>CM057473.1:37425000-39915000 GCA_030035585.1 Dugong dugon
TAAAGGAGCTCAGTGCAATGGTGGGTGGAGATAGCAAGGAAACTATCCCAGACCTTTGGGGAAAGGAAGGTACTGGTTAAGGGAAATATCCCTCCCTAATAAGGAAGGAGTGAGAGTCACAGTTAGCATCCAGAGGTTACCACCTGTCTTAGTCTGGGTTCTCTGGAAGAGCAAAACCAGTAAAGTGTATATATAAATATAAAAATAGACATAAAATAAAAATAAAATATATAGAGAGATTTACTGCAAGGAAATAGCTCACACAATTGTAGGGTCTGGCAAGTGCTGAATCTGGGGGTCAGGTGGCAGGCTAAAGGCTTCTACTGGCTCACGTGGTTGCAGGGGCTGACAAACTCAAAATCTGCAGGTCAGGCAGCACGCTGAAGACTTCTGCAGGCTTACATAACCAAGAACTGGAGGTCAGGGGTCAAGAAGAAGGCAGGGATGAGAGAGCTTGAGCCTTGCCAGAACATCCATTTATATACTGGAGCCAGGCCATACCCGCAAGGAAACTACCCTTTCAACTGTTTGGCTGATCACATCAGATCACAACATGGAGGTGATTACATTATATTATATTATGGAAGAGCAATTTGTCCACTGAGAATCATAGCCTAGCCAGGTTGACACATAACATTAACCATCACACCATCGTCAAAAAGGGGAAGGCACTGCGGAGTAGAATCAAAATCCAGAATAAATTTATGTAAGAAGACTGGCTATATCCGAGAGCTTAAATTTGTGAATGGCAATAATGATAAGTGTTTCCATCTTTTAGTTCTTCCCATGCTAATATTTGTCTAATTGAGTTCTCCCTCCGTCTCTAACCCTCTCCACATCTATACCTGCCATTTCAGGTAGTTATCAGCACCCTTCAGAACTCCCATTCTTTGAGAACAATTTCTCTTACATGCTCCGTTTTTTATTCAACATTTGGTCCACATGCAAGCTTTAAAAGAAGTAAGTTTCCTCTTAGTTCAACTCATCCATGAAAATCTTTATTGCCACGTTTCATGCTCAGTCCCCACAAACAGAGGCCTGTCTATGGAAAATAGTGCCTATAGTAATTGGATTTAAATTGCTGAATGATCTCTCACAGCTAGCGATGGAAACTGATAGCCAACAGAACTGTTCATTAGTGCTCCTACTCAAGCAGGGCCCCGAGCATGTGCCCTAACTGCCATACCTTACTTACGCCTCTGCCCACATATACGGGATATAGGGTTGCTCTCTATTTATTCCTCTCATTATAAGTGGGTCAAAGCTTTTGCCATGCTGTTGTTATTTAATAACCTCTCTTTATGACATTATTCATATCTGTTTATAGCCATGATATCTGTGACTCATTGCAGTCACTATCAAAATACTCTTCTTAATTGATGAGCATCCCACCAATATTCCTTGTCACAGTTATTTTTTGATCCTCGTATTTATCTAATTGCCAAATACCAAACTCTGCATTAAATATATTTCATGCTTTCATAATATCTCACATTTCTCCCATTATAATCAATCTGATTAACATAGCTGGCTGTGTATCTGCTAGGTAAGTCACATCTTTCACTTTGTCCATGTCAATTCCATCAGAGACTTCGTAGAGGTAAGAAGAGGGTGGGGTAAACAATTGTAATAATAAGAATCTATCCTATCTATTCTAAACGTTAGAACTGGCAATCCTAACCACCTACATTTTGGGTGAGACACAGCATTATAACGATTTAATTAAAACTATAGCCTAAGAGGAGTCAGTGGGTGGCACAAATAGTTAAGCACTCGACTACTAGCTACAAGGTTGGCCGTTCGAACTCACCCAGAGGTTCTACAGAAGACAAGTTTGGCAGTCTGCTTCTGAAAGATCACAGCCTTGAAAACCTTATGGAGCAGTTCTCTGCTGCACACGTGTGGTCACCATGAGTCAGAATCGACTTGGCAGCAACTAACAACAACAACGACATAGCATAAGAGCTGATATCAATCTCTCTGGACAGCAAAAAAAAAAAAAACAACCAGGGGAAAACAGTGACAACTTACATGGATTTTTTGGTAATTCAGTCAGGTTCAGGCAATATGAGAAAAGAAACTAATGCTGTATAGGTGGGAAAATGTACCTAGATGATGCAAAACTAAAACAAAATAAAACAAAGATATCTCTTCCCTGTCCACAGTCTCTATTGGAAATTTGTAAAGACAGAGAAGAGAATATCAATAAGTATCTGGCTAGATTCTGAAACATTGCTTAAGTTACAGAAAGCATAATCTCAGGGAGCTGAAAGGGAAAAAGAGGGCTTCTAGTAAGATAAATTTGCCACGCAGAGTGTGAACACCTATGGAGCACACCCTCCCTGTGCAGGCTTCAGTATATTTTTTTTCAACTTTTTTTATTTTTGTAGAAATATAGATAACACGACATTTTACAGTTCATTTAAAATTTTTTTTAAGGGTACAAATTAGTGAGACTAAGGGCTTAAATTTAAATAAAGGTTGAAATGGTAGCTAAGTCAGCCACTCCTTTACAACAGTCACTCACCAGAGGGCCCCTATCCTATTATCAAGCTCCCTACAATTAATATAGATCACCAAAACATTATTTTCATTGTTATCAGAATTTCTGCAAGTCTCAGATTTTAGAGATCTTACCATAAAATCATTTTTGGTACAGTTTCATGTAATTTACATACAGCTATCATTGCTTAATTACAAGTGTCACAGCTTTATGTATTAATAGATACAGGATATGTTATTGAATTTTTACAAAAAAAATATCCTATGGGGTGAGTACTATCATCTTCTTATCTTACAAATGAAGATGTCGACGATAAGTAGTTCAGTGTACCTAACAGTATTAATATAGGGTCGCTATAAGTCAGAATCGACTCCATGGCAATGAGTTTGGTTTTTTGGTTTTTAACCTATTAATAAGTGAAGCAAAGATTTAATCCTAGTTTTCCTGGTTCTAGATACTGAAACATACTGTGCACCATACAAAAATAACCTACTAAGTGTAATTCACTGTAAAGTAAATATTATTTAACAATAGATAATGATGACAAAATTTTCATTTATTTAATCTTAAATTATAATAATACACATGTAGTGTCACTATTAAGGGAGAAAAATATATTAGCCTCTGTACTTGAAATTGACCAAACAATACTGGCAGAGTCATAAAAGAATGTTAGTGAACAGGAGCTAAACCAGTGAGAATGAAGATGATATAAAACCTAAATATTATATCATATGAAGAATGTCTTGAGGGACTGAGAGAACATATATCTAAGAAGTATAGACTTATAACGGTAGACATTTGGGCAAATGTTCAAGGGAGAGAAGAGAGCTAATATTTGAGTTAGATAGCTTCAGGAGATAAAGCTAGAACTAAGAAGTAGTGGATATGGAAAATCAAATTTTCCTCAAAACAAAGACAAAATTTGAGTTGGTAAACTTGAAAAGATCTAAGTCATGATTGTTTAATTTCTCTCACTGGAGGCATGTTACCCAAGTGAATGATCAATTATCAGTACCTTGGAGAATAAAAGTCCTTCCTAAAATGGAATCTTGCAACAGTGTCAAATAATGTACTTTTAACAGAGAAAACACGACCACAATAATAAACCAAAAGTTAAAACTTTTCTTCAAGTAACACATGCAGCTTCCCCTCACATTTTACTTGACAGATCAAGTCACATACCCATACTGAACTGCAAGTCAATTATCCTATGCACCCAAAAGGAAGAAGACATAAGAAATTTTGATGTACAGTGTTAATGACTACCGTAATTAATCTAGGGAGCACCGTCAGATCTTGACTATTGAGGCATCCTACTCAAGAATATTCTATGCCTGGAAAATGTATCAAAATTGTATATCATCTCTTTAACACTTTTGATAGTATGTATATTCCTTTAAATACCTCTTGCCCCGTTTTTGTTATGTTTACTCCTTGGTGCTGCCATTTTGTTACTCATGTAAATGGGATTTCTGATTGGTTGTATTTTACATAATGAAAATTATGATTTTGTTTTATTTTTTGTACTAGCCATATTGTTAAAGTTTATTATTGTTATTTGTGACTTTTTTTGTGTTTCCCCTGGATTTTCTGGGCTCATGATAATTTCATGAGAAAATAATAATATATTATCTTATATTTAAGTTCAGATTTCTGTAAGTACGTGTGACCAGAATTGGTATCCAATAGTTCCTTGTTTCATTCATTCATTCATTAAACATCTAATTAGTATTTAACATGAAAAGGATATTGTCTTACGCACTACAGATAGAAAGATGAATGAAACAGAGTAAGTATTTGCACTGAGGAATTCATTTTATATAAGCAGATATATTAATGAATAAAATCCTATATGGAAGGCAAAATAAGGTCATCTGAAAAAACCTAAAAAAATCATGTCAGATTTAGCATTGAAATTTATCACTAACTAAGTACATAACTATGGCAATGTTCCAAGATCAGTTAATGCCATTTTATAAATCATGGAAAATAAACATATTTGTATTTTTAAATGTTTGTGTAATTTTTCAACACATATGTTTACCTTTTGCAAACTATTAGTTTCAAAAGATCACGGACAGTGTGACTTTCTTTCAAATTCTCTGAAGCAGCACCTGGAATTATTGCATTCACAGTGAAGTCTCAATTAATTGTGACTAAATTTGTTAAGAGCCTGGTTTGTACTTGATTGGAGCTTGGGACATCCCTAGGACAAAGGAGAGATTATTGAGAACTAAGAAACAGAGATAGGAAAATCTTAGCAGGTATTCATAGTTTTCAAATTATCACTACTAAGGAGAGAGATCTGCTTGATAAGCCTGTGAGTTTACTTGCCCAGGTCTCCTAGATTATGAAACTAATTTTTTAGTTTCATGACTGAAGCAAGTTACCCAGAAAAATTCAAGGACGTTTAGAAATATTTGCTTTGCCAGGATCAATTTTGACATATCTTCGCTTGTCAGGACGTGACCTTTGCCACTTGCAAGGGGCTCACCATTCTCTTACCTCTGTTGCAGAAGCCTGAGGGTGATTTGAGGACTGTTGCTTTTTCACTTCCCTAGAGAATCTTGTTAAATTGAGAATAAAATAATCACCATAAATCATACATGATATCTTGAGACTCAACATTTTTCATATAACTCAGGGGCTACTCACATCGTGACACTTGAATGGTGTACTATAACAAGGTACATGAACCTCCAGTTATCAGATCAGGGTGGTCTCAGAAGAGGGTAAGAATTTTTTAAATTGTTATATATGGCTAGTAAATTGTTATTAAACACCGGGGCAAGAGAGCAGAAAAGCTGCACCATATTAGTTCCTATTCGTTTCATTATATTGAAATTCCAGTCAATTGTGAAAGAAATACAGATAAAATCACACAAACTGACCATTGAATGAAAAACATGTACTGAATCAGGTCTTTGATCAAAGGTTATGTTTCTCCATTCTTTGCATCAACATTATTATAGAGGACCCAGTGACACATTCAAAACTAATACCTCCGATAAATATACGTTTTCTTTACTTGTATAGGTCTTTAAGGTCAGTTATTTTCTTCAACTGTCAAAGATGTATATATGCTGAATGTATACACATAAACGTACACTCCAGAAAAATCATACTTTAATTTTGGTTAAATTCTTATTAGAGTTTTAGAGAAAGAAACCAGAAGCCAAACCCATTGTGACTGAATCGATTCTGACTCATAGTGACCCTATAGGACAGAGTAGAACTATCCCATTGGGTTTCCAAGGCTGTAATATTTATGGCAGCAGACTGCCACACCTCTCTTCCAGAGCAGCTGGTGGGCTCAAACCACGACCCTTCAGTTAGCAGCTGAGTGCTTAACCACTGCACCAACAGGATTCCTTGTTTAGTGAAAGAGCTCATTTAAAAAGATCTAAATATTTGTTCAACATAATAGCCACTTTGCTTTTATGTGCTTTTTACTTATACTAAAATTAGAAAGAGTCAATTGCTAAATATTGTTTTTCATGGCCGTGACTTGAAAATTCATTAAGGAAAGAGAACTCAAAACCCTGAGTTCAAAACTCTCCACCTCCATTTTACCTATTCTCATTTGTCATTCATGGAGCTTCTAAAACTTTTCTCAATCTGCTTTCCAAGTTAATCTCCCACTATTCTCTTCTACTATCATTTACATTAAAATCAAACCGATTTACTCATTATTTCCTGCACATGCCTTATATTTTCGCACCTCTTCCCTTTTTTCCAGCAATATGTAGAATCAGAATACTTTGAAAACCATACTCAACTTTTATGTAGAATCAGAATATTTTGAAAACCATACTCAACTTTTATGAACTCTTTAAAATATCTTCTTATTTATGAATTTCCAGAAATCCACTTGAAACCATAGTGATCTCCCTTTTTCTGAACTTCATAGAACTTGGTATACAGTGCTTCTCAACCTCTTTCAGGCCATGATATGCATAAAAAAATATTAGAATTGTACAGCACAATGAGGTTAACCAACATGCCTGTTCACAGGACTGGTGGAAAACTAAATGTTGTTGTCTGCTGCCAAATCAGTCTCTGACTCATGGTGACCCCTTGTGTTACAGAGTAGAAGCGCTCTATAAGGTTTTCTTGGTTGTAGTCTTTATGGAAGCAGTTGGACAAGCTTTTCTTCTGTGAAGCTACTGAGTGAGTTTGAACTGTTAAACTTTGGGTTAGTAGCTGATTGCTTGTGTCACCCAGGCACCTCCCTATTTGCAGGACTGGAGGCAAACTAAAATAGAACCTCCAAATGCTCTAGATGCTACAATGCGAGACAATAAAATTAACATGGCTCAGCTGTAAACAGGTATGCCTATAGGAAAAAGCTAGATTCTACATCAATTAGTCGACAATTTGTCAGGGGCTGTCTTATATCATGACTTGTATTATTCTTTTATATCATCATGAACTCCTCTTGCCCTGTTCCTGAACAGATCTCACACTTTTTAAAAGTAGAGATTATGTTTTGTAATTGTTTTAATTGTGATAGTCATTGGAATTTTGTACAACACTCAGAAGATTCTCAATATATATTATATGTTTATTATCATGCTCTTCTCTAAGCAGCTTACATTTAGTAGCAACAACTATGTATCAGGGGATTTAGTTTCTAATTACATTTAGAGATTGTGAATCAACTCCACGGTCTATTGCATCTGATATTGTTGACTTCCGATTATGCGCTTTTAAAGTCGTCAGAAGTAAGAATCAATATAGTCATTTGTTTGAGGGGAGTTATGACTGACTTAGTTACTAACTGATTTTGATGTATGGATTATATTTTATCACACAAAATCACTTTGTCTTCAATTGACCCTAATGATTCAGTTATTTTTAATTATAGTGTCACAGCCATGATAAGGCAATGTCTTTTGATATTTGTTGTTCTTTGCAGAATCTCTATTGTACTTGTTAAAATAATTGCTTTTAAATCCATCATTTTCCTCTAAGTAATTCTAAGTGATTTACTGGTTTATATAAGTAAGTTCAGTACACTAAATATCATTGTGATTGGTTACCATGCTTAGTTAAACTAAAGATCAGCTCACCAACCAAGATACTGTCTATAATCTATGACGTACTGACAAAAATAAAAAAGATATTTATTAATTTTAAAGTAATTTTTGAGAATAATATAGTCTTTTAAAACCAATATGGAGACAATTCAAAATTTAAGCCTATTTTCTAAGGTCTAGCACCCCATATTTTGTGGTTTCTGTTGCATTTTTTAATTTTATAACTCAATTATTTACTATAAAAATATATATATAAATGAATTTGTACATGCAGTCCTTCAGGCAATTTAGCTAAAGCATGCTAATGTAGAATGCTTTTTTATCCTGATGTATTTACCTCTGTCTTGTAGCCTTATTCTGAACATTTGCTGGCTGTTGCTCATGAACATCATAATTTTAAAACTGTGATCTGATTTTATAGTGTGTATTGACTCAAAAAAGTTAAGCTTAAATTATTAGTTTACATTGTATAGCAATAACTGTATAACTTAGGAATTAGATATTCAAGTAAAAACATTTCTATTTGCAAGAAACAGTGACGGTGACTGAGAAAAAATGGGTATTTTCTTACTTTAATTTGCTAACTCCCAAAGTGTGCTAAAAATTCAATCACTGTTTCCACATAAATTTGCTACTAATTTTAGTTCTACAATCATTGATGAGACACATGCAATAAAATAAATCACCCAAATGAGAGAAAAGTTTAGGAGCAAATATGGAAAAATATTCTGGTACTAGTTTTAAAAAGAAAAAAAAAGAAAAACTAAAGTTGATTTCACCTAAATAATCACATAGAATGAAACTGTTGTGTTTGTTTCTATGTTGTTGTTGTTGTTAGGTGTCTTTGCGTTGCCTCCAACTCACAGTGACCCCATGTACAACAGAGTGAAACACTGCCCAGTCCTGCTCCATTCTCACAATTGTTTTTATGCTTGAACCCATTGTTGCAACCACTATGTCATTCCATCGCGTTGAGGGTCTTCCTCTTCTTCACTGACCCTGTTCTTTACCAAGCATGATGTCCTTCTCCAGGGACTGATCCCTCCTGATAACATGTTCAAAGTATGTGAGACAAAGTCTCACCATCCTTGCTTCTGAGGAATTTCTGGTTGTACTTCTACTAAGACAGATTCGTTTGTTCTTTTGGCAGTCCATGGTATAGTCAATATTCTTCACCAACACCATAATTCAAGGCATCAATTCTTCTTTGGTCTTCCTTGTTTATCATCCAGCCTTCTCATTCATATGAGGTGATTGAAAAAAGCATGGCTTGAGTCAGACACACCTTAGTCCTCAAGGTGACATCTTTGCTTTTTAACGCTTAAAAGAGGTCTTTTGCAGCAGATTTACCCGATGCAATGTGTCTTTTGCTTTCTCAACTGCTGCTTCCATGGGTGCTGATTTACAGATCCAAGTAAAATGAAAGCCTTGACAACTTCAATCTTTTCTCTGTTTATCGTGATGGTGCTTATTGGTCCAGTTGTGAGAATTTTTGTTTTCTTTATGTTGAGGTGTAATCCATATTCAAGGCTGTGGTCTTTGATCTTCATCAGTAAGTGCTTCAAGTCCTCTTCCCTTTCAGCAAGCAAGATTGTGTCGTCTGCATAAGGCAGGTTGTTAATGAATCTTCCTCCAACCTGATGTAGTGTTCTTACAGTCCGTCTTCTCGTATTATTTGCTCAGCATAAAGACTGAATAAATATAGTGAAAGGTTACAACCCTGATGCACACTTTTCCTGATTTTAAACCACAGGGTATCACCTTGTTTTGTTGGAATGACTGCCTCTTGACCTACGTACAGGTTCTTCATGAGCACAATTAAGTGTTCTGGCATACCCAGAACACTTTTAGTGTTTCTATGATGACCTCAAATCCCAAAAGATGTGTCACTACTATGCTTTCAAAATACATATTATAAGCACTTATAATATAAACTTAGAAATAGAAATATGCCTGCTTTTGTGAGGCTCTCTAACATGAACTTTAAGTCATTAGACACTTGTAAGCTGTAAGAAAGTAATTTAGAAAATTTTTTAACATAGGCATAAATCATAGAAGTATGTGAAGAATGTAGTAAACAACCTTCAAGTCAAGTTGACTTTAAGCTGACATGTTGTGATAAAAGAAGACAAAATCTTTGTAAACTAACCTTGAGACATAAACTGAACAACCTCCCTAATCTCTAATCTTGAAGAAAAAATGTCATTCAGCTAATACATAATCCTGAAGAAAACTCATAACATACTAGTCTTTTACATTGGACTGGACCTTGTCATGTGGAGCCAAGGTGAGAAATTCACATATAAACACTAAATTTCTGCTCACTCACTGAGAGAAGTCAGAGATGGAACTAAGATTCCGTCCCCTGTCACTGACCTTGGACCCTAGCCACAGGGACCTCCACCAAATTTGAGCTGTGGTTAAGCCTTCTTCCCGAGATCTTTCCTAAAAGGTAAAATCCTAAAGTCTAAAGATTTGGACTCCAGCCATTGACCTAACATTGTCAATGTGATAGTTAATTCTGATTCTCCAGTTCTAAATGAATGTTGTGAGGTCTTGCATATGTGCCTTGCAGTGACTACCTTGCAATAAACTAAACAAATTTACACATGACAAGCCTGAGTATCTCCCTATTGATTTGTAAGATATTAAAGCCTACATAAGAGGAAGGTTTCCAATTTATAAAGGAACAACTTCTCCACCAACAATTATTTGGATGAGAGGATCCCGCCATTTTGCAAAACTTGAGGGATATTTTTCATAATTCACAATACAAAAACTAAATGCATATAATTCAAACATTGTAGTTATACTTCTCAATGGACAACATAATGAAGTACAATTAACTTGCAATTCATCAGATTCTATCCATATTTTTATCCATTAATAAAACAAACTATAAAACTTTCATAAAGTAAAAACCATTTTTTTTTTTTTTTAATGCTCATTTTCCTGCTCCAGGTCTTAATCACTGTATCATTCAGAACTCGGTCAAGAAAACAGAAGCCACTCTATGAAATCAAGGCATAAATGATTTAATATAAATTTAGATAATTATAATTATAGAGTGGAAGTTAGTGAAATGCCCATTAAAGTCAAGTAAGCTGCTGCCAGGGTATTGGTGGTTCAGTGGTAGAATTCTTCCCTTTCATGTGGGAGACCAAGGTTTGATTCCCAGATGAACCATCACACATTTGTCAAGGGAAGCTTGTGTGATGCGATGATGCAGAACAGGTTACAGCAGAGGTTCCAGACTAAGACGAACTAGAAAGAAAGCTCTGCTGATCTACTTCTAAAAAATCAGCCTAAGAAAACCCTATGGTTCACAAATGGTCGGATCTGAAGACCATTGTGGGGATATGCAGGACCAGGCAACATTTCCTTCTGTTGTGCATGGAGGCTTACTCAGTGGCAGCTAACAACAACAACAAGCTGTTCTCAAATGTTAGAAGAGCAGTCTCTGGGGTGGAGCCAAGATTGCGGAGTAGTCAGATGCTTCCGGTGGACCCTCTTACAACAAAGACCTGAGAAGTGATTCAAATATATATGGCAATCTGGGAGCCCTGAACATCAAAGGCAGAGTTGAGGAACCGGACTGAGTGGCTAGGGGAGGGAGAGACAGTTTGGAAGCGGTGACGAGTTGCCAGACCTGACCTAGCAGGAGCCAGAGACCTTCAGGCTGGATTAGCTTGGGGTGGCTGGTGAGGCAGGCTAGCAGTGGTGCTCGGGACACATTTTCCAGATCAGGAGAGAACCAGCAGCAGAGAGTCTACTCGGCCATCCAGAACCAGTGAGAAGCAGTCATCAATTGGCAACACATAAGTACTTGCATCTGGCCTACTGCATGGATCAAAAACACCCCGCTTAGGGAAAAACCTCTCTCCCATTTACCTCCCCACTCCCTGATCTGCACTGGGTCCCAGACCAGCTTCAGCAATTGCAGAGTCCCCTGGGTGAGAAGTAGGATCTGTCACATGCCTGGAGCCATTCTCCCTGCCTTGGAGAGTGAACAAATTAACAAACAGGGGAAAAAATAAACTGTTGCCTCCCCTAAGCCAGGAACCCAGGGTACACACAGCTCCTTTGCCTAGGCACAGGCATAAGGGATCCACGGAGTCTGAGTGCCTTTCCCCCACATAGACTTGTGTAGGCCCATCTCAACAGTGCAGGGCCTCATTACCACAGTGCAACAGGGTATATACTAGAAGCCTAACTTCAACTGTTTCAGCTGTGAAGTGGCAGGTTCTTGATATTTGCACTGCTCTGCCCATTAAGCAGGGTCTTCACCTACCCACATTAGGGGCCTGAGGACTGGTGGCTCCATCCACGCCACCTAGCCAACTGCAAGAGGGGCCCATGAATGAGAGGTTACCCCCAGTCCTTACAGACAACAGCACTGGGTGCTCATAGTATGACTGCAAAACCCCCCTGCCTATGAGCTCTAAGGAACAGGGTCACGCCTTCTGCCTGGACACTTGGGGGTGGCCATCAACCCCCTACCTTGCTCAGAGAGTGTCCCCCTGCTGCAGCCAGATGCCTGTGCCTACACCAATCACCCATGCCTGTCTAAGTGATAGCCTATACCACACACTTGGTGGCTATCTACCTGGGCACCTAAGCTGAATCCATACAGGAAGAGTGGACAGACTCTTGAGCTCACATACCTAGTAACAGATCTAACCAACTGGTGACAGGACATTAAAGCTTCAAAGGTGCTAATAATCAAACTAGCTCATACGAGCAGCCTATCTGGGCATATCTAATCAAAACAAGAAGCTAGGACACAGTAAGCAAACATAAAATAAATAAATATAATAACTTATTGATGGTTCAGAGACAACAGTCAATATCAAATCACATGAAGAGACAATCCATGATGGCTTCAGAAAGCTCCCAAAATAAAGAATCTAGAAATTTTCCTCCTCAGGAATTACTGGATGCAGAATACCAAAGAATAATATACAGAACTCTTCAAGAAATTAGGAAGCAAATTAAACAAAATGCTGAACATGCAATAGAGGAAATTAAAAAGATTAGAGAAGAGCAAAATGACAAATTGAACAGGCTGCAAGAATCCATAGAGAGACAGCAATCAGAAATCCAGAAGATTAACAACAAAGTTGCAGAATTAGACAACTCAGTAGAAAGTCAAAGGAGCAGAACTGAGGCAATGAAAGTCAGAATTAGTGAGACTGAACATAAAGCACTTGACATCAACTTATTTGAGGAAAAATCAGATAAAAGGAGTAAAAAAAATGAAGAAACCCTAAGAATTATATGGGAATCAATCAAGAGGAATAACCTACGAGTGACTGGGGTACCAGAACAGGGTGAAATAACAGAAAATACAGAGAATTGTTGGCAGAAAACTTCCCTGATGTTGTGAAAGATGACAAGATATCTATTCAAGATGCTTATCTAACCCCCCATAGGTAGAACCCAAAAGAAAGTCACCAAGACATATTTAATAAAACTTGCCAAAACCAAAGATAGAGAATTTTAAGAGTGGGTAGAGATAAACAAAAAGTCATTTACAAAGGAGAGCCAATAAGAATAAGCTCAGCCTACTCAGCAGAAACTATGCAGGCAAGAAGGGAATGGGATGACGTATATAAAGCCTTGAAGAAAACAAAAAACTACCAGCCAAGAATTATATATCCAGCAAAACTGTCCCTCAAATATGATGGCGAAATCAGGGCATTTCCAGATAAACAGAAACTTAGGGAATTTGCAAAAACCAAACCAAAATTACAAGAAATACAAAAGGGAGTCCTCCAGTTAGAAAATCAGTAACATCAGATAACAACTCAAGACTAGAACACCAGACTTATCAACCCAGATAAGGAAGTCACAAAAGTAAATCAAAGTTAAAACACTGAAAATAGGGAAACAGACATCAGTATATAAAAGATGACAACATTAAAACAAAAAAGAGGGACTTAAAAAATGTAGACATAGATTTTTCATATGGAGAGGAAGTCAAGACGATATAAAGAAATAAAACACTGGTATAAACTTAGAAAAATAGGGGTAAATATTAAGGTAACCACAAAGGAAACTAACAATCCTACAAGTCAAAATAAAAAACTTGAAAAATATGAAGACTCAGCAAACAGAAATTCAACAAAAGAAAAAGATGAAAAGAAAATACATAAATAAAAACGACTCAGCCCAGAAAATTAAGTGGAACAAAGAAACTGTGAACAACACACAAAAAAAGACATCAAAATGACAGCACTAAACTCATACCTATCAATAATTATGATGAAAGTAAATGGACTAAATGCACCAATAAAGAGACAGAGGGTGGCAGATTGGATAAAAAAACATGATCCATCTATATGCTGCCTACAAGAGACACACCTTAGACTTAAAGACACAAATAAACTAAAACTCAAAGGATGGACAAAATTACGTCAAGCAAACAACACTCACAAAAGAGCAGGAGTGGCAATATTAATCTCTGACAAAATAGACTTTAAAGTAAAATCCACTGAAAAGAATGAGGAAGGCACTATATAATGATTAAAGGGTCAATACACCAGGAGGACATAACTATAACAAATATTTACGCACCCAACAGCATAAAACAAACTCTAACAGCACTGAAAGGAGACATAGACAGTGACACAATAGTAGTAGATGACTTCAATACACCACTTTCAGGGAACGACAGAACCTCGAGAAAGAAGCTCAACAAAGACACAGAAGAGATAAATGCTGCAATCAACCAACTTGATCTCATAGATATGTACCGAACACTGCACCCAACAGCAGCCAAGTATACTCTTATCCAATGCACATGGAATATCCTCCAGAATAGACCACATACTAGGCCATAAAGCAAGCCTTAACAGAATCCAAAGCATCGAAATATTACAAAGCATCTTTTCTGACCATAAAGCCATAAAAGTAGAAATCAACAACAGAAAAAGCAAGGAAAAAAAATCAAAAACATGGAAACTGAACAACACCTTGCTCAAAAGCTACTGGGTTATAGAAGAAATTAAGGATGGAATAAAGAAATTCATAGAATCAAATGAGAATGAAAACACATCCTACCAGAACTATTGGGACACAGCAAAAGTAGTGCTCAGAGGACAGCTTATAGCAATAAATGCACGCATCCAAAAAGAAGAAATGGCCATAAGCAAAAGGTTAATCCTACAACTGGAATGAGTAGAAAGAGATCAGCAAAAGAAGCCCTCAGGTGCCAGAAGAAAGGAAATAATAAGAATTAGAGCAGAATTAAATGAAATAGAGACTAGAAAAACAATTGAAAGAGTTAACAAGACCAAAAGCTGGTTCTTTGAAAAGATCAACAAAATTGATAAACCATTGGCCAAACTGACAAAAGAAAAACAGGAGAGGAAGCAGATAACCCATATAAGAAATGAGATGAGTGATATCACAACAGACCTAACTGAAATTAAAAGAATCATAACAGAATACTATGAAAAATTATACTCTGGCAAATTTGAAAACCTAGACGAAATGTACACATTTCTAGAAACTCACTGCCTACCTAAACTAACACAAACAGAGGTAGAACAACTAAATAAACCCATAACAAAAGAAGAGATTGAAAAGGTTATTAAAAAATTTCCAACAAAATAAAGCTCTGGCCCAGATGGCTTCAGTGGAGAATTCTACCAAACTTTCAGAGAAGAGATAATACCACTTCTACTAAAGGTATTTCAGAGCATAGAAAAGGATGGTATACTCCCAAACTCATTCTCTGAAGCCAGTATAACCCTGATACCAAAACCAGGTAACGACACCACAAAAAAAGAAAATTGCAGAACAATATCCCTCATGAACATTGATGCAAAAATCCTCAACAAAATTCTAGCAATAGAATTCAGCAACATATCAAAAAAAAAAAAAAAAAATTCACCATGATCAAGTGGGATTTATACCATATATGCAGGGATGGTTCAACATTAGAAAAACAATCAATGTAATCCATCACATAAATAAAACAAAAGACAAGAACCACATGATCTTATCAATTGATGCAGAAAAGGCATTCCACAAAGTCCAACACACATTCATGATAAAAACTCTCAACAAAATAGGAATAGAAGGGAAATTCCTCAGTATAATTAAGGGCATTTATACAAAGCCAACAGCCAACATCACCCTAAATAGAGACAGTTTGAAAGCATTCCCCTGGAGAACGGGAACAAAACAAGGATGCACTTTATCACCACTGTTACTCAACATTGTGCTGGAGGTCCTAGCCAGAGCAATTAGGTTAGAAAAAGAAATAAAGGGCATCCAGATTGGTAGGGAAGAAGTCAAAGTATCTCTATTTGCAGATGCTATGATCTCATACACAGAAAACCCCAAAGAATTCACAAGAAAACTACTGGAGCTAATAGAAGATTTCAGCAAAATTTCAGGATACAAGATAAACATACAAAAATCAGTTGGATTCCTTTACACCAAAAAAGAGAACCTCAAAGGGGAAATTACCAAATCAATACCATTTACAATAGCCTCCAAGATAAAAAAAAATACTTAGGAATAAATGTAACCAGAGATGTAAAAGATTTATGCAGAGTAAACTACAAAACACTATTGCAAGAAACTAAAAGAGACCTGCATAAGTGGAAAAACATACCTTGCTCATGGGTAGGTAGACTCAACATAGTGAAAATGTCAATTCTACCCAAAGCAATCTACAGATACAATGCAATCCCCGTCCAAATTCTACTGGTATTTTTTAATGAGATGGAGAATCAAATCACCAACTTCATATGGAAAGTGAAGAGGCTCCGAATAGGTAAAGCATTACTCAAGAAGAAGAACAAAGTGGGAGGCCTCACACTACCTGATTTTAGAACCTATTATACTGCCACGGTAGTCAAAACAGCCTGGTATTGGTACAACAGCAGATACATAGACCAATGGAACAGAGTTGAGAATCCAGACATACGTTCATCCACCTATGAGCAGCTGATATTCAACAAAGGCCCAAAATCTATTAACTGGGGAAAAGACAGTCTCTTTAATGAACGGTGCTGGCATAACTGGATATCCATCTGCAAAAACCTGAAACAAGACCGATACCTCACACCATGCACAAAAACTAACTCAAAATGGATCAAAGACTTAAATATAAAATTGAAAATGATAAAGATCAGGGAAGAAAAAATAAGGACAAAGCTAGGAGCCCTAATACATGGCATAAACACAATATGAACCAAAAGTAACAATGCACAAGCCCCAGAAGAGAGACCAGATAAATGGGAGCTCCTAAAAATCAAACACTTATGCTCATCAGAAGACTTCACCAAAAGAGTGGAAAGATAACCTATAGATTGGGAAAAAATTTTTGGCTACAACAAATCCAATCAGCATCTAATCTCTAAAATCTACAAGATACTGCAAAACTTCAACAACAAAGAGACAAATAACCCAATTAAAAAATGGGCAAAGGATATGAACAGGCACTTCACCAAAGAAGATATTCAGGTGGCTAACAGACACATGAAGAAATGCTCATGATCATTAGCCATTAGAGAAATGCAGATCAAAACTACAATGAGATATCATCTCACCCCAACAAGGCTAGCACTAATCCAAAAAACACAAAATAATAAATGCTGGAGAGGTTGTGGAGAGACTGGAACACTTATACACTGGGAATGTAAAATGGTACAACCACTTTGGAAATCTATTTGGCACTTCCTTAAAAAGCTAGAAATAGAAGTGCCATATGATCCAGCTATCCCACTCCTTGGAATACATCCTAGAGAAATAAGAGCTGTCACAAGAATAGATATATGCACACCCATGTTCATTGCAGCACTGTTCACAATAGCAAAAAGATGGTAACAACCTAGATGCCCATCAATGGATGAATGGATAAACAAACTATGGTATATCCACACAATGGAATACTATGCAATGATAAAGAACAATGATGAAGCCATGAAACGTCGCATAACATGGTGGAAGCTGGAACTTATTATGCTGAGTGAATTAGTCACAGAAGGACAAATACTGTATAAGATCACTATTATAAGAACTCAGGAAAAGGTTTAAACACAGAAGAAAACATTCTTTGGTGGTTATGGTGGTGGGGAGGGAGGGAGAGGGTTATTCACTAAATGGATAGTAGATAAGAAGCATCTTAGGCGAAGGGAAGGACAGCCCACACTACAGGGGAAGTCAGCACAACTGAACTGAACCAAAGCTAAGAAGTTTCCTGAATACAATCGAATACTTTCAGAGACAGAGTAGCAGGGGTAGGGGTCTGGGGACCATGCTTTCAGGGTACATCTAGGTCTATTTTCATAACAAAGCTTATTAAGAAAATGTTCTGCATCCTACTTTGGTGAGTGGGGTCTGGGGTCTTAAAAGTTTACAAGCGGCCATCTAAGATGCATCAATTGGTCTCAACTACCTGGAGTAAAGGAGAACGAAGAACACCAAAGACACAAGGAAAGTATTAGGCCAAGATCAGAAAGGGCCACATAATCTACAGACTTCATGTCTGAGACCAGAAGAACTAGATAGTGCCTGGCTACCACCAATGACCGCCCTGACAGGGAACACAATGGAGAGTCCCAGATGGAGCAGGAGAAAGGTGGGGTGCAGAACTCAAATTCTAGTAAGAAGACCAGACTTAGTGGTCTAACTGAGACTGGAGGAACCCCAGAAAGCATGGCTCCTGGATTCTCTATCAGCCCAGAACTAAAACAATTTCTAAGGCCAACTCTTCAGACAGGGATTGGACTGGACTGTGGGACATAAAGTGATACTCATGAGGAGTGTGCCTCTTAGCTCAAGTAGATATAAGAAACCAAAGGTGCTGCTTCTGTCCAGAGGTGAGATGAGAAGGCAGAGAGGGTTAGGAGCTGGTTGAATGGTTATGGGGAATCAGGGGTGGAAAGGAGGAGTGTGCTGTCAGAGAATGGGGTGAGCAATTAGGGTCACATAACAATGGATGTATAAAAATTTTGTATGGGAGACTAACTTGAAACGTAAACTTCATTTAAAGTACAACTATAAAAAAAAAAAAAACATAGGTAAACCAAATAGCTACATAAAAAAAATGTGGCACCTTAACTCTAACACATACATGTGAAATAGGAAATAATATGCGAAGATAGTTCTTCTGATGTGGCAGAGTTAAAAAGTTGCTACCCAGCAGACGTTGAGGCTGTGGATGAGTTGGTACTTGATGGATTATTTCACCCATCCAAATGATCTTCCTGCTGTCATTGAGTTATTCCTGTGCTTAAGAATTTCCTGAGAAGAAATGCCAATATTCTGAAAGGCTGGGAAGAGGGTAAGTGTCGATTATAGTCCAGGTAGAGATACAAACAATCCCACTTACCAGTAAGCAAGAAGGTGAACTGTTCAAGGAGCTCCTTATATTAATGCCAAGTAAATGTGGCAAGTCTGTCATGGAATATGTCAATACATCGTGCATTTCATTTGGATTTGCAAGCAACCTGCTGAGAATGTGGAAACCTGCTTTACTCTGCTATAATTTCAATGCATCTTAGGAACTATCTTTAAATTTTACCTCTTCCTTGGGAATATTTGGTTCTTTAATACTCTTTTCAATTCATAGTAAACATGTTTTATTTTCCTGACTTAATGGAGGATATACATTTCCTAAAGAGACAAATAGGTTCATGCTAAAATCTGCTGATTTTGCATTAAAAGATCAATCCTGTTTAGAGTTCATTAAAATAAAATCAGAAGAAAAGGAGATGACAAAATACATAATTCAATATAAAAAGATGAAAGAATAACTAGGCATTAAATAAAACAGAAAACTGATAAATGTATTGTTATCACTGAGACAAATTCACAATCTACAGTCTTTTATAGATTGATGTTTCCAATATAACTGCAAGTTATTTCACAAATAATGTAACTCTTATAAGAGTAGTATTTTTGGAGGAAATATGAACTGCCACTTGTCGAGTTAATAATCTATGAGAGTCAAATAACCTTAAAATATATACCTATTAGGCATATTAATGATTTTTAATAATTTAAAATTACATAGCATAGTTGTGAGTTGAAATGAAACTCTGACTGATTCTCTGTGGAAAACTCAAGTTGCAAAACAGTCTAATAGAGTCTTTTCCTTAGAAAAGAAAACACACAGACACATGTTTAGAAATAATGGGAATTTTTAGAGGGGGGGCTCCATTTTGTGTCCCAGTTTTGGATGAATTTCTCATATGTGGTTAGTACCTTTCTGCAACAAACAGTCCTGTTGAAAGTACACACTTTGCTTTTGAGAAGCTGTTATTTCTGTGTTGTGGAATAGCACGGTTTATTTCAGAGCATCACAGACATATATCACATAAAAGAACATTGCTAGTTTCTTCTACCTGGCTATCACAGGTACTTGGACCAGGCTTGTGTTTTGCCTGTTAGTATAATAACATTATTGATCATATTAAGTTCCTTTTATGCTGTAAGAGTTAACAGGATAATGGTAAAGATAATGAATGGTGGAATCAAATTGTGTGAATTTAAATCCTGACTCAGGCAGTTAAGAACTTGGGGCAATCTACCTAGTCTCTATGTGCTTCACATTCCTTATCTATAAAACAGCTTCTACCCTAGAGACTTCTTTGGGGATTTAATAGACAATTCATAATGAGTACTTAGTACCATTCCTGGCCCATAAATAATGATCTATAAAAATTAACTATCAGAAACCCTGGTGGTGTAGTAGTTAAGTGCTACGGCTGCTAACCAAATGGTTGGCAGTTAGAATCCCCTAGGTGCTCCTTGGAAACTGTATGGGGCAGTTCTACTCTATCTTATAGGGTCACTATGAGTCGGAATCGACTCAGTGGCAACCAAGTTTTTTATTATTATTTTTAAGAACAGCAACTGAAAAATAATTTTTAGTTATTTTTTACTTGCTACTATCTATTCTTCTATTCACTCTATATGTTATTGCAACTGTGGAAAGGGCAAAGATTATCACCTTATTTTTTCAATATTTACTAATTAATGTTTTAAACAATTCACAAATACTGATGTCTACTATGTTTTAAAGGAGTCCTGGTGGCACAATGGTTAAATGCTCAGCTGCTAAACAAAATGTTGGCAGCTCGAACTCACCCAGTGGTTCTGTGGAAGAAAGACCTGGCAATCTGCTTCCATAAAGATTATAGCCAAGGAAGTCTTATAGGGCAATTCTACTCTACCACATGGGGTTGCTATGAGTTGGAATCAACTCAATAGCACCCAGCAACAACCCAAAAACAACAACTATGTTTTAAGTACTGTCTTAGTTATCTAGAGCTGCTACAACAGAAATGCCACAAATTGGTGGATTTTTAAAAAAGAAATAATGTATTTTCTCACAGTTTAGGAGGCTAGAAGTTCAAACTCAGGGTGCTGCCTCTAGCGTAAGTCTTTCTCTCTTTGTTGGCTCCTTGTCTCTTTTTAGCTTCTCTTTCTTGGTTCCATGATGATCTCATGTGGCCTGGCATCTATCTTCCCCCTTCTCTGATTGCTTGTTTGGTTGCTTTCTATTTTAGGCTGGGTTCTCTAGAGAAGCAAAACCAGTGAAGCATATATATATATATATAGAGAGAGAGAGAGACAGGGACACAGAGAGAGAGAGAGAGTCACTTATCTCAAGGAAATGGCTCACACAGTTGTAGAGGCCGGCAAGTCCCAATTCTGTGGGTCAAGTGCCACGCTGGAGGCTTCTTCTGACTCACATAGCTGCAGGGACTGATGAACCCAAGATCAGCAGGTCAGATGGCAGGCCGCTGGCTCAAAGACTGATGATTCCCAAGACTGGCAGGCAGTACAGTAGGCAGCTGGCTCAAGTCCCAAGAACCAGGGGTCAGATAATGATGAGTCAGATGCAGGATCCAGAGTAAGCAAACAAGCTTTGCCAGAATATCCATATATATATATATATATATATTGGATGCATGCTACACCCACAAGGAAACTTCCCTTACTACTGATTGGCTGATCACAGCAGACCACATCATGGAAGATGACTACACCATTACGTAACTGCCAAACTATATCATTACATAACTGCCAAACTGTATCATTACATAACTGCCAAAACACTGTGAGAATCATGGCCCAGCCAATCTGACACACAACAATAACTATCACATTTGCTCAATCTGCTCTTGACTTAAAACACACACTACACTAATACTGCCTAATTAACATAACAAAGAAAACCCATTTCCAAATAGGATTATAACCACAGGTATAGGGGTTAGCATTTACAATACATATTTTTTGGTGACATAATTCAATCTATAACAAGTACTATTAGTCACTAACTAAATAACAGTGAACAAAATAGATTTGTTTCTGTTTTGTGGCTCTCATAGTGCATTATGAAAGGATTTAGATAAATATAAGAGGGGATTTAAGTAAATATGGATTCCTGGTGGCACAGTGGTTAAGAGTTATGGCTGCTAATAGAAAGGTCAGCAGTTCGAATTCACCAGCTGCTCCTTGGAAACCCTATGGGGTAGCCCTGTTCTGTCCTATCGGGTTGCTTTCAGTCAGAATTGACTCTACAGCAACGGGTTTGCTTTGGTTTTGGTTAAGTATATGTAAGAGGAGAATCAGGAAAATTTCCATCTCGATTTTCATTAAAATAAAGACCTTTATATATATATATGTATGTATATATATATATATATAGACTGTACATATGGGTTGCCATGAGTTGGAATAGACTTAACAGCAACTAACAACGAACAACAACAGCAAATATACACATGCATGCACACACACACACACACACACACGACAGACTGAGGTACCACATACAGAAAGCATTGACTCACTAAAGCCCAGTTCCACCTGTAAGCAAATAATTTAGTATAGAGCTAAATATGGAACAGTATAAAACTTGGCAGATCTGTTCAGCTATTGCATGCAGCCTAACACCTAAGAGTTATATTTATTTTTATAATCATTCTTCCATTGAATCAAATAGTTGTGAGTTCTTTTCTGGGCTAAGCTCTGAGAGGCATTCTGAACCAAAACACTGCTAAGAAACTTCTCTTTGCTTTCCAAGAGTGGTGGAGAATGTGAAATAAAGAGAATGTGAGTTTATTTAAAGTAAAGCTGTGACCAAAGTAATGGGGAAAAAAAAAAAAAAACAGAAGAAAGCAGAAAGAAGTAACATTTTAGAATTTAAATTAAAAATTGATGAATGTAGATTTTTGTATAAAAAAGAAAAGTTATTAAATGGAAAAAGTCTATGTAAGAAATTATATATTTTTTCTGAAAAAGTAACAGAATAAAATATGTTTGATTGAAAATAGGATTGGTATAAAGATAAAAGGAGAAAATTATAAGTATGAAACAATGACTGATCTCTGGCTTATAAAAAATTATTATAAGCAAACAGTGAGTTGTAATTTTCTTTCTACTAAAGATAGCGTAAGAGGAATCTAGACTAAGTCTCCATAATAGGGAGAATTCTTTCATAGCACTGGGATATACTGCAATAAGTTTATGAAATCATGATTTGTGAATATTCACTTGCTATAAATTAGAGATTGTTCCTGGAAGAGAGAGGGCAAATGTCACATACATTCATATAAAATAAGCTAAAATAACCATCTGCAAGATACCTCCAAGACAGCACTATCAGATTTGCTTTTATGAATAGCTACATATAACAGTCTATAAGCTTAAAGAAAACCACACGCCAGGTTTAACATTTGACCTTCTGTTGCACAAGATAGCAAAGCTGCCTTGAGATTTCTGATATAACGTTGTCATGTTAATCAGGGAAAAGACCCTGACTCTTAGAGTCAGAAGAGATAATAGGAAAGTGATTTAACAATAGATACAAGACAGATATCCTGTTCTAAAGACAAACATATCCCATTCCCTGTTTCCTATGGTGCTTACCCCACAAAGCAAGGCCACAATAACACCACTTGAGAATTTCAGCCAAGTATTACTTAAGCAACCTAATCTGTGTCTGCTATTGATTAGAGGAGCATCACTATTGTAGGTTGAATTGAGTTCTCCCAAAAAACATATACTAAAGCCCTAATCCCTGGAACCTCAGAATGTGACTTCATTTGGAAACAGAATTGTTGCAGATACAATTAGTTAAGGTAAGATCATTAGTGTGAGTCCTAATCTCTTTATGACTTGTGTTCTTATAAGAAGAGGAGAAAAGACAATGAAAGACCCAGAGGAAGAAAATGGCCATATGAAGACTGATGCAGAGAATGGAGTTTTGCTTCCACAAGCCAAGTAATGCCTGGGGCTACCAGAAGCTGGAGGAGACAAGGAAAGATTTCCTTCTAGGGACTTCAGAGAGACCATGTCTCTGTTGACATCCTAAATTTGGACTTAGAGTCTCCAGAACTGTGAAAAAATAAATTTCTGTTGTTTTAAGCCACATAGTTGCAAAGTGATACTTTGTTACAGCATCTCTAGGAAACTAATACCATCACATATTTGGACTGAACCATGAATGACCATTTGAATGTCAGGTTTACAGCTTTGTAGACCCCTAAAAAATTACCCACACAGTTATCATCTATAGATCCATATGTCATCTAACTAGCAGAAAATGAGCTCTGACTTATCTCTCCTGACTGAACTCTTGAGATTGAAGTTTAGGCTCACAGAGACTTGCAGAACAATAGAAGAAGCTTGCTTGTGGAGAGCCTGAGTATATATTTAGAAACTGGCAGGGATTTTTCCTTGACTGAGTGATATGAATTTCCGTGTTAACATCTTTTTCCCATCTGGTTAAAAGTAGTAAATATTGCATTTACATGAGTTGGTTGCCATTATTACTTTGCATTGTATAGATCCACACTGAAAAAAAAAAGCAGAATTACTTTAGAGAAGAAAAAGAAAGTCAAATATGAGGGCTGAGACTCAGACCTAGTAAGTAGTCTGACAAGTGTTAGGAAATGAGGCCATAAGTGGTTCATAAGTGGTTCAGTATAGCCCAGGAACATTCCGCCAGCCTTTGGCCTCTTCGCCCTCAGATTCAGTTCTCACCTTTCCTCTGCTCCACTTAGTACACACAAACACTGACCCATCCAGGCTGCATTTTCCAGACTACTGTGTCAGGCGGTATTATGGATTGAATTCTGTCCCCCAAAAAAGAAATGTTGAAGTCCTAACCCCTGGTACCTGTGAACATGACATTGTTTGAAAATAAGGTATTTAATGATGTTATCAGTTAACATGGAATTACAAGAGTGTGTCCTAATCCCATTTGATCACTGTCCTTGTAAAAGAGGACAACAGACAGCCATAGACAGTGAAAGGATGCCATGTGACATTGCAGCTGCAAGCTAAGGTTGATCTGGAGCTACCAGAAGCTAGCAGAGAGGCATGCAGTAGATGCTTCCTCAAAGCCTCAGAAGGAATCAACATGACCAATACCCTGGTCTTAGAATCTCTGCCTTCATATCTGTGAAATAACAAATTTCTGTGGTTTAAAGCCTTTCATTTTGTGACATTTTGTTACAGCAGCACTGGGAAACCAATACAGAGTTTGGTACCAAGAAATGGGTGTGCTGCTGCAACAAATACCTAAGAATGTGGAAGTGTTTTTGCAACTAGTTAATGAACAGAAGCTGGAAAAATTTTGATGTGTTAGGTAATAAGAGTCTAGATTGCCTGGAAGAGACTGTTGGTAGAATTATGGACTTTAAGGGTGGTTCCGATGAGGGCTCAGAAAGAATTGAGAGCTGTAGGGAAAGTGTCTATAGTCATGAATAGAATGTTGGTAGAAACGTGGATCTTAAATGTGCTTCTGGTGACGATTTAAAAAGAAATGACCAACTGGTTATTGGACAATGGAGGAAGGTGATGCCTTTTTTATAAAATGGCGATGAACTTGTCTAAATTATGTTCATATGTTTTGTGGAAATTAGAACTTGTAAAAAGATCCCTTCATGGTGCAAACTATTTGTATTCCACTCCTACCTGAAAGGTTGACAGTTCAACCCACCCAGCAGCTCCTTGGAAGAAAGGTCTGGGAATTTGCTTCCATAAAGATTACAACCTGAGAAACCCTATGGAGCTCAGTTTTACTCTATAACACATGGAATCACCATGAGTCAGAATGGACTCAATGGCAACAGGTTGGGTAGGTAGGATAGGACTTGTAAGTGATAAACTTGGATATTTGGCTGAGGAGATTTTTTAAGCGATATTTGTAAGGTGCAGTCTGATTTCTCTTTGCCTCCTATAGTAAAAAACAGGAGGAAAGAGATAAATTGACGAATAAGCTGTTAAGTAGAAAAGAACCAGAACTCAAAGATTTAGAATATTCTCAGCCCATCCATACATTTAAAGTTGATACAGTATGATCCAGAGAGGACACCAAAGGTTTGGCTGTACAACCATTTGTTAAGCATATTAATTATTTAATTATGTATTCAATCAACCATCTCAGTAGACACTCTTCCAGCTTAGACCGAAGGGGACAGAGGTGGGAGGAAATGAAGGAAAGCAGTAGAACTCCTGGAATTCTACAGGCAGGAAATAGGCAGATAGATCTACTTGGCTGCAAACATGTGTTATCCTTTAAGAAAAGGGAAGGATGACTCCAAGAGCAATTCAGAAACTGGAAGTGCTTCCATCTTCTCAGTCCCAAAGGGCAAGGCCACTGACCCAGTGAGCCCTAACGAGTGGATTATTTTTAAGGCTTGAAATATAATGAAATTTGCCCTGCTGGATTTCGAACTTGCTTTGGTCACATGGCTCTTACTTTCCCTCCAGTTTCTCCGTTTTGGAAAGGAGTGTCTACCCTATGTTTGTTTCACCATTGTATTTTGGAAACAGATAACCTGTATTCTAGGTTTCACAGGTCCATAGATGAAGAGGAAGTTTGCCCCAGGATGGAACACACCCAGAATTGCACCCATACCTGATTTAGATGATTTAGAAGATGAGATTTTGGACATAGAGTTGATACTGGAATGGATTAAAACTTTTTAGGGATGCTGTGATGGAGTAAATTCATTTTGCACATGAGAAGGCACGAATTTTGGCGGACAAAGGTAAACTATTATGGACTGAATTATGCTCTCTTATAAAGATATGTTGAAGTCCTAACCCCTGATACCTGTGACCATGTTTGGAAATAGCATCTTTGATGATGTTAATAGTTAACATGAGGTTATGAAAGAGTAAGGTGGGTCCTAATCAGTTCTGAGCCCTATCCTTGTAAAAGAGGAGAATACATAAAGAGAGACAAGGTAAGCATGCTATGTTGGCACTGTAGCTTCAAGCCAAGGAATACCTGAAGCTACTAGAAGGAAGGTGGGAGGCATGGAACAAATTGTCTCTCAGAGTCTCAGAAAGAATCAACACAGCTGACACCCTACTCTCAGACTTAGCCTCCATTTTTGTAAGACAATAAGGTTTTGCTGTTTGAAGCCATCTGCTTTGTGGTATTTTGTTACAGCAGTACTAGGAGATTAATACAAGTGGTTTCTAGCTGGGTTTGGTCAAAAGAAGTACCAGCAGAAAGAAGGGAAAAGTCAAAATGGTTATCACCATCTCTTTCTGCCTCAGAGTTCAGTGATGTCTCTGGAAGCAAGTGCTCTACAAGTCTGGCCTCCTATTGCTCCAGTTTCCAGAGGGTAACCCATGACTAAACTCTAGCAACAATATTTTCTTCCTTTGTTCCTCCAGCCTAATGGTAGTAAAAACTTCCTGTTGTTGCTCATCTTTGGGTGGTCTTTCACATTTCCTTATTGGTTTCTTGTGTCTTCCATCATCTATGCAACAGATTTCCTGAATTAAGTTACTTAGGTTTTAAATATTCAGAGTAGTATCTATTTTCTTTGTTTGAGTTAAACAATACTTGGGACCAGGAGTATTCCCAAGGGAGAGACCTTCAAGATGGGCTTATGAGATCTGTTACTCGTCTGCTTGAGTGAGATATTGTAAATCAAAGATTCACAGTAGTATTATGATTATGTAAATTATCATCTGTGGTTGATTGGAATGAAGTGCCAGTCAAAAGCAAGACTTTAGGAAATCGATGAGTTGCTTACTTTACCAGGATGGCAATAAGAGAGTTCTGCTGGCATTGGAGAGTTTACAGAAAGAATAAGCTCAGAGCTTTAAACTCTTCACTCAAGACAGAGGGGACAAGAGAGCTTCAAAGCAGGCATTTAAAAAAATTTTTTTTTTCTTGAACATGCAAGAAAAACATCATTGTCAATCACATCTAAAATCTAATTGTACAAGTGGTGGATCACAATTTAAGATGAACACTCAATTGTACTAATCTGTTATATAAAGGTAAGGGCATTATGAGGAATAAGTGAGACCACAAGACTTGGTGTGAGTATACCTGGGTGTACGCAGATGAGCATGAGAATATTTAACCCCCAAATTTCCCTGGACTTCCTTTGCAAGCAGAAGCAGTTTATTCTTCCTCACCTAAGGAAACTAGCCGTGTCAATCATAGTCTACAGAAAACAGGAGCATACTCATGAAGGACTTTGAAGTTAATGAATAAATGTTTACAAACTGTGGTCTATGCTAAAGAGGGAATATTGATACATCCAGATACTTGCAACTGTGGTAATCTTTTACTACTCACATACTTGAAAGTGTAAGGGAAAAATAAGATCCCAGTCAGATATAGAACCATTCAACAGGAGCTCCATTTATAGAGAGATTCAACCCAGAACTGCAACCCAGCCTGATTCTCCATCCAGTATCCAGTCTCACTTGTTGGTGTCTCCATTGGCCAAATCCAACCAAAATCAGAGGTTAAGGAAGCATAGCTAACTGATAAGGGCCAGTCAATAAGGGCACATAACAAGTAGCAAAGTGTAGATAATGAACCTGGAGGTAGAGGAGAGGAAATAGAGATTATTAAACACGTTCCATCCATTTACCACTCTTCACGCATTCCTAATCTTTGCTCAGAGGAAAAAAAAAGAAAATTACCCTCAACCCAGGGTAAACTCTGTATCATTGAAGGATAATCACAACTCAGTAATATTTCCTCATAGGGACAAAATTATAACATTAGCTACCACCTGTACTCTTTGGATAAGATAGTAGGAAATAAAAGAAAAAGAGAACATTTAACTTGTTGTAGCTATCATAGCCACCAACTATGTGCCTGGTCACTAGGCCTAAGCTGATAATTATAGCTTTCTTCTAACACCATGTTTTTCTTACCCTCTGATAGTGTCTCTGCTGGAAAGAGTTCTCTATTTGGCAAAGTAAACCGAATATTGGTTATTATGTGATCCAAATCTTCAGTGAACCTATCTTTATTGAATTAATAAGGTGTTGCATTGACCATAACTGGGCACAGGAATAATAAGAGGCATTCAAGTGAATATTCTGATTTAGTTCTCCTTTGCCTCTGAGCTTTAGTAGCAGACCGATATTCTCTTCTTAATTAGGATTAATCTCTCTGACCAGTTGTTGGTGTTGATAGCTGTCATCAAATTATCCCTCAACTCATAGTAAGCCCATGTGCAGTTAGACTGTGGTGATCCATAGAGTTTTCATTGATTTTTTGGGAGTAGATCATCATGCCTTTCTTCCTAGTCCATTTTAGTCTGGAAGCTCTGCTGAAACGTGTTCAGCACCATAGCAACATGCAAGCCTTAGCTGACAGACAAGTGTGGCTGCACTTGAGGTGCTTTGGCTGAAAATCAAACCCAGATCTCCTCCACTGAACCACTAGGGGTTAAAAATGTTAGTCCCAGAAGATTATGCTACATTTTTTATAATGCTTTAAAGGATAAAATTATAGAAAATGTATTGTTTAACCAAAAATTATGGATAATGTTTCCTTCTTAGATAGAGGCAGGGTGAGGAACAAGAAAGAGTTGGGCCATGCATACAACGTTGATGACAAGGAGCCAAAGATTATGATTCATCCAATTCTGTGAACCCAAGTTAAAATACATGAGGTTCCCACAGATGCAAGGACTGAGATTAGGAGACGAGTAGGTAATAAACGAGAAATATTTAGTAACCTAATAACCCAATGAGGTCATTTTAGAAAAAATTCAGGAGGTGATTCAATTGATGATTATGCTAATGATGCCACTTATTTTTTTTATATCAATTATGAGGATAAAGAAGATTCTCTGTTCAGTAAACTTACTTATTCTCTGTCCCTGTTTCATCAGCATGGGAAATCCTAAATGGCCAGTGGGAAGTCTCAGCTACCAGTTTTACAGAATCATGACTATGTCCCTTGATATACCTCCTTAAACCACTAAGACGTACCAGCCCACCAAGCCCACACTTGCACAGATGAGCAGCAAGTTGTTCCAGATATGGATTATTGGGATCACTTCTATATTCACCCTTTGGTTCCCAGACTTACACATTCTAACTAAAGAGAAATTGGAAGCATACATTGGAATACATTGTAACTACAGGCTGTAAGTATGTCATCTATAAGCCATCACACTATTCACTCTGCTTCTGGGTGAGGAGTTTAAGACCAGTGAATCCCTTGCACATGAGCTCACCGTTACATTTCTTTCACTGTAAAATAAGTTTTTCTTTTTTTGAGGCAATGATATATGAGATAACACGGCAATAAATATGGCATTCTATAAGTCCACTATGGATGTTCTGGCACAAGTATTTCAGACCAAGAAGGCAAATCCATATCTGGAGTATGCGTTTATTCCCATGAGGAAAAATCACTGCCTCATCCCTAAGGGAAAGGGTCAAAAGTAATCTAGTTGTAAAATCTGTTGAGAGTTGAAGCAGGTGATAACCAGATCAGCGTTAATGAGGGGGAAGTCCATATATTTGAGATCATTCATAGTCTATATTCCTTCCTACATGACCTCCTTGTATATGAACTCACTGAGAAGGCAGCAGAGTATTTGGAGAATGAAGCTGACTGACATCTATAGGAGGATTCTTCTTGTCTGCCTGATTACTGAACATTTCCTCTGAAGTGGATGCCTCTGGAAGCTACCTAACTGGTACATGAATTCTTCCTCTTTTGGTTCATTCAAAGATGTTCATCAGTATATATCTTCCCAATCCTCTTTGTCACAAATATTTCCAATTTCATCTTTATTTTTCCAGTCAGACAAGATTTAACCACAAACCATAAATCAATATATATTCATATTATCTTTCTTTCAAAAAAAAATAACTAAATATATGGCTTGACTTTCTGCTCAAGGGAAGATTTCTTTTTACCACAGTCTTCTAGGCCTCCTTCAAATTGGGCAGTTATGCAGCCATTGTGCACTTCCAGGTGGAAAATGCAACCGTGCAGATGCATCTGTAAATCAGGCTCATGCTTTTTCTTGCTCACTTAACAAGTCCTAAGGTACTCCCCTTGAGGTCATATGTGTGGACTGAGTAAGAATAGATGTAAGAGTAGGTATTTGTATGTCTGAGCCATCTCCTCATATTTATTATTCATGCATTCTGGATCTTCTAGATCCTGGTCTCACATATACTATTTACATTTCATAATGAAATGTAATTAGCTGCTGCTAATATTTGACATTATGATTTTGTGGATAAGGCCCAGTATGTGATGAGAGGACATGGGATCTGCACCTGATTATTCAAGCTTGCCAGAGGTCCAAAATAGCATCCCTATCTCTGCCATACAGGTTTCCATTATTATTAAGTGGGCTGGGTCATGGGTACAAGTGGCAGAGCAGCTTGCATCTCTGATACAGAGCACTCTCTTGCTCCAGTTTTCACTCCAGATTGACAACCTTGTGGTTTTCCTAGTAAATGAGAGAGGACAGAACAATCTAAAATCCAACAGGACCCAAAATCTTATTACAGTTTGTCTTCTTTCTTACTGAAAGGTAATACAAGATGCATCAAATTGTCTTTCACTTTAGAAGAACATGCTCAGCCGGTGGAGAAAATCACTACTGTATTAGCCCCTAAACCTTTTCAGGGCTTACTGTCTATACTCTGGTATACATATGTTTCAGTAAAGCATAAAGGGAGCTTGCTACTTTGCCTTATCAGGTTAATTAGTAAAATGTCTGTATGGTTAGGGATGACTGAGAAGAATTAAGATAATACATTTACCTCAAGTTTATGTCCTCATCCTTTGGACCCCTTTCTCTATAGTGTATGCCAGGGAAATTCTGAAATCTTAACCTTATTGATCTAGGCCATTTTTGAGCCCAGGATATCATTAACCAATGAACAAAGTTGTTGAGGCCTATCCTAGGTGCTAGAGATAACATTTTAAATCCTGAATTCCAAGTAAGGGCACACATATTGATAAATTTAGCCTGAAACAACTTTGTATGATATCCTTCTTTTTCTAACACAATTAGGATTTTTCCCATAAAAGAGAAGAGGAAAACCCCTCAAGTTAAAAATTAAAAAGTTGTTTGTTTGCCTTTTTAATAAAAAGGAAGGCTAGTTTCTTCAGATTGGAGGAAGGTTGGCTTTTGCTGGTAAGGGAGGTTCAAGAGATACCGAGGGTTCACGTTTCTCTGCTCTTTTTTACATCTTCGTCTGATATCCAATTTATTAAAATTTGTCTTCAATCCCTACAGAGTCATTTATTCATTCATTCAACAAATGTCTTGACACCTTGTATCTGTAAATATATCAGTGAATGAAGCAACCAAAAAATCCCTGTCTTTACAGTTACACTCTAGTAGGGGAAGAAAGTAATATGATAAAATATAAAAGCATTAAATAATGATTAATTCTAAGAAAAAAAATAGGAAAAGACCTTGGATAGAACACGTCAGTGAAAGAGGAGTTGCTGTTTACATAGGTGCCAAGGAAAGGCTCTCGCTAAGAAAATGACATGAAAGGTAAGGACCTGAAGGTGTGAAGGAGCACACCATTTGGACTTAAAGTGACCAAGAATTCCAGGCAGAGGGATCTGCAAGGGCAAAGACCTTTAAGAGGAAGTGCACCAGACAGATTTAGTGAACAGCAAGGAAGTCAGTGTGGTGGGGGTGGACAGAAGAAGCGGGAGAGTAGTAAGAGATGAGGTGAGGAGGAGACAGATCTACAGAGCCCTGTAGGTTATTTTATGAACTTCAGGTTTAAATCTGAGCCAGTTGTAATAGACACGTTTTTATTATAAGAGGAGGAAGGTATAAAAAATGGATGGAAATGCAAGTCTGCTTGTAAGTTTAGTGGTAGGAATTTGAGATAAAGCCTTTTGATCCATTCTAATAGTAGAAAGCAAGATCATGCTGAAGAATTGGGCAAAAGAGAAACGATGACATCAGAGTTTAGGGGAGTCAGGAACATATCAATTAGCCTTTCTAGAAAAAAAAAGGAGACAGGGCTGACTTGTGAATTATAAGGGGATTGCCAGATTGCTTTGAAGCCAGAGTCGATGTTAGAGATCATATATTGTTAGTGGACCAATAATAATATATGTTTTTATTGTGCTTTAGGTGAAGGTTTACAGAGAAAATTAGTTTCCATTCAATAGTTTATACATAAATTTTTCCATAACTTAGGTTTCACTGCCCGCAATGCGTCAGCACTCTCCTCGTTACTGTCCTGAGTTCCCCATTTCCGTTGGTCCAGTTTTTCTGTCCCCTCCTGCCTTCTTATCTTTGCTTTTGGGCATTATGTTGTCCTTTTGGTCTCATGTCGATGATTGTTCTAAAGACCACTTTCCTCACGTCTGTTATTGTTTATTTATAGGTCTATTATCTGTCTGAAAGGCGATCTCTGGGAATGGCTTCAGTTCCAAGTTAGAGGGATGTTTAAGACCTGTAGTCTTGGAGGTTCCTCCAGTCTCTCTCAGACAAATAAGCCTGGTCTTTTTTATGGATTTGAGTTTTGTTCTACATTTTTTTTTTTCCCACTCTAATCAGGACTTTCTATTGTGATCTTGGTCAGAGCATTTGATAGTGGTAGCCGGGCACCATCTAGTTTTTCTGGTCTCAGGCTGGTAGAGGCTGTAGTTCCTTTGGTCCATTAGTCATTTGGACTAATTGTTTCTGCGAGCCTTTGATTTTCTTCATTCTCCTTTGCTTCGGATGGAAAGAGACTAATAGTTGTATTTTAAATGGCCGCTCACAGGCTTTTAAGACCCCCGAAGCTACTCACCTAGGTAGGATGTAGAATGTTTTCTTTATATACTATCTTATGCCAATTGACCTAGATGTCCCCTGGGACTATGGTCCTTAGCCTTCAAGCTCAGTAACTTAGTCCCATGAGGTGTTTGGTTATGTTTAGGTGGTTTCCGTAACTGTGCCCCCTGTGGGCTCTATTATATATGTGATTATATATGCAGCAAATACAAATATGTATGTAGAAATATTCACAGCTACACCTACATGTGCATGTGGGTGTACACCCTCCTACATCTATTCAGCTTACATACCTACTTACATATCCACATATATTATCATTTGTTATTACTGTAGTCAAAATATTATGTATGTTTTAGTATTTACCATCTTTGTCTTTTATTCTTGTGTACCTCTCAGTGTCTTACATTGCCTTGGTTATGTTGTGCTGGACCAATAATAATCTTAATAGATAATACTTACATGGCATTAGTATGGATCAGGCACTACTTAGACACTTTGCTATATTAACTCATTGAATTCACTAACAGTATGAGGTCAGTCTTCTTTTATAGAGGAAATTGAGAACAAAGAAGTTAAATAAATTGGCTAAGGTTACAAGCTAATTATGATCACTCTGGTGGTGCAACAGTTAAGCACTCAGCTGCTAACCGAAAGTTTGGCAGCTCAAACCCACCCCACATCTCAGCAGGAGAAAGACCTGATGATCTGTTCCCATAAAAATTACAGCTTAGAAAACCCTGTAGGGTAGGTCTACTCTCACATGAGGCTGTGCTTGACAACAAAAAGGTAATACAAACGGCAGAACTAGAATTTATATCTAAACAGATTCCAGAACCTGTGCTTTTAACCATTATCTTATGCCTCAAATCTCTGAAGTTCTGTGACTTTCCTCTAGCTGTGATAAAGAGCCCAGGTGTACACACAAGATAATGAGACAGTTGGATAAGTTGAGTGGGTTGAATCATTGGCAAGAGATTGCTTGCAGTGAGAACTCTATCTTATAGACTAGATATGGAAGGAAATTACAGGCAAGTGGAAGTGGCTGTGCTGTCATACCATAGTGGGTGTGGGTGTGTGCAGTCTGCATTTGAGAGTACAGACAGAAAGACTGTCTCAGTGTCGATGTTCAGCAAAGATGTTAAATGTTTGTTAGAGAGGTCCCAAATATCAATATCCCCTCCAAGATAATTCCTCTACTGCTACATTTGGTAGGATTTTTTTTGGATTCTGGACTTTTTGAGAGTTAATTGGTGTTTATTTCTTCAAATGGTTTAGAATTTCAAGTGACATCTTATTTCACTAAGTGAGCAACATAAACAAGTATCCAATTTGGACATAATTTCACAAGTCTCATGGTCTTTGTTTTGTTTTTATAATTGAGAGAACACCATATATTATTTTATAATATGCTGGTTTTTTTTTTAATTCTGCTAGTAACAAATGAAGTTACAATAATTACTAGGCTTTCTGTTTCAAATATGGATAAAATGGTGGAGTCAACAAATATATCATGGTAAGAGGAAGAAATTTGAATCAGAGAACTGAAATTATTGCTTATAGAATATCAGTGAACTCACGGGCTCCCTCAATTTTTGCCTTGATAAAATGGTGCTAAAATGATACTGGTCTTACAGGATTATAATCAGAATTTTTATTAGATAAAATACTTGAAAAATTTGTAACAATATGTTTTGTTTACTAGTTACTAATATACGTCAGACACTAAATAAGCCATGTCAGCAAGTTAATGAACATGCTTTGATAGCTTCTAGAAAGGCTCATGACTAGTTAAGTATGCATTCCTAAGGATAACATAAATTCTGGTACTCTCTTTGAGCTTATTTGCATTTACCATCTGTAAAATTTTAAAGATCAATAGAATTTATAAAAAGCTGCTTTATTGTAATGCATTTATTTACATGACTTAAAAGACTTTTCTAAAAGTTAGAGTAGAATGGAATTTATTCTTTTCCTATAGAGCAGATGATACTGTTTCTCTACCTTATTTTTAAAACTATCCTGCTCTTATCACCAAAGATCAACCAGAAGCCAAAGCCTTAAGCAAATATTTTGGTTAAGAGCGTAGGAACATATTTTTTAAAGCCAATAATACTGTAATTAATGTAGCCCAGCTTCCTCTACAGGCACTGTTTTATTACAGATAAACAAAGATAATTCATTAAATAATAATAAAGATAAATCAAGCTTGCTCACAGTATTGAAAGCTTAATGATCTACCGAATGTCTACTTACCTCATGACCACTGATTTCCAACCAGTGGTACACTTTATTTTATTTTATTTTTTTAAATATTTCTCAATCTCTCTAATGACTGGTTTAACAGAAGATTAGTGGAGTCTCACATTTGCTTTTGTACTCAGTCTGTAGTGGTACACTTTAAATCCAACTTCCTAGTGTTAAATAGCTCAAAGCAGGCAGACACGATTTTCGTGTACTTTGCAGGATAGAGAGAGAGAGGCTGCAGATTCCACATTCATTAAAAATATTGTCTTATCAGACAGCATGTTCTAATGATGAAAATTTGGGCTCTGAAGCCAGCACATTCAGAGGTTCAAATCCCAGAGTCTCTTCAGTTCTTATTTTTGTCTACTTTTATCAAATGGAGATAAACACATGTATCTTAAAGAATTCTAGAAAAGATAAGTTAGATTCTACAAAGCATCATATAGTAGACACTGGTATATATATATATATATATAGGTTCAAAACAGGTTCAAAATATACATATACCATTGTCTACCATATTTTTTTTTTCCATTTCCTTTCTTTCTGACTGTGTGTGGTTACTATTTCACTGAATTGCACATTTTCATAAGGAAGCCAGCCCTCTCCACTGGTCACTATAGCACTATGGTAGAAGCCCAATGATCCAGGTTTTGTCAACATAATCAAACAATAGTGGTTAAGAATCCTACGAAAATGCATTGTCATGAGTATCTAGGAAATGGACAGAATGAATGTAAGTATGAAGTACTGGCAGAATTGTGGAGGATTATGGGACACAGAAATATCAACCAGTATATCACAGGTCATGGAGCCATCACTCAATGTAGCAGTTCAGAAATTTACTCTGGAGAACCCAAGTAATCCCAGATAGTCCCCATTTATCTGGGTGCCTTGAGAAGGGATTTGAGAGTACCTCTCACTCTACTTTTCAATACAGAAGCAGATCAAACTAAAGATTTTCTAGACTTGCTCCCTCTTAAACTTGTACTCCAGGGAAGGAAAAGATATTTTAAAAGCGAGAATGTCAACATTATATAGTCCAATGGTGCTAATCAAATTTTCCTTGGAGATTAGTAAAGGCTTCCTGGAGGAAGAGAAACCTCAGATGAATATTAAGGGATGAAAAGTAATTAACAAGTAAAGTTAGATTGAGTCTGAAGATAATATAAACTTTATAAGTAGAGGAAACAACTAAAGCTAGGTAGAAAGAGAAAAGAGAAAAAGGGATTAATTGATTCAAAACATAGCACGTAGTGTATTAGAATTAGCTGTGAGGTGCTAGAGAGGTAGGTAAGGGCTCATGGTGTAGGGCCTTATAAAATTGAATACTTACAGGTTTTACACTGAACAAAATGAGGAGACATTAGGAATTTTAAGCAGGGAAAGCACAGATATGTTCCATTTTGTGCTTTAGAATAATTTGAGAATGGATTACCAGGAGTCAAAACTGGAAGCTAAAATACTCATTAGGATGCTGTTGCAGTAGTACAGAGTACAGATAATAATGGACTTAACTATGGCAGTGGTAGTGTGAAGAAAGCGAAAAAATAAAGATCCTTTAACTTTAAATAGGAGCCCTCGCGGTGCAGCAGTTAAGAGGTACAGCTGCTAACCAAAAGGTCATCAGTTCAAATGCACCAGCTGCTCCTTGGAAACACTGTGGGGCAGTTCTACTCTGCCCTATAGGGTCACTATGAGTAGGGATCGACTCTATGGAAAAGGTCTTTTTTTCTTTTCTTAAAAAAAAAAAATTAAATAGGAATTAAGCAACAAAAGACCTGGAGATTAATTTGATCTGAAGGTGAAGAAAGATAGATATGAAAAGTGAGTGACAATGATTGCTAGATCAGGCAACAGAGCAGGTGGTGCTGTTAGTCTTCTGGTCAGAGAGCACAGAAGAGTAGAAGGTGTATTGTATATAATTACTATATATTCTGAACCACACACTTGTATGAAACTGATTATTATATTTCAGGACAAGTACTTTAAAAAGTGTATCCTTCTCTAGATTATTGTGATGCATTATCAAGGTGCATTAATAAATAAGGTGATTAGAATACTAAAGTTGGAAACAAAGAAGAAGGATCAGTAGGTGGAAATCAAGGCCTTGGTGATTGAAACTACCCTAGAGATCATGTGATAGTAGTTTGCAAGATTAATGATTTATTCATTGCAAATACCTTTTTCAACAACATGAACGGTGACTATACTTGTGGACCTCCCCCAGTGGGATACACAGGAATCAAATCGACTACATCTGTGGAAAGAGACAATGGAAAAGCTCAATATCATCAGTCAGAACAAAACCATGGGCCCACTGCAGAACAGGCCGCCAATTGCTCATTGCCAAGTTCAAGCTGAAGCTGAAGAAAATTCAAACAAGTCCACGCAAGCCAAAGTACGACTGTGAGTATATCCCACCTGAATTTAGAGACTGTCTCAAGAATAGATTTGATGCATCGAACACTAATGACCGAAGACCAGACAAGTTGTGGGATGACATCAAGGATACATACACAAAGAAAGCAAAAGGTCATTAAAAAGACAGTGTCTTAGTTGTCTAGTGCTGCTATAAGAGAAATAACACAAGTAGATAACTCTGACAAAAAGAAATTCAATTTCTCACAGTCTAGGAGGCTAGAAATCCGAATTCAGAGTTCCAGCTCCAGAGAAAGGCTTTCTGTCTCTGTCGAGTCTGGGGAAGGTTCTTGTCATCAATCTTCCCCAGTCGAGGAGCTTCTCAGCACAGGGACCCCAGGTTCAAAGGACTCACTATTCTCCGGGTCCTTGTTTCTTGATAGTATAAGGTTCCCACGTCTCTGTTTGCTTCTTTCTTTTGTATCTCAAAAGAGATTGACTTAAAACACAACCTAAACTTGTAGATTGAGTCCTGCCTCATTAATATAATTGCTGCTACTTCCAACTCATTAATATCATAGAGGTAGGATTTACAACACATAGGATAATCACATCAGATGACAAAATGGTGGATAATCACACAATACTGAGAATCACGGGCTAGCCAAGTTGACACATATATTTTTGGGAGACACAATTAAATCCGTAACAGACAAGAAGGGGAAAAAAAGACCAAAATGGATCTCAGAAGAGACTCTGAAACTTGCTTTTGAACATGGAATAGCTAAAGTGAAAGGAACAAATGATAAAAAGTAAAAGGGCTGAACAGAAGGTTTTAAAGGGCAGCTTGAGAAGACAAAGTAAAGTATTATAATGAAATGTACAAAGACTTGGAGGTAGAAAACCAAAAGGGAAGAATGTATTGAGTATTTCTCTGGCTGAAATAACAAGAAAAAATGCAAGTCTTGAGTTGCAATATTGAAGAATTCCATGGGAAAAAACTGAACAACACAGAAAGCATCAAAATAAGATGGAAAGAATACACAGAACCACTGTACCAAAAAGAATTGGTTTACCTTCAACTATGTTAGAATGGTACCGAAGGAAGAAGTTCAAGCTGCACTGAAGGCATTGGCGAAAAACAAAGCTCCAGGTACTGATGAATACCAATTGAGATGTTTCAACAAACAGATGCAACACTGGAAGTACTCATTTGTCTATGGCAAGGAAGTGAAGAGATCCATATATGTGCCTATTCTAAATACAGGTGATCCTACAGAATGTAGAAATTATTGAAAGTATCATTACTATTGCATGCAAGTAAAATTATGCTGAAAATAATTAAAAAATGGTTGCAGAATATTGACAGGAAATTGCCAGAAATTCAGGCCAGACTCAGAAGAGGACATGAAATAAGGTTAACATCGATGATGTCAGATGGATCTTGGCTGAAAGCAGAGAACACCAGAAAAAAGTTTACCTGTGTTTTATTGACCATGCAAAAGCATTCAACTGTGTGAATCACAACGAATTATGGATAACATTGTGAAAAATGGAAATTCCAGAACATTTGATTATGCTCATGAGGAATCTGTGCATAGACAAAAAGGCAGTCATTTGAACAAAACAAGGGCATACTGAGTGGTTTAAAATCAGGAAAGGTGTGCATCAGGGTTATATCCTTTCGTCATAATTATTCAATCTGTATGCTCAGGAAATAATCTGAGAAGCTGGACTGTATTAAGAAGAATGCACCATCAGGATTGGAGAAAGACTTATCAACAACCTGTGATATGCAGATGACACAACCTTGCTTGCTGAAAGTGAAGAGAGCTTGAAGCACTTACTGATGAAGATCAAAGACCACAGTCTTCAGTATAAATTACATGTCAGCACAAACAAAACAAAAATCCTTACAAATGGACCAATAAGCAACATCATAATAAACGGAGAAAATACTGAAATAGCCAAGGATTTCATTTTACTTAGATCCACAATCAATGCCCGTGGAAGCAGCAGTCAAGAAATCAATTGACACATTGCACTGAGCGAATCTGTTGCAAAAGACCTCGTTTACAGTGTTAAAAAGCAAAGTTACCGTCTTAAGAACTAAGGTGCACCTGACCCAAGCCATGGTATTTTCAATTGCCTCATATGCATGCAAAAGCTGAACAAGGAATAAGGAAGACCAAATAAGAATTGATGCATTTGAATTATGGTGTTGGCAAAGAATATTGAATATACCATGGACTGTCAGAAGAACAAACAAACCTGTCTTGGAAGAAGTACAGGTAGAATGCTTCTTAGAAACAAGGATGGTGAAACTTTGTTTCACATACTTTAGACATGCTATCAGGAGAGACCAGTCCCTGGAGAAGGACATCATGCTTAGTAGAAAAACAAAAAAAAACAAACCCATTGCCACTGAGTTGATTTCAACTCAGTGACCCTATAGGACAGAGTAGAACTGCCCCATAGAGTTTCCAAGAAGCACCTGGTGGATTCAAACTGCCGACCTTTTGGTTAGCAGCCATAGCACTTAACCACTACACTACTAGGGTTTCCATGCATAGTAGAGGATCAGCAAAAAAGAGGAAGATCCATAATAGGATGGATTGAGACAGTGGCTGCAATAGTGATCTCAAACATAGCAATGATTGTGAGGATGACTTAGGACCGGGTGATGTTTTGTTCTGTTACATATAGTGTCACTGAGAGTTGGAACCGATTAGATGGCACCTAATAGCAACAATAACACTTTACTGTGAGTACCTCAAAGGAAATGACTTTTCTTACCATCTTAGTATCAGTATGTTCTCTTAGAGCTCATTTTTAAAAGGCATTCAATAAATATTTATGTATCTATTAAAGTACCCACAAATATTTATTGAACATTTACTACATATTAGGCATTGGCCTAGGTTGGTCATTATCAACAATGGCTTCACATCAAAAGCAGCAGTGAATGTTTAAAACCACTGAAGCTTAAGTCTCAATCAGGACCCATTACATCAAAATCACCTGGCTAGAATCCAGGTGATTATACATAAACCAAAAACGAGTGGCCCAGCCAATAACATTCAGTATCCAGGGTTTAGGACCACTACTCTAGAGAATGAGGGTGCTGCAAAAATAATAATAATGATAACAGTAAATAAATAAAATAAAAATAATCAAAGTGTCATCTTGTGGAGTGTATATGCAAAGATTGATTGGAAGTTAAAAGAAATAAAGGTAGGAAGTCAGAAATGTCTGCTAGGCTAATGCAAATATTCTAATATTTAAGTAAATCATAGTTAAGAACAAATTGTGAAATAATTGAAAACAATTCAATTAAAGTATGTAATAAAAAATTCCATCTCTTATGTGACAGTCGTCTCTTGAGGCAGTATCATCCTTGAGATATTATTGAACCTGTAAATAAACAGATCGTAATGTCAGCTCTTGCAAATTAAAATCCCCAGTCTTCTGCCTTGTATGTCACCTGCAACACAGAATATATTTAGTTCATTTAAAAACTACTTCTTGGTTCTCACATATTCCCTGGTTGTAGAATACATTTTAAAGCTTATGGAGAACAGTGAAGGTGAGTAGACATATACTAACTGACTGTTGCAGAAAGTGACCAGAGACAAAAAGGACCACAGGCAAGAAGGACTGCAAACATGAAGACAACAAGAACCTGGCCCACTTTGAGTAAAAACAGTCTTAAATTTTTCAGAGTTTACTCTGTCAATGGATAAAAGAAGTAGAATAGCAAAATAAACTATGGGGAAATGAATAAAGTGAAATGTTAAATCCGATTTACCTCGAAAGCCCCTGCATCCATCACTGTCTTCAATTGCTAATATTCCTGAATTTACCTAATCATTTTAAAAGATTGAAATTAAAGAAAAATAGAAGGTAAGAAATTGTAATATGTTTTATAGAACTTTCACAAGAAATGATGAATAGTAAATATTTTATTTCAGGGATTAGGATTAATTATCTTGAAAGTTTTACTTACCCTGAACATCTAATTTCCCAGAGGGTACAATATAAATGAAACATTACTAGCCTATTGCAAAAAGGTGATCCATTATTTCCTATTGCATAGAGAAAACTGCTATTAATTTCTTTTACCATTTGCCCCCAAGTAAAGCATAAGAGTCATTCTTCAACAGATAATTAAAACATGTCTGCAGCATATTTATATATAGTCAAAAAGCACAAAATATTACATAGCTATATGTACGCATTTGCTGCTTCAGGTTAGAATTGGATGTGCAGATAATTTAATTCAAGACTCATAAATAGAAATATGCATTTGTCTTTACTTAAGAGTATTAAATATTATAACTGTTTTTATACATTTCCGTTGGCTTTTAATTTGTAGTTCAATTAATTTGATTTCCTAAAACCCATTATATTAAAAAGCAAGTATTGTGTATTCATATTTATCAAGTGACAAGCAGTGTACTAGGGACTTTCTCATGAAATTTCACATTAACATCTACAATATCCTTCAAGATAATCACAAAAATCCTCATTTAAAGAAAATACATGAAATACTTCATTATATAATAGATAAACTTTAATATATGAATAGAGCATTTTCTGAACATTGGAAAATTTGAAATATTTGCTTATGGTTCCAAGTTACTAAAAAAAGAGTCACGATTAAAAAAATGGTGTTTCTGATTCTGTAGTTCAGTAGTTTTCAAAGTGTGATCCTCTAAAATTAGCATCAGTAGCCCCTGAGATTTGTTAAAAATGGAAATTCTTGGGCCCCACCCCAGATCTATTCATTAGACACTCTGGAAATGGGCTCATCAATCTGTGATTTTAGCCATCTAGATGATTCTGATTCAAGCTAAAGATTGAAAATCACTGTTAGAGTCAATGCTTCCTTTGCTGTGCCATACAACTATGATTCAGTGAAATTTCAATAACAAAATCACTATGTGCTACATTTCTTCCACGTGCTTCTCCGAGTTTATGCTCACTCTTTTGCACCCTAGTCTGCACCCTGAGGGGATGATCTGTATAAGCCACAACAAAAATGTCCCTTAAACTCAGACTTCCAGTTGGATTCTGCCAATAGGAACCAAGGGTGGGAGATTTGAGGAAGGGAAGATAGGACTTTCCATGCCCTTCTTACCCCAATTCCGTTATTGTTAGGTTGCTGTAAGCTGACTTCATACCTTGAATGATTTTAACAGTTCAGTTGAGTATCACTTTCCAGATAGTTTTAGTGTAGTGTAACTGTGTCATCTCTTTATGCCTTCACTACTAGAGGTGGAAATGAATCCCTACTTTCACTACCCCAAGCTACTATCTCTTGTGGTTTTTCTAAACTATGATGACAACTTTTAAGTAGTTCTTTTATTATACTCTCTTCTAATATCCCAGAATTAGTATGTCACATATTATCACATTAGGGACACTGCCTAAGACTGGTTTCTCTAGAAAAACAAAGCCAGTGAAGCATCTGTCTATCTATCTGTCTGTCGTTCTATCTGTCTATCTGTCTACCTGTCTACCTATCTATCTATGCGGGAGAGAGAGAAAGACAGAGAGAGATTTATCTCAAAGAAATGGCCTATGCGGTTGTAGAGGCTGGCAAATCCCAAGTCTGTGGGTCAGTTGTCAGTCTGGAAGCTTCTCCTGACTCATGTAGCTGGAAGAGCTGATGAATGCAAACTAGGCAGGTCAGTTGGCAGGCTGCTGGGTCTCGGGCCAACAAATCCAAAGATTGCCAGGTAAACTGCTAGCTCAGGTCTCAAGAACTGGAGGTCAGATGACAAGCTGGATGCAGAATCCAGAGCAAGAGATTTCTAGAACTTATATATACTGGAATCAGGTCACATCCCCTAGGGGACTCCATTTTGACTGATGGGTTGCTCATAGCAGATCTCACCATGGAGGTGATTGCATCATTACCTAACTGCCCAACTACATCATAACCGTCAAACAACTAAGAATCATGGCCCAGCCAAGTTGACACACAACCATCACAGTGCATCTCCTTCAACTTGGTACCTTTACACATCTCCTTAAACTACATAATCTCTGAATAAAGACAATTATAAAGTCATACTTGCAACTAACATGATACAACTAAACTTGCATACAACTGAAAACACACTAGCCCCATATACATCTTATATTTTATAAATGAAGATATTTGATGCACACATACAAGGAAGAAATACTCATAACAATTAAAGTCCTCATTTCTGAAACTGGTCATGTGGTCCTAGCTGGTATTTAGACCTATCTTCTTCCAGCACCCATTCCGTATTCCCTTTGCCCTCACCAAGCACCTCAGCTGGTCATGGTTCTTTGGCTGGTGCAGTGACTCAGACCTTCTTTCCTGAAGGGTCTGGGCCATTAGTAGTCATGTTAGAATTGGGTTGCTATAGTTTTCCATTGGCTTTAATGGTAGTACTGGAAATGCCCTAATGAATCTCCTGCATTCCAGAAATACACTTCTTAACCTCCATTACGTAATATCAATCTGACTTCTTGGTAATCAGGGTCAATCACCAAGCCAGAATGGTGACTCCTTTCTTTTCCTGTTGATCCAGAGGCATAAGCAGCCCAAAGTGACCAGGTAGCTTTCTTAGCTTCCAGTTCAATGGAATCAGTAATGTGTCTCCAGGTGGGAGTATTCCTCCCTTTGGAATTAAGACCTCTAGACCCACAGAGGATAGGGTTGAGGAGATGGGAAGCAAAAATTTTGAGAGTTGGTCACTAGGGGTAATAGTGAGTGGTGCCGCTCCCATTTCCACCCCTTGATTCCTGGACCAACCCATGAATCTTGGCTATGGGAGAAAAAGTACCATATATTTAACGCTGGTTTAGTGCATATACAGCCTCCTGGAGAACATCCAACCCTGCAAGGTATTGCCATGGAGCTGGCACCATAAACTTGTGTTTAGAATGCTATTCCATCGTCCTATCAAGCCAGCTGTTTCAGGTTGATGGGGAACATGGTAAGACCAGTGAATTCCATGAGCAAGGGCCCATTGATGCACTTCATTTGCCATGAAGTGAGTCCCTTGATCCAAGGCGATGCTGTGTGGGATACCGTGATGGTGGATAAGACATTCTGTAAGTCCACGGATGGCATTTTTGGCAGAAGCATTATGTAGGGAAGGCAAATCCGTATCCATAGTAAGTGTCTATCCTAGTAAAAACAAAAGGCTGCCCTTTCCATGATGGAAATGGTCCAGTGTAATCAACTTGTTACCAAGTTGCTGGCTGATCACCTCAAGGAATGGGGTCATATCGGGGACTCAGTGTTGGTCTCTGCCGCTGATAGATTGGGCACTCAGCAGTGGCTGTAGCCAAGTCAGGTGAGTGTAAGCCCATGTTGCTGAGCCCATGCATAATCTCCATCCCTGTCACCATGGCCACTTTGTTTATGAGCTCATTAGGCAATGACAAGAGTGGCTGGGGAAAGGATAACTGGTTTCCACAGAAAGTATCATCTTATCCACTTGATTGTTAAAGTCCTCCTCTGCAGAAGTCACCCTGTAGTGAGCATTCACATGAGACAATAATATCTTCACTTCTTTCACCAATTCAGAAAGATCTATCCACATACCTCTTCCCCATACCTCCTTGTCACCAATTTTCCAATCATATTTCTTCCAAGTTCCTGACCAACCAGCCAAACCATTGGCCATAACCCAGGAATCAGTATACAATCATACATTTGACCATTTCTCTTTCCAAGCAAAGTGAACAACCAAGTACACTGCTAGAAGTGTTGCCCATTGGAAGGATTTCACTTCACCACTATTCTTCAGGGAGGTCCCAGAAAGGGTTTGTAGTGATGCTGCTGTCCACTTTTGAGTGGTTCCTGCATGTCGCACAGAACCATCTGTAAACCAGGCATGAGTTTTCTCTGCCTCAGTCACCTATTATATGGAACTCCCCATGAGGTCATAGGTGCAGGCTGGGATAGGTCAGGTAACTTGACAGGTGCGGAGGCCACAGGCATTTGAGCCACTTCCTATTGCAGCTTACTTTTGCCGTCAGGTGTTGTTTGGGTCCAATCTTGTATATATCACTTCCATTTAATGATGGGGTGTGGCTGTGCATGTCTGACTGTATGACTGCATCAGACAACACTCAGTTCATTATGGGCAGCTCAGGTCACACAGTGACTTAGTGTCCCAAGGTTAAGCGTTCAGTCTCTATGAAGAGTCAGTAATAAGCCAAAAGCTGTTTTTCAAAAGGACAGTAGTTGTCTGCAGAGGATGGTAGGGCTTTGCTCCAAAATCCTAAGGGTCTGCACTGTGATTCACCAATAGGGGCCTACCAAAGACTCCAAACAGCATCTTTATTCACCAGTGCAAGCACCATTGGATGAGCTGGATCATATACCCCAAGTGACAGAGCAGTTTGCATGATGCCCCAAGTGACAGAACAGTTTGTATGGCAGCCTGAATCTGTTGCAGAGCCTTCTCTTGTTCTGGGCCAGACTCAAAACTAGCAGCTTTTCAAGTCACTTGATAAATAGGTCAGAGTAATACACCCAAATGAGGGATATGCTGCCTCCAAAATCCAAAGAGGCCTACCAGGCATTATACCTCCTTTTTAGTTGTAAGAGGGGCCAGATGAAACAACTTATCCTTCACTTTACAAGGACTGTCTCGACATGCCCCGGTCCACTGGGCCCCTAGAAATTTCACCGAGATGAAAGATGCCTGAATTTTTGTTGGGTTAATTTCTCACCCTCTAGCATGCAAAAGTCTCACCAAGAAATCTAGAGTCATTGATACTTCTTCCTTACTAGGTCAAATCAGCATAATGTCTTCAATGTAATGGATCAGTGTGACGTCTTGTGGAAGGGAAAGGTGATCAAAGTCTCTGCCAGACTAAATTATGATGTAGAGTTGGAGAGCTGATATACTCTTGAGGTAGGACTGTGAAGGTGAATTGCTGGCTTTCCAGATGAAGGCAAACTGCTTCTGGTGGGTTATTCGAGACAGGTATGGAGAAAAAGTCATTAGTGAGAGCAAAAGCTGCATGCCAGGTACCAGGAGACGTATTAATTTGATCAAGCAATGAAACCACATCTGGAACAGCAACTAAAATTGGTGTCACCAGCTGGTTAAGTTTTCAATAATCCACTGTCATTATCCAAGATCCATCTGTTTTTGCAGAGGCCAAACTGGCAAGTTGAATGGGAGAGTGGTGGGAATTACCACCTCTTCATCCTTTAAGTCCCAGATGGTGACAGTAATCTCTGCAATCCATCCAAGAATGCAGTATTGCTTTTGGTTTACTATTTTTCTCAGTAGGAGCAGTTCTAATGGCTTCCACTTGGCTTTTTCTGCCGTAATAGCCTTTACTCCATTTGTCAGGGATCCAGTGTGTTGGTTGGCCAGTTGCTGAGTATATCTATTCCAATTAAGCGTACTGGAACTGGGTAAATCACTACAGAATGTATTCAGGGACCTACTGGACCCATTGTGAGATGGAGATGAGATAAGACTCCATTAATAACCTTACCTACAAGATCAACAGGCAAGCTGCTAGCTCAAGGCCCAAGAAGCAGAGATCAGATGATGATGAACCAGATGCAGGATCCAGAGTGAAAGCCTTGCTAGAACATCCATTTATATATTGGAGGCAGCCCACATCCCCAAGGAATATATCTTTCAACTGATTGGCTGCTAATAGCAGATCTCATCTTGGAGTTGATTACATCACTATATAACTGCAAAATTTCCACATTAGATAACAGCCAAACTCCATCATAACTTCCAAATGACTGAGAATCATAGCCCAGCCAAGGTGACACACAGCCTTAACCATCACATACACACACACACACACACACACACACAAATTCTGTCAAGTTGATTACAACTCATAGCGACCCTATAGAACAGGAGAGAACTGCCCTATGGAGTTTCCAAGGAGTGGCTGGTGGATTCAAGCTGCTGACCTTTTGGTTAGCAGATGAACTCTTACCCACTACACCACCAGGTTCCACAGGTACTGACTAATTTTCCTCCATAATTTAAATCACCAGTGTTTCGTGTTGTTTATTTTTAAAATGCTCTGTATCAAATTTGAAATATATAAACATATGTCAATATATATATTGATATCAACATAACAAATTCAGATTCTAAAAAATAAATGTCCTTGTATTTATAATTAGTATAATACTGGATTTAATAGTCAGGTTAGTATATGGTCTGATGCAGTAACAAACGGTTTCTAAAATCTCAGTGGCTTAATACAATGAGTTTTCCCTCATACAAAAGCTGTTGAGAGAGGAGGAAGTTCTGTTCCAAGCAGTGACTTCAGTATCTATATTGCTTTCATGTCAAAAGAAGAGAGATGGGAAACTCACACTTTCTCTTAAATGCTTTGGCCTAGAAGTAAAAAATAAATCTTGCTGATGGTCCATTTGTCAGAAATTAAAAAAGAGACCCAACACAGTTGGGTCTGGAGAGTATGGGTAATATGGAAATGTAGATGGAATATTTGTTAACACTGTCTAAATAGATGATTTTCATTCAGCATGGGAAGAGAAAAGCATGAGAAGAAAAAGTGGTAAGAAAAAAAATCCTGTATTTAACTTGTATAAGTCTCTTCTTTAGCTTTCCTAAAAATTAAGGTCACTTTTATGTACTTTGAAAACTAATAACAGCTTTATTGTTATTTTTAGCTGCCATTGAGTGACCCCCAACTCATGATGACCACATGTTTTACAGGGTATATCTGCTCCATAATGTTTTCTTGGCTGTAATCTTTACAAAAGCAGTTCACCAGGCCTTTCTACCATGGAGCCACTTGGTGGGTTCTAACTGCCAATCTTTCAGTTAGCAGCTGATTGTAAACTGATTGCACCACCCAGGCTCCCTATAGCTTTATTGAGATATAGCTCACATACCATACACATTGGGTATTGAATTGTATCTTCTGCAAATACATGCTGAAGTCCTAACCCCTCTACCTGTGAATATAACCCTATTTAGAAATAGGGACTTTAAATATGTTATCAGTTAGGTTAACATAAGGTCATAGTGAAGTAGAATGTGTCCTAATATTATATGACTGGTGTCCCTACAAAACAGAAAAGAATAAACAGATTCAGGAAGACAGAGGAAGGATGTCAATGAATGTCTAGAGCTACCAGAATCTAGGAGAGAGGCATGAAACAGTTTATATCTCAAAGTCTCCAAAGGAATCAACATGGCTGGGATCCTGATTTGAAATTCCAGCCTCCAGAACTGTGAAACAATAAATTTCTGTTCTTATAAACCACCCAATTTGTGGTATTTTGTTATGGAAGCCCTAGGAAACTAAGAATATGCAATTCACCTATTCAATGTGTACGATTCAAGAGTTTTTAAATATATTCAAAAGTTGTACAAACATTCAAACAGTATTTACCACTCCCAAAATAAACACTGTATCCATTAACACTCACACTCCGTTTCTTCCCAACTGCCTCAGTACTAGGCAACTATTAAGTTATTTTTTCTCTATATCAATTTGCATGTTAAATATTTTTAAAATAAATGGATTCTTACAACATGACTTCTGTTACTGGCTTCTTTCACTTAGCATAATTTTTCAAAATCCAGCCATGTAGTAGCATGTATTTGTACTTTTTTCTTGCTGAATAATATACTATTGTATAGATGTTGTTGTTTTTGCTAGGTGCCATTGTGTCAGTTCAGACTCATAGTGACCCTATGCGCAACAGAAAAAAAAATTGCCCAGTCCCAGGCCATCCTCACAATTGTTTCTATGTTTGAGCCCATTGTTGCAGCCACTGTGTCAATCCATCTTGTTCAGGGTCTTCCTTTTTTTTTGCTGACCCTCTGATTTACCAAACATGATGTCCTTCTCCAGGGACTATTGCCTCCTGATAACATGTCCTAAGTACGTGAGACAATGTCTCACCATCCTTACTTCTAAGGAGCATTCTGGCTGTACTTCTTCCAAGACAGATTTGTTTGTTCCTCTGACAGTCCATGGTGTATTCAATATTCTTCGCCAACCCCATAATTCAAAGGCATCAATTCTTCTTTTGTCTTCCTCCTTCCTTGTCTAGCTTTTGCAGGTACATGAGGCAATTGAAAATACCATTACTTGGGAAAGGTGTACCTTAGTTCTCAAGGTGACATCTTTGTTTTTAACCCTTTAGAGAGGTCTTTTGCAGCAGACCCCCTGTCCTTTGATTTCTTTACTGCCGCTTCCATGGGCGATGATTGTGGATTCAAGTAAAATGAAATCTTTTGACAACTTCAGTGTTTTCTACATTTATCATGATGTTGCTATTGGTCCAGTGGAAAGGATTTTTGTTTTCTTTATGTTGAAGTATAATCAATATTGAAGACTGTGGTCTCTGATCTTCATCAGTAAGTGCTTCAAGTCCTCTTCACCTTCAGTAAGCAAGGTTCTTCATAACGCAGGCTGTTAATGAGTCTTCTTCCAGTCTTGATGCCTATTTCTTCTCCATATAGTCTGGCTTTTCAGATTATTTGCTCTGCATACAGATTGAATAAATTTTATAAAAGGATACAACCCTGATACACATCTTTCCTGACTGTAAATCACACAGTGATCCCTTGTTCTTTTCAAACAGCTGCTTCCTGGTCTATGTATAGGTTCCTTATGAGCACAATTAAATGTTCTGGAATTCTCATTTTGTTTTGCAACGTTATCTATGATTTGTTGTGATCCACACAATCTAATGCCTTTGCATAGTCAATAAAACACAGATAAATATCTTTCTGGAATTATCTGCTTTCAGCCAAGATCCATCTGACATCAGCAATGATATACTTTGTTCCAATGCCCTTCTCAATCTGGCTTGAGTTTTCTGCAAGTTTCCTGTCGAAGTACTGTTCCAACTGTTTTTGAATGATTTTCAGGAAAATTTTACTTGCATATGATATTAATCAATAATTTCCACAGTCTGTTGGATCACTTTTCTTTGGAATGGGCACAAATATGGATCTCTTCCAGCCTGATGGCCAGGTAGCTCTTTTCCAAATTTCTTGGAATAGATGAGTGAGTACTTCCAGCACTGAATCCATTTGTTGAAACATCTCTACTGTTATTCCATCAATTCCTGAAGTATTGTTTTTCACCAATGCCTTCAGTGTAACTTGGACTTATACGTTCAATACTATTGGTTCTTGATCCTATGCTACTTCTTGAAATGTTTAAATGTCCAGTAATTTTTTTTTTTTTGGCACAGTGACTCTATGTATTCCTTCCATCTTATTTTGATGTTTCTTGTGTTGTTCAATATTTTGTTCATAAAACCAAAGAAACCAAACCCATTGCTGTTGAGTTGATTCTGACTTGTACCGACTCTATAAGACAAAGTAGAGCTGTCCCATAGGGTTACCAAGGAGAGGATGGTGGATTTGAACTGCCAACCTTTTGGTTAGCAGATGATCTTTTCACCATTATGCCACCAGGGCCCATAGAATCCTTCAGTACTGCAACTCGAGGCTTGAATTTTTTTTTTTAGTTATTTCAGCTTGAGAAATGCAAGTGTGTTTTTCCCTTTTGGTTTTCTAACACCAGGTTTTTGCACATTTCATTATAATACTTTACTTTGTCTTCTCAAGCTGCCATTTAAAATCTTCTGTTCAGCTGTTTACGCCAACATTTCCTCCATTCATTTTAGCTACATATGTTCAAGAGCAAGTTTCAGAGTCTCTTTTAATGTGCGTTTGGTCTTTTCTTTCTTTTTTGTCTTTTTAATGACTTTTTGCTTTCTTCCTGTATGATGTCCTTGGTGTTATCCCACAAGTTGTCTGGTCTTCGGTCATTAGTGCATCAAATCTATTCTTGAGATGGTCTCTAAATTCAGGTGGGGTACACTCAAGGTCAAACTTTGACTCCTGGTGACTTGTTATAATTTTCTTTAGCTTCAACTTGAACTTCCATACGAGCAGCTGATGGTCTGTTCTGCAGTCAGCACCTGGCCTTGTTCTGACTGATGATATTGAGCTTCTCCATCGTCTCTTTCCACAAATGTAGCCGATTTGATTCCTTTGTATTATATCCTGTGAGGCCCACATGTGTAGTTGCCTTTTATGTTGTTGAAAAAAGTATTTGCAATGAGTAAGTTGTTGGTCTTGCAAAATTCTATCATTCGACCTCTGGCTTCCTTCCTATCACCAAGGCCATATTTTCCAACTACTGTTCCTTCTTCTTTGTTTCCAATCTTCCCATTCCAGTTAAAAATCTTCAATTTCTCCATCTTTGGCCTTAAGGGTTGGTGCGTAAATTTGAATACTAGTCGTATTAACTGGTCTTCATTTAGGCATGTGGATATTATTCTATCATTGGCAGCATTGTACTTCAGGATAGATCTTGAAATGGTCTTTTTGACACTGAATGTGATGTCATTCCTCTTCAATTGGTCATTCCTGGTATAGGAGACCATATGAGTGTCTGATTCACAATGGCTTATACCAGTCCATTTCAGCTCTCTAATGCCTAGAACATCGATCTTTATGGCGTTCCACTTCATTTTTGAAGACTTCCAATTTTCCTAGTTTCATATTTTGTACATTTCTCTGATTATTAATGGATGTCTGCAGCTGTTTCTTCTCATTTTGAGTCGTGCCACATCAGCAAAGGAAGGTTCTTTACTCCATCCATGTCATTAATGTTGACTCTATTTTGTGGAGCCAGCTCTTCCCCAGCTCTTCCCCAGTGCCTTTCAACCTGAGGTATGGAACCCTGGTGGTGCAGCAGTTAAGAGCTACAGCTGCTAACCTAAAGGTAGGCAGTTCAAATCCACCAGTCACTCCTTGGAAAACCTATCTTTCTCATAATATAGACAATTTGTGTATTTTCTTTAAAGAAGTGTCTGTTCAGTTTCTTTGTCCAATTTTTAACTGTTTTTTTTTAATATTCAGTTATAAGTTTCTGTATGCAATTCACCTACTAGAGATATGATTTGCAAATACTTTCTTCCATTCTGTGAGTTTCTTTTCACTTCATAATAGTTTCTTTGAAGCACAAAAATTTTTAAATTTGATTGTCTAATTTCTTTATTTTTCATTTTTGTCACTTGTGCTTTTGTGCTGCCAAATCTAAGAAGGCTATGTGTAACCCAAGGTCACAATCAATGATTTATTTCTATATTTTTTCTAAGAGTTTTTAATTTTAGTTCTTACATTTAGGTCTATGCCCAATTTTGCATTAATGTTTGTGTTTAATGTAAGGAAAGGGTCTAACTTCATTCTTTTACCTGTGGATATTCAGTTTTCCCAGCACCATTTGTTGAAAGGATTTTTTTTTTTTTTCTCTATTCAATTGTCTCGGCACCCTTGTTGGAAATGAATTGACCATAAATGTGACATTATTTATGGAATCTCAATTCTATTCATTGATCTATATGTTTACACTTATACCGGTATCACACTGCCTTGATTCTCATAGCACTGTAGTAAGCTTTGATACCTGTATGTGTGAGCCCTCCAACTTCATTGTTCTTTTTAAAGATTATTTTGGCCTTTCTGCGTTCCTTGAATTTTTGTATGAATTATAGGGTTAACTCATCACTTTCTGCGAAGAAGTCAGCTGAGATTTTGATAAGGATTCTGTTGAATCTGTAAATCACTTTGAGAAGTACTGTTATCTTAACAATATTATTGTCTTCCAATCCATTTATTTATTACCCTTTAATTTATTTTAAACAATATTTTGTAGTGTTAAAAGTATATGCATTACACTTCTTTTGTTAAATGTATTCCTTAAATATATATTTTATCAAACATATATGATTTTATACTATTGAAAAAATATTTGCTTTTTTAATTTTATCTTTGGATAGTTCATTACTAGTACATAAAAACACAATCTTTATATATTGATCTTGTAGACTGTAAACTCAGTGAATTTGTTCCAATAGTTTTTCAGTGAATTCCATAGTTGTTTTCTATCTACAAAATCATGTCATCTGAAAATAGAGATAGTTTTACATCTTCCTTTCCGGTTTGGATGCGCTTTTTTTTCTCACACAATTTTACTGGTTAAAATAGCCAGTAAGATATTGAATAGAAGCAGTGGCTGTCGACATTCTTGTCTTGTTCCTGATCTTAGTGGGAAAGTATTCAGTCTTTCACATAAGTATGATGTAATAGATTTTTCATAGATGTCTTTGTTAGGTTGTGGAAGTTACCTTCTATTTCCAGTTTTGGTTTCATGCATTTTGGGGCTTTGTTTTGGTGCATATGTGTTTACAGTTACTACACTTTCTTTATGGATTGATCCTCCTATCATTATAAAATGTCCTTCTTTACCCCAGTAACTTTTTTAAGTCTACTTTGTCTGATATTATTATAGACATTCCAGTTTTCCTATTGTTTTTTGCATGGTATATATATGTTTTCCTTTCTTTTAATCCTTGAATCTAAAATGTCTTTTCTGTACAGAGTATATAGTTGAGTTTTTTTTTTTTAAATCCAGTCTGACAACCTCTGAATTTGCTTGAGTTTTCTAATACGTTCACATTTAATGATATTTTTGGTATATTTTGCATTTTAGTTTACATATGTATCATGTCTTTTTGCTTCGCTATTTTTTTGTTACTGCTTTCTTCTGCATTATGCAAATATTTTTTAGAGTAATATTTTAATTCATTTAATTAGTTCCACTATATTATTTTGAGTTATTTTCTTATTTTTTGCTCTTACCAAACCCAAATCCACTGCCACTGAGTCGATTTTGACTCATAGTATCCTGTAGGACAGAGTAGAACTGCCCCACAGTGTTTCCAAGGCTGTAATCTTTATGGAAGCATACTGCCACATCTTTCTCCCATGGAGAGGCTGGTGGGTTCAAACTGCTGACCTTTCGGTTAGCAGATGAGTGCTTTAACCACTGTGCAACCAGGGATCCTTATTTTTTTCCTCTAGGGCTTACCTTGTGTATATTAACCTATCAGAAACTTCTTAATATTTATACTAACCTAATTCAAAAAGAAAAAAAAAAAAAAAACATTGCCATCATGTCAATTCCAACTCATAGCAAATTTATAGGACAGAGTAGAACTTCCCCATAGGGTTTCCAAGGCTGTACTCCAAGGCTGTAATCTTTATGGAAGCAGACTGCCACATCGTTCTCCCACACTGGTAGGTTCAAATCGCAGAACTTTCTGGTCAATAGCCAAGCGTTTATTCACTGCACCACCAGGGCTCCGTTAATCTAATTCCAGTGAGATAAAAAATTCTGTGTACTTCTATTCCCCCTTTTCCCTTTTTGTACTGTTTTTTTTATACATGTTACCTCTGTGTATGTTACAAACTGAACAATACATTGTTATAATTATTGCTGTATGTAATTTTACACTAAAGAAGCTGAGAGAAGGAGAGCAAGTATATATTTATAAAGTTAGTGATATTCATACTTTTATTTACCATTTCTATTTATTTTCATATGTTTTTGTGGATTTAAGTTCCCATTTGTTATCATTTTCTTACTCCAATACAACTTTGCTCTCATCCAGCCACTTTCTGCTGTTACTGTCAAATATGTTACATTTCTATATGTTGTATGGCCAACATAAAATTATATACATATTGTTTTAAACAATTGCTTTTTAAGTCAGATAGAAAGGATGAGAAATACTCATTTATACTTTTTTGTACTTACATAATTACCTGTACTGGTGCTTTATTTTACTTTATTTCATTTTGATTGAAATTGCAGTATTGGGATACTTGCTCTCAGACTGAAGAATTTTCTGTCATATTTCTGGTAAGTCAGGCCTGCTAGCAATGAATTTTATCAGGTTTTGTGTATCTCACAATGTCTTTCTCTGCCTTTATTTTTGACAAATTGTTTTGCTGGATGTAAGATCAGTGCTTTTTGTTTTTTCATTAGTTTGAATATGTCATTCCACTGCCTCTAGCCTTCTAACCTCCACTGTCTCTGAAGAGAATCTGGCTGTTAATCTTACTGGGGTTCTCCTTGCTGTGGTCAGTCATTTTTCTCTTGTAGCTTCCAAGATGTTCTCTTTCTTTCAACATCTTCACTATTAATTATATGGGAGTGGATCTCTTTTTATGATCTTAATTTGAGAGTGTTGAGCTTCTTGGATGTGTAGATTAATATTTTATATAAAATCTAGGAATTTTAAGTCATCATGGGAGCCCTAGTGACTCAACAGTTAAGTGCTCAGCTGCTAATCGAAAGACTGGTAGTTCAAACACACCCTGCGACTTTGTGGGAGAAAGACCTGGCAATACGCTCCCATAAAGATAACAACCTAGAAAACCTTATGGAACAATTCTACTCTTTCACATGGGGTCACTATGAGTCAACATCAACTCAACAGCACCTAACAACAACAAAAACAATGTTATCAATTTTTTTTCTGCTCCTTTCTCTTTCTCTCTTCTCCTTTTGGTACACCTATTACATGTACGTTGGTGTGCTGTGTCTATGTTGGTGTACTTAATGCTGTCCCACATTTCCCTGCAGTGCTATTCATTTTATTTTTCATTTTTTTTCTCTGTTCTTTGGATTGTATGATCTCTTTTGACAAAGCTTCATGTTTGCTGATTCTTTCTTCTATCAATTCAAATATATTGAGCTCTTTTAGTAAAATTTTTATCTAGCCTTTTCAACTTTGAGTTTTATTTGATTCTTTTTTATAATATTTATTTCCTTATTGTTATTCTATATTTGATTCGTCATTGTCATCCTACTTTCCTTTATTTCTTTAAACATTGTTTCCTTTAGTTCTTTGAACATATTTATAATGACTTCTGCAAGGTCTCTGTCTGTTCAATCCTATATCTGGGCCCTCACAAAGGGAACTTCTGTTGCCTTCTTTTGTTTTGTGTATGAGGCTCACTTTTCTATTTCTTTAAATGCCTCATTATTCTTTTTAAAAAAATTTTGTTGTGTTTTAGGTGAAAGTTTACAGTGCAAATTAGTTTCTCATTTGAAAATTTATACACAAATTGTTTTGTGACTTTGGTTGCAATTCTTGCAATGTGTCAGCACGCTCCCCCTTTCCCTTTACACCCCAGGTTCCCCATGTCTACTTGTCCATTTTTCCTGTCCCTTCCTGCCTTCTAGTCTTTGCTTTGGGCAGGTGTTGCCCATTTGATTTCACATGCTTGATTGAACTAAGAAGCTCTTTCCTCACGTGTATTATTATTTTTTTTTATAAGCCTATCTAATCTTTGGCTGAAAGGTGGACTTTGGGAGTGGAGTCAGTTCTGAGTTAGTAGGGTGTCTGGGGGCCATAGTCTCAGGACCTCCTCCAGTGTCTCTTGGACTAGTAAGTCTGGTCTTCTTTTTTGGTGAATTTGAATTCTGTTTTACATTTTTCTCTAGCTCTGCCCAGGATCCTCTATTGTGACCCCTGTCAGAACAATCGGTGGTGGTAGCTGGGCACCATCTAGTTCTTCTGGGCTGAGGTTGGTGGAGGCTGTGGTTCATGTGGTCCATTAGTCCTTTGAACTAATATTTTCCTTGTATCTTTGGTTTTCTTTGTTCTCCTTTGTTGTGAACATGATGGGACTAATAGATGTATTTTGAATGGCTGCTCACAAGCTTTTAAGAGCCCAGATGCTGCTCATCAAAGAAGGATGTAGAATACTTTCTTTATGAACTATGTTATACCAGTTGATCTAGATGTCCCCCAAGACCATGGTCACCAGTCATTAACCCCAGTAACTCAGTCCCTGAAGGTGTTTGGATGTGTCTATGAAGTTTCTATGGATTTGCCTTGGTCAAGTTGTGTTGACTTCCCCTATACTGTATGTTGTCTTTCCTTTCACAAAGTTAACACTTGCCTATTATCTAGTTAGTGACTTCTCTTCCCCACCCTGCCTCATTATTCTTTGTTAAAAACTGGGTATTTTTCAATAGATACTGGATACTAACTTCCCTCCTATTTGAAAGACATGTTGTTGTCCATGTTTGTTTGTTTATACATGTTGGATAATTGGGTAGTGTCTTAGTTATCTAGTGCTGCTATAACAGAAATATCACAAGCGGATTGCTTTAACAAACAGAAATTTATTCTCTCACAGTCTAAGAAGCTAGAATTCCTAATTCAGGGCACCAGCTCCAGGGGAAGGCTTTCTCTCTCTGTCTGTTCTGGGGGAAGGTCTTTAACATCAATCTTCCTCTAGTTTAGGAGTGTCTCAGTGCAGGGACCCCAGGTCCAAAGGACATGCTGTGCTCCTGGCTCTGCTTTCTTGGTAGTATGAGATCCCTCTCCTCTCTGCTTGATTCTGTCTTATATATCTCAAAAGAGATTGACTCAAGATACAACCTAATCCTGTAGATTGAGTCCTGCCTCATTAACATAACTGCCTCTAATCTTGCCTCATTAACATAGAGGCTAGGATTTATAACAAATAGGATAATCACATCAGATCACAAAATGGTGGACAACCACACAATACTGGGAATCAAGGCCTAGCCAAGCTGACACACATTTTTTGGGGGACATAATTCAATCCATAACAGCTACACTGTTTTAGTGAAGTCTACTTCCCCTCATTGAAAAACCTGTGGTGTTGCTCCTCAATGCATTTGCAGTTACCCTGGGATGACAGTGGTTTCAGCAGAACTCTCTTTTAGTACTCGTCCTTTGTCTCTCTGTTGAGCTCTTTTTTGCTGGTGGTGTAATATCCAGATTGCTATCTGATTAAATTTGAGCCCATTGCAGCGGTAGTTTTTATGGCCAGTTTTAAGGTTTGTTCTGACCACAGGAGGGCCCACCTTAGCTGTGCCTGATTCTCTTTGGTAAACTAGGTGACCTATGTTTTAGCTTGTGTTTCTCATTTGACTATCAGCCTCCTTTTAATTGATTATGACCAAAATCTTTTTTTTTTTTTTAAACTCTTTTCAGGCTGGAACTTCCTCACACTCTCTTCCAAATAATGTCCATTTCCTTGAGGAGAGCTTCAGAGATCTCTGTTCTTATGACCTGACTCAATGTCCTAGGAAAACCTTTGAGACTCTGCTTCAGAGATAGAGGTGGAGACAGTAACCTGCTTCTCTCACAGGGACACCACTTGTTTAGAAGCTGGACACTCAGCAGGAGAAGTAGCCTCTAGTCGTTTTGGCTTGTTTATTTTGGTTTGAAACCTTTACCCTATTAAATGAGCTATGGTTAAGGACATTGGGGCCCCAGTGTCTTCAGCCTTCCATGCCTGGGTTAAAGCCTATGCCTGAGTAAGAATTGGATGGAAGAAGGAAACCCTCAACCTCTTGGCTGTATTTTCCTGGATTTAGCCTCTACAACACAGTTGTAGGAGGGATGAAAAATGCTGGAAGGCTACTCTTTCTGGGAAATATCATAGCAATTGATCAGGAAATGGGAACCCCAACTTTTTGGCCACACCCATCAGGAATGGAGCTGCTTCTTTTTTATTGTGATTTAGATGAAAATTTACAGAGCAAATCAGTTTCTCATTAAACAGTTAAGACACAAATCGTTTTGTGACATTGGTTGCCAGCCTTGAGATGTGTCAACACTCCCTTTCTCCACCCCAGGTTACTTGTTTCCATTCATTCAGTTTTCCTGTCCCTTTCTGCTTTCTCTTTTTTGCTTTTGTAGTGGTTTGCCCGTTTGTCTCGTAAACCTGATTGAACTCTGAAGCACATCCCTCGCATGCGTTATTGTTGGCCTTATAGACCTGTCTAATCTTTGGCTGATGGGTCAAACTCAGACGAGACTTCAGTACTGAGTTAAAAGAGTGTCCTGGGCCATACTCTCGGTGAAGAATGGGGCTTCTGTCATGCTGAGCTGGGCAGTGGGAGGGACGGAGTAGGTCCTTTCTAAAGTGACAAAGACTCTCATTGTTATCACCTAATTTAGTAGATTTTCTTGAATAAAGTATCTTCATGTGATTTTTGCCCTTAGGACAAATTTCACTGACTTTAAATGTTTGTGGTTTTATAGTTTTCTCCATTTACTGTTGTTGTGCTGGGGAGTAGTTTCCTAAACCACTGTCACTCCTGAAGTATCTAAGGATAGTTTACACTTCTTTAAATTTCAGTGAATATTTTTAGATCCCTCTTATTAACCGGAAGACTAAAACATATATAGCATTACAGCACTCTGTTTACTCTATACAGAATATCATTCATACTGCCAAGTGTAGATGAAGAAACTGGCAAAGTCTCCTCAGTTCTTGGTACTTTCACTTTTCTTGCTAGTATATGATGCTGTTACTGAACACTGCTCCCACACATTCTGATGAATATCTGTATATAGAGAAGATTCTGTTCTTGGTGACCCAGATCCCTATACCAATCCTGGCTTTGGTATTCAGTGTTATAGCTCAATCTGTTCACTCTCAAATTCCCAGTTCATAAGCCCATGTCAGTGAGATAGAGCCTAGTAAACACTGCCCCTGCAGCCATATATTTGCCTTCCACTTAAAACATCTAGTCCTCATGGTGAGCCTGGGTTAGAAATGCAGATTTGCTTTCCCTTGTGGTGAGTTTTTTTTTGGATGTCCTTATTAAATTTCCTCCAGGTCAACATCAGTTAGATCAATCACATTCCATCAGAGAAGTTTTAATAATATTAAACTTCCAAAGGGAAGCGGTTATGCTCTTAATCCCTTTCCTCTCAGGAGGTTCATTTGCCCCAATGCAAATATGTCCACTTCCTATCTACTGAGGAGCTCTGCATTCCAAGTGACTTTGGGAGTGATCCAAGGCCACAAATGTGTTATTACACAATTCTCAAGACACAATGGCTTCCTACTTGCCTATTTTTATATGTGTAATAGGGCCCAGTCCTGTGACTCTTCCCTGAACAAGTTCTCTTCTAAGGTGACTTTTTTTGTCTACCAGTAAAAAGAGAGGTGAGAATATCACTTTGTAGGATTTAAAGGGTTTTTGTTTGTTTTGTTTTGACTAAGAAATTCCATTACACGTTTAAAACCATTTTAACTGAAAGATTAGCAAACCTAAAAACTGTCAAGCCATCAAAATCATTCTAAAATATAATGCATTCACACTTCCACCACATTTTATTTATTAGCTCTATCAGTTCTGCAAAACGAGCAATGCATTTTGGTTGTGGCTCTCATGGGTACACATGTATTTTACAAGGACACTGTGATATATTTTACTATACAAATCACAAGATATAGTTTACACACAGGGCCCAGGTTTTTATATGCTTCTCCCCGAAGGATATTCATATTTGATAAATTACTGATTGAAATGTGAGGCAATTAAGTTGTGATGACCTTGGCATACTAGTATATGTATTTTCTATTAAAACAATGTCAGCCCTTTATTATAGTTTGCCTGTGTAAAAGCGAATCAAGTTAGGCCCACTTCACATTTAGTTTCTTATTCCTTGAACACACACAATGTTTTAATCCACACTGATCAGATCTAGCTGGCAGTCTCTTGCTTTATTTGGCTAAATTGAATGTCTTGCTCAGAATATCCACTTTTTAATTGAAATAAAAGCCATGAATCTTCCAAAAAGAAAAACAAATGCCTGATAATGCGTTGATTTTATCTTTTATTTTCTCTGTTTTAAATCTTGACTGGAAAGTTCCACTGTATTCTATCTACATTGTTGTAGTGATACAATTTCTGAAAATATTTTGATTGCAAACTATTCCAACAATATCCAAGTTTCTAGAGCAAAATATAGGCTTTTACTTTTAGATTTTATCCCGACTATCTCTCTTCTTCTTAGAGGTTACCTTTGTCACTGCTTATGTTGTTTTCTTACAAGCTTTTCTATCCATTTCCGTACATATTTTACTGGATGCTGTATGGAACTTTTCCCGATATCTTGGATTTCTGCTACCTCAGAGTTGATGAAAAGCTCTTGCTAGACATATCACAATGACATTTACTAACTGATGACCAAGATTTTTTATTTTAATCTTTACCATACTATCCTAGCTAGTATATATAAAAAAAGAAAATAAGTCAAGCTATTGGTCTAGTAAGCACTCCTTTTTCCCTCTCTCTGAGAGAGTGTGTAGGTGGTGGTAGCAAGGTTCTACCCCATCTTCCAACTCCCAAATAAGTGAATTGCTTCAGGAGACAATTCTAAAGATTGCAAGGGCAAGCGAGAAGCAAAGATAGGCATTTTCTTTACAGGTGGATGTTTTCACAGAAATTCCTTGGGACACTCCTGTGCATTTGGATGGAATATGGGGAGAGAATAGTTATGAGATTAACATATGACCTCTGGAGTTTTTAGGCATATCAGAACACAGAGACTGATGCCCACTTCTCTCCTAGGGTATTCGGATGGTTTTAGCAGGTTAAGATGGCAGGGAATGGAGAAAAACCAGCTGAAAAGTCTGTACTCCACTGTTAGGCATTGAAGAGTTCATGAAACATTTCATGGACTAAATGAATGCTGGGCAGAAACAAGATGTCCTGAGAGACCTCAGAAGTAAAATATTGTGAGGTATGCCCACAGAGATAAGAACTGATGAAAGTAGTACTACAAACTTGTCACCTCATTTTTTGTTCTTTGCTAATATCAGATGTACTCACAATTTGAGATTTATCATACAAACTTTATTTTATTTTTAATACATATTGTCATCATTCAGTCATGAGTACTTTTAAAATTCCATTAGAATTTCTTCTTTATCTCATATATTAAGTATAAATGTAAGGAATGTGTTAACTCTTTGTTGATTGTTCAAAAATTTCATTTTGGGCAGAGGGAATAGTCTGAATGAGCACAGGAGATAGATGTTTGAAAAATTTAATGTGAGCTTGTAAATAATATGAGTTTTATAGAAGATATTTATAGTATATTAAGTATTTAATTTTCTTGTTCATATATTCTATACCCTTACTTCTTTTTGGCCTGATTGAGCTATTGTTTAGTAGGGAGGTATATTAAAATTTCCCATAGTAGTTCCATTTTCTACTGATGTTCCTTGTCTAAGTTTTGTTTTCTGCAGTGAAATACCATGTTGCTTATTTTTTATACAAATATTTATGACTTTCACAACATATGAATATATAATTACATGCGTTCCTATTTATCTCAGTATGCCTAACCTTAAATTCTACTAGGATGATATTAGTATTAACACTACTTTTTTGTTTGCAAAAATTCACTCCTCTATTTTCAGCTATATTTTTAATCACTTTTTTTTAAATGTGTGCTTTATAAAAACCATACTGTTGGATCACTGAGTCTTAAGCCAATTCAATAATTTCTCTCATTTAATTAAATAATGCTGTTAATTTCAATTAAGGGCAATTACATGTTTATTATTGATTTTACATTGCTATGTCCTTTTTATCTTTCCAACTTTGGAGTTCTCTGCCTTGATTCTTGTGTTCTCCTCTCTTAATTTGGAAAGCTACTGGAATTCCAGTCTAATAATTGTTATCACACCATGCTATCATTCAGAAACACGCTCCTGTATTGTTATTTGTGAAGAAATTACCACTATTTTCCTCACCAAGCAGAAGAGCTTCTTCCAAGGTGTCTGTCTATTTCTTTCCTGCTCTTCCTGATTACCACCCTCCATCTGTCAGTTTGTCATACTATGGTCACTTGTGTGTTACTGTGATACTGGAAACAATGTCACTGGCATTTCCAATACCAGCAGGGTCACTCATGGTGGACAGATTTCAGCAGAGCTTCCAGACTAAGACTAGGAAGAAAAGCTTGGCTATCTACTTCCAAAAATTAGCCAATGAAAACCTTATGAGCCCAACAGAGCATTTTCTTGCTCACTTGCTTTGGACACGTCATCAGTAGGGATCAATTGCTATAGGATGACATCATGTTTGGTGAAGTAGAGGGTCAGTGAGAGCAGAGGAGACCATTTGTAAGATATATTGACACAATAACTGCAACATGGACTCGAACATGCAGGTGATCTAGCATGGCACAGGACCAGGCAATGTTTCATTCTGTTGTACATAAAGTTCCCATGAGTTGGAGTCAACTTGATGGCAGTTTATCTATCTATCTGCCTGCCTGTCTGTCTATGATCTATTTTCCTAATGAAGATGAATATTTTATAATCCTCTCAAATATTTCTTCCTCTATCATCTCCTCAAAATAATACTTAGAAATGTTTTTAATTCCCAGGTTACCACTTATCCCTAACTTCTTGGTTTCACTGATGTTAGTTAGTAATTTAGAGATTTTTATTATAACTCTCCTCACAGAATTTCACCTCTAATAAAAATTTGTATTTATATATATTCTTATATGACACATTCTTTGTCTGGTATCCATTAAGATGCAAATGTGTGTGTGTACGTGCATGAGCCAGAATCAACTCGACGGCAATGGGTTTGAGGTTTATTTTTTTTGGTTATGTGCATATGAGTATGACAAAATATTTATTGCTTACCAATGTTTTCCCTCCCTTTTCTTCTCCCATCTTGAATCATCTGTTTTTCTCATGTCTCTGCCTTATCAATATAATTTTTAAACCTATCATGTGTTTACAGAATATTACTCATTGTAAGTCCCATCTCCTCAAGGTAGAAATCAAGTGCGTTTTCTTAGTCTCACTTTTTGCTTGCGTGCAGGCACATGACTCAGGTTCCACCATTGAAACACATCCGTACTGAACTTCCATTTGAGGAGGAAACTTAGTGAGGCAATGGAGACACCTAGCTTTTACAGAGAAGTGGTAGAAGAGCTTTGATGTCCATTTCAACATATTACTGGTATCAGGATGGTAGTGATCTTTTATACTAGAATACTCCAATGGTTTTGTTGTCATTGTTCCCGGGTATACAATTTAATCCTGACCATCTGGGAATCCTGGAAATTCTCTGACTTAATACATTTAATAAATTATTTTTCAGCTTAAACACCCAGAATATATTCTGAATAAGAACCTTGAACAACACTGAGGCTTTTCTTGACTCTTCCCTAGATTATTTCCATTGAAAATAAACTTCTTGAATTTCTGTTTATCATTAAATAAATTTGCCAAATGATATCTTGACTGAGTACAATACATTTATGTTACTGTCTTTTAGCTCAGCATTCTGCAGCTACAATTCCACTCTCTTCTAGATTCATTGTTGCAGATAAATTCGATCTTAGTATAATTCTTTTCTTTGTAGATACCTTGTTCTTTCTGCCTTGAATCTTATTTTTTCCTTCTTACACTTCAGAAGAAGTTTTTTCAGGAAATGCCTAGTTTTCTGTACCTTTTCTTATCAGTTTAGCCTGAAATTTAGTGAGCTTTTTCAATGAGAAGCCTGTCTCCAGTCCTTCAGGCGAGTAAAAATTTCTTTTAATTGCTAAATTTTTGTCCTTCCATCATCAGTTTATCATTCTTGTCATAAAACCTCGGAATCCCTGGGTGGTGAAAATGGTTAATGCACTTGTCTGTTAACTGAAAGGTTGGAGATTCATGTCTACCCACAGGTGCCTCAGAAGAAAAGCCTGGTGATTTACTTCTCAAAGATTAGCCATTGAAAGTCCTATGAAATATACTTCTACTCAGACACACATTGGGTCTCCAGGGGCCGAAATCTACTCGATGGAAATTTATTTTTCTTTTTGTAATAAAACCTCTATTTTTCATACAATTTTGCATGAATACCCTTTAAATCTTTGATATTTCCTTTATGATTTTCTATTTTCGCTCTCTGTGTTAAGATATTTCTTGCATTTCATTAGCAACCACTAATTTGGGGTTGAATATTTACTATTATTTTCTTCAGCACAGCTACTGAACTTTTTATTGATATTAGGAAATTTTTTTTTTTTTTTAAACTTCAGAAGTCTTTTTGGGATGCATCTCAATTTCCAATTATTTCTATATATATTTTTATTCACATTGTTATCTGTTTCCTCCTCTGCCTCTATTTGACTGAATATGTGTTATGTTTGTCCCACCTGAGCTTTTTTCTTTGGCTAGTAGATTCTTCAGATGGGATGTCAATTTTCCTGATCATCTCACTGAAGTTAGTTGCTGGTACTTTCCACATGTACGACATGCTTCAAGTATTGAATGTGGGTGATGATATAGAAGCAGGCAGGTTGCCAGTCCCAAATGAAGAACCTGGAGAAAGTTCATTGCTTATACCTGCCCAGCTTCAGGCTGAGGGAGAATTTATCCCACCCGTTCAGCTCACACTTGGCAACTTGTGGGCCAGAGATACCCAGCACCCTTTCAAGAACTGATGTTGTTATTGCCACCACTAGTCCCTATATCTCTGCAGAGGCTCCTGGCCCTACCTGAAGCTCATGCTCAGCCTCTCAGGGGAGAGAAGTTATAGCCCCACTTGATCCTTGCTGTCTGGAAAGGAAAACCCATTGCATTTGGTAGTAAAGAGAAAGGGAGCTGCCTGCAGATCACCATATGTTCCCAGAATTCCCTGAAAATAACCTTGATAATCAATTGACACCTTTAAATTGTGGTGTTGGTGAAGAATATTGAATATACCATGGACTTCCAAAAGAATGAACAAATTTGTCTTGGAAGAAGTACAACCAGAATGCTAACATCTCACACACTTTGGACATGTTATCAGGAGGGACCAGTCCCTGGAGAAGGACATCATGCTTGGTAAAGTGGAGGGTCACTGAAAAAGAGGAAGTCCCTCAATGAGAAGTATTGACACAGTGGCTGCAACGATGGGCATAACAACAATAGCGAAGATGGCACAGGACCAGGCAGTGTTACATTCTGCTGTACATAGGGTCATTATGAGTCTGAACCAACTCGATGGCACCTAATAACAACAACAAATCAATATTGTAAGACTTATTTTCCTTTCAATAGCTTAATTCTGTTTCTCTTCTTTTCCTGGTTGAACTTAAACAAAATGTGAAATAAGCAAAGTATGGATTTAGCACCCATTTTTGTCTCTAAATGTTTACTCGTCTTCTCTCACAACTATAACACTCATACCTATTAATTATAATTTCCTCTCATAGACAAATCAACCAAGAATAAACATTGAGTAAGGGGAAGCTTTCCACCACCAGTCTGACAGTTTGTCATACTGTGGTGGCTTGTGTGTTGCTATGAGGCTAGAAACTATGCCACCAGTATTTCAAATACCAGCAGGGTCACCCATGGTGGATAGGTTTCAGCAGAGCTTGCAGACAAAGATAGACTAGAAAGAAAGGCCTGAAAGTTAGCCAGTGAAAACCCTGTGGATCACAGAATATTGTCTGAGACTTCGACTCCCTTACTTTTTTTTAAAAATAATATTTTATTGTGTTTGAGGTGGAAGTTTACACAGAAAATTAGGTTCCCATTTAATAATTTTTACACAAATTATTCCGTGATATTGGTTACATTATTCACAATGCATCATCATTCTCATTCATTTCTTTCTAGTTGTACTTTAGTTTTCTTGCCCCCTTAACTTCTCATCCTTGCTTTAGAGTAATTTTTGACCGTTTGGCCTCATAAATCACAGGTAATTTTTTTAAAGGAGTTCATTACTCATAGGTGATATTCTTTATTTTGTGAGCCAATCTGTTATTTAGCTAAAAGGTGACCTCAAGGGATAATTTCAGCTTAAGGTTTAAGGAGTATCTCAGGGCAATAGTCTTGGAGAGTCTTCTAGTCTCAATCAATCCAGTAAAGTGTGGACTTTTTAATAATTTCAGTTCTGTTCCATATTTTTCTCCCATTCTATCAGGATCCATCTACCGTGACACTGATAAGGACGGTCAGTAGTAGTTGGGCATCATCTAGTTCTTCTGGTCTTAGGGTAGATGAAGCCATGGCTCTTGTAGACTATTAGTCCTGTAGACTACTTTCTTCTCTGAGTCTTTGACTTCCTTCTTTTTCTTTTGTTCTGGATAAGTAGAGACCAATAGTTGTGTCTTAGATGGTGGCTCACAAGCTTTTAAGATCCCAGACACTACTCACCATGTTAGGATATAAAACATACACTTTATGAACTATATTATTCTGATCAACGGAGTTGTTCTATGACTCCCTGACATTCAAAACATCATCAAGGGGATCGATTGATGGAGAAAGACAACATGTTTCATAAAGTGGAGGACCAGCAAAGGTGAGTAAAAAATTTAATGAGATGGATTGACACAATGACTGCAACAATGGACTCAAACATACCAATGATCGTGAAGATGGCACAGGATCAGGCAATGTTTCCTTCTGTTATATATCAGGTTGCCATAAGTTTGAACTGACTGGATGGCAACTAACAGCAACAAAAGTGTAGCTTCGTGGTATCTGTCAAAACATACCACGTGAGTATCCACGTCCACATAGGTCTTGCTTCCAGCATCTAGTCTTTGAACATTTTGTTTCTAGATTGCCAAGCTCCAATACCCACCTCCCCATCTTCTAGTTGAGATTATATCATTTAAAAATCTTACCGTACCATAAAAAATATACTCTCAAAATTACTTGAGAGAATATCTTTTTGACTAGCTGGCCAACAGCTACTTGAAATCGTTTCTGTCAGTTCTGAACATAGCAATAAGGAAGAATCAGTTTGAGATGAGTCTTTCTTGCCTAATTTTTCTTGTTTACACATGATAATGCGCTCCTTTGCTAACAACAAGTAGTTTTAGGCAGACTGCATCTTTCTCAGTATTTAGTTTATGACTTTACAGGGCTCATTAAATTGGATTTTTAAAAATCCAGTATTTGTTAAAGATTTTGCTAAATTAAATCAGAATTAATAAAATCATACCACATGAATAAACTTATAGACTTAGTGGACAGATGATCTATTATTAGCCCTTAAACTCATTCATAAATATATTTAATATTTTATTCAATTTTTTTTACATTGAAGGCTTTAATCAATCTACTTTTTTTTGCAGTTTTGTGAGTAGTGTAAGGGAGAGATCCAATTTAATTTTTTTTCCATATAGCAAGACAGTTGATACTGCATAATTTATTGAAAACTCTCTTTCTTTATGGTTTTTATAACTTTTTAAAAATACATAGTTTTATATTTAGGGTTATTTATTTTTATAAGGTCAATTCTTGTTAATGGTTTCTACTGTATTGGCTTTATAAAGTAAATGATAGACTCATAAACCAAAAAAACAAATTCACTGCCATGGAGTCGATTTTGACTCATAGCGACTCTACAGGTTTTCCAAGCCTATAAAGCCTCACAGAAGCAGACTGCCACATCTTACTTCCAGGGAGCAGCTGGTGGTTTCCCAACCGCCGACCTTTCAGTTAGCAGTCGAACACTTTAACCACTGCGCCACCAGGGCTCCTTGATAGACTCATAGCATTTTAAATCTGGAAGCGACTTCCACATATTAGAGCAAACGAGCATTATCCAACACAAAAAGAAACATTCATATTTTAGCCTAAGTTGTTTTTGTTCAAGTAATTATTGTACACAGTTTAAATCTGATGGATTTTTTTTTTTTTTCCAGTTAGGTCCAAAAGCTTGGAAGATCATTTTATGCATTATTTTAAGTGAGCCCAGTGCTTATCTCACTTTCTGTCAACTAACGGAAAAAAATATATTTTCCCTGTTAAACCTTCTTAAATACAACAAGAAAATGTCTACACCTCTGTAATACCATGTTGAAGCAATAGCCAGCCTCACAGAGTTTCTGTCTGGCATGGCTGAGTTTCACTAAATGAGATTTCTTAAAACATCTCTTACTGTATCAGGAAAATCTGAGAGATGAGAGGCAAGGACAATGATGAGATACACACAAATATTTTTATAGTAGAAGGAATTGAACTTTATAATTGCTGTTGCTTCTGAAGCAAAATATTTCTTTTCATTTAGAACAGACAAGCTGTCAGTCAGAAGTCTGAGCATGCCTCCTTGCTCAGATGCTGTGTCTTACTTTTCATTTGAAATACTGCCATGGAATCACTTTGTGAACTATATATGTTACTTTTGGATGATATCATGTCTGGCCCTAATTACTGCAAAATATTGGTAAGAGCAGTCACATATGATTATACATGTTGAAAGTTAAAAAAAAAAACCATCACTTTGATGTCTATGCCTTTTAATCAATTAATAAATAATTTAAGTTCCATATAATTGGTAAACAGGAACTTTTTAGTGTCTCTGATTGCTTAAGGCATACATGTAAGAGAAGAAGGAAGGTCAATGTCAGAATAGAGAACGTGCAAAGTTCTGTTCAAAGACTTCAGTTACAGACTAGTGGGAGAACACTAATCAGATAACTTACTTAGTATGAAATTAATAGAATGATATAAATTTCCCTAGAGTAAAAGTGAGAATGTTCTTGACATTTTGCCTCATGTGGTAGAGTGCATTTAAGGCTTACAATGCAAATATTACTTGGATATGAACTTCTTATATTCTATTTCCCTTTAGTTTGGGGTCCTAAAGATGAATGAAGACAGAACAGCTGCTTCATCCTTGTTGTACCAGGAATTTGGCCCTCTATGATTACGCTGGCAAATGTATATTTCTCCAAGGAACTACTTTGTTGAGACGGTATTTCAGAAACATATGGATTTTAATAATTTCAGGTTTAAACTGAATTAACCAACTAGGTGAAGACAGGTCTAACATGAACTTCAATTTTCTAGAGTTCCCATTTCCCAGGTGGTTTAGACCAGATCTCAAAGAAAGGAAGAAATACGTATCAGAAACTTCCATTTGAAACCTAAACGTCCTCTTGCCACACCTGTGACTACAAATATATGTTAAATGTTCTGTGCTACAAAGTTCAAGCACTAATCTTTCACTTCCTTTATTTTTCTTTCTGGGATCTCCTTCTGCATCTGGGGAGGAGTGTAGGTGTGGATAGGTGAAGGTTGTTTGATTACCGTATGATATTTTGTGATGTTTGCAACACTCTAGATGCTCTGCTCTGGTGTTGTTTACCTACTTATTCAACAAATATTGATTGAGGGTTTACTATGAGCAAGATAATGATTCGGATACAGGGCATACTCAGTGAAAAAGACAGTGAAGTCCCTGGACTCCTGGAGGAAGCGTTCTTGTATCACTGACTTCACTGTTTTTCTGGGCCATTGATACTGTCCCCAACCTCCATGCTGCTCATCAGCTAATCCTTTGCAGCTGCGTATCTTTTCTGGATTGAGCTCACCTAGGTGCTTTTCCTCAACTCAGGTAAACAGAGAAGCTTCATATGCCTCCTGGGACAAGCATCACAGAGGAGCTCTTGCACTCATCATGACAAGTCCTTCATTTATGCCAGCAATTCCTAACCTTGCCTGTGGATAATTATCACTTAGTGAGATGTTTAAAAGGTATAGATTGTCTGGTTCCACTTCATGTTTATTGAATTAGAATAATTGATGTCAAAACCCAACTGTCATGGATTGAATTGTGTCCTCCCAAAATATCTGTTCACTTGGCTATGCCATGATTTCCACTATTGTGTGATTGTCCATAATTTTGTCATCTGACATGATTTCCCTATGTGTCCTAACTCCTACCTCTATGATGTTAATGAGGCAAGATTAGAGGCAGTTGTTTTAATAAGGCAGGACTCAATCTACAAGATAAAGTTTTGTCTTAAATCAATCTCTTTTGAGATATAAAAGAGAGAAGCGAGCAGAGAGACAGAAGGACCTCATACCACCAAGAAACAAGAGCCAGGAGAATAGTGTGTCCTTTGGACCAAGAGTCCCTGCTTTGAGAAGCTCCTGAACCAGGGAAGATTAATGATAAGGACCTTCTCCTAGAGCCAACACAGAGAGAAAGCCTTCCCCTGGGCTGGCACCCTGAATTTGGACTTGTAGCCTCCTAGACTGTGAGAGAATAAATTTCTCTTTCTTAAAGCCATCCAGTTGTTGTATTTCTATTATAGAGCACTAGATAACCAAGATAACAAAAATTCATATTATTAAAATAACTTAAAGCAAAGTACAGAGTTGTATTTCACATGGAACCATTATTCCCTTCACATTTGGACCTTGCTGCTCAGTTTCACTCACTCTAGTTTATTTGTTTCTTTGTTTCAGGATTTCAATTTTCTTTTCTGTTAGTATGACTCCATGTTAGGATTACCAGTCTATCAAGAGAGCTTGAATACACTCAACTCCTAATTGTGGACTAAGTTCAAGCTCATTGACACATGGCTCTGTAAAATTCAAAGTTGTGGTTTAGATTTTTATGTCTCTGGGCTGGGACCAACATTCCACAGAGGCTACAAAGTTCTTCAGCATTTCCTGACAATACAAAGGCTGGTAGCATGGAGAACAGAGAGGAGCTCCAGAGGGAGATGGTGTCTAAAACCCAGGAAACTAAACGAATGTCATCTGTAACTCAGCTGTATGACAATTACTCATAAAATTTCTGTGGGAAAGAACATTATTAGAGATAAAAATGACTATTAGAACATTAATCTAAGAAAAATAGATTTGGCTAACTTCCTCTTCTGGAAATATGAAGCTTTTTTTGACAGAGGAAGAAAGTACGATGGTGGTAAAGAGCACCCCAAAGCAGAGCCATTTGGATTCAAGTCCCAGAAACAAAGCTCTCTAGCAGGGTGGTCAGATAAAATATTTAACCTCTAGGGTCAGCTTCCTCTCACTGGAGGAGGCATGCTAGTGGTGGTACCTATATTATTGGGTTATTCTGAGTGTTAGTTAAAATAGTGCACATTAAGCACTTACTACAGTGCTTAGCACATAGTAAAGATTCAAGAAATTGTTGTTATTGATATAATTATCCATCTGAAGTAAGCATATGAAGTTGGAAGTCTTAGGTAGGCCTTCTCCCTGGGGAAGTTCTATAACCAAAATTGGTATGACATATACAGATAAGCATTTCCTTTCAGTGTAACTATGCAAGAGTTTTAAGCAGTTTTAAGCATTTTATAAATCTTCTTTGAATCCTTTTTTGAAGAAGAAGAAAAACTTTTTTGCAGGCTCTCAGGTCTTTGTGAAGAAGCCTGTTTATCTGAAGTAAAAAAAAACTATCATCCCAGTTTAGTTTTAGTATCAATCATGTTTATTCTCTCAAAATATCTTTGATAACTTAGGGTTGCAGGTGAGAAGCTATTTGTGGTCCAGTTTGAAGATCTCAAAAGTTTACTGAATTTGTCTGGGATTCACATTCCAAAAAATTTACTGTGGACAAGTAAGGTTCCTTGGGAATTTCTTTAGTCAAAAGGTACTTTCTAAATAAATTTTATATAAATCAATATCAAAAGATAATCATAAATAAAAATAATAATATAAACTGCTGTTATGAAAACACAGTTATAAATACAATACTTGAGAAATTTTTAAATTATGAATGAATTGAGAGTAATTTTAATCTAAAAAACATAAGATAATGATGTAATGATATGATTTCCTTTGGGAGGATCATAAGGGAGTTATCCCATCTGACCCCACCTACATCTAACTCTAAAAACAGCTTTTCAAATTATCTCTGGTCCATTGCTCAATATCTAATGAAAGGTAGGCTTAAAAGAACACAGGCATTGGGACTGAAGGAACATGCAATATAAGTTAACAAAATTAGTATGATTACATTCTTTTCACCTTGAATCTTTTTTTTTTTTTTTCAGTTAGAATATGAGTTTGTGCTATTATTCTATTTGTTTTAGGTGGGAGTTTCTTTCAGAAAGTAGCAATAGGATGCCAAAAAAATAATAGCATTGGTAAAGTTTAGGTTATGCAATGCAAACTTAAAGGTTTAGTTATTTTTTAAATAAACTATAAGTTTCATACTGCAATGCACAACCTTGATATTCAAAAGAAAATTTACTCACAACCTATGTATGAACAATTTTTAAATGATTATAGCTAAAAAGCCCTAGACTCCCCCTCAGTGGTTGCTTAAGAATTTATATATAGGAGCATCCCAGAACTTGGCTCTCTCTTTAGAAGTGAAGACAGAAATAAGTCTTGACCAGTTGATAATATAGCAACTCTGTCATGGTAACTTATGACTTTTTTTTTTTAATTTGTGAAGACTTCAGCTATACACATTGTTATGTGATTGTGTGTGGTGGGGAGAGGGGAGAGTGAGGGAGCATTTCCCTTTGTGCCAACATGGCTTCCTTCTCTTATCAGCTATTACAACAATAAAATCTCCTCACTTACTTCAACTGTAAAAGGAGCAGAAGGATTAAGAGACTATGTCTCCTGTCTCTCAAGTTATGTGCTCTGTGCTCTTAATAGTAAAAAATTAGCACACCAAATGCAATAATTTATCTTACAATTCATTCTAAAAATCTAAGATTTTCCTCTATTGTACTTTTGATTCTATACTGGAACTGTTGTACATTTCATGGATAACTATGACTCTCAAATAAGTTTCAGTGTGGGAAATAATAATTCTACTGTAAGACATAGAAAAAAGGAACAGTAAACAGACATTTTAGTTAATGAACCTATGCAGATTCAGCTTCAGGGGAATAGAGATAATGAAAAGGGTCATATGTATGAAAGTGACTATTTTCATTGAATGACGAGTTCCATTTTTCCCTCTGGTACAGAAAAACTCTGTAAAGAATTCAAAGGGGCTTCTTTCTAATTCTCTGCTATGTTCTATCTGCATCACGAAGAGTTAATTTTTACCTGAATGTTTAAAAAAAAACAAAAACTGTATTAACAGAAAATTCTGTGTTGGCATTCAAACTCTTTCCCCAGATTTTTCTTTTTTGAAAGCTTAGTCAAGGAGACACCTAAGTTTTACTTAATCATTACTCTAACATCTTAGCGTTAGTTGCATTTACATTGCTTTAACATCTTAGTGCTGGAATTTGGGGATAAAAACAATTATCCTCATCCGATATAAAGCTCAATTTCCAGGCTTACAATAGCGAACGTATACACAGTTTAATTTTACATACATCATTCTATGCTATGAATTTCTTGGTTACTTAGACACATCTATATTTCTCCTTTACTTCCTACTATGAAAATCTAATTGGCTGGCTGCCCTACGGTTTATTGAACAAACAAAAGACTATAGTATAAAGTCGGCGTCTAATGAGATAGACAATTCAAATGAAATTATCTGATTCTGCTTTTGTCCCATGTATCTCCAAAGGCAACATGAATAAATCTGAGAAACAAAATTACTATTAAAAGAAAAACTGGCTTTGCAATTTCATCTTAATGGGATTTGCAAAAGAAATATGAATCATATGGCACAGAGATTATATTGGCAAAATGTTCGCTTGATGGATGCTTGTGGAAAATGTATGTGATTCCTCATAGAAAAATGCATATGATAAGCTTTCAGAGCTTCCACAATATACTGGAATCATTTTTCTTTTGCTTACTGTATAATCATGCAAAATAGGCAAATCTGTGACTGTAGAGTCTACATTTTCACTTGTTTATTTCACTCAGAATGTTTGGATGCTGTTTTGTTAGTTGGAGTCCTGGTGCCTGAGTGGTTAAGAACTCGGCTGCTAACCAAAAGACTAGGAGTTGGAATCCACTGCCCACTCCTTGGAAACACTATGGGGCAATTCTACTCTGTTATATAGGTTTGCTATGAGTTAGAATTGACTTGACCAAAAGGGCAAGGGTTTTTTTGAGTTACTCTCTAGTGAATGACTGTGGTAAACACAACTGACATCAGTACCAAGATTTAACTCTGTTGTTGTTAGGTGCCTTCTAGTTGGTTCTGATTCATAGGTACCTTATGTATAACAGAACAAAATGTTGCCTAGTTCTGCATCATCTTCATGATCATTAGTATTTATCTCTATTACTGCCGTATCAAGGTGCATACCAGATTTCTTCACCTATGATAATGCAACTAGCAAATAAAAGGCATATTATTCAACTGTCCCCAAGTTCTACTTAACTATTTTCAGCCTAGGGCCCAGTTTGTAGGATATTTTTGACATATTTGAATAAAGATGAAGAGATTGGTTCTGGTTCAGACCAGGTTTTCATCAGAGTGTATTGAGTTCTTTAATCAACAACATTTTTTATAGGAAATTAAAACCAATCTTTGGAGAGTTCCTGACTTTCTAATGGTTTTCTTTTCTCTTTTAAAAGTAACATTAAGCAAAAGTAAAGCTGAAGTTGGGGAGAAAAAAAAAAGAAATTTATGCAATCCAGAAGTTTGTTGGCAAACTTTTTTGATGTCTTCTGATTTATAATGGAAAGTGAATTTCCCAGAATAGTACCAAAAGCAAGTGAATTACATTATTCTTTGTCAAAATTTAAACACAAAACAGTTCAGAAACTGCTCAATGTTAAATTGTGTGACTTTGAACCAAATTCTTATTTTATGAGCAGTTTATTCTGTGTGAAAAACTATATGTCTAAACCTATTTTTGAAAATATTAATTAGAGATGGTAAAGCTAATTTCCGTAAAAAGAAAAACTCAAATTCCAACTTAGTGAATTGAGCATTTGTGTGCGTTTCTGTACTTGAAACAAATTGTTCTATAAAATTGAAGTCCTCAGCCATAATAAGAAGGTAGAATTAAAATAGAAAAATTTCAAAGTTGTTTCTCTTTCAAAATCTTGTTTTCTGAAGTGAATGATCTGCAGTAGAAGTCTACAAGTCTGAGCTAGTTTGTTTTTGTTGGTTTGCTGGTTTGTTTCCACTGAAATGAGAGCAGTGGTGGTAACTTGACAGTTTTCAGCCATCTCTCTGTTTATTTCATCTCATGGTCAAATACTCCTACTTCTGTTTTATTGCAATACTGAAATTTTCACTATTTTGGTGACAACAGGCAAAAGTCTCTAAAATATTTTTCTGTTCTTGTAAAAAGTCTTTTTTTATCTTTCTTTTTTTTATGGTAGTTTAAGTGAAACTTTACAATTCAAGTTAGTCTCTCATACAAAAATTTATGCATACCATTGTTATGTGACCCTAATTACTCTCCCTATGCTGTGACAGCACACTCCTCCTTTCCACCCCAGATTTCCCGTGTCCATTCAACCAGCTCCTGACCTTCTCTGCCTTCTCATCTCACCTCAGGACAGAAGCTGCCCGTTTAGTCTCACGTATGTACTTGAGCGAAGAAGCACATGCTTCACGAGTATAATTTTATGCCCCATACTCCAGTCTAATCTCTGCCTGAAGAGTTGGCCTCGGGAATGGTTTTATTTCTGGGTTGACAGAGAGTCCACGGGCCATGCTTTCTGGGGTTCCTTCAGTCTCAGTCAGACCATTAAGTCTGGTCTTTTTACTAGAATTTGAGTTCTGCACCCCACCTTTCTCCTCCTCCATCCAGGACTCTCTGTTGTGTTCCCTGTGAGGGCAGTCATTGGTGGTAGCCAAGCACCATCTAGTTCTGGTCTCAGGATGATGAAGTCTCCGGTTTATGTGGCCCATTCTGTCTCTTGGGTTAATAGTTTCCTTGTGTCTTTGGTGTTTTTCATTCTCCTTTACTCCAAGTGGGTTGGGACAAATTGATGCATCTTAGATGGCCGCTAACTAGTTTTTAAGAACCCAGACACCACTCACCAAAGTAGGATGCAGAGCACTTTCTTAATAAACTTTGTTATGCCAGTTGACCTAGATGTCCCCTGAAACCATAGTCCCCAGACCCTCGCCTCTACTACTCTGTCCCATGAAGTGTTTGATTGTATTCAGAAAACTTCTAGCTTTGGTTTAGTCCAGTTGTGCTGACTTCCCTGGTAGTGTGTGCTGTCTTTCTCTTCACCTAAGATAATTCTTGTCTACTATTTAGTTAGTGAATACCCTTTTCCTCCCTCCCCACCCTCGTAACCATCAAAGAATGTTTTCTTCTGTGTTTAAACCTTTTCTTGAGTTCTTTTAGTAGTGGTCTTATACAATATTTGTCCTTCTGTGACTGACTAAATTCTCTCAGCATAACGTCCTCCAGATTCCTCCATGTTATGTTTCACGGCTTCATTGTTGTTCTTTATTGTTGCATAATATTCCATTGCATGAATATCCCATAATTTGTTTATCCCTTTGTTTGTTGATGGGCACCTAGGTTGTTTCCATCATTTTGCTATCATGAACAGTGTAGAAAAGAACTTGGGTGTGCATATATCTATTCGTGTGATGGCTCTTATTTCTCTAGGATGTATTCCAAGGAGCGGGATTGCTGGATTGCATGGTACTTCTATTTCTAACTTTTTAAGGAAGCACCAAATCGATTTCCAAAGTGGTTGTATCATTTTACATTCCCACCAGCAGTGTATAAGTGCTCCAGTCTCTCCACAACCTCTACAGCATTTATTATTTTGTGTTTTTTTGATTAATGCCAGCCTTTTTGGGATGAGATGATATCTTATTGTAGTTTTGATCTGCATTTCTCTAATGGCTGATGATTGTGAGCATTTCTTCATGTGTCTGTTAGCTGCCTGAATATCTTCTTTGGTGAAGTGCCTGTTCATATCCTTTGTCCATTTTTTAATTGGATTATTTGTCTTTTCGTTGTTGAGGTTTTGCAGTATCTTGTAGATTTTAGAGATTAGACGCTGATTGAATTAGTCATAGCCAAATTTGTTTTCCCAGTCTGTAGGTTGTCTTTTGACTCTTTTGGTGAACTCTTCTGATGAGCATAAGTGTTTGATTTTTAGGAGCTCCCAGTTATCTAGTCTCTCTTCTGGTGCTTGTGCATTGTTATTTATGGTTTGTATTCTTTTTATGCCATGTATTAGGGCTCCTAGTTTTTTCCCTATTTTTTCCTCTATGATCTTTATCATTTTTAGTTTTATATTTTGAGTCAGTTTTTGTGCATGGTGTGAGGTATGGGTCTTGTTTCAGTTTTCAGTTTTTTGCAGATGGACATCCAGTTATGCCGGCACCATTGGTTAAAGAGACTGTCTTTTCCCCAATTAACAGAATTTCGGCCTTTGTCAAATATCAACTGCTCATAGGTGTACGAATTTATGTCTGGATTCTCAATTCCGTTCCATTGGTCTATATATCTTTGTTGTACCAGCACCAGGTTGTTTTGACTACCGTGGCAGTATAATAGTTTCTAAAATCAGGTAGTGTGAGGTCTCCCACTTTGTTCTTCTTCTTGAGTCATGCTTTACTTATCCAGGGCCTCTTCTCTTTCCATATGAAGCTGGTGATTTGTTTCTCCATCTCATTAAAAAATGCCATTGGAAATTGTATCAGGATTGTATTGTATCTGTAGATCGCTTTGGGTAGAATTGACATTTTCACAAGGTTGAGTCTTCCTATCCATGAACAAGGTATGTTTTTCCACTTATGCAGGTCTCTTTTGGTTTCTTGCAGTAGTGTCTTGTAGTTTTCACTGTATAGGTCTTTTACGTCTCTGGTTAGATTTATACCTAAGTATTTTATCTTCTTGGGGGTTATTGTAAACGGTATTGATTTGGTGATTTCCTCTTCGAAGTTCTCTTTGTGGTGTAAAGGAACCCAACTGATTCTTGTATGTTTTTCTAGTATCCTGATACTTTACTGAAATCTTCTATTAGTTCCAGTAGTTTTCTTGTGGATTTTTTTGGGTTTTTTGTGTATAAGATCATATCGTCTACAAATAGATACTTTGACTTCTTCCCTACCAATCTGGATGCCCTTTATTTCTTTTTCTAGCCTAATTGCTATGGCTAGGACTTCCAGCACAATGTTGAATAAGAGTGGTGATAAAGGACATCCTTGTCTGGTTCTTGTTCTCAAAGGGAATGCTTTCAAACTCTCTCCATTTAGGATAATGTTGACTGTTGGCTTTGTATACATGCCCTTAATTATGTGCAGAATTTCCCTTCTATTCCTATTTTGTTGAGAGTTTTTATTATGAATGGGTGTTGGATTTTGTCAAATGCTTTTTCTGCATCGATTGATAAGATCATGTGGTTCTTGTCTTTTGTTTTATTTATGTGATGGATTACATTGATTGTTTCTCTAATGTTGAACCATCCCTGCATACCTGGTATAAATCCCACTTGATCATGGTGAATTTTTTTTTTTTTTTTGATATGTTGCTGAATTCTATTGGCTAGAATTTTGTTGAGGATTTTTGCATCAATGTTCATGAGGGATATTGGTCTGTAATTTTCTTTTTTTGTGGCATCTTTACCTGGTTTTGTTATCGGGGTTATGCTGGCTTCATAAAATGAGTTTGGGAGTATCCCATCCTTTTCTATGCTCTGAAATATCTTTAATAGTAGTGGTGTTAAGTCCTCTCTGAAAGTTTAGTAGAATTCTCCAGTGAAGCTGTCAGGGCCAGGGCTTTCATTTTTGTTGGGAGTTTTTAAATTGCCTTTTCAATCTCTTCTTTTGTTATGGGTTTATTTAGTTGTTCTACCTCTGTGTTAGTTTAGGTCGGTAGCGAGTTTCTATAAATTGGTCCATTTCCTCTAGGCCTTCAAATTTGTTGGAGTATAATTTTTCATAGTATTCTGGTATGATTCTTTTAATTTCATTGGGGTCTGGTGTGATATCGCCCCTCTCGTTTCTTATTTGGGTTATTTGCTTCCTCTCCTATTTTTCTTTTGTCAGCCTGGCCAATGTTTTTTCAGTAATGAACGAGCTGTTGGTCTTGTTAACGCAATTGTTTTTCTATTAATTATTTTAATTCTGCTCTGATTCTTATTATATCCTTTTCTGGTGCCCAAGGGCTTCTCTTGCTGCTCTCTTTCTACTTGTTCCAGTTGTAGGGTTAATGTTTTATTATGGCCCTTTCTTCTTTTTGGATGTGTGCATTTATTGCTATAAACTGACCTCTGAGCACTGCTTTAGCTATATCCCATAGGTACTGGTAGGATGTGTTTTCATTCTCGTTTGATTCTGTGAATTTCTTTATTCCATCCTTAATTTCTTCTATAACCCGGTAGTTTTTGAGCAAGGTGTTGTTCAGTTTCCGTATGTTTTATTTGTTTCCCTTGCTTTTTTCTGCTATTGATTTCTACTTTTATTGCTTTATAGTAAGAAAAGATGTATTGCAATATTTCGATGCTTTGGATTTTGTTAAGGCTTGCTTTATGGCCTAATATGTGGTTTATTATGGAGAATGTTCCATGTGTGTTGGAAAAGAAAGTATAATTGGCTGCTGTTGGGTGGAGTGTTTGGTATATGTCTATGAGATCAAGTGAATTGATGGTAGCATTTAGATCTTCCGTGTCTTTGTTGAGCTTCTCTGTGGATGTTCTGTCCTTCACTGAAAGTGGTATGTTGAAATCTCCTACTATTATTGTGGAGCTGTCTATCTCTCTTTTCAATCCTGTTAGAAGTTGTTTTATGTATTTTGGAGCCCTGCCGTTGGGTGCATAAATATTTATTATAGGTATGTCCTCCTGGTGTATTGACCCTTTAATCATTATATAGTATCCTTCCTTACCCTTTGTGGTGGATTTTATTTTAAAGTCTATTTTGTCAGAGATTAATATTGCCATTCCTGATCTTTTCTGAGTGTTGTTTGCTTGACCTAAGTTTTTCCATCCTTTGAGTTTTAGTTTCTTTGTATCTTTAAGTCAAAGGAGTGTCTCTTGTAGGCAGCATATAGACGAATGGTGTTTTTTTATCCAGTCTGCCACTGTCTGTCTCTTTATTGGTGCATTTAGTCCGTTTACATTCAGTGTGATTATTGATAGGTATGAGTTTAAAGCTGTCATTTTGTTCTTTTTTTGTGTATTGTTGACAGTTTCTTTGTTCTACTTAATTTTCTGTGCTGAGTCGTTTTTCTTTATGTATTTTCTTTTCATCTTTTTCATTGTTGTTGATTTTGTATTTGCTGAGTTTTTACATTTTTCTTGTTTTTTATTTTGACATGTAGGATTGTTAGTTTACTTTGTGGTTACATTAATATTTACCCCTATTTTTCTAAGTTTAAACCAGTCTTTTATTTCTGTATATTGTCTTGACTTCCTCTCCATATGAAAAGTCTATGTCTATATTTTTTAGTCCCTCAGATTTGTTTTTATGTTGTCATCTTTTACATATTGACATCTCTGTTTCCCTATTTCATTTATCTTTGTGACTTTCCTATTTGGGTTGATATCTGGTTATCCTGTCCTGTGTTCTAGTCTTGGGTTGTTATCTGATGTTACTGATTTTCTAACAGGAGGACTTGCTTTAGCATTTCTTGTAGTTTTGGTTTGGTTTTTGCAAATTCCCTAAACTTCTATTTATCTGGAAAAGCTCTAATTTCACCATCATATTTGAGAGACAGTTTTGTTGGATATATATAATTCTTGGCTGGCTATTTTTTTTCTTCAAGGCTATATATATGTCATCCCATTGCCTTCTTGCCTGCTTAGTTTTTGCTGAGTACTCTGAGTTTATTCTTATTGACTGTCCTTTGTAGATGACTTTTTGTTTCTCCCTAGCCGCTCTTAAAATTGTCTTTATCTTTGGTTTTAGCAAGTGTGATTAATATGTCTTGGTGACTTTCTTTTGAGATCTACCTCATGTGGTGTTCCATGAGCATCTTGGATAGATATCTTCTCATCTTTCACGATATCTTGGAATTTTTCTGCCAACAAATCTTCAACAATCCTCTCTGTATTTTCTGTTATCCGCACCCCCCCCCCCCCGCCCCTTTCTGGTACTTCAGTCACCTGTAGGTTATTCCTCTTGATCAAATCCCATATAATTCTTATGGTTTCTTCATTTTTTTTAATCCTTTTATCTGATTTTTCCTCAGATAAGTTGGTGTCAAGTGCTTTCTCTTCAGTCTCGCTACTTCTGGCTTCCATTGCCTCAGTTCCACTTCTATGACTTTCTATTGAATTATCTAATTCTGAAATTTTACTGTTAATCTTCTGGATTTCTGATTGCTGTCTCTCTGTGGATTCTTGCAGCCTGTTAAATTTGTCATTATGCTCTTCTCTAATCTTCTTAAGTTCCTCTATTGTAAGGTCTGCGTTCCGCATAATTTCTTTCCTGATGTCTTGAAGAGTTCTGAGTATTAATCTTTTGTATTCTGCCTCCAGTAATTCCAAGAAATTTTCTTCCTCTGGAAAATTTCTAGATTCTTTATTTTGGAGCTTGTGGAAGCCGTCACGGTCTGCCTTTTTATGTGATTTGATATTGGCTGTTGTCTCCGAGCAATCAATAAGTTATTATATTTATTTATTTTATGATTGCATACTGTGTCCTAGCTTCTTGTTTTGTTTTGATATGCCCAAATAGGCTACTTGTGTGAGCTAGCTGGGTCACTGTCACCCCTGAAGTTCCAATGTCCTGCTACCAGGTGGCCAGAACTGCCACTATGTGAGCCCAGGAGTCTGCCCACTCCTCCTGTATGGATTCAGCTCAGGTGTCCATGTAGTTGGCCACCAAGTGTGTGGCACAGGTTCTCACCTACAATCCTACACAGGTATGGGTGATTGGTGTAGGCAACAGGCATTTGGTTGCAGCAGGGAGACACACACTGAGCAAAGCAGGGGGCCAGTGGCCAGCCCCTGGTGTCTGGGTGGAAAGTATGTCCCTGTTCCCTAGAGCACATAGGTGGATGGGTTTTGCTGCCAGACTATGAACACCCAATGCTGTTGGCTGTAAAGACTGGGGGGGTTCTTCTTCTTCTTGCCCCTGTTGTAGGTGGCTAGGTGGCGTGGGTGGAGCCACCAGTCTTCAGGTCCCTGATGTGTGTAGGTGAAGACCCTGCTTAATGGGCAGAGCAGTGTCAAATGTCATGAACCTGCCACTTCACAGCTGGAACAGTTGAAATTAGACTTCAGGTATATACACTGTTGTACTGTGGTGATGAGGGCCTACGCTGTTGAAATGGGCCCACACAAGTCTATGAAGGGGGAATGGCACTCAAAGTCTGTGGATCCGTTATGCCTGTGCCTACCCTGAGTTACTGGCCTAGGGGATCCAGCAGATTATTTTTTTTCTCCCCGTTTGTTAATTCATTCCATCTCCACGGCCGGGAGAATGGCTCAGTGCATGTGACGGGTGCTACTTCCAGCCCAGGAGACTCGGCAATTGCTGAAGCCGTCCCGGACCCAGTGCAGAGTAGTGGGCTAGGAGGTAAATGGGAGAGAGGTTTTTCCCTAAGGGGGTGTGTTTGATCCATGCGGTAGGCCAGACGCCAGTACTTATGTTTTGCCTGTCGAGGACTGCTTCTCACTGGTTCTGGATGGCCTAATAGACTCTGCGCTGGTTCTCTCCCAATATGGAAAATGCCTCCCGAACGTCACTACTTGCCTGTCTCACCACACACCATGAGCTAATCCAGCCTGAAGGGCTCTGGTTCCTGCTGGGTCAGGTCTGGCAACTCCTCGCTGCTTCCGAACTGTCTCTCCCTCCCCCTGCCACTCAGTCCGATCCCTCAAGTTTGTCTTTGATGTTCAGGACTCCTAGACTGTCATATATAATGGATTCACTTTTTTTTTGAGTCTTTGTTGAAAGAAGAAACACTGGAAGTGTCTGACTATGCCATCGGCCCTGCCCCCTCAAAATTATTTTTTGAAATATATTTTTCTGTGAGCTTTCAAGGGGATTCTCACTTTTGATTATGTTGCAATAGTTTTTAAGTAGTTTTATTTCCCCCCTTATTTTCTTTCTTAGTGTTGCATGGGGAGAAATTTACGCAGATCTTATATTTTAAAAAGGCAGAATGAGTAAGAAAGTTCTGTACCAATCTTTAATGTAACGTAGTTCTTTTCATTGTTTGTTGGATGTTTATGGGTTTTCCATTTCAGACCTTGCCAATATCAAATTGCTCTATATAGTGCCTACCTCTTTCTGAGAGGATACTTCGGCATTCATTTAGGACAAGACTCTTATGTTCTCCTTGTTGGGTTCTTGCCTTAGTTTCATAATGTACTGTAACATAAAGTGCTGTAACAAAAGTGGCTTTAAAGAGCAGAAATTTATTTTCTCACAGATCAGGAGGCTGGAAGTCCAAGTTCAGGATGTGGTTCTAGGGAGAGGTCCTTGTCTATTTCAGCTTCTAGAAGTGGTCAAGAAGGTCCCTGGGTGGTGCTCAACAACTAACCTATATATAGGTCAGCAGTTTGAGTCCCCCCAGTGGCACTGTGGAAGAAAGGCTTGATGATCTGCTTGCATAAAAATTACAGCCAAGAAAACCCTGTGGAGCACTTTTACTCTGTAACACATGGGGTCATTATGAGTCAGAACTGATATGACAGCAATGAGTTTGGGTTTTTTTTATTAGTAGGAGGCAAACCAGAGAGTTTCTGGGTTTGTAGATTTATCTGCATCTATTATCATCAGATACTGTCTGTCTTCCTCCTATGTCTGCTTGCTTCTGTATCTCATCTGTTCTTTTTATAGCTCAGAAGTGATTAGGTTTAGGACACACCCAACACTGATATAGCTTCACCAACTTAACAAAAAAAAAAAACCTTATTCCCAAGTGGGATTACCTCCACAGGTATGGGGGATAGAATTTCAACACATATTCTGGAGAGACACAATTCAATCCATAACAGTACTCTAGGTAGACACTTAAACAACTTCTAGTTTTAGTTTCTTTTTTTTGGCCAGAACATTCTAGACAAACCCCCTCACCCCATCCCACCTCACCACCCCCCCCATCATTATTTCCAGAAATCTACCTCAGTATCCTGTTGAATTTATTTCCCAGTGGTGGTTAAGCAACATAAGATAAATCATACCTTCATCCATTCCTTTATTCTTCCCATTTTGGTCCCTAAATTTAGTATTGTTTGAATAAACGTTAAATGATCATAGCTGTTGGAATGGGGTACAAGACTCTGTCCTTTTCTGGCTAATAACTACCAAGTTTTCTTTCTGGTCAACTCAGTTCCTGCACTCTGGATTTATACACAGAGAGTGGATGTGAGTTCAATTCATTCCTCACTGTCTTTTTTGGTTATTTTCCCCTAGCTCTGATTCAGAACTTTTGTGAATAAGGGATGCAGTTTATCTGCCACTGCCGATCTACTCAACCATTACTGGCCGGGGCCTCGGCCTTTTGCTTTGCCTTCTGGCCCAAGCACTTCTACCAGAATGTCCGTGCTGTTTCCTGAATTGTAAAGCTCTAATAACCACTACTGATATCAATTCCACAGACTGAGGGACACCTTGCTTGGTGCCAGCTGACAAGAGGAGACACCTGTGCCTGTATATTGGCTGGATTAGACACATGAAAGCTCTCATTTCCCTTTTGACTTCCTAGAGAATAGACCAGGTTAAACAGCATAGATATATGAAGCATTAATTCCCCAAGGATAAGGCTTTGACCAAGTACAGAAAGAAGAAAGGTTCGATTCCGCAAATGAATTGCTCCTACTCCTCACCTGGTTGATTCTTTCCAGGGCAGGGTTTTTTTTGTAGCCTCTCTATGTATGTCCCGCATAACTGAGCAACACAATGAGTTTTGTTGCAAAGCTGTGGTCATCTCAGTAATGCACCATGTTGTGTTTGCTCTCCACTTTCTTTGCTTCACTTTTCTTTATCCTTGACCTTGCTTCCCTGGGACTGTATTCCCCAATACAGCATTAACCTGTTACTCTGTTAGTTTTTGCCTCAGGCTCTGTTTTCTAAGAAATCAAGATTAAGAGTGTGTGTGTGTGTATGTGTGCATGTATATGAATTTGTGTGATCCAAAATGTATTTCTCATTGCATCTCTTTACAACATGCATTCAATATAATTCCCTGACTTCTCCCAAATGAGGGTTTTAGCATTTCGGCATTGTGTGTTATTGCAAATATCATTTTCTGGAATCTTAATGGATATTCTAATGAGTTCTCTAGAAGGATGAGTTTATAACGTTTAATCTACCACCATTTTACCCTGGGAAATAAACATTTTATTTTATTATTTAAATGTTAAGCACACTGATATTTCTACAAGCAAGGAGTGTATTTAGGAAATTTGCAAAAGAAAACAAAAGAAGGAATAAATACAAGATAAAAATGTAGGTTTTTTTGTTTACTTATTTATTTTTCTTTTACAGAATATTGACTCTTCTTTAACCATTGGAATTGAACTCAGTAAATGAATCTGTTTCTTGTCTTCTTATTCCTGTAAGAGTTTCTGGGAACCACAGCCTACCCAAGCTGACACATAAAATTAACTATCCCATTGCAATATATGATAAATAAGAAGTAATCTTTTATTTGTTAAGATTTTGGAATTTCGCAGCTAGCAGTGCTTTATGTAGGGTGATGTGATTGAATTTTGATCAAAGGAATCTGAGTGGATGTGATAAATGACACTTGAGGACTAAAAAGTTCCTCTATGTAACTTCATTCTTTTTCTCTCCTCCTGCCGGTCATCAAGATTCAGAGAATACAGAAGAGGACTCCGAGCCTTGAGGTCATGGTGAACTATTAGATAAAAGACCCAAGGTTCCAGAAGGACTGTGTAGAGCAGATTCTCCACACTCCCTACCCATCAACCATTTTGGATATATTAGCTTGCATTCTCCAAAGAAACAGAATCAAATATTTATGTATGTATGTATGGATGGATAAGTATGTATATATCCTGTATATATATGTATATGCATATATCCTGTGTGTGTGTGTGTGTGTATGTATTCATGTATACGTATATGCATACGCATGTATGTATGTATACGTATACAGAGAGAAAAAGAGTGACAGAGACAGGAACATTTTTAAGGAATTAAAAACTTACTCAGGAGCTAGCAATTTCAAAATCTGCAGATCAGGCACAGCAGGCTAAAAACTCCAAAATTCTTGAGGCCAAAATCCACAGGCAAGGCAGGAGAATGGAAACTCCAACAGGATGTCTATTACAGTCTTAGGGCAGGCTCCTTCTCCCTTTGGGAGAATGTCAGTTTCTGCTCTTAAGACTTTAAGCTGATTGGATGACGGTCACCCACAATAAGGAGGGAAATCTACTTAACGTCTACTGATGGTAAATGTTAATCATATCAAAATACCTTCATGGCAACACCTAGACTAGTGTTTGATCAGACACTATTAGTTGTCTAGTGTTTAGAGGTTAGCTGATGCAGTCAGATATCCTAATATTTATTGAAAAATCAATAGTCATATTATAGCATAAGGTGTATTCCAAAATTAAAGTACATTTGACAGACATCATACTAATCATTATTAATATAATTCCATGAATTATAGGAAATGCTAATTATAAATATTGTTTATGAGCTTGTGGATTTAGTAAGTGTAAACTAATTCAAATGCAATTTTTTTATTTTTCATATATATTAAACATCCGGATACTTGGGTGTTAATATAAATTGACAATGCTGCTCAGAAAACCGCACACATCAGAAAGTATAAAGTTATTTGCATGAAAAACTTAAAAAGACCTCTTAAGTCTATTTTGAATATATATATTCATGTGAGCCTCTTTATTCTTAGAATTTGAATGAGGAATACTATCTAGTTATGGAATGGAAAAACTAAAATAAAAATGATTTTAATTATTAAAATATGTTGTAGTATAGGGACACACAAGTCAGCTATTACAATAAAGGTAAACAAAAATTTAGCTATTAAAAGAGTTGTAGATAGTGTAAAAAAATTCATAGTGTGTTTGTTTTTCTACCATAAAAAAGGAAAAATGATATTTAAATTAAAGACATATAAAATAATTTAATAACAATTGTTAACAAAAAGAGAACAAGAATGACAAAATATCAGGCACATCTGTATTTAAGGAAAAACTATTAAATAAGATAAAAGGAATATCATATTGATAAAATAACAGTTCACCAAAAAATCCAAAACATAAATCTTTATGTAAGGTAAGAGCTTTAAAATATATAAAATAAAATTGGAAAATAAGGAAAAAAAAGAAAAAAAATCCACAATGTTTAAGGAATATTTAAATAACAATCTTAGGGAAAAAACAGAACAAAAATGATAAACAGGAAAAATAATAAAAATAGTAATGAGTAAGGCTATAAAAATGGGGATAATGCAATTTGAAAGTTGGAATAATAAAATGTATGGTAAGAGGAAATCTGTAGAGTATAAATATTCTTCATAAATATAAGGAAATTCACAAAATTTGGTCATGAATGAGACCATAAAGTAAACTACAATGAATTAAAAAATATACACAGTCTATTTAATTCAGAAGTACAACTCTGTTAGTGACAGGGCAATAACCATACACCTACAAGGAAGACCGGTTAATATGACTAGTGTTTAAATTTATTCATCAACCACTAAGGCCAAAGATAAAGAAACTGAAGAATTTTACCAACTTCTGCAGTCTGAAATTGATTAAACATGCAATCAAGATACATTGATAATTATTGGTCATTGGAATGCGAAGAAACTTTGAAAAAAGAGGAAGGATCTGTAGTTGGAAAATATGGTCAGAGATTACATGACAAAATTTTTTAAGACCAACAATTTATTCATTACAAATACCTTTTTTCAACAACATAAATGGCAGCTATACACATGGACCTCACCAGAATACACAGGAATCAAATCGACTACATCTGTGGAAAGAGACAATTGGAAAAGCACAATATCATCAGTCATAACAAAGCCAGGGGCCAACTTCAGAACTGTCTATCAATTGCTCATATGCAAGTTCAAGCTGAAACTGAAGAAAATTAAAACAAGTCCATGAGAGCCAAAGTATCGCCTTGAGTATACCCCACCTGAATTTAGAGATCATCTCAAGAATAGATTTGATACGTTCCACACTAATGACTGAAGACCAGATGAGTCGTGGAATGACATCAAGGACATCAAACACGAAGAAAGCAAAAAGGTCTTTAAAAAGATAAGAAAGAAAGAAAAGGCTAAAATGGATGTCAGAAGAGACTCTGAAATTTGCTCTTGAACATAGAGTAGCTAAAGTGAATTGAACAAATGATGAAGTAAAAGAGCTGAACAGAAGATTTCAAAGGGCAGCTAGAGAAGATAAAGTATTATAATAAAATGTGCAAAGACCTGGAGTTAGAAAACCAAAAGGGAAGAACACGTTCGGCGTTTCTCAAGCTGAAAGAGCTCAAGAAAAAATTCAAGCCTTGAGTTGCAATACTGAAGGATTCTAAGGGCAAAATATTGAGTGATGCAGGCAGCATCAAAAGAAGATGGAAGGAATACACAGAGATATTGTACCAAAAATAATTACTCAAAGTTCAACCATCTCAGGAGGTAGCATATGATCAATAACCAATCCTATTGAAGGAAGAACCCTATGCAGCATTAAAGGCATTGGTGTAAAACAAAGCTCCAGGAATTGACAGAATATCAATTGAGATGTTTCAACAAAAGGATGCAGCACTGAAAGTGCTCACACATCTATGCCAAGAAATTTGGAAGACAGCTTCCTGGCCAACCAGCTAGAAGAGATCCATATTTTTGCCCATTCCAAAGAAAGGTGATTCAATAGAATTTTGAAATTATTGAACAATATCATTAATATCACACACAAGTAAAATTTTACTGAAGATAATTTGAAAGTGGTTGCAGTAGTACATCAACAGGAAAGTACCAGAAATTCAAGCCAGATTTCAGAAGAGAACATGGAATGAGGGATATCATTGCTGATGTCAGATGGCTCTTGGTTGAAAGCAAAGAATACCAGAAAGATGTTTGTTGTTGCTGTTAGGTGTCGTTGAGTCAGTTCCAACTCAGAGTGACCCTATGTCCAACAGGAGGAAACATTACCCTGTCCTGGGCCTCACAATTGTTGTGCTTGAGCCCATGGTAGTAGCCACTGTGTCAATCTGTCTTGTTGAGAGTCTTCCTCTTTTTCATTGATCTTTACTTTACCAAGCACGATGTCCTTCTCCAGGGACTGGTCCCTCCCGACAACATGGCCAAAGTATGTGAGACAAAGTCTCGCCATCCTTGCTGCTAAGGAGCATTCTGCAGTACTTCTTCCAAGACAGATTTGTTCATTCTTCTGGCAGCCCATGGTATATTCGATATTCTTTGCCAACACCATAATTCAAAGGCATCGGTTCTTTGGTTTTCCTTATTCATTGTTCAGCATTCACATTCATGCAAGGCGACTGAAAACACCACTGCTTAGGCCAGGAGCAACTTAGTCCTCAAATGACATCTTTAAGTTTTAACACTTTAAAGAGGTCTTTTGCAACAGATTTGCCCAATGTAATGATTTCTTGACTGCTGCTTCCATGGGCATTGATTGTGTATCAAAGTAAAATGAAATTCTTGACATTATTATTTTCCCCATTTATCATGATGTTGCTTACTGGTCCACTTGAGAGGATTTTGTTTCCTTTATGTTGAGGTGTCATCCATAATGAGGGCTGTAATCTTTGATCTTCATAATAAGTGCTCCAAGTCCTCTTCACTTTCATCAAGGAAGGTTGTGTCACCTGACTATCACAGGCTGTTAACAAGTCTTCTTCCAATCCTGATGCCATGTTCTTCTTCATATCTTCCAGCTTCTCAGATTATTTGTTCAGCATCAGAAAGATATTTACCTATGTTTTATTGATTATTAAAAGGTATTTGACTACGTGGATCATAACAAATTGCGGATAATGTGAAGAATGGGATTTCCGGAACACTTAATTGTGCTTATGAGGAACCTGTACATAGACCGAGAGGTAGTAATTTGAATAGAACAAGGGGATACTGTGAAGTTTAAAATCAGGAAAGGTTTGCATCAGGGTTGTATCCTTTCCCCATACATATTCAGTCTTTATGCTGAGCAAATAATCCAAAAAACTGGACTATATGAAGAAGAACTTGGCGTCAGAATTGGAGAGTGACTCCTTGACAACCTGAGATATGCAGATTACAGACACTTAGTTGCTAAATGTGGAGAGGACTTGAAGCACTTACTGATGAAGATCAAACACTACAGCTTCAGTATGGCTTACAGTTCGACATAGAGAGAACAAAAATTTTCACTACTAGAACAATAATCCACATCATGATAAATGGAGAAAATACTGAAGTTGTCAAGGATTTCATTTTACTTGGATCTACAATCAATGCCCATGGAAGCAGCAATCAAGAAATCAAACTACGTATTGCATTGGACAAATCTGCTGCAAAAGACTTCTTTAAAGTGTTAAAATGCAAAGATTTCATTTTGAGGACTAAGGTGCTCCTTACCCAAGGCATGGTATTTTCAATTGCCTCATATGCATGTGAAAGCTGGACAATGAATAAGTGTCAAGGTTTGAATTATGTCCCCCAAAAAATGTGTGTATCAATTTGGCTGAGCCATGATTCTCAGAATTGTGTGGTTGGCCTCCATTTTGTGATTATAATTTTACGTTAAAGAGGATTAGGGTGGGATTGTAACGCCATCTTTACCCAAGTCACTTCCCTGATCCAATGTAAAGGGAGTTTCCCTGGGGTGTGCCCTGCACCACCTTTTGTCTCTCAAGAGATAAAAGGGAAGGGAAGGAAACAGAAAGTTGGGGACCTCATACCATCAAGAAAGCAGTGCCAGGAGCAGAGTGCATCCTTTGGACCGGGGTCCCTGCACCGAGAAGCTCCTAGTCCAGGGGAACACTGATGAGAAGGCCAAGAGAGAGAGAAAGACTTCCCCTGGAGATGACACCCTGAATTTGGACTTTTAGCCTACTTTACTGTAAGGAAATAAACTTCTCTTCGTTAAAACCATCCACTTGTGGTATTTCTTTTAGAGCAGCACTAGATGACTAAGACAATAAAGAAGACAAAAGAAGAACTGATGCCTTTGAATTACGGTGTTGGTGAAGCTTATTGAATATACCTTGGCCTGCCAGAAGAATGACCAAATTTGTCTTGGAAGAAGTACAGCTAGAATGCTCCTTAGAAGCGAGGATGGTGAGACTTCATCTGACATACTTTGGGTATGTTATTAGAAAGGACCAGTCCCTGGAGAAGGACATCATGCTTGGTAAAGTGGTGGGTCAGCAAAAGTGAGGAAGACCCTCAATGAGATTGAGTAATACAGTGGTTGCAACAATGAGTTCAGTAGCAACGAACATGAGGATGGCACAAGAACAGGCAGTGTTTCATTCTGTTGTACATAGTGTCCTTATGAATTGGAACTGACTGGAAGGCACCTAATAATAATAATGCTAAACTGTCGCAATGTAATATGTAAAAGTACAATAACAATAAAAATATTTAAAATCTCACAAGAGGAGTACATATTAGAGAGATATAAAGATGTATTTACACATAATTTAGTACTAAAGGATAATGAGAACCCTATAAAACAAAATTTCTTTTCTTTTATTGTACTTCAGATGGTTTACAGAACAAACTAGCTTCTCATTAAATAATTAGTACACATACTGTTTTGTTACATTGGTTACCAACCCCATGACATGTCAACACTCTCCCTTCTTGAATTTGGGTTCCCTATTACGAGATTTCCTCTCCCCTCTTGCCTTCTTGTCCTTGCTCCTAGGCTGGTGTGCCCATTTAGTCTCATTTTGTTTTATGGGCCTGTCTAATCTTTGGCTGAAGGTTAAACCTCAGGAGTGACTTCATTACTGAGCTAAAAGAGTGTCTGGGGGCCATACTCTAGGGGTTTCTCCAGTCTCTGTCAGACCAGTAAGGTTGGTCTTTTTTTGAGTTAGAATTTTGTTCTACATTTTTCTTCAGCTCCATCTGGGATCCTCTGTTATGTTCCTTGTCAGACCAGGCAGTGGTGGTAGCCGGGCACCATCTTGTTGTGCAGGAGTCAGTCTGGTGGAGGCTGTGGTAGTTGTGATCCGTTAGTCCTTTCATTCTCTTTATTGGTGTATAGGAATCCAACAGACTTTTGTATGTTTATCTTATATCCTGCTGCTGTGCTGAATCTTTCTATTAGTTCCAGTAGTTTTCTTGTGGAGTTTTTTGGCTTTTCTATGTATAGCATCATATCGTCTGCAAAAAGGGACAGTTTTACTTCTTCATTACCAATTTGGATGCCTTGCATTTCTTTTTCTTGCCTTATTGCCCTAGCTTTGGACTTCCAGCACAATGTTAAATAGGAGTGGTTATAAAGGGTATCCTTGTCTTGTTCCTGTTCTCAAGGGGAATCTTTTCAGCCTCTCTCCATTAAGAATGATGTTGGCTATTGGTTTGGTATAGATACCTTTTATTATGTTGAGGAATTTCACTTCTATACCTATTTTATCGAGAGTTTTTATCAGGAATGGGTTTTGGACTTTGTCAAATGACTTTTCTGTATTAATTGAGATGATTATGTAATTTTTTTAATTTTCTTTTATTTATGTGGTGGATTATGTTGATTTATTTTCTAATGTTGAACCGTCCTTGCATACCTGGTATGAATCCAACTTGGTTGCGGTGTATTAGTTTTTGGATATGATGTGAATTCTATCGGCTAGAATTTTGTTGAGAATTTTCACATCTATATTCATGAGAGATACTAGTTTGTAATTTTCTTTTTTGTGGTGTCTTTGCCTGGTTTTGGTATCACAGTTATGCTGGCTTCATAGAATGAATTCAGAAATATCTCTTCCTTTTCTATGTTCTGAAATAGTTCCATTAGTACTGGTGTAAGCTCTTTTCTGAACATTTGGTAGAATTCTCCAGTGAAGCCATCTGGGCCAGGGCTTCTTTTGTTGGGAGTTTTTTTTTTTTAATTACTTTTTCAAAATCTTCTCTTGTTATGTGTCTGTTCAGATTTTTGACATCATTTTGTGTTAGTTTGGGTAGGTAGTGTGTTTCTAGAAATTTGTCCATTTCCTCTAGGTTTTCAAATTTGTTGGAGTATAGTTTTTCATAGTACTCTGTTATGATCCTTTTTATTTCAGTTGGGTCTGTTGTAATGTCCCCCATTTAATTTCTGTTTTGGGTTATTTGCATCCTCTCCTGTTTTTCTTTTGTCATTTTGGCCAGTGGTTTGTCGATTTTGTTGATTCTTTCAAAGAACCAACTTTTGGTTTTGTTGATTCTTTCTATTGTTTTTCTATTCTGTATTTCATTTATTTATGCTCTGATCTTTATTATTTCCTTTCTTCTGGTGGCTGTAGGCTTCTTTTGCTGTTCTCTTTCTGTTTGTTTGAGTTGTGTGATGATGTTTTGATTTTGTCCATTTCTACTTTTTTGATAAAACAAAATTTCTTATGTAATCAAGATACCGGAGGGAAATGTATAACCTTAAGTATAATATGTAACCTTAAGAACTTATTTAGAAAATAAAAAAGATTAGAAATATGAACTAAATAGTTAACTGAAGAATGTGGAATACGGACAAGAAGGGTTGCACAGTCAACTAACGTGATTGCTGTCAATAAATTGTATACCTTTAAAAAGATGAATTGAAAAAATTATGTGAGAGATAAATCTACAATGACAAAAAAAATTAAAAAGAGTAGCTGTTGAGGCTGCTTAGGTAAAACCAAACACCTCATGCAGTTTGGTTCATTGGTTTGGAGGTATAAGCTCATGGTTTCATGGGGTATCCCAGTTAATTGGCCTAAAAACATGTTTAATGACTCTCTTCTATCTCCTAATAAGTTACGTATTGCCTGAGACCTTAAAAGCTTGTGAGTGGCCATCCAAGGCACAACAATTTGTATTTGCCTGGAGCAACAGAGGAAGAAGGAGAATCAGGAATAGGAGGAAGAAACAGAAAGTAAGGCTGTAAAAACAGCATGAGGGTGACATCTGACTTCCTGTAACTTCACAATGGGGAAGGAGAATCAAAATCAACAACACAAGGCTGATTCTTATGAGGCAAAGGAAAGACATGCCTCCTTGTCCACCATCTTTACCAGTTCTAACAACAACCATCCCCCCCCACGGCACTCTCTGCTTCTCTGTTGACTTTGATAATTCATTGCAATGGCCACATAAAACTCATTGACTATACTCACAGTTATGGGGTTTATTAGGGAAGTAACAGGTTATAATTCATGTTAAGGAACTTACAGGACACAGTTTTATCAGGACAGCCCTCTTTTCAGCCGTGCCTGCAGGCACACCTCTCTCTGGCCCCTTGGCTTCTTCCCTGTTTGGGCAAGTGTTACAAAGCTCTTTTAGCTCTACAGATAAGGGCCCAGAAGCACTCACTCTGCCAGTAAGCCTCAGCCCAAAAGTGCTCAGCTCTAGCTCTGTGGATCAGCAAACTTAGATCCACCAAGTGCCCAGAGGCACCTTACACTGCCAGCAAGGCTCCTGCCTGAAGGCGCTCACCTTTCTTGCTCCATAGGCCAGGAAGCCCACTACACCATCTCCTGCAGTCTGCTGCCTCTGCTGCCATCATTTCTCTGATGCTGCTTCCTGTTATTTTCAGTGTTGCAGCTCTCTCTCAGTCTCCTGGTTCCAGGGCCTTCTCAATGCAGATATCTGGGTCCAAAGGATGTGCTCCATTCCTGGCCCTTCTTTCTTGGTGGGGGTGAGACCCTCCCCTCCCACCTCTGGGATAGCTCATTTTAAGCCTAGCAGGATTACAAAACTGACCAATCCCTTTAACTTTATTTGCATTATTTGCAAGCGATCAAATCTCTTTGTGGGCCACCATTACCTTATTTGTGAACTCCCACCAAATCCCTTGGGTGGGAGTTAACAAGGTTTTGGCGAGAAAGGCCATGCAAAAGTAATCCATCTCACTGCAGTGGCTAACTGCCTCCATTTTCATGAAACCAGAAGAACTGGATGGTGCCTGGCTACCATTACTGAACATTTTGATCAAGATTCTATAAAATAATCCTGATCAAAAGGGGGAAAATGTAGAACAGAATCTAAAAATCTCATGGAATCTAGATTTTCTGGAGCCCTGGATATGGATGAACCCCTGATACTATCGTCCTAAGATAATCTTTAAACCTTAAACCAGGATTATTCCCTGAAGTATTCTTAAAACCAAACAATATTTAGCTCAACTAGTAAAGAATTTCTGCCTTGAGCATTATGCTCTTTTAAGATCTGTCTATATGGTATCAAATTAATAACAGCAACTTGGAAGAATAGATAAGAACCTTAGGGGGCAGTGCCTTTATGTTAATGGTAGAGGAACAACACAGAAAAGGAGGGTAAGAATGGTTGCACAACTGGAAGAATATAATCAATGTCACTGAACTGCACATGTGGAAACTTAAATCGGTGTATATTTTTGCTGTGTAAATTCTCAATGACAACAACAAAACAAAATAATTTTTTTAAAGAAGTTAATAAAGATTAAAGTAAAATTAATGACATATGAACAACTAAAACCAAACCCCTTCCCACTGAGTCAATTCCAACTCACAGAGACCATATAGGACAAACTAGAACTGGCCCATAGAGTTTCTAAAGAGCGGCTGGTGGATTTGAACTGCTGACCTTTGGGGTAGCAGCTGTAGCTCTTCACCAGACACTAAAATTGTAAATCAGCTATTTGAAAAGGCAAAAGAATTTATAGCTCAGGCTGCTAACCCAAAGGTCAGCAATTTGAATCCACCAGCTGCTTCTCGGAAACCCTATGGGGAAGTTCTACTCTGTCCTATAGCGTCGCTGTGAGTCAGAATCAACTCGATGGCCACAGGTTTTTAAAAGATACGAGGTCAAACTACTTTTATAAGTTAGTTTTACCAATTCATTTGTCTGTTTAAGAAACAAATCACATCTCATTTAAAGTTTTCTGGTGTATATATAAATGTATGGAATACTGCTCAACTTATCTCTTAAGTGTATCATTACTCTAACATTAAAACCAGGTGAAAGACTGTATTGTTAGTTGCAGTTCTTCAACTCATCCTGTATCCATGACTTTTGCCAAGTGGCTTTGCTCTTCCTTCCACCAGAAGCAGAGTGCACTTCTGTTTTGGACATGTGGTTAGCTTTGGACAATGCGATGTTGGTGGAAGAGATCGTGTGCTGCTTCCTAGCCTGGGTTTCAGGAGTCATAATGTGTTATCTATCACTTGCTATTTTGTGCCTCTGCCATAGAACATTTCTTAGCTATTCAGTCTACAAGTTCAAAAGTCTGAGACAGACACATGGAGCATACCAGACTGTAACTGCAGTTTAGGATCCTGAAGCCCAGGCCTGATTAGATCAGCCAAACCCACAGAATCTGCAGGTGTGTTAACAAAATAAATTCTTACTATTACTTATCTTACTTACTTATCTTACTAATACTTACTATTACTAATCACACTATTACTGTGTGATTTTCATGTAGTAACAGTTGTTTGATACATCAAGTAAAGGTAACGCTAGAAATAAAATTTAGAAATTAATTTCAATTTAAAATATATGCAAGGAATACTTAGACAATGTAATAGGAAAAAACTTATTTACAAAATAAGAAATATCTATTATATATTTATACATAAACTGAACAAGAAATGAAAAAATATTCTAGAGAATGACGCAAAATAATTTTCAATAATGATGGTACATCATCACTAATGAAATATATCCAGTAATCCCTGATGTAATGAGTTGAAGAAAGCTCCTATCTACATCTATAAAACTGGACAAGATAAGTTTCAAATTATTATGATAAAGGTAATTTTGTAAAGGAGAAACAGACGGGAGACTGGCATTACTCGAAGCAATAACAGTTTAAACACAGAGCCATAAAAGAAGAGAAGAATATACCATTGGAACATAAATGATGCAGATATTATTTCAAATTCATGTTAGAAGTATGGACTATTTAAAAAATCATCCTGAAAAACTGGCAATTCACTTCGAAATATAAGTTCCTACTTCACGTCATTGATTAGTCTAAATAAGTTCTTAAAACATATTGCTTCTTAAAAATATTGACTATGTTCATAATTTTTGCATATGGGGAGCCTTTTTAAACAAGAAGCACACAAGCCTTCTTAAATACAAAAGCAAAAGCCGTGCATTAAAACTGATTCATGTGGATAAATTTGTGTACAGCTACATTTAAAACATCTTATGGCAAAAGACAATAATGTACAACATATCAGCAAACGATTTGTATTGAAAATATATAAAGAATTCAAATCAATAGGAAAATGACAAAACTCCAGTAGAAATCTAATAAAAAGAAAGACATTGTGTAGGAAAAAAAGATTCACAGTCAATAAATGAAAGAGATTCAATCTCACTAGTCAATAGGAAAATGTGAATTAAAGCAACAAAAACCACAATTTTTACCCACCTGATTGGAATATATAGGAAAAAATATTGGTGATATGTGTGAAATCATATATTGTTGATAGGGATTTTATATAATACAAATACTTTGAGAATCATTGTGGCAATAACTGTTAAAATTTTTAATAAATTTTCAAGTTCTCATGACCTACCAAGAGACGTATTTGCACTTGCACTCAAGGAAATGTTTAAGGAATGTTCATTGATTCCAGTAACAGAAATTGAGACAATCTAAATATTTATCTTGAAGCACTTACTGATGAAGGTCAAATACAGCCTTCAGTATGGATTACACATGAACTTGAACAAAACAAAAAGTCTCACAACTGGACTGATAACATCGTAATAAATGAAGAAGAAGAAATTGAAGATGTCAAGGATTTCATTCTACTTGGATCAACAATCAACATTCATGGAAGCAGCAGTCAAGAAATCAAATGACATATTGCACTGAGCAAATATGCAGCAAAAGACCTCTTTAAAACTTTAAAAAGGAGGAGCCTGTGTGACACTAGCCGTCTGCAATCAGCTGTTAACCAAAAGGTGGCTGTTCAAACCCACCCAGTGACTCCAACAAAGAAAGTCCTGGTGATCTGCTTCTGTAAACATTACAGCCAAGGAAACCCTAGGGAGCAGTTCTACTCTGTAACACAAGGAGTCGCCATGAGTCAGGGGCTGACTGGACAATAGCCAAAAACAACAGTTGTGATGTGGCAGAAAAAACATAGGACCGTGCAATGTTTTTTTCTGTCACCGTGAGTTGGCAACTAACAATAACAGATGTTTATCTGTATGTGAGGAATGACTAAACAAACTTTTACATGCCCATATCGTATGTTTATACTTATAACTATATATGAAATAAACAATCAAAAATAATGCATTATATATTTTATGGACTCGTGTGTAAGTATTTGCTTTGTAAAGCCTGGAAATATGCATTGAACTTATAAATAAGGTTATTTATGATTATGAGAACAGAATTAAGGTTAATAGTCAAAAGAAAACTAGTCATCTTTCTTAATAATATTGTAATGTTTTATAATGGGGATATTCACACATTTCTTGTATAATTAAAAAATAATTTGAAATATAAAGAATATGAATGAGGAAAAGAATCAAACTATTTGTCAGCCTGGGGCATGCCTAGTTCTCATACTCTCTATCCTTACAGCATAGCATTTATTATGAAGATTATATAACATAAAATATATGATAAAACACATAAAATTTAAAGCATAATAAACATTCTAGTGATGTTGTTCAAGAATTTTTTTTTTAACTTTAAGCAAAATGATTTTCAAAGGTCTCAGAATACAATAAAATCTTTGCCAATAGGAATATCAATAACCTTTATAACTATTGGAAAATACCTGGAGCTAAGAAAAAATTAATTTCGTCTCAGTCACTTTTCCTCTGGGAGCTCTGTGAATAGGGACGTTCTGCTATAACAGACCTGTCAAGAAACAGTTTATCTGTGCAAAGAATGGAAATAAAAATGTGAGGTATTTGGTGAAAATAAGGAACACTGATATAGTTAATGTTCATTAGGGGATTTTTTTTTCTTAAATAAGCATTTTCAGGGGAAGGTAGGAGGATATAAAAGAAAACAATCTAAAGGGATAGTGAAGATTTGATTGAAGACATGGCTTGCTGAATTGATAAAAATATTGGCTATGGATATATTGGGAGCAGTGAGCCAAGCTGAAATTACTTCAAAACTAGAAAAGACCGTCCACGTAACATTGCCAAACCCACCTATTTTACTGATGGAGAACATGTGACTAAAAACAGATGTGTTACATGGCTTGATCAGATTTACAGTTTGTGAAGCAGAGATAGAATGAGAAAAGATAATTGTAATGCTATATTTCAATGAGATTTCTCCTCAGACTCTAGGGAAAAGCCCCACTAGTAGATATTTTGTATTTATTTTTATCTATATTTATTGTAGAATAACTTTTCTCAACGAAATAACCAAATACCATTGTATCTGATGAGACCTTGACATTTCCTTCTGGAAGACATAAAGGTACTCTAAATTCACAATGGCCCAATTTCATCATAGTCAACTCAAACCCAGTATTTTTTCTAGGGTCTGTAACTTAGTGAAAAATACCACCAGCATCCTGGTCATTTAAGATAGTTTCTTAGTTATCTAATGCTGCTGTCATGGATTTAACTGTCTCCCTTAAAAACTTGGCTAGGTCATGATTCCCAGTATTGTATGGTTGTCTACCATTTTGTTATGTGATGTGATTTCCCTTTGTGTTGTATATTCTATCACTATGATGTAATAAGATGGATAAGTGGCAGTTATATTGATGAGATCTGTAAGATTGGATAGTGTCTTAAGCCAATCTCTTTGGTGATATAAAAGAAAGAAACAAACAGAGAGACATGGGAACCTCATACCACTAAGAAAACAGTGCAGGGAGCAGAACGTGTCATTTGGACCTGAGGTTCCTAAGCAGAGAAGTTCTTAGACCAAGGGAAGATTGATACATGGACCTTCCTCCAGAGCCGACAGAGGAAGCCTTCCCCTAGAGTTGACACCCTGAATTTGCACTTGTATTCTACTAGACTGTGAGACAATAAATTTCTCTTTGGTAAAGCCATCCACTTGTGGTATTTCTGTTACAGCAGCACTAGATGACTAAGACAGCTGCTATAACAGAAATATCACAAGTGGATGGCTTTAACAAACAGAAATTTATTCTCTCACAGTCTAGGAGGCTAGTAGTCCAAATTTAGGGCACCAACTCCAGAGGAAGACTTTCTCTCTGTCAGTTCTGGGGGAAGGTCCTTGTTATAAATCTTCCCCTGGTCTAGGAGCTTCTCAGTGCTGAGACCTTGAGTTCAAAATAGCGCAAGCTCCTGGCTCTTCTTGCTTGGTGGTAATGAGGTCCTCCGTCTCTCTGCTCACTTCTCTTTTTTATATCTCAAAAGAGATCGACTTAAGACACAACCTAATCTTGTAGATTGAGTCCTGCCTTATTAAACTAACCGCCTCTAATCTTGACTCATTAACATCATAGAGGTAGGATTTATAACACATAGGAAAATCACATCAGATGAGAAAATGGTGGACAATCACACAATACTGGGAATCATGGCCTAGCCAAGTTGACACACATTTTTGGGGGACACAGTTCAATCCATAACAGATAGACATTTGGGATATACGAGAAATTGTTGTTGCTAGGTGCCGTGGAGCTGGTTCCGACTAATAGTGACCCCACTTAAAACAGAATGAAACACTGTCCTGTCCTGCGCCATCCTCACATTCATTGCCATTTGAGCCCATTGTTGCCACCACTGTGTAAATCCATCTTGCTGAGGGTCTTCCTCCTTTTGCTGACCATCTACTTTAACAAGCATATGTGAAAAATGTTTCTATCAAAATCACCCACTTGTAGTCAATAATAAAGTTCATTTCAATTTTTCCGTTTTCCCTGAATATTTCTCTCAGATCTGCTTATACCTCTTCCTTTTCACTCTGTCCTAATCAAAAACAGAAAAGTAGGCAAATCATAAGTATATAATGTGAATAATTCTCACATCATGTAGAACACATAAAAAATGAGCAAGCAGATCAAGAAATGGAATCTTACCAGCACCAGAGAGATCACCCCTTTCACTTTATCCTTACATTCCCCATCCAAGATTTGCATGACTTCTCATATCGTTAATTAAAAACCCAAAAACTCACTGCCACAGAGTCAATTCTGACCCTAGCTACCTTATAGGACAGAGTAGAACTACCCCATAGGGTTTCCAAGGCTTACATCTTTATTGAAGCAGACCATTAATTAGTTTTGCCTATTTTTGAACTTTCTATAAATACAATCATACAGTAACTACTCTTTTATGTCAGACCTATTCTGCTTAACATTAGGTTTGTGAAATCCATCCACACAACCTTAGTTGTTCATTCTCTTTGTTGTGTAGTATTCTTTTGCATGGCTATAGCATAATTAATTTACATTTTCTATCAGGAGCCTTGGTGGTGCAGTGGTTAAGAGCTTGGCTGCTAACCAAAAGATCAACGAATCCACCAGCCACTCCTTGGAAACCCTATAGGGCAGTTCTACTCTGTCCTATAGGGTCGTTATGAGTTGGAATACTCGACAGCAATGGGTTTGGGGTTTTTTTTGTTTGTTTCTCTTTAATGGACATTTCATTTGCTTCCAGTTTGGAGCTATAATAAATTATTGCATTATGAACATCCTTATACTTTTCTTTTAATGAACGTATGTATGTGTTCCTATTGCATATATGCCTAAGGGTGAAATTGCTAGGATGTAGGGTACGGGTGTGTTTACCTTCAGTACCCAGAAAAGAGTTATACAAAGTGGTTGTGTCAAGAATTCCAACTGGTTCACATGAAAAAGACGACATTAATATTATTTGTATTTTTAAACTTAGCTATTCAGGAAAATGTGGTTGTATCTTATTATGGTTTTTTTATTTGGATTCCCCTTGATAATTTTGAACACTTTTTCATATATTTTGGTGCAGTAGTTAAGAGTTCAGCTGCTAACCAAAAGGTTGGCAGTTCAAATCCACCAGTCACTCCTTGGAAACTCTATGGTGCAGTTCAACCCTGTCTTATAGGGTCACTATGAGTTGGACTCGACTCCAGAGCAATGGTTTCTTTTTTTTAAATGTAAATATCTTCATTTGTGAAGTACTTGAAAATTGTTTTTCTATTAGATTGTGTATATTTTTATCACTAATGTTAGGAGATACAGATACCCATACCAAACCAAACCCGTTGCCATCGAGTGGAGACTGGTGAATTCAAATCGCCGAATTTTTGGTTAGCAGCCAAACTCAACCACTGCACCACCAGGGCTTCATATATATTATTATATAATATATACATTAAGAGAGCTATTAAAATATATATTATTCTATTTTGTAGATTCTAAAACTTACATACATATATATACTATATATACAAATTATATATACTAAAATGTATACTGAATGTATACCTTATATATTTATATATCCTTTTATATACTGGAGCACTGGGGGTGCAGCCTTTCAGAACTTGGCTGCTGACCAAAAGGTCAGCAGTTGAAATCCACCAGCCGCTTCTTGGAAACCCTACGGGAGAGTTTTACTCTGTCCTATAGGGTTGCTTTACAAGTCAGAATTGACTCGAGGGCAATGGATTTGTTTGTTTGTTTGTTTTTAAATATACTAAAAATATCTATTAAGTTATATACACAGTTTTATATAGTCATATATATATAAAATCCCCACTCTCTGGCAAGGCTTTTCACTCTCAACGGTGTTTTCTAATAATCAAAAGTACTTAATTTTAACATTTATTTATTTTGTATATTATGACGAGCAGTTTTTGTGACTTGATTAATACATCTTTGCCTATCTCAGAGTAAAGAAGATATTCTCTTGTATTGTATTTTATAAGTTTTAATGTTTTGTTCAAGTTTGGATGCATAATCCATCTGGAATTCTTTTTTTTTTTTAAAGGTCAAATTATTAATATCTAATCTACTGAAAAGAGAGTGCTTCTCTCTCTGCAGTGCAGTACACACTTTTCATAAAGTAGCTGATCACATATGTAAGGGTCTCTTTTTGGACTTACTTTTCCATTCCATAGGTGGGTTGCTCATTGGCAACTTGCACCACCACCATAATGTTTTTTATTAACTGTAGTTTTATATCTATGCTTGAAATCTGTTAAAGGAAGCCCTCTAACATTTTTCTTCAGGAGTGAACTGACTATTTGTGGTCTTTTTAACACCTATTTAAATTTTTAAAACACTTTATCTTGTTTCACATCAAAAACTAAACAAACAAAGTAAAGAAAGAACTACTGGAATTATGATCGGCATTGTATTAAATCTGCAGGGCTAACTGATACTTTAAAAATATGGAGTATTCAACCTCACAAACATAGTACAGTTGTCCCTCGGTATCCCTGGGGTGGGAGGGTTGCTTCCAAGAGCTCCATGGGATACCAAAATCTGAGGATGCTCAAGTCCCTTATATAAAATGGCTTGGTATTTCCCTATAAACTACGCACATCCTCCTATATACTTTAAATCATCTATAGATTACTTATAATACGTAATACAATGTAAATGCTATGTAAATAGTTGTCAAACCCAAACCAAACCAAACCCGTTGCTGTAGAGTGGATTCCAACTCATGGCGACCCTATAGGACAGAGTAGATAGAACTGCCCCATAGGGTTTTCAAAGAGTAGCTCGTGGATTCGAACTGCCGGCCTTTTGGTTAGCAGCCAAGCTCTTAAACAGTGCGCCACCAGAGCTCCAAAAAGTTGTAAAGTGCTACATAAATAGTATTTTACCTCTCTCTTAGCCTTTGAGGGATTGCTTTGACCACTTCATTACTTTGTAGGAGCCATTTTTTCACAGAAAGAAAACGTGCACGTAACATAAGCATCGAGTGAATGAGACAGGAGGTGAACAATGCTCAGACAACCAGTGCCGGAAAGAGACTGAAGATCTATGAAATGGCAAGAGGCTACAGCCGGGGTTACTTACGCATTACTTCATTCTGGTGGATTCAGTGTAGTGCTTGAGGCATGGCAAATTCAAATTTTGGATTTTGGACCTTTCTTTTTTTTCTCCCCAAATATTCTCTAATCACTGTTGGTTGAATCTATGAATACGGAACCCAAGGATACAGAGATCCAACTTTATAGCCTTTTATTTATTTAGGTCTTCTTAAATTTTTATCAGTGTGTTATAGTTTTCATTGTAGTGATCGTGCATACTTTTTATTTAGGTTTATTTCTAGGTATGTGATACTTTTGATATTAAAGTAAATGGTATATTTATAACTTTATTTTTTACTCATTCATTGCTGGTATATAGGCTTCATGAGTCAGAATCAACTTGACAGCAGCCAACAACAACATATAGAAACACAATTGATTTGTGTGTGTATATATATATATATATAGACAGAGAGAGAGAGAGAGAGAATATTTTTCCCAAGAAGATGTGTTCTGTACTGTCAAGTGCACAAGTTTGTCTTTGGAAGCCTGGGTCTATACTCTATTTCTTCCACTTTGAACTTTGGAATTGAGCTCTATACTTTCCCAAAACTTACTTTCCTTATCTATAAATGTTGAGAATAATACCTCGTAAGGTAACTGTTGGTAAAGGGTTAGCAAAAATGGGGGAAATTTTCCATGAAATGGATTTACAAGATGACTGCAACAATGGGCTCAAAAATACCAATGATTGTGAGGATGGTGCAGGAATGGGCAAAGTTCTGTTATATGTGGTGTGTCCATGAGTCAGAGCTGACTTGAAGACAACTAACAGCAACAATAGGATAATTGTATGACAGGAGTTAATGATATGAAACAATTTTTAAACTATGAATCACTGTAAATATTTTAATTTTCGTTACTGGATATGTGCATTCTTATCCTGACAAACTTTAGATTTTTTATATCATTCTTGTAGTTAATTTCTTCACATTGCAATTATAGATAAACCAAACATGCAAGTTGTTGTTCAATTGTTCAGGATAACCAGTTAATCTCATTATTGAACTTGGTACATCATATTGAATTATATACCTTATGTGTCAAGGAAAGTCCTTAAATAAACCCTCAGTGATAATAGGATTTTAACCTCAGTTGGCTTGCCAAAGACATTTTAACTGATTGCACTGTTAAGTTTGCTGAAACCACTAAACAGTCCATAAGAAAACTGAGCTGCCAGTTGCTTAATAAATAACAGGGTGAAGGGAAAGCAAGTAGGAAAGAATAGTTGTTAAAACTAAGACATATAATGGATTGAAAATCATTTAGGCATAAATAATGTCTGTACAATATAATTAGGCTCTATTTGGTCAAAATTTATGTAACAGAAAAACATGAAATGACTTTTTTTTTTTTTCTTTGAACAGCACCAAATACTAGGAATTGACACTCACAGTGATGGACTCTGATGCACTGCAGCCTCCAAATCTGACTTCTACATCATCGGGCAGCGTAAACTGTGCTCCATGTAATTATGGTAGAATTAGTGTGCCATTTATTTGTGAAACAGTACAACATCTCTATGTTTGACTTCGTACACTTTAACTTTTCAAATTATGTCTCCACAACAAAAATGCTGAAAACAAAATTAGCTGTTGACATTTTCACAAGTTATTTTGACCTTGAGATTTTATATCCTAACCCCTTTTTAAGCTCTTATTCGACACTACTTTTAAATTGATAATTAATTGATTTCATAGGTTACATTGCACTTTTTAAAGGATTTCCCTCCCTTCCTTCTTTTTTTATATTTGAAACTAACCTAACTTAGGATGTAATCAAGACAGGTGAGTGTCTTCTACAATTAGTCACCATGAATCTCAGTTGTTCAGAAGCCTGACTGAAGGTCACACAACTGATCGCTTCCGTATATTCCGCGACTTCATTCCTGTTCTCTGTTGTTGTGTTCATTTTATGATTTTATAATATATACCTCGTAAAATGGAGTCCCTGGGTGGCACCAATGGTTAAGTGCTCAACTATTAGCTGAAAGGTTGGTGGTTCAAACTCACCCAGAAGCACCTTGGAATGCAGCCCTGATTATCTCCTTCTGAAAGGTCACACCTTTGAAAACTCAGTTCAATTCTGCACAGATGGGGCCTCTGGGAGTTGGAAGCAATTCAACAGCAACTAATAACAAGTTAGAAAAATAGGCGTACACACATGCAGGCCACATATATTTAAGTAACTCACACATACACACACAAATATTTAAAAGTGTCACAAGAAAAGTAGACTATAAAAAAGTAAAATTAAAAATTTCCATGATATTTTGTAATTCTTTAATTTTCAAAAAGCAGAAAATAATACTTTCATTTATTTTGTGGACCTCCATGCTTTACTGTAGATTAAAAATAATAATAATACATTACCATCAAGTCGATTCCAACTCATAGCAACCCTATAGGACAGGGTAGAACTGCCTACTTGGTTTCTAAGTCTGTAACCTTTACAGAAACAGACTGTAATAGCTTTCTCCTGAAGAGTGGCTGGTGGGTTCAATCCGCCAACCTTCCGGTTAGCAGCCAAGAGTTTAACCACTGCTCCACCAGCAGTTAATATTCTCTTTGCTGATAAAGAACTATTACTGAAAGTTAGAGTATATGTTTTGCATTTTCTGACCTTTTTGATATTTTTTTTCTACATATTCATAGGCCAACTAATAGATTTTTCCTAACAAAGATACAGTGCCCGGTGCTTCATGTCTGGCATTTAATGCACTTTTGTATAATCTTCTCTCCCAATTTTAGTCTTTGGTTTTTAGTCTTTAGTCTTTGAAGAAACTGTTGGAGAAATCAAATTTATATTCTATGTAAAATGTACGTACATCTAATTGTAAGCCATACATTGTGACAAGTTTTTAATTCACCAGATGTTCACACACACTAAGTATACAATCAAACCAAGGAATGCATTACATATCCAGATCCTGATCAGTGTTCACATTTACACTTCAGGTGGATGATACCACTTAGTAGCTTTATTGACTGAGAGAAACCAACTCGATAAAACTGTATAGGTAACCAGAAATACAAATACTTCAAAAGAAAATGCATTTTATAATAAAAAAATTTTAAGAAAATAATATAATTAAATTATTTTAGGATATGAACAATATTATGCAGCAAATTACAGAAATAAATTTAAAAAAAAGCCAACAACAATGCAGTCTGACAAATAATAGTCTATAACTGAGCTTTCAATTTTTTTTTCAAATAATGGAAATTATTTTAGTTTTTTTAAATAACCTTAAATAGACCTTTCTATTGCATGCCTTATTGTTATTTAATTGGTTTTTAGCATCTCACTAACATAGTACTTAATATTTTTTTAATAAATGATAAGTAAAAATTGGAATTATTTCATAAAACATATCTGGTGTAGTTTAATAGATAAACAAGTATAACACAAACTAAGAGTCTGTATCTGATTTCTCTGTGAATTCAATTTTCTTCTCAGAAATTTAAGACTTTTAAAATTTCTTCACTTTGTGCCTATAAACTTGGTGATAATTGTGATCTATTTTTCCTCTAACAAACTTTAAGAGCCTTTTATGAGCTTGGGATTGTACTAGGCACTCGAGAGATAATCATGAGGCAAAACAGGCAAGATCTTCATGTCATAGCCTTTACCGCCTAGTGAGTAACTGATTATGGAGTGTTCCTGGGCCACCCACAAGAAAATATTTTAAAAATATAGGGACTGTAGACAAGGAAAAAAAAAAATACAGCACATTTTCTGTGTGGTCTATTCTTGTCCTCAAATGATTCATAAAATAAAGATTTCAAACATCCACTTCAAACTAGATATGACTGACTTAAGCCAAAATTAGTGAATCTATGTTGAGTTAATAAAGAAAAAAATATATATGTAAAGGGGATTCTACTTAAAAAGAATCACAATGCTCTTTTACTACATAGCTATGGGCATTTACATAACCTCTTTTCTAATGTTATGAATTATCAGAAATTTTGCTCATGTACAACAGTTTTGTTTTTTTTTTTTAAATCAGAGTTATTTAGGTTTTCCTTTCACTCAAAAAAATATTTATTAGTTACTACTATGTGCTAAGCGCTATTCTAGGTCCTGGGAATACCGCAGTGACTAAAACGTAACCTTCCCCTTTGAATGTAACTTTCCAGAGGGATATAATGGACTCTGTCTTCCACAATTGACCACAGCAACATTTCTGGTTCCAGCTGCTCTTACAGAACCATGCCACACCCATGTGGGGAGCTGGAACCTATTTTCTTCCCCTTGAAACTGGGCATGCCTTTGTGATCACTCAATGAGCAAAATTCCACAGGAGTTATGCGCTGTGTGAGGTCCAATGCAAGGTCGTAAAAAGCAAAACAGCTTCTCTCTTTCTTCTCCACTTCCTTTGCAATTCTGAGCCTCCATGTCAGATCCCTGGGCTACCCTAACACTGCCACACTGGGGAAAGACCACATAAATATATAGAGATGGCCGAGGTAGGTAGAGACCAAGATACCTGAGGAGACCCAACTCTTCCAACTTCTAGATGTTTGAGTCTTCTCAGCCCAGGTGCCAGAGATGTGAGGGCGGGAGCCCCAGTCACCATCTGAGTGAACTACATCAGAGACTCTGACAGAGAATCACGTAGGTGAGCCTAGTCAACCACCAGATTCATGAATACAACAAATGATTTTTATTGTTTTAAGTAATTTAAAAGGTGGTATGTTAGGTAGTAGACAAACAGAATGTGAGGAGAGACAGAAAATGAACAAAGATGTCAGTGAATACAGAGTATGCCACAAAGGCAAAAAAAACATAAATCAATATAAGATGATAAGGAGAGCCAAGTAATGAAAGTAGTATACAAGATACTCAGAAAAGTCTTGGCTGATACGTGAACATTTGAGCAGAGACCTGAAGAGAGTCGGCATGTAGGTATCTGGGAAGAAACACTCCGAGCAGAGACAACGACAGTGCAAAAACTCTGGGGTGAAAATGTGCATGTGTGTTTGCCAACAATAAGGAGACAGGATGACTGGAGCAGAATAAGTGAGAATAGTAAGATATTAGGTCTTTGAGTATAAATGGGCCAAGGAGATATAAAAGTATAATTGTTTGTATTCCCTATACTTAAGGGAAATGATGAAAACAGAGCACAGTACTAAAATTCCTCACAGTACCAAGAATAACCCCAGCTTCAAGCTCTTTGCCAGATTTTAACAACTGACTTTGATTAACGAGCATAGCTTCGTTTAGCTTGGCTGAATTTGTAGCTTTCCCTATTTGCATACCTGTGATTTTTAAACCACACAGAAAACAATTTGCCCCTGGTGCTGTTCATAAGCACTGGAAGGAAAATAAACCATAAAAGGCAACTTTTTAAAGCACATTTTGCAAACCTTTCATCTTCTAGACCTAATGTTTACTAGGATCCCTAAATTTTACTGCGTATTCCAGAATAAATGATTAATCCAACCTGTAATTTTATTTATCATTTGTGAGACTAATGCGTTGAAAAGGAAAGTATCATTTATCCATGGCCCAGATCTTCTCAAAGTTTTTTACCGTTGCTGGAAGATATGCTTTTGTCTGTCAGTGAAGTAATATAAACTCACATTAGCTGTGCTTAAGGGATTGTGTTAGTTGACATGAAGCACTGATTGAATTTGGGTTTAGATGCAGTTGTCACATGGGATGTTGGAAAATATGATGATGTTTGGACTTGTGAAATGACAGAAAAACTATATAAACCTTATTTAGTTCTAACCCCGTTTCCACTGCCATCCTGTACATGTGATAACATTTATATGGCCTGTGTTGTTTCGTAGTCAAAAAACAACAAGAAAAAATGAGAAGGTTAAATACAGTTAAGAGAAAGTTAACCCTGGTAAAAGTCTGCTAGGCTGTTCAGTATACTTGCAACTCATGTCCCAAGGAGTCATATGTAAAACAATGTTTATTTGTGGAGGTTTATGGACTATTAGGAGTACCCAGATGACACAAACGGTTAAGTGCTCAGTTATTAACCTTAAGGTTGGCAGTTCAAATCCACCCAGAGGCACCTTGGAAGAAAGGCCTGGCAACCTACTTCCAAAAGGTCACAGCCATTGAAAACCCTAGGCAGAGTTCTACTCTGAAACACATAGGGTCACCATGAGTTAGGATTGACTCAACTCGGCAGCAGCTTTTGTTTGTTGTTTGTTTTTAACGGACCTTTTGGTTGCTTTCTGATGTAGATGGTAAATCATGCTTGCACTCTGCTGTCTTTCTTGACCCCTTTGTTGTCTGCTTGCAGCAATTTCACTGCTTACACCATAGCTGTTACTTTATTTCTCTATATCTCTCTTTTCTCAGAAAATAGTAGAGAACTTTTCACAGTGCATGCTTTTGTGACTTAGTGATAGGTCCATGCATTTCCAAATTTAAGGAGCAGAGACATTTCAAGGGAGAACATTGTGCAAAATCAAGGGGGCTTCTTTTCTTTGTCTTTGTGGGATGCAGCTTGGAGAGGTAAAGGAAGGATGAACTTTGGAACCTCACAAAGATTTGGACCCTGCTACATCCACCACTTATCATCTATATGACTTGGGTCAAGTTACTGAGCCTCTTTAAACTTTGCCTGATCTTTAAAATGGAGATGATATTTGATACCACTTTAGAAAATTCAAATGAGATACCATGTATAAAATGCTCAGCGCAATACCCAGTATACAATTTCTTCATTCATTCAACAAATATTGGAGTTTCTAGCATCATCCAGACACTGTTTGTTCCTGGACTGTCATGGATTGAGTTGTGTCCCCCAAAAATACCTGTCAGCTTGGCTGGGTCGTGATTCCCAGTATTGTATGATTGTGTTATCTGATGTGATCTCCTTATGTGTTGTAAATTCTATCACTGTGATGAGGTAATACTGATGAGGTTGACAAGATTAGTGTCTTAATGCAATCTCTTTTGAGATATAAAAGAGAGAAGCGAGCAGAGACACATGGGAACTTCATACCACCAAGAAAGCAGTGCCGGGAGCAGAGTGCATCCTTTGGACCTGAGGTTCCTGCGCAGAGATGCTCCCAGACCAAAGGAAGATTGGTGACATGGACCTTCCTCCAGAGCCGATAGAGAAAGCATTCCCCTAGTGCTGATGCCCTGAATTTGGACTTGTAGCCTACTGGACTATGAGAGAATAAATTTCTCTTTGTTAAAACCATCCACTTGTGGTATTTCTGTTGGAGCAGCTCTAGATGACTAAGACATGGACATTTAGGGATGAACAGACTATTAAGTATCTGACTTCATAGAGCTTATATTCTTATAAGTGCTTTTTAAAAGGAATTAATATTTTATAAGCTGTTGCTTAAAGACATGAACAAAAAGGGAGAAGACAATTGGCCTCTCCTTCCAGTTCTGATATTAATTTATTAATGATATGTTCATGGGATTAAATATGAAATGAGAGCAAACATGCATGTGTGTATATACAAGATAATATTTTTTTCTAATTTTAGTTTGGTATGTATGCCTTAGAGGAAAAACATTGAGAGCAAAAGAGTGGGGTACATCCCAAGTTTAAATTGAAATGTTATAAAGAACTTCTTCCAGGAATATGGAGTAGATGTACTTTTTCTCTATTCCTCTCACCACATGGAACTAAAAACTCTGGAAGGTATATATAAAATAAACAGAAGACTTTGAAAGGTACAGAGAAGAACACAATCCAGCTAGGTCCTTAGGAACCCAAGAAATGACACAGTTGTGAGTTCCTTGATTTTTTTTCTTTAATATCTCATATATCCCAGGCTTGAACTTGAAGAATACAGTAACACAGAAGCTCTAAAGGATGCAGATAAAAAGCCATAACAAAATCCTGCTCTCTGTAGCCAAAAGACAAGGAAAGGGTCAGCATAGCAGGACAGAAAATCTATAAACAATAATTGTTCTACTCCAATCTAACACCAAGGAAAAAACTATGCCCCCACCCGCATTCATCCCAGCAAAGGCTAAGTGGGGAACCTAGATGTCCACACTCATTAGATGTCCACTATAATGAGGCTCTCTAAACCCCCTGAGGGAGTGGTGAAAGAGAAGGCTGAGCAAGGAGCCAGAACTTACATCCCGACCAGATTGTAATAAGCCCCACATCCCCCTTTCCCACAGTATCAGTGGAGGCTATAGGGTGGAGGCAGGAAGGGTGCCTGGACTTCTATCCCCATTGAGCAATAATGAGACATCCATCCCCTTCCCACTGGGGTATTGTCAAGGGAGGCCTAGGACTTTCACCAGCACCCTGAAATAATGAGGGTATATCCCTCCAGTGGTATCATTGAAGGCCACATGATAAGTAGTAACAAGGTAATCTTACTACTTCCAGGCCAGGGAGATATCAGTAAAGGCCTATTGTGAAACAGAAACTCCCATCCTCATCCATCGGTAATCAACACCCCTCCCACACAGGGTATTAATGGAGGTCAAAGGTGGAAACTGGGCTTCTATCCCTACCTGATAGTAATGAGACAATACTCCTCCTTCCCCTGCTGGAGCAATTCTAAAGGAAGCCAGTTAAAACAGAAGGTTTAAAAACCATGCAAAATATGCGGTTTTGATACAAAAATAGTCTCATATCAAGAACCAGGAAGATTTATCAAACTGAATGAAAAAAGATAATCAGTAGATACCAGCATCAAGACGACAGAGATGTTAGGATTGGCTGGCAAAGTTTTTTTTTTTTTGTGTGTGTGTGTGCTTTAGGTGAAAGTTTACAGGCAAATTAGCTTATCATCAAACAATTAATACACAAATTGTTTTGTGACATTGGTTGCTAACCCTGTGATATGTCAACACTCTCTTCTTCTCCACTCTGAGTTCCTTGTTTCCATTCGTCCAGTTTTTCTGTCCTTCCCTGCCTCCTCGTCTTTGCTTTTGGGTTGGTGTGCCCATTTAGTCTGACTGAATTACCAAGCACGTTCCTCATGTGTGTTATTGTTTGCCCTTAGACCTGTCTAATCTTTGGCTGAAGGGTGAACCTCAGAATTGACTTCAGTACTGAGTTAAAAGGGTATCCAGGGGCCACACTCTTGGGATTCCTCCAGTCTCTGTCAGACCAGCAAGTCTGGTTTATTTTCTGTGAATTTGAATTTTGTTCTACATTTTTCTCCTGCTCTGTCCAGGACACTCTACTGTAATCCCTATTAGAGCAGCCAGTGGTGGTAGCCAGGACCCACCAAGTTGTCCTGGGCTCAGCCTGGCAGAGGTTTCAGTAGTTGTGGTCCATTAGTCCTTTGGATTAATCTTTCCCTTGTGTCTTTGGTTTTCTTCATTTGTCTTTGCTCCAGCCAGGATGGGAACTAGCTCATAGGCTTTTAAAACCCCAAATGGTTTAAAGCAGCTATCATAAAAATGTTTCAGTGCTCAATTACAAACATACTTGAAACCAATGAAAAATACAGAGTCTCAACAAAGGAACAGTCAAGATAAAGAAGAATTAAATGGAGCTTTTAGAATAAAAAAAATAAAATAACTGAAATAAAAAACTCAATGAATAGATTTAACAACAAAATGTAGGGAACAGAGGAAAGAAACAGTGAATTGGAAGGTAAACCAATAGAAATTGCTCAGTCTGAACAACAGAAAAAAAATGAACTGAAAAAACAAAATGAACAGAGCCTTAGGAACTTGTGTAATTATAAGAAAAGACCTAACATCCACATCATCAGAGCCCTGGAAGGAAAGGTGAAAGATGGTGAGCTGACAAAGTACTCAAAGAAATAATGGCTGATTCAAAAAGTTGAGTGAACATCAATGAAAATAAACCCAAAGAAATGCATACCAAGACACATTATAGCCAAACTTCTGAAAACTCAAGATAAAGAATATATCTTAAAAACAATGAGAGAGAAACAATACTTTGAAAAAATTCAAATGACAGCAGATATCTTATCAGAAATCATGGAGGCCAGAAGAAGGTGACACAACGTTTTCCTAGTGATGAAAGGAAAGAACTATAAACCCTGAATCCCATATCAAGTGAAAATCTAGTGTGAGAATGAAGAGGAAATCAAGATATTCTAAGATGAAGGAAAACTAAGAATTTGTTACCAACAATGCTATCCTGAAAAAATAACTAAAGAAGATTTTCTAGAGAGAAAGGAAATGATAAAAGAAGGAAACTTGGAACATCAGAAGGAAGAAAGAATCCACTAAGCAAAAATATGGGTAACATAGTAGACTTTCTTTCTTCTCTCACATTGTCTCATTTATGTCTGATAGTGAAAACAAAAAATTGTAACACTATATGATGAAATTTCAACTGTAAGTACCATATTTTTACACAAAAACATATGTGTTATACATTTTTTTTTGCAACCATGCCCTCCCCCCATGAAGTACTTTTGTAAGGGTGCTATGTTAATTTTTTTATGGCAACATGTAAAAAAAATTAGCACGGCATGCGTACAAAAATACCTGCTTATGAAGAGAAAATAAATGACAAAGAGATATAAAAGGAAGGAATATAATTGTCCGTATTTGCAAATGACATGATTTCTACATAGAAAATCCCACATAATCTACAAAAATACTTCTAAAACTAATGAACAATTTCAGCAAGGTTGTAAGATACATGATAAATACATGATAAATAAAAGTCAGCTGTATTTCTATACTGTAGCAATAAGTATGAGGACACTGAAATTTAAAATACAATTCACAGTTTTTCAAAAAAAATAAAAAATAATAATAATAAATAAATAAAACCAAACATGCACAGAATTTGTATGCTTAAAACTACCAAACACTGATGAGAGCAATTAAAGAAGGTGACAGATTGGGATACTCAACATAGTAAAGGTGTTAATTCTTCCTAAACTGATATATAGGTTTAACATAATTCCTATCAAAATTTCAGTAACAATTTTTGTCTATAGAGGCAAACTTATTCTAGTGTTCAGACAGAAAGGCTAGAATGCTAAAACAATATTGAAAAGGAAGAATAAAGTGGGAGGAATCAGTATATCTGATTTTAAGACTTATTATATAGCTACAGCATCAAGTCTGCATGGTATTAGTGGAGAGATAAACATATAAATTAATGCAACTGCATAGATAACCCAGAAACATGCCCGTCCAAATATCCACACCCAACTTATTTTTGACAAAGATGCAAAAGCAATTCAGTGGAGGAATTATAGCCTTTTTAACAAATGGTGCTGTAATAATTAGACATCCATGGGTGAAGAATAAAAAACGAACCTCAATTTAAGCCTCACACCTTATACAAAAATTAACTCAAATGGGTCACAGAGTTAATGTAAAGCTACAAAACTTTTCAAAGAAATATTAGGAGAAACCCTTCATATCTAGGGCTAGGAAAGTTATTAGACGGGCACCAAAAGCACAATCTGTAAAAGGAAAAATTAATAAATTGAACTTCATCAAAATTAAAAAATTTCACTGCAAAACACCCTGTTAAGAGGATGAAAATAGAAGTACAGAGTTATGGAAAATATTTCAAATCATATATCTGGCAAAGAACTGATACCTGGAATTTATAAAAAAAATAACTCTTAAAACTCAATAGTAAAAAAAAACCGAACAATCCAATTAAAACACTATTCATGAAGAAACCTATCACTAACTAGGATAGAAGGAGGGAAAAAAAAAAAAAATCACATGAAAAGATGTTCAACGTCATTAGTCATCAGCGAAATGCAAATTATTATCACAATGAGATATCACTACACACCTTTCAGTATGTGGATCTATAGTTGTTTCAAAATATAACAAAAATTTAAATTATGAGGGTCAGGCTGAAAATCTAAGGGGAAAAGAAATGAACAATGAATGAGAGTGGCAGATATATTTGTCCAAAATATTTCATAGAGTGATACAAATCAGGGATGGTCAATGAAAATAACATAGGTCTGAAAGAATAGAGACAATAACACAATTTATGTTTTGTATCACTTTGCCCTCCACCATTTAATAAATGTTATCCTAATGATCTGCGTTGTTTTGGAAGAAGTAAAACATATAATATGGCTTTTCTTACAGAAAAAGGAAGCAAAATTACAATTCAAAATTTTTTCTCTATTTTTCATAAAAGGTTTAACTTGATTATATTGAAAAGATTATTATCTCAAAAAGGACTTGAAGACTTCATTTTTAACAGAAAAAAATTAATCATTATTTTGATAGCTAATTGAGAAATCTGTTCAGGAATTAATGCTGCTATCAGTGTGAAAATACAATACAGATATATATTTATTGAAACTAATGCCAGCATTTTTTTAAAAATGTATATATATATATATATTTCAAAAGAACAGTCATACATTAAGAGTGTAGAATGAAAGTGTTAAGTCTTAGTGCAAATTTATGGACCAAATTATGGCATGGTGTTCATTATCCCTTATTTAAAACCTTAAATGTTAGTTTGAAAGTTTTTTGATCAATAACTTAACTGCAAGTCTAAAAAAGTGAGTATTAAAGTGCATACTTCTGGGAAAAAAGTATTACTATATAGGAAAAAAACCTTTATTTTTTTTCATGTATTAGAGTCAAACTCTTTAAAATGATACAAATAGAGATGGTAAACATTATACGAAGTATAAAACAATACAATTTTATTTTGCTTAGATTACTTGTTTATACTTAATCATTTATTCAGTAATTAACATTTTCTAAGTTTTAGGCACTGTACAATTCATCAAATATTCAAAAGTAAAGAACACTCAGTTCTCTAAGGAATTATGGAGTGGAACAATTGAAAGCTATTGAATAATTTTAATAATTAAATTCTGAGGAAGATCATAGCAGTTTTGGTAATTTTTAGATAATTCTAAGCTCTTGAGAATAGTTTACCAGTGGAGAATAAATGGAGCGAGAACAAACAAATATATTGTTTAGTATCATTATATTAGAGCTTGAAGGTAATTTCAAAATTAATTGTTGAAACTCCATCATATCCTTAAGAAAGCTAATACTCAAATCTCACAGTTTGTGAGCCACAGAAGCAGGACTGAAACATAGATACCTGAGTACTAATCTAAATAAGAAATCTTTCCACTTAGCAAAACATAATGATATTTGAGACAAGACTCCCTATTCCCTTAACACTGTAGAATTCCTTAAGTTTTGCACTGTCATAGGTAACAGTTATTATCATCTAATGCTAATATTTCCTTTACTTCAACAAGTCCGTGAAGCTTAAAGAATAAGATTATGCAGCATCTACTGTAGTGCTTAACTAATAGTTGATTCTCATTATTTGCTGAACTTATTCCCATGTACTACAATTTTACCTCATTAATACTTTATTGCACTTATCACATCTTACTTTTCCCCCAGTGAATATTGAATTCCTTGAAGTCAAGGACTCCATCTTATACTGGTTTTCATGCCTAGCACTTACACAGTCTTTGGCTTTTGGCTGGTCCCAAAACAGGGGTATTAATAGAACTAATTTTGCTAAGAAGAGGCACAGAGAGGGATACAAATTACCAATTATTGAAAAGTGCCTTATAGATTCAGGATTCCTTTCATTTTATATGCTTGCTTATGGCTTGAAATACCTATAATGAGTCAGAGGAATGATCAAGCCACCGTTCTGGAACCCCAACTTTACTTAAACATCTCCATAAAAATTGGAATGAATTAGATGATCGATATCTCTCTACTTTTTACAAGACATGGAAGGTGAAAGACAGCAGTCAAGAAGCATGACTTGCAAATGGTCAGGCTTGGAGTGCTGAACCATAATAGATCTTTTTTTTTTAAAGCATTTATTTTTATATTAATTTTCAGCTAGATTATAATTATCATCTCATTATTAATGTCTTCTCTATTACTGTAGATAAGAACAAGCGTCTGTCTGGTTCTTTCATTTACCCAGATAAAGACAGCAAGTTTCTTAGTCAGAGATACGACTGCTGAAGGTTGCTTCTTTTCCAAGGGAGCGTGAAGAAGAAAGGGCATAGAGAGAAGGAAGATAGGGAAAGACATCCAAAAGAGCAATGTATGCATCTGACATCTTTCTTCTTTAAGTATGCATGTATCTGTGTAGGGGCTGTACTATCTGATCTGAAGGTATAGATATTAATGCCTGCCAGTACATCATTAATGCTTACAATAGAATGATTTTAGTATAATCCTGAAAAAAACAGTTTTATTGTTCAAAAAACTGAAGATTCTGTAGCTGAACTAGGACAGACAGTGGGCAGGTCCACCCAGACCTGCAATAGTTCACACATGGTGAGGCAGAGGAATGACAATGACTTTCGGGGGGCTGAGCTAATGGGATTCTGGTCCTCTAGAAGCTAGAAGTTTACAGTAGACAAAAACACATGACTATTTCAAGTATATGGACTCTTTGAAGAGTAAGGTAATCACTAAGACATAATAGGAAATAGATGACCAGATATGCTATGAAATTCATATATATGTATGGAATACGGATACTTTTCTAATACTAATTAGTATTGTCTATGGGTATTATCTCTTGAAGATTGATCACTTGAAACTGAGTTTGCATTGTTGTGAGCAACCTAGTTGTTATTTAGATTTCTCTGAGTCGAAGCAAAAATACAATGCCAGTTCTTTTTAAGATATTTAAGTATTAAATGGAGTCCTGGCAGTGAACCGGTTAAGAGCTAGGATTTCTCATCAAAAGGTCGGCAGTTCAAATCCAACAGCCACTCCTTGAAAACCCTATGGGGCAGTTCTACTCTGTCCTATAGAGTCGCTGTGAGTCAGAATTGACTCAATGGCAATGGGTTTGGCTTTTTTGATTTTATGTATTCAACATTGTAGAGTTTTCTTGTTTGGGTGGGCTACAAATAAGACTTACAAACTGGTTGATATTTTCCTGCTGGATGTAGTAATTAAGTCTTGTTTCTTAAACCACTAAAATTAAAATAAACCCTCTGTCTTCTCAAACTGGGTGTGTGCCTCCAGGAGCAGTCATAGGCCATGGACAGAGGAAATTGAAAATTATAGAGAGTCACGGTACAGGCTTCTATAGCATCCATTTTATTTATTTACTTATTTTTATTGTACTTTAGATGAAGGTTTACAGAACAAATTAGTTTCTCATTAAAAGATTAATACACATATTATTTTGTGACGTTGGTTGCCAACCCCACAACATGTCAACACTCTCCCCTTCTTGACCTTGAGTTCCCCATTACCAGCAAAGCATCCATTTTATTTGATGATGGTGGATAAGACAGAATATTTTTCACATATTATTATTAAAAAATTAAATATACATTCGAGTTGAAATACTTTTACAGTGAGCACTTTGCTTTTTCATCCATTCTGACAATGTCTACCTTTTAATTTGGATGTTCACTAATATTTAATGTAATTACTGGTAGGTCTGTATTTAAAATTGCCATTGTACTATTTGCTTTGCTTTTCCCAGTTGTTTTTGTTCCTCAGTTTCTCCTCTCCTTCCTTATTTTGAATTATTTCAATGTTTTTTAGAATTCCATTTTATCAATTGGTTTTTTAACTATACCTTTCTGAGTTATTGTTTAGTGAATATTTTAAGATTACACTATATATTCTTAATGTTTTAAGGTTCTGCTTCAGTATAATGTTGTACTACTTGCAAACATATAAATCCATTTACTACTCCCTCTTGCTCTTTATGTTATAGTTTTCATGTATATTGCAATACATATTTTATGAACCCCAGACCAAAGAAATTACCTTAGCATTTCTTGTAGTACATGTCTGTTGGCAATGAATTCTACTAAATTCTCTGTGTTTTTATTATTTAAAAAAAAAATCAGTTTACTTGCATTCTGGAATGATATTTTCCCTGATATAGTACCCCAAGTTGATAGATTTTTTTTTTTCTTATCACTTTAAAAAATTTGTTTTATTGTCTTCTGCCCTATATTGTTTTTGGTGATATCAGTGATTATTTGTATTGTTGTTTAGCTAAATATAATGCGTCTTTTTTTTCTGGTTCTTTTAAAATTATTATATATATATATAGTAATTGATATATATATATTAATTGATACATATATATCAAACCGAAAACCAAACTCATTGCCTTTGAGTTTATTCAAACTGATAGTGACCCTGTAGGACAGAGTAGAGCTGCCCCATAGGGTTTCTGAAGCTATAAATCTTTACAGAAGCAGACTGCCACATCTTTCTCCCACAGAACAGCTGGTGTGTTCGATCCGCTGACGTTTTGGTTAGAAGCTGAGCACTTTAACCACTGCGCTGCCAGGGCTCCTTTATGTACATATATATAATGATTTATATAATATATAATATTATATATAAATATTATAGTTCTATCAAACCAATATATACATATATGTATGTACTTTACCATATTTAAGAACTTTTCAGCAGTCATTTCTTTGGGCAGTTTTTTAAATCTAATTCTCTTTCCTCTTTTTATGGAGGACCAAATTTTCGTGTATGTGTAGATCATTTGGTATCTTCCCACAAGTCTTGAGGCTCTGTTAATTTTTTCCAATCTTCTTTTTTGTTTCTATTTTTTAGATTAACTAATTTGGATTGACTTGTATTCAGGCACCCTGACTCTTCTGTTATTTCCATTCTGCTGTTAAGCACAGTCAGTGACTTCTTTTTCAGATACTGTATTTTTCAGTTCTAGAATTTCCACTTAGTTCTTTCTTATGCTTTGTATTGCTTTGCTGATATTTTCTGTTTTCATTTATTACAAGCTTATATTCTTTTATATCCTTTATCTGTTAATTCTAACAGTTGGTTTATATCAAGATAAGTGTGCATCCATTGCCTTTTTTTTTCCTGAGAAGATGTCACATGTTTCTGTACCTTTGTATGTCTTATAATTTCGGATTGCATTGTATACATTGTGAATGTTATGTTGTGGAGACCCTACATCCTCGTACTCTTCAGTCTTAGGCTGGGTTCTGCAGAGAAGCAAAAACCAGTAAATCATGTAAATATATATAGAGAGAGATTTATATTAAGAAAATGATTCAGTCATTTCTTTGAACAGTTTTTTAAATCTAATTCTAAGGCTGGAATGTCCCAAGTCTGTGGGTCAGGCTGGAGGCCTCTCCCAACTCACATAGCCACTGGGGCTGGTGAACCCAAGGTTGGCAAATCAGACAGCAGGGCCTTGGCTCACAGGCTGCGAGGACTGATTAATCTCAAGATTAGCAGGCAAGATGGCAGGCAAGCTGCTAGCTCAAGTCCCAAGAATCGGAGGTCAGACAAACAGGAGCCAGCTGCAGGATCCAGAGTGAGCAAAAGCCCATAAGCCTTGCCAGAAAGTCCACCTATATTAGATGCAGGCCACACCCCCAAGGAAACTCCCTTTCAACTGACTGGCTACTCACAGCAGATCCCATCATGGAGGTGATCACATGATATCAAACGTCATCATGAAGGTGATCGTATCATTATATGACTGCCAAACTACATCATAACTGCCAAACACTGAGAATCATGGCCCAGCCAAGTTGACACACAACCATAACAATAACATATAATGAAATGGATTGTTTTCAGAGACATTTAGCTTAGCTGGACTCAAACTACAATTCTGTCTTTTGAGCACAAGTTAAAATCTTAGTACAGTTCTTTTATTTTGTGTTGAGCCATTCAGAGTCTGCCATATGTGTGTACAGTACAAAGGGCAGAAAGACATTTGGGGAGTGTTTATACAGAGAATTGAGACTACACCTTATTTCTAGGATTCCTCTTTTATTTTCCAGTGGTTGTGATTGCCTCAAACTAAAATATTTGAGTGTTCAAGCCAGAAAGTTTAAGAGTCTCTTGGAATGTTAGGTTTTGTACATGGCACAAACTGAGGCTTCTCCCTAGTGAATGATTTAAGGAGAAAAGAAAACAGTCTTTACTTACAACTATTTATGTGACCTAGAGGCTCTTTTTTAATAGTGTGTTTTTCTGGATTATAAATTTAATAGATTGTCATTCTATAATAGTTAGATAGTGCACTCATATAAAAAATACAAAACAAAAATACTAAACCTTTAGCTGTGGAGTTAATTCTGACTTATGGTCACCCCATGTGTGTCAGAGTAGAACTGCATTCCACAGGGTTTCAATGGCTGTAATCTTATAGAAGTAGATCACCGGGACTTTCTTCCACAGCACTGCTAGTAGGATTTAAACCGACAACCTTTCAGTGAGTAGCTGTTAGCCAAGCGCAAACCATTTGTATCACCCAGTGACTTTCTCCCTAGGCTAAAGGCTGTAAACTAGCTAATTATCTAACCAACTAACTAACTATAAAATCACCTGTGCATTCCCTATTCCAATATCTACTCCCCTTCAGTATCTGTTTTATTTTGGTTGCTCACCACTGGTATCGATATTTTGTAAAAGGTTTATACTCCTTTTCTGGGTAGGGTTGATCAGATACGAGTTTTCTTGGCTGTTGCCTAAAGCAGAACCTCCCGACAAACCATTTTAATATTAAACTGAACTGTGCTGAACACAATGTAAAACCTTCAAACCCTTAGAGAAACTTCTTACTTTTCAGAAATAAGCATTTACTATCTTTTTAGAAGAATAAAAAAATTAAACCCCTGGGAAAAACTAAATAAAAGTTTTTGAAAAACGAAGCTTCCAGTTCCATCCTTACAATAAGAAAGGTTGATGTTTCTTAATGATACATGTTTGGGTTCCTCTGAACTCTAATGTGGTTGTAAATTGATTCTAAGAAAAACCTTCTTCCTGGAGAAATCACCTCCTTTTAAGAAATGGTGTGGGCATAATAATTGAAAAAGCTGATGGTTTTCATTTTCACATTTTAAATAATAGAAAATTTGTATTCAAAAGTCTGAGAAGGCATACATTTTTGTTAATTTTCTGAAGATATTTCTTTTTAAACTTTTTTCTTTTTTCTGGTACAGTAAGTCCCTGGGTTAAGAACATCTGACTTATGGACAACTCGTACTTAAGAATGGACTGTCACAAAGCCTATTGTATTAAAAGTTTGAGTTAATACAATGGTTCATAGTAAAGAACGCACTCGCTACTTCGTGAAGCTCATGAAAACATAGTGCGGTTTCAGCGGTTGGTCAGCTCAAGGAAGAACGTCTTCAGTCTTTTTAAGTTGGATCACACTGTTGTTAACACTGTGCTGAGTTTGTAACTTTGTATTTGGATTAAACTTTTTTCTTATTTTCCCTTGTAACCACACCTCCAAAGCGTAAATCTGATGCTAGTGTTGGTGATGCATCAAAGATGTTTTAGTGTGTTTGGAAGTGTTTCTTAAGTGTTTTATATACGTAGAAAGGTGAAATATATACTATATACTAAGACAAACGTTTGACTAACTGACGCTAAATAAAAACTGTATGTACCTGTTTTGACTTACCTACAAATTCAACTTAAAGGCAGACTTAGGAACGGTCCTCATTCGTAACGAGGGGACTGCGTGTAGTGTGAATAAGTCTTCTCCTTGATATTTTTCATGAAGTTTTAAGTCATGATCCCATCGTCTGCCCTGGAAAGACTTTTCAAGGAAACTTCACACCTATAAGAGAAGGTCTTTAGGGTGATGAGATGAAAGAGAGAATGAAGCTTTCGTTTCTTTGAGTTGCTTCTTTGGAAAGGAGAAAGTGCAGACAGCTTTTAATCAATCATGCAATTTTGTGTGTTCTGACTCAGAGTAAGTTACAGTTTCTATATCCCTTTGAGAAGAGAGTGTTGGACCTTGGATTAGCAAAGCCAGCAGAATCCCATACAATCTGTTTTTTCAAACTCCTGCAGAGACTTTTTGCCCGTAAAGTATTTCTGACCTTCAGTTGCACCTGCTATGCCAATCATTTGCCCTTTGTTCTCTAAGTTCTACTGGAAGGGATTTTTTTTTTCTTTTCTTTTTGCATTCACTTGGATATCTTCATTCTTTAAGGGCTATGATTAACTCAGGCAAAAACATTGTATCAATGAATAAACATGAAGTTAAAATCAAGGCAATATTTTTATAAATCATTTATTCATCATCATTTATTTTGAACTCACCATGGACTAAGTATCATTATTATATTGGAAATACACTAATGAATAAGAACAGTTTCTATTTTGAAGAACTCATATGAATATGTGGTCATGGATATATTCTATCCTTTCATTAATTTTTCACAATTTCGGCTCAGTTTCAAACCTTCTTTATTTTAATATAGTTTTGTATATATCTTCTCTGTAATACACAACGAGTTCATTGAGAATGAATTTGTCTGTTATAATTCCCTTTACAAGATTATTAAACACTTTGATGGTAATAATGAGAAAAAATAACTAAATAATTAAAACTTTTAATCATTCTTAGACTGAAAATAAATTGTCAATATAAGAAAAATACAAAATAAAATGTCTTAGCTATCATTTTCTAAATTTGAGTAGTATTTTTTTTCTCTTAAAGGAGAAAATGGTATTAGTTTAGAATGAACATAATTAAAAATACATTTATATAGTCAAAGCGTGCACTTTACATTCCTAAAAGTGTCAATAATATTAGAGAAATTCCTTAATTATCTGGTACTCTTTGCTGGAAATGAATCTTGCAGATAACTTGATGCTTATTTCTTCACATGGCCAAGCAATCTATTTGTAACCATTATTGACAAATACATATTGACAGGCATTTAAATAATTTATTGTTAATTTAGAACATTTATTATGAATATGCATTATAGTACTGTTCTGTTAACCTTCTAAATTTTTGTCAGATTACCTCATCTCAATTCTCACTTCAGTAACTACACAGGCCTTCAACAGTTAGGTTTTTCACCTTCTATTCCTTGAGGGGATAGAAAACTAGACAATTAATTGTATTTCATTTGGATCAAATAAAAGTAAATTTGGATGATTAATAATGAAACAAAAAACAAGATCCCAGTATTTTTTACAATGAAAGAAAGTGGATGATTTAAGGAGGAAGGAAAAGTCTTTAATTACAGCTGTTTATGAGGCCCAGAAGCCCTTTTATTCATAGCATGTTTTCTTGATTATAAATTTAATAGATTGTCATTGTATAATATTTAGATTATGCATTCATATAAAAATATTTTTTAAAACATTATTTATTACCAGACTGAATTAATGTGAAATTATAATGTGCTGTAATTTTTGTCAGTGTGGAATTAAATTTTCTAAAGTCGAGAAAAATCTGACTTATTTTTTTAATCTTATGAGTGAAAAATTGCACTTTCCATAAATATCCTGCCACTAGTTAAGGCAGCGAGTGAAGGTCAGTATTGAAAATAATGCTGTGAATAGTGGCATGGATGAAATAAAAATCAATTTTCCTGGAAGAGGGACAGATTTCATAGGATTTTATTGTAAGTAGATACCCAGATGATTTTTGAAAGCAGTAGAAAATTCTGTAGCTTTTATAGCTTTGTAGTCTAATACTGCACAAAGTAAAGGACTTATAATTGAAATTAGAAAATAGAAACTCATTTTACTCATCTGTCTCAGAGAATTGTCTTATTTGTTTAAAAAAAGATTAACTGATGATTAATTGGTTGCTTATTTCATTCATTCATTCATTCTTTCACTCAACCAGTTAACAAATCCTTTTTTCACAGTCTTCTTCCTTTCCCAGCAGCCATATCTCTATGCTGCTGCAGAGGAGATCAAGTCTCTATCTCTGCCATTCTCCACCCAGCCCACCCTACCATTACTCTGGCAAAAAAAAAAAAAAAAAGAGAGAGAAAACCTCACTGAGACTCCAGCTTAAGGCCACCTAGTGAAGTAGGTCTCTGAGGAAGCTTTTAATCACCTTTTGGCCACCAAAAATAATCTGCAGGAGAGAAAAAAATGCAGTGGCCTTGTATGGTCTACCTTGAACTGTTTACCCACCTTCTCTGAAGAAACTGTCAGGGTTAATCCTGTCATTCTTCACTTTCTGATTCTCCTTAGTCATGTAGAGAAGTCCAAGATGCCTCTGCTATCCATCATCAAATGAACTCCTATCCCCACACTACTCTGTACATCCATTAATCTCCTCTAATCTCTTAAATCCCAAGCCCTTCAAGTGTGCCCTTTGCAAAGCACCCTCTGTCATCAGCAGAGCACTGGTATGCTCAAATTCTGCTGTGAAATTCCTTCACCCTCTTCCCCTAACTGAAACCTGGCTATTCCGTGAACGCCACTTCCCTACAGATTTTTCAAGTCTATTTGCCTTCTGAAGAACTTCAGTGCTATAATTGCTACTCCTTTTTCTGCATCAACTAGCCATTCCCATCAACATACAAGCATGCTCTACTACTGCTTTTCTAAAAACAAAGCAAAATAAACCAAAAACCATCCCCAGTCCTCACACCCCAGCTACAGCCCCATCTCTCTGCTTCCCTTAACGTGAAAATTTATGAAAAAGTCTTTCGTAACCACTATCATCACTTTCTTGTCACACCCTTTCTTCGCACCGTGATAAAGCCCCCAGGACTACTACTCCACTTGGTTACAAAGTTACTGATGCTCTGCATGTTACCAAAACAATAGTTATCTCTCAGTTTTTATCTTCCTTAACCCCTCAGCAACATTTGGCACTACCAATAATTCTCTTCTTCTTGAAACGTACTCTTCTTTTGAATGGTTGGTTTGTCTCTCACCTCACTTCTGTTTCCTTTGGTAGCTCCTCCTTCCCTTTTCAATCTCTAAATAGTGACATGCTCTGGGGTGAGTCCTGAACCCCTTATTTTCTCCATCTAGGGTTTAGTCACTATATCTATGTGCTATCATCTAATCCTGTGACTTAAAATATTATCATTACCTGAGCCATCTCTCCAAAACGCTATTATTTTTTCCACTTGACCTGATATTTTCCCTTGGATTTCTAACAGACATCTTGCACTATTTTGCTAAAACATAACTTTGTTTTTTGATTTTAAACATGACCCTGCTGAAGTTTGTTTTCCATTTTAGTAAATATTTACTGAGTTTCTCAAGTCAGAAATTTAGATATTATTTATTTCCCATAACCTTATACTCAATCAAATAGCAATTCTTTCAGTATACTTTCAAAATATATTCTGAGCCCATTCACTTCTTAACACCTTAAACACCACTACCATAGCCACAGTGTGTGGTTATATGGATTGTGTAATGAAGAAAGATGTACAACCATAGGGTAAGTCTGTACTAAAATTTAGTCCATGATCTATTTACTCATTCTGTTGTTGGAGCGTATCTTTTTGGCAGAAGGGGTATGTATTTTTTCTCATACAAATACTTTGTGTACTGGGCAAGCTTTGCACTAGAAGAGTTGCCTTTTTCAAACTGCACAAAAGTGGCATGCTAGCTAACCCCTATTATCACTTTAGTGCAATTTACACTCATCTCTTCCTCAGACAAATGCACTAGCTTTATAATAGTCATCCTTCTCTCTACACTTGCTTCAATGCAATTCTTTCTTATATAGCAGGGAAAATAAAATTATATTTATATATATAATATGTATACTGTATATATATATATATATTATATATATACAGTATACATATATACTGTTAACCATACAGTTGGTGGTTCATACCCACTCAAGGGCTTCATGGGAGAAAACTTGGTGGTCTGCTTCCATAAATATTACAGCCAAGTAAATTCTATGAAGCAGTTTTACTCTGTCACATGGTGTCACTATGAGTCAAAAGTTGACTTCACAGCAAACAGCAATACATGTATATATATGTAGAGCAAAACCAACGATGGCAGCAAACCCCTATCTTTCAAGGCACAGATAAAAAGTTAATTCTTTGAAATCATTTTATATAGTCACTTCCTCCCAACAACCCATCTCAATATACGCACAAGAGTTAGAAACTTGCTAGAAAGAAACATTCATCTTTAGCGTAAAAATTATTAGTTGGTATTTGGTTATATTTATGCTTAAGGCCACGCTCTGAGATACAAATTTGAGAATCAGAGAACTCAATGACTTTTTAGGAGAGACAATGGAGAATATAATTTTACACAAAGGAGAAGAGGACCTAACAAGCAAGACAGTTTGGTGACATTAGAATGGAAGTCTGAAAGCCAGAATAGTTGAAGAAACAATGAAGTGGTTGTAATGGCTAATTTATCATGGTACAAGGTTTTTAAAAGTTAAGTGTTGAGACTTAAGATAAACTGTAAGTTTGATTTGTAACATTCTTCTTCCAGTTTCATTAAAGCTGTGTTCTTTTTTAAGTGAGATATTAGTAAAGCAATGAATCCATAACACAACGTACCAAGGAAAATTTACCTGTTCAGCAACTGTTTTCTTGTCTGTCACACTTCATGTAATCTAAGTTCACATTTTGTAGTTGAATTTTCTTAAATAAAATAGTTAAATCTTTTAGAGTAACCCCCTTAGGTTTTAGAAGCACAAAAAGGATATTTTAATTGCATTACTGAATATCCTATAGCAGGATGATTAAGAGGGCTTTGGAGTTATTGGGTTCAAATCCTGAGTATTTTATACTAATGGTGTGACATTGGGCAAGTTAGCAAACCTCTTAAGCCTAAATTCTCTCACTTACAAATGTATATATGCTATTTTATATTATTAGTTCTAAAAATAAGTGATGTGATATCTCTAAAGCTATTAAAACATTGCCTAAAATCACATAGTAATGCTCACTATGTGGCAGCTATTATTTATTTGAAAAGTAAATTATTCCCAGGTGGAAGGGTCTTATTATGCCCACTTAAGAAAAAAAAAAATTATACTCAACTACTTTTCAAAGCATGTGTCCATGATATAGACTTTCTATTGCTCATACTATGTTAGTATTTTTTCTTTTATGATTATAAAAAAAATTATTATACAGAAACATGTAGACACTTTAAAAATTATAAGAAGTAAAGACACAAATTAAAGGATTTTTATAATGAACTTAAAATTACGTATAGAGGTGAAATTTATTATCTTGTCTTACATTCTTTTGGGCAAGGTTTCTTCTCCTGCCCCACCACCCCATCATCAGTCAGTCTTGTGCTTTGAATAGCAGCTGACATCTGACAATTCCTACCCTCTTGCCCTTGTTATTAGCCATTATTGATTGTTAATCAAAGCTGTGCCATTCAGATAACTTCTTCAGGAATTTTGAAACTGTAACTTAGGAAAGAAAGGTAGTTCTTTCCAGATGATGAGGGGAGAGATATGAATATTAAAGCAACCAGTAGACCTGACTTCCAGAGTGTGGAAGAAGCTGATTTTCACAAAGAAGGAATGAACTTGACAATGTGGGATGAAAGGAGACCTAAGCAATATTCCACTCCTTGTTTTTGGTTGTCCCTAAAGCCAGCTTCTCCCATTCCATTTGGTGATTTGTTTTTGTGAACAAATCATTTCACCACAATTTACATAGACTCAATGTCCCTAGGCAAAAACTCTCCCTTTCCCCTCCCTTCCACCCCTGGTAACCATGAATGATCTTTGGTTTCTATATATTTATTTCATGTAAGTGAGATCATACAATATATGTCCTTTGCCAACTGACTTATTTCACTAAGCATGGTGTTTCCAAGGTTCATCTGTGTGTGGTGGCATACATGTTGCTGAGTGGTATCCCATTGTGTGTATATACCACATTTTGTTTATCTAGTCATCTGTTAATGGACGTTTCTGTTGTTTCTACCTTTTGGCTATAGCAAAAATTGCTGCCCTGAGCATTGGTATATAGGTTTCTGTTTGTATTCTTATCTTCAGTTCTTCTGGGTACATAACTAGGATTGGGATTGCTGGGTTACATATGGAAGTTCTCTGTTAATCTTTTTGAGGAACCTCCAAACTGTTTTCCACCGTGGCCGTACCATTTTACAGCAATGGATGAGGGTCATGTTTGGTTTTAAAAGTATGGTTTCAACAAGCTTTACTTGATCTCCTTTTTCATTTCTCTGCATAATAATATGGAACATTTGGGGCAGATTTTGTAGTATCGATAAGGGAGTGCTCCAACATCATCCTCTGAGGCATCCCTGTTTACAATCCTGAATGCACCAGCGTATTGTATTTTACCCCACCCCTTGCTGAACATGCGAATTGTTTCTTTATTCAGCCTTTACTTATGTACTGTCTTACAGTCTTTTCCACATGCAGATTCTGAGGGAATTATCTGTGTTATACTCTCAGGGCTACCTGAGCTTGAGGTAGCAACTCAATGTTTTTAATGATTGAATGGAAAAAATACTGAAGATAAAATAATAAAGAAAATACTTGGAAAAAAGAGTCTCCTTAATGCAGTTCAGTAAGGGGTGCTGCTTCTCTAGTGTTACAAATTTAGGCATCAGTGTACCACTGTCAGATGTGATTTAGCCAGCCCAGGTTTCTATCTATGACTTCAGTAGGGTTTCTTTACTGCATATTTTTGAAGAGAAGAACAAAAATGTAAATTAACTTGAAATGACTACATTCACACTCTGGAATGAGAACAAATGCATACTAATATAAATTTTACTTAGATCAGTTTATAGATAGAAAACTATAACAGATTCAGTAGAATCTGATACAATATTACAGTTTACACAGAAATACTCTTAGTATAGAATATTGTATAATGTTCTATATTAAGAAGCTAGTTGAAAAAAAGAAATTATCATTCAAGTATGGCTAAGAGTGTTTATACTTGCCCTTCTTGCATTTTCTAAATTATGTTGATCCTACTGTTGTCTTATTCTGAGTTCAGTTACTATAAGCAATCATTTTCATTTAGTTAGAGCCATACAACTTCTCACAGGATATAACTTCATTTCATAAGAAGGCATTTTCCCCATAACCTAGTATTATATCTTTTTTTTTTTTTTTTTGGACGTATTAATTCAAGAATGGATTATGTTCCTCTAGTGCATGACCTTGAAGTCCTCTGTCTCTTGAACCACCTACCTATGTGAAGAACTCTGTACAAATACACGGAATAAATATATGAATGTTCCTGATGATATAAATAATAACTTTCAGATGAAAATTCAGTGTGAAAAAAATAACCCCTCCCTAAATGGATGAAAATAAAAATGTCCTGAAACTTCTGGTGTGCCCTTGTAAGAAAGCTCCCTGGAATCCTAGTAAAGTTGTCTGGACAACAGACAATATTAGATTGGGTGCATCAGAAAAAAAAAAAAAAATCTACACTCTGAAATTGTAATTTTTGTAATATTTAATTCTTGTATTTCTTTCTATAAAATGAAGCTTTAAAATTTCATTTCACATAATTATTAAAATTTAATTGGTATGAGGGTGGAGCAAGATAGAGAAGTGAGTGGATGCTCCCATTTACTCCCCCAGCAATTAACCCACTGAACAATGAATAAAAAGAAGCACAGACTGAGATCTCAGAATTCCAGACAGCAGCAGAGCTGTTGAAGAGTCAGGGTAAGTCCAGAAGCAGTGGAGAAGAGACATGGGGATGGCACAAGAGCTGGGACAACCTACCCACTAACATTAGCAGCACTCTCTCATTGCAACATTTTTAGACAGGGCTGGACAACACCCAAAAAGGGAACACAGAAAGGGAGCTAAACTGAGGAAGTTGTAGCTCAGTATTTTTAAGGCAGCACAAATTGACCATGGGAGTAAGTGAGCTACGCGACTGGGAGGGGGCCAAGAGAGACTGTGGTTCTGGGAGAGAGTGCCGTTGAATCCTGCTGAGGCCTGAGATGGATGAGAACTAGGGCTGAGAAGAACTGCATGGGCAGCAAAGTAAGGGGAATACTTCAGACTGGTGGACAACACATAGAGACTCCCACAAAAGGACATAGTGGGAGAGCCTATGCAGGGGCACCTGTGAGGGAAAGACATAGAGAGTCCCTCCACCTTCACCACAGGAAAGTTGAGCGCCACCACTTACATCAGCATCTGCAAACAACTAACCCTTCCCTTCCCAGGCTTGTGAATTGAATTTCAGAGATCAAGCATCCAGAACTCCTGAATCAGCACTGAAAAAACCAAAGGATAAGAGGGCCCTCTAGTGATTCTCAGGAGAAAATACTAAGCCCACTGCTGCTGGGTCGATCCTGACTGACTCCTAACAACCCTGTGGGGCGGAATGGAGCTGCCCCATGGGTTTCTCAGGGCTGTGAGTCTTTGCAGAGATGGGCTGCCACATCTTTCTCCCATGGAGAGGCTAGTGGGTGTAGTCCATGGCTTTTCAGTTGTCAGCTGGGTGCTTGGCCACCGCACCATCAGGGTGCCCAGTCAGAAAATTTTCCCACAAAAACCAGAATACAAAATTTAAACTAAAAGATACAATAATAATAAAATGGCCCAAGTTCAACAAAAAATAGTAAAACACACAAAATCACAAGAGAAGAAGGACCAATCAAAATCAAACATGAAGAAGAGGAAATTTCTCCTATGAAAGCCAGATTGACACAAAGAATTGATAATTTTCAGACTATGGTGCTAAATATGTTTAAAGGAAGCAAAAAGCACACAGAAAACAAACTAGCAGAGATAAGGAAACAAATGGAAGAACAAAATCAAAGACTCAAGGAAATTGAACATCAGAAAACAAAAACAACAAACAATAACAACAAAACATTAAAAAAAAAAAAAAACCAAAGAGAACTATTAGAACTGAAGAATAAAGCAACTGAACTAAAAAAAGCAAGAGAAACCCTCAACAATAGCATCAAACAGATGGAAGATAGAATAAATGAACTAAACCCCCTTCCAAAAAAACCTCCAAACCTGTTGTCGTTAAGTCAGTTCTGACTCATAGTGACCCTGTAGGACAGAGTAGAACTGCCCCATAGGTTTTCCAAGGAGCAGCCAGTAGATTTGAACTGCCAACATTTTGGTTAGCAGCCAAATGCTTAACCACTGAGCCACCAGGGATCCATAAATGAACTACAAGACAAAATCACTGAACTTATCAAGTTTCAAGAGAATCAAGATGAAAGAACAAAGAAAAGCGAACAAACCCAAAAGGAAATGTGGAATTCGTTAAAGAAAGTTAACATTAGAATTATTGGAATCCTAGAGCACCGTGACAACAATAAAGGAACAGAAACAATTTTCCAAGAGATAATCAGAGAGAATTTCCCTGACCTGAACAGAGAACCAAGCCTGCAAATACAGGAAGCCACACAAACACCATTAAGAAGGGACACAAAAAGATCAACTCCATGACATATCCTAATAAAATTCTTGAAAACCAAAGATAGCAGCAAGAGAAAAATGCAGTATAACATACCACTGATCTTTCATAAGAATCAATGCAGATTTCTCCCCAGAAATTCTAGAGGCCAGAAGACAATGGAGCAACATATATAAAATACTGAACAAAACAATTGCCCATCAAGAATATTTTACCCAGAAAAGTTGTCTTCCAAAAAAAGAAAAGGAAATCAATATATTTCCAAAGAGAGAGAAGTTCTGGGAATTTGCCACTATCAGATCAGCTTTGCAAGTACTACTAACAAGTACTCAAATGGAAAGGCAAGAGCATTAAATCAATACTTGTATCTATACATGGGGATAAATATATAAAAATAAGAGAGAGATCTCCAAAAAAATTCGACAACCAAGTATATGATATTTTCAGAGAATAAACTCAATAATTAAATTCCACAGACAGTACAAAATCAAATTTACAAGAAATAAGCAAAACATAAACTTATCAAATATAGGTTGTATATTAATATTAATGGAGATACACCAACACAAAAGGGGGAGGGAGGAGCATATCAGAAATATCCCTATTAGGTTAAGGTTGTATGTTAACTGTTGTTCATATGTTAAACATTGTTGCAGTTGTAAGTTGTGTGATGTAACATATATGGTAACCATTAAGAAATCACCAAGAAAAAACATTCAGAAGAAAAGAAAGAGACAAAGTCTCATTTCAAGAAAGCAGCCAAATACAAACAAACAAACAAAAAATCAGAATGAAGAACAAAGATACAAAACACTGAGAAAACAAATAGCAAAATGAGTGAGGTAGACACTTCATTTTCAGTAATAACTTTAAATGTAAATGGTCTAAATGCCCCATGCAAAAGGGACACAGTGGTAGAATAGACAAAAAAAAACCATGATCCATCATTTTGATGTCTACAGGAAACACACCTTAGACATAAGGACACAAACAGACAGAAAATAAAAAAATAGAGAAAAATATTCCATGCAACCAGTAAACAAAAAAGAGCAATGGTAGCCATAGTGATATCAGATAAAATACACTTTAAATCAATATCTATTACAAGAGATAAAGAAGGACATTACATAATAATACAATGATCAATCCAGCAAGCAGATATAACAATTATAAATATATACTCACCTAACAGCAATGCACCAAAATACATGAAACAAATACTGACTAACATGAAGGAAGAAATAGACAACTCCACAATAATAGTTGGGGACTTCAACACACCACTTTCAATTGTAAACAGAACATCTAAAATGAAGATCACTAAGGACGATGAAAACTTAAATAAAAACAAAAGCAAATTGGACCTAATGAACATACATAGAACATTCCACCCAACATTAGAACAATACACATTCTTCTCCAGTGCACAAGGATCATTTTCCAGGTTAGACCATAGGCTAGGACACAAAACAAGTCTCAACAGATTTAAAAGGATTGAAATCATACAAAGTATCTTCTCTGGCCATAACTGTATTAAGCTAGAAATCAACAACAGGATATATAAGGAACATAAATAAATAATTACATGGAAACTAAATAATACACTACTAAAAATTACTGAGTTGTACAAGAAATCAAAAGTAAAATTAAAAAATTCCTAAAATCAAACAAGAATGAAAGCACCACGTATCAAAACCTTAGGGACACAGCAAAAGCAGTACTAAGAGGAAAATTCATAGCAATAAATGCCTACATTAAGAAAAAGAGAGATTTAAATCATTAACTTAAACCAATATCTTGAACAAATAAATAAAGAAGAGCAAAAGAAACTAAAAGCTACCAGAAAAAAAGAAATAATAAAGATTAGGGCAGAAAGAAATGAAATAGAAAATAGAAACCACAGAAAGAATCAACAAAACCACAAGCTGTTCTTTGCAAGGATCAATAAAATAGACAAACCACTGGCTAGACTGACAAAAGAAAATATCTAGAAGAGGCAAATAACCAAATTAAGAAATTGGTGACATTATAACCGATCCAACAGAGATAAAGGTCATCAATGATTACTATGAAAAATTTTACTCCAACAAATTTGAAAACCTAGATGAATGGATAAATTCCTAGAAACACACTATCTACCTAAACTAACACAAAGAGAGGTAGAAAATTTAAACAGATCCATTACAAAAGAAGATGTCATAAAAAAACTGCCAACAACAACAACAACAACAACAAAAAACCCACGGCCAGACGACTATACTGGTTATAGCTACACCGAACATTCAGAGAAGAGTTGGTACCAGTGCTACTCAATCTCTTCAAAAACATAGAGGAAAAAGGAACACTACCAAACTCTTTCTGAAGCTAGCCTAACCCTGACACCTAAATCAGGCAAGACATCACAAAAAAGAAAATTACAGACCAATATCCCTTATGAACTGTAGATGCAAAAATTTTCAATAAAATTCTAACTAACAGACTTCAGCAGCATATCAAAAAACTCATACACCATGATCAAGTGGGATTCATACTAGGATTACAAGATTGGTTCAACACTAGAAAATCAATCAATGTAATCCACCACATAAATAAAACAAAGGAAAAGAACCATATGATCATATCAATTGATGCAGAAGAGGCATTTGAAAAAATTCAACAGTCTTTCCTGACAAAAACTCTCAGAAAAATAAAAATAAAAGGGAAATTTCTCAACATGATTAAGGGCATAAAGGCAACATTGTACTCAATGAAGAAAGGCTGAAAGCCTTTCCTTTGACAAGGGGTGTGAGACAAGATGCCCATTATCACCACTCTTATTTAACGTTTTATGGGAAGTTATAATCAGAACAATAAGACAAGAAACAGAAAAAAAAGGTATCCAAATTGGAAAGGAAGAAGTAAAACTATATTTGCAGATGACATGATATTATACATAGGAGACACTAAAGATTCCACAAGAAAACTGCTGGAAATAATAGAAGAATTTAGCAAAGTTGCAGGGTACAAGATCAACACACAAAAATCAGTTAGGTTCCTCTACACTAAAAAAGACTACTCTGAAAAAAGAAATCAGGAAAAAAATACCATTTACAGTAACTCCAAAGTCAATAAAATACCTAGGAATTAACCTAACCAGGGACATAAAAGACTTATAAAATTAAAATTATAGAACACTGCTGCAAGAGACTAAAAGACGCCTACAAAAATGGAAAGATCCTATGTTCATGGATTGGAAGACTTAATGTAGTGAAAATGTCAATTCTACCTAAAGCAATCTACAGATTCAACGCAATCCTGTATAAATCTCAACATTTTTTTTTAATTGTGCTTTAAGTGAAAGTTTACAATTCAAGTTAGTTTCTCATACAAAAATTTATGCACACATTGTTAGGTGACCCTAGCTGCTTTCTCTATACTGTGACAGCACACTCCTCCTTTCTATCCCTGATTTCTCTGTCCATTCAACCTGCTCCTGACCCTCTCTGCCTGCTCGTCTCACCTCCGGATAGGACCTGCCCATTTAGTCTCATGTATCTACTTGAGCTAAGAAGCACACTCTTCATGAGTATCATTTTATGTCTCATAGTCCAGTCTAATCTTTGTCTGAAGAGTTGGCCTCAGGAATGGTTTTAGTTTTAGGCTAACAGAGAATCCAGGGGCCATGTCTTCTGGGGTCCCTCCGGTCTCAGTCAAACAATTAAGTCTGGACTTTTTACTAGAATCTGAGATCTGCACTCCACTTTTCTCCTGCTCCATCAGGGACTCACTGTTGTTTTCCCTGTCAGGGTAATCACCGGTGGTAGCCAGGCACCATTTAGTTATTCTGGTTTCAGGCTGATAAAGTCTCTGGTTTATGCAGCCCTTTCTGTCTCTTGGGCTAATATTTTCCTTGTATCTTTGATGTTCTTCGTTCTCCTTTACTCCAGGTGGGGTGGGACCAATTGATGCATCTTAGATGGCCGCTCACTATCTTTTAAGAGCACAGACACCACTCAACAAAGTAGGATGCAGAACATTTTCTTAATAAGATTTGTTATCCCAAATGACCTAGATGTCCCCTGAAAACATGGTTCCCAGACCTCTGCCCCTGCTATTCTGAACCTTGAAGTGTTTGGTTGTGTTCAGGAAACTTCTTAGCTTTTGGTTTAGTCCATTTGTGCTGACTTTCCCTGTATTGTGTGTTGTCCTTCCTTTCACCTAAGATAATTCTTGTCTACTATCTAGTTATTTAATACCCCTCTCGCTCCCTCCCCACCCTCATAACCATCAAAGAATTTTTTTTTCCTGTGTTTAAACCTTTTCTTGAGTTCTTATAGTAGTGGTCTTATACAATAATTGTCCTTTCGTGACTGACTAAATTCACTTCGCATAATGCCTTCCAGATTCATCCATGTTATGTTTCACAGATTCATCAGTGTTCTTTATCATTGCATAGTATTCCGTTGTGTGAATATACCATAATTTTTTCTCTCTTCATCTGATGATGGGCACTTATGTTGTTTCCATCTTTTTGCTATCGTAAACAGTGGTGCAATGAACATGGGTGTGCATATATCTATTCTTGTGTCTGCCCTTATTTCTGTCGGATATAGATTCCAAGGAGTGGCATTGCTGGATCCTATGGTATTTCTATTTCCAGCTTTTTAAGGAAGCGCCAGATTGATTTCCAAAGTGGTTGTACCATTTTAAATTCCCACCAACAGTGCATAAGTGTTCCAGTCTCTCCATGACCTCTCCAGCATTGATTATTTGTGTTTTTTGGATTAATACTAGCCTCGTTGGGGTGAGATGGCATCTCATTGTAGTTTTGATTTGTATTTCTCTAATGGCTAATGATTGTGAACATTTCCTCATGTGTCTGTTAGCCGCCTGAATGCCTTCTTTGGTGAAGTGCCTGTTCATATCCTTTGCCCATTTTTTAATTGGGTTATTTGACTTTTTATTGCTGAGGTTTTTCAGTATGGTTATCTTGTAGATTTTAGAGATTAGTTGCTGATTGGATTTGTTGTAGCCAAAATTTTTTTCCCAGTCTGTACGTTGTCTTTTGACTCTTTTAGTGAAGCCTTATGATGAGAATAAGTGTTTGACTTTTAGGAGCTCCCAGTTATCTTCTTTGTCTTCTGCTGTTTGTGCATTGTTAGCAATGTTTTGTATTCTGATTATGCCAAGTATTAAGGCTCTAGCATTGTCCCTATTTTTCTTCCATGATCTTTATTGTTTTCAATTTTATATTTACATCTTTGATCCATTTTGATTTAGTTTTTGTGCATAGTGTGAGGTATCAGTCTTCTTTCAATTTTTTTGCAGTTAGGCCAGCACCATTTGTTAAAGAGACTGTCTTTTACTCAATCAATGGACTTTGGGCCTTTGTCAAATATCAGCTGCTCATAGGTGGATTAATTTATGTCTGGATTCTCAATTCTGTTCCATTAGTCTATGTGTGTGTTGTTGTACCAGTACCAAGCTGTTTTGACTACCTTGGCGGTATAATAGATTCTAAAATCAAGTAGTGTGAGGCCTCCCTCTTTGTTCTTCTTCTTGAGTAATGCTTTACTTATCCTGGGCCTTTTCCCTTTCCATATGAAGTTGGTGATTTGTTTCTCCATCTCATTAAAAAATGCCATTGGAATTTGGATCAGGAATGCATTGTATCTGGTAGAACTGATATTTTAACAATGTTGAGCCCTCCTATCCATGAGCAAGGTATGTTTTTCCACTTATACAGGACTTCTGGTTTCTCGCAGTAGTGTCTTGTAGTTTTCTTTGTATAAGTCTTTTATGTCTCTGGTTAGATTTATTCCTAAGTATTTTATCTTCTTGGGGGCTATTGTAAATGGTATTGATTTGGTGATCTCCTCTTCAAAGTTCTCTTTGTTGGTGTAGAGGAATTTAACTGATTTTTGTGTATTTATCTTATGTACTGATACTTTGCTGAAATCTTCTATAAGTTCTAGCAGTTTTCTTGTGGATTTTTTGGGGTTTTCTGTGTATAAGATCATATCATTGCAAATGGAGATACTTTTACTTCTTCCTTACCACTTTGGATGCCCTTTATTTCTTTTTCTAGCCTAATTGCTCTGGCTAGGACCTCCAGCACAATGTTGAATGAGAGTGGTGATAAACAGCACCTTTGTCTGGTTCCCGTTCTCAAGGGGAATGCTTTCAGACTCTCTCCATTTAGGATGATGTTGGCCATTGGCTTTGTATAAATGCCCATAATTACGTTAAGGAATTTCCCTTCTATTCCTATTTTGCTTAGACTTTTTATCATGAATGGATATTGGAGTTTATCAAGTGCCTTTTCTGCTGAGATCATGTTTCTTGTCTTTTGTTTTATTAATGTGATGGATTACATTGATTATTTTTCTAATGTTGAATCATCCCTGCACACCTATTATAAATCCCACTTGATCTTGGTGAATTATTTTTTTGATATGTTGTTGAATTCTATTAGCTAGAATTTTGTTGAGGATTTTTGCATCTATGTTCATAAGGGATATTGGTCTGTAATTTTCTTTTTTGTGGTATCTTTACCTGGTTTTGGTATCAGGGTTATGCTGGCTTCATAGAATGAGTCTGTGGGTATTCCATCCTTTTCTATGCTCTGAAATACCTTTAGTAGTAGTGGTGTTAACTCTTCTCTGAAAGTTTGGTAGAATTCTCCAGTGAAACCATCAGGCCCACAGCTTTCTGTTGTTGAGAGTTTTTAAATTACCTTTCAACCTCCTCTTTTGTTACGTGTTTATTTAGTTGTTCTACCTCTGTTTGTGTTAGTTGAGGCAAATAGTGAATTTCTAGAAATCTGTTCATTTCCTCTAGGTTTTCAAATTTGTTAGGGTACAATTTTTCATAGTCTTCTGTTATGATTCTTTTAAGTTGGTTGGGTCTGTTGTGATACCTCCCCTCTCATTTCTTATTCCGGTTATTTTCTTCCTTTCTTATTTTTCTTTTGTCTGTTTGGCCAGTGGTGTATCAATTCTGTGGATCTTTTCAAAGAATCAGCTTTTGGTCTTGTTAACTCTTTCAATTGTTTTTCTATTCTCTATTTCGTTTAACTATGCTCTAATTCTTATTATTTCCTTTCGTCTGGCACCCGAGGGCTTCTTTTAGTTCTCTCTTTCTATTTGTTCAAATTGTAGGGGTAATGTTTTGATTTTGGCCCTTTTTTCTTTTTTGGATGTGTACATTTATTGCTATAAATTGACCTCTGAGTACTGCTTTTCCTGTGTCCCAGAGGTTCTGGTAGAATGTGTTTTCATTCCACTTAATTCTGTGAATTTCTTTATCCCACCCTTATTTTCTTCTATAACCCAGTAGTTTTTGAGCAAGGTGCTGTTCAGTTTCCATGTGTTTGATTTTTTTTTTTCCCTTGCTTTTTCTGCTATTGATTTCTACTTCTATGGCTTTATCGTCATAAAAGATGCTTTATAATATTTCAATGCTTTGGATTCTGTTAAGCTTGCTTTATGGCCTTATATGTAGTATATTCTGGAGAATGTTCCATGTACATTGGAAAAGAAAGTATACTTGGCTACTGTTGGGTGGAGTGTTCGGTATATGTCTATGAGATCAAGTTGGTTGATTGTGGCATTTAGATCTTCCGTGTCTTTATTGGGTTCTTTTCTGGATGTTCTGTCCTTGGCCAAAAGTGGTGTGTTGAAGTCTCCTACTATTACTGTGGAGCTCTCTATCTCTCTTTTCAATCCTGTTAGAGGTTGTTTTATGTATTTTGGAGCCCTGCCATTGGGTGCATAAATATTTATCATGGTTATGTTCTCCTGGTGTATTGACCCTTTAATCATTATATAGTGTCCTTCCTTATCATTTGTGGTGGATTTTACTTTAAAGTCTATTTTGTCACAGATTAATATTGCGACTCCTGCTCTGTTTTGGGTGTTGTTTGCTTGATATATTTTTTTTCCATCTTTTGAGTTTTGTTTGTGTCTTTAAGTCTAAATTGTGTCTCTTGTAGGCAGCATATAGACAGATTGTATTTTTTAATCCATTCTGCCACTCTCTGTCTCTTTATTGGTGCATTTAGTCCATTTACATTCAGTGTAATTATTGATAGGTATGAGTTTAGTGCTGTCATTTTGATGTCTTCTTTTTGTGTTGTTGACAGTTTCTTCGTTCCACTTAATTTTCTGTGCTCAGTCATTTTTCTTTATGTATTTTCTTTTCATTGTAGTTGATTTTGTATTTGCTGAGTCTTTATGCATCTATAGTCTTTTATTTTGATGTGTAAGATTGTTAGTTTCCTTTGTGGTTACCTTGATATTTACGCCAGTTTTTCTAAGTTTTAACCAGTCTTTTATTTCTTTATATAGCCTTGACTTCCTCTCCATATGAAAGATCTATATCTACATTTTTAGTCCCTCTTTTGTGTTTTAATGTTGTCATCTTTTACATATTAATGTCTCCATTCCCTATTTTTGTTTTTTTAGCTTGGATTTATTTTTTTGACTTCCCTATATGAGTTGATATCTGGTTGCTCTGTCCTGTGTTCTAGTCTTGGGTTGTTATCTGATGTTATTGATTTTTTCACTTACAGACTCCGTTTAGTATTTCTTGTAATTTTCTTTTGGTTTTTGAAAATTCCCTAAACTTCTGTTTATCTGGAAATGCCCTAATTTCACCATCATATTAGAGAGACAGTTTTGCTGGATATATGATCATTGGCTGGCAATTTTGTTCCTTCAAGGCTTTATATATATCATCCCATTGCCTACTTGCTTGCATGTTTTCTGCTGAGTAGTCCAAGCTTAGTCTTATTGACTCTCCTTTATAGATGATTTTTCACTTATCACTAGCTGCTCTTAAAATTCTCTGTTTAACCAGCCTGCACTAGCTGGCTCTCTAAGAGCCATTTGTTGGCTGCTGGTGTTGCTTTTTTTTTTTTTTTTTTTCCCTGCTTTGGATTCCTTGCTTGCCTCTCGCTGCCTCCCCCTCCTTTCGCTTGACTGCCTGGCTCTGTGCACCATCTTTGCTTCTTCCAGAGGGGCTGCGGAGCTCCATTCGAGTGTGGAGATGCTTCTTGGTCAGGGCTACTGCACTTGTGGGATCCCAGGGCTTTTGTTCATTTGTTCATTTTGAATTGTTTGTTTGTTTTCTCTTCCTTTTCTTGAGATGGGAGCCCTTTCTGGCCAGGCAGAGCTGTGTGACAAGGAACTCCCCTTCAGCTTCCACAGACGTGCAGAGAGATCCCTGAGGACATTTCTTTTCTCGTTGGTTTCTTTTTTTTCTGTTTCTTTGGGGGGCCTTTCTTGTTTTTTTTTTTTTTTTTTTTTTAATTTGTTGTGTTTTCTTTTCCCTCTTTTTCCCTTTTTGTCTTTCTTCATTGCTCAGTTTCTCGTCTCTCTATATCTTCCTTCTCTTTCTGATCCCTGAATACCAGGCTTTGTATACCTCTACGCCTTCTAGCCAGGCTGTACTGCAACACCTGAGAGTGACTTCCCAAGGCCTCATAGCTGCATCGGTGGGATCCCTGGGAACTTTGCGGTTCTTTAACCTTTCTGATTTTTATTTTTTCATTCTTTTCTTTTCTTCCACTTCCCCTTTCTGTTTTTCTCCATTACATAGTCTCTCATCTCTCCATTCCAATGGCAAGCTCCCCTAGCATTCTTTTTTGTTTGTTTGTATGTTTTTGGCTCCTGTTCCTCTCTCCTCTCTCCCATATCCATCTGAGCTCCACACATAACAATCTCCCTGCTACATCCGGCCTACCTTCTCCATGCGCTTCACATCACACCACCAAGCAGTACAGGTACGGCCTACTGGAACCTGCCCTGCACTGATTACTCATCGACCCTGGTGGCTGTAGTAAGTGCCACAAATAACCTGGCCCAGTAACTCCTCTTCAACTAGACCTGCCCTGCTGTACCACATCTGAGTGACTGACCCTGCCAGTTGGAGAAGGAGGCAAAAAGTATTGAGCGCACAGATGAGCAAACAACAAAGAACACACAGTCCGCCTGCTGAGACATAGTCAAATTTTTTTTTTAAAAAAGGGACAAAACAAACAAATCTACAATCAATAAACAAGAAAAATAACTACTGAATGCTCCCAAAACAGCAGACAATATCAAAACATTTACAAAAACAGGACAGGATGGTTCCAATAGGCGTCCAAAATAAAACACCAGATGACTCTCCTCTGGAAGAAAATGCACTAGAACTACCTGATAGGGAATTCAAATCTCTAATACTCATAATTCTCCAAGAACTGAGGCAAAAAGCTGACAAACATGAGGAAGAAATAGACAAATTCATGGAAAATACAGACAAAAAATTGGAAGAATTCAGGAAGATGATGAAGGAACAAAATGCCAAAATAAATTCACAACTAGAAATTATACAAAAACAACAATTAGAAATCCAAAAGATAAACAACAAGATTTCAGAAACGGATGATGTCATAGAAGGGCTGAGAAGCAGATTTGAAACCGTGGAAGACAGGATCAGTGGAACTGAAGACAAACACTTGGATACAGCTCTGTTTCAGGAAAACTCAGAAATAAGAACAAAGAAAAATGAAGAGACTCTGAGAGTTATGTGGGACACAATTAAAGCAAAAATTTTCGAGTGATTGGCATTCCAGAACAGGGGGAGAAAACAGAAAACACAGAGAGGATCATTGAGGAACTCCTGACAGAAAACTTCCCCAATATCATGAAAGATGAAAAGCTGGCCATCGAAGAAGCTCAACGAACCCCATATAGAAGAGACACCAAAAGAAAATCACCAAGGCATATCATATTCACACTCGCCAAAACCAAAGACAAACAAAGAATCCTGAGAGCTGCTCATGAAAAACAAGAAGTCACATACAGAGGAGAAACAATAAGACTAAGCTCAGATTATTCGGCAGAAACCATGCAGGCAAGAAGAGAATGGGTTGACATATATAAAACCTTGAAAGAAAAAAATTTTCAGCCAAGAATAATGTATCCTGCAAAACTCTCGTTCAAATTTGATGGTGAAATTAGGTCATTTCCAGATAAACAAAAACTAAGGGAATACGTAAAAGTCAAACCAAACTTACAAGAATTCTTAAAGGGAGTTCTTCGATCTGAGGACAAACAGCTTCAGCTCACAGGCAGAACCTAGGACACAGGATCATACGAGCTAGATACCAATCTAGGAAATGAACTCTTAAGGACTATCCAAAACCAAAAGAAATACAATAGGGAATCAGAGCAGTTAATAAATGACAACAACATTAAAACAATAAAAGAGGGAATAAACAGCATAGGTATAGAACCTTCTAATAGAGTGGAAGGCAAGGCGATACCAAGTAATGGTAGATTGCTTCAAACTTAGAAAGATAAGGGTAAAACTCATGGTAAACACAAAGAGGGTTAACAAACCAACTCATAAAAATAAAGATGAAAAACATAAAGTCTCGGCAAAAACAAAACCTACAAAAACAAAAGAAATGAAAAAAATCCACAAACAAAGGTAACTCAGCACAAGAGAGTAAGAAGAACAAAGAAAACTTCAGCACCGCAAAAAAAAGCACTACAAAATGACAGCAACAAACTCACATCTATCAATAATTACACTGAATGTAAATGGACTCAATGCACCCATAAAGAGACGGAGAGTGACATAATGGTTATGAAAACAGGATCCATCAATATGCTGTCTACAAGAGACACACCTTAGAAACAAACACGTGAATTTATTAAAACTCAAAGGTTGGAAAAAAATATATCAAGCTAACAACTACCAAAAAAGAGCAGGAGTGACAATTCTAATCTCAGATAAAATAGACTTTAAAAAAAAATCTACCATAAAAGACAAAGAAGGACACTATATAATGATTAAGGGGACGATCCATCATGAAGACATAACCATAATAAACATTTATGCACCCAACGACAGGGCTCCAAAATACATAAAACAAACTCTAACAACACTGAAAAGAGAAATTGACAGTTCCACAATAACAGTAGAAGATTTCAACACACCAGTCTCAGTAAAGGACAGAACAACTAAGAAGAAACTCAGCAAAGATACAGAAGTCCTAAAGGGCACAATCAGCTAACTTGACCTCATAGACATATATAGAACACTCCAGCCAACCGCTGCAAAGTACACATTCCTTTCCAATGCACATGGAAGATTCTCCAGAATAGACCACATCTTAGGCCACAGAGCAATCCTCAACAAGATCCAAAACGTTGAGATAATTCAAGGTATCTTCTCTGACTACAATGCCATCAAGGTAAAAATTAACACTAGAAAGAGCAAGGAAAAAAAATAAACTACATGGAAACTGAATAATACCCTGCTTACACATCAGTGGGTAAAAGAAGAAATCAGAGAGGGAATCAAAAAATTCCTAGAATCAAATGAGAATGAAAACACATCATACCAAATCCTTTGGGACACAGCAAAGGCAGTCCTCAGAGGACAATTTATAGCAATAGATGCACATATCAAAAAAGAAGAAAGGGACAAAATCAAAACATTAACTACAGAACTCAAACAAATAGAAAGAGAACAGCAAAAAAAAAAAAAAAAAAAAAAAAACCCACAACCACAGGAAGAAAGGAAATAGTAAAGCTCAGAGCAGAAATCAATGAAATAGAGAACAGAAAAACAGTAGAAAGAATCAACAAAACCAAAAGTTGGCTCCTTAAAAGGATAAACAAAATCAACAAACCACTGGCCAGACTGACAAAAGAAAAACAGGAGAGGACACAAATAACCCAAATAAGAAATGAAATGGGGGATATTACAACAGACCCAACTGAATTAAAAAGGACTTAACAGGATATTATGAAAAACTATACTCCAACAAATTTGAAAACCTAGAGGAAATGGATAAATTTCTAGAAACACATGGCCTACCCAAACTACAACAAAGTAATGTTGAAAATCTGAACAGACCCATAACAAGACAAGAGATTGAAAAGGTAATAAAAAAACTCCCAATCAAAAAAAACCCTGGCCCAGATGGTTTCACTGGAGAATTCTACAAAACATTTACAGAAGATCTTGTATCCGTAATTCTCAAGCTACTTCAGAGCATAGAAGAGGAAGCAACACTTCCAAATTCATGCTATGAAGCCAGCATAACGCTGATACCAAAACCAGGCAAAGACATCACAAAAAAAGAAAATTACAGACCCATATCTCTTATGAATATAGATGCAAAAATTCTGAACAAAATTCTAGAAAATAGAATTTAGCATCATATCAAAAAAATAATACACCATGACCAGGTAGGATTCCAACAAGGTACGCAAGGATGGTTCAACATTAGAAAATCAGTCAATGTAATCCACCACATAAATAAAAGGAAGGAAAAGAATCACATGATCATCTCAATTGACTCAGAAAAGGCATTTGACAAAGTCCAACACCCATTCCTGATAAAAACTCTCAATCAAATAGGTATAGAAGGGAAATTTCTCAACATAATAAAGGGCATCTATGCAAAGCCAATGGCCAACATCATTCTTAATGGAGAGAGGCTGAAAACATTCCCCTTGAAAACAGGAACAAGACAAGGATGCCCTTTATCACCACTCCTATTTAACATTGTGCTGGAAGTTCTAGCTAGAGCAATAAGGCAAGAAAAAGAAATCAAGGGCATCAAAATTGGTAATGAAGAAGTTAAACTGTCCCTGTTTGCAGGTGATACATTAGTATACATAGAAAACCCTAACGACTCCATGTGAAATCTACTGGAGCTAATAGAAAGATTCAGCAGAGTAGCAGGATACAAGATAAACATTCAAAAATCAGTTGAAATCCTATACACCAATAAGGAGAATGATGAAAAGGAAATCAGGAAAACAATACCATTTTCAATAGCCCCTAAAAAGATAAAATACTTAGGAATAAATCTGACCAGGGATATAAAAGACCTATACAAAGACAACTACAAAATACTACTGCATGAAATCCAAAGGGATCTACATAAATGGAAAAACATACCATGCTCATGGATAGGCAGACTCAACATTGTGAAAATGTCAATTCTACCCAAAGCAATTTACAAATACAACGCAATCCCCATCCAAATACCAGCAACATTCTTCAAAGAGATGGAAAAACTAATCATTAAGTTTATATGGAAAGGGAAAAGCCCTGAATAAGTAAAGCACTACTGAAGAAGAAGAATAAAGTTGGAGGACTCACACTACCTGACTTCAGAACCTACTATATAGCTACAGTAGTCAAAACAGCCTGGTACTGGTACAACGACAGATACATTGACCAATGGAACAGAATTGAGAACCCAGATGTAAATCCATCCACCTACGGTCACTTATCTTTGACAAGGACCCAAAGTCCATCAAATGGGGAAAAGACAGTCTTTTTAACAAATGGTGCTGGCAAAACTGGATATCCATTTGCAAAAAAATGAAACAGGACCCATACCTCACACCGTATACAAAAACTACTTCAAAATGGATCAAAGACCTGAATATAAAGCCTAAAACTACAAAGTTCATAGAAGAAAAAATAGGACCAACACTTCAGGCCTTAATACACAGCATTAACAGGATACAAACCATAACCATCAACGCACAAACCACAAAAGATAAGCTAGATAACTGGGATCTTCTAAAGATCAAACACCTATGCTCTTCAAAAGACTTCACAAAAAGAGTCAAAAGAGAACCTACAGACTGGGAAAAAATGTTTGAATAGTACAAGTCAGAGGAAGGTCTAATCTCCACAATCTACAAGAAAATCCAACACCTCTACAACAAAAAGACAAATAATCCTATTAAAAGATGGGCAAAGGAAATGAACAGACACTTCACCAAAGAAGACATTCAAATGGCCAACAGACACATGAGGAAATGCTCGTGATCACTAAACATTAGAGAAATGCAAATTAAAACCACAATGAGATAACATCTCACCCCGGCATTACTGGCACGAATCAAAAACACTGGAAATAACAAATGTTGGAGGGGCTGTGGGGAGATGCGAACTCTTATGCACTGCTGGTGGGAATGCAAAATGATACAACCATTTTGGAAAATGATATGGTGCTTCCTCAGAAAGCTAGAAATAGACATACCATTAGATCCAGCAATTCCACTCCTAGGAATATATCCTAGAGAAATAAGAGTCGTCACTCGAATAGACATATGCACACCTATGTTCATGGCAGCATTGTTCACAATAGCAAAATGATGGAAACAACCTAGATGTCCATCAACTGATGAATGGATAAACAAACTATTTTACATACATACAATTGAGTACTATGCAATGAGAAAGAACAACAATGAATCTGTGAAGCATCTCATAACATGGATGAAACTGGAAGACATTATGCTGAGTTAAATAAGTCAATCACAAAAGGACAAATATTTTATGAGACCTGTATTGTAAAAACCCTTGAAAAAGTTCACACAGAAAATGTAACAATCTTTGTTGGTTACCAGGGATGGGAGGGGTTGGGGGGAAATACTAAATAGGCAATAGATAAGTGGTATCTTGGGGGAAGGGTGAGACAGTATACAATACAGGGGAAACTAGCACAAGCTGTACAAAGAAAAGTCATGGAAGCCCCATAGACACATTCAAACTCCCCGAGGGACTGAGTTGCTGGGCGGAGGGCTCAGGGGACCATGGTCTCGGGGAACATCTAGCTCAATTGGCATGACACAGCTTATAAAGACTATGCTCTACATTCTACCTTGGTGAGTAGTGTCTGGGGTCTTAAAAGCCTGTGAGCAGCCATCTAAGATATTCCACTGGTCTCATGCCTTCTGCAGCAAGGGAGAATGAAGAGAACAGGATACAAGGAAAAGATTAGTCCAAAGGACTAATTGTCCACAGCTACCAAGGCCTCCACCGGACTGAGTCCAGTACAGCTAGATGGTGCCTGGCTAGCGCCACTGACTGCTCTGAACAGGATCACAACAGAGGGTTCTGGACAGAGCTGGAGAAGGATGTAGAGCATAATTCTAACTCACAAAAAAAGACCAGATTTACTGGCCTAAAGGAGACTGGAGAAACCCTGAGAGCATGGCCTCAGACACCCTTTTAGCTTAGTGGTGAAGTTGCCTCCGAGGTTCACTGTTCACCCTGGGAGTGGAGAGCCCCGTAAAACCAAATGAGACTAACGAGGTACAGGAGTCCAGTGACAAGGGCCAGAAGGCAGAAGGGGACAAGGAAGCTGGTGATAGAGAACCCAAGGTTGAGTAAGGATATTGTTGACGTGTTGTGAGATTGTTAACCATTGTCATAGGGCAACATATGTAGTAACTGTTAAATGAGAAACTATTTTGTTCTGTAAGCCTTCATCTTAAGTGAGAATAACAGCACAATTGGAAGAGTGTAGTCAATGTCACTGAACTGTGTAGGTAGAAATATTTGAAATGGTGTATCTTTGGCTATGTGTATTTTCACCAAAAAAAAAAAAAAAAGGTTGAGAAGTTAGAGGGTTAATATGTTGTGGGGTTGTTAACCAATGTCATAAAACAACATGTGTACTACTGTTTCATGAGAAACTATTTGTTCTGTAAGCCTTCACCTGAAGTACAATAAAATATAAAAAAATAAAAAAAAATTCTCTGTTTATCTTTTGTTTTGGGTAGTTTGATTATAATATGTCTTGGTGACTTTCTTTTGGGATCTACGTTATGTGGAGTTCGATGAGCATCTTGGATAGATTTCTTTTGATGAGCATAAGTGTTTGACTTTTAGGACTTTTCTGCCAACAAATCTTCAACAATTCTATGTGTATTTTCTATTATCCTCCCCTCTTCTGGTACTCCAGTCACTCATGGGTTATTCCTCTTGATAGAGTCGCACATAATTCCTAGAATTTCTTCAGTATTTAAAATTCTTTTACCTGATTTTTCACCCACATATGTTGGTGTCAAGTGCTTTATCTTCAGTCTCACTAATTCTGACATCTATTGCCTCAATTTTGCTCCTGTGACTTTCTATTGAGTTGTCTAACTGTGAAATTTTATTGTTAATCTTCTGGATTTCTGATTGCTGTCTCTCTATGGATTCTTGCAGCCTGTTAAATTTGTCATTGTGCTCTTCTCTAATCTTCTTAAGTTCCTCTATTGCTTTGTCTGTATGTTCCTTGGAATGCTCTACATTTTGAATGAACTTTTTCCTGATGTCTTGAAGAGTTCTGTATATAAGTCTTTTGTATTCTACCTCTGATAATTGCAAGAAGTTCTCTTCCTCAGGAAAATTTCTTGTTTCTTTGTTTTGGGAGCTTGCTGAAGCCATCATGGTCTGCCTCTTTTTGTGATTTGATATTGACTGTTGTCTCTGAGCCTTCAATGCCTTATTATATTTATTTATTTTATGTTTGCTTACTGTGTCCTATCTTCTTGTTTTGTTTTGCTTTGGTATGCCCAAATATACTGCTTTTGAAAGCTAGTTTTATTATTGGTGCCTTTGAAGCTCTAACATCCTGTCACCTGGTAGTTAGATCTGTTACTAGGTATGTGAGCCCAGGAGTCTGTTTACTTTTCTTGTATGGATTTAGCTCAGGTGTCCAGGTAGTTGGTTACCAAATGTGTGGTACAGACTCTCACTTACAATCCTGGACATGCAGGGGAGATTGGCATAGGCACACATATCTGGCTGCAGTAGGGGGTTCATGTGCTGAGTAAGGCAGGGGACAGATAACTGCTCCTGAGTGTCTGGGAGGAAAGCAAGTCCCTGTTCCCTAGAGCTTGTAGGTGGGTGAGCTTTGCAGCTGGACTATGGGTACTCAGTGCTGTTGGCTGTAAGGACTGGGAAGCACCACTTATTCTGGGACTCCTGTCATGTGTGGCTAGGTGGCGTGGTGGAGCCACCAGTCCTCAGGCCCCTGTTGTGGGTAGGGGAAGACCCTGCTTAATGGGCAGAGCATTGTCAAATGTCATGAACTCGCCACTTCACTATATAGCTGATACAGCTGAAGTTAGGCTTTAGGTATATACCCTGCTGTACTGTGGAAATGAGGGCCTATGCTGTTGACGTGAGCCCACACGTGTATGCAGGGGGAAAGGCACTCAAAGTCCGTGGACCCCTTATGCCTGTGCCAAGGCAAAGGAGCTGTGTCTACTCTGAGTTCCTGGCTTAGGGGAGAAGGCAAATAATTTTTTCCCCTGTTTGTTAATTTGTTCCCTCTCTAAGGCCAGGAGAATGGCTCAGGGCACATGATAGGTCCTACTTCTGGCCCAGGGGGCTTGGCAATCACTGAAGCCGTCCCTGACCCAATGCAGAGCATGGAGTGGGGAGGTAAATAGGAGAGAGGTTTTTCCCAAAGGGGAATGTTTCTGATCTGTGTGGTAGGCCAGATGCAAGTACTTATCTTTCACACATCAAGGGATGCTTCTCCCTTGTTCTGTATAACTGAGTAGTCTCTCTGCTACCGGGTCTTTCCCAATGTAGAAAACACCTCCCGAGGACTACTGCTTGCTTCACCGTGCACCACGAGCTGATCCAGCCTGAAGGGTTCTGACTCTACTGGGTCAGGTCTGGCAACTCCTTGCTGCTTCCAAACTATCACTCCCTCCCCTTGCCACACAGTTTGGTTCCTCAACTTTGCCTTTGATGTTCAGGGCTCCTAGATTGTCATATATAATCGATTCACTTGTTTTTTCAGGTCTTTCTGTAAGAGGGACCACCTGAAGTGTCTAACTACTCTGCCATCTTGGCCATGCCTCATGATCTCTCTTTTATAAGAAGATACGAACAGAAAAATGTATCGAAACCAATGATCTTTGGTGGTTACCAAGGAGAGGAGGAGGAGAGGAAAGTATGCTTTAGATTGTTAGAAACTTGTTATTTATTTATTTTGTTGATGGGAAAAGTGGCATCATATGTCGTTGTAGTGAGCACAGCACAACCAAAGTGAAAACAAATGGTTAAGCACATATAGATGGGTATAGGCATGTTGGTATACAGGTAGATACAGGTGTGTACACAGGTGAGAACAGATAGACATCTCTATAAGTATGCATAAATACAAATATGTGGGTGCAGGCAAATACGTTCATTAGAAGACACAAATAAGGATATACCACAGACATAACCAAACACCTTCCAAGACTGGTTTTCTGGGTTTGAACACTTAGGACCATCGTCTCATGGGACATCTCAGTCAACTGGCATAACATAATTCACAAAAATCATGATCTGCCTCCTAATGAAGTGAGTAGTGTCTGGGGTCTTAAAATCTTGTCAGCAGCCCTCTAAGACATAACAACCAGTCTCTACTTGCCAGGAGCAAAATAGTAAGAAGGAAACCAAAAGTTCAGAGAAGAAATAAGCCAACACAAGCCACAACTTCATTTAACCTAAGAACAGAAGAATTAAATGGTGCCTGGCTGTCACAACTAATAATTCTGACTGGGGTCACAGTAGATAGTCCTGGATAGAATGGGATAAAAATGTGGAGCAGAACTCAAAATTTTATTTAAAAGACAAAAACAAACAAACAAACAAAACAACAGACGAACTGGAACAGCAGAGAATTGAAAACTCCCTGAGACTATTGCTCTGAGATACTCTTTAAACCTAGAACAGAGCCTATCCCCTGCTTTCACCCTTTAGTGAAACAGCAGAGTGGCACACAAGATAAAGGTTATTGTTTATAAGATTGGTGCCCTACTTAAAAACCATCAGTATGAGACCAAAATGTCAACAATTACTCAAAAGCAAAGATGAGAAAATAAGGGGGCAGGGAAACTAGAGTACGGGAAATAGAACAAACGGAACACAATTAAAGAGAATGTTGACACATTGTGAAAACCATAACTAATGTCACTGAACAATCTGGGCAGAAATAGCTAAATAGGGACCTAACTTGCTGTGTAAGCTTTAACCAAACACTCAATAAAAAGAAGAAAAGAAAAATTAAACTGGTGAATATAAAATTTTACATAAACAGTAAGTGACTGACGAATAGTAAAAGTAACATTATTCATCATTAGGCAAAATCTATTCTAATTTTTTTGGGGGTTGAGAGATTACTCCTATATTTGGCTGCTGAAATAAAGTTTTGCAATCCACTCCATCCATCCCCCTTCCAGTGTAAGTGAAATAAATTTATTTACATTTTAGTGAATGCAGGTATGCCTCTGATTGTCTTGAGGATTAGAGCAGAAATCTTCAGAATAGCTACAGGCTGTTTAAAGATACCCCCACTACACTTTTTTTTGTCTTTTTTTCTTTTTGTGTGTAAACTTTTACATGAGTTTTTACAGTAAAGGTTTCATACAATATTTGTCTTTTTTGTGATTGACTTATTTTACTCAGCATAATGTCTTCCAGTTTGATCCATGTTATGAGATGCTTCACAGATTCATCATTGCTCTTTATCATTGCATAATACTCCATTGTGTGTATGTACCACAGTTTTTTTGTCCATTCATCTGTTAATGGGCATCTAGGTTGTTTCCAGCTTTTTGCTATTGTGAACAGCGCTGCAATGAATATGGGTGTGCATATGTCTATTCACGTGACAGCTCTTATTTCTCTAGGATGTATTCCTAGGAGTGGGATTGCTGGATTGTTTAGTATTTCTATCTCTAGCTTTCTAAGGAAATGCCATATCATTTTCCAAAATGGTTGTATCATTTTGCATTCCCACCAGCAGTGCATAAGAGTTCTGATCTCCCCACAGCCTCTCCAACATTTGTTATTTCCAGTGTTTTTGATTCATGCCAGTAATGCCGGGGAGAGATGGTATCTCTGTGGTTTTAATTTGCATTTCTCTAATGGCTAGTGATCCGGAGCAGTTCCTCACGTGTCTGTTGGCCGCTTGAATGTCTTCTTTGGTGAAGTGTCTGTTTATTTCCATTGCCCATTTTTTAATAGGATTATTTGTCTTTTTGTTGAAGAGGTGTTGGATTTTCCTGTAGATTACAGAGATTAGACTTTTGTCTGACTTGTAATGTCCAAATTTTTTTTTCCAATCTGTAGGTTCTCTTTCTACTCTTTTGGTGAAGCCTTTTGATGAGCATAAGTGTTTAATTTTTAGAAGATCCCAGTACTCTAACTTATCTTCTGGGGTTTGTGAGTTGTTGGTTATGGTTTGTATCCTGTTATGCTATGCATTATGGTCTTTAGCATTGATCCTATTTTTTCTTCTATGAACTTAATAGTTTTTGGCCTTATATTTAGGTCTTTGATCCATTTTGAATTAGTTTTTGTGTATGGTGTGAGGTATGGGTCCTGTTTCATTTTTTTTCAGATGAACATCCAGTTTTGCCAGCATCATTTGTTGAAAAGACTGCCTTTCCCCATTTGATGGACTTTAGGCCCTTGTCGAAGATCAGGTGATCTAGGTGGATAGATTTACATCTGGGTTCTCAATTCTGTTCCATTGGTCAATGTATCTGTCATTGTACCAGTACCAGGCTGTTCTGACTACTGTAGCTGTATAGTAGGTTCTCAAGCCAGGTAGTGTGAGTCCTCCAACTTTATTCTTCTTCTTCAGTAGTGCTTTACTTATTCAGGGTTTCTTCCCTTTCCATATAAACTTAATAATTAGTTTTTCCATCTCTTTGAAGAATGTTGTTGGTATTTGGATTGGGATTGCACTGTATTTGTAAATTGCTTTGGGTAGAATTGTCATTTTCACAATGTTGAGTCTACCTATCCATGAGCATGGTATGTTTTTCCATTTATGTTGATCCCTTCTGGTTTCTTACCGTAGTGTTTTGTAGTTTTCTTTGTATAGGTCTTTTACATCCCTGGTTAGATTTAATCGTAAGTATTTTATTTTTTTAGGGGCTATCATAAATGGTATTATTTTTCTGATTTCTTTTTGATCATTCTCTTTATTGGTGTATAGGATTCCAAATGATTTTTGAATGTTTATCTTGTATCCCGCTACTCTGCTGAATCTTTCTATTAGCTCCAGTAGATTTCACATGGAGTCGTTAGGGTTTTCTATGTATACTAATGTATCACCTGCAAACAGGGACAGTTTAACTTCTTCATTACCAGTTTGGATGCCCTTTATTTGTTTTTATTGCCTTATTGCTGTAGCTAGAACTTTCCAGCACAATGTTAAATAGGAGTGGAGATAAAGGGCATCCTTGTTCTGTTCCTGTTCTCAAGGAGGATGTTTTCAGCCTCTCTCCATTAAGAATGATGTTGGCCATTTGTTTTGCATAGATGCCCTTTATTATGTTGAGAAATTCTCCCCCATACTTATTTTATTGAGAGTTTTTATCAGGAATGTGTGTTGGACTTTGTCAAATGCCTTTACTGTGTCAATTGAGATGATCATGTGATTCTTTTCTTTCCTTTTATTTATGTGGTGGGTTACATTGATTGATTTTCTCATGTTGAACCATCCTTGAATATTTGGTATGAATCCTACTTGGTCGTGGTGTTTTTTTTTTTTTTTTTTTTTTGATATGATACTGAATTCTATTTTCTAGAATTTTGTTGAGAATTTTTGCATCTATATTCATGAGAGATATTGGTCTGTAATTTTCTTTTTTTGTGGCATTTTTGCCTGGTTTTGGTATCAAGGTTATGCTGGCTTCATGAAATGAATTTGGAAGTAGCCCTTCCTTTTCTATGTTCTCAAATAGTTTGAATAGTACTGGTATAAGCTCTTATCTGAATGTTTGGTAGTGTTCTCCAGTGAAGCCATCTGGGCCAGGGCTTTTATTTTATTTTTTAATTATTACTTTTTCAATCTCTTCTTTTGTTATATGTCTGTTCAGATTTTCAACATCACTTTGTGGTAGTTTGGGTAGGTAGTGTGTTTCTAGAAATTTATCCATTTCCTCTAGGTTTTCAAATTTGTTGGAGTATAGTTTTTCATAATATTCTGTTATGATCCTTTTTATTTCAGTTGGGTCTGTTGTAATATCCCCCATTTCATTTCTTATTTGGGTTATTTGCAACCTCTCCTGTTTTTCTTTTGTCAGTCTGGCTGGTGGTTTGGTGATTTTGTTTATCCTTTTAAGGAGCCAACTTTTGGTTTTGTTGATTTTTTCTATTGTTTTTCTATTCTCTACTTCATTAATTTCTGCTCTGATCTTTATTATTTCCTTTCTTCTAGTGGCTGTGGGCTTTTTTTGCTGTTCTCTTTTTATTTGTTTGAGTTGTGCAGTGAAAATTTTCTATTTTGTCCCTTTCTTCTTTTTTGATGTGTTCATCTATTGCTATGTATAGTCCTCTGAGGACTACCTTGCTGTGTCCCAAAGGTTTTGGTTTAATGTGTTTTCATTCTTGTTTGATTATAAGAACTTTTGATTGCATCTCTGATTTTTTCTATTACCCAGTGATGTGTAAGCAGGGTGTTATTCAGTTTCCATGTAACTGATTTTTTTTCCTTGCTCTTCCTGTTGTTAATTTCTGCCTTGATGGTGTTGTGGTCAGAGAAGATACTTTGTATTATCTCAACTTTTTGGATCTTGTTGAGGATTGTTCTGTGGCCTGATACCCCCACTACTCTTAAACTGATTTTTTGGTGAAATTTGCATCTAATTACTTTATATGATATATAGTAAAGCACTTTTTAATTCACTATTGTACAGGATATTTATTTGGATGATGACATTATACACAGTCTCATCTGCAATAACTAACTTTCAGACTATAATTTTTTTTTTTACATTTTTGAGAAATATCTCCCAAATATTATCATGTTATTTCATGATTGATTCTTTGATAACTTTCTTCTAAACTCCTGAAAGAGAAAATGAAGTGAGATTTTTTTTTTCATTTTCCTGTCCAAAGTTTTGTATATTGCAAATAAAAAAAAAAGGAAAGTATTTTTTGGAATTATTTTGCTGTACAGTGGACTGGCTGTGTTTTATAATGACACAAATTGCCTGAATCACAAGTTGCTCTTTGAAATAATGACATGGAGCAAAATTCACCTCTTACTCTAAATTTTCCTTTTGTTTCCCTTTCTCTTTTCTCATTTCCTTGGCTTCCAGATTTGAGCTAGTCATTTTAAAATTATTTACTTTGTATTTGCTGGGCAGGGTGGGAGATATGTATTGAAATCAGTAGAGTATATATAGTGTAGTGTTTTTTTTTTTCCAAAAAAAATTGGCCTATTACTAACTTTGGAAATAGTGTGCTATGGTGGACAGTGGATAGTTGTAGGAAGAAAACATCTGACCAAAGTTGCAAGTGACTTATTTGGAACAATACACTCATCTGAGAAGTCAGGTGGTGGGAAGAAACAGCAGAACAAGGCTACTTAGAAGAGCAGGCATAATTATACCAAAAGGTAAATACGTTTTCACTTTGAAACGAACATGTCAGATTTCATAGCCAAAAGAGTAAGTCACTCTGAAAGTAAAAAAAGAAAAAATGGTTAGATACATGTAAGTTAACTTTCCTAAATAACAATGCCATGTGGAAGAGTTTCCCAGCCATCAGCACTGTCCCTGAAGACCATTTATACTTCACAACATTAATATTCATTAGGTGTCACAACATATGTTGCACAGCAGGATGCATTGCCAGCAGACCGTTTGTCATAAAGCCAGATTTAATAAAGCATTGTAAAACAAACATTATGATGATAAATACAAAATGACGGGCTAATTAAGAGAATCTTAATTGCCATTTTTCCATAGTAACATTTGTTTAGTCGTATCTGTCTCTGAGCTAGCATCATTGTTGTTCAGGTTTCATTCTGTGCACCTTCCTCATCACCTTTCCCAAGAAAAAATTATGCCACATCTGATTTGAAGTACTTAATGTCTCTTTTTCCATTTTTACTAATTGATTATAAGTTAATGAAGAGCTATGTGCCATTGATGTTCACAAACACTAGCTTTTAATCCTAAAGGCATGGAAAATATCTCTAACCATGGTTGTGTACTCACTTGCCAGGTGAAATAATAAATTGCAGCAATTGATTCAAACTAAATCAAAATATCACCTGAAATCTTTCATGAAATATTTGCTTCAACAATCTTTCTTTTTCAGCCTGAAAAACTCATCCTGTATTTCATTGGCAATCCTTATTATCTTTATTAAAAAAACAAAATAAAAACCCCTGAAACTTGTAAAATTTAATTGAGCAGCTCTCTGGCCAAGAAAGGAGCAAGGTAATTTATCTAACTTATATTAGCCAATAGAGAATCTCTAATACTCACCTGGAACCTTGGTAGCACAGTGGTTAAGAGCTCAGTTGCTAACCAAAATGTTGGCTGTTCGAATCCACGACCTGGGCTCCTTGGAAACCCTATGGGGAAGTTCTACTCTGTCCTATCAGGTCCCTATGAGTCAGAATTGACTCGACAACAAAGGGTTTAACATTCACCTAGGAGCCCTGGTGGCACAGTGTTAAGCACTCAGCTACTAACCAAAAGGTCAGTGGTTCAAACCTACCAGCCACTTCACAGGATAAAGATACGGCAATCTGCTTCCATAAAGATTTACAACCTTGGAAACCCTATGGGGCAGTTCTACTCTGTCCTGTAGGGACTCTATGAGTCAGAATTGATTTGACTACAATGGGTTTAATCTTCACCAAGGAGCCCTGGCCCCCATGCATCTGTCAGTTTGTCATACTGTGGGGACTTGTGTGTTGCTGTGATGCTAAAAGCTGTGCCACTAGTATTCAGATACCAGCAAAGTTACCCATGGTGGAAAAGTTTCAGCAGAGCTTATGGACTAAGACAGACTAGAAAGAAGGACCAGGCGGTCTACTGAAAAGAATTAGCCAGTGAAAACCTTATGAATAGCAGCATAACATTGTCTGATACAGTGCTGGAAGATGATCCCCTTAGGTTGGAAGGCACTCAGACGATGACTGGGGAAGAGCTGCCTCCTCAAAGTAGAGTCAACTTTAATGATGTGGATGGAGTCAAGCTTTTGGGACTTTCATTTGCTAATGTAGCAAGACTCAAAATGAGAAGAAACAGCTGCAAACATCCATTAATCATCAGAACCTGTAATGCACGAGGTATGGATCTAGGAAAATTAGAAACAGTGAAAAATGAAATGGAACACTTAAAGATCGATATCTCAGACATTAGTGAGCTGAAATTGGTTATTTTGAATCAGACTGTCATATGGTCTACTATGCCGGGAATGACAACTTGAAGAGGAATGGCTTTGCATTTATTGTCAAAAAGAACATTTCAAGATCTGTCCTGAAGTACAACGCTTGTCAGTGATAGGATAATATCCATAGGCCTACAAGGAAGACCAGTTAATTCGACTAGTATTCAAATCAGTAAGGCCAAGTAAGGCCAAGGATAAAGAAACTGAAGATTTTTACCAACTTCTACAGTCTGAAATTGATCAAACATACAATCAGGATGCACTAATAATTAGTGGTGATTGGAATGCAAAAGTTGGAAATGAAGGATCGGTAGTTGGAAAATACGGCCTCAGTGGCAGAAATGACGCCAGAGATCCCATGATAGAATTTTGCAAGATCAACGACTTCTTCATTCCAGATACCTTTTTTCAACAGCATAAATGGAGGCTATACACGTGGACCTTGCCAGATGGAATACGTAGGAATCAAATCGACTACATCTGTGGAAAGAGGCAATGGAAAAGCTCAATATCATCAGTCAGAACAAGGCCAGGGGCCATCTGTGGAACAGATCATCAATTGCTCATATGCAAGTTCAAGTTGAAACTGAAGAAAATGAGAACAAGTCCATGAGAGCCAAAATACGACCTTGAGTATATCCCACCTGAATTTAGAGACCATCTTAAGAATAGATTTGACGAGTCGTACACTAATGATGGAAGACCATATAAATTGTGAAATATCATCGAAGACATCATACAAGAAGAAAGCAAGAGGTCATTAAAAAGACAGGAAAGAAAGAAAAGACCAAAATGGATGTCAGAAGAGACTCTGAAACTTGCTCTTGAAAGTCAAGTAGCTAAAGCAAAAAAAAAAAAAATGATGAAGTAAAAAAGTTGAATGGAAGATTTCAAAGGGCAGCTCGAAAAGACAGAGTAAAGTATTATGATGACATGTGCAAAGACCTGGTGATAGAAAACCAAAAGGGAAGAACATGCTCAGCATTTCTCAAGCTGAAAGAACTGAAGAAAAAATTCAAGCCTCTAGTTTCAATATTGAAGGATTCTATGGGGGAAAATATTAAAAGATTCAGCAAGCTTCAAAAGAAGGTGGAAGAAATACACAGTCCCTATACCAAAAAGAATTGGTGGATGTTCAACCATTTCAGGATGTAGCATATGATCAGGAACTGATGGTACTGAAGGAAGAAGTCCAAGCTGTAATGAAGGAATTGGTGAAAAACAAGGCTCCAGGAATTGATGGAATACCAACTGAGATGTTTCAACAATCGGACGCAGTGCTGGAAGTGCTTACTTGTCTATGCCAAGAAATTTGGAAGACAGCTACCTGGCCAACCAACTGGAAGAGATCCATATTTATGCCTATTCCCAAGAAAGGTGATCCAACTTAATGTAGAAATTATTGAACAATATCATTAACATCACATGCAAACAAAATTTTGCTGAAGTATAGCGACAGGGAACTGCCAGAAATTCAAGCCGGATTTAGAAAAGGGCATGAAACCAGGGATATCATTGCTGATGTCAGATGGATCCTGGCTGAAAGAAAAGAATACCAGAAAGACGCTTACCTGGGTTTTATTGACTATGCTAAGTCATTCGACTTGTGGAACATAACAAATTATGGATAACATTGTGGAGAATGGGAATTCCAGAACACTTAATTGTGCTCATGAGGAATCTGTACATGGATCAAGAGGCAGTTGTTCAAACAGAACAAGGGGATACTGCATGGTATAAATTCAGGAAAGGTGTACATCAAGGTTGTATCCTTTCTCCATACCTATTCAATCTGTATACTGAGCAAATAATCCAAGAATCTGGACTACATGAAGAAGAACAGGGCATCAGGATTGGAGGAAGACTCATTAACAACCAGCATTATGCATATGACACAACCTTGCTTGCTGAAAATGAAGAGGACTTGAAGCACTTACTAATGAAGATTAAAGACCACAGCCTTCAGTATGGAGGCTCAACATAAAGAAAACAAAAATCGTCACAAATGGACCAATAAGCAACATCATGATAAACGGAGAAAAGATTGAAGTTGCCAAGGATTTCATTTTACTTGGATCCACAATCAACACACATGGAAGCAGCCGTCAAGAAATCAAAAGACACATTGCATCGGGCAAATTGGCTGAAAGAGACCTCTTTAAAGTGTTAAAAAGCTAAGATGTCACCTTGAGGACTAAGGTGCGCCTGACCCAAGCCATGGTATTTTCAATCGCATCATATGCATGTGAAAGCTGGACAATGAATAAGGAAGACAGAAAAAGAATTGATGCCTTTGAATTGTGATGTTGGCAAAGAATATTAAATATACAATGGACTGCCAAAAGAATGAACAGATCTGTCTTGGAAGAAGTACAACCAGAATGCTTCTTGGAAGCAAGGATGGTGAAACTGTGTCTCACATACTTTGGACATGTTGTCGGGAGGGATCAGTCCCAGGAGAAGGACATCATGCTTGGCAAAGTAGAGGGTTATCAAAAGAGAGGAAGACCCTCACCGAGATGGATTGACACAATGGTTACAACAATGGGCTCGAGCATAGCAACAACTGTGAGAATGGTGCAGGACCGGGCAGTGTTTCATCCTGTTGTGCACAAGGTGGCTATGAGTAAGAAATGGCTGGATGGCACCTAACAACAACAGCAGGAACCCTGGTGGTGCAATGGTTAAGCACTTGGCTGATAACCAAAAGGTTGGTGGTTGGAACCCAGTGGCTCCGTGGAAGAAAACGTTACAACCTAGGAAACCCTATGGGGCGCATCTACTCTGTCACGTTGGGTCATTGTAAGTCAGAATCAACTTGATGGCACACAACAACAACCTTCACCTAAGCCCTGTGTATCAAATTTCCCATGCTCCTTAAATGGCACAGTCCACAGAAGTTAATATGACTATATTTAGTTATTTAAAAATAAATATCTCACGTTTTCTTATTTTACTTTGTAAAATATAATTTAAAATTTGTATTTTCTTGTTGCATAATAAAAGTAGATTACTAGGATGTCAGAATATTGCCTATGGCGAGGATGAATAACCAGTTCCCAAAGTCTATACTGTATATCCTTGGTACTTGTACTAGGATGCAAGTTTTGATCCTCAGCTTTGTTGTATCACACAATGACTAGACTAAGGGAGACCAGAATCGGAGGTTTGCTGGTAAGTTTAATAACTAGCCCTGGGATAGGGAGAAAAAGCCCTGATGTGAAGCATTTGCTGATTTCAAGCTGCAATGAGAAGTCACTTAACAGGAAATTGGAAAGAGATGCATACAATTAGCTCTCATGTTGTGCCCCAGCACAGCATTGCTCCCGAGTACTTAACAAAATGGTAATGTATGTATTTACAATAATAACCGTCATACCTGCCTGAAAGTCACTGGAGCTGTGAGTAGCATATTCTCTACTTGTATGCAGATTTATATCTATGAGAATCAAAAATTTATCTAAAAGTTTTTTTGATATGGAATTAAAAAAAAGAGAGAGACAGGACATTTATTGATTCCATTCTTGAGCCTTATGTAGAGTAACTCATTTAATCCTCTCTACAACTCTTTGAAATATATACTATTTTTATCCATATTTTACAAATGAGCAAATCAAGTCCCAGAGACAATAACAGTTTACCTACGGTTACACAGCAGGTAAGTAGAGAATATGGGAAACTAATCCTGCCGATTCTAGAGCTTGCACCCTTCACCGCTATACTCTATACCATTAGTTTTGTGATTCAAATGTTTCCTGCCACCAGGCAATGAGAATCACCTTGTGCCATTATCTCCATAACAGAAATACAATCATAGAATCCACAAAGCAGGGCACCCTCTTCATTGAGTAGTACATATTAGCCAGATCAAATTGTTTCTCAGGCCCCCATTTTTTTCTTTAGTTTGTACTTAGCAATGTCTTTCTGATTACCATGTTTTTTTTTTCAATGTTAATATTATCCATGGAATGCTGTCAAATGCTTATTGTTTTTAAGTTATATTTTTACATATCTCTGATCTTACCCATAAAATATATCATTAATTTAACTGTCAGTGATTGGGTTGTCTTTGAACGTTGGCAGTTCAAATTTATTTCATTTTCTGAATTTCTTTTTTATTCTCCTTTACTTTTACTTAAAAAAAAAATCTCTTCGATGGTATTAGCAGGAAGAAGAAACAATAGGCTTGAATATTAATTTTAATATTAGACTAAGAAATAAAAACAAATCAGTTGTTCAGTAATTACATTTTTAATGCCAAGAAAGTGATACTTAATTGAGTCTTTGATATTGTATTTTGAAGTATAATAATCAAAAGCCTAAGAAATTTTATAAAATAATTATGTCTAAATTAATCTAGCTTCCTAGCTGAAACAAATTACATACAGCCCAACAAAATACACTACAATTATAATATTGGTTAAGCTGTGATGGTCTCAGTATAGTTCCAACTGAATATCAAATGTCTTTACTTTTGCAAAACTCTTGTATATTGTGTTTGGGAAATTTGTTCCAGTTCACAAGGTAAATTTACTACAGCAAAATTATATAAATATCTATGTTTAAGAATCACATTAAACTTTTTCTCTTGCTACAGTCTCAACAAGTAAACATCTTTATGGTATTCTCTGCTTTCAGCCAGAATCCATCTGACATCAGCAATGATATCCCTGGTTTCTCTTCTGAATCTGGCTTGAATTTCTGGTAGTTCCTTGTCAATATACTCCTGCAGCCGCTTTTGAATGATCTTCAGCCAAATTTTACTTGCATGTGATATTAATGATATTTTTCGATAATTTCCACATTCCATTGGATCACCTTTCTTGGAAATAGGCATAAATATGGATCTCTTACAGTCAGCTGGTCAGGTAGCTGTCTTCCAAATGTCTTGACATGGACCAGTGAGCACTTCCAGCACTGCATCTGTTCGTTGAAACATCTCAATTGGTATTCACTTAACTCCTGGAGACTTGTTTTTCACCAATTCCTTCAGTGCAGCTTGGTCTTCTTCCTTCAGTATCATTGGTTTCCAATCATATGCTACCTTCTGAAATGGTTGAACTTCAACCAAATATTTTTGCTGTAGTGACTCTGTGTATTCCGTCTATCTTCTTTTGATGCTTCCTGCAGCATTTAATATTTTCCCCATAGAATCCTTCAGTATTGCAACTCAAGGCTTGAATTTTCTCTTCAGTTCGTTCAGCTTGAGAAATGTGGATCTTGTTCTTCCCTTTTGGTTTTCTATCTTCAAGCCTTTGCACATGTCATTATAGTACTTTATCTTCTCAAGCTGCCCTTTGAAATCTTCTGTTTAGCTCTTTTACTTCATCACTTCTTCCATTTGCTTTAGCTACTCGACTTTCAAGAGCAAGTTTCAGAGTCTCTTCTGACATCCATTTTGGGCTTTTCTTTCTTTCCTGTCTTTTTGATGACCTCTTTCTTTCTTCGTGTATGACGTCCTTGATGTCAGTCCACAGCTAGACTGGTCTTCCATCATTAGCGTACCAAGTGTCAAATCTATTCTTGAGATGGTCTCTAAATTCAGGTGGGATATACTCAAGGTTGTATTCCGGCTCTCATGGACTTGTTCTCATTTTCTTCAGTTTCAACTTGAACTTGCATATGAGCAATTGATGATCTGTTCCACAGATGGCCCCTGGCCTTGTTCTGACTGATGATATTGACCTTTTCCATTGCCTCTTTCCACAGATGTAGTCGATTTGATTCCTACGTATTCCATCTGGCAAGGTCAACGTGTATAGCCTCCATTTATGTTGTTGGAAAAAGGTATCTAGAATGAGGAAGTCGTTGATCTTACAAAATTCTATCATGGGATCTCTGGCGTCATTTCTGCCACCAAGGCCATATTTTCCAACTACTGATCCTTCTTTTTTGTTTCCAACTTTTCTTTCCAATCACCAGTAATTATCAATGCATCATGATTACATGTTTGATCAATCTCAGACTGCAGAATTAGGTAAAAACCTTCTCAATTTCTTCAACTTTGGCTTCAGTGGTTGGTGTGTAAATTTGAATAACTGTCTTATTAATTGGTCCTCCTTGTATGCATACGGATATTATCATATCACTGACAGCGTTATACTTCAGTACAAATCTTGAAATATTCTTTTTAACAAGGACTGCAAAGCCATTCCTCTTCAAGTTGTCATTCCTGGCATAGTAGACCATATGACTGTCTGATTCAAAATGGCCCATACAAGTCCATTTCAGTACACTAATGCCTACGATATTGATGTTTATGCATTCCATTTCTTTTTTTGTTTTTTGACGATTTCCAAATTTCCTAGATTCATATTTCATACATTCCATGTTCCTATTATTAGTGGATGTTTGCAGCTATTTCTTCTCGTTTTGAGTCATGCCACATCAGCAAATGAAGGTCCTGAAAGCTTGACTACCCATATACCCTGTCTTCCCATTTCCACAATTTCTCTTTTTATTAACATCTTAAAGCCCTGGTGGTGGATGCCTAAGTGCTTGGCTGCTAATAGAAAGGACAGCTGTTTGAACCCACCAGCCGCTCTGCAGGAGAGAGATGTGGCAGCCAGCTTCCATAAAGAATACAGCCTGGAAACCCTATGTGGCAATTCTACTCTGTCCTATAGGTTTGCTATGAGTCAGAATTGACTAGACAGCTTACGACTACAATCAACATCTTGCATTAGTATGGTACATTTGTTACAATTAATAAACCAATATTGATACACTGTTATTGACTAAAGTCCACAATTTTATTTTTGATTCACTCTTTGTGTCATAGAATTCCATTGGTCTGACATACACATAATGTCATAAAACCACCATGACAATATCATACAGAATTGTTTTGCTGTCCTAAAATTAGCCTGTGCTACATCTATTCTTCCCTCCCTTCTCCATATGTTTCTGTTGTTCCATATCCTCCCCAGCACTTGGTGTTGTCAACGTTTTTGGAGTTTAGCTAGTTTAATAGGTGCTTAGAGGCATCATATTGTTTTAATTTGCAATTTAACTGATTGGTTGGAGGTTCAAATCCACCCAGAAATGCCTTGGAAGAAAGGCCCAGTGATGTACTTCTGAAAAATGAGCCATTGAAAACCCTACAAAGCACAGTTCCACGCTGTCACAGGTGGGGTCACCATGAGTTAAAATTGACTCAACAGCAACCAGTTTAATGACATATGATATTGAGCACGTTTGCATATGCTTATTTGCCATCCATATATTATCTTTGAAGAGGTGCTTGTTCAGGTTTGTTTTCTTATTATTGAGTTTTAAGGGTTCTTTCTATATTTTGGATACAATTATTTTATCAGATATGTGTTTTGAAAATATTTTCTCCCTGTCTTTGGCTTGCATTTTCATTCTCTTAATCATGTCTTCCCCAGAGGAAAAGTTTTTAATTTTAGCTAAGTCTGTTATATTATTTTTTTCTATACAGGTTGTCTGTTTGATATTGCATCTAAAAACTCTTTGTCCAATCCAAGGTCACCTAGATTTTCTTTTATGTTCTCTTCCAGAAGTTTTCTAGTTTTACATTATACTTTTAGGTCTAGGATGCATTTTGAGTTAGCTTTTTTTGTGAAAAGTGTAAGCTCAGTATCTAGACTCATGTTTTTTTGTTTTTGCAGATGGATGACCAGTTGTTTCAGCACCATTTTTTGGAAAGACTATCCTTTCTACATTGGATTGCCTTTACTTCATTGTTGAAGATCAATTGGCTATATTTATGTGACATATTTCTGGGCTCTCTAATCTGTTCCACTCTATGTGTCTGTCAGTTTGTCATACTGTGGGGGCTTGAGTGTTGCTGTGATGCTGGAAGCTATGCCACCAGTATCCAAATACCAGCAGGGTCACACCTGGCGTACAGGTTTCAGTTGAGTTTCCAGACTAAGACAGACTAGAAAGAAGGATCTAGCAGTCTACTTCTGAGAAGAATTAGTCAGTGAAAACCCTATGAATAGCAGCAGAACATTGTCTGATTTAGTGCCAGAAGATGAACCCCTCCGGTTGGAAGGCACTCAGACGACGACTGGGGAAGAGCTGCCGCCTCAAAGTAGAGTTGACCTTAATGACATGGATAGACTCAAGCTTTTGGGACTTTCATTTTCTGATGTGGCACGACTCAAAATGAGAAGAAACAGCTGCAAACATCCGTTAATAATAGGAATGTGGAATGTATGAAGTATGAATCTAGGGAAACTGGAAATCATCAAAGTATTAGAACTGAAACAAGAAGGCAGAGCATCATTTGTCAACCTCAGCTGGGAAAGTGAGCTTCAGGCAACTCAGATTTTTTTGCTGCTCTGTGCATGCCCACAAATGACCATAAAAGCACCATGAGTTTTGATTTGGGGTTTACAAATAAATTTTAATGAGTAAGTGTCATGGATTGAATTGTGTCCCCCAAAAATTATCTCTCAACTTGGGTAGGCCATGATTCCCTGTACTGTGTGAATTGTCCACCATTTTGTCATCTGATGTGATTTTCCTATGCTTTGTAAATCCTATCTCTATGATGTTGATGAGATGGGATTAACAGCAGTTATGTTAATGAAGTAGGACTCAATCTATAAGACCAGATTGTGTCTTGAGCCAATCTCTTTTTAGATATAAAAGAGAGAGGTGAGCAGAGAGACATTGGGACCTCATACCACCAAGAAAGCAGCAACAAGATCAGAGTGTGTCCTTTGGACCCGGGGTCCCTGTGCTGAGAAGTTCCTAGACCAGGGAAAATTGATGACAAGGACCTTCCCCCAGAGCCGACAGAGAGAGAAAGCCTTCCCCCGGAGCTGGCACTCTAAGTTTGGTACAGCCTACTAGACTGTGAAAAAATGGATTTCTCTTTGCTGAAGCTAGCCACTTGTGGTATTTCTATTATAGCAGCACTAGATAACTAACACAGTAGGTGAATTTACAAAAGTAATATCCACAAATAATTAGGATCAACTGTACTACCAAATGGTGTATCACAGTTTGAGCAAGTGAGGCTCTATAAATGCATGTTGACTTGTCAATGGAGGCCTGGTGGCCCAGTGGTTAAGTGTTCAGCCGCTATCCAAAAGGTCAGCAGTTCGAATCCACCAGCTGCTCCTCGGAAACCCTCTGGGGTGGTTCTTCTCTGTCCTATAGGTCTCAATAAGGTCACTATGAGTTGGAATTGACTCAGCAATGGCAATGAGGTTTCAACAAAATGTTAATTTTTATACAGAATTTTACAAAAAGGGAATATATATTTAGGCTAAAGTTCATCTTGTTGCATCAACTGAATATCTAGAATTAAGCCAATTAGCATTTTTAGGCCAGGACAAAAAATGGAAAGAAGCAGGAACATTTGAACTAGAGGTAGCTAATTGTAAGGAATCATGAATTTTTCAAAATCTAGCCGAACTAACATACTGCAGCATGTCATATTGCTTCTTGTACTACTCACCCTCAGAAACTGACATCAACTGGTTCATAAACGGTACTTGAATGTATTCCAGAACTGTGGAAAAAGCAGCCATTCATTCAATAAATATTTGTGGATTGACAATATCTGACTTACTAGCAAATCAGGATATTTCCGTGGAGGTTTGGAACTGCTGAAGTTTTACACAAAATTGTTTTCAATGGACTTTATTGCAATTTTAATATTTTAAGAGGAAACACATTTATTTTGGGTCTACAAGGGAAGAAAGAAAGGCCAAGTTTAAGACATCATAAGCAAAGCACTCCACATTTCCCCATCTCACCTAGTAAAGAACACCCTCCCTCACTTATAAAATAGATAACAAATTAGTTGCAAGGACAAAGCTAGTTTGAAATTAACATTCAGTAAGCCTGTAAGAATGCTTTAATACCTTTGACAAATGATAGACTTCCCTAAGATCTACTTAAAAAATGATGCTCTGTCCAGCAGATTGAACTATTACCTTTCTGAAATGTCACAGATATTGAATACTTCACAAAACTCTTCTCCAGTCCATCCCTCCTGGTTTTGCTTTTTATTTTGTTTTGTTATTATTACTATTATTATTTAAGAAATGTGACTTGTTTGCAAACAGATTTTTATAAAAAAAGTCTTTTTGTTAGCTTTAGTACTAACCAAGAGATTGGTTTAATATTTTGTTTTCCTCAAATAAGCTTCCTGTTTTGATTAATATTGCTAGAGATTGTATTTAGGAGAATATAGTTCAGATGAATGCAAATTAGCTGTACTGTAAGAATCTTCTCTGGCTTCACGTGAAAAGATGAGTCTTGGGTGAGTCTGGAGTTTCTTTATAAAGCTTTGGGTGGACAAGCAAACAAGTTCTAGGCTCCCTGGCTGAACGAGTCATGGTAAAAAACCTCATCAACCTCAGGCTAGTTCAATAAATTTAATTTAATAAATATTTACTCTAGATATAGTATTTTACTGGATGTTAGGTAGTTAAACATGACTGAAATTTAACTCCTGTCATAAAGGAGATTTATAAGAATTTGAAAATAATTCAGAAAGATAGGGAGATGCGATTGCAGAATCATATGATTCTAGGCCTCTTCCTTGAAACAGTTGAATGCTTTGTTCATCAAGGAAATGCTTTAAGCCCTCTTTTCTTTTCAGTGTACATACTCCTTTTTAAAATCTTGTTGATTATCATGACTTCAAATATCATGTATACGATAATGAGAGTGTGTGTGTCTATCCTAAGCTTTATACTAGTCTATCCATAATTAGTTTAATACTTTAAATTTAGATATGCCACTGAAATTTCAAATGCTTTGTTATCGGTTGACTTGTGTTCCCTAAAAAGATATGCTGTAATCTTAATACCTAATACCTGTGAACATGACATTGTTTGGAAATAGAGTCTTTGAAGATGTTATCAGTTAGGTTAACATGAGGTCATGCTAGAGTAACCCAAAAACCCAAACCCATTGCCATAGAGTCGATTCCGACTCATAGCGGCCCTGTACGACAGAGTAGAACTGCCCCATAGGGTTTCCAAGGAGTGACCAGTAAATTCGAACTGCTCACCTTTTGTTTACCAGCCAAGCTCTTAACCACTGTGCCACCGGGGTGGATCCTAATCCTATTTGACTAGTGTCCTCATAGAAGAGATACACAGAGACAGGGAGACAGAAGTATGACACAGCTGCAAGCAAAGGAACACCTGGAGGTAGCAGAAACTAAGAGAGAGGCATGAAGCAGTTTCTCTCTCCCAGTCCTTAGAAGGAATCAACATGGCTGATAGCCTTATTTCTGTTTCTAGTCTCCAGAATGTGAGACAATAAATTTCTGTTCTTCTGTGCCACCTAGTTTGTGGTATTTTGTCAAAGCAGCTCTGGGAAACTAATACAATTTTCATGTCTCAGACTGACTTTATCATTGTGAATTCTCTCTCCTATCAAAAAAGAAATCTTTACCTTCTCCTATGTTCTATGTTAATGAAAAGCCCATCTTCCATTCAGTTGGGCAATCAAAAAAGTTGAAGTTCATATTTGAATTCACCTACAACATTCACATATTCATTCAATTATTAAACTGTTAAAAAAAAACAACCCTAAAATCTGCATATTTTTTCCCATCTTCCAGGGGTCTTTCTAATTCTGGTCCATCTAGGGCTATTCTTGTTATTTTCTATGGTTTTGATGACTGCATTTTATAAGCTTTTAGGTAATCTTTGCCTTCTAGCAACTGGGATAGGAAGCGTAATCATCAGTGTGTCTCTGTTAATCAAAATCTTCCAGAATTTATATTCTCAACATATGACCAACTCTTATCCATCCTTTATGTTCCAGCTTAGATATAAGGTTCATTCACTTTTTTTTTTCTCTCTTTTATCTGCACAACACAGTATCACTTTGTTTACTTGGTAAAAGCTTTATAAAGTCAGGGGCTGAATTTTTTTGTTGTACTACCAGGAGAATGCTTGGCATATAGTATTTTCTTACAAAATATTTGTTAAATGAACTCTGAATACCACCCTGAAGGAATCAGGATGGATGATCAGTGATGCTCAGAATCCACGTCTTATAGGGATAGCAGCATCTCTGCAATAGTTCATGTCTAACGAAATGCCCCTAGGAGGTGAGCCCAAAACATATCATTAGACTGTGGATGTTGAGGTGGTTAGTAGGTTGTAGTGGGAAACTGTTTACTATTATATCTTCCAAGGGGGAATTCTTCAGTAAAATATAAACTTAATATTATAAGAAAATTTACTCTGGAAAATAAACAGCACAACTTCAGAAATCTAGGTAGTTCAGCCATGGAATTTTTAACAGCACTACAAGGTCTCCATATCCATCCCAGCATTTATTTATTTATACTGATTTACATGGGGTCTGTGGAGTTTCCTGTGGAAAAGAATAATGAGAACAGTAAGCTCAGACATCTCTTATGCTGTTCATAGACTTTACCAGACTTATGGACACGACAAGTTGTAATGTATCTTGCAGTCTGGATTTGCAAGAAAACACAAGAGCCATCTTCCATGGACTTTCAGAGATACCAACAATATAAGAAAGTCTTAAAAGGGAGCCCTGAGGTAATGTGGTTGAAAGAGGATGTAGTTGACGGTTGATACTGCGAGTATATCTTAGCTGAGAAAGTGTTATTGTACCCACAGGTTGCTGAGGTCCATGGACATGTAGGCCATATTTTCAAAGGAAGTTATAATGTGTAGCTAATGTATCACTGTCTTAGTTGGGTTCTCTACAGGAGCAAAACTAGTAAAGTATATATATATATATATATATATATATATATATATATATAAAGATATAGAGAGATTGTGGGTGCTGGCATGCCCCAAATCTATGGGTCAGGCAGCAGGCTGGAGACCTCTGCTGCTGACTGGTGAATCCAGAATCTACAGGTCAGGCAGAAGGCTGAAGATTTCTACAGGTTTACCTCCCAAGATCTGAAAATCAGGTAAAGAGGTGTGCAGTGTGGAGACAGAAAGAGAGCAAGCTCTGTCAGAATATCCATTCAGACTATGGAAACAGACCACAACCCCAGGGAAAATTCCCTTTCAACTAACTGGATGATCACCTCAGATCACATCATGAAAAGTGATTACATTGCATTAGATTACCAACAACAACCAGTCCAGTACCTGGCCAAACCACTGAGACTCATAGCCTTGCCAAGCTGTCACATAAAATTAACCATCACAATCTCTAAGAGAGAAATAATATTCTTAGTGTTTACATGCTGTGTAAATGTACAATGAACTATCAGGGGTGTCATAATAACTCGGTTTTCCATTTCTTTTGATGAAAGAGAAAACATTCTGAACTTATTTTTGTATTCCTGGCACAAAGAAAATACCGGAGCTCAGGGACTGGCAACATTAGATGTGTATTTACAAAACGTAAATAACAATAAGGGGTTTTATAGACAAACCTTAACTGATAAGTTATAATTTCACAAGTAGTTAAGTTGGTACACCTATCTACCCCAACCAAAAAATAATAATAATAATGTTAAGTATAGCAGAAAAAGAAATGCCGAAGTTAAATTTTTTTTCAAAATAAATCTAGAAAAAAGTGAATATAAATATTTGAAGTCCTTCTGGAAAATATTTTTCTTGAAAAAACTCAATGATATATTGAGTATTGTTTGTCTATCTTGTCAAAAGGTATCTTTTCTAGAAGAAAGGGACAAAATCAAAACATTAACTACAGAACTCAAACAAATAGAAAGAGAACAGCAAGAAAAGCCCACAACCACCAGAAGAAAAGAAATAGCACAGATCAGAGAAGAAATAAATGAAATAAAGAACAGAAAAACAATAGAAAGAATCAACAAAACCAAAAGCTGGTTCTTTGAAAGAATCAACAAAATCGACAAACCACTGGCCAGACTGACAAAACAAAAACAGGAGAGGACACAAATTACCCAAATAAGAAATGAAATGGGGGACATTACAACAGACCCAACTGAAATAAAAAGGATCATAACAGGATATTATGAAAAACTATACTCCAACAAATTTGAAAACCTAGAGGAAATGGATAAATTTCTAGAAACACAAGGCCTACCCAAACTACAACAAAGTGATGTTGAAAATGTGAACAGACCCATAACAAGAGAAGAGATTCAAAAGGTAATAAAAAAACTCCCAACCAAAAAAAGCCCTGTCCCAGATGGCTTCACTGGAGAATTCTACAAAACATTTACAGAAGAGCTTGTACCAGTACTCCTCAAGCTATTTCAGAGCATAGAAGAGGAAGCAACACTTCCAAATTCATGCTATGAAGCCAGCATAACGCTGATACCAAAACCAGGCAAAGACATCACAAAAAAAGAAAATTACAGGCCCATATCTCTCATGAATATAGATGAAAAAATTCTGAACAAAATTCTAGAAAATAGAATTTAGCATCATATCAAAAAAATAATACACCACGACCAGGTAGGATTCCTACCAGGTATGCAAGGATGGTTCAACATTAGAAAATCAGTCAATGTAATCCACCACATAAATAAAAGGAAAGAAAAGAATCACATGATCATCTCAATTGACTCATAAAAGGCATTTGACAAAGTCCAACACCCATTCCTGATAAAAACTCTCAATCAAATAGGTATAGAAGGGAAATTTCTCAACATAATAAAGGCATCTATGCAAAACCAAAGGCCAACATCATTCATAATGGAGAGAGGCTGAAAACATTCCCCTGAAAACAGGAACAAGACAAGGATGCCTTTTATCACCACTCCTATTTAACATTGGGCTGGAAGTTCTAGCTAGAGCAATAAGGCAAGGAAAAAAAAATAAAGGGCATCCAAATTGGTAATGAAGAAGTTAAACTGTCCCTGTTGCAGATGATATGATACTATACACAGAAAACCCTAAAGACTCCACGAGAAATCTACTGGAACTAATAGAAAGATTGAGCAGAGAAGCAGGATACAAGATAAACATTCAAAAATCATTTGGACTCCTATACACCAATAAGGAGAATGATGAAAAGGAAATCAGGAAAACAATACCATTTTCAATAGCACCTAAAAAGATAAAATACTTAGGAATAAATCTGACCAGGGATGTAAAAGACCTATACAAAGACAACTACAAAACACTACTGCATGAAACCCAAAGGGATCTACAGAAATGGAAAAACATACCATGCTCATGGATAGGCAGACTCAACATTGTGAAAAATGTCAATTCTACCCAAAGCAATTTACAAATACAACATAATCCCGATCCAAATACCAACAACATTCTTCAAAGAGATGGAAAAACTAATCATTAACTTCATATGGAAAGGGAAGAAGCCCCAAATAAGTAAAGCACTACTGAAGAAGAAGAATAAAGTTAGAGGACTCACACTACCTAACTTCAGAACCTACTATACAGCTACAGTAGTCAAAACAGCCTGGTACTGGTACAAAGACAGATACATTGAGCAATGGAACAGAATTGAGAACCCTGATGTAAATCCATCCACCTACGGTCACCTGATCTTTGACAAGGGTCCAAAGTCCATCAAATGGGGAAAAGACAGTCTTTTTAACAAATGGGGCTGGCAAAACTAGATATCCATCTGCAGAAAAATGAAGCAGGACCCATACCTCACGCCGTATACAAAAACTACTTCAAAATGGATCAAAGACCTGAATATAAAGCCTAAAACTATAAAGTTCATAGAAGAAAAAATAGGACCAACACTTCAGGCCTTAATACACGGCATTAACAGGATACAAACCATAACCATCAGTGCACAAAACCCCAAAAGATAAGCTAGATAACTGGGATCTTCTAAAAATCAAACACCTATGCTCTTCAAAAGACTTCACAAAAAGAGTCAAAAGAGAACCTACAGACTGTGAAAAAATTTTTGGATAGTACAAGTCAGAGGAACGTCTAATCTCCACAATCTACAAGAAAATCCAACAGCTCTCCAACAAAAAGACAAATAATCCTATTAAAAAATGGGCAAAGGAAATGAACAGACACTTCACCAAAGAAGACATTCAAATGGCCAACAGACACATGAGGACATGCTCGCGATCACTAGCCATTAGAGGAATGCAAATTAAAACCACAATGAGATAACATCTCACCCCGGCATTACCGGCACAGATCAAAAACACTGGAAATAACGATCGGAACTCTTATGCACTGCTGGTGGGAATGCAAAATGATACAACCATTTTGGAAAATGATATGGCTCTTCCTCAGAAAGCTAGAAATAGACATACCATTCGATCCAGCAATTCCACTCCTAGGAATATATCCTAGAGAAATAAGAGTCGTTACTCGAATAGACTTATGCACACCTATGTTCATGGCAGCATTGTTCACAATAGCAAAATGATGGAAACAACCTAGGTGCCCATCAACAGATGAATGAATAAACAACCTATGGTACATACACACAATGGAGTACTATGCAATGAGATAGAACAACAATGAATCTGTGAAGCATCTCATAACATGGATGAAACTGGAAGACATTATGCTGAGTTAAATAAGTCAATCACAAAAGGACAAATATTGTATGAGACCTCTATTGTAAAAACCCATGAAAAAGTTCACACAGAAAATGTAACAATCTTTGTTGGTTACCAGGGATGGGAGGGGTGGGGGGGGGAATACTAAATAGGCAATAGATAAGTGGTATCTTGGGTGAAGGGTGAGACAGTACACAATACAGGGGAAACTAGCACAAGCTGTACAAAGAAACGTCATGGAAGCCCCATAGACACATTCAAACTCCCCGAGGGACTGAGTTGCTGGGCGGAGGGCTCAGGGGACCATGGTCTCGGGGAACATCTAGCTCAATTGGCATGACACAGCTTATAAAGACTATGCTCTACATTCTATCTTGGTGAGTAGTGTCTGGGGTCTTAAAAGCCTGTGAGCAGCCATCTAAGATACTCCACTGGTCTCATGCCTTCTGCAGCAAGGGAGAATGAAGAGAACAGGATACAAGGAAAAGATTAGTCCAAAGGACTAATTGTCCACAGCTACCAAGGCCTCCACCGGACTGAGTCCAGTACAGCTAGATGGTGCCCAGCTACCATCACTGACTGCTCTGACCAGGATCACAACAGAGGGTTCTGGACAGAGCTGGAGAAGGATGTAGAACATAATTCTAAGTCACACAATAAAGACCAGATTTACTGGCCTAAAGGAGACTGGAGAAATCCCGAGAGTATGGCCCCCAGACACCCTTTTAGCTCAGTGGTCAAGTTATCTCCTAGGTTCACCATTCAGCCTGGGAGTGGACAGCCCCGTAAAACCAAATGAGACTTACGAGGTACTGTAGTCCAGTGACAAGGGCCAGAATGCAGAAGGGGACAAGGAAGCTGGTGATAGGGAACCCACGGTTGAGTAAGGATATTGTTGATGTGTTGTGAGATTGTTAACCATTGTCATAGGGCAACATGTGTAGTAACTGTTAAATGAGAGACTATTTTGTTCTGTAAGCCTTAATCTTAAGTGAGGATAGCAGCACAATTGGAAGAGCGTAGTCAATGCCACTGAACTGTGCATGTAGAAATTTTTGAAATGGTGTATCTTTGGCTATGTGTATTTTCACCAAATAAAATGTTGAGAAGTTAGAGGGTTGACATGTTGTGGGGTTGTTAACCAATGTCATAAAACAATATGTGTACTTCTATTTCATGAGAAACTATTTGTTCTATAAGCCTTCACCTGAAGTACAATAAAAAAAAAAGAAAAAGAAAAAAAATTATCTTTTCTTTATTTAAGATAAGGTTGCTGAATTATTAAGTTCTTTTCCTTTTTGGTTGGGGTGTCTGTGCACATATACAGCTAAGAAGCTAAAAAGAATAGGAATTCAAAGGGGAACCATTGGTTAAAAAAATCAGAAAATTTCTCAATACCCTTCAAAACCATCCACTAATTCTGCAGTGTACTAAATAGTACACTTGAAAGTAAACTTGAACTTGGATAGTTATATTTCAATTGCTAAGTATTGGATATTTCTCTGGTCAATCATTTTGTGAATCATTACAGTTATATAATTTTAAATGCATATAATTATAATAATTAAAAGCATATATTTATAACTTTATTATTCTTGTAATCATCATAATTAACCCTTTCAGGACTGGCAATATATATCACTACCACTTACTTTTTGTACCTCTGAGTTTCATTGGGAAGCTGCCGTCCCATTGACAGTACATGCTGCCAGCAAGTGGGACCCTATATAACAGTGCAAAATGGAAAAAACTGGCATGTTCCACAAATCACCGTTTCTACAGGGTATTGTATGAGGTGGTGCTGCATCATTGAATGTTTGGTAGCTAAAACATGAATTTTGAAAATTTTTCTTTGGTACACATATGTAACTCTGGACTCTGGGAGTAGAATTTGTGTTCACAAGTGGTACACATATGTACCTCTGGTCTCTGAGGATATAATTTGTGGACTGAGGTATAAAACATAAAACATATTACCTATCAAAGACAGACACATTCGATGATTCAGCATGCTCCCCATTACTGAAAACCCAGAGTATCAACAAAAAATTAAAAGGAAAAAGTAATTGGGTTATCCTGGATGCACTGGAAACCCTGGTGGCATAGTGGTTAAGAGCTACGGCTGCTAACCAAAAGGTTGGCAGTTTGAATCCACCAGACACTCCTTGAAAACCCTATGGGGCAGTTCTACTCTGTCCTATAGACTACAATGAGTCAGAATCGACTTGATGGCAACAGATTTGGTTTTTTGGTTTGGATGCACTATTTGCTAGCTAGTTGATTTTTGTAAGAAACTTAACTTTTCTGAGAATGGTTTTATTATTGGTAAAATATGGACTGGGTGCTAGATATGTAGTGAATGTGCAAAGTGCTTGCTGTAATAAGTAGTTCAGGGTAATACTTTTTAAAGATTATTATTATTATTTACACTATTTAAATGGTTATAAGTAATTTGGTCAGTTAAAAGTAAAAATATGACATTTCTCTGTTTTTTTTAGGCCTTATTTAATAGAAACATCTTTTTATTTGTCATTTAATAAACGTGTTGCCGTTGAAGCAAATCTGACTCGTGGTGACCCTACAGCACAGAGTAAAAGTAACCTTTACAGGAGCAGATTGCCACATCTTTCTCCTGTGGAGAGGCTGGTAAGTTCAAACTGCAGTCCTTTTGGTTAGCAGCTGAGTACTTAACCACTGCACCATCAGGGCTCCTTTTCCCACTTGCTCGGGCATAGTATTAGTTTGTCACTGTATTCATCACAGTGTGACAATTATATCTTTATAGTTTCATTTATTGCTGTAAGACCGATTCAGAAAAGATGTGATATATATATTATTCTGTGGTATTCAGGCTAGCGCATAGGCAGCGTGTATTTCTAATAAAGTTGTGAAAAGGGGTGAAACATCTTGTCAATGTCTTCATTGTGTTTCATTGTTGTGTACTAAATCTCTTGTATAGGACAGTCAGCTTAAGAATGGTGGAGAAGGACTAAGGGGGTGCTTCAAAAAAGTACAGATCTACTGCTCCTGCTAGATGGAACTACTCAACAGTTTTATCATTTTCACAGCTTAATCTTCACTTTGAAAATGTAGTATAATTTTTGAGGTTCAGTAATCTTTATGAAAATGTAGGCTTATTCCATACTACACCAGAAATTCTAACAACTATATCCTAATTATTTACATATGTTCCAGTTAGTTATGTGTTCCTAATAGTTCTGTCCATGCTCCATTTTAATTTACATCAAGCTTGTCATATTCTTTTCTCTCTTGAAAATAAAGATAATGTTTGAAAAAATAATGCTCATTTCTATCTTGGTATTGATACTCCTTGATGAATTGGAATAAATTTTAAGCAAATACATGGAGTCACCATGAGTTAGAATCAACTCAGTGACAGCTAACAACAACATGTATTTGAAAATCTGTGGCACTTGCCAACAAATAAAAAGACATACATGCTCAGACATAATACATACTCATTTGTGGCTTTTTAAACTATACAATAATGTTTATACAAATAACAAGAAAGAATATTTGAGGGATTTAGAAAACATACAAAAGCAACAAAATAAAGTTTGAGAAGAGAATCTCACATTGATTTTACAGCAAGTGTTCAAAGTTCTGGACAATGATTCTCTAAACGTATTCATGAACTAAAAAAGTGCCTAAGCAATTGTGAAATAAAATCAGCATGTTCATGCATCTCTTTTATTTTTGAAATAGTGAGAAGTAAGAATCAAGTAAAAAGTCCAACTATATTTATTGGGAAAAAAAAGCCCCCTCCCCCAAAAAAATACATAATCGCAAGTATTTTTCTAGCCAATATTCTTTTCTTGAATAATTTTTTTTATAATTTCTGGTCCCTTCTAAGTTCTATATTTTGGTGATGAAGTTCACGAATTTATTTTTACTTTTTTTTTTTTTTCTGGACTTAAGATTTAGAACGCTTTTATAAAATGATTAAGCTTAGGTAATTTAAATGCAAATAATATCGTTGTCATGGAGATTGTCACATTAAACAACTCTGTCACTAGTCTAAACAATTTTACTCATAGTTAAAATAAAAAGACAGGTATCTAAACTTCATTAAGCAAAGTGGGCTTGCAAACTAAGAATTAAACTTACTTTGCAGAATGATTAGTGGGATTTTATTGTTCCAATCTAATTATCACCTTTCTTTCTGAAAAGTCTAAAGTTTACTCACAGGTAATAGAGAATATGTCTATCATCTCAATAATTTTTGCTGAATGTATTAATCATTTAAATTACTTTATAAGGAAGCATCCACATACTCCGCCTATGTGTGATCCAGCATTGCTTGAAGGTTTTTTTTTTTTTTTTCCCCCAGAGTTTACCAGATGGTTTGGTCATAAAGATCACTTGCCTTTCATGTAAAAACTTTGATACCATTCTCTAAGCATTACATTTAGTAAGAAAATAAACACAGCATTTTTATTTTTTAAATGCTTATATCATCAGTTCAATCTCAGAAACAACCACCTGAAATTGATTTCAATAAACTGGACATGCTCATTGGGACTGAGTATAGAAGTTTAGTTTGCTGCAAAACAAACCAGACTCCTTACTTCTTGGCAGCTTTTACTGCTAAACTTGCCACGAGCTTGTCTTTAATAAGGAAGACAGTCCAGTCTGAGCACTTGGCATTGACACTGTATGGAGCATCAGGTTTCCACTCTGCCTCGTCCTCCATCTGGATACTTTCCCTGCTGTTAGAATGGAGGAAACCCAATGACTCCATGAACCATGAAAATTTAGTACCATGGATTAATAGAATATTAAATGACACTTGGTTGACCAATATATATATTAGTTTCTACATGTTCTCTATAGATGAGCAAGAGATTTTATAGTTCTACATTTTACATTTATTCTATCCATTGTTTAAGGAGCCCTGGTGGTGCAAGTGTTTAGGGCACAGTTGCTAACAGAAAGGTCAGTGGTTCTAACCTACCAGCTATTCCACAGGAGAAAAGATGTGGCAGTTTGCTCCCATAAAGATAATAGCCTTGGAAACCCTATGAGGCAGTTCTACTCTGTCCTATAAGGTTACTATGAGTTGACTCAATGGCAATGAGTTTGGTTTGTTTTACATCTACTGTTTTGCTGTTGCCACTGATATAATGGTATTGCAGTTCTATTTTAGATTACTGATATTCATAACATAATAAAGGAAATATTATTTTATATTGCCTATATGTGTAATGAAGTCCCTGGTGATGCAAATGGTTAATGAGCTAGAATGTTAACCAAAAGTTTGGAAGTACACTCAGAGGCACCTAGGAAGAAATGTCGGGAAACTCACTTTTGAAAAACCAGCCATTGAAAGCCCTATAGAGCACGGTTCCTCTCTGACACACAGAGGGTCACCATGAGTTGCAATCTACTTGATGGTAACTGGTTATATGTGAAATAATATATAAAAGGCACCTAAAAAATATTTAGAAAACCTAAGTTTTTTGGAGCCTGGGGGTGCAATGGTTAAGAGCTCAGCTGCTAACCAAAAGGTCGACAGTTTGAATCTACCAGCCACTCCTTGGAAACACTATGGGGCAGTTCTACTCTGTCCTATAGGGTTGCTATGAGTTGGAATCAACTCGAAGGCAATGGGTTTGGTTTTTCTTGGTTTGGTATAAACCAATTTATAATGAATAGATGTCCAATAAATTATCTTGAGAAAATTGGCCAATGGAACGTAAAAATCGCATGAATTCTTCACCCCAATTTGATTAGCCCAGCCATTACCCATCTTTCTTACATTTCACAGAATGCATATAACATAAATCATTTTACTGTAACATTAATTATTTCTCAGTGGATGCAACTTGTATAGTGATTATGAGTGATAAGTTAAAAGTATATTTATTATGGGAGGCCCCATATGTTACAGTTAACTATCTCAAGATATCTAGTATAGTGCTAAGCCTGTAACAATTGCCACTAAACATTATTCTGATTTTTATACATTGAGATTGTCTATCCAAACGATCTAAGTAGCATTGCAAAAAGAGAGAGAAAAGTTTCTTGCAACCTATATAAGAGAATTTGAGCAGATTATAATAAGTGGTAAAACCTGTAGACTACGTGAAAAAAAAAAATGTAATCAATGGATCTGGTATTTCTCAGATCACCACCAAACAATCTTTGCAAGAGACAGATAGAAAAAAATAGTTGTCAGCCTTCTGCATTCGTGTTTTTTGTTTGTTTATGTTAGTTTTGTCTTTTTTTTTTTTAGCTTCTAGGTATTATTTATGAGATGGGAAGTCTTCCTTGTGTTAATTTTGCTCTCTAACTTGTTCAAACACCTTTTCAAAGTTTTTGCTTCTGAATTTGCACTTTACAGGCTTTGCTTAGTATAACATTATTCTTATTTTCTTCATCTCAATCCATGTGTCTTTAAACTTATCATGAATACTGTATTTATACTTAAAATGAACAAATTTACCGGAATAGATGTAAATGCAGGAAGAGTGAAACAAGAACCACAGTCAATACAGGTAACAAATGATAAATCTTTATAACAGTTGTAGCACATTTGAATTTAGGTGTACGGATGTATAACTTTATTTTACTATAGTTAACTCTATTAAGTGTCTACTCTGAGCCCCTATCCTACTGATCTTTTAGGAAACTTCAGCCTTAGTCTCCTCGTAAAATTTCTGGTGGATGTGAGTAGGACAAGAGGGCAAAGGAGAAGAAGAATTGAGGAAAAGAGCCAATGGAGTGCGGAGACTGGAGAGGTAGGAAGGCATCTTTCTCAACCACACCTCCACATAGTTTTCCACCAAGACGTCTCATCTTTCTGTGTCCCTGCCTGTCCTGTCTGTGCCACACTTAGGGCCCTGGAGATCAGTCAATATTTTACAACATGCCAGAGAGCCGAAAAGTCTTTGCGAGGCTATCTGTTACCACGCTTCAAAATCACAAAGCCGTTGCCTCTCTGGAGTGTTTCCACTTTGTCAAAGCACACGAGCCCCTTTCGGGGGACCAGCAGACTTTTTACTTTCACTGTTTTCTGTCTGTTTCTCTTCACACAAACCACAGACTCTTATTCTAGCCTGGACAAGGTAGGTTTGATAAGGTAGGAAAAAATTTCTCCTTATAATTTTTTCCAAAGATATTTCTACCCTAATCTCTATTTTTCCAAAACCAAAGCCAATGTGGCAAATTCACAGCCCATGAACAAAATTCAACCACAAATATTTTTTATTGTTTGCCACATAAAGTGTTTTCTTACACATTTTTGTTAAAAGAAAAATTGCAAATTAGTTGCCAACAGTTTACAATCTGGATTTCTAGCTGGGATACCAGAGTTTTCATTCCTGCACCACAAAAAATTGTTAGTGCTGAGTCAGCGCTGCTCGCCTGAAAAGAAATGCATGTTCTCTATTTTGAGACAGTTCCCATCAGTCTTGAAAACTGAGGACAGTTTTAGTTGTCACTCACCAGTGATCTTTCACTGCTGTTTCTCTTACACCTGGTCATTTCACTCTTTCACAGAACTTGCCTTGGCCCCCACATGCATATGCTTTTGCCTTTTTAGGACAAAAGGCTTAACTTTTTAAAAAAAACAAATACAGGAATTCTAGCAAGTTTTTTTTTTTTTTTTAATTCTGTCTTGTCGCATCCCTCACTGAGGCATTGAGCACAAACCAATTAGCAGCATCTGAAGCACCAAGAAAACGAAGACATACTGGAGGAATAAAGGGCATAGATCAATATCTCAAAAATGTTATTTCATTACACACTTATCTCATTTTTTATGCTTTGTTATAATCAAAATATAAACTTTAAAATCATTAGTTCTGCATAAAGCTCCCAAATATAAGACAAGTTTATCAAAACCATCATTATGCATATAGTACGTTTATGGATGGTTTTAGAGTCATCCATAAAAATCAACACCTTTCAAAGTTTAATGTTAGTAAAGGCTCAATAATAATTAATTCAGGCTAAAACCACATGACTTAAAACCTGACCATGAAATTTGAAATAGACATCTTACGAGAAAGCTTTTGCAAGAGATGGCTATTATGTCATGTTAGCTAAAGGTGTGTTAAAACAGAACCAGAGGTGTCTGTCTGTCAAAGAACCAGATCTAGTATGTAAAAAATTGATTTCCTTGCAGGTGGATGCTATAAACTTGCTGAGGTTGTGCTAATGCCTCCCGAAGTGCTATATGCATAGTAGGGCCTCTATAGAGGTGGGGAAAGCAAGACCACTTAGAGGCAATAAATAGGGACAAAGTAAAAGTGTTTCATTTTCTACAGTAAATAGCATATGACACACTCATTAAATTTTTTAAAGGTGTCTTACACATATTAATCATCTGTGGTAAGAGTATTCATATTATTCACCCAGAAAATAGAAATTTTTAGACTTAAGGAGAGGTGCATATATATTTTATAGTAAGTGATGGATTTCTAACATGTTTCCATACTGACTCATGCTTTCTTAGCTGTCTTTGCAGGAGGTAGTCTGCTTAGTGGGGGAGTTTCTTTATGTCTTTTCTTATTTCATTTCATTTCTGCCTTCTAAATTATGCATATAAGGAAATTGAGTGTAAGTGTTTGAGAACATGGTCCCAAACACAGAGGAAGTAAGTAGCAGAGCTTAGACCGGGGTAGGATTTCTCTGTGAGGCTGTACTGTTTGTTGGAAGAGCTAAGAATTTTAATTCTGAGTGCAGGGATTTAATTTCTGATGTGTGCATTTTTGGTGCCTCACTTTTTTCCTCTCTATATACGTGTCACAGGATGAAAGTGTTTGTTCTTCAACTCCTTCTTCCTTTCTTCCCTCATTCTTAGAGAGAAAGAAATCTAATATGAAGATGGACACTATTTTTAAAACCAAAGAATCCATCAAAACTATACCAAGGAAGAGGTGGGCTTACTGTGACCTCTGACCTAGCTCACCTCCTTCATTTTATAAAGGAGTAAAATAAATCCCAAAGAGGGTGTGTGCTAATTAAATTGAATTTATTGTTGTTTGTTTATAGCCCTTTCAAAAATTATTTCAGTTCATAGAAAGGGCAAATATGACAATATAGATTAAATACAAAAAAAATGGGAAATGGATTAAATAAATATTCATAGAGCAAGGACGAAAGCATTGTGTTTAACATCGCACTGTATTAGAAGAAATGCAAGCAGATGGTTAATTATCATAGTGTATAATAAATACAACAAAAATAGATACAAGGTAAAGTACACATCAGGAATGCTTAATTCTGCTTAGGGGATTCAAGTAGTCTTCACGAAAAAAGTTTACATGAACAGGAATTAGATATGCTAATGTATAGTTCTCACATAACTCTCAAGTATATAGAATGAACATGTGTCACAGATTATACTGAACTCATTAACTAATGAGAAAACCAGTAAGATGGTCAAGCTATCTCAAAGGGCATTCAAGAAACAGTATTTTGTAGTTTATCAGGAAAGACATATTTGTTTTTTAAGAAATCAGAATGAGATTATTAGTGCAGATACAAATGTGTTAGAGATCCACTTCTAGAGTGGTGGTATAATGACCTCTGTGGACCTAATGGCTCCCTAGCAAAATAACTATCACTAGTGAAGTTTATTTAAAAAAAAAAAATAGTAAAGTATCTGAAATTGTTCTAAGAATATGCAGCATATGAAGAAGCATTTATTCAAGACAATCTACTAAATTTTGGTAAAAACCATGAGCTGTGACCCACTCTTTCATGCCCACCTCAAGCAGTTCAACGTAAGAGAAGCTCTATTTCTCACAGGTATGAGTAAGTAGATAGGTCTGCCTCTCTCTCCAACTCTCAGTCATGGACTACAGTATCTCCCCAGGAGGGACAGGTCACCAACATTTTTCATCTCTAACCCCCAGCTCCGTGTTGCAGAAGCTAAATTCCAGGCAATTATAGCAGAGAGATTTGGGGTTCTTTTTGTCCATCCAGCCCCCACACATAGGGCAGAGTCTTGACCCCAGACACGGCAGTCAGGTAATACTTATGCCCTAATCACTCAGCTAGCTTGTAGGGTAAAGGTTCCATGTCAGGACAAGCAATCCATTAACTAAAATTTTTAGGTTTTCAACAAAAAAATACATCACATGCAAAGAAACAGGAATGTGACCGATACACCAGGAGAAAAGCAGGCAATAGAAACTGCCGTAAGAGGACCAAGATATCAGACTTAATATTTAAATATTTCAAAGAAGCCATAATAAATATTTTCAAGGAACTAAAGGAAACACTTCTTAAAGAAGTAAAGGGAGGTACGGTGACAATGTCTCATTAGATAGAAAATATCAACAGATACAAAGTTAATATTCTTGATTGCAACAAACTGTAACATTTAGGGTTATGCTTTCTACCAGATAAAAAATTATTTACATCTCTATAGGGCATAAGTATGCAAGTCAGCATGTAACTTTAGAGAATATGAGCCATAAATTATTAGCAGAATTCACAGTCAAACAATAGCATATCCTCCTAGAAAAACTACATTAATCCTTAGAACCCATTGCCATGAAGTTGATTCCGACTCATAGCGACCCTGTAAGACAGAGTAGAACTGCCCCACAGGGTTTCCAAGGCTATAAATCTTATTGGAAGCAGACTGCCACAACTTTCTCCTGCAGAGCAGCTGGTGGGTTCGAACCACATCTTTCAGTTAGCAGCCAAGCACTTAACCACTGCACCGCAAGAACCCGTTGCTGTCAAGTCGAGTCCAACTCATAGGGACCCTATAGGACAGAGTGGAACTGCCCCATAGGATTTCCAAGGAGTGACTGGTGGATTGGAACTGCGGCCTTTTCGTTAGCAGCTGTAGCTCTTAACCACTACACCACCAGGGTTCCCTGCACAAGGGCTTCTCTTAGAAAAGGTTACTAGTGAGATATTCTGCATTCTTTTGAGTGTGCTCAGTCTTACAATTCTAGTGGATCTTTTACACTCACAATATATTTCAATTCATATTTTAAATTTCCATTGGAAATAATATGAAATGGACTTTCATATACATGTATGTAAGTATATTATTCCAAATACATGAAAAGTTTTGCAATAACTGAATCAAATTTCAGGGATTTTTTAATGTGTAAGTTGATTAAAATTAAACAAATTAAAAATCAGTTTCTGAATAGCACTAGCCACATTAAAAGTGCTGAAGAACCACGTGTAGCTTGTGGCTACCACATTGAACAGAGCAAGTCTAGATGAGATCCTAAACCAGAGAGTGTAAGCAATAAAATGCTGCAGCGTTTAAATAATAAGTTAAGGTAAAGAAGTACAGGAAAGAGTGAAAAAAAAACTCAAAGAGGCGGTGGAAAGATGAGAAGACAGTTTTCATTTATTCTTACAGCTCAAGCTAGCAAATCTGTGCATCGCTTTTGAATTCCACATTTAATGATACCACATTTGTAGCTTGAATTTGGCCACACTGGGTGTATTTACACCATAGAAAATGGCAAATGCTCTGAATTAGGGCCCCTCATCCCTACCAAGAGTTGCTTGTTATACATTTAACAGCACAACATTAGAGTTAAGATATTTTAGAGACCAAATTAGTTTACTCACATTTTCTAAAACATCTTATGGCTTCTCATCAAAATTAAATCTAAAATTCTCTAACGCCCCACATTCTCATATCTGTCAGAAGTGATTTCTTCAAAGTGTCGAGTTATATCTGTTTGTGGATACTTGTATCAGTCTGATTTGCATTATGTTGTCTACTTGTTGACCCTACAATAAGATTGCGAGTTTTTCTAGTATTTGAGTTTTACATGTATTCTTATATATTGTGTCTTATTTATGGTTATAAATAAGGTTATATATGGTTATAATGTGGTTAGTGTTTCACTACCTACAAATAGTAGATGCTTTAATGTATAGCCTAGGAGTCCCTTGGTGGCCCAAAACATTAAGCCCTCAGCTACTGACCGGAAATTTGGTGATTCAAATCCACCCAGAGGCACCTCAGAAGAAAAGCCTGGCAATTTACTTCCAGAAGAACACAACCATTGAAAAACCTGTGGAGCATAGTTCTATTCTGACAACATGGTGTTGCCTTGATTCAGAATCGACTTGACAACAACTGATTTGGTTCCCCTGGAAAGTATAGTCTTTGAATTATTAAAAAAAAATAAAAAAGCTTTGCTTTGTTCATACCTGTGCAGAACTAGCCAAGACTGCCCAAGATATGGGCCAAGCATCCCCCTTAGAGATAAACTAGAAACACAAGGAGAAACACCTACTGAGATCAAGGAGAGAGCTGATGCAAATTCAAAGCTGAATGTATATTATTCAACTCAAAATCAGAGCAGATTAAATGAAAAAAAAAAAATCAGAATAAGTTAATGCTGACTCTAACTAGCATCATGAGATAATTTTTTACTTTTTAAAGTCCACCCATGTGCGTCCACTAGGGAGTACTCTGGTTATTTAAAAAAAAAAAAAAAATCTGTCAGTTAAAGTAGGGATCAAAATACAAATTGTAACACATAGGGACATGATGTGAATTTGTGTCACTCCCTAGAGAACTTCAGGTTCATAAAAAGCCATGAATGGATTACATGAAGACATAAATATGCTCCTGCATTTTTCTCTGTGACAGATATACTTTTCTGGCAATTCTGTCTTAAAGCCACACCACCTTGGGCTATGAGCTCATAAGAGCTCTCAAGCTCAGCAGGGTCAAATCCGGCTAATGCTTGGAAAAGTGACCTCCAAGAAAAATCCAGGTGCAAGAGGATATAATGTTAGTAATTCAATAGATGTCATGGTTCCCTTTAAGTCACTAATAGGTAATTTCCCCTCAAGGCCATTATCAGACACCATGCTACCGGATGTCTCATTGTGAAGATTTAATATATGTGGACATTTACGATCTCACACTTTTTTTCCTTTGTGAAACTGACTATTATTATCATCTTTATTATCATGATAAACATTATGTATTCAGCATTTATGTCAAATATTATTGTATAAGAATTTTTACAAAGTGAGGGTGGACTTGCTCTCTTTTACAAGTTTCTAGAAAACAGTTATATGGAAGAGTGTGTTTCATACTCTTTCATGTCATAACTGATGTCGAAAATTATTTTATTTGGCTATATCCTGGGGTAAAGGAATGAGACTGTAAAGGACCCGTGGCAGCTAGCACAGGGCTGTCTTGGGCTGAGCCGGGCCAAGCTAGCCCATGGAGTGCTTTTGTGTGAACTAAAAACATGCATCTACTCTTAACAGAAGCTTACAAGAACCATATATGGCCTGTTGAGAGAAAAGTGGAGAATTTCAGCCCCAGTGCTACTCTCTGCAATTGAGTGAATTGTGAGCATCCTGTAGAACCACATGACAGTGGCCATAGGGTCAGGGGTCAACATCTTAAAACGCTTGTCACCTGCACACCAGCCGAGAAGCTCTTATATAAGCAATTAGCAAACAGCAAAGAATCCAAGCACTGTTACTCTGGTAAGCATACAAAGTAATGATTATATTTACAATTAACATGTGGACACGGACAGTATACTATATGGAAAGGCAAAAGGAGAATATTGCAAGCTGTATGTTTAGACCTAAGATAAAGAATGCCATATTTTTCTTTCCTTCAATTAGACTTCAGCTATCAGGAGGTGAGGATATTAAACAATGAAACATGCTTTCAGAAGGACAACAATATTTATGGTAATTTTTCAAGAACTATAAATGTTACAGTGTATGAAATTAATGATAACAGATTTGCCCTCCACTCAGAAGGGATTAGGTTTAGGACTCACCCCACTCCAGCATGACCTCAGTAACATAACAAAAGAAACATCCCCTTTCCAAACAGGATCACATTCACAGCCACAGGGGTCAGGACTTCATATCTTTTTGGAGGCCACAACTTAATCCATAACAAGGAGGAACAGAGATGGGAAATAGCTTACAGTATTAAATAAGATAGAATAAGCATCATTAAGATGGTTTAATATGTCTTTTTAATGCAGATACAATTTATGTACGATAAAATTAACATTTTAAGTCCACAGTTCAATGTGCTTTGACAAATGTATGCAGTTGTATAAATTTCATAATATTAAAGTATAGAATATTCCATCACTCCAAATAGTCCTCTGATGTCCCTTTGCAGTCACCTTCTCCGCATAGTTATGTCCATGCTCTAGATAACTAAGATATTATCCAATTTTCATTTTCATAAGCAATGTATAAAATTTCTAATTGCTCCATATTTTCGCCAGCTTTAGGTATTGCCAGTGTCTTTTCATTTTAGCTATTTCCGTAGTTGCACAGTGGGATCTCAGTTCTGGTTTTTATTTACATTTCCTTGATCACTAATGAAGTTAATTGTAGTCTTATGTATTTTTGGTCATTTACATATCTTCTATGGTTAAGTGTCTTCAAATATTTCACCCATTTTGTTATTGGCTGTTTGTCTTCTTATTATTGAGCTGTTAGAAATTTTCATGTATTTTGATTGTAAATCCTGAATCAATATCTGCTCTGCAAATATTTTTTTCCAGTCCATGGTTTGTCTTTTCCTTATGTAACAGTGCCTTTCAAAGAAGAGTTTTTAATACTGATGAAGACTAAATTATATACTTTTTCTCTTATTTTTTGTGTTTGTTTTTGCCTTTTTTTTTAATTAAGAAAACTTTGTCTGATTTTAGGTCCCAAAGATTTTTCTACTTTTTTCTTTTTCTTCTGGATATTTTATAATCATAGTCCTTCCATTGAGGTTTATGGTCTATATCAAGTCAGTTTGTTATATATGAGCATCCAAATTTTCCAATGTCATTTATCATAAAGACTAAAGTTTCACCATTGAATTACCTTGGAACCTTTGTAAAATCAATGTGTTGGTTTATTTTTGGCTATTTATTCTGCTTCATCAGCTTCTATGTTAATCTTTATTTCTTGACTGTCAATTTTAATCATTTGAGTTTAGATCATTTGTATGTATAGACCTGGGAATACTGTATAGATACTGATAGGAAGATACAGTATTTTATTTTAAAGCAATGTGACTTGCTTATTGTGAGATATCACCTGATAAAAATAGAGCAATGATGTATATGTAATACAAGTCCAAGGCACACAGCGCATTTGCAGTTATAGTTTCAAATTAAAATTAAAGTAATAGGGTAGTTTATGTATTCAAATAATTTCAAAATAAGGATAAAAAATGTACCTATGTATTATCTGCAAACTTATTTTACCTGAATCAGAATAAGAACTTTGTGTATGAATGCATTCTTAAATTTACTCCTTGAGCACTTATTGAAACCCAGACATTGCCTGATTTGTGTTTGGAGATAAACCTCTAAAGGTGAATTTCCCCCTCTCCTCAGAGTTCTGAGACGGAGCCCTGGTGATGCAATGGTTAAGCACGGTGCTCAGCAGCTAGCCAAAAGTTTGGCAGTTCAAACCAATCCAGCTGCTCCTTGAGAGAAAGACCTGGCGATCTGCTTCCATAAAGATTACAGGCAAGAAAACCCTATGCGGCAGTTCCACTCTGTCACATGGGGTCAGTATGAGTGGGAATCAACTCCATGGCACCTAACAACAAAACAAGGTTCTGAGGGTGGTCAGGGAATATACACACATAATCACAAAACTGTGTGGTAAGTACTGTGAGACTATAAGCTTTGCATTGGATTCAGGAAGTCTTCCCAGGGAAAAATTAATAGTGCTAAATTTTGAAAATTGAGTAGTATTCTTCTGATGAATCACTGGATTTAAAGCTCCTTGGTGAGGGTGAAGGTTTTTGTCGTCATTGTTGCAGTTTTGTCTTTGATCCCCTACAGTGTTTACTCTTATACCTGCAACACACACCATATTTCTTGATGGAAAAGATAGGTCAAATACTTTTCTTAGAAAATTATTAAAAAATATAGTGTTCTTCTCTCTTGGAAAGTGTATGAAGCATTTGCCAACCAATTATTTATCTTCATTTTAAAAGTGAGAACTAAAGGAGTGATGCCTACTCACCCTGGCAGCTAATAAATATTCATACCAGGTACTGTCTGGTTAATTACTGCTGCATTTTATCAGAGAGTATCTGAAAAGCTCAGAAATGTGGTTGCATATTCCAGTGTGGTAACTTTCTCTTTAGCAGTAATTTATACTCTTCTAGGTTCTGACTGCTTTTGGATGACATTGATGATGATATAGTGCAAGGAAGCTGTGATTTATTACAAATGATGCACGTAATGAACTGTTGGAAAGCACAGAGTAAAATGGAAAGGATTCCAGGATTCCGCTTTCATTATATTGAGCTTTAAATATTATTTCTGTTCTTCCTCCTAGTCTATCATTCCCACTTGATAAATTATTTATATATGGAAGGGATTTGAGATAATATTAAAAATCTAGTTCATTAGGTTATTAATTTGAATGAGCAATAATTAATTGCAATCATAAAGTCAATTTTACAAAGCAGCTATAGGCTTCACTATGGAATTAAAGACATTTAAACTGTTTGATTGTTTTTCCTCTTTTGCCAAAGTTTTGTTTAAAATAAGTTATAGACAAAACTCTCTTGTTATTACTGTTGTCTCCAAAAATTAATAATGGCTTATCAGAAAGTATTTATAATGTTTCAATAACATGTTAAAAGCTAGTATTTATTTTAAGTAAAGCTGCACGTGTTATCTAAATCATCAAATTTCAAACATTTAACTAGAATTATTTCCATTTAAATCACTAACCTTACTTTTCTCAATACAAATCTCTTGTTTGCAATTGTAATTACTTAAAATGGTAAAAATAAGTAAATATTTGTTTAATAAATGTGAGGCTTTCTTAGGAACACAAATGATAAATCTCTTCTGAATCAAAATCAACAATTCACTGACATAAGGCATTGCATCACCCTAAAAGGAGGTGTAATATTTCCTCCCCAGTTTCCTTCAATTTTGAATAAAATTTGAAAAAATATATGTGCAAGAATTGTTGTCTTGTTTAACCAAGTGCTGGAAATTCCATATCTACCTTCCCATGGAAAATCAAAATCCTCATGAGGGTTGAAAGGTTTAATAAAATAGGTGATATTATTATTTGTCGATGCAGGAATCTTCATTTTAAAGCCCAAGCATATTCTCAGTGGTACAGGACACTAGCGGTGATAAAACAAGGAAAACCTAGAGGACTTTGAAGTGGAAATTTGTCCTAAAGCTAAATTACATCAAAACTTTTACTGGTGTTTACTTTCTTCTCTCAAAAATCTTTTATATAAAGTTTTCTACAAAATACATGGTAGTAATAAAAGGTAAAAAACTAAAATAGCTCCAGAGGGGGAAAATAATTAAAGGTGAGTGCCCACTACGTGCCAACAGCTTTACATTTAAACTTCACAATTACACTGGAGGTGGAATTGCTTTGTGTATATTACAGGCAAAGAACACATGGAGACTAAATCATTTGTCTAGTTTCATACAGCTGGTATATAGCAGAGTCAAGATTCAAATCTAGATATGTACAAAACAAAATCTCTTGCTCTTTTTTTCTGTAAATTAAGAGCTCAAGGGAACCTAAAATATATCAAACTCTATCTCTTAATAGGATGTGTGAGAACATAGAAGTTCTAGCAAGTGAAGCACTTTAAAAAATACAAAACAGTGGAATTCTAGTCATAGACAAAGATAGAATTGAAGAACTTCTTCCTATTTAGCCCACTATGGACAGCTAAAATCCTGGGCATTATATACAAAATAAGCATAAAAATACCCTGAAAGGTGGGAAGAAGAAGGCAGCTGGATAAATTCCCCAAAATCTGAGAAAAGACAGGACTGTGAGTTCCCTGGGTTTTGATTTTTTCTCATTTATAACAAACTGGGTGCTGGGGGTGCTGGCAACCTGGAAAGGCCAATGAGCACAACAAAAAAAAAGCCTTGAGAAAAATTTGCTTTCCCTAGCCAAAGGACCAGGAAATGACCCGAGCAAGACAGAATATTGCCCTACTCCAGCCAAAAACCTTGGAAAAGGCAATGGCCTCACCCCCACTCCCATCAGCAAAGGCCCAGTAAGGAGCGTATACTTCCATCCTTGCCCAGTTGTAATATAACATAATGTAATGTCCTCTCTCCACAGCGGGGAGACCAGAGGAGACCTAGTGAGAAACCAGGATTTTCATCCCCATGTGTGGTATCAATGAGGACATCATGGGGGCTTGTACCTCCACCTACACACAGTGGGGCAATAAGGTGCTCATCCCCATATCAGTTTGAGTGGTGTCAGAGGAACCCTAGAGGGAAGCTGGAACTTTCACACTCCAATGGTAACTAGGCTCCCATGGTAACAATGGAGGCCATACTGGGAGAAGTAATGGGGTGCCTCTCACTCTACACCCAGGGTAGAAGCCTAGTGAAGAGCCTGAACTCCCACCCACACCCAGCAGTAGTGAAGTCTCCCTCCCCCTACTCTGTAGTGTCAAAGTAAATTGAATGGGGAACCTAGACATGTATCTCCACCTGGCAGTAACAAGACGACTCCCTACTCCCCCTGCTAGCGTGGTGTCAGAGGAGGCCTAGTAAAACAGAAGATCTAAATGAGATCCAGAATGTCAAATACAATATACCAAGTGTCCAGGATAAAATTAAAAATCATTCATCATACCAAGAATCAAGAAAATCTCAACTTCAATGAGACAACCAACAGGTATCAACACTGACATGATACCATCTTAGAATTATCTAGCAAGGATTTCAGAGCAGCCATCATTAAAATATTTCAAAAGTAATTGTGAACATGCTTAAAGCAAAAGGAAATAAACAGAAGGCTTGGCCAAGAAATAGATGATATAAAGAAAAACCAAATGGAAACATTACAATTGAAAATAGCAATAACAACAACAACAGAAAAAAACTCTATTTGCTCAACAGAACAATGAAAAAGAAGCAGTAAAGAATTTGTGAACTTGAAGATTAAACAACAGAAATTACTAAGTCCAAATAACAGAAAAACATATACTTAAAAAAAGTGAATAGAGCCTCAAGCACCTGTGGGACTACAACCAAAGATTTAAACTTCACGTCATCATACGCCCAGAGAAAGAAAGAAGAGAAAGAAGGTAGTGCTGAAAAAGTATTCAAAGAAATAATGGCAGACAACTCCTTAAATCTGGCAAAAAACATAAACCTACAGATTCAAGAAGCTGAGAAAATTCCAAACTGAAAAGCCCCCCAAAAATCCATGCCAAGAACCATCGTAATCAAACTTCTAAAAACCAAAGAGAAAGAAAAAACCTTGAGACCAACAAGAGAAAATCTACACCTTACTATAGGGGGAAGACAATTCAAAAGACTGTGGACTTCTTATCAGAAATCATGGCAGCCAGAGGAAGTGGCACAACATCTTACAGGCAATGAAAGAAAATAATTGTCAACCCAGAATCTGATATCCTGTGAAAACATTCCATAGGAATGAAAGGGACTTGAAGACATTCATAGACAAAAAAAGAGAATTTGTTGCCAGCAAACCTCCCTGAAGAGAATAGCTAAAGGAAATTCTTGAAACAAAAAGAAACTGATAAAAAGAAGGTCTTGAAATATCAGGAATGAAGAAAGAACAAAAAGAGTAAAAATATGAGAAGTATGATAGACTTTCTCCCCTTGAAGGCTTTAAATTATGTTTCATGTTTGAAGAAAAATTTTTTACATTTTTCTGATGGTCCTCAATGTATATGTAGGAAATATTTTGGACAATTATATTGTAAATGAGTGAGGACAGGGGATTGAAAAGGAGGTAAGATTTCTATATTTCACTGGAACCAGTAAAATGTAGATACCACTCTATTATAAGACATGTATGTGTAATATAATACCTAGAACAACCACTAAAAAAGGACTATACAAAGAAGTACACTTCAAAATACTATAGATCACTCAAAATGAAATTCTAAAAATGTTGAAGTAGCTTTTGTTATGTACGACAACTTGGGTAGATTTCAAGGACAATCTGCAGAGTAGAGGTAAAAAACAACAACTGTCTCAAAAGGTCAGATACTGGATGGTTTCATTCATGTAACAGTCTTGGAATGATAAGATTATAGAAATGGAGAACAGATTAGTGATTGGTAGGGGTTAGGAATGGTGGGAAAAGGAAAGAAAGTATAGCATGATGCAGATCTTTATGATGATGGAATGATTCTGTACTTGACTACACTGGTTATTATATGATTCTACACATGTGTAAAAATGGCACAGAAATATACACACACTTTGGGCTAGTGTCACTTTGCAGGTTTTGATAATGTTCTGTAGTTGCATAAGATGAAACCTTTGGGGAAAACTTGGTAAAGACTATATGAGATCTCTCTGTAATATCTTTGCTATTTCTTGTTAATCTACAATTATTTCAGAATAAAAAGTTGAAAAATAAAACATAGATAATGGCAGAACTTTCTGAATGCAGGTTTAAAAAAATACTCTGAAAATGGCAATGAAATGTAGAGACTGGGAGCCTGAATATTGGGAACCAAGGTAGACATATTTTCTTGGATAACTCTTACCCATCCAATAAATGCATTTCAGACAGATAATACAGATAACAAGGAAACTGGATGAAAACAACAGAGAAGTAGATCATATATGGATATATTAGCCAATCCAGGCCCAAAAACCTTCCTATTGGGTAGAAAAATTCTTTAAGAAGGCTGTAGACTTTATTTTCTTTAAAAAAAAAATAGCATCTGTTCTCATTTTATGTTGTTTTCTTTCAATAGGAATACCTAGTAAAGTGACATTTATAAAATTCATGGCCTTCAGCATAGGCATTGGTGTGACCCAGATCAAAACGAATACACTGAAAAATTCTGAGGCTCTATTAGACTTACCATTGTATCTAATGATTCACATGAACATGATCATCAGAGGGGGGCTAAGCTTTGGAGGTGACCCTTTCACACACCTTCTCTGAATGTCATTCAAAGACTACTGTTCTGGAGTAATGCTCTAGGATATACTTGAAACTCCTTAAGACTCTTCTTAGATTCTCTAGTGAGACTTAACTAGGTGATTCTATTAGTTTTCAACATGAAGAAAGAGAATCAAAGACATAAGTTAATGCAATGATTATTTTTGGTATATGTGTGAGTGCCTACTTGCCTAATTGGTTTCATATAGTAGAGTGTCAAAATCTTCCTGCTAAGTTCTCCAAGTCAGATGTTTCTTTTACAAGTTTTTTCATTTTAGAAATGGCAGTGCTTTTAAATTTGTTTGATGAAAACCCTATAACTTTTTGTATCTAAATGGACACAAGATTTCTTTTTACATTTACTTTCTGCTTTAGTTTAGTTTGGAGCCCTGGTGGCAGTGTTTAAGAGCCACGGCTCCTAACCAAAAGGTTGGCAGTTCAAATCCACCAGTTGCTCTTTGGAAACCCTTCTGGGAAGTTCTGCTCTGCCCTATACAGTCATTATGAGTCTAAATCAACTCAATGGCAATGAGGTTTTTTTTGTTTTTTTTTTAGTTTTAGATCAGTGTATACCCAGGAGTGATGATTCTTTAATAATATATAATAATAAAATAATAAACATAAGAATACATGTATTCACCTATTGGATAGAATTAAAGTTTGGTTAGTGATTGTCTTTAGTTTTACATTCGTTGAGTGCCATTGGTCATTGTTACTTAACAATATTATTTCCCTTTCTATGAAGTTATTCTCTTCCTCTCAGATTATTTTTGTGTGCTTAATATATTTGTATTGCTTATATATTAATTGAGGGGCTGCTTTTAATGAATACTATAAAATATAATTCAATACTTTGTTATGATACTCAGTCACATTTTCTAAGAAAACTACCGATAGAAAACTTTTAGGCCACTCAGTATTTTACAATGTGACCTCATAGATCTAAGTTTAATTGCAACTATGCAATTCTACAAAATAAAAAAAAAACTCACCTAAGATATATTTGTCTTTGCACAACATACCCTGGAATATAGCTAAATATTTAATATGTAATTAATAAATATGCCTTCATAATAAAAATAAATAAGAGTAAAAATACCTTCAAATATCAAATAAAACATTTTAGCAATATTGTATTTTTAAGCAAAATACACATTGCCTTTGCGTGTGTGTGTGTCTGAAAAAAGTCTTATAATGTATCCCTCTTCAATGAAACATTAAAGCTTTGTTATAATTACTTTCTGAAAGGAGATAAAGAACTGTGTATAGCCATAATTTTTCCAAAACTCAAAAGATAAAAGCTCTAATGAAAAATATTAAGTAAGTTTAAAAGAGTATTCTGCCACTTGTCTGTCAGGCTGTCATACTGCGGTAGCTTGCATGTTGCTGTGATGCTGGAAGCTATGCCACCAGTATTTCAAATACCAACAAAGTCACCCATGGTGGACAGATTTCAGTGGAGCTTCCAGATAAGATAGACTAGGAAGAAGGACCTGGAGATCTACTTCCAAAAAAAAAAAAAAAATGGCCTGTGAAAACCTTACGGATAACAGTAGAACACTGTCTCATATAGTGCTGGAAGATGAGCCACTCAGGTTGGAAACAAACAAACAAAAAGGAACAGACCCATTGTGACTGAATCAATTCCGACTGATAGCAACCCTATAAGACAGAATAGAACTGTCCCCTAGGGTTTCCAAGGAGCGACTGGTGGATTGAAACTGCCAACCTTCTGGTTAGCAACGGATCTCTTTACCACTTCACCACCAGGGCTCTCTCAGGTTGGAAGACATTAAAAATACGACTAGAGAAGAGTTACCTCCTCAAAGTAGAGATGACTTCAATGATGTAGATGGAGTAAAGCTTTCAGGACCTTCATTTGCTGATGTGACACTACTCAAAATGAGAAGAAACAGCTGCAAACATCCATTAATAACCAGAAAGTAGAATGTATAAAGTATGCATCAAGGAAAATTGGAAGTTGTCAAAAATGAAATGGAAAGCTTAAAGATCTATAACCTAGGCATCGTTATTCTTGTTAGGTGCTGTCCAGTCACTTCCAACTCATAGCAACCCTATGTACAACAGAATGACACACTGCCTGGTCCTGCACCATACTCAGAATCATTGTTATGCCTGAGCCCATTGTTGCAGCCACAGTGTCAATCCATCTCATTAAGGGTCTTCCTCTTTTTCGATGACCCTCTACCTCAAGAGCATAATGTCCTTCTCCAGGGACTGGTCTCTCCTGATAACATGTCCAAAGTATGTGAGAGGTAGTCTCACCATCCTTGCTTCTAAGGGGCATTCTGGCTGTACTTCTTCCAAGACAGATTTGCTCCTTCTTTTGGCAGTCCATGGTATATTCAGTATTCTTCACCAACACCATTATCAATTCTTCTTTGGTCTTCCTTATTCATTGCCCAGCTTTTGCATGCATACAAACTGATTGAAAACAGCATGGCTTGGGTCAGGCACACCTTAGTCTTCAAGGTAACACCTTTGCTTTTTAACACTTTAAAGAGGTCTTTTGTAACAGATTTGCCCAATGAAATGTGTCATTTGATTTCTTGACTGCTACTTCCATGGGTATTGATTGTGGATCCAAGTAAAATGAAATCCTTGACAACTTCAGTCTTTTCTCCATTTATCATGATGTTGCTTATTGGTCCAGTTATGAGGATTTTTGTTTTCTTTATGTTGAGATATAATCCATACTGAAGGCTGTGGTCTTCAATCTTCATCAGTATGTGCTTCAAGTCCTCTTCACTTTCAACAAGCAAGATTGTGTCATCTGCATAAAGCTCGTTGTTAATGAGTCTCCAATTCTGATGTCACATTTTTCTTCATATACTCCAGCTTCTTAGATTATTTGCTCAGCATACAGATTGAGTATGTATGGTGGAAGGATACAACTCTGAAGCACACGTGTCCTGACTTTAAACCACCTTGTTTGAACAACTGCCTCTTGATCTATGTACAGGTTCCTCATGAGAACAATCAAGTGTTCTGGCATTCCCATTCTTCACAATGTTATCTATAATTTATTATGATCCACACAGTCGAATGCCTTTGCATAGTCAATAAAACACAGGTACACATCTTTCTGCTGTTCTCTGTTTTCAGCTAGGATCCATCTGACATCAGCAATGATGTCCCTCATTCCATGTTCTCTTCTGAATCTGGCTTGAATTTCTGGCAGTTTCCTGATGATATACTGCTGCAACAACTTTTGAATGATCTTCAGCAAAATTTTGCTTGAAAGTGATGTTAATGATATTTTTTGATAACTTCTACATTTGGTTGGATCACCTTTCTTTGGAGTTGGCATAAATGTGGATCTCTTACAGTCTGTTGCCAGAGAGCTGTTTTCCAATTTCTTGGCATAGATGAGTGAGCACTTTGAGCACCGTATCCATTTTTTGAAACATCTCAGTTGGTATTCTGTCAATACTTGGAGCCTTATTTTTCACCAATGTCTTCAGTGCAGCTTGAACTTCTTCCTTTAGTACTATCAGTTCTTTGTCATATGCTACCTCCTGAAATGGTTGCACGTCAACCAATTCTTTTTGGTATAGTGACTCTGCATATTCCTTCCATCTTCTTTTGAAGGAAGCAAGAGGTCATTAAAAAGACAGGAAAGAAAGAAAAGACAAAAATGGATGTCAGAAGAGACTCTGAAACTTGCTCTTGATCATAGAGTAGATAAAGTGAACGGAAGTAATGATGAGGTAAAAGAAAGGAACAGAAGATTTCAAAAGGTGGCTCAAGAAGACAAAGTGAAGTATTATAGTGACATGTGCAAAGAGCTGGAGTTAGAAAACCAAAAGGGAAGAACATGCTTGGCATTTCTCAAGCTGAAAGAACTGAAGAAGAAAAAATCCTTGAGCTGCAATAGTGAAGGATTCTATGGACAAAATATTGAATGAGGCAGGAAGCATCAAAAGAAGATGGAAGGAACTTAGGCATTAGTGAGCTAAAAAGAACTGGTATTGGCCATTTTGTATCAGACAATTATATGGCCTATTACTCCAGGAATGACAAATTGAAGAGGAATGGTATCACATTCATCATCAAAAAGAACATTTCGAGATCTGTCCTGAAGCATAATACTGTCGGTAATAGGGTAATATCCACATGTCTACAAGGAAGAACAGTTAATATGACTATTATTCAAATTTACAAACCAATCACTAATGCTGAAGATGAAGAAATTGAAGATTTTTACCAACTTTTGGAGTCTGAAACTGATCAAACATGCAATCAAAATGCATTGATTATTACTGGTGACTGGAATGAGAAAGTTGGAAACAAAGAAGAAGAATCAGTAGTTGGAAAATATAGCCTTGGTAATAAAAATTATGCCAGGGATTGCATGATAGAATTTTACAAGACCAATGACTTATTCAACAGAAATAACCTTCCTGATGACACAAAGTCTACTACACACATGGAGGAGTCCTGGTGGCACAGTGGTTAAATGTTCAGCTGCTAACCAAAAGTTTGGCAGCTTGAATCCATCAGCCACCCCTTGAAGCCCTATGGAGAAGTTCTGCTCTGTCCTACAGGGTCACTATGAGTTTGAAATGACTTGATGGCAATCGGTTTGGTTTTTGGTATACACATGGAACTGGCTGGATGTAATACACAGGAATCAAATCAACTACATCTGTGGATGGAGAGGCTCAATATCATCAGTTAGAACAAGACCATCAATCGCTCATATGCAAGTTCAAGTTGAAGCTGAAAAAAATTAAAACAAGCCCACAAGAGTCAAAGTGCAACCTTGAGTATATCCTACCTGAATTTATACATCATCTCAAGAATAAATTTGATGCGTTAAACACTAATGACAGAGGACCAGACAAGTTGTGGAATGACATCAAGGACATCATACACGAGGAAAGCAGAAGGTCATTTAAAAAAGCAGGAAAGAAAAAAAAAAAACTAAAATGAATGTCAGAAGAGACTCTGAAACTTACGCTTGAATGTAGAGTAGTTAAAGTGAATGGAAGAAATGTTGGTGTATAAGAACTGAACAGAAGGTTTCAAAGGGTGGCTTAAGAAGACAAAGTAAAGCATCATAAAAAAATGTGCAAAGATCTGGAGTCAGAAAACCAAAAGGGAATAACATGCTCAGCATTTCTTAAGCTGAAAGAACTGAAGAAAAAATTCAAGCCTCTAGGTGCAATATTGAAGGATTCTGTAGGCAAAAAAATTGAATGATACAGGAAGCATCAAAAGAAGATAGAAGGAATACACAGTCACTGTATCAAAAAGACTTTGTCAATGTTCAACCATTTCAGGAGACAGCATATGATCAAGAACCAATGGTACTGAAGGAAGAGGTCCAGTCTTCACTGAAGACACTTGCGAAAAACAAGGCTCCAGGAATTGACCGAATATCAATTGAAATGATTCAACAAACTGATGCAGCACTGGAAGTGCTCACTCATCTATGCCAAGAAATTTGGAATACAGTTACCAGGCCAACCGACTAGAAGAGATCCATTTTGTGCCCATTCCAAAGATGGTTCAATTGAATGCAGAAATTATCAAACAATATCAATAATATCACACACAAGTAAAATTATATTGAAGATAATTCAAAAACGGTACATCAACAGGAAACTGCCAGAAAATCAAGCCAGATTCAGAGGATGAGGTGGAACAAGGGATATGATATCATTGCTGACGTCACATGGATCTTGGCTGAAAGCAGAGAATACCAGAAAGATGTTTACCTGTGTTTCATTGACTGTGGAAAGGCATTCGACTGTGTGTACCATAACAAATTATGGATAACTGCAAAAAATGGGAATTCTAGAACACTTAATTGTAGTCATGCAGAACCTCTGCATACATCAAGAGGTAGTCATTCGAGCAGAATGGGGGATACTGAGCAGTTTAAAGTCAGGAAAGCTGTGCATCAGAGTTACATCCTTTCACCGTATTTATTCAACCTGTATACTGAGCACATAATCTGAGAAGCTGGACTATGTGAAGAAGAATGCATTATCAAGATTGGAGGAAGACTCATTAACAACCTCGATATGTGGATGACACAACCTTGCTTGCTGAAAGTGAAGGGGACTTAAGCACTTACTGATGAAGATCAAAGACTACAGCCTTCAGTGTAGATTACACCTCAACATTAAGAAACCGAAATCTTCACAACTGGAATTGCGAAGTTGTCAAGCATTTCATTTTACTTGGATCCACAATCAATGGCCATGAAAGCAGCAGTCAAGAAATCACGACATATTACATGGGCAAATCTGCTGCAAAAGACCTCTTTAAAGTGTTAAAAAGCAAAGATGTCACTTTGAAGATGAAGTTGTGCCTGACACAAGCCATGGTATTTTCAGTTTCCTCATATGCATGTGAAAGCTGGACAGTGAATAAGAAAGAACAAAATAGAATTGATACTTTTGAATTATGGTGTTGTCAAAGAATATTGAACATATCATAAACTGCTGTAAGAATGAAAAAAATTTGTCTTGGTAGATGTACAGTTAGAATGCTCCTTAGAAGCGAGGATGGTGAGAATTCATCTCACATACTTTGGACATGTTATCAGGAGGGACCAGTACCTGGAGAAGGACATCATGCTCTTGAAGTAGAGGGTCATGGAAAAAGAGGAAAACCCTCAATGAGATGGATTGACACAGTGACTGCAACAATAGGCTCAGTCATAGCAGCGACTGTGAGGATGGCACAAGACTGGGTATTGTTCCGTTCTGGTGTACCTAGGGTCACTATGAATCAGAACCAACTTGATTACAACTAACAACAACAAAAGGGACTTAATACATGATATTCTTTTGTGTTATTATTGAACAGATTTCACACCCGTTAAATTAGTAAGAGATAATATAAAAGTCAATTGATATATACAAATGAATAAGTAAATAAATACAAATTAACAATTTTTAGGTAAATGGATTTCTCATAACATATTGTTCTGGCATAGTAATCTAGATACATAGTCATTATTTCTATAAGAAAAAATCTATATGCTAGCTGGGGCACAATTCTAGGAATCCAACACCATCCTCTGAATCTATGATAGAACTGTTTCATAGGATGACAAATACTCATTACATATGCCACTATTCCCACCTCTCCAAACATTTTTTAATCATAGAACTCTCTTCTAAATGTAATCGTGGCCTTAAAATTCCTCTCCATATACTCGAGGAAGCTATTGTTATTGACCTAAATAGATACAGTAGTCAGATTTTGATATAGCTGCCATCCTTTATTAGGTAATATTCTAGATTTCAACTAACATCTAAGCTCCATTGATTAGTGCATCTGAAATGGTTAAAATGAATTCTAGAGCTTCATAACATATAATAATGTAATTTTGTGTCTAAATTTGAAGGAACTCCTCTACATTTCTGCTTAGCAAGATTGAAATAGAAGGCATACATCCCATGACATTGCAATGCTATCTCTAGTCATATACTCTGGAGACCCTCTTACAAGGGTGTACGAAGAGTCACTTTATGGCAGGCAACATTTATTAATGGCAAAAGTAGAACCAATCTAAATAGTAATCACCAAGAAAATGGGTAAATAAATTGCAGTATGCCCATAAAATGAAAGGTTAACAGTTAAAATGGATTAGCTAAATCTCTCATATATTCATTCTTCATTCATTCAGCAAATGTTCTTTCTGTATTCTCTACACTAATTTGTCCCTGAACTGATTCGATGCCTTCCATATTCTTTTACCACACAGCCAGCAGGTTACCATATATCTCTTGCCACTCTGCCTACAATTTAGATAGTTTTTACTAGGTGAGAAATGACGGTCATTAAGCAAGAAACTTCTGTTGCAAAACAAAAAACTTAACAAACATTTTATCTTCAATATATTTTTCCTCTCTGCTTAAGAGAAAACAGTGACAAAGATCAATCCATTTACAATTAATTTCCTTTAATTAAATCAAGTGAGGGCACAGCTTTCTGTGTACATTCCTTTTTCAGTATTTTTCTCAACATAAACAACACATCTGCACTTTGTTTACCCATAGTTGAGAAAGGCGATCACAAACCAAATCCCATTCGATCTTTCATCATACGTAACAAATCAAATTTAGAAAAACCCAACAGTATTTATAATATATATTTCCAAATTTTCATATTACCTGAAATGGTGCTTAAAAACTTGCTTTTAAGAGAGGGGGCACCTCATACCACCAAGAAAGCAGTGCTGGGAGCAGAGCGTGGCCTTTGGGCCTGAGGTCCCTGCACGGAGAAGCTCCTAGTCCGGGGGAAGATTGATGAGAAGGTGGACAGAGAGAGAAAGCCTTTCCCTGGAGCTGACGCCCTGAATTAGGGCGTTTAGCCTACTTTACTGTGAAGAAATAAATTTCTCTTTGTAAAAGCCAAAAAAAAAAAAAAAAAAAAAAAATTGCTTTTAGAAACATTAAGAAATATTAGGCTATCTGTTGAGATAAAATGAATAAAAATGGAAGTGAAATGATTGTTATTTCTTGAGGTGATTTCCATTTTTCACTTTATTCACTGAATTCAAAAATAATATTTCTACTGCTGCCCTCTTTGTACTTCTTCCTACTTCTCATAATCCATCATAGTCATCTGTAGAAGAAAGTCATAATATTGTCATGAACGCTATTTTGAATGACAGCTTATCTTAATGGCACATCTATACTACTTCCTGATTTCCTGTTAGGTTTTCAGCTCCAACTTTGTGCTAATCCAGTGTTTGAATTCTTTGTATCAACTGATACTATTTATAAGGCAATCTTCTGCAATCCAATTATTTCTACATAGTTTCACATATATTGGAGGGTGCATTCCTGACACTAGAAGTTTGCTTTATTTAATTTGTAACTCACCATGGGAATTGGCGTTGTATCTGACAATTAGAAAGGAACTAATAGTTATTTTTAAAAGACATGAATCAATAATAGATAACTTTCACAGTTTTCCTGCTCTCACTTGACCTTCTTTACCTAATAAATTATATTTCTATTATATTTTAGCAGTTTTTAAATTCATTATTGAAATAATATGGATGACTTTGATTGGTTCACATTCTTTTATTTTTCATTGGTCACAGTATAATCCAATAAATACTTTCTCTAAGCTTTTTAATTCAATGTGAATTAAAACAAGACAGTTGTTATTTTTATGGAGAACGGAATGAATGATATTTGGAGTTACATAAATAACCCAAAAATTGATATATGTCTTTCATCTATTTATACACTCTTTAAATTCTGTCTTCTACTTTACTTAATATGTGCCATTTTCCATTTTAAACATTTGTTTCAGTTGCGTAATATTTTACATACCCATTCATCCTACCCATTCTATACTTTAAAGCATCTTTTTTTATTGTCTCCATGCAGCAACTTTAGTTTTTATGGATCACATGATCAGTTCTTTAAACTTACCAGGTTTTAAGATAGTTTTTACTAGTAAACTTAATTTCAGAGGTATTCAAACTTTTACTCAGGACCAAATATTATAGTCTAAAATAATGTTTTTTAATAATTTTCAGACTTAATATCTTCACTGAGGAAAGATGATCCAATTTTTTTCTAAGCCTGGATTGCTAGACATTGCATAAATGTTTTCCATATGTTATTTAAGTTCAATTTTACATTAATTTTCTGAAGTATATTAGTCCTTTTTTACATAAAAGAAAAAACTGAGATTCATGGAGTTTAAACAACTTGTCTCCAAGATAAATTCATTTGTTAAGTGGAGAAGCTGAGAAATAGTAAACACAAGGAATAGAAAATCTATGACCTCTATTTCTACAACTGAGAAAGAAATGTAATTTTATTGCTTATAAATCCCAAATAATAATGTCTTCACACCATCTTCTACACCATTTGGCTTTGATGATAATATATAACATATTTTTTTATTATTATTTTTTGCTGAATAGGTAAAATGTATCAAGATAAACTCTAAACGCAAAAAGCAGCTCAATTTATTCAAAAAGTAATTAAAAGATTAACAGAACATTTATTTCCCTCAGGCTGGCATGATTTCACCTCTGCCTTTTATTTCTATTCTCATCCTGATGATCAATCATGTTATGCACAGTAACCTGTCAAAATGTGCTGTATTAGCAAATCTGGGATGCTTTGCTCATCTTTCCCCTTAAAATCCACACATTTTAATATGACAAATGAACTCAAGTTGGTATCGGGAAGGAAGTAAAAGCAGAGAGTAGACCAAGATCACCTTGCTTTGAAATCTTTTATCATTTTTTCTTCCTATTGATTGAAAAGCTTTGGTGATCATGGTGAATACTGTTCGATAAGAAATTTTCAGCATTACGTATAAAAACATATGTTACAATTTTAACCAAAATGAGGGGAAAAACATGCATCTTTTATTATGTAAATCTTATAATGACTCACAGCATTCTATAATAAACAACTGATGTAAACCCATCTTTCGTTAGGAAGAAACAGAGTCTGGCTCATTTGACATTTCCTGTGTCTATAGTTAAACTCTTTCAAGTTAATTCCTGTCATGCTAACAATTTTATTTTACTCTTCAAAGTACAGTAACTTTAGTCCACTAGTGAAAGAATGGCATGTAGAAAGTCCCAAAATGGCAATAATTTATTAAATATCCAAAAGAAATAACACCAAATATTTTCTAATCAATTAAAGTATCTACTAATGTTGAGTGTCTCTACTGCTATTTGTAGCAGTTAGGCTGCATCCTGTCACAAGTAACAAAAGACTCAACCCAAGCAGATAGAGTCTAGAGAGAAAAATTTATTATTTCATATAACAAGTATTATGGAGAAAAGTGGCTTCAGATTGATGAATTTAGCATTTTTCGAAGATCTAGGTGGTCTCCATCTTTCTGGACTGCCATCTTTAGCATAGGTTTCAAACAACCAGCAATATTTCCCTTCAAGGTCGTAAGAAGGCTGTAGAAATTCTGGGTGTCATTATTTCAGTCAGCTGCATCCACAGGCACAAGAATTGGGAGAATCTCTGATTCCCATCCCTTTTTAGGATTGAGAAAACTTTTGTAGGAACGTCTCAGCAGATGTCTCCTTACTTCATTTTTGCCAGGTTTGCATCACATGCTCATGCCTGAAGCAGTCACTGGCCAAGAGAATTGTTCTTTCATGAGTAGTTTTGATTTTATTTACTCCCTGGTCAGGTGACTGTCAATACATGAATAAAATCTGACTTCTGTTTTCAAGAAATAAGAGACATATGTGTAGGGATGGCTTCAGGTAAGTAAACAATAGTGGCAGTCAATAATTTATGCGATGCTTGTTGTTGTTGTTAGGTGCCATCAACTTGGTTCTGACACATAGTGATCCTATGTACAACAGAAAGAAACATGGCCCAGTCCTGCACCATCCTCACAATTGTTGCTATGTTTGAGCCTATTGTTGCAGCCACTGTGTCAATCCATCTCATTGAGGGTCTTTCTCTTTTTCACTGAACCTCTACTTTACCAAGCATGATGTCCTTCTGATAACTGGTCCCTCCTGATAATATGTCCAAAGTACATGAGATGTAGTCTCTCAATCCTTGTTTCTAAGGAGCATTCTGGTTGTACAGATTTGTACAAGACAGATTTGTTAATTCTTCTGGCAGCCCATCATATATTCAATATTCTTTGCCAACACCATATTCAAATACATCAACTCTTCTTCATTCTTCCTTATTCATTGTCCAGATTTCACATGCATATGAGGAAATTGAAAATACCATGGCTTGGGTCAGGTGCAACTTAGTCCTCAAAGTGACATCTTTGCTTTTAACACTTTAAAAATGGGTCTTTTGCAGAAGATTTGCCCAGTGCAATATGTTGTGTTGCTACAATCTTTATTTTTTTTCCTTTTGTGTAATATGTATTCTCAAAGTATAAACAGGGAAGTAATGGTTCTACTAATTAACAAGGACAATTGATTTCCCTCCTCTTGAAGTTGTTCTGTGATATCATGAGGAGGATATAAAATATTGGTCTGAACCATGATCACATTTTCATTTCATTAATAAATATAAGAATGCATAGAACATAACTAGAAAAATATGGCAATGAGGTATAGAATGAGGTGGTAATTGTGTCTGTGTATCTCTTCAGTTTTAGGTGACTAGAATACAAGACAGTATAAAATAACTAAGGTAATATGATAAATGCAATATCCACAAAAGAATGAAGAAATTAATGAAGACTCAGACTACAATGGAAGGCGTCATAGAAAACCTATGCATTGAGCCCAATAGTAAAGTATGTGTAGATTTCAAATGGAGATAGAACAAAACTGAATCTTTGGTAGTGAAGGAAGCAGAATAAGCAGATATGTGGAAACAGGGATGAGCCTAGTAAGTGGAATCAGCTTTGAGAATAATAGAGAGTTAGGGGCATATCGGTTCAGGGCAGGAAGTCTGAGTTCAAGATCAGTTTTTGAAAATTTACCCTTTTATATTACTTTTTCTGTAAATCAGACATCAAATTCTTTGAGGAGGGAGTCCTTTAGATATGCCAGGTGGCCATGGTTTTCTCAGTTACTTTCCCTGCTGGCATCTTTAGGTCTCAGAACAACACCCCATCCACCTTCACTTTTTTGTTAAAAAGATACAATTCTGACACATAGGGGCACAGTTATGCAGACTTCCTAGACATATCCAAACAACTCTAGGGATTGCTTTACTGGGCTAAAAGGCTTAAGACCATAGTCTCGTGGGGCAACTTAGTCAACTGGCATAACATAATTCATAAAGATAGTGTTCTATATCCTAGTTTGATGAGTAGTGATCTGGGGTGTTAAAAGCTTGTGGGTGGCCATCTAAGATACAACTCTTGGTCTCTACTCAAGCGAAGCAAAAGAGAATGAAGGAAACCAAAAATTTCAAAGGAAAAACTAGTTCACAGGACTAATAATCTACAAGAACCACGGCCTCTTCTAACTTGAGACCAGTAGAACTAGATGGTGCATTTACCACTGCTGACCATTCTAACTGGGGACACAATAGAAGGTACTGGATAGAATGGGAAAAAAATGTAGAACAAAATTCAAATTCCTAAAAAATGTCAGACCTACTGGACTGATAAAGACTAGAGGAACCCCTGAGACTATTGTCCTAAGATAGTCTTTGAACTTGGAACTGAAACTATTTCTGGAGGTCACCTTTCAGCCAAATAATAGATTGGCTTATAAAACCTGTGAGTAATGTGCTCCCATGAACAATCAACTATATGAGACCAAATGGTCAAAATTTACCCAAAAGAAAGGTGAGAAGGCAAGGAGGAGAAGGGAGCTAGATCAATAGAAACAGAGCGAACAGAATGAAAATAATGGGAATGCCAGTGTGGCATGTGTAGCATTAAGCTTACAGCCAAACTAAGTGAACCTACCTGGTCAGAGGGACACCATCAGAAGGTAATCTCCCAGGAGATCAGCAAGAGGTAGGCTCTCCATTGTGTTCCTCAGCCACAATGTGAGGTGGAGGGCAGGTGCAGAAGAATCTATATTCACCGGGACAGTTTCCAGAAGCCAGGACCTTTGATGAGTCATATAGCTGTCCCATTTAAGTCTCTCACCAACGACACAAAGTGGGGTGTGCATGGAAACGTCATCATCTCTACCAGGACAGTTTTCAGCCAGGAAGATTACTTGTCTATTGTATATTATCTGTTTCTTATTGTAAGTAGTGACAGCTACTTTCCATGAGCTAACATGTGTTCAGGCTCTGATGGGAAGGGTATAATGTTTATGGAGCAATCGATATTAGCTATTTGGTTCCCTTTTCCTCATGGCTTCCTGGCTATCTAGAAATAGCCTGGGAGTACAGTGCAGATTTCTCATGTTACACCTCAGTTTTGGTGTAGCACAGCAGGGTCTGATATTGCAGTCTTACAAGTTCCTTTGGAGAAACAACTGTGGAAAACATAGAAGAGCTCTGAATTTAACCCCAGTGACAGATTCACCATTTTTATTTTCTCATGCTGACTTTAGAAAAGCTAATTAACTCCTCCGAACATCTATGCCATCACCTGTGAAGTATGAATAATAATCACACCTATTGTCAGAGTTGTTAAAAATCTTGCATAGGTTATTAATACTTACTAGTTCATTTTTTTTCATGACATGCAAGTTCCATATGCATATAATCTTATCAGTAGCTCTAGGTAAGCAGCTTTGACTATTGATATACAAAATTCACAATGAATTAAAAATATGGAGAATCAAAGGAGTCAACTGTTTTGGAAAATGTTTGATTTAAAATCAATGAGCTGGCAGATCATTATCCATAAGAGAAATGCAAATCAAAACCACAATGAGACACCACCTCACCCCAACAAGTCTAGCATTAATCCAAACAACACAAAATAATAAATGTTGGAGAGGTTGTGGAAAGACTGGAACACTTATACAATGCTAGTGAGAATGTAAAATGGTACAACCACTTTGGAAATCAATTTGGCACTTCCTTAAAAAGCTAGTAATAGAAGTACCATACAATCCAGCCACCCCACTCCTTGGAATATATCCTAGAGAAATAAGAGCCGTCACATGAATAGATATATGCCCACCCATATTCGTTGCAGCACTGTTCACAATAGCAAAAAGATGGAAACAACCTAGGTGCCCATCAATGGACAAATGGATAAATAAATTATGGTATATTCACACAATGGAATACTACACAACAATAAAGAACAACGATGAATCCATGAAACATCTCACAACATGGATGAATCTGGAAGGCATTATGTTGAGTGAATTTAGTCAGTCGCAAAGAACAAATATTGTATGAGATCACTATGATAAGAACTCAAGAAAAGGTTTAAACACAGAAGCAAACATTCTTTGATGGTTATGAGGGTGGGGAGGGAGAGAGAGGGGAATTCACTAACTAGATAGTAGACAAGAATTATCTTAGGTGAAGGGAAGGACAACACACAACACAGGGAAAGTCAGCACAACTGGACTAAACCAAAATCTAAGAAGTTTCCTGAACACAACCAAACAATTTGAGGGACGGAGTAGCAGGAGTGGGGGTCTGGGGACCATGCTTTCAGGGGACATCTAGGTCAATTGGCATAACAAATTTCATTAACAACATGTTCTGCATCCCACTTTGGTGAGTGGCGTCTAGCATCTTAAGAGCTAGCAAGCGGCCACGTAAGATGCATCCATTGGTCCCAGCTCACCTGACGCAAAGGAGAATGAAGAACACCAAAGACACAAGGAAAGTATTAGCCCAAGAGACAAAAAGGGCCACATAAACCAGAGACTGCATCAGCCTGAGAACAGAAGAACTAGATGGTGCCTGACTACCACCAATGACCTCCCTGACAGGGAACACCACAGAGAGTCCCTGATGGAGCAGGAGAAAAGTGGGGTGCAGAATTCAAATTCAGGTAAAAAGACCAGACTTAATGGTCGGACTGAGACTGGAGGAACCCCAGAAGACATGGCCCCTGGACTCTCTGTTAACCCAGAACTAAAACCATTCCCAAAGTCAACTGTTCAGACAAAGATTAAACTGGACTATAAGACATAAAATGACACTCGTGAAGAGTGTGCTTTGTAGTTCAAGTAGATATATGAGACTAAATGAACAGCTCCTGTCCAGAGGCGAGATAAGAAGGCAGAAAGGGATAAGAGCTGGTTGAATGGAGATGGGAAATCCAGGGAGGAAAAAAGGAGTGTGCTGTCACATTATAGGGATAGCAACTAAGGTCGCATAACAATGTGTGTATAAATTTTTGTATGAGAAACTAACTTGAGCTGTAAACTTTCACTTAAAGCCCAATAAAAAAATTTAAAAAACCATGCAAAGGAATAAAAAGTCATGTTTCCATAAAGATTTTCATATTTTACAGTTTGTAATCTAGCCCTAGTTCATACAATGTTTTAAAATTAAGATAACATTTTTAACGTTGTATTAATAAAGTTTACAATCAATAAAAAATAAATAAATAAAATCAATGAGCCGATATCTTTCCAACAAAGCATCTCCCTTTCTGTTAGTGTGATTTGTGAGACTGACAGTTTCTGGATAACTTTAGGATTTACCTCAAATACTGATGTATCTGTCACTAAAATATGTGGACTAATGCCATTCTTTGATTTGTAGCATTAGTATATAAATAAAATTTTGTGAAGTAAAAATTGTATGCACATATTTGAAGCTAAGAAGCTATTGACTGTTATAAAGAAGTTAGTCCTGATGTGTTCTTTGGACAGTGTTCACTGTTAAAAGTGCATTTAAAGAATTAATTTTAGCATGGCTGAAAATAAAGAACAGATGATCATTTGAAAAAATCTGCCAAGATATCGATGTCTGCCATAAGACTTTGTCTCAACTTAATAGCATTGAATAGTTAGTCTTAGAAATAGTGAAATCAAGAGTGAGTCTTTGTAGGACTGCTTGTTATTAACTCATACCTGTAAATAAATAAGCAGCTCCATCTGTTGTGTGGTGTTGTCTTCTCTTCAGACCTCACAGACTCACGTTTTATATGTCAGTGTTCAAGTGTAAATCAGAAAGTAAATCCGGACCACCCAAATACTATGCAAACAGAAGAAACTGTTTAAACACAATAAAAGTGCATCCAACATGACTGTCTTGTATGTACCACTTAAAAGTCTATTGATCATGAGGCATTACCTCACTACATAAAACTTTGCATTTGTCCTAATTTTAGGCTGCATACATAAATTCAAGGTTCTCTTTCCCACACTTGACAAATTTTCAATTTCATTTTCACGTTTTCTGCTACTTAAAAAATTCATTTTATGTATTTCTCATTATTTAAAACTCTCATCTCTGCAAAAATGTCAGTTATATCTCTAATGTCTATGGAATTTGACGAGAGAACAGCTACAAAAAATGCTTTCTATCCCAACTTTTCATTCATTCCTCTTGCTGTAATATAAATAAATCAAAATTATTTTCTAGGTGGAAACAGTAATTTCTGTTTACAATAAAAAGCAAAATTTAACCCTTAACCTCATCAGAAATAGGGAAGAAATACCTTAGAGTTAAAAGATCAAATTATTCCATTGTCTATTTCCCTAAAAGGATATCTGTTAGTCTATAAAGCATACATTGTTATTTCCAAACTCAAGTATATCTATGTGTCTACTGTGGTATATTTTAAATATGAACCGTTTTAAAATATTTTACTTTTTATTCAATATGTATTCTGGGGAATCTCTTAAGTGACAGGTACTGGGCTAAGCTCTAGACATAGAGTGTTGCTGTCGTTGTTAGGTGCATCAATTCTGATTCATAGCAATCCCATGTGACAGAGTAGAACTGCCCCATAGGGTTTTCTAGGCTGTAATCTTTATGGGAGCAGATCTCCATGTCTTTTTCTTGCAGAGCTGTTGGGTGGGTTTGAGCCGCCAATCTTTCCGTTAGCAGCTGAGAAAGCATTTAACCGTTGTGCCACCCGGGTACCAAATAATATACATTCCTTCTACTCAGGGAGTGAGTGCACTACCTAGTCTGAGAAACAAACAAACAAAAATCAAACATTAATTATGCGTCTGTTGATTTGGGAAAAAAGAACAAAAGTACATTTAGGAAAACTGTACTTTATATACACATGAACTCTTCCTTGCTCTTTTTTCTTTCCTCAGTATTTATCATTGTTTCTAAAGTGGAACTTGCTGGATAAAAGTTTGGAGAACACGTTAGTCCATGAAGAGCAAAAGGGAAAAAGCCATAAGAAACAAAATTAATTAAAGAAGATGACTATTCGGACAGATTTCTTGGCAGTAAAAACCTACATGTTGGCCCTGACTCCAAAATGTCATCTCTCCAAAAAGTCTGCTTTTTTTTCCCATTTCATTTTGTTAGTTATAAAGTCCACCAAATACAGGAATTTGGGTGAACAAATACCTTATTTTAAGATTAGAAATATTCCTGGAATAATTATAAATCCCATTAGGGTAAGATACAAGTTAATTTAATTTGTTTCTTGTTATTACTTGAGATCAGCAACCCTGAGCGATGGAATGTATTGAGGATAGGGTAGGGAAGGTGGGTAATCTTGGAAAAAGTGTAAATTTTGCCAAGGATGGAGCAGACCAGAGTTTTAGTCCTTCAGGGTGGTTTTTAAGGCTCCTGAGGTCTCATGAGAGAGCAGGGGAAAGGCAGTACTGGAAACTGGGAAAGGCTATCACAAGTGGAATCAAAACAAAGAGGCCAGAAAAGGAAGAGGTCATTTTCCTTCCAAGTCCTTTCTCCGGAGACTCAGGAATAATATACAGATTGTGTCAGCCAAATAATGGGTTAAAGCAGTAATTTGTGGGCCTACTTGGGAAACACTAACATTTAAACTAGTTTATAGATAAAAATATGCTCTTAGTCCCAAACAACTGACTCACAAATGCACATTTGGAATACAATCCATTCATAAATTGTGGTCTCTTCATATAATTACATTCAGACAAAAATCCTCTGACTCATAAACAAATTAAACAAATAATTTCCTTCCCAAACATCTGTTAGTATGAATTGCAATCTTGTAAGCCACAATATGCCTTATAAATAACATGTTTGCTACAACCTTAGCATACGAACAACATGAAGTCATGAGTTCTTACGGGTCTTGTTAGTCACGATTAACCATTTATTCACAACTTTTCCCCAAAGATTTTAGTAATGACTTTCTAGAGCAAGTGGTGACTTTACTTCTTTCTTGGACAACCTCGAGGAAACATTTTTGAAGATAATAAACTCTGGGACTATTACTAATGACCTTGTCTTTTATTATTTAATGTACTTTCCAAATTCCTTTTACATTTTTATAGATATAATTAATTAAATCCATTTGACTTCAATGGAAATACGGTTTTGGCTACAGAGAACAAATCCAATAGCTACTATTATCAGAGATTTAGAAAACGCTTGATTTCAGATAACATAAAATAGAGAATGGATGTTATTGGACAGAATGATTAACTAAATTTGTTAATCAGGAGCCAGCTGTCTTCCAAAATTACTTGCCAAACATGATTTTCTAAAGTGATAATAAGAAAATCCAGATATTAGATGGTAATAATACTTGCCAATAGTTATTAAGTGCTTGCAATATGCTGTGTACAGTTGTAAGGCTATATAAAAGTATAATATCATTTACTCCTCACAAAACTCTGTGATATAGGCACCATATTTATGACGCTTTTAAAATTAAATAAAATGAGGCAGAAAAAAATTAAGCATCTTATTTAAGGTTGCACGGCTAATAAGTGGCTCGAAATTTCACAGCTAAGTGGTGAAAGAGTGAAAATTAAGGGGTAACTTCCCCTCCTCTCACCTAAAGGAGATAGGTTTTAACAGGACCTCTGACAGGGCGCTTACGTGAGGTCCTCTGCCATGTGTGTTTTAGAGGGACAGTGATACTTTCCTGGTGTTTAACTCCTGCTGGAAAAGCTTAATGTTAACATTCTAAAAGTGGGGGAAGAAATATTCAAAGAGTGTATATTTATACTAACATTAATATTTATATATGTTATTTTTATGTGGCATTTGAGATAATACATCTACTTTTAATTTCTGTGGAATACCTGAAAACAGGTATTATATTTTACTTCAGGGTATTATATTTTAATATTTATATATATTAAAACAACTAGCAAATGGGGGGATGTAAGTAACATTTAGAAGCAAATGAAGAGCTCTGAAGTCCTCAGAAAGACAAGAAATCACACTGAAAACCTCTTTAAGTCAAAGAAAATTATTGTGCCCCAAATCCTTTACTTGTAATTCTAATGTTATAATTGAAACAGAAGACAGTGTGTCAGTATCAGTTCGTGGTGACACAGATGTTACCCCAATGATCAGCTCCACTAAAGCGGGGCAAGAACTTTTGAAGTCTTAGTTTATTTAGCTCTGTGCTTAGAAACATCAAAATTGAAGACATTATGAATGCATGGATTTGATATTAGCTAGAATAAATAATCTAACACAACAGAAGGAACTTGTGACAAGTGATGAGTGCATTTCAAATATTTAGAAGGTTTTATTTTTCAGATGAAAATAGTCTTCTGAGTTCCTCTGTGATAGAAATATCAATCTAACCGTACTTATATTATAATATGGATACTTTTCCAACGCAAATCCAGCCTGGTTGCAAGTAATACCTAGCACAGGAGGGAATGGAGAAAGATAGGGAAGTGAGTGAAGGTTCCCAATTATCCCCCAGCAACTAATCCAGTGAACAATAAACAAAAACAAGCACAGACCGAGATTTCAAAACTCTGGATGGCAGCTGAGGTGTTGGAGAGCTGGGGTGAGTCCAGAGATGAGGAAAGGAGGATCAAGGATGGCACAGAAACTGGGAGAACCTACGCACTAACATCAGGAGCACTCACTCATTGCAGATATTTTGGGATGGGGCTGGGTAGCAGCCCAAACAGGAAATACAGAAAAGGAGTTAATCTGAGGAGGCTATACCCCAACTTTTTTTAAGGTGCAAAATGGCTGTGGGCTTTCACAGGCTGCACAATTGGGAGGAAGTGAAGGGAGACTGTGGCACTGCAAGAGAGTGCTATTGAATCTGACTAAGGCCTGAGATGAGGGGCACTAGAATCAGGAGGAACAGCAAGGGCAGCAGGGCAAGGATGGTACTCCAGACTGATGGGGTAACACAGAGAGAAAGGCCCACAGTGGGATACATGGGTGAACCTGTGAAGGGTACCCATGAGGGAAAGACATAGAGACACCCCCACCTTTGCCACAAGAAAGTTGAGTCCCACAGCTGATGTCCATGTCTGTGAACAGCTAAAGCTTCTCCTCCCATACTTCTGTATTGAATTCCAGAGATCAATTATCCAGAGCTCCTGAATTAGCACTGAAAAAAAACTAAAGATAAGAGTGTCTTCTAGTGGCTCTCAGGAGAAGATACCAAGCCCACTGTTGCTGGGTTGATTCAGACTCATAACTACCCTGAGAGGCTGAGTAGAGCTGCTCTGTGGGTTTTCCCAGAGATGTGAGTCTTTGTGCAGGCAATCTGCTGCATCTTTGTCCAGTGGAGTGGCTAGTGGGTGTGGCCCAGCCTTTCAGTTGGCAGCTGAGCACTTGGCCCAATCAGGGCATACAATCAATAAATTTTTCTGTAAAACAAAAAGAGAAAATTTAAATTGGAAAAAAAAAAAAGATAACAAAAAGTTCAACAGAAAGGGAGGAGAATATCAGAAATAGATTTATTATGTTAAGGTTGTATGTTAACTGTTGTTCATATGTTAAATGTTGTTGCAGTTGTAAGCTGTGTAATGTAACATATGTGGTAATCACTAAGAAATCACCAAAAAGAAACATTCAGAAGAAAAGGAACTTAGCAATAAGACTCATCACAAGAACACAGCCAAATACAAACAAAAACAGATAAATCAGAATAAGAAAACAAAGAAGATATGAAACACTCAAAAAACAAATAGCAAAGTGAGTGAAGCAGACACTTTGTTTTTGGTAATAACCTTAAATGTAAATGGTCTAAATGCCTCTTACAAAAGGAACACAGCGGTAGAATGGATTATAAAAAAAAAAACATAATTCATCCTTTTGTGTCTTCAAAAAACACAACTTAGACATAAAGACACAGACTGAAAATAAAGGAATGGATAAAACTATTCCATGAAACCAGTAAACAAAAGGAGAGGGGTGGCCATCCTGTTATTGGATAAAATAGACTTTAAATCAAAATCTATTACAAGGATAAAGAAGTACATTACATAACAATAACAGGATCAATCCAGCAGGAAGACATAACAATTATAAATATATATGCACCTAACAGCAACACACCAAAACACATGAAACAAATACTGACTAATATGAAAGGAGAAATAGATAACTCCACAATAATAGTAGGGAACTTCAACATACCACTTTCAATTATAGACAGAACATATAAAAAGAAGATCAATAAGGACATCAAGAACATAAATAAAACCATCATTCAATTGGACCTAACTGACATAACAGAACACTCCCCCCAGCATCCGAACAATACACATGCTTCTCCAGTGCACATGGATCATTTTCCAGAATAGATCATGTGCTAGGATACAAAACAAGTCTCAGAAAATTTAAAAAGATTGAAATCAATCAAGATTGACCGTAATGGTATGATGCTAGAAATCAACAACAGGATGAATAAGGAAAATAAATAAATATGTGGAAACTAAATAATACACTAGTAAAAACTATTGGGTCATAGAAGAAATCAGAAGTGAAACTAAAAAATTCCTAGAATCAAATTAAAATGAAAACAAAACATATCAAAACCTTTGGGACACAATGAAAGCAGTTCTCAGAGGGAAATTCATAGCAATAAATGCTTACATTAAAAAAGAAGATGCAAAATCATTAACTTAAGCTGACAACTTGAACAAGTAGAAAAAGAAGAGCAAAAAAAGTCAAATGTTACCAGAAAAAAGGGAAATTATAAGGATCAGGGCAGAAATAAATGAAATAGAATAGAAAAACAATAGAAAGAATCAACAAAATCAGAAGCTTTTTCTTTGAAAGGATCAATAAAATAGACAAACCACTAGCTAGATGACAAAGGAAAGAAAGCAGAAGCAGATAACCAAATTAAGATTACAAACTATCCAACAGAGATAAAGATGATCATAACAGACTACTATGAAAAATTGTACTCAAATTTGAAAACCTAGATGAAATGGACAAATTCCTAGAAACATACTACCTACCCAAAGTAACTCAAACAAGAGGTAGAAAATTTAAACAGACACATTACAAAAGAAGAGATATACTATGTTATCAAAAAATTGACAACAAAAACAAAAGCCCAGGATCAGAAGGCTAAACTGGAAAACATTCAGAGAAGAGTTGACACCAATCCTATTCAATCTCTTCAAAAACATAGAAGGCGAAGTAACACTACCGAACTCGTTTTATGAAGCCAGCATAACCCTGATACCTAAACCAGGCAAAGACATCACAAAATAAAAAAAAAAGAAAGAAAGAAAATTACAGACCAATATCCCTTATGAGCATAAATGCAAAAATTTTCAACAAACTTCTAGCCAAAAGACTTCAGTAACATATCAAAAAAAACATATGACAAGATCAAGTGGAATTCATACCAGGTTTCAAGGGTGGTTCAACACTAGATAATCAATGCAATCCACCACATAAATAAAACAAAGGAAAAGAACTATATGATCACATCAAATGATGTAGAAAAGGTACCGGATATATTTCAACATCATTTACTGATAAAAATTCTCAGCAAAATAAGAATAGAGGGGAAGTTTCTCAACATAATAAAGGGCATATATGAAAAACCAACAGCCAACGTTATGCTCAATGGAGAAATGCTGAAAGCCTTCATTTAAGAATGAGAACAAGACAAGGATATCCATCATTATCACCCTTATTCAACATTGTACTGTAGTCCTAGCCAGAGAAATAAGACAAGAAAGAGAAATAAAAGGTATCCAAATCAGAAAGGAAGAAGCAAACTATTTCTATTTGCAGATGTCATGAATCTATACACAGAAGACCCTAAATATTCCACAAGAAAATTGCTGGAACTAATAGAAGAGTTTAGGAAAGTTGCAGGGTACAAGATCAACACACAAAAATCAGCTGGGTTCCCCACACTAACAAAGACTACTTCAAAAAAAATCAAGAAAATGATACCATTTACAATAGCTCCAAAACTGATAAAATACCTATGAATTAACCTAACCAGGGACATAAAAGACTTATACAATGAAAATTTTAAAACACTACTACAAAAAACAAAAAGAGATCTACAAAAATGAAAAGACATCCCATGCTCATGGATTGGAAGATTTAATATAGTAAAGATGTCAGTTCTACCTAAAGCAATGCAATACCAATACAAATCCTAACAATATTCTCCACTGAAATGGAAAAACTAATGACCAATTTCAAATGGAAAGGAAAGAAACCCCAAATAGCCAAAGCAATATTGAAGAAAAAGAACAAAGTTGGAGTCCTCACACTCCCCTGTATCAAAATGTGTTATACAGTCACCATAATCAAAACAGGCTGGTATTGGATCAATGATAGACAATAGACCAGTGGAACAGAATTGAGAACTCAGAATTAAACTGAGTCATCTATGGACAACTGATTTTTGACAAGAGGCAAAAATCCATTCACTGGGGCAGTAACAGTCTCTTTAATAAACGGTGCTGGCAAATCTGGATATCCATCTGCAGAAAAATGAAACAGAACCCATACCTCATACTATACACAAAAACTAACTCAAAATGGATTGAAGACATAAATGTTTAACCTAATACCAGAAAATGCCTAGAAGAAAATATAGGGAGAAAACTATGTGGCTTAATATTTGTAAAAATAGGATAACAAACATAACAACAAATGCACAAATAGAATACAAAACAGATAAATGGGACCTCATAAAAATTAAAAACTTATGCTCATCAAAAGACTTTCTTAAAAGAGAAAATAGACAACCTACAAACTGGGAAAACATCTTTGACAAAAAAATCTTCGGGCAAAGGACATGAACAGAACCTTTACCAAAGAGGACATTCAAAGAGCCAACAAATATATGAAAAGATGTTCACGATCATTAGCCATTAGAAGATGCAAATCAAAACTACAATGAGATACCCTGCATGAGGTTCACTCAGGAGATGTGATGTGCAATGTATCTGCCTGAAGACAGATTAATTACAATTGTTTGCAGGTGTGGGGAGAGGCAGGGAGCGTGCCTAGAATCAGTTCATTCAGGTCAGGTTGTCAGATAAAATATAGGATGCCTAGCTGCACTGCGATTTATATAAACAATGAACTTCTTTTCTTTTTGAAAACTATTTCACATATGATATTTGGGACATGTTGTATTAAAAAAGAAAGTCTTTGCTATTTATCTGAAATATACATTTTTTCTGAGTGTTCTGTACTTTTATTTGCTAAATCCAGCAGTCTTACGTTCAGAGGATTTTTAGGAAAGTAAGTAGGAATGATGTTGAATCTAAGCATAGCAGGCAACCTCAACGTCTTACACGAGCTATCTGGGAAAGGGTATGCCATCAGTGATTGGGGGTGTGTGAAAGGGTTTTTAAAAACTAAAATGACTTAGGGATCATCTTATTTATTTATAAAGACTTTTTAAATTTCCTACACTAACTGGGATAAAAATATCTTTGTGCTATTTTTCCAAATATCCCCTAAGAATGCTGAGAAGAGAATATGTCAATATAACAATTTTCCATTAAAATAAATATCTGTACAAAAAGAATTATAAGACAATGGCACAAGTGTTACAACAGAACCATGTTCTCCCAATTTAATGTTAAGTACTCTCTCCACCATTATACAGGGCTGATTGGATAATTGTAACAGATTTTATATCAATCACCTGTGGAGTAATTTTCAATTCTTGCATTTTCTTAGCTGAGAAGAAGGTTAGACCTAAGAATTTAAAGTTTTTGTTTTGGGGATTTATTTGGTGCTCCATAGAAAAAGGAAACTGTATTACTTATTTGACTGAGGCAGTCCCAACACAATGATTTCTAGTCACAGTCTCTGTGTCATCCCATGTGGCTGCTTCATCATAATATAAATTTAATTTAACTATGATGTAATTATTTATGCATATACAGAGTATGGCAAGATAAAATGGCAAGCCAATAATGCACCCATGCAACATTATCCATTTCCATCAACAATTTCTGTGCAATTTGATATCAGGAACTTTGTTTTTCTTTGCAGGATGGTTTGAGCAATTTGGAAGTTGTAGCGAGTATGAGGAAGGTACAGTGTTTGGAGTGTACATAACAATGGTTTACCAGGGCTCCAGGTTTGGACTGGATTAGCTTAGGTGGGGGATGGTCACAGAGTGCCTTGTGTGGTGGTTAAGACTGTAGGTCAACTTGTCTGGGGCAAGATTCTCAGTGTTATGGCGGTTGTATAATGTTGTGATCACTTCCCTGTTGAGATTTGACATGTGATCGCCCCCATGATGGGATCTGCTATGAGTAGCCAATCAGCTGAAGGGGAGTTTCCTTAGGCTTGTGACCTGCATCAAGCGTGTGTGGAAGTTCAGGCAGGGCTTGGGGACTTTTGATCATTCTGGATCCTGCATCTGGCTCCTCCCACAACTAAAAAGGAGGCACAATGCCTAGTAGGCCACTTTGGATTTTGGAGGCAGCATATTCCACATTTGGGTGTACTACTCCAGCCTATTTATCAAGTGACTTGAAAAATCTACTAGTTTTGAGTGCGGCCCAGAATAAGACAAGGCTCTGCAACAGGTTCAGGTGCTGTGCAAGCTGCTCTGCCACTTGGGCAGTAAGATCCAGCTGATCCAATGGTGCTTGAAGTACTTGTGGCAGATACAGATGCTGTTTGGAGTCTTTGGCAGGCCACTATTGGTGAATCACAGCACAGATCCTTAGGATTTTGGAGCAAAGCCTTGCCATCCTGTGCAGATATCTACTCTCCTTTTGAGAAACAACTTTTGGCCTTAGTAGAGACTGAATGCTTAACCATGGAACACTAAGCCACCATGCAGCCTGAGCTGCCCATCATAAACTGGCTGTTATCTGACCCACAGAGTCATAAAGTTGGATGTGGTAGTGGTATATATGAGATCGGGCCCTAGCAGAACCTGAAGGCATGAGTAAGCTGTAAGAGGAAGTGGCCCACATGCCCACAGTCTCCACTTCTGTCACATTAACTTCCATCTCCCAGTCTGCACCTACGGCCTCATGGGGAGTTCCTTATGATCAGTTGACCGAAGAAGAGAAAACTCATGTTTGATTTACACATGGTTCTGTGTGATATGCAGGCACCACTCGAAAGAGGACAGTGGCAGCACTATGGCCCCTTTCTGGGACCTAGCTGAAGGACAGTGGTGAAGGGAAATCCTCTCGATGGGCAGAACTTGAAGCAGTGCACCTGGTTGTTCACTTTGCTTGGAAGGAGAAATGTCCAGATGTGAGATTGTATACTGATTCATGGACTGTAGCCAATGGTTTGGCTGGATAGTCAGAGACTTGGAAGGAACTTGATTGGAAAATTGGAGACAAGGAGGTATGGGGAAGAGGTATGTGGATTGACCTCTCTGAATGGGCCAAAGAAGTGAAGATATTTGTGTCTCATGTGAATGCTCACCAAAAAGTGACCTCAGCAGAGGAGAATTTTAATAATAAAGGGGATAGGATGCCGTGTTCTGTGGAAACCACTCATCTTCTTTCCCCAGATACTCCTGTCATTGCTTAATGAGCTCATGAACAAAGTGGCCATGGTGGCAGGGATGGAGGTTATACATGGGTCCAGCAACATGGACTTACACTCACCAAGGCCAACTTGGCTACAGCCACTGCTGAGTGTCCAGTCTGCCAGTAGCAGAGATCAACACTGAGTCCCTGATATGGCACCATCCCTCGAGATGACCAGCCAGCAACCTGGTTGCAAGTTGATTACACTGAACCACTTCCATTATGGAAAGGGCAGTGTTTTTTTCTTACTCAAGTACACACTTACTCTGAATATGGATTTGCTTTCTCTGCACACAATGCTTCTACCAAAACTACCATCCGTGGACTTACAGAATGCCTTATCCACCATCATGTTATCACACACAGCATTGCCTCAGATCAAGGGACTCACTTCACAGCAAATGAAATGTGGCAGTGGGCTCCATGCTCATACAATTCGCTGGTCTTACCATAATCCCCATCTTCCTGAAGCAGGTGGCTTGATAAAACGATGGAATGGCCTCTTAAAGACACAATTACAGTGCCAGCTAGGTGGCAATACCTTGCAGGGTTGGCGCAATGTTCTCCAGGGTGCTTTATAGGCTCTAAATCAACATCAACTATATGGTGCTGTTTCTCTCATAGCCAGGATCCATGGGTCCAGGAATCAAAGGGTGGAAATGGGAGTGGCACCACTCACTATTACCCCTAGTGACACACTCACAAAATTTTTGCTTCCTGTCCCTACAACCTTATGCTCTGAATGTCTAGAGGTCTTAGTTCCAAAGGGAGGAAGGCTTCCACCTGGAGACGCATCACTGATTCCATTGAACTGGAATCTAAGAATGCCACCTAGCCACTTTGGGCTTCTTATTCCTCTGGATCGACAGACAAGGAAAGGCATTACCATACTGGCTGGTGTGATTGATCCCGACTACCAACAGGAAATTGGGTTAATATTACATAATGGAGATAAAGAAGAGTATGTCTGGAATGCAGGAGATCCCTTGGGGCGTCTCTTAGTACTACTATGCCCTGTGATTATAGTATATGGAAAACTACAGCAACCCAATTTTGACATGACTACTAATGGCCCAGACCCTTCAGGAATGAAGGTTTGGTTCACCCCACCAGGCAAAGAACCATGACCAACTGAGGTGCTTGCTGAGGGCAAATACGGAATGAGTGGTGGAAGAAGATAGTTCTAAATACCAGTTGTAGAAACGAGGACTGTAATTGTTATGAGTATTTCTGCTTCGTATGTGTACATCTGATATTTTTGTTTTCTTCACTTATGTAAGATGTAAAAAGGCCTACTGCATTTTCAGTTGTATGTGTGTTCATTTTATCAAGTTAGTTGCACGTATGACTTTATACTTGTCTTTATTTAGAGATTATGTATGGTTTGGAGAGATGTTTACAGGTGCCGAGTGGACAAGGGGTTGACTGTCATGGTTAAGATTGCGTGTCAACTTGGCTGGGTCATGATTCTCAGTGTTTTGGTAGTCATATAATGCTGTGTTTACTTCTCTGTTAGATTGGATATGTGATCATTCGCATGATAGGATCTGCTTTGAGTAGCTAATCAGCTGAAGGGGAGTTTCCTTGGGCATGTGGCCTGCATTGAGTGTGTGCGGATGTTCAAGCAGGGTTTGGGAGCTTTTCTTCATTCTGGATCCTGCAGCTGGCTCCTGTTCATTTGACATCTGGTTCTTGGGACTTGAGCCGACAGCTTACCTGTGGCCTTGCCTACCAATCTTGGGATTTGTTGATCTTCACAGCCTATGAGCAACAGCCCTGCTCTCCAGCCTGCCGATCTTGAGTTTGCCAGCCCCTGAGACTGCATAAATCAGGAGAAGCCTCTTTCCTAACCCGTAGACTTGGGACATTATGGCTTCTACAACTGTGCAAGCCATTTCCTTGATATAAATCTCTTTATATATATTTGTGTATATATATACACACATAAATATACATGCTTTACTTGTTTTGCTTCTCTAGAGAACCCAGCCTAAGACACCTTGGCCTACCACAGCTAAAGCAGCAAGAAGATAAGGTGAAATTCACAATAGAATTGTACTTTAGATTTTACCTCACAGTTCTACATTTATCTTTAAATCTAATGCTCAAAATAACTTTGTAAACTACATTTAAAATGAACAAACCATAGCCCATAGAATTTAAGTCACTTCCACGATCATACAGTCAGGAATTGGCCTAGTAAGGCTAAATTCCTGGTTTCCAGTATCAGAAGCCAAACTTTAACCACACATTGGTCTCTAACCATTCTCCTAGGATTTTTTTCTTTTTCTTTAGTGAGCGTCAGTGAAATTTGATTTCTCTTAAATGCTACAGGACTTAGAATCCTATAAACGTGTGACTCTCTAGCTGGTGTGGGAAAGATGGTGGGTTTGAACCTAAGGGGTTAGCACAAAGATCTTTATGGTGATGGAATAATTCTGTATCTTGATTACACTGGTGATTACATGATTCTACAGGTGTGATAAAATGGCATAGAATTTTACACACACTATACCAATGCCAATTGTCTGGTTTGGATGATCTATTACAATTATGTAAGGTATTACCATTGGGTAAACTTGGTGAAGGGCACTGGAAATCTGCCTCTACTATGTTTACTACTTCCTGTGAATCTATAATTCTTTCAAAACAAAAAGTTTAAAAAAAATTATACCCACTATCTTAAGAGTCCTTGAAATGGAGGTTACAGTTGACCTTTAAGCCTCATACTGGACACAACTCTTTCTAAATTACACCTTGCAGACATTTCTGGGGAACTTTCAGTGTCTACCTAGGATTTGCATCAAACTGGAAGATTCCATGGTTCTGATTTGGACTACTACTGGAATATTAGTCCTACAACTGGCCCTCTACATTTTCAATAAGATATTACTAAAAGACCCATGCCCTACCCCCAAAATATCATATTATTGTAAGCAGAAAGAGTAGACATTATATAAAAAATAAAGGAATTAACAAGTGGATTTTTAAGGCTTTCAATAAAGCGAATTTATTTAAGTATAGATCTAAGAAGAAGTTTGAGAAAGTAACGTGTATTTATTTATGTAGGAAAATACACAAAATAGAAACTGTGTAATAATTCAATGATAATAGCTTTAGCTGGATTCACATTTTGGCTAACATAATGCACATCATAGTAAAAATAATTTTAAAAATGTGAAATCAAGTGTTTATAGGATACTAGTTAATTTCATTCAGGAGCTCTAACTGAAAGATATTTTCTGCTCCCCTGAAAGATTATATGCATTTATAATAGTAAAATCACAGCAAATTGCTATGAGAATGTGGTTTTTAATCAAAGAAAACATCTAGTTAATGTATTGTGTGTGTTAATGTTTAACTAATGAACACTTTTTTGATTATGTGAGCTTCTGCTGTGAAGCTTTTGTTAAAGAACTTTTGCAAAGAACTGCTGCTGATTACAATCAAAGCTACTGGATTTGTGAGTCATATGCAAGTCTCTTAAAGGAAAAGGTAGACTATCACTAAAATCTAAATCCTTCCTTTTATTAGCTCTATAAAATTAATGACTTTCTGACAAAGCTTTGTGTCATAACATATTCTGACAGCCACATTTAAGTGCACATAAAACTAATTTTTAAGAAATGATTAAAATAAATGATTTGACTCATTTCATAAATAATAATTATTAAATGTAATACTAGGTTTTAAAGCTGAAGAATGTCCGATAATCCTTTATATTTGTAGGGGGTTTAACAGATTACCAAATACTTTCGTGTAAATTATTTCATTTATAGTCACTAATGTGGGAAATTGAAACCCTGGTGGCGTAGTCGTTAACAGCTATGTCTGCTAACCAAAAAGCTGGCAGTTTGAATCCACCAGGCGCCCCTTGGAAGTCCTAGGGGGCGGTTCTACTCTGTCCTTTAGGGTTGCTATGAGTCGGAATCGACTTGACAGCAAAGGGTTTGGTGGTGGTGTTGTTTTTCTTTTTAATGTGGGAAACAGTGGATATTCTTTCCTGTGCAGATATAGCTGCTTCAGATGAGTTAAAACAAGACATAAAACATTTCTGTCACTCCAGAAATTTTCTTTATACCCTTTTCTAGTAAACACCCCCCTCCCAGAGGCATCCATTTTCTAATTTCTGTTGTCATTTTGCCTGGTCTAGAACTTCATGTAATGGAAAAACAGAGTGTGTATTTTCTTGCCTGTTTATTTGGGCTATCATAAGATGTCGGTACATGTGCCAGGACTTCATTTCTTTTTTGCTACGTTGAGTTTTCTATTGTATGAATGCACTAAATGAATGCTTATTCTTTTGTTGATAGACCCCTGGCTTGTTTCCACTTTGAAGCTCTTATGAATAACGCTGCGATGAACATTCTCATACAAGTCTTTCTACGTATTTTTATTTTTCCTGGAGAAATACCTCGTTGTGAAATTTTGGGGTCATTGGGTAAGTATGTATATATCTAACATAAGAAACTAAGAAAAAGCTCTCCAAGGTGGTTGCATCATTCTATATTTCCCTCATAAATGTATGCGAGTTCAGTTGTTCCACATCCTCTCCCACATATGGTATTGCTGGTCCATATTATTTTAGCTTTTTCAATGGATGTAAAACGGCGTTTCATGAGGGTTTTAGTTTATGTCTCCCTAATAACTACGAGGAGCCCTGATGGCGCAGTGGTTAAGAGCTCGACTGCTAACCAGAAAGTTGGCAGTTTGAATCCACCAGCCATCCCTTACAAACTCTATGGGGCAGTTCTATGCTGTGCTCTTGGGTCACTATGAGTCGGAATTGACTTGACAGTGATGTTTTTTTTTTTTTTAAATGACTATGATGGTTAGCACATTTTTGTGTTCTTAATGGCTGTTTTCATATCTTCCTTTGTAAAGTGTCTATTCAAGGTTTTGTTCATTTTTAAATTTTTTATTGTTGATATGTTGTAGTATTTCTTATATTCTGAATATTAGTCCTTTTTTAGATATATGTATTACAAATATTTTCTGTCAGCATATGGCTTGCCTATTCTCTTGATTTATGCGTTTTTATGGGCACTCATTTTAAGTTAAAAAATGCTAATTTATCATTGTTTTTCTCTTATGTCTAGAGTTTTTGCCTTACCAAGGAAATCTTAGACTACCCCCAAGGTCTTGAAGATATTATTCTATTATTTTCTCTAGAGGTTTTATGGTTCTGGCATAGACATTTAGTCCCAAAAGTCATATCAAATTAATTTTTAGGGAGTCCATTGAGGTTCAGTTTTATTTATTTTAGATGAGAATATCATAAGTTGTTCCAGTACTACTTGTTGAAAGGCCATCCTTTCTTCACTGAATTATCTTGGCTCTTACGTTACAATGCGTTTTCCAAAGCTGACTTCATCAATATATATTTCCTTATGAATGCTCTTCTTACAATGTAGCATTGTCAGTCTTTCAAGAGGTGAGGTGTGTTGTGCTCCCTTCTCTTCATCCTTGGCTAGTCTTTGTAACTGCTTTTACCAATAGAATGCAGTGACAATATGTTTCATTTCTTTCAAGCTCATGAAGGTTATATGGCTTTTGCCTGGGTTTGTCTCTCAGAACATAAGTCTTTGGAGCCTTGAGTCACAATATAAGAAGTCTGGCTTCACTGTAGCTGCTTTGCTAGAAAGACCAGGGGGAGAATCATATAAAGACAGAGGTACTTGATAAGCCCCCCGCCATACCAGCCCTCAGCTGTTTTAGTTTTCCTAGCAAGGGCACCTAGCATGTAAATAAATCCTCAGATGATTCCAGACCCCAGACACTAAGCTGCACCGGTTGATGACAAATGGAACTATTTTCACGTAGTCTTGTCCACTTTGCAGATTCATGGGCAAAATGAGTATTGGCATTGTTTTTAATCTATAAAAATAGGATAATTTGTTAGGCAGCATTAGACAACTAATGAAGCCCCTTTGTCAGTAATCAATTGATGACCTATTTATGTATGCATTTCTGAGCTTTCTATTATATTCCATTGATTTGTTTGTGTATCCATATGCCAATATTAAGTTGCCCTAATTATTGTAGTAGTAGTAATAATAAGTCTTGAAATCAGCTAGCTTATGTCTTCCAAATTTGGTCTTCTTTTTCATAATTGTTTTGGTTATTCTAGGATCTTTGTGTTCCTCCATAAATTTGAGGATCAGCTTGTCAGTTTCTTCAAAAAAAGCATAGCTTGCATTGGGATTGCATTTAATCTACAGATTGATTTGAGAAAAAGTGGTCCTTTTAGCAATTTTGATTCTTTCTATCCATGAACATAGTTTAATTTTAAGTGTTCTTCAGTGCCTTTCAATATATTATCAGTATTAGAGGCCTTGCATATATACTTATATGACTTTAATTATACTTGGCCATAGCCATTTGATGTTTATTTTGATATTATTGATATTTTAATATTATTTTTCTATGCATACAATCATGTGTTCTTGTAATAATACAGTTTCACTTCTTCTTTTCCAGTCTCTATACCTTTTACTTATTTATTCCTGTTGTCTTTTTTCACTGGCTAAGATCTCTAGTCCAATGTTGAATATAAGGATGAGAACAGAGAACCTTACTTACTTCTCATCTTAGGAATAATATTCAAAATTTAACCACTAAGAATGATATTAATTGCAGATTTTTCTGAACATGCCCTTTATCAGCTTGAGGACATTCTCTTCTATTTATGGTTTGATGAAAGGTTTTATCATAAGTGACTCATATTTTGTCAAATACCTTTTTTGCATCTATTGAGATGATCACATGATAGTTCTCCTTTATTCTATTAATATGTTGAAATACAATGATTTGTTTTTAAATGGTAAACTAACCTCAAATTCATAGCATATATTCTACTTGGTCATGATCTATTATTCTTGTTATATATAGCTGGAATTTTTTGCTAAATATTATAATTAGGATTTTTGCATCTATGTACATGTGGACTATTTGTTATTTAATTCTCTTTATCCTATCTTTGTAAGATATTAGAATCAGATCCATGCTGGCCTCATAAAAGGCTTTGAGAAGTGTTACTCATTTCTCTCCTCCATTTTCTGAAAGTGCTTATATAAGATTGATATTATTCATTTACTAATACAGAATTTACTAGTGAAGCCATCTGGGCTTGGATCTTTTTTCATGAGAGTAAAAATTTGATTGGATGGAGCTCAGAAAAGTATGGGAGAAATAGAATTTGAGACCACAGGTTTATACAACTATTTCTTTATGACACTATGTTTTAAATGAGGTAGTCAATGGAGAAAAATGTGTATTCAAGAAATTCCTTTCAAGATAGGCAAAATAACCATGTTTAAGTAACTGGCAATTATAACTAAAGAGGCAATGTTAATAAAGATACAAAGGGAAATTGAAGAACTGATATCCTTGAGAAGACAAGAGGGATGGAATCTAGTACAGACATGGGTTGACTCGCTTAGATAAGAGTACACAGTTAACTTCATGTGTAAGATATAAAACAAAGTATGTGTGTATAGATGGGATTACGTTGGTATTATTGTACTCAAATTTTCTCATCAAGCCTTGTGCCCTTGGCTTATTCCCAAAAAGGAAATAACCAGCACTCTGGTCCAAGAGGCCAACCTAAACCTAGCCTTGCATTAGACCTGTGTTGTTGTTCAAGGTAAGCTCCTGAATCAGGAACTTGAGCCAGACGATGCTTAACCACTGCTCCACGGTGGTTAAGAGGTCAGCTGCTAAGCAAAAGGTTGGCAGTTCAATTCACCAGCTGCTCTTTGGAAATTCTATAAGACCGCTCTACTCTGTCCTATAGGGTAGTTATGAGTCAGAATCTACTTGACAGCAAAGGGTTTAGGCACTAAGAAGGCATGCCATAAATACGTATTAAATTGCAAGTACCATACCTATGTTAAGGGGGGGGAGAATAAAAAAGGTATATTTGACTACTTATCATTAAAAAGAATATAACATATGTGCCAGACAAAGGGTTTGCACTATTACCCTTTTATGAGAACTTACAAATCCTTAAGATGAAAACATATACCCCTAAAGAAAAATGTGCAAAAGACATTACAAGGAAATTCACAAAAGAATAAATGAAATTGACTGGCGAACATATGAAAGGTGTTCTGTCCTCACACTTGATGATTAACTTGTATCTATGTAAGGTTAAATAGAATTCCTGGTGGCCCAGTGGTTAAGCACTTGGCTGCTAACCAAAAGGTCAGGGGTTCAAATCCATCACCAGCTCCGTCCGAGAAGAATGTGGTAATCTGCTTCCGTAAAGATATAAAGCCTTGGAAACCCTATGGGGAAGTTCTACTCTGTCCTATAGGGTCACTATGAGTTGGAATCGACTGGAAGGCAGTGGGTTTAGTTTTTTTAGGTGTAAGGTTTTTGAGGCATTGGTGGTTTGGTAATAGAATTCTTGCTTTCCATGCAGGAGATCCAGGTTTGATTCCTGGCCAACAAGGCTTGTGTGTTGCTTTGATGCTAAATAGGTTTCAGTAGAACTTCCAGACTAAGAGAGACAAGGAAGAAAGGCCAGGCAATCCACTTGCAAAAATCAGACAATGCAAACTCTATGTATCACAGACTGGGTAGCATTTTGTTCCGCTGTACATAGGGACGCCATGAGTTAGGGGCTGGCTCGATAGCAGCTAACAACAATGTAAGGCTCAGTTTCTTTCCTGAAATTTTTTACTTCAGGATAGTCACTGAATTGGAAGTTTTTCGTGCTGCCCTGTTTAAGTCAAATCCAACTTCTGAAGATCTGTTTAGAACCACATGGCATCAGTTCTTGACTCTCCTTTAGGATCTGCAGTTGCGTTAATCTACGTTGTTGTCGTGAGGTGCAGTCAAGTTGGTTCTGACTCATAGCGACCCTGTGCACAACAGAACTACACACTGCCTGGTCCCGCACCATCCTCACAATTGTTGCTATGCTTTAGCAGACCACTGCAGCCACAGTGTCAATCCATCTCATTGAGGGTCTTCTCTTTCGCTGACCATCTACTTTAGCAAGCATGATGTCCTTCTCCAGGGACTGGTCCCTCATGATAGCATGTGCAAAATGGGTGAGACACAGTCTCATCATCCTCACTTCTAAGGAGCACTCTGGCTGTGCTTCTTCCAAGACAGATTTGCTCATTCTTCTGGCAGTCCATGGTATATTCAATATTCTTCACCAACTCCGTAATTCAAAGACATCAATTCTTCTTCAGTCTTTCTTATTCATTGCCCACTTTTCATATGTATATTAGGTAATTGAAAATACCATGGCTTGGGTCAGGTGGACCTTAGTCCTCAGAGGGACATCTTTGTTTTATAACACTTTAAAGAGTTCTTTTGCAGCAGATTTGCCCAGTGCAATATGTTGTTTAATTTCTTGACTGCTGCTTTTATGGGCATTATTTGTGGATCCAAGTAAAATGAAATCCTTAACAATTTCAGTCTTTTCTCCATTTATCATGATGTTGCTTATTGATCCAGTTGTGAGGATTTTTGTTTTCTGAAGGCTGTGATCTTTGATCTTTAGAAGTACGTGCTTCAAGTCCTCTTCTGTTTCAGCACGCAAGGTTGTGTCATATGCACATGACAGGATGTTAATGAGTCTTTCTTCAATCCTGACGATGCATTTTTCTTCATATGGTCCAGCTGCTTGGACCATATTTGTTCAGTATACAGATTGAATAAATATGGTGAAAAGATACAACCCTGACACACACATTTCCAGATTTTAAACCGTGCAGTATCCATTTGTCCTGTTCGAACTACTGCCTCTTTGCCTATGTACAGGTTCTGCATGAGCACAGTCAAGTGTTCTGGAATTCCCATTCTTTGCAATGTTATCCATAATTTGTTATGATCCACAGAGTCAAATACCTTTGCATAGTCAATAAAACACAGGTAAACATCTTTGTGGTATTCTCTGCTTTCAGCCAAGATCCATCCAACATCAAAAAGATGTCTCTCCTTCCACGTCCTCTTGTGAATCTGACTTGAAATCAGCCAATGGATGGCAAAGATGTTGCAATACACGTGGTAGGCACCCACTGATCTGAGAAAGTGACTTCTGCAAGTTATGTAATCGGGACATTTATCTTTGAGGTCGAAAACCACTGCATAAATAGATGCTAATGTGGTATTTCTTTCATTTCAGCCATAGTTTATACTCAACCATTAAAGCAAAGCTTCTTAGGATTCTACCAACTCCTTGCCATAGAGTCAATTCTAAATTACAGCAACCCTATGGGGCAGAATAGAACTGCCCCATAGAGTTTGCAAGGCTGTAATCTTTATGAAAGCAGACTGCCACATCTTTCTCCTGCAGAGCAGCTCGTTCTTAGGATTAAACCTACATATTTTTGCATCATTTCTTCTAATAACAATAATTCTTGTTATTGTTATAGTGGATGACGGCAAAGAACTACAGATCGTCACATTTTATCAGTTAATAAACAAATCCTTCCCCACTTAATCACTAAGCTTCATGAGAGTAGGGGCTGGTTCTGTTTTGTTCACTCTAATCCCCTCCAAAACACCAAACCTATTGCCATCGAGTAGATTCTGACTCACAGCAACCAGATAGGACAAAGTAGATCTGCCCCTTAAGGTTTTGAAAGTATGATCTTTACAGAAGCAGACTGCCACATCTTTTTACCCCAGAGAAGGTGGTGGGTTCGAAAGGCTGACCTTTCAGCTAGCAGCTGAGTGCTTTAAACACTGCATCACCAGGGCTCTTCCTCAATCCCCAAATGATAGTAAATTTTTATCAATAAAAACAGGTACATAATAAATATTTCTGGATTAGATGAATAAATAAAAGAAATATATATTTACTTAAGAAGCTGTGATAATTGGTGCTAGGGAAAATCAGGAAGGATTGTATCACTTTCAAAGCACATGTAATATCAAGGGAAGGATTCTAATGTTTGAAGTTAAATGATAAGGCCATATCGCATACTCAAATGCCCTCAAAGTCTAGGCAAGCAATTTAAATGTGTGAAGCAGCTCCAAGTAAGAAAATAATGAATGATAGGACCTTTCATAGAGTAGAGAATCCCTGCTAACCTAAAGGTAATCCAATTGTATTCTCTTAAAAAAGAAAACACTATGCTACTAAACAAAATATGTCTCAGGATTTATTTAAAACCATGGGATATCAGCTATCGATTCTTGTTTAGGATGTGCAGTTGCATTATTTTATAGACTTTCTAAAAATATAATTAAAGTCAAACAGCAAACAAATGGCACAGATTCTAAAACATATGTGGTAGATGCTCACTGATAGGAGAAAACACTGTAGACTTGATAATTCAGTTTTATACATCGAATCACTGTCAGGCAGGAATGGGATCTAGGCAATCTCTGAGGGTCTTCACTGGTTTAAAACATAGAAGCAAGTCCATGTACAAATCTTTACCATTTTATAGACTATGTTTACCCAGAAAAGTTGTTGCTGTTCTTAGGTACCATTGAGTTGGTTCAGACTCATAGTAACCCTATGTACAAAAGAATGAAACACTGCCCAGTCCTGCACAATCCTTAAAATTGTTGCTATGTTTGAGCCCATCGTTGCAGCCACTGTGCCAATCCATCTCGTTGAGGGTCTTCCTCTTTTTCGCTGACCCTCTACTTTACCAAGCATGATATCCTTCTCCAGGGACTGATCCCTCCTGATAACATATCCAAAGTACATGAGAGGAAGTGTTGCCATCCTTGCTTCTAAGGAGCATTCTGGCTGCACTTCTTCCAAGACAGATTTGTTCGTTCTTCTGGCAGTTCATAGTATATTCAATATTCTTTGCCAACACCGTAATTCAAGTGCATCAATTCTTCTTTAATCTTCCTTTCAGAAAAATAAACCTCTAAAATGTTTCCCAGTTATAAGTCTATGTGTCTTTGAATTATATTCTAGACTAACTTAAAAAAAGTCTTCATGTTCTGCAGAGACTTACAGATTATTTACAGAAATTCTATTTGATAAAAAATAACTTTGGATATATTCCCATTAAATTAATATTATATCATTATTTTTTACTAGTCACCATCAATTCCTTCCCTGCTGTCCTATTTGTATTTCTCAGGTAGAGGAGTATTTATTGAATGTTAAATTAATTCCTCTACCAAAACACGTTCTCTCACAAAAGAGAAAGTAAGTGATGAGTACTTTATATTCTACATTAAACCCAGTGCTAGATTTAACACAGGGCTATGGGTGCATATAAATTTTCATAGATACAGTTAATACGTTTCCATTTTTATAGCCCTATCATACTTTTCAGATAGAGATGAAGGGTTGTTTAATCCCTTCTCTTTGATAGATTTATGAGTAGAATATATGTGTACATAGCCTGACTTGCCGGCTCTACATTCGGCTTCTTTTTGAATCAGATATTAATTTGGGAAGACATTTTAAGTTTTAACACAAGAAGGATTTTTCCTCTCTGAATGAATTTAGTATTCCTGGAAGCTTTCAGATGTTAGAGCATTCATTTAGACGCAACAATACAAGATGCACTCAGAAGCAATGGAAATGTCTCTAACCTGCTTAGCTGAGGACCCCGCTGAGCTAAAACATCTCCACACATTTTCTTTCTCATATTTAGGAGAATTGTAAATTGGGGGAAACAGCTACTTCATTTCTGTTTTCTGGCCAGTGTTTGAATCCCACGGGATCTTCTAAGGGATAGGGGTTTGATGGCTTTAGCACATCCTCATGAGAACTCTGTCTGCAAACCACAGCTGAACTGGCAGCCTTTGGTAAGGAGATGTTTTCAGCCAGAAATATGACTACATTATCTCTTCTCCCTGGAGAGGAAGATTTCTTTTGATCAAGTTTGCAGTCACCTCGGGGTCAGAAGGGAACACCTTGCATTCTGTCCTGCTGGCTTTTCCCCAGCCCTAGTGGAGTCCATCTGCTTTCCTGCCAGCACTTGTTTAAACTTCAGCAGGAGCATTAAGAAGGGAGGGGTCAGGAGAGGAATGAAATGTAAAGAAATCCAGGTATGAGTTGGTGGCCAGATGTTTCAGCTAGATGGGCTAATCCCTAGATATTAATACTGTTCTATTGTTATCAAGTCCTATTTTTGTGTTGCTTAAATATACCAGTTTTCAGCACTCCAGTTTTTCTTGCTCTCTCAGGTTTAGAGTTCATTAACCTACCCGTTTAGGAATGTATTTGCAGAACAACAAGCAAATGAAGAAGTTTTCCTGACTGACCAGAGTAGTTTCCTTCCAGGAAAATTTCATCTAGGTATTTTTAAACTAAAAGTTTGCATTCAGTAATCTTTAAAACAAAAAATAAAACCTACACTATTTTATTACATAACTATTTCTCTTTAATAAATAAGACAAAACCATATTCTTTGAAGCTTTTTACTTTTGGAAATGTGTTACCTGTACATTTCCAAAGGTTTTATACATCACCATACACACCTTCTTTTCTGCTGAATCTCTTCACCTTTTGGGAGATTTTTTTATCTGGTAAGTAATGTAAGGTGTTTCTCTAGTTTCCAGAATGAGGAATAAACATAATTGATGATTAGGCACCTAATTCACAGAAAATGCTGCTGATGGGGGTGAAAAGGACAGTGGACTGGGAGTCGGGGAAATTGATTCTTCTAATTCTATCCCTCTTTTCATATGTGAGCAGCATTGAATCATTGCCTTAAACTAAATTAATGCCTGTGACTCATTTTCTTCAAAGGTACTCTGAGGATTGACTAGGCTAGAACTTTGCTTCTCAAAGTGTGAGCTGCAGACCAATAACTTCCATACTGCTGAGGGACTTGTGAAAAACCAAAACCATATCCGTTGCCGTCAAGTCGACTCTATAGCTACCCTATAGGACAGAGTAGAGCTGCCCCATAGGGTTTCCAGGGAGTGGCTGGTAGATTTGAACTGCTGGCTTTTTCGTTAGCAGCCGTATCTCGCTGTAGCTCTTAACTGCTACACCACCAGGGTTCCCGAGGAGCTTGTTAGAAATGAAAAATCTCAAAGTCTTCATCCCCAGAACCACTGATTCAGTATCTGCATTTTAACATGGTTTTCTTTTGATTTATATGAACATTAGAGTTTGAGAACACTGTGTAGTTTAACTTCAAGGACACTTCAGCTTCAATAATCTGTGACTCCATGGAATAAAAATCTCATACCAGTTCTTGTGGAGTCAACATCGACTCATGGCAACCCCACGTGTGTTAAAGTACAACTGTACTTCATAGGGTTTTCAATGGCTGATTTTTTTGGCTCTCCAGGCCTTTCTTTGGAGGCTGAACCTTTAACCTTTCTGTTAGCACCACTCAGGGACTAAAAATATCATAGGGTGTTGATATTTCTGTAGCAGGATGTCAATTTAATCCAAAGTAAGATCTATGCTCTTGCTTTTTGCAGAACTGGAAAGCAAGTGACCAGTTTGGACATTTTTTTTCACATGAATTTATGTGCATAAGGTTTTCATTGTTTCAGTTTGAAGAAAAGGACGGTCAAAGTTACCGAGGTCAGAAATGAAGATGGAAAGGACAATGTAGGGAGTGAAATAACCTCCTTTCAGTCTATCTTCGTGACCGAATTTTGTAATTCTCACAAAAGAGTTCATATAACCAGAAGTTGAATGCTGTCACTATAACCCATGATGATTTCACCTTTGGCAACAATTCAGAGCAGAGGTACTTTCCCCAGTTGCTTCAGTAATACTCAACAGTAGCATCAATGGGCAGTGTGGCGCATCAGAGAGTCAGTATGGCCATGGACTGTACCTATGAGAGAGCCTCTTTCCAGTGGTCTTCGATTGTGGCACTAAGGTGATGTTAGCGGAACAGAAAAAAAAAATGCATGGAATGGTTTGAGAGCACATATACACATCTGGGGTTGCCTAGAACTAATTGTCATACAGTTGAGCACTAAGAATGAATCCATGTTTCCCTTTTCACTTGCAAATATTTTAGTGAATGGTACTCCTATCCAACCTATTACTCAAGCCGTGAACTAGGAATATCCTTGTCTTTCCTTCTCCATCCTCCCGTACACAATCAAACACCATATCTGATCAATTCAAAATCTTAAATGTGCCTACTTCCGGTCAGTTTCTCCATAATCCTCACTGTCACTTCCTCAGGTCGTGGTCTCATCAGCAATACACTTGAAACTGGGCACCCTGAAACTGCTTTTGTTTTCCTTCAATCCACTTGTCGTGGTTTAGAAGTCCACTTTTAATCTTGTTGCTGCATGATTCAACGATTTTATCTCCCTCCATTTCCTTACAACGCATATGAAAGTTATGTGTATCAATTTTAGTTTTCAAATACTTTTATTTCAACTCTGGGTTTTTCTACATGCTGCTCCCCAAGTTTGGTGGGCTATTTCTCCTCAATTTAATGAAACTATTACTCATTTTTCAAGTCTTAACTTAAATGAACTTGAAATAAACTACATAAATTGGACTCTGCTAAAAAGTGTAGAGTGTTATGAAGCATATAACAGGTGAAGTTTGCTTCCTTTCAAAGATCAGAAAGAGATCCCTAAAGGTTTGCTGGGACTCCTAGTAACGCTCATGTTTTTAACAATAAACTTGCTAATGGATTTTAAAGTCAAGAGTGATTCTGTCAGAACTTTAATAGGTTGATGATACATTTCCTTCATAGTACAATTCCTTGATAGAATCATCTCCAATCACTTTTGTTCTGTCATATATATGAAATATAAGCTGGAACTAATTACAAGAAAATCTGAGTGACTAAACAGATGGACTTAACTCTACTGCTATTTCTAGTCAATCATACCACCTTTGTTAATTGTTGATGAATGACTTTGAAGACATAATATCAGAAAAGAATAATCCAGTTAAGGGTAATCAGAATGGCTTTGCAATAGCTCACTATTTCTGACTTTTAGCAGGCAGTTTTGCTACACAGAAAGGCCACAGAGAATTACAGCAACCCTGTTTTCCAGGCTGATCCTTTTCACATCCAGTTACATACACAAGACTAGCAAGTGGTTTAGCAGGCTTTTCTATCCCTCCTATTTCAGACTTGCTTCCAAAAATGAGACTTTTAACTCACAGGACTTGAGCTCTGCTGAGATCCATGCTTTCACTTCGCATGGGTTTCATGTGACCTGTTCCCGCTGATGTTTATTCACATGATTTTGTACAATAAACTTCCTCTTGAGATCTAAAATACCGTGCAACTCAAAGTAAATTAATCCACGATAGCTGAAACTCTCAGATCTTCCCACCAAAAGAAAAACTTTGTTATTTTTCTTTTTCACAGGAGCAAAATTGTACCATGTGGCACATAGTCAATGTTAAATAAAAGTTCACAGTCCTGCATACATCATCTCCCTCACTGGACTCACAATTTAAATTAGTCTGGAGAGACAGAAACAAAAATGAAAAAGACAGTGCAGAAACCAAGAGTAGTGCATCTGTGTCTATTTTCAGGGGGGTAAGAGGGTCCTTACTGAATCCCAGGTACATTTTTACCATAAATGGATATCTTTTCTAATTCCTCTAACATTCACACAGTTTTCAATATACGGAAAAATCTTAAGCCAAGTGGGCTTTTCTTGGCTCCTTTTTTTCCTAGTGAATATTTTACTTAGCTGTTGTGAGATGGTGTCTTCAGAAATTCCTTTCTTCAAGATTCGTTTTACTGGTCATAATATCCCTCCCAACTTGGAAATGTGAGCAGGTCTATATATTTCCCATTTCTTGACTGTTCTGGCAATTTTCCCTGAAAGGGAGGAAAAACCCTATAAAATTTCTTTTGCTCCCCCTGCCCGAGCAGAAACATCTGCTGGAATCATGAGTAGCTTGTTGGCGGTACTGTGCAGCCCCAGCCTGGAGTTGATTATCTCTGCTACTTCACCAGTGTCCGTACACTCAGTGAGGAACACACCGAAGTTTCTGGGAAGACTCATTATAAACAATGGGGACATGGAAGAGAAGAAAGAAGGAAAAGATTCAAAGACTTTTTGGACTGCACATTTTATGAGTTTCAGAACGTAAAATCATTAGACCACCGAATTGCTGGATTAAAAATCTAAGATTAAAAAAAAAAATTGGGTCATCCCTTTCTACAACTACAGCTGCTTGGCAAATGCAAATAAAGAATGACTGGTTGATTTTTTTTTTTCTTTCCCTCCCAGAGGAAAAAAAAGTTATTATTTTAAAGTGACACTCTAGGGAATAAGATTGGTTGCTCACCTATCTGTAAGTTGCAAATTGCATGTTAGCTCACAATGGAATTGGCAATGAATGGTGTTTTCCAGTTTGAGCACATAGGTATCTTTATTCTTTGAAGTAGTTTAACAGGTGCAAGTCAGGTCCTGTCAGAAACCCTTATGTACGAAAATGTACTGGATATTTTCCTAAAGGAATTCACTCTACCCAATGTACAACGTAACTAGTTGCAAGATTTTTGGTGTATTGAGGAGCCCTGGTGGCACAATGGTTAAGCAGTTGGCTGCTATCCAAAAGGTCAGCAATTCAAATCCACCAGCCACTCACTGGAAACCCTATGAGGCAGTTCTACTCGTCCTATAGGGTCACTGTGAGTCGGAATCGACTCAGCAGCAATGGGTTTGGATTTTTGGTCAATGCAAATAGATGAAAATAACCCCAAGCTCTTTGCATCCTTCAGGAACTCTGGCCATTTTATTATTTTTTTTACCATTAGTTTTTCTAAAGCATTATCTAACAGGGTCAAAATGGTGCCTTTCATTCTGCTAGGATTTATAGGGGAAAAATTATGAGCAGGTTAGATTGGAAAAGTCTGATAAAAATGAATTTTCATTAGAATTTCAATGTGCAGACCTAAGATGTAAATAAGGAAAAGTTATAAAACTAGTAAGCAGTGGAAGAGTATCTATGGAATAAAGTTCCTTGGTGTGAATGGAGGTGATTTCCTCTGAGACAGTGGTTCTCAAACTTGACTTTGCACCAAGAACCCTTGGAGGTCTTGCTAATTCACACATTAGTGGGTCCCACACCTAGAGTTTCTGACCCATTAGGTCTGGGTGATGCCCAAGTATTTGCATTTCTAACAAGTTCCCAAGTGTTGATCACAGAGCTGCTCTGGAGGCCACACTTTGTGAACCACTTCTCTAAGAAATAGTGGAGGGGCCATGTAAAAATCCCACAGCGTGTGTGTGAACTTTAAGAGAAAGGCTCCTCAAATCTCCATGATATCCATTTCTATGATATCCAAGACTCACTTTCTTCTAGTCCATCAGTCGTCTACCAAGCCAGGGCTACATTTTTATGCTAGGACAGTATAAGGAGGCTATTCTTCCCAAGTATTGTCCTTTTTCATATCTATATGTAAGTATACTACATTTGAAGGAAATTTTTATGTTACATATATATTTATATATATTATTATATTCTATATAACATATCATATATTATTATGCACAATATATAGTATGTACATATGTATAATATAAAAATTTTCTTCAAATGTAGTTTTTTAACAATTAATTGTGCTCATGATTCAGTGGCTTTTAATTTTAGTAAATTCTTTTTGCATTAAAGGAGATTCTATCCTGACCCTATACCACCCCAATTAACACTAAGAGATACAAATACTGTGAACAAGGCTCTCCTTATAAAAGCCAAATCTTTCAGCCAGGATCCATACCCTAGAGGAATGACTGCTGCCCTATATTCAGCCAAAGATCACCAACCTTTGAAATCTTTCCTTACTAACTCCCTATGTTCCTACTTCTCTAATAAACCTCAACCAACATCTCCATGCACCGACACAATCACCCTATTTGGCTGAAATTTTTGTTTATTTTGAGTTAGCGAATTTCCAAGTTACAGAAGCTTATCTTTTAAAACATCTTTTTATAAACATTTTGTACTGATGTAAAAATTTGGCTGAAAGCATTTCTCAATAACCAAGGTTCATCTTAATAAATCTTTAACAGTTTAACATATTCTTATGTTTTATTATAAGGGAAATAAGCCATTGAAGTTTTTAGGATGCTACTCTGAATAGCTTCAGGTCAAGGTTGATTTCTGAGTGCTTAGATCTTTAATTTTTTGACATTTTATTTTGTACCTAATTTTAGAATTCCAGAGAAGTTGCAAAAATAGTACAAATTCTCTTTATATCCTTTATCCTGCTTTCTTTAATATTAATATCTTATGTAACCATAATATTATTATCAAGAACAGGAAATTAACATTGGTTCTGTATTATTAACTAAACTTAAAACCTATTTTGAGTTGTATTAATTTTTACACTAATATCCTTTCTCTGTTCCAGGACACTACTTAGGATTCCACATTGTGTATATTACTTCTCCTTCATCTCCTCCAATCTATAACAGTTCCTCAGACTTTACTTGTTTTTCATAACCTTAACACTTTTGAACCCCAAAAGTGGATGTGAAGGAAACCCAAATAAAAACACAAACAAATGAACCTAACTGTATTGCAAATGAATGACATAACCATACTGAAGGAGCAAGAAGAAAAGGAATAACCCAAGTAACTGTGAAAAACTGTATCTTGACTGGATGCTGTTTTTGTTGTTGTTGTTAGGTACCATCTAGTTTGTTCCGACTCATAGTGGCCCTACGCAGAACTGAGCAAACCACTGCCCAGTCCGGTACCATCCTCACAATCTTTGCTATGCTTGAGCATACTAGAAGATATTAGAAGATAATAAAAGACTAATTAATAAAATATTCCTCACAGGGGTATACTTTAACCATTCTAAAATTACTTTGTGGATATTCTAGAACTGAACAAGTAAGTATACATTTTAGAGTTAATGAGAGCTGAGTTTCTCACTGTGGGAGAAAGAATTTGAGTAAAACAAAGCAAAAAGTTAAAATGAACCTTGTGGTATTGGATTGAAATTAAAGAAATCTCCCACACACACACAAATGCATATTTACGACCACATATAGTGTTGCATTCATTGTCAAAAAACATTTCAAGAGCCATCCTGAAGTACAATGGTGTCAGTGATAGGATAATATCCATATGTCTACAAGAAAGACCAGGTAATACAACTATTACTCAAATTTACACACCAATCACTAATGCCAAAGATGAGGAAATTGAAGATTTTTTTATCAACTTCCGCAGCCTGAAATTAATCAGACAATCAAGATGCATTGATAATTACTGATGATTGGAATGTGAAAGTTGGAAACAAAGAAGGATTGGTAGTTGGAAAACATGGCCTTGGTGATAGAAACGATGCCAGAGATTGCATGATAGAATTTTGCAAGACCAACGACTTCTTCATTGCAAATACTGTTTTTCAACAACATAAATGGCAACTATATATACATGTGGATCTTGCCGGATAGAATACACAGGAATCAAATCGACTACATCCATGGAAAGATATGATGGAAAAGTTCAATATCATCAGTCAGAACAAGGCTAGAAGCTGCCTGTGAAACAGATCATCAATTCCTCATATGCAAGCTCAAGTTGAAACTGAAGAAAATTAGAACAAGTACACGAGAGTCAAAGTACCATCTTGAATATATTACATCTGAATTTAGAGACCATCTCAAGAATAGATTTTATGAGTTGAACACTAATGACTGAAGACCAGATGAGTTGTGGAATGATATCAAGGACATTATATATGAAGAAAGCGAAAGGTCACTAAAAAGACAGGAAAGAAAGAAAAGACCAAAATGGATGTCAGAAGAGACTCTGAAACTTGCTCTTGAACATTGAGTAGCTAAAGCAAAAGGAAGAAATGATGAAGTAAAAGAGCTGAACAGAAGATTTCAAAGGGTGGCTTGAGAAGATAAAGGAAAGTGTTATAATGACATGTGCAAAGAGCTGGAGATAGAAAACCAAAAGGGAAGAACACGCTCGGCATTTCTCAAGCTAAAAGAACTGAAGAAAAAATTCAAGTCTCAGGTTGCAATAGTGAAGGATTCTACAGGGAAAATATTAAACAAAGCAGGAAGAATCAAAAGAAGATGGAAGGAATACACAGTCACTATACCAAAAAGAATTGGTGGATGTTCAACCATTTCAGGAGGTAGCATATGATCAGGAACTGATGGAACTGAAGGAAGAAGTCCAAGCAGCACTGAAGGCATTGGCAAAAAACAAGTCTCCAGACATTGACAGAATACCAAATGAGATGTTTCAACAAGCGGATGCATCTCTGGAAGTACTCACTTATCTATGGCAAGAAATTTGGAAGACAGCTACCTGGCCAACCGACTGGAAGAGATCCGTGTTTATCCCTATTGCAAAGAAAGGTGATCCAATCGAATGTGGAAATTATTGAACAATACCATTAATATCACACATAAAATTTTGCTGAAGATCATTCAAAAGCAGCTGCAGCAGTATATCAACAGAGAACTGTGAGAAATTTTAGCTGGATTTAGAAGAGGATATGGAACCAGGGATATCACTGCTGATGTTAAATGGATCCTGGCTTAAAGCAGAGGATACAAGAAAGATGTTTACCTTTATTATATTGACTATGCAAAGGCATTCAACTGTGTGGATCATAACAAATTATGGATAAGATTATGAAGAATGGGAATTCCAGAACATGTAATTGTGCTTGTGAGGAAACTGTATATAGTTCAAGAGTCAGTCGTTTAAGCAAAACAAAGGGATACAGTGTGGTTTAAAGTCAGGAAAGGTGTGTGTCAGGATTGTATCCTTTCACCATACTTATTCAATCATATGCTGAGCAAATAATACAAAACTACTGAAGAAGAACTATATGAAGAAGAACAGGGCATCACGATTGGAAGAAGACTCATTAACAACCTGTGTTATGCAGACAGCACAACCTTGCTTGCTGAAAGTGAAGAGGACTTGAAGCACTTACTGATGAAGATCAAAGACCACAGCCTTCAGTATGGATTACATCTCAACATAAAGCAAAAAAATCCTCACAACTGGACCAATAAGCAACATCATGATAAATGGAGAAAAAAATTGAAGTTGTCAACGATTTCATTTTACTTGGATCCACAATCAACACCCATGGAAGCAGCAGTCAAGAAATCAAACGATGCATTGCATTAGGCAAATCTGCTGCAAAAGACCTCTTTAAAGGGTTAAAAAGCAAAGATGTCACCTTGAAGACTAAGGTGTGCCTGACTCAAACCATGGTGTTTTCAGTAGCCTCATAGGCATGTGAAAATTGGACAATGAATAAGGAACACCAAAGAACTCAGGCCTTTGAATTGTGGTGGTGGCAAAGAATATTGAATATACTATGGACTGCCAAAAGAATGAACAAATCTGTCTTGGAAGAAGTACAACCAGAATTCTCCTTACAAGCAAGGATGGTGAGACTACATCTCATATACTTTGAACATGTTATTGGGATCAGTCCCTGGAGAAGCACATCATGCTTGATAAAGCAAAAAAGAGGAAGACCCTCAATGAGATAGATTGACACAGTGGCTGCAAAAATGGGTTCAAGCATAACAATGATTGTGGGGATGGTGCAGGACCAGGCAGTGTTTCCTTCTGTTGTACATGGGGTTGCTGTAAGTCAGAACCGACTCAACAGCACCTAACAATACCAACAAATGTATGTGTGTGTGCATACGTGTGTGCACACACACATATACACAGATACTTAGGTCTTTAAAAAGTTGCTTCATTTTATTGGTCTTTCTCCAGGTCTCCAGTTTTAAAAATACCTTCTAGTCACTATGCTTCCCCGTACCGCAACTGGAAGTGTGTTGTTTCTGATATGCTGTGTTTGAGGAAAATAGAAAATTAGTCTTATTAGAATGCTGTAACAGTCAGAGTAGGTCATCTTTAGGTAAGCATTTGAATAATTTGCCTATTAACATTTGTCAATATTTGTTCTAGATTTTATGGCAAGTATTCTGCCATTTCGGAGGTTGCTCTGGTTGGTTTGCTTTTATATACTTGGCTGCATTAGATAATGCCTGCCAATAAACACAAAAACACCAATGTCAGCTTTGTATAGTGTCCAGTCTCCTCTTGTGAGAGTGAGAGCACTTTGAGGACAGAGGTTATGTTTTGCTACTGCCTAGATGCTTACCATGGAGCTCTGGAGGCACAGCGGTTAAGACAGGCTGCTAACCAAAAGGTTGGCAGTTTGAATCCACCAGCTGCTCCTTGGAAACCCTAGGGACAGTTCTACTATGTCCTATAGGGTTGCTATAAGTTGGAGTCGACTTGACGGCAATGGGTTTGTTTTTTTTTTGGTTTAGATGCTAACTATGGTGCTCTGAGGACCCTCAACATTTGTGACTGATTCCTCAAGGAAATCTATGAAGCACGGAGGAGGTGTTTCTTTTGAAGGTGGTTCAGTGGAAAATCTGTCTGCATATTTTGCAAAACTGCCTTAACGTTCTGTGCTTAAATTAGAATTAAATATTCATAAATGTTAAAGGGATTTGGCCCCTTTATCAGTTCTATTGGCATTCCTAACTCAGAGAGAGAGAGTCATCAAAATGCAGGAGTCATTGGGTGGTGCAAATGATTAACATTCTCATCTGCTAACTGGAAGTTTGTAGGTTGAAGCCCACCCAGAAGATCCTCAGAAGAAAGTACTGGTGATCTACATCCAAAAAGTCAGCCATTGAAAACCCTATGGAGGTTCTACTCTGCCGCACATGGGGTTGCCATGAGTTGATATCCATTCTACATCAGCTGGTCTATTTTAGAGAACAAGACCTAGTTTATTTTTCCTGTCTGCAAACTTGGGATATACTTGGTGAAATACTTAGAAAGCATCAATCAAGTTATTTCTTTATGTGTCATCAGAAAAGCTTTTGAGGCTTCCGTCACCCATCCTCTATCTTCTAATTTCTGTTATAGGCAATCTAAATAAAAATAACCAGCAAGAAATAAATAAAAATCAAAGAGACATGTAAGTTTTTACGTGGGTGTTGCTTTATTTAACTGTGCAGCTCTGAAATGAACATTTTATATTTTTTAAATTCAAGAACGTTTTGCATGTAAGAGCCAGCAGTAGAAATCATATTTAAACGATCAATATACCAGTGTGAAAAGGGCATATTTCTGGGACTAAGTATAAGAATAAATTTCTCTGTGTGTGTGTGGTGTATGGTGAGATGTTTCCTATTTTTCCAGTTGGGTATATATATATGTCTCTTTAGAAAAACAAAACAATCATTAAATACAGCGATTAGAGATAATGTAAAACAAAAGAAGGTCAATATGGAACTTTTTACAGCGTACACTGATCTCTTTTGGTACAGCAGTAATGTCTTTGGATGAAGCTACATGATCAAGGCAGACATCTTATATTGTTTATGTGTGTCAGAAGTAAATTTCACCGCACTCTCTGATTATTTTTCAATGAAAATAGCACTAACTCCAAACTCCTACTCTCAGTCATGATGAGAATTATATGCTCAAACATGTTTGAAGCATTCTCTTCCCCTTCCTTCTTAAGTGGACTTGAAATCCAAACAAATATTTGTAGTATTAAAAGAAATGAGAGAAGTATCTTTATCATTCACGGCAACATGAGAGCCCTTTCAATGCCCATTGTCCATGCCTGGGGGGTCCATTTGAAGACAGGCAGCTCTGTTCTGCAAGTGTCAAGCTTGGACACAGCATCTTTGCTGAGGTGGGAGCATCAGGACCTTATGTCCAGACTCCCTTGATGCATCTTATAGCTATTGTTCTATGAAGTACCGTCACCTTTCACCTAGGTGCCATGAGGTGGGTACAGTACTAATTCTGGTGGGTTTACTAAACTCCTGTGTCCTTTCAACTAGAGGAAACTTTCCTTCCCTCAGAGTCATACACTCTTACTTCTACTTCTATTATCTCCTTTCATCCTTTCCTCTTCACAAAAATCTCCTATCTTAAACACCCACTGAATGAACTGAAGCTGAAGCTGTCCTGAAAGCTGTCCTCTCAATCGACTAAATTATGAAACTATTTTTTTTTATTCCCAAGGTGTGGTTGGGGAATTAAGTGCTAAACGCAATTAATTTTTCCCTCATTAACGTATTCTCTTAGAATGTTTCTTCAAAGCCTGTTGTTGTTATTAGGTACCATCGAGTCGATTCCAACTCACAGAGACCCCGTGTAACAGAGCGAAACTTCGGCATAGAGTTTTCTTGGTTGTAATCTCTACAGAAACAGAACGTCAGGTCTTTCTCCCATGGAATCTCTGGGTGGTTCAAACTGCCAATCTTTCAATTAGCAACCTAGCGCTTAACTGTTTGCACCAACAGAGCTCTTTCATCAAAGCCTATGACACATTATTATGAACACTGAGTAAATTAAATTTTATTAGTTCTTGATAGATTTCTTATATAAAGACTTAAACAAAAAACCAAAGTTCTAAGGAAAGGAGGAAAGAATAAAGCATGATATTCTGGATGAGGAGAGAAGTTGATAGTATTCCAAAGATCACCAAATATAAAAAAAGCTGATGTCTCCAAATCTCCAAAAACAAAGCTGTCCCATATCGCATGTTGTTCTGTGTTAATATTAAATAAATTTTTAATATTATAGACAAGGCAGTCACTGATTTATCTGTACCAGGCTTGGCAAATATGTGAAGTACCTGTCACCACTCTATACTTGTTTGCCCATGACAACCATACTGACTGATCACAATAGTCTATACTACTGAATCCTAATGAGTGCTGAATCCTAAGATTTTCAACATGATGTTTCAAATACCCACCATTTGTGGACTGGAGTTAATAACTGGCCTTGTTGGATCTCTGTAATTGCCTCAAAGAAAACTAAAGGCACTGTATTGCTTAGATTAGGTTAAATTGCTGTAATTAAAAAAAAAAAAAAACCCTCAGAAATATATATTGCTAAAAGGAAATAGATTTTTTTTTTCCTTTTTCATGTAATGGTCTACGATGTTTGTTTCTAGTCTATGGTGCTTTTGGCAGGAGCCAATTATCCACATTAGGCTCCTTATATTGTGTGACTCCCCTCTAATTGCTATTGTATCATTGTCATCTTCATCCAGTTGGCAAAAGAGGAGAAAGAGCATACAGGTAAACATCCATCTTAAAGGCCTTGTCTCAGAAATGACTCACATCACCTCCTCTTGCATCCTGTTGATGAGATCTTAACTTCAAGAGAGCCTGGGAAAAGTATTTGAGCCATCAACCCAGCTGCAATCCAGTAGTTACTATAGGAAAGAGCAGACTTGGGTAGAAGGCTGGTATCTCTGCAACAGACACCGCTGTCCTCTGAAGGCAGTTGCTGAAGTTCCAAGGACTAATTAAGAAGACAGCAATGAATCTCTATAGGGGTAGAGCTTATTGGCTATCTTACTGGAGTATGGTTGTGATGTTAAGGTTTAGACAGTTGGGAAGCAAGCATAGGGCATATTTTGAAATATGCAAGAAATAAAAATGAATTAAACTTTTTTCCAAGGAAATATGTTAATGTTCACTGTGCTATAGAGTCAAAATTGCTCAACTGAACACGAGAGGAACAATTACTAATTACTTACTTTCTTAAGAAAAAAATATGAAATTAAACTGCCCAATTTGCCCAAGTGTAGACTTTTGTAAAAACAAGAAAAAGTGGCAATTTGCATAACTTTTAATAGGCTTTGTATCTTTATATATTTTAACAAATTGTTGCATGGCAGTCCATTGCTGCAAATAGCAGGAATAAATTTAAAGGACACAGATTGCTTTATATTTAGGTTAATATATGTTAGGAATTGTAAACACATAAAATGATGATTGTTTTCCATTTTTTATTCCATATGTCTTAATATTTGTACCTTGGGATATTAGAGTGAGACAGATGTAACATTTTCAAAGCCAAGAAAGCCATTAGCTGAGGAATAAGAACCACATGGAAGTCCAGAAATAATTATAAATACATGGGTCACCTGGACTGTATGGCAGAAAGAAGCTGGAAAGTATTACAGGAGCAGCATGTTATTCACTCAAGTTCATCAACCTCTTCCAGTGTTGGACTACAAGTATGTATATGGCATTATAGACAATACAAATAACATCTCACAGTGTCTCCCCATCCCATTTTCCTCTCCAAGGCCTTCTATTTATTATATTTTGTATCTATAAAGTACAAACACATATACAGATACACACAGTCCAAGTTTCATATCAGCACCATAATATACATTGAAAAATCAGTTATCAATATATCATTGCACTTGGAACTAAAAAGTACCAAAACTTCCAGTCCTCTGCCTTCTATTTGTCTACTATTATAAAAGACTTTCCTTATCCGATACGACAACCTAATTGAATTTTTAAGGCTCTCACGAAGAAAAAGGCAAACATTTATAGTTTATTATTCTTAAATATTTTATTACAATTACAGCCAATGATTATATTGATTATAATTACAAAATAATATTCATTATTGTGTGAACTATATGTACATAAATGCCTGGATCAGTATCTGGCTGACATACAGAAGGCACTTGATAGATGTCAGTTACATTTAAATATGGAAAAGATTTATAGAAATATGATGAATACACTGGCTTTTTTTAAAAAACAAATATTAAAAATGTAGAGGTAAACTCTATTACCTATTGTCCTCAGAGCAATATGAATGACTAACAAGTGGCTTCCTATATCTGTTTGCTATACGAGTGCCTCATTGGAAAATGAAACACACACACCCTACACTTAGCACATGAGAGGTTTGCCAGCATGGAGCACATTAAGCTTCATCAAAATGCTTTTGGAGTCCACAAACTGTTCTGCTACAAGGAAGCCCCACCAGAAGCAATTATTAAGTGACTGGAGAGATAAATGTAGCTATTAATACTGCACACCTGCAGTTCTTCCCTCTGCACTTTGATCTAACAGATGATGATTTGTAATGGCACAACCTCAACATCCACCCACCTGTAGTTTTTTAGGCAATCGGCCAAGTAACAGTACTGCTTAGTTACTAGCAGCAGGGAGGTAGACACACAAAGAGTCAATTTGTGTCATTTCACAAGTGATACCTTCATCCAGAAATCACCCTTAGCACCTGTGCTGCCCTCATCCACACACAACCTTGGCAGTGATATGCAAATTAAGCATCTCAGCGGACTTATGCCTCTTACTATTACAAGACTCTGGGTTTATGGATTATTGTGCAGTGTTTGAAAGAGATGTAAGAATGAACTGTTTTTACACAGTATGTGTTTGCCCCATTTATGTCTCAGGACAGTAAATCACATTATGTATTTTCCCTTGGTTAAGGTTTATTTATATACTGTTTAGACTTTATTTAAACGTGGGATCTTTTTAAAAACATAGGGACAGCCACAAGCTTATTCAACCATGGGAGAGAACCTATTTGGCTTTTTCTGCATTGAACAATGTGGGGGGAAAAATAATTGCCAGACAAAAGTTTCAAATGACCTGGAGTCTTAGCATTGACTTGTTATTCCCATTGGTTGAATTTGACTCAGTCTTTACGTCAAAATGCCCTCACAATGAACTAGCATTGTAGAAGCAGAAACATTTTTATGATTGTATCTTTAATACTTTGTTAAAATAGAATTAGTGAAAGAACCCCTGAACAGTAAGGAAGGAAATACAAAAACAAAGAAGAAAAGTAAATCGTTTCAAACCAAAATTAGACTTCAAAGTCCAGTATGCTTGCTAATATTTTGTGAAAATTTAACAGACATTTGGTGAGTGTCTCAGGAGCAAACAAAATAGATGTAAACCAAGTGATGTGTTTTTTAAAAATATCTAAGGTAATGTATGATCAAATTCTCTTATTTGTGGAGTCTGTTTCCATTAGTAGACAATGTTCTCATAATTAAAATTCCAAAATCATGAGGAGAGTTAAATTACTTAATTATTTTAGCTTGAAAAATATTTCATCTAGATTCATTGCTAGTACTACTTGGAAACTTCTAATACTACTACTTTTTTTTTTTCTCTCTACACGTGTTTCACTTTTCCCATATGAAAAATAAAAATAAATAAATTCCTTAATCTTCTTTACTATTGTTTATAAGGTAATCTTCCTTTCAACTGTGGAGAGTTCCTGATAGCTTGGTTTGAAGATTTTCAGGTTTCCATGGAATATTTATTAGTTTCATAGTAAAAATCAAATGCAGTGATTAGAATCTGATAGACTTTGCATATGAAATATACCTAACTAATCTAAATTGAATTCATAAAAGAAAACTTTGATACATATCCACACGTCTTACTCAGAAAAGGCTGAGTTCTGCAGTGGAAACAGAAACCACCAAATTTTAGTGGCTTACATAACACAAAGGTTTATTTCTACATGTCTGTCATGGATTGAATTGTGTCCACCAAAAATATCTGTCAACTTGGCTAGGTCATGATTCCCTGTATTGTATGATTGTCTACCATTTTGTAATCTGAGGTGATTTCTGTATGTGTTGTAAATCCTATCACTATGATGTAGTAAGATGGATTAGCGGCAGTTATATTGATAAAATCTACAAGGTTAGACAGTGTCTTAAGCCAATCTCTTTTGATATATATAAAAGAAGAGCAAGCAGAGAGACATGGGAACCTCATACTACCAAGAAAGGAGCACCAGGAGCAGAGTGCATCCTTTGGACCCAGTTCCTGCATGGAGAAGATCCTAGTCCAGGGGAAGATTGACAACAAGGACCTTCCTCCAGAGCTGACAGAGAAAGCCTTCCCCTGGAGCTGATGCCCTTAATTTGGACTTGTAACCTACTAGACTGTGAGAGAATAAATTTCTCTTTGTCAAAGCCATCAACTTGTGGTATTTCTATTCTAGAAGCACTAGATGACTAAACAGTGTCCATCACAGGTCAGATTGGGACTCTCCTTCTAGCAATGTTCCCAGCAGTAAGCTGATCCATCAGGGTGGGAATGTATTACTGTGGCTCAAGAAGGATCCATGAATGTTGATAACATTGATTACAATCTACTCTACCTTTACTACTACTTGATAATAAATTTAAAAAGAAAACAATTACGTTCGTATAAAGAAAGACATGGAAGAATGCAAATTGCTCTTACTTAACAAACCCACTAGTCAAACATTTTATATATGTATATATGTATACATACATATATAGTTGTTGTTAGTTGCCATCAGGTTGATTCCTACTCATGTCAACCCCATGTGTGCAGAATAGAACTGTTCCATAGGGTTTTCAAGGCTGTGACCATGAATATGTAAAATCTACTAAGAATACACATGCAGACTTGATGTACTACTTAAAAGCCTATGAGCTGCCATCTAAGGTACTCCACTGGTCTCATCCCTTCGGGAGCAAGGGAAAATGAAGACAACAGGACACAATGAAAAGATTAGTCCAAAGGACTAATTGTCCACAGCTACCAAGGCCTCCACCGGACTGAGTCCAATACAGCTAGATGGTGCCCAGCTACCACCACTGACTGCTCTGACCAGGATCACAACAGAGGGTTCTGGACAGAGCTGGAGAAGGATGTAGAGCATAATTTTAACTCCCCCAAAAAAAACCAGATTTACTGGCCTAAAGAATACTGGAGAAACCTTAAGAGTGTGGCCCCCAGACACCCTTTCAGCTCAGAGGTGAAGTTACCTTCGAGGTTCGATGTTAAACCTGGGAGTGGACAGCCCAGTAAAACTAAATGGGACTAACGAGGTACAGGAGTCCAGTGACAAGGGCCAGAAGGCAGAGGGGGAGTAGGAAACTGATGATAAGGAACACAAGTTGAGTAAGGACACTGTCGATGTGTTGTGAGATTGTTAACCACTGGTATAGGGCAACATTTGTAGTAACTATTAAATGGGAGGCTGTTTTGTCCTGTAAGCCTTCATCTTGGGCGAGAATGGCAGCACAATTGGAAGAGCATAGTCAATATCACTTAAATGTGTAAGTAAAAAGTTTTGAAATGGTGTTTAAAAAAAACAAAAAAAAAACAAATGAGACTAATGAGGTACAGTAGTCCAGTGACAAGAGCCAGAAGACAGAAGGGGACAAGGAAGTCCCCTGGTGATAGGGAACACAAGCTGGAGTAAGGATATTCTTGATGTGTTGTGAGATTGTTAACCATTGTCATAGGGCAACATGTGTAGTAACTGTTAAATGAGAAACTATTTTGTTCTATAAGCCTTCATCTTAAGTGAGAATAACAGCACAGTTGGAAGAGTGTAGTCAATGTCACTGAACTGTATATGTAGAAATTTTTGAAACGGTGTATCTTTTGCTATCTGTATTTTCATGAAAAAAAAAAAAAAGGTTGAGAATTTAGAGGCTTAATATGTTGTGGGGTTGTTAACCAATGTCATAATACACATGTGTACTACTGTTTCATGAGAAACTATTTGTTCTGTAAGCCTTCACCTGAAGTACAATAAAATATTTTAAAAAAAAAAGATAAAATATATGAAAGGCAGAAAAAATATGTAATAAACATTTTGAGAAGAACAGAAGTTGGTGAAAATATGTAAATGAAAAGAGCAAGATCCTGAATTAACTTTCAATTTCAAAACTAATGTTATTTAAAGCTTCATGATGCTCTTGAGTTTATATCTAAAGATTTAAAAAATGTATCGATCACGTATGTCTGTTTTTTTAAGATTTTCTAAAGATATTTCTGAAGGTAAAGGTCAGATTCTGCTTATCTCTAACACAAACATTTTATGTGAAAATGTACAATTTTAGTATTTATTTAAATACTAAAATATTAAACATTTTTAAATATTAAAGTTCTATGTTTCAATGCTAAATTTAATATTTAAATACTAAAATAGGCACTATATGATATACAAAATCTCTTACTATATATAATTCATTTCTAATTAAGTATGAGCATGATTAATGTTCAAGATCATAAGTTGGCATAATTATATCTAAATAGACTAGATTTTACTTATCTGTTGCAGCTTAATGAATCACATGTCCCAATACTTAATGGCTTATGTAACCACCATTTTATTGCTTACGATTCTGTGGGTGAGGAATTGGGGGCAGGGCTGAGCAGGGACAGCTGTTCTTTGTTCCATATGTTATGACAGTGGTGGGTCAAATGGCAATAGAGAATTCAAGTTAGCCTCAGTCACATGCCTAGGGCCTTGATATTGGTTGCCGGCCTGGGTTCTTTGGCTTTACTCCACTTGGCCTCTCTCTTTATGTGGTCTCTCCTTCTCTGGGACCCATTACTCTGAAAGGTTAACCTGGACTTCTCTACATGGTGACTGAGAGTAGCAAAAATGCAGAAGTGGCAGCTATCAGATCTCTTAATTGAAGCTGGCATGCTGTCATTTCCACGAAATTTTATTGGTCAAAGCAAGTCAAAAGCCCAGCTTAGATTAAAGGGGAAGGGGGAGTAGTCTCTATGTCTTAGTGAGGGATAAGGCATGTACATATAGGGAGAGAAGGTTGCTATCATTTGGAATTGACTCTACAGCAATGGGTTTATTTTGTTTTTTGTTTTCTGTGTGTGTGTGTGTGTATGTGTGTACAATGAACTGGGACAGGCCATGCTTTTCTCTAAGGATTCCTGACCTTGGCCAAGATAAGAATTAGTTTTGCTAGATAGTGATTTATACTGTGCTGCTTAAAGTTTGCAACTCCATAGTAATAATACAAAAAAAAAATACGGATGAATAAAGACACGGAAAATAGCAAATTAAAAATCTAGCATGCAGGGCTATCTTATCCACATTGTTTAGGGATCTCTAGACTGATGTCTTACAACTAGTTAATTCTTTTATACAGACTGGCTTGGCTACATAATCAGTGAGATATAAAAGAATCTGCTGGAAACTTTTAACCAGGTTCTCCTGAAACCAAGATTCCTCACGCTTATCTCCGTGATTCACAAACCAAAGTATATCCTGTGTGACCAAGAAATGCAGCAGGGAGAAAATAGGAGATGAGCCAACATGGCACTATAGACAGAAGCACCAAGCCGTCCCTCCACAGCAAAGACCCAAAAAACTTGGTAAAACAGAAAGAAACGTCAATCCTGGAACCCTAAGTGTCAAATGAAGAAATAAAGATCTCAATCAAGCACCGAATGGAATAAAAAACTGACAGAGAACAGACAGTGAGCAGAAATACAGAGTGGAGGTCCCCTATTAGCTAATGTGGCACGGATTTGCCATCTTGGACTCCTCAGCCACCAAGATCAGCAGACATGGAGTACTGGAAGGCAGATTCATGGAGCTCCTAGCAGGAGACAGAGCACCTGGTAACCAACAGTATATGCTTTCACACCCCTCAACCTTCTTCCCCCCTGCTTGGCCTCTACCACTTCCTGGTGTGCTGTGGTTGTTCGGCCAGGGAGGCACTGGTTCCATGCCACTTGGCTTCACCCTGCCCACACCAGGCAGCTCCTTCAGTGCCATTTTCTTGTTGCTGTATTTGCTTTTTTTGTCTTCTTTTGGTTTCTTCTCTCTCTCTCACCTCCTTCCTTTACTTTCCCTCGAACACCTGGCTCTGTGTGTCATCTCTGCTTCTTCTTGACAGATGGTGAAGCATTGCTCAGCTGCGAAACCGCTTCCCTGGTCCACGCCGCCACATCAGTGAGATTCTTAGGGGCATTTTTTTCTTTTTTCCTTTTAGTTTTTCTTCAGTTCTCAGTTTCTCATCTCTCTCTACTTTCCTTCTTTTCCTGTCTCCTGAATAACTGGTGCTGTGTGCCACCTCTGCCCCTTCTATATGGGCTGCACAAGGCCTTGCTGCTTGGGAGCCACTTCCTCAGTCTGAGTAGCCAAGCCAGTGGGATCCCTTGAGTATTTTTTTTTTTTTTTCCTTTTCTCGATTCTTCCCTGCTTTTTTTTTTCCCTACAATTCTTCCCTTCTTTTCTCCTGGACACCTGGTGCTGTGTGCCATCTCTGCTCCTTCTAGACAGGCTGTGCAGTGCTGTGCTGCTGGGGAGCCACTTCCCTGGTCCATGCCACCACAGCAATGTGCTCCCTTGGGAATTTTCTTTTCTCTTTACTCGATTTCTTGTCTCTCTCTACCGTCCTTCCCTTCTTTTCTCCTGAACACATGGTGAAGTGTGCCATCTCTGCTCCCTCTAGGCAGGCTGTGCAGTGCTGCTCGGCTGGGAAGCTACTTTCCCAGTCAGCATAACCACACCAGTGGGCTCCTTCTGGGCACTTTTTCTTTTTTTTTTCTTTCTCTCTTCTTTTCTTTTCTTGATTTCTTGTCTCCCTCTACCTTCCTTCTTTACCCTTCTCCTAAACACCTGGCGCCATGTGCCATCTCTGCTCCTTCTTAACAGGCTGTGCAGTTCCACTCAGCTGGGGATCAACTGCTCATGGGCTCCACTGGGGCATTTTTTAATTTTTTTTTCCTTTACTTTCTTTCTTGGTTTCTTGTCTCTCTCTACCTTCCTTCCTTACCCTTCTCCTGAACACCTGGTGCCATATGCCATCTATGCCCTTCTTGATGGGCTATGCAGCACCACTCAGCTGGTGACCCAATTCCAGTGGGTTCCCTTGGAGCATTTTTCTTTTGTCTTTCTTCTTTTTTTTCTTGGTTTCTTGTCTCTTTCTACCTCCATTCCTTACCCTTCTCCAGAACACCTGACACCATTTGCTACTCCACTACTTCTGGACATATGTGCATTTTTTTTCTTTCTTTCCTCTTTTTTTTTTCTCAGTTTCTTCTCTCTCTCTACCTCCCTTCATTTCCTTCCCCCCAACCACCTGGCATTTTTTTTTCTTTTTTTCCTTGGTTTCTTGTCTCTCTCTACATTCCTTCCATTCCTTTCTCCTGACCACCTATTCATATGTGCCTTTCTCTCTCCTTTTTTTTAAAATCTAGTTTCTTATCTCTCTCTCCCTTCCTTCCTTTCCTTTCTCCTACTCATCTAGCTGTGTGTCACATCTCTGTCACTTCTTAATAGGCTGTGCATCACTGCCTGGCTAGAAAACCATCAGCACACAGCTTCCCCCAGTCTATGCCACTCTAACAGCAGGCTCCCTCAGAAATTTTTATTTTTTGGCTCCTGTTTTTCTTTCCTCTTTCTCTTCTTTCCCACACCCACTTAGCTCCATGCATCACAACCTCCCCCCTCCATCCTACCTGTCTGGACCATGCACTAAACATCACAGCCCTGCTGCACCATACCTTAGTGAATAGACCCACCCATTGGACAAAGTGGTGAGAAGTATCGTGCCCACAGATGAGCAAACAACAAAGAATGCACAGCAAGCCTGCTCAGACATAACCAAATAAAACAAAGAAGCAGGATGAAAAACAAATTTACAATCAATAAACAAAGAAAATAACTACAGAATGCCCCAAAGACAGCAGACAATATCAAAACATGTGAAAAAAAACAGGACAGGATGGTTCCAGTAGGAGTCCAAAATAAAACCCCAGATGACCTTCCAGTAGAAGAAAAGGCACTAGACCTAATTTATAGGGATTCAAATCTCTAATATTCAGAGCTATCCAAAAGTTGAAGCAAAAAGAAGACAAAAATGAGGAAAAAACACACAACACAACATCATGGAAAAGGCAGATGAAATCATGGAAAGACAGACAAAACAATGGAAGAATTCAGGAAAATAATACAGGAACAAAATGTCAGTATAAATTCACAACTAGAAATCATACAAAAACAGTAATTTGAAATCCAAAAGATAAAAACAAGATTTCAGAAATGGACAGTCTCATAGAAGATTTGAGGAACAGGTTTGAAATAATGAAAGACAAAGTCAGCAAAATTGAAGGCAAATACTTGGATACCACTTTGTTTGAGGAAAAACCAGAGAAAAGAAAAATAAAATGAAGAAACACTGAGAATGATGTGAGATACAATCAAAAGCAAAAAATTGTGAGTGATTGGAGTCCCAGAACAGGGGGAGAAATGGAAAACACGGAGAGGATCATTGAAGAATTGCTGACAGAAAACTTCCCTAATATCATAAAAGATGAAAAGCTGACCATTCAAGAAGATCAGCAAACTCTACACAGAATAGACCCCAAATGAAAATCACCAAGGCATATCATAATCACACTTGCCAAAACCAAAGACAAACCAAGAATCCTGAGAGCAGATCAAGAAAAACAAAAAGTTAGATGCAGAGGGGAAACTATGAGACTAAGCTCTGATTACTTGGCAGAAACCATGCAGGCAAGAAGGCAATGAGATGACATGTATAAAACCTTGAAAGAAAAAGACTGCCAGCTAAGAATAATATATCCTGCAAAACTCTTACTCAAATATGATGGTGAAATTAGGTCATTTCCAGATAAACAGAAATTAAGGGAATATGTAAAAACCAAACAAAACTTACAAGAATTATTAAAGGGAGTCCTTCGGTGTGAGAACAAACAACATCAGATGACAGCCTGAATCTAGGATGCAATAACACATCAGCCAGAAAACAACCTAAGTAATGAACACTTAAGGATTAATCAAAACTAAAAGATTTACAAAGGAAACTAGAGAGGTTAATCTGTAAATGAAAACAACATCAGTACAATAAAAGAGGGAATAAACAATGTAGGTATAGAATTTTCAAATGGAGAGGAAGGCAAGTGATACCAAGTAATAAAAGACTTATTCAAACTTAGGAAGATAAGGGTAAATTTGAAGGCAACCACAGAGAAAGTTAACAAACCTTCTCATCAAAATAAAGAAGAAAAATATAAAGTCTCAGTAAACATAAAACCTGCAAAAACAGAAAAGAAAAAAAGCCCCATGAACAAAAGGAAGTCAGCACAGGAGAGTAAGAGGAACAAAGAAAATGTCAGCATCCCAAAAACAAAACATTACAAAATGACAGCAATAAGCTCACACCTATCAATAATTACACTGAATGTAAATGGCCTAAATGCACCCATAAAGAGACAGAGAGTGACAGAATGGATATAAAAACAAGATCCATCAATATTCTGTCTATAAGAGACTCACCTTAGACACAAAGACATAAATTTATTAAAAATAAAAGGATGGAAAAATCTATATCAAGCAAACAGCTACCAAAAAAGAGCAGGAATGGCAATACTAATCTCTGAAAAAATAGATTTTAAAACAAAATCCACCAAAAAGACAAAGAAGGGCATTATAGGGATGCTCCATCATAAAGACATAACCGTAATAAAATCTATGCACCCAATGACAGGGCTCCAAAATACACAAAATAAACTATACCAGCATGGAAAAGAGAAAGTGACAGTTCCACAATAATAGTAGGAGGATTCAACAAGCCACTCTTGGTAAAGGACAGAGCATCTAGAAAGAAACTCAGCAAAGATACAAAAGATCTGTCATGGATTGAATTATGTTCCCCAAAAAATGTGTGCATCAATTTGGCTGGGCCATGATTCCCAGAATTGTGTGGTTGGCCTCCATTTTGTGATTGTAATTTTATGTTGAAGAGGATTAGGGTGGGATTGGAACACCACCCTTACCCAGGTCACATCCCTGATCCAATGTAAAGGGAGTTTCCACGGGGTGTGGCCTGCACCACCTTTTATTTCTCAAGAGATAAAAGGAAAGAGAAGAAAACAGAGAGTTGGGGACCTCATACCATCAAGAAAGCAGTGCCAGGAGCAGAGAACATCTTTTGGATTGGGGTCCCTGCACCAAGAAGCTCCTAGTCCGGGGGAACACTGATGAGAAGCCCAAGAGAGAGAGAAAGCCTTCCCCTGGAGCTGACGCCCTGAATTTGAACTTTTAGCCTACTTTACTGTAAGAAAATAAATTTCTCTTTGTTAAAACCATCCACTTGTGGTATTTCTGTTATAACAGCGCTAGATGACTAAAACAAGATCTAAAGCTACAGTCAGGCAACTTGACCTCACAGACATATATAGAACACTCCACCCAACAGCTGCAAAGTAAAAATTATTTTGAATGCACATGGAATGTTCTCCAGAATAGAACACATGTTAGGCCACACAGCAACTCTCAACAAAATCCAAAAAATTGAATTAATACAAAGTATCTTCTCTGATCATAGCACAATTGAAGTAGAAATTAACAACGGGAAGAGCAAGGGCAAAAAATCAATTACATGGAAACTGAATAACACCTTGCTTAAAAACCACCGGATAAAAGAAAAAATCAAAGATTCAACTTAAAATTTCATAGAATCAAAGGAGAAAGAAAACACATCATACCAAAACCTTTGGGACATACAAAGGCAATATTCAGAAGTCAATTTATAGCAATACATACATACATGAAAAAACTAGAAAGGGACAAAACCAAGACAGTAGCTACACAACTTGAACAAATAGAAAGAGAAAAGCAAAAGAAGCACACAGCCACCAGAGGAAAGGGAATAATAAAGATCAGAGCAGAAATAAATGAAACAGAGAATAGAAAAACAATAGGAAGAAATAGCATAACCAAAAGTTAGTTCTTTGAAAGGATCTGCAAAATCAACAAATCACTGGTCAAACTGACAAAAGAAAAACAGGAGAGGATGAGAATAAGAAATGAAATGGGGGTAGACTTCCAGCAAAATGGTGCTCTAGGCAGAAACACCATGCCATCCCTCCAAAGCAAAGATCCGAAAAACTAAGCTAAACACAGAAAACAACAATCCTGAAACTCTAAAACATCAAATGAAGAGAAAAAGAACTCAGCCAAGCACCAAATAGAGTGAGAAACTGACAGAGAATGGAGAGCGAGGAGAGATTCATGCAGAGGTCCCCTATCAGCTAACACAGCACAGATCCACCATTTTGGACTCCTATCAGAGACCAGCAAACAAGGTGTACGAGAAAGAAGCTTCATGGAGCTTCCAGCGGGAGACAAAACAACCAGTAATTTGCGATATACGCTTTCCCAACCCCCACCCTTCTTCACCCCCACTCAGCCTCCTCTGCTTCCCTCGGCAACAATCTCTTGTCCGGGAAGCACTGGTTGCTTGGATTCCACCAGCCCTCACTAGCTGGCTCTCTGTGTGCCATTTGTTGGCTGCTGGAGTTGCTTTTTTTTTTCCACTTCTTTTGATTTCTTCCTTACCTCTTACCACCTCCCCCTCCTTTGGCTCAAATACCTGGCTCTGTTTGCCATCTTTGCTTCTTCCTGAGGAGCTGTGGAGCTCCGTTTGAGTGTGGAGCTGCTTCCCAGTCTGGGTTGCTGTGCTGGTGGGATCCTGGGGCTTTTGTTCGTTTGTTTGTTTTCTTTTCCTTTTCTTGAGTTGGGAGTCCGTTCTGGCCAGGCATTGCTGCGTGGCTTGGAACCTATCCCCTCGGCTTGCACAGACCTGCAGAGGGATCCCTGAGGACATTTCTTTTTTTGTTGGGTTTTTTTTTTCTCTGTTTTTTGGGGGGCTTTTCTTGTTCCCTTTTTTAAAATTTGTTTTGTTTTGTTTTCCCTCTTTTTCCCTTCTTGTCTTTCTCATTACTCAGTTTCTCATCTCTCTATATCTTCCTTCTCTTTCTGTTCCCTAATACTTGACTTGTATACCTTTATGCCTTCTAGCCAGGGCTGTACTGCAACACCTGAGAATGACTTCTCCAGACCTCATAGCTGCACCGGTGGGATCCCTGGGAAATTTGCTGTTCTTTCCACTTTCTGATTTTTATTTATTCTTTCTTTTCTTTTTTTCTCTTCCTCTTTCCCTTTTTGTTTTTCTCCATTTCATAGTCTCTCACCACTCCACTCCAACTGCAAGCTCCCCAGCACTCTTTTTCATTTGTTTGTATGTTATTGGCTCCTATTCCTCTCTCCTCTCTCCCATATCCATCTTAGCTCCACACATAACAATCTCCCCTCTATGTTCTGCGTACCTGCACCGTGTGCTTAACATCATACCACAAAGCAGTGCAGGCACGGCCTACTGGAACCTGCCCTGCACTGATTACTGACCCGCCCTGGTGGCTGTAGTAAGTGCAACAAACAACCCATCCCAGTTACTCCTCTTCATCTAGACCTGCCCTGCTGTACCGTATCTGAGTGACTGACCCTGCTAATTGGAGACGGAGGCAAAAAGTATTGTGCCCACAGATGAGCAAACAACAAAGAACATCCCGCCTGCTCAGACATAGCCAAATTTTTTAAAAAAGGGATGAAACAAACAAATCTACAATCAATAAATAACAAAAATAACTACTGAATGCCCCGAAGACAGCAAACAATATCAAAACATTTACAAAAACAGGACAGGATGGTTCCAGTAGGTGTCCAAAATAAAACACCAGATGACTTTCCAGTGGAAGAAAAGGCACTGGAACCACCTGATAGGGAATTCAAATCCCTAATACTCAGAATTCTCCAAGAGCTGAAGCAAAAAGCAGAAAAAAACTGAGGAAAAAAATAGACAAATTCATGGAAAATACAGACAGAAAATTGGAAGAACTCATGAAAATAATGCAGGAACAAAATGCCAAAATAAATTCACAACTAGAAATTATACAAAAACAACAATTAGAAATCCAAAAGATAAACAACAAGATTTCAGAAATGGACAGTGTCATAGCAGGGCTGAGAAGAAGATTTGAAACGCTGGAAGACAGGATCAGTGGAATTGAAGACAAACACTTGGATACATCTCCGTTTGAGGAAAACCCAGAAAAAAGAACAAAGAAAAATGAAGAGACCCTGAGAGTTATGTGGGATACAATCAAAAGCAAAAATTGGCGAGTGATTAGAGTTCCAGAACACGGGGAGAAAATGGAAAACACACAGAGGATCAGTGAAGAACTGCTGACAGAAAACTTCCCCAATATCATGAAAGAAGAAAAGCTGGCCATCCAAGAAGCTCAACGAACCCCATATAGGATAGATGCCAACAGAAAATCACCAAGCCATATCATAATCACCACTTGCTAAAATCAAGGACAAACAAAGAATCCTGAGAGCAGCTTGAGGAAAAACAAAAAGACACATATAAGGGAGAAACAATAAGACTAAGCTCAGATTATTCGGCAGAAATCATGCAGGCAAAAAGGCAATGGGATAACATAAAATCTTGAAAGAAAAAAATTGCCAGCCAAGAATAATATATCCTGCGAAACTCTCGTTCAAATATGATGGTGAAAATAGGTCATTTCCAGATAAACAGAAATTAAGGGAATATGTAAAAGCAAAACCAAACATACAAGAATTATTAAAGGGAGTTCTTCAATCTGAGAACAAACAACTTCAGCTCACAGGCAGAATCTAGGACGAAGGATCATACCAGCCAGATACCAATCTCAGAAATGAACTCTCTAGGACTACCCAAAACCAAAAGAAATACAACAGGGAATCAGAGCAGTTAATCTGTAAATGACAACAAAATCAAAACAACAAAAGAGGGAATAAACGGCATAAGTATAGAACCTTCTAATGGAGAGGAAGGCACAGTGATACCAAGGAATGGTAGACTGATTCAGACTTAGAAAGATAAGGGTAAAATTCATGGTAAACACAAAGAAAGTTAACAAACCAACTTATAAAAATAAAGACTCAAAACATAAAGTCTCAGCAAAAACAAAACCTACAAAAACAAAAGAAATGAAAAAAAAAAACCACAAACAAAAGTAACTCCGCACAGGAGAATAAGAAGAACAAAGAAAACGTCAGCACCACAAAAGAAAGCCGTACAAAATGACAGCAATAAACTCCCATCTATCAATAATTACACTGAATGTAAATGGACTCAATGCACCCATAAAGAGACGGAGAGTGACAGAATGGATAAGAAAACAGGATCCATCAATTTGCTGTCTACAAGAGACACACCTTAGAAACAAAGATGTGAATTTATTAAAAGTTAAAGGTTGGAAAAAAATATATCAAGCTAATAACTACCAAAAAAGAGCAGGAGTGGCAATTCTAATCTCAGATAAAATAGACTTTAAAACAAAATGCACATAAAAGACAAAGAAGGACACTATACAATGATTAAGGGGACGATCCATCATGAAGACATAACCATAATAAACATCTACGCAACCAATGACAGGGCTCCAAAATACATAAAACAAACTAACAACAGTGAAAAGAGAAATTGACAGTTCCACAATAATAGTAGGAGACTTCAACACACCACTCTCAGTAAAGGACAGAACAACTAAAAAGAAAATCAGCAAAGATACAGAAGAACCTAAAGGGTACAATCAGCCAACTTGACCTCATAGACATATATAGAACAGTCCATTCAACCGCTGCAAAGGACACATTCTTTTCCAATGCACCTGCAATGTTCTCCAGAATAGACCACATCTTAGACGACAGAGAAATCCTCAACAAGATGCAAAACGTTGAGATAATTCAAAGTATCTTCTCTGACAACAATGCCATCAAGGTAGACATTAACAACAGAAAGAGCAAGGCAAAAAAAAAACAATTTCATGGACACTGAATAATACCCTGCTTATACATCACTGGGTAATAGAAGAAATCAGAGCTGGAATCAAAAAATTCCTAGAATCAAATGAGAATGAAAACACATCATACCAAAACCTTTGCGACACAGCAAAGGCGGTCCTCGGAGTAAAATTTATAGCAATAGATGCACACATCAAAAAAGAAGAAAGGGACAAAATCAAAACATTAACTACAGAACTCAGACAAGTGGAAAGACAACAGCAAAAGAGACCATGGCCACCGGAAGAAAGGAAATAGTAAAGATCAGAGCAGAAATAATGAAATAGAGGATAGAAAAACAATAGAATCAACAAAACCAAAAGTTGGTTCTTTGAAAGAATCAACAAAATTGACAAACTACTGGCCAGAATGAAAAAGAAAAACAGGAGAGGAAGCAAATAACCCAAATAAGAAATGAAATGGGGGACATTACTACAGGCCCAACTGAAATAAAAAGTATTATAACAGAATATTTTGAAAAACTATACTCCAACAAATTTGAAAACCTAGAGGAAATGGATAAATTTCTAGAAACACACTACCTACTCAAACAACAACAAAGTGATGTTGAAAATGTGAACAGACCCATAAGAAGAGAAAAGATAGAAAAGGTAATGAAAAAAAACTCCCAACCAAAAAAAGCCCTAGTACAGATGGCTTCACTGGAGATTTTCTACTAAACATTTACAGAAGAGCTTGTACCAGTACTACTCAAGCTATTTCAGAGAAAAGGAAGCAACATTTCCAAATTCATTCTATGAAGCCAGCATAACAATGATACCAAAACCAGGCAAAAACATAAAAAAAAAAAAAATTACAGACAATATCTTTCAAGAATATAGATGCAAAAATTCTTAACAAAATTCTAGACAATATAATTCAGCAGCATATCAAAAAAAAAAAAAAAAAAAACACCACGACCAAGTAGGATTTATACCAGATATGCAAGGATGGTTCAGAATTAGAAAATCAATCAACATAATCCACCACATAAATAAAAAGAAGGAAAAGAATCACATGATAATCTCAATTGATGCAGAAAAGGCATTTGACAAAGTCCAACACCCATTCCTGATAAAAACTCTCAATAAAATAGGTATAGAAGGGAAATTTCTCAGCCTAATAAAGGGAATCTATACAAAATCAATGGCCAGCATCATTCTTAATAGAGAGAAGATAAAACCATTCCCCTTGAAAACAGGAACAAGGCAAGGATGCCCTTTATCACCACTCCTATTTACCATTGTACTGGAAGTTCTAGGTACAGCAATAAGGCAAGAAAAAGAAATAAAGGGCATCTAAACTAGTAATTAAGAAATTAATCTGTTCCTGTCTGAAGATGATATGATACTACACACAGAAAACCCTAAAGATTCCACGAGAAATCTACAGGAACTAATAGAAAGATTAGCAGAGTAGCAGGATACAAGATTAACATAAAAAAATCAGTTGGATTCCTATACACCAATAAGGAGAATGATGAAAAGGAGATCAGGAAAACAATAGCATTTATAATAGCCCCTAAAAAGATAAAATACTTAGGAATAAATCTGACCAGGGATGTAAAAGACCTATACAAAGAAAACTACAAAACACTACTGCATGAAACACAAAGGGATCTACATAAATGGAAAAACATACCATGCTCATGGATAGGCAGACTCAACATTGTGAAAATGACAATTCTACCCAAAGCAATTTAAAAATACAACACAATCCTGATCCAAATACCAAAAACATTCTTCAAAGAGATGGAAAAACTAATCATTCACTTTATATGGAAGGGAAGAAGCCCCGAATAAGTAAAGCACTACTGAAGAAGAAGAAACTTGGAGGACTCACACTACCTAACTTCAGAACCTACTATACAGCTACAGTAGTCAAAACAGCCTGGTACTGGTAAAATGACAGAAACATTGACCAATGGAACAGAATTGAGAACCCAGATGTAAATCCATGCACCTATGGTCACTTGATCTTCGACAAGGGCCCGAAGTTCATCAAATGGGGAAAAGACAGTCTTTTTAACAAATGGTGCTGGCAAAACTGGATATCCATCTGCAAAAAAATGAAACAGGACCCATACCTCAAACCGTATAGAAAAACTACTTCAAAATGGATCAAAGACCCGAATATAAACCTAAAACTCTAAAGTTCCTAGAAGAAAAAATAGGACCAACACTTCAGGCCTTAATACACGGCATTAATAGGATACAAACCATAACCATCAATGCACAAACCACAAAAGATAAGCTAGATAACTGGGATCTTCTAAAAATCAAGCACCTATGCTCTTCAAAAGACTTCACCAAAAGAGTAAAAAGAGAACCTACAGACTGGTAAACAATTTTTGGACAGTACAAGTCAGACAAAGATCTAATCTCCATAATCTACAAGAAAATCCAACACCTCTACAACAAAAAGACAAATAATCCTATTAAAAATGGGCAAAGGAAATGAACAGACACTTCACCAAAGAAGACATTCAAATGGCCAACAGACACATGAGGAAATGCTCGCGATCATTAGCCATTAGAGGAATACAAATTAAAACCACAATGAGATACTATCTCACCCCGGCATTACCGGCACAGATCAAAAACACTGGAAATAACAAATGTTGCAGGGGCTGCGGGGAGATTGGAACTCTTATGCACTGCTGGTGAGAATGCAAAATGATACAACCATTTTGGAAAATGATATGGCGCATCCTCAGAAAGCTAGAAATAGACATGCCATTCAATCCAACCATCCAACTCCTAAGAATATATCCCAGAGAAATAAGAGTCGTTACTCGAATAGACATATGCACACCTATGTTCATGGCAGCATTGTTCACAGTAGCAAAACGATGGAAACAACCTAGACGCCCATCAACAGATGAATGGATAAACAAACTATGGTACAAACACACAATGGAGTACTATGCAATGAAAAACAACAATGATGAATCTGTGAAGCATCTTATAACATGGATGAAACTGGAGGACATTATGCTGAGTGAAATAAGTCAATCACAAAAGGACAAATATTGTATGAGACCTCTATTGTAAAAACCCATGAAAAAGTTCACACAAAAAATGTAAAAATCTTTGTTGGTTACCAGGGATGGGAGGGGTGGGGGGAAATACTAAATAGGCAATAGATAAGTGGTATCTTGGGTGAAATATGAGACAGTACACAATACAGGGGAAACTAGCACAGCTTGTACAAGGACAGGTCATGGAAGCTCCATAGACACACCCAAACTCCCTGAGGGACTGAATTGCTGGGTGGAGGGCTGTGGGGACCATGGTCTCAGGGATCATCTAGCTCAACTGGCATAACACAGTTTATAAAATGTTCTACATTCTAACTTGGTGAGTAGCGTCTGGGATCTTAAAATCCTGTGAGCAGCCATCTAACATACTCCACTGGTCTCATCCCTTCGGGAGCAAGGGAGAATGAAGAAAACCAGATAGAAAGAAAAGATTAGTCTGAAGGACTAATGGACCACAGCTACCAAGGCCTCCACCAGACTGAGTCCAGTAAAGCTAGATGGTGCCCAGCTACCACCACTGACTGCTCAGACCAGGATCACAACAGAGGGTTCTGGACAGAGCTGGAGAAGGTTGTAGAACAAAATTCTAACTCACAAATAAAAGACCAGATTTACTGGCCTAAAGGAGACTAGAGAAACCCCTAGAGTATGGCCCCCAGACACCCTTTTGGCTCAGTTCGGAAGTCATTTCTGAGGTTCGCCATTCAGCCAGGGAGTGGAGAACCTCATGGAGCCAAATGGGACTAATGAGGCACAGCAGTTCAGGGACACGGGCCGGAAGGCAGAAGGGGACAGGAAAGCTGGTGATAGGGAACCCAAGGTTGAGTAAGGATATTGTTGATGTGTTGTGAGGTTGTTAGCCATTGTCATAGGGCAACACATGTACTAACTGTTAAATGAGAAACTATTTTGTCCTGTGGGCCTTCATCTAAAGTGAGAATAGCAGCACAATTGGAAGAGTGTAGTCAATGTCACTGAACTGTGCATGTAGAAATTTTTGAAATGGTGTATCTTTGACTATGTATATTTTCACCAAAAAAAAAAAAAAAAGGTTGAGAAGGGAGAGGGTTGACATGTTGTGGGGTTATTAACCAATGTCATTGAACAGTGTGTGTACTACTGTTTCATGAGAAACTATTTGTTCTGTGGGCCTTCACCTGAAGTACAATTAAAAAAAAAAAAAAAGAAAGAAATGAAATGGGGACATTACAACAGACCTAATGGAAAGAAAATGGATCATAACAGAGTATTATGAAAATCTATACTCCAACAAATTTGAAAACCTAGAGGAAATGGAAAAATTTCTAGAAACACACTACCCACCCAAACTAAAACAAAAGGATGTTGAAAATCTGCCTACACCTGTAAGAAGAGACTGAAAAGGTAATTAAAAAAAAAAAAAAAAAAAGCCCTGGCCCAGATGACTTCACTGGAGAATTCCACCAAACATTCAGAGAAGAGTTTATACCAATGCCACTCAAACTTTTTCTGAACATAGAAAATGAAGGGATACTTCTGAATTGATTATATGAAGCCAGCATAATGCAGATGCCAAGACCAGACAAAAACACCATAAAAAAACAAAATTGCAGAACAATATCTCTCATGAATATAGATGCAAAATTCTCAACAAAATTCTAACCAATAGAATTCAGTATGATATCAAAAAAAAAAAAAAAAATGATACACCACAACCAAGTGGGATTTATACCAGATACGCAAGGATGGTTTAACATTAGAAAATCAATCAACATAATCCACCAAATAAATAAAATAAATGTATTACATGATCATCTCAACTGATAAGAAAAGGCATTCGACAAAGTCCAACACCAATTCCTGATTAAAAAACTCTCAGTAAAATAGCTATAGAAGGGAAATTCCTCAACATAACAAAGGATATCTATATAAAACCAATAGCCAACATCATTCTTAATGGAGAGAGGCTGAAAACATTCCCCTTGAGAACAAGAACAAGACAAGGATGCCCTTTATCACCATCCTATTTAACATTGTGCTTGAAGTCGTAGCTAGACCAATAAAGGAAGAAAAAGAAATAAATGGCATCTGAATTGGTAATGATGAAGTGAAACTGTCCCTATTGATAGATGATATGATACTATACATAGAAAATGCAAAAGACTCCACGAGAAAACTACTGGAACTAACAGAAAGATTCAGCAGAGTAGCAGGATTTAAGACAAACATACAGATATCAGTTGGATTTCTATACACCAGTAAAGAGAATGATGATAAGGAAATCAGGAAAACAATACCATTTATAACAGCCCCTAAAAAAATAAAATTCTTAGGAATAAATCTAACCAGGGATGTAAAAGACAAATACAAAGAAAAATACAAAACACTACTGCAAGAAACCAAAAGAGATCTACATAAATGGAAAAACATACCATGCTCATGGATAGGTAGACTCAATATTGTGAAAATGTCAATTGTACCCAAAACAATCTACAAATACAATGCAATCCCAATCCAAATACCGAAAACATTCTTTAAAGAGATGGAAAAACTAATTATTTAACTTTATATGGAAAGGGAAGAAGCCCTGGATAAGTAAAGATCTACTTTAAATAAATAATAAATAAATAGAATAAAGTAAGAGGACTGGCACTACCTTACCTCAGAACCTACTATACAGCTACAGTAGTGAAAGCAGCCTGGTACTGGAACAATGTCAGATACATTGACCAATTGAACAGAATTGAGAACCCAGATGTAAATCCATCCACCTGTGGTCACCTGATCTTTCACAAGGGCCCAAAGTCCATCAAATGGGGAAAGATAGTCTTTTTAACAAATGGTGCTGGCAAAACTGGATATCTATCTGCAAAAAAATGAAACAGGACCCATACCTCAGGCCATATACAAAAACCCATACTACTTCAAAATGGATCAAAGACCTGAATATAAAGCCAAAAATTATAAAGTTCATAGAAGAAAAAATAGGACCAACACTACAGGCCTTAATACACAGCATTAACAATATACAAACCATAACTAACAATACACAAACACCAGAAGGTAAGCTAGGTAACTGGGATCTTCTAAAAATTAAACACTTATGCTCATCAAGATACTTCTCCAAAAGAGTAAAAAGAGAACCTACAGACTGGAAAAGAATTTTTGGCTATGAAAAATCCTACAAAGGTCTAATCTGTAAAATCTACAGGAAAATACAACACCTCTACAACAAAAAGACAAGTAATTCTATTAAAAATGGGCAAAGGAAATGAATAGACACTTCATCAAAGAAGACATTCAAGTGGCCAACAGACAAACATGAGGAAATGCTTGCGATCACTAGCCATTAGAGAAATGCAAATCAAAACCACTGTTAGATACCATATCACACAGGCTTTACTGGCACAAATGAAAAAAAAAAAAAACAGAAAATAATAATTGTTGAGAGGCTGTGGGGAGATTGGAACTCTTATACACTGCTGGTGGGAATGCAAAATAGTACAACCATTTTGGAAAATGATATGGCACTTCCTTAGAAAGCTAAAAATAGAAATACCACATGATCCAGTAATCCCACTCCTAGGAATATATCCTTGAAAAATGAGAGCTATCCCACGAATAGACATATGCACACCCATGTTCATTGCAGCCTTGTTCACAATCGCAAAAAGATGGAAACAACCTAGGTGTCCATCAACACATGAATGGATAAACAAACTATGGTGTATACACACAATGGAGTACTATGCAATGATAAAGAACAATGATGAATCTGCAAAACATCTCATAACTTGGATGAATCTGGAGGGCATTATGCTGAGTGAAGTTAAGTCAGTCACAAAAGGACAAATATTGTATGAGACCACTACTATAAAAACTCATGAAAAGGTTTAAACACAAACAGAAACAATCTTTGACGGTTATGAGGGAGGGGCTGTGTGGGGATGGAAAAACACTAAATAGACAATAGATTAAGTGGTAACTTTGGTGAAAGGCAAGACAGTACACACTACTGGAGAAGCCAGCACAACTTGTCCAAGGCAAGGTCATGGAAACTCCACAGACATATCCAAATTTCCTCAGGAACCAAATTACAGGGCCAAGGGCTGTGGGGATCATGGTATTCGGGAACATATAACTCAACCAGCATAACATAATTTATGAAGAAAACATTCTACATTCTACTTTGGTGAGCAGTGTCTGGGGTCTTAAAAACTTGTGAGCAAATCTAAGATACTCCACTGGTCTCACCCCACCAGGAGCAAAGGAGAATGAAGAAAACCAAAGACACAATGGAAAGATTAGTCCAAAGGATTAATGGATCACAACTACCACAACCTCCACCAGACTAAGTCCAGCACCACTAGATGGTGCCCGGCTACCACCACTGATGCTTTGACAGGGATCACAATAGTGGGTCCCGAACAGAGCTGGAGAAAAATGTAGAAAAAAATTCTAACTCACAATAAAAGACCAGACTTCTTGACCTGACAGAGACTGAAGAAACCCCAAGAGTATGGCCCCCAGACATCCTATTAGCTCAGTAATGAAGTCACTCCTGAGGTTCACCCTTCAGCCAAAGATTAGATAGGCCCATAAAACAAAATGAGACTAAAAGGGCTCACCAGCCCAGGGACAAGGACTAGACGGCAGGAGGGGACAGGAAAACTGGTATTAGGGAACCCAAGTTCGAGAAGGGAGAGAGTTGAGATGTCGTGGGATTGGTAACCAACGTCACAAAACAATATGTGAACTAATTGTTTAATGAGAAGCTAGTTTGTTCTGTAAACCTTCATCTAAAGTACAATAATAAAAGAAAAGAAAAGAAATGAAGCAGGGAGCTACATCTGGAAGTTTCTAGGGCTTTGGATGCTTGCCTGTGCTTTTTTTGCCCTTCATCATTCTTTTATATAGATGTATGTATATACATGTATATATTATTGTATTTTATGTGAGAGTTTACACAGCAAATTAGGTTCTCATTTAACAAATTTTGTAGAAATTGTCCTGCCACATTGGTTACAGTTTTCACAATATGTCAGCAGTCTCATTACTTCCATTCTGTTTGTTCTGTTTTCATTTATCCAGTTTATCCTGCATTTATCCTGCCTCTCCTTGCCTTCTCATCTTTGCTATTGTGTAAGTGTTTAAAATTTGGTCTCCTATAGTTGACTGTTTCAGAGAACACGTTTCTCATGGGTAATATGGTTTATTTTATAAGTCAGTCTACTATTTGCCGGAAATGAGACATCTTGAAGTGACTTCAGTTCCAAGTTAAAACAGTATATTAGGGCAACAGTCTCAGGCTTTCCTCTAGTCTCTATGAGTCCAGTAAGTCTGATCTTTTTTAGGAATCTCAATTTTGTTCTACATTTTTATCCCATTCTATCTGGGACCTGTTATTGTGTCCTGGTTAGAATAGTTGGTAGTGGTAGCTGGGCACCACCTGGTTTTTCTGGTCTCGGGCTAGAAGACACCTTGGTTAGTGTGGGCTATTAGTCCTGTGGACTAGTTTCTTCTTTGAGTCTTTAGTTACCTTCATTCTCTTTTACTCCAGACCAGAAGACATCAGTAGTTGTATCTTAGATGGCCTTTTGCAAGCTTTTAAGACCCTAGGTGCTACTCACCAAACTGGGATATAGAACATTATCTTTATGAACTATGTTATGCCAATTGACTGAGTTGCCTCATGAGACTATGACCCCAAGCCCTTTAGCCCAGTAAACCAGTCCCACGAGGAGTTTGGATAAGTCTAGGAGGTCTCCATATCTGTGCCCCCTTTGTGCTTTGTTATATGTATGAATATAAGCATAGCCACCCAATCATTTATATACTTGTCTCTATAAATATACCTATATATGTACATGCATGTGCTAACATATACCTTACTATACACATTGTGGAAACCCTGGTGGTGTAGTGGTTAAGAGCTATGGCTGCTAACTAAAAGGTTGGCAGTTTGAATCCACCAGGTGCTCCCTGGAAACTCTATGGGGCAGTTCTACTCTGTCTTATAGTGTCGCTGTGAGTCAGAATCTACTTGATGGCAATGGGTTTTTTTTTTTTTTAAATACACATTGTTGTTGTTGGGTGCCGTCAATTCAGTTCCAACTCACAGTGACACTATATACAACAGAACAAAACACTGCCTGGTCCTGAGCCATCCTCACAATTGTTATGTTTGAGCCCATTGTTGCAGCCACTGTGTCTACTATACATATATAGCATACACATATACCTCTGTAACCACACACAAATTTCTTGGTTGTTATTACTGTTCTTGCAAAATAGTATATGTTATAATATTTATTGTAATTGTCCTTTATTCTTGCATACCTCTTAGCGTCTTCATTTACCTTGGTCAAGTTGTGCTGACTTTCCCCATATTGTGTATTGTCTTTACCATCACCAGAAGTAACAGGTGTCTTCTATCTAAGAAAAGTGATTCCCCCTACCTCCCCCTCCCATCCCTGGTAACCATCAAAGAACATTCATTGCTTTCTGTATGTATACCTATTCTTGACTTTTTTTTGAAGTGAGACCATACCCTATTTGTCGTTTTGTTACCGACTTATTTCACTCAGCATAATACCTTCTAGATTCATTAATGTTATCAGACGTTTCGTGGACTAATTATTCTTTATAGTGGTGTAGTATTCCATTGTATGTGTGTACCACAATTTGCTTATCCATTTGTCTGTTAATGAACGCTTAGATTGTTTCCTTCTTTTTGCTGTTGTAAATAATGCTGCAATGAACATAGGTGTGCATACATCTATTCGTGTCACTGTTCTTATATCTCTAGGATATATATCTAGGAGTTGGATTGCTGGATCATAAGGTATTTCTATTTCTAGCTTTTTGAGGAAGCACCATATCGTTTTCCATAGTGATTGTACCATTTTACATTCCTACTTAGCAGTGTACAACCATTCCAATCTCCTCACAACCTCACCAGCATTTACTGTTTTTTGTTTTCATGATCAGTGCCATTTTTGCAGTAGTGAGATGATATCATAGTTTTGACTTCCATCTCTCTAATGGCTAAAAATCACAAGCATGTCTTCGTGTATTTGTTATCCACCTGAATGTCCTCTTTTGTTAAGTGCTTGTTCGTGTTTTTTGCCAATTTTTTGGTTGGATTATTTGTCTTTTTATTGTTACGTTGTTGAAGTTTTGTATATATTTTAGAGATTAGACCCTTGTCAGATATGTCATTGCCAAAGATTTTTTCCCAGTCTCTAGGTTCTCTTTTTACTCTTTTGGTAAAGTATTTTTATGAGCATAAATAATTTTTAGGAGGTCCCAGGTATATGATTTATCTTCTGTTGTTCGTACATTTTTAGCAGTTTTGAAAGTCTGTTTACCCCAAAAACTAGGACCCCCTACTTTTATCCCTATGTTCTCTTCCAGAAAGTTTATAGCTTTAGCATTTAGGTCCTTGATCCATTTTGAGTTTGTTTTTGTGTATAGTGTGAGTTATGGATCCTGTTTCATTTTTCTGCAAATGGATATTCAATTTTATTGGCACTATTTGTTAGACTGTTTCTTCTCCATTGAATGGACTTCAACCCTTTGTCGAAGATTATCTGCTCATAGATGTATAAATTTACTTCTGGGTTCTCAATTATATTCCAGTGTTCTATGTGTCTGTCATTGAACAAGTACCAGGCTATTTTGATTACTGTGGCTGTATAGTAAGTTTTTAGATCAGGAAGTGTGAGTCCTCCTACCTTTTCTTCTTCTTCAATATTGCTTTAATTATTCGAAGCTTCTTTCCTTTCCATATGAAGTTGGGGATTAGTTTTTCCATATCTTTAAAGAATGTTGGTGGGTTTGGATTGGGATTGCATTATATCTATAGATCGCTTTGGGTAGTATTTACATTTTCACAGTGTTAATTAAGTCTTCCAATACATGAGCATGAAATATTTTTCCATTTATTTGGGCCTCTTTTGGAAGGAGCTCTGGTGGCACAGTGGTTAAATCACTCAACTGCTAACAAAAAGGTCAGTGGTTCAAACCCACCAGCCCTTCTGTGGGAGAAAGATGTGGCAGTCTGCTTCCATAAATATTTACAACCTTGGAAACCCTACAGGGCAGTTTTACTCTGTCCTATAAGGTCGCTGTGAGTCAGAATCAACTCAAAGGCAGTGGGTTTGGGGTTTTTGTTTTCTTGCAATAGTGTTCTATAGTTTTCCTTGTATAAGTCTTTTACATCTCTGGTTAGATTTATTCCTAGTTATTTTATCCTTTGGAGGGCTATTTTAAATGGTATTGTTTTCATGTTTTACTTTTTGGCGTTCTACTTGTTATGTAGAGGAACCCAACAGATTTTTGTGTGTTGATCTTGTACCCTGCCATTTTGCTCAACCCTTCTATTAGTTCCAATAACTTTCATGTGTAATCTCTAGAATTTTCTACGTATAGGATCATGTCATCTGTAAATAGGGTTAGTTTTTCTTCTTCCTTTCCAATTTGGATACCCTTTATTTCCCTTTCTTGCCTTATTGCTCTGGCTATGACTTCCAGTACAATACTGAACAAGAGTGGTGATAATGGGCATCTTTGTCTTGTTCCTATTCTCAAGGGGAATGCTTTCAATCTCTCTCTGTTGAGAATAATGTTGGCTTTAGGTTTTTCATATATGTCCTTGATTATATGGAGAAATTTCCCTCATATTCCTATTTTGGTGGGAGTTTTTTTTATGCATATATTTTTATTGTACTTTAGACGAAGGTTTACAGAACAAATAGTTTCTCATTAAACAGTCAGTACACATATTGCTCTATGACATTGGTTAACAACCCCACGATATGTCAACACTCTCCCTTCTCAACCTTGAGGACCCTTTTTTTGGGGGGGGAGGGAATACACATAGCCAAAGTTACACAGTTTCAAAAGTTTCTACATGTACAATTCAGTGACATCAATTACATTCTTCCAGTTGTCCTGCTATTCTCACTATCCTTTTCCAAATTATTTCATCACCATTATCTTCAACTCACTGCCCCCTGGGCTTCCCATCAAAACTTTTGATTTGCTGTTGTCAATTTGATTTCACATAGATAATTCTCTTTTTTTTTTTTTTTTTTTTTTTGTACCTTAGATGGTTTGCAGAGCAAATAGTTTCTCATTAAAAACTTAGTACACATATTGCCCTATAACAATGGTTAACAACCCCACAACAAGTCAACATTGTCTCTTCTCAGCCTTGGGTTCCCTATCACCAGCTTTCTTGTCCCCTCCTGCTTACTAGTCCTTGTCCCTGGACTGTTGTGCTTCATTAGTCCCATTTTGTTTTATGAGGCTGTCTAATCCCCAGCTGAACGGTGAACTTCAGGAGGGACTTCACCACTGAGCTAAAAGGGGTGTCCAGGGGCCATACTCTCCGGGCTTCTCCAGTCTGTCAGGCCGGTAAATCTGGTCTTTTTTTTTTTTTGTGAGTTAGAATTTTGTTCTACATCCTTTTCCAGCTCTGTCCAGGACCCTCTATTGTGATCCCAGTCAGAGCATTCTGTGGTGGTAGCCAGGCACCATCTAGCTGTACTGGACTCAGTCTGGTGGAGGCCTTGGTAGCTGTGGTCCATTAGTCCTTTGGACTAATCTTTTCCTTATATCCTGTTCTTGTTCTCCCTTGCTCCCGAAGGGGTGAGACCAGTGGAGTATCTTAGATGGCTGCTCACAGGCTTTTAAGACCCCAGATGCTACTCACCAAGGTAGAATGTAGAACATTGTCTTTATAAACTGTGTTTTGCCAATTGAGCTAGATGTTCCCCAAGACCGTGGTCCCCACAGCCCTCTGCCCAGCAATTCATTCCCTCAGGGAGTTTGGAAGTATCTATGGAGCTTTCATGACCTTTCCTTGTAGAAGTTATGCTGGCTTCCCCAGTACTGTGTACTGTCTCACCCTTCACCAAAGATATCACCTATCTATTGTCTATTTAGTATTTCCCTCCCACCCCTCCCATCCCTCATAACCAACAAAGATTGTTTCTTTTTGTGTGTAAACTTTTACATGAGTTTTTACAGTAGAGGTCTCATACAATATTTGTCCTTTTGAGATTGACTTATTTCACTCAGCATAATGTCCTCCAGATTCATCCAAGTTATGAGATGCTTCACAGAGTCATCATTGTTCTTTGTCGTTGCATAATACTCTATTGTGTGAATGTACCATAGTTTGTTTATCCATTCATCTCTTGATGGGCATCTAGGTTATTTCCATCTTTTTGCTATTGTGAACAGTGCTGCAATGAATATGGGTGTGCATTAGTCTATTCGTGTGATGGTTCTTATTTCTCTAGGTTATATTCCTAGGAGTGGGATTGCTGGATCGTATGGTATTTCTATTTCTAGCTTTCTAAGGAAGCACCATGTCATTTTCCAAAATGGTTGTCTCATTTAGCATTCCCACCAGCAGTACCTAAGAGTTCCGATCTCCCCGCAGCCTCTCCAACATTTGTTATTTACAGTGTTTTTTATCTGTGCCAGTAATGCAGGAGTGAGATAGTATCTCATTGTGGTTTTAATTTGCATTTCTCTAATGGCTAGCTATGGTAAGCATTTACTCACGTGTCTGTTAGCCGCTTGAATATCTTCTTTGGTGAAGTGTCTGTTTATTTCCTTTGCCCATTTTTTAATTGGATTATTTGTCTTTTTGTTGTAGAGGTGTTGGATTTTCTTATAGATTTTAGATATTAGACCTTTGTCTGACATGTAATGTCCAAAATTTTTTTCCTAGTCTGTAGGTTCTCTTTTTACTCTTTTGGAGAAGTCTTTTAATGAGCATAAGTGCCTCAGTTTTGGAAGATCCCAGTAATCTAGCTTATTTTGTGGAGTTTATGTGTTGTTGGTTATCGTTTGTATTCTGTTAATGCCATGCATTAGGGCTTCTAGCATTGATCCTATTTTTTCTTCTATAAATTTTACAGTTTTGGGCTTTATATTGAGGTCTTTGATCCAAATTGAATTAGTTTTTGTGTATGGTGTGAGGTATGGGTCCTGTTTCTTTTTTTTTTTTTTTTTTTTGCAGATGGACATCCAATTTTGTCAGCACCATTTGTCAAAATGACTATCTTTTCCCCATTTGATCGATTTTGGGCCCTTGTCGAAGATCAGGTGACCGTAGGTGGATGAATTTATATCTGGGTTCTCAATTCTGTTCCATTGGTCAATATATCTATCTTGTACCAGTACCAGGCTGTTTTGACTAGTAGGTTCTGAGTCCTCCTACTTTATTCCTCTTCTTCGGTAGAGCTTTACTTATCCGGGGCTTCTTCACTTTCTGTATAAAGTTAATGATTTGTGGGAGTTTTTATCAGTAAAGGATGTTGGATTTTATAAAATGCCTTTTCTGAGTCAATTGAGATGATCATGTGATTCTTTTCCTTTGTTTTATTTATGTGGTGAAATATGTTGATTGATTTTCTAATGTTGAACTACCCTTGCATTCCTGGTATGAATCCCACTTGATCGTGATGTATTATTTTTTTTTTGATATGCTGTTGAATTTTGTTGGCTAGAATTTTGTTGAGAATTTTCACATCTATATTCATGAGGGATATTGGTCTATAATTTTCTTTTTTAGTGGTATCTTTGCCTGGCTTTGATATCAGGGTTATGCTGGCTTCCAAGAATGAATTAGGGAGCATTCCTTCCTTTTCTATGTTCTGGAATAGTTTAAGTAGAATTGGTATCAACTCTTCTCTGAATGTTTGGTAGAATTCTCCAGTGAACCTGTCTGGTACTGGGGCTTTTCTTCTTGGTTGGGAGTTGTTTGTTTGTTTTTTTTTTTATGATATCTTCATTTTTTTGTTTTGCTATAGGTCTGTTTAGATTTTCTAACTCTAGTTTAGGTAGGTAATGTGTTGCTAGAAACTTGTCCATTTTTTCCAGGTTTTCTAATTTACTAGAGTACAATTTTTCATAATATTCTGTTATGATCATCTTTATTTCAGTTGGTTCTGTTGTAAAGTCACCCATTTCATTTCTTATTTCTGTTATTTGTGTCTTTCCTTTTTTTTTTCTTTTTTCATTTTGGCTAGTGGTTTGTCGATTTTATTGATCCTCAGAAAACCAATGTCTAGTCTTATTCTTTCTATTGTTTTTCTGTTTTTTACTTTCATTTATTTCTGCTCTGATCTTTATTATTTCCTTTCTGTGGTTTTCTTTTGCTATTCCTTGTCTATTTGTTCAAGTTGCTAGGATAAGTTACTGATTTTTTAACCTATTTATGTCTCTGTGTCTAAGGTGTATCTCACGTAAGCAATATATTGATGGGTCATATATATATATTTAAATCTATTCTCCTACAATCTGCCTCTTGATTGGTGCATTTAATCCATTTACAGTGTGATTATCGATAGGTATGAATTCACTGTTGACATTTTGTTATACTTTTTTTGTGGTGTTAATGGTTTCTTTGTTCCTCTTAATTTTCTGTGCTAAGTTATTTTGTATATGGATTTTCTTTTCCTATCATTCATTGTTGTTGCTTTTGTGATTACTGAGTCTTTTTGATTTTCTTCTTCTTTATTTTGGTGAGTAGACTCACTAATTTTCTTTGCAATCACTCTGAAATCTACCTTTATCTTTCTAAGTTTAGAACAGTCTGTTATATCTTGAAATTGCCTTGACTTCCTCTCCATATTGAAGTTCTATAACTACACCATTTATTCCCCTTTTTTGTTTTGAAGTTGTCATCATTTACAGCTTAACATCTCTTGTTCCCTGTAATCAGTTTTGCAGCTATATTTCACTTTTGTGAAGTCTTTACTGATAATGCTGTCATGTGTCTTCATCTCAAGTTGTTGTCTGATGCCATTGGTTCTCTGTTTGCCATTGATTTGATTCTGACTCACAGTGACCCCATAAGACAGGGTAGAACTATCCCATAGTGTTTCCAAGGTTATTAGCTTTTACAGAAGAACACTGCCACATCTTTCTCCCTCAGAGTGGCTGGTGGGTTCAAACCACCAATCTTTCGGTTAGCAGCGGAGCACTTAACCACTGAGCAACCAGGGCTCCTTCCTAAGTAACATCACAGGTAAGTAATCCTACATTCTCATAATAATGACCTGGTCTTTTTTAATAAAGTCAGTGTCATTAAGGAGGAATGTTATACATAAAAAGAGAATGAAGAGGCGGCATTCAAAAAGTAAATTTGTAGCCTGATTAAAATAAAAATGAAATAAGATATTTGGGAGACACTCAAGAAATTTGATTGTGGGCTAGAAACTTGATAGGAAAATCTCAGATTTGTTTAATTAATTTTTAATTTTCTTATGTTAAAACAAGATAAAATAATAAATCAACAAATTGTCAAAGAAGAAATGTTTTAATAAAATGTGAAATGTATTGAGTGTTCATATATAAAATTCAAAAAAAAAATAAAATATATGAGGAAACTGAACACTTCCATCATAAAATAACCAATAGCAAATAATGTTGACAGACAATTTTCAAATAAAAGAATATTGGATAACAGCACACAGAAATCCCCAAAAGAGCCCAAGAGATGCCAAATAAAACAGTAAGAAAAAAGTTTTTGCCTTAATATCAGACTACTAATGATGTAAGTAAAACCATATTATCCAATAACAACAAATAACAGTATAAATTGATTCAGCCATTTTTGAAAAAGTAATATTTTAATATATACTAAAGCCTTAAAACCACTTGTAATTTTTTACTCAGTAAATCAATTTTAAAATACTGGCATTTTATCTTTAAAAAATAATCCTTAATAGAAGGGAACATATACTTTATGGTGTATTCCCTTCATGAAATATTACTAATATAATATGTAATAAAATAGCCATATGAATATAAATATATTCAACTATATATAATAATGAGAAATGTATTTGTCATAATACCAAGAAAATAAAGCTAAATCGAAAAGTATACTTGCAGTGTGGTTATAATGTCAATTAACCTCATTCATTTAAAAGGCGACACCAAAAATATAATAATTATTTACTGGTGGTATTTGAATATACGATGGACTGCCAAAAGAATGAATAAATCTCTCTTGGAAGAAGTAGAGCCAGAATGTTCCTTAGAAGTAACGATGGTGAAATTATGGCTCACATACTTTGAACATGTTATCAGGAGGGATCGTCCCTGGAGAAGGACATCTTGCTTGGTAAAGTAGAGGGTCAACAAAAAAGAGGAAGACCCTCAATGAGATGGAGTGACACAGTGGTTGCAACAATGGGTTCAAGCATAACAACGATTGTGAGGTTGGCACAGGACCAGGCAGTGTTTCATTCTGTTGTACATAGGGTCTCCATGAGTTGGAACTGACTTGACGGCACCTAACAACAGCAACAACATTGTATACTGGTGATTTTAAAAATCCTTCTGCTTTTCTGAAATCTCTTAAAATCTTTACAGAGTACTTATAACATTTATATAAGTAAGGTAAGCAATCTTTAAAACTATCAATATCACATGATAAAATAAATTCATAAAATTAGTATAGATCAGGGTGAAGATTACTCAAGTGACTTGAACTAGAAGAAGAGCAAAAGGAAATTTAAAGAAAAGAAAATGCCTATTTGAACAAGTCAAATAAAAGATATATTGTTTTAATTAGGAGAATTATTCTGGCTCGCTCTTTCTCACATAAAACGTAATCATCTAATGTCAGATTCCAGGCATATAAACCAAAACATTTTCAGAAGCACTACACAAAATGGTGCATCTATTTCCATTCCCCAAATCATTCCCTCTGTCAACTTGGCTAGGCTATGGTCCCCAGTTGTTTGGCCAAATACTAGTCTAGATGCTATCATGGAGTAGTTACATGTGGTTAAATGAGCTAGCCTTGGGTAGAACAGATTACCTTCCAAATGTAATTGCATGTAATGCAATTACCTTACATCTAATGTAATGTAGGAGTCCCTGTGTGGCACAATCACTTAAGCCCTTGACTAAAAAAAAAAAAAAAAAAAAAAACGTCAAGTTGATTCCAACTCAAAGCAACCACATAGGACAGAGTAGATCTGCCCTATAGTTTCCAAGGAGCGCCTGGTGGATTCGAACTGCCGACATTTTGGTTAGCAGCCATAGCTCTTAACCACTATGCCACCAGGGTTGACTAGTAACTGCAAAGTTGGGAGTTCAAACCCACCCAGAGGCAACTTGGAAGAAGGGCTTGGTAATTTGCTTCTGAAAAGGTCACAGCCTTGAAAATCTAAGGAGCGCAGTTCTACTTTGCACACACAGGGTTGCCATGAGTCAGAATCCACTGATTTAGGTCCCTGGGTGACACAAATGGTTTCTACTCAACTGCTAACCTAAAGATTGGTGGTTCAAACACACCCAGCAGCACAGCAGAAGAAACGCCTGGTAATCTGCTTCTATAAAAGACTACAGCCAAGAAAACCTCTATGGAGCAGTTCTACTCTGTAACACGTGGGGTCACTGCGAGTTGGAATCAACTTGACAGCAACAGGTTTGTTTTGTTTTTTTGGAATGTAATGTAATATAATCTCCTCTCATACTGAAATTTAACATGATATAATCAATCAATCAGTTGAGATCATAGCAGTGTAAGGTGGATCCTAAACCTAGTCACCTTTGAGTTATAAAAAGACCGGAATAGACTCAGAGACACACATAACGTGAGGACAGTCACAAGAAACAGGAGAGAGACTCAGAGAAGGAATTAATATAGCCAAGGCCCTGATTGAGACTTTCAGTCTCCAGAACTGTGAGAAAATAAATTCCTGTTCCTTAAAGCCACCCACTTGTGGTATTTCTCTTACGACAGCACTAGGTAGCTAAACTCCCCCGTCTAAAGGAAAGGAATGATAAATTAGATCCTGATGAGAGAAAAGGAAAAATCAAAGTTACCATTATTTCAATATTCAGATTAAAAATAAGACTTATAAGAGATTACTGTATTGAATAACGAAATACTGAATATACGTTTAAGGGCAGATGTGTAGAATCAGTTAAAAAAGAACTGTGTTTTCTGAGATACAATTATAACTTATTCAATATAAAAGAAATGTGCTTTCTAAGAAGCATTTATAACTTCTTCAATACCTGTGCCAAAGAATTGATATGCTTATAAACGAGATAGTATGAACCAGCTACCTTCAGTTCTAAAAGGACCTGCAGATAGACAGATGATGATAATAGTTTGGTAGATAGATAGATAGGTAGGTAGGTAGGTAGGTAGGTAGATAGATAGATAGATACATACGTACATACATAGATACATAGAGACAGAAATACAGAGGTAGGTATAGATAAGAATCAAAAGAAAACATCTTTTGACATTTTTTTTTGTTTTGTTTTTTAAGAAAACAAGTTATAATAATTTACCCTATGAACTGCAAAGGAACTTGCATTAAAGAATATAAATAGGTATAAATAAATAACGTTGTTTTTCCTTGAGTAAAATATAGAAGAAAGGAGAGTTAAAGAGTGAGAAATAAAATGGAAATTTTTGTTTTTCCTATGAGGAGGGATTGTGTTTTATAACATTTTCTTTTTAAAACACAGATATATTTATTGCAAATTGCAGTGTACATCATAATAGTAATGCAATAAGAAGTTCTGTAGAAATTTTATATAGCCAAGAAAATGTAATTAGTGGCAAATAGTAAAAGTGATAATAATATGATGTCTTACTAGTAAGAATACATGAAGCCAGGCTTATACACCTGACTAATTACATCACTAACACTTGAGGAAATTAAAGTTGATTAATGAGAAACAGATGTTAATTTTGAAGGCCGCAGACTCAAATACTGTATGTTCAATAAATACCAAGATGTGGTATGCAAATGAATTATAGGATGCATCACATACCATAAACTATAAGAATAAAAATTAAAATGTTTTAAAGATTACTTCTAAAATACAACATGGATAGGACAATGAATCAAAATAAACAGGAGTTGAAATTTAGGAGGTTTTATTTTTTAGCTATTTAAACGTGACTTAAAAACGATGATCAAAACTAACAATTCATAGCTATAAGAAATGTTAATGCAGTACATTTTCTTATGCCAATTTTATATTTGTTCATAAAATTAATCTGAATCTTCATTCATAAGCAGATGTTGAGATAAAATATCAAATTAACATTTTTTAGAAAGTGCAGATTCTGCTTGTGACTAAAATTCTCATAAGCCATGTCAACATTGATGGAAAAATATTTTGTAGTAATTAGACATTAGAATAATGGGAAATTCCATTTGAACTCAAGAAGACATCATAAGCTCCGATCCTGACTTTTTAATCACTCAGCGAAGTCATTTCTTTCTTAATTTCAGCAAACTCCCTATACTTCTTTGAGATCTTAAGCTAGATGACACAAATTTTTCATCCTTGGAATAACACCTGCAATTAAGATGTTACTCTGCATCGTTTACATCATTACATTACGTAGATGAGTTTCAGAATGCTAACTAGGATATTGTACTCCTTTAACACCTGTATACCAATCTTACTTTTTATATCAGGAGTTGAAGCACCTGCACTTCAGTGGACCAATAGTATTAGAAAAAAAGAAACCTCCAAATTATAATAATCCATAGAAAGCCCTGACACTATGTCATTGGGAAAATTTGACTGGCTAGAGATAGGAATTGTTGTGTCATAACTGGGCCAAATGAAAGGGGAGGGAAAAAAGGTAGTACTAAAAAATGTGTTCATTCCTCCAATGCCCTTAATGGTCAACATCTTTTAAAGAGCCAGAAAATGTCCTACAAATAAAGGTCCCTGCTTTCCCGGAAGCAATAAAATGAATCATACACCAAGACTGATAAATTTCTGAGGCTCCTGAAGAACACCAAGTCCTTGCAGGCTTTTCACATTTTGTCCTTTACAAAACCAGCTATGCATTTATGTCAGTTTCCTTGAGAGTTTAGTGAAGTTATTTTTAAAAAACATAAATATTTAATCTAACACTAAAATCATAAAGTACATTTCCTTGGGAGACCATTGGAGTGACAGCAAGGGAGACAATATCTATTGAGAGTCTTTCCTTCCAATAACATCTTTAGGAAAAACAAAAAAGCATGCTATTTATTTGGAGGAAATATCACTTTCAAGAAAATAAAAATAAGTGCTTGATCAATAAAAATAATTGCTTTATCAGTTTCTTTGGACATTTCATATTTCATGTACCTTTGCCTACAGCAATAATGTATATCAAGAATTTTAAAAATTGAGTCAAAATATGACACACTGGGAGCAAGATGGCGCTCTAGGCAGAAACACCACGCCGTCCCTCCACAGCAAAGATCCGAAAAACTAAGCCTAACAGAGAATCAACAATCCTGAAACCCTAGAACACCAAATGAAGAGATAAAGAACTCAGCCAAACACCAAACGGAGTGAGAATACTAAAAGAGAACGGAGAGCGAGGAGAGACTCAGGCAGAGATTCCTTACCAGCTAACGCAGCGCGGATCCACCATCTTGGATTCCTATCGGAGACCAGCAAACAGAAGAGCAGCCTTGCAGAGCATCTGGTCGGAGACAGAACGACCGGTAAACTGCGGTGCGCGCTCTCCCACCACCCACCCCTCTCCACCTCAGCTGGGGATCCCCTGCTTTCCGTGGCCAGGGTCCCTGGGCTGGGGGGTGCTGGTGCTTGGATTCCACGCACCTGGGCTGGCGGCTTTCTGGGAGCCGTTTGCTGGCAGCTAGCGAACCTTTCTCTGCCGCCTCCCCCTCCTTTTGCCTGGGTGCCTGGTTCCGAGTGCTGTCTCTGCTCTCTCCTGCGGGGCTGTGGGGCTGCGTGCGGGCGTGTGGCTGTTTCTAGGTCTGGGCTCCCGCGTGGGTGGGATCCCGGGGCCTTTGTTCGTTCGCCCCTCTGCTTTCCGTGGCCGGAGTCCCTGAGCAGGGGGGCGCCGGTGCTTGGATTCTGCGCGCCCGGGCGGGGGGCTTTCTGGGAGCCGTTTGCCGGCCGCTAGTGAGCCTTTTTCTGCCGCCTCCCCCTCCTTTTGCCTGGGTGCCTGGTTCCGAGTACCGTCTCTGCTCTCTCCTGCGGGGCTGTAGGGCTGCGTGCGGGTGTGTGGCTGTTTCTAGGTCTGGGCTCCCGCGTGGGTGGGATCCCGGGGCCTTTGTTCGTTGGCCCCTCTGCTTCCCGTGGCCACGGTCACTTAACCCCGAGACTACCGGCTTCTTGGAATTCGTGCCCCTGAGTGGGGGCTCTCTGGGTCCCATTTGTAGGCACTGACTGCTGGTGTTGCCCTTTTTTTTTTTTTTTTCTCTCAATTTTATTTTTCTTCCTTTTTTGATTAGTTTTGTCATCTTTTACCTCTTTTTCTCTTTTGTCTTTCTTCATTGCTTAATTTCTTGTCTCTCTATCTCTTCCTTCTCTTTCTGATCCCTGAATTCCAGGCGATGTATGCCTCTGTACCTTCTGGCCAGGCTGAGGTGTGAAAATTGAGACCGACTCCCCCAGACCTCATAGCTGCATCGGTGGGATCCCTGGGAACTTTGCAGTTCTTTAACTTTTCTGATTTTTATTTGGTCATTCTTTCCTTTTCTTTCTCTTCCCCCTTCTGGTTTCCTCCATCCCATAGTCTCTCATCTGTACATTCCAACGACAAGCTCCCCTAGCATTCTTTTATGTTTGTACGCTTTTTGCTCCTCCTCCTCTCTCCTCTCTCCCATATCCAGCTTAGCTTCACACATAACCATCTTCCTGCTGCACCCTACCTACCTGCACCGTGCACTAGACATCACATCACCAAGCGGTGCAGGCACGCCCTATTGGAACCTGCCCAGCACTGACTACCGACCGTCCTGGTGGCTGCAGTGAGTGCCACAAGCAACCCATCCCAGTGGCTCCTCCTCAACTAGATCTGCCCAGCTGTACCACAAGAACGAAAAAAAAAAAAAATCTACAATCAATAAACGAGAGAAATATCTACTGAATGCCCCGAAAACAGCAAACAATATCAAAACATTTACAAAAACAAGACAAGATGGCTCCAATAGGCGTCCAAATTAAAACACCAGATAACTCTCCTGTGGAAGAAAATGCACTAGAAGTACCTGATACGGAACTCAAATCACTAATACTCGGAATTTTCCAAGAACTGAGGCAAAAAGCTGACAAACATGAGGAAAAAATAGACAAATTTATGGAAAATACAGACAAAAAATTGGAAGAATTCAGGAAGATGATACAAGAACAAAATGCCAAAATAAATTCACAACTCGAAATTATACAAAAACAACAATTAGAAATCCAAAAGATAAACAACAAGATTTCAGAAATGGACGGTGTCATAGAAGGGCTGAGAAGTAGATTTGAAACCATGGAAGACAGGATAAGTGGAACTGAAGACAAACACTTGGATACAACTCTGTTTCAGGAAAACTCAGAAAAAAGAACAAAGAAAAATGAAGAGACCCTGAGAGTTATGTGGGACACAATTAAAAGCAAAAACTTACGAGTGATTGGCATACCAGAAGAGGGGGAGAAAACAGAAAACACAGAGAGGATCATTGAGGAACTGCTGACAGAAAACTTTCCCAATATCATGAAAGATGAAAAGCTGGTCATCCAAGAAGCTCAACGAACCCCATATAGAAGAGACCCCAAAAGAAAATCACCAAGACATATCATATTCACACTCGCTAAAACTAAAGACAAACAAAGAATCCTGAGAGCAGCTCGTGAAAAACAAGAAGTCACATACAGAGGAGAAACAATAAGACTAAGCTCAGATTATTCAGCAGAAACCATGCAGCCAAGAAGGCAATGGGATGACATATATAAAATCTTGAAAGAAAAAAATTGTCAGCCAAGAATAATATATCCTGCAAAACTCTCATTCAGATTTGATGGTGAAATTAGGTCATTTCCAGATAAACAGAAACTAAAGGAATATGCAAAAGTCAAACCAAACTTACAAGAATTATTAAAGGGAGTTCTTCGATCTGAGGACAAACAGCTTAAGCCCTCAGGCAGGACCTAGGACCTAGGACGCAGGTTAACATGAACCAGATACCATTCTAGGAACTGAACTACAGACGACTTTCCAAAAACAAAAGATATACAACAGGGAATCAGAGAAATCAATCAAAGGATGACAACAACATCAAAACAATGAAAGAGGGAACAAACGGCATAGGTATAGAACCTTCTAAAGGAGAAGAAGGCAAGGCGATATCAAGTAAGGGTAGACTGCTTCAAAATTATAAAGATAAGGGTAAAATTCATGGTAACCACAAAAAAAGTTAACAAACCAACTCATAAAAATAAAGACGAAAAACATAAAGTCTCCACAAAAACAAAACCTACAAAAACAAAAGAAATGAACACAAAATCCACAAACAAAAGGAACTCAGCACAAGAGAGTAAGAAGAACAAAGAAAACTTCAGCATCACAAAAAAAAGCACTACAAAATGACAGCAACAAATTCACATCTATCAATAATTACACTGAACGTAAATGGACTCAATGCACCCATAAAGCGACGGAGAGTGGCAGAATGGATAAGAAAACAGGATCCATCTATTTGCTGTCTACAAGAGACACATCTTAGAAACAAAGATGTGAATTTATTAAAAATCAAAGGTTGGAAAAAAATATATCAAGCTAACAACTATCAAAAAAGAGCAGGAGTGGCAATTCTAATCTCAGATAAAATAGACTTTAAAACAAAATCTACCATAAAAGACAAAGAAGGACACTATATAATGATTAAGGGGATGATCCATCATGAAGACATAACCATAATAAATATCTATGCACCCAATGACAGAGCTCCAAAATACATAAAAAAAACTCTAACAGCACTGAAAAGAGAAATTGACAGTTCCACAATAATAGTAGGAGACTTCAACACACCACTCTCAGTAAAGGACAGAACAACTAAAAAGAAACTCAGCAAAGATACAGAAGACCTAAAGGACACAATCAGCCAACTGGACCTCATAGACATATATAGAACAATCCATCCAACCGCTGCAAAGTACACATTCTTTTCCAATGCACATGGAACGTTCTCCAGAATAGACCACATCTTAGGCCACAGAGCAATCCTCAACAAGATCCAAAATGCTGAGATAATTCACAGTATCTTCTCTGACCACAATGCCATCAAGGTAGAAATTAACACTAGAAAGAGCAAGGAAAAAAAATCAAACACATGGAAACTGAATAATAATCTGCTTACACATCAATGGGTACTAGAAGAAATCAGAGATGGAATTAAAAAATTCCTAGAATCAAATGAAAATGAAAACACATCATACCAAAACCTTTGGGACACAGCAAAGGCAGTCCTCAGAGGACAATTTATAGCAATAGATGCACATATCAAAAAAGAAGAAAGGGACAAAATCAAAACATTAACTACAGAACTCAAACAAATAGAAAGAGAACAACAAAAAAAGCCTACAACCACCGGAAGAAAGGAAATAGTAAAGATCAGAGCAGAAATCAATGAAATAGAGAACAGAAAAACAATAGAAAGAATCAACAAAACCAAAAGTTGGTTCTTTGAAAGAATCAACAAAATCGACAAACCACTGGCCAGACTGACAAAAGAAAAACAGCAGAGGGCACAAATAACCCAAATAAGAAATGAAATGGGGGACATTACAACAGACCCAACTGAAATAAAAAGGATTATAACAGAATATTATGAAAAACTATATTCCAACAAATTTGAAAACCTAGAGGAAATGGATAAATTTCTAGAAACATACGGCCTACCCAAACTACAACAAAGTGATATTGAAAATCTGAACAGACCCATAACAAGAGAAGAGATTGAAAAGGTAATAAAAAAACTCCCAACCAAAAAAAGCCCTGGCCCAGATGGCTTCACTGGAGAATTCTACAAAACATTTACAGAAGAGCTCGTACCAGTTCTACTCAAGTTATTTCAGAGCATAGAAGAGGAAGCAACACTTCCAAATTCATTCTATGAAGCCAGCATAACGCTGATACCAAAGCCAGGCAAAGACATCACAAAAAAAGAAAATTACAGACCAATATCTCTCATGAATATAGATGCAAAAATTCTGAACAAAATTCTAGCCAATAGAATTCAGTATCATATCAAAAAAATAATACACCACGACCAAGTAGGATTCATACCAGGTATGCAAGGATGGTTTAACATTAGAAAATCCATCAACGTAATCCACCACATAAATAAAAGGAAAGAAAAAAATCACATGATTATCTCAATTGATGCAGAAAAGGCATTTGACAAAGTCCAACACCCATTCCTGATAAAAGCTCTCAATAAAATAGGTATAGAAGGGAAATTTCTCAGCATAATAAAGGGCATCTATGCAAAACCAACAGCCAACATCATTCTTAATGGAGAAAGGCTGAAAACATTCCCCCTGAAAACAGGAACAAGACAAGGATGCCCTTTATCACCACTCCTATTTAACATTGTGCTGGAAGTTCTAGCTAGAGCAGTAAGGCAAGAAAAAGAAATAAAGGGCATCCAAATTGGTAATGAAGAAGTTAAACTCTCCCTGTTTGCAGATGATATGATACTATACATAGAAAACCCTAAAGACTCCACGAGAAATTTACTGGAACTAATAGAAAGATTCAGCAGAGTAGCAGGATACAAGATAAACATTCAAAAATCAGTTGGATTCCTATACACCGGTAAAGAGAACGATGAAAAGGAGATCAGGAAATCAATACCATTTTCAATAGCCCCTAAAAAGATAAAATACTTAGGAATAAATCTGACCAGGAATATAAAAGACCTATACAAAGAAAACTACAAAACACTGCTGCATGAAACCCAAAGGGATCTACATAAATGGAAAAACATACCATGCTCATGGATAGGCAGACTCAACATTGTGAAAATGGCAATTCTACCTAAAGCAATCTACAAATACAATGCAATTCCGATACAAATACCAACAACATTCTTCAAAGAGATGGAAAAACTAATTATTAACTTTATATGGAAAGGGAAGAAACCTCGAATAAGTAAAGCACTACTGAAGAAGAAGAATAAAGTTGGAGGACTCACACTACCTGACTTGAGAACCTACTATACAGCTACAGTACTCAAAACAGCCTGGTACTGGTACAACAACAGAGACATTGACCAATGGAACAGAATTGAGAACTCAGATGTAAATCCATCCACCTACGGTCACCTGATTTTTGACAAGGGCCCAAAATACATCAAATGGGGAAAAGACAGTCTTTTTAACAAATGGTGCTGGCAAAACTGGATATCCATTTGTAGAAAAATGAAACAGGACCCATACCTCACACCATATACAAAAACTACTTCAAAATGGATCAAAGACCTGAATATAAAGCCTCAAACTATAAAATTCATAGAAGAAAAAATAGGACCAACACTTCAGACCTTAATACATGGCATTAACAGGATACAAACCATAAACATCAACACAAAAAACCCAACAGATAAACTAGATAATTGGGATCTTCTAAAAATCAAACATCTATGCTCTTCAAAAGATTTCACCAAAAGAGTTAAAAGAGAACCTACAGACTGGGAAAAAATTTTTGGACAGTACAAGTCAGACAAAGGTCTAATCTCCATAATCTACAAGAAAATCCAACACCTCTACAACAAAAAGACAACCAATCCTATCAAAAAATGGGCAAAGGAAATGAACAGACACTTCACCAAGGAAGACATTCAAATGGCCAACAGACACATGAGGAAATGCTCGCGATCACTAGCCATTAGAGAAATGCAAATTAAAACCACAATGAGATACCATCTCACCCCGGCATTACTGGCACGAATCAAAAACACTGGAAATAACAAATGTTGGAGGGGCTGCGGGGAGACGGGAACTCTTATACACTGCTGGTGGGAATGCAAAATGATACAGCCATTTTGGAAAATGATATGGCGTTTCCTCAGAAAGCTAGAAATAGACGTACCATTCGATCCAGCAATCCCACTCCTAGGAATATATCCTAGAGAAATAAGAGTCATCACTCGAATAGACATATGCACACCTATGTTCATGGCCGCATTATTCACAATAGCAAAACGATGGAAACAACCTCGATGTCCATCAACAGACGAATGGATACACAAACTATGGTACATACACACAATGGAGTACTATGCAACGAGAAAGAACAATGAATCTGTGAAGCATCTCATAACATGGATGAAACTGGAGGACATCATGCTGAGTGAAATAAGTCAATCACAAAAGGACAAATATTGTATGAGACCTCTATTGTAAAAACCCATGAAAAAATTCACATGCAAAATGTAACAATCCTTGTTGGTTACCAGGGATGGGAGGGGGGGGGATACTAAATAGGTAATAGGTAAGTGGTAACTTGGGTGAGAGATGAGATAGTACATAGTACAGGGGAAACTAACAGAACCTGCACAAGGAAAGGTCATGGAGGCCCTATAGACACATCCAAACCCCCCGAGGGACTGAGTTGTTGGACGGAGGGCTCTGGGGACCATGATCTCGGGGAACATCTAGCTCAATTGGCATGACACTACTTATAAAGATAATGCTCTACATTCTACCTTGGTGAGTAGTGTCTGGGGTCTTAAAAGCCTATGAGCGGCCATCTAAGATACTCCACTGATCTCATCCCTTCGGGAACAAGGGAGAACGAAGAGAACAGGATACAAGGAAAAGATTAGTCCGAAGGACTAATGGTCCACAGCTACCAAGGCCTCCACGGGACTGAGCCCAGTACAGCTGGATGGTGCCCGGCTACCACCAATGACTCCTCTGACCAGGATCACAACAGAGGGTTCTGGGCAGAGCTGGAGTAGGATGTAGAGCATAATTTTAACTCCCAAAAAAAAAAAAAAAAGAAGAAGACCAGATATACTGGCCTAAAGAATACTAGAGAAACCTCGAGAGTGTGGCCCCCAGACACCCTTTCAGCTCAGAGGGGAAGTTACCTTCAAGGTTCGATGTTAAGCCTGGGAATGGACACCCCAGTAAAACTAAATGGGACTAACGATGTACAGGAGTCCGGTGACAAGGGCCAGAAGGCAGAGGGAGAGTAGGAAACTGATGATAAGGAACACAAATTGAATAAGGACACTGTCGATGTATTGTGAGATTGTTGACCACTGCTATAGGGCAACATTTGTAGTAACTATTAAATGGGAGGCTGTTTTGTCCTGTAAGCCTGCATCTTGGGCGAGAATGGCAGCACAATTGGAAGAGCATAGTCAATATCACTTAAATGTGGAAGTAAAAAGTTTTGAAATGGTGTTTAAATAAAATAAAAAATAAACAAATGAGACTAAAGAGGTACAATAGTCCACTGACAAGATCCAGAAGACAGAAGGGGACAAGGAAGCCCCCTGGTGATAGGGAACACAAGGTGGAGTAAGGATATTCTTGATGTGCTGTGAGATTGTTAACCATTGTCATAGGGCAACATGTGTAGTAACTGTTAAATGAAAAACTATTTTGTTCTGTAAGCCTTCATCTTAAGTGAGAATAACAGCACAGTTGGAAGAGTGTAGTCAATGTCACTGAACTGTGAATGTAGAAAATTTTGAAACGGTGTATCTTTGGCCATCTGTAATTTTCATAAAAAAAAAAGGTTGAGAATTTATAGGCTTAATACGTTGTGGGGTTGTTAACCAATGTCAAAAAAAACAACATGTGTACTACTATTTCATGAGAAACTATTTGCTCTGTAAGCTTTCACCTGAAGTACAATAAAATATATTAAAAAAAAAAAAAAAAAAAAAAAAAATATGACACACTAACCCAGTCTGTTTTACCAAAGACACTAAATCTAAATGGAATTATACATTCCCTTTTCTCCTAAAGTAATAAAAATAATGTCTTACTTATTTGAGTCAGTTTCTAAGGCAGCAGCAACAATTTCTAAATGATTTCCCATTTTCAAAAAAAAGGGACAGGACTTTATAATTAAACATATCATAAGCAATTAGGGTAAAATTTTTTTTTTTTTTTTTACATTTCAAACCATGTAGTTCACATACTAAATATAAAACTTAAAAGAATTTTAAAGTGTCATAGAATAATGTCAGAACTATAATCGAAGATGAGGAAACATCAAAGGATTTTGCAGTTTATTTTAAGAAAACATAAAATCTATTTGATCTGGATATCAGATAACAGCTCGTTTTAGTTGTCTAAACTTGTCTTTTGTGAAGTGATTTTTTATTTTTCTAGAAACACACACACAAAGAGACAATTGAAGCAAGTGCAATTTAACAATACCTCGATGGTTTTCTACTTGATCAAATTCTTGTACTTGATTTAGCAAAGGCTTATTTTAAATTATTTTCTTTTTCCAACAATGAAAGAAACATTTGCCTCTAATGATTGAAATTAGCATTTCAAGTATATGCTACAATAATAGACCCAATGCGCACCAACAGACAGGGTTGACAATCACAAAAGAAAAATACATAAACCTAACAATCATATTAACAATAACGCACACATTGGTGTCATTATAACCAAACTATGCAGATTTAAGTGGTAGAAGATGCACATCCAGCACAGAATTCCACCAGGGAAGAGTTAAAATTAACAGCTTGCGTATAAAGGCTAGAATCTAGAAAATAACATTGTTAAACAGAACTTTATTTGCTAGAATCTAGCCTTTAGAATCTAAGCAATGGGAAATCTTCCTTACTACAGGCAGAAAAAGTAAAACCCTGGAAAGCAGTGCAGACACCAGGATACACAGAAGCAGTAACGGGAATGGAAGGACTAGAGAAGTCTTTGGGGTTAGTTCCACCTTTCTAAATCCTGCATCTTGCTTTGTTTCCCAATAAGTATGCACATAGTGAACAAAAGTCATACTCCTAGGGCAACTTACTTTTGGAGATCAAAACTAATTCATTGAATATTCAATTCTGTCCTGTGCCAACTTGAATTCAGATCTTCATTTACAGCTGCAGTGTAAATACTGTTAATTATGTTCATGGTTTAATTAAGTAATTAGTCCAAGATTGCCAAACTTGAAAGAAATGACTTGAACTCTAGAAGGGGAAAAATAAGCAGTGGTAACTTTTCTTATCTAGGAATAAAATTGATTTGGTCTGGATGTCAGATGGCTTAGAAAGGAAGTTGGCAGTCATTAAATGTACAACATCAAGTTCAGCAGCTAGATCTTATCTGCCAATATTCTTCACTAGAGCCAGAACCAGTGCTACCTACACTTTTAATAGGGTATGACACATAGGAGGAGGAGAATAAATATTTCTGAATTGCAGAGTGAGTGAATAAAATAATTAAGGAATCAAAAAATCTAGAGAGACTAAGAAACAACAAAAGAATTCATATAGATGACATTTTCCTAGGACTGTACTTTTAACTTAAAACATGTGTACATCTTGTGTCTTCAAAAAGTGAGCTAATTGCATGTATATTTACAGTTTTTGCAAATATAAATAAGTAAAATGTTGTACTAAGGACTCATTTAGAAAAAAAAAGGGGTTGCATTGGAAGTATGTTTCATGTGGTAAGGATGCATCCAAAATGAAAATATAACCTACTCTTTTGTTCAAATGTTGCATACCATTCAGAAATCAATTTTAAAACAGACTGAGATATTGTGAAAACCTAGATATGACTTCAGCATATAGACTGAATAAGTAAGGTGAAAGAATACAACTGTACTGCACACCTTTTCCAATTTTAAACCAAATGATACCTCCTTGTTCTGTTTGAACGACTGCCTCTTGATCCATGTACAGGTTCTGCATGAGTACAATTAAGTGTTCGGGAATTCCCATTCTTCACAATGTTTTTCATAATTTGTTGTGATCCACACAGTCGAATGCCTTCATGTAGTCAATAAAACACAGTAAACATCTTCTGTGTTAAAAAGCAAACATGTCCCTTTGAGCAGGACCCTACTAGATGGAACATAACAACAACAAATATGGCTACTCAGTAATTTGGGAGAAGTTTAAAGTACAGTTTATGAAATAGGCAAGGAAATATTCAAAATCATAAAATATAGACAATAATGTACATGGTTTGAACGGTGTTTGAAGAAACATTTTTTGAAGAAGCTGTGGATATGGTTTCAACAAATGGTGTATCAATCTATTTAGTGCCATTAAGCCCAGGTACAGAACAGACATCTGACATCACGTCTTCCCTGAAAATATGGAGACTGATACCTCTCTAATTGCTTTCACTGTTTTATTAATACAACCCTAGCTGTTCTAAAAATTCTTATGCTTTATGCATTGTTTGGTATTTCACATGGCTTCTGCCACTACGTTTTATATATATATTTTTTCATTCTGGTTCATTTGTATACTGTTTATAATAAATCAATAAGGCAGCAACAGATAGATAAAAATTAATGGCTAGAAAGCTTCAGAACTGATAAAAAACATGAATCTTGGATTCAGGAAGCCCAGTCCATCTCAATCAGAATTAAAAAAAAACAAAACTATATATAAATAGATGAGAACAAACTAGCTTATTAAAAAAAACAAAGGATGGCTTGAAAATAGCCATATATGTAAGACTGGTTTCTTAACAACATTGAAAGAGAGAAAATGGCAAAAAATATCTTCAGTATATTGAGAAAAAAATAACTATCCATCTTCAATATATTCCCAATGGAATTATCTTTCAGGAACAACAATGAAATAGGCACATTTATAGACAGACAAAAAACAATCTTCAGTGAAATTCTTGGCTGTTAACCAAAAGGTCAGCAGTTTGAATCCACCAGCTGCTCCTTGGAAACCCTATGGGGCAGGTCTACTCTGTCCTATAGGGTCACTATGAGTTGAAATTGACTCGATGGCAACGGGTTTTTTTTCAGTGAAATTATAAAGGATGTACTTAAAACAAAAGGAAATATTGAACAAAGAAACTAGTAAATACTTGGGGAAATCCAAAGAAATATTGGATATATTAAATAAAAATACTAATAATAATATGCAACTTACAGAATGAATTTATTTATTTATAAAACTAAGTAATGAGCATAAATAGTAATCACACAGTGGGGAAAGTCATCGTGGTTAATGATGCTTATGACCTTCATGTTGTTCCCTAAGGAGAAATGGGACCGATTAATTTGAAATTTTATTTAAACTTTGTTAAAATTAGTATGCATAGTAAAATTTCTAGCATTTCCTAAAAGAATAAAAATACTATATATAATGCCCAAACTAATAGAGAAAAAAATATTGGAATAAAAATAAATATAATTAATCTAAAATAACAGAAAGTGTACTATTCAATAACAAAAAGAAATGACCTATCAAGCTACACAAAGAAGGAGGAATCTTAAATGCATATTGTTAAGTGAAATAATTCAGTCTGAAAATGCTACATATTGTATGATTTCAACTATATGACACTCTGGATAAGGCAAAACTATAGAGACAGTAAATAGATCAGTGATTGCTAGGGGTTCGGAGGAGGAGAGAGGGATGGATAGTTGGAGCACAGGGTATTTTTAAGATAATGAAGCTATTTTTTATGCTACTGTAATGATAGTCACCTGACATTAAGCATTTGTCAAAATCCATAGGACCGTTCATCACAAAGACTGAACCTTAATGTAAACTATGGACTTTAGTTAATAATAATGTATCAGTATTGATCCACCAATCATAACTAATGTAACCCAAGAATGCAAAATGTTAATAATAGGAGACTGTGCAGGAGATAAAGGTGATATATGAGAACTCTCTGTACTTTCCACAAATATTTTTTTGTAAATCTAAAACTGTTCCAAAAAACATAATAAATTCTATTAAAAATTTTTAAAAAATTGGACCACTGATGATAATAGTATACTAGGATATGATCAACTATAAAAACTTAGCACCTCCAAGCCTATATTTGAAAAGATCATACAGTAGCAAAAAGTGAAACTCTATAACTGAGATAAAATAAAAATCACACTATTATAATTTAAACTAAAACAAAAGATCTACCTACTCTAAAATGATGGCCAAATAAAAACAGCAAAACTGTATTTCATACCCTCACACAAATACAGCTATTATGAGCTTTGCAAACCAAAGGTCATTCATGGAATGAAGAAGGCAAAGATATCAATAGTTCAGTTAAGAATTAAGAAAAAAAACTTTAAGATTTTAAATCAGCAACAAAAAGAAACTGTTTTCCACATGTTTGGAAAGCATAAGTAGAAATGAACCCTGTAACCAGGTCTATAAACTTCAAATATTTTTATGAGGAAGAAATGTGATTTTCCCATTCAACAGAGTTGTTCAGAAGTTAATTTTTACAGTGATAACTTTGACCATGAAGATAAAGCTCATGAATATTTATCGTTTTCTGTTTCCTTCCGATTGTAAGCAAATATTATAGAATCTACATTTATCTTAAATAGATCTTGCAAAGATTTTTTTTAAAAATAACATTGCTTAAGAGTGCAATATATAGAAACAAGCTCAAAATTGAATATTAGCCATTTCAGATGTTTCTTTCAAAAGATATTTCAGGACTGCACCAAAATATAAACATTTCAGATTTGTTAGGAAATATCTGTCAACAGTTCACATATTTTTAATTTTGGATGACTATGGTTTTGGCTTCTTATTTGCTAATTCATTCTCTTTGACAATAAAACTCAGATCCATTGGTTTATGATACTGAAAATGTTTTTACTTACCAATTTTGTATTGAATTATACATGTTCATGACCACAGTTGTCTTCCATATATAGTAAAACGGTCAGTGTGAAGTGTGTAGTGTTAATTGGTAACAATTTAATAACTTAGAAGTAAATGTTAGCTAGCCACTCCATGGGAGAAAGATGTGGCAGTCTGCTTCCTTAATGATTACAGCCTTGGAAACCATATGGGGCAGTTTTACTTTGTCCTATAGGGTCACTGTGAATTGGAATTGACTCAACAGCAATGGGTTTGGTTTTAGGTTTTTTAATGATATTAAGAACTAATTCTGTGTTTAGTTGTATTGAGACAGAAGAATCATCATCTATGACTCAAAATTAGAACTCAAGAAAAGATGTGACCTAATGGCCACGTAATAATTCATGTATTAGTAATAATTTTGGCTAAATTGTTGATCAGGAATTAAAGAGATATAAAAAAGCCACAATAAAAAGAACAACTATCACACAATTAGAAGAGTCTGAGTTGATGAAATGCTGAACTTCTGCAATGGTAGAGAAAACAAAGAGAAGAAATATATAGGAACTAGGATCAACAAGATTTGGAAATGAATTGTACGTCAAGCATGAGAGAAAGAAAGCTGTCTAAGATGACCCAAAGGTTTCTAACTTAAGACACTAAGTGGAAAGAAAACATATATCAAGGGAAGAATATCTTTTGAGGGTAAGAAAAATAATGAATTTATTTTTGGACTTGTTTGATTTTGATGCATCACGTTGTTACACAAATAGAGATATTTAACAGGCAGTTAGATATATGGCTCCAAATTGCAGAACAGAAATTAAAGTTAGATATAAAAATTTTATTGGGAGGTAAAGCCTCAGTGTTGAAAGTGCTTGCATTAAAAAAAAAAAAAGCAGATACAGAGCTTAAAAAATAGAGAGAGAGGGTGCCAATGACAGAGGCATGAAAAACAGTGAAATTTCAGATACAGATCAAGAAAGATGCTATATAAGAATACAGGTTAGAGAAAAACAGTATTCCATTAAAGCAAAAGGGGTAAAAAATGCCAAATGTGACAAGCGATGCAGTTGGAAGAGATTGACTCTAAATTATTAAGAATCAAATAGCATGATATAGCCCATAAATAGAATCAGAATTAACAAGAAAAAAAAAAGATCATGGCAGGCTAATATAGCCAACAGAGACTTTATGAAGAACTGGGGCATGGCTTGAACTTTAAACACTGGGTAAAATATAGCCAAGTAAGGATTGAAGAAGAAAGCATAAGTGATGAGATGAACAATACATGACAAGGAAAAGAAATGGAGCGAGTATGGTGCTTATAGTACAGGAACTACTGCAGGTCTTTACTGTCGGAAAACGTTAGATAGATATGGACTAGATTAGAAGCCCTGGTGGTACAGTTAAAGTGATCAACTACTAACCGAAAGGTCAGCAGTTCGAAACCTCTGAAGCAGAAGGATGTGGTAATCTGCTTCCATAGAGATTTACAGCTTTGGAAACCCTATGGGGACTCTATGAGTCAGAATTGACTAGACTGCAGTGGGTTTTTGGTTTGGTTGGGCATAGAAAGTTTATATTTAGCATGATAAAGACATAAGAAGATAGTGGAGGCTTTTGGTTAGGGAAGTGACATAATGAAAACTGGCATCCAATCATAGCCAAAAGAAATCATTGACTCTAGCTGAATCAAGAAGGTAACATATGGAGCAGCTCTTGTCGACCAGAAATAGGTGATGAATATTTCAGTGAGGATGGTAGGACTATATGATGTTCTAGCAAATCCCACTTCTGATGCCAACTGTGAGGAAAAATAATCAACATAAATCAAATCCCCAAATCAGCTCTGACAGCAGTCACCCACATGACACTTCTTTCCCTGATCCTAGCCACCCAAAGCTAATTCAGATCTTACAAGTGAAAAGGACACTGTACTTCAGACTGCCAAATAGACAGGCACCAGCTACAAGTTTGGCAGTCCACATGACACCCTAACTTCTGATCTGCTGACCATGATTCAGGGATTTCTCTTTACCCCATCAGGATGCCAGCCACAAGCTCAGGAATTCCCCGCACCGCCTTGGGCTCCCTAACTTCTGACCTGCTGGCTCTGACTACTCCTTTGTGTTTGATAATTCCCTGAAACAACTCACAGAATTCACACGGAAGTGCTATACTTACTATTACAGTTTTATTGTATGAAAAAACAGTACAAATCAGATTAAGGCAAAGAATAGACGCACAGGATGAGGTCTGGGAGGGTTCCCAAGTTGAAACTTCCATGTCCCAAAGGGTATGCTACCTTCCCACGTGCCTGGATGCCTTTTATCAACCAGGAATCCTGTGAAGCTTCCGTGTCCAGATCCTTTATTTGGGGCTCATTGCATAGTCATGACTGGTTAAATCATGCCCTCTTCCTCTCTGAGGTTCACTGATCCTAGGCTACATGGTGGTCTTTATGGCCTGGCTGGCCCCTTACTCATTTGCACAAATCCTCAGACATAATATTTAGGTCTAGAAAACAAAAAGCATCTCAATTACTCAGGAAATAATGACAAAGGCTGCATTACTATATGTATATCTCATGGACTGGAAAATAAAAAAGAGAGAACTGCACATATTTTGAAAGAAAAATGCAAAGGACTTGGTGCCTGGTTCTCCCCCTGCCCAATAAAAATTAAATGAAAGAAAAAGATAAATGAAAGATGACTCCAATATTTAAATGTTAAAAGACTAGGAACTTAATGGGGAGAGACTATTTTACAAGAAGCACTAATTTGGGGTGAAAAGTGTATGTTTGCTTTATACCTTTTAAGTTTATTGTGATGGAATCCATCCAAGAAGGTATGTTCACTGGCAGCTGGTAAAGGAGCTGGAACTTAGGTACATGGACTCAAATTATGGTACTAGATACATAAATGTGCGGTAATTGATGACAATTTGCTAAAAATTAGTCATAGTCATCTGATGATTTTACGTATTTAATGTTTCAAAACTAATAGCAGGTAAGTACTGAAAACCTGAAATATTCCAGGCAATGTTGTTATCTCTTTACATATCATTTAATCCTAACATCAAATCCCCCAATCTAGGTATTCTTATTAACCATATTTTAAATATGAGGACACAATGAGAGACTAGTGACTTGCCCAAGGTCACATAGAAACAGACAGAATAGGATACCAACATGGGTACCCTGAATACAAAGCCTAAACTCTTAGGAACAACACAATACTTAACTGCTTCAGTAAGCAATAGACTTCAAACATTCATAGATAGAAAATTAGTTGATTCTGCTAAAACTGAGGGACTGAATGAGAAGTCTCTTTAAAATTACTTCTTTAAAAGTTATCTGAAAAGAACTATAAAATAAAATTTGTGAGATAATTAGCACATATATATCATAAAATTGATTTTCTTCCAGAAAGAGGAAACACATCAGTTACTCAAAATATGTACTCATTAAAGAAAACATACCTTAAGTAGTAGGTGTGTAAATATTATCTACATTTATGTAGATTTTATTTTTATAAATTTGTTCATAAGTGTTTCTTGTAATATGTTTTAAAGATTAAAACAATTATTATATACTTAAAAGACTAAAACAATTATAACTTTTGTACTAGGCTGTATGCAAATTTTCTTGTTGCTGCTTTAGAATTATTTTTACAAATACATAAGTCACCTGGAAATTTTGAATATAATAATTTTCTCTTCACAAACAATAGGTATTATTATAAGACAATACAATTGGAAATAAGGATGCATAGCAGCAGTGGATATATGAAAGTAGAACAATGAGTATTCTCAAGATGAGCTTTTCAATACACTCCTACAATGCTAAAATCACTATAGGGCATGTACTGTAATTATGTGTTATAGAAAATGAATAAAAGGAAATGTTCTTTAGAAACAAATAAAAGTAAGATTAGAACTCCCACTTTGCTCTAATTTGGAGCAATGTTGCACATATTTAATACCAAAGAAAATTTATTTTAAAACATTCAGTGTCTTACGTAAACTCAAATTCAAGCACAAGTATTTGCAACACACTCACACAAACACACTAAGATGTAGTATCAATTGTTCATTAGTTTTTCTTTATAGGTGATGTTAAACCATCTACATTTTCTTTACATTTTCAAGACTTAGCCTCTTCCATAAATTTATATCCCAAAGGCTACCAGTCAACAAATTTCCAAAAAAGTAGAACAAATTATACCTAGTTATGAATTGTAACCCCATGCATCTGTCAGTTTGTCACAGTGTGGTGCTTATGTGCTGCTGTGATGGTGGAAGCTATACCATGAGAATTTCAAATACTAGCAGGGTCATCCATGGGGAACAGGTTTTAGCAGAGCTTCCAGACTAAGACCAACTAGGAAGAAGGACCTGGTGGTCTACTTCTGAAAAAATCGGCTAGTGAAAATCTTATGAACAGCAGGAGAACATTGATTGATATAGCACAGGAAGACAAACCCCTCAGGTTGGAAGGCACTCGAAATACAACGAGGAAAGAGCTGCCTCCTCAAAGTAGAGTCAACCTGAGTGATGTGGATGGAGGAAAGCTTTCGGGACCTTCATTTGCTAAGGTGGCAAAATTCAAAATGACAGGAAACAGCTACAAACATCCATTAAAAATCAGAAAGTAGAATGTACGAAGTATGAATCTAGGAAATTTGGAAGTAGTCAAAAATAAAATGGAACACATAAAGATCAATATTCTAGGCATTAGTGAGCTGAAAGGGACTGGTATTGGCCATTTTGAAACAAACAAGCATACGGCCTACTATGCCGGGAATGACAAATTGAAGAGGAACGGCATGGCATTCATTGTCAAAACGAACATTTCAAGATCTATCCAGAAGTACAATGCCGTCAGTGATGGGATCATATCCAACCCCTACAAGGAAGACCAATTACTAGACTTATTATTCAAATTTACGCACCAACCACTAATGCCAAAGATGAGGAAATTTAAGATTTATACCAACTTCTGCAGTCTAAAATTGATCAAACATGCAATCAAGATGCATTTATAATTATTGGTGATTGGAATTCAAAACCAGAAGCAAAGAAGGATTCGTTGTTGGAAAATATAACCTTGGGTGATAGAAAAGATGAAGATATATTGGACTTTGCCAAATGGAATACACATGAGTCATATCGACTACAGCTGTAGACAGAGACATTGGAGAAGCTCAATATCATCAGTCAGAACAAAGCCAGGGGCTGACTGTGGAACAGACCATCAATTATTCATATGCAAGTTTAAGTCGAACATGAAGAAAACTAGAACAAATCCACGAGAGCCAAAGTACAACCTTGAGTATATACTACCTGAATTTAGAGACCATCTCAAGAAGATGTGACATGTTGAACACTAATGACCAAAGACCAGATGAGTTGTGGAATGACATCAAGGACATGATACATGAAGAAAGTTAAAGATCATTAAAAAGACAGCAAAGAAAGAGAACAAGATACAAGGAAAACGTTAGTCCAAAGGACTAATGGACCACAGCTACCAAGGCCTCCACCAGACTGAAACCAGTACAACTAGATAGTGTCTGGCTACCACCACTGACTGCTCTGACCGGGATCACAATAGAGGGTCCTGGACAGAGCTGGAAAAGGATATAGAAAAGAATTGTAACTCACACCAAAAAAAGACCAGATTTACTGGCCAAACAGACTGGAGAAACCCCGAGAGTATGGCCCCCGGACACCCTTTTAGCTCAATGGTGAAGCTCCTCCCAAAGTTCACCATTCAGTCGGGGATTTGACAGCCTCATAAAACAAAACAAGACTAATGAGGCACAGCAGTCCAGGGACAAGAACTAGAAGGCAGGAGGGGACAGGAAAGCTGGTAATAGGGAACCCAAGATTGAGAAGGGACAGTGTTGACATGTCATGGGGTTGTTAACCATTGTCATAGGGCATATGTGTCCTAAATGTTTAATGAGAAAATATTTGTTCTGCAAACCTTCATCTAAGGTACCAAAAAAAAAAAAAAAAGAATTATCTATGTGAGATCAAATTGACAACAGCAACTCAAAAGTTTTGACGGGAAGCCTAGGGGATAGTGAGTTGAAGACAATGGTGATGGAATAATTCGGAAAAGGATAGTGAGACTAGAAGCACAACTGGAAGAATGTAATTGTCACTGAATTGCACATGTAGAAAATTTCGAAATGGTGTAACTTTGGCTACGTATATTTTCACCAAAAAAAATTTCCTCAAGGTCGAGAAGGGAGAGTGTTGACATGTCATGGGGTTGTTAACCAACGTCATAAAACAATATGTGTACTGACTGTTTAACGAGAAACTATTCGTTTTGTAAACCTTCACCTAAAGTACAATTAAAAAAATTAAAAAAAAAAAAGACAGGAAAGAAAGAAAAGACCAAAATGGATGTCAGAAGACACTCTGAAAGTTGCTTTTGAACGTTGAGTAGCTAAAGCGAGAGGAAGAAATAATGAAGAGTTGAACGGAAGATTTCAAAGGGTGGCTCAAGAAGACAAAGTAAAGTATTATGATGAAATGTGCAAAAACCTGGAGTTAGAAAACAAAAAATGAAGGACATACTTGCATTTCTCAAACTGAAAGAACTGAAGAAGAATTTCAAGCCTCGAGTTGCAATATTGAAGGATTCTAAGGGGAAAATATTGAAGGATGCAGGAAGTATCAAAAGAAGATGGAAGGAATACACAGAGTTACTGTACAAAAAGAATTCGTTAATGTTCAACCATTTCAGGAGGTAGCATGTGACCAAGAACCAATGGTATTAAGGGAAGAAGTCCAAGCTGCAATGAAGGAAATGGCAAAAAAAAAAAAAAAAGGGCTCCAGGAACTGACAGAATACCAGTTGAGATTTCTCAACAAATGGATGCAGTACTGAAAGTACTCACTCGTCTATGTCAGGAAATTTAGATGACAACTTCCAGGCCAACCAACTGGAAGAGAACCATATGTGTACCCATTTCAAAGAAAAGTGATCCAACTGAATGCAGAAATTATCTAACAATATCATTAATATCACACACAAGTAAAATCTTGTGAAGATCATTCAAGAGTGGTTGCAACACTACATCAATACGGAACTGCTAGAAGTTCAAGCTGGATTCAGAAGAGGATGTGGAAAGAGGGATATCATTGCTGATGTCAGATGGACCTTGGCTGAAAGCAGAGAATACTGGAAAGATGTTTCCCTGTGTTTTATTGACTATGCAAAGGCATTCGACTGGGCAGATCATAACAAATTATGGATAACACTTGAAGAATGGGAATTCGAGAACACTTAATTATGCTTATTAGAAACTTATACAGAGGCAGTCACTCCAACAGAACAAAGGGATACTGTGTAGTTTAAAGTCAGGAAAGGTGTGTTTCAGGCTTGTATCCTTCCACCATACTTATTCAATCTGTATGCGGAGCAAATAACCCAAGAAGCTGGACTATGTGAAGAATGCTGCATCAGGATTGGAGGAAGACACATTAACAACCTTCCATATACAGATGACACGACCTTGCTTGCTGAAAGTGAAGGGGACTTGAAACACTTACTGATGAAGATCAAAGACTATAGCCTTCAGTGTGGATGACATCTCAACATAAAGAAAACAAAAATCCTCACAACTGAACCAGTAAGCAACATTATGATAAACAGAGAAAAGATTGACGTTGTCAAGGATTTCATTTTACTTAGATCCACAATCAATGCCCATGGAAGCAGCAGTTGAGAAATCAAAGGATGTATTGCATTGGACAAATCTACTGCTAAAAGACCTCTTTAAAATGTTAAAAAGTGAAGATGACATTTTGAGGAATAAGGTGCTCCTGACTCAAGCCATGGTATTTTCAATCACCTCATATGCATGTGAAAGTTGGACAATGAATAAGGAAGTTCAAAGAAGAACTGATGCCTTTGAGTTATAGTGTTGGTGAAGAATATTGAACATAACCATGAACTGCCAGAAGGGTGAACAAATCTGTCTTGGAAGAAGTACAGCCAGAATGCTCATTAGAAGCACGGGTGGTGAGACTTTGTCTCATGTGCTTTGGACATGAGGACATCATGCTCAGTAAAATAGAGGGTCATCGAAAAAGAGGAAGACCCTCAACAAGATGGATTGACACAATGGCTACAACAATGGGCTCAAACATATCGATGATTCTGACTATGGCACAGAACGAGGAAATGTTTTGTTCTGTTGTATATGGCATTGCTATGAGTCAGAACCCACTCGATGGTGCCTAACAACATGAATTATAAATAAGGTTTTATAGGTAAGTAATATACTTTAATTATTAAGATATCTCTGGTAAACTACAATTGAATGTATAGAAAATGTTTTAGAATCATTAAAGACTTATTTCTTAGATTAATTTGAATCTCTCTGTTCAAAGGACTTAGCAAAAATTATGGATAATAGAGCAGATAGAGTTAGAAAATTAAAATGAATTTCTGAGCATTGATATATTTAGCATTTCAAGGCTTGGAAGAAGTGTGGATGTAGCTTACTGAAATCACATTTTTACTGCCTAAAATTAATTTTGTTTTGGTTATTTTAGATAGTAAATAAAAATAGAGACTCTAAGAGGTTAAACACTTATATCAGACACTAAGTAACTTAATAGATTTAATGTTCTGGAATTCCCATTCTTTACAATATTATTCATAATTTGTTATGATCCACACAGTCAAAAGCCTCTGCATAATCCATAAAACACAGGGAAACATCGTTCCAGTATTCTCTGCTTTCAGCCAAGGTCCATCTGACATCAGCAATGATATCCCTCTTTCCACATCCTCTTCTGAATCCAGCTTGAACTTCTAGCAGGTCCCTATTGATGTAGTGTTGCAACCACTCTTGAATGATCTTCACAAAATTTTACTTGTGTGTGATATTAATTAAAATTAAAGCTATTCCTAAACTGACTCATTTTGCATTTAGGCTAACTTTTATTTGGTATGTCCAGAAGGGACCTCCTGACTTAACAGTGGTCAGCACTGGAAGGCCAACTCAAAAACTAATAACTAAAATTTTCCATTTTTAATTCATTATTTCACGTTTTTAACAGACTGAGCTAGAGTAGAGCTAAATAATTTCCAAATGACAAGTTCTTTCCCTAGAAGGGGAATGATTTATTCAGAGGATAGGTCATAGCAAGTATGAATCTTAGCAGTAAAACCAGTTTTCTTATTTTGTCTTTCAAAATGAGTTTTAAGACTGAGAAATTACTTTTCAGATTTTTTTAAAAAGGTAGATAGGAAAAATAATTTATATTGCCAGTTATAAAAATTAATAGAGTTATCTCTGCTAGTTTAGCTTATTTAAATTACAGTAATAAGAGAATTTATAGAATGCCTAATTATTATAAACAATTTTTTTTGTCTCTCTCAATATTAAGGGAAATTTGTATTTAAAAAAATTACATTAACATTTGAAAAGTATCAGACTTTGAGCTTTGAGTTAAATCACTGAAAGTAGTGTGCAAATTGCTAGTAAATAAGAATGCGGAAAACAGAGTCTTTTGTAAACCGTAAAGTATTATTTGGGTAAATGTGTCATTATTGTTACTGTTATCAACTATTCAAGAAAACACAGAAAGGCCCACAGTTCACTTGTATCACTTTTCATTCTTAATATTTGACAGTGTACTAATTTTTATGATTTATTCTCTTGATAAAGTCGGGTCACGTCCCAAATGTCTATTTTGCATAATAATTTTTTTTAATCACTTAAAAGATTTTTAATAGAAATAGTCTTACATAGCTTAATGGCTTACTTTCCAGGTAAAAATTAAAGTTATGATTATGATTGCATATTTGCTACTGCAAACCTGTACATAAAAAATTAGCAAAGTACGATATTCTACGTTGAGAAGATGCAAATAGCTCAGAATAGTTAGTTCATTCACTTTCTGAGCAAATGACCTATTAATGAGATAACCGAATATGTTATTTGAGGCAAACAAGCAGTCAACTGATATTCTTTTTAAATCAAGTTACCACATACTCAAAGTCGAGTAAAGTATTTTATTCTTTTTGATCTATCAAGGATCTACAACTTAACTTTTTATGGTACTCTTCAGTATTATCTAATTACAGTTTTTGACCTTTGTTTAGGAAACAGGCAAAAAAACTGTTTAACATTATCTTTTTCCCTAATTTTATCTGTATTATGTTTTCCTACTCAAGAAATAGCCAGGAAAGTCCATGTATGCATATGTTTTCATAAATCCTTTCAGAAGATGCAACATAACTGCTTTGCACAAAGAATCATTTAGTGAATGGTTTGTTTTAGTTGTTGACTGAAAGCCAGTTTTACTTTTTTTCCCAACAAAACTTATAGATCCAAAATAACTGTAAACATCTCCTTTGAAGCTGGTCAGAGTTCTGAGCTGAAATAAATTCTCCTGTGAAAAGAACGAAGTTCCAAGGTGATTTCTAGAACTGCTTTGCTTGACTGTATGACTAGTAGTCCAACTTGTATTAAACTTCTGATGATAATATTAGTACAGAGATAATTTTGGAAATTGCCTTATTTGCATATCTATTATACTAACTACTCAGACCAAGCATTCATTAAAATCTCCAGGAGGCCCGAATTTTGAAGATTATTAATTTTATTGAGTATACTTGTTCTGTCATCTCTTGATTTACACAGTAAACCACAGTCTCTGATAATCTTTGATATATTGCCAACTATTATGTACTCTGTATATTACTTCAATATGTTCACTTAAAATATCCATTTAACTGGAAATGTCCTAAAACAGATGACACTTAATAATACACAAAGTGAAAATAATTTTTTTCTTTACTATTTTATAGGAATGAATTCACATTATTTGTTAGTAGAATCATATTGGCTGACAAAACGTATATTCTCGTATTTTTCTCCATTGAGAATAGTGAAGTATATTAACTGCCCATTTAAATAGAAGTGACAATTTGTTTCCCATTTTCTTGTGATGCCTCTCTTCCTTTATTTATCCCTTTTATCATTTTTGACCTTAGGTTAATAAATAATACAAGAACCAACTGAAATGGAAAGATTAATTTAATTTTAATATCTTTCTAGGTATCAGATATTTCTGCTCTGTTCGGTATAAAGTAAACATTAAAGGAAAATGAACACTTAAGAATACTATTTCATCATTCTGTTTGAACCCTCAGGGTACTAAAGGTAATAAAAGGAAAAAAAAAAGATGAAATCAAAATGTATGAATGACTGTAATGTATTTGAGGACACTTTGTTCTTTCAAGGTTCTTCTTACTGTCAGAGAAAACAAATTCTTTCAAAGCATGAAACTTGAGGGGTTTTTTGTGAATATTGTTTCAGTGAACTTTTTTTAATGAGTTACCCAAGACTTTCAAACTATCACAGTTGATTTAAAAAGCCATGGGGTTTATTCTGGGGCCAAACAGGTAAAAATATATAAAGACAGTCTCAAAAAGATTAAGTGGTCTCTTGGGAAGAACATAATTAAGAAAAATTTCACTGAAATACACAGAACTGAACATGATAGAAATAATTTCAAGCAGACTATTTTCCACTTAAAGAAGATAACAAGATGAGGGTTCAAGAATGGGACTGGGGGAAAGAGGAAATTCAAGGCAGATGTCAGGAAGTACTTTTTCATGAAGAGGACCACAAATACTTAGGAAAGAAGTCTAAACAGAAAAACTAAAGGTGAGGTGGAGTCATTGACTGTAGGGATTGAAGAAACTTTAATAACAATAATAATATTCCATTTCAAACGTAGAATATAAAATAAAATATACAATTATTTTTATAGTTTGATGTACTTGTATTTAACTTCAATTAAACAAGAGCCAAAGAAACAAAAACATCATGCAAATAAGACTAGTTATAAATTATTAAAAATGACAAAAGAAAAAGAGGAAGTATTACTTTGTTAAATAAACTTTTATACTTAGTACACATAAATCACTCTTTCAACAAAATCACTCTCGGAATTGACATTGACCTTTTCTCTCAGAGCCAATTATGCCAGTGCCTGTAATCAGATATCAGTGTTCATCTCTTGAGTTTTTTTTAAATAGTCACTTATGTAAAATAATAGAATCAAATACTTTTGAGAACTGCTGTTGTTGTTAGGTGTTGTGCAGTCAGTTCCAACCCGTAGCAATTCTGTGTATAACAGAACCAAACACTGCCCAGTCCTGCACCATCTTCACAATCATTGTTATGCTTTATCCCATTGTTGCAGTCACTGTGCTAGTCTCCTTAAATATCATGAGATTTAATTCTTAAATTTTATAAAAACTAAATGAATAAATATTAAATTTCACAGCTAGAATCCAAAATCAGAACTTCTGATAACTTCTCATAATTTTATGTCCAATAGTAACTCAGAACCAACAGTTTCAAGACTCTTTTCTTCCCACCTCTCCCAAACGCTCTTTACCTTCTATTTTGTACATGTCCAGCTACAGACCTAGAGTCAGTTACTGCTCCAAAGCCCTTGTTCCATTTACTAGGGAATATATTTTAGAGAACACATCCAGGCTTCTTAGTAGACAGAATGCAGAACTACATCATTTTAAAAACAAGATAAAAAAATTATTAGATTATTTTGACATTTTCATTTCGTATTCAATATTCTAGAATTTTAGTCCCTTTGATTTTATATTTGTATCCCTTTTTAGCATACTGAAAATTTTGGTTCCTAGCAATATTGATGTAATTATATATTTGCTTTACTTTCAACCCATAAAAAATTTTTCAATATAATAATACCAGTATTGCTACTACCCATAAGAACTAAGGATGCATTTGAAAGCTGTTTTGTTTTAGGAATACGCTCCATTAAGTATGCAAAGTCCAAATCTGTGTTCTAAAAAGCACTTGAAGTAGTTATTTTCTCTGTTTAGTTATGTCAACTACGTGAAAAACAGATACATTTATTCACTTGTTTTCCATTTTTAGGGGAGTTTTTTTTCATTGTAGTTTCCTTTTCATTTCCATTTTGCTTTTCAAATGTTTAAAATAACTTATTATTCCAAAGTCAACACTGAATAACAATTAATATTCAGCAAAATATTATTACTAACCTGTCCTCTCCCTATCCTCTCCTTCCACATAAGGATAACTTATTAACAGTTTGTTTATAGTTTCTGTTGCTTTTTGCAAATTTCAGATCATATCTATAGCACTGAAGTAACTGACTCCATCCAGTTGTCAAAACCGGGCACCTGGAAATCATTCTTATCTGTCGTTTTGTTTGTTTCTTTTCTTAGAGTTCTTGGATCTTTTCTCTCTCCAGCTTATGCGCTGATTTTTTTTTCTTGTTCACTTCTAACAGTCATCATACTATTTTCTTACCAGCAATCATTTCTCCCTCCAAAAGATCATTAAAAGTAACCTAAAAAGTTATTTTTCTAAAATTTAAATCATTCACTATTACATCTTTCATTGATCCCACATTGCCTACACAGCCCAAACATTCAAATTCAGACCTTTAGAATAAAACATAAGTCCATTTTCTACTACACATATTTATTTGACTCCCTGAGTCTAAGCTGTTTTAGTGCCTAGTACATTGAGTCACCTCTTTTGCTGTGTATGTTCAAAGATGGTGAAATATCTTTTATATTACATAGAATTATTTAATTATTTATTTTTTAAGAAGAAAATATTGCCATGGAACAACAAAAATTGACCTTTATGATCTTTAATAAAATCATATATTTTAATGTTAGTTGTATAATACCTATTTGATGATAAAATTAGTAAGAATAGTCATTAAAGATCAAGTATCATTTTTTAGGCTATGGTCTAAAGAATTGCTTGAATCCATAGCCTATTAAATTTAGGATGGACATTTATGAATTCAGATGCTTTTTGCCCAGCTATAAAACCTCAAGTGCCATTCAGAAAAACTGAGGTCTCATGAAGACTTGGAGATATGTACTAATGTTAGGATGCATGGAACTAGCCAAGAAAATAGTTCTTTTCTCCTACTTATTTCCTCAAAACCTTGTCACTGAAAATCCAAAAACCCATTGCCACTGATTCTGACTCATAGTGACACTGTAGGACATAGTAGAACTGCCTCATTGAGTTTCCAAGGAGTGGTGGATTTGAACTGTTGACCTTTTGGTTAGAACCAAGCTCTTAACCACTGCACCACCAGAACTCCAAGCACTGAACAAAGGGTTCTTGGTGAGAACCATTGATTTTACATAACCATTGTGATTAATGAAACATGAACACTAGTGGGCTCTTGACTTAAAGTCTTTGCCTAAGATCATGTCTTTAATACTAGAGAAGAAATGAATAGGACCTCATTTACTCTGATTTTCTGCAGCCCCTTTACATCCCTAAAATTCACTTTATTATTCGCAAACTTTTGCAAATCAAACAAATTAAATACATACTCTTAGTCTAATAGTAAAGATCTACAGTTTTATTCTAACTCTGTTCTAACTGGCCCAGTAAAACCCTTGGACTACAATCCAATTATGTACCATATTTTCTCTATAGGTACAAACCATGTTTATCTATATCTTTTTGGCTTAGGAAAACTTTTAAAGTATCTCTACTGAAATCTTATTATGTATATATTATGCAAATTCATGTGCAATAAATGTAAGCTAGTTATATACTCAAAATTCATTCATTCAAAAATAATTTCACTAATCCTCAAACTCAAGTCACTATGCCAGGCTATGGGAAATGAAAGGCATCAAAATGAATAAAACTATATTACTGATCTTAAGGAGCTCACAACACAGCAGGGGAGAAAGCATAACACTAAGTATTTTGTAAATCAGTGTGAAATAAATGTTATGAAATTTCCCCTTACTACCTCGCCCCTTCTTCCCCACCCCCCAAAAAACAAAAAAAAATAAGAGATGAAAAAAAAAAAATTACTTGAGGTTTGTGAAGTTTTTATGGTAGGATTTTAGTCATTGCAATGGAGGGCTAGAGATAACAATCTTAGGAAAGGGGGCCCACCAGCGCTCCTTAAAACTAAAATCGGTATTCAAAAAGAAAAAATTTCAAAACAACATATCAGGGTCAACAAAAATAAGGGAAACTCTCAACGATTTGGAGTGACACAATAGCCACAACAATGGGCTCTAACATATCAAAGATCATGAAGATGGTGCCAGACTGAGCAATCTTTCATTCTGTTATACATAAGGTTGCTATGAGTTGGAGCCAACTTGACAGCAACTAACAACAACAACAGAATAATACATCAGATTACAACTTACCAATTAGTCATGTGCTATCATATGTGCCATAGAAGCTGTTTCAAAGAATTAATTAATTTTTCTATTCTACACACAATGAGAGGCAATATAGACAGAAGTTAAAAGTATATGCTCCAGAGCAAGAGTGCCTTAGTTGAAATCCAGTAGTTTGTTTTAGGATGAGTTATCTAACTCTCTAGATAGGTTGCTAACCACCACCTGTCAATTTGTCATACTGTGGTGGCTTGCAGGTTGTTATGACAATGGAAGCTATACCACAGGTATCTCAAATACCAGTAGGTTCACCCATGGTGGACAGGTTTCAACAGAGCTTCCAGACTAAGATAGACCCGTGCATGGATCAAGGGGCAGTCATTAAAACAGAACAAGGGGATACAGCTTAGTTTAAAACTGGAAAATGTGTGTGGCAGTGTTGTATTCTTTCGCCTTACTTACTCAAACTATATGCTGAACAAATAATCCAAGAAGCTGGACTATATAGAGAAGAATGTAGCATCAGAATTGGAGGGATACTCATTAACAACTTGAGATATGCACATGACACAACTTTGCTTGCCAAGACAACGTAAAGCACTTTCTGGTGAAGGTTAAAGACTATAGCCTTCAGAATGGATTACACCTCAACATAAAGAAAACGGAAATCCTTACCACTGGACCAGTAAACAACATCATGATAAACGGTGAAAAAAAGATTGAAGAAATTGTCAAGGATTTCATTCTTGGATCAACAGTCATTGTGCATGGAAGCAGCAGTCAAGATATCAAACAACATACTGCATTGAGACAATCTGCTGCTGAGACCTTTTTAAAGTGTTAAAAAGCAAAGATGTCACTTTGATGACTGAAGTGCACCTGACCCAATCAGTGGTATTTTCAATCGCTTCATATGCATTCTAAAGCTGACAGAGAAAAACGGAAGATGGAAAAAAAATTGATGCATTTGAACTGTGGTGTTGGCAAAGAATATTGAATATACCGTGGACTTGGCAGAAGAACAAACGAATCTGTTTTGGAGAAAGTATAGAATGCTCCTTCCATCTTACTTAATTTGGACATGTCGTCAGCAGGGACCAATCGCTGGAGAAAGGCATCATGCTTGGTAGAATAGAGGGTCAGCGAAAAAGAGGGAGACCCTCAGTGAGATAGATTGACACAGTGGCTGCAACAATGGCAACAATTGTGAGGATTGCTCAGAACCGGGCAATGTTAGGCATAAGGCTGCCATGAGTTGGAACTGACTCAACGGCTCCTAACAACAACAACAACAAGCCTCTAAGTTCTCATCTGTAAAATAAATATAAAAATTGTATGTACTTCATGGATCATTAAAAAGATTAAGTGAATTATCTTATGTAAAAATATTGTAAAAGTGCTTGAGATATAGAATATTTGTCCCATTCAGTATATTTCAGCTTTAATTTTTATTTCCAGGTACTGAGTTACTCTGCCAGGTGCTCAGAATATTCTTTATGCCCCTCATCAAAGCACACATATATAGTTGCTTATTTACTTGACTCTATCTATTTCTTACTATATTGTAAATATCATGAGACTGGGTACCATGTTGAATTTATCATAATATTTGCAATACTTGTGCAATGTCAGACCTATTATGGCCATGTTATACTTATGAAAGGAGGAGAAAAAGATCATATGAGAAGAAGGAAGGAAGGGAATCAAGAAGGCAGCAAAAAATGAATGAAAACAGTCCTTCCCCTTGAGGAACTCACATTTCATTAGCGAGACAGACATGCATGCAATTAATTAAAGTACAGCAGCAACATTTCATTGAGGAATCAGGGGCACAGAGTGAGGAATAGGGATGGCTACCCAGAGAAGGGGACACTTGTGGAGATTATGGGGAGGCTGTTGGGAGGTTATTCTGGGCAGAGGGAACAGCATGAACATAGATGTGGAGGTGTTAAAAGGCATAGAATCTACGGGAAAAAATGACTTCATTGTGGCCTCGGGAGTTCGTTCATGGGGAAAATTTTACAACATAAAGCTGTAGTGGTAAATTCGATCCAGACTGTGTAGGACTTGGTATGTCATAACTTTTTTTTTTTTTTTTTTTTTTATCTAACATGAAGAACTCGGGGTTTGTTTTTTTTTTTTTTTTTAGTTATTTTTATTTATTATTTTGTTTTACATTTTGTGTGCTTTTCCAGATTTGTTTACTTAGATGTTTTGAAGAAAAAGAAAGATAAAAGACTTTTCTTTAATTTTGCTAGCTTTTGGTAATTTTGCATGGTTGCTATTTTTGTTAAAACTAAGTATATATAACATGCTTCATTACTCCGCCTTTGGAAATTTGAGCCAGTCCCGAGCTATAAGGCCCTCTAAATAATTAAGACATAAGGCTGTGATTCAGTAAATCACATTGCTTGACCATGGGTTGTAAAGGATCTCATGTTTTCTAACCACCCCCTCCTCAACCCGCCCATCAGTGAATCCTCTCTACAACATCGCCACCAAGTGGTTGTAGAATCCCTATGGGAGGAGTTAGAGAATGTCCTGAGGTAGAGAATGCTTGCTTTATAAATAAAACCAAAACGGGCTCAACTTTAGAGGTAATCAGTAAAAAGTGATGCATTTAAGTTGAAACAGGTATCAAAGCTTATCATCAAGGCCCCACAAATCTTAAAACAGACTCATCTCTTTCTGGAATAAAGTTTGAGGGTTAGATTTGAAATGGCTATTTTCTGACCTTAAAAATATCCAGCCTTAAAAGTTTATTTCTACACATAGTGTTTTGGCCAGAAGGTAGGGAAAGGAACAGAAGCCAGGATTAAGGAAGTACAGCAAAAGGAAAGCAGCAAAGGAGAAAAAGTAATGGACAGCACACTAAAAATGGTGTGGTATGCTTCTCCTCTTGCCTTCGCATTTTATTTTTATTTAAGGGATGAGCACAACTTTGTTATAAAAAATTTATCAGTGTCACAAGTAATGTTAGATCAGCTAGTGTTTTTTATCAATCCAAGCAATAAGCACTTGGATGTTTACAGCACTTGGCAAGATGCAGGCACAGTTTGAAATGAGTTGAAAGGAATGATCACAAATAATGAGGTATCTGCTGCTTTTTCCTAAATATACACAGAGTTCTGGCTTCTTATTCCAACTCAGTATTCAGGAAGTCATTTTATTAAGTTGATGCTCCAAACCCTGATTGGCCTCATAAAACCACTACAATAACTAAAACAAAACTAAATAAAATACTTTAAGCAACACTGAACCAAAATAAAACTTCCTTTCCGTGGAAAAAGAACAAGAATTGTTTACCCTAGGAGAACAGCAAGTAACAGTATTCATTCTTTATCTCAATAAAAACATAATTGTTTATGGAGCAAAAAGAAAATTCTTCTTGGAGCTGTGTAACTCTAGGAACTTCCTTTTTTAATTAATTTTATTATTATTGGAGAAACCACCAGTAGCACAAAATGTGGCAACAAGATGTTTCATGTCACAATACTACTGCCGAAATTCTACTTCTTTAACTACCTTGACATCTTTTATATATTTTTATACACTGCTTTGTTCGAGTGTCAGATGCAATTTTACACACACACACACATCTCAAAAGATTTAGTGTGTAGTTGAGTGAATTACAGTAAAGAGAAAATAAGGGAAGGAAAATTATAAAACCAGGCCCAATATGCCATGCCAGGTGGTCCAGTGCAGTGCTAAAAGCAAAGGATGACCGTTAGATGAACCTAAAAATAGGTTCTAAAACCTTTTTTCTCAGACTCATTGGACCATAATTATTGTTATCTCAATACTGCTCATTACGTTGACTCTGTCACCACTCTTTGTGGCTGCCATCTGAGTTCATTAGAGTCTTTTACTGCTGTTTGTCAGAATGATTGGATGTTGCTCTTGGATACCCCTGCTGATGAGAAATGTCAGTAGGGCTTTTAGGACTGGTGTGGGATGGGGCCCTGAAATGATTGACTCACTTCTCCCTTTGGAGCCCTGTAAAGGACACATCTCCTAATGCAGGCTTCCCTCCTAGAAGCCACTCTTTATGGGTCTGAAGTTATTGCAAACTGAGTGACAGCATACAATTCAGTTCCCCATCCCAAGCTTTTACAATTGGGCCTAAAAGCACTCCTTTTTCCTTCCATGGCGCTGGGATCTTTGTTTTTACACTTTAGGTAGACTTCACTCTTCAGTTATGACAATGCAAATTAGTTAGGTAGTTAGTTCATTTATTTAGGAGGAAGAGTTTGATAGATACTTAACCAAAAAGAACCCAAGTCTCTACATTTTGAGAAATCAATTCCTGTTATGCAATTTTTAACTTGTTTGATTAAAAGGGAAGATGTAGAGACTTTGGTTCTATTTGGTTAAGTGTCTGTGATCAAATACAACTGAAGATTTGATGAAATTCAACTAAAAAAAATATAATTTTATCTATGTGACTTGAATCACAGCACGTCATTCAAATATAGACCTTACAAATACCCATTAATATTTGTCAAATATTAAAAGCCAACTACACAACATTTACAATTACATAGCACTTACCTATGCCAGTCACTGCTGAGGGAGTTTACATGTAATAAATTTACCCTTACTAAAAACCTGTTAGATAGGAATTACTATTATTCCTACGTGATGAGTGAGGAATCTGAAACACAGAAAGAATAAGTAACTTGCCTAGAGTCACACAGCTGGTGGGTGGCAGAGCCCAGATTCACACACATCCAGGCAGTCTGGCCTCCAAACCCATAATATCATCCACTAGATTATTCTGTGTGGTTTCTATGTTGACATATCTTCCAGTGTTAATATTTTAGTCTTATTTTATCATCAGTTTTTTTAATCCAAATCCAGGGCATTATATATATATATATATAATCTGAAATTTTAGATTATTTTATATATATATATATATATATATATATATATTTATATTCATGCTTTTAAGAATGTAAGCCAAATTTTTAATTATCTGTGAAATAATTTTGGTAAACTAACAAAACAGTACACCAGAATTAATCCTGGGTGTGATAAATCTCTTTTATAAAATTAGGGAAAAGCCATTTTAACACCCTGTGGCATGGTTTCTTCATTTATAAAATTGGGGATTTTCAAATAACCTGTCTCCCAAACATAAACAGAAACTTAGCATCAGTGTGGTAACGTAAGCCAAGATATTTAAACTCCCTGAAGGATCAGTGATGTGTAATATAGAACTCAAATTAATAGGACATCTCCCTAAGGATTCTGCTTTGTTTTTTCTTAGCTGATCAAGACATGGACCATGGGCATAAGATCACTTGGGATGCTTGCAAAAACGTGATTATGAGACTCTACTTGGATCTGCTCAAAAAAAGTCTCCTGAAGTTTGGCACCAGAATACATATTTTATTAAGCTCCCAGATGATTCTTATGTACTAGAATTTGGAATCATTGACCTTGACAAAGCCTTGGTTCTCCAACATGCTTACACATTCAAGTCATCTGGGAGCTTTAAAAAAAGTTGAATCAAATGAATCAGAATCTCTGGTGGACATGAGCCTGAGCATCTGATATTGTTAAAGTTGCCAGCTGCCTCATGTCGCATGGGTAGTCAGGCCTGAGAACCACCATCTAACTTCAATAATGTAGGAGCAGTTGCTGAATCACTAAGTATAAAAGAGATCATCTTTGCCAGGCTATTCTTTTAGACCAGTTAGAAATATTAATGTTGAAATGCATGGTCTGCCTTTACTTTCACGAGAACAGTGTCTTTTTTACCATTATAATGGGAGTATCCATTGTCGAACAAGATCATGTTAACAGTAGGCTTGATAACATGATTTTTGGGTTTTTTTTTTTGGAGTTTCCTGCCTTGACAGTAGATGAACATACTAAGGAATGAAATGCATTAATACATCCTAATCTTCAAGCCCCAGTTATGCTCTTGGGATTTAAATACTATTCATGAGTGATGCTATACAGCCTGTTAAATCTTCTCATTCTTTCCATATGGAAATGCTTTGCTTAAAACTGTTCCCTAGAGAGAGAGAAAAAAGAGGAAATTATTTTTTTAATATGTTGGGATTTTTACAGGGACTTGCTATATACCATATACTCAAGTGACAATTCTGAATGGACCTTGATGACCCAGGACTTTAATTTTGTGATTTAGACTGATGTTAACATCTTAACTTCCCAGTTCAACAAATGCTAGTTCAACAGCATAATAGAGGTGGATGCCACACTTAATGCTGCTTTCAGAATATATATTAAGTGAATTGAGTTAGGTCTTTTTTTTATCTTTGGGAAATACAATTTTATGCTCTTAACTTTGAAAATGAAAGCAGTATGTAATAAGATGAATACGGAAATGCACAACAAAAAAATGAATAGAGTTTAAAGAGCCAGTTGGATAGGTAGAAGCCCCTGGGTCACTCTGCTTAGTAAAAGCAATAGATATTTGGAGAGAAAAGCTGATAATGACAGATAAATATAAATATGGATGGCACTGTCAGGAGAAACATTTCTGTAGTTTCTGATAGTTTTTGTCTTAGGCTGGGTTCTCTAGAGAAGAAAAACCAGTAAAGCATATATATGTATATACTTATATCAAGGAAACAGCTCACGTGATTGTAGAGGCTAGAATGTCCCAAGTCCATGGATCAGGATAGAGGCTTCTCTTGATTCATGTAGCCGCAGGGGCTGGCTAACCTAAGATAGACAGGTTGGAGTGCAGGATGTGAAGGTGGATGAATCTCAAGATCAGCAGATAAGTTGATAGCTCAAGTCCCAAGAACTGGAGGTCAGATGAACAGGGGGCAGCTGCAGGATGCAGAGTGAGCAAAAAGCCAGAATGTCTGCTTACATTGGGATGCAGGCCACACCTCCAGGGAAACTCCCTTTCAACTGATTGGCTACTCACAGTAGATTCCATCATGGGAGTGATCACATATAAATACTGAGAATCATGGCCCAGCCAAGTTGACACACAAATCTTAACCATCACAGTTATCTTAATGAGAAATCTTTAAGGAGCATGTCAGACTTCAAAATAAACTAGCAGAGGGGAGCCTTGCACACAGCTGAGGACAAATCAAAATTTCTTAGCCAACTGAGATACCTATGGATCTGAAAAGGACTGCAGATGGTGCTCACAAATAATGCCTTGGAGATGACTAGAGCTTTTCAGGCAAGGTAAAAATCCAGTGGCTGGGATTTTGACAGCATGTGTACCATGTAATGACAATAAAAATAACTTTATATACTATATTGCATATTTCATTTACTATTTCTGCAAGTAGAATGCAATAGAGTAAAAAAAAAAAAAAAAGCAAAACAGATACATGGTTAGGCAATGATATATTTACAAATATTTTGTTGTTCCTTATTCTCCATTCTAGTTACATCATGCTGCCCTGTGCCAGCAGGTACCTGGTAGCTGCCCTTACAACTAATAAATCACAATTTCTGTGGTGAACAGGTTGTTTGCTGCTGTTAGGTGCCCTTCAAGTCAGTTCCAACTCGCAGCGACCCTATGTAAAACGGAGGGAAACACTGCCCAGTCCTGCACCATGCTCACAATCATCACTATGTTTGAGCCCATTGTTGCAGCCACTGTGTCAATCCATCCCGTTGAGGGCCTTCCTCTTTTTTGCTGACCTTTACCAAGCATAATATCCTTCTCCAGGGACTGGTCCCTCCAAATAAAATTTCCAAAGTACATGACACAATGCTCATCTTCCTCGTTTCTAAGGAGCATTCTGGCTGAACCTCTTCCAAAACAGATCTGTTCGTTCTTCTGAAGTCCATGGTATATTCAATATTCTTCATCAACACCATAATTCAAATGCATCAATTCCTCTTCAGTTTTCCTTATTCACTGTCCAGCTTTCATATGCATATCAGGTGATTTAAAATACCATGGCTTGGGTCAGGCACACCTTAGTCCTTAAAGTGACATCTTTTCTTTTTAACACTTTAAAGAGATCTTTTGCAGCAGATTTGCCAAATGCAATATGTCATTTGATTTCTTGACTGCTACTTCCATGGATGTTGATTGTGGATCCATGTAAAATGTAATCCTCTACAACTTTTCTCCATTTATCATGATGTTGCTTATTTGTCCAGTTGTGAGGAGTTTTTTTTTTTGTGTGTGTGTGCGTGTTGAGATGTAATCCATACTGAAGGTGGTGGTCTTTGATTTTCATCAGTAAGTGCTTCAAGTCCTCTTCACTTTCAGCAAGTAAGGTTGTGTCATCTGCATCTCTCAGGTTGTTAATAAGTAATTCTCTAATCCTGATGCCGAATTCTTCTTCATATAGTCCAGTTTCTTGGATTATTTGCTCAGCATACAAACTGAATAAGTATAGTGAAAGGATACTATCCCGAAGCACACCTTTCCTGAATTTAAACCAAGCAGTATCCCCTTATTCTATTCCAACTACTGCCTCTTGGTCTATGTACAGTTTCCTCATTAGAACAATTAAGGGTTCTGGAATTCCCATTCTTCACAATGTTATCCATAATTTGTTATGATCCTACCTAAATACCCCATTCTCAACTGGCAGAGTAGTTTCACAGTGATCATTTGAGACTCACAGTCTAATTGGACCACATTAGCTGACCATTATATTTTAAACTGTACAGCTCAAAGTGCTGCTTCATGATAAGATAAGGAACTTATCCTAGAAAATAAATCCAGATACTGTTACCTTCATTAAGAAAATCTTAAAAAAAAAAAAAAAAAAACAGGTCACTCTAAATGTACTTTGTAATGAAGTTGATTTTCATTCTGGTATAATCTTCTTATCTCTTTGTGGACCAGTAAAGGTTCACAAACCGTCAGCCTTCTGAGGACTAAATTGTGAATGGCACTGCTTAAAATATTCATTTTCATTTTCAGTTCCTTCTGTGGATTGAATGCTGGCTCCCCAAAAGATACGTCCAAGTCCTAATCCCAAGATCCTCTGAATGTGACCTTCTTTGAAAAAAAAAAAAGGTCTTTGCAGATGTAATTAAATTAAGGATCTGTAGATGAGATCATCCTGGATTATGTGGGTGGGTCCTAAATCTAATGACAGGTGTCTTATTAGAGACATAAGAGGAGAAGACACAGGGAGAAATTAAAGAAAGCCATGTGAAGATGGAGGCAGAAATTGGAGTTATGCAGCCACAAGCTGAGAAAGGATTCAGAAGGAGTACAGTCCTGCCAACACCTTGATTTTGCGCTTCTGGTCTCCAGAACCATGAGGAAATAAATTTCTGTTTTTTAAACCACACAGTTTGTGATGATTTGTTACAGCAGTTCTAGGAAACTAGTATAATATCCTAGCTGCACATAGTTGTGTTAACGTCTCACAATAATATCAAATACATTCTTCCCGAATATATTCTTAGGAATAAAGCACATACAATATATATTTCTCAAGGACAGTGATTCCATGAGAAATTAAAAATTAATGGTTCTAATTCACATTTTCAGTTCTTATTCTTAATCAAGCAGAGGACTCTCTCTCATCCAGCTCAAATACACTTAATTGTCTGCAGAACACTATGAATTAAATTAACCACTTAATGCAAATATCTCTACACTATGTTTTGTAAGTGGCAGGGACTTTGCTTCTCCACAGAAATGTCATGTCATCAATTATAACAATAAGGAATTGGACAAGGGATTGAGATGTATCTTCAATATTTCTGAGTTTCACACGTTTATTCTTATCTCTGCTTCCATGGTTAAATAATGCATTTTAAAGACAGATATGGATAACAAAGATATACACGTAGATCAACATAAAATTTATGTATACAAATACATATCCTGATATCACTAGGGGTAAAAGTTGAGAAGATATTAATATATCAGGTGATAATTTCTGTGAAAGAAATTTCCCCAATCTCCTATTTCCAAGTGCAAATTAATTTGGAAAATGATTGTGAGAATGCACTTAAATTAGCCCAAACATTTTAGTTCTGTTCTCTCCTTTCAAACAGGAAGGAGTAGTTTGAATCTCGTCACAGTGAACTCCAGTATACAGGCTCTGGATTTCTAATCAATCAGAATAAAACCCTTCCAGGAGTCTCTCACCAATATCACTTTTCTCTTTCTAAAAGCATTTATCCTACAATTCACTACGTAAAGTTGCACCTGCAGGGTATATTCACATTCACTGCTGGAACTGCCAAAAAGTGACTTGCTGTTACCACGTTTCTGTTAAAATTAGCTGGGCTCTTTCTGTCTGTGAAACATCTGCTTTGAGTAATACTGTAGCAGCTGTGATGATCTAATAGTAAACTAAGCACTTCAGTATTCAGTCGTATAAAAGGGGCTTTGAGGAGAATGATAAGTGACCTAAATTAGATGACGATTTTTAAGTACCTAATTTTAACCTTGCCCATAATGAATGTCTTTTCCAAGCTTCTTTGCACCTGTCACTCTTGGAAAGCAAGTAAAACATGCCTGCTTGTTGTTTAGCTCAAGTTGCATTCTCAACAGATTGTTCAACAGAGTCTGACATGGTGAAATGAACCACCACATTGTGCCTTTAAGACCATTATCTACTTCTTTTTTTCTTCCTAAATTTTCTATAGTCTTAAAAGGCAGAAATATTCTCCTGAGATGTACATGTATGTTTAGAAATAAATGTATATAATATATATGGAATATATATGGAATAAAATTATAAATATATATTCTTAAGCACCTACATATCATTCTTAAGAACTTTATTTTTTAATATTTTATTTTTAGACTAATCTTTGTATTTGTCTAAAATTTGTTATATACAGATAGGACAATGTTTCAGCACTATGCGTACTACATAATATATGATCAGTAGGAAAGTCAGCTGCAAAAGGCCTCTTTAAAGTGTTTAAAAGCAAAGACGTCACTTTGAAGACTAAGGTGGACCTGACCAAAGCCATAGTATTTTCAATTGCCTCATATGCATGTGAAAGCTGGACAACAAGTAAGGAAGACTGAAGAACTGATGTCTTTGAAAAGTGTTGGCAAAGAATATTGAATATACCATGGACTTCCAGAAGAACAAACAGATCTGTTTCGGAAGAAGTACATCCAGAATGTTCCTTAGAAGGGAGGATGGCAGGACTTCGTCTCACATACTTTGCATATGTTATCAGGAGGGATATAGTCCCTAGAGAAAGACTTCATGCCTGATAAAGTAGAGGGTCAGTGAAAAAGAGGAAGACCCTCAATGAGATGGATTGACACAGTGGCTGCAACAATGGGTTCAAACATAGCAACAATTGTGAGGATGGTGCAGGACCAGGCAGTGTTTATTTCTGTTGTACATCGGGTCTCTATGAGTTGGAACAAACTTGAGGGCAACTAACAACAACAGGAAGGTACTTATCCATCTCTTTAAAATTATCAAGACAATGGGTTCTCGTTTTCAAAAGCAACTCATTTTATTTCACACATTTCTATTCTTTTTCATATCCAAATTAGGGGTATAATAATGAAATTATACTTACAAACTTGAAAACAAATTAATGGCAATCTCCAGCTTGCAAAATACTTTCAGAAAAACACGTCATCTACTTTGATCTTCATAATAAGATCGCAAAGGTTGATGATTTTTCCCCCTTGGCAGTTGAAGGAAACAATATCCAGAAAGTTTAACTGCAAGTGGAAGGTGGAGCTAGAACAATGCACAGATTCTGTTTATTTGTTTGTTTTGTTTTGCTTTTATTACTTTCATTGTGTGCTGTTTTCACTACAATATAATTGATATAGAAAAGGGGGCCCTTTCAGTATAGATTTAGCCATTGGTCAAAATACTGTGATTTCTATGGTGTGAAAAGCCAAAAAAGGCACACCAATCTCTTATTATTTTCCTTACTAAATTACTTTCCCAAAATTAAGTAATATTTGCCCACAAAACTAATAAAATAATGCAAAGGTATATGAAGAAAGTTAATATGCTTCCCACGAACCTTTTCTGTTTTATGTCCCCAATAGATAATCAATATTAACAGCTTTTGCCCTATTCTAAATCAAACATGTATACACATATGTAGGGCTTTTTGGTTAATGTTTCTTTTTAAAAAATGATTAATAATATATGCATTACTTTTCAACTTACTTTTCCCTCTTATCGATACAACATTTGGCATTACCTCAGGTAAAGAGCTAAAGATCTAACTCAGTATGTTTTTAAGAGCTATACTGCATTTCATGATAAGGATGGCATTCAGTCATTCCTCTAACGATATAAACTTTGTTTACATGTTTTCTCCCTAAAAGTATTTCAGAAATACATTTCCTTGTATGGGTATACTTTTAATATGATGGTATAGATTTCCCCAAAAGAGAATGGCTGAGTCAATGAGTATGCATATTTGTTATTTTAATTTATGTTGCTGGAGTACTTTTCTGTATTCATATCTGCCAATCTAATGGATAAAAAAACAGATCTCTCATTTTTATCTTTGCTTGCATTTTGCCTTACCACTGATTAGATGTTTTTTTTTTTTTTTTCACTTTATTGGTCACTTACATTTCCCTTCTTTGTATCACCTGTACATGGTCTTTGTCCATTTTTTCAGTAAGCTATTTATATTTTTCTTTATCAGTTGGTAGAAACTCTTTGTAGAATAAGAATATTAACTTTTTATTTGTCAAATATGTTTTAAATACTATCATTTGTTTTTGAAACATTAATAGTGACTTTTGGCATAGGGTGGCCTAGTGGTGCGATGGTTAAGAGCTCAGCTGCTAACGAAAAGGTCAGCAGTTTGAATCCACCATCCACTCCTTGCGGCAGTTCTACTCTGTTCTATAGGGTCGCTATGAGTCGGAATTGACTCAGTGGCAACGGATTTGTTTTTGTTTTTGCCATAGGGGAAAATAGCAACTATATCCACTGTTTATGCTGTGGCTTTTATTCTTTACTTTAACAAGGTTTTAACCCAAACTCCCTCGGATACTTCTAAGTTTTCTTTTAATATTTTATTTTTTTTACACTTTATATTCAATTTGTAATCATTTATACAAATAGGCTGTGAATAGCAGCAAATGGTATTAAAACAGATTAAAACAAATGAAGAGGAGCCCTGATAACTCAACCAATTAAGTACTCAGCTGCTAATGGAAAGGTTAGTGATTTGAGCTCACCCAGTGGCTCTGTGGAACAAAGACCTGGTGATCTGCTTCCATAAAGATTACAGCCAAGAAAACCCTATGGAGCAGTTCTACTATGTCACATGGGGTTGCTATGAGTAGGAATCAACTCGATGCCACCTAACATCAAAGCAAATGAGGGGTTTACTTTTTATCAGGCAGTCCACGGCTCAATGAGGTCATTGGAGACCCAGGTTCCATTTGACTTCTTGCTCCACTATCTCTAACATAGAAATGGTTGCTGGGTTTTCAGAGACAATGTTCACATTTAAGTAAGAAGGAGAAAGGAAAAAGCCTAGAGATGTCTGACTGTGTCTAATTGACCATACATGTGTTACGTAGACATTCCTATCTACAATGCAACATAGCATGAGAAACTGAATATTTTGCTTTTATCAGTCTCTATAATTGAAAGAGACAAGAAAGAATAGGGGTGAAGTAAATACTGTCTGAATCAATATTTAGTACAAGCAACAATTACCCAAATTACAGAAAAGTGCTAATCCTTTTGATTAGCCACGGGACTAACTGCCTTTGCTGGGGTGTTTTCCAATTAACAGCTCTCATCTGAGTCTCTCTCCAAGAATTGCGCTCAGCTAGAGAGCCACCTCACCCATGGTGACAACCACTCCCTAGGACATCCCACATCTAAGGACTCATCATTGTGGAACTAATCTCCACATGATGGGGAGCCTCTGAAGGGCCCCAACTCCAGAGTTCCCCATGGAATCTGCTGAAGTTCTACCTGAGACTGCATCCCAGTACAGTTCCTTCCTTTACCCAATTCTACTGCCTTTAGTTTTCCACAGGTGTTAATCCTGAGGTTACTCCCCAATAACTTTCTCCATGCAAATTTCATTCTTGAAGTCTACTTCACAGGGAATCCAACCTAAGACATATTCTCAGTTTAGGTCACAGCTGGTATTTACAACAATGTTTATGGTAAAGAAGGCCCACTAGCCTTCTGCTCCTTTGACCCTTTGCCTCCAAATGTATTTCCTGCTTGATCCTGTGGTCTCAGCCCAGGTCAGGGCTCTAGGTATATGATAGAAAAGAAGAGACTTCTGCATATTATTTACTTTTTCATATCTTTTTTTCAAAAGCAAGTACTGTGCTTTATCTTGCCTTCTGGAATTTGGAGGACATCCTATCTTAGGAAATGCCTCAGTTCAGGTTACTGGCTGATGTCTGGGTACTGTTCTGATTCCTTTTCCCCTAAGCAGCCTTCTTACCCCTCCACTTTTACCCAGTGCATTCCTAGTGTATCTGCCCAAGATGGAGTTAGAAGGTACTTTAGGGGAGACTGGAGGATGTTCTGATGGCAACTTGAGTCTCCATATTAAATGTTACACGAACCACCTCAGACACTTACTGACATACCAGATCTATGAGAAGGGACAGATGCACCCACTACAGGAGAGAATCACTAACTCTTCCAGCCTGGGATCCCCTGACATCAGCTTGGGGGGCAGATAAAACAGCTTGAGAAGAGAAGCAGAAAGAGCCATCTAAGCTCAACTAGCTGCAGGTGGGTTAGCCATGCCTATGATGGCAAATAGCAGAGACCTGGGGGCCTAAAGAAGCTATTGAATGAGTCACACAAGATATTAGCTGGAGAGGCAGAGTCAACATGGTGCCCTAGACAGATACACCATGCCATCCTTTTGCAGCAAAGATCTGAAAAACTAAGTAAAACAGATACAAATGTCAATCCTGGAACCATATGCATTAAACGAAGGGATAAAGAAGTAGATCAAACACCAAATGGAAGAAGAAACCAATGGAAAATAGAACAAGGAAAGATATAGAGTGGAGATCATCTGCCAACTAACATGTCACAGTGTTGCCATATTGGAACACAGCCAACAACGACCCCAGACAGGGAGTATGAAAAGTCAACTCCATGAAGCTTCCAACAGCAGACTGAGCACCTGGTAACCAGAGAAACACACTTTCCCACCCCTCACCCTTCTGGTGAGTTGATGCAAAACACCCCCATTCCAGGCAGCCCCCACTGAAGGGGTCCACAATACAAGCCCTTCCTCCCCCTGAACCTATACTGCCCCCTCCCACCACTGGCTTTTATTTTTCCTCTTGCTTCATTTTCTTTCTCTCTCCCACCTAGACTCATATACCACCTCCCCTGCTTCCTGCCAGCCCCCATTATGCTGCCTTGGATAGATAGCCACCAGCCCGCTGCCACCTGAGGTCCACCCCACCCCCACCCACTGACTCCCGTCATGACACCATTTTTGTTTGTTTGCTTGTTTTTTCACTTCCTCCCTTTTTTTCTCTCTCCCACCAAGCCCTTATGACAAATCGTGCCCTTCCTGCTGAACCTGCACCATACCACCATGGCTAGGAAGCCACCAGCCCACTGCTGCCCCAGGTCCACCCAGTCCTCACTTGCTGGCCCCTACAGCACCACCATTATTATTATTATTATTATTATTTCTTTCTTTTCTTTCTCTCTCCCACCTAGCCCCAGACATCACCTCCCCTCACTTCCCACCAGCCCTCAGGTCCACCCTACCCCTACTTACCTGCCCCCTTCATGTTGCCATTTTTTACATTATTTTCGTTTTTTTTTTCCTTTTCTTTCTCCCTCCCACCTAGCCCCATATGCCACCTTCCCCTCTTCCTGCTGGTCCCCATCGAGCCACTGTGGCTAGAGACCACCAGCCCACCGCTACCCTAGGTCTGCCCCAATACTGGCTACCACCGTACTGCCCCTTTTTCTTTCTTTTTTTTTTTTTTCCTCTCTTCTTTATTTCTTTCTTCCTCATACCTAGCTGCATACACCACCTCCCCCCACTTCCCATCAGCCCCTGGGTCTGCCCCACCCCCACCCACCAGCTACCACCACACTGCCTTTTCTTTTCTTTTTCTTTTTTTTCTTTCTTTGTCCCACCTAGCCCCATATGCTACCTCCTTCCCTTTCTGCCAGCGCCCAATGCACCACCATGGCTAGAGCATCACCAGCACCCAGGCCTGCCACCACACTGAGCCCACTCTGCTCCTCCCCTCCTACCAAACAATCAGCTGCTGAACAGTGGGAACTGAGCCCATACCACTCCCCATTTGATACCTCCACCCATTTGGCACGGAGCTGTGAATGCTTTCGCACCACTGGATCAACATCAGGAGGCAGACAGTGCCCTCCCAGTCCACCCTCAGGCACCTCACCAAACCAGTGTATAGTGAAGCAGTCTCATCCCTCTGGTTACTGCCCTACCCACCAGGCGAGAACTATTGTGCCCATAGATGAGCAAGCAGCAAAGCATGCTCAGCCCACCTACCCTGGCATATCAAAACAAAACAAAAGCAGGATGAAACAAATGAACATACAATCAATAAATAAAGAAAATAATACTTTAATGTATTAGAGACAGTAGACAATATCAAAACATAGAAAAGCAGGACAAGATGGCTCCAACAAGTGATCAAAATAGTCAGATAATCTTCCAGTAGAAGAAAAGGCAGTGGAACTACCTGATATGGAATTCAAAAAACTAATATTTAGAGCTCTCCAGGAGACTAGGAAAAAGATCAAGGAAAATACAGACAAAATCAAGGAAAAAAATAGACAAAATCATGGAAAACAGAGACAAACCAATGAAAACATAGCCAAAATCAAGGAAAACACAGACAGAGCAATAGAAGAATTCAGGACAATAGTACAAGAATAAAATGTCAAAAAAAAGCAATTAGAAATCATACAAAAACAGCAACTAGAAATTCAAAAGATAAACAACAAAATTCAGAAAAGGACAACTCAATAGAAGGTTTTAGGAGCAAATTTGAAACAATAGAGGACAGAATTGGTGAGATTGTATACAGATCCATGGACATGGCTTTGAAGAAAAATCAGCAAAAAGAATGAAGAAAACCTAAGAATTATGGGGGACACAATCAAATGGAAAAAATTGTAGGTGATCAGAAATCCAGAACAAGGAAGAAAATTGAAAACACATAGAAAATTGTTGAAGATTTCCTGGCAGAAAACTTTCCAAATATCATGAAAGATGAAAAGTTGACCATCCAAGAAGCTCAACAAACCCTTAAGATAGGCGTTATCTATAGGATAGACCTTCAAGAAAAGTCACTAAGATATATTATAATCACACTTGCCAAAACCAAAGACAAAGAATTTGGAGAGCAGCTAGAAAAAAATGAGAAGTCACATACAAAGTGTAAATAATAAGGCTAATTTCTGATTACTCGGCAGAAATTATGCACTCAGGAAGGCGATGGGATGATATATATAAAACCTTGAAAGAAAATAAATGCCAGCTAAGAATAATACATCCTGCGAAACTCTCTCTCAAATATGGTGGAGAAATTAGGATATTTCCAGATAAACAGAAATTAATTGCATTCATAAAAACCAATCCATACTTACAATAAATATTAAAGGGAACCCTTCAGTTAGAGAACCAACAACATCAGACAACAATCTGTGTCTAGGACACAGGACCGTATCAGCCAGATACCAACTCAGGTAAAAAACTCTCAATAATAGACTAAAGCTACAAGAATTAAAAAAGAGACTTCAATCTGTAAATGACAACAACGTCAAAACAATAAAAGAGGAAATAAACAGTGTAGGTATAGAACTTCAAAGTGGAGAGGAAGTCAAGGTGATATCAAGTAATAAAAGACTGATTCAAACTTAGGAAGAAAACAGTAAATTTCAAGGTAACCACAAAGAAAATTAACAAACCAATTCATCAAAATAAAAAAGAAGAAAAACACAGACTCAGTAAACAAAAAATCTATAACAGCAAATGAAAAGAAAATCCACAAACAGAAAGAACTTAGCACAGGAAAATAAGAGTAACAAAGAAAACATCAGCACCACAAAAAAAAAAAAAAAAAAAAACAAGCACAATAAAACAGCAATAAATTCATACCTATCAATAATCACACTGAATGTAAATGGATTAAATGCACCCAAAAAAGCACAGAGAATGGGAGAATAGATTTAAAAACATGATCCATCAATATGCTCTCTATAAGAGACACACCTTAGACACAAGGATGTAAATACATTAAAAAATCAAAGGATGGAAAAATATATCAAGCAAACAACAATCAAAAAGAGCAGAAGTGGCAATACGAATCTCATGTAAAATAGACATTAGGGCAAAATCAACCATAAAATACAAGGAAGGACATTATATAATGATTAAAAGGACAATCCACCAAGAAGATATAACCATAATAAATATCTATACATTCAACAATAGGGCTCCAAAATACATAGAACAAACTCTATCAGCACTGAAAAGAGAAATAGACACTTCCAAAATAATAGTAGGAGACATCAACACAACACTCTTGGTAAAGGACAGAACATCTATAAAGAAAACTAAGACACGGAAGATCTAAAGGCTACAATCAACCAACATGACCTCATAAACATATATGGAACAATCCACCCAACAGCAGCAAAGCATACATTCTTTTTCAACACACATGGAACATTCTTCAGAATAGACCACATTTTAGGCCACAAAGCAACCCTCAATAAAATCCAAAACATCAAACTAATACAAAGCATTCTCTCTGATTACAATGCCATAAAAGTAGAAATAAGTAACAGGAAGACCAAGGGAAAAAAATCCAATACATGGAAACTGAATAACACCTGAAAAACAATTGGATAATAGAAGAAACCAAAGAATGAATTTTAAAAAATTCTTAGAATCAAATGAGAATGAAAACATCATACCAAAACCTTTGGGACACAACAAAGGCAGTTCTCAGAGGTCAATTTATAGCAATAAATGCACACATCAAGAAAGAAGACCAGGCCAAAATAAAAATGTTAGCCCTAAAACTTGAACAAATAGAGAACAGCAAAAGAAGCCCACAGGCACCAGAACAAAAGAAATAATAAATACTAGAGTAGAGATAAATGAAACAGAGAACAACAACAACAACAAAAAAAAAATAGTATCCACAAGACCAAAAGTTGGTTCTTTGAAAGAATCAACAAAATTGACAAACTGTTGGCAAAACTGATGAAAGAAAAACAGGAGAGGAAACAAATAACCCAAATAAGAAATGAGATGGGGGACATTACAACAGACACAACTGAAATAAAAAGGATTATAACAGAATACTATGAAAAATTGTACTCCAACAAATTTCAGTACCTAGAGGGAATGAACAAATTTATAGAAACACACTTCCTACACAAACTGACATAAGCTGAGATAGAAAATCTGAGCAGACCCATAACAAGAGAAGGGATTGAAGAGGTAATAAAAAATTCCCAACACCAGCAACAAAAACCTTGGCTTGGATATCTTCGCTGGAGAATTCTACCAGACATTCAGAGAGGAGCTCATATCAGTACTACTCAGATTATTTCAGAGCATAGAAAAGGAAGGAATATTCCCAAACTTGTTCTATGAAGCTGCATAAACCCAATACCAAAGCCAAGCAAAGACACCACACACACAAAAAGAAAATTACAGACTAATATCTCTCATGAATATAGATGCAAAAATTCTCAACGAAATTCTAGCCAATAGAATTCAGCATAATATCAAAAACATAATACACCACAACCAAGTGGGATTCATACCAGGTAAGCAAGGATGGTTCAACATTAGAAAATCAATCAACATAATCCACCCCATAAATAGAACAAAAGAAAAAAAAATCACATGATCATCTCAAATGACACGGAAAAGGCATTTGATAAAGTCCAACACTGATTCATGATAAAAAAAAAAAACTCTCAACACAATAGGAATACAAGGGAAGTTCCACAACGTAGTAAAGGGCTTCTGTACAAAACCAACAGCCAACATCATTCTCAACAGAGAGTGGCTGAAAACATTCCCCCTGAGAATGGGAATAAGACAAGGATGCCCTTTATCATCACTTGTGCTTAGTATTGTGCTAGAAGTCCTAGCTAGATCAATAAGGCAAGTAAAATAAATAAAGGACATCCAAATTAGAAAAAAAGTAGTAAAACTATCTCTATTTTCAGAGGATATGATACTATACATAGAGAACCCCAAATATGCCACAAAAAAAAGATCAACCTACAAAAAACAGTTGGATTCCTATACATCAACAAAAAGAACTTCGAAAAGGAAATCAGGAAAACAATAGCATTTATAATAGCCCCTACAAAGATAAAATACTTAGGAATAAATTTAATCAGGGTTGTAAAAGACCTATACAGAGAAAACTACAAAAAACTATTGCAAGAAACCAAAAGAGACTTACATAAATGGAAAAACATACCACTTTCATGGATAGGAAGACTCAACATTGTGAAAATATCAATTCTATCCAAAATGATCTACAGATATAACGTAATCACGATCCAATACCAACAGCATTCTTTAACAAGACGGAAAAACTAATCACCAGCATTATATGGAAAGGAAACAGGCCCCAGATAAGCAAAGCATTACTGAAGATAAAGAACAAAGTGGGAGGCCTCACATTACCGGAGCTCAGAACCTACTATACAGCCACAATAGTCAAAACAGCCTGGTACTGGTACAACAACAGACACAGATCAATGGAAGAGAATCGAAAAACAGATGTAAATTCATCTACCTAGGGTCAGGTAATCTTTGACGAAAGGACCAAAGTCCATTAAATGGGGAAAAGATAGTCTTTTTCACAAATGGTGCTGGCAAAACTGGATGTCCATCTGCAAAAAAATGAAATAGGACCCATACCTCACACCGTAAACAAAAACTAAATAAAATGAACCAAATACCTAAATATAAAACCTAAAATGATAAAGATCATGGAAGGAAAAATAGCGACAATGCTTGGCCCTAATACATAACATAAATAGAATACAAACCATAACTAACAATGCACAAACACCGGAAGATAGACTAGATAACTGGGAGCTTCTAAAAATTAAACAGTTATGCTCACCAAGACTTTACCAAAAGAGTAAAAAGAGAACCTACAGACTGGGAAAAAAATTTTGGAGATGACATATCTGACGATTCTCTAATCTCTAAAATCTATAGAATATTTCAACTCCTCGACCACAAAAAGACAAATAATCCAATTAAAAAATGGGTAACGAATATGAATAGATGCTTCACCAAAGAAGACATTTAGGCAGCTAACAGACACATGAGGAAATGCTCACAATCATTAGCCATTAGAGAAATACAAATCAAAACAACAGTGAGATGCCAGCTCACCCAGACATTATTGCCACCAATGAAAAAAACAGAAAATAACAAATGTTCGAGAGGGGGGCAGATTGGAACTCTTATGCATTACTGGTGGGAATGTAAAATGGTACAACCACTATGATGCCTCTTTAAAAAGCTAGAAATAGAAATACTATATGATCAGCAATCCCCTTCCTAGAACTATATGCTAGATAAACAAGAGCAATCACATGAACAGACATATGCACACTCATTTCACAGAAGCATTATTCACAATAGCAAAAAGATAGAAACAACCTAAGTGCCCATTAACATATGAATGGAAAAACAAATTCTGGTACATATACACAATGGACTAATATACAATGATAAAGGACAATGATGAATCCATGAAACATCTCACAACAGGGATGAATCTGGAGGGCATTATGCTTAGTGAAATAAGTCAGTCACAAAAGGACAAATACTGTATTAGACCACTATTATAAAAACCCAAGTAAAGGTTTACACACATTATAAAAAGCAATCTTTGATGGTTAAGAGGGAGCCGAGGTTTGGGGAGGGAAAATTACTGCTAGATATTACCAAAACCAAACCTAACCCGTTGCCATCTAGTCAATTCTGACTCATAGCGACCCTATAGGACAGAGATCTTCTCTAAAGGGTTTCCAAGGAGTGGTTGGTGGATTTGAACTGCCGACCTCTTAGTTAGCAGCCATAGTTCTTAACTACTGTACCACCACGGCTCCAAAAAGTGTTAACTTTGGTGAAGGGAAAGACAACACACTATATAGGGGAAGTCAGCACAACTTGACCAAGGCAAAGTCATAGAAGCTTCCTAGACATATCCAAACACCTTTACGGACTGAGTTATTGGAACTAAGGGCTGGGGACCATGGTCTCAGGGGACATCTAGCACAACTGGCGTAACATAGTTCATAAGAAAATGTCTACATTCTACTTTGATGAGTAGAATCTGGGGTCTCAAGAGCTTGCCAGCAATCATAAAATACATCTATTGGCCCCATCCTGTCCAGAGCAAAGGAAAATGAAGAAAACCAAAGACACAAGAAAAATATTAGTTGAAAGGATAAATGGACCACAAGAACCACAGTGTTCACCAGCCTGAGCCCAGAAGATCTAGATGGTGCCCGGCTACCACCACTGACAACTTTGACAGGGATCACAATAGGTGGTCTCAGACAGACCAGAAAAAAATGTAGAACAAAACTCAAATTCACACACACAAAAAAAGACTTATTGGTCTGACAGAGACAGGAGGAACCCCCAAGATGATGGCCCTTGGACACACTGCTAACTCAGAACTGAAGCCACTCCTGACATCCACTTTTCAGTCAAAGAGTAACAGGCCTATAAAACAAACAACAACACACATGAGGAACGTGCTTCTTAGTTCAATCCAGTATACAAGATTAAAAGAGCAATACCAGCCCAACAGCAAAGACAAGAAGGCAGGAAGGGACAGGAAAACTGGATAAATAAACAAGGGGAACCCAGGTTGGAAAGAGAAAGGGGGAGAGTGCCAAGAAAATGAGGGGATTCGGTCTTCGTTATTCGTTGTCTAGTTTTTGCATGCAGTTGAAATTACCATGGCTTGGGTCAGGCGCCCCTTAGTCCGCAAAGTGACATCTTTGCTTTTCAACATTTTGAAGAAGTCTTTTGCAACAGAATTGCCCAGTGCAATATGTCATTTGATTTTCTGACTGCTGCTTCCATAGGTGTTGAGTGTGGAACTAAGTAAAATGAAATCCTTGACGACTTCAATCTTTTCTCCATTTATCATGAAGTTGCTTATTGGTCTAGTTGTGAGGATTTTTGTTTCCTGTATGTTGAGGTAAAATCAGTACTGAAAGCTGTAGTCTTTAATCTTCATCAGTAATTGCTTCAAGTCCCCTTCACTTTCAGCAAGCAAAGTTGTGTCACCTGCATATCGCAGGTTGTTAATGAGTCTTCCACCAATCCTAATGCCACGTTCTTCTTCATATAGTCCAGCTTCTCAGATTATTTGCTCAGCATATGGATTGAATAAGTATAGTGAAAGGATGCAACCTTGACACACACCTTTCTTGATTTTAAACCACGCAGTATACCTTTGCTCTGTTTGAATGAATGCCTCCTGGTCTATGTACAGGTTCCATGTGAGAGAAATTAAGTGTTATGGAACTCCCATTTTTCACAATGTTATCCGTAGTTTGTCATGATCCATAGAGTCAAATGTCTTTGCCTACTCAATAAAACACAGGTAAACATCTTTCTGGTATTCTCTGCTTTCAGCCAAGATGCATCTGACATCAGCAATGATGTCCACCATTCCACGTCCTCTTCTGAATCCAGCTTGAATTTCTGGCAGTTCCCCGTTGATGTACTGCTGCAACCGCTTTTGAATGATCTTCAGCAAAATTTTACTTGTGTGTGATATTACTGATATTGTACAATAATTTCCACATTCTGTTTGATCACCTTTCTTGGAATGGGCACATATATAGATCTCTTCCAGTTAGCTGACCAGGTAGCTGTCTTATAAATTTCTTGGCATAGATAACTGAGCACTTCCAGCACTGCATCTGTTTATTGAAACATCTCAGTTGGTGTTCTGCCAATTCCTGGAGCTTTATTTTTTGCCAATGCCTTCAGTGCAGCTTGGACTTCTTCCTTCAATACTATCACTTCTTAATCATATGCTCTCTCCTGAAATGGTTGAATATCGACTAATTCTTTTTGGTATAGTGACTCTGTGTATTCCTTTCATCTGCTTTTGATGCTTCCTATGTCGTGTAATATTTTCCCCATAGAATCCTTCAGAATTGCGGCTTGAGACTTGAATTTTTTCTTCAGTTCTTTCAGCATGAGAAATGCTGAGAGTGTTCTTCACTTTGGTTTTCTAACTTCAGGTCTTTGCACATTTCATTAAAATATTTACTTTGTCTTGTCAAGATACCCTTTGGAATCTTCTGCTCAGCTCTTTTACTTCATTTCTTCCATTCACTTTAGCTACTCTACACTTAAGAGCAAATTTCAGAGTCTCTTCTGACATCCGTTTTGGTCTTTTCTTTCTTTCCTGTCTTTTTAATGACTTTTGCTTTCTTCACGTATGATGTCCTTGATGTCATCCCATGACTTGTCTGGTCTTAGATCTTTAGTGTTCTCTAAGTCAAATCTATTCTTGAGATGGTCTCCAAATTCAGCTGGGATATATACTCAAGGTCATAATTTGGTTCTTGTGGACTTGTTTTAATTTTCTTCAACTTTAGCTTGAACTTGCATATGAACAATTGATGGTCTGTTCTGCAGTTGGCGCCTGGCCTTGTTCTGACTGATGATATTGAGCTTTTCCATAGGCTCTTTCCACAGATGTAGTCAATTTGATTCCTGTTTTTTTCATCCGGTGAGCTCCATGTGTATAGTCACTGTTTATGTTGTTGAAAAAGGTATTTTCAATGAAGAAGTAGATGATCTTGCAAAATTCTATCATGTGATCTCTGGCATTATTTCTATTACCAAGGCCGTATTTTCCAACTACCAGTCCTTCTTCATTTCCAGCTTTTGCATTCCAATCAGTAAACGCCAAAGCATCTTGATTATATGTTTGATCAATTTCAGACTGTGGAAGTAGATAAAAAAATCTTCCAATTTCCTCATCTTTGACATTAGTGGTTGGTACATAAATTTGAGTAGTAGTCATATTAACTGATCTTCCTTGTAGGCATATGGATATTATCCTATCACTGACACCACTGTACTTCAGGATAAATGAAATTTTTTTTCATGGTGTACAGGATGCCATTCCTGCTCAATTTGTCATTGCCATTGTAGTAGACCATATGATTGTCTGATTCAAAATGGCCAATACCAGTCCATTTTTGCTCACTAATGCCTAGAATCTCAATGTTTATGCATTCCATTTCATTTTTGATTATTTCCAATTTTCCTCAATTCATACTTCATACATTCCACATTCCAATTATTAATGGATGTGCACAGCTGTTTCTTTTCATTTTGAGTTATGCCACATCAGCAAATGAAGGTCCCCAAAACTTGACTCTGTCCATATCATTAAGGTCGACTCTGAGTAGGCTGCTTTTCCCCAGTCTTATTCTGAGTGTTTTCCAATGTGAGAGGCTCATCTTCTGGTGCTATATCAGACAATGTTCCTCTGCTATTCATAAGATTTTCACTGGCCAGTTTTTTCAGAAGTAGACCACCAGGTCTTCCTTCGTAGTCTGTCTTAGTCTGGAAGCTCTGCTGAAAACTGTCTGCCAAGAATGACCCCCCTGGTATTTGAAATACTGATGGCAAAGCTTCCAGCATCACTGCAACAAGCAAGCCACCACAGTACAGCAAACTGACAGACACGTGGTGGCTTTCACCTACAGCACAATAAAATAAAATAAAATATTAGCTGGATTGCTTCCTTTTCCTCCTGCTGGTATCTTTTGTGATTTTCTTTTTAATTATAAAAGAAAAATCTGTTCATGGGCCTTACCATTTAGGGTGTGACTGGAATTCACTTCTTTTGGCTCTGAATCTCCCTATTTTTGAGTCTTCATCAGTCCTCAAAGTGAAAAAGCCCACAGTGATCAGTTCTTAAAGAGGGAAGTTGGCTGCAGAGTCCAGGGGTGACGCTCAAAGGTTATCATCAAGACTCAGTTTCTGTATAGTTCTTGTCTCTGCTTTTAATTGTGTTGGCTTCATTCTCAGGTTCCATGCAGTGACAAGCTGGCTGTCTAGCCCTCAATACTCTGTATTCAGATATGTATTTTTATGACACATGTGATCTTTTTCTTTTAGGTTTGGCTCTGCACTCACCTGCCTCACCACTTTATGTCCATCTCAGAACTCTTCTTCCCCATGGTCGCTAGTCAACTAGTGTGTATTATTTCACATTTTCTCCCTTTTTCAAAAATGCTATTTATAATGTACTTGTATATATATATAGTTGAGATAGGCTTTCTTACTATTGTTATGTTTACAAAAATGGGATTTTATCATGCATATTTTTATGCATCTTGCTTTTCTTATTAAATAATATTTTATGGTAATTGCTCCACATCTTCTGGAATAATTGTAAGTTGTTGTTTTAAATGATGCAAGATATTCCATGGTGTGTATGTGCAATAATGTATTCAGCATTTACCCATTGATGGACCTTTACTTTGTTTCCAGATTTTGCATATTAAAAAAAAAAGTTGTAACAGTAGATTTGTCTATATGGTTGTATGTACTGGTGTGTTAAATTTTATGGGATAGATTCCCAAGGAGTGAGATTTTCAAAATTATATCAGTATTTATGAGTGTACCTTTTTTATCCAGGTTTACCAAATAAGTGTCATTGCTTTTTACAGTTTTTGCCAGTCTTAGGAGTGAAAATTTTTATCTCATTTTTACTTTAGTTTGTATGATTCTGACTGCCAATATTTAACACTTAGACTTGCTCTTCTGTTGATTTGTCTACTTATCTCATTTCCTCATTTTCATTGTTCTTTGATTTTGGTAATTTGTGAAATCACTATTAAAGATATTAATTGTATATGCTTCAATAACTTTCCCATATCTTTTATTTGTCTGTTCAGCCTATTTATGACATTATTTGTTTTTTTTTAATTTTCTATAGTTAAATAAGGAGCCCTGAGCATAGTGGTTAAGAGCTCTGCTGATAACCAAAAGGTCAGCAGATCATATCCACAAGCAGCTCCTTGGAAACTCTATGGGGCAGTTCTACTCTGTCCTATGGGATCACTGTAAGTCAGAACTGACTCAACGGCACCTAACAACAACAACAAGATAGTTAAATAATCCTTTGTGTATTTTTTGGTTTCCAAGTTTTTCAAATTTCTCCTGCCATCTATTTTAGTCTCTTAGATTTATTGAACTATTTCAGTTATTACTATATGTATAATTTATTATTATATGAATTATAATAGGGTCTGCTTTTCTTTTCTTCCAGGAGGACAGTTACTTAATGTTTGTCATTGATTGAATTGTGTCCCCCAATAATATGTGTATCAATTTGGCTGGGTGATGATTCCCAGTGTTGTGTGATTGTCCATCACATTGTCATCTGATGTGATTTTCCTATGTGTTGTAAATCCTACCTCTATGATGTTAATGAGGTGGGATAGATGGCAGTTATGTTAATGAAACAGGACTCAATCTTCAAGATTGGATTGTGTCTTCAGCCAATCTCTTTTGAGACATAAAAGAGAGAGATGAGCAGAGAGATGGGGACCTCATACCACCAAGAAAGCAGCACAAGGAGGAGAGTGCATCCTTTGGACCTGGGGTTCCTGCATGGAGAAGCTCCTAGTCAAGGGGAAGACTGATGAGAAGGACCTTCCTCCAGAGCCAACAGAGAGAGAAATCCTTGTCCTGGAGCTAGCACCCTGAATTCAGACTTCTAGCCTCCTAGACTGTGAGAGAATAAATTTCTCTTTGTTAAAGCCTTCCACTTGTGGTATTTCTGTTACAGCAGCACTAGATAACTAAGACCATGTTCTTAATGAGTTTGCTAAAAGCGCCAATGTAACAGAAATTTTCATTCTATTATACATAAGATCCCCATAAGTAGGAGCTGACTCCATGGGCAACTAACAACATGTTTAAGGTTTCAAAATCAAATCTACATACAAGGTATAATCAGGGAATTCTAGTTTATAGTTAGTCCTTTTCCTATTTCTCCACACACTCCTCCCTCCACCATAGGTTACTCTTTCTTTTAATGGTTTTTACATATATATATATATATGAACAATTTCAACTTACAAATATTTGCAGGAATAGCACAAAGAACTGCAAACCACCTACCAAGAGAGCTCTATTCATGTTTTGTTAATTACCCTATAACTGTAGTAATGCAGTCATTCTTAGATTATGCAGTGCACCCAATTGTATTTATCTAGTCTCCAAGTTCTTTGTCTTTCCTTGACTTACATTACCTTGACATTTTTGAAGATATGAGCTAGTCATTTCATAGAATATCTCTCAATTTGTAGTTGTCTGATATTTCCTCATGCATAGCCTCAGGTTATCAATTTTGGGCTAGGATAGCATAGAATTTGATGCTGTGCTTTTCCCATTGCATCCTATGGGGCAGTGTAAAATGTAGTTTTATTTAGAAGTGACTGCCAAGTGTCTTCACAGTAAAGTAACTTTTTTTTGCTATTTTTTTGACAAGTAATTTGTGGGGAGATAGGTTGAGATTATGTAAATATTTCATTGAATCATTTTAGTGAATTTTACTGAATAAATTTTACTGAATTTATTTATTTAAATCGTTATACTGAGGTTTCTTAAATAATTATTACTATCATTGTTGTTAGTTGCTGTTGAGTCAATTCCAACTCACGACAACCCTATGTTTAAATCCTCTATAGGATTTTCAAGGCTGTGACCTTTGGGAAGCAGATTGCCAGGTCTGTTTTGTGAGGCACCTCTGGGTAAGTTTGAACTGCCAACTTGCAACTAGTAGTCAAGTGCTTAATCAGGGACTCCAATTATTATCATAAAAGCAAAAACCAAAACCATTGCATCAAGTTGATTCCGACTCATAGTGACCCTCTAGGACAGAGCAGAACTGTCCCATATGGTTTCCAAGGATGTAATCTTTATTGAAGCAGACTGCCACATTTTTCTCCCATGAAACAGATGTTGAGTTCGAACTACTGACCTTTCGGTTAGCAAGCAACTGTTTAACCACTGCACCACCAGGGCTCCTTTGTAATTATTATCATGGTGGTTGCTAATTGTGATGTTTTTATTCCACTATTCCCTCTACATATATTATTTGACATTTTACTATATTAAGGATGAGATTTTTCTTCTCCCCGTTTACTTACTAGCTGTTTTATTTTATCTGTGTGAAAACAGGAAATCATATTGTATTCATTAAGTTATAATCCTTCACTATTTATCTATCTAGTTGAAGTGTACAATTTGATGACGTTTGGTAAATAAGTTAGGTATTTTGAAGATCAGTTTTTCCAGAGTTAGCTGAAGAGCTCCTTCAAGCTGGCTTCTGTATTATTTTGATATGTCCCATTACCCTTTGAATGCTTCCTTATGCTCTAGCACAAGAAAATGTTCCAGGCCTATCTAATACTTTCTCTGCCCTAAGTCTGATTCAGCCATTTCTTTAAGAATCTCTGGTTCTTTTTATTAGATTGTGTATTTGATACTGTTGTTTTTATTTGCCATTGAGTCTGCTCTGACTCATGGCAACTTTATTTATAACACAACAAAACACTGCCTGGTTCTGCACCATTTTCATTATCTTTCATGTTTTTGAGTGCATTGTTGTGGCTACTGTGTCTATTTGTCTCATTGAGAGTTTCCCTCATTTTTGCTGATCTTCCACTTTACCAATTGTACTGTACTTTTCTAGGGATTGGTCTTTTCTGATGACCTGTCCAAACTAAGCAAGATGAAATTTTACTAATCTTCCTTCTAAGAAGCATTCTGGTTTTATTTCTTCTAAGATGGATCTTGCAGTCCATAGTGTATGCAATATTCTTTGCCGACAAAAAAATTTTTTTTATTGTTGCAATTAAATGAAGTTTACATTTAAAGTTAGTCTCCCTTACAAATTTTTTTTTTACATACATTGTTATGAGATGTCAACCGCTCACCCCATTCTGCAATAGCATGCTCCTCCTCTCTGCCCTTATTCTCCATGAACATTCAACCAGCTCCTAATTCTCTCTGCCTTCCTATCACCTCTGGACAGAAGCTGCCCCTCTGGTCTCTTGTATCTACTTGATGAAGAGGCACACTCCTCACGAGTATCACTTTATGCCCCATAGTCCAGTCCAATCCCTGTCTGAAGAGTTGGCCTCGGAAATTGTTTTAGTTCTGGGCTTATAGAGAATCCAGGGGCCATGCTTTCTGCAGTGCCTCCAGTCTCAGTCAAACCATTAAGTCTGGTCTTCTTACTAGAATTTGAGTTCTGCATTCCATCCTTCTACTGCTCCATCAGGGACCCTCTGTTGTGTTCCCTGTCAGGATGTTCATTGGTGGTAGCCGGGCACCATCTAGTTCTTCTGGTCTCAGGCTGATGAAGTCTCTGGTTTATGTGGCCTTTTCTGTCTCTTGGGCTAATACTTTCCTTGTGTCTTAGGTGTTCTTTGTTCTCCTTTACTCCAAGTGGTTGGAATCAATTGATGCATCTTAGATGACCGCTTGCAAGTTTTTAAGACCCCAGATGCCATTCACCAAAGTAGGAGGCACAACATTTTCTTAATAAGCTTTGTTATCCCAATTGACCTAGATATCCCCTGAGAACATGGTCCCCAGACCCCCCATCCCTGCTACTCTGTTTCTCAAAGTATTTGATTGTATTGAGGAAACTTCTTAGCTTTGGTTTAATCCAGTTGTGCTGGCTTCCCCTGTAGTGTGTGCTGTCCTTCCCTTCACCTAAGATGATCCTTATCTACTATCTAGTTAGTGAATAACCCTCACCCTCCCTCCCCACCCCTGTAACCATCGAAGAATATTTTCTTCTGTGTTTAAACCTTTTCTTGAGTTCCTATAATAGTGGTCTTATACAGTATTTGTCCTTCTGTGACTGACTAAATACACTCAGCATAATGAGTTCCAGCTTCCACCATGTTATACGATGTTTCACAGCTTCATCATTGTTCTTTATTGTTGTGTAACATTCCATTGTGTGGATATACCATAATTTGTTTATCCATTCGTCCCTGATGGGCATCTAGGTTGCTTCCATCTTTTTGCTGTTGTGAACAGTGCTGCAATGAACATGGGTGTGCATATATCTATTTGTGTGATGGCTCTTGTTTCTCTAGGACATATTCCAAGGAGCAGGATAGCTGGATTGTATGGTACTTCTATTTCTAGATTTTTAAGAAAGCGCCAAATCAATTTCCAAAGTGGTTGTACCATTTTACATTCCCACCAAGTGTATAAGTGTTCCAGTCTCTCCACAACATCTCCAGCATTTATTATTTTGTGTTTTTTTTATTAATGCTAGCCTTGTTGGGGTGAGATGATATCTCATTGTAGTTTTGATCTGTATTTCTCTAATGGCTAATGATCGCGAGCATTTCTTTATTTGTCTGTTAGCTGCCTGAATATCTTCTTTGGTGAAGTGCCTGTTCATATCCTTTGCCCGTTTTTGAATTGGGTTATTTGTCTTTTTGTTGTTGAGGTTTTGCAGTATCTTGTAGATTTTAGAGATTAAACACTGATTGGATTTGTCATAGCCAAAAATTTTTTCCCAGTCTGTTGGTTGTCTTTTTACTCTTTTGGTGAAGTCTTTTGAAGGCCTCCCACTTTGTTCTTCTTCTTGAGTAATGCTTTATTTATTTGGGGCCTCTTCCCTTTCCATATGAAGTTGGTGATTTGTTTCTCCATCTCATTAAAAAATGCTGGTGGAATTTGGATCAGGATTGCATTGTGTCTGTAGATTGCTTTGGGTAGAATTGACATTTTCACTATGTTGAGTCTACCTATCCATGAGCAAGATATATTTTTCCACTTATGCAGATATCTTTTATTTTCTTGAGTAGTGTCTTGCAGATTTCTCTGTATAGATCTTTTACATCTGTGGTTAGATTTATTCCTAAGTATTTTATCCTCTTGGGGGCTATTGTAAATGGTATAGATTTGGTGATTTCTTCTTCAAGGTTCTCTTTGTTGGTGTAAAGGAATCCAATTGATTTTTGTATGTTGATCTTGTATCCCAAAACTTTACCGAAATCTTCTATTAGTTCCAGTAGTTTTCTTATGGATTCTTCGTGGTTTTCTGTGTATAAGATCATATCATCTGCAAATAGAGATACTTTGACTTCTTCCCTACCTATTTGGATGCCCTTTATTTCTTTTACTAGCCTAACTGTTCTGGCTAGGACCTCCGGCACAATGTTGAATAATAGTAGTGATAGAGGGCATACTTGTCTGGTTCCTGTTCTCAAGGGGAATACTTTCAAAGTCTCTCCTTTTAGGATGATGTTGGCTGTTGGTTTTGTATAAATGCCCTTAATTATACTGAGGAATTTCCCTTCTATTCCTATTTTATTGAGAGTTTTTATCATGAATGGGTGTTGGACTTTGTCGAATGCCTTTTCTGCATCGATTGATAAGATCATGTGGTTCTTGTCTTTTGTTTTATTTATGTGATGGATTACATTGATTGTTTTTCTAATGTTGAACCATCCCTGCATACCTGGTATAAATCCCACTTGGTTACGGTGAATTATTTTTTTTATATGTTGCTGAATTCTATTGGCTAAAATTTTGGTGAGGATTTTTGCATCAATGTTCATGAGGGATAGCTGTCTGTAATTTTCTTTTTTTGTGGTGTCTTTACCTGGTTTTGGTATCAGGGTTATGCTGGCTTCAGAGAATGAGTTTGGGAGTATTCCATCCTTTTCTATGCTCTGAAATACCTTTAGTAGAAGTGGTGTTATCTCTTCTCTGAAAGTTTGGTAGAATTCTCCAGTGAAGTCATCCAGGCCAGGGCTTTTTTTGTTGGGACTTCTTAAATGACTTTTTCAATCTCTTCTTTTGTTATGGGATTATTTAGTTGTTCTACTTCTGTTTGTGCTAATTTAGGTAGGTGGTGAGTTTCTAGAAATTTGTCTATTTCCTCTAGGTTTTCAAATTTGTCAGAGTACAATTTTTCATAGTAATCTGTTATGATTCTTTTAATTTCAGTTTGTTCTGTTGTGATATCACCCATCTCATTTCTTACACAGGTTATCTGCTTGCTCTCCTGTTTTTCTTTTGTCAGTTTGGCCGATGGTTTATCAATTTTGTTGATCTTTTCAGAGAACCAGCTTTTGGACTTGTTAACTCTTTCAATTGTTTTCCTAGTCTCTATTTCATTTAATTCTGCTCTAATTCTTATTATTTCCTTCCTTCTGGCACCTGTGGGCTCCTTTTGCCGCTCTCTTTCGACTTGTTCCAGTTGTAGGGTTAATGTTTTGATTATGGCCCTTTCTTCTTTTTGGATGTGTGTATTTATTGCTATAAACTGACCTCTAAGCACTGCTTTTGCTGTGTCCCAAAGGTTCTGGTAGGATGTGTTTTCATTCGCGTTTGATTCTGTGAATGTCTTTATTCCATCCTTAATTTCTTCTATAACCCAGTAGTTTTTGAGCAAGGTGTTGTTCAGTTTCCATGTGTTAGATTTTTTTTCCTTGCTTTTTTTGTTGTTAATTTCCACTTTTATGGCTTTATGATCAGAAAAGTTATTTTGTAATATTTCAATGTTTTGGATTTTGTTAAGGCTTGCTTTATGGCCTAATATGTGGTCTATTCTGGAGAATGTTCCATGTGTGCTGGAAAAGAAAGTACACTTGGCTGCTGTTGGGTGGAGTGTTCAGTATATATCTATGAGATCAAGTTGGTTGATTGTAGCATTTAGCTCTTTCGTGTCTTTGTTGAGCCTCTTTCTGGACATTCTGTCCTTCACTGAAAGTGGAGTGTTGAACTCTCCTACTACTATTGTGGAGGTGTCTATCTCTTTCTTCAGAGCTGTTAGAGTTTGTTTTATATATTTTGGATCCCTGTCGTTGGATGAGTAAATATTTATTATAGTTATGTCCTCCTGGTGTGTATTGACCCTTTAATCATTATATAGTGTCCTTCCTTATCGTTTATAGTGGATTTTACTTTAAAGTTTATTTTGTCAGTGATTAATATTGCCACTCCTGCTCTTTTTTGAGTGTTGTTTGCTTGATATATTTTTTTCCATCCTTTTTAGTTTTGTCCTGTTTGTGTCTTTAAGTCTAAGGTGCATCTCTTGTAGGCAGCATATAGACGGATCATGCTTTTTTATCCAATCTGCCACTCTCTGTCTTTTTATGGTTCACTAAGTCCATTTACATTCAGCATAATTATTGATAGGTATGAGTTTAGTGCTGTCATCCTGATATCTCTTTTTGTGTGTTGTTCACAGTTTCTTTGTTCTCCTCAATTTTCTGTGCTGAGTTGTTTTTCTTTATGCATTTTCTTTTCATCTTTTTCATTGTTGTTGATTTTCTATTTGCTGAGTCTTTATTTTTTTAGTTTTTTTTATTTTGAATTGTAGGATTGTTAGTTTCCTTTGTGGTTACCTTAATATTTACCAGTATTTTTCTAAGGTTATACCAGTCTTTTATCTCTTTATATCACCTTGACTTCCCCTCCATATGAAAAATCTGTCTACATTTTTTAAGTCCCTCTTTTTTGTTTTAATGTTGTCATTTTTTACATATTGATATCTCTGTTTCCCTGTTTTCAATGTTTTATCTTTGATGTATTATTGTGACTTCCCTATCTGGGTTGATATCTGGTTGCTCTGTCCTGTGTTCTAGTCTTGCATTGTTATCTGATGTTATTGATTTTCTAACCCTAGGACTCCCTTTAGTATTTCTTGGCATTTTGGTTTGTTTTTTGCAAATTCCCTTAACTTCTGTTTGTCTGGAAATGCCCTAATTTTGCCATATTTGAGAGACAGTTTTGCTGGATATATAATTCTTGGCTGGCAGTTATTTTCCTTCAAGGCTTTATATATGTCATCGCATTGCCTTCTTGCCTGTGTGGTTTCCACTGAGTAGTCTGAGCTTATTCTAATTGACTCTCCTTTGTAGATGACTTTTCATGTATCCCTAGCTGCTCTTCAAATTCCCTGTTTATCTTTGGTTTTGGTAAGTTTGATTATAATATATCTTGGTGACTTTCTTTTGGGATCTACCTTATGTGGGGTTCGATGAGCATCTTGGATAGATATCTTGTCATCTTTCATGATATGAACAAATATTCAACAATTTTCTCTGTATTTATCTGTTATCTCCCCCACCCCCAGTTTTGGTACTCTAATCACTCGTAAGTTATTTCTCTTGATAGAGTCCCACATGACTCTTAGAGTTTCTTCATTGTTTTTAATTCTTTCATCTGATTTTTCCCCAAATAAGTTGGCGTCAAGAGCTTTATCTTCAATGTCACTAATTCTAACTTCTAGTGCCTCAATTCTGCTCCTATGACTTTCTATTGAGTTGTCTAATTCTGAAATTTTATTGTTAATCTTCTGGATTTCTGATTGCTGTCTCTCTATGGATTCTTTCAGCCTATTAAATTTGTCATTATGTTTTTGAATAACTTTTTTCAGTTCTGCTACTACTTTGCCTGTATGTTCCCTGGATGTTTCTACATTATGTCGAATTTCCTTTCTAATTTCTAGAAGAGTTCTGTATATTAATCTTTTGTATTCTGCCTGTGGTAATTCCAAGAAATTCTCTTCCTCCAGAGAATTATTGATTCTTTAGTTTGAAAGCTTGCTGAAGCCACCATGGACTGCCTGTTTATGTGATTTGATATTGACTGTTATCTCCGAGCCATCAGTAATTTATTATAATTTTATTTTATATTTGTTTAGTGAGACCTAGCTTCTTGTTTTGTTTTGTTTTGATATGCCCAAAGAGGCTGTTCATGTGCGCTAGTTTTATTATTGACACCTTTGAATCTCTAGTGTCCCGTCACCAGGTAGTTAGTTCTGTAACTAAGTATATGCACACAGGAGTCTGTTAAATTTTCCTGCTTTTCACTGGTTCGGAGTGTTCAGGCAGAATATCTACTGCCAGGTCTTTGTTGATGTGGAAACTGCTTCCTGAGTGTGCTCACAGAACTGCTGTTTGCCTGCTTCACTGCAGACTGGTGTGGCTGCAGAGATGCAGTTTTGCTGCCACAGCTCTGGTGCTCTTCACTTCTTCCAAACCGTCTCCCTATACCCCCATCACTCAGTCTGATTCCTCAACTTTGCCTTGTTCAGGGCCCCTAGATATTCATGTAGAATCAAATAACTTGTTTTTACAGGTCTTTGTTGTAAGAGGGATATAGGAAGCATCTAACTTCACTGCCATCTTGGCCACACCCCTCCCCAACACCACAATTTAAATGCATCAATTCTTCTGTCTTTTTTTTCATTGTCCAGCTTCCTCAAGCATATGAGGCAATTGAGAAGAGCATAGCTTGCTTCAGGTGCACCTTAGTTATCATAGCGACATCTTTTTATAACTTTAAAGAGGTCTTTTGCATCAGATTTGGCCAATGCAATATGTTGTGTGATTTTTTGACTGCTGATTTCATGGGTGTTGATTGTTGATCCAAGTATAATGAAATCCTTGGCAACCTTTTTTGTCCTCTCTACTTATCATGATCTTGTTAGTTGTGAGGATTTTCATTACTTTCAAGAGTAATCCATACTGAAGACTCTAGTCTTTTACCTTCATCAGTAAGTGCTCGGAAGTTTTCTTCATTTTTGGCAAGCAAGGTTGTATCATCTATATATCACAGATTATTAATGAGTCTTCCTTCAATCCTGGGCTCCTTTGATAACACTTTCTTCTTCATATAATCTGGCTTCTCGGATTATTTGTTCAGAATAAAGACTGAATAAGTATGGTGAAAGGATATAACATTGACACACACCTTTTCCAATTTTGAACTACTTCCTTAGTTATTCTGGGATGACTGCCTCTTGATCTATGTACAGGCTTCTTATGGGCACGATTAAGTGTTCTGGAATTCCCGTTCTTTGTAATGTTATCCATAATTTGTTATGATCCATACAGTCAAATGCCTTTGCATAGTCAATAAAAAGCAGGTAAACATCTTTATGGTATTCTCTGATTTTGGCTCAGATCCATCTAACATCAACAATGGTGTTCCTCATTCCACATCTTTTTTGAATCCAGCTTGAACTTCTGGAAGTTCCCTGTTGATGTACGACTGCAGTCATGTTTTAATTATCTTCAGAAAAAAAATTTGCTAGCACGTGATATTAATGATACAGTTTGATAATTTTCAAATTCTGTTTGATTACCTTTCTTTGGGATTGGCACATATGAGGATCTCTTAAGTATGTTGACCAGATAGCTGTTTTCTAAATTTCTTGATACAGATGAGTGAGTGGTTCCAGTGTTGCATCTGTTTGTTGAAGCATCTCAATTTGTATTCCATCAATTTCTGGAGCCTTCCTTGTTTTTCAACAATGTCTTCAGTGCAGATTAAACTTCTACTTTCAGTACCAGTGATTCTTGCTCATAGGGTGCAATGGTTGAAAATAGACCACTTATTTTTGTACAAAGACTCTGTGTATTCCTTCCATCTTATTTTGATGTTTTCTGCATCATTCAATTGTTTTGCCCATAGAATCCTTTAGTACTGCAATTAGAGGACTGAATTTTCTTTTCAGTTTTCTCAGCCTGAGAACTGTGAATCATGTTCTTCCATCTGGTCTGTGCATACTTCACTACAATACTTTACCTTCTCTTCTCAAGCGGCCCTTTGAAATCTCCTGTTCATCTCTTTTACTTCATCATTTCTTCCATTTGCTTTAGCTACTCTATGTTCAAGAGCAACTTTCAGAGTCTCTTCTGACATCCTTTTTGGTCTTTTCTTTCTTTCCTGTCTTTTTAATGACCTTTTGTTTTCTTCATGTATGATGTTCTTGATATCACCCCACAACTTTTCTGGTCTTTGGTCATTAATGTTCTGTGTGTCAAATCTATTCTTGAGATGGTCTCTAAATTCAGGCAGGATATATTAAAGATCATACTTTTGGCTCTGGTGGTCTTGTTTGTTTTTTTCTTCAGCTTCAACTTGAACTTGCATATGAGCAATTGATGGTCTGTTCTGCAGTCAGCACCTGGTTTTGTCTTGACAGATGATACTGAGTTTTTCCATTGTCTCTTTTCACAGATGTAGTTGATTTGATTCCTGTGTAATCCATCTGGCCAGGTCTGTGTTTAGTGTCATCAATTGCATTGTTAAAAAAAGGGTATTTCCCATGAATAAATCTTTGGTCTTACAGGATCTTATTATGCAAGCTCTAACATTGTTCCTTTCACCAAGTTCATATTTTCTAACTGCTGATGCTTCTTTTTTGTTTCCGACTTTTGCATTCCAATCACCAGTAATTTCAATGCATCTTGATTGCATGTTCAATCAATTTCAGACTGTAGCATTCATGTTGTTGTTGTCGTGTGCCATCAAGTCAATTCCAACCCATAGCGACACTATATGACAGAGTAGAACTACCCCATAGAATTTCCTAAGCTGTACTCTTTATGGAAGTAGACTGCCATATCTTTTTCCCATGGAGTGACTGGTGGGTTCAACCCAACCTTTTGGTTAGTAGCTGAACACTTTAACCATTGAGCTACCTAGGGATCTTTGTAGCAGTTCATAAATATCTTCAATTTCTTCATCTTTGGCATACACATTTGCATAATAGTCATATTAACTGGTTGTCATGGTTTGAATTATGTCCCCCAAAAAATGTGTATATCAGTTTGGCTGGGCCATGTACTGTGTGATTTTCCTGTATGTTGTAAACCTGCCTCTATGATGATAATGAGGGAGGGTGGGTGGCAGTTGTGTTAGTAAGGCAGGGCCTGATCTATAAGACTGTATTGTGTCCTGAGGCAATCTCTTGAGATATAAAAGACAGAAGTGAGCAGTGAGACAAGGAAACCTCATACCATCAAGAAAGCAGTGCCGGGAGCAGAGCGCATCCTTTGGACTGGGGTCCCTGTGCAGAGAAGCTCCTAGTCTGGGAGAACACTGAAGAGAAGAAGGCCGACAGAGAGAAGAAGCCTTCTCCTGGAGCTGATGCCCTGAATTTGGACTTTTAGCCTACTTTAACTGTGAAGAAATAAATTTCTCTCTGTTAAAGCCATCCACTTGTGGTATTTCTGTTGTAGCAGCACTGGAGAACTAAGACACTGGTCTTGCTTGTAAGCATGTGAATATTAACCTATCACTGGCAGTATTTTATTTTGGGATAAATTTTAAAATATTCTTTTTAATGACTAATGCAATGATGTTCCCCTTCAGTTTGTCATTCCTGGCGTAGCAGACCATATGATTGTTGGACTCGAATTGGTCAAAACCTGTTTATTTCAGCTCACTAATGTCTAGGATATAGATTTTTCAGCATTCCATCTCATTTTTTGATGACTTCCAAATTTTCTTGATTCGTAATTCATAGATTTCACGTTCTGATTACTAATGGATGTTTGCAACAGTTACTTCTCATTTTGAGCCAGACCACATCAGTAAATGTAGATTCTTAAGGCTTTACTGCATCCCTGTCATTAAGTTTTGACTCCACTTTCAGGAGGCAACACTTCCACAGTCGTATTTTAAGCGCTTTCCAACCTGAAGGGCCCATTTTCCAGTACTATATCAGACAATGTTCTGTTGTTATCCATAAGATTTTAAACACTAAGACACTAAGACATAGGTATATAAAACCAAGTTATTTTCATTGCTACTGGTATGTTAAGCATTAGTGTATTAGTAGACAGAACTACAAAATCTATATACCTCTGTTCATGTGTGTGTATATACACAGACATGCACGTAGATATATTATATGTGATGTAAGATGTATATAGATACATACATTTGTATCTCTACTTATTTCTATACATATTTTTACAAATAGTCCCACATATTTTTTAAATAATATTTTATTGTGTTTTTGCTGAAAGTTTACACAACAAATTAGGTTCCTATTTACCAATTACTACAAGAATTATTCAGAGCATTGGTTACATTTTTCACAGTGTTTTAACATTCTCATTAATTCTGTTCTGGATGTTTCCTACAGCAAAGATAAAGGGGTCCTTCATATTTTTAACCAGAGTTGACATCAATATCTTCAAAAATTTGAAGCTAATACACAAGGTTCATTCTAGTCTTCCATTTTCTATGTTCTCTGTCACTGAGAAATCTGGCTTTCATTATCCCCGGTACATTTCCTGATTGGCTCTGTCACTTGTAGATAGTCAATCTCCCCACTTAACCTGCGTGCCATTAATGTCTCTTAAATCTAATTGTATTCATTGACAACTTGCTCCAACTGCCCTGCTTTCTTGATTACCATTATCGCCCCTACTCCAGTCACTCCCCTTGGGTGGTACTGGCCCATATTTACCATTCCATTTGTCTTGTATCATGACTTTTAATGGAATTGTTTTGGAATTAAGAAAATAAAGAATAGGAAGGAAGAAACAAAAAAGAAAGAACATGGAGAAAAGAAGAGGAAGGAAACCAGTAACATCCATAGTTTTACATACAAGCAATTATGTAGAAAGTACCACCTTCTTAAATGAAGAGTAGCAATTATGCACATTTTTACTAATGCCAGAGATCATTTTAACAGGAAGTTTAGCAGTATATTCAATGAAAAAGAGATTAAAGCCTCAGAAGAAGGGAACCTAGAGTTTTAGAGTATTCATAAACTTGTTTCTTGAGGATGTAAGAATCTCTTTAGGTATCTGTTGCCTTATAAAACCAAAAAACCAAATCCATGGCCATCGAGTCGATTTGGACTGATAGCGACCCTATAGGACAAAGTAGAACAGTCCCATAGGTTTTCTAAGGCTGAAATCTTTACAGAAGCAGACTGCCACATCTTTCTCCTATGGAGTGGCTGTTGGTTTCAAACTGCCAACCTTTTGGTTAGCAGCTGAGCGCCTTAGCTACTGTGCCACCAGGACTCTCTGTTGCCTCATAGGATATCATAAGAAGCATATTATTTATTTGAAAAATAAATATAACATACCACCACAGTATGATAAACTGACAGACAGATGGTTTAAACACATAAAAACCAAAGCTATATATTTTTAAACGGTCTCCCTAAAAATGAAAAGCAAATGAAACAAATGAACAAAATCATGTACCAAGTTAGTGGCATAATCACTCAATGACTTTAAAACAGGAATTTGACTGTAGAGATACACTAAAAAGAAAAAGAACTTCAAAACATATTAAACTCTTCTCTGTAGGTTTTTTTTTTTTTCTTCTTTATGGTTTAGTTTTATTCTGAGAATATCTTACGTGTGTACTGGTGTCAGTGTCACTGAGAACTGAAAACAAGAGATATGAATGTAAGATTAATCAGTTTAATAACACCTCTGTGGTCTTTACTTAATGGGAAGTAACAGTAGGAACTCATGACATATTTTCCCTTAAGATATACATATTTTGTACCTCTGACCACTGAAAAGATCTAGAAACAATGATCATCTTAGATTGCTGTCACTAAATACTATTTTCCACTGATAGAAATAAGGAATCCTTGGAAAAATGCGTGATGCCAAATCTAAGAAAATCCCTAAGATGAGCCTGGAACATATTATAATAGCAGAAAACAAGGAAGCTATCAAAAACTACATTTGAAATGTACTCATGATTCAAAAGCTTGAATTTTTTCCATTACAAAATTTTTTTTGAAAAATATTATCTATGGTATTACAAAAGTGATTTTTTTAATTCATCAGGTTATTTTCATAACATTTTTAATATAAATACAATAATTTTTCTGAATCTTTCTTCTTTGTGTTTTTTAAGTTATATGATGTTTTCTTCTTATTGCTCAAATTATTTGTCTCTAAATTATGGTTTGCAATAATTTATAAAAATTTGGGAATAGACTGTTTATGTGTGTGTATGTGTATGTATCATACGCGGGTAAAATAGGTCCTCGAATAGTGTTTAAAAAAGAAATATTTTAATTGGGAAGCTAGTTGCAATATAGGAGCCCTAGTGCAGCAGTGGTTAAGAGCTAGGATGCTAACTAAAAGGTCGGCGATTGGAACCCACCAGCTACTCCACAGGAGAAAGACGTTGCGGTCCGCTTGGGTAAAGATGACAGCCTTGGAAACCCTATGAGGCAGTTCTCCTCTGTCCTATAGGGTCGTTGTAAGTTGGAATCTACTTGAGATCAGCAAGTGTGGTTTTTGGTTAGTTGCAATATACGCCCAGAGAAAGATCTGTGATGAGGATAAGTAGATAGGTGCATCTTAAAAAGACAGCAGTGAGAGACGCTGTGCCTGTAAATAGACAAGGAGTATGCTTCTGTGAAAACTTGGTACATTTTAAAACTCTGGAGCCTAGTTATATCAAGAAAATCTTTTTTTTTCCCTCCTGAAAATAATAAAGCAGCATCTGAGACTCTGTAGAGATAATATTTGTGGGAAATACATTTAAAATACAAGATTATGTTTTTGAATAAAAACCTACATTGTAATCTTATGTTTATGAGGCACTGCTACAAACCTCAAACAACAATTCAGAGATGCAGAAAATCGAAATTTCTTTTATTGTCAGTACCTGATTTGATCTTCTCCGAAGGCACCTCCCATGATTTATTGTGGGGTAGCTACTAGTGGAAACTTTTACTCTTAGAGGTTTTAAATTTAGTCCAATCTTGTATTTGAAATGTCTTACGAGGGAGAATAAAGCAGATTTACTCATCCTCGTTCAACAGGACAGATAGGACTTGTACCTCTTCTTGTCTCCTCCTCCTATTCCTTGTCCAGCTGAGTTGCTTCTTGCCCTACTAGTAGTAATTGCAGCTGATTCTGTAACTGCCATAACTCTGATTTGGTTACGTTCTTTGCTGGTCAGAGTCAGATGGCCTTCCTTAAAACCGTCAGCTATAGCTAATAGTATAAAACCAGTTACCATGCAGTCAATTCTAATTCATGGTGGCTCTATGTGTGTCAGACTAGAAATGTGCTCCATGGGGATTTCAATGACTGCATTTTGGGGAGTAGATTTCCAGGCCTTTCTTCTGAGGCAGACTCAAAACTTTCAACCTTTCGGTTAGCAGACAAGTACACTAACTGGACTCCCCTTGTGGTATATGTCCCTGGAATCTGACTGTGATTCTCATCTGTCATAGCTCACATAATCTGCTGTTCATCTGCAAGCACAAAGTCAACTTGCTCCTACCCACTCACCTTCACTAGGAAATTAATTGGCCAAAATGTCTACTACTTCTTGTAGAAGACCTACAGAAACAAAACAAGGCAAGGGATTGTTAAATCCCAAGTTCTGCCTCTGTTATCAACATTGTCCTGTTAAGATGGACAGCTTAAACCTCAAGTGGATATAGAAACTGACTTTGACCTCATACCCTTTTGGAATCTTAGAAAATGAGTAAGTGCTCAAAAAAAAAAAAAACACCAGATTTACTGGTCTAACAGAGTGGAGAAACCCTGAGAGTATGGCCTCTGGATACGCTTTTAGCTTAGTAATGAAGTCACTCCTGAGGTTCACCTTTTAGCCAAAGATTAGACAGACCCATAGGACAAAATGAGACTAAAGGGGCACACCAGCCCAGGGGCAAGGACTAGAAGGCAGGAGGGGACAGGAAAGCTGGTAATAGGGAATCCAAGGTCAAGAAGGGAGAGTACTGACATGTCATAGGGTTGTTAACCAATGTCATAAACCAATATATGTACGAACTGTTTAATGAAAAGCTAGTTTGTTCTGTAAACCTTCATCTAAAGTACAATTTAAAAAAAAAATGAGTAGGGGAACTAAGGCCCCAGCTCTACCTTACGTCTCACCCTCACTTATCAAACACTACTCTCCTATCATGGTTAGGACTACGTTAGGACACACATCAGCTCACTTTGCTCTCCGACTTTTTCTCCCTCTTTTACCTTTTTATAATCCCGCATGCTGGCCTATTGCCCTTGCATGAAACCCTCTGACTTCCAGCTACCTTAATCATAGACAGAGGTCACTTTAGCTCAGATAGAGAGATACGATAATTGACGGAAAAGTTCTTTAAATGGTCTCCTGGCTTGGAAGCCTTTTATCCCATCATATAATCCAAATTTGAGTGTGAAAATCACATTGTACTACAATTATTCTTCTGTATTTTTTTTTTCTATATCAAGTCTTAGATGGATACTTTAATTTGACTAGCGTGAGGGTATTCTGTATAAACATTCAAAAAAGAGATAAAGCACCACAAAATAAGACACAATCATTCCTTTACTCTTTCTTGCTTATGTTAATAGTCAAGCAATCTTTTCAGCAATATGTGTTAAATATAGCAAGGAGAGCAGTGGTTCAGTATTTCTTTATGATAATTTGGAGTTCCTATCATTTTTGCTACAATGATTTAGCAGTCCATTTGCAGGCAATAAAAAGCTCTTGTTTGTCTCTTGCCTTTTTTATTAGCACATGGGAGAACCGTCCTTTAATGGCTAAAAGGCTTTTCCCATAACCAAATATCTTATAATATTATTTTTTCTAAAATTGTGTATTTGGCATCTTGAAGCAAAATGACATAAATCAGAGAACCACAGAATGTTTAGAGCTAGAAGAGACTTAAGACAATCAAATCCAAACTTCCTCCTAAATATTTATTTGTTGTCATGTAAACAGCATGTAAAAAGTTCAACTTTCTGAGTTGTTAGCCAGTATTTTTTTAAAGTTAGCTTAGAGAATTTTAACAGACTTAACTGATTATCGACGCTGAATTTGGTGTTTCCTTTGATACATCGCTAAAATATAGATTGCGTAGAATGTATTATGCAATAAGAGTAACTGAAGAAGTAATAAAGGAAATTAATATAAAGTGTATTAAAAGGAATGTACTTCTGATTTCTTTTAAGAATACCTCTGTATTTACTAACAGCAGTGAAAAATAGATTTCAGTTTCACCAGTTCATAATTTAAACAAAGGGTCATTCCATAAGATACCTGATCATTCATAATTGTAGATGAGTAAAGGATAAAATTCTGGAAAGACTTGTACTCATGGAAAAATGAAGGAAGGTTAGAATATTTAACAGTAGAAGATAATTTATTGTGCCATACTTGCAATAAAAGGAGTATTAAGGAAGATATTTTCCATTTTTCTATAAAATATAAAAGAAATATTGTGACTTAACTACTTATGTACTTTGCTTAAGTCACAATTACAAATTTCAAATATAAAAAGAGATCTACCAGTTAATTTATAGGGATTATTTTAAATTCTATAATAGTACTTTCAGTGGAAATTGTTACAGTAGAGGAAAATATAGCAAAATTACACTTCCAGAGATGTATTTATTTTATATATTCTATACTTTACTTGAATATGTCCTGAATACAAACTATATAATAACAATTAACATGGAATTTGCAAATTTCATTGGTCTCGTCAATGGAGCTATTTAATCAATATATGAATGCCTAATATTAGTTATAAATGGTACCAAGAGCTGGGTCTAGACCTATGCCCTCACGGCGTTTACAAAATAATAACAATGCAGTGTGATAAAGACTTTGGTTAAGTGAATAATGGATTATGGATACTCATAGTACTGAACTGCTAAGTTTAAAATAAAGCTCTGCTTAAAATTCAGTCTTCAAACTCTCAGAATTACATAAATAAGAAAATAATTTATATTAACCTCTATGTTGGCCAAAATCAAATTGGCTATCAAGTCAATTTTCTTTAAATAAAAGCGAGTTTTCAAGTTCCATGAAGCTTTCTAAGATATTATAGCAATAGATACAAGGGAATATAACACTGTAGCATATCCTGTATTCATTTCAACAGCATGCCATATTATATTATTTTCTTCCCTAAAGACATAAAATATTATGTAATAGTATGCAAAACAGCACCTGCTTTCTGCTAGGATTCTACCTGCAATAAATCTGAATCTGATAGATGAAGACCGACGACAAGTGTGAATACTTCAGGAAATATGAACCAACATATGTGCCATTTCCCAGACTTCCTATCCCAAGAAAATATCTCTGACTGCTGAAGTATCATCTTTTGAAAATGATGGCTCATTTAAGCATCTGGATGTAAATTAAATTTATGATCATGCAAATATTACTTTTTCAAGTCTTCTAAATTTTGAGAAATTAATGGGCATAGAACAATTTTCCAAACATGCCTATGCATTATCACTGTAGTAGAGTTATGCAGAGTACACTAAAAAAAAAAAAGTTTGATTTCTGTTCTTGCAGATATGATGTTGCAAAGATTTATTTCTTGAATAATTCTGTTATTAAAACATCACTGATTAGATCTTAAATCTTAAATTTTGTGTTATATTACTATTTTTTCCATTTGCAAATTTGTTTTCTGCTATAGAATTAAAAACTATGAGAGGGTAAGTAATGTAACCTGAAAAATGGTACTGTTTAGAATTTCTCAGATGAAAAAAATAATAAAAATTTGTTGATACTGCCATCAACTCCATTATATTTCCCTGTGTGATGATTCAAATGAATGTAGAACCAAAGAAAGGTCAATATTTTGGGGTCTTTATTAAGAATATCTGTCTTTAAAATTGTGAGATATTCTGTGTTTTCTCCAGAAAAACTGCAATCAACTTGCATTTCTAAATACATATTGAAAAATAATAATTCCTACCATTACACAATGGAGTGTTGAACATGAACCTCTCTTGGAGAGACTTAACTATTTCCATATGCAACATACATCTGGTTAGGAAATGGAATAGTTCTATGCACATTTATCAAGACCAAGGTCTTCTATTAACTGGCTCCTGTATTTTTCCAAGCTCATCTCTCATTACCACCCAACATGCCAATTGTCTTCTCATTGCCAGCTGGAGAGAATGAGTGGTTACTACATGAGATTGACTGGGGCTTGGCCTATGGCTATTAGGCATGTTATATTTATGATAATTTGCTTCACCTTATTCACGCTTGGGTAATAAAAGATATCAACTCTTGCAGTTTTTATACTACATCAGTTTAGCCTCTGAAACAGGAAATAATAATACTATTAAATGATTCTGCATGATTATAATATTCCATGTGCCATTCTGAGATCTTTATTTAAAAGTTTTCCCTGCTACTTTAACATCAGTTTAATATTTTGTCAGGTATTTTATTATCTTGAAGGAGCCCTGGTGGCACAGTGGTTAAGTGCTCAGAAGCTAATCGAAAGGTCGTAGGTTCAAAGTCACCAGCGACTCCTCAGGAGAAAGATGTGGCAATCTGCTTCTTCTGTTAAGATTACAACCTTGGTTACTCTATGAGGAAGTTTTTCCCTACCATACAGGGTTGCTATGAGTCAGAATTGACTCAGTGGCAATGGGTTTTCTTGGTTTTTTTAGGCTCTTAAGAATTGTTTTTAATATTTTAAACTGTATGCATTTTTATTTTGTTCTTTATTCCTTTCTAATACTAAAATTGTACTGTGTCACATTTACCTTGACATACTAATTGTTTTAGCCAATGTAAACTTTTATTACAGTTGCTTTTACATGTTAATTATTTTTATACTTACTAATTCAATTAATTTAGTTCCACCTTCTTTATAATTATCTTTATAGTAGTTTTGGATAACAGATGTCTATTTTGTCACTAGGCAAACTAAAATACTGAGAAGTTCATCTATACATCAATTCATTCATTATCCACTAAATCCAAGCAATTTAATATTAATCATTTTAACTTCATAAATTCTTTAACAAAAAATAGCTATCATTTTTTGAATGCTCAACAGTATTATGTGTAGCAGAAGACTTTATTTATGCTGTGTCCATTGTTCACAATCATATAGCAATTAAGTATTAGCAACTTATTTTTCAGATAAGGAAAAGGGAGATCATAGAGTTTAAGTAACTCACCAAACATCAAGTAACCAGTGAATACTCAAGCTGAGATTCAACCCAGATTTATTTGACAACAAAACCTATGGTCTTTCTATTACATGGAACTGTCATTCTGGTGTCATAATAGATAGCTTTTTATAAATGGAAGTATTCTAACCATCAGGCTTATTTTAAGGAATTGGTTCATGCAGTTGTTGGGACTGGAAAGTCTGAAATCTATAGGGAAGGCCAGCAGGCTGTGAAATGAGGCCTGAGGCAGGAATTGATGCCCTAGTCTTGAGTCTGAAACCCATAGGGTAAGCCAGCAGACAGAAGTTGATGCTGCAGTCTTGAGGAAGAATTTTTTCTTCACCAGAAAACTTTAGATTTTGCTTTGAAAGTCTTCAACTGTTTGGATGAGGCTCACCCACGTTATCAAGACTAATCTTCTTTACTTAAAATCAACTGATCGTAGATGTTAGCGCCATCTATAAACTACCTTCTTAACAACACATAGATTAGTGTTTAATTAAATTAACTGACAGCTGATATGACATGGCAGAAAAATGATTCTTGAAGAAATAGCAAGAGAAACTTCATGAAATTAAGCACAGATAAGGAAAAAAACAAAAAATAAAATGAGTACAGCATATACAGCATCAGTGAACTCTGGGGCACCTTCCAGTGGCCTAATCTAAATGTAATTGGAGTCCCAGAAAGAGTGAAGAGAGAGCTGGGTACAGAAAAATTATTTGAAGAAAATTTTCTTAATTTGATACAAACTATAAATCACAGAACCAAGAAACTGGATGTACCTACTTGCAACAAAAGTGAAGAAAACCTCACCAAGTCATACGATAATCAAACTGCTTGAAACCAATTACAAGGACAAAATCTTAAAAGCAGCCAGGAGAAAAAGATACGTTATGTTCAGAGAAACAAAGATAAGGATGACAGCAAAGTCCTGCTTAGCAAAAAGGCAAGCTTATACTACCAGTGAAATGATATTATGTTACCTAAATGTAAATGGTGATTAGTTAAAGATAGATACTATAGAAAAATAATTTAAATAACACAACATAAATAAAAAAATAATTGTATAAGAAATAAAATGGTATTAAAATTAGCAATTTATTCAAAGGAAAACAGAAGAGGGAATAAAACAAAGAAGAGATGGAACAATAGAACAAAAATAAAAAAACAGCACATTTAAATCCATCTGTTAGTCATCTACTTTAAGACGGTTTAGGGAAGAGGAAGGAAAATGATCTGGAAGCAGTAATTCAGATCCAGAAGGACAGATACCCCACCTTAAGTCTCAGTGGTATAAGAGAGGACTATGGCAAAAGCAGTGTCCTCAAAGGAGATTCAACTTTCTGTTAGAGCAAGAGGCAAAGAGAACATTCAGAAAAAGAATAAAAACACGGGAATTATTTTTTTTTGCTAATAATGGACTATGTGTGCCAGAGGACACAGTGAAACTTTCAGGAGCCAGGGATGAATATGAGACGGAAACAGAATGGGGACTGCGCAGAGCCTTCAGTGACTTTGAGTGTAGAGATGAGGATAGCCTGGGGGTCTAGGGCTTCTTGTGATCACAGGTGCAATCAAAATAAAGGCATGTTGAAATTACATCTGATGCTCTCAAGACACAGAGTGGTGGCAAGGTCATGATACGTGGAGAAAAATGTGGGATTAGTGTTCATGAGTGTCCTCTCCCCTCTTCTAGTAGGAAAACTGGTAGGTACAGAAGGGGAAACCTTACATTTAGAGGCTCTCCTTCACCCTTGTGGATGGAGGCTTGAAGATCCAGAAAGGTGGCTTCTCATTCTTAGTATATAGGGCTTCCTCTTGACTCCTGAGGTAAGATTAATTTCCCTCCTCAGTGGCTTCAACACCATTACCTGAATACACCATGGATTATTTATCTGGCTCTCTGTTGGAGACAATTTCCAATGACCAAGTTGTAGAGCAAAAGTTTCTTTTTACTCCACTCAATTCCTATGATATAATTAAAAGGTTTTCTAGAATTAGATTCTTTATTCAATTCTGTATTTTTCTTCATGCTGATGAAATAATCCTATTATATTTTACTTGCACAATGCCAAAAAAGATGAACATCCAAATTCAATGATTATTACAAAACGAAAAATCTAATCCGGCTGACATCTTCACAAAATACACTACCATGAAGTAAAATCAAAGATCAAATTCAGTGCATTGTTTTACCCACCCACTTTTGCTGATTTACCCATTCATCGTTGCTGAAGGAAATATAATTTTGTGCATATCAATAACTTTTAAAAATATAATGACTTAAATGTGAGAATGGGTATCTACACATATTTATTTAAAGGACAATATCACCACCAACACATTTGGATAGCACCGTTCACTTCACACTGTAATTTCATGTTTGTTTTCTCCCACAGCACTATGCATATGCTATTATTTCTGTTTTGCAGTAATAACAAACTGAAGTTCAAAGAGTTAAGAGCATATTTTTGCTGAAAACCGAGTTTTCTGATTGCATTGTACTTTCCATGTCAGAATAGTCAGTATGTTGTAGGAAGAGCCTAAACTAGAGTCTGAGTCTTCCAAGTCCTAGTCATGAGTCCTTTAGCCTGAGGCATTTTGTGTGCAGAGGATGACTGGAGCATTTGATTTCCCCAATACTGCATAGTTCTGCTAATAGTTAATACTTAAATTATTCATTTTCTTTTGACATAAGTGGGCCAGGTTTATAACTGATTGTATCTCTTTCTCTCTCTTGCACTCTTTTTTGCTTTTTTTCCAAAATAAATCACTACTTGTCCTGCTAATATCTTTCTGGTTCTGTTTATCTCTGCCTACTATACTCTGTAACTTTTATTTAATTTTTGAGCCATGGATGTGAATGAAAGGCAATAGTCTGAGAAACTCTGTGTTTCAATGCCTCTAGAAATTCATTTTAAAATCTCTGGGTGACTGATTGGTTCACCACACTGAAATCCTAATGTTAGTCATACATGTCTCAGAGGGTGAATATAAGTTAAAAAATGTTGGCATCAAATTTGCATATAGACAGTATTTGGATACTAATATATTTAATTACATTCCATAAATATATGCCCATTTCACTTTACTTGTGGCAAGAATGTGATTATTCTTACATTGATTGAGCACAGAATAACAGCCAGTCTTGTTTTTTGTTTTTTTATATTACTACCCATGGTAGAAAAATACATTTTAAATATCCTTATCAATATGTTATATAAAAAAATAAAAATTTACAATAAAATTTCTCTTCCGTATCTTGATGTAAATCTTCTAATATTTTATGGCTGTTGTAAACTTTGAGAACTCTGATGCCCACAGTACATGTTAAGGAAACTACCAGCAAGAGGCTCATGGTAATAATGAACAAAGAAAAGAATCATATTAAACAAGAGTGCTGAATCGTGGTATTTTTCCATAAAACTTTACACTAATTCATTTGTACTTAAATAATGAGTAAGTTATTCATGAATAGGGATTTAGAATTCACACTAACCTGAATATTTGGGAAATGGATTAATATGCAACCTATAGTCAAATCAAGGATATGATTAGATTAGCTATGGAGGAATTTGAATGCCAAAAGGTGAGAAATAAGTGCAAACTATACCACCTCTTGATCTTATTAATTTTGTTTCAATTCTAAAGGGGGTTCATAGTTCCTTTAGAATATTTTTGGGTAATGCAAGTGCCTACAATTTACTCTTTTTCAAATATTTTATTTCTGAAGCAATATCAAGGATCTCAATTACAGTCATGCACCATATAATGTCCATTCGGGCAACATCTGACCACATATACATCCATTGTCCCAACCCCCATAAAGCCCACTATGTTAAAAATTTGAGATACATACAATGGTTTGTAATAACAGACACTACCTTGCAAAACACATCAAAACGTTATTAATATTATTACTGTATTAGTATATTAAAGATGTTTTAGTGTATCTGGAAGTGTTTCTTTAATTTTTTTTTATGCATAGAGAGGTACACTGTATACTATATACTAAGGCAAACATTTGACTAACTGGCATTAGATACCAACCTTACCTAACTGTTCCAACTTATGCACAAACTCGACTTAAAGACAGACAGGAATGGAACTTGTTCATAGTCTAGAGACTGCCTGTATATAATATGGTGTTTGCACAATGTCCAAATCACATAACATCCTATTTCACAGAATGTATCATGGACATTAAGTGATACATGACTGTATTAAAATTCAACCTTCTGGGAGTATTACAGAACCTTTGCCATCCTGTCCACTTGAATGTGTTTATTATTCTAGAAGAATATTAATCTTGCTCCTAATTTGGAAATACTATGATTTTCTTAATGATCTTCTGACTTCTTTTCCCACCACTTAATCTGGTCACCTTAAAACAAATTTAATAGAATGAGTTGCAGTTCCTCCTGGGACAATGAGTTTATAATACATATGTAACCATCCTCAAAGAGGGATATGATGTCTGCTATTTAGCAATAAGCCAAAGATGATAATAAAATCATTAATTCTGTCAATATAAATGCTAATATAAAAGGAAAATTGGATCCATGCCTGGTATCACATTTTCCCTGATAGGAAATTAGAACAGAGAAATTGAATCTAACAAATCTCAGCATTTAGAGACCAACATCAAAATTTTAGTCTGAAGTACACAATAAATAGCAGAATGCTTCTTAATTAAACAGTGCTATTGTTAGGCCAGAATAAATAGCTTCTGCCTGGCCACAAAGTGAACTGCTGTCTCCCAGAAGGATCCTTAAAAACTACAGTACAAAATAAAGGCCATAAAGTTAGCAAAAATCAAGTTGACAAGGCTGCACTAATTATCTTTGTTATTATAATACCACTAATGGAGCTGCTGCCTGAAAGATATTAGAGGTGAACTCATTAGCAGTGCCTTGAACTAATGTTCGTAAGGGGAGCATTTATTGTCTGCTCGTCCTTACATAGCTGAACATTTTACATTAGCGTATTAAACAGAACTCTAACTTGATTTGTGAGCATTTTTTTAACCTCTTGGTACAAATGACTTTGCTTAGGGAAAAACAAATTTGAATAAATTGTAAAGTATGTACGTCTTTAAGTCAGGGAATTGTTGAAAGAACTATATTTAAAAATTTTCACTTTTAAGAAAGAACTTGAAAGTATATTCAAAGTCAGCGGTGAAAATCCTTCTTGTTAAACTTCACCTATATAAGTGAAAAAAAAAAAAAACCTTTTAAGTTTATAGTAGATATAAAGGTATATTTTAGTTTTTTCTAGAATTTGATTATTTTTAGTGAAATTTAATCTTTTTTTTAGTAACACCAATGGAAATGACTTCAATTGTTTTATAAAAAGAAAAAATATGTGACTTATGTACTTGGAAAATAAAACCCATTACCATTGAGTTGATTCCTACTCATAGTGAGCCTAGAAGACAGAGTAGAACTGCCCCATAAGGTTTATAAGGTTGTAAATCTTTATGGATGTAGACTGACACATCTTTCTCCCATGCAGCAGCTGGTGGGTTTGAACCACTGACCTTTCGGTTAGCAGCAGAGTGCTTAACCTCTGCACCATCTGGGCTCCTTATTGGAAAATAACAATGTAATAATCAGTATGACCAGGTTTTTGTTGGTTACTTTTAGTTCAATTTTGTTTGCTTACTTCTTTGTGGGTAGAGGCCAATTGAATTATTGTGCAGCATATTCTTTCCTATTTCTGTTTAGTAATATGTATTTCAGTTTCCTCATTTCTTCACTCTGCTCATTCTACAGACGCATACACACATAAGGCTTAGAATCTCTGTAAACATCCCACAAGAAGCCTCATCACCTTTGAACAGCCACCACTTGCAAAGCCAGTGTAATATAATTCTAATGTTTTATTTCACTAATAGCTAACCGTTAATACTCACTACACTTTCTTGTAATACAGAAATTTTTATTCAAGTAAGTTCTCATCTTATTCAAACTATAGTTTTAACCAATCTGTGAGTTTTCTCTACCTGAATTTCAAATCAATGCACATTTTTCTATAGTAAAACTTGCCAGAAATATTTAATTTTAAAGACCTTAATGCTATCAGATGTCCTGTAAAGGAGAAACATGGATGTATAATCTTTACCCTAAGCAAAAAGTTTATTTCTATGTATTTCTCAGAAATAAAAGTATTGTTTTACACACAATGTGATTTATGCTGCATTGATGTTGAAGAAAATTAGCAGTAATAATAAAATGCATTATATTTCTTAAATTGCCATCAAATCATATTATTTAAATCAATCCACATCCATTTGAAAAATATCATTTTTCCCTGCAGGTGTTTACTAAGACAAATGCCAACATGCATCTATATCAACAACAAAAACTCAAATATCATTAATATATAGCTTTATGTAAAAGGTAATGCAGAAACTTAATAGCTATGTTTCAGAGCATTATGTGTGTATGTCTATAATATATGTGCGTCGAGTTTTTATGTATGTTGTATCTGTGTATATACATATGGATGCATATACCTCATTTAAGAATTATGTGGATAAATAGTTATTAAATTTAAGAACATGAGTGGAATTAGTCTGTCTAAAGTTGCACAAAATTTGAGTTGAAAGAACTGGAAAACGAACCAGGAGGAGTTACGTAACCCCACCACCACTACCACCTGGTTTGTTAGTAAAACCCCCCAAATCTTAGAATTAGGGTGGAGTTTAGCATGAATGTCTAGGAGTATTGAGCCTCTTAGAAAAGCACATTTTATTGTCCATCCTACACTTATTACTCCACACTAGTGAGAAAAAGCAAGTGAATCTACACCCCAGCCAGACCCAAAAGTCCCCTCCTGCATATGAACCTGAAGTGCTCTGAGAAGGATAGGATGTCTTTGTCTTGCCTGGGAAGATGTTCCCACATACTCTGAGAAGTTTCTAGAGGTCTCAATACAACCTTCTTTTCCATAGATCATTAAGAAAAATCTTAATTTATTAATTTCTCCTGTAAACAGATTCCTGTATTATAACTTCATCTAGTAGATTCCATTGAGTTTTAAAAATTCTTCTAATATGCTTAAAACTCCTTAGGTGGCCTCTGATGACAAGAAAAATTATTATTAGGAGTTATCTCCAGATATTAAGGAATATTGCTAATGCACATAACTCACACACGCACACATACACACTCAGCCTTTCTTCCAGATTCCTCCAGAAAACATAAATATGGGCATCTTTGTTATAGTCCACATCTAAGTACATTGGTGAAAATGAAGCTTAGAACAAGACAGCAACTTCTTAAAAACAAAAGCAAAACGCTGCTTTTGAATTTCTAGTCTTTGCAAATAAAATATTTTATTTTGGCAATTGTACCTAGAGCTTCACTTTTAATTATCTCATAGGATTAAAGGAAGGAAAAGACTGAACTATCTAATGAGGTTGCTGTACAGTTTAATACAAAGTAACTAAAATACTTTGAAAATACATCATGCCTTATGAATGCAAATGAACAACCAAGATGTCAATAATTAATAATATTCAAACAGGTTTATTCTTTCTTCCAGTAAATAAAATGCAAAGTATTTTCTGGGTATTGCACAAGCAAAAGAGAGTTTAGGTGATGTTTATCTTTAACTAAAATTTAATAATTACTGAATTAAAACATAATGGCTATTATTTGATAACCTAGATCTTTCCCAGGAAAGTTTCCTTTGACTAGGTGTCATTTGTTATTTGTGCATAGGAAATGCACACCTCATGTTTACTGTTAAGAAGGGAGAGCCTTCTAACTTCAAGGCAGGTGTGACACTTGGGAGAGAAAGGGGAATGAAGCAGGATAGAGCAAGAAATGTCTCAGACATTGCTCAATGGAAGAGTCTCACACTGCAAAATGCACCTACCTGAGGTGTACTGTCTGACAGTGGCCTGGGGGAAATGTGACCTCAGCGCCAACACACCAGTGGAAACCTGGAGGAAGCAGGCAGCTATGCTCCCAACAGCAGTTTCTCTTGAAGGGGATCTGAACTGCACATTTCACAAAAAGTGACCCAAATCCCTACTCCAAGGATAGATCCTAGGCTAACCTGCACAAGGAATTCCTCTGGAGCAGTGGTAGACTCATGATTCAAATTGGCCAATCAGACTGAGAGGAATGAGAGATATTCCATGTCTGTGGTGAAGTTTCTCCCTATCTCCTTCCATCTATCAACAAGAAATGCAAATATTCCCAGTTACCATGATCAGACAGCTTTCAACCACGAGCAGAATCAGCATCCGGATGAAGCCCGTGCTGCGCAGATGGCAGAATGGTCCAGAGCCATGCCACATCTGGTACCTGCCTACCTCTGGGCTTCCAGGTATGTGGAGTCAGAGTCTGGATATTTTTCTAAGGCCTACAGCAGGAAACAGTTTAATTAATTTTAATGCATTACTAATACAGGTGTGTACATTCGCCTATATAAGATAATAGCATCTGAACATTCAAAGCAATCTATTCAATGAAAGCTCAACAAAGCTCATTCATCATGGCATTTTTGTCTTTCAACAAATACACTTCAATGAGCTCTGTTTGTCCCAGTGTGGGTTAAGGAGCCAAAGAGCCAAAGAGCAGTGAGATACATTAGGGACAATGTCTTCAAAGAAATCTGATCTAGTAAGCTCTTCTAATCACCCCTAAAAATATTGGCATATTTTGACATTGTAGTTTTAATAAATGCAAGAATCTGCTACAGTTATCTGCTTTAGATTTGAAAAGTGTATTGATCATTGGACTTGAATTAATGATGTAAGCTTCTTAATTGGACAATCAGGATCAGAAAGCTGCTTATATGTTCAAGAAGAGCTTCCCTTTTATTGACTTTTTCAAAGGCACTAATGAAATTATCATTTAGTGTAATTTTACTTCTTCTGCTTATTAAAATATTATGATTGTACAATATTGACTTTCTTGATAATAAAATGCAATTGGATTATTAAAACTCATTTTAATGGCTTGGGATTTGCTGTGTAATTTATTGCAGGCATTTTTAATTATTTTAAGAAGCTATATTTTTTCTAATTTTATTTTGTTGTTACTGAAAACTTTATTTTTACATGGAATGCTCTGAACAACCTTGGTTTTATTCTTAAAGTCAAGACATTTACACTTAAACTATAAAAGACACTAGATTTCAAAGCCTTGGGCCTTCTCTAAAAAACTAAGTCTGGGTAACTCCAAAGTCTTGATGACCAGGGGAGAAAATAGATACATTCTGTGGAAATTAAAGACCATAGCATTGAAGACAGTGGTCTCCCCTAGAATTTCTCCTTCTTCTTCTCCTTTTCTTCTTTTTTGATAACCTATAATACCACACACAAGTCAAATTTTGCTGAAGATCATTCAAAAGCAGTTGCAGCAGTACATGGACAGGGAACTGCCAGAAATTCAAGCCGGACTGAGAAGAGGACATGGAACCAGGGATATCATTGCTGATGTCAGATGGATCCTAACTGAAAGCAGAGAATACCGGGAAAAAGTTTACCTGTGTTTTATTGACTATGCAAAAGCATTCAACTGTGTGGATCACAACAAACTATGGATAACATGGCGAAGAATGGGAATTTCAGAACACATCATTGTGCTCATGAGGAAACTGTACATAGATCAAGAGGCAGTCATTTGAACAGAACAAAGGGATACTATGTGGTTTAAAGTCAGGAAAGGTGTGCGTCAGCGTTGTACGCTTTCACCATACTTATGCAATCTGTATGCTGAGCACATAATCCAAGAAGCTGGACTATATAAAAAAGAATGTGGCATCAGGATTGGACGAAGACTTATAATGTGAAGATGTATCTACAAGCCAGGGAACACCAAGAAACTTCTGGAGCCACTGAAAGCTGAAAGAGACAAAGAAGAATCCTCTCTTAAGAAAGACAGAGAGAGCAGCGTGCAGCCAACACCCTAAATTCAGACTCCTAACCTCCAGAACAGTGAGACAATAAATTCTGTTCTTTAAAGCCACCCACTTTGTGGCATTTTGTTACAGCAGACCTAAGAAACAATCGCAACAACAACCGTAAATGTAATACCTGGTGGAGAAGGAGAAATGAGGGTTTGGTACAAATTCTGATATCCTAGTATCCAGTACATAGTCCCACAGCATAGAGTGAAAGAGAAATTAGCTCATTACTTATTTTTCCATGTTCTCCCTGGAAAGCAGAAAGAGCTAGAGGAGTCCTTGGTCTGTTTCAATTGCTTTCTAGTCACTACAGTTTACTAAGTCATGATTATGCTTATTAAACATGGGGCTCAGTGAATGGCATAAATCCTTTTTGGTGGGATCATGATTAGCGACCACTCAACTACTCAGCACACTGAGTTATTTTCAGGGCAAGCAGGTAGGTTATAGATGTTCCTAAAAGTGCAGAAGCAGCAACCTCTTGATCCATCTTTAGTATCCAAAGCCTGTAAGTTAGTCACTTATCGCAAGTTGGATGGAAAGTAGCTCCATATAGAATATTACTGTAATTCAATGTCAACTTCAGAAATAGATTACTCAGATAAGGTACTTTCTATGCTGACTGTCAATAATTTCTGTGTGTCAGGAGATGGAGGAGGGAGAAAAATACAATCCCTCTTGCCCTGTAAGCTCTACAAATTAAAGTGGCAAATGTGGAAAGACAATGTTCTCCCTACTTGACAATTTAAATAATAAGAGGAAAAGATAGATTGTCTCATTCAGGGGAAATGTGAACCATCTTGTGGCTCATGCTGTTTACTGAATCATCCTTATATCATCTGTGCTAAAATTACACCAGTTACCTATCCTTAGATTCTTTATACCAAAACCTCACCAGACTTTGGAGTACCCAGATATTTAATATCTAAATAGCAATGCAATAATTGAAGGACTGCTACCTTAAAAAGAAAACTGTCTTCTTCTTCATTTTCATACAAACTCCAAAGTCTTCTTTTTCTATTGAAAGAACAGCTTATTAGATGGTTTCTTATACCTACTTGAATCTGTTACAGATCAAATAACACCTCCATTCCTTTGTTATTTTATTAAACAAATATATATTGAGTGCCAACTCTCTTTAAGTATTGCTTGGATAAATCACTGAAAAAAAAAAAAACAACAAAATTCCTCCTTTCATGGGATATTCGTGCAGAATCACAAGTTCATATGAGATGAACTTAATAAATTATAGCCTATGCTACCAACATGGTAGTGTGCTTGGCCACAGCCTTGTCTTTGTTGAAATAGTCCCTATGTATACATAAGTAAGAAATTTCTAGGTATGACAATAGGTATATATAACCAGAGGTGACATGAAACGTCTCAGATGGAACAGAAGGATTGGTTCAAGAATTACATATGGTTACTAGTGTAACTAAGTGGGTGCGGGGGGTGCAGGCTGCACCAGGTGACACTGTCAGAGTGGGTAATGTTAAAATGACTGTCTGTAAAATTTTTGTGCAGTGCTTCAGGAATAATTTATTATTTGTTATTAAAATATTCCCGTAGTTAGTTATAACAAAAAAATTTTTTTTTTTTTGTAAGCCCAGCTTGTATCTATCAATATACCTACAAGGCTAAAACTCTATGCTAATTTACTTTCTGAACCTTCTAACGCATTTCAATCAGAGATGTCATTCTTAACCAACTACAATGATGCTTAAAATCACATCGTTTCATCTGGAAGTGTTATAAGCAAGCACTGTTGTTTTCGCTGCTGCCGGTGTTTTTATAGTCACTGATTTTGTCAAATTTTCTGGTGTTTTAGCTACAATATTGTGGTAATAAATATTTGTGAACTTATATCAATAACTTTTTTGAGAATGAAGTAGTAATTAAAGGAAAATAAGGAGAAAAATAAAAAAAGGCTTCCACTCAGTTACTAATAATGTTGTAACTAATAATGTTAATTCAACGTAGAAAGATTTTACAAAACAATGTGGTTGTTAGAATTCATATAATCTAAGAAATATTACATTTAAGCAATTTACAACTATATTTATCACATACTGTTCTATAATTAAAGTTGATAATAAACATTACTAAAGATTCTGTATGGTCTGGTACGGGAGGAAGTCTATGGGGGAGGTTTACACCACGAGTTACCACACTGGGTGACACCAACCCTAGTGATGCCACTGTACATGGTTCAAGAATTTAAGAATTTAGAGCACCCTCCCTTGACTAGACCTCTTTGATAAGACTTCCTGAGTAGGAGAAGTATTGCCTTATATGGCACAGTTTTTGTTTGTTTATTTGTGTTTTCCACGGTGCCATCTTAGTTATCTAGAGCTGGTATAACAGAAATAGCACAAATGGATATCTTTGACAAAGAGAAATTTATTCTCTCACAGTCTAGGAAGTTAGAAGTCCACATTCAGGATGCCAGCTCCAGGGGAAGGCTCTCTCTCTGTCAACTCTGGGGAAAGGTCCTTGTTATTAATCTTCCCCTGGTCTAGGAGCTTCTCAGCACAGGGACCACAGGTCCAAAGGATGTGCTCCCCTCCTGATTCTTCATTCTTGGTGGCTTGAGGTCCTCCTGTCTCTCTGCTTGCTGCTCTCTTTTATATCTCAAAAGAGACTGACTTAAGATACAACCTAATCTTGTAGATTGAGTCCTGCCTTATTAACATAACTGCCTCTAATCCTGCTTCATTAACATCATAGAGGTAGGATTTACAACACACAGGAAAATCACATGAGATGACAAAATGGTGGACAAACACAAAATACTGGGAATCATAGCCTAGCTAAGTTTATGCACTTTTTTGGTGGGGGGGGGGGGGGACACAATTCAATCCATAACATTCCACCCTTTGACCTCCCAAAATTCTTGTCCTTGACACATCTTAAATACATTCACCTCATCATATCATAGCAAAAGTCTTAATTCACCCCCAAATCCAATATCCCAAAATTCCTCTTCATCTGTGAAATCTAGAGTACAAGTTATCTGCTTCCAAAGTACAGTGGTGGAACAGACAAAAGCTAGACATTTCCATCACAAACGGAGAAATTGGAAGGAAAGAAGGGATAACAGGTTATCAAGCCTGTCAGGAGAACACATTACATTTGCTCTCAAGGCTTGAAAATGATCCTCTGTTCTCTGAGACCATTTAGGCAATGGCCCTGCCCTCCAGACTCTGGATGTTGGCCACACTCTCTGGATTCTGGGTGGAAGTATCTTGGCCCGGGGCTTCAGCTCCGCCTTCCAGGCCCACGGAAAAGGCAACTCTACTCCATTGGCTTTAGGCAGACCCATTTTCCTGGTCCATCTGAGTGGCAATCCTATCCCCTGGGCTGCGGAAGGCCCCATTCTTCTGACCTTTGGGTATGGCAGGCCTGCTCTCTCACCTTTGAGTAGTGGATCTGGCCTCACCCCATTTGCACTCTTGAATGGCAGCCCTACACTCTGGAATCAAGCTGGTGAAGATCTGACTCTTTGAAAACTGGGAGGCTGTGGCCCCAAACTTCAAAACCCCGAGGACCATGGCTCCACCCTTTGAGACCCCAGAGACCATGGCCCTACCATTTGAGACTGAGACAGCTCTGCTTCCTGTGTTCCTTGTCTCTTCAACTTCTGCTTCCTGGTTCAACACATAGGAAAATCACATCGGATGACAAAATGGTGGACAATCACACAATATTGGGAATCGTGGACTAGTCAAGTTGACACACATTTTTTGGGAACGTGATTCAATTCCGACCATTCCAGCAGAAGTGAGGAAAGCCATTTATTTGTTTAGAGTTACTTAAATCTGGAAGTTTACTTAACTTGCGTGGCTTGCTGACTCCTGGCACATTCATTCGAGACAGAAGGCAGGTCCGAAAAAGATACCTTCACTCATGAATACTATAACCTTTAGATTCTTGATAATACTTGTGAGTAGAACCAATTGAAGTCTGGGAATGTTTTTTCTACTATTCTTCAATCCAATCCCAGTTTTCTAGGACCCCTTATATAAGACAAAAGAGTTAGCTTACCCTCCAGTTCTAATGTTTCAGGGAAGATGCTTAAAGATATCATTTCCCTTAACTAACTTCCTAGTTCCTGTTGTCCACTTTCTATTCCTTTTATTTCTGAACCAGAGTTGTCCTGTTTGTCAGTATGCACCGAAGTGTAATTATTTTTCATATTAAAATTTATCTATTCCTTATACTCATCTATCTCTCTTAGAAATATTGTGCTCTGTTTACCTTTAATATTTTTTAAAGAATTGAGTTGCATTTAATTACAAATAAAAATTTATGCAAACAGTATTCAAATGACATGTGTACTATTCCTTGCACAATAATAATTCTTGGGAAGGAGAGAGAAAGACTCTTCAATGAATGGAGAAGACGATTAAAAAAAAGAGGCAAATTTTAATGTTACTGCAATAAGGGAATGTTATTCTTTTTAATGGTTCAGAAGCAAAGACCACAAAACAGACTTCTTTCTCACACTGTACTATTATCTACCAATATAATTTTATTATATTAAATGCAGAATGATATTGTGATGATTCTCCTCTTTTCAAGTTGTTAGGATAATGAATTTGTTTTGAGTTTCAGTTCAAAGGGAATCTTCACTATTCCCATTGAGGCGTTCTTGCTGATCAGCAACATGTGGTGCAAATAGTAATCAAGCTTCAAAATTATGCAAAACGTTCCCTGTTTCTCAAGAATTTCAGTGAATTATTTAAAACTCAGTGGTGGAAACAAGTACCAGCTGTGGTGTGAAGGGGTTGGGGACTTGTGAATATGCACAAAGGATTGGAACGCTCAGTGAGTATAATTCACATAGTTGCACACCCTTCCTCTGGCGAGACTCTGGTAAAATCACTCTGAAACCTAACTGTGCAACCCACATCATTTACCCAAAGAGGATTTTTTGTATTCAATTATCAAGTGTTTCGTCACAGTATCTTACCATCTGTTTAAAACTTTCAAGCAATATTACATAACTCTAGTTTATTTACATGGGCTGTGTATTGACATGATGTGAACTACATAAAGTGTTACTGGCTGAAATGTGTAACCATGGCATAACCCCAAATGGCACCAAAGCAAGGATCAACATCATTATCTTCCCAAAGGATTGTCACTATATGGGTAAAAGTACATGAATATTTGGTTAATAAAAATAAAGTTGTAATAAAGACAAAAAAATTAAGGTTGGAGACACTCTATGACTAAATATTACTCTTTATACTGAAAACATAGTAAAGATGGGAGAGACTCTGCTGTTCCTAAACATCTCTTTTATATAGAAATATTTAACAAAATTCCATAAATCAAATACCTGTATCTATTATGACATTTTTGCCCTTGCTTCTATCAAAAGTCCAAAGTGGGAAAAAAGGAGAAAGAAGAGCAGGGATGCATATTGCATTTTTGCTATACCTACATTACTGTATGGACCTTTGATCTAGAGAGCCACCTGTCAATTAAGATAGGACACTAGTAGGCTAACATTCTTGATCTTCTTTCTCCTACGATCATTGCACACTTCTCACTACAATAGATATCATTTCTGTGATTGGCATTATTTCTCTTGAGTTAGAGGACATGTTAAATTTAATTCAATTCAGTAAATTTTTATCATGCTCTACTATGAATAGTTGGAACTCTGGGATAACTAACTGCAAGAAGAATAAAACATGGCTCCTGTCCAAAAATGATTTATAATCTTGTTAGTTAGTATATGTGATTGACTAATCCAGATACCTGCAGCTATTGACCTTTAAAGAATGTCAATGTTTTTCATGAATTTGATGATAAACAAACATTTTAAAAATTAAACCTCTGAGTAATATGTCTTAAAAGAGATATGAGGGAATATATCTTTATTGTTGATACATTAGGAAATTGATTCCCCTGTGAATAGATATAAACCTGTTCAAAGAGTTGATGAATAATTTTCAGGCATCTTTGTACATTAGGGAACCATGAAGGGGGAAAAAAATCAAGTTTAGGATATTACTCCATTAATCTGAAGACTGTTGTTTTTCCTGGCCTGAATATGACTTGCCAAAACAACTTCCTGCTTCGTGGCTTCTCTCTGGAGGAGACAAGAAAAATGAGAAGTTGAGGGGAAGCATGAGAAAGGAAATCATTGGAGAGAGAGTAGGCACTTGGATATCTTAAATGGGGGGAGAGGCAGGCAAGAAGGCTTGGGACAGATCATGAGAACTGGCAGATTTGAGTTCAATGGTAACTCAATTAGCTCTCTTCCAGAGGCAGTCAGTTAAATAAAGAAACTCTCAGGATGATTTTTTTTTTTCTTTCTCTTTTTCCTGTACCAAAAGAAAATGCTTCTATTTTATGTTGTTTTGCAAAGTATATGTTTAATCATATTCTGAGCAATTTTTCTTGAAATAATGTGGTTTTATTGAAAACAAGGGCAGGAAATAAGAAGTGTTTATGTCTCAGATGAGAATTGTCATGAACATTTTGCACAATTTCACTGTACAATGTATCTACTCTAAGTGTATGTGACAATCTAAACTGCCTGTGGGAAAGCACAAAACCAAAGAGGAATTAGATTAATTCCCAAACTTTAGGAGGAAGGCCTAAGCTCTCCTCCACTCATTTTCTACTATTTTAGTATTATGAATAAAATTGCATTGCTGTATTGACAAATAAAAATTTATCTAAAGCAAGAATGATATGAGTTATTTTCTTCTACCATTATATGCTCGATGTGCATCCTTTTCAACTTTTGTAAATAATCAAGCATAGGCTTATTGCATGCAAAATTGTGAAAAACATATAAACTGACATAGTATACTAAAATTTGCAAATTCCATTTACATGCATAATATAGTTTAATCATGATAACAGTATTGTAACTTGGTATCAATACTTCAGTTTTACTGATGAGAACTAAGGAGAATAAATGATTTGTTCAAGGTACCATAATTTACTATTGTTAATTACCATCGGGTTAGTTTCTACATCCAGCAACTCTCATAAACCACTTTCTTAAAAAACTCCATATTGTTGTTGTTAGCTGTTGTCCAGTTGGCTCTGACTCCTGGCAATCTTATGTATAACAGAAAAAAACAACATTTCTTGGTCCTGTGCCATCTTCATGATCATTGGTACGTTTGAGTCCATTACTTTGGCTACTGTGTCGATCCATCTCATTGAGGGTTTCCTCACTTTTGCTGACCCTCTGCCAAATATGATGTCCATTTCTAGTGATTGGTCTTTCCTGATGATGTGTCCAAAATAAGAAAGCTAAAGTCTCACTACCCACTCTTCTAAGGAACATTCTGATTGTATTTCTTATAAGACTGATTTGTTTGGTCCTGGAAGTCTACAGTATATTCAGATTGGAAAATCTGGGCCTCAACCCAGGGCTTTTGGCTATGTTCAGTGCTCTCTTTGTGGTGACAAACGTGTAATGTTTTGCCATTTCCTTTCATCTTTCTCTTATCCTTCTCCTTTTAGACAAGCAGTGCTTCTACTAAAGTTATTTTTCTCCTCAATCTTTGCAGGTCCGGTCCTTCTAGCTGGGGTAGAGAAAATCACCTAAGTAGCAGGTAGTTCGAACATTTTGTTGGTCAATTCAGACAAGATACAGAGAATAATCCTGTACCTTTATTGAAACTGATGCATTTTATGTTAATTATGTCAGAATACCACATGAGATGTAGTATAGTAGCTATCCGGCTACATGACTTGGATTTTCACTTAATAGATGGACCACCAGAAGAATGAACACATCTGTCTTTGAAGAAGTACAGCTAGAATGCTCCTTAGATCCAAGGATGGCAGAATTTTGTCTCACACATTTTGGATGTGTTATCAGGAGGGACTGGTTCTTGACAAACTACATCATGCTTGGTAAAGTAGAGGGTCAGGGAAAAAGAGGAAGACCCTCAATGAGATGGTTTGACACAGTGGATTCAACAATAAGCTCAAAGATAGCAACACTTGTGAGGATGGCCCAGGACCAGGCAGCATTTTTTTCTGTTGTACATAGGGTTGCTATGATTTGGAACTGACCGGACGGCATCTAACAACAGCAACAACAACAGTGGGAGAAAGCCAGCCTTAAATTCACAGGGCCACAGGCTTGACTGGACATGTTTACACAAAACAGTAAACCTTCCTTGTTTTGTTGCCTCTTTTTTATTCGCCTTAGGCTCCCATTCAGGAGGCAGAGGTGGTTTGATGGTAGAATTCTAGTCTTCCACATGGTCCATGCATGACAAGCATCTGTCCCAAGTTCAATTCCCAGTCAGTGCACCTCATGCACAGTCATCACCCTTCTGTCAGTGGAGGCTTGCATGTTGCTATGATGCTGAACAGGAGTTGACCTTCCAGACTTAGATGGATTACGAAGAAAGGTTTGGTGATCTACTTCCAAAAATCAGCCAATAAAAACCCGATAGATCATAACTGTCTGATCCACAGCCAATCATATGGCACAGGACTGGGCAGCATTTCATTCTGTTGTGCATGAGGCTGTGATGAGTTAGGGACGATTCTCTGGCAGCTAAAAACAACAACAGGTTCCCATTAATTGCCTCCCTAGGGTTCTTATTTTTTTGCCTTTCTTGATTTCTTTTTCACTTTCTTTTTTCTTCAGAGATTTGTTTTATTCTGTTATTAATCTATTTCTAAAATATATTGTAATTTAGCATACTGATATGTTGTATTGTTTATTTTCCCATTACCCTCTTCCCTTCACTCACTGATTCAGCAAACATTTGCTATGTAGCAGAATCTGTGCAGTATACTGGGAAAAAAAGATATGTTATCTTTTTAAAGGTTTTTTTTTTTTTTCAAGGCAGTTTTCTCTAACTTGAAGAGAGATGTAAACACAAGTTGTTGTGCAACATAATAATAGACAATTAATTAATAGACAAAATAAACAATGTTGTTGTTGTTGTCTATTCCAACTCACAGCTACCCTATGAGACAAAGTAGAGCTTCCCCATAGTGTTTCCTAAGCTATAACCTTTATGGGAGCAGATTGCCAGGTCTTGTCTTCTACAGAGAGGCTGTTGGGTTCCAATCACCAACCTTTCAGTTAGCAGCTGAGCGTTTAACCATAGACAACACAATCAATAGACAACTAATAGACACAGTGAAAAGAGCTTCACAAACACAGTAAAGGAAGTAAATTGTTGGCAGGGGCAGGGAAATGGAGTGTTAGGAGAGTTATCATTTGAATTGATCATAAAGGTAGAAACCAGGAGAAGATAAACAATGTTGTATTCCAGAATAAGGTAATACAATATGTAAAGTCTGAGAACATGAGATAGCATTATGATTTTGAAGCATAGCTAGACTATAGATAGATTTTTGGAAGCGGCAGAAGATGAAATTCAAAATGTAGGTAAGGGCTAGATTGCAAAGAGCCATTTATGGTAAAAGATGCATATCTTTTATCTATAGGTAACAGGAATCTACTCAAGGATTTTTAAAAGGGAAATAAAGCAGCCAGCAATATGTATTAAAAGGCACATTTGTGGCAGTCTAGAGGATGTGTTGGAGATGGGGAAAGACGTTGTGTGCCATAGAGTTGATTCAAACTCATGTTGACCCTATATGATAGAGTAGAACTGCCCCATAGGATTTCCTAGGCTATGATCATTACAGGAGCTGATTACTAGGTCTTTTCTTCCACTGAGCAATTGGTGGGTTTGAACCACCAGCCTTTCAGTTAGCAGACAGGCTCTTAACCATTGTGCCACCAGGGCTCCTAACAGGAGAAAGATGTTGTTGTTAGGTATCATCAAGTCACTGTTTGAACAGAACAAGGGGACACTGTGTGGTTTAAAATCAAGAAAAGTGTGGGTCAGAGTTGTATCCTTTCACTATACTTATTCAATCTGTATGCCCAGCAAATAATCTGAGAATCTGGATAATATGAAGAAGAACACAGCATCAGGACTGGAGAAAGACTCACTAACAACCTGCCATATGCAGGTTACACACCCTTGCTTGCTGAAAGTGAAAAGAACTTGAAGCACTTACCGATAAAGACCAAAGACTGAAGCCTTCAGTATGGATTATACCTCAATATAAAGAAAACAAAAATCCTCACAACTAGACCAATAAGTAACATCATGATAAATGGAGAAAAGATAGAAGTTACCAAGGATTTGCATTTTTCTTAGATCCACAATCAATGACTATGGAAGCAGCAGTCAAGAAATCAAACGATGCATTGGGCAAACTTGCTGCAAAAAACCTCAGGAGAAAGATAGGAGACAGTAAAAAAGATCAAAGATACAGAATAAAAAATATAAGTATGTACAATACATAAAGAACAAAGAAGAGAGGGTTGCTGGTTCTGTCTAGGGAAGGAATGGGTTCAAAGAGGGTGTTACAGGCTATGAGAAAGAGTGTTACAAGCTACAGGAAAGAGGGTATTATAGGCCACAGGAAAGAGGGTGTTACAGGCTATAAGAAACTTATAATTTAATAGGATTAGCCAAAAGTATGACTTCCACTCTGAGTGATATCACAGTAGTGGAAAAGAAAATGTAGTGAAGCTGTACTGAACTGGGAAATGTCAGGTGTCATCCAGGATAATGGCTTGTGGAGAAGGTGAATCTTGCATGTGGTTAAGCAACTGTGAGTCAGAAATTCTGAGGTCTGGAGAAAAATGTCTCAACTGATAGAGAACGTAATCTCTTGTGGAATTCTGAGACCCCAAGAAAATCTGACATCACATCGCTGTCTCAAACGCACCCTAAGTCCATAGTGCATTTGCCATTGCTTCAGAGCTCATTGGTACCAGAGGTCAAAATTCCAAGGGACAGGATTGCCGACAGTCCTCTTCTGGAGAGAGATACAAGCTTGAAACTTCCTTAGTCAAGGAATCTGCTTCAGACAGGAGCCACAAAACATAAATTATTTATTTAAGAACAAGAATGAACATGAAGATTAGAAAGACACTCAAGCAGATGATTTGATTCAGGAACATTATCCTCCCCCTAACAAAAAAAAAAAAAAATGTAGTCTCTAAAGAATCACTAAGAGAAAAATTTATAAAATATCTTGAAATGTTTCAGAAGGTAGCTGCCAGTGTTGGAGCTGAAAATGAGATTGCTGGAATGATCATGTCAAGAAGTAGGCTCCTGCAGAGAACCCACTGAGGCAAAAGCAAAACAGATGTATTGGACAGGTTGGAAAAATGGCAGTGAAAGAATAAAACATTGAATTTGTAAATTTATTTAAAAAATCAGCTTCCCTAAGGATTTTTCCTCAGGGACTTCTGAGTAAAGTAAAAGAACTTGTTAAAAAGAAAAATGTCATTGTATAGTTAAGGGTTTCATGGAAAAAAAGCGAATAAATGAAACGAGTTTAAAATTGTATATTTTATGTATTGGAAGTGTGCCTGGCATTGGTTAGTCTACCAACATGGAAGATCGAAAAGTTAATGGAGCCCATATGACCAAAAGAAAAAATTAAATAGGGCAGGGGAGGAGGCTGATATGTATTAAATAGCTACTATGGCCTGAACACTTCACTAGATGTTTTACATATGTTTTCTCATTTAATCTTCTTAAAGGTCTATGGAATAGGAATTATTCTCCCTATTACATAGGGAAGGTGGCTGAAGTTGAGAGAGGTTAAGTAAATGTATTTATTTATATGGCTATCTTGTTCTAGGAAAGATTTCAAGCGGACAAAAATGATTAATGATGCCTACAAGATGGCAAAAAATAATAATAATTTTTAAGTAATGAGATAAATGCTAAAAAAGAAAGATGGTATAATGTAGAGCAAAGAGTACATAAAACTACATTAACTCTAAACATGGCTAAGTTGGATACATCTCTATGATACGTAATGATAAAGAAATGTGAAACTTCCCCTTTTTGTAATTCTAATCCTCTCAGCGGAATGATTTTTCAAAGTTCCTGGAAAGGCTCCATTAACCTTAGTAAATCCTCCAATCCCTTTTTCAGGAAGTTTTTGAGTGAATCTTGGATTGGGCATGGTAGTCAAAAAAGTACTTCAAGTGTGGCTACTATTTAATTTTGCACATAAAGCAAGCTGCCTTATTAATCAGACTTCATTAGATTATGTAATGGATGGGAAATTGTATTTAGGTTCCTAAGCCAATAAAAATTCTGACCAGAATGTACAAAAAAAAGGGGGGGGGGAACACTTTAATTATTAATTTTTGGAGGTATTTGTGCCTGATACATCGATAAGGGATAAATGATGAACTATGACTTCAGGGACTACTGAATAAGTTTTAAGACCACTGGTACGTGCAGACAGAAAAATAGATACATAAACTTCTTTCTCCTTGCTTATTATTTGAATTGTAAGTTAAAGGCAAGAGCTTCAGTATATCCAGTCTGGAATTATGGGAGAAATAACTTAGAGAGACGGTGTATGAGTACTGGATGAGGGGGTTCCAGAATAAAAAGCCTACAGGGACAAAGTTAAGGGCATAAATTAATGAAGTAGATCCAGAGGGAAATAATTAGAAAATGATAGATCTGTAGTGAATGGGGGGATGATCCCTGCTTAAACTGGCTCCCTCTACCAGCATTTAGTCAATAATTGTCTGAAGAATTTCAGATCAAGAGTAAAATACAGGCCAGCCTCTTTAGTGTGCATTTACAATGTCTAAGTTATATTAAAAATTACTAATTATATAAAGAAACATTAAAAAAATTAAAGTGGAATTCAGTAGGAATAAGAAATTCTTCAAATAGTCAGAGGTTAGCAATACTAAACAACTCAAGGGCCAAAGAAGAAATCACAAGGAAAAGTAGAAAAGATTTTGAACAGAATAATAATTCAAGCACAACATGTCAAAAATGGTGGAATCCACCATTGCAAACACCTGCACTGGCCGGCTCCCTGAATGCCTTTTGGTGGCTGCTCATGTTGCTTTTTTCTGCTTCTTTACATTTCTTCCTTACCTCTCACCCCCTCCCCGTCCTTTCTCTCAAATACCTGGCTCCTTGCACCATCTTTGCTTCTTCCTGAAAGGCTGCAAAACACCACTCGACTGAAACTGCTTCCTGGCCCATGCCACCATGCTGGTGGGACCCCTGGTGCTTTTTTGTTTGTTTGTTTGCTCTGATTTGTTCTGTTTTCATTTGTTTGTTTGTTTTCTTTTTGTTTTCTCAGCTTGGGAGCCCCTTATAGCTGGGCAGTACTGCACAGCTTGGAAGCTACTCCTTTACTCTGTGCAGACGCACAGGGACATCCCTGGGGCATTTCTTTTTTCTTGTTTTTTTGGGTTTTTTTTGTTTCTTTGTTTTGTTTTCTCCTCTCTCTTATTCCCTTTTAGTCTTTCTTCATTTTCAGTTTCTCGATTTATTCATTTTCTTTCTTTTACCCTTTTTCTTTTTTTTTCTTTTTGTTTTTCCCCATATCTCAGGCTCGCATCTCTCCATGCCAGTAGCAAGATCCCTTAGCATTCTTTTTGTTTGTCTGTATGTTTTTGGCTCCAGTTCCTCTCTCCTCTCTCATCTTTCCTATACCCATCTTAGCTCCACACATTACAATCTACCCTTTCCTTCCTGCCTACCTGCACCATGTGCTGAATATCACACTCCTAAGTAGCACAGGCACAGCCTACTGGAACCTGTCACGCACTGATTCCCAGTCCACCCTGTCAGCCCTAGTACGTGCCACAAACTACCCATCCCAGTAACCCCCCTTCAGCTGGATCTACCCTGCTGTACCATACCTGATTGACTGACTCTTCCCATTGGAGAAGGAAGCAAAAAGTATCATGCTCACAGATGCGCGAACAACAAAGAACACACAGCCCGCCTGCTCAGACATAACCAAATAAAGTAAAAAAGCAGGACGAAACAAATAAACCTACAATCAATAAATGAGGAAAATAACTACTGAATGCCCCAAAGACAGCAGACTATATCAAAACATTTACAAAAACAGGACAGGATGGTTCCAGTAGGCATCCAAAATAAAACACCAGATGACCTTCCAGTAGAAGAAAAGGCACTAGACCTAACTGATAGGGAATTCAAATGTCTAATATTCAGAATTATCCAAGAGATGAAGCAAAAAGCAGACAAAAGTGAGGAAAAAATAGACAAATTCATGGAAAATACAGACCTAAAAATGGAATAATTCAAGAAAATAATACAGGAACAATACGCTAAAACAAATTCGCAACTAGAAATCATACAAAAACAGCAATTAGAAATCCAAAAGGTAAACAAGATTTCAGAAATGGACAGTGTCATAGAAGGGCTGAGGAGCAGGTTTGAAACTATGGAAGATAGGATCAGGGAAACTGAAGACAAACACTTGGATACAACTTTTGTTTGAGGAAAACACAGAAAAAAGAATGAATTAAAATGAAGAAACCCTGAGAATTATGTGGGATACAATCAAAAGCAAAAATCTGTGAGTGATAGGAGTTCCAGAACAGGGGGAGAAAACAGAAAACACAGAGAGGATCATTGAAGAACTGCTGACAAAACTTCCCCCATATCGTGAAAGACGAAAAGCTGACCATCCAAGAAGCTCAACGAACCCCATATAGGACAGACCTCAAAATAAAATCACCAAGGCTTATCATAATCACACTTGCTAAAAACAAACAAAGAATCCTGAGAGAAGCTTGAGAAAAACAAAAAGGCACATACAGAAGAGAAACAATAAGATTAAGCTCAGATTATTTGGCAGAAACCATGCAGGCAAGAAGGCAATGGGATGACATATACAAAACCTTGAAAGAAAAAAAATTGCCAGCTAAAAATAATATATCCTGCCAAACTCTTTCAGATATGATGGTGGCATTAGGTCATTTCCAGAGCAACAGAAATTAAGGGACTGTGTAAAAACCAAACCAAACTTACAGGACTTATTAAAGGGAGTCCTTCAATCTGAGAACAAACAACATCAGACCACAGGCTGAATATAGGACACAGGATTGTACTAGCCAGATACCAACCTAGGAAATGAACTCTTAAGGACTATGCAAAACCCAAAGAAATACCACAGGGAACCAGAGAGGTTAATCTCTAAATGACAACAACATCAGAACAATAAAAGAGGGAATAAACAGTGTAGGTATAGGACCTTCTAATGGAGAGGAAGCCAAGGCGATACCAAGTAATAATAGACTGGTTCAAACCTAAGAAGATAAGGGTAAATTTCAAGGTAACCACAAAGAAAGTTAACAAACCTATTGAAGAAGAGAAACATAAAGTCTCAGTAAAAACAAAAGCTACAAAAACAAAAGAAATGAAAAGAAAATCCACAAACAAAAGGACCTCAGCACAGGAGAGTAAAAGGAAGAAAGAAAACGTCAGCACCACAAAAAAAAAAAAAAAAAAGAAAAAAACACTACAAAATGCAATCCCACCCCTAGGAATATATCCTAGAGAAATAAGAGTCGTCACACGAATAGACATATGCACACCTGTATTCATTGCATCACAATAGCAAAAAGATGGAAACAACCTAGATGCCCATCAACAGATGAATGGATGAACAAACTATGGTACATACACACAATGGAGTATTATGCAAAGTTAAAGAACAATGATGAATCTGTGAAGCATGTCATAACATGGATGAAACTGGAGGGCATTATGCTGAGTGAAATAAGTCAATCACAAAGGGGCAAATATTGTATGAGACCACTACTATAAAAACTCATGTAAAAGTTTACACACAAAAAGAAACAATCTTTGTTGGTTACGAGGGATGGGCAGGGTAGCAGGGGACTAAATAGACAATAAATAAGTGGTAACTTTGGTGACGGGAAGACAGTACACAGTTTTAGGGAAGCCAGCACAACTTGTACAAGGAAAGGTCATGGAAGCTCCATAGACACATCCAAACTCCCTGAGGAACTGAATTGCTGGGCAGAGGGCTGTGGGGACCATGATCTCAGGGAACATCTAGCTCAGATGGCATAATACACAGTTTATAAATACAGTGTTCTACATTCTACCTTGGTGAGTAACGTCTGAGGTCTTAAAAGCCTGTGAGCAGCCATCTAAGATACTCCACTGGTCTCAACCTTTGTGAGCAAGGGAGAATGTAGAGAAGAAAATACAAAGAAAAGATTAGTCCAAAGGACTAATGGACCACAGCTACCATGGCCTCCACCAGACTGAGTCCAGTACAGCTAGATGGTGCCCGGCCACCACCACTGACCGTTCTGACCAGGATCACAATAGAGGGTCCTGGCTAGAGCTGGAAAAGGATGTAGAACAAAATTCTAACTCACAAGAAAAAGACCAGATTTACTGGCCTGACAGAGACTAGAGAAACCCCTAGAGTATGGCCCCAGGACACCCTTTTAGCTCAGTGATGAAGTCACTCCCAAAGTTCACTGTTCAGACAGAGATTGGACAACCTCATAAAACAAAACAGGACTAATGAGGCACAGCAGTCCAGGGACAAGGACTAGAAGGCAAGAGTAGACTGGAAAGCTGGTGATAGGGAACCCAAGTTTGAGAAGGGACAGTGTTGACATGTCATGGGGTTGTTAACCATAGTCATAGGGCAATATGTGTACTAACTGTTTAATGAAAAACTATTTGTTCTGTAAACCTTCATCTAAGGTAAAAAAAAAAAAAACAAAAAGAATTATCTATGTGAGATCAAATTGACAATAGCAACTCAAAAGATTTGATGGGAAGCCTAGGGGGCAGTGAGTTGAAGATAATGGTGATGGAATAATTTGGAAAAGGATAGTGAGAATAGCAGAATGACTGGAAGAATATACTCGATGTCACTGAATTGTACATGTAGAAACTTTTAAAATGGTGTAACTTTGGCTATGTATATTTTCACCAAAAAAATAGGTCCTCCAAGGTCGAGAAGGGAGAGTGTTGACATGTTGTGGGGTTGTTAACCAATATCATAAAACAATATTGTGCACTGACTGTTTAATGAGAAACTATTTGTTCTGTAAACCTTTATCTAAACTACAATAAAATTCCTTTTTTAAATGGTAGAATCTATCTACAGCAGGGCTTACAGCAAAAAGTATAATAAAATTCTATAACAGGAAAAAATTTAGAATTAATGATCTAAGCTACCATTTTAAGAGGCAAGTAAAAGATCAAATTAAGCTCAAAGTAAGTAGAAGATAGGTAACAGTAAAGGATACAGAGAAAAACAAAATTTAAAGACAAATGGAAGAGAAAATCAACAAATCAAAGTTCGGCTCTTTGAAAAGAATATTAATAAAGAACACCAATACAAATCTTAAAGACATTAAAGGGATGATAAAGAAATATTGATTAAAATATGCCAAGAAATTCAACAACGTAGATGAAATGGACAAATTCTTGAAAAAGCAACTTATCATAGCTAGTTAAAAATCTTTCCCAGAAGAAAGTGCTAGACCCAAATGGCTTCATTAGTATATTCTATCAGACATTTAAGGAAGAACTAATACTAATCAGATCGAAACTTCTTACACAAACTCTTCTTGAAAATCAAAGAGGAAGTAACACTTTCCAACTTGTTTTATGAGATAAGCAGAAACTGACAAGGCCATTAAAAGAAAAATGGAAAGACAGTATCAATAAAGCACACAAAGGCAAAGATCCTCAGGAAAATACCAGCAGACCAAATTCAAAAATTCATCAGAAAGACATTATACCAAAATCAAGCGAAGTTTGTCTCAACAAAGCAAGATGGGTTCAGTCTTCAAAAATTAATCAAGGTAATTAACCACATTAAAAACTAAAGGAGAAAATTTATATGGTACTCATAGTATTAAATTAAGTAATATATGAAAAGACATAATTTTTTTGAGTTAGGAACGGTGTAATGAAAAGGCATATGAGGAAGATACTCCTAGCCTAACTTAACAACTGATGGAAATCTGAAAAGATAGTGGTAAATTGGGGGAATGGGGGAGGAAGTGGTTTTTTAATTCAAATGGACTGAAACAAAAAATCTAGTGGTGACTGAGATGGCAGTTAATACAGTAAACTTCAAATGCTGGAAGTGTTCAGAAAAAGCGCACAAACTTAAAAATTTAAGTCTTAAAGTGTAAGTGTGCATGAAAATAGAAAGCCAAATCTTGCTTAATTTCATCAAAAGACAACTTAGACACTTTGTTATCAAACTTCCCAGAACAGTTTCTCAAACATTGCGCTATACAATAAGTTGATGTGATAATAAATGTAGTGCATTACTGTTGTTGTTAGGTGCCCTAGAGTTGGTTCCGAGCCATAACAACCCTATGTACAACCAAAGGAAACACTGCACAGTCCTGCGCTATCCTCATATGTTTGAGCCCATTGTTGCAGCCACTGTGTCAATCCAGCTTGTTGAGAGTCTTCCTCTTTTTCTTTAACTTTACCAAGCATGATGTCCTTCTCCAGGAACTGGTCCCTCCTGATAATACGTCCAAAGTACATGAGATGAAGTTTCTATATGCTAGCTTCTAAAGAGCATTCTGGCTGTACTTCTTCCAAGGCAGATTTGTTCATTCTTCTGGCAGTCCATGGTATATTCAACATTCTTCACCAAAACCGTAATTCAAAGGCATCAGTTCTTCTTCAGTCTTCCTTATTCTTGCCCAGCTCTGGCATGCATATGAAACAACTGAGAACACAAAGGCTTAGGTCAGACGCACCTTAGTCCCCAAAGTGACATCTTTCCTTTAGACCTCTTTCAAGAGGTCTTTTGTAGCAGATTTGCCTAATGCGATGCGTGGTTTGATTTCTTGACTGCTGCTTCCATGGGCATTGATTATGGATCCAAGTAAAATGAAATCCTTGACAACTTCAATCTTTTCTCCATTTATCATGATGTTGCTTATTGGTTCAGTTGTGAGAATTTTTGTTTTCTTTATGTTAAGGTGTAATCCATACTGAAGACTATATATACTCTTTGATCTTCATCAGTAAGTTCTTCAAGTCCTCTTCACTTGCAGCAAGCAAGGTTGAGCCATCTGCATATTGCATTTCATGAATGAATGAAAAATAAGCATAGACAGTATGACATCAAAATTTCAACTCTCTAATACTGTGCAAATTTTTTTTGCTTTTGTTTTTGGAGGTGGGTCAACGATGTCTATTGCATGGAGATACAGACTAAATGGAGAATCAGAAAAAAAAACAGAATTCTGAGATTCCTGAATTAATGTTCTTTTTTTTTTCTTTCTTTGTTTAAAAGTGATTTTTTTTTTAAAGTGGTAAAATAACACAAATTAGGGTTACTAAACAGTTAGGGGTAAAGGAGGGAAGATTTTGAAAGACAGGAAGATGAAGGTAAAGACAGGAAGATGAAAATAAAGTTTTATTTGAGTACAACCATCAGTTTCCTATTATAACATAATTCTAGATTATTACTATAACTTTCCTTCTAAGTTTGTTATTAAATGGAAATGTATAAGGAGCCCTGGCGGCACAGTGGTTAAGTGCTCAGCTGCTAACTGAAAGTTCAGCTGTTCAAACCCACAGCCACTCCTCCAGAGAAAGATGTGGCAGTCTGCTTCCACAAATTGCAGCCTTGGAAACCTTATGAGGCAGTTCTACTCTGTCCTATAGAGTCTCTGTGAGTCAGAATTGACTTGACAGCAACAGGTATGGGGATGTATGGAGTCTCTGAGTGGTGCAAACACTTAATGTACTCCACTGCTAACCAAGGTGTTGGAGGTTCAAATCCATCCAGAAGCTCATCAGAAGAAAATTCTGATGATGTATGCAAAAACCTAGCCATTGAAAACCCTGTGGAGCACTGCTCTACTCTGACATACATGGAGTCACCATGAGTTATAGTCAACTTGAAGGCAACTGGTTATGGAGATGTAGACTCATTTTATTAAAATAATACAACATTTTATTAGGCATTTCCAATAGAGCTTGCCAATAAACATGCTTCAGTGCTGTCAATATAACTTTCTGCAATGCTAGAAATATTTTGCACTGTCCAGTATGGCAGCCACTAGCAACATGGCGCTATTGTGCACTTTAGATGAAGCTAGTATGACTAAGGAAATAAATTCTTATATTTATTTTCATTAATTAAAATTTAAATGTATTTAAATGTGGCTAATGGCCACCAAATTAGACAGAGCAGCTTTCAATGATCAAAATAAAGCAAATTTAGTTTATTTTTGTAATAATATAATAACAAAGTTTCATAAGGCAGAGTCTTAAACATTTTTTTCAACCAGAAGATCAGGGTAACTTTAGCCTTTGAAAGACTATAGAACCCAAAATGAGATGAGTATAAAAAGAAGGTGGGAAAGCTGGTTGGGAACATTCAGTAAAGCTGACAGAGGTGGATGGTGGCTATAGTGTCTGGATGATATAAAAAAAAAAAAAAAAACCCAAACCCATTGCCAGAGAGTTGATCCCAACTCATAGCCACCCCATAGGACAGAGTAGAAGTACCCTACATGGTTTCCAAAGAATAGCTGGTGGATTCAAGCTGCTGACCTTTTGGTTAGCAGCTGAGCTTTTAACCACCATGCCATCAGGGCTCCAGACGATATTAAAGGTAATCATTATTTTAACAATGAAATACATTGTGTCAATAGATTATTTTATGCTATGTATCAACATGACTCACAAAAAAAATGGAATGCAATATCGTATACTAACTTCAAGCATTTCTTTACTGAAGTTTTTTAAAGAATTTTATTTGAAAACTGATCATATCACTAGAAGTTTAACATAATCTTTTGCTTATATATATACTTTTAACACATAGATTAACAGATAAATAGAATTTCTTTTGTTCTTTTAGTTTTTCAAATTTTAGCTTTGTTTGCATTTGCTCTGATTTAGATGATAATGTCATAAATTTAAGACCCCTCCTAGTATAAAAGATAATGAGAAACATTATAAAAGCTGTATCAATAATTTTTTAAATGGCAAATATGTTTTTATTGTAGTCTAGATAGACGACTTTAGATTATGAAAAAGTCATTTATTTTTCATAGATGTTTATCTAGGTCTCATTTTTTCACCCTTCCTTGAAATTATATTTAGCACAGACTTTGGTGTCATATCATATGAGATAATGATATATTGCATGTCTCTGTTATTTTCATACATATTCATTGTTACAAATTAGTTGTCATATGAAATTCTATAATGGAATATTTGGACCATGTGCTAAAATATACCATGCCAGGAAATGTATATTTACAGTAGATATTTATTTTGGAAATCTGAGGTTGTGAAATGGATACTTAAAAACTTAATCCAAATTGATGCTGCCTTAAAATGGTTATTTATATTCTACATCCCCTCCAAAGTCTTGCTTATTAGTAAACTTGGAGACAAAAATTTTTGCCATCAATAAAAATGAATCCACTTCCATGGTGACCTCACAGCAGCTTCCTCACATTATTGGTAAATATTTTAACATTCAACTGTCACTGCTGACAATCATCAATTTATTTGTAACTCAGCTACACTATTTTAAAGCATGAATGTGTGTGTGTGTTTGTTACAAACAGCCATGAATCATTAACCAGTAAAATCTATAGAACTCATTACGTTGCTAACTCTCCTAATTGGGAAAAGAAACATCTCCTTACAAAAGTCAAAATCTTAGTATTGGGGGAAGAATTCATTAGAGAAAAGAATGCTTGTGCATTATCTGAAGGCATAAGATATAGACTGTTGGCCATTTTCATACACTGCACTTCTTACTACTTCAGTCACAGGGATCAGTTTCAGGATCAGCAGGCTCACAAATGAATAAGCCCATCCTCCCTGAATATGACCTATTGGTTATGACAAGGATTGTTCTTTATTGTTGATATATTGTTGCTCCTCCAAATCGAGTGATACATCAAGAAAAGATATTATGGTATTGGGAGGAAGGAGGGGTCAGTAAACTATACTTTGAAACAGTTTCCAGATCACTACCTTTGACATTTCTAAGAAGAAAATCATGTTGCTGTGGTTTCAAGAGCTCTTTGAAACAAATACGTTTCAGAAGTCCTCATGGAAAAACATTGTCACACAACACTGTTTCTTCTTCTCCCTCCTGCTCCCCCGCCCCAGCTAATTTTTACTTTCTTCCCTGGAAGAAACGCAGTGTGTAACAGCTGTATGATTTATGCAATAATTGATGTAAAATTACATTGAATCCCCAGGTCATTCACCAGATCTTTGCCAATTAATATCAGTAAAAGCAACATGACTTGGTTTCTCAACAATCCAAGTGAGGTCACTCTCCTCATGAGCCACACTCAAAGTTCTAGAACATTAAGGGAAACCACAGATTGGTGTTTCCACATTGCCTTTGGGTCTGAAAGCAGAGAAGTGTTGCAGTTCATTTCTAGTCACAGGGAAAATGCAATTTGACTGATCAGTTGACTGTGTAGAAATAGCATATATTTTTGCCTGACTCATGTAAGGAATTGGAAGTTTTATTCAGATTAGAGGAAAGATTGAAGCCCATTTTTAGTATGAATCACATGTAAATTAAGACTTCTTCATAAAGGATAGGAAGGCAAAGATAGTGTAAGAGTTTTGTGGTGGCTCCTTGTGGCACATCACAACTGATGCTCCTACTTGGTCAATGTCCTTGATTCTGGACTTGCAATATCTTCTCTCCTTGACATTATTAATCAGATTATTTTCAATCCACAACTGTAAACTCTAAAATGTTCTTGAAAAATCCATCATATTAGTTGTATTTTCTGAGTTAAAATAAACAAACAAAAAATGAGGAGAAATCAAACAACTTTAATTTTTGTAAGAATGATTTATTTTTTAAAAAATCAAATTGTAAAAAAAGTACTCATGTTTCATCACTTGCTCTGGGATGCCCTCCCAGGCACCCTCCCCTATAATAAACAATCATTTTCTCTGGACCTTGCATACAAATCTATTGTGGAACCCATAGTCCTCAAGACATTCCAGACAATCTCATCATAGCTAGGTAAAGCTTAAAGTATTTGTAAAATTAGAGCTGCATCAACCACAAACACAACCCTTGCAATTCCAGAAATCACTACAAATGTCACTAAGGCAAATGGGACTGTGGGGAAAGTTTCAGAATTTGAGATGAACAAAAGATACTACTAAGTATCAATGTGTTCCTTTCTCTCTATTGCAGAGACCACATTGTTAGTGTATTATGATCCACGTAGAGGATGCTACAAAAACTTTAAAAAGCAATGTTGCACTAATTATAATGATCAGGCTACTGTTAAGCAAGGGGTTATTCACTCTACTTCTAAAAGCAGTGAATACTCTAGAATATCTAGAATGTAGATCATATGATTCTTTATCTCCAAAATTTTAAGTAAATGTCTTAGACATACTCAGAATTGATAAGTGGGAAGAGAAAGGAAAAAGAGAGAGAACAAGAAATAATAAGCAAGCAAAAAACAGAGATAGAAGAAAGAGAAAATTTTTCATCATCTATTGCTTCATATTCCTCCGTTCAAAACCTTAGATAGCTTCTGCCAACTCTGGAAACATTTTGCAAGTAAGTGTCATTGTTCAGAATAAATAAAGTATAAAACCAAATGTTCTTTAAATAAGAATGAAGTATTACAGAATCACTGCAATGCAGTAGAGAAACTAATATTTCTAAATGTAGTTTGGCCCTTAATCACAAACATGGTTGACTATTTATTATGTATTCTGCTTTCAGAGCATTCAGTATATTGAAAATCTAGATTTAGAAGAAAACGTCACAGAAAGTTAGAGCTAAGAGGGACTTCAAAGATCATTGACTACAACCTGCTACTTCTATGGATGAAGAAGCTGAAACTAACACAACCTGAGGATTTTATTTGTTTCTTTGTTTGACATTCTGGCTTCAATCGAATTGTAAAAATAGGTGAAAATAATTTTATTATATTTTATTTAATGAAGTATATGACCTCTTGATTAGCAGCCGAGCTCTTAACCACTAAACCACCAGGCCTCCAATAGAATTGTAGAAGCTCTTTAAGTTTTCAAAAAGAAATTTATATGAGGGATGAATAAAGGTTTGCTCTTTTTGCAAATGTCATGCGGTATTTTAGATATTTGAAGATTTCTCTATTTACATTTTCTCTAGAGGTTAAATAAAAGTCTTTATCTTATAGTGAACAACAAAGTAATTCATTTCTGTCATTTAGTTTACTGAAAGATTTATTAGAGAATACCTTTAAATATCATCTTGTTAAGTGAAAACATAAGATCGTAAGATTTTTATAGAAACATTTTCAGGAATACTTCTGTAATATGAAGTGTAATATGTGTCTGGAGTCCCATGATGCAATGAGAAACATCCTTACAACACCCGCTTGGTAAATAAGACAAAGAAATGTATTGGCCGTTTCTTATATTATTCCTAAACTGACATCTATGGCATAGCTCCAAAATGCAGGTAGGAGAAACAAGTATGTGATAAAGATGGGAACAAATAATGCAGTTATTGCTTTTGGTTTTTACTTAATACAAAAGTAGACGATAAGTTATTGGGGCCAGGAATTCTTAACCTGTAGACCAAGGGCAGGATTAACAGAAACGTTTACTCACTGTTTGTATATTGTTACTTGATTTCAGACGGTGTCTAAAATTCAAAGGAATCTTATCTAGAATACTACTATCCAATAGAAATATAATGAGCTACAAATGGAAGACACAAAAAATTACCGAACCTGTTGCCATCAATTCAATTTCCGCCCGTAGTGACATACAATAGGAAAGAGTAAAACTGCCCCATAGGGTTTCCAAAGAGGGGCTGGTGGATTCCAATTGCTGACCTTTTAGTTAGCAGCTGAATACTTAACCATTGAGCCACTAGGGCTCCAAAGGTAATTTTAAATTCTCTAAAGGCCACATTTAAAAAAAATAATAAAAAGAAATAGGTGAAAATAATTTTATTATACTTTATTTAATGAAATATACTTAAAATATTATCATTTCAACATGTCATCAATATAAAATTATTAAAGAGATATTTTAATTTTTGGTTTTTTGATAGTCAGTTTTTGAAAGTTTCTGTGTATTTAACACCTAGAGCACTTTTTATTTTTGGATTCGCCCTATTTCAAGTGCTCAATAGTCAAACGTGGCTAGTGGCTATCAGATGGTATAGTTCAGGTGTAGAGAACAGATCCTTTAACATTTCATGAATAATATTTATTTCTGTTGATCTATTGATAAATATTTAGTGGCACTGAAGTTGAGTTCATTCTCTTTGACAATTTCTATTAATTATGTGGCAGTTTAAGTGTAGACTCACAAGATATAATAGCCAGTAGGTATGGAGATACAGTAATCACCTTATTAAAAGTGCCATCCTGAGAAAGAAAGGTACCTGAATGGACCACCCAATCGCCCACCAAAGTATAAGAGGAAATACCAACAGGAATTGAGAAAATCTGCCTTATTGAAATAAACAGTTATGAGTTGTAATTGACCCGACGGCAATGAGTATTGGTATAAGAGTTATATTCCTCCTAATTTGTCCATTATTTTCTTCACAGGAAAACTGCCACATGTCTAGTCTTAGCAAGGTTAAGTAGCCTGTGGATATATTTAAAAGACTGTGGATATATTTCAAATTATGTATTTGAAGATATAATTCTCTTCAATTTGGAGCATTTTCCTAATGTTCAACAGTATGTGGAATCTTAGGAATCAAGTAAGGAGTGGTTATCTTAAAATGACTAAGCAGATGTTATAATTACATTTGGTTTAAATACAATTATATTGATTTATACGCAACATATTATGTATGTAGCAAAACCCACAAATTGTTCTAATTATATTCCTCAAACTTCTCAAACTGTAATAGTCAACACTATCAAAGGTTAGCATTTTTTAATAGTCATAGGATCTTCCTATTTCATTTTTTAAGGTCATAAAGTCATTGCTAATGGAGGTTTTGTAGTGAACCTAGTAACATAATCTTTCTTCTTCCTTTGTAGAATCCATATAATTAAAAAGATCAGCAGAGGTGTGACAGTCTAAATCATACTGTTATGCTATTCTTTGAATTGAATCATTTCTAACATCACTTTATTTTATTTTAACCTCAAAGTGTATTACTTCTCCAGGGGTGATAGTAATTGCTTCTTTTTGTACTTCCATATTTAAAATCATGGTGTACCCCTCTGCTATTACATATAGACCTTTTGTTGTCTTCACCTCAATGTATAAAGAGAGTTTTAAAAAAGTAGTCCCAATGTATTTAAATTGTAAGATGATATGCCTTATCATGTTAGAATTCAGAAATAAACTAGATTTTATGCCTTGAAATTTGAGACATAAATGTCAAATGCAGATAGAATAATTGCCAGCTGAAAGGACTGTAGAACATGTTTCCTTGGGACCAGCAAAAATTATTTTGTTTTCCATTTAAACTTCGTTGCTGTCCAGTCAATGCCGACTCACAGGGACCCTATAGGACAGAGTAGAACTGTCCCATAGAGTTTCCAAGGAACGGCTGGTGGATTTGAACTGCTGACCTTTTTAGTCTCAGTTTAAAAAAAGCTCTGGTTGGTGATTACACATCCCCCTGAGTTCTCCTGTGAAAGCTGGAAGGTGAAGGGAGCAGCTGTTTCAGTGCAGAAGGAGCCAGAAGAAAATGTAGCTACTGCAGAAAACCTCCTGAAGCAGAGAACAGGGAAAAGAATAAGCTGGCTTCGCCTCATGTTTCAGCTCTCAGTTGCACCCCTAGTGCTTCCCACTGTCCAATCCTAACTGTTGATATATATATTAATATAAACTTGGTGAGTCATTAGCAAGTTATTCAGGAAATCTGACCAATGCTGACAGCCAACCTAAATAATTCAACAGAAGAATCTTTCTTTTTTCTCATTAACAAGCTCTTATTGCTAAAATGTTTGTGTAATTTCCTATTCTCTGTTTAACATACTGGCACATTCTCTGAGTCTGCCAACAAATGAGAATGAAACGGCTTTTATTACATGGATCATATTCTTGAGAGGATTTCAGATATTCTGAAATACTAATGCTTTCTGGTCAGCTCAGTTCATTGTCCATTGATTTTCAAGCTGAAATTTATTATTTACACTATGTGATGGCTACATATATCTGCCCATATATGTATTGCTTGTTCTCTTCCTAAAGTGGTCAAAATGCTTACTCTATTTTTGTCATTCCTATTTATATCCTCTGAGGAGTAAAGTATTATGCATAATTGCCCTTTTTATATTTAAGACAGAAACTAAAATGAAGATAATTTAAATCTGGCCACAGTGATTTAGTCACTTGCTGATATAAGCCATAAGTTATATTTTTCCCTGATTTGGTGTGCTCTTTAAATAAATTGTTTTTCCTACATAGATTACATAGAAAAGGTATTATTTATAACCGCTCGTCAGTTTTGTATATATGCATAATTATATGCATTGCTTGTGTAATACTCACAGTTACTCATATCTAGGATTTCATTCTATTAATAAAGTTTCTAAATGAATAAAGCATGAGTCACAATGTAAATGGTCTTCTTTTTCATTATTGGCTTAAAGCACAAACCTCTAACCAAAAAAGAAAATCAACTTCCCTTAGATACTATAAGATACTGTTGCTCGTGAGAGTTATCATTCCATTATGCAGTTGTTAGAAAACAAATCATAATGAAATTGCACTCATTTATACTCACCAAAATCATATATTTAGAATATTTTCTTAAGCACTTCCACTAAAAAGTGAAATGTTAGACTTTACAATAACATTCATTTATGCTTTTTCTTTTCAGTAGACATTCATGGAATATCAGCAGAAGCCAGTCACTAAGCTAGAAATTTGGTATAAAAATTAAATGAGTAATATTTCCTGCCCTGAAGAAGGTAAATGGTAATTTATTTATCTGGTAATAAATGGCTAGAGGCAAAACCGCATTACAAAGGCAACAATAAAATACTTACTGTGCGCGCACGCACACACACACACACACACAAAATAGTGATGACATAAGAGATCCTCTTAGAGCAGATGGGTACAGTTAGGAAAGGCTTAATAAAAGAGGATGTGTTTGAACTGCGTTTTAAAAGTTGGAAAGATGGTTCTCAGGAGAACGTATCAGAGAGGGATAGTCTAGGCAGGAAGAATAAGATGTGTATGGCACAGAAGCAGGAAACATAAGGATGTGCTCAGAATAGTTAAAGTGTATGAAGGGCCCTGTGATGGATGATGAGGTAAGCAGGGGTCTCATCAGTGGGGGAATCTTGTGGGTAACTTCCTGAAAAGAGATACTGTTGATTATCCTATATGTCTACATTTGAAATAGCTCTGATGTGCTTGCCTGGAAAAGGTGTCTGCTCTGTAGACTATTCAGTTCATGTAATAAGTCCCAGGGAGTAATTGGTTCTCAGACCACAGCCTGTACCCTAAAGAATTTTAATCCATGAATACTGGGCTTAAGAAATTGAACATTGAATGGGAGATTTTTTTCTGCAATTCAGACCAGTCCAGACCCCCACAGGTTCATTTCAGCCCATTCAGTGTGCTTGAAGATATAATTCTCTTGAATCTGGGGGTTTTTCCTAAACTTAGGTTGAATATTCAAAGGCAGCTGATGGGTTTTTCACAGTCTAGACCAAATCTCTCAGGCAATCCTAAGTACTCCAAGCCTTTTCCCAAAGCTATGTAGTGTGTATGAAGCCCGAGTGCAACTGCCTGATGAAGAAAGCACTGTGTCCTGCCTTATGGTAGATAGGAGTTCAAATAAATTCAATTTAATTTCATGTCATTGTATTTGAGCCACTACTGTGTGCTGTTACATCAGGCTAAGGGTGGAGTACAAAACTGAATCAGAAACAAATACCATCTCCAAAGGCTTTTGCCCCAAAATCAGGTTGGATGGTGCACACATATGCTTGTCCCCCACCACCAGTTGTATTACAGCTAGAAAGTAGTGGAAGACCAGATTTTTTTTCCCACTCTTCTTTTCTGTTATATTTATGAAAATGACATATTTACGTGGCAGCAGTTTCTGAAAGTTGTACTGAATCTGGACAACAATATATAGTGACAATCTCTACCATTGCATTGGCTGTGGTTTGTCCCAACTGTAAGATTTAGATAATCTTGAAGTTTTCCAACCATGTAATGTAGACTTGTAAGAATGAGAAAAAGAAAAGAATTCCATAAATGGCATAATCAGGCAAGTCAATTAATTATATGCTACATAGTAAACTAACCAAAACCTAGTGGCTAAAACAATAAGCAGTCTTTGTTTTTAATTCACAGATCTATGTGTCAGATGGATGTTTAGCTGATCTCTTCTGGGCTGGTTAATGCTAATCACTAGTTGCTAATACCATAGGTCAGAAATGATTCGATGGTAACTGATTTTTAAATAATCAAGAACAGAAACAAAAATATTACTTCCATAAGACAATCCATGTGATTGGAGAGTTTCCACCAACGCCTTAAAGAGTTGATCTGAAATCCAGCTATTTCTCAATCTCACTTTTGTTCTTCAGTAAACTAATCACTAATCTGTCTGGCAGTTGGCCGGCTGCTCACCAGGGTGACGGAGGTGACCACACCAGGTGTTGCTCATCCTCCAGCAGATAATCCTGGTCAGAGAGCCCCAAGACAGTGAGCAGAAGTTAGGAGGCCTCTGAGGATCAGGCTCAGAATGCGCACGACGTGATTTTCTCTGCATTCTGTCAGTCAAGGCAAATCACATGGCCGGCCCATATTTAAAGAGTGGGGAAAGAAACTCTTGAATAATGGAGATGCTATAAAGTTGTATTGCCAAGGGAATAAATACAGAAACAGGAGGAGAACTGTGGACCTTTTTGCAAGCTTCCACAGCAGAAGACTGAGGAAACTTAAAGTAGCACTGTGAAGTCTCACATTTTTTCGTCGTATGTGCTTTATAGTGCTGTATGATTTTACATAACAAAACTTGAAATAGTAATGTGAGAAATAGAGTTGATGGCTACCTACCCAAGGGTAGATTAACTAAAGGGGTACTTGAAATGTAGTTACAGAATGGCTAAACTGATCAAGGAATCCCTGGGTGGTGTAAACGCTTAAGCGCTCGGCTACTAACCAAAAGGTTGGCAGTTTGATGAAACCCAGCTATTCTTTAGGCTCCCTTTTGTTCTTCAAACAAAGAACCATAACAGACACAGTGTCATGGGTCTGGGAATGTTGCTACGTTATGAGAAAACTGACTTTAGCCTAAGAATAAAAGCCTGCACTGCATCTATAATCAGGTTCTTTCTCCAATATGTGAGAACAGAACAATCTGGCAACGCTTAGACCTTTGTTAAAAATCGCTCATTTCAGACCTACACTCCTTGAGATTCATGCAAGTGGTGTAATTGCACACTAAGTCTCAAAGAAGCCCTGCTGGTGGCTGCAGTCCAGTTATGGAGGTGCAAGTCAGGGATGATGATTTTGAGCATATGCTAAAGCTAGTGTGGTGGGAAAAAGGCAGGGCTCCTGCTGTCCCTGTTGATCCTTCTGAGGTGAAAAGAACAAGATTTATTGCCAGTTCCATGGCCTTAAAAACAGGCCAGCCACTCCATGTGTTCTTTTCTCATGATTGAAGGCATGGACACATATTGTGTACAGAGCTTGGCGTAAGCAAAATAACTCAGCTGACCAATGTTTACGTTTCGCTGCTGGTGTCCTAAACACAATCAGGATGGAGGCCTGGTGGCCAGTCTTGGCACACAACCCGGTGTTTGTGTTTGAATTCCCTTGGTGCCTCAGGCGTTAGCTTTCCTTCTGATTGGCATTACTGTCTGCAGCTGTTCCTATTTGTCTGTCACTACTGACTCCCCATCTTGTGCCTCTCAGTGATGGTAGTGTTTTATTTCGTCTATTCATTCATTCAACAAACATGACTGGGAAGCTACTATGCAATGAGCTTTTTAAAAAAAGCCCATTTCAAGATGCTATGAATATTTTCTTAATTTTCTGTGGCTAACAGCAAATAGAGGGAAAAACAAATAAATGTTCTTTATATTCTTACATCTTGAGGTAGCAGAATGCAATAGAAGAATTCTGAGACGGGGCTAACCAGCATGCTGAACACTTTGACCCTGGACTGTGAACAAAATGCAATGTCAGTTTTATCTCCCTGAGGTAGTAAACTTCCCTACTCCTGATGAAAACTCTGACAGGTCACATGGCTTTTGTTCTCACTCACTCCTAGATAACATAACAGCTTACAGTCTTGTAAATAAAAAACAGTATCATCTCAGTATGTAGAATATATGTTCAAGAATTCCATACTTGGCCTAACACAAAATCTTCTCCTCTTCGCCAACCCAATTGACTTCGGGCTAGAAGTCATTGTCCTTCTGCTCTCTGCTTGCCTTGGCCAGGTCTTCTTTCACCCACTAGCTGCTGTGAGTTGGGAGACTAAATGGTCCTTAGTTGAACGGCTGTCATCACAAGTTGGTTGTCCTCTCTGGCCCTGAGTTATGGTAAAGGCTGGCCCTTTTTCTCATCTCTCTTGGGCTCTGCAGAGGTTCCCCATTAGACTCCTGTCTCCTGAGAAGCCCATAACCCTGAGGATTGGATCTTTATTCTGGGTGGTAGCTTCATACTCCATCCTCGGTGTGCCACAATGCACTTTCTTCCATTTTCTGCTGAGGTCTCCTAGCTCTTTAAGGTAGTCCTGTCGTAAAGAACCCAAAAGTCTCATCTCAGCTCTCTCGCTGTGTATTCTGTGCAAACTCTGTGAGTTCAAGCCAATCCCAGTACAGCCCTCTTTTTTTTTTTTTTTTTATATTTTATTGTACTTCAGGTGAAAGCTTACAGAGCAAATAGTTTCTCATGAAATAGTAGTACACATGTTGTTCTATGACATTGGTTAACAACCCCACAACATATTAAGCCTCTAAATTCTCAACCTTTTTTTTTTTTTTTGATGAAAATTACAGATGGCCAAAGATACACCGTTTCAAGAATTTCTACATTCACAGTTCAGTGACATTGACTACGCTCTTCCAACTGTGCTGTTATTCTCACTTAAGATGAAGGCTTACAAAACAAAATAGTTTTTCATTTAACAGTTACTACACATGTTGCCCTATGACAATGGTTAACAATCTCACAGCACATCAAGAATATCCTTACTCCACCTTGTGTTCCCTATCACCAGGGGACTTCCTTGTCCCCTTCTGTCTTCTGGACCTTGTCAGTGGACTATTGTACCTCTTTAGTCTCATTTGTTTTTTTTTTATTTTATTTTATTTTATTTTATTTAAACACCATTTCAAAACTTTTTACTTACACATTTAAGTGATATTGACTATGCTCTTCCAATTGTGCTGCCATTCTCGCCCAAGATGAAGGCTTACAGGACAAAACAACCTCCCATTTAATAGTTACTACAAATGTTGCTCTATAGCAGTGGTCAACAATCTCACAATACACCGACAGTGTCCTTATTCAATTTGTGTTCCTTATCATCAGTTTCCTACTCTCCCTCTGCCTTCTGGCCCTTGTCACCGGACTCCTGTACCTTGTTAGTCCCATTTAGTTTCACTGGGCTGTCCATTCCCAGGCTTAACATCGAACCTCGAAGGTAACTTCACCTCTGAGCTGAAAGGGTGTCTGGGGGCCACACTCTTGAGGTTTCTCTAGTATTCTTTAGGCCAGTAAATCTGGTCTTCTTTTTTTTGGGGGGGGGGAGTTAAAATTATGCTCTACATCCTTCTCCAGCTCTGTCCAGAACCCTCCGTTGTGATCCTGGTCAGAGCAGTCAGTGGTGGTAGCCGGGCACCATCCAGCTGCAGTACAGCCCTCTTTTATCTGTATCACTGAAGCATGGAGGTGGCATATAAAGCAGTTTACCCAAAGACTTCCTCATGAGGCTTGGGGATAGAAGTTGGCAGGCTCCAAACTCCCACCCCAAAGTTTGGGAGCTCAAAGCAGAGTAAGAGCTCTCACCAAATCTCTTACCAGTCTCTTCCTCTTTATACTGTCCCCATTTTATGTCCTTGGACTGGCAGAGAAGTGTAAGAGCTATGTTCTTGGTGCCATTTTCTCTGAAAACTACCACACTGAGTGGAGTGTCTGCCTACACTTCCTCTACTATCTGCTATTTTCCTTATGATACCTCGGTTGAAACTTGAGATAGGCATAGTCCCATATTAATTTCCTATTACACTCCCTACATAACTATCTCAGTCATCTAGTGCTGCTCTAGCAGATGGATTTAGCAAAGAGAAGTTAATTCTCTCACAGTCCAGTAGGCTACAAGTCCAAATTCAGGGCGTCAGCTCCACGGGAACTCTTTCTCCATTGGCTCTGGAGGACGGTCCATGTCATCAGTCTTCCTTTGGTCTGGGAACTTCTCTGCACAGGAACCTCAGGTCCAAAGGGTGCACTCTGCTCCCGGCACTGCTTTCTTGGTGGTATGAGGTTCCCATGTGTCTCTGCTTGCTTCTCTCTTTTATATCTCAAAAGAGATTACATTAAAACACTATCTAATCTTGTGAAACCTCATCAGTATAACCTCATCACAGTGATAGAATTTACAACACATAAGGAGATCACATATAACCTCATCATAGTGATAGAGTTTATAATACGTAAGGAAATCACATCAGATTACACAATCATACATGACTGGGAATCATGACCCGGCCAAGAAGACAGATATTTTGGGGGGACACAATTCAATCCATGACAATAACTTTGAAGAAACAGTTTAATTTTCTGGTTCTACATTTTCTCCTTAATAAAATGAGAGGGTTGAAGCTCAATATCTAGGGTCCTTTCCTGGTCTCTAATCTAGTGGTTAGAGTGTCTATAGACAGTGTAATACAATGGCAAAAAATATATATATATAATATAGTTGTAAAGAGATGTAATTCCAGCTGTAATCCTATTAACTAATTGCAAGGCCTTAAGCAAGACTTTTAGTTTTTCTGAGACGCAATTTTCTCATATATAAACAATGTAAACATCTAGTTTATCTTGGACTAGATGACCTGTAATGTCTCTTCCAGAGCTAATTTTATTTATTTTTCATTTATTATTTCTGAAAATTTTTCCAATTACAAGTCCTATTTTGCCACACATACATATTCCATATTTGATCCATATTCATGCCCATTCCAAAGAAACATGATCTCACAGAATGCAAAAATTAGCAAACAATATCATTAATATCACTTGCAAATAAAATTACGCTGAAGATAATTCAAAAAAGTTTGCAGTAGTACATCAACAGGGAACTGCCAGAAATTCAAGCAGGATTCAGAATAAGATGTGGAATGAGGGCTATCATTGCTAGTGTCAGATGGATCTTAGCTGAAAACAGTGAATACCAGAAAGATATTTACTTGTGATTTATTGACTATGCAAAGGCATTTGATGGTGTGTATCATAACAAATTATAGATAACATTGCAAAGAATGGGGATTCCAGAACACTTACTTGTGCTTATATGGAACCTGTACATAGACAAAGAGGTAGTCTTCCAAACAGAACAAGGGATACTGCATGGTTTAAAATTAGGAAAGGTGTATGTTAGGGTTGTGTGCTTTCACCATAGTTATTAAATCTGTATGCTGACAAAATAATCCGAGAAGCTAGACTATATGAAGAATAAAGCAGCATCAGGATTGGGGGAAGACTCGTTAACCTGTAATACGCAGATGACAACTTTGCTTTCTGAAAGCGAGGAGGACTTAAAGCACTTACTGATGAATACCAAAGACCACAGCTTTCAGTATGGATTACACCATATCATAAAGAAAACAAAAATCCTCACAACTGGATCGATAAGCAACGTTATGATAAATGGAGAAAATATTGATGTTGTTAAGAATTTCATTTTACTTGGATCCACAATCAATGCTCATGGAAGCAGCAGTCAAGAAATCAAACAACTTATTATGTTGGGCAAATCTGTTACAAAAGACCTCTTTAAAGTGTTAAAAAACAAAGATATCACTTAGAGGACTAAGATGTACCTGACCCAAGTCATGGTGTTGTCAATCGCCTCATATGCATGTGAAAACTGGACAATGAATAAGGAAGACTGAAGAAGAATTGATGCATTTGAATTACGGTGTTGGTGAAGAATATTGAATATACTATGGATTGTCAAAAGAATGAACAAGTCTGTCTTGGAAGAAGTACAGACAGAAAATTCCTTAGAAGCAAGGATGGTGAGACTTCCTCTCACATACTCTGGACACTTGATCAGAAGGGATCAGTTACTGGAGAAAGACATCATGCCTGGTAAAGTAGAGGGTCAGCCAAAAAGAGGAAGACCCTCAGTGAGATGGACTGACACAGTGGCTGCCACTATGGGCTCAACCATTGTGAGGAGTGCACATGGGCAGCGTTTTGGTCTGTTCTATATAGGGTTGCTACGAGTCGGAACCAACTCCACAACACCTAACAACAACAACGCACACAAAAAAAGATTTTAAACAGGAAAAAAATAATTCAAATTGCACAGAATTTAGCTAAGAACCTCCTGGCTAGCAAAAACATAATAGAATAGGTATGGTTTATGGCCATCAACCTTTGGGGAGGCTGCATGGTGTGATAAATAATGGGCTATTTTTGGAACCTAAAAACTTGGTTTCTAGTTCTTTACCTCTTACCCAACTATATGAGCACAGATCAATCACAAAATCTTTTTGCACTTCATTAATAATAGTAATATCTACCTAATGGAGTGGATTTGAGGACCATATGAGATAAATATGAAACCAATTCTTAAACGGGAGTTATGAAACAAATGTCGGTTTCAATACTTAAATACACTCAATAATGGTGAAAGAAAACAAGTATTTTTCCTCCTTATCCAGAATGGTGATGGGAGAGTAACTCAGTGATTATCCCCAGGATCTGTAAGGTGATTGTGGAGCAGCACATAATAGAACCAGAAGTAGGAGGGGCATGAAAAGGGGTTTCTAACCTTGGACCAGAGAGTGAAATAGGTCTTGGATGTTAGTGAGGGATGCATTCCAAGAATTTTGTAAATCTGCTAACTAGAAATATTTGTCCCATCTCTTGGTTTTCTCTCAAATCACATTTCAGTCAAGCCACATGTTTCCTGTGAATATCCTCATGTGAGCAATTGGAGCATTGACTAGAACATTCCAGTCATACCTTATCTTGTTTCCACAGAGAACGAGGTATCTTGTTCTTATCACTCACCCAGTTCTCCACTGAAATCAATATTGCACTCCAATGTACACAAAATTGCTGTCTCATTAAGAACCATCACTATTTCAGACTTCTTGATATTTATTTTGCTTTCAAACTCATCAATAGGCTTTTTTTTTTTTTTTTTTTGTACAGGTAATATGAAAGGAAAAACCGTTTTTACTGTTAGTTTTCCTTTTTGAACCTTTAAGAAGAATTACTATGGAAGTTTATTTACTAACTAGGTGGGACACTATTATTCTTTAGCGTGTGACTCAAATCCATGCTTTTGCAAAATGACAGCTATCATCTAACACATCCTAAAATCCTCAAGACTCTGACCATCAGATCCTCCAGTCCCAAGGTTGTAGTAACATACTCGGAAGTTCTACCATTATTACATTGCCCTATTAATTCAATTTCCCTTTTCCTGATCACACTTCTTCACAGCTCTCCCCTCAAAACTTTAACACCCCTGCCTTCTCCCTTTAGCTGATGATCTCACATTTTAATTAATTGATAAAATGGAAATGATAAGAATTCCTGCACCTTCCCAACATGAATTACTCATCAAACCAGTGACTTCTGTCCTGCAATCACGCCCTCCTGCCTGCATCAACAATTTCTCCTTCTCTACTGAATCATGCCTATCAGTAGACACACAGGCTACAGTATTCCCATCTTTGACCACATATCCCCGTTTATTAATCCATTTCTTTCTTCCTCTTCTAAACTTGCTGTCAGTACTTAGAATACTTCCCCCCGCCCTCATTCTTCTGAACTGACCCCTGTTAGGCTGTAATCCCTACCATGCCAAATACTCTTGTCCTGGTTAACGATGAACTCCTTCTTGCAAAGTCAGGTGCTTTCTATGTACTCATATATCTCAAAATAGGGAGTCATTGTGTGGTACAAATAGTTAAACACTTGACTACTAGCCAAAAGATTGGTGGTTCAAACTCACCCAGATACACCTCAGAAGAAATATCTGGCAATCTGCTTTTGAAAAGTCACAGCCTTGAAAACCCTATGGAGCAGTTCTACTCTGAACACATGGGGTTGCCGTGAGTCAGAATTGACTCAATGGCACTGATTTAGCTTTTCAATTTTATTTATCAAAGTATTCACTCTTAGTCAAATAACATTTTCACAGTTGATTGTTTCTTGCTTCTTTAAAACCTCTTGTCTCTTGGCTTCTGGGAAACCATGCTCTCTTGGTTTGTTTCTGTCTTAGTTACCTAGTGCTGCTGTGACAGAAATACCACAAGTGGATGGCTTTAACAAACAGAAGCTTATTTTCTCACAGACTAGTAGGCTAGAAGTTCAAATTCAGGGTGTCAACTCCAGGGGAAGGTTTTCTCTCTCTCTGTCAGCTTTGGAGGAAGGTCATGCCATCAATCTTCCCCTGAACTAGGAGATTCTCAGCACAGGGACCCCAGGTCCAAAGGACATGCTCTTCTCCTGGCACTACTTTCTTGATGGTATGAGGTTCCCATGTCTTTCTGCTTGCTTCTTTCTTTTATATCTCAAAAGAGATCGATTTAAGACACATCTTAATCTTGTAGATTGAGTCCTGCCTCATTAACATAACTGCCTCTAATCCTACCTCATCAAAATCATACAGATAGGATTTATAACACACAGGAAAATCACATCAGATGACAAAATGGTGGGCAATCACACAATACTAGGAATCATGGCCTAGCTAAGTTGACAGACATTTTTGGGGGACACAATTCAATCCATGACAGTCTCCTAGCATTCTGACTACTCCTTCTCAGTCTTGTTGGTTCACTCTTTTTCCCTTCCCTAACCCCTAAATGTTAAAATGGCCAAAAGCTTGGTCTTGTACCCTTTCTCTTCTCTACTATACATACTCTCTAGATTATCTCACTGAATATTATGGCTTTAAATGAAACAAAAATGCAGATAGCTGGTAAATTCACACCTTAGACCATTATGTCTGCACTGAAGTCCTGACTTCTATATCTAGCACCTACTTGATATTTACATTTAAAAATGTAAAACAGGCTCCTCAGATTTAACATAGCTAAAACAAAGTGCTTGATTTCCAAGCCCTAGCCATCTTTTTTTTTTTTTTTTTGCCTTGCTCATCTTGATAAATGGTACCCCAATCTATGCAGTTGTTCAGACCAAAATCCAAGGAGTAGTTTATAACTGTTCTCTTTCCCTCACATCCCACATCCTGTTTGTCAGCAAGTCAGATGGACTTCATATTGAGAATATAACCTGTCCATTTCTCTATCTGAACTATTCCACTTTAGTCCAGGCCACTTCTTCTCTTACCTGGATTTAAGCAATAGCCTCCAAACTAGCACTCCTGTTTCTACTCTTATCTTTCTTCAATTTATTTCCCATTTACTGTGTCTGATAGCATAACTCTTATTAAGATTCTATAATGCCTTGCCATTGCTTTTAAAATGAAATATATGCAAAATAAACAAAATTCTGTCTTCTCACATGAAACAAATTCGGATTTTTTATGAAAGACCAAAAATTATAGATACTTACATCTATATGTCTATATAAATACACACATACATACACATGGCAAATGACTGTACAACTGAAATAAGTAAATCAATGAAACAAGTCAGAAATATTCATTTTTTATTTCCAGTAATAAGTTATTTTTTAAATATAAAACCATCTCAGATATATAACAAAGATGAAGGCAAAATTGTCATAAGATTTTAAAACGATATGAGACTTCTAAGAAATTATGTGCTTGGAGCAAATTGTTTCAGGTTAAGGGCCCAGATTCCTAGAAAAGGATATCCAGGCTCAACTTCCATTAGAGGGACTTTGATAGAAAAAAAATGACAATGGCAAGTAATGATGTACACTCAATGAGTTTTCTTGTATCAACCAGTCCCCTTTTGCTACGGCCCAAATCAAAGCTCTTCATGTCATTCATCATGGAACTGGAAGGGTTCAAGAAGCTACACTCTATATTATAAAGCTTTTAAAGGACATTACAAGCCTTATTTCCTTAGTCAGGCTCTGTATGGCCCATATAAACTAACGTCAAATTTATCAAAACAATCAAACCTTCCAGAAATCATAAAGAGTGTGAAAATCATCATTCACAAACAACCTGTCTTTTTTTTTCATAGACATTTGTAGCTACTGGTGAGCCTAAGCCCTTTGTAATCTTCCCCCTACCCCCGTGCATGAATAATGGCACATTACTCAGGGTTAAAAAACATCCCACCTTCCCAGGCACTTCAATTTGAAATCAAGATAGTGCTTCAGTGTTTGTTCAAAAAAAAGAGAAAACTGTTGCCATAGAGTCGATTCCAGTATTTGCTTAGTGACTATCAAATGCACTCAACTCTCAGAAAACATTCCTGCATCACATCTTATACTGGGCTTTTGGCCAAAATTTCTTGTCATATATGTTCCCACTGGCCTCTATAAGGGGGAAGTGACTTTACCAGAAATCTTGATTAACAAGGAAATGATTAGGAAACTGCCTAGCCTTTCCCTCTTATGCTGAATAAAACAAGCAAAACATATCACATCTCTAAATGGATGGAAAAAAAAAAACCCTGCCTAAAAGGTTGCTATTAACTACTGAAGTAATGAGAAATATTTCCCTCTAGGCTAGTCTTCCCATCTCAGATTTCTCACCCCCGTGAGGGAATGGGCCAACCCACAATGAAGCAAAGCCACTCACTCTCCAGCCACAACAATTGCTGGTACAGAGCCACAGAACGAGCGCTGTGGGAAAGCAATCAAGACAGCAGAGAGTTCATTTTCTGCTGTCAGAATAAAGCTTCATAACTCACGAATGTGAGGAATTGACAAGGAAACTTGCAGTCAAATCAGTTTCTACTCATCAAAGAGTCTCCTTACCCCTGGAAATGATACCAACTTCAAACCCAATCACAATCTGGTTCATTTCCTGTTGCTTAAAGAAATGTCTGTTCGAAATATTTTCATTTTAATGGTTTTAACATGAATGTCCTCCTCACCATTATAAGTTCACCCTTCATATTTGGAAGATTAACCTTCTTACAATGGTGAAATAATTGGGAATATAACCCTATAGGGTAAGAGAAAGTTCTGGGTATGTATGTATGTAATTGTATGTATGTTTGTGAGTGTGTGTGTGCACGCATATGTGGGGGAGTGAGGGGAGAAGGGAAGGGAAGGGAAAGGAAAGGAAAGGAAAGGAAAGGAAAGAAAGGGAAAAGAAGAAGAGAAACCAACTGCAAAATAAAGGAGATCAACAGAGTAGAAAGATTTCCCAGCTCTCCAAATGAAATCAGCCATAAATAAATGTAAAATGAATGAGGCAATAGGGAACTCTGAGCCCCCAAGGTTGCTCTGTTAGCTATATACCTCCTTCCAATATCATTCTATTATTCATATCAGTAGGCAAGGTTTTCAGAATAGAGTGGAAGCAAATGTTCTAGCCAGGAAATCTTTACCCAGTCAGAGTATGTGCCGACATATAACACATAGGTTAGGAGAGGCATGCATTTTGGTTGGTTGGTTGGTTGGTTGGTTGGTTGGTTTGTTGGATGATCAATGATGAGCTATCAACATTTTTTTTAAATCATCTTATCATTGTAGCTAAAGATAAGTATTGGCAAAATTGATGACAGAAACTTGCATAAAATATGTAGACCAGAACTACAATGAAGATAATGTATTAAAACGGTCATAATTTTGACTAGAGTCCAAGGAGTACTCACGAATTTAAGATTCAAAGCTAGGACTCTGTTGCTTTAATTACACATAACAGTATAGATGACTAAGGGTGCAAGAACGCAGATTATTGTCATTTTATGCCTTCTGTGGAGCCTAGTAAACTGCTCATTTGGGGTTTAAGAGTGAAGAGAACGGATTCTAATTCTTGTTTCTCTTTATGATGCAGTAACTACATATAGGTGTGAATATATTTTAGTGGAGTTGCTTTTTAGCTCAAGTACCTCCATCTGCACCATGGTGAATAAGATGTACTTTTTCTCTTTATTCTGAAAAGGCCAAAACAATATGCAGTGTGCTTCCGTTTGGCTGCTGCCTATTCTGAAAATGCGAGAATAATCATTTAAAATATATTTTTGCAGGAATGAAGGATTGCAAGGACTCAGACAGAAAGTGGCAAAGTTGTTCACTAAGTGATGGTTATGTGCACACATTACATGAATCTTCCAAAGAAAAGGGAACATTGAGAGCTCAGTAGGACCACTCATTCAATGCTCAAAATTGCAGGTTTTATAGGTCTTCAACTAATATTGGCATATATTATTGCAACAAATGCAAATCATCTGTTTGTGTATATTATTACTTTCTGTTAGGGGGCCTGGTTACACAGTGGTTAAAGTGCTCAGCTGCCAAACAAAAGGCCGGTGGTCAAATACACTAGGCACTGCTCAGGAGAAAGATGTGGCAGTCCGCCTCCATAAAGATTACAGCTCAGGAAACCCCATGGAGCAGTTATACTCTTCCTAAATGGTCTCTGTGCTCAACGGCAATGGGTTATTACTTTTCTGTAGAATATTAGAGTATTGACCTACAACATGATCCTACTCTGAATTTGATGTACCCATGGGAGTAAAATATTTTAACAAACTAAGTTTAGTTGGGGTTGACCCTATTCCAGCTTTTTCTCTCAACAGCAATACATCCCAGACATATACTTTACAATTTTGTGGGACCAGAAGTAATAAAATACAATCCTGGAAAGGAAAAAAAAAATTTCCCCAGAGTTATTCTAGCATTTCAACAATTTTATAGAAACACAGACATTGCCATGTTAGCTCCAGTTTAGTGAAGTTGAGTGAACCCAAAAATAGATGAATCCTCTCCCCCACTGCACCTTAAAAGTTGTCATTAAACAAAAAACATATGTGTTGATTTTAGTTCCATTCAAAACATTTGTAAATTCTTTATTAGGTTTTGTTTCAGGATCCTAAAGAAAAAAATAATATTTTAGTTAACTAATAGACACTTTTATGATTTACTTAATGTTAACTGGCCATAGATAAGAAGTACATATAAATTATAAGAAGAAAAATATAAGCATATGTGAGAAGAGAATGTATAGGGAACTTGCAGGTCAATTTTAATTTTTTTAAAGTCATAAAACTTTCCAGCTACATGCCTTCCCCCCATTCCTATGGATTGAATTGTGTTCTCCATAAATATGTGTGGAAATCCTAACCTCAGTAACTGTAAATATGACTGTGTTTGGAAATAGAGGAGTTTTGTTATGTTAATGAAGCCCTACCAGTGTAGGGTAGATTCTAAACCTCATGACTTCTGAGTTATAAAAAGAGCAAAATAGACATAGAGACACATAAAGGGGGAAGAGGAAGACAGATGCATCTACAACGCCAATAACACCAAGGATTGCTGGCAGCTACTAGAAGCTGAAATAGACAAGAAAGGACCTCCTTCTAGAACCAAACCCCAAATTCAGTCTTCCAATCCAGTGGCATCGCTAGGGTTGATGTCACCCAGTGCGGTAACTCATGGTATCACCCCCTCCCCCATGGACTTCCTCCCATATGAGACCATACAGAATCCTTAGTAATGATTATTATCAATTTTAATCATACACTATGTGATAGATATAGTTGGATATTACTTAAATGTAATATTTCTTAGATTATATGAATTCTAACAACAAAATTGTAAAATATTTCTACGTTGAATTACAGCATTACTAGTAATTGAGCAGGTCTTTTTTTATTTTTCTTCTTTTATTTTAATTACTACTTCATTCTAAAAAAAGTTATCAATATAGGTTCACAAATACTAATTGTCACAGTGTTTTAGTAATACGCCAGAAAATCTGACAAAATCAGTGACTATAACAACATCAGCAGTAACAAAAACAATAGCATGTACCTGTAGCACATGCAGTTGAAACCACATGATTCGAAGCATCATTATAATCGGGTAATAAAGACAGCTCTGACTGGAGCACATAGAAGGTTCAAAAAGTAAATTTAGCCTTGTAGGTATATTGATACATGTAAGTTGGGCTTATGAAAAAATTTTTTGTTGTTATATCTAACTACAGGGATGTTTTTATAAAAAACAATAAATTTCTGTGGAAACACTGCACAAAAATTTTATTGACAGTCATTTTGGTGTCACCCCCCTCACAGTGTCAGCTGGTGTGGCCTGGCACCCCCATGCCTCCCTAGTGATGACACTGTTCCGACCTCCTCAACTGTGAGAAAATAAATTTCTTTCCTTTAAAGCCACCCTCACTTGTGATATTTCTGTTACAGCAGCACAAGCAAACCAAGACACCCATATTTCACTCAACACTGTTAAAAGTGTGGGAAAACAGCTGTCCGTGTGGTTTTAAAAGCAGGAGGAGCACTACTGGTGTCTCACAAACTATGAAGAGAAGGGTAGGAAAGTGTACACGGCATCTGGGTTAACGGATCTTTCTTTGGATAGGTTCAGCCTCCTTAGAAAGCAAGCTTGTGAAGAAAGTTGAAACCATAAAATACATTTCATCAGGCTGTTACATGTACATTGACAATTCCCACGTACAAAGTGTAATCATGGCCTGGAGGAACACAAATAATAGGTGTTTCATAATTAGATGCAATACTACTCCCCCTCAAAAAAAGTTCATGGTCACCCAAAACAATGAAATCTTAAAGTAAGCCTCATTTATTAAATGCCCAGTAAAATTGCTCTCTCTTTTAAATTTTGGGAACAGCATGATGAAAAAAAGATGAAAATCTCAGAGCATTTTAAAATACAGTGAAACCTGTGAGAGACAGAACTCCATAGGATTACCTTCTTTTCCCAGGTCTCATAAGTTTTCCACCTTTGAGAGGGTACAGTTTTACCACTTTTCTATCACTCATTTTAGTGGAAAATATTTGAGTTGTCCTTCTCTGACAGGTTTCTGTCTCTGTTCTGGCTTTCACTGTTTTACTGTACTACCAAAAATCACACCACAGTAGAATTCCCAAAATCAGCCTATTATGAATATAGTGGAGTGGCATTTACACACTTAACTTCTTAGCCAGTGTGATTGTACTTAGGGGCAGGAGTGGGTGAAGGTGTCAGCAAATGTCTATTTATCTTGTCACCCATTCACCCAGGGTATGAGAGGCTACACTTAAATGCAAACAGGAAGTAAAACTTCCAAGGCCCTGGTCATGGTGGCTTAAGGGCCGTAAACCATATTTTAACAGTAATTTTGAGTGGAAGGGGTTTTCATCTCATCTCCTTACTGAAGAATCTAAAACTTTAATTAGATGGGAGCTCACTGTATAATGAATTTACCTTAAAGTACTTAGAATTCTTGCTGCTTACACTTAACAACTCAGCTGACAGAAATTATTCTTGACAAATGGTTTGCCATTAATATTTAAAGTACAACACTTCAAAGAAAATATCAAGTTAAAGAAGGCCTTCATTTTTTGTTGTTGTTTTTTAACAAAATAACTGTTGAAACTGCTTTGTCAGATTGTTGGATATCCATATTTCCTATCATTTTCAGGATTCACATTGTATTTGAAAGAAAATAAGCTGGATCCTCCATCTGAAGGAGTGCAGGGGGCCCAGTTAACTCCCAATATGCAGGAGGGGTGAGAGGAAGACAATTAACCTCATCCTCTCTATTTCCCTCATCTCTAAATTTTCATTTTGTCCACTTTGGTTATTTAATTTTGTACAGTTCTTTGCCAAACATCATCAAGCACTTCAATTCCTTCATTCCCGAAATGCCCACCAATCTGTTGCTGTATGAAAAGGGATTTTATAAAAGGTTTACGACAAGAGATACCATTATATCACTATAGAAGTACAGAAAATACCTTAAAATTGAATATTTGGCATCCTTGATCTAAACTTACCAACTATTCTCACCTCCAGAGAACTTGTACTAGTTATTCCTTATACTTGATCTCTGAAATACCTTCTTCCAGCCCATCCACAACTACCTTCTTCAACTTTCATATGTCTCCTGATTTCTCATACAGGACATTTTTGCTATTTGTCTCACTCTTGGCTTTCTCCAGCCATTTCCTGAGGCCTAGAGAGTCAGATAAATGAGCTCAAAGAGGACAATACTTCCATAATCAAAATGGTCTATCAAGATTTGGGATAAACATAGAGAAATCTCTTTTCCTAAGAATTGTTCAAGTGCCTACAAGTACAAGGGTTACACAGGGACATAAATGCACGCAGTGAGTTTGGCTACAGTGAACTAGTGAGTGCACACCCCATCTAGAGAGAGAGTGTCTCATCAGGGCCAGCTGGTAGTTGCACTGTGAATCTGAACCCCTTTTCTAATTCTTTTTATTTTTCAAAAATAGTCTAAAGCTACAGATTATTCTGTGAAACCTCCCAATGGTTAAATATTGGAAACTAATTTTTTTAATGTTTTAAAATACTGTACAGAGCAAATACAAAATGTTTTCAGGTTACGGACTGTGGGATACTGTTTCAGGGGGTAAAGCTGTTCACTGAGGTATTGTTCTCTGTGTGAACATGTTAGATGAATCTTTCTAATGAACGGAGACAAGCTACTTTAATTATCCATAACGGTATAGATGGCTAACAGGTTTCAAGACATTTCTCATAAATATACAAATTTACCCTCTTAGTTATACTCTATATAAACCTATATTTCTTATCTTAAAAAGGGAATGCATTAACCTCCCAGCAGTTGCTCTGTACAGAGTTCAACTGGAGAATCAATTTAGAGTAGACTTTAAAGGGGGACTTGAAAACATTTAATTTTTCTCCTAAATACTCAAATCTTCTGTGTTCATTTGTATCAAATTCTAAATTAAATGAATCAAGCCCTTTTTACCACATACAAGGGTCATTCAGAGTTCCAAGATTCATCTCAGGAATTACAATAATTCTCTTGGTCACCTCTTGCTCTGAAATATAACTGCTGGCAGTTGCTATCCTCTTTTTGAGGATTCAAAGAACCAATAACACAAGGCCATTGCATGTTAATAGATAATAAATGTTTAAAATAAAATCAGGGGGACTCAACACACCTAAAACAGGAAAGAAGTCTAAATGAATGTTAGACATTATTTTTCTTAGGATTATTTCACCACAAATGCCCCTATACCCTATCTTACATCATTTCTTGGCTTACTCACATGCTCTCTAAACATAATTGTCTATCATCTTTTTTTTAACTCATCCAGTTCCAAGTATCCTTCCTGATTTCTCTTGTCTGTCTCTGTTTCATTTATTTTATTTTTTGGTTTGCAGTGGGAGGAGGGAAGGGGTTGTTTCACAGTTTGCTTGTTAAGGAGACTGTTTCTTCATCACTGAGTGGACTTTGATCCCTTGCTGAAAACCAGTTGTCTGTAGATGGACGTATTTATTTCTGGGTTCTCAATTATATTCCATTAGTCTATGTGTCTATCCTTGAACCAGTATCAGGCCATTTGGATTATTGTAGCTGTGTAGTATGTTTTGAGATCAGGGAGTGTGAGGCTTCCTGCTTTGTTCTTCTTTGATATTGCTTTGGTTATTTGGGACCTCCCTCCTTCCCACATAGTTAGTGATTAATTTTTCTATTTCACTAAAGAATGTTGTTGGAATTTGGATTGCACTGTATCTATAGATCACTGGGTAGCATTGACATTTTCACGATATTACGTTTTCCAATCCATGAATACGGAATGTCCTCCCATTTATATATGTCTCTTTCAGTCTATTGTAATACTGTTTTATAATGTTTATTGTATAAGTCTTTTACATCCCTGGTTAGGTTTATTGCTAGGTATTTACAAATGGTATTGGTTTTTTGATTTACTTCTCAGAGTTCTCCTTATTAGTGTAAAGGAACCCTACTGATTTTTATGTGTTGATCTTGTACCCTGCAAAGTTGCTGAGCTTTCTATTCAATCTAGAAGATTTCTTGTGGAATCTTTAGGATTTTCTATGTATAGGAGCATGTCATCTGTGAAGAGGGATAGTTTTATTTCTTCCTTTCCAACTTGGATACCCTTTATTTCTTTTTCTTACCTCATTGCTCTGGCTAGAAATTTCAGTACAATATTGAGTATGAGTGGTGATAATGGGCATCCTTGTCTCATTCTTGTTCTCAAGAAGGCTCTCAGTCGTTCTCCATTAAGAATAATGTTGGCTGTTGGTTTTGCATACATGCCCTTAATTATGTTGAGAAATTTCCCCTCTATTCCTATTTTGCTGAGAGTTTTTATCAGTAAAGGGCATTGAATTTTATCAAATACCTTTTCTGCATCAATTGAGATGATCATTTTTTTTTTCTTTACTTATGTGGTGAATTACATTGATTTATTTTCTACTGTTGAACCACCATTGCATTCTTTGTATGAATCCTGCCTGATCATGATGTAGGATTTTCTTAATATCTTGTTGAATTCTGTTTGCTAGAATTTTGTTGAGAATTTTTGTGTCTATATTCATGAGGGATATTGGTCTGTGATTTTCTTTTTTTGTGATGTCTTTATTTGGCTTTAGTATTAGGGTGATGCTCATTTCATAGAATGAGTTAGAGAGAATATCTTCCTGTTTTATGTTTTGGAAGAGTTTGAGTAAGACTGGAGTCAACTCTTCTCTATTTGGTAAAATTCCCCAATGAAGCCATCTGGTCTGGGTTTTTGTTGTTGTTGCTGGGAGTTTCTTTCTTTCTTTTTTTTTAAATGATATCTTTAATTTCTTCTTTTGTTGTAGATCTCTTTAAATTTTCTACTGCTATTTCTGTTAGTTCAGGTAGATATTGTGTTTCTAGAAATTTTTCCATTTCTTCTAGGTTTTCAAATTTGTACACTTTTTTGTAGTATTCTGTTATGATTCTTTATATCTCTGTTGTAAAGTGTCCAATTTTATTTCTTATTTTTGGTGTTTGCGTCTTCTTCTTCTTTTTTTTTTTTTTTTACTTTGTCAGTCTAGCCAGTGGATTGTGTATTTCATTGATCCTTTCAAAGAACCAACTTGTGGTCTTATAAATTCTTTCTATTGATTTTCTGTTTTCTATTTCATTTATTTCTACTCTGATCTTTGTTATTTCCTTCTTCTGGTAGCTTTGTTGAAATTCTTTTGTGCTTCCTTTTCTATTTGTTCAAGATGTCCTGTTAAGTTATTGATTTTGGATTTTTTTTTTTTTTAATATAGGTATAAATTACTGTGAACTTTCTCCGGAGTAGTTTTTGCTGTGTTCCAAAGGTTTTGGCATGTGGTATTTTCATTTGATTCTAAGTATTTTTTTTTAATTTCACTTTTTATTTCTTCTATGACCCAATAATTCTTTAGTAGTGTGCCATTTTGTTTTGATTATATATATATATATATACACACACACATGTATATGTTCGTCCTGTCATTGATTTCTAGCTTCTTTATGGTCAGAGAATTTGCTTTGTATTATTTCAATCTTTTTTAAATTTATTGAGGTTTGCTTTGTGGCCTAAAAAATAGTCTATTCTGTATAATGTTCTATGTGAGTTGGAGAAAAAGTTATATTGTGCTGCTTGCTGTTGAGTGGGATGTTCTATATGTCTATTAGATTCATTTGGTTAATAGTGTTATTCAGGTCTTCTATATCTTTAAAAGCAAAGATGTCACTTTGAGGACTAAGGTGTGCCTGACTCAAGCCGTGGTATTTTCATTCGCCTCATATGCACGCAAAAGCTGGACAATGAGCAAGTAAGATCAAAGAAGAATTGATGTATTTGAATTATGGTGTTGGGAAGAATATTGAATATAGCATGGACTGCGACAAGAATGAACAAATCTGCCTTGGTAGAAGTACAGCCAGAATGGGTCTTAGAAGTGTGGAGGCGAGACTTAGTCTCATGTGCTTTTGACATGTTATCAGGAGGGACCAGTTTGTGGAGAAGGACATCATGCTTGGTAGAGGGTCAGCGAAAAAGAAGAAGATCCTCAAGGAGGCAGACTCACACATTGGCTGAAACAATAGGCTCAAACATAGCAAAATTGTGCGGAGGGCACAGGACAGGGCAGTGTTTCATTCTGTTGTACATAGGGTCACAATGAGTCGAAACTGACTCAGTGGCACCTAACAACAACATCTAACTAACAACAATATCTTTACTGATTTTCTTTCTACTTGTTCTATCTATCATCAAAAGTAGTGTATTGAAATCTCCAATTATTATTGTAGATGTGTCTATTTCTCTCTTTAATTCTGTTAGAGTTTGCTTTATAAATTTTGTTGCTCTGGCATTGGATGCATAAATATTTATAATTGTTATGTCTTCTTGGTGAATTGTCCCTTTTATCATTGTATAATGTCCTTTGTCTCTTATAATGGATTTTTACCAAAATTCTATTTTGTCAGGTGTTAATATTGCCACTTCTGCTCTCTTATGGTTACTGTTTTGCTTGGTATTTTTTTCCATCCTTTGATTTTTAAACTATTTATGTCTTTGTGCCTAAGCTGTATCACTTTTAGACAACATATTGATGAGTCATTTTTTTTTATTCATTTTACCATTCTCTTCCTCTTGACTGGTGATTTAATTTATTTGCATTTAGTGTGATTATCGATAGGGAAGAAGTTACTGCAGCCATTTCGGTATGGGTTTGTGTGTGTGTGTGGTGTTAATGGTTTCTTTGTTCTTCTTTACTTTCTTTCCTGAGTTGTTTTTGTATATGTATTTTCTTTTCCTTTCATTTACTATTGTTGTTATTTGTTGGTTTTTGTTTATTTGTTTGTTTTTGTTTACTGAGTCTTTTGTTTTTCTTCTTTAGTTTGCTAAGTAGATTTACTAATTTTTCTTTGTGATTACTATGAGGTTTACGTTTATCATCCTACATTTAAAGCAGTCTGTTATGTCTTGAAATCACCTTAATTTCCTCACCATATGGAAGTTCTATAACTACACCAGTCTTTCCCCCTTTTTGTTTTAATATTGTCTACAATTACAACTTTATATCTCAGAGTCCCTGTAATCAGTTTTTAACTTTATTTTACTGTTGTGATATCTTAGCCTGGCTTGATATCCAGATGATACTGTCAGGTATCTTTACCCTAGGTTGTTGTATGATGTCACTGGTTTTTAATCTGAAGAACTCCCTTTAATATTTTTTGTAGGACTGATCTGGTGGTTACAAATTTCATTAATTTTTGCTTATCTGGGAATATCCTAATTTCTTCCTCATTCTTTAATGACAATTTTGCTGGATATATAATTCTTGGTTGACAATTCTTTTTTTTCGGAGCTTTGTATATCACCCAATTACCTTCTTGCTCACATAGTTTTGACAAGAAATCAATGTTTAATCTTATTGGAGCCACTTTGTAGGTGATATTTTGCTTTTCATGTGACACTCTTAAAATTCTTTCTTTGTCTTTGGATCTGGAAAGTTTGATTATATGTCTCAGTGAATTTCTCTTGGGGTCTGTCCTATATGGAGTTCATTGAGATGTTTAGAAGAAAATCTTCTCATCTTTCATGATAACTGGGAAATTTTCTACCTTTATTACTTCAAAAACTCTTTCTGTACTTTTTCTCTCTTCCTCTTCTGGGGTTCTTAACATGTGTATATTATGTCTCTGGATGGTGTCCTTTATAATCCATAAGTTTTCATCACTTTCCTTTGATCTTTGTTGTTGTTGTTCCTCATATTGAGTAATATCAAGGGTTTTTTCCTCTATTTCACTGATTCTTTCTTCCATTGTTTCAGTTCTACTTCCGTGTCTTTTCAATGAGTTATTTCTGTTATTTTATTGTTAAGCTTCTGAATTTCTAGTTGTTATTTTTTTAAAGATGCTATTTCTTTATTGAGTTTGTCATTCTGTTCTTGTATTGTTTTGGTGAATTCATTCAGATATTTAGAGTTGTTTCCATGTTTTCCTTGATCTCTTTGAGGAGCCTTAATACTGGTTTTTTTAAGTCTTTGTCAAGTTGTTTTATTATTTTTCTTCTTCAGAGAGATTGTCTGTCCCTTTATTTTATTCGTTTGCTTCAGCCATCCTCTCCTGTTTCTTCATATGATTTGTAATTTACTGCTGTCTTTGAAATACTGAGGTTTTATTTGATTGATTGTATATTTGTCTTTATTTATTTATTTTATATATCAGGAGCTAAAGCTTCTTCCCTTTCTCTTTGGATTGCCTACCTTTATATTATTTTAAATGTTGTTGTTTTGTGATATTGTCCTAGGTATGACTTTGGTGCTGCTAGTTGGCTGGGTGTGGTTTCCTCTCACTGATGGGTATGGTGGGTCTCACACACATGGGTCTTCTCTGCTGCTAAGCATGTATGTCTTCCTTTAGAAGACTGCTTACAGGTGCCAAAGCAGATGTGAGGCACCAGAAGTTGGAGGGTCAGAATCTCTCTGCAGCTCTGGAGGGACAGCATGATTCTTCTAGTTGGTGCAAGCAGTTAGTGTGACCTCTGGAGAGAAGGAATACTCAACTTCATAGTCACAGGAAGTTGGTGCTACCCAAATAAAGGAGGCAGGCCCTCCACACAGGAATGGATTGGCATCACAATGGTGGCAGGTGGCAAGGAGCCTCTGTGCATGTGTGAATAGCCTGAGGGAACATGTAGGGTGTGGATGGGGTGTCTCTGAAGATGGTTGGGGCAGGGGTGGGTAGGAAATGGGGGCACAAGAGGGCCAGCCTGAGCAGATAATCAGGGTGAAGGTGGGTAGGGCATGGGGGCACAAGAGCACCAGTCCATATGTCCAGGCTTGTCAGGTTAGGGCCTGCTCAAACAGGAGAGAGGGTGGCACAGGGATGATTGTGGGTGGACTTCTAGTTATTACTTTGTGGTTTCACTATTCAATGGGCATCTCTCAACTGGACAGGCACCAACACTCATAAGTAGTCCTATCTCTTCTTCCTAGCTTTCTTCCTTCTCTGCATTCACCTGGAATACTGGAGATCTGGACTGCCTTCCTGTACTTCCCTTGACACCTCTGTAAATGTACACTCCCTTTCTTATCAATCCCCTGCCCTGAAGTTCTGCCAGTCCAGTCTGCCTCACTTTACTACAATAGCTCTTCCTGGTGTTTCCTTCATTTCAAAGATATAGTACTCCTGTGCATCACCCTCAGGCTAGTTTAGACCCAACAGGCATTCTTCTCACCTAGTTTCTTTCCAGGTTTACACAGTATCTCTGCCTCCAATGTGTTTTCCATGAAGTTTCCCTCCTAGGCTCCTCACCTGGGGAAGTTACTTTCTACCATCACAAAATGCCCTTGCTGCATTAGGCCAGCCAGCAGGGAGTAGACAATCCTTGAATTTCTATGCTTCTGCTGTTTACATTCTAACTCTCCTTCCAATCAGTGCTCAGTTCATTTCTTCAACATTCAGTTTGATGTTCAGGAATCTGAAGTATTTTTTTAATCCATTTCACTTAGTTTCTTGAGTCTTTGACATAGGAGGATGTTACAGTGTACCTATCTAAGCCATCTTCTTAACCAGAAGCTATAAACTGTTTTATTTTGTTTTTAAATATAAGCTAGAGTTCACTGAAGACACTCTTCTGATATCAGTAAATAATTCACTGATTGTCTCAGTCATTCAGTGCTTCCATAACAGAAATACAACAAGTGGATGGTTTTAACGAAGAGAAGTTTATTTCTTCACAGTCAAAGTAGGCTAAAAGTCCAAATTCAGGGCGTCAGCTCCAGGGGAAGTCTTTCTCTCTCTATCGGCCTTTTCATCAGTGTTCTCCTGGACTAGGAGCTTCTCGGCGCAAGGACCCCAGTCCAAAGGACGTGCTCTGCTCCCTACACTGCTTTCTTGATGGTATGAGGTCTCCCTGTCTCACTGCTCACTTCTGTCTTTTATATCTCAAGAAATTGCCTCAAGACACAATCCAGTCTTGTAGATCAGGTCCTGCCTTACTAACACAACTGCCATTCATCCTCCCTCATTAACAGCATAGAGGCAGGTTTACAACGTACAGGAAAATCACACAGTACCAGCAATCATGGCCTAGCCAAACTGATACACACATTTTTGGGGGGACATAATTCAAACCACGACACTGATATTTTCATGAATGAGAATCTCACCTTCCTTGGTAGAATTCCACAATTAAGTCCGTGGAGTTTCCCTTTTTCCATACCTGCTTAACCAGCTTTCCTCAGGACTATATTCCCACACCTAGCAAACTCTAAGCAACTCTTGTTCTTTCTCTAATCACCCATTTTCTCTACAATCTATTTCCTGTCTTTTCATTCCTCTGAATACTTCTCTCTTCCTGTCTCCGACTATAGTCTTTATCAAGAGCTAGAAGGTAATTACTTTGGCTTGTTTTACTTCTCTCCAGTTCACCACTTCTGACATTAGCATTTAAAACATTCATTTCTCTACATGTGATAATCTTGTCTGTGACAAAATTCATAGCAAATAGAATCCCCAATAATTTGAGGAAGATGTTTTGCCATGAGAATGCTTTAATAATATTGTTTTCCATGGCAAACATGCTTTTCATGAAAACTCATATCAAGGCCAAAATAATACAAGGCATTAAATAATAGGATTTTTTATGTCACAATTGGAATTAGTGAGACTTTCAAATCTAAATGACATGCACCTGCAGATTAAAGAAAAACAAAGATAATGTCATTGTTTAATGTTTCTAAATAATTAAATGCTGAGGTACTGTGTGATGAGTAAACATTTGTTTCTTTGGACTGTTAACAAAACCATGATGCTGTACATAGGAATGTTTTTTTAAGAGGAATGTAAAGTCTCTGCTACAGAAATATAGACAACAATGATATACATTTCAATATGAAATAATTGCGGTTGCCAGATATTAATAAATTTGTCATTGAGAATCTCCGTGGCATCTCAGATTCATCTTAGATGTCAACAGATCATGAATATTGCATCATCACATGACTTTCCTGGAATGTTTACAAGATACAGCATACACATTTCTGTCCTTAGGATATTGCAGATGGGCAGGATATGAGGAATCCAATTCCTTTTATCAGATTCAGAAGGCAATTGGTCCTTAGGATTTCTGAGGCTTCCTGACACAAAGAACAGTCACTGTACAGTTCAGTGCTGTGACTGCTCCAAGAGGGGTCGTCTAGGCTTGGAGTTCTTTGAAGGTCAGGAGAAGGCTGGTAGAAGGATGTTCAGGGAAACAACAGCAAAAAAAAAGGTTTTTGTTTTTGTTATTTTTCAACTACGTACTTTGAAAATCCCCATTTAAAAACAAATACCATTTCCAAACTGTAGGTGCAGGTTAATATTTGTGATAATAACCCCTCTTGTCATTTACTCTATTTAGACTTGGTGAGTGAACACAGAGTAAAAAGAAATGACCACAGTGATTTACTTTCCTCTGCAACTCAGAAAAATCAAACCATGTATATGTGTATATACATACATATATATGTGCATGTGTGTGTGCATATGTATGTATGTGTATATATGTGTGTATTCATGCATATATGTGCATATATGTATATGTATGAGTATATGTGTATAATGTGTGTATGTGTGTATACATGTGTGGGTGTATATATAAATGTATGTGTGTAAAATGTGACAATTTGAATTTGGAGATAAAATAGATGAAGAAAAGTAGAACTGCACAATAGGATATGACACAGAGAATGTAGCTGACACACCTGCACAAAACTTTCTCCTCCATTCCACCTGAATTATCATTTCCATGTGTGTGTTTCTTGAAATTCCACCTTTTTTCATGAATGAATACCTTATTTCCAATTAAGAGTCATTTTTTAGGTACTATTCAGAACATAAGAAGTCCTTGGATGGCATAAATGTTTAAGCATTCAACTACTAGCCAAAAGGTTGGAGGTTTGCATTCACCCATAAACACCTCAAAAGACAAGCCTGGCAATCTGCTTCTGAAAGGTCGCAGGCTTGAAAACACCATGAAGCAGTTCTACTCTGCACATAGGTGGTCGCTTTGAGTCGGAATCAACTCCACGACAACTACCAACAACAACATTCAGAACATAAACGCATGTCAAATTTGAGGATGACTAGGACATTACTTTCAGAATTTAACAATGGATAAGAGTTAACTAAAAAAATAGTCAGTAGGTTTTGATCAACCATAATTACATGAACTAAAAATCTGAAGATTTTATAAAATGATTCATATTCTCTGCTTTAATCAAAGTATCAATAATGGAAAAATGCTTTTTACTGTCTGTTGAATAGACTACACTGGGAAATCAGATTAACTTGTGAGAAATATAAATATATGTCTTGCATAGCTAATAATTTTTTTAAATTATTTTTCAATTTTATGTGTATGAAAAACAAGTTTCTTGCTAAACGTATCTTCCAATAGATCTTATCAACCATTGTTTATGATCTATTCTTGGAGTTTCCAACTTGCAGTACCTCAGAAGCCTAGAAATTCTGAAAGATATTAAGTTCTACTAAATGAAATTGCCATTTTTGTAGGTAAAATAAATGATCAAACATGAGCAATCTCATATTGTTCAACCTAGAGTAACGGTAGGAGGGGTTAGGTAAAGTTATGAACAAATAAGTTAAGATTTTTTGAAGTTCAAAAGTAACACTAACATTAAATAATGTTGAGCCCATATAGCTGAGTAAATTTTTAGTTATCTTAAAGTGATCAGAAGTTACGAGTGCCAACTAAGTATACCTTTATTTACTAAAAAAAAAAATGAATATTATAAAATAAATACAGTTTGGTATACATAAAAATTATGTGTAGGAATTTTAAATTTGCATAACAATAGTCCAAACAACCTCGATATTCAAAATTAGAACTTTATTTTCCTATTACTGAATTCAACATAATTCTCAAATGTACATTTCTTTCAGCAAGAGAAATAATCTGGATAATAAATTTAGTCACTTTCTATTCATATATATGTTTCTTTTTGGATAACGAATCAAATTCAGAGTTCTCTACCTCTATAGTCTCCTTTTCTTGGGGCTAAGCTAAAGGTCAGGTATCATGACATTGAAGAAATAGTGTTCATTGTACAGACACTTATCCTCAGGCATCTACTGTTGATTAAAGCCTGCATTATTTTCTCAGCTGGAGAAAGGCAATAGATATGTTTAGAATAGTGAGCAGTCTTGTCCTGTTGAATCACATCCATCCTCATTGCCAGCATTCTCCCTTCAGTCGTCAGTTAAACCCTCTTAGCCCTGCAGTCTCTACAATGGTGCCCTTCATCCCTTACTATGATAATTCTGTGGCAAGAATAGCATTTTCAACTCTTTGCCACTTTTCATCTCATACTTGACTATACTATGAATATTTTCAAATCTCTTCCACATATAGTGGAAAATTTTAAATGGTAAGTAGGAACAGGTAAATTATCTCTGGACCTCTTCTAGCCAGACAGATATTCCTGGCTTTTTTTCTCTATTTCAATGACCCCATGTTGGCATGGAACATTTCACGACAATGACTTTTCTCATAGTTTCAAATAGGACTTGGAGCAAACAGGTTCTCCCATCTAGGGTTTCCCATTATTATCTCCACTATGTGATTGGTGGGTGCCGGTGGTACAGACTGTAAGGAAGAGAGTTCCAAACTACTGGCTAAACTCTGCTTTCCTCTCTCAAGCCCCTCTCACATTCTCTCTTGAGCCCAGAAGTGGTTCTTATTTCTTTATCATGTGGAAGTCAAACAGGACATATATCCAAAATGGATGTCAGAACAGACTCTGAAAGTTGTTCTTGAACATGGAGTAGCTAAAGTGAAATGAAGACATGATGAAGTAAAAGAGCTGAACAGAAGATTTCAAAGGGCAGCTCAAGAAGACAAAGTATTATAATGAAATGTGCAAAGACCTGGAGTTAGAAAACCAAAATAGAAGAACACTCTTGCATTTATTAAGCTGAAAGAACTGAAGAAAAAATTCAAGTCTTGAATTACAATATTGAAGGATTCTATGGAGAAAATATTGAATGACACATGGAGTATCAAAAGCAGTTGGAAGGAATACACAGAATCACTATACCGAAATGAAATGGTTGATGTTCAACCATTTCAGGAGGTAGCATAGGATCAAGAACTGATAATATTGAAGACAGAAGTCCAAGCTGCATTGGAGGTAGTGGTGAAAAACAAGGCTCCAGGAATTGATGGAATACCAACTGAGATGTTTCAACAAGCGGATGCAGCGCGCTGGTGGTGCTTACTCATCTATGCCAAAAAATTTGGAAGAGAGCTACCTTGCCAGTCGATTGGGAGAGATCCATGTTTGTGCCCCTTCCAGAGAAATGGGATCCAAATGGATGTGGAAATCATCGAACAATATCATTAATATCACACACTAGTAAAATTTTGCTGAAGATCATTCAAAAGCGGTTGCAGCAGTACATCAACAGGGAACTGCCAGAAATTCAAGCTGGATTCAGAAGAGGACGTGGAACAAGAGAGATGATATAATTGCTGATGTTAGATGGATCTTGACTGAAAGCAGAGAATATCAGAAAGATGTTTACCTGCGTTTTATTGACTATGCAAAAGTATTTGACTGTGTGGATCATAACAAACTACGAAAACATTATGAAGAATGGGAATTCCAGAACCGTTAATTGTGCTCATGAGGAACCTTTACATAGACCAAGAGGCAGTCGTTCGAATGGAGCAAAGGGATACTGCATAGTTTAGAATCAAGAAAGTTGTGTGTTAGGGTTGTATCCTTTCACCATACTTATTCAATCTTTATGCTGAGCAAACAATCCAAGATGCTGGGTTATATAAAGAAGAAAGCTGCATGAGGATTGGTGGAAGACTTATTAACAACCTGCGATATGCAGATGACATGACCTTGCTTGCTGAAAGCGAAGAGGACTTGAAGCACTTACTGATGAAGATTAGACAACAGCCTTTAGTATGGCTTACACCATAAGATAAAGAAAACAACAATCCTCACAACTGGACCAATAAGCAACGTCATGATAAATGGAGAAAATATTAAAGTTGTCAAGGATTAAAATTTTACTTGGATCTACAATCAACGTCCATGAAAGCAGCAGTCAAGAAATCAAAGTAATAGTGCATTGGGCAAATCTTCTGCAAAAGACCTCTTTAAAGCATTGAAAAGCAAAGATGTAGCTTTCAGAACGAAGATGCGCCTGACCCATGCCATGGTATTTTTGATAACCTCATAGGCACACGAAAGCTGGGCAATGAATAAGGACGACCAGAGAAGAATTGATGACTCTTAATTATGGTGTTGACAAAGAATATTGAATATACCATGGACTGCCAAAAGAACAAACAAATCTGTCTTAGAAGAAATACCGCCAGAGTGCTCCTTGGAAGTAAGGATGGTGAGACTTCATATCATGTACTTTGGACATGTTATCAAGAGGGACCAGTCCATGGAGAAGGGCATCATGCTTGATAAAGTAGATATTGAAAAAGAGGAAGACATTAACAAGATGGATTGACACAGTGGCTACAACAATGGGCTCAAACATAACAGTGGTTGTGAGGATGGCACATCACTGGACAGTGTTTCATTCTGTTGTACATAAGGTTGCTGTGAGTCGGAACCAACTTGACAGCACCTAACAACAACACATGCATTTATATGTATGTATGTGAGTATATATACATATATATAAAATAGTATACACTTTTTTTCTTTAGTTACGATATAAATGTGCACTCTGAGTCTTTCAATACTGTTAATATTGAAAGCCAAGTTGGGAAAATTTTAAGAATAAAAAAAAAGAAAGAAAGAATAGCTCGATGTGGAACATTTCCTCTCTCTAGTGTCAGGATATTATAATTAAAAGCCATTAAGAAATTCATATAGAACTTCTGGGCAACACGGCACTATAGACAGAAGCACCATGCTATCCCTCCACAGCAAAGATCTGAAAAACTAAGTCAAACAGAAAAACACGTCAGTTCTGAAACCCTAAGCATCAAATGAAGAGATAAAGAACTCAGCCAAGCACTGAATGGAATAAAAAACTGACTGAGAACAGAGAGTGAGGAAAAACACATGCAGAGGTCCCCTATCAGCTAACACAGCATGGATCCAACATCTTGGACTCCTGTCAGAGGTCAGTGAACAGAGGGTACCAGAAAGTAACTTCACGGAGCTTCCTGCAGGAGACCAAAAAACTGGTAACCAGCAATATATGCTTTCCAACCCCCCACCATTCTTCACTCCCACTTGGCCTCCTCTGCTTCATGTGGCCACAGTCTCTTTGCCAGAAAGCACTGGCTTCATCTCAGAGCTGCTTGGATTCCACCCACCCTCACTGGCCGGCTCCCTGAGTGCCATTTGTTGGCTGCTGGTGTTGCTTTTTTCCAATTCCTTAGATTTCTTCCTTACCTCTCACCGCCTCCCCCTCCTTACTCTCAAATACCTGGCTCTGTGTACCATCTTTGCTTCTTCCTGAAAGGCTGCAAAACCCCACTCAACTGTGAAACTGCTTCCTGGCCCAGGCCACCATGCTGGTGGAACCCTTGGAGCTTTTTTCTTTGTTTGTTTGTCCTGTTCTGTTTTGATTGGTTTGTCTGTTTTCTTTTTCTTTTCGTGGTCTGAGAGCCCCTTCTAGCCAGGTAGTACTGCGTGGCTTGGGAGCTACTCCCTTACTCTGTGCACATGCACAGTGGTATCCCTGGGGGCATATTTTTTCTTCTTCTTTTTTTTTTTTTTTTGGTTTTGATTTTTTGTTTCTTTGTTTTCTTTTCTTCTCTCTCTTTTTCCCTTTTAGTTTTTCTTCATTTCTCAATTTTTCATCTCTCTATACCTACATTCTCTTCTTGTCTCCTGAATACCTGGCACTGTGTGACACTTCCACCCCCTCTAGCCAGGCTGTACTTCATGGTCTGGGAGCAACTTCCACAGTCCTCGCAACTGAAATGGTGGGATCTCTAGGGGCTCGCTTTTTTTCCTTTACTCTTTTTTTGTTTTGTTTTGTTTTTCTCCATGTCTCAGCGTCTCATCTCTCCACTACAACGGCAAACTCCCTTACCAGTTTTTTGTTTGTTTATTTATTTGTGTGTATGTTTTTGGCCCCTGTTCCTCTCTCCTCTCTTTCCTGTTTCCCATACCCATCTTAGCTTCACACATCACAATCTCCCCCCTCCTTCCTGCCTACCTGCACTGTGTGCTGAAGATCACACTGCCAAGCAGCTCAGGCACAGCCTAACGGAACCCATCTGCACTGATTCCCAGACCACTGACCCTAGTACGTGCCAGAAACAACACATCCCAGCAACACCCCTTCAGCTGAACCTGCACTGCTGTAACATACCTGAGCAACTGACCTTAACCATTGAAGAAGAAGGTGAAAAGTATCGTGCCTACAGATGAGCAAACAACAAAGAACACCTAGCCCACCTGCTCAGACGTAACCAAATAAAACAAAAAAGCAGGATGAAACAAACAAATCTATAAAAAATAAAAGAAGAAAATAACTATTGAATGTACCAACAACAGCAGACAATATCAGAACATATACAAAAACAGGACAAGATGGTTACAGTAGGCATCCAAAATAAAACATCAGATGACTTTCCAGTAGAAGAAAAGGCATTAGAACTACCTGATAGGGAATTCAAATCTGTAATATTCAGAGCTATCCAAGAGTTAAAGCAAAAAGCAGACAAAAATGAGGAAAAAATTGAAAAATTCATGGAAAATACAGACCAAAAAATGGAATAATTCAGGAAAATAGTATAGGAACAAAATGCTAAAATAAATTCACTACTATTAATCTTACCAGAACAACAATTAGAAATCCAAAAGATAAACAACAAGATTTCAGAAACGGACAGTGTCATAGAAGGGCTGAGGAGCAGGTTTGAAACAATGGAAGACAGGATCAGCAAAACTGAAGGCAAACACTTGGATACAATTCTATTTGAGGAAAAATCAGAAAACAGAGCAAATTAAAATGAAGAAATCCTGAGAATTATGTGGGATACAATCAAAAGCAAAACTCTGAAAGTGATCAGAGTTCCAGAACAGGGGGAGGAAATAGAAACCACAGAGAGGATCATTGAAGAGCTGCTGACAGAAAATTTCTCCCATATCATGAAAGATGAAAAGCTGACCATAGAAGAAGCTCAACAAACCCCATATAGGATAGAAACCAAAAGAAAATCACCAAGACATATCATAATCACACATGCTAAAACCAAACAAAGAATCCTGAGAGCAGCTTGAGAAAAACAAAAACGCACATACAGAGGAGAAACAATAACACTAAGCTTGGATTATTCAGCAGAAACCATGCAGGCTAGAAGGCAATGGGATGACATATATAAAACCTTGAAAGAAAACAAAATTGCCAGCCAAAGATAATATATCCTGCAAAACTCTCTTTCAAAAATGGTGGTGAAATTGGGACATTTCCAGATAAACAAAAATTAAGGGACTATGTAAAAAACCAAAACAAACTTACAACTTATTAAAGGGAGTCCTTTGATCTTAGAATAAACAACTTCAGACCACAGGCTGAATCTAGGAGGCAGCTTTGTACCAGCAAAATACCAACCTAGGAAATGAACTCTCAAGGACTATCCAAAACCAAAATAATTACAACAGGGAACCAGAGAGGTTAATCTGTAAATGACAACAACATCAGAACAATAAAAGAGGGAATACACAGTGTAGGTAGAGAACTTTCTAATGGAGAGGAAGGCAAGGCGATACCTAGTAATAATAGACTGGTTCAAACCTAGGAAGATAAGGGTAAAATTCAAGGTAACCACAAAGAAAGTTAACACAACTATTCATCAAAATAAAAAAGAAAAACATAAAGTCTCAGTGAAAACAAAACATACAAAAACAAACAAAATGTAAAACAAATCCACAAACAAAAGGAATTCAGCACAGGAGATTACGAGGAAACAAAAAAAAGTCAGCACCACAAAAAAAGCACTACAAAATGACAGCAGTAACTAACATCTATCAATAATTATACTGAATGTAAATGGCCTAAATGAGCCCATAAAGAGACAGAGAGTGACAGAGTAGATTAAAAAAACAGGGACCATGAATATGCTGTCTACAAGTGACACACCTTAGAAAGAAAGATGTAAATTCATTAAAAATCAAAGGATGGAAAAATACATATCAAGCAAATAGCTATCAAAAAAGAGCAGGAGTGGCAATATTAATCTCAGATAAACTAGACTTTAAAACAAAATCCATCATAAAAGACAAAGAAGGACACTATATAATGATTAAGGGGACGATCCATCATGAAGACATAACAATAATAAACATCTATGCACCCAATGACAGGGCTGTCAAATACAGAAAACAAACTCTAACAGCACTGAAAAGAGAAATTGACAGTTCCACAATAATAGTAGGAGACTTCAACACACCACTCTTGGTAGAGGTCAGAACATCTAGAAAGAAATTCAGCAAAGATACAGAACACCTAAAGGGAACAATCAGCCAACTTGACCTAATATACATATATAGAACACTCAATCAAACAGCTGCAAAGTACACACTCTTTTCCAAAGCACATGGAATGTTCTCCAGAATAGACCACATCTTAGGTCACAGAAGAATACTCAACAAAATTCAAAATGCTCAGATAATACAAAGTATCTTCTCTGACCACAATGCCATCAAGGTAGAAATTAACAACAGGAAGATCAAGGAAAAAATCAATTACAGGAAAACTGAATAACACCCTGCTTACAAACCACTGGGTAATAGAAGAAATCAGAGATGGAATCAAAAAATTCCTAGAATCAAATGAGAATGAAAATACATCATACTAAAAACACTGGGACACAGCAAAAGCAGTCCTCAGAGGACAATTTATAGCAATAGATGCACACAAAAAAAAAAAAAAAAAACAAAGAAAGGGACAAAATCAAAACATTAACTCCACAACTCAAACAAATAGAAAGAGAACAGCAAAAAAAGCCCACAGTCACTAGAATAAAGGAAATAATAAAGATCAGAGCAGAAATAAATGAAATATAGAATAGAAAAACAATACAAAGAATCAACAAAACCAAAAGTTGGTTCTTTTAAAGGATCAACAAAATAGACAAAACACTGGCCAGACTAACAAAAAAAACAGGAGCAGACAAAAATAACCCAAATAAGAAATGAAATGGGGAACATTACAACAGAACCAACTGAAATAAAAAAGATAATAACAGAATATTATAAAAACTATACTCCAACAAATTTGAAAACCTTGAGGAAATGGATAAATTTCTAGAAACACACTACGTACACAAACTACCACAAAGTGATGTTAAAAATCTGAACAGACCCATAACAAGAGAAGAGATTGAAAAGGTAATAAAAAAAAATTCCTTACAAAAAAAAAAGCCCTGGCCTAGATGGCTTCACTGGAGAATTCTACCAAACGTTCAGAAATACTCGAAGTATTTCAGAACATAGAAAAGGAAGCCACACTTCTGAATTCATTCCATGAAGCCAGCATAACCCTGATACCAAAACCAGGCGAAGATGTCACTAAAAAAGAAAATTACAGACCAATATCTCTCTGAATATAGATGCAAAAACTCTCAACAAAATTCTATCCAATAGAATTCAGCATCATATCAAAAAAATAATACACCACCACCAAGTAGGATTCATACCAGCTATACAAGTATCGTTCAATATTAGAAAATCAATCAATGTAATCCACCACATAAATAAAAGGAAAGAAAAGAATCACATGATCATCTAAATGGATGAAGAAAAGGCATTTGACAAAGTCCAACACCCATATCTATAAAAAATCTTAATAAAATAGGTATAGAAGGGAAATTTCTCAACATAATAAAGGGCATCTGTGCAAAACCAATGGCCAACATCATTCTTAATGGAGAGAGGCTGAAAACATTCCCCTGGAGAACAGGAACCAGACAAGGATGCCCTTTATCACCACTCCTATTTAACATTGTGCTGGAAGTCCTAGCTAGAGCAATAAGGCAAGAAAAAGAAATAAAGGACATCCAAATTCATAATGAAGAAGTTAAACTGTCCTTGTTTGTGAATAATATGATACTATACATAGAAAATGCAAAAGACTCCAAGAGAAAACTACTGGAACTAACAGAAAGATTCAGCGGAGTAGCAAGATATAAATCAAACACACTAAAATCAGTTGGATTCCGATACACCAATAAAGAGAACGATAAAAAGGAAATCAAGAAAACAATACCATTTATAATAGCCCCTAAAAAAGTACAATACTTAGGAATACATCTAACCAGGGATGTAAAAGACTTACACAAAGAAAACTACAAAACACTACTGCAAGAAACCCAAAGGGATCTACATAAATGGAAAAACATACCATGCTCATGGATAGGTAGACTTAACATTGTTAAAATGACAATTCTACCCAAAGCAATTTATAAATACAATGCAATCTCGAACCAAATACCAACAACATTCTCTAAAGAGATGGAAAAACTAATCATTCACTTTATACGGAAACGAAATTAGCCTGGGATACGTAAAGCACTATTGAAGAAAAATAAAGTATGATGACTCGCACTACCTGACCTCAGAACCTACTATGCAGCTTTGGTAGTCAAAACAGCCTGGTACTGGAACAACTTCAGATACTTTGACTAATGCAACAGAATTGAGAACCCAAACATTAATCTATCCACCTAGGGTCACCTGATCTTTGACAAGGATCCAAAGTCCATGAAATCGGGAAAAGACAATCTTTTTAACAAACGGTGCTGGCAAAATTGAATGTTCATTTGCAGAAAAACGAAACAGGAATCGTACGTCACACCATACAGAAACACTAATTCAAAATGGATCAAAGACCTAAATATAAAGCCAAAAACTATAAAGTTCATAGAAAAAACAAATAGAATCAATGCTAGAGGCCCTAATGTACGGCATTAACAGGGACAAACCATAACCAATAACACACAAACTCCAGAAGATAAGCTAGATAACTGCAATCTTCCAAAAATTAAACACTTAGGCTCATCAAAAGACTTCACAAAAAGAGTGAAAAGAGAACCTACAGACTGGGAAAACATTTTTGGACATTACAAGTCAGACAAAGTTCTAATCTTGAAAATCTACAAGAAAAACAACACCTCTACAACAAAAAGACAATCCAATTAAAAAATGGGCAAAGGAAGTGAACAGACCCTTCACCAAAGACACATGAGGAAAATGCTCATGATCACTAGCCATTAGAGAAATGCAAATTAAAACCACAATGAGATACCATCTCATCCCAGCATTACTGGCATGAATCAAAAAAACTGGAAATAAAAAATGCTGGAGAGCCTGTGGGGAGATCAGAACTCTTATGCACTGCTGGTGGGAATGCAAAATGATACAACTGTTTTGGAAAATGACATGGCGCTTCCTTAGAAAGCTAGAAATAGGAATACCATACGATCCAGCAATCCCACTCCTAGGAATATATCTTGGAGAAATAAGAGCCATCACATGAATAGACATAATGCACACCCGTGTTCATTGCAGCTTTGTTCACAATAGCAAAAAGATGGAAACAACCTACATGCCCATTAACAGATGAATGGATAAACAAACTATGGTACATACACATAATGGAGTATTATGCAACAATAAAGAACAATGATGAATCTGTGAAGTATCTCATAACATGGATGAGACTGGAGGACATTATGCTGAGTGAAATAAGTCAATCACAAAAGGACATATATTGTATGAGACCTCTACTGTAAAAACTCATGAAAAAGTTTACACACAAAAAGAAACAATCTTTGTTGGTTACGAGGGATGGGAGCAGTGTGGGGGGAACTAAATAGACAAGAGTTAAGTGGTAACTTTGGTTAAGGGTAAGACAGTACACAGTACTGAGGAAGCCAGCACAACTTGTACAAGGAAAGGTCATTGAAGCTCCATAGACACTTCCAAACTCCTGGAGGGACTGAATTGCTGGGCAGAGGGCTGTGGGGACCATGGTCTCCGGGAACATCTAGCTCAATTGGCATAACACATTTAATAAAGACAATGTTCTACATTCTACCTTGGTGAGTAGCATCTGAGGTCTTAAAAGCCTGTGAGCAGCCATCTAAGATACTCCATGTGTCTCATCCCTTCAGGAGAAAGGGAGAATGAAGACAACAAAATACAAGGAAAAGATTAGTCCAGAGGACTAATGGACCACAGCTACCACAGCCTCCACCAGACTGAGTCCAGTAGAACTAGATGGTGCCTGGCTACCACCACTGACTGCTCTGACCAGGATCACAACAGAGGGTTCTGGACAGAGCTGGAGAAGGATGTAGAACAAAATCCTAACTCACAAAATAAAAAAGACCAAATTTACTGGCCTAAAGGAGACTGGAGAAACCCCGAGAGTATGGCCCCCAGACACCCTTTTAGCTCAGTGGTGAAGTCACTTCCCAGGTTCACCGTTCAGCTATGGAGTGGACAGCGTCATAAAACCATATGGGACTAATAAGGCACAACAGTCCAGGGACTAGGGCTAGAAAGCAGAAGGGGACAGGAAAGCTGGTGATAGGGAACCCAAGTTTGAGTAAGGATAGTGTTGATATGTTGTAAAGTTGTTAACCATGTCATAGGGCAATATGTGTACTGTTTAATGAGAAATTATTTTGAACTGTTAAGCTTCATCTAAAGAAAGAATAGCAGCACAATTGGAAGAATGTAGTCGATGTCACTGAACAGTTCATGTAGAAATTTTTGAAATGGTGTATCTTAGGCTATGTATATTTTCACCAAAAAAAAAAAAAAAAAAGGTCGAGAAGGGAGAGGGTTGACATGTCATGGGATTGTTAACCAATGTCATAAAACAGTACGTGTACTAATGTTTCATGAGAAACTATTTGTTCTGTAAACCTTCACCTGAAGTACAATAAAAAAAAAAAATAGAAAAAGAGTTAAATAAATAGAGTTTTAAGTAGGAAAAAAAAAAGAAATAATCTTTGTTGGTTACAAAGGATGAGGGGGAAACTAAATAGACGATAGATAAGTGGTAAGTCTGGTGAAGGGCAAGACAGTACACAATACTGGGGAAGCCAGCACAACTTGTTCAAGGAAAGGTCATGGAAGCTCCATAGACACATCCAAATTCCCTGAGGGATTGAATTGCTGGGCAGACGGCTGTGGGGACCACGGTCTCAGGCAACATCTAGCTCAATTGGCATATCCCAGTTTGTAAAGACAATGTTCTAAATTCTACCTTGGTAAGTAGCGACTGGGGTCTTGAAAGCCTGAGAGCAGCCATCTAAGATACTCCACTGGCCTCACCACTTCGGGAGCAAGGGAGAATGAAGAAAACAAGATACAAGAAAAGATTAGTCCAAAGGACTAATGGACCACAACTACCATGGCCTCCACCAGACAGTCCAGTAGAACTAGATGGTGCCTGGCTACCACCACTGACTGCTCTGACCTGGATCACAACAGAGGGTCCCAGACACAGCTGGAGAAAAATCTAGAACAATATTCTAACTCACAAAAAAAGACCAGATTTCCTGGCCTGAAAGAGACTGGAAAACCCGCTAGAGTATGGCCCCTGGACACCCTTTTAGCTCAGTAATGAAGTCACTCCTGAGGTTCACTGTTCAGCCAAAGATTAGACAGCCTCATAAAACAAAACGAGACTAAAGGGACACAACACTCCAGGGAAAAGGACTAGAAGGCAGGAGAGGACAGGAAAGCTGATAACAGGGAACCCAAGGTTGAGAAGGGACAGTGTTGACATGTTGCGGGGTTGTTAATCATTGTCATAAAACAGTATGTGTACTAACTGTTTAATAAGAAATTATTTGTCCTGTAAACCTTCATCTAAAGTACAATAAAAAATTAATTAATTTTAATAAAAATGAAATTCAAATAACTATGTTTTTAAGACAATTCCACCTTCTATGGTAATGATGCCACTGTTTTGTAAGTTATAAAGCAATATTATTAATATGTAATTATTTTCCTAGTACTCTCATTTGCAATGTTTCTTTCATGTGTTCTTACAATAACTTTGTAAGTTTTCTCAAGAATAAAATTAACATATGTTGAACATTACTAAGAACCATTATTTATGATTTATATCATTCATATTCACTGTGCATATATAGAACTATCTTGTTTTACACATGAGAAATCTAAATGCCAGAGTGATTTAAATTTACCTGCATGTTAAATGCTGGAACTGAAACTTATCTAGATCCTCCCAGTCTTTTTATTATATCACATCTTTTATATATATTGTATTTGAGAAAAATACACAGCATCATTTAAATAACTTTTAAACTATCAGATAAAGAGAAAATAATACTCAGAAATGTTAAAACTATGTTTCTTCAATTCAAACTACTAAACTTGTGCACAAGCATATTGAAGAGAAACATCAAATCCCCCTAATAACTTTTCATTATAGGACACAATTTATGGCTTTCTGCCATTTTATAATAAAAGTAAAGTCTGGTGTGCTAGTACTGCTCTAAAATCAATTTATACATAGAACACATTCAATACAAAGATGACTGAGTTCCTGTATTTCTCTTTTATCATTTGGCAGCAATTTGTATGAGACTCAAAAAAGATAGGATGAGAACTGATGGTAGTTATTTCTTCAAGATATGTGGAAAAAACCAAGGGTATTGAAAGCATGTGTCAGTTAAAATCATTCATTTTAGATTAAGCTCATGGGCAGCAGTGACAGAATTCCCTAAGAAGATACCTATCTTTAAGGATTAATAGAGTTTTATCCGAGGATTATTCTTCATTGAAAAAGCATTTTTTTCTTTTCCAGTAGCTCATTTGACAGTCGGTGTAGCCATAGACAGCAGTGGACATTCAAGTCTATTTTTCTTAGATGCGTGAATGCTGGACTGAATCTTTGGTAGGTTTGCAACTTATTTTGAAGGTACAATGAAATTTATAACCTCTGTTTGCCAACGCTCAATAAATGTGTCAGTTACATTTATCATTGAAAATAAGAGTTTTGTGGATACAATAATTGTAAGGTGGTTGGCAATTCCATTTATACAACTGACAATTTCAATTTCTGAGTTTTTAGTACCTATTATAACCTCTGAAGCCAAGGCCATAAGATTGTGTCTTTTCTTATGTATTTCAAACTATTTGGAGTGTTTTTCATCCTTAGTAATAGACATTGTGGTTATCCCTTCAACAACTGTTCCAAACCTTTATTGTGAAGCAGATATGTGGGTTGGTATGATTGGGTGGGTCCTGAGTGGTCTACATCCTTTAGGGGCAATTCCAAACACTTTGTTGCAGCTACTGTCGCAAAAACCCACACAGCAAATGGTTCTGGCAACCTAGAACCAATACAATTAATGTGTGGCATTTTCTGGAATTGGATCAAGATTTGCTCTATCTTCACAAAAGCTGGGATTGATGAAGAGAATGCTAGGACCACATGTTCAACCCTTCCTAGTTACGTGATTTGTGGATGTGACATCATTTTGCCACTTTGAAGGACACAGTGGGGTTTAGAAATAAACCTTACCCAAGATTTTTGTCTTTCCCCTCTGTTCTAAGAGATAATCTCTAGAACCTTGGCATTTCCCTAATTGTTTAAGTGTCCTAGATAGGAACTCAAGACCTAGGAAGCCAGAGAACCCTACCTCATGAAGATTACCTTATGACAACATGGCCAGAGAAACCCACCTCGTGATCACCTCATGATATTGACTGACCTCAGGCGAGAGGTGCTAGAGTTTGCATGACATAATGAGACCCCCTAATAAAAGCTTTGGACATTGAATCTCCAGCAGCTTCCTGGTAGGCATAAAACAGCTGCTGTTAGGAAGGTGATGCTCCTTCCTCCTTGGGACATGGAAGGCTCCTTTCAAACCTCACCTTATGCATCTCTGCTTTATGCAGATCCTGCTCTGTGCTCTTTGTGATGAATCTGTAATTGCAGATATAGTGCTTTCTGTGAGTTCTGTGAGTCTTTCTAGTGAATTATCCAACCTGAGGGAATACTGGGAGCCAGCAGATTAGAAGTGAAGGGAGCCCTGGGGACTCCCAAACTTGCAGCTGGTGTCTGAAATCTTGGGCCTAATTGGAAGTTTAGAGGACTGTGTCCTTTATCTTGTGAACTCTGACCTAGCTCCAGGTGGTTAAGATCAGAGAAAGAAGTGCTATATATATGCTGCTGGGGTCGGAATTGAACAGAGAAGTGAAAAACAAGGATTTGATATTTATCTATTCAGACACCAATTCAAACATAATATGGAAACAGAGTAGACCAGAGACCTGACCAAACCATGCCTGAACACTATCTCTCTGAAACTTTTATATGAATAAATTCCTTTATAATTTAAGCCTCTTTAAGATAAGATTTAGTATAACAAGTCAAATAGTCATAACTGATTCTCTCCTTAATCCATAACTAAAGTCAGAACAAATATTTCTGTAGCCAGAAATGTTTTGCCTCATAATTGTTACAGTTTAGTTACATTATCTTGTATTATTTGATGAAGGATTAAAGATAAAATGTTTATTTTTCTTATTAATTGGTTGAAAAAGGTTAAAAGCAAAGGATACTATATTTTAAGTCACCTACTTGGCTGATTGGCATCTTGTGTTCTGATTCTTTCTCTGTACTCAAAGAATCTTAAGATGAGAATGGTTTCATAATGATCATCTAGTCAGCAATACATCTGAGGCTTGAATTCCATTCCAAGTTAATAGTCAGCCGTTGATCACGCCTAGTGACAAAAAATCGACACTTTCTCAGACTACCTCTTCCATCTTTATTCAAAATTTGTTGGTGAGTTTTATTTTTACTCAAGATAAAAAATACAACTTTACTGAAAATCCTGTAAACTCTAAGGGCATCATTTTCCTTTCTGTCTAGATGATAACTTGTCAATTCACTGTCACTATAGGCAAAGCATTCCATCTTTGCTGGGGATATCACTTCCATTTTCATTTTAATAAATCCACTTTGTGCAGCTATTTTTTTTTAACTTAGTCAATTATGATTGCTGAGATAAAGGAAAGAAATTGCAATTCTCATAATTGCTTTTCTGTTCTGAGAAGCTAAAAATTACTAAAATTGGCTGTGGAAGTGACTGCTAGTTACAAGTGCCAATTATCTAGCAAGATTTATTCCCCTCTTCTTCCTTGCAGAAACAACTTGTACTTTGTTGAGCATGGTGAAGCAAGTGTTGTGTATGTGGGCCTGATAAAGAACCAGTATTTGTTGATTTTGTCAGTTTTCCTACTTTTTCCATGTTCTATTTTATTGATGTCTGTTCTTGTTTGCAGCATTTTATATCTTCTATTGACATTGGAACTATTAACTTTGTGGTTATTTTTTTCTATCCTGTTAATGTGGATCTTATATTATTGATTTACAATCTTACATAAGCATTAACAGCTATAAATCACTCTTTACGTACTGCTTTTGTTGAATACAACAAAGTTTTCTATGTTGTATTTTCATTCAGTTAGAAAGATTTTCTAATGTTCCTTATGATTTATTTTTGACCTATGCATTACGAGTTAACATTTTGATCAATTTCCTTATAGTTGCAAATTTTCTAGACATCTTCTTGTTATTGACTTCTAATTTAACACAATTATGGTCAGAGAAGGGGCACCTGACCCAAGCCATGGTGTTTTCAATCACCTCGTATGCATTTGAAAGCTGGACAATGAGTTAAGAAGGCTGAAGAAGAATTGGTGCATTTGAATTACGGTGTTGGTGAAGAATATTGCATATACCATGGACTGCCAAAAGATGAACAAATCTGTCTTGGAAGAAGTACAGCCAGAATGCTCCATAGAAGTGAGGATGGCAAGGCTTCATCTCACATACGTAGGACATGTTATTAGGGAAGACCAGTCCCTGGAGAAGGACATTATGCTTGGTAAAGTAGAGGTCAGCAAAGAAGAGGAAGACCCTCAACGAGGTGGATTGACAGTGGCTGCAACAATGGGCTCAAGTATAACAACAATTGTGAGGAGGGTACTGGACTGGGCAATGTTTCATTCTGTTGTACATAGGGTTGCTGTGAACTGGAACCAACTCAACAGCACCTAACAGCAACAACGTAACGGTCAGAGAATGTATTCTGTATGCGTAAAGTTGTTTTATGTAACTACGACTTCTTTTAAGGCCTAGCAAATAGTCTATCTTGGTAAAGGTTCTGTGTGCATGAAAATATAATATATTCTCTGCAATTTGTACAAGTGTCAAAAACTGGGAAGAATCTGGGATTTTATCCTATTTCCAGAAAGCTAACAAGTTAGCAAGCCATAACATGTTATGGATGCTGATAGAAGGCAAGAGCCTCCTCCATATTACTCAAGGTTTAGCATATTACTCACAGGAAGAGCAGTAGGCAGAGTACCAGCATGTGTGACAGATTCCTCAGCCCAAACTCCAACAGGGGGACTTGAGGAAGACTGGATGAAATCTGCACACACAGTGGGTTGTGTTATACAAGAGAAGCCCTGAGCTTAGAGAACCTGAATCATTTATAATGGGTGGCAAGTGCGTCTGCCCTTTGTTCCAGAGGGAGACGCTATCTCTATCGTCCCATAAAAACATCTTTGAAAAGTTACTCCAGGGCAAAGGCAGTCAGTGCCCCTGCCTCAAGACATGTAAAAATGCAGAAGCAACATGGAGAACTGTCCCTCAACCATATGTAGTTTTCTAAAAATGTCATGTTGGTTGACAACGTTCTCATCTTTTATATCTTCAATTTTTTTTTCTACTTGATCTATTGATTGTAGACAGAGGGGTGTGAAAATAGGCATGCGTGATTGTGAATTTATCCCTTTATTATTGTCAGTTTTAGCTTCATGGATTTTGAATTTCTGTTGTTAAGTGCATTTGCATTTAGAATTGTTATGTATTATTAATAAGTTTATTCCTTTTATCATTACCAAGTATCTTTTTTTCTAGTAATACTCTACCTTAAAAATTTACTTTATCTGATATTGATACAGCACCTTGAGTTTTTATATTCTTACTATTCTCATGGTCTTTTTCCATCCTATGCTCTTAACCTGCCCATGTCTTTATAATAAATGTTTTCGTTTTATTATAAACAGACTATAGTTGTGATTTGCCTTTTTATTCAATATGAGCTTATTTGCTTTTCAACTGTAGTGTCTATTTCATTTATATTTAACGTAGTTATTGATAATTTTGGTTTTCTAAAAATACAAACTTGCTATTTATTTTCTATGTTACCTTCTTTGTTTCTTTATCCCTACTTTTTTGTATTGGGGTGAATCACTTATTTTTAATCTTATATTTTAACTCCCATGTTGACATTTTAGCTATACCTATTTATGATGTGTGTGTTCATTTTTGCTCTAAATTTTACAATATGTTTCTTTAGGTTATAACGGTTGCCTTCAAATAATATTATATTAATTCATGAGCAGTGCCAAAACCTTAAAATAACACAGTTTTACTTATACAACTTCACTCCTCTTATTATATTGTATTTAACTTTTAAATATGCTAAAAATCACATACTACATTTTCATTATTTGTGCTTTACATAGTATATAGTCCTTACCTTCCACCTCTATATTTGCAGGATATTTTTGCTGAATATTAAATTCTAAGGTAGATGTTTATTTATTTATTTTGGTTTTATTGCTTGCTTGTTTGTTTGTTTCCTAATACTTTAATGACGTTCTATAGTCTGTTGGTCTCTGGTGTTTCTGGAACCATGCCAGCCATAATTTATGTATTTATTATCTTATATTTCATGTGTCTCATTTATCTCATGGCTTTTAAATATCCTCTTTATCTTTGGTTTGGAGTCATTTGACTATAATGTGATTGGGTATATATATATGTGTGTATATATATGTGCCTACATATATATATATACACAATATGCATACATATATACATGCAATATGCATACACACACATGTATGTAATTTTAGGTTGAGCTTAAGTTTCCAGAGAAATCAAGACTAAAACCACAAAGACTTCCCATCCACCCCCTCTCTTCTTTGCACACTGTCTCTCCTATTATTAACCTATTTCACTCACATGGTATATTTGTTAAAACTGATGGAACAATATTGACAAATTATTATTAACTCATGTCCATAGTTTACATTGCTGTTATTGTTATTGTTAGATGCCGTGGAGTAGGTTCCCACTCATAGCAACCGTATAGGACAGAGTAGACCTGCCCCATAAGGTTTCTAAGGAGCTGCTGGTGGATTCAATAAGTTTATATTACATTTGAATAGTTTACATTCAAATAGTTTACATTAGTTCACTCTTTATGTTGTACAGTCCCCTTGTCTTTGATAAGTGCATAATGTCATGTGTCCACCATTATAGTATCATACAGAATAGGTCACTGCCCTAAAAATGCCCTGTGCTCCACATGATATATCAGGTGAAATAAACTGAGGTTCTTTAGTTATAACTTGCTGTGAAGCTTTGTTGATGTTGATGTTGATGTTGATATGGTGGTAAAGGGCGGTGAGAGAGGCATCTTTCTATAATCCTATGATTAGGTCTCAGTCTTTTAGTTAGCCAGTACCCCTGGGTTGTGACTTTCATAAGACCTTTTCACCTCTTACATGAAACAAGAAGTCTAGAAGGTGCTAGAGTTGACTCTTTCCTTCCCTCACGTCCAAGGCTAGAAGGGGCTGTACTTGAGTATTTCTCTTCCCTCATGTTGAAGGATAGAAGGGGACTAAACTCGTTACAACAAAGTTGATTCCAACTCATCGCAACCTTATAGGACACAGTAGGACTGCGCCATAGAGTTTCCAAGGAGCGCCAGGTGGATTCGAATTGCCAACCTTTTGGTTAGCAGCTGTACCACTTAACCACTACACCACAGCTCCCTCCCCTGACATAAAATTCTAGAGGGGGGTTAGAGTTGAATATTTCCCTTTCTTCAAGTTGGCTAGACTCTGATAAACCATGTTGGATAGGCTCTGGTAAAACAGTTTCCCTTCAGGGCAGTCCGTTTTGTTAAGGAGAACAGAGCACTATTTCAAAATGGTTACTTTTCCCTTCCCCTGCTGTGAAAAGGGAGTATGAGAAAGCAGCTTCACGGAGCTTCCAGCAGAAGACAGAACAACCAGTAACCAGCAATATATGCTTTCCCACCCCACCCCCCACCCCTCTTCACCACCACTCAGCCTCTTCTGCTTCCTGTGGCCACAGTCTCTTGGCTGGGAAGCACTGGTTTCACCCCGGTCCACATGGATTCCACCCACCCACACTGGCCGGCTCCCTGAGAGCCATTTGCTGGCTGCTGGTGTTGCTCTTTTCTGCTTCTTTGGATTTCTTCCTTACCTCTCACCAACACCCCTCCTTTCTCTCAAATACCTGGATCCGTGGGCCAACTTTGCTTCTTGATGAAAGGCTACGAAACACCACTTGACTGTGAAACTGCTTTCTGGCCCATGCCACCATACTGGTAGGATCCCTGGGGCTTTTGTTTGTTTGTTTGTTCTGATTTATTCTGTTTTGATTTGTTTGTTTGTTTGTTTTCTTTTTCTTTTCTCAGCTTGGGAGCCCCTTCTAGCTGGGAAGTACTGTGCGGCGTGGGAGGTACTCCCTTATTCTGCACAGATGCACAGTGGGATCCCTGGGGACATTCCTATGTTCTTTTTTTGGTTTTTTTGTTTGTTTGTTATGTTTTCTTCTAATTTTCCCTTTTTGTTTTTCTTCTTTTATCAGTTTCTCGTCTATCTATGCTTACCTCCTATTCCTGTCTCCTGAATACCTGGTGCTGTGTGACACCTCTATCCCTTCTAGCCAGGCTGTACTTCACAGCCTGGGAGCAACTTCCCCGGTCCTCACAGCTGCAATGGTGGGATCCTTGGGGGCTTTTCTTTTTTTTCCCCCTAATTTTTATTTATTCATTTTTTTCTTTTACCCTTTTTCTTTTCTTTTCTTATTTACTTTTTGTCTTTCTCCATTTCTCAGTCTCTCATCACTCCACTCAAATGGCAAGCTCCCTTAGCACTCTTTTTTGTTTGTTTGTCTATATGTTTTTGGCTCCTGTTCCGCTCTCCTCTCTCTTCTCTTTCCCATACCAATCTTAGCTCCACACATCACAATATCCCCCCTCCTTCCTGCCTACCTGAACTGTGCACTTAACATCACACCCCCAAGCAGCACAGGCATGGCCTACCAGAACTTTCCCCGTACTGATTCCCAGCCTACCATATCAGCACTCATACGTACCAGAAACAAACCATCCCAGCAACTCCCCTTCAGCTGAACTTGTGCTGCTGTACCATACCTGAGCAACTTATTTTGCCTATTGAAGGAAGAGGCAAAAAGTATTTTGCCTACAGATGAGCAAACAACAAAGAATGCATAGCCCGCCTACTCAGACATAACCAAATAAAACAGAAAAGCAGGATGAAAAAAACAAATCTACATTCAATAAATGAGGAAAATAACTACAGAATGCCCCAAAGACAGCAGACGATATCAGAACATATACAAAAACAGGAAAGGATGGTTCCAGTAGACGTCCAAAATAAAACATCGGATGACTTTCCAGTAGAAGAAAAGACACTAGTACTACCTGATAGAGAATTCAACTTTTAACATTAAGAGCTATCCAAGAGTTGAAACAAAAAGCAGACAAAAGTGAGGAAAAAATAGACAAATTCATGGAAAAGGTAGACAAATTCATGGAAAATACAGACTAAAAATGGAAGAATTCAGGAAAATAATACAGGAACAAAATGCTAAAATAAATTCACAACTAGAAATCATACAAAAACAACAATTAGAAATCCAAAAGATAAACAGCAAGATTCCAGAAATGGACGGTGTCATAGAAGGACTGAGCAGGAGGTTTGCAACGATGGAAGATAGGATCAGCAAAACTGAAGGCAAACACTTGGATACAATTCTGTTGAAGGTAAAATCAGAAAACAGAATGAATTAAAGAAACCCTGCAAATCAAGTGGGATACAATCAAAAGTGAAACTCTATGAGTGATCAGAGTTCTAGAACAGGGGTAGAAAACAGAAAACACAGAGAGGATCATTGAAGAACTGCTGACAGAAAACCTCCCCCATGTTGAGAAAGATGAAAAGCTAACCTTCCAAGAAGCTCAAAGAACCTCATACAGGATAGACCCCAGCAGAAAATAACCAAAGCATATCATAATCAGCACTTGCTAAAATCAAAGACAAATGAAGAATCCTGAGAGAAGCTTGAGAAAAACAAAAAGACACATACAGAGGAAAACAATAGGACTAAACTCTGATTATTTGGCAGAAACCATGCAGGCAAGAAGGCAATGGGATGACAGATACAAAACCTTGAAAGAAAAAAAATTGCCAGCCAAAAATAATATATCCTGCAAAACCATTTCAGATATGATGGTGAAATTAGGTCATTTCCAGATAAACAGAAATTAAGGGACTATGTAAAAACCAAAACAAATTTACAAGACTTATTAAAGGGAGTCCTTCAATCTGAGAACAAAAAACATCAGACCACAGGCTGAATCTAGGATGCAGGTTCATACCAGCCAGATACCAACCTAGGAAATGAACTCTCAAGGACTATCCAAAACCCAAAGAAATACCACAGGGAACCAGAGAGGTTAATCTGTAAATTACAACAGCATCAGAACAATGAAAGAGGGATAAACAATGTAGGTATACAACTTACTAATGGAGAGGAAGGCAAGGTGATACCAAGTAATAATAGACTGGTTCAAACCTCGGAAGATAAGGGTAAATTTCAAGGTAATCACAAAGAAAGTTAACAAATCTACTCATCAAAATGAAGAAAAACAAAAAGTCTCAGTAAAAACAAAACCTACAAAAACAAAAGAAATGAAAAAAAATCCACAAATGAAAGGAATTCAGCACAGGAGAGTAAGAGGAACAAAGAAAACGTCAGCACCACAAAAAAAAAGCACTAAAAAATGACAGCAATAAACTCACACCTGTCAATAATTATACTGAATGTAGGCGGCATAAATGCACCCATAAAGAGATGGAGAGTGACAGAATGGGTAAAAAAACAGGAACCATAAATATGCTGTCTACAAGAGACACACCTTAGAGACAAAGACATAAATTCATTCAAAATCAAAGTATGGAAAAAATATATTAAGCAAACAGCTACCAAAAAATAGCAGGAGTGGCAATACTAATTTCAGATAAAATAGACTTTAAAACAAAATCCACCATAAAAGACAAACAAGGACACTATAGTGCTTAAAGGGATGATCCATCATGAAGACATAACCATAATAAACATCTACCCACCCAATGACAGTGCTTCAAAATACATAAAATAAACTCTAACAGTACTGAAAAGAGACTTTGACAGTACCATAATAATAGTAGGAGACTTTAACGCACCACTCTCGGTAAACTTCAGAACATCTAGAAAGAACCTCAACAAAGATACAGAAGACCAAAAGGCAAAATCAGCCAACTTGACCTCATAGACATATATAGAACACTCCACCCAACAGCTGCAAAGTACCCATTCTTTTCCAATGCACATGGAATGTTCTCCAGAATAGACCACATCTTAGGCCACAGAGCAATCCTCAACAAGATCCAAAACGTTGAGATAATTCAAAGTATCTTCTCTGACCACAAGCCATCAAGGTAGAAATTAACAATAGAAAGAGCAAGGAAAAGAAATCAACTACATGGAAACTGAATAATACCCTGCTTACACATCAGTGGGTAATAGAAGAAATCAGGGATGGAATCAAAAAATTCCTAGAATCAAATGAGAATGAAAACACATCATACCAAAACCTTTAGAACACAGCTAAGGCAGTCTTCAGAGAATAATTTACAGCAATAGATGCACACATCAAAAAATAAGAAAAGGACAAAATCAAAACATAGGCTCCACAACTCAAACAAATAGAATGAAAACAGCAAAAAAAAAAAGCCCACAACCACTAGAAGAAAGGAAATAATAAAGATCAGAGCAGAAACAAATGAAATAGAGTATAGAAAAACAATACAAAGAATCAGCAAAATCAAAAGTTTGTTCTTTGAAAGGATCAACAAATCAACAAACCACTGGCCAGAATAACAAATAACCCAAATAAGAAATGAAATAATCGACATTACAACAGACCCAACTGCAATAAAAAGGATCATAACAGAGTATTATGAAAAACTACACTCCAACAAATTTGAAAACCTAGAAGAAATGGATGAATTTCTAGAAATACAATACCTACCCAAACTACAACAAAGTGATGTTAAAAATCTGAACAAACCCATAACAAGAAAAGAGATTGAAAATGTAATGAAAAAAACTCCCAACAGAGTGTTACAGTAAAATGGCGCTCCAGGCAGAAGCACCACGCCGTCCCTCCACAGCAAAGATCAAAAAAACTAAGCCGAACAGAATACAACAATCCTGAAATCCTAAAACATCAAATGAAGAGAAAAAGAACTCAGACAAACACCAAATGGAGTGAGAAAACTGACAGAGAACGGAGAGAGAGGAGAGATTCATGCAGAGGTTCCCTACCAGCTAACGCAGCGTGGATCTGCCATCTTGGACTCCTGTCGGAGACCAGCAAACAGGCGGTATGAGAAAGCAGCCTCACGGAGCTTCCAGTGGGAGACAAAACAACCGGTAATTGGCGATATACGCTTTCCTGACCCCCACCCTACTTCACCCTGACTCGGCCTCCTCTGCTTCCCGCGGCCACAGTCTTTTGACTGGGAAACAGCGGCTGCTTGGATTCCACAACCCGAATGAGTGGCTGTCTGAGTGCCATTTGTTGGCTGCTGGTGTTGCTTTTTTTCCGTTTCTTTTTATTTCTTCCTTGCCTCTCCCCACCTCCCCCTCCTTTCACTCGAGTACCTCGCTCCGTGCACCATCTTTGCTTCTTCCTGAGGGGCTTCAGAGCTCCGGTAATTTGTGATATATGCTTTCCCACTCTCTACCCTTCTTCACCCACACTCGGCCCCCTCTGCTTCCCACGGACATAGTCTCTTGTCCAGAAACACCAGCCCACACTAGCTGGCTCTCTGAGTGCCATTTGTTGGCTGCTAGTGTTTTTTTTTTTTTTTTTTTTTTCCTACTTCTTTTGATTTCTTACTTGCCTCTCGCCACCTCCCCCACCCTTTGCTCAACTACCTGGCTCCCTGCACCATCTTTGTATCTTCCTGAGGGGCTGCAGAGCTCCATTCAAGTGTGGAGCTGCTTCCTGGTTTGGGCTACCGTGCTGGTGGGATCCCAGGGCTTTTCTTCATTTGTTTGTTTTGAATAGTTTGTTTTCCTTTCCTTTTCTTGAGTTGGGAGCCCTTTGTGGGCAGGCTGAGCTGCGTGGCAGGGAGACTCCCCTTCGACTTCCACAGACATGCAGAGGGATTCCTGAGGGCATTTCTTTTTACGTTTTTTTTTTTTTTTTCCTGTTTCTTTGGGGCCTTTCTTATTTGTTTGTTTTGTTTTATTTTTCCTCTATTTCCCTTTTTGTCTTTCTTCATTGCTCAGTTTCTCATCTCTCTATATTTTCCTTCTATTTCTGTTCCCTAAATACCTGGCAATGTATACCTCTATGCCTTCTAGCCAGGCTGTGCTGCAACACCTGAGAGCAACTTCCCCAGACCTCATAGCTGTACCGGTGGGATCCCTGGGAACTTTGCGGTTCTTTAACCTTTCCGATACTTATTTATTCATTATTTTCTTTTCTTCCTCCTCCCCTTTCTGTTTTTCTCCATTTCATAGTCTCTCATCTCTCCACTCCAACGACAAACTCCACTAACGTTCTTTTTTGTTTGTTTGTATGTTTTTGGCTCCTGTTCCTCTCTCCTCATTCCCATATCCATCTTAGCTCCAAACATAACAATCTCTCCACTGCATCCTGCCTACCTGCACTGTGCGCTTGACATCACACCACTAAGCAGCACAGGCACGGCCTACTGGAACCTGCCCTCCATTGATTACCGACCCACCCTGGTGGCTGTAGTAAGTGCCACAAACAACCCATCCAGTAACTCCTCTTCAGCTAGACCTGCCCTGTGGTACCATATCTGAGTGACTGACCCTGCCAGTTGAAGAAGGAGGTGAAAAGTATTGTGCCCACAGACAAGCAAACAACAAAGAACACGCAGTCCGCCTGCTCAGACATAGTCAAATATTTTTTTAAAAAAGGGATGAAACAAACAAATCTACAATCAATAAATGAGAAAAATAACTACTGAATGTCCCAAAGACAGCAGACAATGACAAAACATTTACAAAAACAGGACAGGATGGTTCCAGTAGGCATCCCAAATAAAACACTAGATGACTCTCCTCTGGAAGAAAATGCACTAGTACTACCTGATTGGGAATTCAAATCTGTAATACTCAGAATTCTCCAAGAACTGAGGCAAAAAGCTCACAAACATGAGGAAAAAATAGACAAATTCATGGAAAATGTGGACAAAAATTGGAAGAATTCAGGAAAATAATGCAGGAACAAAATGCCAAAATAAATTCACAACTAGAAATTATACAAAAACAACAATTAGAAATCCAAAAGATAAACAGCAAGATTCCAGAAATGGACGGTGTCATAGAAGGACTGAGCAGGAGGTTTGAAACGATGGAAGATAGGATCAGTGGAATTGAAGACAAACACTTGGATACAACTCTGATTCAGGAAAACTCAGAAAAAAGAACAAAGAAAAATGAAGAGACCCTGAGAGTTATGTGGGACACAATTAAAAGCAAAAATTTTCGAGTGATTGGCATTCCAGAAGAGGGGGAGAAAACAGAAAACACAGAGAGGATCATTGAGGAACTGCTGACAGAAACCTTTCCCAATATTATGAAAGATGAAAAGTTGGCCATCGAAGAAGCTTAACGAACTCCATATAGAAGAGACCCCAAAAGAAAATCACCAAGGCATATCATATTCACACTTGCCAAAACCAAAGACAAACAAAGAATAATGAGAGCAGCTCATGAAAAACAAGAAGTCACATACAGAGGAGAATCAAAAAGACTAAGCTTAGATTATTCAGCAGAAACCATGCAGGCAATAAGGCAATGGGATGACATAAAATCTTGAAAGAAAAAAAATTGCCGGCCAAGAAAAATATATACTGCAAAACTCTTGTTCAAATTTGATGGTGAAATTAGGTCATTTCCAGATAAACAGAAATTAATGGAATATGTAAAAGTCAAACGAAACATACAAGAATTATTAAAGGGAGTTCTTCCATCTGAGGACAAACAGCTTCAGCTCACAGGCAGAACCTAGGACGCAGGATCATACCGGCTAGATACCAGTCTAGGAAATGAACTCTCGAGGTCTATCCAAAACCAAAAGAAATACAACAGGGAATCAGAGCACTTAATCAGTAAATGACAACAACATCGAAACAATAAAAGAGGGAATAAACTGCATAGGTATAGAACCTTCTAATGGAGAGGAAGGCAAGGCGATACCAAGTAATGGTAGACTGCTTCAAACTTAGAAAGATAAGGGTAAGATTCATGGTAACCACAAAGAAAGTTAACAAACCAACTCATAAAAATAAAGACGAAAAACATAAAGTCTTAGGAAAAACAAAACCTACAAAAACAAAAGAAATGAAAAAAAAATCCACAAACAAAAGTAGCTCAGCACAAAGGAGTAAGAAGAACAAAGAAAACTTCAGCACCACAAAAAAAAGCACTACAAAATGACAGCAACAAACCCACACTATCAATAATTACACTGAATGTAAACGGCCTCAATGCACCCATAAAGAGACGAAGAGTGACAGAATAGATAAGAAAACAGGATCCATCAATATGCTGTCTACAAGACACACACCTTAGAAACAAAGATGTAAATTTATTAAACATCAAAGGTTGGAAAAAATATATCAAGCTAACAACTACCAAAAAAGAGCAGAAGTGGCAATTCTAATCTCAGATAAAATAGATTTTAAAACGAAATCTACCATAAAAGACAAAAGAAGGGCACTATATAATCATTAAGGGGATAATCTTTCATGAAGACATAACCATAATAAACATCTACGCACCAATGACAGTGCTCCAAAATACATAAAACAAACTCTCACAACACTGAAAAGAGAAATTGACAGTTCCACAACAATAGTAGGAGACTTCAACACACCAGTCTCAGTAAAGGACAGAACAACTAAGAAGAAACTCAGCAAAGATACAGAAGACCTAAAGGGCACAATCAGCCAACTTGACTTCAGAGACATATATAGAACACTCCATCCAACTGCTGCAAAGTACACATTCTTTTCCAATGCACATAGAATGTTCTCCAGAATAGACCACATCTTAGGCCACAGAGCAACCCTCGACAAGATCCAAAACGCTGAGCTAATTCAAAGTATCTTCTCTGACCATAATGCCATTGAGGTAGAAATTAACAGTAGAAAGAGCAAGGAAAAAAATCAACTACATGGAAACTGAATAATACCCTGCTTACATATCAGTGGGTAATAGAAGAAATCAGAGATGGAATCAAAAAATTCCTAGAATCAAATGAGAATGAAAACACATCATATCAAAAGCTTTGGGACACAGAAAAGGCAGTCCTCAGAGGACAATTTATAGCAATAGATACACATATCAAAAAAGAAGAAAGGGACAAAATCAAAACATTAACTACAGAACTCAAACAAATAGAAAGAGAACAGCAAGAAAAGCCCACAACCACAGGAGGAAAGGAAATAGTATAGATCAGAGCAGCTATAACAAAATAGAGAACAGAAAAACAATAGAAAGAATCAACAAAACCAAAAGTTGGTTCTTTGAAAGAATCAACAAAATCGACAAACCACTGGCCAGACTGACAAAAGAAAAACAGGAAAAGACACAAATAACCCAAATAAGAAATGAAATGGGGGACATTACAATAGACCCAACTGAAATAAAAAGAAGTATAACAGAATATTATGAAAAAGTGTACTCTAACAAATTTGAAAACCTAGAGGAAATGGATAAATTTCTAGAAACACACAGCCTACCCAAACTACAACTAAGTGATGTTGAAAATCTGAACGGACCCATAACAAGAGAAGAGAATGAAAAGGTAATAAAAAAAACTCCCAACCAAAGAAAGCCCTGACCCAGATGGCTTCACTGGAGAATTCTACAAAACATTTACAGAAGAGCTTGTACCAGTACTACTCAAGCTGTTTCAGAGCGCAGAAGAGGAAGCAACTCTTCCAAATTTTTTCTATGCAGCCAGCATAATACTGATACCAAAACCAGGAAAAGATGTCACAAAAAAAAAACGAAAATTACAGACCAATATCTGTCATGAATATAGATGCAAAAATTCTCAACAAAATTCTAGCCAATAGAATTCAGAATCATATCAAAAAAATAATAAACCACGACCAAGTATGATTCATACCAGTTATGCAAGGATGGTTCAACACTAGAAAATCAATCAACGTAGTCCACCACATAAATAAAAGGAAAGGAAAGGAAAGAATCACATGATTATCTCAATTGACACAGAAAAGGCATCTGACAAAGTCCAACAAGCATTCCTGATAAAAACTCTCGATCAAATAGGTATAGAAGGGAAATTTCTCAACATAATAAAGGGCATCTATGCAAAACCAACGGCCAACATCATTCTTAATGGAGAGAGGCTGAAAACATTCCCCTTGAAAATAGGAACAAGACAAGGATGCCCTTTATCACCACTCCTATTTAACATTGTGCTGGACGTTCTAGCTAGAGCAATAAAGCAAGAAAAAGAAATAAAGGGCATCCAAACTGGTAATGAAGAAGTTAAACTGTCCCTGTTTGCAGATGATATGATACTATACACAGAAAACCCTAAAGACTCCACGAGAAATCTACTGGAACTAATAGAAAGATTCAGCAGAGTAGCAGGATACAAGATAAACATTCAAAAATCAGTTGGATTCTTATACACCAATAAGGAGAACAATGAAAAGGAAATCAGGAAAACAATACCATTTTCAATAGCCCCTAAAAAGATAAAATACTTAGGAATAAATCTGACCAGGGATGTAAAAGACCTATACAAAGAAAACTGCAAAACACTACTGCAAGAAACGCAAAGGGATCTACATAAATGCAAAAAGATACCATGTTCATGGATAGGTAGACTCAACATTGTGAAAATGACAATTCTACCCAAAGCAATTTACAAATACAATACAATCCCGATCCAAATACCAACAACATTCTTCAAAGAGATGGAAAAACTAATCATTAACTTTATATGGAAAGGCAAGAAGCCCCGAATAAGTAAAGCACTACTGAAGAAGAAGAATAAAGTTGGAGGACTCACACTACCTGACTTCAGAACCTACTATACAGCTACAGTAGTCAAAACAGCCTGGTACTTGCACAACGACAGATACATTGACCAATGGAACAGAATTGAGAACCCAGATGTAAATCCATGCACCTATGGTCACCTGATCTTCGACAAGGGCCCAAAGTCCATCAAATGAGGAAAAGACAGTCTTTTTAACAAATGGTGCTGGAAAAACTGGATATCCATCTGCAAAAAAATGAAACAGGACCCATACCTCAAACCGTATAGAAAAACTACTTCAAAATGGATCAAAGACCTGAATATAAAGCCAAAAACTAAAAAGTTCATAGAAGAAAAAATAGGATCAACACTAGAGACCCTAATACATGGCATTAACAGGATACAAACCATAACCATCAATGCACAAAACCCAATAGATAAGCTAGATAACTGGGATATTCTAAAAATCAAACACATATGCTCTTCAAAAGACTTCACCAAAAGAGTAAAAAGAGAACCTACAGACTGGGAAAAAATTTTTGCACAGTACAAGTCAGACAAAGATCTAATCTCCATAATCTACAAGAAAATCCAAGACCTCTACAACAAAAAGACAAATAATCCTATTAAAAAATAGGCAAACGAAATGAACAGACACTTCACCGAAGAAGACATTCAAATGTTCAACAGACACATGAGGTAATGCTCCCGATCACTAGCCATTAGAGAAATGCAAATTAAAACCACAATGAGATACCATCTCACCCCGGCATTACTGGCACGAATCAAAAACACTGGAAATAACAAATGTTGGAGGGGCTGCAGGGAGATCAGAACACTTATGCACCGCTGGTGGGAATTCAAAATGATACAACCATTTTGGAAACTGAGATGGTGCTTCCTCAGAAAGCTAGAAATAGACATACCATTCAATCCAGCAATCCCACTCCTAGGAATATATCCTAGAGAAATAAGAGTTGTCACTCAAATAGACGTATGTACACCCATGTTCATGGCAGCATTGTTCACAATAGCAAAGAGATGGAAACAACCTAGATGCCCATGAACAGATGAATGGATAAACAAACTATGGTACATACACACAATGGAGTACTATGCAACTATAAAGAACAATGATGAATCTGTGAAGCATTTCATAATATGGATCAAACTGGAGGACAGTATGTGGAGTTGAATAAGTCGATCACAAAAGGACAAATATTGTATGAGACTCTAATGTAAAAACTTAAATAAAAGTTTACACCAAAAAAGAAACAATCTTTGTTTGTTAGGAGGGATCGGAGGGAAGGGGGGTGGAAATACTAAACAGACAATAGATAAGTGGTAACTTTGATGAAGGGTAAGACAGCACACAATATGGGGGAGCCAGCATGACTTGTACAAGTAAAGGTCATGGAAGATCCATAGACACATCAAAACTTCCTGAGGGACTGAATTGCTGGGCAGAGGACTGTGGGACCATGGTCTTGGGGAGCATCTAGCTCAATTGGCATAACACAGTTTAATAAAGAAAATGTTCTACTTTCTACCTTGGTGAGTAGTTTCTGGGGTCTTAAAAGCCTGTGAGCAGCCATTTAAGATACTCCACTGGTCTCACCCCTTCAGCAGCAATGGAATCTGAAGAAAACAGGATACTAGGGAAAGATTAGTCCAAAGGTCTAATGGACCACAACTACCACACCCTCCACCAGACTAAGTCCAGTACAGCTAGATGGTGCCCGGCTACCACCACTGACTGCTCTGACTGGCATCACAACAGTGGGTCCCGGACAGAGGTGGAGAAAAATGTAGAACAAAATTCTAACTCACAAAAAAAGACCAGACTTACTGGCCTTATAGAGACTGGAGAAACCCCAAGAGCATGGCCCCCAGATACCCTTTCAGCTCAGTAATGAAGTCACTCCTGAGGTTCACTGTTCAGCCAAAGATTAGACAGCCCATTAAAACAAAACAAGACTAAAGGGGCACAACAGTCCAGGGACAAGGACTAGAAGGCAGGAGGAGACAGTAAAGCTGGTAACAGGGAACCCAAGTTTGAAAAGGGACAGTTTTGACACGTCGTGGTGTTCTCAAGCATTGTCTTAATAGGATCTGTGTACTAACTGTTAAATGAGAAACTATTTGTTCTGTAAACCACCTAAAGTACAATAAAAATAAAAAGAGTTGTTGACTTTTAGTTTTTTCCTTGTTGTGAGAATGGAAATGATGAACTTCAAGCTCTTTACATGCCAGACCAGAACTATATATATAGTTTTTTGAATTGTCAGAAATATAATTTCTGGTAAAAAATACATAAAATCAACTAGCGGAATTGTGAAACCAAAGTCACCGCTCAATGTTTTTTCTTTTGTAATAATCATAAGCTATTCTTCCATATAGAAAATACAAACCTACCATTACAACACCCAAGAAATCTGGGTTCATTCCCACCAACTATTTCAGACATTTCATCTCTAGCTGCAAAATATCTCTTACTTTTGTTCTTTCTTAAACAGTTCTCTTGTCATCTCCAGATGCCAATCCTTAGCCTTTCTGTTCCATTTTCATGTCACTTCCAGTCTCATCATCTTAAAACATAGTATAGTTCAGATCTTGCTACTCCATTTCTCAAAAACATACGTCATCTACCAGATAGACAGACACAGAATAAAGATGGTCATGTGAAGACAGAGGCAGAAATTCGATATGTTACCACAAGCCAAGAGTGTCAGGTGCTACCAGAGGCTGGAAGAAACAAGGAAGGACCTTCACCTATAGCCTTTGAAGAGAGCATGGCCCTACTGACACCCTGAACTCAAACTTCTAGCCTCCAGAACTGTGAGAGAATAAATTTCTGTTCAGTTAAATCACTCAGTTTGTGGTATTCCTTTACTGCAGCTTTAAGAAACTAATATAATACTCATCCAAACTATTTTAGATACCATGTAGATTCTCTTTATCAACACTAAAGCATAAATTTTTGGTCTCTTCCTCCCTCCACTAAAGATGACTGTGATAATAACATTTATTGAACACTTACTATGTGCCAGACACTATTTTAAGTACTGTTTATGTTTAAAATCATTTAAATCTCATATCCTAGAGCAAAGAAGAATTTGGCAAAAGGTTAGAGTAATTATTTGGTTAATTTAGCATTAAAATACAAGACTGGCTCCCACATCGCAATGCTGCTTAAATTAAACTAACAGATTTTTTCCCACGAGGCTTTTTTTTTTTTTTTTTACAAAATCTCATTTGCATGTGTGAAGTCTTGCTGTGAGTCTGCAGACGGCAGAATTAAAAATAGACAGTGTGCATTGTATCTCTACCAGATAAGAAAGACCTAGATGAACTCCCCAGGTCTATCACACTCTGATTATTTAAAGAACAGAATTAAATTTATGTGTTTGGTTGTATCTCGTCAGGCCAACCTACAGTGTTCACGAATAGTTAATCTGATGAGTGTGATGTGTGTACTGTGCTTACCCACCCTAAAATGGTGAGAAGTCCAGTTGAAGTAGGTACAGCAGAGAAGCAAAAGACAATGTAACAAAGCAATATATAAATAACCTAGGACTGAAAAAAAGTGAAAGATGTTTGTAATACTGACAAGCTACAGATACAAAATACGAAAAGAGATGATGGATCCACCCTGTGGTTATTTAAAAGGCAGACCTTCTTATAATTATTTTCTATATATTCTAGTTGAGTAGCCAAACTAATTCTCACAGTAGAATTTTCTCCATTTGGACAAAGACTTAAAGTATTTCTATGCCATTATATTGTTATTTGAACAGGTTAAGAGTTTGTGCTCTGATAGGTACTTGTAGAAAATTATTAGGAGAAACCCTACACTGAAAAAGAATCATTTAAAAAACTGCAATTAAGTTCACATATGTTTATCACAAGAATTGGAAGAGAGATGTGTCAAAAACCCAGCAGGAAATACGTTGACCATTATTTTCTAAACTGAAAATCCAGATATCAACAATAGCAAAGGACTTTTACTCCTCATTTGTGATTATTCTAAAAAGAAACTTAAAAAGTACAACAAAATAACATAACAACTAATATTTTCTTCTTGGAAATAAAATCACGTGAAATTAGAATTATGTCATACAAACTGAATCTAGAACTCCTGCACTAAAAAAAGTGGTTTTATCAATATCACTGTCTTTTCCTTCAAAGCGATACTTAGGAGAAAAATTTCTGCTTCTGGGCAATGTAAAGTAACAGGGACTGGATTTGACAAATGGTACTGGAACAATCGAATATCTCATACCATATAAACTATTAACTTGAAATGGATGGATCATATACCTAAATGAAGATCTAAAACTATAAAACTTCTAGAGGAAAACACAGAACAAAATCTTTTAACCTTAGGTTAGGCAAAGATGGAGCCCTGGTGGTACAGTGGTTAAGAGCTACATCTGCTAACAAAAAGGTCAGCAGTTTGAATCCACCAATTACTCCTTGGAAACCCTATGAGGCAGTTCTACTCTGTCCTACAGGGTTGCTATGAGTTGGAATCGACTAGACGGCAACGTTCTACTGTCTGCTCTAGGCAAAGATATGTTAGGACACAAAAAGCATTAACTATAAAATAAAATATTGATATGTTGAACTTTGTCAAAATTATTTTTCCTTTTAAAAACATTGTCAAGAACATTAAAAGGCAAGCCACAGAATGAGAAAGAAAACTATTTGCATAGCACATATATAATAAAAGACTGGTACCCAGAAAATATAAAGAACACTTACAATTCAATAAGAAGAAGATAAATTACCCAACAAAAACAGGGACAAAATTCTTGCACAGAAAATACACCAAATAAGATACATTAATAGCAAATAAGCATACAAAAAGATATTCAATATCACTAGCCAATATGGAACTGTATATTAAAACAACAAGATAACACTATAGACTCACTGTTGTTGCTGTTTACTGCTATTGAGTTGGTCCCTAACTCATGGTGACCCCATGCACAATGAAAAAAAAATGCTGCCCAGTCCTGTGCCTTCCCAATGATCTGTTGAGGATGGGACTGTAATGATCTACAGGGTTTTCAATGACCAATTTTTGGAAGTAGATCTCCAGGCCTTTCTTTCTAGACGTGGCTTTGCCAAAACTTGTTCAGCATCATAGCAACACGCAAGCCTCCACTCACTAACATCGTAAAAATTTTAAAAGACTCACAAGAATGTGAAGCAACTGGAACTCTCATACATTGCTGGAAGAAATAAAAAATGGTGCATCAGCTTTGAAAAACAGGGTAACACTTTCTTGTCAAATTAAACCTATTATTAATATCCAACTCTCTAATTACACTCTTAGACATTTAGTCAAGAATATTATAGCATATGTCTCTACAAAGACTTGTTTTCAGAGGGTTGTAGCGGTTTTATTTTTTATAGGTAAAGTCTAGAAACAACCCACATGTCCATCAACTGGAGAATGGATAAACTCAGCAATAAAAGTAACGAATTAATGATACACACAATGACATGGATAAATTCAACCGTATCACATTGAATGAAAGAAACCAGGCACAAAAGACTGCTTACATACTGTATAACTCCATTTATATGACATTCCAAAAAAGGCAGCACTATAGTTTCAGAAAGCAGATCAGTGGTTGCCAGAGGCTGGAGGTGGAAAGAAGGTTATATGCAAAGGGCCATATGTTTTGGGAGGTGATTGGAAATGTTCTAATATCATGATTGTGCTGGTGGTTCAAGTCTCATTAATCTGTACATGCAAAATTGGTGAATTTTATGGTACTTAGGTTATGGCTCACTAAAACTTATTTTAATAGATAAATAAACACACTTGGGAATTGACCTAAAGTTATTGAGGATGTGGAGTAATATTCACATAACGTGTGTACTTCGAGCTGCTTAAGTATAACCAAACCTGTTTCTCATTGTAGCCAAGTGCCCGTCAGAGAGCGAATGAGTATAAAGTCTGGAACAAAGGCTACGCTGGAAGCCCTGGGCGGTGAATTTCAGGGAATGCATTAAAGTACTAAGCCCTGGTTGTGGAGTGGTATAGGAGAGGGAGAGCTGAAAATGGAACACTTGTGTTGAAAATAACAGCCAAGGCTGAGGCAAATTTCCCCATTCGTAATTCTGTCTGTGTCCATCTGCCAAGAAAAACTGAACAGCAGCAGCACCAGCTGTTCCTGTTGCTCCACAGATTGCAAGCCATGTTTCCTGAATTAACATCTCACCAACGCTTACCCATTGAGTTTACACAAGACAGGAACTGAGTCAAGATGGGATCTGGGAAGAAAAAAGTAGCAAAGAAGTCTGGTCACAAATTAAGAACCAGACAGCAAGGAGCTGTCTTGTCTCTATGAAGGACAAGCAGCACGATCTGCTGAGAAATTGGTACAAGGTCAGTTTGCAGAGGCAGGCAGGGAAGGTGGAGCAGATGTTTGAGAAGTGAACGTGGGGTAGTAAGACTTATATGATTCCGCACTTTGCCTCCCTCATTCCAGAAAAGAGAGAAAATAAAAAGTAAAAGAGCAGACCATTATTCGTTCACTCCATATGCCAAGTAACAAGCTCAATGTAGTGCATCCCATTAGACAGATGCTCGGAAGTTATGGGTGAAATTAATTATGTCAACAGTATGTATTGCCTTACATATTAAAATGAAAATTCTTCCTGTCTAACTGAGGAGAGTGTTTTCTAACCCTCGACTAAAAGGAGTCTCATTTATTCTGTTTTGAGAATTGTATCCCCAAGCCCATATTACTCTGGTTCCTGGAGCAGAACTGCTTTCCTGTAACTTGTGTTTGCTCTAACAGGACCAACATGTTTCAGCATCACCTGCCCACCAAAGATGTTAAGTAAAACTCTTTAAATGCTAAATTTCCTTGGGTGAGAAGATGAAAAAAGGAAAACCACTTCCTCTTCTCCTTGCTTTTCCCTTCCTTTGCCCATTTGCTTCTAACTGCCCACTCCTCCAACAACCAGATTGGGCTTCCATTAGACACACGTGCATTAGACACACAAGGGAGGTTAGAATAACATCTATGCTGCCATAGGTGGCAATACATTGGGGGTGCATCCTACCATTTGAAGAAAGTGTTCATCCTTAACATAAAACAGGATGAAGACAAGCGTGCATTATCCCATGTCATATCATTGATGGGGAGAGAAGGGTAGAATTTAACCAACTTAGCTATTTTAAATTTTAATATAAAAGCTTAAGACATTTAGTTTTCTGAAAGCTACTTAGAAAAAAGATTTTTTTATAATTTAGTTTACCGTTACATCCACTATAAACAAATCAGAAATATAGGTCCTTATTCTGTCCATAGTCCAAAGGTGAATATTCCAATTGCTTGTGTTAAAACAAATGAAAATTACTTCAATGCATGGAAGAATAATCTAAATGATGACTAAGTATATTTTAACCATCCTACATATTTTATCATTTTTCTTTCAAGCAAGTAAAAAAAAAATTAATTTATATTTTGAACACTTTTTATGCATTTTGAGTTTGCAAAATAAACAATTCACTTCAGCTAATAGGGGACAATGGATACTTCCTCAATAATCAAACAATATGTGTAAAGTGTCAAAGGTCCCTCCTAGTCTTACTGCTGTCTTAGCTATCTAGTGCTGCTATAACACAAATACCACAAGTAAATGTCTTGAACAAACAAAATTTTATTCTGTCACAGTTTAGGAAGCTAGAAGTCCAAATTCAGGGTGCCAGCTCCAACGGAAGGCTTTCTCTCTCTGTCAGCTTTGGAGGAAGGTCTTTGTGATCAATCTTCACCTAGCAGTGCAGGGAGACTCAGTCCAAAGAATATCTCCGCTCCTGGCTCTTCATTCTTGGTGATATGAGGTACCTCTCCTCTCTGCTCACTTCCCTCTTTTATATCTCAAAAGAGATTAACTCAAGATTCAACTTAATCTTGTAGATTGAGTTCTGCCTCATTAACATAACTGTCTCTAATCCTGCCTCATTAACATCATAGAGGTTAGGATTTAGAACACATAGCATAATCACAACAGATCACAAAATAGTGGACAACCACACAATACTGGAATCATGGCCTACCAAAGCTGACACACATTTTGGTAGGGCACATTCAATCCGTAACTTCTGGTCACAAGTAATTTGAGTTTAAGGGTGATTTACTGTCAGTGAGCCTTGATTTTCTCATCTGCATTCTATAAGGATGACATGAATGATTCAGATGTTATAGCAACCTCTGAAAGAGTCACAATTTTTCCCCTCAAAGATAGAAAATAATAAATTTATAAATAAAGCTTTTGTATTAAACATCTAAAAACAGAAATAAGAGGTATACATAGTTGTATATTCTTTCTCATCTTGCTGAAGGCATTGATTTCATTGGTAATAGGGCGTCTACAGTGTTACTAAGGGTTTCAAAATGTTTGTATATTCTTCTGTTAGAGAAAAAGAAGAAAGTCATTTACAATAACTCACACTCAAAATAAATTCCACTTGAGACATGATTATGAGATTTTTTTTGAAAATTAACTCAAGGAAAAAATTAAAATTCCACCCTCTCCAAAAACTGATAATAGAACATGGATAGATTTGCAGTACATAGATTGCTACTATAGATAGTTTAGTAAAATTTTTAAGAGTTAAATCTGTAAGAATAGAGCTACCAAAGTTTGAATCCTACTCTACTGCTTTCCAGTAATGTAACCTTGAAGCTATTCAAACTCTGCATCGGTTTTGTCGTCAGTAAAATGGAGATAATAATAGAACCACAGCTTTCGTTGTGTTCTTACGAGTAGTGCATAAGATAATACGTATAAAGCAGTTAAGAGAGTACATGGCATAGAGAAAAGCATACAGTAAGTCTGAGCCATTATTTATTTTTTGTACAGATACTTATTTAGAGTTTATTATGTGCTGGACATTGTTGTAGTTGCCTGAGAGACAGTAATGAACAAAGGAGTTATTAAAATAACTTCTTTCATGAATATTAATAATTCAGATGGGAAGAAGGACAATAAACAATCTATAAAATATATATTCTATTTAGAAAAAAGTACTACATAGAAAAAGGTATGGTGTAAGTTCTAAACTTAAGGTCCAACATTATGTGCTGCCTAGATAGCTGGAGAAATCTGGAGGGTTTCTAATATCATTTCCTAACTACAAGTTCCCATTCCCACTCTGCTCCCACAGAGAAGGTCTCTTAGCCAACAACCTTCCTTATCAGGGAACCAGGCACATTTCTTGCTTATTCCTGATTATCAAGTTTTAGTGCCCTGCCAGTCTGTGGAATTATTCAAGCAATCCAGTTACATCCACGTGGCATCTCACCCTCTTGGTACTACAAAGCCTGTCTTCCATAGCCTCTGGTTGTTCACTCTACTCCAAACGGCAAACTCCATGTGGCCCTGCATGACATGCAGTGTCCTCCTCCCCTAGGCTGTGAGTAGGTGTGATAATAAACTGCTGTTGATTTCATCTGTCCAGTTTCAGTTGTGTGCTTGGCCATCTCTTAACCCTAGGGCAAGAATTCTTCCCTCATCAACAGGGTAAATAGGTGATTAAAACAGGGGGATAAGAAATATCAGTGTGGGAGTGCAATTGTAGACAGGGTGGCTAGGTAAGTGTCACCGAAAAAGTGGCATATATGAGAAAAGACCCGAAGGAGGTAAGAGAGCAAACTGTGAAGTTATTTGGGGAAAGAGCATTCCAGGCAGAGGAGAACAAAGGATCAGTGTGCCTGGGATGGAGTGAGCAAGGCGGTGTGAAATAGAAGCAGTCAGAGAAGTGAAGTGAGGACTAGGAACAGAGGGGTGGTTCAGGGAGTGGATCATGTATGGCTTTGTGGGTAATAGCAATTTGTTGACTTATACTGTAAGTGATATGGGAAGCTATTGGAGGATTTTGAACAGAGGAATGGCATGATCTGATTTAAAGTTTACCAAGATCGTTGTAGCTAATAATAAAGTGTCCTCCAATCATTATACCAAACTAAGCTGTCAGCTCCAATTACAAAATTGTTTCTCTTAATTGTCTTTTCAAAGTTTGAGGGCTAATTATAAAGAACTGTATATTTCAGTAGCTGTACACACTTTAGAAGTGAACTCGCCACCTATTTGCACATAGCTAGAACTTTGAACTTCTATTTGTAACACATCTTGAAGCATTTAGAAATACAGTTTACAAAATGTTGGATTATGAAATGTATGGATACTTTGTATTGTTCAAACTTAAAAAATGTGAAAGCATTCAGAGAAAATATTTCTTTACCCTTATGTAGAATACCTCGGGCAGCTTTTTTGAGGATTTTTTTTTAATCAGTAACATCCACAGCTAAGTGATAGCTCAATATCTCTGTTCTTTCAGTCGACGAGCAGTAAATACTCAAGAGAAGGATGATGGCATCAGCCAGTGTCATGTTCCTGATGGAAGTCCACATCACAGTGGGCTAGTGCCCCTCCTGTCTCTCACATGAGCTAATTCATAGGAAAGCAGAGATGTCAAACAATCAGCCGGCAGCTTGTGCTGCTATCATTTACCAGCCTATGTAGCATTTCAACTTTCAGAGGAGAGAGAATTGTCTCTAGCGTCAGCTTCTACCCTCTTAACACCAGCTGTACCCCAGCCCTGTCTATGCTCCATAAGGCAGCCAGCTTAGAGAATTCCACATCCCCCTAAAGACCAGTCAGAACTTCTGGGAAAGGCAAGCACTTCAAAGTAACACAGATGTCTGGAGAATGTTCAGATCACTTTGGAAAGCACTTCCTCGCCCAGAGAAGGGTGGAAATTGCAATATTCCAAAAGTTTGCAGAATCACAGCGTTGCTCCCACCTGCTTTTCTGTTTCACCCAGAAACTGAAGCCAGTCAGGAGGTATGCTTCTTGCACAGTTGAGCACAAATAACAACTGACTGGGAGAAACAAACCAACAGAAATCTTCACTATTGTGATTTGAGGGCCACAGCATACACGTGAAAAAGAGGTGGCACCAAATACTGTTACTTCCCGGGTCTTGGAAGTCTTGCAATGCTTTTGAATATCAATTGTGTAATTGTCTGGCAGGATTGGACTCCAAACTGTGTTCTCTCAATATAAAAGGACACATTTCTCTTTCTTCTTTACCTGTTCTGTGAATGAAAATGTCCCTATTCCAGGATGAGACTAGCTGAACTTGCAATTCGACACATACCCTTCAATTGTTGAGAAAGTCTCTCTCTATGGTGGGGGAGATTAACTGGACCTGATGGAGATTTCTCTAGGGACTGGCACCACAGGAATTCAGCTGACCTCTTTGGTTCCATAGAATGACAATAGCTTATTTCATGTAATCATAAATCATATAATGCAGTCACCTATATGTCTAGATTCCCTTTCCAAAGGCATTTAAGTAGGGTGATATTCTTATGCTACCTGTGGATTACCGTTTTCCCAAGATATGTTTGCATGCTCAGACCAATCCACCAAGAATACATAACTGTTTTAATTTTGTGTTGTGAAAATTAAAGATGAATCATGATTTTCTTAAAAATTCAATAATATCCCCAACTAAAGGAAGAGCTGACAGTAAACAATTTCTATTTTTATTAGTTAAATCTGTCATAAACAAAAGTTTTTTTTTTAATTTTCTTTTCCCTATCTTTTGAATCTTCCTGCAAAATCTCTTTGACACACTTACCAAGCCAAATAAATCTTACACCGTGCACATTCTCCCACATCTAAATAATTTGGGTTTGCCTGCCAGGCACATAAATGTCAATCACAATATAGCTCATCCCTTCTTCTTTCTAAATAGGGTGACATCTAGCATTTCTCTTTCCTTGCCACCTTCTCACAGACTTCTCCTTCACCAGACCACCAAAACTGCCCTTTTTTTTAATCCTTCTCATCAATGTTTTCCCCTATTTTTGTTGATGTGAATTATTCAAAGACAAAATATATAACATTTTGATATGATCATTTTAATTTGGGGATAATTTGATGTGACCTAATATAACAAAACACTGATATTTCAGCTTTAGGAACAATGTGATAAAGCTTTTTAAAAAGTGTGTAACCCATTAATGAGCAGAAAAGTGTATGCCCCCTTCCTAGCTTCACCTCTATATTTTTATTGTGCCCTTGAAAGTCTCCTAGTTACCACATCCAAGGTTGTACTCTCACCCTTAGCCTATCTACTCCACCGGTGATCTTATCCTTCAGCTTTCCTTACTGTTCAGCTGACAGCTTCTCCTAACTGAATTGTCCACTTTGGGGTTAAGTTGCATAATCATAGGCATTATAATCGTTAATTTGCTTGTTTTTTTTTTTTTTTTTAAATAGGGGTTGCCCAGTTTCATCTTGAGAAATCTTTAATTTATAACTACAGTATAGAAGAACTTCAGAACTAAAGAAGGCCTCAGAGGTCACTTAACTCCAGCCACTGATTTTATGTTTATTCTTTTGTCATTTTCTGGACTATGAATGAGTTCAGTTAGGCAGTCTCCTCAGCCTGTGGTATAGTCTAACTGTCCAAACAAGGCCCCTCACATATTTCATTGTATTTCCCTTCATCCCTGATCTCATTCCCACTCCTCAACTTTTTAATGGATACCCTCTTAGTATATGTCATTGAATATGTATCTCTGAAAACATAACTGCGTTATATGAGCTTTTAGTTTACATAAGACTGTAGGTTTATGATATTATCCGTTTTGTTTTATTTCTGGTTTTTCTTTTCATTCAGCGCTGTCTAAGAAAAATGTTGCTTTAAATATATCTCATTATTTGCTTCTCGCAGTAGAGCAGTGTTTCATGGTATATATCATCACATTTTAGTTATTTATTCCCCTAGTGACAGACAACTCAGTGGTTTCCATCTGTCTGCTGTAATAAACATGTGTATCATTATTACTCAAATAATATAATTTAAGGACAATATTTGTAAAGGGATTATTTTTCAAAAGATGTGAACATGGTTTAGGGGAACCATAAGGAATATTTCATGGTCCAGGGTTAGAAGCAGCAGATGTCCTACAACCCCTAGTTTCAAAGAGATATGTGCAGAGAAGGGTTGGTAAAACCTGAAAGAACTATATTGAATGCTAAAACCTATTCCCAATAACGGTGTTTAAAAAGGCTATATCATTCATTTAAAATAAAGCAATAATAAATGAATGTGTGCAGCTAATGTATTGCCACTTGAATCATTCAGGTTGCTACAAGTGCCAGTCTGAATGATGATAAAAATCTGAATTACAAGTGTCGTTGAAAACTTTTTTTTTCAATTAATAATGATTTTTTTCTTTAGTTTTTTTTCCTGAAATACAATATCTTAAATTGGGATCGCTAGAAATGGACTCTCAGACAGAGCTGCATTTAGAAGACCTGTTGGAGAGCACTCAGGAGATACACCTATAAGGAAGTAAGGAAAATCGTATGGGCAGAGGGAGACGCTAACCCACAATGTGGTTGCAACCAGAATATCAGCTGATCTTATGTGGGAGATGGAAACCTTGGTGGTGTAGTGGTTAAGAGTTCAGCTGTTAACCAAAAGATTGGCAGTTTAAACCCACCAGCTGCTCCTTGGAAACCCTACAGGGCAGTTCTACCCTGTCCTACAGGGCCACTATGAGTGGGAATTGACTCAATGGCAACAGGTTTGGTTTCTTTTTTTTTTTTTAACCTGGGAGATATCCATGGGTGGATTACCCAGTAAGCAAGGTAAGCACGGGCTTACTTGGGTTTACTTACTAATCTGTGGTACTGTGAAATTGTGTATTACAGAGTAGTAAGTAAGCACAAGTAAGCCCGTGCTTACCTTGTTTACTGGGTAATCTGCCCCTGTCTGGGGTTGTAAATTTGAAAAGAGGCTTTGATTCTGTAGGAAGGTGCTCTGGGACTGGGAGAGAAACAGATGCCAGCCACACCTAGAAGCAGAATCTTTGATGTGGTGGAAAAATGTGAAATTGTGCACTACAGATGATCTTGTAAGCAAGGTAAGCACCATGCTTATCTTGCCTATTAGATAATCTGCCCTTGGCTATCATGAGCCTTCTGTTTCATATTTTGGGTTTAGGATTGAGCATTTGTACCCCTGATTTAGCCAGTTACTAGTTAAGATCACCTCCTGGGTAGGGGTGCAACATTGGGTAAGGATGTTCTCTGCAGCTGAGGGAAATTCACAGTAAAAGACATGTCTGTGAGCCATTAAAAAACCGTTGGTGTGGAACTGATTCTGACTCATAGTGACCCTACAGGACAGAGTAGAACTGCCCCATAGGGTTTGGCTGGTGAAATCAAACTTCTGACCTTCTGGTTAGCAGCTGAACTCTTAACCAGTGTGCCACCAGGACTCCCTGTGAGCCATTAGCAACTGATATTCCTAGTAGCTGTGTGATTAGCTGTGTAATGGGTTCTTTGACCCATAAGAGTTTCCACTATTATTCTCCCCTTGTGCCACTCACATCGACTAGTCTCTCTTAGTAATTTTGCTCCATTTGAGGTGGCTTCTCTAAGATTAACTGCTGCAATTTGAGTCTGAGGCCATAACTGATCATCAATCATCCTCCTTATGCACCTACTCATTTATCCACCATCTCACTATCTGACGTTTCACATTTATGACAATAATAAAAAACCTAATTCCAACTATTTTGCACATAATGACCCCACCAACCTGCACACCCTCACCACACGCAGCTGGTCCAGGGCGTGGAGGAAGGAGTGGCACACCCCTGGGGCATTTAATCCCCGTCTGGAACCTTCGAGGAGCCTGACCCCGGCTTGCGTCTCCCCTCCCCCTCCTGGCTCTCTCCGGGCATGCCTCTCCCGCCACCCCTGAGCTCACTTCCACCCACAAGCGGGCATCAGGAGCGGGCACAGGTGGCAGGCCGGACTTGCCTCTGCGCACTGCCAAGCTCGTCGTCCTCCCTCCCGCCCCAAGCGCATGGTGGAGGCCAAGCTGGAACGCCAAGGCCTGAGGGAGTAGGCAGCATGGATTCGGATTCAGTCAAGCGGAGTGATGGCAAGCCCGTGTTGCCCACGACCGTGTAATAGGTGTGCAGAGGGGCTGCGGCCGCCCAGGTGGGAAGGCTGGAGTCTGGGAGGAGGGCAGGCTGGGGCAGAAGTTGCAAGTATTTTGCATATCACATAACGACCTGGTCTTTGGAACCCAACTACGTCAATAAGTGAGGAGTGAGTGTACATCATTCATTCTGCATTCCCCTTACCTTCGTTTAGCACCTCTCCTGGTATGGGTAGATATTTATTGCAGTGACCAAAACCCTTATCACTAAGAAGTCTGATCCCCTAGCTGTCATACTCATCTCAGGTAATTGCTGTTTTATTTGTCTATTGACTGTCTAAAACTGGGCATGGGAGCAACAAGAGATGTTTTAGTAGATCACCTGAGCCCCAAGCACATTCTTCCCTATATTGTGCAGCAGCAACCCTACTTCTTCCTGATGATCAGGGTTAATTATACCTGCCAGTATGATGACTTATTCCCATGTCTTTTATTCATGTGGCATAGGGCCTGAAGTAACTGGGTGGCAGCTGTAGCTTAAAGCTTAATGGGAATTTTACTGGGTCCTAGTGAAGTGTTCCCCTTCAAGGAACTAGCCAAGTAGACTAACAGAGTCTAAAGTCGTGAGAACAGGAAAAACAAATTCCCCAAGTAAGTTACTGAAAATGTGAAAGTCCACTTCTACTTCACCTCTTGGTTCTCCCACGCATGTATTCTATATTCTACCTACTTGTGACACAGAACCAAACATATTTACTGATTTAGGGCGTCCTGTTATTGAAGGTGGATACCCTGGTGGTGTAGTGGTTAAGTGCTACAGTTAAGGGCTAAAAGGTCGGCAGTTTGAATCCACCAGGCACTCCTTGGAAACCCTATGAGGCAATTCTACTCTGTCCATAGGGTCGCTATGAGTTGGAATCGACCCAGTGGCAACAGGTTTGGTTTTTTTTTTCTTTGGTTGTTGGAAGGGAGCTCTGGTGGTAAAGTGGTTAAGAGCTATGGTGAGCTACAGCTGATAACGAAAACGTTGGCAGTTTGAATCCACCAGCCACTCCTTGGAAACCCTATGGGGCAGTTCTACCCTGCCCCATAGGGTTGCTGTGAGTCGGAATCAACTCAATAGCAACAGGTTTGGTTTGTTTTTTATTACTGAAAGTTCTCTATTTCAAACTGACATATCAGCTGCATCTATAAGAGGCCATATCACCATTCTGTAAGGCCAGTGGCTTCTGGGAGGTGTGGTGCATGATAGAATCAGCAGTTCCCAATAATCATGTCCCCACTGCTGCACCACTTTGCTATGCAGGGGTCGCTGGGTCCAAAGCAATGTTATATGTGATTTCATGTTGGTAGAACAAATGATCTGTAAGCCTTCTGATAATAGAACTGGCTGAGGCTTTTCAAACAAGAGAGACAGGCCCATTTCAAGAATATGTGTTGGCTTGGTCAAAATGAATTACTGCCCTTTCCAGGGTGGAGGAAATCCAATATAATCAACCTGCTTGATCTCCTCAAGAGATGGTGCTGTATTAGAGCCTGAGATTGGTCTCTGTTGCTGACACATTCAGCAGCTACTGTAGCTAAATCAACATTGATGAGTGGGAGATCATGCTGTTGCACTTATGCAAATCCTCTCTCCCCACCACCATGACTCTTCGTTCATGTGTCCATTGTGCAAACACAAGAGTGGCTGATGAGAATCTGGCTGGCATCAGCTAGCCAAGTCATTCTGTCTGCATGGTTGTTTACTACCTTTCTCTGGTGGCTACCCTCTGATAGATGTTAACAAGTAATACAAAACTCTTTACTCTTTATACCAACTCCAATATATCTATCCACATGCCTCTTCCTTCTTGTCTTCTATCTTCCAGTCTTTCTTTGTCTAGACCATTTATTTTATTCTGTTTACCAAGAGAGTAGTTGGGAGTAGCTCCTTAAGAGTACAATCATGGTGTCCCTGCTTCATTTGAAGCCACTTCATAATCTTCAAGCAAACAGGCACACTATCTTCTAACAATGGGGAGTTAGTTACTTCTAAAGGCATAATGGGTTCATAAAAATATTGACATCAATGTGCTCAACTCTGTCTACTCAAATATTCCTCAGAGCCACACTCCTTCCCCACTATGTTCCTGGCTTTGGCTTAGCATACTTGCTCAGGCCGAGAATGTAACCGTCTCTAAAACTTGATTAGTTTTACAGTTACATCCCGAGCCTAGTCTTTTGCTGTGTTTTTCCTACAGTTTTACAATCATAATCCTCAGGTTTCCTTAATGCTGCCATTTTTCCCCTTAAATACTTCCTCAGTTTTCCTTGAAATGATGACTAATCTAATCTTCTGAGTGTGTCATTATCTCTCTTTAATGAATCAGGACAGTTTAGCAACAGCCACTCAATTACACATTCGTATTTTTACCATTCCTCTTATTCCTTTCAGGTATCAGAAATATTGTACCAGCCAGTGACACCTTATCCACCATTATACCGTCCAAGTTCACCGCTAGTTAAAGTTTCAATAATTGTACTACCAGCTATCCACATTCCACAAATCACAAGTGTCAGTGTTCTGATTGCTAGTCATCTGGAAAATACGCCAACTCTAAAATCTCATTTTAGAATCACCCTTCTGGACCATTTTTTCCACCCACTGTCTTAGATTGATTTCCCTGCAAACAGACTTTGAGACAAAAAGTTGCACAGATTATTTACTGAGGAGTGCTGTCAGGAGATATACTTTAAGGAAGTGAGAAAGGCGTCATTGGGCAGAAAGATAAGCTGACCCACGATTCAGTTGAGATCAAAGTCTCAGCCAATCTTACAGGACTTTCTGAATTTAACATAGGATTTCAGAGTTGTCCCAAAATTGAGGCAATGGAGCCAGGCCTTTGTATGCCCAAATAAGCTGGTCGGTCATTGGCCACCGGCTGCTGCCTGGGAGGAGGCATAACCTTGAGTCAGGCAATTTTCCATAGCCAAAGGCAATTTTCAGTGACAGAAGTAGCTGTGAATTATTATCAGTCACCATTCCCACTGGCTGGGGGTAAGTGCTTTGGCTCTGTAGAGATCTTGGTGGCATAGCACAATGTCCTCTATGGTAGACCAACTCAGATCATGGGTAGCCCACTCCCAAAAGGCTACTTCAATGTAGGTTTCTACAATATGAAGAAAACGCTAAATTCATTATAAAGTCTTTTCCTTTTGACACAAGACAACTTGTTAGCTAAAATTCTTTTACATAGTAATCTTATAGTAACTCCAGTGTAAATAAAAAAATTCAAATTCAAAGTAGATTTTGTTCAATTTTGCGTTTTTTCTATCTGTTTGTAACCACTTTGTCTAGAAAAATGCATCTTTTTCTTTATAATTTCTCAAAGCCAAGTATTATTCCAAACATTATTTATTCAAATTGAAATTGTTTTGAACCACCACATGCCACGCTAAGTTTTTCCTCAAGAAGAAAAATTAATATAAACCCTGCAAAATAATGGAAGAATAGCCTTGTTGATTGAGGGTAGGGTTGCACAGACAATTATTATAATTGCTGTCAATAAGTTGTACACCTGTAAAAAGTTGAACTGGCAAAAGTTGTATGATATACTTACAAGAAAGACAGAAGAAAAAAAAAGAGTAGCTTCTGAGGTTGCTTATGTGCAACCAAACACCTAATGGGATTTGGTTCCTTGGGTTGAAGGGTTAAGATCATGGTTTCATGGGACATCCCAGTTAATTGGCCTAATAAAGTGTTTAGTGCTTCTGGTCTACCTCCTAGTTCGTTGCATAGTGCCTAGTGTCTTAAAAGCTTGCAAGCGGCCATCCAAGGTGAACAACTGGTCTCTGTTCACCTGGAGAAACAGAGGAAGAAGGAGACTCAGGAACAGGAGGAAGATGTAGAATGTGTGGCTAATTGCCTCCATGAATAACTGCCTTCTTTGCCATGAGACCAGAAGAGCTTTGGATCAAAGATTCCATAGAAGAATCCTGATCAAAAGGGAGAAAATGCAGAACAGAATTTCAAATTTTCATGCACTCTAGACTTTCTGGAGCCATGGAGGGTAGATGAGCCCCTGAAACTATTGCTCTGAGATAATCTTTAAACCTTAAAACAAAAATATCCCCTGAAATCATCTTAAAACTAAACAGTATCTTAGCTTATCTAATAAAAAAGGTCTGCCTTGAGCATTCTACTCTTTTAAGAGCTATTTGTATGGGATCACATTGACAACAGTAACTCAAAAGATTAGATAGGAACCTTTAGGGGGAAGTGAGTTTATGTTAATGAGGGAGGAATAACTCAGAAAAGAAGGAGGAGAGTGGTTGCACAGCTCAAAGAAAGTAATCAATGTCACTAAATTGTACACGTAGAAACTGTTAGATTGCTGTATGTTTTGCTGTGTATATTCTCAACAACAATAACAAATTAATTTTTTTTTTTTAAAAAGTGCAGGCAGTCAATGGTATGTTAACACAGAATTACATATTACCTCTAGGTACCAACACCTATCCAGGAACCCAAAGTTTAGGAAATCAGAGATTTAGTTTGGTAGTTTTGTATTTCTAAAGACAGAAGGCTGATAATTTTCCTGATTTCTCTTTTGCTCACTCTCTCTCTTTCTGTCTTACATACACTTAAAGCCTAGGAAATAAGATAAAGGTAATACTAAACTTTGGAGAATTAAATAACTTTAGCTCTGGTAGGAGCAGTATTATTCTTAAGTGCTGTTGAAGGTGCATGTCCATCTCCTCTAAGGTAGTACTAAATTAACCACAAAGACTCTATTGTCTTAACAGATGAAGTTCCAATGGGGATAGAATGACCATTCTAGCTACTTCCAGAGAAAGTGTGACCAATCAAGTAGCTTCACAAACACACACACGCACTCACACATTCCCAATACCATACTTCAAATTCTCTCCTATCTTCTTCATCACTTACACAGGCTCAGCATTAAGCTTTGAAGAACTCACATATTTAGAAGATAGACAGAGGTGACCCTAACCAAACCCACTGCTGTCAAGTTGACTCCGACTCATAGTGACCCTATAGGACAAAGTAGAACTGTCCCATAGGGTCTCCAAGACTGTAATCTTTATGGAAGCAGGCTGTCACATCTTTCTCCCATGGAGGAGCTGGTGCATTCTAACTGCTGACCTTTAGGTTAGCAGCTGAGCCCTTAAACACTGGGCCACCAAGGCTTCCTGGTAGAGGTGAAGGAATCAAAAGTCATACTGAGAAGAATCAACCAGTGAAGTAGAAAAGCCATGTGATACCATGGAAGTGTCAAATAAGAAAATAGAAAGATCTGAAAGCTACTGAAATTTTATGTATATTAAAATCAGAAAAATGTCCATTGAATTTGGCATGATGGAATTTTTCAGCGACTATGACAAGAACAGTCCCCATGGCATTATATAGATGGGAATTATACTGAAATAAGAAAACAAAGGACAAAACGTACACAGTGCAGAGAGCACATAGACTGGACTGTAGAAGATAAGCGATCACCTCTCTAATGGCATCGGTAATTTTGTAGACATATCAGAGAGTGCTGAGAATGGTGCAGAGAGGAACTAGGACAGACTGGAGGAAAAAGGAGAAGGTATGAAAGAATTACTAGGAGTAAAGCATAATCTTTGTAGCCGGAATTCTCCAGCCCTCAGTCATCCAAGAAGCTATCATTCCTCTAGAATTTAGTTCAACCTAGCTATAACCATATCAGAATTTGATCATGTTTATCCTACAAGCATTGAAATTTTATAAGGTTCAAACATAAAGCATGGAAGTTACTTGTCTTAGTTTGAACTGTTACTGATGCAGACCTGAAATAGTGGTTTATTTGAGAAGTGATCCACAAAAATACAGATAGAGGGGTGGGGAGGTGAAACAGGGAAAGGAAAGAAGGCAATAAAGTGTAGGTTATTGAGCCAGTTACCACTGTGCAAACTAGAGCTTTTTGCACTGGTGAAGTCTGGGTGACAGCATAGAATATGACACACAGAGGGGCAGGGAAGCTGGGTATTTATCTACCTGATCTCCTCCATCACTAAGCCTGGCTTTCAGACACATTATTTCTGGCATTCAGACTAGCCTTGTGCAACAGGTGAGTGCGCTCCCCTATCGGGGGTGGAAAAAAAAAAAACACACCTTCACTCAGAGTCATAGGGATTCCAACTAGACAGGTTCAACCCTATGGATGAATGCTGAGAAGATGTGGATGAGCACCAACAGCTATACTGCCCTAGTCTGCTCCGTCTCCCTCACTTTCCATATAGAATCAGTCAACAAGGCCTTGCAAATTTTACCTGGATCCATTCTCTTATCTGTCTATATTAGTTTTCTATTGTGGTAATTAACAAGTTACCACACATTTAGTGGAGCCCTGGTGGCACAGTGGTTAGGAGCTATGGCCGCTAACCAGACGATTGGCAGTTCAAATTCACCAGTCGCTCCTTGGAAACCCTATGGAGAAGTTCTACTCTGTCCTCTGAGTCAGAATCAACTCGATGGCAATGGGTTACTGGGTTTACACATTTAGTGACTTAAAGCAGCAAGCATCTATCATCTCACAATTTCTGTGGGCCAGGAGCCCAGACGTGGCTTAGCTATGTCCTCTACTCAGGGTCTCCCAAGGCTGCAATTAAGGGGTCGGCCAGGCTGCATTCCTTTCTGGAGCTTGAGGTTCTTTTCCAAGTTTACATGGTTGTTGGCTGAATCCAGTTCCTTTCAGTTGTACGGCTAAAGTCCCTATTACCTTGCTAGCTATAAGCCAGGTGCTGCTCTCAACTACTAGTCCCATTCACAGTCCGTTGCCATGTGCCCTGTCATAGGCCCTCTCACAATATGGCAGTTTCTTCTTCAAAGCCAGCAAGGGAGAGTATTCAATCCTGTCTACTATAAGATGAGGTCTTACAGGATGTAACATAATCGAGGAAGTGACACCTCATCATCTTTGCCATATTCTACTGGTTAGAAACAAGCCACAGTTTCTGACCACACTCAAGGGCAAGGGATAATACAAGGGCATTACTCACTGGGGTGACCTTAGGGTGAGTTTACCACACTGTTGAACTACTAACATCCTAAACTGCTAAACCAGTCTTCCAACTGGTATTTCTGCCCTCAGTATTATCATTCTCAAATCTGTTACTCAAAGAACTCTGCTAGAGAGAGCTAGCATCAATGGAAATCTAATTTTGCAGCTCTAATTCCAAAACATTTTAATGGTTCCCCTTGAAATGTATAATAAACACCAAACTCCTCATCTGATAAACTAGGCCCTCCATATTTACACACTGCCCAATTCTCAAGCCTCATCTTTCCTCATTCAGACTTTACTGGCCAACAACAAAATGCATGCGGTCGCTTGCATGAACCAAGCTGTTTCTCATCTCCTTCCCCTTGCTGATTAGCTGCCCCTTCTGCCTGGAATGTCTTTTCATTCTCTTTACTACTTAACCTGTATAACTCAGCAAGGGCAGCAAGAAACCTATGCAGGCTCCCAAACTTGATTCAGCCATCTTCATTTGTGGTAGCTTAATATCCTGAGTATATCTTTATTATTGATTTTAACACTTGGTATGATAAAATTTTCATCTGTCAGTTTGTCATACTTTGATAGCTTGTTTGTTGCTGTGATACTGGAAGCTATGCCACTAGTATTTCAAATAGCAGCAGGGTCACCCATGGTGGACAGGTTTCAGTGGAGACAGAGCAGAAAGAAAGGTCTGGGGATCTCCTTCCAAAAATTAGCCAGTGAAAATCCTATGGATCACAACAGAATATTGTCCTACATAGTGATAGAAGATGAGCTCCCTAACATGGAAGACACTCAAAATACACAGTGACCACAACAATGGACTCGAGCATACCAACGACCCTGAAGATGGCGCAGGACTTCTATTATACATGGGGTTACCATAAGTCAGAGCCAACTCAATGGTAGCTAACAACAGTAACATGATAAATTTTAATGTTTCTATCAAACCTACTGGGTCCCTGGGTGGCGCAAACGGTTTGTGTTAATCTACTAACCAAAAGGTTGGTGGTTCAAACTCGCCCAGCGGTGCCATGGACGAAAACCCTGGCAATCTACTTCCATAACAATTATAGCCAAGAAAACCCTATGAAGCTCATTTCTACTCTGTAACACATGGGGCTTCCATGAGGTGGAGTCAACTCAACAGCAACAGGTTTTGTTTTGTTTATTATCCAACCTACGAGACAAGACAGTGAGAACCCTGAAGGCAGGAAGAGTGCTTACCTTTACATCCCATTGCACCCAGCACATATGGGTCCTCAACACTTTGTTGTGGACTTTATGAATGGAGTTAATTAATAGCCATGGTACATTCAGTCACAAAATGAATATCTGAAGCAATTGTGAATAGCAAAATGTCATTTAGTGATAATTAGAGTCACCAAGCATGGAAAAATATGACAAACATGTATTGCATTTTTCATTTAGACTGGTGTTGATTGAGTTTCAGTTTATTGTTCCAGAATCCTTCATCAGTGTTTATGAGACGTCTCCCACAGGAAAAAAGATCTTCAGTGTAGAAAGTAAATCTAATTTATGCCATCTCGTGAAGAAAAGATGAGGGGGAGATTAAAATCCAAGTCTGAAATGCCAAATGAGTATCTGTATCTGATTTACTGATTTTCTTAGACAAGAACTAATTTTTATCATCATGGCATTTACTAGACCTCTATAGACACATGAGGACTGTGGATGTCTCATGACAAGTGCACTAATGCTTCCCAAGTTCATGAACTGTGTCCCTTCAACCTTGACACTAGCATAAATGGAACAAAGTCACAATATATTTTCTGCTTCTAATCCCTTGTTATCAATTGTTCTAGTGCTTTGGCATTAAAAAAAAAAAAAAGAAGGCGGCCGCGATGCCGTGCCTTTCTTTCGTCACCTGTTGGTTATTCCCCTCCTAAAGTCATAATCCCTGTGACATAAATCAATGGCAAAGGACATCACTTTGATGAGGCCCTTTAACCACAATCCCTTCACATACTGTTTGTAAGCTGCACATCCATGCAATTATTCAGCCTCCCCTTCTTTTTATGGCATCTTTTCACACTTCTGAATCTCCCCTAATTTATAATTCAGCTTCACTGGCATAAAGACAAAGAAACTTCCCCACTGCAGTTTAAAGCCATGCCACTGTTGGCCTTAATCTCCTTCTAAAGCCCTAAAATATAAATTAGGCTTGTATTCATTGTATCTCAAAGAGCTTTCTTTTCTGGGACTAGCTCTCACTGCCACGGGGCCTCCCCGGCAGTTCACAACAGCCATCTGGTTGGTGTGCCTTCCCAGATGGGCTCAATGAGCACAGACTCCAGGGTCTAGGAAAGACGACAGGAAAGAAACATTTGGTAGCTGACTAAAATTTAAATTTACAATACTGAGACAAATCCACTTTTCCCTTTTTCTCAGCTTCTCCATCACCTGTATAAGTTATCTGTGCCTAATACGAGCTGCCACTTTAGTTAACAAACTTCACAACATTTTATGATTTCCTGATAAAAGAATACTTTGAGAGGTAGAGAGGATTGTGTAAGTGTGGCTGGTTCTTCGATTTTTATATAATCTGTTAGACAAAGGTAGCTGGATGCCTAATTTCTTGTGAAATAATAAGTTTAAATGATGTATTCTGCAAATGAAAAGTAAAATGAAAAAGAGTGTGTACGCCATTAAACAATAATAGAAAACACGTCTATAGGGCCTCAAATATCCCAGGCAACATCCAGAGTGGTTTATGTGTATGAACTCATTTAGTCCTCACAGTCACTATGTGAACTGCTTACTGTTGTATCTCCACCAAACATATGAAGAAACTGAGACATAGAGAAGGTAAATAATTTGTGAAAAATGACACAGATGCTGGCAGAACTAGGATTTGAACCCAGGGCCTAGTTGTAAAGTCCATGGCCTTCTCTTGAGTATTGCACTACTATCAACCTCTTACTCTATGTTCTTTATCACACCACCAAGATTGGTTCGTGTTCCAAGATTGGGCCCCTGTAAAGTTATTTTCCCTCTAGTAATTGTCTTTGCAGCTGGCCAACAGTGCATGTATACCCAATGGACAGGGAAGGGAAAGCTTGCAGTGTGGTAATCTCCACAATCTGCCACATCAGAGAAGCCCACAACCTTGATTACTAATATTAAACTCTCTTAGGCTGAGGGAGTGAAATGACTGGGTAGGTCAGCCCATGTAGCCTAATGTTGAACAAATAATTGCTTACTGCACCACAGTAACATAATTCAGTTTCTTCTGCATTCGGCTTCTTGCTGCACCAAAAGCCTTCTCAAGCTCTCAGCACCATAGACCACACAGTGTGCATGTTTATGTCTGTGACGCTCTGTCTTTAAATCAATTCAGAGTCAATAACCTGGTATCCATAGCTCTTAGTACATACTGTGGAGACTTTTGATAAGTAAGTAAATAATTATGTTCATCTATGTGAATGAATGAAGTATGAAATCTTCTGCCTTGACCTATCAGGGTCAAGAACGGGTACTCAGTGCGTGCAGGACTATTGAATATGATGTCTTCTACACATCAAGTGATCAAGAGTATAACCATAAAGCCCTATTTTCATCTTTACGTGGGAAAGGTGCAAATAGAGGGGGAAAAAATGTTATACACCAGATTTCCAAGGAGGCTACGGCTCATGAGAAAAGAAGTAAAATATATGACTGGATCGCCCTTGCATGGGGGACCAGCAGCAGAGAGACATGCACCAAAGTGGATGAGCTCTGAAAGGCAGATATGAGCTAGGAAAAAGCTGGGTGGTGCACAGTGTGATTTTGCCCTGAAATGCACCCAGTTGTCAATACAGCTATTGCCGCATCATGGCATGCCAAGCAGGGTTAGTCCTTTTCTGGAGAAAGGTGAGAGTGATGCCCTCAAATCAGGGTTTACTTAGGGCACCACCTAGGGAACCACAGTGACTAAATATCAAGGTGGAGCAGCACAAGGAAGCAAGGTCTGGAACTGTGGAGAAGGCTTTGAGAAGCTAAATCTATGAAGGTGGGGCTTAAGACTACTTTGCCTAGATTTCAAGGAAACAGAATTGACAAGGGATGTTTGGGTTAGAATGGAGAACAAGTTAGACTCTCTTTCTTCCCATGAGGCTTAATCTGTCCAGGAGAATCATGGGCTTGTTAGCCTCCCTGAGATTTCTATGGTTCTCTAACCAAAACACACACACACACACGTTATCAACAGTGGGTGAATATTTCAACTGCAGTTTTGAACTTTCTAAGCATTAACAAGCATAACGATGATACTGAGGATGGTGCAGGACCGGGCAGTGCTTCATTCTATTGTACATAGGGTAGCTATGAGTCACAACCAACTCAACAGCACCTAACAACAAAAACAACAAGCATTAATAAGGGGAGAGTTACAAGAAATAGAATTTGATCTTTTGAGGAATATACAGATATCATCTAATATTAAAGAGATTTATTCTAAAGAATTGGCTCATGAGGTGGTGGGATGTGATAAGTCTGAAACTTGTAGGCCAGGCTGGCCACTTGGAAACACAGGCAGGAACTGATGCTTCAATCTTGAGGCAGAATTCGTCTTTCCTTGCAAACAGCAGTTTTTTGCTCTTGCGGCCTTTAACTGATAAGATAAGACCCATCCATACTTTTTAGGGTAATATTATATTTTTGAGGGTAATATTTTTTTACTTAATGTCATTTCATTAGAGATGTTAGCCACATCTACAAAATACCTTTACATTAACACCTAGTTAGTGTTTGACTAAATAGCTGGAGCCCCGTGGTGCAATTGGCAGTTCAAATGCACCAGCCACTCCGTGGAAACTCTATGGGACAGTTCTACTTGATCCTATAGGGTCGCTTTGAGTCAGAATCAACTTGACGGCAAAATGTTTGGGGTTTTTTTGGTTTATAGCCTAGTCAGAAGCCCCTTTGTGGCACAAATGATTTGCGCTCAACTACTAACCTAAAGATACCCAGCGGTGCCATGGAAGAAAGGCCTGGCAATCTGCTTCCATAAAGATTTCCATAAAGAAAACACTATGGAGCTGTTCTACTCTGTAGCACACAAGGTCGCCATGAGTCGAAATCGAATCGACAGCAATAATTTCATAGCCTAGCCAAGATGACACATAAGACTAATCATCACACAAAGAATTATGCATTTCAGAATTTATACTATGAGTTACCTACCCTACACATAAATATTTCAGCCACTGAAACAATTACATAAAGCTTAAATAAGTAATAATACAAGAAGTTTTAGATGGGAATTTGGAAATAAATTTGTTTTTAGCAAAAAATAAAAATGTGATATGTCCCCTGGAATATTTTCTTTTTATGTTGACAAGGTGCAAAACCAACTCACCTCCTCTGCACTATAGCGATAGTTTCCTAAATGATCTCTCTGTCTCCATTCACAATGAGCCCATGAATATGAATTCCGAGACAACACTGTTGCAAAGCCATCAGTGGCCCCTCATTGACTAAAATATTACCTAGAAGCACAAAAGTCTTTCTACAGTAAGAATTACAAAATGGTCACAGTTGGATTTTTGACAAACCAGAATTTCTGTACCTTTTTAACATGCATGAGAAATGTGTTTTTCTCCTTTCCTTTAAATAAACACAAGTAACTTGACAGTGGATTTACATTCATGATCATTTTTCCCAAAAAGAGTGAGTGGATAGGTAATAACAAAAACTCACTGCTATAAAAGCTGGCCAGAACTATTTTACAAAGGTTTCTTTGGCAAAATAAAGGTATCCTTTTGGGCAATCTTTCAGATGGAAAGCAATAAGGATTCTTTACATTGCAATATTAACCAGATACTACTGTTGCATTTTTTGCAGCACATATTTTCAGGAGTTTTGTGTAACACTTTTTTTCCCCCGTTTACAATCTTTCACTACAAAAACTTATGTAATTCTATAAATAGATAAAAATTACAGCATAGGGGAGACGGGGCCAAGATGGCAGAGTAGTCAGATGCTTCTGGTGGTCCGTCTCACAACAAAGACCTGAAAAAACAAGTGTATTGATTATATATGAGAATCTAGGAGCCCTGAACATCAAAGGCAAAGTTGAAGAATCAGACTGAGTGGCAGGGCAAGGGAGAGATGGTTCAGAAGCAGTGAGGAGTTGCCAGACCAGACCCAGCAAGAGCCTGAGCCCTTCAGGCCAGATCAGCTCCTGGTGTGCGGTGAGGCAGGCAAGCAGTGGCGCTCAGGAGGAGTTTTACACACGAGGAGAGACCCAGGGGGAGAGAGTCTATTTGGCCATCCAGCACCAATGAGAAGCAGCCCTCAATCAGCAAAAGATAAGTATTTGCGTCTGGCCTACCGCACAGATGAAAAACACCCTGCTTTGTGAAAAATTCTCTCCCATTTACCTCCCCACTCCCTGCTCAGCACTGGGTCCAGGATGGCTTCAGCAATAGCCAACTCCCCTGGGCCAGAGGTAAGACCTGTCATGCACCCTGAGCCATTCTCCCAGACTTGGAGAGTGAACAAATTAACAAAGAGTGGAAAAAATAATCTGCCGGCTCCCCTAAACCAGGAATTCAGGGTAGGCACAGCTCCTTTGCCTAGGCACAGGCATAAGGGATCCGCAGACTTTGAGTGCATTTCCCCCTGCGTAGACTTGTGTGGGCCTATTTCAACAGCTTAGGCCCTCATTACCACAGTAGAATAGGTTATATACCTGAAGTCTAACTTCAACTGTTTCAGCTGTGAAGTGGCAGGTTTGTGACATTTGACACTGCGCTGCCCATTAAGTAGGGTCTTCACCTACCCACATCAGGGGTCTGAGGACTGGCAATTCCACCTATACCACCTAGCCACCTGCAACAGGGGCCCAAGAATAAGAGGTGCCCCCCAGTCCTTAACAACCAACACATTAGGTGCTCACAGTCCGGCTACAAAACCCACCCACCTACACGCCCTAGGGAACAGGGACATGCTTTCCACCTGGACACAGGTGAGCAGCCATAAGCCCCTTGCCTTGATCAATGTGTGTCCCCCTGCTACTGCTGGTTGCCAGTGCCTACAGCAATCACCTATGCCACTCTAGGACTGTAGGTGAGAGCCTGCCGCACACACTTGGTGGCTGACTACCTGGACACCTGATCTGAATACATACAGGACGAGTGGGTGGACTCCTGGGCTCACATACTTAGTGGCACGTCTGGCCACCCAGTGGCAGGATGTTGGAGATTCAGGGGCACTTGTGATTGGGCTAGCTCACAAGAGCAGCCTATTTGGAAATATAAAAACAAAACAAAACAAGAAGTTAGGACACAGTAAGCAAACATAAAATAAATAAATATAATAACTTATTGATGGCTTGGAGACAACAGTCAATGTCAAATCACATAAACAGGCAGACAGTGATGGCTTCTCCAAGCCCCCAAGATAAAGAATCTAGAAATTTTCCGAAGGAAGAAAATTTCCTAGAATTACCAGAGCTAGAATACAAAAGATTAATATACAGAACTCTTCAAGACATTAGGAAGGAAATTATGTAAAATGCAGACCACATGATAGAGGAACTTACGAAGATTACAGAAGAGCATAATGACAAATTTAACAGGCTGCAAGAATCCATAGAGAGACAATAATCAGCATCAACAATAAAATTTCAGAATTAAACAACTTAATAGAAAGTCATAGGAGTAGAAATGAGGCAATGGAAGTCAGAATTAGTGAGATTGAAGATAAAGCACTTGACACCAATTTATTTGAGGAAAAATCAGAAAAAAGAATTTAAAAAAATGAAAAAAACCTAGGAATTATGTGGGACTCTTTAAAGAGGAATAACTTACAAGTGATTGGAGTATCAAAAAGGGGTGATAACAGAAAATACAGAGAGCATCGTTGAAGATTTCTTGACAGAAAACTTCCCTGATATCATGAAAAATGAGAAGATATCTATCCAAGATGCTCACTGAAACCCACATAAGGTAGATCCCAAAAGAAAGTCACCAAGGCATATTATAATCAAACTTGCCAAAACTAAAGATAAAGAGAGAATATTAAGAGCAGCTAGGGAAAAACGACAAGTCATCTACAAAGGAGAGTCAGTAAGACTAAACTCAGACTACTCAGCAGAAACCATGCAGGCAAGAAGGCAATGGGATGACATATATAAAACCTTGAAGGAAAACAACTGCCAGCCAAGAATTATATATCCAGCAAAACTGTCTCTCAAATATGATGGAAAAATTAGGGTATTTCCAGAAGTTTAGGGAATTTGCAAAAACCAAACCAAAATTACAAGAAATACTAAAGGGAGTCCTCTGGTTAGAAAATCAGTAACATCAGATAACAACCCAAGACTAGAACACAGGACAGAGCAACCAGATATCAAACCAGATAGGGAAGTCAGAAAAATAAATCAAAGGTAAAACACTGAAAATAGGGTAACAGATGTCAATACGTAAAAGATGACAAAATTCGAACAAAAAAGAGGGACTAAAAAATCGAGACATAGATTTTTCATATGGAAAGGAAGTCAGGGTGATATAAAGAAATAAAAGACCAGTATAAACTTAGAAAATTAGAGGTAAATATTAAGGTAACCACAAAGGAAATTAACAATCCTGCGTGCCAAAATAAAAAACAAGAAAAATATAAAGACTCAGCAAATACAAAATCAACAACAATGAAAAAGATGAAAAGAAAATATGTAAAGAAAAAAGACTCAGCACAGAAAGTTAACTGGAACAAAGAAACTGTCAACAACACACAAAGACATCAAAATGATAGCACTAAACTCATACCTATCAATAATTACACTGAATGTAAATGAATTAAATGCACCAATAAAGAGACAGAGAGTGGCTGAATGGATTTAAAAAAAACACCATCTGTCTATATGCTGCCTACAAGAGACACACCTTAGACTTAAAAACACAAACAAACTAAAACTCAAAGGATGGAAAAAATATATCAAGCAAACAACACCCAAAAAAGAGCAGGAGTGGCAATATTAATCTCTGACAAAATAGACTTCAAAGTAAAATCCACCACAAAGGATAAGGAAGGAAATTATATAATGATTAAATGGTCAATACATCACAAGTACATAACTATAATAAATACTTACTCACCCAAAGGCAGGGCTCCAAAATACATAAAACAAACTCTAACTGAAAACAGAGACAGACAGCTCCACAATAGTACTAGGAGACCTCAACACACTACTTTCAGTGAAGGACAGAACATCCAGAAAGAAGCTCAGCAAAGACACAGAAGATCTAAATGCTACAATCAGCCAAACTGATTTCATAGACATATACCGAACACTCCACCCAACAGCAGCCAAGTATACGTTCTTTTCCAGTGCACATGGAACATTCTCCAGAATAGACCACATATTAAGGCCATAAAGCAAGCCTTAACAAAATCCAAAGTATCAAAATATTACAAAGAATCTTTTCTGACCTAAAGCCATAAAAGTAGAAATCAATAACAGAAAAAGCAAGGAAAAAAAATCAAACACATGGAAACTGAACAACACCTTGCTCAAAAACTATTGGGTTATAGAAGAAATTAAAGATAGAATAAAGAAATTCATAGAATCAAATGCGAATGAAAACACATCCTACCAGAACTATTGGGACACAGCAAAAGCAATGCTCAGAGGTCAGTTTATAGCAATAAATGCACACATCCAAAAAGAAGAGAGGACCAAAATCAAAACATTAACTCTACAACTGGAACAAGTAGAAACAGAGCAGCAAAAGAAGCCCTTGGGTGCCAGTAGAAAGGAAATAATAAGAATTAGGGCAGAATTAAATGAAATAGAGAATAGAAAAAAATTGAAAGAGTTAACAAGACCAAAAGCTGGTTCTTTGAAAAGATCAACAAAATTGATAAACCACTGACCAAACTGACAAAAGAAAAACAGGAGAGGGTGCAGATAACCTGTATAAGAAATGAGATGGATGATAATGCAACAGACCCAACTAAAATAAAAAGAATCATAACAGAATACTATGAAAAATTGTACTCTAACAAATTTGAAAACCTAGAGGAAATGGACAAATTTCTAGAAACTCATTACCTACCTAAACTAACACAAACAGAGGTAGAACAACTAAATAAACCCATAACAAAAGAAGAAATACAAAACTAAAAACTCCCAACAAAAAAAAAAAAAAAGCCCTGGCCTGGACAGCTTCACTGGAGAATTTTACCAAACTTTCAGAGGAGAGTTAACACCACTACTACTAAAGGTATTTCAGAGCATAGAAAAGGATGGGATGCTCCAAAACTCATTCTATGATGCCAGCATAAGCCTGATACCAAAACTAGGTAAAGACACCACAAAAAAAGAAAATTACAGACCAATATCCCTCATGAACATTGACGCAAAAATCCCCAACAAAATTCTAGCCAATAGAATTCAGCAACATATGAAAAAATTAAGTCACCAGGATCTAGTGGTATTTATACCAGGTATGCAGGGATGGTTCAACGTTAGAAAAACAATCTAAGTAATCCATCACATAAATAAAACAAAAGACAAAAACCACACGATCTTATCAATCGATGCAGAAAAGGCATTTGACAAAGTCCAGCACCCATTCCTGATAAAAACTCTCAGCAAAATAGGAATAGATGGGAAATTCCACAGTAAAGTTAAGGGCATTTATACAAAGCCAACAGCCAACATCATCCAAAATGGAAAGACTTTGAAAGCATTCCCCTTAAGAATGGGAACCAGACAAGGATGCCCTTTATCACCATTCTTGTTCAACATTGTGCTGGAGGTCCTAGCCAGAGCAATTAGGCTGGAAAAAGAAATAAAGGGCATCCAAATTGGTAGGGAAGAAGTAAAAGTAACTCTATTTGCAGATGATATGATCTTATACACAGAAAACCCCAAAGAATCCATAAGAAAACTACTGGAACTAATAGAAGATTTCAGCAAAGTGTGAGGATACAAGATAAACATACAAAAATCAGTTTGATTCCTTTACATCAACAAAGAGAAACTCGAAAAGGAAATCACCAAATCAATACCATTTACAGTAGCCCCCAAGAAGATAAAATTCTTAGGAATAAATCTAACCAGGGATGTAAAAGACCTATACAATGAAAACTACAAGTAACTACTGAAAGAAATGAAAAGAGACCTGCATAAGTGGAAAAATGTACCTTGCTCATGGATAGGAAGACTCAATGTTGTGAAAATGTCGATTCTACCCAAAGCAATCTACAGATATAATGCCGTCCCAATCCAAATTCCAACAGCATTTTTTTAATGGGATGGAGAAACAAATCACCAACTTCATATGGAAAGGGAAGAAGCCCCAGATAAGTAAAGCATTACTCAAGAAGAAGAACAAAGTGGGAGGCCTCACACTACCTGGTTTTAGAACCCATTCTACCTCCATGGTTGTCAAAACAGCCTGGTACTGGTACAACAACATATACATAGACCAATGGAACAGAATTGAGAATCCAGACATAAATTCATCCACCTACGGGCAGCTGATATTTGACAAAGGCCTAAAGTCTGTTAATTGTGGAAGAGACAGTCTCTTTAACAAATGGTTCTGGCATAACTGGATATTCATCTGCAAAAAACTGAAACAAGGCCCATACCTCACACCATGCACAAAAACTAGCTCAAAATGGATCAAAGACCTAAATATAAAATCAAAAACGATAAAGATCATGGAAGAAAAAATAGGGACAATGCTAGGAGCCCTAATACGTGGCATAAACAGAATACGAACCATAAGTAACAATGCACAAGCACCAGAAGAGAGACTAGATAACTGGATGCTCCTAAAAATCAAACACTTATGCTCATCAAAAGATTCACCAAAAGAGTCAAAAGACAACCTACAGACTGGGGAAAAATTTTTGGCTATGAAAAATCCAATCAGTGTCTGATCTCTAAAATCTACAAGTTACTGCAAAACCTCAACAACAAAAAGACAAATAACCCAATTAAAAAATGGGCAAAGGATATGAACAGGCACTTTGCCAAAGAAGACATTCAGGCAGCTAACAGACTCATGATGAAATGCTCATAATCATTATCCATTTGAGAAATGCAAATCAAAACTACAATGAGATACCATCTCACCCCAACAAGACTAGCATTAATCCAAAAAACACAAAATAATAAATGTTGGAGACACTGTGGAAAGACTGGAACACTTATACACTGTTGGTGGGAATGTAAAATGGTACAACCACTTTGGAAATCGATTTGGCGCTTCCTTAAAAAGCTAGAAATAGAAGTACCATACGATCCAGCTATTCTGCTCTTCAGAATATATCCTAGAGAAATAAGAGCCATCACACGAATAGATATATGCACACCCATGTTCACTGCAGCACTGTTCACGATAACAAGAAGATGGAAACAACCTGGGTGCCCATCAACAGACGAATGGATAAACAAATTATGGTACAGTCACACAATGGAATACTACATCATGATAAAGAACAACAATGAAGCTGTGAAGCATCTTATAACATGGAGGAATCTGGAGGGCATTATGCTGAATGTAGTCAGTCACAGAAGGACAAATATTGTATAAGACCACTAGTATAAGAACTCGAGAAAAGGTTTAAACACAGAAGAAAACATTCTTTGATGGTTACGAAGGTAGGGAGGAAGGGTGAAGGTTATTCACTAACTAGATAGTAGATAAGAATTATGTTAGGTGAAGGGAAGGACAGCAAACACTACAGGGGAAGTCAGCACAACTGGACTAAACCAAAGCTAAGAAGCTTCCTGAATACAATCAAACACTTGGAGGGACAGAGTAGCAGGGGTTGGGGTCTGGGGACCGTGCTTTCAGGGGACATCTAGGCCAATTTTCATAACAAAGTTTATTAAGAAAATGTTCTGCATCCTACTTTGGTGAGTGGCATCCAGGGTCTTAAAAGCTAGCAAGGGGCCATCTAAGATACATCAATTGGTCTCAACTACCTGGAGTAAAGGAGAATGAAGAACACCAAAGATACAAGGAAAGTATTAGCCCAAGAGACAGAAAGAGCCACATAAACCAGAGACTTCATCAACCTAAGACCAAAAGAACTATATGGTGCCCAGCTACCACCAATGACCACCCTGACAGGGAACAAAACAGAGAGTCTCTGATGGAGCAGGAGAAAGATGGGGTGCAGAACTCAAATTCTGGTGAAAAGACCAGACTTAATGATCTGCCTGAGACTGGAGGAACCGCAGAATGCATGTCCCCTGGACTCTCTGTCAACCCAGAACTAAAACAGTTTCCAAGGCCAACTCTTCAGACAAAGATTAGACTGGAGTGTAGCACATAAAATGATGCTCGTGAAGAGTGTGCTTCTTAGCTCAAGTAGATACATGAGACTAAATGGGCAGCTTCTGTCTGGAGGTGAGATGAGACAGCGGAGAGGGTTAGGATCTGGTTGAATGGATGTCGGAAATCAGGGTGGAAAGGAGGAGTGTGCAGTCACAGTATACGGAGAGCAATTGGTGTCACATAACAGTCTATGTATAAATTTTTATGTGAGAGACTGACATGAATTGTAAACTTTCACTTAAACTACAATTAAAAAAAAAAATTACAGCATAGGTGGGGGTAGGTTGAAAAAGGGATGAGAGAGATAACTTGGGTAAAGTAGGAAGTCGAGAATCATGGCATCAGGATGAAGACAGATAAAATGGCCCCTCTGAAAACAATGAATGTTTAAAAATCTCAGCAAGGGTGCATTTTTCATTGAAATTTTTATTGAAATGATTGTAGATTGTTAAGTAGGTGTAGGAAATAATCCAGAAAGATCAGTATACACTTACCCAGTTTTCTGCAGTGGTAACATTTTGAGAACTATTGTATAATATCACAACCAGGATATTGGCATTGATTTCCCCAGTTTTATTTGTACGCATATGTGTGTGTATTTAGTTCTATGTATTTTTCCACATGTGTAGATTCATGCATCCACCAATAGCATCAGGTAACTAAACAATTCGATCATTGAAAGAATTCCTCAAGTTGTTCTTTCAGAAACGCTTTCCTTTACCCACCCCCACCCTATCCCTAATCCCTGGCAATCACTAATCTGTCTTTGATGTATAAAATTTTGTCTTTTCAAAAATGTCATATAATCAGAATCATAGCATATGTAAATTTTGGGATTGGCTTTTTTCACTCAACGTAATTTTCTAGAGAGTCATGCAAATTGTTGCATTTATCTTTACTTTGCATACTAGTATAATGGAATGTATTCCATTCCATTTTTTCTAAATTGTTTAATTTATGAGGATAAAGTTGTTTATAGTATTTCTTTGTTAATTTTTTTGTTGAATGCAGGATCTGAAGTGATATCTCATATTTTATTCCTGATATTGATGTTTACCTTCTCTCTTTTATTTCCATCAGTCTTAATAAAAGTTTCTTTTTTTTTTTGAAGAACCAGCATTCTGTTTCATTGATTTTCTTTATTTTACTACTTTCAGTTTCATTAATTTTTGCTATTATCTTTATTGTTTCCTTCCTTCTGTTTGCTTTGGGATTATTTTGCTCTTCTTTTTCTAGATTCTCAGGTAGAAACATGATATTGATTGAGACCTTCTCATTTTTAATGTAAGTTATTTAGTACGATAAATTTTCCTCTCAGTGCTACTTTACCTGCATTTCACATATTTTGATATATTGAGTTTTTGTTTTAATTAAATTCAATGCATTGTTGTATTTTTTTTCTTTTACCTGTGGATTATTTAGAAGTATGTTGTTTAATTTTTATGTATTTAGAGATTTTCCTGATGTCTTTCCTGTTACCTGTCCACCCCCTCTTCTCTCCCCACCTGCCAGGGTATCTCTTGCTGGGGGAAGGGAGCCTCAGCCCTGCAGGAAGAATGGTGTTTCCCCAGACCTCTTACTGTTAGCTGAATTTTCAATCAATCCCCTTTAACAGTGGTGCTAGGCTCACTTGATGTTGTGAGGGGAGCTCTTTTTAGATCCTGCCTGGGCTCGCTTCTTTTGCTAGGTTGAAGTTCAGCAACTGGGTAGCCTTCTTCTGTTGCAGAAGACCCCTTGCCACTATGTTATTTCTCTAGTCCGGGAGTTCCAAACCGGTTTGTCTTTTTCTTAATACATTTTAGAATTTTCCTTTGGTTGTCTCTTGCATTATGTCCAGAGTTTATAGCTGTTACTTGGTGGGAAGGAATGGGGAAAAACACAGAGAAACAGGTTTATGCTATCTTGTCTGCACAAAAAGTTCAACAGTACATTTTTAAAATAAATTTCTATATTACCTCTATCTTTTTGCTCTTTTCTCGTGTTATGGATTGAATAGTGCCCCCCTAAAAATGTGTGTCAACTTGGCAAGGTCATGATTCTCAGTATTGTGTGATTGTACACCATTTTGACATTGACGTGATTTTCCTATGTGTTGTAAATCCTACCTCTATGATATTAATGAGGCAGGATTAGAGGCAGTTATGTTAATGAGGCAGAGCTTAATCTACAAGATTAGGTTGTATCTTGAGTCAATCTATTTTGATATATAAAAGAGAGAAGCAATTAGAGAGACAGGGGGAACTCATGTAACCAAGAATGAAGAACCAGGAGGGGTGTGTGTGCTTTGGACCCAGGGTCCCTGTGCTAATAAGAAGCCCTCGACCAGGGAAGATGGATGGCAAGGACCTTCTCCCAGAACTGACAGAGAGAGAAAGCCTTCCCCTGGAGCTGGCACCCTGAACTTGGACTTCTGGCCTCCTAGACTGTGAGAGAGTAAATTTCTCTTTGTTAAAGCCATTCACTTGTTCTGCATCCTACTTTGGTGAGTGGTGTCTGGGGTCTTAAAAGCTTGCAAGTGGCCATCTAAGATGCATCAATTGTTCCCAGCCACATGGAGTAAAGGAGAATGAAGAACACCGAAGACACAAGGAAAGTATTAGCCGAAGAGATAGAAAGGGCCACATAAACCAGAGACTCCATCAGCCTGAGACCAAAAGAACTATATGGTGCCCAGCTACCACCAATGACTGCCCTGACAGGAGACACAACAGACAGTCCCAGATGGAGCAGGAGAAAGGTGGGGTGCAGAACTCAAATTCTAGCAAGAAGACCAGGCTTAATGGTCTGACTGAGACTGGAGGAACCCTGGAAAGCATGGCCCCTGGATTCTCTATCAGCCCAGAACTAAAACAATTTCCAAGGCCAACTCTTCAGACAAGGATTGGACTGGACTGTGGGACATAAAGTGATACTTGTGAGGAGTGTGCCTCTCAGCTCAAGCAGATACAAGAAACTAAATGGGCAGCTTCTGCCTGGAGGTGAGATGGGAGGGCAGAGAGGGTTAGGAGCTGGTTGAAGGGACATGGGGAATCAGTGGTGGAAAGGAGGCGTGTGCTGTCACAGTATGGGAAGAACAATTAGGATCACATAATAATGTATGTATAAATTTTTGTATGGGAGACTAACTTGAAATGTAAACTTCATTTAAACTACAGCAATAAACAAAAATAAAAATTTTGGAGGACACTGGCATTTTGTTATTTATTGAATTACAACAAATGATAAAAGTAATCAACTATCTTTAATGTAGAATATGAAGAAATTGGGAATGTAGGGAAAGGATTAATTGCTAACTTTTAAATTTATGGAAAAAGATTTCTAGAATTGTTCAGATTTAATGCCTTTGAACACTATTGCATTCAATGATTTTATGCGGAATTGAGCCCTAAGCAAAATAAGATCTGTGCCTTTCTGAGGCAGTTGTACTCGAATACCAGTGACAACTCTAAAATATGCTTTATCAAATAACAATACTTAAAGATATTAAAATGTTATTCTGTTTCTATGGTCTATAGACCACACTAATTTTTGTACCAAAAAAAAGGCTGTCCTTTTTCTGAGGGCTCACCATCAACATTCCACTGTTTATACAATCTATACATCAGAGAAGTTGCCTGGTATGTTTTTAAATTTCAACTTTCTTTGACATTTTACTATTTTAATTAGGAATTTTGTCTTCTTGCAGAACAGAGCTGTCATTGTGACGTTGTGATTTTTCAGCTTATTTAATGTGCCTGAGCTTTGGGAAAAATAACTAAGGGCAAAGATGGTTAAAAAAAAAAAAAAAACATCAAAATAGAATGGAGTATTATTACAAAATTTTTTAAATTAAAATGACGGTAAAATGGTGTGGTGGTCTTAAAATAAGAGAGCTTAATTCCCCTCCCTTTGAGTGCAGGCTGGATTTCTGTCTCTGAGTCAAAATTATTCAGCAAACCTGCTTTCAAATTCTGAACCAATAGAATTGGTAAGAAAATTAATTATTGTTGTTTTAAGGCCACTAAGTTTTAGTGTAATTTGTTACACAGAAATAGATAAATAATACAATTATTCCTCTTATAGAACCTTGACAAAGAAGCTTGAAGACAGGTAACATCAATTAGTTAGAAGGCCCATTTCTACCTGCTACTTGCCTTCAAATTATATACTGTTGTTACATTTCTACATGTAGAAATATGCAGAGCAAATTAAAGCAGTGGTTCCTAAACTTTAGTATACATCAGAATCACCTGAAGGGGTTGTTAAAACACAAATTTCTGGGCCCATCACCGGCGTTTCTGATTCAATAGGTCTAAGGTGCATCCAGGAATCCCTGGGTGGCATAAATTGTTAAGTATTGGACTACTAAAAGAAAAGTTGATGGTTCAAACACACCCAGAGGTGCCTCTGAAGTTAGGTCTGGAGATCTTTTTCCAAAAGGTCACAGACTTGATAAATCTATGGTATAGTTGTACTCTGCACACTTGGGTTCACCATGAGTTGGAATCAACTAACAAAAAAAAGGGTGGAGCCAAGGAATTGCATTTCTAATAAGTTCCCAGGTGATGCTTATGCTGCTGGTCCAGAGACTACCCTTTGAGAACCACTAAGTCAAAAAAGACCAGTTCTTGTACATAGGCACTGATGATTTGAAAATAAAATTTGGAAATACTGGATTTTTCACTGCCTGTTTAATATTGCTCTTTGAATTTCCCATAATCGCCTCAAGCTATAGAGGATCAGAATCAATTTGTGTCTTCCCTTTCCAGCCCCTAACTTTCTCCAAACATGCTCTGTCACTTAGCTCAGCAAGAGACAACCTGATGTACCCAGTTGCTCAGTTAGAAATGCCAGGCTCATTACAGACTGCTCCATATAGCTCATAGCTGGCATTTGATCAGATAGAGGCTTATTTTAATTTCTTGTCTAAATATTTCTAAATATACTCTGCTTTTTCTTCGTATTTTCACACCCTTAGTAATCTCACCATTTCAAAGAATTAACCTCCTAACATGCTTCTTGGCCTAAAGTTTCTCATTTTCCCTTTCAGAGTGGCCTTTTATAAACACAAATTTGATGATATCACTCCTCTCTTTAGAAGCTATCATTGGCATTATGATTATTACACTATTAGAACTATGTCCAATCTCAAGATAATGGACTATGTGGATCATAGCGTTATTGCTCTTCTAAACTTTCCAGTCTCTTCTTATTTTTGCAAATTAGACAGTGTGCTACTTGAGAGTAAGAATGATGTTGTATTTCTATTTGAATTACTATTAGTATGTAGAGTATACATATTGAGTAAATCAATAAATCAGTGAATAAGCTGCATTCTATGCATAGGCCATAATAAATGACTATAAACCCTGAATATGATGAACTATTTTCTACTTCTCTACTTTTGGTTGTTTTTTTTCTCCCTAAAATACTTTTTTTTTCCCTCTTTCTTACAGGGCAAATTTCAATCCATTCAAGAAACCCAGTTCAAATAGCTCTTCTTCAATGACTACATTAAATTTGACTTGATTTGATTTCCTATTGTTAAAACTATGATGAGCTACCATGATGGGAAAGCAAAATGGTAAGATGCATAAAGAAAGTATTTGCTCTGGGTTGAATAGTGACCCTCAGAAATACATGTGAATCCAGAACCTCAGAACGTGGTATTATTTGGAAATAGAACTTTTGCAGGTGTGATTAATTAGTTAAGATGAGGTCGTACCGAATTAGGGTCGTCCCTGAATACAATATCTGGTTTCATTATAAGAAGGCCATATGAACCGAATGTCATATGAAGATGTAGACAAAGACTGGAGCGATGCAGCTACAAGCCAAGGAATGCTGAGGATTGCTGGCCCTGCCAGTAGCTGCAGTTGAGGCATGGAACAAATTCTCCCTCAGAGACTCCAGAAAGAACCAAGCCTGCCAACACCTTAATTTCGGACTTCTAGCCTCCAGAATTGTGAAAGAATAAGTTTCTGTTGTTTTAAGATACCCAGTTTGTGATATTTTGTTACGGCAACCCTAGGAGACTAATAGAACGCTCAAAGGCAGTAACATTTCAAGTGTTTTAGCTCCTTCCAAATCTATTGCACAGGCCTTGCTCCAAGGCCCAGCCCTGCCCCCACCTGTACAGAACTTAGAGAAGACTCTGTGTTGAAGAAGGTAACTGGGCAAAAATCCTGAGGCCAGAATGATCCTGCCCATGAAGAGAAATGAAAGAAGACCAATATTGCTTAAGTAGGGAGATCAGGAGAGGAGAAATACCAAAGAAAACTGGAAATGTATTCAGAGGCCACAGCGTTTAGGGTCTTGAAATTGTAAGAGAACATGGCAGCAGTTCAGTCACATGCATATACTGATACAAATGTCCCTGTGTTACCAAAAAGTTATAACCAGATAATTCTAAAATACTCCTTTTATATCTTTATCTTAGTTTATCTTGAATAATCTAATTTAATTAAATGTCTATTACATGTCAAATATAAAAGAGGAAAACATCTTCACTTTCTTATTTCAAACATTATTTAAGCTAAACATAATTGTAGTAAACATAATGGATAGATTATGGATACATATTTAAATAATAAAACTAATTCATTTAATAACTTATCATTAAGCACCTACTGAGCTAATTGTTCATTATTCTTTGTCTATGTATCTGTGTTTGGGGAAGATAAACAAGCCTTTTATAAACCGAGCTAGTTAAACTATATAGGTAAACTTGAAGACTGAGGGAAGTGGAAACGGAAATATTAGAGAAACGAAAGGTCTTTTTAAGGAAGAAATAAAGGGAAATAGATACTAACTTAATAAAACAAATTCACTCACGTTGTTGTTGTTAGTTGCCATCAAGTCGATTAACTCCTGAAGAGTTTTTTTTTTTTAATTAAATATCAGAAATGTTAATAGAGATTTGGCCTTAAAAATAACACTCTGGACAATGAAATGTTAAATTCTGAAATTCGGTTATTACAAGAGTTTTAAATATACTCTATAGATAACTGAATCTGTTTGTTTGGATTTTGTTTTCTAAAGAAAGTGATAGAATAATACTACTTTTTAGGTATGAATGCTTAGATTGATAGAGTTAATTTTCAGTATACTTTCTTTAATATTCTATTGCCAATAAACATTTCTGTACTATTCTAGTGAATTTAAAAATATAAGGATTATGTGAGAATTCTTATACTTTACCTCTTACCTCAACAAAAGCTGAGGGATATAAATTTACCTAAAATCATTTCTAAAGAAGTTCCACTGACTTCCTGGGACAGTAGAAGAAAGGTATTTTAAAAGATCAAAGGAATAAGGTCATTTTCTGTATTTTAATATAAAAAAGTGTGCAAAAGTTGCAGAGACAGAGAGAAGAAGAAATAAATCTCAGGCTTTTTTTTTTTTTTTTTTTTTTTGGAGTTCTGATACAAGAACTTTGAATTAATTCAGATCTGGCTTTGAACAAAATTCCCATCTCTTTCTAGCTATGTGACTCTAAGCAAGTTACTTGACCTCTCTGAGTTTCTGTTTCCACAATTCTAAAACAGTTTACTAATACTTACCTCTGCTGTCGATGTGAGGTTTTGATATGATGGAGAGGACTTACTTAGTACAGTGTCTGAAACATGATATCTTACTGTGAATTAAAAATATATAGTACTTTTCCAACATTTATAAATACCTTCTTCCCAAGACTATTCTAGTTTACTCTGAGAACCATTAAAATATTCCTAGCTAGAATATTTAAAAATTGAGCATCTTCTTGGAGACTGTAACTGTACCATGTCCTAAAAGTGGCAACCAGTAACAACCAATGTGGCATCCCATGGTCTAACCTGTTCTAAATTATAGAAACACTCTGGGGAGAAATAGGTTAAAGTTTCCATAACTCCTTCCATCCATATCTTAAAAGCTGAGCATCTTCTGGGAGAATGGGGCCATATCCTACTATGTCCAGAAGTAAATATGGCCAAATATTTGCTGAATTATGAAACATTCTGGTAAGAAACATAATTCCTCCCTTCCAACAATCCTCACCCCGTTCAGTCTACCAACATCTTCACTCCAAACAACTCCACTCCCTCATTTCTTTCTCATTGAAATTGGCAGAATAGAATAATAAATCTAGCAAATTTTTGTTTAGGAGACTTACGTCAGTCAAGTCCTATTATTTCATTTTATGGTTTTCAGTGAAGAGATTGTACAACAGTGATGTCTGTTTCCCAGAAATCAGATAATTATGTTTTTATTCAAAAATAATGTATTTTTTATTACCATACCTCTGAATACTCTTGCTCTGATGTTAGCCTGGCATTTTTATGTGCCTGTGGTCTTCTTACATAAATGACTTTAACATCACATTTGAAAGACATAGAGAATGATCTGGATTTTAAAATTTTATGTTTGAATATATTAACGTATTTACATTTTAATACAAATATTTCAGCCAAAGTTAATGTGAAATTAACTGGAGCAAGTAAACCTTTTGGGTTTACTGTGAAGCAAGAACTGTGAGACAAATAATGGCTTCTTTTAAAGTGGACAGCCTTGGGAGTGACGTAATTCTGTCAATGGTCAAACTGTCTCCTCAGAAATCCCACTGTTATGTGCGAGGAACTCCCAAACAGAAGACCCTCAGAGTCATATTAACAACCCCAGTCAAATCTGGTTTCCATATTTTTTCCATCTAACTCTTCATATGTTTTTTGGTTTTCACAGAGTGGCAAAGTTATTGTAATGTGTTAGGCAGATAGCTCCCCTTGGAAGGGTAATAAACTCCAAGATTTTATTCTAAAACGGATATATATTTCTCCTATTAATTGTTTCATTGCTATTATTTGGTAGGGACAATTACTAGACATTTCATGATAATTTTTTCTAGGATATATTGTTTTAACTCCAAACTTGGGGGACTTTTTTCTTAAAATAAGAAAAACTGAAAACTAGATTCCACTAAAATGACGTGAGAAGGAATAAATTGTTCTAAATATCCAGTTATTGGTAGAACATTTAAAAATGTCACATATGATAACTATATTTAATTGGCTTTCTAATTTGTATAATACTCTAAGTTGTAATCCAAACAAAAAATAAAATGCATATGCAAATCATTTTATTTATCTTCAAGCATGATACAGACACAATTTTCATTATAAGATTTAATAATTTAGAACATTTCATTATGAAAAGTTGTTTAGAAGCTGATTTGGATATTATTTTGGTATTATATTGGGATAAGGTAGAACCAGAATCCCAAGTATGAAGACATGATGACAGTTATTAATTGCTAAAATGAATTATTATAGCATTTTAAAATCAAAATTAACAATTTTGCCATCACACCAATCACTCTTGACACCTAAGGCTGAACTGCTTCCCTTGTGTAACCAAGTTATGACAATACCAGCTCCTGTGTTATACTGAAAGTGGACATTTCAAAGGGCTGACAACTGATCCTCAGGAATCTGAAAGGAAGTATCAAGTAGGTGTTATGTATCCACATATGAGGCTTCCAGGAAGGCCAGGGGAATTTGTTAAGGCTCAATATTGCTGGAAATTCACTTACTGCACTCAATCCTTTTCCCCAGTGTCTACACAGGAATGATTTAGGGATACAGGCTGCCATGTCTTGATTTAGAACTAAGATCTTAATCACAATAAAACCTCTGCCTTGGCAGACCTTTCCTGTTATCTTCATGAAGACCTCAGCAATAACAGACACTCAATTTCTCACAATTCTCAGAGAACCACCTCATAGTTTTTCTGGCCAGCCATTTCCATTTTGGAATTTGCATTTTGACCAATTGGTGAGGAGATCGGGTGGTTTAGGGAGCAGATGCTAGGAAACCCAACAAAAAAATAGAGATTCAGAAGGTTGGAGAGCACTGTAGTTTGAAGCAATCAATTTTATTGCAGGGCACTATTTTCTCCCGCTACTAACAGCTGCTCAGAGGATAGTGGGGGAAACTACCCTGCTGAGTAGATCTGAATCAGAAGATGGAAAATCCACCTCATTTCCAAGCTGAAGAGTTCCCCATTAAAAGACCATAAAGCAGTAGCTCCAGGGGCGTATTAACTTTGCTTTCTAACAAAATGTTAATATAGATCTTAAAGACAAGTTGCTTGTCACAGTAACAATCAACAGTGTTTCCAATTTGTTTTCCTGACTCAGACATTTGTGCTTACTAATACACATACAGGTTTGACCAAATAAAGAGAAAATGCACACCATCACTATTCCTGTGTGGAAGCCACTGTAAACATAAAGCTAACACTGGTGATTTGAAACTCCACACAGCATTTAAGCACTGAAAAGGACATTTCATCATTAAGTCGGATAAAAATAATTTATTGTCACGCATATCACTACAAACTTTGTGAGACTTTGAAATTTCTGTATTGTTGACTTTGGGGTTTTTGGATTGTTGATTTTGGAATCTTTCTATCCTAGAGGAATGCCTTAGAGGAACAAACTTGGACTATAAACTGGTCTTTGAGAAGTGTACTGAGTTAGATGGCTGGATGTACTGTCGACTTGTGAGTATGCTGAGTCTTCATAGAGAGACTGGAACTGACTCAACGACTGCCTGTTCCTGCTGTTGGCAGTTGAATGTTCCCTTGAGAGAGGCAGCTTATGGGTGCCGTACTGTAGCTGTAAACTATTTGGGAAAAGAGAAGAGAGCGGGGTGTAGAAATGTGTCTGGCAGCTCAAGGATCTGGTTTGAATGCCAAGTAGCAGCTGAGACAACTGTGTAATATCTTTACATTCCCAAAGGGGAAGGGATTTAAAAAGAAAAAGATAGCTAGAGTCTTGTCTGCTTTTTTGAGAATAGATAATGCCAATGTTTCTCAATAAGATCATTATTTTTAGAATTTAAAAAATATATTTAAGAACATTTCTATACAGGGAAATTGAAAGGCTCAATTTATAATCAATGTGCCTGTCTAAATGGAATTATATAAATGTGGTTATATAATGTGTAGCTATTTATGTTATATCCAAAAACTACCGTGATGTATAAAATGTATGGGTTGTATTATTCAGTGTTATTATATCGATGCAGTGTGCACATGGTGCAGGTAAAATTTAAGCAGGAGTTTTTACATGTACCCACAATCTAAAAATGCCAGTTATCATCTTATTTTAAGCAGTCATTATTTTTATTAAATTATTGAAGGCATCAATATTAGATATTTAAACAGAAAATGGTCTGTTCAATAAAATACCTGATAAGCTGCTTGAAATATAGGATAAAATGATAATTATAAGTTACAGAACACTATAATACAACATTTATTGACATTTTAAAATTAAGAAAAATTAAAAGTAGGAGTTATCTTTTAAAAACAATTTCAATTGCTAATACAGTTGAAAATGTATATAATACCTAAAGGTGGAGTTTTTCTAAGTTTTTTTATTTTGTTTTTGTTGTTGTCTTATTATGGTATAACTGATTTGTCTAAGTAGATGTTGAACAGTTTGTCTAGGTAGAATCTTAATAACTTCATTGTGAATAAAATTAAAAAAAATTTTAATACACATCCTCCTTTTTGACTTTGAACCGCTAGCAGAGACGATTTTCGTTTTTAAGAACATGAATCAGCTTTTGGCTAAAGTCAGAGCAATCTATTTAAGGAAGCTTCTCATGGAAAACAATCCTATGTGATGTCTTCAGGGGCAAACAAAGAGTATTAAAAACACTTGCTATTGACTGGGGCTAGGAGCTTGGACCATGAAGAGTAAGTCAGCATCCATTCTTCTAGCCTTGCCAGCTGCCCTTCTTACTTCCTTTTTATCTGCCTGTCTGATTCCTATAGCTCATCAGCAAGGCAGCAGCTGTTAGACTGCCTTCCTAAAGATGCTTAAGCCTCGAGCCTGAAACTTCACAGAAAAGGAAATACTAATTTATAAACATCATCACCTTTCAATCACTTTGTGAAGGCAGTTGTGGGGAAAACCCAAAGTGCTTTGTAAGCACACTTGCATACAGAAGCGACCCCTATTTCACACCTTTTGTTCCACCTAAAGGGAGAGCAAGGTCCAGATGGTTATGTAATTCCCACCTTAACCCTACACATTTTGAAAATTACAAAGGGCAACAGTGGAAAGAAAAACACTTGGGTAGGTATGATGCTTACCATATGGACCAGGTTTCAAGTATTTTTCCTCAAACATTGAAATATTCCAGAAATTCCAACATTTTGGCCTCAAAAATGCCTATTTCATACTGACCTTCTTACCAGGAAAGTCATGTGTTTTCCATTTCATGTTTTCATAAGTTTGGAAAACACAGGCTAGAGGGGTTTGATAGAAAACCTGTAACTCTGAGGCATATTGTAAAAAGTCTCCTCTTACCATAGTAGCACAGTTGTTTAGACTCATATTGCACAAGCACATTATTTTGCGTGCAGTAGGTGCTTAGTCAATACAGTCAAATAATATTGAGCTGGAATTGCCAATTACATGAAAAATATTAAATGAAATAAGACTAATGTCTTAGACTGAGTAATTGAAAGCAGGACAAGTGATCCAAATTACACTATGAGTACTCTGTTTTATTTTCAAAACGTATCATTACTAGTAAAGTTAAAAAAAAATTTATTTGGACTTTTTTTTAGAAAGACCATTTGAGATGAGTGAATAAATTGAATGATAGCATACTTTTAAAACATACAACTGTATTATGTTTTTATCCCATGCAGTTTATCAAACCAGGCTGACAAAAGTGCAATCGAGAAAAAAATTAAATTATACAAGTAAGCTTGGTCTGCAGCATCCTCACATGATATTGTAAGCTAAATTCCATGCTATTAAATGATTTATTGAATAGTTTTTATTCTCTTAATAATGTTTCTGCAATTTATTTACACTATGTTTATCATAAAGAAGAAAGAACTGACAACTTATAGTATCATAGGAATGATATTAAAATGTAATTAATTAAGTGAGGATTTAATTGCTCATTCCCTCAGACGTGACAATATTACATGAAAATCAGTGTGGAAGTGATGATAAAAATAAAGAGTGGGATGAATATAGTCTTCTGAGTAAATTTAAAATGAAACAGAATTTGAAAGACAACAAAGTATGATTAAAGTAGCTTGTCTAATTAGCTAGGTACCCTGTTCCTAGATATTCCTGAGCAAAAGAGATATAAAAGTACTCAGCCATTCCTGGGAGAGAATAAATTGTTCTTTATCCCATTTCTCTATTATGGTGATCTCGTCATAATGGCACAGGTAGTCCCCAACTCATGACGTATTCGAGTTAGGATGAACCACACTTACCGCCGTCCTCTTATGTTAGTACATCTTCCTGGAAGGAACTTAGGGGAAAATGCGTGTGGGGAATATGGAAAAAATTGCAAAGTTGTGTGAACATGCTCCAAGCATTTGATCAGGTAATATGATGGAAGAAATTTGAAGAGAAAAGAAATGCTGAAGAAGAAAGAAATAATGAGGAAGAGGAAAGAGAGAACTTTATAAAAAAAGAAATTACAGTGAAAGGATTAGCTGGAATTTTTTCCAAACTAAATCAAGGGCTCCAGTTGTTTGAAAACATGAACCCAAATGCTGATCACTTTGCTAAGTCAATAGGCAGATTTGGGAAGCAGTAAGATGTTACCATGAAACATATGAAATAAAAAAGAAAAGGACCATACAAACAACTCTCATTAATTTTCTGACTAGAAGTGCTATATCCCCTTTCCCAGGGATAATCCAGGTGATCCAGAACCTTCTACAAATGGAGTTACTACCACAACTGACAAAATGCCAACATCATTCAACTCTTTTTCATCAGAGTAAATTTTATGATTTATGTATTTTTTATGTATGTATATGTGTATTAAAATATACCTGTAAGTTTATATGTAATGTTTCCAACCCGAAGACAAATAACGATTGGATTTATAAAAATACTGAAAATAAAAGGCAATATTAATGAAAACATAAAAAAAAAGAGAGAGATAGTCAACTTACGTCAGAACCAACTAATGGTGGAGTCATTGGAACAGAACCCAATCATAAGTCAGAGACTACCTGCAGTTATTTTTAGGTGTACTTATCTTTCCTACATTGACTATGATTGTCTTGATACTGAGACAGTGTTTTTTTTTTTTAATTTTGAACTTTTAATCTTCAGCACATTCCCTTGCTGAAATTGTAACAGAGTATATATCTGGATATTTTCTATATCGCTAAAAGACTGATCAGGAGGGAATTCTTCGTGGAATACAGCATTAACGAAAGTCAGGAAGCCAACTCCAATCCAAGATAATTAAAAGGATAAACAATATGTGTAACTAGTGCTGGAAATCATAAATTAGCATTATTCCAGATCTTAAGAGGTTACTGTAGTGGAGTCAAGAACGTAAACAGAGAAAGTGATTGAGTATGATGCTGATGCTGGTCAAGAAAATGAGGATGATGTACATAATGTAGCTGTGGATGGTGCAAATAGTTAAGTGCTTGACTCATAGTGGTTTGAGCCCACCTAGAGGCACCTCGGAAGACAAACCTACCAATCTGCTTTTGAAAGGTCAAAGCCTTGAAAACCGTATGGAACAGTTCTACTCTGCACACATGGGATCTCCGTGAGTTGAAATCGACTCAACAGTAACTAACAACAAAAGTCATATGGTTATGAATTTTTGTGTCTGAAAGCTGGAAGAATCGGTATCCATAAAATCTAATTCATAAAGCAAAAAATATTGTACTAATTAAAGATCGTCAAATTTACTTATTTTACTCCACGAAACTTTTTCTATCCTCAAAATGCTTCAGAATCTTCTTATGAAAGTTTATATTGTCATTATTTTTTTCACAGTTTATGTTTTCTTGAATCTTTATAAGTGTAATCTAGGATTAATCAAATGCACAGTAAAATATCACCATGATTTCAGCTTATTGGGGGTGACTGAACAGAAAAAGGGTGACCTCTGGCAATTAGGCCATATGAAAATGTCAAGTTAACACATACCCCATTCTGCTTAAAGCTGCCAAAATAAGTAGCCTGACCAAAATGGCTCACCGCATGCCAAATGTGTCTGACTTTTGGCCTAACCATAAGATACTGTTAAGTATTTAAATAGAGAGTATATACATATGTAGGTATATATAAAAATTAGAGACGTATACCCTAAATATTTCAATTAAGTGTTAATTAAAAGATTTGATTTATTGAAATATGGTAAAATAATTTAGTAGAATTTTACAACATTTTGCCCTACTTAATTCCTTGGAGATAACCCAAATGAAACTTTGTGAAAATCCTTTTACAAATGATCACATACAAGAAAATTGCTATACTTAACAATTTATTATCCAAATAATGTTAATATATCATAAAAATTGGCAATAAGCACAAAATTTCAATTTTCAGATTGAAAAAGAAAGACACAAGTTAAATATTTCCCTTTCAATCAAAGTGCCATGAACTTGAAAGGATATGCAAAGTGGAAACAGGTGTAGTCAACTGTCGGCGTATTTTTACAATTGTTTGACACATTATAATAGTGTGATCCAAAACTGAAGCTTGACATTACTATAAGCATTGTAAGATCATAAATCACTTCAGACGGCACACTGTGGTCTTAACTTCTTTCACACTAAAAGTATTTTGTAACTGTAATATTATTACATATAAGGAAAAAAATAATACAAAGTTTAAAGAAGAGGAGGAAACTTTAAGTTTTTTCTCATATGTTCAATACATTATATACCATTCCATGTTTACAAAGCAATTAAAGAATTTTTTTCCTACTTTGCCATATTTTAGATATTTTATTAAAGCTTGGACATTTTTTAATGAAGATTTTAAGTGGATTTCCTACACATTCATGTTTTCTAGTTGATGTAAAGCATAATTAAAATTACAAAGAAGTTAAAACAGAAATTTTTATATAAATGTTATTTATTTATTTTTTAATTTAGAACATGAAACAAAGATATTTTGGTTCTATACTGTGACCAGTTAAGTGAGGAAGGCAAAGAGATGCAGAGTCAAAGAAGGCACATATAGCCTTGCTGTTTGATAATGCTGGGGAGGCAAATATCTAATACTTTAATTAAACTCTTTTTTGTAGTCCTTTACATCTAAAAAGGTGCCCTGGTAGCACAGTGGTTAAGAGCTCCTTTTGGTCAGCAGTTCAAATCCACCTGCTGCTCCTTGGAAACCCAGTGGGGCAGTTCTACTCTGTCCTATAGGGTCTTCATGAGTTGGAATCAGCTTGACAGCAATGTGTTTTTGCTTTTTCGGATTTTTTACAATTTTGTTTTATATATAAAAAAGAGAAAGCATTCAATTTAGCTGTTTTCATCCCAGCAAAAATTTGAGGTCATATACACTGTTGAAATTCACCCTTCCTTTTATTCTCAAATTTTCAATACAGAAAACCTCTTTTTTCCCTCTCTCTCTCTTTTAAAAATTTATACACAAATTGTTTTGTGACATTAGTTGCAATCCCTGCCATGTGTCAGCACTCTCCCCCTTTCTACCCTGGGCTCCCCACATCCATTTGTCTAGTTTTCCTACCCCTTTCTGCTTTCTCATCTTTGATTTTAGACAGGTGTTAGCCATTTGATATCCTATACTTGACTGAACTAAGAAGCACATCCCTCACTTGTGTTATTGTTTGTTTTGTAGGCCTGTCTAATCTTTGGCTGAAAGGTGGACTTCAGGCGTGGCTTCTGTTCGGAGTTAGCAGGGTGTCCAGGGCTCATAGTCTCAGGGGTCCCTCCAGTTTCTGTCAGAAGAGTAAGTCTGGTCTTTTTGTGAATTTGAATTTTGTTCCATATTTTTCTCCCATTCTGTCCGGGACCCCACATTATGAGCCTTCATAGCAGTTGATGGTGGTAGCTGGGCACCATCTAGTTCTTCTGGGCTCAGGCTGGTAGAGGTTGTGGTTCATGGGGTCCATTAGTCCTATGGACTAATATTTTCCTTGTCTTTTGTTTTTTTTTAATTCTCCTTTGCTCTAGAGGGATAGGATCAGTAGATGTATCTTAGATGGCTGCTACTCACCATTGTAAGATGTAGAACATTTTCTTTATGAACTATCTTATGCCAGTTGACCTAGATGTCCATCAAGACCACAGTTCCCAGGCTTCAGCCCCAGTAACTCAATCCCTCAAGATGTTTGGATGTGTCTAAGAAGCTTCTATGACTTTGCCTTGGTCAAGTTGTGCTGACTTCACCTGTATTGTGTGTTGTCTTTCCTTTCACTAGTTAACATTTGTCTACTATCTAGTTAGTGATTTCCCCTTCCCACCCCTCCCCTCCCTCGTAACCATCAAAGGTTGTTCTTTTTTTCTATGTGTAAACCTTCTCTTGAGTTTTTATAATAGGGATCTCATGCAACATTTGTCCTTTGTGGTTGACTTATATCTCACTCAGCATAATGCCCTCTTTATTCATCTATGTTGTGAAATGTTTTTCAGATTCATCATTGTTCTTTATTGTTGCATAGTATTCCATTGTGTGTATGTACCATAATTTGTTTATTCATTCATCTGTTGATGGACACTTAGGTTGTTTCCAACTTTTTGCTATTTAGAATAATGTTTCAATGAAATGGGTATGCATATGTCTATTCATGTAACTGCTCTTATTTCTTTAGGATATATTCCTAGGAGTGGGATTGCTGGATCATATAGTATTTCTATTTATAGCTCTTTAAGGAGGCATATTGTTTTCCACAGTTGCTGTTCCATTTTACATTCCCACTAGCAGTGCGTAAGAGTTCCAATCTCCCTGCAACTTCTCCAACATTTGTTATATTCTGTCTTTTTGATTAGTGCCAGTAATGTTGGGGTAAGACAGTATCTCATTGTATCTTTGATTTGTATCTCTCTAATGCATAATGTTCACCAGCATTTCCTCATGTGTCAGCCACCTGAGTGTCTTCTCTGGTGAAGTGTCTGTTCATATCATTTGTTCATTTTTTGATTGGATTATTTGTCTTTTGTTGTTGAGATGTTGAAGTATTTCATTTATTTTAGAGATTAGTCTGTAGGTTCTGTTTTTACTCTTCTGGTAAAGTCTTTTGATAAGCATAAGTGTTTAATTTTTAGAAGCTTTCAGTCGTTTAGTTTATCTTCTGGTGTTTGCGTATTGTTAGTTATGGTTTTTATTGTATTCATGCCATATGTTAGGGCCCCTAGAGTTGTCCTTATTTTTTCTTCCATAATCTTTATCATTTTATGTTTTATATTTAAGATTTTGACCCATTTTGAGTTAGTTTTTGTGTATAGTGTGAAGTATGGATCCTGTTTAATTTTTTTTTTCAGATAGACATCCAGTTTTGCAAGCACCATTTGTTAAAAAGACTGTCTTTTCCCCCATTTAATGGACTTTGGTGCCTTTGTCAAAGATCAGCTGACCATAGGTGGATGAATTTACATCTGGGTTCTCAATTCTGTTCCATTGGTCTATGTGCCTGTCATTTTACAAGTACTAAGCTATTTTTACTACCGTGGATGTATAGTAGATTCTGAGATCACGTAGTGGAAGGCCTCCTACTTTGTTCTTTTTCTTCAGTAACGCTTTGCTTATCTGGACCTCTTTCAATTCCATATAAAGTTAGTGATTAATTTTCTCATCTCACTAAAAAATGTCGGTATTTAGATCGGGGTTGCATTATATCTGTAGATGATTTTGGGTAGAATTGACATTTTCACAATGTTGAGTCTTCCTATCCATGAGCATGATAGTTTTTCCATTTCTGTAGGTATCTTTTGGTTTCTTGCAGTAGTGTTTTGTAGTACGGTATTGTATTTTTTTCTTGATTTCCTTTTCAAGGTTCTCTTTGTTTGTGTATAAGAATCCAACTGATTATTTACGTTGATCTTGTATCCTGATACTCTACAGAATCTATTAGTTCCAGTAGTTTTCTTGTAGAATCTTTTGGTTTCTCTCTTTATAGCATCATATCATCTGTGACTAGGGATAGTTTTACTTTTTCCTACCCAGTTTGGATGCCCTTTATTTCTTTTCCTTGCCCTATTTCTCTAGCTTAGACTTCCAGCACAATGTTAAATAGGAGTGGTGCTAAAGGGCACCTTTGTATTGTTCCCGCTCTCAGAGGGAATGCTTTCAGCCTCTCTCCATTGAGAATGATGTTGGATGTGGGTTTTTTATGTTGAGGAATTCCCCTTTTTATTTCTATTTCTATTTATTGAGAGTTTTTATCTGGAATGGATGTTGGACTTTAATGAATGCCTTTTCTGTGACAATTGAAATGATCATGTGATTCTTTTCTTTTGTTCTATTTATGTGATGGATTACATTGATTGATTTTCTAATGTTGAGTCATCCCTGCATAACTGGTATGAATCCTACTTGGTTGTGGTGTATTTTTTTTTTTTTTTGATGTGATGCTGGATTCCATCAGCTAGAATTTTGTTGAGAATTTTTACATCTATATTCATGAGAGATATTGGTCTGTGCCATGGATTGAATTGTGCCCTTCAAAAATGTGTGTCAACTTAGGTAGGCCACGATTCCCAGTGTTGTGTGAATGCATACCATTTGTCATCTGATGTGATTTACCTACGTGTTGTAAATTCTGCCTCTACGATGTTAATGAGGCAGGATTAGAGGCAGTTATGTTAATGAGGCAGAACTCAATCTACAAGAATAGGTTGTATCTTGAGTCAATTTCTTTTGAGATATAAAAGAGAGAAGCAGACAGAGAGATGGGGGACCTGATACCAGTAAGAGAGTAGTGCCAGGAGCAGAGTGCGTCCTTTGGACTGAGGGTCCCTGCCCTGAAACTCCTAGACCAAGGGAAGATTGAGGACCAGGACCTTCCTCCAGAGCTAACAGAGATAGAAAGACTTCCCTTGGAGCTGGCATCGGAATTTGTACTTCTAGCCTCCTAGGCTGTGAGAGAATAAACTTCTGTTTGATAAAGCCATCCACTGGTGGTATTTCTTTCTAGCAGCACTAGATAACTAAGATAGTCTATAATTTTCTTGTTGTGTAGTGTCTTAGCCTGGCTTTTGTATCAGGGTTATGGTGGCTGCATAGAATGAATTCAGGAGTATTCCTTCCTTTGCAATGCTCTGAAATAGTTTCAGTAGAATTGGTGTGAGCTCTTCTCTGAAAGTTTGATAGAATTCCCCAGTGAAGCCATCTGGGCTAGTGTTTTTTTGTTTGTTTGCTTTTTGGGTTTTTTTTTAATTGTTGTTATTGGGAGTTCTTTTTATTACTCTTCTCTTGTTAGAGAACTGCTCAGATTTTCTTAGTTTGTGTTCGTTTAGGTAGGTAGTGTGTTTCCAGAAATTCATCCATTTCCTCTAGGTTCTAAAATTTGTTGGAGTACAGTTTTTCATAGTATTCTGTTACAATACTTTTTATTTCAGATGAGTCTGTTGTAATGTCGCACATCTCATTTCTTATTGGGGTTATTTTCTTCCTCTCTGTTTTTCATTTGTCAGTTTGGCCAAAGGTTTGTCAATTTTGTTGATCCTTTAAAAGAACAAACTTTTGATCTTGCTGTTTCTTTCTATTGTTTTTCTGTTTACTATTTCATTCATTTCTGCTCTAATCTCTATTATTTCTGTGGGCTTCTTTTGCCATTCTCTTTCTGTTTGCTCAAGTTGTAGGGCTAACATTTTGATTGTGGCCCTTTCTTCCTTTTCAATGTGTGGGTTAATTGCTACAAAGTGACCTCTGAGCACTGCCTTTGCTTTGTCCAGAGGTTTTGGTATGACATATTTTCATTCTCATATGATTGTAGGAATTTTTTTATTCCCTCTTTGACTTCTTCTATTATCGGTAGTTCTTAAACATGGTATTATTCAGGTTCCACGTATTTGATTGTTTTTCCCTTATTCTGCCCGTTATTTATTCATACTTGTATGGCGTTGTGATGAGAGAGTGTGCTTTGTATTATTTCAATGTTTTGGATTTTAATAAGGGTTGGCATGTGGCCTAAAATGTGGTCTATTCTGGAGCATGTTCCATGTGTGCTGGAAAATAATGTATACTTTGCTGCTGTTGGGAGTAGCGTTTTATGTATGTCTATGAGGTCAAATTGGTTGATTTTGACCTTTAGACCTTCTGTATCTTTGTTGAGTTTCTTTCTAGATGTTCTGTCCTTTACCAAGAGTGGTGTGTTGAAGTCTTCTAGGATTATCGTGGAACTGTCTATTTCTCTTTTCAGCTCCATTAGAGCTTGTTTTAGATATTTTGGAGCCCTGTCATTGGGTGCGTAGATATTTATTAAGGTTATATCTTCTTGGTGAATTGTCACTTTAATCATTATATAATATTGTTCCTTGTCTTTTATAGTGGAGTTTGCCTTAAAGTCTATTTTATCCAACATGAGTATTGCCACTCCTGCTCTTTTTTGGTTACAGTTTGCTTGATATATTTTTTTCCATCCTGTGATTTTTAATATATTTATGTCTTTGTGTCTATGGTGTTTCTCTTGTAGACAGCATATTAGTGGTTTGTTCTTTTTTTTTTAATCCATCCTGCCACTCTCTATCTCTTTATGGGTGCATTTAAGCCATTCACAGTGTGATTGTCAATAGATATGAGTTTATTGCTGTCATATTGTTGCTTTTTTTTTTTTTTTTTTTTTGTGGTGCTGACATTTCATGTTCCTCGTACTTTCCTGTGCTTAGTTCCTTTTGTTTGTGGATTTTTTTTCTTTCCTTTGTTTATTATAGATTTTGTGTTTACTGAGTCTTTCCGTTTTTCTTCTTTTTTATTCTGATGAAAATAGGTTGGTTAACTTTCTTCGTGATTACCTTAAAATTTACCCTTCTCTTCCTAAACTTGGATTAGTCCTTTATTACTTGATATCACCTTGACTTCCTCTGCTTTTGAAAGTTTTATACCTACACAGTTTATTTCACCTTTTATTGTTTTGTCATTGTTGTCATTTACAGATTGATGTGTATTTCCCTGTTTTAAGTCTTTTAGCTTTGTTTTCTTATTGAGAGTTTCTCACCTAGGTTGATATCTGGCTTATGCTGTCCTATGTCCTACACTCCAGTTGTTGTCTGATGTTGTTGGCTCTCTAACTAAAGGACCTCCTTTAATATTTTTTTAAGTTTGTTTTGGTTTTTACAAATTTTCTTAGTTTCTGTTTATTTAGAAATGTGTTAATTTCACCATCATATTTGAGAGAGAGTTTTTCAGGATATACTATTCTTGGTTGGCAATCTTTTTCTTTCAAAGTTTTATATACGTCATACTATTGCCTTCTTTCCTGCATAGTTTCAGCTGAGTAATCAAGCTTAGTCTTTTTGTTTCCCCTTTGTAAGTAACTGTCTTTGTCTTTGCTTTTGGCAACTGTGATTATGATATGTCCTGGTGACTTTGTTTTGGGGTCTGTCCTATTTGTTGAGCTTATTGGATGGTCAGCTTTTCATCTTTCATGATATTTGGAATGTTTTCTGCCAGCAAGTCTTCAACAATCTTCTCTGTATTTTCCATTTTATTCCCCTGTTCTGGAACACTGGTCGTGTGCAGATTTTTGCTCTTGATTGCGTCCCATGTAGTTCTTAAGTTTTCTTCATTCTTTTCTCTAGTTTTTCATCATACAAAGTGGCGTCCATGGATTTGTGTTCAATATTATTGATTCTGTCCTCCACTGAGTTGCCTATTTCTGAAAATTTGTTATTTATCTTTTGGCTTTCCAATTGCCGTTTTTGTATGATTTGTAATTGTTTATTTATTTTGATGTTTTGTTCTTGTATTATTTTCCTGAATTCTATTGTTCTGTCCATGTTTTCCTTTGATTTTGGCTATGTTTTCCTTGTTTTTGTCTGTGTTTTCCATGATATTGTCTTTTTCCTTGTATTTGTCTGTGTTTTCCTTGATCTTTTTCTTAATATCTTGGGGAACTCTAAATATTAGTCTTTGAATTCCATATCAGATAGTTCCAATAACTTTTCTTCTACTGGAAGGTTATCTGATTTTTTATTTTGGTCACTTGCTAGAGCCATCTTGTCCTGCTTTTTTATATGTTTTGATATAGTCTGCTGTCTCCAAAACATTAAAATATCATTTTCTTTATTTATTGATTGAATGTTCAATTTTGTCCTTTTTGTTTTGTTTAGTTTTGATATGTCAGGGCAGGTGGGCCAATGTACTTTGCTTCTTGTTCCTATGTGGGCACAATAGCTCTCAGCACCTTGTCCGGGTGAGCAAGGCAGCAGCAGGCAGGGCAAGCCTGCCTCACTGAACACTGGTTTGGTGAGGTGGCTGAGGGCAGACTTGCTGGGCACTGTCTGCCTACCTATTTTGGTCCAGCTGTGTGGGAGCTTCCACAGCCCCTCACGAGATGGATGGGGTTGTTATCCAGGGAGTGGTACAGGTTCGCTTCTCACCATTCATCAGCTGGTCGAGTGGCAGGAGGGGAGGGGCAATATGGGCCCAGTGTGGCTGCTAACCTGAGTGCCAGAGACACTCTAGCAGCAGTGATGTGGTGGGAGCTGGCAGGGTTTGGGGGAAGGTGGCATATAGGGCTACATAGGAGGGAGAAAGAAAAGAAAAGAGAGAAATAAAGAAAAAAGAAAGGAAAAAATGGACAGCATTGTGGGAACTGACAGGTGAAGGTGGGGGTAGAGAGGACCCAGGGGCTGGAGGGTTTGGATGGAGTGGTGTACAGGGGTAGGTGGGAGGGAAAAAAAAGAAGGAAAGATAAAGAATAAAAGGAAACAAAAATTAAATAAAATAAATGACTGTTCATTGGAGGAGGGCAGATGGGGGTGAGGCCGACCCAGGGCAGCAGTGGGTCATGCACCATTGGCACTCTATCTGTGGCAGCTCTATGTGGTCCAGTGGGAAAAGGGGAAGGAGGTGTACAGAGCTAGATGGGAGGGAGAAAGAAAAGTAAGGTAGGGAAAAAAAGGCAGCATTTTGGGGGCAAGAAAGCGAGGGTGGGGCTTATCCTGGGGCTAGTGGGAAGGAAGGTGAGGCGGTGTACAGAGCTAGGTGGGAGGGAGAAAGCAAAGAACCAAAGAAATTTTTAAAAGCAAAGAATGGTGATGTGACGGGGGTCAGTGGGTGGGCATGGGACTAACATCTGGCAGCAGCAGGCCAGTAGATTTCTAGCCACAGTGACATGGTGGGGGCCTGTGAGAAGATAGGCAAGGTGGCATAGGGGGCTAGGTGGAATGGAGAAAGAAAAGGAAGAAAGAGAAAAAATGACAGCGCAGTGGGGGTCAGCAAGTGGGGGCTGGGCAGACCTGGAGACTTTGGGGAGGGGAGGTGGCATACAGAGCTGGGTGGGAGGGATAAATAAAAAAACAAAAAATGAGAGAAAAAAATGGTGGTGCAGCAGGAGCTGGCAGGAAGAAGGGAAGGTGGCACATGAGGCTAGGTGGGAAGGAGAAAGAAAAAGAAGAAAGAAAGAAAGAAAAATTAAATCTTCACAGTGGGTGGGGCCAGGGAGGGCCCATGCAGTGGTGGTGGGTCTCCTACTGTGGACCTCAAATGTGAAGGCTGCTGGGATGGGGGCGGTTCTTGCTTCTACTCACCAGAAGGGTGAGGGGTGGGAAAGCATGTTTCTCTGGTTATCAGTTGCTCTGTCTCCTGCTGGGAGCTCCATGAAATTGTCTTCCTGTACTCCCTGTTCAGGGTTGTTGCTGACTTTGTTTCAAGATGGTGACACTGTGCCATGTTAGTTGGCAGGGGACCTCCACTCTGTATCTCTCCTCCTTCTCTATTTTCCATCAGTTTTTTAATCCATTTGGTGTTTGATCTAGTTATTCATCCCTTCATTTGTTGCTCAGGTTTGCAGAATTGATGTTTGTATCTGTTTTGCTTAGTTTTTTGGGTCTTTGCTGCAGAGCAATGGCATGGTGTGTCTGTCTAGGGTGCCATATTGGCTCTGTCTCTTTAGTTTTATTTTTGTAAGTAAGAAAAGACAATTCCATATAAGTACTAAGAATTTTGCTTTTTACGCTGTTTTTTTTCAAGGATCACAATTTTTTTACTCAGAAACAATATTTAAGAACAGTTTTTATCTCCACTGTTTCATAGTGACATTATGAATATAAAATAATCCAGGTCAGAAAAAATAGCACACACTGGCTACTTTCCCTGCTCTCTGCACTGCATATTGCCACTCCAAGTTCAGGTTTTAAAAAATTAATGGTTACACTGAATGTTAGGTAAGAAATAAATTGAATCCATTTATTTCTATCAAAAACATATATTTTGTGTTTAGAGCAAGATGGTGGTATAAGCAGCTGTATGCTCCCATCCCTCCACAAAACCAGTCAAAATGTTGTAGCAACTAACTGAATGCTGAATCAAGAAAGAAAGCAACAATTAAATGGTAGGAAAAGTTCTTTTTTTTCACTCATCTACACCCCATTTTCTCCTCAGCTTGGTGTGGCCATTGTAAAGGGACAGTGGCCCACACTCCCAGACAGGAGCCTGATCACTGGCTGTAGAGGAAGCAGACCACATTTTATTTGAAAATTTTAGTGTGTGGTTATTCTAACCTCGCTGGGGCTGCCTGAAGGACTGAAGCAAGGTATTCATCTCAGTTTGGCCTGTTTCAGAGCCCATGTAAGATTGTGGGGCAGGGGCAAAGACAAAAAGCTCTACCTGCCTGTAGCCATCTGTAGTTAAAGAGGGAAATTAAGGCATACAATAGGCATCTAAAGATTGAAAGTAGAGGCCAGGGAGAGAGTTACTTTAGGAAATTAAGGCTTTCAAAACCACCCTGTATATGAAAGAAATGAGAAAGCCACACACATGCCTAGGCAAGAAACACGTTAGAAATTACCTGGAAAAAACGTCACACTTTCACCTTGGACTGATCCCTAGGCTCAGCACAAGTCTGACTAGGAGTGAAGAAGGGCCCTGGAACAGAAACAATTTCCAAAGAATGGTGCATTGTTTTTTTGTTTTTTTGTTTTGGGGTTTTTTTTTGGGGGGGGGGGTGTTTTGTTTTGTTCCCCCCACCCCCGCCCTGGCATTCAAGAAAATCTCTTTGAAAATATTAACTGAACACAAACTAAGAAACAGAAACTTCAGAATCCCCAAAGTTTTAAGAAGGCAGCTCTGCAAAAATAGTTAAAAGAAGTAACTAAACAAATGGACTGTAGCCTGCAACAATTAAAAACAAACAAACAAAACAGCACACCCTGGGGAAGGGGAAGAATCTGATTGCCAGAGTTACCACATTATAATAGTCAAATATCCTGGTTCAACAAAAAATCACAAGGCATGCAAAGAAAAGGAAAAGTATGGCCTATTCAAAATGACAAAATAAAGTGACAGAAGCCATCTTCATGAAAGCCAAGATAATGGACTTACTAGACAAAGACTTCAAAACACAGCATTAAATACGCTCAAAGTACTAAAGAAAACATGGACAAAAAATAACGGAAATTAGAAAAACAGTAGAGGAGAAAAGGAGAATTTTAATAAAGAGATAGAAATTGTTAAAAGGAACAAAACAGAAATATTAGAGCTAAAGCATACAATAACTGAAATGAAAATTCACTGGAGTGATTCAACAGCTGATTTGAGATGGCAGAAGAAAGAATCCATGACCTTGAAGATAAAGCAAATCAATTTTTTTATTTTAAGGAGCTAAAAGGAAAAAGAATGAGGAACACTGAATAAGACTAACAGACTTATGGGACACAATCAAGAAGACCAACATACTATGGGACTCCCAGAAGAGGAGAGAGAGAAAAAGTGGCAGAAAGAATATTTGAAGTAATGATGGCATTAAAGTCAAAAATCTGCACATCCAAGAAGTCCAGTGAACTCCAAGTGTGATAAATTCCACTTGAGAAAAAGCCACACTAAACATATTTCAATCAAACTATTAAAAAACAAAGATAAAGAGAAAATCTTTAAAGCAACAAGAAAGAAATGAATCATCACATACACAGGATCCTCAATAAGATTAAGTGCCAATTTCTTCTCAGTAATCATGGAAGCCAGAAAGCAGTACAATGACATATATAAAGGGCTGAAAGAAAAGATCTATCAGACAAGAATTTTTTATCTGGCAAAACTGTCCTTCAAAAATGAAGGCTGGATTAAGCCAGCCCCAAATATACAGAAGCTGAGGGAGTTCATTACCATGAAACCTGTCTTAAAAGAAATGCTAAAAACATCCTTCAGGCTGAAATGAAAGGACAGTAGACAATAACTTGAAGCTGTATGAAGAATAAAAATCTTCAGTAAAGGTCATTTCATTAGTAAATATAAAGACTAATTTTATGGTATGTTTGTGTTGTAACTCTACTTGTTATGTCTACAGGGTTTAAAAGAAAAACACATAGAAATAATTATAAATTTATATTATAAATTATAAATTTATATTATTGAGCAAACAATGTATAAAGAAATAATTAGTGACAACAACAGTATAAAGGGGGAGGAGGAGTTTTCCTATGATATTGAAGTTAAGTAGGTATCAGTTTAAACTAGATTGTTATAATTTAAGATGTTATATGTAACCCTCATCATAACCACAGAAAAAACATCTAAAAATATATATACATAAAAGAAAACAAGAAAGGAATCAAAATGGTTCACTACAAATGATCAACTAAATGCAAAAGTAGGCAGTATTGAAGGAAAAAGGACCAAAAAAAAAGTAACAGACACACAGAAAACAAACAGCAAAATGGCAGAATTAAGTCCTTCCTTATTGGCAATTACTTTAAATTCTCCAATCAAAAGACAAAGGTTGGCAGAGTGGAATTTATATATCCATATATATATATATGACACAACTATGTGCTGTCTGCAAGAGACTCACTTTAGATCCAAAGGCACAAATAGGTTGAAAATTAAAGGATGGAAAAAAATATTCCATGCTAATTGTAACCAAAAAAGTACCTATATTAGTATTAGACAAAATAGACTTTAAATTAAAATCTGTTACAAGACGCAAAAAAAGGACATTATATTATGATAAAGGATCAATTTATCAGGAAGATGTAACAATTATAAATACATAAGCACCTAACAACAGTGAGCCAAAATATATTAAGCAAATATTAACAGAAGGGAGAAATAGACAATTCTACAATTATAGTTGGAAACTTCAATATATCACTTTCAATAACGGATAGACCAGGTAGACAGAAGATTAAGAAAGAAAAGTGGATTTCAATGACACCAAATAGACCTAATAGACATAATAGAACACTCCACTCAAAAACAGCAGAGTAGACATTCTTCTCCAGTGCACATGAATTATTCTCCAGAAAAGACCATGTGTTAGGTGACAAAACAAGCCTTAATTAATTTAAAAGTTTGAAATCATACAAAACATCTTCTCTGACCACAGTGGAATGAAACCAGAAATCAATAACAGAAGAAAACTGAAATTTTCACAAATGTGTAGAAAATAAAAAAACATACTATTTAATAAAGTCAAAGAAATCACAAGGAAGATTAGAAACAACTTAGATGAATGAAATGAAAATACAACCTACCAAAAACTTATGTGGTGCAGCGAAAGTAGTGCTCAGAGAAAATCAATGGCAGCAAACAAAAACAACAAAGTATGATATCAAATCAATAACCTAACTTTACACCTTGGGGAAATAGAAAAAGAATAGTAAACTAAGCCCAAAGCTATCAGAAGGGAAGAAATAATAAGGATTAGAGTGGAGATAAATAAAATAGAAAAACAATAGACCAAATCAACAAAACAAAAAGTTGATTCTTTGAAAAGATAAAATAGACAAAACTTTAGCTGGACTGATAAGGAAAAAGGGAAAGAAGACACAAAAAACTAAAATTAGAAATTAAAGTGGGGACAATACTACCAACCCTACAGAAATGTAAGAGAATACTGTGAACAATTGTATGCCAACAAATCAGGTAACTAAGAAGACATGGACAAATTCCTGGAAACCTATAAACTACCTAAATTGACAATAAAAGAAATAGAAAACTTCAGCAGACCTATGACAAATGAAGAGATTGAAACAATAATCAAAAACCTCCCCCACCTCCAAAAAAAAGAAAAATTTAGGACCGGTGCCTTCACTGGTGAATTCTACCAAATATGTAAAGAAGAATTTTTCTCAAATTATTCAAAAAAATATAAACGGAGTGAACTCTTCCTAACTTAATTCTATGGGGCTAGCATTTCCCTGATACCAATGCCAGCTAAAGACACCACAAAAAAAAGAAAACTACACAGCAATATCTCTTATAACTGTACATGTAAAAATCTTCAACAAAATATAAGCAAGTCAAATCTAACAGCATATTAAAAGAATTATACACCATGACCAATGGCAATTATTCCAGTAATGCAAAGGTGGTTCAACATTAGAAAACCAATCAATGTGATAAACCACATTAATAGAATAAAGGAAAAGAACCATATGATCATCTCAATTGATGGACAAAAAGTATTTCACAAAATCCAACACCTTTAAAGATAAATGCACTCTGCAAAAGAAGAGTAGGAGGGAAATTCCTCAACATGATATAGGGCACCTATGACAAACCCCCTGTGAACATCATACTCAATGGTGAAAGACTGAAAGCTTTCCCTCTAAGATCAGGAACAAGACAAGTATCCCACTTCTACCACTGCTATTGAACATTATACTGGAAGTTCTAGCCAGAACAATTAAACAAGAAAAAGTAATCAAAAACGTACCAAATCAGAAAGAAAGAAATAAAATTATCTCTATTTGTAGATTATATGATCCTATATATATATATATAAAGTCCCAAAGAATTAACAAGAAAGCTACTAGAGCTAATAAATGAAGTCAGCAAAGTTGCCGGGTACAAGATCAACACAAAAAAATCAGTTATGTTTCTGTATATCAGCAGTGAACAAACTGGAAAGGAAATTAAGAAAGTAATTCCACTTACAATAATATCTAAAAGAATGAAATACCTAGATATAAATTTAAAGGGAGAGGTGAAAGATTTGTACACTGAAAAATATAAAACATTGATGAAAGAAATTAAAGAAGATCTAAATAAAGGGGAAATCATCCCAATGTACATGGATTGGAAGACTTAATGATGTCAAGATCCCAGTACTACCCGAAGTGATCTACAGATTCAACACAATCCCAACCAAAATGCCAATAACCTTTCTTACAGAAAAGGAAAAGCCAGTTTCCAAATTCATATGGAATTGCAACAAACCCCAAATAGCCAAAGTGATCTTGAAAATTAAGAACAAAGTAATCACTTCCTGATTTCAAAGTGTATTATAAAGCTAAAGTAATCAAAACAGTGTGGTACTGGTATAAGGATAGACATATAGACCAATGAAATAGAATTGAGAGTCCAGAAATAAACCCATACATCTATGAACAACTGATTTTTAACAAGGGTGTCAAACATATTCAATAGAGAAAGAATAGTCTCTTCAACAAATAGTTTTGGGACATGTAAAAGAATGAAGTTCAACCCATACCTCATACCATATATTCAAATTAATTCAAAATTGATCAATGACCTAAATATAAGAAATATCATCATAAAACTAATAAAAGAAAACCTATGGATAAAGCCACAAGACCTTTTTCCAATGAATTCTTAAATATGACACCAAAAGCCTGAGCAGCATATTAAAAAATAGATAAATCAGACTTCATACAAATTAAAAACTTTTGTCCTTTAAAGGACTTTACCAAGAAAGTGAAGAGACAACCTACAATAGGGGAAAATATTTGAAAATCATACATCTAACAAGTGTTTAATATCCAGAAAATATAAAGAACTCCTATAATTCAGCAACAAAAGGAAAAACAACCCAATTTAAAAATGGCCACAGGACTAAATAGAAATTTCTCCAGAGAAGATATACAAATGACCAAGAGGCACATGAAAAGATGCTCAGCATCATCAGTTATCAGGGAGATGCAATTAAATGAAATAACAGTTCACACATACTGGGGTGGCTATTGGACTAATCTTCTGCAAAAGACCTCTTTAAAGGGTTGAAAAGCAAAGATGTCACTTGAAGGACTAAGATGTGCCTGACCTAAACCATGATATTTTCAATCACCTCCTATGCACGTGAAAGCTGGACAATGAGTAAGGAAGTCCAAAGAAGAATTGATACCTTTGAATTATGGTGTTGGCGAAGAATATTGAATATACCATAGACTGCTAGAGGAACAAACGAGTCTGTCTTAGAAGAAGTACAGCCAGAGTGTTCCTTAGAAGCAAGGATGATGAGACTTTGGAGATGTCATCAGAAGGGACCAGTCCCTGGAGAAGGACTACATGCTGGGTAAGGTAGAGGGTCAGCGAAAAAGAGGAAGACCCTCAACGAGATGGATTGACACAGTGGCTGCAACCGTTGGCTCAAACATAGCAACAGCTCTGAGGATGGCACATGACTTGGCAGTGTTTTGTTCTGTTGACATAGGGTCGCTATGAATTAGCACTGACTTGATGATACCTAACAACAACAACAAGGTTTGCTATTATCAGAAAAACAAAAAATAACAAGTGTTGGTGAGGATGCTGAGAAACTAGAACCCTTATGCATTGCTGGCCAATGGTGCCTCCTCTATGGAAAGCAGTTTGGAGGTTCCTCAAAAAGTTAAACAGAATTATCATGTATTTCCATAGGTAGAAACAGCCTAAGTGTCCATAAACAGATGAATAGAATTTTAAAATGTTATATACATACAATGGAATATTATTCAACCACAGAGAGAAATGAAGTTCTAGTACATACTATGACATAGATGGACCTTGAAAACACTATGCTAAGTGAAATAAGTCAGACAGAAAAGGACAAATATTTTAAGATCTCAATTTCATAAAGTACCTAGAACAGGCAAATGCATAGGAGACAAAAGTATATTTGTGGTTACCAGGACCTGAGGCAGAGGGGATAATGGGGAATTATTGATTAAGGTGTTGTTAGTGATGGTGTTAGCTATTGTGGAGTGGATTTCAACTCATGGTTACCCCATTTCTATAGAGTAGAATTGCTCCAAAGGGTTTTCAAGGCTTTCAAAAGCATATCCACAGGCCTGTAGTCTAAGGTGCGTATGGATGGGTTTGAACCACCAACCTTTTGACTGGTAGTTGAGCACTTAACCATTTGCACCACCCAGGAAATTGAGTTTCTATTTGAGGTGATAAAATTGTTTTGAAGTTGACAGAGATGATTATTGTACAACATGGTGACTGTAATTAATATCACTGAATTGTACACTTAAAAATGGTTATATTAGTAGATATTTTGTTTTATATATATATTTATATCACAATAAAGTATTTTAAAAAGGAAAGAAATGGATATTTCAGCATGAGTTCAAAAAATATTTAATCACTGAAGAAATTTAATTAAGCAATTTGTTTTAGGTTAGCCCGAAGGATGTCTTTCAAACCTTTAACATACACATTACATCAAATTCTCAAAAGAATCATGCAAAAAAGTTTAACATTTCTTAAAATTTCCTCTTTTTTGTGTGTGTTTACCTGTTTTGCCCCCATCCCAAGAAATTCACTGCTGATGTATACTCAGTTCCCTCATTTGTAAAAATTATAACAATTTAATTAAAATAAAAACAAGTCACCATTTTCAATTTTTAAACCTGAATATTATTAACTTTTTAAACAATTGAAATTATTTTCTAAAAACTTCAAATATTTTAAAAATCTGTAAAGTTTTTACCTAAATATTTTAAATTATATCATTTCAACTCAACAAGTATGTATGTTTGTTTATTTGTTTAATTAATAGACCCTACTTTATGGGCTTCCTTATATATTAAAAGATTAAGATTAGAGTTATAAGAATCCAAGGTCCAAGGCTAACCTAGTTATTAAACTGTAGTTTTTTCTACTTCTTTTATTTTTATTGTTGCCCCATTTCTTTTTAATTCCTAGTTCCACTTCAGTCAGACAAACATTATGTATTAAGAATTAAACTCAGTCATATAGCTATTTTTAACATTGAACTGTTCTTTCCTAATGCTCAGTGATACTAAAAATATTTGCTATGACTTGATTTTTTTTTCTATTTTCTAAAGAATCTCTTCCTGCTATGAAATGTGCAAGATCTGAATACTCTGTATTGAAGGCATTCAAACAGTCTATAGCAGGAAAATATATAGCACACAATCCTTTAAAAAATGCGTACAGGAACAGCTGGAATTTATAACAACAAATGAAGGGAAAGATGAAGGAAATATACAAATCATAACCTTCAAGAAACACTTATAAATCTTTATGATGTCTTATCATAACTCAGACAGAATGTAATCCTTTCAAAATCTGCCAGAGCACGCCAGACATAATACCCAGTTTGAAAACTCAGGTGCTTTGAAGTTATCTTTGAAGTCCTCTTAACATTGCAGTTTTGATCCCTCCACAGATCACAGAAATTCATGCACTGACGCTCTGTAGTCCTATTGCTTCCCTATGTTGTCATTGGTTCTTCTTCCTTTTAATACAAAAGTACAAAATTTTGTTCTCCGTACGTAATCTAAAAATTTTGCACATTTTTGCATAAAATGCAAAAGTTCATAGACTTAGTAGATTGAAAAGGAGAAAAAAATAATTGTTTTCCTTTCAAATTATTGGCCTCTTCAAACCCACTCTGTGTACTTGATTTTTCCTGCCTGCAGATGAGATTTTGGGCAGCTTGAATAGCTTTTCTGGTCTTCTTATATTCATTTATTTATTAATTCATTCAAAGATAGTTTTGAGTGTCTACTAAGTACCAGGCACTGCTCTAGTTGCTTGGATACCTAAGTGAACAAAACCAAAGTTTCCTGACTCCAAGGAACTTATATTCTAGTAGTGGAAAGGCAATAAATGTAATAGTTTTATGGAAAAAATGAATTTTAAAAAATTGTGATAAAGGGAATCAGAAGTTTCAGGCTGGGAGTAGGGGCAATAGAAGAGGTGAGGGGGCAGGTTTTAGTATTAGTTACAGTGATCAGTTGTAAGTCCTGTTGAAAAGTGAGATTTAGACAATAGGCGAGTTCAATCAAATTGATATCTGCAAGGACATCCCAGAATAGAACTTAAAACAAGATCATGTTCGGTATGTTCACACTACAGCAGAAAATCGGGTGTGCTGAAACTTTGTGAACAGGTGTGCAAATGGTAGGAGAGCAGTTAGAGAGAAGGAGATGGTGGTAGAACTCAGGACACCTTGTTGGCCATTTTCTGGATTTGGGATTCTAATCTGAGTGAAATGCAGAAATGGCATGATCTGATTTATATTTTAGAAGCATAGCGAAGTATCCAGGCAATGTGTAATAGCGGGTCAGATAAGGAAGGTAGAAGTGGAGACGGTGTCAAGGGGTCAAAAGTGGATCTGTTTTGAAGACAGAGCCACCACCATTTCCTGACAGATTTAATATAGATGTGAAGTAAAGAAAGGAAACAAGTATTGTTCCAAGGGTTACAGAATGAGCAACCGTAAGAATGGAAGTGGAGTAGATTTGTGGCAGGGGGCATAGGGTGAAAGGAGCAGATCTGGAGTAAAATATTTGGAGTTTTAAAAGTTGTACATATGTTACATTTGTGATGTCTGTTATACAGCCAAGTAGAAACATCAAGCAGACAACCTGATATATGAGTCTGTAGTTTGAGAACACAGTCTGGACAGGAGATTTAAAATTCTGGGAGTCATCAGCATATAAACCAGTTGCCGTAGAGTCAATTCCTTCCGACTCATATGGTTAGTGGACAATTTGCTCCACCCAGGGAATCCTCCTCATCAGACACTTAGTATATAAGGCCATGGAACTGGATTTGATCACCAATGGACTGTAGCTAAAAAAAGAGATGTCCAAAACTGAACTCAGGGTATTTCAATGTTAATGGGTCAGAGGGAAGAGGAGAAACCAGCAAAGGCAAGTGACAACGAGCAATCAGTGAGTTAGGAAGTAAACCAAGCACGTGCTGTGCCCTGGAAATAAACTTTTAAAAAACAATTAAAAAGGATAAAGAGATCAACTGTAACTAATATTGCTCGTAGATTCAATTTGATCCAGTATAAATGGCCATATATTGTTAGGATTCAAATATATAGCATGAGTTACATTTTGTTCCAAAAACTGATGCTCAAATTACCAACCAAGGTAACTTTTAAATAAAAAGTTCTATCAAAACTTAAAAATTACTTTTGACCTCACTCTGTTTTTTCTGAAACTCTGATTTCAGTAAAGATATTATCATTCCATATACAAGACAATATGTAAACCTGATTTTAACAGCCAAAATTTCCATGATATCAGTGGCTACTAAATCTGAATCCACAAGTTTTTGCATTCTGCAAATGTTTTTTTGCTCTTAAGAAGAAGAAATTAAATTTAAAAAAAAAATAAAAAAAAAACCTGCGCTGATTCTTTATTCTCTGAAACATTACAGGCTGTTCTAACATGTGTTCAATAGCATATTTATGACTGTGACTGACTCCAGAAAATTGATTGTATTTAATCCTCTAGTTATTACCTTTGGGAACAGTACAAAACAGCATACTTTGAAATATATTTTTTTCCTAATACTGAAGCTAAAAAGACCGTGACAACACTGTGACATAACAAGGCTCCCTGCCAAATGCCAATCAATCATTTTCCAAAGGGATCTTTTGGGGAAGTTAAAGTTGAAAACCCTTTCTAAGCCCTTTCTAAATATTAATACTTGGGCTTAAAAAAAATCTAAAGGCATTCTCAGACAATTTTGGAGTATGCATTCATACTTGGCATGCATTCATCACCAATTCTCTCTGCCTGACCCATCCCAAACTCATGGTGCCCAGATAATATTTTGTCATATCAGCAAATCTCACATAGCTAGCTTTCACAATGGTCCTTCTAGGTTTTATTTTAAAAGATTTCTCAATTGATTCTAATAATTCAAAAATCTCTTTTAAAAATCCAAAAAGTTAAAAAAAAAAAAAAAAAAGCAAAAGTTTCTCAAACCATGACTTTCATCACAAAATCGGTTTAACTTTTCAGTGAAATAAGATTTCTTTTACAGAAGTCATGCAGATTCATTCAAAAAAGTAGGAGTTTCATTTTACTATGAAGAATTAGTATCATTTATTAAATATATGATACAATCTGAAATGCTTGGAATACACATCTCAATCAATTTTCCAACTATCCTCTGGTTTAGATACAATTCTTATGTCTATTTTACAGATATGCAATGATCTTGCCCAAATCAATGCTAATAGGTATAAGTACTAAAAAAACATCAAACCCGTTGCCATCGAGTTGATTCTGACTGATAGCAAACCTATAGGGCACAGTAGAACTACCCCCATAGGGTTTCCAAGGAGCGGCTGATAGATTTGAACTGCTGACCTTTTGGTTAGCAGCCCAGCTCTTAACCACTGCGCCACCAGGGCACCATATATAAATATAGCCCCTTGGAATGCAGCCATGATATTTGTAGCCCAGAAGATGAGTGTTGATAAAAATTTAATGTTATCCAAGTACTTTGTTTAGAGAAACCCCCACACCACCCTTTTTGTTCTGGAAAACTGCAGGGTAAGGAAGTGGCCAAGCATTAACACTTTACTCTTTAGTTTTCCCTCCCTTCTCTCTCCTTCTACATCCTCTTGGATCTCCCAGAATCCAGGTGGCCTTATCATAAGAAAGAAAAACATTCTGAGCAAACTGGCCCAATTGCAACCTTGGCACATCACTCATTCAGTCCTCCCTTAACTTGCTTTTAAAAATCTCACAGACCTGTGTCTCAGTGACGTTGAGACACAGTTCTGGTGTCTCTCTCTCTCTTCCTCCGTGGTCTTCTCCCTCAGTCCTCCTTTCTTCCCTTCCCTTATTTCTTTTCCTTCCTTTGCAAGTTCCTGTTGAACAAAAGTCATCCTTGCCAAGTTTTGACATTGTCTGGTGCAATTTTTTCGTTGACATTTCCAATCCTGGACCTAACATTTAATGCACTTAATGTTTTTGCGGTCTCTAGAGATTTACTTAGCCCTCAAGAGTCTCGATTTCTTCAGTTGTAAAATAATAATAGTTTTTGCATTTAAATTCTTTATTTTTAAGTGCACTGTAGTAGTGAAAAAAAATCCAAACAATACTGAAGTCTATAAAGTAAAATTTTTAATTTTCTTTTCTGGCTGACATTGCTAGTTACCTAATCAATGTCCATTTTTCTTTCTTTTTACCAACAGAGTCCAGATTTTGTTAATGGCAGCAATAAGTCCAGCTAAAACAACTGCAACTCCCAGCCTCTCTTCTAGTTCTGGTCAATGAAATTTCAACAAAATTCTCTCAGTTAGGGATTTCAGGAAAGCTCTTTAAAAGGATGGAGAATCAGTTGGTGCCTAAATTTACCATTTTACTTTTTCCTCTTTAGTGCCAGGAATGCAGAAACTGTGTGTGTGTGTGTGCTGGGAACAGAAGGTAGGAGGAATTATCTTCTGATACATAAGGTGGCTATGTTGGGAATACGAGTTGAAATCGACTATAGGCAACATGATTGGTTTATGTCGAGAATGAATGTCTCACACAACACATGGCAGAGAAAAAAACGGAAGGAGTGTGGGTCCCTGAGGGCAGTGTAAAGCCACTGTACCAGCTCTGGACTGATAACTTATTCAATGTGAGAAAAAATAGATCTCTGTTTGATTAGCCTCTGAAATAAGACTTCCTGTTATGTGCAACCAACCTATGCGAGACACTGCACTATTTCCTCTACAGCCTTAGTTTTTTGTTTTTTACTATCGGTCAAAAACTCTTTTTTTCTTTCTGAAGAACTGCATATTGCCTTGTAACCAGGCATTTGATATAAGAAACCAGGATTTTCTTATATTCTGAAATACATGTTAGCTTGGATGCCAACAATATCAATATTTTTTCCACTAGTTGCTGTGAAGATTGACAATAATAGTGCAAAGTTGCCTTTTTAAAAGAAATCTCTGTTTTAAAAAGTTATTAATAATTTTATACCTATAGAGGAAAAAAAGAGATTAATTGACATTTGTTCAATAATTGAACCAGAATTGGGATTCAGATACTCTGATTCTCTCCTCAGTGCTATCCTCATTTGTTACACTAATTTCATAAGAATTAAGGTTCTTTTGGCGAGTAGCGTCTGGGGTCTTAAAAGCCTGTGAGCAGCCATCTAAGATACTCCACTGGTCTCACCCCTTCTTGAGCAAGGGAGAATGAAGAAAACAAGATACAAGGAAAAGATTTAGTCCAAAGGACTAATGGACTACAACTACCACGGCCTCCACCAGACTGAATCCAGTACAACTAGATGGTGCCTGGCTACCACTGCTGACTGCTCTGACCGGGATCACAACCGAGGGTCCGGACAGAGCTGGAGAAAAGTGTAGAACAAAGTTCTAACCCACAAAAAAGACCAGACTTACTGGCCTGACAGAGACTGGAGAAACCCCAAGAGTATGGCCCCTGGAAACCCTTTTAGCTCAGTAATGAAGTCAGTCCCGACGTTCACTGTTCAGCCAAAGATTAGACAGCCCCATAAAACAAAACAGGACTAATGAGGCACAGCAGGCCAGGGACAAGGACTAGAAGGCAGGAGGGGACAGGAAAGCTAGTAATAGGGAACCCAAGGTTGAGAAGGGACAGTGGTGACATGTCGTGGGGTTGTTAACCATTGTCAAAAAACAATATGTGTACTAACTGTTTAATGAGAAACTATTTGTTATGTAAACCTTCATCTAAAGTACAATTTAAAAAAATTAAGGTTCTTTAGGATCTTATATTTCTTAGCTAGATGATAGCTAGATCAGAAAAACAAGAGAGACTTAGAAAGACAAAGGAATTGAATAAATTATCAATATAGAATTTACTCAAATTTTTTTTAATCTCAGAGACAGAAAAGACTCTTTTCCTAAACTAAAAAATGTCCTTAAATAACAATTTTTCAAACCATGAAGTAAAGTAGTCTTTGAAATCATGTTGTTTTTTTTTTTTTTTTTTATCAAAAACAATCTGGCTTTTATTGCATGGAATGCAGGTCAGGTGCTTTAGAAAGAATGCTGTGGCTGACACTTGTTGCCTGTGGTGTCCAAGACATATCACCTTGTGTGATACATTACACAAAGTGCCAAGGGAAGTTTCGTTCTTCAAATACTTGAATGTAAAAGTCTAGAATATTAGAAGTCATTTTATCAAGTCACTTGGTTTCCAGGGATCTTAGATTCAACAACATTTAAAAAGTGTCACAGATTCTACCTCCCTCTGGTTCTTTTCTCACAATATTCATAAGACTGACTCCCATGTGAAGCTGCTAGCTCTATTAAACATGGAACTTAGATAAGAAGGTCATGCTTGACATAAAGGAGTCATCCTTGAGCAAAAGGGAATGGGAATAATTTCCTGAAAGGAAGATAAAAAGGCCAGAAAAATCTTCGCATCAAAAAAAGGTCCCGACTTTGGGGACCATGGTCTCGGGGAACATCTAGCTCAATTGGCATAACACAGCTTATAAAGACAATGCTCTACATTCTACCTTGGTGAGTAGTGCCTGGGGTCTTAAAAGCCTGTGAGTGGCCATCTAAGATACTCCACTGTTCTCATCCCTTCGGGAGCAAGGGAGAATGAAGAGAACAGGATACAAGGAAAAGATTAGTCCAAAGGACTAAGTGTCCACAGCTACCAAGGCCTCCACCGGACTGAGTCCAGTACAGCTAGATGGTGCCACAGCTACCACCACTGACTGCTCTGACCAGGATCACAACAGAGGGTTCTGGACAGAGCCGGAGAAGGATGTAGAGCATAATTCTAACTCACAAAAAAGACCAGATTTACTGGCCTAAAGGAGACTGGAGAAGCCCCGAGAGTATGGCCCCCAGACACCGTTTTAGCTTAGTGGTGAAGTTACCTCCGTGGTTCACTGTTCAGCCTAGGAGTGGACAGCCCCGTAAAACCAAATGAGACTAACGAGGTACAGGAGTCCAGTGACAAGGGCCAGAAGGCAGAGGGGTCAAGGAAGCTGGTGATAGGGAACCCAAGTTTGAGTAAGGATATTGTTGATGTGTTGTGAGATTGTTAACCAGTGTCATAGGGCAACATTTGTAGTAACTGTTAAATGAGAAACTATTTTGTTCTGTAAGCCTTCATCTTAAAAAAAAAAAAAAAAAGAAATATAATTCTGCTTTTCAAACTGCAAAAAAAAAAAAAAAAAAGGTCCTGATAAATCCAAGTTAAATTAGCAAACAGATTTCTCTCCATAAGTGGAGCAAATGGGCCAAATAATGTATCTATCAATCTCTCTTCTGCACTTGGGTTTGTGACTAAAGATTGGTCAGGGGAGAAGGAATTGCAATGAAGAGGTACATTTAAAAAATATAAGTATTATCATGTTATATGTCTGCTCAAAACCTTGCCAATGGCTTCTCATTTTATTTGGAGTAAAAACCAAAATCCTTATGATGTCTAAGACAGCCCTAAACAATCTACCCCCAACTTCTGTTATCTCACTGACTTCACTTAGATCAATCAGTTACTGCTACATAACAAAAAAGGAGCTCTGGTGGTGCAGTGGTTATAAGTCCTGTAGGTTCACTATAAGTCACAATCAATGGCAAAGGAAGGAGCATAACAAACCACCCAAAAACTCAGTGGGTTAAAACAATAAGACTGATTAATTTCTCATAAATCTAAATGTCAGCTATACAGTGTCTGCAGTTGGCTGGCGGGTCGCCCAAGGCTGTCTGGTCCAAAACGGTCTCAGTTAGGTGACTCAGCTCTGCTCCATGAGGTTTTCCACCCCTCCTTAGACTAGTCTTGGCTTGCTCCATGGCAGTGGCCGGGTTCCAAGAGGAAGTGGAAAGGGTTTTACTAACTTCCCTTTGAGTCAAGACTGCTACCACTATCTCATTTTCCAAAGCTAGTCGTGTGGAGGGGCACTACCAAAAGGTATGGATACAGCTAGGCATAAAATACTGGGGCCATTAGTGAAATCAATCTATCATACTTTTTACTTCTCTTCTTTTTGCTCACACAGACCCATCCATACTGACTTCTTTATTGTTCTTTAAATACAATAGACCCACTCTTACATGGGTACCTTAGTTATTCCTTCTGTAGGAAATACTCTTCCCCAGATATTGGCTTTGCTGACTCCCTCATCTCTTTCAAGTCTTTGCTTTAATCTTGCCTTCTAAAAGATCCCTTCCTTTCCACACTATTAATACAGTAATTGCCAGAACCCCCACACTCACTATTCCCAGTTATTCTATTTTTCTTTTTTTATAACACACATGAATTTCTAACATAATACATTATTTACTTATGTATTTTTTGTTTCTTTTCTCTCTCAGTGAAATATTAGCTGTTATCTTTGCCTATGTTATTTAAAATTGTATTCGAAGTCATTAGTAGAATGCCTAGAGCATAGTCGAGAATCAATAAATATTTGTTAAATAAATGAACATAATCAGATTTCTGCTTCTGTAACTTAAGTATAAGAAATACGGACTTTGTGTACATCACAAAGTACACATTGATCGGGAAATAAATACAGAATAGACTATAATAAATATAAGAGTTCTGTTCAGAAGCAACCTGTCAAAAAGCAGCCTTGATACTGAGAGGAATCACAGCAGGTGCAAGCCCAGGAAAAGGAAACCAAAAAAGATCAGTGTATCCAACCTCCTCATTCTACTAATGAAAGCAATTAAGCCCAACGAAGTTAAGTGCATTGAAGAACGTTGAAGAGTCAGCTAGCGGCAAAACTAGGATTGGAATAAAATCTTCTAATTACCAACACTATAGTCTATTCACTTTCTCAAATCAACAGCATCACTGCTCAGACGGAATTTACAACAATCAAATATAAGTGCGAACGAAGACATTTTCAGTTAATGAGTATGAAAAATGTAGGACTTTTAAAATTAAGCACAGAGTTTCTAATTTCACCAAACGGAAATCCAATTGGCAGGTATATTTGTTTCTCAGAAAGAGCAGAAATGACTGCAGTTTAACATCTCTGGATGTAAAACCATAATAGAGGAGAGAAATGCCCTATGGAATCTAAATTCACAATCTTATTGAGCTAAATTATTGACCTCTGCGGGTCCATGGGAATTTCATTTTTAGAATTGAAATGAGCATAGTAAAAACTACTACTGAGAAAGGAAAAGAACGTAGCAACTAAGGATGTGAAGGAAATAGAAGTTGTCACTGTAGGAGTATTTTTCTTTAGTCTACTTTGCTGTTGAATAGTTTCAAACAACTTTTTTTTTCTCTTATTTAAACAACCAGGAAATTAATTATCTCAGAGAAAAGCATCTGATAATTGTGGTTATGCTTCTACAGACTGAATTTTGCCAGTGGAGTGCAATTATCCCAGAGAGTTTTAAAGAATGAAAATCTGGGTCAGTGTTTTATATTACCAGCCACTCCTCCCAGCAAAGTAATGTGATACTCCCTTACTGCTGAAGCTGAAGACCAGGAAGTTAATAATTTTGCGGCAAAGTTTGTAATTTTCCTTCCCAGGCATTTTGCTCTTTTTGTCCTGTGACTTTCCTCCCCACTTCAATGTCATAGCTAATTGAGATATATTTCTATATGATGAAGGCTGAATGAATTCTCTCTGGTGAAAATTTTACACACTTACAGCTATTAATGTTCTTTAATTCCCATTTCACTGGTAATTAATTAGTTATTTGTTTTCTATATGAATCAGCAACAAAATCTTCAGAAAACTTACCATTTACAGGTCAATGTTTATATAACAAAAAATAAAATAAAATACAGACAGTCAGTTTAGTTCCCTGAATTGCCCCAAATTAAGGAAACACTCTTATACTCAGCAAACACTATAAGTTCATGCTCTAAAATAAAGTTAGAATTTCAGCACTATCTGCAAATTTACTCACCTTAAAAGTTAATCACATTATCATTAAACTGATTTTTTAAAGTTTGAAATGATCTGTTACATTAAGAAAACATGAAGAATCTTTCAAACTCTGGTAACAGACTTGTTTCCATTTTCAAACAAAACATTGCCTCATTTATTCAATGCAATTTGGTTAACTAACGCAAATGGTAGTATTCTTTACCCTTATTATTGTATCAGTAAATTAAATGGTCTCTTTGGGAGTAAAGAAAGAGTTCATGACAATTACTTTCTAAATTTTAGAAACTAGCAAAATCCTCCTTTTTCCCAGTGGTATGCCTTTTTATTTGAAAAACTCTACTTCCATTCCAGATACTTCCAACCTTATTTAAATGCAAATAGTATCCTGAAATACTTTCCTCCAACATACAATTCTCATTTGGAGACATAAGCAGTTTAATAAAAGAAAAATGAAACTGAAATGCAGCTTAATAACTAGGGATTTTTGCTAAGTTCATGACCTTCCTGGAACTATTTTCATTTAAATATACCTCACACAATATAAATACAAATAATGTGTTCTACCGAAAAAAAAGGCAGATGCAAAGACACACCAAATCTCGAAAAATCCAAATGTGGTTTTCCTCTCAGCACAACGGCAAGTTCTGATTGACACCAAGGGTCTCCATGGGTTATCAGTAGCATTCCAGGAGAGGGTACATGCAAGAAAATCATGGGGCTCCCAGAAGATTGCAATAACTTCTCGAAAAAGAAAAATATCTCTGGCATCTGTGAATTATGCCTGAACAATGCATATGAAGATGTTACAATTTTGTTAAAACTTCAAAGATCTCCCCCCACCACCATATTTAGTCCTGAGTCTGGCAATGAAAAGGGCTATGATTAATAAAAATTCCCCCAAATTCAGATATCAAGTTCCTAAATCACCAAACTTCTTCTATTAAAAAAAAGAAAATAATCTTTCTTCCCTTTGATAAAGTAAATTGTTCTACAAAATGACTAAGGTAATAAAAATAGGTCAGAATAACCAAAGCATCTATACCTTTAAAATTTAAAAGAAGTCTTAGCAGAATGAGAAATGTTAGAAGTAAAGTTTTGACCATGTGTTTTCTATACCTCTACACTTCATGGTCTGGAACTGAGCGTGCTAAGACGATCCAATGTAGACTAAAACTATGGAACTAGTTTTTATTCCAAAAGAACAGTACCAACACTATATTAACAAACAAACAAAAACACACACATACACACATGTAGAAGGCTACAAACCTGGGTCATCTGGTCAACCTCGCCCTGAAGCATTTCACACAGAATGCAATTTATTCTTTAAATTGAATAACAGTTTCACAAGAAAGTAGCACTATAAAAATAGACAATACCCCTGCCCTGTAGGACCTCAATATTTCTTGCTGCCAAATAAGAGGAGGTACACAAAGAGAGAGCAGAAACTCATAGAGTGGGAAATAATATTGTTTAAGTATGTGCTTCTCTACAAATGAGTAACAAGAAAAGAGAGAGACCAATAAAATCAGCCAGCAAACCATTACAATGAGGAACAAGTTATCCATATGAGAATTAATATCTTCAGTACAACAAGCCCACCATTTTCATAAGGAAAGAGATGGTGCTCAGCATATTTAGGACAATAGGAGTTGAGCAAATATTTTTTTAAGATATTCATATTGCATTTTTTTTTAAAGAAAGTTTTATGGCTCACAGTACTGGAGAAAAGAATCACCAAGTTATCGAGTATTTTCCATTTCATTGGGCTTGATGGTACTGTCAGTAATGGAAACCTAAGACTCCACATATAGAATTAATGACGCTAAAAGTCCAACTTACAGTATCCTGTTAACTTTACATAATAATTACAATAGCTAATATTTATTAAATGTTTACCATGGGCTGGGTGGGCACTGTGCTAAGGACTTTAAATTTTTAGCTCGTTTAAACGCATACAAAATAAGTTATTACTACCCTACCCCTTTTATAGATGAGATAATAAAAGAACAGAGAATTTAACTAATTTAAGATCACACAGCTAGTAATATTGGAGCCAATATGTGAACCCACTAAGTCTGACTCCAAGGCCAGACTACTTAAAGACAACACTACACAGTTCATTACGCCTTAGGAAGCTTGGTGAAGTCAAAGCAGCATGGATAGTAACAACAGAAGCTTAAAACTGTGCCTGACACATAGTCTACTACTCTACCAGTTGTTGTCAAGTCAGTTCCGATTCATGGCAATCCTATGTGTGTAGAGTAGAACTGTTCTTCATAGGGTTTTCATATGGCTGATTTTTTGGAAGTAGATGGCCAAGCCTTTCTTTCAAGATGCCACCGGGAAGACTCAAACCTCCCACCATTTGGTTAGCCACCAAACTCATTAACCACTTGCACCACCTGGGGACTTCTGATGAACAGCTGTTAGGTGCCGTCCAGACGGTTTTGACTCATAGTAACCTTATGTACAACAGAATAAAACAGTGCCCAGTCCTGTGCCATCCTGACAATTGTTATTATGCTTGAGCTCATTGTTGCAGCCACTGTGTCAGTCCATCTCTTTGAGTGTCTTCCTCTTTTCACTGATCTACTTTACCAAGCAAAATATCCTTCTCCAAGGACTGGTTCCTCCTGATAACATGACCAAAGTGTTTGATATGAAGTCCCTCTATCCTCACTTCTAAGGAGCATTCTGACTGTACTTCTTTGAAGATAGATTTGTTCATTCTTCTAGCAGTCCATAGTATTTTCAATATTCTTCACCAACACCATAATTCACAGGCTTCAATTCTTCGATCTTTCTTATCCATTCTCCAGGTTTTGCATGCATAGGGGAGTATAAACCACGGCTTGGATCAGGCACACTGTGGTCCTCAAAGTGACATGTTAACTTTTTAACGCTTTAAAGAGGTCTTTTGCAGCAGATTTGTCGAATGCAATACAACGTTTGATTTCTAGACTGCTGCTTCCATGGGCATTGATTGTGGATCCAAGTAAAATGAAGTCCTTGACTACTTCGATCTTTTCTCTGTCATGATGGTGCTTATTGGTCTGGTTGTGAGGATTTTTATTTTCTTTACGTATGGTGTAATCCATAATGAGGCTGTAGTCTGATCTTCATCAGTAAGTGCTTCAAGTACTCTTCACTTTCAGCAAGGAACTTTGTGTCATCTGCATTTTGCAGGTTATTAATGAATCTTCCTCCAGTCCTGACACTATGTTCTTCTTTATATAGTCCAGCTTCTCAGATTATTTACTCAGCATACAGACTGAATAAGTATGGCAAAAGGATACAACCCTGATGCACACCTTTCCTGATTTTAAACCACAGCATCCCCTTGTTCTGTATGAATGACTGCCTTCTGGTCTATGTACAGGTTCCTCATGATCACAATTAAGTGTTGTGGAATTCCCATTCTTCTCGATGTTATCCATAATTGGTTATTATCTACACAGCCAAATGCCTTTGCATAGTAAATGAAACACAGGTAAATGTCTTTCTGGTATACTCTGCTTTCAGCCAACATACATCTGACATCAGCAATGATATCCCTGATTCCACATCTTCTTCTTAATTCGGCTTGACTTTCTGGCATTCTCTGTCAGTGGATTCTCTGCAACAGTTTTTGAATTATCTTCAGCAAAATTTTACTTGCATGTGATATTAATGATATCTTTGGATTACCTTTCTTTGGAATGGGCACAAATATGGATTTCTTTCAGCTGTTTGGCCAGGTAGCTGTCTTTCAAATTTCTTGGCATAGATGAGTAAGTGCTTCCAGTGTTGCATGTGTTTATTGAAACATCTCAGTTGCTACTCCTTCAGTTCCTGGAGCCTTCTTTCTTGCCAGTGCCTTCAGTGCAGCTTAGACTTCTTCCTTCAACACCACCAGCTCCTGATCATATACGACTTCCTGAAATGGTTGAATGTCAAGCAATTCTTTTTGGTACAGTGACTCTGTGTACTTCTTCCATCTTCTTTTGATGTTTCCTGTGTCATTCAATACTTTGCCCATAAACCAAAACCAAACCCATTGCCACTGAGTCAATTAGAACTCATAGTGACCCTATAGGACAGAGTAGAACTGCCTATAGGGTTTCCAAGGATCATTTGGTGGATTTGAACTACCAACCTTTTGGTTAGCAGCCAAGCTCTTAACCACTGTGACACCAGGGCTCCATTTTGCCCATAGACTCCTTCAATTATTGCAACTCGAGGCTTGAATTTTTTCTTTGGTTCTTTCAGCTTGAGAAATGCCAAGCATGTTCTTCACTTTTGGTTTTCTAACTCAAGTTCTTTGTACATGTTGTTATAATACTTTACTTTGTCTTCTCAAGCCATCCTTTGAAATCTTCTGCTCACCTCTTTTTGGCTTCATCATTTCTTCTGTTTCCTTTAGCTACCCTACTTTCAAGAGCAAGTTTCAGAGTCTCTTCTGATATCCGTTTTGGTCTATTCTTTCTTCTTTGTCTTTTTAATGACCTTTTGCTTTCTTCCTGTGTGATGTCCTTGATGTCATCCCCCAACTCCTCTGGGTTTCAGTCATTAGCATTCAATGTGTCAAATCTATTCTTGAGATGCTCTCTAAATTCAGATAAAATATTCTCAAGGTCGTACTTCAGCTCTCGTAGAGTTGATTTAATTTTCTTCAGTTTCAATGTGAACTTGCATATGAGCAATTGATAGTTTGTTCTGAAGTTGGCTCCTGGCCTTGTTTTGACTGATGATATTGAGCTTCTCCATTGTCTCCACAGATATTGTCGATTTGATTCCTGTTTATTCCATCTGGTGAGGTCCATGTGTATAGTCGCCACTTATGTTGTTGAAAAAAGGTATTTGCAATGAAGAAATCATTGGTCTGGCAAAATTCTATCATAGGATCCAGCATTGTTTCTATCACCAAGGCCATATTTTCCAACTACCAATCCTTATTTGTTTTCAACTTTCACATTCTAATCACCAGTAATTATCAACACATCTTGATGCATGTTTGATCAGTTTCAGACTGCAGAAGTTGGTAAAAATCTTCGATTTCTTCATCTTTGGCATTAGTGGTTAGTACATAAATTTGAATAATAGTCATATTAGCTTGTCTTCCTTGTAGGCATATGGATATTATCCTGTCACTGACAGCATTGTACTTCAGGAGCGATCTTGAAATATTCTTTTTCACAATGAATGCGGTGCCATTCATTTTCAATTTGCCAGTCCAGCATAGTACACCATATGATTGTCAGATGCAAAATGGCCAATACCAGTCCATTTCAGCTCATTAATGCCTAGTATAACTGTCTTCAAGTGTTCCATTTCATTTTGACAACTTTCAATTTTCCTAGATTCATACTTCTTACATTTCATGTTCCAATTATTAATGGATGTTTGCAGCTGTTTCTTCTCATTTTGAGTCTGGCCACCTCAGCAAATGAAGGTCCCAAAAGTTTTACTCCATCCACATCATTAAGGTTGTCTTTACTTGAGGAGGCTGGTCTTCTTCAGTCATATTTCGAGTGCCTTCCAACCTGAGGGGCTCGTCTTCTGGCACTATATCAGACAATGTTTCTCTGCTATTCATAAGATTTTCACTGGTAATTTTTTCAGTAGACCACCAGCTCCTTCTTCCCAGTCTGTCTTAGCCTGGAAGCTCCACTGAAACCTGTTCACCATGGGTGACCCTGCTGGTATTTGAAATACCAGTGGCATAGCTTCTAGTATCACAGCAACACACAAGCCACCACAGTACAACAAACTGACAGATAAGTGGTGGCTCCCTAAAGACGCACAGTAAGCCCACAATAAATATTTATTGAAAAAAATAATTGAACAAATGGACGCATATTTGAATTCTGCCTTATGCACTTAATTATGGCATGACTTTGACATATCTCTTAACCTCTCTGACCTCAGTCTGCTCATTTATAAAACATGGATACTTACTTCTTATGGTTAGGAAAATTAAATGAATTTATTATGTATAATACTTAGTCTAAAGCCTTGCACATAATAAAGTTTCAAAAAATAGTAGGTATGATAATTATCATGGTAGCTTCTGAATAACAAATGTTTATTTTCCACAACAATGGAAGTAGAAAGTATATAGCGCAGACATTCTAATTTGCATTTAAAATAAGAATGTATAGTTTTATTTGTGCCTAAGATTGAACACACTCAAACCATTATTATAAATTTACATTTCTGATAATAAAATAGAAAGTTTCTACTTTGAGAAAGATAAATTTATTTCCAGATCCTTTGCAGAACAGGTGTCAGTTGAACCTCATTTACATCTACAAAACACCGACTTGGCATGGTATACATTTCTTTCTGTTTCCCACAAATACATCGGAAAATTTTCACAATGCTCAGTGAGTTAAGTAAAAAAAATGTAGCACATGTTAATGCTACATGTTTAATGCTTTAAAAGAAGCTATTGTTAAGTATATGTTTTGTGACATCCCTGATACATTCCACAAAATATCCATGTGGAGTTAATGATAGGTAAATTTGCTACAGCCGTAGGGCTTCTATATTCATTTTTTTGGAATCTCCTGATGTCGCAGTGGCAGTGGCAGTGAATGTCAGGACGGTGGAGGCAGTAACCAAACACAACTCTTACAGAGAAGTGGGGCCAGGAGGGTCACTCTGAGGAGTCCACCGGCTTCAGTCCCAGGAGTTTATTTATAGTCAATACAGCAAGCAGTGAAGCAAATAACAGAACAATGGGGTTTGGGTGCGGACAAGGGAGAAGGATTTCAGGTCAACAAGCCAATCAATAAAGGGACAATAGGTTTGGGAAAACGAGTTGTGACAAGTCTTAACATGTTGGGGACAAGTCTCAACATGTTGTGCAGCATAGAGGCCTGTGGGGGCTGCAGTTGTCAATAGTGCAGCCATGTTTAAATGACATATATCCCCACATCCTGAGTCTTATCAAACCCTGGGATTTCAAAGATAGGTAAGTTAAATTATGAAGGACTAATTCAAGCTAAATGGAAAGCTTTCCACAAGTCTCTATAACTCAGAACTCTACTCTGATTTCTACTCTTTACTGTCCCTTCACAGGTAAGGCAGAGAAGAAACTCAAGTTCCAATTGCATAAATTTGGTCTATTTGTTTTTCAATGTTTTTTTTTTTTCTTTTTTTTCATGTTCTTTTATTTAAAGGACAAATATGATAATTTTGATCAAAAGGAACTCCTACTGGCTATCATGTAGTCCAAAAGGGAAAAAAGTAAAGTTATACAAGAGATAGTAATTATGTCAACAAATGACATTACAGACTAAAACTCTTAAATTATTTCAAGAGAACTTACTTTGTTAACCAGTTATAGTTTCCCTTTTTGTGAATTATTTTTTTCATATCCTTTGCTCTATTGAGAAAAAAAAAACCTACTAGGTTTTTGTTTTTACTTATTCTAATATATTAATGAGTCTTTATACAAAATATTAATGTTTTGTAATATTTATTGCAAGTACTTTCTCAAGTGTTTAATTTTATAATTTTGATTACTTTGTATATAGATACTAAATTTTTCCATTTATTTTTCTCTTTGTGATCCCTTCCATTGTTTTTTCTTCCATCATATCTTAAACTCAAAAAAATCCTTCAATTTGCAAAGATTTGACAATTATTCATTTCAATCAAGGCCATAAATGAGATTACAAAATAATCTAACATCTTTCTTTCTTCTGATTACTTGTCCTTCTTGCACGTTAGGTAGTCCCTCTAGGTCCAGAATCATCTTGAAGGCTGCTACAATTATTTGGCCATGGGCCTGGTACCCTGACTCATTCTTCCCAGGCTGAGAGATGTACCACATCCTCATATCCCCAGTCTCTATTTAGGGTGTACATTCAATTAGGGAAGCTATCTTAGAAGGATAGGAGACACTTAACTGACTAGATTGCTCAATGTTTTTTCTTACCACCCTTATTCCATGACATATCAACATGGAAATAAAGTTGAAAACACTGTACCTTATGAAGCACTGCACATCACCTAACTGGATGTTCTATTCCTGCCTAAGTTTGGAAGATGAGCAGCTACCGAATCCCAGCTTGTTTCTTCCTCCCTATCAATCTGTGTTGCTGAGAAGTCATATGTGTAAACACAAATTGTAATATCATAATAAATCTCCCATTTTATTATATATTTTTCAACTTTGACAAATACAATAATCTTGTTACAAAACAACCAAGAAAAGGAGGAAAATATCTTTTGTATTAGTGTGTGAGTGCATGTGTGTTCGGGTCTCTTTGGGGTAGAGGATGAAATGAGGAAAAGACTTAAAGCTATTTAGAAGAACATGTATTTAGCTAAGAAGGAAATGAAAAGTGATACTAAATCTAACACTCAGGTAGTTAAAACTTAGACCATCTTCACAGGAAATAAATGAATAGTGCTAATAGCTGAATCCAATTTACAATGCACTAAACGGATATTATAGGAGGAAGGGAGATAATTAATCTTCAGTTAGAACAATGAAAGATCAGCTGTGATATTATCACTGTGCCACATTCCAAGACTCTGGAGGTGCTTTGCCTTCCAATGTATTAATCAAAGACTACCCAGAATTAAGACGTTTAATTATTTGCAAGGATACTGTGTATTTTTTATTTCTGCATAAAGCCACTGGTACTGTACATAAAAAGTTTCTCTTTCTTGTTATCTACTACTTTGAGACTATAACAGCAGTATTAATAGTCTCTGAATACGGAATTGAAGATATTCTACTTTGATACCTTTTATCAAAGTATAGTTTTTAGTGATTTTTGATAGAATAGATATTTTAAATTTGTTTACTAAAGCTATAATTTTAGGTGATTCTTTGAGTGGTTGGTCTATATATTTAAAATCTTAGAATTTAAAGCAAATAGTTTTCTTCTACTCTTAGCTGATTGGAATAAAAAATTAAAGTCATAATAATTATTGGCAAGAAAAAATTATCCAAATATTAATTCCATTTTTGTAGGAGATTATTTCAAATAAGTGTAACATTGTTAATGAGGATAGTTTTGTACAATCTATGCCACTTTACAAGTGCACACAATGGAATGGGAGAGTGGCAGAGTACAACATCAATACAAGAACCTTCTTTACCTTGCAATATTTAGCAAGCTTATTCTTAGAAGCTTTATAAATAAACCTCTACCATCATCAAAGTGACATCATCACTTTTGCACTCACATGTCTACCTCTAGTAGGCCCAAATTTGAGGTTCTTCCCCCAGTGACAGCCTCTATTCTAATTTATACTTTTACTGAATAAAATTAAATGGAGTAACAATGTGGTAAGAATATAAAGTATAAAAGGTCATTAATTTTCAGAAGTGATTGTTGGAAGACAATTCTTCATGAGTCTTTAGCATTTCTGCATTCCTTGCAAACAAAGGCACTAACCATCCTTTTGCCCCAGACTATCTTTTCAAGTATGTTTACATAAAGAATAGCCTTGGAAGATACAGTATCTCTCTTCATAGAAGACAGCAGTTGTGTTTACTGTCCAGTATAATATAGCCCCTTCCTCCAGGGCAAAGGTTAGTTCAGATTTGCTTTAGAGACAACTAAAAATTTTCAGATTCCCTAAACTCAGTGTTCCACAGCTGTGATATTTATCAACCTCCTTGGGACTTGAAGGGCAAGGTATACCATCATAAACATAAGGCTCATGTTTCCTGCTGTGCTGTGAGCATTGAAATACTTTGTTTCTAACTAGGAGTCTCATGTCTCCAATCAGATTCCATGAAAATATATCAGGCTAACTTCTCAGCTTGCAAGTAGGGTAAAATTTCAGATCCTTCAGAGTTCTTGACAGTCTTCTTCAGTGAGGATGGGATGCTGACAGAGCCATGGCTTTCCAGAAAAGAAAGGATGAGGGCATGGGGGGGCCTGTGTTACGGGATATGAAAACACTCCCTGGGATTCAGTAGCAAATCCTCTTGCCAAAGTGGAGGGTAAAGAGGGAAAAGAATAAATGTCCTCCATTACCCTACCTACTAATGAATATTTAGAGGCTGAGTGATGAGAGGTAGGATTGATGCAAGCTGCCAAAATAGTGATTTGGTTGTTGCTCACTCCATACAGTCAAGAGGAGGTTAAGATGTTATCCTGATTACAAGGCAACTAGTACAGAGATTCCGATAAATGTCTGGGCCTGGTTTACTGATAGGGCCTGGTTCAGCTAAACTGAAACTCAATGATGTTCACTAGTTTGCTGCAGTTACTCAACCTCAGTACCAGCTACACAAAATCAGAAATAGACATGATCACGCTGATCTGTGGGCAGAACTCAAGGCCATTCTCATAGCTCTGGCCGATACTTCCCCTGATGGGCCTTCTTATATTTCTAGTGACTCTTGAGCTGTTTCCAATAGCCTCTTTGGTTTACCACTTGGAAATCTACAGACTGGCAGATTAAAGACACCTTTCTTTGGGACTACAAACTGTGGAAACTAAAAGCTGCTGCTTATCAAACTGCTTGCATCACTCAAGTAGATGCCCATTCTCTGATGGTAAGGGCACATCCTCTGATGAGACTGACTGGAATCAGACTGCTAATCAAGGTACACTGCCCAGACTGCCACTATTTCTTCCTGGATCCACTTAGATATGGCAATACACCCACCATCATAGATTGGGCACAAATAAAGCACCCTATATTTCTGATGCAAAAGCTACTACTAAGTCTTGCCAGACTTGTGACTTCTGCTCAAAGTTGACTGGCTTGCCATGAAGAAGGTCACATCGCATAGGACGTTGCCCCCATCTACTCCTTGAAGACTCACTACATTCTACATCTGACTCCTTCTCAGGGCTATCAGCGATGCCTCACCACTGTTGACAGGTTTTTCAGTTACCAAGTTGCTGTTCTAGTCCACTCTGGAGACAACATGCTAGCCTTTTGAAATTAATGTGTCATGTTTTCTGCTTTCCAGACCATTTTCAGTCTGACAGTGGTGTCGTTTTATTGCAAAAGTCACTGTCTTAGTTATCTAGTGCTGCTATAACAGAAATACCACAAGTGGATGGCTTTAACAAATAGAAATTTATTCTCTCACAGTCTAGTAGGCTAGAAGTCCATATTCAGAGCACCAGCTCTAGGGGAAGTCTTTCTCTCTGTGTCGGCTCTGGAGGAAGTTTCCTTGTCATCAATCTTCCCTTGGTCTAGAAGCTTCTCTGCACAGGAACCCTGGGTCCAAAGGACATGCTCTGCTCCCAGCGCTGCTTTCTTAGTAGTATGAGGCCCCATGTCTCTCTGCTTGCTTGTCTCTTTTATATCTCAAAAAAGATTGGCTCAAGACAAAATCCAATCTTGTATATTGAGTCCTGCCTCATTAACATAACTGAGGCTAATCCCATCTCATCAACATCGCAGAGACAGGATTTACAACACATAAGAAAATCGTATCAGAAGACAAAATGGTGGACAATCACACAATACTGGAAATCACAGCCAAGCTAAATTGATATGTATATTTTTGAGGGACACAACTGAATCCATGATAGTCATTTAACGATTGATTGAGATTCAAGGTATTCAGTGAGCCTTCCACGTTCCCTCCCATCCACCACCATTCGGTATTATTCAGTTTCAAAACAACTTCCTCAAAAATGAACTCAAAAATATATATGTTCTCACTTGCTCCTCAAACACACATCTTAGTAAAATAGGTTTATTCCTGAATACAGCTGTCTCAGAAAGGAATAAATCCCTCTTAGCCACTTTGGAGATGACGATCATGTTGAAAAGGAGGAGGATAGACAGACCTATTTTGAAAATTTGAGATTACATTCTGACCATTGCTAAGCATGATGCTATATTCTTTCCCATAATGACAACTCCAGGGTGGTTGACTTCCACATCCAACCAAAATGGGGCCTAGGTGATTCAAATTTAATTCTTGTTCAGTTACCTGAATCTCTTGTTGGCTTGACACGGTCTTAGATCATAAGGATAATGACCATTTCATAGTACACTGCTCTCTGAGTTCTCCTATAGCGGCACATGCAGGCCAAAGTGGGGAACATACAGGGCTCTGTAAGTTTTATAAAAATAAAAATAAATACCCTTGTTCGTCTTGCACCTAATCCTTTTGGATGAAAGGTCTAGTTATGAATAGATGATGCTTGAAAAAAGGTGAGGTTATAGCTACTGGCATGTACACACTGATTTTGCAGATGTGAAGGTATAGCAACAATCCTAACACATGTGAAGGGAACACTTTAGATACCAGGGGAAATGGAACCTTTCCTAGAGCCATCCTCATAAAGGAAAATGCCTTTGAGTTGTTCTTCCAAACTTAACTTAAGGGCCTTAAATTCAGCTGAATCCTAGGTCTGCCATCCCTCTCCGGATGGCTTTGACCATGATTTCATTGCCATTTTTCTTAACATCATCAAGATGTCTATCAGAAAGAGCAATGCGTGGGTCTAACTCTCAAAACACTACCAGATATCTTCCCATTCCATTCTTATCCATTCTCTGTGGTGGAAGAATGGTGCCCAACTGACAGTGTGGACAAACTGCAAGTCCCTCTAAAAATAATGAATAAACTCAACAAATCAAACTGAACTGAGAACCCTAAAGCCTACCAACCAGGAATCTACAACAGAGGCATTCTCAGCCTGTGCCCTGTGAGTGACGTAGATCCCACTTGAGGGGTCCCATCAGTTGTAAACAACGTTCTCTTTCCAGAGGGGCCCTCAGGAATGTACTTCTCATGTGGGAAGCCAGGCATTAACATGGCTCCCTCTAGAAAACACAGAGACTTGCACCTTAATGGCGTTCATAAGAAACTTTATTCAAGTCAGCCTGAATCACTGGCCAGGATTGATATGAATGAGATACTTGCTCTAGACTTCTTCCTTGCAGGACAAAATGGAGTCTGGGTGATCTCTAACACATCCTTCTGTACTTGGCTTAATTCCTCAAGCCAAGAGGAGAGGTCAATACAGGAATTTAGGAGAAACCATCTGACTTTCTAAGGGAGACCTAAATGGTTCATGAAGGCAAGAATGACATAAATAGTACATGCTGGTCCAATCTTGCTGCTTGGAGTTTGGTTGAAAATAGCCTTAATTAAATGCTGTGTAAGACAAACTGAACAGATATGGTTATAGCCTCTATCAGCTAGATTAATCATTGTGGTGTACTCATGGAACTATTGTCCATAACCCAAGATGATGTAGAAACAAAGAATGGATATTGTTGCAAGACAATTCTCCATGAATATCTCACATTTCCACAGATTTTGTGAGCAAGTACATTAACTGTATTTTGTTCTTGACTCTTATTTCAAGGAAGCAGAAGACAGAGAGATAAAGAAAATAAACTATCTAGTATAATGAAGATAATGTCTCCCTCCAGAGTGAAGGCTGGATGGACCGATTGGTTTCCTTAAGCCTGGGGTTCCTCAGGTGTGATGCAAACCCACAACATGCACTGGATGCACACTGGGTCTTTCCGTGCCCCTCATAAGTCTGGGAGTGCAAAAAAACCCGGCATACATGAAGCTCACATTACTTTGCTGTTCTGTTAGTAATAAGGCCTTTGTCTCTGACTCAGGGGTCTCATGTTTTCCACTAGAAATCAAAAAGTGTGGTAAGATAACTCATTAGCTTGCAAGTAGAGCAAAATCTCAGGCTCTTTACAGTTCTTGATAGTGGGCAGCATTTTCAAAGTAAAGTTTATTCACTAGGTCGGGTGGAAGTATCCAAAATAAAAATTGCATATGATTTCCAAAGTTGTTCAATGTTAATTTATGCATTTTTTTTAAAGGACAAATTTCTCCTCTCAACTTCCCCTCTGAAGTTCGCCCTCTTGATTAATTATGAATATAATAGTTCAATGACTCCATAATCTTTTGATAGGTAGGTCTACTGGGTTGTTGAATTTCCTATAAGGAAAAAAAAGAAAAAGAGAGAATGAAGGAGAAAGAGAGTGAGAGATTCAAGAAGATATTCTCACTATTTAGCCTCCAATTGAGAAAAAAAGTATATAAATATTTATTTACTTAATTTACAACTTAATTTAAGTAAGCATGTCTTCATTTCATAGGTGTTGTTTGGAAACAATATTGATTGTCTTCAATCAAAATATTAAAATAGTAAAAAACAGAGTGTCAATTATACAGGAAAATACTTTGTGGAATTTATCATTAGAGTGGGATTATAACTTGTAGTCTATTGCCTGAGCTGTACAAAATATGTGTCTATAATGAACGATTCATACAATTCCAAAAATACTAGAAAAAGAAATACTGCAAGCAGCATCTAGTCCCATGGTAGTTATACTGAACCTCATGACTGTTGTATATTTTCGTATTATGTGCAAACATGTGATCGTTTAAATTGGTCCATGTATGTATATGCCTGTTTTGAGGTTATAAATGTGCCAATATATAATACGAGTAATTAAAAGTTGTTATGCTTAAGATCATCCATAAAATAATTTATAAAATGTTTGAAATCTGGATCTTTTCCACAATTGCTGCCAGTTCAAACTGCACTTTGTCCTTTCTGGAATGGATAGCAGGAATATGTATTCTGGGATGTTTGAGCATGAAGACCCAAAGGGGACATAGGCCTTGGGAACAGCTGGTTTTAGGGCCTAACTTCTTGCAAGAATTAAATTTAATTTTTCCCAATTACAGTCAGCACATATGGATGTAATACTAGTAGGGGCATCTCATTTACAAATATCAATAGAGTTAATATATTTGGGTTCATTTAAAGTTTATAGTCAGAACAACATAAGGATAAGGATTCAAACTTTCAGTGTCTGCTAGCTGGCAAACATCCAAATAAGGAAATTCAATTGGTTGCTGTTTTTGTCCCAAACAAATCTTATTTGTTATTGTTACATAATAAAAATCAGAAATATTCCACAAATTTTATTTAAAGAATATTTTAAGTCGTAAGAATAAGTAGTTCTCATGAAAGTGCCTCATCAATTATTTTATTTAAGCTTCAACATTATAAAATTATTTCACTTCTTATATACAGCTGTGTATATATATGTACAAAAACTAACAATATTTAAAAATCAGAATTCTTTTAAGCCTGGTATCAGTTATAAACTGAAGAATTATTTTGCCATAACATTGTAATTGGGGTTTTTATTAAATATAAAAGGAGCACTGGTGGCTTAGTATTAAGGAGGGCTAACTGAAAGGTCAGCAGTTCCAACTCATCAACCACTCCATGGGAGAAAAGACCTGGCTATCTGCTCCTATAAAGATTACAGCCTAGGAAAGTCTATGGGGCAGGTCTACTCTGTCATATAGTCTCTGAGTCGGAATCAACTCAATGGCATGCAACAACAACAACAGTAAATATAAACTTTTAAAAATATGATTCATGAATTTTAAACCATAAATTTTATGTAACCAAATGTTATTTTATATGTTTGCAATAGACTCTGTAAAGACAAACTCAGCTTCACTTGGTTTATGGGTACCTGTTTTATAAAGACAATAGTTCGATGACTCCATAATCTGTTGATAGGCAGATCTACTGAGTTACTGAAGTTCCTATAAGAAAGAATGAAGGAGAGAATGATAGAGGGAAAGAAGAAGAAGAAAATTTTTAATTTAAGAAATTAAAAAAATTAAATTTAAATAATTTAATGTAAAGAAACACAAAAATTCTGTAGGCAATCAGATTCATCAAGTAGAACATATTATTTATTATTTATACTTTCCATTACTAAATGATAACTAGAATCATAATGTGAGAATAACCTACCTTCCATCAGAAAGTAATTTACTCAAGCAGAAATGTTTAACTCTCTGTTTAATTACCCATGTGCACATTTCTGAAGGGTATAAAAGTTCAGGTGTGTAGACAATAAAAGGAAAACTATATTCCAAATGAGAATGCAGAGGAGACTTGAATATGTTCTAATGAATTATTGCCCATGAAACCCCAGGGTTTGCTTGAAATTCCATGCTAATATTTAAAAAACTGATATTAAACTAAGGCATAATATCTATTATCCTGACTTTGACATTCAGACATTGAGGAAAGAAAATAATCTTCCCAATTCTTGAAAGAAAACATTTCTCCCTCTCATCTCTTATAATATCTCCTATGGCCTTTATCACTTCTTACCATCATTATAATTGTTTACAATATCTCCCTGTCTTAGTTATCTAGTGCTGCTATAACAGAAATACCACAAGTGGATGGCTTTAACAAACAGAAATTTATTTTCTCCAGTCTTAGGCAGCTATAAGTCCAAATTCAGGGCACCACCTCCAAGGGAAAGCTTTCTCTCTCTATCAGCTCTGAGGAAAGGTCCTTGTCATCAATCTTCCTCTGAGCTTCTCAGCGCAGGGACCCCATGTCCAAAGTTCATGCTCTACTCCTGGCTCTTCTTGCCTGGTGGTAATGAGGTCCCTCTCCTCTCTGCTCATTTCTCTCCTTTATATTTCAAAAGAAATTGACTCAAGATATAACCTAATCCTGTAGATTGTGTTCTGCCTCATTAGCACAACTGCCTATAATCTTACCTTATTAACACCATAGAGCTTAGGATTTACAACATATAGATTAATTACATCAGATCACAAAATGGAGGAAAATCACATAATACTGGAAACCATGGCCTAGTCAAGTTGACACATATTCTGGGGGGACACAATGCAATCCATAACACTCCCTTCTAGCTATACATTACTCGGATGTCTGATTCATCTTTGTATCATCATAGTATATGTTTGCAATAGACTGTGTAATGGAAAACTCAGCTTCACTTGGTGAAGCATAGGCATTTGCACAGAACAGACATCCAGTAAATGATTACAATATAAAGGAATTGATAGAAGAGTGACTCCCTTATACATTGGACGGTTTGCTGGTGTAGCCAGGATTGTTAATGCAGGGAGCATAGTCCAGAACATTTTCTTCCCTTGAGTCTGGGCATAACTGAATATTACAGTTAGTCACCATGTGTTGACTAGAAGCTTTGGGGTGGTGATGAAGAGAATGGACCCTGGAGACAGACTTGCCTGGGTCTGAATCCTGCTTTCCCTATTTCTAGTTGTGAAACCTTTTTCAGAAGTCCCTGGGTGGTTCAAAGGGTCAACACACTCCATTTCTAACAGATAGGTTGGCAATTGAAGTTCTCCCAGAAGAAAGCCCTGATGATCTACTTCCAAAAAATCAACCATTGGAAACTACATGGAGCACAGGTCTACTCTGACACAATGGGGTCACCATGAGTCAAAATCTATTCTGTGGCAATTTGTTAACTGGTTAACCTTTTGTAAGTCCTCCATACCTCAGTACCCTCACATAGGATTATTGTGAGAATTAAATGAGTTAGTCCGTGTAAAGTACTAAGAACATGGCCGAAAACATGAATGCATTGGTATTTGTTAGTCATCATTTATTATTAATATTTTATAATCTGTACACTATAAAAAAACAGATCCATTGTGTACACAAAGTTGGGAAATATCCAGAAGCTTTCTCTTCATCCATGAACGGAAAAAAGCTTTACCCTGAATATTGAAAATGATCCATTTCATGTGCTCTAAAATCATCTAGAAAAGGGGAGTTTTATTTCTCTTTTCTCAAACAAAGTTCTTACCTGAACTTCCTAAAACTGACCAGTCAGATATCAGCTCCAAAATCTCCTTTGACAGCCTATCCAAGCATCATATTCCTTCTGCCTAGAACTGGAAATACTTCTTAATTAGTAACTACCTTCTCCATTTAATCAGAAAAGTGGATTTCTCACAACTTCCTAAAACATGTCTCATCCTATGAAGTCAATCAGAGTTGGGTGCAGGTCTGAAAATAGTTTTCACTATTTTTCTTCTCAGCATGAATTCAAGCATATGCTTTCTTTCCAGAGGCAAGCTTGAAGGGACAGATATTCACTGCATTTGATTAATTAAACTGTCTTGATAAATAATCCCTGACAGCAGCAATATGACAGGTATTTATATAGATATTTAACCTTAATATTGTGTTTTGACCTTCAATGGACCAAAAAAACAAGAAATATGTTCAGGCTTGAGGAAGTGAGAGACTGATATATGGTGTATTCAAGAAATAAATAGCTCTACTACATTAATAGAATTCTAATATACCTCACACAGGCTTATATGGAACTTGTAATGGCAGTATAGTTAAGAGAAATTAACCCAAGATATGCAAATTGATTGAGTGCTGAACTGTACTGCAGTTATTAGAACTAATTTCCCCCCTCTAAATCTTACGTTGACATTTATACCATTTTAATAAGAATCCATTATGAGCCTCATTTTAGGGGAAAGGTTTTTATTAAGTGAAAGTAACCACATAAGCATCCAAGCAAATGCCAAGTAGAACAAGAAACAGATTTTAAATGGGAGTTAAAATCCATAAATGTAATGAGTGATAATAATACCTTTTTCTATAATTATTTTTATTAACAAAGCCCTTTCAAATATTCTGTCTCATTCAGTCTTTATAAAAATGCTTTGGTAAAGAAAGATATCTGGAGTTTAGGCTTGACATCCTATGGATTTCTATTGCTGTTTGACAGTATTATCTTACAAGCTGGGATTTTATCAAGGCAGAATTTAAGAATAAACCACGGGAGTCTTGAGGAACATCTAGCTCAAGTGGCATAGCACAATTTATAAAGAAAATGTTCTACATCTTACTTTGATGAGTAGTGGCTAGGGTCTTAAAAGCTGTGAGCAGCCATCTAAGATACTCTACTGATCTCACCCCATCTGGAGCAAGGGAAAGTGAAGAAAACCAAAGACACAAGGGAAAGATTAGTCCAAAGGACTAATGGACCACAAGTACCACAGCCTCCACCAGACCGAGTTCAGCACAACTAGATGGTGCCCAGCTACTATCACCGACTGCTCTCACAGGGATCACAATAGAGGGTACTGGACAGAGCTGGAGAAAAATGTAGAACGAAATTCTAACTCATGAAAAAAGAAAAAAAGACCAGACTTACTGGTCTGACAGAGACTGGAGAAACTCTGAGAGTATGATCCCTGGATACCGTTTTAACTCAGTACTGAAGTTACTCCTGAGGTTCACCCTTCAGCTAAACTTTAGACAGGCCTATAAAACAAAATGAGACTAAATGGGCACACCAGCCCAGGGGCAAGGACAAGAAGGCAGGAAGGGACAGGAAAGCTGGTAATGGGGAATCCGAGGTCGAGAAAAGGAGAGTGTTGACATGTGGTGGGGTTGACAACTAATGTCACAAAACAGTATATTAATTGATTGTTTAATGAGGAACTAATTTGCTCTGTAAACCTTCATCTAAAGTACAATAAAAAGAAAAAGAATAAATCATGGGAATTGAATTATTCTTAAATGTTCTAGAAAAGTCAGCTGGAACTTAAGAACATTACCTCTACATCCTTATCCCTTGAAAAAACATGACTAATTTACATGAGAGGCCAGCTGATCAATTTGCATAAATAAGACCCAAGAAAATGTGTGCTACTCAGGATGAAGTCTGGGAAGCAGGGGAAGGGAAGGCTGGAAGAATAATGCAATGTGCTTTTTTTTTTTTTTTTTTTCCTATCTTTGGTTTGCTAGCTCACTAAAAGTCTAAGTGGATCAGTGAGGACCAAAAATCTCTTTTTTTAAAAAGTTTTTTCTGAAACTTTGGCCATTTCCCCAATGAAAAAGATCATAATTACACTTTAAGTACACTTAATGAAGTAAGCAGAGTCACTGGGTGGCGCAAATGGTTGACAGTGCAAATCTACCTAGAGGTGCCTTGGAAGAAAGCCGTGGCAATCTGTTTCCAAAAGGTCACAATGTTGAAAACACTGGAGTGCAGTTCTACTCTGCAACACATGGAGTTGCCATGAGTCTGAAGCAAATCAATGACAACTGATAACAATGTAAAGAAAGTTGAAACTAGAAATATAGTATGACTAAAAACATGGTTTTAACTAATAAACTGATAACATAGGAACTTTCCTATTGCCAATTCATTTCCTTTATTTGTGTATCATAGGTCACACTCTAGAAGGGAAGCTAACCACTATACTGGAAAGAGATCTTAGTCATCAGTGGCGACCCAAACAGCAGTACAGCTTGGTCATCATTAGCTGTGTTATAGTTTGCATGAAAGCAGGAATTTTTGTCTTCTTCAAAGCTGCATCCCCAGCACCTTGCAAATATTTGATGAACAGAAAAGTGTATTTCTTTCTGACTCATTATTTCAAATCTCTCATGTAGAAAACTCTTGTGTTAGTAGGGCCATAACACATATAACAGCACATATATTTGTAGATATATAATGTGGGATAAAACTGAGTAGTTTTATTCTATCATCCTCTGGGTCCTGAAGAGTAATGATACCAAAAAAAAAAAAAAAGTGATAGAAGGGAAAGAAGGGGGGGAGGAAGAGGGAGAGAGAGAGAGAAAGAAAGACAGAAAGAAAGAAATGAAAAAGAAAACAATTGTTCATCTTAGGAAGACAGTAGAGAAAAATGTCATTGACAAAAATAGCATCAATTTTGGCAAACCTTCTGGAAAACTTTCACTTTCCTTCCTCATTCTTTCAACCCTAGTCTTACACTTCTCAAAGTGTTGATATTTTAGTACTTGCTTCAGACCCTACTTTTCAGAGGACTTAGATAAAACTGCATCTTATTTAGCCAGCACAATCCTGTAATAGTTATTTTTCATCTCCATTCTACAGGTGACACAAATGAAGCTCCAACAGGCTAAATTACTGGTACATTATCTCACAGCTAGTAAGCAGAGCATGGTTTAAATCGAATTCTTTTGACTAAAAGTCCAATGTTTATTCTATTATGACACATATGCCCATAAATGCTAATAAAATACAAGAGGAAAGAAGAGACTACTCCTCCAGTACTTCCAATAATTTCCAACAACTAGTCGTATTTTTAATTTATGTTAAGATGTAAAACACATGGAAAAAAGTTGACATGCCTTAAGCGTATAGCTCAATGAATTTATGAATGCTGCATTAATAGATTAATTAATACAATCATGCAATTACCCATAAGATATTGAACATTTTCAGCATCCCAGTAGGCTCCCTCATGACCCCTCACAGTTAATATACTCCCAAAAACTAACTTAAATTCTATCAAGACAGGTAAGTTTTGACTATTCATGAAATTTATAAGAATAGCATTATATAATGTATTCTCTTTTTGTTCAGCATAGTGTCTCTGAAATTCATCCATGTAGCTGTATCCATTTAGTTGCTGTAGTTCACTCTTTTCCATTGATGTATTCAATTGTATGAATATGCATGATGTTGATAGTATTTTGGGTTATTTCACGCAGGGTCATGAGGGCACACACATGCAAGGTTGTTTAAGCTGTGAGGCCTCTACCACTTTAACACCTTTGTTGACATCTGTCTCCTCTGGTCCCCTCCCATGTAACTGAAACTCCTTATCTCGGCGGGTCTCTTGGGAGTACACTATTTCTTTCTAATAAATAAGAGGTGGGAGTGTGGTGTCAAGTCTAACTCTTACTACATTCACCCAGTATACAACTGGATCCAACATGAATGATTACTGGGCAAGGATGGATTATATTAATAGATGATAGGTCTCTGATCAATTTTGAGAGAACTGTCTTGTACATCCATGTCTACTGATCCAGCAACTCCAGCCAGGGGGGCCAGCAGTGTTCTTTGCCGTGATACAAACTCTAGGGTGTGCTCTTGCACACATCCTGGTAAACAACCATTGGGAACTCCAGTCGGATGACGCTCAAAAGTGAGGGAACTGGAATAAGTAGGCCATTGCAATGAATTTAATCAAGTTACATTTTAACCGTATAGCATGTATCTATAGACTTAGGTCTGAATAATAGTTATAACTTTAAAATGTTTGGCATACACATGAATGCAAACTAGCATACATTTATATAATACTAACACGGGCAAATACCTTTTCTCACCAACATAAACGGCAACTATACATGTGGGCCTTGCCAGATAGAATACACAGGAATCAAATCAACTGTATCTGTAGAAAGAAACGATGGTAAAGCTCAATATCATCAGTCAGAACAAGGCCAGGAACTGACTGCAGAACAGACCATCAATTGGTCATATGCAAGTTCAAGTTGAAGCTGAAGAAAATTAGAACAAGTCCACAAAAGCCAAAGTATGACCTTGAGTAAATTCCACCTGAATTTAGAGACCGTCTCAAGAACAGATTTGACACGTTGGAGACTAACACCAGACGAGTTGTGGAATGACATCAAGGACGTCATGCATGAAGAAAACAAGAGGTCATTTAAAAGATAGGAGGGAAAGAAAAGACCAAAATGGATGTCAGAAGAGACTCTGAAACTTGCTCTTGAACATCAAGTAGCTAAAGTGAAAGAAAGAAATGATGAAGTAAGAGAGTTGAAGAGAAGTTTTCCAAGGGCAGCAGGAGAAGACAAAGTAAAGTACTATAATGACATGTGCAAAGACCTGGAGATAGAAGACCAAAAGGGAAGAACACCTTTGGCATTTCTCAAACTGAAAGATCTGAACAAAAAAATTGAAGCCTCAAATTGCAGTATTGAAGGATTCTACTGGGAAAATATTAAACGACACAAGAAACATCAAAAGAAAGTGGAAGGAATATACAGAGTCACTATAACAAAAAGAACTGATCGACATTCAACCATTTCAGGAGGTAGCATATGATCAGGAACCGAGGGTACTGAAGGAAGAGGTCCAAGCTACACTGAAGGCATTGGCAAAAAACAAGGCTCCAGGAATTGACAGAATACCAATAGAGATGTTTCAACAAACAGACGCAGCACTGAAAGTTCTCATCTATGCCAAGAAATTTGGAAGACAGCTATCTGACCAACTGACTGGAAGAGAGCTATATTTATGCCTATTTCCAAGAAAGATGATCCAATCAATCGAATGCAGAAATTATCAAATAATATCATTAATATTCACATGCAAGTAAAATTTTGCTGAAGATCATTCAAAAACAGCTACAGCAGTGTATCAACAGAGAACTGCCAGAAATTCAAGCTGGATTCAATTCAATTCTTAACACATGTATTTGATGACCAGTTCTATCTCTTTTAGAAAAGGATAGCTAGGTTAACAATGGTTATTTCTGGACATAATTAGAAATAATCTTTTTCGCAGTTCTTTTTGATTCTCTATGTTTTCAAAATGTCCCCAACTAACTAGTGTAATGAGAAAACCTATAGGAGAAGGGTATTTCAAGTAAGTATAGATTCAGATGTAATAAAATATTAAGGAGAGCACCTGAAGTTTTAGGCCTTTTAATATGACCATCAGGACTCATTAGTAAATTCTGTAATCATTTTCTGTTTATCTAAATTCAATGAGATGGTTTTTAGGCACCTGGGAGCAAAATTTCTTTTCAAGTCACTCTATAAATAAAATATATATGTATTTCTTTCTAAGATTCCACACTTTACAGAAATTATGTTAAATATAAGATGAAAACAGTTAATGTTATAATATCTACTTCCTTATAAAGTTTTAATTATAGAGGACAATGACAGAAATTTTCAACTTCTAGGTTTGGATTAGCATATGAAATGGTTGTTCAACATCAGCACTGTACTTATGATGCAGCGGGTTACCCAGACACATCAGGCGTCTTCATTTATTTTTTTTCTTCATTCCAGCAACAGTTGAAATCAAAACAGAAGATATTTTCCATAGTCCTCACATAGAAAAGGAGAGAGAAGGTTTTAATTTCAACCTTCATAGTGAAAACTATCTTGCAAAGCGCTAGAGATTTAATGCATGAAGATTTGGCCTTCTCAGCTAATAGAAAGTGTTGTCTATTGAGCTCCCAAACTAAACATGGTTGGGCTGGGCTGCTCCGGAAAACTGAAATGCATCTGTGATGAGGAGAACTGGCAACTCTTTACAGCATATGTCTTCTTTCGTATAGACATACACATTTTCATTTGCACATACATTGCTAATGTTTTACTCTGCAACTTTTGTATTTCACACATTTGGTTAACCATATGCCTTTGATGACAATCCAGTCTTAAAGCATGGCTTCTTATAGGAGATGAGAAGTATAATTAAGCTAAAATTTAGACTAAGTCTGTAATGCATTTTGATTTCTCATGAGGTTCTAATGCAGTTCACAAAACGTTCCCAGATGTGAAGTCTAGTTCCAGATCAGTTTTTATGTATGTACAGAAATCCTAATACTTAAATTACAAAAATATAATATTTATCTTCTTGGATGGTTTCATTTGGGACATCATCTTGAAATTATTAAGATCATTGGGAAATTTTACAGAGCAATTTCAGTTTTTTAATTTTGTATTTGTGCTCAAAACAAATTATCACAATCCTTGAAAATTTAGACCCTACAAATTAATCTTAGGGATTTGAGATATTTAAATACACTCTTTTAATTTTCTGTTGTATTATCAGAGGTGCATTGCACTGTGAGAGGCAGATCTGGGGGAAAGAACCGGCACAACAAATTTGAAATTTGAGACAAGATATCTTTGCTTCTAATTCTTTGATTCTGAAAGCTTCCTAAATTTATTTGTTCATTTATTCAACCATGTGTCAGATATGATGCTGGAGATTAGGAACATGAAGATGGATAAGGGAATGTTTGACATAGCTCAAAGTCTGGTGGAGTAGTCAGAAACATAGATACATCTTCAGGGATAGATATGATGTAACCAGTTGAACATAGAAGGGAAGAACTCTCTAGCCAGAAGGTTCAACATTAACAAAGACGTGAGTGTGGAAACAACATAGGAAATTTTTACCAGTTCTGTGTCTCTAGTCAGTAGAAATAGTGCACCAAAGGCCTTTCTTACTTTAAAGGAGCTTGAAGAAGGGCTGGATTAAGGCATGTGAGGGTCATAAACATTGATAGTCTGTGGTGCACTCTCCTCTGCTTACTCACCCATTCAAACAGGATATGTGAGTTATATATATATATATATACATATATATATATATATATATATATATATATATGTATACCTTGTTTATTAGCATATAGACAGTAATATCAAGCACTGTGTCCTGTGCAACAGACTATAAAAAACAAAACTAACTTGATACATAAATTAAAACTTTTTGTGTTAAATATTACTATTTCCCATATTTTTGGATGTTTGCTATGTTAGTATTATATTAAATTATTACCCATGTTGTTGTTGTCATTAGGTGCTGTTGAGCTGGTTCTGACTCATAGCAACCCTGTGTACAATATCCTAAGCCCTATACTTGTAGAAATTCAAGCCAGACTCAGAAGAGGATGTGGAACCAGGGGTATCATCCTTGATGTCAGATGGATCCTGGCTGAAAGCAGAGAATACCAGAAAGACGTTTACTTGTGTTTTATTGACTACGGAAAGGCATTCCATTGTGTGGATCATAACAAATTATAGATAACATTGCGAATAATAGGAATTCCAGAACACTTAATTGTGCTCATGAGGAACCTGGACATAGATCAAGAGGCAGTCATTCGAACAGAGCAAGGGGATACTGCACAGATTAATGTCAAGAAAAGTGTGCATCGTGGTTGTATCCTCTCACCATTCTTATTCAGTCCGTATGCTGAGCAAATAATCTGAGAAGCTGGAATATATGAACAAGAATGTGGTATCAGGATTGGAGTAAGACTCATTAACAACCTGCGATATGCAGATGACACAACCTTCCTTGCTGAACGTGAAGAGGACATGAAGCACTTCCTGATGAAGATCAAAGACTACAGCCTTCAGTATGGATTACACCTCAACATAAAGAAAACAAAAATCCTCACAACTGGACCAATAAGCAACATTATAATAAACGGAGAAAAGACTGAAGTTGTCAAGGACTTCATTTTACTTGGATCCACAATCAACACCCATGGAAGCAGCAGTCTGGAAATCAAAGGACGCATAGCATTGAGCAAATCCACTGCAAGAGACCTCTTTAAAGTGTTAAAAAGCAAAGATGTCACATTGAAGACTAAGACGAGCCTGACCCAAGCCATGGTGATTTCAATCGCCTCATATGCATGCAAAAGCTGGGTGATGAATAAGAAGAACGAAGAAGAATTGATGCCTTTGAATTGTGGTGTTGGTGAAGAATTCCGAATATACCATGGACTGCCAAAAGGACGAACAAATCTGTTTTGGAGAAAGTACAGCCAGAGTGGTCCTTAGAAGCAAGGATGATGAGACTACGTCTCACACACTTCAGACATGTTATCAGGAGGGATCAGTCCCTGGAGGAGGACATGAAGCTTGGTAGAGGGTCAGCAAGGGTTAATGAGATGAATTGACCCAGTGGCCACAACAATGGGCTTAAGCATAACAACGATTGTAACGATGGCCCAGGACTGGACAGGGTTTAGTTCTGTTGTGCATAGGGTCACTGTGAGTCAGAACCAACTTCACAGCACCTAGTGACAACAACAACATACGTGTGGAAGGAGCCCTGGTGTTGCAGTGCTTAAGGGTTTTGCTATTAACAAAAAGGTGGGCTGTTCAAACCCACCAGCCACTCCATGGGAAAAAAAATGTGGCAGTCTGCTTCTGTAAAGATCACAGCCTCGAAAACTGTATACGGCAGGCAGTTCTACTGTCTTACAGGTTCGCTTTGAGTCGGAATCAACTCAATGGCAACGGGATATTCGTAGATGCAATCCCATTTGAGAATAGGGTTTTCTTTGTTTTGTTAATGACGCCGTATCAGTGCATGGTGTGTCTTAAACCAATCACCTTTGGGATATAAAAAAGAGCGGTTTTGGCACAGAGAAGGATGCACAAACGGAGGGGAAGATACATACCACATGAAGATCGACAAGGAATTAAGGAACAAAAACTGAAAAGAGAGAAGGATCTTCTGAACTGACGGAGAAGGAAAGCATTCCCCTAGAGCTGGTACCCTGAATTTGGGTTTCTAGCCTTCCAAACTGTGAGAAAAGAAATTTGTGTTTGTTAACCCACCTGTGGTATTTTCTGTTATAGTAGTACTAGATAATTAAGACAATATGGTAAAAAACTGACCAACAAGTTCTTGAAAATTATGGATTTTATGAAGAAAACAGACAAGATTGAACTTCTCCCAAGAATATTTGAGCATTTCTTGGGTGTTGCTTGGAATAGCTATAATTAATTGCATCTGAAAACTTTAGAGGTCTGAAAACTCTGGGATCGTATGAACCATAATGAATATGGAAGTATTTAAACCCAGGAAATGATTAAGAGAATGGCAACAGAATAATTACAAGATAGAAAAAGCTCAGAAATATTTTTAAGAAAGAGCCAATCCATAAGTGAGTTTTCTAAACATCACCAATGTCAATGACAACTCCTCTTCTTGGGCAAATATCTTCAGTAGAAGAAAATTGTCATTGCTGGGAGACACTTCAAACCTGGTTCTGAGATTCTGCACATACTAGAAAACTCTAGGGCAGGGCTTGAAATGGGGGTAGAAGGAATCAAAGACAGGAATAGTTTCCTGCTACTATTCCAGTCCTCAATTCTTGCAACCTTATTGCTTCCCTTATCCAGAGTTTGGAGGAAAAAAGAAGAGAAAAAATAAGAGGATATGGGGGAGAATAGAATTTAAATATATAGTAAAGAAATGAACGGTGGACAGAAAAATAGTCAGAGGTTCTTACGGGATCCACCCTGAAAAACTATAGAATTGTATCAAAGGAACTAGCAAAATAACCAGCCACTACAAAAACTTGTAATAGACCACTGGAGAGACTAACAATTGTCATTATGGATCGGGAAAACTTTCTTTCTGCCTTTTTCTCTTTCTGTGTTGTCTTAGTAAAGTCATTACCTGCCATTTTGCCTCAGAAATCATATACCAGTAAGAACCTAGGCCACCAATATTGACAGACTAATCTCCAAAAACCCATTGCTATCGAGTCGGTTCCAACTCATAGCAACACTATAGGACAGAGTAGAACTGCCCACAGGGTTTCCAAGGAGCAGCTGGTGGTTTTGAACTGCTGACCTTTTGGTTAGCAGCTGAACTCTTAACCACTGCTCGACCAGGGTGGTGCAAATCTCTGTTGGAGTGCAGTGGATGCAAACAGATCCAAGAAGACCAGCTGACCTCCAGCATCCATTCTTTAATGCCTTCTTCTTCCACACCTACAGCTAATGAATTACAAACTAAGGAGACTGTCTTTTCCCTTCCTTTTCAAGAACTTAAAAATGTATTCCTAGTACAAGAGTTGATTTCTGTGGTAATGATAAGTGAGAGTCAACAACAGTGGTTGTAGTGCCTTAAACTCTCCACCAGAGTATTAGGGTTTGAATTATGTCCTCCCAAAAAATATGTTGCAATCCTGACCCTGTACCTGTGAATCTGATCATTTTTGGAAATAGGGTTTCTCTTTTATTGTGATAATGAGGTCATGCCTGAGTAGGGTGAGTCCTAAACCTAATATCTTCTGAGTTGTGTCTTATAAAGAAGCATACAGACACAGAGGGGAAGACACCATAAGAAGATGGAGGTAGATGAATCTACAAGCCCAAGCACACCAAGGATTGCTGGCAACTCCTAGAAACTGAAAGAGGAGGAGCAAGACTTTCTTTCCTCCAGAGCCAACACTCTGAATTAGAACTTCCAGCTTCCAAAACTGTGACAAAATAAATGTTTGTTCTTTAAAGTCACCCATTTGTTGTTTTTATGTTACTGTGACACCAGGTAACTAAGACATTGAGCTTCAACCTCTTCCATTCCAGGAGAGACACCAATTAAAGGCTGATCTTCAAGTTTGTTTGTTTGTTTTTCCAATACATACTACCAGACAGAGTAGCTGATAATCCCATAGGAATGTGCTTACAAAATAAAGAACAAGTACAACCACTATGAAAGTAAGTCAGTGGATTGAACATATATGAATTAAAGCTTAACAGAGGCGTTAAAATAAGTATAATAATAAACATTCTTAGAGAGATAAAGAAAGACACTAGAAATACCACACAGGAATAAGAATCTGAACAGTCAATAAAATCATGAGGTATAAAAGCGATAATAGTTGAACGAAAAAATAAGGTGGAATAAAAATAAACAGCATAATGGATACAGTTCAAGAACAAATCACGAAATAGGAAATCACATTCAGATAATCTTCCATAAAGTAAAAGGAAAGGCTAAAATGATGGGAAATTTTTAAAAAGAAGTGATATGGAGAGTACTAGTGCCAACAACCACATTGTGGAACTCCCTGAAATAGAAGAGATAAAAAAGAAAAAAAGTAATGAAGATAAATTTGCCAGAACTAAAGAAAGATGAAAAATTTGAGACCTCCAATTGAAAGGCCTCAGAGTACCAAAGAAAACAAATAATAAAAACTCACATCTGGACACATTATGAGAATTAAAAATATCAAAGACAAGAGGAGAATTCCAAAAACTTCCTAAGAGGAAAAGCAAATCGTTCACAAAAAGGATGGGAAGTAGCTGCCCTTAGGCTTCTCAGGGATATAACTGTAATTCAAGAATTTTATTTTCAGTCATATGATCATTTAAGTATCAGAAAACCAAAAAAAAAAAAACAAACCCATTGCCACTGAGTCAATTCCAACTCATAGTGACTCTATAGGACAGAGCAGAACTTCCCCATAGGGTTTCCAAGAAGCTGCTGGATTGCAACTGCCAATCTTTTGGGTGGCAGCCAAACACAAAACTACTGTGCATAGGAATCTTCTCAGATATATAAAGCCTCAGATACTTTTCCATATTAAAGCCTTGAGAAGAACCTTGAAGAAAGTATTAAAATAAGAATATAAATAAATAAAAGTAATTGTTGTGAAAGTTGTATAAACTCAGGGTTATCAAATATCTTAATAACATCTCTCATCTAAAAAGCTAGACCCAAAGAAAAGAAAAAGAGAAAATATATTTACAATAAACCAGAATTAAATTCTAGAAAATAGTAAAACTGTCGTGGGTGGCTACTCCGATGAAACAATCAATGAAATCAATAGACTAAACTATTAGAACTAATAAAAGAAATTAAGCAAATTTTCCCAATAGAAAATCAAATAGCAAAATTCAATAGCAGCTCTCTATACCAACAATAACAATTAGAAAATATAAATATAAATGAGATATTATCTGTATACTATAAATATTAATAAATGTTTATTAATATTTAAATAAAATAAATACAAAATAAACAAAAACATTCAAGACTTCTATGGAGAAAATTTTAAAACTCTAATGTAGGGTATAAAACCCAAAACCAAACCCATTGTCATCGAGTCAACCCCAATTCATAGCGACCCTATAGGACAGAGAATTGCCTCATAGGGCTTCCAAGGCTGTAATCTTCACAACAGTAAACGGCCACATCTTTCTCCCGAAGAGCGGCTGGTGGGTTAGAACCACCAACTTTCAGTTAGCAGCTGACTGCTTAACCTCCATCGCACTAGGGATCCTAATGTCAGGTACAGGTGAGCTGAATAAATGTAGCAATAGTCTTTGTTCTTGGGTGAAGCAACTTAAAAATATAAAGATTTTAGTTCTCCTTAAACTATAAATTTAGTGCAAGCCTAATCCAGTAGATATTTTTGAGAAATTCAATACATTTACTCTAAAATGTATATGTAAACACAGTGGTCCACAATAACAAAGTCTATATGAAAAAATAAGAGAAAAAAGAAAAATTGTATACCAGATATCAGTTTGTAATATGCAGCCCTATTTAAAAAAAAAAATACTGCAGTTATAGTATGTTATTAGCATAAGAACAGATAATGGTTCAATGGAAATAGAGAGCTCAGAGACAGACCTATGAACAGAAACTTAATATGTAAGAAAAGTGGCAGCACAACCAATGGAGCAAATGGCAGATTATTTAGTAAACAGTATTGGGAAAACTGGCACTAGATAGAGAAAAATAAAACCTGATCTCCATTCATACCACATGTAATGTCGACTCCAATATTAAGGACTCAAATATCAAATACAAAGCTATAAAGTTAATAATATGTAACATAGAAGAATAACTTTGTGACATATTGGTGAGGAATGACTTCTTGATCAGAGAAAAACAGCAGATTGGAAGAACTGTCAATGTCTAAAACAAAAAAATGGTCTAATACATATGCTATACTGAGAAAAGTCAAAAAGGAAGACATAAATCCTAATTGAAAAATGGGCAAAGTATATTCTCCAGTAATTTACAGAAGAGTAGGTTTAAAAAACCAGATAGCATATGAAAAGATGCTCAAACTCATTAGTGATCAGAAAAATGCACATTAGAACAATGAAATATCACTTTACACCCATACCGACAAAAATGAGAAAGCTGGATAATACACTATTGGCAGGCTTATGAGAATATGAAAACCCGCATGTAGTTCTAAGGTAGGAACTGCAGATGGGAACATGGACTGGTGCTGACATTTAGAGAATGATGTGGCAATACTTACAGATATTTGTAATGACCCAGCAACTCTGTGCCTCGGTATACATCCCAAAGAGATCTGTGCACAGGCTCCATAGGAATTGGGTAGTTTTACATGTGTGGACAGGAGGCTGCAGACACTATGAGTGATACCACTGAGGAAATGTGTAGGTAACACATGGTGAATGTCCACAGTAGTTTCCTAAACATTAGTCAGAAGGAATGGACTATATTACACAGTCACAAGGAAGGGACTTAAAACATACTTACGTGAAAAAAGAAGGATCCTGTGTTGTGCAAGCAGTTTACCACCAGCTGCTAACCTAAAGGTTGGCAATTTGAATCCACCCTGGCTCTGAGGTAGAAACGCCTGGTAAACTGCTTTCGTAAAGCTTACAGTTCTGCTCTGTACCACAGGGGATCGCCGTGAGTTGGGATAGACTTGACAGCAATGCGTTTGGTGTGGGTATGTGAAAAAGGTAAGAGTAAGAATAAGATCTATTCCAATACAATTTACGTACATTAAAAATAGATACACATGAAACCACAATACATATTTTCTAAGTACACAGAAACGGAAGAATACGCATTATGGCTGTCTTTTGTGAAGAAGAGGAGTCAGCAACAGGAATAAAGGAAATAACATCAATAAATAAAATAAGACAGAGACCAGTGGTGAGTGTCCAATACACTGAGGAACTGGATAGCTTAACCTCTTCTACAATACAAAAAAAAAAAAAGGAAAAAGAAAGAGAAGGACAAAAAGAGATAAAAGATAAGAATATAAAAAGATGGGACTCAAAAAGAACTGAGGAGTAGCAGTGGCGTTCTCCACATTTTTTTTTTTTTCCCGGTGTCTCATAAAAGGGTGCAGATTTCAGGCTTTTGAAAGAGCAAGTATAATGCCATACTTCTCTCTCACCTCGAGCACTGAAAACAAGGAAATTGAGATTTTATTTGAATGCTTTATTTGAAAAAGAATATCTTATATTGTTAATTTCTTTGCTGGAAACTCTAAATTATAATAACACACTGATGATGATGTATTTTTTTTTTTTCTGGGGCAAGCGCCATTATAACTGTAATAATCAGAATCTTTAAGGGTTTAAAAGGAAGGAACGCATGTGCTTGAAAGAGCCAATCGTTCATTCCTTGAACAAATATTTATTGAGTGCCTATTATATTTATCACAGTAACTGAATAAGAAAACAATACACACGATAAATTAAGATGAATAGTTTCATACTCTAATATATGGATCTTTAATAACAATTTTAATCCTCAACTTGAAATTATTATTTTGGATTCATAGGCCATGTCCATATACAGAATTTACACAGTTTCTATCATAATCATGTTTCAATGCTACATTGTAACTGGACCAAAATAAGTCATTACAGTCTATCTTGTCTCTTTCAATGCACATAATACACATCAAGAATCTGCAGTGGGGAAATACATTTTGAAAGTAATTGACCATCTTTCCATGCCTGGCTTTGGTGCCTGGTTAGTCATCCTCCATAAATCTGGTCTTTGACACCAGAGGCAAATACTACTTTATTAGCTGCAAATCTATTTGGCGGCCTCTAAATGGTTTTCTCAAGTGGCGCTGCTCTCACAATGCAACAAGTCCTTTCATGTTGATTAAAATATTTGAGGGATACAAACAACAACAGAGTAACCGGAAATCCAGTCATTCCTTTCATCTTCCCTGTGGGAGCCGGCCAGTGCAACTTGACTTTCTTCAAACAAAATCCTCCTTTTTGTGACTGAAGAAAGGCTTTGGCAAACACTTATCCTTTGATATGATATGCACTTGACAAAAATCACACAGCAAATCAAATCTCTGCTTTGAAGAAAGTGCTTATTAGCAACCTGAAGCTCTTAAGTGCACCAGGACTTAGTGCCTTTGCTAGCGACATGAGGCCAAATGTGTGTGTGGCGTCGATTTGGAGTCCAAAGAAATTGACTTCAGGGCTGCAGCTGCCACCTCATTCCTTCATTTTATGGCAAGTATCCCTTGAAAAATGTTTAGATTTTTAGTATATTCCGGAATGTTATTGTTGTTTTTCACCTAGGGAAGCATACATTTTATTACTTAGGTAGAAAGGAATGTGAGAAAATCCTTGTTCTGTAGCCTTTGCTCATAACCTGCCAGTAACACAGTAATTCCTTTTCCAAGTAGAAACTCGGCTTCTGAGGTGAGACTGCTGAGAAATCCAAGGTCACACTAGTGTTCTAACAAGAAGCGCCTGGGCTGGAATTAATCACACATTTTCAGGATCGCACAAGCAACAGCACGTTCAAATTAAGATAGTTTAAGAAAAAGATTTTACAAATGTGTGGGCAGGGCTGGGAAACCCACAAGGATAAAGGCAGTACCCTTTTACAAGGGTAAAAGGGAGGGGCTTTAACAGCCCCAGGCCTGAAAAGTCAGTGGAGTGAGTTGTGAGCAAAACCCAGAGACAGAGAGGCTAGGTGGACAGCAGCCACCCACAGCAATCCTACAGGAATGGAACAGGGGAGTGATCCCCAAACTCTTACTACTCTCTCTTCCATGTTCCACTGGTATTCCCCACTGTCCTCATCCAACCAGGAGGAAGACAGCAAGGATGCAAGTGACATAGTCCCTACAGGTTAGCTTCCCAGGACCAAAGAAAAGTAGACTTGGATCTGGAAGGCACATGGAAGATAACCAACACATACGCTGGATTGCTTCCACCTAAACTGTCCCTAAAGAAGACTTACCCCAGGTGGACAGTCTTCTCTAGGAGTGTTACCTCAGGTAAAAGGAAAATTTCAGAACTCTTAGATTTTCTGTAACAAAGCCATTTCAGTTTTCCAAGATGGAAATGTGGGAGTTAACTACATTCAATTAATAATTAAGTTAGAGAACATCTTAAATAAACATTCTGCTAAAGACTTATATTCCCAAAAAGTTCACAACTATATTTGCTAAAATATAGATAGTATAAACCAAAACCTATTGCGATCAAGTCGATTCTGACTCATAGCGACCCTATAGGACAGAGCAGAACTGCCCCATAGAGTAGTGGATTCAAACTGCCCACTTTCGGTTAGCAGGCGAACTCTTAACCACTATACCACCAGGGTTTCCATAGATAGTATAGTTCATTGAAATAACTACAACACAGGTATATAAAAATATATGCAACGTTTTAATTATAAATATTTCCTGTGATTGCATATTGCTATAATAAATAGTTTTAACAAATATTTCCTCTTCGAGTCAATAAGTCATCACTGAAGAGAAATTCCAGACGGAAAACATTATCTCCAGTAGCTCAGCTCCTGCTAAGCTCTAGACATTTCTGACTGGTCTTTCTCCGATATTTCAGGTCCAGCTTGTCTAGAAACAAACTTGTGTTTCCTCTTCTCTCTTCCCACCCCAAAACTGTATACCCTCTAAATGATATTATATCACATACACACACATACTGAGCTTTGTGTATGGTATATATGCAATATGAATATGTTTATTAATTGATGTGTAATTATACTTAATTAAACATCCACCTTAAGAGAATAATGAAGCCGTGCATGCAAAAAGATAAATAAGATGCATAGCTGAAAAGGCACTAACTCCTTTACCGTCCTTAGGTGATCGGGATTTTGCAAAGATGAACAATGATTTACAAATAAGCCTACCCACTTGGCAAAGTAAATGGGGAATTTGATTCAAGAATCTTTTACCGGTTAAATTAAAATACAATCTGTAAAGGAAATGAATGAATGCATTGTGACCCCGTCAAATTCAGTAAACCTCAGAAACGTAATCTTAAATAATTAGGAGATAGCAAAACTGGCACATACACACACACACACAGAGAGAGAGAGACTTTCATTTGAAAGTACAGTACTAGAAAAAGCAATAGCCAACAAGTAGGTGTTCCATGAAAAACCTGGGACCAATTATCTGTATGACCATAGGCCATTCTATAGGACATGGGGTATTAATGAAACAAGGTGGGCCAAGAGTTGATGGTTGATGACTGTTGAAGTGGGTGTATAAGTAAGTGGGAGTTCTATGCTAGTGCTGTCCAGTAAAAATATAAAGTGAGCCATATATGTAATTTCAAATTTTCTAGTAGCCACATTTAGAAAGGCAAAAAAGTAACAGGTGAAAGCCATTTTAAAATATATTTCATATAACTCAATACATCCAAAATATCACCATTTCAACATGTATCACCAGCTTCATTTGAAGTGCACATTAGCCATATGTGGCTAGTGACTACCATATTGGACAGTGCAGTGTTACGGAATTCTGTCTACTTTTATATACGTGCAATTTTTTTCCAGAATAAAAAGTTAAAAGAAAAAAGTTGACAAACCTATGCTTATCTCCCTTTGGGGCTCAGTTTCCCCATTCATACACCAGTCAGTCATTTGAAATAGTCTAAGTTATTTTCTAACTTCTATTTACTAATTTCCTTTTCTAAAGCATTCTTATTCCAGGTTATCACCACTATATAGAAAAATGTATCTGTTTTTAAAACTTTCCTTTGTGCACACAAAGGAATATGACCTGAAAATTACCTCTCTACTTAAATCTATTTATCTAATGAAACTTTGGGGACAAATGATCACTTACATATAAAATGATTTCTTAATCTGCTCTAAGACCAAGAAGTAATATATGGGCTCAGTTTACACACACTGCTCTTTCATTCACTCAATTTTTTCTTTTCTACAATAAGATTTACTGCCTAACTGGATGAGAGCTGGATGTATGGGCGGGGGAGGGAAATTAAAAACACAAATGTCAGTCATAATACATGATCTGTAAGTGATTTTGAAAGAATAGAAATTAAAACACTATAGATATTTTTTCCATCATTCTTCTTTAACTTGGTCCAAAAACTTCATGGATTTATCTCATTTGCCAATGTGAATTTTTTTTTTTGGGGGGGGGGTAGGGATAAGGAAAACAGCACAATGGATTTCCACTTATATTTTATAGAACCTCAAACTCACACCATCCAAAACTGATTAGAAATGAGAATTCCTATAAATCACTGAGTGTGTTTGTTAAAAATATCCAGCTTACTGACTGACTAAACTCTGTGACTTTTATTTTGATGGCCTGTAGTGTCGCTATGAGTCGGAATCAACTTGATGGTAATGGGTTTGGTTTGGTTTTCTTAGACCCACCCTGTTCTCTCACCTCAATACTTAGATCAAGTTCACCAATAATTATGCTCCTGGTGTCACTTTGAAGGAAGGCTATGTGTGCCTGCAATGTCCTGTCTTCACAAGTTCTTAGTGAAGACGGTTTGGAGCAGAGCACAGACTAGACACTATTCTAACGGTGTGGATAACAAGCATTTATTACTCACAGAAGAAACAGGACAGGGATGAGTAGAGCAGCACACATCCTCACCAACCAAGGTTCCCTCAAGTTAGGCTTCCATCCCAGGGTCACACTGTTGCATTGGAGCATGTCCCGCTTCAAATCTTGGGAGAAAAACTCCAAAGCCTCTCTCTCCCAGGGTTAAATACTAATAGGATGGGCATGTCTATGTGCCGAATAGCACGTATAGAGAACAGGTAGGGGAAAGGAGGTAATAAAAGATAAAAGGGGGTAATAACAGTGACAGGCCCCCTGCAGGCAATGGACACCATGTACGGCTCCTCTTTAGGATGGGTGACCATCTCCTGAAGGCTATCTGAGGTTTATTGGTATCAGAAACAGTTCTTCCTCCTTTACTCCACTAAGAGCTTAACAGAGTTCTGGGTGTCTTCAGAGGGCAATTATCTACCCTTAAAGCACATACTTCAAACTTTGTGTCCGTTAGTAGCTATTATGTCCATTGGCAGCTAGGGAGATGCTGAGAGAGATTATAGCACACTGGTGCACTCAGCAGGGCCTCTGTTAGTAATCCCAAATAAAAGCAACTAAAGCCAAAGAAGTGGCATATGTGACTAGTTTTAAGAGAGTTTGATATATGAAAACTCCAGGCTTACTAAATATATTTTACATTTTTGTATGTAAAGACTATTTGCAATATTAACAAGGTTAATTGGCAAAAAAAAAATAGGAAATTATTTTTGATATGCTCAAAGAGTAATTTATTTTTGAAAATCAGTGTCTGCTTTCAACTATTTAGGGACCCATCTATTGTAATCAATTTATTTTTTATATCAATCTACTTCCAAAAAGAAACAGGGACAGTTAAAATCTATACAAATATCTATTGAGTTAAATGGTGTATACCTGTTAAGATTTTTCTTCCCCAATCATACTGCAAGTCTGGGGTAGACATGGGACTAATACAATATCTTGGCAGCCCCTAGAATGTGAAGTAGATGCTTTTGTGACATCCTTATAGATGTTAGTTTAAAAATTGTGGTTGGTCTCTTTTTGTAGCCTTAACAATGTGCTTTATAGATAAGCAAGAGTTCAGAGTATAAAAATTCCAAAACCCAAACCAAACCCATTGCCACTGAGTCAATTCTGACTCATAGTGACCCTATATCAACCCTATAGGACAGAGTAGAACTACCCCATAAGGAGTAGCGGGTGGATTTGAACCGCTGACCTTCTGGTTAACAGCCAAGCTCTTAACCACTGTGCCACCAGGGCTCCAGCCCATACAGTAAAGAATCTGATTCTAAAATTCACAGCCTTAAATCAGATCATACATACACACACAAAAATAATATATGTATATATGTTTATAAAATCAGCCTGATTCTATTTTCTGTAAGTTCCTTCCCTATTACTCTCCTAGGAAAAAAATTAATTAGGGAAGTTTTTTGGCAAATAAAAAACATTACCATAAATCAATTATTTTCTTTATTGTTTTTTTTTTTTTTTTCATTTAATCTGCTTGTCTGGTTTTTATTACCTGTGAGGTTCCAGGCTTCTCATTCTACAACATTCATGAAAATAAAGATCCATTTCCCTTAATGGAACTAAAAATCTATTGGCATTAACAGGAACACAAGTCTTCATGCAGTTATGGGAATAAAGGTTGATTCTCAATTATGGGAATAAAGGGTTGTTCCCCTGAATCAACAGCCCTCTAAACATAACATGGAGGAGGGAAGGTAAGAAAAGAGTGAATAGAAAAGGAACGGAGTGATTTTTTTCCACCTTAAACACACATTACTTCCCTCCATGATTAAAATACTTAGAAATGCGTGTTTGATTTCATTAATTCACCAAGCAATTACTCCTGCTATGAATGTATCCTCAAAAGTTTCAATGTTTTATCATATAAGCTCAGTGTCAATAGCCTCTACTCTGACAGAAACTATTCCTAGAGGTATAAAAATGAAAAAAGAACACTAAAAATCCATGATATGACTTGAGGTTCTCCATTCTATTTGTAACAAATCAGGTGTCCAAACACTCCGCCACCTTCAGGCCTCACATGTTCCAGCGGTTGCCATCTGAAAAGACAGAGGTTGTTTGTATGACAGGATAATCCTTCTCCAAGAAACTCAATACAAACCCTCCAACAATATTTAGACTTACATTGCTAGTGCGAACAATTTTCAAGACAAAAATACTGGACATAGTAACTCCAGATACAGTATCTACAAGTAACATCCAGTTGTTCTAGTAAAAAGAGCAGGATATACAATGAGAAATCAATCGTCAAGCCTCAATTTTAAGCATCATCCATTATGGTTCCTAACTCATAATTAGAAATATATTCAAGATCCTTCACAAAACGGACTCACTACCTCTTTAACAGTTTGTCCTACTTCTCCTTACACATGTTCTCTTCAGACATAATATATCCTGGTTATTGTCAAGACGTATCTAAGCACCTCTCCCCAAAATGTCCTCTACTCTGTATTCCAGGAAATAGAGCACTTTCATCCTTCAAGGCCGTAGACAAAATCCACTTTTTATGAAACCAATTATGATAGATCTAATCTAAAAATAATTACTCTCTACCTAAATTCCTATGATCTGTTTCATGGATGTGGCACTCAAATGCTGCCTTAAAAGTTTATTTTTTGAAATATATCTTTTTAGCTTCCACAACTGTACAGTTAGCCTTTTAAGGCATTAAAAAAAAAAAGGTGCCATTGAGTCAGTTCCAACTCATGAGACCCCATGTGTGTCAGAGTAGAACTGCACTTCATAGGGTTTTCATGGCTGTGGCTTTCAGAAGTAGATCACTGGGCCTTTCTTCCATTGTGGCTCTGAATGGACTCAAACCTCCAGCCTAGCAGTTAGCAGCCAAGCACGTTAACCATTTGTACCACCTAGGGACCCCTTTCAGGCATTAGACTCTGCTTAATTCGTATTTGTACTTTCCTCAACACCCATTACATTGCCTGGCCCCTATCTATTGTTTAATAAAAGTTACATGAATTTCATAAATGGAGAAAGGGAGGCAGTAAGAAGTAATATAGCTTATCTACACTGAAATTGTTCATGGGAAAGACAGAAAACTAAAATGTAGATTTCCTTCATTTGAGCTTAGTACTCTTTCTAGTAACTAACCCTGTTTTCCTACACCACACTTTTTCATACTCATTGTTCAATTCTAGTTGCCATTTACAAAAGTGAGATTGTTACTGGGGTCATTGGTAACTGATGTCATTCATTTTTGACTGGTATAAACAAGACTTCTAAACTATTACAGCAAAATGAAGAAGGAAGACTAACTGACAGGAAATAAAATTATTCACCTGTAATGATTTCATTATGCAATGTCATTAGAGAATAATAAGCAGAAAGTGACATAGGGTAGGTGGCAATAACTATGTAGTAGCGCAGTTAAGAAGAAATTACAACAAAATCAAAAGGACAAGAAGAAATAACTGGCATAGCATCCAGTCACTCACCACAAATTCATGAAGGATTGATTACATGCCAGCCAATGTGAGAAGCAAGTACAAAATAGAAATGTATATATACCTAAAGATCTCCAGTAGGAAATACGAATGTTCATAAAATAAATGTATCAGAATGTTGAAACTGATTAGAATCATTAAGGAGATGTAAAGATCTTTGTTTAAGTGTATGGGAGCAGGGGGAGGGGACGCGTGGCTAGGCACATAAGGAGCTTGTTCTCACTCCGGTGCCTAATTAAACACAGCACTAGCACTCTGTGGGCACTTAATAACTACCAGTTGGCAAATGGATAAATGCCAGTTGTTGGAGGATAGAGATGAGTATGCTATCTCCCCAACTGCCCAGCAAGCTGATGTGGATGGTGTGGGGCCTCCTTGGCTGTGATGGTTACACAGTGACTCCCAGTGGTCACAAGTTGAATTTCACTTTTGATCATAACAATAGGTCTTGAGCCATCACATTTTTTTACAAACCCTGGTGCTTACCCTGCTGAACGATGAACGGTATTTCTGCAAAGCACGGTGATGTGTGATAAATAAAGGTCCTTTCCAATTCTGAAATCTGGATTATCTGATTTTAAACTATTTTTTAACATTATCAGTGTGGTATTAAATAAACAACACGAAGCAGAACAAATACAAAGATGTTTATTCAGGAAATTCTTACGCATTATTGTTTCCAAACTAACAAGAAAGTCCTCCTTGGGAAAGATACGGGAGTATTTCTCTGAGTTTTTCGTAAAATTTAGAAGGCAATTGTCTTTACTCAGAATAATTATTAGCTTGGTAATAGTTTCAAATCAGCTCAATTACTTACAAACTATATACATTCTCTTCCTTTCTTATAAAGAAAGAGTGGAGTGGGTCATTATATTTTTGGCCATAATTATATTTAATTCACGTTACCATTTCTCTATAATATTATAACATTAAAATACATAACAAATATTATACAGTACAACATATATAATAACATTTCTCAAAAATAACTATATAGTAGGTCATTCTTTCATGTTAGCACTTACCGAGTTCAGTTCAGTTCAAAAAACACAATCAGTGTAGTAGGGAAGACAGAACTCAGTGTCTTCCAGGACCCAGAGGAAACATGAAAGAAAAGAGGATAAAATCATAACTATAGATAAGGCATCCATAACTATACTGCCATCCTCACATACAACTCCCACATTTCAGTCATACCCCAAATCCAGTCGTTCCATGAGCAATTGTCACCTTCAGCCCCATCATAAAGGCCCTGGGAATACCCTGACCTATGATTTTGTTGTGTTTGTCAGCCATTTTCTTGTTTCTGCATGTTAAATTAGGTGAAGGCTCTCAATTGACATCAGATAGAAAATAACTGAGGTAGCTAAGGGAAAAGAAGAGTTAAGCCACGTATTGAAATCCTTAGAGAAATGCCCTGTCAAGAGTGTAGCTAGACAATTCAAGCTGTAAGAAGCTGTATATTACCATGTAAGAGTCCAAGGAGAGTCTTCTATTCCTGAATGAAAAAACATTACATGAAATGAAACGATAATACTTTCCTAAAACTGAACAGTGATATATATGGACATCTGTTCATGAAGACTGACCCCTAGCGGAATAAATTGATTGTGGCCGGGAGAAGAACAGTCTTACAAAAGAAGACTGCCTTTAATAGAGAGCTCACCCCTTTTCAAAGTGTAACGCCATATAACTTCATAAACAAGGATATTCTAAGTGAAATATGTAACCACATTTTCCTCTCTAAAAACTAAATAAACAAAATATACAAAATTCATAATGAAGGAGAAAATAATTTAACAGAAGAACAGACCTATCTAGAGTTGATGAGACTTTTTGAATGACTCTTGTTAGTTGCTGTCTAGTGGGCTGCACTCATACTAACCTTATGTATAACAGAACGAAATGTTGCCGAATCCTGAACCATCTTCATGATCATTGGTATGTTTGAGTCTATTGTTGTGGCCATTGCCAAGTGCCTTCCAACCCAGAAAGCTGATCTTCCAGGACTATATCAAACAATATTCTGCTGTAATCCATGAGGTTTTCTTTGGCTAACTTTCCAAAGTAGATCACCAAGCTGTTCTTCCCACTCTGTCTTAGTCTGGATGCTCCCTAAAACCTGTCCACCATGGGTGACCCTGCTGGTGTTTGAAAAACCAATGGCATAGCTTCTAACATCATAGCAACACATAAGCCATCACAGTACACAGACTGACAGGCTGATGGTGGTTAAATGACTAGATACATGTTATTCTATATTACATCTGACACTGTCACCACATGTGTATCTCTACAAGACAATATTTTTAAAGACTTCAAATACAGTCACAAGTGACAATAATATTTTTTTTCAATTTTCAAATTCATTTCAGTGGGTTTTAACATGCTATGATATGTTAGCCTATAATTATAAAACATTTTCTACAATAATATTTTGTAAATTTCAAAGTAATAAAAACTAAAGCCTTGTATCGACATGTTAACAAAAAAAAATCATTAAAACTTAAAATGACAGTACAAGTGAAAATGAAGAGCAACTTATTTCGTATGTATTTTGTGGTTTTTTTTTTACAATGAAATAAAAATTACATATCAGAATTAAAATTAGGTTTCAGAAATGTTGAGAAAAGATTAAGTAAATGGTTTTCTACTGTGAATGACCTCCCCCATCAGTGCAAGAACATAGATTATCTAAGATAATTCTTGTTACAATTAAGGAATTTAGAAACAATAGCCACCTACATCGGTCAAATAAGAGGTCTCACATATATTGTCTTTTTCTTCCTGGTGGTTCTTCCATTTTTCTTTTGACCTCCCAAAGAGAAATATAAAGAGCCCCTGTATGTTAAACACTTTTTCCTCTGGGCTTCTTAGAGAGAAGTATTTCTATCTTTTGCTTTTCTGCCATCCCTCCTAGTGAAGACTATGAGTCACCAGTGAGTAACAGGAGGAGACAGTCACGGAAAGCATTAGTGTATATAAAAAAATATATAAATATAAATAAATATAAATATTTATATTTTAAATATATATAAATATTTATATTTTAAATATTATATTTATATATATAAATGTATATAAATATAAAAATATATTTGTTGCATATTCCCATCTACGTTTTTAAAATCATTATTGCCAGCCTCATGTTAGAAAAAAATACCACTATGGCAAATCACAATATACAGGCCATCTGGAAATTTTTCCTCTATGAGGAACATGTACTACAATGAACTGACTGTAATCCACGTAAATAGTAAAGGAACAATAATTTCTTAACTCTATAGTGTATACCACTGAAGACTAAAAAAAAAAAAAAAAATGAGGTAAATGCATGCAAGCCATTTCTAGAAGAGAACAATTAACATGAAAGGATTCTGTAAATTCAGAAAGCCCTTGAGGCCAACACATCAAGAAACTTCTAAATGATATACTCTTTTCTAAGCTGCTGGTGTCCTGGCAGAGAAATATGCTTTTGAAACCTCTCCTCTCCCACCACAAACAAAATTCACAATGATTAAAGAAAATAACAAATAAGCCCACTACTCATCTGTCTGTTTGTCATATTGTGGTGGCTTATCTTACATCTCTTGCTGTGATGCTGGAAGCTATACCACTGATATTTCAAATACCAGCAGGGTCACCTGTGGTTGACAGGTTTCAGAGAGCTTCCAACTAAAACAGACTAGGAAGAAAAGCCTGGTGATCTACTTCAAAAAATTAGGCAAAGAAAATCTTATGGATCACAACAGAATGTTGTCCAATAAAGTGTTGAAGTGCTGGAAGTTGAGCCCCCTAGGTTGGAAGGCATCACACAACAATCACAACAATGGACTCAAGCATGCCAATGATCATGAAGATGAAGATGGTGCATGGCTGGGCAACATTTTCGTTATGTTGTACACAGGGTCTCTGTGAGTCAGAGCCAACGCGATGGCAACTGACAAAAACAAATGAGCAGAGAAGGACAAAGTTTTCCTGAAGAAAATAAGAAATTTGGTTAACAGTAGGGAAAGCCAAGCCAATAAATATTCATTCATGGTGCTACGTATCTTGGCATGTCTCTACAAAACCCATAACATTTTAAAACCTCAAGCTACAGTGAAGTCTGTGACAGCCTTGTTTTTCTGGATCTCCCAAATTTTCCGCCCTTGACAGGGTGCAATCTTACCACTTTTGGATTGCTCACTAGTAAGACTCCTATCCCATAATCACCCAGTGAGTTTTCCTGCTCTGACAGGTTTCCACCTTACACAGGTTCTGGCGTTCACAGGTTTTTACTGTATAATGTTTAACAGTTACAAACATTTCAACCCATTTTATTTATTTACATATTTATTGTATGCAATTAGAGAACCAGTAGTAGTAATTTTAGGTAAAATGAGTAAAATCTTCTTCAGGGTTGGAATGCAGAGAAATGCACAACCAGTTTCAGATAAATATATATTTCCAGAAAACAGTATAAAATATTTTCCAGGTCACTCATACTAAATTAAAGTTCACCTTCAGATTTTTTTTTCTTTTTTTGCAAAGGCTATATTCTCAAATAACTCATCTTCAAAAGCACTTGGAAATCTGTCTCACTGACATATCTGACATAGATTTTCCATATTTTCCCAAGTTAATTTCAGAAACTTCTCCATTACACAACAGCTGGAATGCTACGTGTCGGAGTCAACAACTGATGCCTATTCCTTAGATTGGAAACTGCTTTGTGACTCTCTTGTCTCTTCACAAAGAAAATTTTTTTCTCACCTTTTCTGTTCTTTACCTCTTATACCAGTGTTTTGAGAATCTCTTGTCTAGTCCAAGAGCTCTCAGCAGATACATCTTTACCACTAAATCTGTAATTCAGTTGCAACAACTCTAAAGCTGAAGATTATCAATCAAAGAAGTTACAGAAAAGCAAGCACAAGTTTCCAAATCAGCACAAAAGTAAAATCTTCACATGCAAAAAAGAATGAAAAGCTAGACAGAAAAGAAATCCTTACTCCATATGTTCTCATTTCAAACCCTACTGCAACCTTTTTTTTTTTCTGGTTGTGTTTTTAAAACATACATATGTTCATCCCTTGTATTGAAGTCATGTCAATGATCTATCACAGTAAACAGATACAGATGGAAAAGCAGAATAACGTTCTCCAATTCGCACTACAGAATGGACAAAAGGGCTTAGGTTTAATATCCCCATACTACTTAAATAAGTCTCCCAGGTACCCTTGCATTCCCCAGTTTTAAAAGATCTTTAATTTCAATATGCGGAAGATTCAGCCACATTGGCTGTTGTTTGTGATAGGTCTTGCCCTCCCCTTCATCTACAATACTCCATAGAGTGGTGAGCAAATGTGTTCCCATCACAGTTAAAGAGTTCGGAAATTAAAACTATCTAACCAGAGGTAGATAAGTAAAATCTCACTTTATGAAAGCTTTCCAGATGTCTTTACATCCGCTTCTTTCCCTTAAGGCAAAGCAGAATCAATGTGGAAAACCCCAATATTTTAAAGAATTCTCTTGCTGTCTGGCAGTTTTTCTTGCACAAGCCAGGGTTCTGTGCATGATGCTGCTCATACCTTTTTTGCAGACTGATGTTCAGTCTCATTGTAGGCTGTAAGGACTCAAACATCCTTTTTTTTTTTTTTCCTGAGCTCCACAACTACCGCTGAATGTAAACTTAGTTGCTCTGACATGGGAAATCATAATGGACAGAGAAATTTCAATTAAACAAACTGCTCTTTTCCAAACAGTGAATGTCCCCATGGTGAGACCCTCAATGTCAGTCAAATATAAACAGCATTTCAATCATCCCAATTAGGTTGCTTATACATTCAAGCATCTAGAGTAGTCAACCGTCTTTGTAAGCTGAATGGCCTATCAATAATAATACCTCATACTTACATAAGTCCAGGAGCCCTGGTGGTGCAGTGGTTAAGAACTCAGCTGCTAATCAAAAGGTCAGCAGTTCAAATCCACAAACTGCTCCTTGGAAACCCTATGGGACAGTTCTACTCTGTCCTATAGGGTTCCTATGAGTCAGAGTCGACTCAACGGCAACAGGTTTTTTTACGTAAATTCAATCTCTAATGATTTCAATATGTTTTATCTACTCTGTGTCATTCAAGTCATAGGTAAGGTGTATACAGATTTAATATTCTATGGATTTAGACAAAAGCAAGCAGAAGTTAAGTAGCAACCAAGATAACAGAGTGAGCCAATGGTGGGTGAATGTAGTACCATATAACAGAATGGGAAAGAAAATGTGATGTACTAAGCAGAGAAAAGAGAGAATTCACGGGAAGAGCCTCATGGGAAGAGCCAGCACACTCAGGCAAGTGTAATGGGTTGACACAAGACCATTACACTATCTTTGTCATTAGTTATTTGCAAAATTGTTTTCACCTGAGCAACTGCTCTGGTGCCCTCTGTACTTTTTCAAGCTTTGGGTCATAAAGAGACTCCATAAATTTACTCCCATCCTTTATTTTCTCTTCATCAATATACAGCATGATGACTTTTTTAAACAATAGAGTAAATCTATGATTTAATTTCATATCAAATCCATCAGTGTTTCTTGGGGACAAAAATAATAGTGATGAATATGGAGTTATCCAATTTTTAAGCAAGAAAGGATATTGGAAATTAGTTTGGCCAATCCTTTTCGTAAAAAGAAAGCTGAGACTCCAGTGGGTGACATAAATTGCTCCAGATTGTACAACGAATAAGAAACAGAAAGTCCTCAGAACTTAGGTCTACTTACTTTTGTTTTTATGTTTTTCCTACTCTTTTATGTGGTCACTCATAGACCAAGCCTGTATCTATGAGTTTATTAGTTTCTCCACTGTGATATCTGGTAGTGGAGAATTAGAGATTAATTAAAAATGCAAGCATTTAGAAAGAAAAAAATAAGCAATAAACATATCTTGTCTTTCTAGGTACAACGGAAAAATTGATTCCAGTATTTAAGGCATTTTGCTAGTTAACACCCTTTATTCACTTTGATGACTAAGTTGTGTCTGACCCAACTCATAGTCTTTTCAATCACCTCATATGCATGCAAAAGTTGGACAACGAAAAAGGAAGATTGAAGAAAAAATGATGTGTTTGAACTGTGGTGTTGGCAAAGAACATTGAACATACTGTAGGCTCCCAAAAGAATGAACAAATCAGTATTAGAAGAAATACAACCAAAATGTTCTTTAGAAGCGAAGATGACAAGATTTCAACTCCCTTATTTGGACCCTTCATCAGGAAAGACCAATTAGTAGAAAATGACATCATGTTTTGTGAAGCAGTTGCTCTTCACGGTAGCAACTCCGAGTGCTTAACCATTTCACTACCAGGGTTTCTTTAGTGAAGCAGAGGACCAATGAAAATGATAGAAACTCTCAATAACATGGATTGATACAACAGCCACAACAGATTTCTGATTATCAACAATCACGAAGATGGTGCAGGACCCGGCAAGATTTCTTTGTTATGCAAAAGTTTGCCAAGAGTCAGAGAGGACTCCCAGCAACCACCAACAGTCATTTAAAGGAGTTAGTCAACAGCACCTTTTAGTCTTTGCTTATAAAATAGTATTTCTCCTGCTTCTTAAAGTTGGACAAGTAAGGCTTAGTCCATCAGATTTTTTATTTTAAATTATTCCCATCTATACATTATAATTATTATGAAAACTTTACAGGTAATGTTAATTGTGTTTTTTCTTTAACTCCTTTATGTCATCTATGTAACTTGAGGCTTATTCAAATGTTTCCCATTTCCAAAGTGCAACAAGTTTCCTAAATAAATGTCATATTGGAACAATGTACTAAAAACAATGCCTAATTTCATTCTTCGGGGTTTTGCTAAAATTGAAATGTATTATGATTTATGAAAGCAATATGGATGAGTTTGAATTAATATGGATTGTTAGCAATGGAAATCTGTAGAGGGTCTAAGCAAGGTCCTCACTTAAGGTACAGTAGTTTCTTTATTGGACAGTAGGAAGACTTTAGTATAATTAATTTTTATGAGAATAATCCAATGTTTATAAGACTTCTGTAATTTCTGTCTTCAGTTTAACCTGCGTTAAAACCTTCAACTGAAATATAATTTCTAACTTCAACTGGGAGTATTCGGCCTTGAGTTATATATGGACTTACAAATCACGTTCAATATTTGAGCCTTCTAGATACAGTATATAGAAATCATTTTGCTAGAAAACTTGGAATGGTTGTTCCAATACAGTGAATCAAATGCAAATTTTTCTGGTGTGAATACACGGGTGAATTTTTAGATATTATGGTTTCCCTGGGGCACATTTATTACAGTTTTTTGGAGCCTAGAAACTTGTAATGCCTTGCTTCATGGAGAAAGATGAGACATATCTGGTTTTATTTTTCACTACTGTGTAAAATAGTTTACTGAGCTCTGTGTAAACACACAGTACCTTTTTGGCAGCATGTTTTACTTTTACTGATAATGTATTTTGCGAACAAAGCCTTTAAGGATAATAGGTTCCCCAGACAGAAGGGAAAGCAGTCTATATGTCTGCCTTGAAAGTGGCTGAGATAAAAGGTTAGCAGACATTATCAATATCTGATGATTTCTCAACAGTGCCTCACAAGGTCTTTTCAATCCAATAAATATTTATTGAAACTTACTCCACGGTAAGCCAAGCCTTACTCTGGGTTATTATTAGTTTCGGTCATATGCTCTAATAAACAAATTCTAAAATAGCTCAGTTGTGGAGACGCCTGCTGTTGCCGGAGAAGGAAATAATCGTAGTAACTAAATCTGAGTTCTCACCCCAAAATATGGAAAACAAAACAGACTCTTCAGTTTTCTAACGTGTCCTAGGAGCCAGTTTGGATGATCGTCAAAATGCAGGATTACATTATACTACTTGGCAAAAGAGGGAAAGATTTTATTTCCAATTTTTGGTTTTATATGTTGTCTTGACATTCTGTGCCTGGTATATGAAATATGAAATCATTCATGGTGACAATGCTTGTGAAAAAAAACTGAAGGTTTTATTTTTTTTCTTAAGGTTTCGCTATATTCTGTATTTTAAAAACTAACTCCATTAAAACTTGTGCTTTTGGCATAGATCTTGCTGTTTTCATTAAAAAGGCATGAAGAGCTAATGAGCAGTTTCTCTTGTGTATTCAAGGATCTTTAAAACAAGAATGAGTTTGTATAGAGACCAAAGTTTATTAGTGGTTACCAGATGTTGGAGAAGCAGGATTAACAGTGAAGGAAAAATCCCATTGATTAGCGGTAGGGTTGCACAGCCAATTATTGTAATTGCTGTCAAGAAGTTGCACACCTGTAAAAAGTTGAATTGTCAAAAGTTATGTGATATATTTACAACAATGAAAATTTAAAAAGAGTATCTACTGAGGCTGCTTATGTACAACCAAACACCTCATGAGATTTGGTTCCTTGGTTTGGAGGTTTAGGATCAATCATGGTTTCATGGGACATCCCGGTTAATTGGCCTAATAACATGTTTAGTGCTTCTGTTCTACCTCCTAGTTTGTTGCATAGTGCCTGGGGTTTTAAAAGTTTGAAAGTGGCCATTCAAAGTACTATTGGTCTCTATTCACCTGGAACAACAGAAGAAGAAGGAGAGTCAGAAATAGGAGGAGAATATGTGGCTAACTGCCTCCATGAACAACTGACTCCTTTGCCATGAGACCAGAAGAACTGGATGGTGTCCAGCTACATTACTGAACAATTTGATCAAAGATTCTATAGAAGATTCTTGATCAAAAGGGGGAAAATGCAGAATAGAATTTCAAATTCTCATGGACTCTAGACTTTCAGGAGCCATGGAGAGTGGAAGAACCCCTGAAACTATTGCCCTGAGATAATCTTTAAACCTTAAACCAAAAATATCCAATGGAGTCTTTTTAAAACTGAATAATAATTTAGCTTAACTAGTAAAAAAGTTCTGCCTTGAGCATTATGCTCTTTTTAAGAACTGTCCATACATGATCAAATTGACAACAACAACTCTGAAGATTAGATAGGAATCTTGGGCAGGGGGTAAGGCAATGAGGTTATGTTAATAAAGGAGGAACAACTTGAAAAAGGAGGGTGAGAATGGTTGCACAAGTTGAAGAATGTAATCTATGTCACTAAATTGTACACGTAGAAACAGTTGAATTGGCATATGTTTCTTGGTGTTATCTTCTCCACAACAACAAAATAAACAAAATTTAAAGAAAAAAAGCCTAAAAAAAAAAAAGAATGAGTTTCACAAATGGAAAGAGTGAATAAGAAGAAAGAAACAAAAGTGAAACTCAAGGAAGCTCATTCCTCCACATCATGGCCAGTTCTTTTTAAGCAAACAATTCATGGAAATAGGACTTGATAGCTGCCAAATCTTCATCGAGTATTTGTATTTAAGTGGATGGACCATAACACATTACCGCTTGCTGTCAAGTCTATTGCGACTATAGCAACCCCATAGGACAGAATAGAACTTCCCCATAAAGTTTGCAAGGAGTGGCTAGTGGATTTGAACTCCTGACATTTTAGTTACCAGCCAAGCTCTTAACCACTGCACCACCGGGGCTCCAGATGGAGCTTAATAAATGTCATGCCTTTATCAGTAATCTGGGCATGAGCAAATCTTTACTCTAAATTAAACTGATCAAATGTTAACTAAGCTCCTACTGCATAGAAACTACTCTGATAGATGTTATAACTGGATAGATATTCATTAATTAAGGAAATTCCCTTAACAGCAGGAGTTAGATCAGTTGAAAACAGAGCTCAAATCATAAATTTATCTCTTATGCTTCTTACTAGGCTACCGGACAAGGCCCACAAGAAACAAAACTAAATTATCAGTTGACTTGTGGGTTCCAGAGATGAAGTATATAGAATATATCTACTTTTATATCTCTTGGAGGTATTTCAATTCTATGTTATCCAATGATACACTGATTATTTAACATATAGTTATTTTTAAAAATATATTATATTTTGCATATTAGACTTAAAAAGTTTCACAGTCAGAATGAATGTCTCTGAATTATGTATGAGTGAGTGTAGCCATAGTATGAATCTAGGAAAATTGGAAGTTGTCAAAAATGAAATGGAACACTTGAAGATGGATACACTAGACACTGGTGAGCTGAAATGCACTGGTATTGGCCATTTTGAATCAGACAATCACATGGTCCACTAAGCCAGGAATGACAATTTGAAGAGGAACGGCATCACATTCATTGTCAAAAAGAGCATTTCAAGATCTATCCTGAAGTACAACGCTGTCAGTGATAGGATAATATCCATATGCCTAGAAGGAAGACCAGTTAATATGACTATTTTTCAAATTTATACATCAACAACTAAGACCAAAGATGAAGAAATTGAAGATTTTTACCAATTTCTGCAGTCTGACATTGATCAAACATGCAATCAAGATGCATTGATAATTAACGGTGATTGGAATGCAAAAGTTGGAAACAAAGCAGAAGGATCATTAGTTAGAAAATATGGCCTTGGTGATGGAAATGACACCGGAGATTGCATTATAGAGTTTTGCAAAACCAACAACCTATTCATTGGAAATACCTTTTTTCAACAACATAAATGATGACTATATACATGGACCTAACCAGATAGAATACACAGGAATCAAATTGCCTACATCTGTGAAAAAGTGATGATGGAGATACAGAATATCATCAGTCAGAACAAGGTCATGAGGTGACTGCAAAACAGACCATCAATTGCTCCTGTGCAAGTTCAAGTCGAAGCTGAAGAAAATTAAAACAAATCCATGAAAGCCAAAGTATGACTTTGAGTATATTCCACTGAATTTAGAGACCATCTCAAGAATAGATTGTTCAATGTGCTCAACACATTGAACACTTATGACTAAATACCAGACAAGTTGTGGGATGACATCAGGGACATCATGCATGAAGAAAGTAAAACATCATTAAAAAGACAGGAAAGAAAGAAAAGGCCAAAATGAATGTCTAAAGAGACTCTGAAAATTGCTCTTGAATGTAGAATAGCTAAAGCAAATGGATGAAATGATGAAGTACAAGAACTGAACAGAAGTTTTCAAAGGGTGGCTCTAGAAGGCAAAGTAAAGTATTCTAATGAAATATACAAAGACCTGTATTAGAAAACCAAAAGGGAATAACACACTCGGCATTTCTCAAACTGAAACAACTAAAGAAAAAAATTCAAGCCTTGAGTTGCAATATTGAAGGATTCTATGGGCAAAATATTGAACAAACCAGAAAGCATCAAAAGAAGATGGAAGGAATACAGAGTCACTGTATCAAATAAATTAGTCAGCGTTCAACCATTTCAGGAGGTAGCATGTGATCAAGAACAGATGGTATTGAAGGAAGAAGTCCAAGCTGCAATGAATACACTGGAGAAAAACAAGCCTCCAGGAATTGACAGAATACCAGTTGAGATCTTTCATTAAAAGGATACAGCACTAGAAGTGCTCACTAGTCTATGCCAAGAAATTTGGAAGGCAGCTACCTGGCCAACTGAATGAAAGAGTTCCATATCTGTGCCCTTTCCAAAGAAAGGTGATCCAATAAAATGCAGAAATTATCAAACAACACCTTTAACATCACACACAAGTAAAATTTTGCTGAAGATAATTCAGAAATTGTTGCAACAGTACATCAACAGGGAACTGCCAGAAATTCAAGCCATATTCTTAAGAGGATGTGGAACAAGAGACATCTTTGCTGCTGTCAGAGGGATACTGGGTGAAAGCAGAGAATGCCGGAAAGATGTTGTCATGGACTGAATTACGTCTGCCCAAAAATGTGTGTATCAATTTGTCTGGGCCACGATTCCTGGTATTGTGTGATTTTCCTTCATGTTGTAAATCCTGCCTCTATGATGTTAATGAGGGAGGATGGGCAGCAGTTGTATTAGTGAGGCAGGACTCAATCTACAAGATTGGATTATGTCTGAGGCAATCTCTTTTGAGGTATAAAAGAGAGACAGGGGGACTTCACACCATCAAGAAAGCAGTACTGAGAGCAGAGCATGTCCTTTGGACGCGGGGTCCTTGCGTGGAGAAGCTTCCAGTCTAGAGGAAGATTGATGAGAAGGCTGACAGAGAGAGAAAGCCTTCCCCTGGAGCTGACACCCTGAATTTGGACTTTTAACCTACTTTACTCTGAAGAAATAAATTTCTCTTTGTTAAAACCATCCGCTTGTGGTATTTCTGTTATAGCAGCACTAGATGACTAAGACTGATGTTTACCTGTGTTTTATTGACTATGCATAGGCATTTGATTGTGTGGATCATAACAAATTATGGATAACACTATGAAGAATGGGAATTCCAGAACACATAATTGTGCTCATGAGGAACCTGTATATAGATCAAGAGGCAGTCGTTCGAACAGAACAAGGGGATACTGTGTGGTTTAAAGCCAGAAAAGGTATATATGTCAGAGTTGTATCCTTTCAATGTACTTATTCATTCTTTATGCTGAGCAAATAATCTGAGAAGCTGGAATATATGAAGGAGAACGAGGCATCAGGACTGAAGGAAGATTCATTAACAGCCTGCGATATGCAGATGACACAACCTTGCTTGCTGAAAGTGAAGAGGACTTGAGGTACTTGCCGATGAAGATCAAAGACTACAGCCTTCAGTATGGATTACACTTTAACACGAAGAAAACAAAAATCCTTACAACTGGGCCAATAAGAAACATCTTGATAAATGGAGAAAATATTGAAGTTGTGAAGGATTTCATTTACTTGGATCCTCAATCAACACCCATGGAAGCAGTGGTCAAGAAATCAAATGATGCATTGCATTGGGTAAATCTGCTGAAAAAGATCTTTTTAAAGTTTTAAAAATCAAAGATGTCACTTGGAGAACTAAGTTGTGCCTGACTCAAGCCATGTGCATTAGTTATCTAGTGCTGCTATAACAGAAATACCACAAGTGGATGGCTTTAACAAAGAGAAATATAGTCTCTCACAGTCTAGGAGGGAGGCTAGAAGTCCAAATTCAGGGTGCCAGCACCAGGGGAAGGCTTTTCTCTCTGTTGTCTCTAGGGGAAGGTCCTTGTCATCAATCTTCTCTGGTCAAAGAGCTTCTTAGCACAGGGAATCCAGGTCCAAAGGACAAGTTATCCTCTTGGCTCTTGTTTCTTGGTAGTAAGGGGTCCCCGTGTCACTCCACTGCCTTCTCTTTTACATCTCAAAAGACATTGGCTTAAGGCACTACCTAATCTTGTAGATTGAGTCCTGCCTCATTAAAATAACTGCCTCTAATCTTGCCTCATTAACATCATAGAGGTAGGATTTATAACACATAGGAAAATCACATCAGATGACAAAATGGTGGGCAATTACACAATACCAGGAATCATGGCCTAGCCAAGTTGACACACATTTTGGGGGGACACAATTCAATCCATAACACCATGGTATTTTCAATCACCTCATATGCATACAAGAGCTGGACAATGAATAAGAAAGAAAAAGGAAGAATTGATATCTTTGAATTACAGTGTTGGCGAAGAATATTGAATATACCATGGACTTCCAGAAGAATGAACGAATCTGTCCTGGAAGAAATACAGCCAGAATGCTCCTTAGATGTGAGGATGGAGAGACTTCATCTCATGTACTTTGGAGGGACCAGTCCATGGAGAAGGACATCATGCTTGGTAAAGTAGAAGGTCAGCAAAAAAGAGGAAGACCCATGTCATGAACTGAGTTGTGTCCCCAAAAAATATCTGTCAACTTGGCTGGGTCCTGATTCCCAGTATTGTATGATTGTGTACAATTTTGTAATCTGTTGTGATTTCCTTATGTGTTGTAAACTCTATCACTATGATGTAATAAGATGGATTAGCAGCAGTTATACTGATGAGGTATACAAGATTGGATAGTGTCTTAAGCCAATCTCTTTTGAGATATAAAAGAGAGAAGCAAGCAGAGACACATGGGAACCTCATACCACCAAGAAAGCAGTGCTGGGAGCAGAGTGCATCCTTTGGACCTGACGTTCCTGAACAGAGAAGCTCTCAGACAAAGGGAAGACTGATGACAAGGACCTTCCTCTGGAGCTGACAGAGAGAGGCTTTCCATGGAGCTGATGCCCTGAATTTGGACTCGTAGCTTAGTAGACTGAGAGAGTAACTTTCTCCTTGTTAAAGCCATCCACTTGTGGTATTTCTGTTAGAGCAGAGCTAGATGACTAAGACAACCCACAACGAGATAGACTGACACTGTGGTTGCAACAATGGCTCAGATATAGCAATGATTGTGGGGATGGTGCAGGACCATGCAGTATTTCGTTCTGTTATACATAGGGTCGCTATGAGTCAACAACAAGCCTTTGAATAGAAAAACCCTACATTATGAAGACAATGCCATAGTCTGGCTAACATGTGATTGTAAGATTCTGTGTACCTTGTTCTAATTTGTCAAATGGGGAAAAAAAAAAAACCCTAAGATTATGGAAACTGGGAATCCCTGAATAAAACAATATTTTTTCTTGAATATTGCTGTTTGTAGAAAAATTCCTTTAAAATTGATTAAAGGTTTTTCAAGTTCCAAATACAGGGCAAATAAATACATTAACTATCACAAAAATACATAGTTTTAAAATTGTTTTTAGGAAATTTTCTGCCATTATACTGTCTTATACTACTACACTGAACAGCATTACATTGAGTGGAGTTATAATATTGGAAATAATAATTACAACAAATCCTTGTCGCAAAACAATAAACCAGATGCAGAATTGTCTCAGTGTAGGATATCAGAGATAAGTTGTTCATTACATATTCAATTCAGGAAACATTTGTTGAGTACCTATCACATGCAAGGTTTTGGTTATAGTCTACAGAGGATATAAAAATGTAAGAAAAAAGTTTTGACCTTGAGAAGCTTACAACTTAGTGGGAGAGATGGGCACAACAGTTAGGAGAACAATGCACTCTGGGATAGAGGCACTAAATACCAGCCCCAGAAAAAAAAATTGGCCTTTTGTAGGGTATGAAGGTCTTGAGATGAGTTGTTACAGGAGTTAGCAGAAAATTGGCCTTAACGTGGGGAAAAGACAGACTAGGAGGAAAAGCCATCAGAGTTCTGAAAGTCAGCCAGTGAAAATGCTATGGATCAAAATGCGATGACTCAACAGCAGTTAACAACAACATCAGGAGAATACAAGAACGTCCCTGTTTTGGAGAGATAAACACTGGAGTACTTAGAGGTGGTGGGGTATCACAGCCGCAGATTGCTCACAAACGGTTAGAAAAAGACTAATGAAAATTTGTATATACAACAGAAAGAAAGTTTGATAGAATACATGTAGAATTTGCGTAAATGGGATGAGGGAGTTCTTCATACTATTCTTGCAACCTTTCTATAGGTTTGAAATGATTTCAAAATAAAGTTAAAAAAAGATATGACTTTATATTTCTATTACTCAATTTTGTTTGTATGTTGAGGCAAGTTTCACTGAGAAGACAGAAAATTAATCACAGTGAAATCTGGGTTTTCTTTCCTCCAGAGAAAGTTGTTGTGTCTAAATTGGTGAGGGTGGGTGAGATGGACGACATAATCCCACGTACTGAGGCGTGGAGGGGTTTGGCCCTCCTAGTCCTTGAGTCATCTCTCCACGCTTGCACTGCCTGCAGAGTCCATTAAGCCATCTGGTGGTTTCTTCTGCTTCCGCAGTTACTGCCTCTGAGATATCCCTCTTTCCTGTCTATACAGACTGTTGCCTCAGCAACTCTTCACTAGGCTCAGTGGACAAGAATTTCTTTCCTACTTTCACTACTTGTCTAGGGAAGCGATGGCAGGGGACTTCTGTGAGATAAGGCATTACTCAGTCCTTTACTCTCCACAGTTTGCTCTCATCACTTCCCACACTTTTCTGCCCATCTCTTCTACCTCCACCCATCCGGGGTTCTGGGGGAATCTTTTTTTTTTTTTTTTTCCTGAGGAGAGAGAAAGTTCAACCTGGACTCTTTTCCTACATGTTAAGTTTACCTCAGATGTAAATGGAGCAAAGTCTTCAGTGAGTTCAGGCTTTTATAGAGAGATATTTTCTCTTCTACTTTCAACCTTGATTTATTTTTAACCTAAGATAATAAGCATAAAGCCAAATATCTGCTGGCATGAGGCAGGAAAGTACAAGATGTGTGTGGAGAAAGTTAGGTTAGTTAACATGTTGGACTTAGAGTTTACCAGTTGATACCAACACTGGTTCTCATTACACTTTAGGAACCACTGGCCTAATCTGACACCTTCCCCAGAAGTCCATTTCCTGGTTTATCATTAAATTACAGAAAGTTCATGGTTTTGAAGCATCACAGATCCAGGCTTAAATCTGGGCACTACTTCTCACTAGATGTGGACCTAGGTAAGTTGGATTCCAATAAACTACTACTTTTACTAGACTTGTCAGAATAGAATTATGTGATATTTTTGCCACTATTTTCCTGAGGAATTGACTATAAGTGTCACCATGGATAAACGAACTGAAACATGTTAATTTGACATAGTTTTATCATAACATAATTTGCTTATTTCATGATTTATCAAGATAAGAAATGCAATAACATAAACCTCTACCTTACCATTACACATATCAGAGGCATAAGTAGAACACTTTTTTTTTTCTTTTTGGTGGAGGGGTGTGAGAAGTCCATAATTTTAGTATATGACAAACTGTGTGGAATCTGGGAAGAGCAGGGGTGTAGTCTGTGGAGGTGCCTGTGTAGAGTATCTACACAGCATCGCCTCATTTTCAAACATGGACACGTTGAAACCCACCTGCAAAAAACGTGACAGAGCTGGATACTCCTCACAGCCAGCAGCCAGATGTCTTGGCAGCTTCTAGTTAAGGGCTTTTGTGAGTCACAGTCCATAGCTGCAGCTCTTTTTTTGAAAAAGCAAGAGACCCTGAAAATAATCAATTCAATGGATAACCAATCAAAACAAAACTTCATAAAATTATGATGCAAGCCTCAGAGTCTTCTAAAAAATTTTCAAACTCTCTGCAAATTATCTTTAAGAGAGGACATGAAAACATACAGATGGCCATTTGGCAAGTTAAAATCCAAATAGTTGCATTTCAAAGAACTACAAACAAACATAAATGCACACACAATTTGGATTCTAAAGCATACCAACAATTACACCCAGAATTTTGTTACTCATTGATAGACTCTCTGCAAATATATATGCAATCTCATTAATAAATAACTAGGGTTTAACTGCCCTAGCCCTAACTCTAAGCCTGTAAGACTGAAAAGAGGGAGACGATTTTCACTGAAATCTGTACAAATAATGACTCCAGCTGAATTTTAAAAAATGGGCCAAGTTAGCATGGCTAATTAAAGTCAATTTGACTTGGGGCATCACGGACAGTTAGGGTTTGTCCAGAGTCACAGTACTTAAAAAGAAATACCAACTTCATAAGTAATAATAGAAATAGACTTCATGAAAAAATATATTTTCCCGAGACTATTCTAAAAGATCATACATGAGATGATTCTAAAAGATCATAAATGTGGAAAAATAGGAGATCTATCCATAACATATAAATGCAGAGAGCTTCCCAGAACGGAGAGTTGCATGCTCTGTAGTATAGTCAGAAACACAAGTCTCTTCACCTTGCAAATTCATTTCTCTTCCTCCAGCCCTAGATTTTTCCTCTAACCCTGTTTATCTCCTCCATGCATGACATTCACCTTAAAGTTAATGAGGTTGGAAAGAAATGTTGCAGTGAGTGTTTGAGAGTGAAAGGCGAGAAGGTTCAGATTAATTCACCATGAAGATCAGCCATGTTCCATTCACAGCTTCAGCACCTTTCATCCTCGCATATAGAAAAACATCATGAGTATATTTTTCACAAATAATTGGACTGGCTTAATTCCAGCACAGCGCTTCTTCCTTTAAGCAGGGTTAAGTACTTGAAAGTTTAAGTTTTTATAGACTAATTTAGATATTTTACTCATGGAAGTGGCTTCTCTACTGGGCTCATATAATTGCATTTTACTAGCGATATGTAAAAATAGTAATAATAATAATGTGTACTGAGTTCACTTTTGAGAATTTAACGTTAAAAGCCAGGACCTAAATATCAAGAAAGTATTCCTTATAAATTAACGGTTATCCAAAAACAAATAAGTAGTATAAGGAAGTGAAACATAAGACACAAAGCACAAAGTTGAAGCATAGCTGAAGCCCTCTGTGGTTTGTCTTCCTGATGTGGTTGTTATAAGATCAGGTGCACACTTGATTCAGCCCTGCAGAGTTTAAACTAGTGCATATGTAACTCTTTAATAAGTGATTTCTTAAAACATTGATAGATTATAATTCAGATAATACTATCCAAAATAATTAAATAGATCAAAATATGCTCATCATCTCATTTACCTTGACCCTGTAAAATAGGCTGGACAGGTAAGTAATATTAATCTAATTTTATAAACAGGAAAATCAAGATATAATGAAGCACCTTGATTTAGGAAGCTAGATTAGGTGTAAGAAATGAGGCTAGACCCTGTCTCCTGACTTTTGTTCTGTTTTATTTTGAGCAAACATTTAAAAAGGACTTATTATGAATCAGGTGCTCTAAATTTATTAACTCATAATTTTTACATTAATTCTATGCATAAGATTCTCTATTACTGATGAGGCCCAGAGTGGTTAAGAATCTCTCCCAGGACTACTTAGGTTGCAAATATCAGAGCTGGGCTTTGCCCCAGCAAAGTCTCAGAGTCTGTACTCTTAGTACTACTCTCTGCTGCATCAAAAACTCCCATCTGGAATCAGGGTTACCTAATTAAGAGTACAGAATCCTTCTTAGAAATTTTTTTCCTGAAAAAGCTCAGAACCAGTAGAAATTATGGTACAAATTGAGGCATGTAAAAATAAAGGGAACTAACATTTATTTACCCCATTCATGGGCCAGTTGTTGGGACTTTACATTTATTCCTTGGAGTCATTCAGTATTTTACTGCTAAAAGTATATTCTACTTAATTGTCACAACTACTCTATGCAATAGATACCACCTTATTTCGTTGTTAGGTGCCGTCAAGTCGGTTCCAACTCATAGTGACCCCATATACAACAGAATGAAACGCTGCCCAGTCCTGCACCATCCTCACAATTGTTACTATGTTTGGGCCCATTGTTGCAGCCACTGTATCAATCCACCTTGTTGAGGGTCTTTCTGTTTTTCACTGACCTTCTACTTTACCAAGCATGATGACCTTCTCCAGGGACTGGTCCCTCCTGATAGCATGTCCAAAGTATATGACACAAAGTCTTTCCATCCTTGCTTCTAAGGAGCATTCTGTCTGTAATTCTTCCAAGGCAGGTTTGTTCATTCTTCTGGAAGTCCATGGTATATTCAGTATTCTTCACCAACACTATAATTCAAATGCATCAATTCTTCTTCAATCTTCCTTATTCACTGTCTAGCTTTCACATGCATATGAGGTGATTGAAAATGCCATGGCTTGGGTCAGGCACACCTTAGTCCTCAAGATGACATTTTTGCTTTTTAACACTTTAAAAAGGTCCTTTGCAACAGATTGGCCCAATGCAATAATACTTTATTTGATTTCTTGACTTCTGCTTCCATGAGCATCAATTATAGATCCAAGTAAAATGAAATCCTTTACAACTTCATTATTTTCTATGTTTATCATGATGATATTTATTGGTCTAGTTGTTAGGATTTTTGTTTTCCTTATGTTGAGGTGTAATCCATACCAAAGGCTGTAGTCTTTGGTCTTCATCATTAAGTGCTTCAAGTTCTCTTCACTTTTAGCAAACAAGGTTGTGTCATCTGCATATCGCAAGTTGTTAATGAGTCCTCCTCCAATCCTGATGCCTCATTCTTCAAATAGTCCAGCTTCTCATATTATTTGCTCAACACACATATTAATAAGTATGGTGAAAGGATACAACCTGATGGATACCTTTCCTGATTTTAAACCTCACAACATCTCCTTGTTCTCTTCAAACAGCTGCCTCTTGGTCTATGTATAGGTTCCACATGAGCACAATTAAGTGTTCTGGAATAGATACTACCCCATTTTGCTAGTGAAAAACTGAAGTACAAGTTATTAAATAATTTGCTGGGCATCAGAGCAAGAATTAAAAACCAGTTAAGCTTGACCTCGAAGTCATATTTTGAGCATGGTACCTCTGCCTAACAACACATTTAACTCAATAAAGTAAATGTAGATATAACACCTAAAAAAACAAACAAAAAGTTGATTCTGACTCATAGTGACCCTACACGACAGAGCATAGCTGCCCCATAGGGTTTCCAAGGAGCAGCTGGTGGATTCAGACTACCAACCTTTTGGTTAGCAGCCAAGCTCTTAACTACTGTGCCACCAGGGCTCCACAGATATAACACTATCTGGTAATTCCTAGGCTACAGGGATAACTTGCATACAGCTCTGATCACTGCAGAAAGATTTAAGGTAGGCCTAAAGGCACTTCACAGCATTTTTGGAACAGTCACCTTTTACTGAAATGATTTTTTTTCCCTGGCCCGGTCTACAACATTAATGTAGATTTTCGCCCAGTGCTTCTAAGCCCTTCCCATTCAAAGTAATTTCCTTTGCAAGGTTATGATAGATTTCCTTCCAAGTTCTGCAAAGATGAGCTTGCACTTTCTGTTCTGGCCTATGATCTTTCCTAGGGCCTGAAATTGCAGCTCTGACAGTAAGTGGAAGCACTTTAAAAAAGAAAGATGTCTGCTACCGGCTGTAACAGACCTTCCAGAAACTTCCCAACAGCTCACTGGTCTTTGGCAGTCTACAGGGCCTAAAGTCACCTGGTAGGGCAGATGCTAATAAAATAGTTGGTCATATTTCATGTAGTGTTTCTCGCTCTACACGTCTTGGATAATATAGCAATACAGTTATATAGCATTTATCTTTGTATCCCTAGTACATAGCACTGAAAATATATTCAATAAACATATATTGAATAAGTGCAAAGTAATCTAGAAAGTGTCAGATTTATAATACAATAACTATACAAGGTTATTGATTCCTCTTGTGAAATTTATATTTATAACCAAGGAATAGCAGTGCATGTGAGAAGTAGGTTTTCGATTATTTCACAAGCCAATTAAATATTCAAGCCTGTGATGAATCAGACCTATACATGATCTTTGTATGTCAAATATTAGTGTTCCTTGATTGCCAGAAGTACCGTATCTTCTACTGGAAGTTCTCTACATTTCCATGTATCATTTATCATGTAAGTCATTTTAGACACAGGATCTACTTGCTTTCCAGATCTTGTGCCATATTCAGTTATCCCCCAGAAGTTCTCAACAGAGAATCACAACGCCTATGCTTTTAATAGAACATTTTAATAGAAGATCACGCTAAAAACTAAATAAGATGTCATACTGACAGCAAGAAAGAAAAGTAAAACTTACAGTAAGAAATCAGGATGTCTGCATTGATGTTTCTTCATATTTCCCATTTTTTGCACCTCAATCCTGCATTGCCCTCCACCATCCCCAATAATACAGTAGGCAGCTACAGGAAAACAAAAGCCCATAAGAGTATTGTTAATCATGACACACCTAACAACAAAACTATTTTCCTAACTCTAATTAATAAGTAGGAAGTTAAGGAAATTTTTCTATTACCTGGTGACCCAGGCCTGAGGCTATTGTTGTTGTGTGCCATCAAGTCGATTCCAACTCATAGCCACCCTATAGGACAGAGCAGAACTGCCCCATAGGGTTTCCTAGGCTGTAATCTTCACAGGAGCAGATCGTCAGGTCTTTTCTCCCATGGAGCGGCTGGTGGGTTTGACTCACTGACCTTTTGATTAGAATCTGAGTGCTTAGCCTAATGTAAACTAATGCATATGCTAATTCTGCATGTAATACAATGATATACTATGGTTTGCCAAGTTTGGCATCTTGGACTTTTAACTAAGCAATTACTATAAGGTGATTTTTTTTTTTTAATGTTACATTTTCAAGAAATTGATCTAAGCACAAAATCAAAAAAATAAATTGCCATCGAGTCAATTCCAATTCATAGCAACCCTACAGGACAGAGTAGAACTGCCCCACAGGGTTTCAAGAAGCAGGTGGTAGATTCAAACTACAGTATATAAATCAGTATATCAAATAATAACAAAGGGGTACCTTGAATTTATCGTGACTGTTTAAAAAAATTCTAGATCGTTCACAGAGGTAGCAGTTTTGTAGCAATCAAAAAGTATGGGTATGCTCCAATTAACAACAATTCTTGGACCTAAAACCCCTTAAAAATAATTTGTTTTTACAGAAATGTTTATTTGTGCAGTCTGGGAGACCTGATCCCAAAGAAGTTGAGAGGGATTCAATGAGACAAGGAGGAGCTGCTAACTCTGGCTGTCTCTATTTTCAGTTGGCGGTGACAACATAAGCAAAAGCATTTTGTCTGAAGCAGAAGTGTAGAGTCTAAAGAGGCAACAGGTGAAACTAAATATGATCAGTGGAGGAGGTGAAAGGAATGGCAAGAGAGTAAATATTTAATGAGTCTACACTATGATCAAGACCCTATTCTAAGCATTGTAAGGATTGCAGAGATAAATAAAATTCAGATCCATACCTTGGGGAACCTTCAATCTTTTCCGGAAGTTAGCTATGTCGTTAGCGAACTTCAGTGTAAGCTGAATCATATCAAGTCTAAAAGAAAGGAATAATCATAATGCTAGAAAATTAAAGAAGTTGGTGAGGAAGTTGGTTTTCAATAAGACAGTCCTCTTAAGACTTTATGGGGAGACTCTTGAGATACTCTTAAAAGGATTTGTAATAGGCATAAAAAGGAAGTAAGTGAATTCAAGTATATAAAAGAATGTAAGCGCAGAAGGACGAGTTGTGTTAGAGTAATGAAACAGTACATGTTCAGCTCTGATACTAACATTGAGTATGGAGTACAGAGGGTATTAACAAATCAGTAAGAATAAGAGAGGTTGATTCTGGCCATCCATAAATAACATGCAAAGACATTAGATATTTTTCTTGGCAGGGAGAACCATCGGGAATTTTTTGCATATGGGAACAGCAATATTGTAGAAATGCTTTGGAGAAACCCACTTCTGGCTGTGAGGAAGTAAAAATTGTTGTGAAACAGGATATTTCAATTTTTTGTTGCTAAATAATATTTAAATACTGATACGTTTTGTTAGCCATTACACCAAATAGGAGCAAAGGAAACAGCAAAAACAGAAAAACACACGTGATGAAAAATGGAGCTATTCTAGGCAATGCCTGTTAACTGGACATAGCATTCTTTACTTCACAATGGCATGTAGATTTTTATAGTTAGCTTTAGAAGATTAATGGATTCAAGTATTTGCCTAAGATCTGAAAGGATTTTCCTTTGAAGCAAAATTCTCTTGTGACTTTTTTACTATGTATCACCTATCTCCAGCATTTCAGAGACAGAGCTTGTGCTATGTCAAATGTGGTATAATAGAGTTTTCTCCAGGGCTCCCTGGGTGGTGCAAAGGGTTAAGTGCTCAACAACTAGCTGACAGATTAGCAGTACAAACCCACCCAGAGGTGCCTCAGAAGACAGGCCTGGCAGTCTGCTTCCGAAAGGTCATAGCCTTGAAAATCATATGGAGCAGTTCTACTCTGTACACATGGGGTTGCCATGAGTTGTAATCGACTCAGTGGCAATGAACAGCAGCAGGGTTTTCATCTGACAATATTTCAGCTGGGTCTTAATGAAAGAATAGAGCTTGCTGGGCAAGGAAGTGTGATAGGTAAAGAGTGTACTCCCTGGAGAGACAATAACCCAAGCAAAGTACCAAGTTATGGAAGTGGTAGATTGGAGTGAGAAGGACTCCTGGAAGAGTCTTTGAAGGCTCCTGTAATGATCTAAGTGAAAGATGATTGGTGGTGAACAATGACAATTGGGTCGGTAAGAGAGAGAGATTCAAGAAATTTGTGATCAAAGCATTACATGACTTAGGGCAAAATGGGTGTGCACAGTGAGAAAAAAAGAAGCGTTTAGTATGACATCAGGTTTCTAGCATGGGAATCTCAGTGGCTGGTGATGCCTTTAATTTAAATTTTAAACAATACAAGAAAAGTAGCAAATTTGATCAGGTTTGGTCTATGAATTTTGCAGGAATCCACGTGTTTGCTTGATTAAGCTGAAGACTTAGACTTAGGGGCCCTTAGCATGTTGGGAGAAAGATGGGCAGTCTGCTTTCACAAAGATTTACAGCATTGGAAACCCTATGGGGCACTTCTACTCTGTCCTACAGGGTTGCTATGAGTCAGAATCAACTCGACAGCAGGGGTTTAGCACGTTGGTGGTTGTGGTATAGGCAGATTTCTAAGATGGCCTCAATGATCGCCACTGCCTGTAATTCACAAAGTTGTATAATCCCCTCCCCTATGTGTGGGATGAATATAATGATTTGCTCCTAACCAATAGAATACGGCAAAGGTGATAGGATGTGATTTCCATGGTTAGGTTGAGAAAATTGATGATTCCATCTTGCTAGCAGATTCCCTGTCTTGCTGGCTTTGATGAACCAAGCTGCCAGTTTGGAGAGACCCACATGGCACAAACTTAGGGCAGCTTCCAACCAATGGCAGCAAGTTAACTGAGGCCCTCAGCCCAATAACCCTTGAAGAACTGAATCCTGCCAGCCATCGTGTATGTGAGCTTGGAAATTGATTGTTCCTGAGTCAAGCCTTCAGGTGAGACCCCAGCCCTGGCCAATACCCTGATTACAATCTTGTGAGAGATTATGAAGCAGAGAACCCAGCTAAACTTAACCAGATATCTGACCTACAAAAACTATAAAAAATAATAATGTTATTTTAAGCCCTAGGTTTTGGGGTATTTTATTTTGCAGTAATAGATAATTAATATGATGATAGTTAAAATCATGAAAGCAAATGACATTAAAAATAAAAAGTGTTATCTCTCAACAAAACTCTGAAGGAGATAAATCATGTCTTTGGGCCTCTACCTTCTCTTTCATTACCACTTCTGGGATCTTGGGTTCTCAGATCTTTTATTTGTCATTTGTCTCTCTATTAAAAAAAAAAAAATTAATCTGGTAAATGTATTCCTGAAAAATGTTATTTGGTTATTATGTGTTCATTCAGGCAAAGGAAATATTAATATTTGAATAAAGAAGACAAGGAGAAATTCTTTAATGCAGATATATCAGGCATTGCTATTTATGAGTAGGAAGTTTACCCTGCCCACAAAGCCCCTTAAGTCACTCCATGGTGACTGTCAATTATTCCTGACTTTAAATATAAACTTTTATCTGCCCATGGAAATATTTAAATATAACTTTTATTTCAGTCCAGGTTTAAGATTTCAGTTTTCGATTGTCAAGGGTGAGTATAGTTTAAATTTACATTACAGCAAGGCCTGTGTGAAGTACTGATTGCTTTCCAGATTGATTTGGTAGCTCCATGTCGACATTGCCCAAATCTTTGTAGCAATATCAGGTGACTCCTACATACTATCCTCAGTCACAATGGCATAAATGAATAAGCAGGGAAAATGCTTTTCTTTCTGATAAATTTTACTTGACTGCCTGAAGTTATAATTACAATTCTTAGTTAAAATATCATATAAGCATACATTTTTTATGTTATACAATTGTGGCCAGACTTCCCTGGAAATTTTCATTTCTCTGGAAATAAAACAAAACATATTCCAGTATCATTACTTTGTTTAGAGGAATATAAGCCCCAGAAAAGGGTCTGAATTGAAAATGTGAGTGGAACCTCCATAGTAATTTCTGCACTAATGCTAGCCACTTTAGTAACAACACACACAAATAAATTATGAATGTGTGTGATACATATTTGATTATCTGATAAATGGCTCTGTAGTGAAAGGAAATTAAAATAAAAACTCAAATGATATAAAGGCATAAGACTTCATGGATGAAGGATTTCTCTACAAAGAGTCAGGTATTGTTAAGATTTTGCCATATTTTTATAATATGAACTGTTTAGAAGTTTACAAAAGCATCATTCAAAATGTCCATGGTGTTTCCACCAAATGAAGCACAGACTTACATGAACATCATTTTCACCTCTTTGAATATGTCTAGCAATGAAGCACAACCTTAATAGTTTTTCAGAATAGTCTGTTGAGCTTTCAAAAATTTGGATTCCTAGTATCTAGACAGCAAATATTCTGATTCATAGTCTGGGAAGTGGTATAGGCATGCACATGTTCTAGAATGCTTCTCATGTGATTCTGTGCAGAGTCAGAGTTGAGGGCCACAGACAGCTTTGTGAGAATTTTTAAAAGCAACTTTTTCTCCTTCAGCAACAAAAGTATCAGTACTGGAGAAAGCAGACGCCACAGGAAGTGTGAGAGGAATACATATATGCAGATATTCATACAATTTCTCTATGAACCAATTCCACAACTTTTGAACCCTGTCAAATCATGAACATATAAAAAGGGTTAGAATGTGGAGAAAGACTAAAGATAGCATCATCTCTCTCTTTGGAGAAAGCTATTTTCACTCCTCTTAAGGTAGGGACCAATTCCTAGAAAAGTGCATCGTGCTTGGTAGAGGGTCAGTGAAAACAAGGGAAACCCTCAAAGAGATGGATCGATAAAATAGCCACAACAGTGGGCTCAAACATATTAAAGATCATGAAAGTGCAGGAACGGGCAATGTTTTCTTCTGTTATACATAAGGTGGCCATGACTCAGAGTTGACTGGATGGCAACTAACAACACCACCTAAGGAAGGATACCTGTTTCCTCAACTGAAACCTTTTAAGGGGGTGACATGTTTCAAGGGAACCACTCTGAGAGTTTTGAAATGTGTTACTTGGAGTTGAACAGCACAGAGAACTGGTGCCAAGTCATGTCCGAGACAGGGAAGCAGACCATGGTCTGTGCTTACCTCCCACATCCAGGGGTAAAGACAGGGTGTGATGACTGCCTTCAAGACAGACAGAGCCAGAGTCTACTGCTGTGTGGCCACTAGGCTGCACTCTTGAGGTAGTCAGGGCAAGAAGGTTTGATCCTATCAGTCATGTTTGTTCCTATCCCATAGGACCCCTCTAAGGTGAGGAGATCTCACCAGATAATGGCTGGATGTGTCAAGCTGGATGACCAGGATCTGAGGAGGAAGTCTGAGACTTTATGATTCCCCCAAAGAGAGGTTAGAGGTTCACCTGCTGGTGTCCAGGGAACTGAAGGAGGGCATGGGAAACTCCAAGAGTCTGTGAAAGGGCACAATGAGAGAATTACCACTAGGCCTAGAAAGCATGGATCTAATGACGGTACCATTTCAAGTCAGAACTGTGCAAACTCCTCACTTTCCTTTTCCTCTCCTGCCTACCTCCTTTGTCCCTGTAGGAAAAGAAACAGCAGCTTACAAGTGGTGGGAGTAAGGTGACGTGGTGGTTCAGGGTGTGGTAGAGGGGAAGAGGCTCCTTCCCCAGTGCAGTCATCCGTGTCTGAGTCTGCCGAAAGCTGAAGGTGGAGAAAATATTTTGACAGTAAATCAAGTTCATGATTTTTATTAATATAATGCTGGGCACTATATTTATTAAATTGAGACTATGTCCAAGACTTAGACTTAATGGAAGACCTATCATGTAACAATGACAGAAAAGTCATGGCACCCCAGCTGTTTCCATCCATGAAGGAATAGCCTCACTGAATACATATTTAATGGGCAGTATAAGACAAAAATAAAGTTGCATTTGAATTAAGTACATGCCATGCTTGTTTGATAAGTTACATTTATTAATTTAACACGGTTATTTGATTGTAGGAGAACAAGAAGACCATGAAATTTCATTTATGGTGTAGATTCTGGATGGTTTATAAGGAAGAAATTTTATGTTTGTACAGAAGACAGTTTAAATAGCATTTTATTTTCCAATCATTGAGCCAAAACACTTTTTAATTTGCACCTATAAAATGTATAGCAATCTCAATACCTGTTCTTAACAAACCTGTAGCTGTTGAATAAAACTTATCCTGTAGTACTTACATGATTTATTTAGTAGGTTCTAGAAAGGTGTTTTAAATGACTAAACCAAAAAAACAAACAAACCCCTTGCCATCAGGTCAGTTCCAACTCATAGCGACCCTATAGGACAGAGTAGAACTGCCCTATAGGGTTTCCAAGGAGCGGCTGGTGGATTCAAACTGCTGACCTTTTGATTAGCAGCAGAGCTCTTAACCACTGTGCCAACTACTAACTGAAATATTTTATGATTCAAAAAAGTCAGGAGAGCATATATGATAAATGGTGAAATCAAAACATAAATACGGAATCTGACCAGTGAAATACAATGATAAACTCAACTTGACAGAAAAGGAAAGCAAGTACATATGTAGCCCAGGTGGTCAAGAGTTAAACTTTAAATGTTATATTCAGCTTCCTAGAGAACAAAGCAACTGATGAAAAACTCAGTTATATAATCGTCATCGTCATAAAATAAGTGACACTCCATCCTCTCATGAACACAAGTTTTCCTAGGACTAAATTTAAAGAAAAAAAAAATCTCATATAGTATAAGACACCAAATAGAAGCAAAATAGAAATAAAAATGACTACAGCTCAGCTGTTTACCAGATCTCTGGCATCAAGACTTGCATTGTCTATGGTCTTTGGTAGCAAGAGTAAAAAGAAATATTGACATATATATACTAGTGTCCTGTGGTTGCTAAAACAAATTACCACAAACCTGGTGGCTTAAAACAACAGAAGTTTTTCTCTCACAGTTCTGGAAGCCAGAATTCAAAGTCATTTCCACTGGGCTGAAATCAAGGTGTCAGGAGAGCCACACTCCCTATGTAGGCTTTTGGGAAGAATCTGTTCCTTGCTTCTTACAATTTCTGGTGGCTGCCAGCATTCCTTGGTTTGTGGCTGCATCACTACAATCTCTGCCTTCATGGTCAATTGCTTTCTCTTCTTTTGTCTGTGTAAAATCTTCCTGTTTTCATCTCTCTTCTGAGGATACATATGATTTCATTTAGGGCCACTTGGATAATCCAGGATAACCTCCCAATCTCAAAATCCTTAACTCAATTTCATCTACAAATTGTAGATCCTCTACTCTTTTTGTGCCATATAAGGTAACATTTAAAGATTCCAGGGATTAGGACATGGATATATTTTGGGAGACCATTTTCCAGCCTACCATGGCATATAAACAGCCCCTACGATATATAGGATGCAGAATATAAATTTTAGTTCACCGATATGTGTTAGTAATAAACCGGCATTCTAAATTTGGATATCATGGTGGATATCAATAATATCTTCATTAATGTAATTAATCCTCCCATTGTAGTTACAAGCAAGATTCTTTAGCTCTCAGTGGTGAGAATTAAGTAGATCTCTGGAAGTCAAAGGTGCTGGGGAAATCATTTCTGTAAAGGTGAGGGCAGATTATTGTAAAATTCCATTACTCACAAAGGCCTCTACTAAAAGCACTACAGGAGGAAAATGAATTTATTGTTCTCCCTTTAGGATGATAAAAGTCTGAAATAGCATAATTTGGAACCTTAGCTCACCACAGAATTTAATACTACACAGGATCTCAGCCCATCATCCTTATTTTATAGATAAGAAAATCGAGGCTTAGAAAAGTCAAGTGACTGCTCGTAGGTCCCACACCTAGTAAGTGGCACAGTGGGACCAATATTTATGTTCCCTCAGTCCTGGGCCAAGCTCTTTCCTTTGAGCTATGCAACTCTCTTTTGTTTGGTTTTAATCACTCTCCTGTTCAGAGATCTTCAATCTTTAGAATTAAAACACATTAGTTAGGATTTAAATCTTTACTTCTAGACTTAACAACATTAACATTCTTACTAACTCCTGGCCAATGGAAGTCTGATGTGTGGAAAACAGAACACAGGAGAATGCCCTCCCCCAACTCAAGTACTATTAGGTTAGTTCACAGGAGTTGGTTCAATTAAGAGTTCATGTGAACAAAAGGAAACAAAATCAGGCACATGGGCTCAGTGCAGATATATCTTCCAGAAACAGTTGGCAGGGCTTAATTTGTAACAGCTGGGAAAGTTTCTGTCGACAAATTAAATTAAAGATGTAGAAGTTTTTTCTCCCTCACACCAAACAATTTGTTTGTGGTTTTCTAAAAATTCAGTTAACTATTTAGCTATTGTTTTCTCATGAAGAGAGACTTGATAAAAGGGCACCATGTCACTCTGATAGTCTCCATAAAGCGTTTGTGTTCAGGTTTACCAAGCAAGCTTGGAGAAAAGACGATTGATTATAACGTAGCCTGCCCCTGTGTCTTCAACTGATAGAAGCGTGCCGTTTGACAAATCCAACTTAAAAAACCTGAGTGAGTTGGTCATTTTGAAATGATTTAGTTCTTACATTTGCTCATAACATAAAATACAGGAGACATTACAACAGAGTCCAGTTTTTTTTTTCCAGAGTATTACTTGCGTATCGTGTTTAGATGCTTAGAATTCCCTGCTGTTATTTATTCATACCAATATAAATTATTCTCCTCAAATGAACTCAAGTCACGTAAACTCTAGCTTCCAGGAATCAGAGCATGCTTTCTTTTGGAGAGATGAGAATTTCACCTCATTCCCTGAAAATTGAAAATCAAATAACAAACAGACCTAGTGTTTGCAATCAATACCTAGTTCAGTAACTCCTTGAGATTGTTTGACTCTAGTGTGTGTTGCAGTCTTGGGAGTATTAAGGGACTTGAAATCTTTTTTTGCTATCAGCTCCAAAACCAACTTGAGATACAGCAGGGAGTTGTGTTTATTACAGGGGTCTGAAGAGGATCTCTGATTTCTTTTATTTATTTTTAAAGCCACAAACCAATTCAGAGATGATGAATGGTGTCAGTTTGACAGCACCAAAGACTGAAATTCTTCATTTCTTCCAAGGTTTAGCAGGGCAATAACTGCAATTTCTTTTACAGTTTACCCCACGAAGTGTATTAACTCTTACCTGGATAAGCTGATTCTAAGAATGTGCTATCAGGATCAGGATCTATTCTGACAATGCCTTTTCTCCTGATAGCCTTGATAAGAGTGAGGGTAGATATATTGAAAGAGATTCTTTTAGGGGACTTTTTTTTTTTCCCCAGTTGGAACTGAATAAAGTCTCCTGATTGAATTTCTTCAGGTCAGCACACGTACTGAAAGCTAGAGCTGGTTTGGACCCGGTCCTGACAATGATTGTTCTGTGGACCACATCTCAGATAGGGTTCATCTTTATTGACCTGAATTTTGCCAGATTGAAGGAATGTCTCAGGGAAAGTTTACACTAGCACAGACTACCTTGCTACTTTAACAAAAACTTTACCCTACTCTTTGGTTGGCACCCACAAGAGTGGTGATAGAGGGGAATGAATGTGTGGCCAACTGTGGAACAAGAAGAGAAAGAGCTGTTTGGCTAGTTATTACTATTCAGATAAGAATGGCTTCTGATACTAACATACAATCTAATTTTAAGTAAGAATCATTTTCTCTGAAGCACTTTTTCCTTCCCATACATAATACATAACATTCAAATATTTTTTATTGAAATGATTATAGAAATTCAGTAAAAGGACAGAAGACATAATTTCATTATTTCTCACATATTCTTGTCTCCAACTTTTTTAATATTATGTGTACTTTTTAAAAGAAGCTTATTAATAGGGATTGAGGCTGAATCTCAATGTCTGTATAAATAACAGTGGGAAGGTTTGAAGAACCATTATAATAAAATTTTGCTGATGTAATGAGACTAATTCAATTTGTGGAACACCTACAATATGACAGTTGTTGCTAGAAGCTTTTGAAATAATAGTGGAAGCATATCATGTTCTCAATGTGTTTATCAAGCAATTGTAAAGACAAGAATAATACACTGAAAAAAGCAAGGTAGCAGTATGAAACAAAACTTGAGTGTTACTATCAATTATTGAGTATTTTTGTGGAAACTATCCTCCTGACATTAGAGTGAATCCTTTATATATATATATATATTTACACATACATGTACCCATTGCCATCTAGTCAGTTCCAACTCATACCGACCCTATAGGACAGAATAGAATTGCCCATAGAGTTTCCAAGGAGCAGCTAGTGGATTCGAACTGCCAACGCCAAGCTCTTAACCATTGTGCCATCAGTACTCCATATATATATATATGGTTTGTGTTCAATAATGTGGCATGGACACTAAATAATGTTGGAATTAAGATAAGAAAGAAATTAAATAAAAGCTGGAGTATTGGAATTGTGAACAAGGTTTTGTATAAAAGAAAGTTTATTTTTTTAAAAATTAAGGCAAGAGGAGGATATTGCCTGTGAAATAAAATACCATCAAACACATGATGTGAGCATGAACTACCCTTGGAATAGTGAGCCTTTCTAATTCCTCTAGTGAATGAAACATACTTTAAGGTGATCTTTATTAATATTGTTTTGTCTTTCCATACAAAACCTTTAGGAAATAAACAGCTGAGTGATTTTTAGGATAATTTCAGCACAAGTCAAAAAATAAAGCAACCCGTATCAAACTAAGTCGGAAAAAAAATTTTTTAAAGGATTAAATTTCTTTGCTAAGATTTTCTGCTCACCAGCGTGATAAGAGGTTTTTTTTTTAATCTCTTTCTTGATTTAAAGTGATACATGATGAATGAGAAATTATTTTGAATTGGTTAAAAGTTAGACGGTTAACCAAAAGGTCAGCAGTTCCACCAGCCGCTCCTTGGAAACCTTATGGGGCAGTTCTCCTCTGTCCCATAGGACCGCTATGAGTCGGAATCAACTCCATGGCTACAGGTATGGTTTTTGTCTGTAAACTATAAATATAAACTTTTTTGTAAACTATAAAAGTTTATGAGTACAATGCCATACATTACTTATTTTATTCTAGATTGGAGAGAGAATAGCTGGCTCAGGTATTCATTTGTGTGACTTTATCTTTTCCTATTCCTTTTGAAGTTTAGTTTTCTTTTTTGTATATGACAATAATAGCATCTGTGTCATAGAATCAAAACCAAAAACCCGTAGCTGTCAAGTCGATTTCAACTCATAGTGACCATGTAGGACAGAGTAGAACTGCCCCATAGGGTTTCCAAGGAGCAGCTGATGGATTCAAACTGCTGACCTTTTGTTTACCAGCTGAGCTCTTAACCACTGAGCCACCAGGGCTCCTATGTCATAGAGTTGTTGTAAATATTTATTAAAATATAATGCCTGGCACAAAAGTTGGAACACAGATATTAGTTCCCTACATAGACTGGACATTGTCATCATCTTAAAGATAACAAAACACAGAAAAAAATCAAGAAACTTGCCAAAGTCTTCACAAATTGAAGGGTAGACATGACAGTATATTCCAGATCTCCGAATTTCTATGATTTTTTTCTATTGTTTCATATAGCTTCAAATATAAATAATTTTGTATGCGATCACATTGACAGATGTGAGCATCTCTAGATGCATTTTTATTTATATTTAACAAAACCAAAATTATTTGTGTATTTAAGCTATATGCATATACATGCTTCCTTATATATCGTTGGGATATATATAAATCCTTACAACTGGACCAGTAGGCAATATTATGATAAATGGAGAAAATAGTGAAGTTGTCAAGGATTTCATTTTACATGAATCAACAAACAAAGCCCATGGAAGCAGCAGTCAAGAAATCAAGTGACATATTGCATTAGGCAAATCTGCTGCAAAAGACCTCTTTAAAGTGTTCAAAAGCAAAGATGTCACTTTAAGGACTAAGGTGCACCTGTTCCAAGCCATGGTCTTTTCAATTACCCCATATGCATGCAAAAGCTGGACAATGAATAAGGAAGATCGAAGAAGAACTGATGCCTTTGAATTATGGTGTCGGAGGAGAATACTGAATAGATCATGGACTGCCAGAAGAAGGAACAAATCTTTCTTGGAAGAATTATAGCCAGAATGCTCCTTAGAAGTGAGGATGGCGAGACTTTGTCTCATGAACTTTGGACATGTTATCAAGAGGCACCAGTCCCTGGAGAAGGACATCATGCTTGGTAAAGGGTTAGCAAAAAAGAGGAAGACCCTCAATTAGATGGATTGGGACAGTGGCTGCAACAATGGGCTCAAACATATCTATGATTGTGAGGATGGCACAGGACCGAGCAACATTATTTCTGTTATACGTAGGTCACTAGGAGTCGGAACTGACTCAGGGTACCTAATAACCACAGGATGTGTGGCTGTGTGCTATTGTTATTCCAAATCACAGGTTAAACATGGAGTACCTTGAAGATGGAAGGGAAACAATACTTTTATACTATATACAATGAGGCATACCTTCTATTTTTTTAATGTAAACCAAAAATAAATGTATCCGCAGAAGTTTGTTTTAGATCACATCCCAATCCCTAATTTATATGTTCATTCTTTTCTGTTATGCTTGATACTTCAGAAGAAAGTTTTTGATAAGCAGTGAAATATTATGTTAAGGATTATAAACATATTTGAGTCCATCAGAGGCCAACATTTCCCAGAATATGGGATAGAGGTTGACTTGGTCCCTAATATTCTCTTCATACTGCTACTCCTATTTATTCTTATATCTGTTCTTTTCTGTTTTCCCTTCTCCTCCATTTTGAAGGAAAAAGTAGTATGGAATGACCAAAGGTGACCTACTTTATAAGGAAAGTAGAGGGAAGCAAGCCAACACTTCTATGATAAGTATTTTGTTTCTATATTCTTTAGGAGATGATTGTGTTAGTTGTTAAGTGCTGCTGAGTTGGTTCTGACTCATAGAGACCCTATGTACAACAGAATGAAACACTGCGCAGTCCTGTACCAGCCTCACAATCATTGCTATGTGTAGGTCAATTGTTTTAGCCACTATGTCAATCCACCTCATTGAGGGTCTTCCTTTTCTTCTCTGACCCTCTACTTTATCAAGTATGATGTCCTTCTCCAGGGACTGGTCCCTCTGTTAACATATCCAAAGCACATGAGACAAAGTCAACACCATAATTCAAATGTATCAATTCTTCTTCAGTCTTCCTTACTCATTGTCTAGTTTTTGCATGCATATAAAGTGATTGAAAATATCATGGCTTGAGTCAGGCACACCTGTGTCCTCAAGGTGACGTCTTTGTTTTTTAACACTTTAAAGAGGTCATTTGCAGCAGATTTGCCAAATGCAATATGTAGGACATGATTTTACTTGAGGTAAAATAGGAGTTCTTAATTATATTAAATGCCCAGGTATCAGTGAGGTGGGTGCTGGATAGTAAGCTTTGAAACCAACCCTCTATACTCTTCTTTGTAATGATGGGGTTGAAGTCTGTAAACCACATTTCTGCTTTGCCCATTTGGCTCTCTTTTGGACTCTGGATGGCTGGAAGAGGTTTGCTGCTTTCTGACTGTTTTCTGTTCGTGTCCCCATAGCCCCAACAATATACCTTCACTCCACCCATTCACTCCTTCAATAAATATAGTTAATTCCAATTTTCAGTTTTTCTGACACTTCCGTAACAAGCCACATCACACTATCTCAGAGACACCAGCACCAACCAATTGGTGCTCCTTCTTCAAAAGTCTGCATTTCAGCTCCACATCTCTTCTCTGAACTTCTAAGTTTTAATAATTCCAACTTCTCTCTTTGCCCATCCCTCAGCAGTAGTACATGCTTCTTGCAGTTGTTGTTTCTATAATACTTCAGTGTTCCTTTTATATCTCTGATTCACTAATAACTGGTTAAATGTTTTCATTATTAAATTCTCTCTGTTAAGGTAGCTAGTATAATTTCTGCTTCCTGATTTGGACCCACACTGAAACAAGGCAAGTCTCTTATACTTCTATAATAGTCTATATACATTTTTATCATTGTAGTTAACTCATTTCTGTTACTTCTACCCCCAAATTTAATTCATTCCAGTGGTCTTTCTCCCTCGTAGACTGTGAATTTTTTGGGAGCAGAGATTATCCCTTATTTATATTTGTATACTTATCACCAAGGAGTCCCTGGGTGACGCAAACTGTTAAGTGATTGACTACTAATTGAAAGGTTGGTGGTTTGAACCCACCCAGAGATGCCTTGGAAGAAAGATTTGGCAATCTGCTTCCAACAGGTCACAGCCTTAGAAACTCGATGAAATGCAGTTCTACTCTGCACACATGGGGATGCCATGAGTCAGAATCAGCTCAGTGGCAACTGGTTTGGTTTGTTGTCTTTTTCTTTGTTTGTTTGCTTAGCACCTAGTTCAATAAATCTTTGTTAACTTAATGAATAAAAATTTTGCTTTAACACACAGAGTTTTTAGAGTTACATTGTAATATTAAAATGACTATTTCAAATATGGATGATTAAAATTTAGTTTACAATAATCTTTGTTGCTTAACTCTGTGCTTTTAACATGAATTTCCTTAAAAAATCAATATGAATTTGCAATTTGAATATAATGAAATATAGCTGTTTCTGTTACATTTTATATGAAACCCTTCTTTAAAAACAAGGCATCCTGCCAATACCCACAGAAGAGGATTTAAATGAGTTATAAATCTGGCGGTCTAAAGACCAAAATGTCATGAATCCTAGTTTAGATTTTAATTTCAAAAGCCATGTAGAGTGGAAAGAATCCTGGAGTGAGAATGCCAACACTTACATTGGATTTTATAATGTAATCTCTATGTAACCTTGATCAAGTCACAAAGACCTTCACAAATTCAATCAGCTGATTTGGAAAATGGAAATAATATTACCTGTATGCCTGGGAAAGTAAAATATAAATGTGGAAGTATTTTGCCAACTCTACAGTGTTATATTGTTGTTAAATACCACAAGGACAGAGATTATGCCTATTTTGCTCACTGCTGTATCCCTGTTTGTTAGCACATAGTATATGCTCAGGAAATATTTGTAAAATATTCATCTTGACATCTTGTCATGCTATTTGCATAGGAAGAGAAGAAAATAATTATTCCAATCCATCAATATCCTCTATCTCCAGGAATTACTGAATTAGTTAACTGCTAGAGAATATTGCAATACCTCCTTCTTGGAAATCTTCCAAAATGCCTTATGTCTCAGTGTCAATGTGGGTGTGATCGTTAAGGTTGTGTATCAACTTGGCTGTGCCATGATTCTCAGTGGTTTGGCAGTTATGATCTAGTTTGGCAGTCGTATAATGATGTGATCACTTCCATGATGAAATTTGATATAATGTGATCTCTTCCATGATGGGATCTGCTGTGAGTAGCCAATCAGTTGAAAGGGAGTTTCCTTGTGGGTGTGTCCTGCATCCAATATAGGTGGATATTCTGGCAAGGCTCTCAGGCTTTTGCTCATTCTGAATCCTGCAGCTGGCTCCTGTTCGTCTGACCTCTGGTTCTTGGGACTTGAGCCAGCAGCTTACCTGTGTCTTGCCTGCCAATCTTGGGATTCACCGGTCTTTGAAGCCTGTGAGCCAGAGCCCTGCTGCTCCAACTTGCCCATCTTGTGTTTTCCAGCCCCTGCGGCTACGTGAATCAGGAGAAGCCCCCAGCCTGACCCACGGAGTGGGGACATTTCATCCTCTACAGCCGCATGAGCCACTTCCTTAACATGAATCTCTATATATATTTATACGCTCTACTGGTTTTGCTTCTCTAGAGAACCCAGCATAAGACAATGAGGAATTCAAAAGGAACTTTAATGTTGATGAGCCTGTTCTCATAGCTACGAACTATGACTCCCACCTTCAAAAACACATCCAAAACCCAACCACCTCTCACAACCTCCCCATAGTATCATTCTGTTCTAAAGCTACCATTATCTCTCACCTGGATTATGATACTAGTCTCCCTCCTAACTGGTCCTAACTGGTCTCCCTGCTCTTGCCCTCTTTGCCTTTTCTCAACATGCATCTAAAGTGATCCTGTTAAAATGTAAGTCAGCTCATTCCACTCTGTTGCTCAAAACTTTACAATGACTTATTTGATCTAGTAGAGAAGCCAGACTGCTTACAACGGCCTAGAAATAGAGGTTCTATATGATCTGCTCCAGTTCCCATCCCTTTTCCCTCCCCATAGCTCTCTCTTGGTCACATAGCTCTCTCTGCATCACATAGCTCTCTCTGCGTCACTCTCCTTGCTCTTCCTCAATCATGCCATCAACCCTCCCTCCTCAGGACCTTTACCTTTCTTTTCCCTTGTTTGGAAAGCACTACGCCAGATAAGTGAATAACTCACTTCTTCAACCCCTAAAGCTCTTTATTCAAATGAGAAAATATGATTCCCAGTATCATACTCTTTCTTTTTGGAAGGGAAATAAATACTGTAAAAAGATTTTGTCCAATTATTATTGAATAAAAGTCAGAACCAGAAACATAATCTACAATGTTTGTTTTGAGAGTTTCTAAAAAACTCATATGCATGCTCAATGAATTTTGGTTGACTCAATCGGCTGAGATCTTTCTTTAAGGACATGTGAACAAAGCTATAGTTACTTCTGGATATGTGAACTCCATAGAAATGGATTGTATAAGGAGTTAAAGGTGGAAATATTTAAATGTGGCTCTGAGTATGCAGTCAAAACCCTATTTCCTCATAATACATCACTATTTTAGTTCTATTTTCTATGATAACATACTTACTGCCTGAGCTACCGTTGTATTATGACTTTCATTGACTGTTTACTAATCTGTTTGCTTGCTTTAAATCATTGATTCAGGCATTATTCCTTTTAAAATCATTTCCTTAGTGTCTTGGTTATTATCACAGACAACACCGACAGTTTTGGAGTTTTTTCCTCCATCTTGATCTCTGTCAGAGACCTGAAGAGCAATCATCCTACCTCTCAGCTGTCCCCCAAGAATTCTGAATGAGCTGGGGCATCTCCCTTTGTGATTATTGGCAAGAGATTATTTGAATAATTAAAATAAAATTTGTCTCAGCACTATAAGCCATGAGATCTTATTTCAAACCCTGTTTAAATGTGTCCACATAAAATATTATTAAATGAAGTAGTTAATTTGGACTTGTAGTTTTTTAAAAGTTCTCATGAGAGTTCCTATGGGATTAGCAATTTTTTTATTCTTCATTTTCCCTTACAGATGCACCATAAAAGAATGCACCAGAAACTCAAACCACTGTACTTCTCACATCTATTTTCTCCCATGTCTTCTTTATACCTCAGAGTTTTCAATTTTATTTATTTATTTTTTTTATTTGCTGTTCTCTGTGTAGTGTTAGGAGCCCTGGTAGTGCAATGGTTAAGAGCTTGGCTGCTAACCAAAAGGGTGACAGTTCAAATCTACCAGCCACTCCTCGGAAACCCTATGGGACAGTTCTGCTCTGTTCTGTAGGGTCACTGTGAGTCAGAATTGACTCTACAACAATGGGTTTGGTTTGAGTTTGGTTTTTGTGTAGCATTAAGAAGAGCTTCATGTAAGTGTCATTAACTACAGTTAATAAAACTAGTAAAGATACTAGCAAACTTTTCTCTATTTTTTGCAGGATCAGTGTTTTTATTTTTCTTACATCAACTAGTGACCCAAAATATTTTAAGTTTGCTACTATTTCATAAAAAATAAGTAGCCACAAGATAAGTTTTTAAATATTTTCAAAGGTTTTATTTTGAAGATTTTTAATCTTCCAGAAAGACAGAAAAACAGTGCATAAATGTTCATATACTTGTCAGTCAAGATTAACAGTTAGTAATTACCATGTTTACTTAATCCATTTTTATGCATAATGACTTAGTAAATACAGACATCATGACCTTTCACTCTTATATAGGCACTATTCATAATCTATAAAAAGAATATTTTCCTACATAAGAAAATACGATCACATTTAACAAACATAAAAATAATTCTTTAATATTATTTAACACTCACTCCATCGAAATTCTCCCAATAGTCAAAAAATGTCTGGTTCAAGCCAGGGGCCAATTAAGAACCGAGCATTGTATTGGAGAGTGATGAGCTTTAGAGGTGATGCTGTGTACCTTGTATTGCACTGCAACAAGAAGCAGATAATGTCTTGTCCCTGCACTATTAGTGAGGCTAATATTGAACTTCTGATTAAGGAGTGACGGTCTGATCCTTATTTTGTAAAGTTACAGCATTTTCTCTTTGTGATCAGCAAGTAATCTGTGATGTTTTGCCACCATGTGACCATCTGTAGCAATCTTTCATCTAGTGATCTTAGCATCCATTAATAATCCTTGCCTGAATCCAGTATTTTATTCACGATTGTAAAAAAAAATAAAAATTAGCATAGTATTAAATGACTGTAAATTGTAAGATTACATAAGAGCCAGTTCTGTTCCCCAACTCTCCCTAATTTGTCCCATTCTGAACACAGTAGCATGGAATTTGGGGTTATCGTGTGCAGCATTCAATATTAACAAGTCAAAGATTACTCTGGGGTCGAAGAGGAAGCTTACTGTAAGATCCAGCTTGTGTAAAATGAGGAGAGTCTGAAAAATTAGTAATAGGAATATTGATATCCAGAAGTCCTGATCCCCCATATCATTTTTATAAAAAAATTACCTGGGAAACATCATATTTTTTGATAAAATGAGGAGCAGATAATAGATAAATTATGCTTGACAGTACAAACTGAAGAACTTATAGCTTGAATTATTTTTACAAAGATTAATTGAATGACATTCAGTGTGTGCAATCTGCTAATTTAATACTGTTTCTACTTCTTGTCGTGTATTTTGGTAGAGTTCTGAAAGTCTTAACTTTTTTTCTTCCTATTTGTTTCTCATATTCACTTACAGTCAGAAGTTCTGTAACTCTGAGTTTTACCTCTTTGGCATTAGATTTTTGCATTTTGTCTTATCAAAGCATATCTTCTGCATATGTAAATTTATCTTCCACACTGCAAAGTCTGAGGAGAAGGACCACCCACTAAGTATGAATGGAAAAGATATTAAACTTAAGGGAGATGGGGAATATAAAAATTAAAATTCTGATAGAATCAAGAAGATGCTGAGGAAATACTGGAAAAAAGCCAGTTCTCTCAAAGTTCTTGGTCTGCCCTAGTAGACTGGGGAGGTTTAACTAACCTCCCAATAGACTTTTGAACTCAGAATACTTATTCAAACTCATTGTGAACCCTTTGAGGTTGACTCATTACTAATATTTTTCCATTTTAGGGTAAGATTTCCCACTGACACTAACCAACACAGTCTCAATGTGGATAAGTGGAATAGGAAGTGCAAGATCACTGAACTCTTGTAAAATGACTTATTTATTGTTTTACCTAATTCCTCAGACATGCTTTGTGGGTTTGTTATTATTATTAGATGTTTAAGTTTTATTTTCCCTCTAGTGGCCCTAATCTTCCTAGAAAAATCTTGAACAACATGGACAGCTGTTAAAAGAATGAGCTCACTAATTATTTTCATATTGGGAAAATAAATAGTGTAACAAGTAACTTACCTTATTGTTTATTTCTTAAGGGATAGTGTGGAAAATGTCCACTCATAACTTAATTGCAATAAAATAAACAGAATTCAATTTGGGTGCTTTGGGTGACAAATTTTCTAAGAGTAGAGCTGTTCCAAATTAAAATAAGAACCTGTCTTCATAAGCTTGGTTGTTATGTAACTATCTACTTATTATCTTTTTGGACTGAGAGCCATCCAGTGGTGGCTTAATTATTCTTTTAAATCCAGGTGGTATGCAATCAGTCTCCTCTTTAAAGAACTCCTACATTGGGTCTGCATATCATTCTATTATGGGAAACAATATAGAGGCAGCACCCCTTGAATAATGTTAGGTTTCTGTTGGTTTTAAATAAGTATCTCTTGTGCTAATATTATTATATTGTTCTGTTTCAATCATGGAAGTTTATTCATTTCACCTGTTCTACTAATGCCATGTTCTTTATGGTGAAGTGGTTAAGAGCTCGGCTGCTAACCAAAACGTTGGCAGTTCAAATCCACCAGCCCTGGAAACTCTTGGAAACCCTATGGTCTACTCTGTCCTATAGGGTCACTATGAGTCAGAATGGACTGGACAGCAACAGGGTTTTTTTTTAAATTATTGTGTATGCTATTTTGTTCTTTACATTTCAAATTCTGCTTTTCCCTACTTCATCTATGAGCTTATCTACACTGAATAATTACACATCACATACCAAAATAAGAATATGTTTGAAAAACAACACTGATTAAACTTCAGCATTGCATATAAAACATTATTGTACTTCATTCTTTTTTTCTTTTTCACTTCTTACTCAAACGATCCAGTATTCGGTAATCCACAATTCATCCTTTTTCTGGACAACCTTAAAATGTAATGCCCATCAGAATTATTATGTGGTTCAACACAACTTTGCTTCTCATTTTTGCCTGGCGCCAGTCACTGTGAAGACAAACCCACAGCTAATTCCTATCGGGGCACAAAATGTCAATTTGTGTTTCCCTATAACTACCACAGGCTAAACCTGGGAAGTCCTCAAGAACACCCAACCACTTAGGAATGCCTTCCTGTGTCTGTCACCTCAATCAGAGGAAAGTGACTGACAAAGCGAGATTGAGGGAAACAGTGAGGGAAGAGAGCGGTCAGGAAAACAGAGGAAAAAAAGACAAGAGGTAGAAAGCATTTAGAATGAATGGATTTATTATTTTCTTTGTAGTGGTCTTGGACAAAGTTCTGGAATAAAGGACAGGTAATCATGTAAAAGGATGTACAAATAACAAGCAGTGCAAAAATGGGAGTTTGACAGAGACCGTTAATTTAAAAAAAAAACCAACCAGATGCTCAAAACCACATTAAAATCAACTTAAACTTTAAAAAAATACTTGAGTTGTTCATTTCAAGCAGTCAAGTAATTTAACACACTGGCTTGAGAAATCTATCACGTTTGCCTGAACTGAGTATCTAGAATGCTTAGCTATAAAATAAACTAGCGGTTTTCATTTGTTTTCAAGATACTTTACAAAGCAGAATTTTTTATGCTGCTTCCCCCTCCCCCCACCCCCATTTCTTGCATCCAGCCACCTTCCAGGTAAAAAATAAATTTAAAAAGTAGCACTTACTAAAACTCTTTTCTTTCTTTACAATTAGTTGTATTAGATTAAATATTAATGGGATACAATAAATCTGCAGATTGCTCACCCATGCATAAACTCATGTTGGCTTCTGCCCTTGTTCTTTTTGGTGATTCTGAAATGCAAGAAAAATGTCTATGACTGATTACTTGCTATGATAGAGAAATGAAAGAGAAAATAAGATTAGTGGTAAACCATAGAGAAGATATCAATTTATACTCCTCAAAGCTTGTTAACCATTTATAGTGTGACTGATTTCATTTTCAAAATATGGCCTCAGCAATATTTCTGGTCATATGGCAATACTTTCAGATCCTTGCTGTTCCCTTATCAAGAGGTAGAGTCTATTTCCCCTCCACTTGAAACTGGGCGGGCCTTATGAATAAAATGTAACATAAGTGATACTGCGTGACTGTGGAGGCTAGATCATAACAAATAACACAGCTTCTGCCTGGCTCTCAATCTCTTGGAGCACTCACCTTTGGAACCTAGCTCCCATGTAGGAAGTCACATTATGGCCTTCGCTAAGATGCTAGTGGACCACCAACATCAGCTGCAAAACAAATGAGTAAATGGCTTTAGCTCCCCCAGCTGCCCCTGCTGATGTTGAGTGAAGCAGAGATATTCTGAACCCACTGAAACTTGTCCAATGGAAAATTTGTGAGCAAGATCAGTGTAGTTTCTTGGTTTTAGCCACTGACTTTAGGGGGTTTGTTATGCAGCCAAGGCAAGTAAAATACTTATTAATTATATTCTGAATAAGTACTCAGCTGGAACACAGCAATATAAAAATCCTCTAAATATCTGTCTAGACTTTAAAGCTGATGATTGGTCTTGACTCATGGTAGGTCCTTCTCATGGTAGGACTAGGAAGCAATTTAAGTATAGAAATTTCATAGGTCTAAAACATTTTCATTTCTGGTTTCTAGACCCATATCAGATAAGAAGGCATAAAATACAACAACCACACAGATACAGAAAAATCACAAAAAAACAAACCTAGTCCCAACACACTCTTTTGCATTATAACTCTACATCGTTGAGAAAAAGTTAAAATATATTGAAAATCCTCTGTTTTAAAATGCAAGGTGTGCTATGTAAATAAATATCTCTCAGTATTAGAGTTGATTTGATATAAAATGTTTTTAATCTTAGCTGGGGAATTTCTAAGTTGAGTGAAAGTTTTTGTTTGTGGTGAGTTTACAGAACATGACTAACATGAATAACAAGAATCAACTGTATCTGGAAATTAGTTGTTGGACTTTAAAAGTAAGAATAGTAACAAATTGATGCAATAAACACCACTAAGTTGTAAACGTTTTACCAGGCTTGTCAAGTAAGTTTTATACAGAAAATAACAGAGACGTGAGGAAAGAATAATGACTGGAAAATAACAAAGTGCATTCTCTCTTATTTGAGTTGATATAACTCAATTTTTGAGCTCCTTTGTTTGCCTCTGAGAGACTTTCCTATTCAGTTACTTGCCTTAAAAAACAGAGAACTTCAAACATTTTACGTTAAAATACATGTTGTATAATAGTAAATAATGGTAGAGTATATAGGGTTGCTATGGGTCAGCATCAACTCGAAGGCAATGGGCTTGCCTTGGAATGGTAGAGTTACCAAATGTTAGAAAATATGGTTGAGAAGTGAAATCCTCAGCACTTTAGAAATATACTCTCACTTGTTATAATCACTAAAATTAGATAATCTAACTTTTGAAAAGGCGGATGGAAAATCACTCACATGTTTACATTTACAAAAATGAAAGGATCGGCATAACTAGAAACCTGAACCTAAACTTACAGAGCTGAAAAAAGTTTAACAAGGTATAGATTATTTTTAAATGGAGCTGAGTCTGAAGTTCTTAATTTACATAATTAATTGTGTGATTTTTCTAACACATATTTATTTGAACTCTAATAAAATAGCATTTGAAATTCGAAAAGACCTTAGAGATTATCTGGTGCAATTCTATTACTTTAGGGTTGAGCAGATACAGGCCAACAGAAGATAAAAGATTTGCTGAAGATCTCAATGATAATTTGTTTGCCTAAATAGGACCAGAACCCAGGTCTTCTGACTAAAAATCATGACAATAGTAATTTAGCAGATTGCATTAAAGTTAGAAAAACCCTTTCAAACAAATATAGTGGTATCCAGTGCACTTCCTACTACACCAAGCTGTTTTTACCGCACTTTGCTGTCTCCTGTTTATTCTAAGTAACTTTATGATTGTGTGAAAGAAATGACCAACTATTTTTACCTGGTTGCTTTTTACCTGCCTGAAACAGTTCATTTTCTTAAGATGAATGACATTCTTCTCTCTTAAGCAAGGTGACTTCTTATATGGCAATCAGTGGTAACCGTGTGATTTATTGACCCTGACAAATGAGAACAGTGGGTTTTTAAATCACATTTTCTACATTGAAATGTTTCTTGATTAGCAAACTATTTCCTTTGCTCACTTGGTCTGAGCTGAAATGAAACCACATATTTATATAAAATTCCTATGGTCATGTAAGTGTTTCAGAAGGGTATGAAATTATCTTTGAAATGTGTTCTAATTACAACGACAGAAAATATAAGGCTAAACCACTTTGTTCTATTTTATGGTGAATTGTTCACTCTTCTGCTTTCTTAAACATTTTCTTCTAAGTGTCTATCACATAAAAAGTTGATGGTAGCATCTTGAGAGAAAATAGATACTTGCAAACAGATTTTAAATTACAGGCAGTGTCTCTAGTGTGGATTAGAGTATATGGAAAGGAAGAGAACAGGCGGTTCAAATAACAAACATGGAATTTGTTGTCTCAAACCCATCACTTTTTAACATTTGGGGGACACGATCAAAGACAGAGGTGGTGAAAAAAATAGCCAATTATTAAATAGCACAATATTAAATTGCTCCATATAACATTTATTTATATCCAAAAGGCAGAACAAATCAGACTTTGTCCCAAAAGGAGCCTTGGTGGCACAGTAGTTAAAGCACTGGGCTGTTAACTGAAAAGTCGGCGGTTCAAATCCACCGGCTGCACCTCGAGAGAAAGACGTGGCAGTCTGCTTCCCTAAAGATTTACAGCCTTGAAAACCCTATGGGGCAGTTCTACTGTGTCCTACAGGGTCACTAGGAGTCAGAATCAACTCAACAGCAGTGAGTTTTTGATTTAGTGTCCCAAAATTGGATAGAACTACAAATATATTTGGGTTTTGTGTGTGTAGAGATAAGACATGGCTATAAAGAAAGCGCACCTCCACGTGATTTATAATTGTGTTGATCTATATTTATTTACTTCTTCACATAGTGTTCTTTAAAGTTTCTGTATTTACAGGATAAGCAAAATAATTTAATCCCATATCTCAGGTATGATTTGTTTTCCTTCCCTCATTGGGGAAATAGGATAATTCCCATGATTTATCTGGCATTATATGGTTTCATTATCTTTGTTTATTCAGATATTATTCAATTATTAACTTGATTGGAACACAAGCTAGTAAAAAAAAAGTGTTCTTTAGTCTGATACCAAGAAGTCATCAGGATTAGCAAGTTAATGTTTAACAAATTACTCTGAACACTCAAGTGTATGGTTCTGCATTAGCACAAAGGATTATTGGGTGAGCCAAATTAACAGACGTGAACAGTATGGCAAAGCAAGAATCATCTGCTTTTAAGAATTAGGTAATTATGTATAATTAATGGAAAGGAATAATAATTAATGAATACATAGTACTTACACAATAATCAGTTAACACTTTAAAAATAATTAACTTTCCTAATGACCATTTTCAACAAAATTAATATAGTTTGCATGAGTAGCTGGTGACAACTAAAATACTAATAGCTTCTCATTACAGCAGTGCCAGAGGGGGTGGAAAGAACACAGTGAGAGCAAATCTTCATGTTTTTCATTAGTATACTCCTCATGGTTCTTATGCTGAAGAATAATAATTCTCCTTCTTCAGAAAATTTGGCTATGGTCAAATTTGAGTGATAAAAATACATATCTCCAAATTTACCATATGTATATATGATAAAAAAATAAGTATATATAGATATATATACTGTATTTAAATGCCATTCACTTCAGCGAAAGTAATTTTAAATCTATCGCAGTATCATCTTTGACACTTTCTCTTTCCGTCTCCTTATATTCAGTCAGTAGCCAATTTGTTTAGTTTCCTTCCCCCTAGACCTATTTCAGTCTTTCATTGTACATGCTCCCATCACTACGTGTCTGATCTCCTCAACTTTTTAACACCTACAGTTCATCCAACACATAGCCAGCAAATTTTTTCCCTAAAACACAGTTTCCAACTAGGTCTAACCCCACTCAAAAATTATCAATGGCTCCCCATTGCCTAGAAATGAATTGACTAAATGAATTAAGTGGATACCCTTATTATCCTAACGTTGATAATTCAAATATCCAGTGATAAGATGATGCTTAAAATTTAAAACCCTCTAAGTAGCCAGGTATTATGATGATCTTTCAAACTATTCCAACTATGATTAGTAAATAACTAGCTACTAGCTAGCTCCGGAAGGAGAACTAAGTCCTGATCAAGGAAGCAATAAGATGAAATTGCTCCCTGCTCTGACTGCATCTACTTCTAAGTGCTTTACAGTTATTGTCAACTCTTTCCAGTGTGTATATGCTATAGGAATTTGTCTTCTTTTATTCATCCTTGACTCATGGTCTTTTATCTCAAGATCTTAGCAACTGGACGGCCCTGGACTTGTCCACCTTAAACTCCTTCATATAGCTTTTCATAGAACATCCCCTGGGAGTCTGTTTGGAACAAGACATTTTGCTAGGCTGTAGGAGAAAGGAGATATGTAAGAGAATAACTCAGCCTACAACGTTGTCCTAAAGACAGTAGAGGGCACAGCTGTATTCGGAAGGAGAGCACATTAAGAAGACGTGGGTCTCCTGAGAAGGTGACAAGAACACGAAGACATAAGGAATTCAATATTGTGCAATGTTAGAGCCAGGAAGACCTCAAAGTTCATTTAGTCCAAACCTCTTATCTTGCAAACTAGGTCCAAAGATAAAATGTGACTAGTGTAATAGTCTGCAGTGAGTCAGTGAGTGTGATACAATAAGAAATTGAATGTTCTAGCCACTAGCTGGTCCATAACTTTTCTCACCCATGCTCAAGATCAGGAGTCTCCAAAGCGGAGCGCATGCACACCAGCATGTAACTACACCAAGCCACTCTATTAAGCACAGAAAATGTTAGCATTTATAATGTATATTTATGTTTCATATTTTAAAAAGTATGTAATAAACCTTTATAAGATTTTAATATACAGATTGACACTATGCCCTCTCTAGCATGATATATGTGACAGATGTTCATGTTGCCTACAATATTCAAGGTGTCCTAAGGAAAGAGTGGGACATCTATAATTAAGAAGAGTGGAACAGAGGTACCTTCATCTATGCATTTGCTTTCCTCTTATTGATGCATATTTTTGTCTACATTTGCATCAAACCAAAAAACAAACCTGTTGCCATCAAGTCTATTTCAACTCACAGAGACCTCATGTGTTACAGACTAGAACTGCTCCATAAGGTTTTCTTGGCTGTAATCTTCATGGAAGCAATTCTCCAGGCCTTTCTTTCATGGAGCTGCTGGCTAGATTTGAACTGCCTACCTTTAGGTTAGCAGCTGATCACTAACCACTTTCACCACCCAGGCTCCTTTACATTTGGACAGGAAAGTGGATTTATGAATTGTATTACATAGTTTTAACAAACAAGTGAATGTATAAGTTGTATTATCCAGTTTCAGCTAAATTAACATTCCCTGAAATGGACAAAGAGTCCTGGTGACATAGTGGTTAAAAGCTCAGCTGCTAATCAAAAGGTCGGCAGTTCGAATCCACCACCGGCTCTTTGGAAACTCTGGGGGTCAGTTCTACGCTGTCCTGTAGGGTCGCTATGAGTTGGAATCGACTCGACAGCATCGAGTTTGGTTTTTTTTTGGTTAAAATTGGCAAATAGCTTACAATAATCCCTGCGATGAAACCAACAACTAAAGATAATAATAATAATGTAAGTACAGACAGACAAAAAAAGCCAGAGCTAACACTATTGCCAATATGAGAGCTTCATTGGCCATGTTACAAAGTAAAATATATAAAAGTCTAATCAGAAATTACAGGAAAAAGACCCCAAAAATGAAAATAATCAAGAAGACTATTAAAACTATGAATATACTTCATTCTCATTAAAAAAAATCTCACCCTAAGTGTATACTCTACCTTGAGATATTAGTTAGTGATAGTAATACTTGTATATAATTTATAAATAAATAAATATTAGAGGTAAATAATCAAAAATATTTGGAGACCACTACTCTAGATAAGGAACTAGATATCAAACAATAAGTGGGCCAAAAACTGCAAACAACCCAAATGTCCATCAACAGGAGAATAAATAAATAAACTGGTATGTGTATACAATGGAATACTATACTGCAATAAAATAATAAATTATGGATACACTCAACAACATAAATAAATCTCCAAAACATTATGTTGAGAGAAAAAAGGGAAAAAACACATACTGATTTTATTTGTGTAAAGTCCAATTTCAAATTCTATGGTGACAGAAATTAGAACAATAAGGAATGACTGGAAGGGAGCATAAGAGGACTTTATAGAACGATAAAAATGTCTTAATTTGGATGTTGGTTTTTGTTATTGTCAGCTGCCGTGGAGTAGGCCCCCGACTCATGGTGACCCCATGCAAAGAGGAACAAAATGCTGTGAGGTCCTTTGCTATCCCCATCCCATGATCAGTTGTGGTTCAGGCCATTGAGATCCATAGGGTTTTTACTGGTAGATTTTCAGAAGTAGATTGTCAGCTTTTTCTTCTTAGTCTGTCCTAGTCTGGACTGACAGGCGGTGGCTACACATGAGGTCATGAGGTGCATCAACCAGGAATCGAACCCAGGTCTCCTTCTTAGAAGGTGAGAATTCTACCACTGAGCCTTCATTGCCCTCGGGTAGTGGTTACACAAGAGTATGCATTTATCAAAATTCGTTAAATTGTATATTTGAGATCTGTGAATTTCACTATGTATAAAGTTGATCTAAATAAAAAAATGCTAGAATCACATTTAATAATAACATCAGGTGGAATTCATTGCACTTTTATCTGGAGGCTGCCCTGTTCTAGCTTTGTTATTTGATATTGTAATTTTCACTTATACGTCAATCTCTCCTCCTAATCAGTGAGCTTATTTATTCATATTTTATTCTGCCTCGCACAGACTATCCTTGGCACTGGCTCAAGGTAGGTGTTGCTGAACAAATGAATAAATGAAGGACATACTAAATAAAGTATTTAATATTTATTTACGAGTTGTTTAATATAATTTTAATCAGTGAGCAGTCCTCCACTATAGCCCATGAGGAAGCTTCTCACTGCTACTGAACAATAGCAAGTAAATTTTTCCAGGTCCCTGAAGGCACCTTAGGCTTTAAATGAGACAGTTTTGGGTCCCAATTCTAGGTGGGCTTCTTACTACTTATGAAGCCTTCAGTAAATCAGTTAACTTCTCTCATCCTGTTTTCTCATCTATCTAAATAGGGTTTATTAGGCTCTAACACAAAAGGTGTGAATGATTATAAGTAATAGAGAGAAAGCATTATCACACAGTAAGACTCATAAAATAAGCACGCCCTAAATATTAGCTTTATTCCCTCATCCTATGAACAAGGTGAAAGAGCCCTGATGGTGCAGTGGTTAAATACTCGGCTGCTAACTGAAAGGTCGGCAGTTCCAACCCACCAGCCCCTCTGTGGGAGAAAGATGTGGCAGTCGTAAGGCTTTACAGCCTTGGAAACCCTATGGAGCAGTTCTACTCTGTCTTATAGTGTAGCTATGAGTCGGAGTCGACACAACAGCAATGGGTTATGAGCAGTGTGAGCGCATTTCTCCTGCAGTCATCAAAACAATACAGTCTACTGTTTCTCTCAGCCTTTAAACCTGTGTGCAGATGCTCAGAGAGGTTAAATAATTCACCTCCTTTGCCTGCATAACTTAGAGTTACCAAGCTACCTCTCCCCAGTCCTCTGTTTTTAATTTGCTGTAAACTGGGTAAGTGGAAGTGTTAAAATTCCACACCTTTTGTGGCTGCTGTGCCAAAACTCTTTTTAAATCCACTAGAAACTTCCTCTTAGAGAGCTCTGCGACTCTCAGGATGTGACAACTGGATCAGACAGCTCCTTGTGGAATTCAGTTTTATGAGACTGCAGAATTATCTAAGGAGCTTCTCCCCTTCCACTTACTGCTTTACTGCCTACCTTACCCCAAAATGTAGTGTGTCAGTCATTACCGGCTCACTGCCTCATAGCGCATTCCATTAAAATAGCATAAACTACTGGGAGGCAAGCCAACACTTTATATGAGTTCTATTCCCTATGAACATCTTGTTTAAAAAAAAAAAAAAGGCAGTGTTTTTATTTATAGTAATAAAACTGAACTCTAAATTTTGAGAAGGTAGCTACATTTGAAATATCCAAGTCTCTGATGAGCTCTGATTTCTTTAGCATTTCACAGCTAAGCCTACAGATCACAAATGGGAAAAGCCCCTTAATTTTAGCTTTTATGAAACAATGCCTACCAACTCCTTTATACATGCAATGCACACACATTTAATGTGTGATATTTCAGGAAGAAAGATACGAAGTGGGAAACTAGGTAAGAAAATATTTAGATTTTCATACTTCAAGATAAATCAGTTTTTCCTGAGTCCTTCCATTCTCATTCCCATTGTCTAATTTAGATTAAAAAATTCACTAATTTAATTAAGCTAAAGGATTTAAATAAGAAAGATGACCTTTACTTAATGAAAAATGATATTTTACGGGACATGCTAGAGAGAGATCCTTATAGCTCAGATAACTGCAAAGCCCACAGTATCCTGTAAAGGTAAGTGGCCAGAAACAGTTATTTCCTGCACACGATGCTTTCACACGTATATTGAGTGAAACCAATCTCAGTCCAGCGCAACTGCAGCAATAGTCGGTACACTAGACAAGGACAACTGCATTGGCAGGGCAAAAGTAAGGCCAACAATCTCTGAAGGGCTGTGCCTGAAACTCCACCCAATACAGTTGCTCCATCTTTGAAAGCAATAAACTAGGCTCACATTCCTATTATATCCTCGATAATACTGAGTTATGGTTTCAGTTCTCCAAGAGGGATAGTACACGCCAATCTTAGAAGAACTTTCAACCAGATATTTCTATATATCTTTAATAAATAAAGATAATTCCTGTGTGTCTCTTTCTTGCAGATTAAAGAGCCTGACTAATATAACAATACCAGTGCTGGGGATAATGTATTTATTTTTATGCGTATAACAGAGTAATACAATAAAATGAAAGCTTATCATTGACATCATGTATCATATTTCTTACTTGCAGCTTTCCTTACCACTGCGAACATCTTCAAAAGGAATACAAGCTTGAAGGAATAAAAGGAATTAATTTAACAAAGCAGTTGACAGTGAAAATTCTATAACTGAGAGAAGAATACTAATTGCCGATAAATAAATGACCTAATTCATTCAGGCTACACGTAGGTTAAAAGCAGAGCTTTTATTTTAAAGTAAAAGGTTGGCAAATATCAAGTGTAAAATGAAAATTCTCCATAATTCAGACCACAAACCAATTCCAATCATTGCTGACTTTCCACAAACAAAAGCAAATAACCAGAGGATACAAATGTTACACAGCCAAAAAATAAAGAAAAACACAAAATTATCATCAAATTTCTTGAATACAGTCTTAGAAGGCAGTGTGGACCATATAAAAATCTCTATAAACCAAAACCCATTGCCATCAAGTTGATTCCAACTCATTGTGACCCTATGGGACAGAGTAGAACTGTCCTGTATGGTTTCAAAGGATGCAATCTTTATGACAGCAGACTGCCCCATCTTTCTCCCGAGGAGTGGCTGGCACATTTTAACTGCCAACATTTCAGTTAGCAGCCAAGTGCTTAACCACTGCACCACCGGGTCTCCTTATAAAGATCTGAAAATCCCATTGCCGTTGAGCCAAATTCCAGCTCACAGCGACCTATAGGACAGAGTAGAACTGCCCCATAGGGTTTTCAAGTCTGTAATCTTTACAGAAGCAGTCTGCTACATCTTTCCCCTACAGAGCGGCTGATGAGTTCAAACCTTCAAACTTTAGGTTAGCAGCCAAGCGCTTAATCCACTTGGACACCAGGGCTCCTTTGTGAGAAAAATAGAGAAGTCTAAATTTAAGGTATTTAGAGTATAATAGAGGCAGCTGTAAGTGCTGGTTCCCCACACTGATTATCTAAGAAAGGAGCTGTCCTTTCAAACTCTAAGGTCATGAAACATGATAAAGCTAAACTTAAAGAGTTTGCCCCTAAAATTCAGAGATCAAGATTCATTGGAATTTCGTCTTTCAAATGCAACATTTCATCAACATGGGTAAGATTCTTTTTAGCTCAGGGCTCAGGCTATGGAGATGGAAAATCTTGAGGATCACTCCTGGATCAGATTCCGCTGATGTCTACAATTGAATCAGTTGGTTGTATTCATGAATTATTATAAAACAATCTCTAGGTCAATATCCTTAGAATTTGTAAAATCTTAGAAGGGCAACAAGCTACAGAAATCACCCACTGATGACCTAAGATGGGAAACTAAATTACATGACTAGTTAGGGGAAAGATAACACTAAAACAAGGTTTACTGCCTCTTGGGGTAATGTTCTACTCCACTAAAATCTAATACAGAGAAAAACGTTTGTCTACTTGAAAGTTTCATTTGCCTTTCTTATATAGGTTCTTAGAACTTTTCACACATGAACACTGTTTTCCATGAAACTCTAGACTCTGTTTAGGTGTGATTTTTTAACATTTTTCTGCTTATTTCTAGTTACCTAAACAAAACAATAACTTTACTTGACTCTCTTTTTGGTTTATATTTCACACAGAATATGAAATTTCAGCCCTAAACTGTTCTTACAAAGAATACTTTGTTTTTACTTGAACCAAAATTGCATTTCTTAGGCATGTTCCAAATCATTGCTCCAAAATTACTTTAGAAACTCAAAATGCTATGTGTAGCCAAAAATAAATACAGTGAAACCTGTGAGAGCTGGACCTTGACAAAACTTCCTTGTTTTTCTGGGTCTGTCAAGTTTTCCACCTTTGACAAGGTGCAGCCCTACCACTCTTCTATTGCTCTCTATGAGTGGAAAACACTTGAGTTTTCCTTCTCTGACAGGTTTCTGCCTTACACAGGTTCTGGTTTTCACAGGTTTCACTATACTTTCTTCTTGTGGTAAGGGTACTTAGCTAAAGAACAAAGGAGATAATATGACAACCAGCTTGACAACATTTTATGCCAACCCAATTGTAAGTAAAGAATTTGAAGATATGCTCTTGCAATTTTAAGTAAAATGCATAAACCTTCCTTAACAAATTAATATTATTTTGGACTGGCAAGATAACACTGCGTATTAACCAGGACAATATTTCAGTCACTGGGAAAAACTAATTAAAATAGAGTTGTGTGGGAAAAGAGTCAATCCATAGAAAAAGGAAAGGAAATAGAACAACATGAAGTCTTATGATTTGTGTGATGAAAGTTTTATTTTCATATAAAGTGGGGAGAAAGTGAATAAAGACTCCAGGAGCCTAAAATCATCAATCGAACAAAGGATCTTTGACTGAAGCATCCGGGACAGACTCATGAGAAACGAGAAAGAAGGATACGCCAGAAGACAGAAATATATTTAACTAAAATCCTTATTTTCCCTTTGAAACAAGCCCTGTTTCTCCCTTATATATCTGTTTAATTTTGTCATTCCTCTCTGGGAGGAAAAAAACCAAGTGAAGGAAAAAAATGTACCAGAAAACTTCTTAGCAAATTTTAGGAAAGAAATTTACAGAGTCTGGGAATTGAGGGGAGGAATGCACAAATGGAATGGTAGCTGGGTTCAAAGAGGCTCAGTCAGCCTTTTTGATCATCTCCAGTAATGACTAATACCAGTCAACTGCTGGACCTGAAAAGCCTCTGGCCCTGCTGGGTAACCATCTGAGTATTGAACTATATGACCTTCCGTGATTCTCAAATACTGTAGTGGATCAATTGCATTTTAGCATTTGCACAGCTGGTTACTTGGTTAAATGTGGGCAATTCCCCAAATCCTCATTGGATTTTGGAATGTATCTTTTCACTTAAAGCAGACTGTAATGTGCTGCCTTGGAGAATGTATTTTTACCCAGGAATTAGTTTCCACAAACAAAACATCCCTCCTTGGAGAAGGCAGAAGGCAGTCTGGCTTCATTAGTCACAGCCCTAAATGTATACTATCTGACAATGGTTATTTTTAAACAGAGAAGCTATTGAGATTAATAAGAGAATAAAACGCTCAAAAAGAAGAAAAAAAAAGCCAAGGGTGATGAAAGTAACCCCCAAATGATTCAAAATATATTCTACCAATGTTGCCTGGATTTAAGCACAATTATAAAATAACTCTCTCAAAGAATTGGATCATGAAACGCTAGAAAAATCACATACACATTCTAAAGTACTTTAGTAGGATAGATTATGAGTCATGTTATTAATAAATGTTAATGAATAACATCTTACGCTAATCAGAGCTTTTAAGTCTTTTTATTTTAAAACTGCATTTTTTTTTCTTTTATCTGTGGATTTCTTCTTTCCGTCTAGTAAGGAAAAAAGCAATCTGGTCTTCCTCTTTTAGAAGGAAAAAGTGATAAGATTATCAAATCTATTTAATCAGACCAGCCCTCCATAGCTGCTCCCAACAGGAGGCCTCAAGGTTTTCTGCTTCTCCTATTTCACAGCTTGTTCTCTGCTCCAGTTCAACATCCACTTCCCCAGTGCAATACTTATGGATTCTTCTTCCTCTGCCACGTTAGGTTCTGAGCTTTTGCTTGGAGAAAATACTTGGAATGCTGCATTTGTTTAATTAAAACTTCAGGAAGAACTGTCTAGATGATGTTCATACTCAGCCTCTTTAAGTCTCAATTTATCCTTCTCTAAGTAGGAATGATCTTAAAATCTATTTCAAAAGGTGTTGTGAGAAGTAAGAGCAAATACAGGTAAAGTACATAGCACATCACCTGGCACAAAGAGATATTCCATCCATATTAGCTATTATTATTAAGTGGCCTATTAAAAGACAAAGAGGCACTTTAAAATCTTAAAAGGCATTTGGTGCTTAATCTTTCAAGGTAGAGAGGGAGAAAAGAACAATAGAAGAGGAGATAGAAAAAAATAACAAAGCCAGAAGAAACTTTAGTTCGCTTTACATCACTTCAATCCATTGCTTTGTATCTGCTTCATGATGTAATAAGCGCTAGAAGAATGTAAGTTTTGTTAATTCTCCATTCCGTCCATTTTGGGTTTCCTTTAAAAATATTCTATTTCAAACAATGATTACAGAAATATTCCATTTCTGAGCATAATAGGAATTGGCTAACTCTACAGTGTTTTTATTTGTTTATGCTTTGACACCTAAAATAGATGGTACATACAAAGAGGGAGTGGGAGGTGGTAGTCAAGAGTGGACTGCAAGTAATGAAAACCCATTACAGAACTAACAAAAATATACCTAAAATACTTCCCAAAAAATATCTGAAATGGATTGAGATAAATGCATCCATAAGTCCTTTGCATTTTTAGGTGCTCCAGAGTCTATTATTTCTTTAAGAGAATGAGTTTTTTTGAAAAAGCACGTATGGGTGCTGTGTACAGAGTTAAGAAAAATTTAAGTTGAAGAAGCCCTCCCTAGAGTCGTCAGTTATGAGCATTGCCAGTTACCCCTTTATGGACAGAATTGATTATTTTTGTTTGTCCAGGTTCTCTGGAAGGTCTCAAAGTTGTGACTCCTTTGTAAAAGAGGTAAGGAAAGAACAGACAGCAGGGAGGCAGGAACCTGCCTCAAGGGGTTAATGGGGATGTAGGAGATGGAAGGGAGCCGCTAGGTAGCTGGTACAGCTGGGGATCATTAATAGCAATCAAGGACCTCTATAAACAAATCAGCAGGAAATAGAGAGGCTGTACGTTTTCCTGGCTCGGTAGCAGGAGCCATCTGGACAGAGGGAATTTGGCGTAAAATCCTCAGAAGAGAACTTGGCTTTATTTATTTATTTCAAACCATTCCAGCATAGTAGGTCACTGAAGTAGATAAATTGACCCTGCTTATGCTCTAACAGATTAAATCACCATCACAAAATATAAGATCCTCAATGGATTATGACTAATTTAACAAAACAACATAGGAAGAATTTTATATATATGAGAGAAGTGAAGATAGTTTCAAGAGAAGCCAGGGAAAATTAAACAAAGAAAGGAAAGAGGAATAAAATTTTATTGGTTTGTTATATTTATATGTAAGTTTTCCAGAGTTTAAAAGAAGAAATCATTGGTTGTATAATAGCATTCAAGTCAGGGGAGCTGGTGGTCTTGGTCAAATCTGTCTGAAAACATCTTGACGTCTTGTAGGCAGTCCTGGGTATGGTAGCTGCTAATGAGGATGGAAGTAAAGGGCAGTCTAGAAAAACAGACTGAAAGATTTTTTCCTCCAGCAAAATGAATGACAAGTAGCAACATCATGATAAACTGAGAAAAGACTAAAGTTGTCAAGGACTTCATTTCACTTGGATCCACAATCAACACACACGGAAGCAGCAGTCAAGAAAAGAAACGACACATTGCACTGGGCAAATCTGCTGCAAAAGACCTCTTTAAAGTGTTAAAAAGCAAAGATGTCACCTTGAAGACAAAGATGTGCCTGGCCCAAGCCATGGAGTTTTCAATCACCTCATATGCGTGTGAAAGCTGAACAATGAATAAGGAAGACAGAAGAGTTTATGCCTTTGAATTGTGGTGTTGGCGAAGAATATTGAATATACCACGGACTGCCAAAAGAACAAACAGATCTGTCTTGAAAGAAGTATGGCCAGAGTGCTCCTTAGAAGCAAGGATGGTAAGACTTCATCTCACATACTTTGGACATGTTATCAGGAAGGATCAGCCCCTGGAGAAGGACATCATGCCTGGTAAAGTAGAGAGTTAGTGGAAAAGAGGAATACCCTCAATGAGATGGATTGACAGAGTGGCTGCAACAATCGACGTGAGGATGGTGCAGGACCAGGACCCGACACTGTTTCCTTCTGTTGTATATAGGGTCACTATGAGTCAGAACCAACTCGATAGCACCTAAAAACATCAACGGTCACTGTAGAGAGAACCACGTACAAGCAAATGATGGCTTTTTCTAAGAATCTTCCTCCTCTCTCCACACTCACAGAACTCCACCATCTCTGCCAAAAACCCAGACCAGACTCCAAACATTTTTTTCTTTTTTTAACTTGGCATTTGCTTTACTGCTCTATGGCTCACTTTGTTTCTATCTACAGAATACATCACCTCACGGTCAAGGGCATGAATAGGTAAATCTGCTGCGGGGGAAGGGAATTCTCCATCTATGAATTAACAGGGTTAGTTAGCCATCTCTCCTGACTTAGTTTTCTCTCTATTTCAGTTTTTAAATCATCAGCTGTTTGTATGACTGGCTCTTAAAAATTGAATCCAGTCAAAAATTCGACTTCAGAACTTAAATAGTAAACAGATAAATCTCCTAGAGAATTAAAACTAACTCAGGACCCTGCATTCAACATGACTTAGTATTTTCTGCTTCTGAAGACTATGAAAAACTGGATGTTAAAAAGTTGCTGTGAGACACATTCACTATTAGTATCAGCTGGGTAATTTGACCCTAAGGGATACTCAGAAAAACGTCTGATCCCATGGAGTTGAGCTTAAACAGCCAAAAATAGCTCTACTCTTCTGAGAGTTAGGCCTTACTTACATCCAAGTTACGGCATCCATATATAGCAATATATTGTGTAATTAAGAGTCAGATACACATAGGAAGGGTTACCAGTCCTATCATTTAGCAGCTGTGTAACCCAGGCAAGATTCATAACCTCTCTGAGATTCAATTTGCTCTTCTGCAAAAGGGAGAGAACAGTGTTTGTTGTTGGAAGATTTAGTGTTAACGTGTGCAAAGTCCTTAGCACAGTGCCAATCACAAAAACATGCTCCAAAAAGGTCGTCTCTTATTATGATTGCCACTCAGAAAATTTTATGACTTCCTTTCATTTTAGGCAGACTCACATTGACTTGTGCCCAGTTGTGAAATTATAAATAATTTGCCGTGAGTAGTTCTATCCGCCCTTTGTCATTGTTTTGAGTCAGATGCAGCATGTGCACACAATTCCCACCAAATGAAGGCAGAAACAATTTCTTGCTTTTGCTTTTCTCTCCTGGGCAGCAATTATAATTTGCTTGGAACATAGCTTATTATAAATCATCAAATACATTTCCCTATGGAGCCATTGCATACCACCTATCTAAATATTTTTTCTGCTGAGTTATTTATTCCTCAGAAAAGTAAAGAAAGCCATATGACAAAAAATAAAAGGAAAAAACCAAACCTGTTGCTGTGGAGTCGATTCCGACTCAGTAGAACTGCCCCATAGACCCCAAGAAGCAGCTGGTGGAATCAACTGCTGACCTTTTGGTTAGCAGCTGAGCTCTTAACCACTGGCGCCTCCAGGGCTCCATGACAAAGAATAGCACTTATTTATCCAAGGGTCTTACAAGAAATGATATGTGCACATTTAGTACGTTGACCCTCTGTTTACAGTGATAATAATTTCAGATACCACAGAGGTTTTAAACTAATTCTATGCCTTCCAAAAATTCTTAGTTTTCCCTTAAAAAAAGAGGGAGAGATTTGCAGTCAGCATAGGCTACAACTGAAGAAGGAAAAACTAGGTCATGTGTCCAGATGTCACATAATCATTTGCTTATTTTCAGTCATCAAATTAACAAACATTTACAGAATACTTAGAGTCTGCTCCAACGTGTGATGACCTTATAGATAACAGAATGAAACATTGCCTTGTAACCCTGCTGGTATTTGAAATGCTGGTGGCATAGCCTCTAGCATCATAGCAACATGTAAACCACCACAGTACGAGAAACTGACAGACAGTGGTGGAATACCATATTTACTTACCAAGAAGAAAATTGTTTTTATTATTATTATTTTGAATTGCTTAGACATTTCTCTTGTTTGTAGCCTTTTTTTTTTTTTTTTTGATTGGTGAATAATAATTCTGTCCTCTGAAAAGGAAAAAATGTATAAGAACAGGCTGAAATGTTTGCTTCCTCTGCCTATGGAGACAACTGTTTTAAAGATGAAAGTAGGACACAGTTTGGTCCCCTTAATTCCAATCCTTCCATCACGTGAATAATGGGGTCACTCAATATGCAGAAGATAACTTGACACCCATCACCTCTTATTTTACTTCCTTTCTCGTTATAAGCACCTATCAGGATTAATCTCTACCAGTACTATTCAACTCTGATTAGCTTATGGTTTGCTGCAAGCAAAGTCTAATGGAAATATGGTAGTTGGCTCTCTGTGGCAAACAAAATCTGGAAATAGTCTAGTCTATCACATGTTATGCAGTGCCTGCCTTATGTTTTAAGATGAAAGAACCCTACTTCTCATCACTTCATACAGCACCCCTCTTATCTAGCTCCCATATCTATTGGTAATGTGTAGTCAATGTTTCTTCTTGGTTGCCAAGGTCTCAAAGTCTCTTGTCAGAGTTCAAGTGTGGGTGGGAGGGAAAAGGGAAGGTGAGTTGGAAGATAGCATCATTAGTACCAGGCAGAACCCTAGATGGGGTTTCTGACAGCTCCCAAAGTTATCTTCATTTGGTGCGGCAAACCATCCCACTTCTTGGAATGAGACTCAGCTTGAATAGTTATACTTGTGAGAATCAAGTATAATTTGATGATATTTCTTTTTGAACCTCACTTTTTACTTTCAGCCAGTCCCTTGTTAGCTGAAATTCTCTAGGCTCTGTGTGTACCTCTCATATGTCTTTCCCTTTTGCTCATTGTCTTCCCAACCCATCACTCACAATACAGAGGGAGTTTCCAATATGTTTCTGCAATTAATCTTTGGAATATAGGTGTAACTATTCCAAGAGATAACTGTTCCCCAAAGTGCCATCTCTCTTCCTACAACTAGGATACTATCATTTCCCATCTATTAAAGTCATTTGGCTTCTTTGATAAGCTCTCCCAAGTCCCTAGGTGGCACAAATGGTTAACCACTCAACTACTAATCGAAAGATTGGTGGTTCGAACCCATCCATAGGTACCTCGGAAGTAAAGCCCGGTGATCTGCTTCTGAAAGATTACAGCCTTGAAATCCCTATGAAGCTCAGTTCTACTCTACACACAGAGGTTCACCATGAGTCAGAGCTGACTTGACTGCAATGGGTTATGTATTCATCCTAAGCAATTTAGGAGAATGGAATTGAAGCATATTTCACTTGCACTTGCCTCTATAAACTAGTACACCAAAAAAAAAACCAGTTGCCATCTAGTCGATTGTGACTCTTGGCCACTCCGTGTGTTTCAAAGAACTAGTAGACACAAGCAATCAAATGGGAATCCAGGAGTAGAGTGGAATCTGTGTATCAGTCTTAAAAAGTATTCTCACATCTATAACTTTGCTCATTTTTGTCAGTTATATGGCCTTAATGGCAAGTGGCTTTTGATACAAAATGACTTCTTAATCAATTACTGTATTTTTCTAAGATTTGGAAATGGATATTTTTGATAATTTATCAAATTATCTGACACTTATTACAGTATGAGAACTTGTTTTCAGAAATCTTCCTCAACAACAACAAAATACAGACAGAGGCCAGGAAAATGTTTGTCTAGATCCCTCCGCACCATGGAGTATAAATTTTCTTCTAGTCACTTCAGTTTAAACTTAATCCAGTTGGGTTTTTTCTCCTCTGCAATCTAAGAAATTAGAGTTACAAAAAAGTCACTATCATCTTTTTGTATCTATAAATGCATGTTTGTATTATTTCCACCAGACACCATACCCTAGTAACTGCCATAGCCAACACTTCCTTTTCACTACCAAAACTCTAGTTGTCTGCCAGCAAGACATTTCACCCTAACTCTCTAATGCCTAAAATGGTTTCCTGTAAACTTTCTGATTAAAGCAAAACTTTTATCTGTCCCATTTGAGTTCAAACTGATCTCCTCGGGGTTTCAACACCTAACTAACTTTATCTACTCTTTCCTCCATGATTTCTCCTCCCCCCACTAGCGTCCAGTCAATTCCAACTCATAGCAACCCCATAGGGTTTCTGAGGCTATAGTTTCTCTACTGAAGCAGACTGCCACATCTTTCTCCCACAGAGGGGTTGGTAGTTTTGAACAGCCAAACATTGGGTTAGCAGTCAACCACTTTAACCACTCCACCACCAAGGCTGCTTTCAGTTCTCCTCAGCAGCCCACAATCTCAGTCTTCCAAGTCTTCCTCCTTCCTCCTTAAAGCTTTCCATAGCTAATATGAAGAAGGTGGCACATTCCTTTTCTCCCAACTGCAACAAAATCTCCAGGAATTTCCTTCTACCTTCCCGCTACCCCAATTTTTTTATGTACTAACCCTCAACTTCTGCATGTGTAAATGATTTTTTAAACATAGTGCTACAGCTTGCATAAGGAGCCCTGGTGTGCAATGGTTAAGCTCTTGGCTGCTAACCGAAAGGTTGGCAGTTTGAACCCACTAGCTGCTCAGTGGGAGAAAAGACCTGATCATCTGTTCCTATAAAGATTTACAGCCTAGGAAACCCTGTTGAGCAGTTCTACTCTGTCTTATAGGGTTGTTATGAGTTGGAATCGATTCCACAGCAAACAACAACAAGGCTTGCATGATGCTTATTATATATCAGGCAATATTCTAGATACTTCATGTGTATTGATTTGTTTAATTTTCACAACCGTCCTATGAGGTAATTACATTAGCCCTATTTTACAGGGGAGGAAACTGAGGTGCATAGAAGTTAATTGCAAATCTCACATTAGTAACCGGAAAATCTGGATTTGAACGAAGTTACTATGGTTCCCAATTCATGGTCTTAAGCAGGACACTAATGTGCTCATTAGTGTTCAATATTTGTCCTCTTATTTATATTTTTAAAGCCTGTGTGTCTATGTTGTCTCTCCTAGTATACTATAAACTCTATTTTTTACAGGGACAATGCCAGTTTAGTTCACACACTTGATTTGCTTTATCTTTTTATTATTCATTAGGATTTGACACATCCTAGGGACTAACTAAATTGGAACATGACATAGAAAATGCTGGTGCATCAGAAAAAAAGACAAGGAAGAGATGAGAGAAATATGATAGAGTCATATAAATAATATATTTGCCAAAATTTTCTTTAGGAAATTAATTATTTCCTTTCAAAGTTGTCTATTGCCTCAAACCATTGCTGAAAGATTATATTAATATTCTAGCCCCTTCAAACAGATGACTTGCTTTGTCAGAGGTATTCACATTTTTTTTTAAAAAACCAAAATAATATCAAAAACTTAAAAAATGTATTGTTGTTTACAGTGTAGTTTTATATACATTATTTAACTATATCAGCAATGACCTCTTTCTTTCTCCTGATATTGCTAAGTAAAAGTGAAGTAAATATGAGAATAAATTCATAGAAAACATTTAATGCTAGCAAACGAAAGTAATTCCTCCTCATGGACTACACACATCTTCCCTTTGCTAAGAACTAAAAAGTCTATTTTATCTTACAAGAAATTTCATCTGCCATTGCAGCGGTACCATTTTGTGTCAATTCCTACTAAATAGGAATCAAAGAGATGAGAAAAGATTGCGAGCCAGCATCCGTTCAAGCAGGAAGTGTAAGCAGGGCTTTGAACCGGTTAATTCTGGTTTGACCCCCTGCTGAGAATTTGCATTTCCACCTCCAAATATACTGAATCAGAATCTACATTTTAATAAGATCCCTGGGTGATTCCCTTTCCACCTTAGATATACTAAATCAGAATCTACATTTTAACAAGATCCCCAGTTGACAGGGATCCTGTTAAAATGTAGATTCTGATTCAGTGTATCTGGGGTGAATGGCAAATTGTCAGCAGAGGGTCGAACTGGAATTAACTGGTTCCAGGCCCTGAGTGTAAATCAGATGCATTTCTATCTCAATTACCCCAAATTAACAATTAACACTATCTCTGTCTTTCACATACACACACAGAATAACAAATATAAAAAGATCAGTTTATTAATGTATAAAGTTCTTCTATTTATTTATAAATCAATAGATAATAGAAAATAAGTAGATGCTCTCTTATCTGCAAGCAAAGGTTCTAAAGTACTTCAAGAATGTTTCAAGTGTTTTACACACGTAACATAAATAAGCAAGTACCATCTCTAAACTGAGAAAAAGAGTTATTACTCTCCCTGAGCTTGAGACCAAATAGCTAAATAAAATATATATCAAACTTTGTGTCTGTATGATTTTCCTCACAGGAAGGGAATTGCTCAGCACATTTTTACCACCCAACCACACAGATGGCACACAATTACATTTAATTATGTTTAAGACAAAATCTATATTGTGGGCTCAAACAATCATTGTATAAAAAGTTTCAAGTAACATAAAGCTCATGCTAATTCACAAAATCAATTAGATTGATGCTTGAAGTCCACAAAGAAGTCACTGTAGCTGTTCTTCAGATGTTCCTTTGATTTATATTTTCGCTTCCTTCCCAAAAATCAGACCCTCATACTGGCAAGTTGAATTGAAAACCTGTCATAGAGTTGTCTGTAAATGATACTGTACCCAATGGCCAAGGCCAGACCCTAAATTTAATTTATGTAAAATGACAAATAAAACAGAATAAGTTCCAAACTTAATTAACATGGTGAACATTAAATGGATCCAATGGGTGACATATTTATAAAGTCTCATAATTTAACAGACATATTATGCAAATGCAGCATTTCTCTTTACATCACACACAGCACTAGTCATGAATGAGAGCTTGTGACAATTGATTTAAAACCTTTTTGAAACCGTGGGCGTGTTTTTCTCCACGGAGATACGTCATTGATGGTACTACACAGCTCCATGAATGAAGAGCCTAGACCAATGCCAGGCTAATAACAAGAACAGAGAAGCTAGTTCCTTGTATGTAACCAAACAGAGCCTGCTCAGTTTTTATTTCTCTGGGCTTGACACACAAACAAAAAAAACTTTTCCTGTCATTCAGTTTTTTTTTTTTTCTAGTTTGAGATATTTGCCAGGAGTCTGGGTTTTTTTGTTTTGTTTTGTTTTTAAAGGAATGCTGAAATATTTTCTGGCCTTTTGGAGACCAATGTCTTGTAATGCTTGTGTAAATCCTTGATAGCAAATTACCAAGGGTAACCAAGGCCAACGTTCCTTAAGTGGTGAGCCAGCTGCTACAATGGCAACAACTAATATTTGGGAGGTAATGGTGGGTAAGAATAAAGGGCACAAGCTCTGGAGCCAGACTGCCTGAGCCGAAGTACCTGTGCTAGCACTTTCTGTGACTTCTGTTAAATTTCTTAACCTTTCTGCACCTCAATTGCAAAAAAGGGATAATTATAGACTTGTTATGAGAATTAAATAGATTAATACGTATGTAAAACTCTTAGAAAATGTGTTAGTTATTATATTTATATTTCAAAATTTATGGCTACTCGAAGGACATTTTGATCTATTACACAGTAAATATTTTCTTTATTCCCAACAAAAAGCATAACTTCTTTTTTTTTTTTTTTGCCTTGGTCAAGTTGTGCTGCCTTTCCCTATGTTGTGTGTTGTCTTTCCCTTCACCAAAGTTGACACGTGTCTACTATCTAGTTAGTGATTTCCCTTCCCCCTCCCTCTGCACTCTTGTAACCATCAAAGAATTTTTTTCTGTGTGTAAACCTTTCCTTGAGTTCTTAAAATAGTGGTTTCATGTAGTATTTATCCTTTTGCGATTGACTTGTTTCACTCATCGTGATGCCCTCCAGATTCATCTATGTTGTGAGATGTTTCACGGATGCATCATTTTTCTTTATCTTTGGGTAGTATTCCATTGTATGTACCATAATTAATTTATCCATTCTGTTGATGGGCACTTAGATTATTTCCATCTTTTTGCAGTTGTGAATAGTGCTACAATGAACATGGGTGTGCATATGTCTATTCGTGTGACTGCTCTTATTTCTCTAGGATATATTCCTAGGAGTGGGATTGCTGGATCATATCGTACTTCTATTTCTATCTTTTTAAGGAGACATCACATTGTTTTCCATAGTGTTTGTAACATTTTACATTCCCACCAGCAGTGTATAAGAGTTCCAATCTCCTTGCAACCTCTCCAACATTTGTTATTTTCTGTTTTGTTTTGAATAGTGCCAGTATTGTCGGGATGAGATGGTATCTCATTGTAGTTTCAATTTGCATTTTCCTAATGGCTAATGATTGTGAGCATTTCCGCATACGTCTGTTAGCCACCTGAATGTCTTCTTTGGTGAAGTGTCTGTTCATATCCTTTGCCCATTTTTTAATTGGATAATTTGTCTTTTTGTTGTGAGGTGTTGAAGTATTTTACAGATTTCAGAGATTAGCCCCTTGTAAGATATATTGTAGCCAAATTTTTTTTCCCAGTCTGTAACCTCTTTTTACTCTTTGGGTGAAGTCTTTTGATGAGCATAAGTGTTTAATTTTTAGGAGCTCCAAGTTATCTAGTTTCTCTTCCGGTGTTTGTACATTGTTAGTTGTGGTTTATATTCTGTTTATGCCATGTATTAGGGCCCCTAGCATTGTCCCTATTTTTTATTTCATGATCTTTATCATTTTAGGTTTTATATGTCGGTCTTTGATCCATCTTGAGTTAGTTTTTTTGTGTATGGTGTGAGGTATAGATCATGTTTCATTTTTTTTACAGATGGACATCCAGTTTTACTGGCACCATTTTTTTAAAGAGACTGTCTTTTCCCCCATATAACAGACTTTGGCCCTTTGTCAACTATCAGCTGCTCATAGATGGATAGATTTATGTTTGGGTTCTCAGTTCTGTTCCACCGGTCTATGTGTCTGTTGTTGTAGCAGTAGCAGGCTCTTTTGATTACCGTGGCTATATAATAGGTTCTAAGATCAGGTAGTTTGAGGCCTAAAACATAGTTCCTTTATCTATACCACTGGTTCAAACTTGGCTGTGTATTAGAATCACTTGGGAAAATTTTAGAACTACTTATAATTGATGCATGCTACAGCATAGGCATTAGAAATTTTGAAAGCTCCCAAGATTATTCTATTGTGCAGCAAAGTTTGAGATCCACTAATCTGTGTTTCTTCTTACATAGATGGGCCATGTCTAGAAAATATAGTCAGAGTAAGGTTGCAGGTGGCTGATGCTAATTCCCAAAGTTCCCTATGCCCTACGACAGTGGTTCTTAGTTTTTAGTTTGCATCAGAAATACCTAAAAGGCTTGCTAAAATAAAGATTACTAGCCTACCCTTAGAGTTTCTGAATCAGTGTATCCAGGATGAGGCTCTAGGATTTACATTTCTAACAAGTTCCCGTAGAATGTTAATGCTGCAGGTCCAGGGACCAAAAGTTGGGGCAAGTGAGCCTATAGTAACTACCCTACCACCCACATCTGAAGTTTGATCTCACCAGTATACAAGCCCTAAATCCATTATAAATAAGAAATAACATTTGTTCTCCAAATCCCCCATTACAAATTACTACTGAAAAAGTTCAGACTAATTATATGTTCCACCACTAGTCTGTCAGTTTGTCATAATGTGCTGGCTTGCGTGTTGCTGTGATTCTGGAAGCTAGGCCACCAGTATTTCAAATACCAGCAGGGTCACCCATGGTGGACAGGTTTCAGCAGAGATTCCAGATTAAGATAGACTAGGAAGAAGGACTTGGTGATCTACTTCTAAAAAATTGGTCAGTGAAAACCTGAACATTGTCTGATATAGCGCAGGAAGGTGAGCCCCTTAGATTGGAAGTCACTCAAATACGACTAGGGAAGAGCTAGCTTCTCAATATAGAGTCGAACTTAATGACGTGAATGGAGTAAAGCTTTTGGGACCTTCATGTGCTGTTGTGGCACAACTCAAAATGAGAAGAAACAACTGAGAACACACATTAATAATCAGAAAGTGGAATGTATGAAGTATGAACCTAGAAAAATTGGAAAGTGTCAAAAATGAAATGGAACACAAAGATCGATATCCTAGGCATTAGTGAGCAGAAACGGACTGGTATTGGCCATTTTGAAGTGGACAATCGTGTGGTCTACTACGCCAGGAATGATAAAATGGAGAGGAATGGTGTCGCATTTATCGTCAAAAAGAACATTGCCAGATCTATCTTAAAGTGCAGTGCTGTCAGTGATAGGATAGTATCCCTTCCCCTACCAGGAAGACCAGTTAATATGACTATTATTCAAACGTACACACCAACCGCTAATGCCAAAAATGAAGAAATTGAATATTTTTACCATCTTCTGCAATCTGAAATTGATCCAAGATACAATCACGATGTGTTGATAATTACTTTGAAATGCAAAAGTTGGAAATAATAAAAGGAAAGATACTTGCAAAATATGGCCTTGGTGATAGAAATGATGCAGGAGATAGCATGATAGAATTTTGCAAGATCAACTACTTACACATGCAAATACCTTTTCAACAACGTAAACAGCAACTACACACGTGGACCTCACAGGATGGAATACACAGGAATCAAATCAGCAACATCTGTGGAAAGAGGCCATGGAGAACCTCACTATCAGAACAAGGACAGGGGCCAGCTGAGGAATAGACCATCAATTGCTCATATGCAAATTAAAGTTGAAGCTGAAGAAAATTAAATTAACTCTGTGACAGCCAAAGTACGACCTTGAGTATATTCCTCCTGAATGTAGAGACCATCTCAAGAACAGATTTGACTCTTGGAATGCTAATGATCAAAGACCAGATGAGTTGTAGGATGACATCAAGGGCATCATACATGAAGAAAGTAAAAGGTCATTAAAGATAGGAAAGAAAGAAAAGACCAAAGTGGATGTCAGAAGAGACTCTGAAACTTGCTCTTGAATGTAGAGTAGCTAAAGTGAACAGAAGAAATGATGAAGTAAAAGAGCTGAACAGAAGATTTCAAAGAGCAGCTGAAGAAGACAAAGTAAAATATTATAATGTAATGTGTAACGACCTCAAGTTAAAAAACCAAAAGGAAAGAACATGTTCAGCATTTCTCAAGCTGAAAGAAATGAAGAAAGAATTCAAGAATTATTGAAGGACTCTGTGGGCAAAATATTGAACGATGCAGGAAGCATCAAAATAAGATGGAAGAAATACAGAGTCACTCTGCCAAAACTAATTGGTTGACATTCAACCATTTCAGAAGTTAGCAAATTTCAAGAACCAATGGTACTGAAGAAAGACGTCCAAGCAGCACTGAAGGTATTGGTGAAAAACAAGGATCCAGGAATTGACAGAATACCATCTGAGATGTTTCAATAAACAGATGCAATGCTGGAAGTGCTTACTCGTCCATGCCAAGAAATTTAGAAGACAGCTACCTGGCAAACTGACTGGAAGAAATCCGTATTTGTGCCCATTCCAAAGAAAAGTAATCCAACAGAATGCAGAAATTATCAAACAATATCATTAACATCACACACAATAAAATTTTGCTGTAGATAACTCAAAAATGGTTTCAACAGTACATCGACAGGGAACTGCCAGAAATTCAAGTTGGATTCAGAAAAAGCTGTGGAATGAGGGTGTCTTAGTCATCTAGTGCTGCTATAACAGAAATACCACAAGTGAATGGCTTTAACAAATAAAAGTTTATTTTCTCAAAGTCTAGTAGATTAGAAGTCCAAATTCAGGGCATCAGCTCCAGGGGAAGGGTTTCTCTGTTGGCTCTGGAGGAAGGTCCTTGTCATCAATCTTCCCGTGGACTAGGAGCTCCTCTGCACAGGAACCCTGGGTCAAAAAAAATGCACTCTGCTCCCGGCACTGCTTTCTTGGTGGTATGAGGTCCCCAATTCTCTGCTTGCTTCCCTTTCCTTTTATCTCTTGTAAGATAAAAGGTGGGGCAGGCTACACCCCAGGGAAACTCCCTTTACATTTGATTAGGGATGTGACCTGAGCAAGGCTGTTACAACCCACCCTAATCCTCTTTAACCACAGGCAGAGATTATCATTTATAACACATAGGAAAATCACAAAATGGAAGACAACCACACAATACTGGGAATCATGGTCTAACCAAGTTGACACATATTTTTGGTGGACACAATTCAATCCATGATAGAAGGATATCATTGCTGATGTCAGATGTATATTGGCTGAAAGCAGAGAATACCAGAAGGATGTTTTCCTGTGTTTTGCTGACTATGCAAAGGCATTCAACTGTGTGGATCATAACAAATTATGTACAACATTGGGAAGAATGGGTATTCCACAACACTTAATTGTGCTCATGCAGAACCTGTACATAGACAAAGAGGCAGTCCTTTGAACAGAACAAGGGGATACTGCATGGTTCAACATCAGGATAAGTGTATCAGGACTTTATCCTCTCACCATACTTATTCAATCTGTAGGGTGAGCAAATAATACAAGAAGCTGGCCTATATGAAGAAGAACATGGCATCAGGATTGGAGGAAGACTCATTAACAATCTTTTAATATTCAGATGACACAATCTTGCTTGCTGAAAGCAAAGAGGACTTGAATTACTTACTGATGAAGATCATAGACTACAGCCTGCACCACGGATTACTCCTCAACATAAGGAAAATGAAAATCCTCACAACTAGACCAATAAGCAACGTCATGATAAATGGAGAAAATATTGAAGTTGTCAAGGATTTCATTTCATTTGGTCTGCAAACAACACCCATGGAAGCAGCAATCAAGAAATCAAAGGACGTATTGCATTGGGCAAATCTGCTGCAAAATACTTCTTTAAATGTTAAAAAACAAAAATCTCACTTCGAGGACTAAGGTGCATGTCTTAGTTATCTAGTGCTGCTGTAACAGAAATAACCACAAGTAGATGGCTTTAACAAAGACAATTTATTCTCTCACAGTCTAGGAGGCTAGAAGTCCAAATTTATGGTGCCAGCTCCAGGAAAAGGCTTTCTCTCTCTATCGACTCTGGGGGAAGGCCCTTGTCATTAATTTTCTCCAGTCAAGGAGCTTCTCAGCACAGGGAACCTGGGTCTGAAGGACGTGATATTCTCCTGGCTCTTGTTTCTTGGTGGCATGAAGTCCCCTTATCTCTCTGCTCCCTTCTCTCTTTTATATCTCAAAAGAGATTGTCTTAAAACACAACCTAATCTTGTAGATTGAGTCCTGCCTCATTAACGTAACTGCCACTAATCCCACCTCATTAACATCATAGAGGTAAGATTTACAACATGTAGGAAAATCACATCAGATGATGAAATACTTGACAATCACACAATACTGGGAATCATGGCCTAGTCAAGTTGACAGATATTTTGGAGGGACACAATTCAATCTATAACAGTGTACCTGACTTAATTCATGGTATTTTCAATTGCCTCATATGCATGCAAAAGCTGAAAAATGAATAAAGAAGACCTAAAAAGAATTGATGCATTTAAATTACAGTGTTGTCAAAGAATATTGAATATACCGTGGACTGCAAGAAAAATGAACACATCTATCTATGAAGAAGTATAGCCAGAATGCTTCTTAGAAGCGAGGATGGCGAGACTTCATCTCACGTACTTTGAACATGTTATCAGGAGTGACCTGTCCCTGGAGAAGGACATCATGCTTGGTAAAGTAGAGAGTCAGCCAAAAAGAGGAAGACCCTCAATGAGACAGATTGACACAGTGGCTGCAACAATGGGATCAAACAAAGCAATGATTGTGAGGATTGTGTAGGATGAGGCAGTGTTCTGTTGTCTATATGGTTGCTGTGAGTCGGAACCGACTCAGCGAAACCTAACAACAACAACAATTTTGTATTCATAGAAACAACAAGAAAAACTGAATGGTCCAAACTGTTTGTGTTTGATCATAATCAGTGACAAAGGTCTCAGTGTGTTTAGTCACTCAGTAGGAATAGCACTCAAAATGCCCAGTGATCACAATGGACTCGAGCACACCAACCATCAAGAAGATGGTGTAGAAACCAAGCAACATTTTGTGCTGTTGTACATGGGTTCACCATGAGTCAGAGCCAATGTAATGACAACTAATAACAATAATTATGAAGCTACTGTTCTTCTTTTCCAGGAATTTCCTTTATGTGGATAATAGAGCTCCATGTAATGGAGTCATTATAAAGCCACTAGGTTGTTCTGGTCTCTCCAAGAAAACAAATCTGTCCTGTGTTCCAGTCACAAATGCTCCTAATCTCAGCTGTAAATTTAATAATAAATCAAACTAGAGTGTTAATATGCCATGGAACTCAGGGATAATTTGCTGACATTGACTAATTTTTATATGCTTAATAATATAAACTCTAGATTATTTTTCCCAAGCTGCAAATGGACAGCATAACCAAGCATGTTAAGAAATTCATTTTCTCACAACCAAACACTTCATGGGATTTGATTTCTTGGTTTGGAGGTTTAGGGTCATGATTTCATGGGACGTACCAGTTAAGTGGTCTAATATCGTGTTTAGTGCTTCTGTTCTATCTCCTAGTTCGCTGCATAGTGCCTGAGGTCTTAAAAGTTTGCAAGTGGCCATCCAAGGTGCAATAATTGGTCTCCATTCTCCTGAAGCAACAGAGGAAGGAGGAGAGTCAGGAATAGAAGGAAGAAATGGAATATGTGGCTAATTGCTTCCATAAACAGCTGCCTCTTTTGCCACGAGGCCAGAAGAACTGGATGATTCCTGGCTACCATTACAGAATGTTTTGATCAAAGATTCTGTAGAAGAATCCTGATCAAAAGGGGGAAAATTCAGGACAGAATTTCAAATTCTCATGGAATCCAGAGTTTCTTGAGCCATGGAGGCTGAATGAATCCCAAAACTATTGCCCTGAGATAGTCTTTAAATCTTGAATCAAAAATATTCCCTGAAGTCTTCTAAAACCAAGCAATAGTTTAGGTTAACTGGTGAAGAATGTCTGCCTTGAGCATCGTGCTCTTTTTAGAACTTCAGCGATCTCTGAGTCCCCTGGGCTTTAAGTAGATCCCATAAGGTGCCCTGACCCATTCTGCTGGCCTTGGAGAGGGAACAAATTAACAAACAGGGAAAAAATAAGCTACCAGCTCCCCTAAGCCAGGGACTCAGGGATGGCACAGCTCCTTTGCCTAGGAACAGACATAAGGGGTCTGCAGACTTTGAGTGCCTTTCACCCCTGTATAGACTTGTTTGGACCCATCACAACAGCATAAGCCCTCACTACCACAGTACAACAGGGTAAACACTTGAAGTCTAACTTCAATTGTTTCAGCTGTGAAGTGGCAAATTTGTGACGTTTGACTCGGCTCTGCCCTTTAAGCAAGCGCCTTACATGTCCGCCTCAGGGTCTTGAGGACTGGTGTCTCCACTCACGCCACCTAGCCACCTGCTACAGGGGTCCAAGAATAAGTGGTGCCTCCCAGTCCTTACAGCCAACAGAGTAGGGTGCTCAGAGTCTGGCTGCAAAACTCACCTACCAACTCTCTCTAGGGAACAAGGACATGCTTTCCTTTCAGACACTCAGGGACAGCCATCAGCCCCCTGCCTTGCTCAACACATGACCCCTTACTGCATCCAGATACCTGTGCCTACACCAATCAACCATGCCTCTCTAAGACCATAGGTGAGAGCCTGCACCACACACTCTGTGACCAACTCCTGGACACCTGAGCTGAATCCACACAGGAAAATTTAACAGGCTCCTGGGCACATATACTTAGTTACAGACCTAACTACCTGGTGACAGGACTTTAGAGCTTCAAAGGTGCCAATAATCAAACTAGTGCACATGAACAGCCTATTTGGGCATAACAAAAGAAGAAGCTAGGATACACTAAACAAATATAAAATAAAATTTTAATTATTGATGGCTTGGAGACAACAGTCAATATCAGATCACATAAAGAAGTAGTCCACGATGGCTTCAGCAAGCTCCCAAAATAAAGAATCAATAAATTTACTGGAGGAAGAGAATTTCTTGGAATTACCAGAGGCAGAATACAAAAGATTAATACACAGAACTCTTCAAGAAATTAGAAAGGAAATTCTCAAAACATGGAGAAATCCAAAGAACATACAGACAAAGCAGTAGCAGAACTTAAAAAAGTTATTCAAGAGCATAATGACAAATTTAATAGGCTACAAGAATCCATAGAGAGACAGCTATCAGAAATCCAGAAGATTAACAGTAAAACGTCAGAATTAGACAACTCAATAGAAAGTCATAGGAGCAGAATTAAGGCAATGAAAGTCAGAATTAGTGACACTGAAGATAAAGCACTTGACACCACCTTATTTGAGGAAAAATCAGATAAAAGAATTAAAAAGAATGAAGAAACTCCAAGAGTTATGTGGGACTCTATCAAGAGAAATAACCTACCATTGATTGGAGTACCAGAAGAGGGGAGGGGATAACAGAAAATACAGAGAGAACTACTGAAGATTTTTTGACAGAAAACTTCCCTGATACCATGAAAGATGACAAGATATATACCCAAGATGCTTATCGAACCCCACATAAGGTAGATCCCAAAAGAAAGTCACCAAGACATATTATAATCAAACTTGCCAAAACCAAAAATAAAGAGAGAAATTTAAGAGCAGCTATGGATAAAAGAAAAGTCATCTACAACGGAGAGCCAATTAGAATAAGCTCAGACTACTCAGCAGAAACCATGAAGGCAAGAAGTCAATGGGATGACATATATAAAGCCTTGAAGGAAAAAAACTGCCAGCCAAGAATTATATATCTAGCAAAACTGTCTCTCAAATATGATGGAGAAATTAGGGCATTTCCAGATAAACAGAAGTTTAGGGAATTTGTGAAAACCAAACCAAAATTACGAGAAATACCAAAGGGAGTCCTCTGGTTAAAAAATCAATAACATCAGATAACAACGCAAGACTAGAACACAGGACAGAGCAGCTAGATATCAACCCAGATAGGGAAGTCACAATGATACATCAAAGATAAGACATTGAAAATAGGGAAACAGAGAAATCTATATGTAAAAAATGACAACATTAAAACAAAAAAGATGGACTTAAAAAATGTAGACATGGATTTTTCATATGGAGGGGAACTCAAGGCAATATAAAGAAATAAAAGACTGGTATAAACTTACAAAAATACCTGTAAATACTAAGGTAACCACAAAGGAAACTAACAATCCTACAATTAAAAATAAAAAACTAGAAAAATATAAAGACTCAGCAAAGACAAAATCAACAACAACGAAAAAGTTGAAAAGAAAATACATAAGTAAAAATGACTCATCACAAAAAATTAAGGGGAATAAAGAAACCTGTGAACAACACACAAAAAAAGACATCAAAATAACAGCACTAAATTCATACCTATCAATAATTACACTGAATGTAAACTGACTAAATGCACCAATAAAGAGACAGAGAGTGGCAGATTGGATAAAAAAGCACAATCCGTCTATATGCTGCCTACAAGAGACACACCTTAGACTTAAAGGCACAAACAAGCTAAAACTCAAAGGATGGAAAAATATATATCAAGCAAACAACACTCAAAAAAGAGCAGGAATGGCAATATTAATCTCTCACAAAATAGACTTGAAAGGAAAATCCACCAAAAAGGATAAGGAAGGACAATATATAATGAATAAAGGGTCAATACACACCAGGAGGACATAACTATAATAAATATTTACGCACCCAACGACAGAGATCCAAAATACATAAAACAAACTCTAACAGCTCTGAAGAAGAGATAGACACCTCCACGATAGCAGTAGGAGAGTTCAACACTCCACTTTCAGTGAAGGACAGAACATCCAGAAAGAGACTCAACAAAGACACGGAAGAGCTAAATGCTACAATCAACCAACTTGATCTCATAGACATATACAGAACACTCCACCCAACAGCAGCCAAGTATACTTTCTTTTCCAACACACATGGAACATTCTCCAGAATAGACCACATATTAGGCCATAAAGCAAGCCTTAACAAAATCCAAAACACCGAAATATTACAAAATAACTCTTCTGACCATAAAGCCATAAAAGTGGAAATTAACAACAAAAAAAGCAAGGAAAAAAAAATCAAACACATGGAAACTGAACAACACCTTGCTCAAAAACTATTGGGTTATAGAAGAAATTAAGAATGGAATAAAGAAATACATAGAATCAAACAAGAATGAAAACACATCCTACCAGAACCTTTGGGACACAGCAAAAGCAGTGCTCAGAGGTCAGCTTGTAGCAATAAATGAACACATCCAAAAAGCTGAAAGGGCCATAATCAAAACATTAACCTTACAACTGGAACTATAAAGAGAGCAGCAAAAGAAGCCCTCAGGTGCAAGAAGAAAGGAAATAATAAGGATTAGGGCAGAATTAAATGAAAGAGAGAATAGAAAAAAATTGAAAGAGTTAACAAGACCAAAAGCTGGTTCTTTGAAAAGATCAACAAAATTGATAAACCATTGACCAAACTGACAAAAGAAAAACAGGAGAGGATGCAGATAACCTGTATAAGAAATGAGATGGATGATAATGTAACAGACCCAACTGAAATAAAAAGAATCATAACAGAATACTATGAAAAATTGTACTCTAACAAATTTGAAAACCTAGAGGAAATGGACAAATTTCTAGAAACTCACTACCTACCTAAACTAACACAAATAGAGGTAGAACAACTAAATAAACCCATAAGAAAAGAAGAAATTGCAAAGGTAATTAAGAAAACTCCCAACAAAAAAAAGCCCTGGCCTAGATGGCTTCACTGGAGAATTCTATCAAACTTTCAGAGAAGAGTTAACAGCACTTCTACTAAAGATATTTCAGAACATAGAAAAGGGTGGAATACTCCCAAACTCATTCTATGAAGCCAGCATAACCCTGATACCAAAATCAGGTAAAGACACCACAAAAAAAGAAAATTACAGACCAATATCCCTCATGAACATTGACACAAAAATCCTCAACAAAATTCTAGCCAATAGAATTCAGCAACGTATCAAAAAAATAATTCTCCATGATCAAGTGGGATTGATACCAGGTATGCAGGGATGGTTCAACATTAGAAAAACAATCAACATAATCCATCACATAAATAAAACAAAAGACAAGAACCACATGATCTTATCAATCAATGCAAAAAAGGCATTTGACAAGTCCAGCACCCATTCCTGATAAAAACTCTCAACAAAATAGGAATAGAAGGGAAATTCCTCAATATAATTAAGGGCATTTATACAAAGCCAACAGCCAGCATCATCCGAAATGGAGAGACTTTGAAAGCATTCCCCTTGAGAATGGGAACCAGACAAGGATGCCCTCTATCACCACTCTTATTCAACATTGTGCTGGAGGTCCTAGCCAGAGGAATTAGGCAAGAAAAAGAAAGAAAGGGCATCCAAATTGGTAGGGAAGAAGTCAAAGTATCTCTATTTGCAGATTATATGATCTTATACACAGAAAACCCCAAAGAATCCACAAGAAAACTACTGGAACTAATAGAAGATTTCGGCAAAGTTTCAGGATACAAGCTAAACATACAAAAATCAGTTGGATTCCCCAAGGGCGGGGCAAGATGGCGCTCTAGGCAGAAGCACCACGCCGTCCCTCCACAGCAAAAATCCGAAAAACTAAGCCTAACAGAGAATCAACAATCCTGAAACCCTAGAACACCAAATGAAGAGATAAAGAACTCAGCCAAACATGAAACGGAGTGAGAATACTAAAAGAGAACAGAGAGCGAGGAGAGACCCATGCAGAGATTCCTTACCAGCTAACGCAGCGCGGATCCACCATCTTGGATTCCTATCGGAGACCAGCGAACAGGAGAGCAGCCTTGCAGAGCATCCAGTGGGAGACAGAACGACGGGTAAACTGCGGTGCGCACTTTCCCACCCCCCACCCCTCTCCCCCTCGGCTGGGGCTCCCCTGCTTTCTGTGGCCAGGGTCCCTGGGCTGGGGGGCGCCGGTGCTTGGATTCCACGCACCCGGGCTGGCGGCTTTCTGAGAGCTGTTTGCTGGACGCTGGCGAAACTTTTTCTGCCGCCTCCCCCTCTTTTTGCCTGGGTGCCTGGTTCCGAGTGCCATCTTTGCTCTCTCCTGAGGGGCTGTGGGGCTGTGTTCGGGCGTGGGGCTGCTTCCAGGTCTGGGCTGCCGTGCTGGTGAGATCCCGGGGCCTTTGTTCATTCACCCCTCTGCTTTCCGTGGTCAGGGTCCCTGGGCTGGGGGGCGCCGGTGCTTGGATTCTGCGCGCCCGGGCTGGCGGCTTTCTGAGAGCCGTTTGCTGGCTGCTGGTGAACCTTTTTCTGCTGCCTCCCCCTCTTTTTGCCTGGGTGCCTGGTTCCGAGTGCCATCTTTGCTCTCTCCTGCGGGGCTGTGGGGCTGCATTCGGGCATGTGGCTGCTTCCAGGTCTGGGCTGCCATGTTGGTGAGATCCTGGGGCCTTTGTTCATTTGCCCCTCTGCTTCCCGTGGCCAGGGTCTCTTAATCCCGAGACTGCCAGCTTCTTGGAATTCGCGCCCCTGAGTGGGGGCTCTCTGGGTCCCATTTGTTGGCACTGACTGCTGGTGTTGCTTTTTTTTTTTTTTCTTTTTTTAATTTTATTTTTCTTACTTTTTTGATTAGTTTTGTCATCTTTTCCCTCTTTTTCCCTTTTGTCTTTCTTCATTGCTTAATTTCTCGTCTCTCTATCTCTTCCTTCTCTTTCTGATCCCTGAATACCAGGCGATGTATGCCTCTGTACCTTCTGGCCAGGCTGTGCTGTGAAAACTGAGACCGACTCCCCCAGACCTCATAGCTGCATCAGTGGGATCCCTGGGAACTTTGCAGTTCTTTAACTTTTCTGATTTTTATTTGTTCATTCTTTCCTTTTCTTTCTCTTCCCCCTTCTGGTTTCCTCCATCCCATAGTCTCTCATCTGTACATTCCAATGACAAGCTCCCCTAGCATTCTTTTATGTTTGTATGCTTTTTGCTCCTGCTCCTCTCTCCTCTCTCCCATATCCAGCTTAGCTTCACACATAACCATCTTCCCGCTGCACCCTAACTACCTGCACCGTGCACTAGACATCACACCACCAAGCTGTGCAGGCACGCCCTATTGGAACCTGCCCAGCACTGACTACCGACCATCCTGGTGGCTGCGGTGAGTGCCACAAACAACCCGTCCCAGTGGCTCCTCCACAGCTAGATCTGCCCAGCTGTACCACAAGGACGAAACAAACAAACAAAAAAAAAGATCTACAATCAATAAACCAGAGAAATATCTACTGAATGCCCCGAAAACAGCAAACAATATCAAAACATTTACAAAAACAAGACAAGATGGCTCCAATAGGCGTCCAAATTAAAACACCAGATAACTCTCCTGTGGAAGGAAATGCACTAGAAGTACCTGATAGGGAACTTAAATCACTAATACTCAGAATTTTCCAAGAACTGAGGCAAAAAGCTGACAAACATGAGGAAAAAATAGACAAATATATGGAAAATACAGACAAAAAATTAGAAGCATTCAGGAAGATGATGCAGGAACAAAATGCCAAAATAAATTCTCAACTCGAAATTATACAAAAACAACAGTTAGAAATCCAAAAGATAAACAACAATATTTCAGAAATGGACGGTGTCATAGAAGGGCTGAGAAGTAGATTTGAAACCATGGAAGACAGGATCAGTGGAACTGAAGACAAACACTTGGATACAACTTTGTTTCAGGAAAACTCAGAAAAAAGAACAAAGAAAAATGAAGAGACCCTGAGAGTTATGTGGGACACAATTAAAAGCAAAAACTTACGAGTGATTGGCATACCAGAACAGGAGGAGAAAACAGAAAACACAGAGAGGATCATTGACGAACTGCTGACAGAAAACTTTCCCAATATCATGAAAAATGAAAAGCTGGCCATCCAAGAAGCTCAACGAACCCCATATAGAAGAGACCCCAAAAGAAAATCACCAAGACATATCATATTCACACTCACTAAAACTAAAGACAAACAAAGAATCCTGAGAGCAGCTCGTGAAAAACAAGAAGTCACATACAGAGGAGAAACAATAAGACTAAGCTCAGATTATTCGGCAGAAACCATGCAGGCAAGAAGGCAATGGGATGACATATATAAAATCTTGAAAGAAAAAAATTGTCAGCCAAGAATAATATATCCTGCAAAACTCTCATTCACATTTGTTGGTGAAATTAGGTCATTTCCAGATAAACAGAAACTAAAGGAATATGCAAAAGTCAAACCAAACTTACAAGAATTATTAAAGGGAGTTCTTCGATCTGAGGACAAACAGCTTCAGCCCTCAGGCAGGACCTAGGACCTAGGACGCAGGTTCACATGAACCAGATACCATTCTAGGAACTGAACTACAGAGGACTTTCCAAAAACAAAAGAAATACAACAGGGAATCAGAGGAATCAATCAAAGGATGACAACAACACCAAAACAATGAAAGAGGGAACAAACGGCATAGGTATAGAACCTTCTAAAGGAGAGGAAGGCAAGGCGATACCAAGTAAGCGTAGACTACTTCAAAATTATAAACATAAGGGTAAAATTCATGGTAACCACAAAAAAAGTTAACAAACCAACTCATAAAAATAAAGACGAAAAACATAAAGTCTCAACAAAAACAAAAGAAATGAACACAAAATCCACAAACAAAAGTAACTCAGCACAAGAGAGTAAGAAGAACAAAGAAAACTTCAGCATCACAAAAAAAAGCACTACAAAATGACAGCAACAAACTTCCATCTATCAATAATTACACTGAACATATATGGACTCAATGCACCCATAAAGAGATGGAGAGTGGCAGAATGGATAAGAAAACAGGATCCATCAATATGCTGTCTACAAGAGACACACCTTAGAAACAAAGATGTGAATTTATTAAAAATCAAAGGTTGGAAAAAAATATATCAAGCTAACAACTATCAAAAAAGAGCAGGAGTGGCAATTCTAATCTCAGATAAAATAGACTTGAAAACAAAATCTACCATAAAAGACAAAGAAGGACACTATATAATGATTAAGGGGATGATCCATCATGAAGACATAACCATAATAAATATCTATGCACCCAATGACAGGGCTCAAAAATACATAAAAATAACTCTAACAGCACTGAAAAGAGAAATTGACAGTTCCACAATAATAGTAGGAGACTTCAACACACCACTCCCAGTAAAGGACAGAACAACTAAAAAGAAACTCAGCAAAGATACAGAAGACCTAAAGGACACAATCAGCCAACTGGACCTCATAGACATATATAGAACAATCCATCCAACCACTGCAAAGTACACATTCTTTTCCAATGCACATGGAACGTTCTCCAGAATAGACCACATCTTAGGCCACAGAGCAATCCTCAACAAGATCCAAAATGCTGAGATAATTCAAAGTATCTTCTCTGACCACAATGCCATCAAGGTAGAAATTAACACTAGAAAGAGCAAGCAAAAAAAATCAAACACATGGAAACTGAATAATAATCTGCTTACACATCAATGGGTAATAGAAGAAATCAGAGATGGAATTAAAAAATTCCTAGAATCAAATGAAAATGAAAACACATCATACCAAACCCTTTGGGATACAGCAAAGGCAGTCCTCAGAGGACAATTTATAGCAATAGATGCACATATCAAAAAAGAAGAAAGGGACAAAATCAAAACATTAACTACAGAACTCAAACAAATAGAAAGAGAACAACAAAAAAAGCCTACAACCACCGGAAGAAAGGAAATAGTAAAGATCAGAGCAGAAATAAATGAAATAGAGAACAGAAAAACAATAGAAAGAATCAACAAAACCAAAAGTTGGTTCTTTGAAAGAATCAACAAAATCGACAAACCACTGGCCAGACTGACAAAAGAAAAACAGCAGAGGGCACAAATAACCCAAATAAGAAATGAAATGGGGGACATTACAACAGACCCAACCAAAATAAAAAGGATTCTAACAGAATATTATGAAAAACTATATTCCAACAAATTTGAAAACCTAGAGGAAATGGATAAATTTCTAGAAACATACGGCCTACCCAAACTACAACAAAGTGATATTGAAAATCTGAACAAACCCATAACAAGAGAAGAGATTGAAAAGGTAATAAAAAAACTCCCAACCAAAAAAAGCCCTGGCCCAGATGGCTTCACTGGAGAATTCTACAAAACATTTACTGAAGAGCTTGTACCAGTTCTACTCAAGCTATTTCAGAGCATAGAAGAGGAAGCAACACTTCCAAATTCATTCTATGAAGCCAGCATAACGTTGATACCAAAACCAGGCAAAGACATCACAAAAAAAGAAAATTACAGACCAATATCTCTCATGAATATAGATGCAAAAATTCTGAACAAAATTCTAGCCAATAGAATTCAGTATCATATCAAAAAAATAATACACCACGACCAAGTAGGATTCATACCAGGTATGCAGGGATGGTTTAACATTAGAAAATCCATCAACGTAATCCACCACATAAATAAAAGGAAAGAAAAAAATCACATGATCATCTCAATTGACGCAGAAAAGGCATTTGACAAAGTCCAACACCCATTCCTGATAAAAGCTCTCAATAAAATAGGTATAGAAGGGAAATTTCTCAACATAATAAAGGGCATCTATGCAAAACCAACAGCCAACATCATTCTTAATGGAGAGAGGCTGCAAACATTCCCCTTCAGAACAGGAAAAAGACAAGGATGCCCTTTATCACCACTCCTATTTAACATCGTGCTGGAAGTTCTAGCTAGAGCAATAAGGCAAGAGAAAGAAATAAAGGGCTTCCAAATTGGTAAAGAAGAAGTTAAACTCTCCCTGTTTGCAGATGATATGATACTATGCATAGAAAACCCTAAAGACTCCACGAGAAATCTACTGGAACTAATAGAAAGATTCAGCAGAGTAGCAGGATACAAGATAAACATTCAAAAATCAGTTGGATTTCTACACACCAGTAAAGAGAACGATGAAAAGGAGATCAGGAAATCAATACCATTTTCAATAGCCCCTAAAAAGATAAAATACTTAGGAATAAATCTGACCAGGAATGTAAAAGACCTATACAAAGAAAACTACAAAACACTGCTGCATGAAACCCAAAGGGATCTGCATAAATGGAAAAACATACCATGCTCATGGATAGGCAGACTCAACATTGTGAAAATGGCAATTCTACCTAAAGCAATTTACAAATACAATGCAATCGCGATACAAATACCAACAACATTCTTCAAAGAGATGGAAAAACTAATTATTAACTTTATATGGAAAGGGAAGAAACCCCGAATAAGTAAAGCACTACTGAAGAAGAAGAATAAAGTTGGAGGACTCACACTACCTGACTTCAGAACCTACTATACAGCTACAGTACTCAAAACAGCCTGGTACTGGTACAACAACAGAGACATTGACCAATGGAACAGAATTGAGAACCCAGATGTAAATCCATCCACCTACGGTCACTTGATCTTTGACAAGGGCCCAAAATACATCAAATGGGGAAAAGACAGTCTTTTTAACAAATGGTGCTGGCAAAACTGGATATCCATTTGTAGAAAAATGAAACAGGACCCATACCTCACACCATACACAAAAACTACTTCAAAATGGATCAAAGACCTGAATATAAAGCCTCAAACTATAAAATTCATAGAAGAAAAAATAGGACCAACACTTCAGGCCTTAATACATGGCATTAACAGGATACAAACCATAAACATCAACACAAAAAACCCAACAGATAAACTAGATAACTGGGATCTTCCAAAAATCAAACATCTATGCTCTTCAAAAGACTTCACCAAAAGAGTCAAAAAAGAATCTACAGACTAGGAAAAAAATTTTGGACAGTACAAGTTAGACAAAGGTCTAATCTCCATAATCTACAAGAAAATCCAACACTTCTACAACAAAAAGACAAAGAGTCCTATCAAAAAATGTGCAAAGGAAATGAACAGACACTTCACCAAGGAAGACATTCAAATGGCCAACAGACACATGAGGAAATGCTCGCGATCACTAGCCATTAGAGAAATGCAAATTAAAACCACAATGAGATACCATCTCACCCCGGCATTACTGGCACGAATCAAAAATACCGGAAATAACAAATGTTGGAGGGGCTGCGGGGAGATGGGAACTCTTATACACTGCTGGTGGGAATGCAAAATGATACAACCATTTTGGAAAATGTTATGGCGTTCGTTTCCTCAGAAAGCTAGAAATAGACATACCATTCGACCCAGAAATCCCACTCCTAGGAATATATCCTAGAGAAATAAGAGTCATCGTTTGAATAGACATATGCACACCTATGTTCATGGCAGCTTTGTTCACAATAGCAAAACGGTGGAAACAACCTCAATGTCCATCAACAGATGAATGGATAAACAAACTATGGTACATACACACAATGGAGTACTATGCAACGAGAAAGAACAACAATGAATCTGTGAACCATCTCATAACATGGATGAAACTGGAGGACATTATGCTGAGTGAAATAAGTCAATCACAAAAGGACAAATATTGTATGAGACCTCTATTGTAAAAACCCATGAAAAAATTCACATGCAAAATGTAACAATCCTTGTTGGTTACCTGGGATGGGAGGGGAGGGGGGGGAAATACTAAATAGGTAATAGATAAGTGGTAACTTGGGTGAGAGGTGAGATAGTACACAGTACAGGGGAAACTAACACAACCTGCACAAGGAAAGGTCATGGAGGCCCTATAGACACATCCAAACCCCCCGAGGGACTGAGTTGTTGGACGGGGGGCTCTGGGGACCATGATCTTGGGGAACATCTAGCTCAATTGGCATGACACTACTTATAAAGATAACACTGTACATTCTACCTTGGTGAGTAGTGTCTGGGGTCTTAAAAGCCTGTGAGCGGCCATCTAAGATACTCCACTGGTCTCATCCCTTCGGGAGCAAGGGAGAATGAAGAGAACAGGATTCAACGAAAAGATTAGTCCAAAGGACTGATTGTCCACAGCTACCAAGGCCTCCACCGGACTGAGTCCAGTACAGCTAGATGGTGCCCGGCTACCACCACTGACTGCTCTGACCAGGATCACAACAGAGGGTTCTGGACAGAGCTGGAGAAGGATGTAGAGCACAATTTTAACTCCCCAAAAAAAAAAAAAAAAAAAAAAGACCAGAAAGAATACTGGAGAAACCTCAAAAGTGTGGCCCCCAGACACCTTTTCAGCTCAGAGGTGAAGTTACCTTCGAGGTTCGATGTTAAGCCTGGGAGTGGACAGCCCAGTAAAACTAAATGGGACTAACGAGGTACAGGAGTCCGGTGACAAGGCCAGAAGGCAGAGGGGGAGTAGGAAACTGATGATAAGGAACACAAATTGAATAAGGACACTGTCGATGTATTGTGAGATTGTTGACCACTGCTATAGGGCAACATCTGTAGTAACTATTAAATGGCAGGCTGTTTTATCCTGTAAGCCTTCATCTTGGGCGAGAATGGCAGCACAATTGGAAGAGCGTAGTCAATATCACTTAAATGTGTAAGCAAAAAGTTTTGAAATGGTGTTAAAATAAAATAAAATAAAAAATCCAAATGAGACTAAAGAGGTACAGTAGTCCAGTGACAAGGGCCAGAAGACAGAAGGGGACAAGGAAGTCCCCTGGTGATCGGGAACACAAGGTGGAGTAAGGATATTCTAGATGTGCTGTGAGATTGTTAACCATTGTCATAGGGCAACATGTGTAGTAACTGTTAAATGAAAAACTGTTTTGCTCTGTAAGCCTTCATCTTAAGTGAGAATAACAGCACAGTTGGAAGAGCGTAGTCAAGGTCACTGAACTGTGAATGTAGAAATTTTTGAAATGGTGTATCTTTGGCTATCTGTATTTTCATCAAAAAATAAAAATAAAAAAAAAAAAAGGTTGAGAATTTAGAGGCTTAATATGTTGTGGGGTTGTTAACCAATGTCATAGAACAACATGTGTACTACTATTTCATGAGAAACTATTTGCTATGTAAGCTTTCACCTGAAGTACAATAAAATATAAAAAAATATATATATATATTTAATTTAAATTTAAAAAAAAAAATCAGTTGGATTCCTTTACACCAACAAAGAGAACCTCTAAGAGGAAATTAGCAAATCAATACCATTTACAATAGCCCTCCAAAAGATAAAATACTTAGGAATAAATCTAACCTGAGACGTAAAATATCTGTACAATGAAAACTACAAGACACTACAGCAAGAAACCAAAAGAGACCTGCATAAGTGGAAAAACATACCTTGCTCATGGATAGGTAGACTCAACATAGTGAAAATGTCAATTCTACTCAAAGTGATCTACAGATACAATACACTTCCTATCCAAATTCCACCAGCATTTTTTAATCTGACAGAGAAACAAATCTCCCATTTCATGTGGAAAGAGAAGAGGCCCCGAATAAACAAAGCATTACTCAAGAAGAAGAACAAAGTGGGAGGCCTCACACTACCTGATTTTATTACCTATTATACTGCCACAGTAGTCAAAATGCCCTGGTACTGGTACAAGAACAAATACATAGACCAAGGGAACAGATATGAGGATCCAGACATAAACTCATCCTCCTATGAGCAGCTGATATTTGACAAAGGCCCAAAGTCCGTTAATTGGGGAAAAGACAGTCTCTTTAACAAATGGTGCTGGCATAACTGGATATCCATCTGCAAAAAACTGAAACAAGACCCATACCTCACACCATGCACAAAAACTAACTCAAAATGGATCAAAGACTTAAATATAAAATCAAAAACAATAAAGATCATGGAAGAAAAAGTAGGGACAGTGATAGGATCCCTAATACATGGCATAAACACAATACAAACCATAAGTAACAATGCACAAGCCCCAGAAGAGAGACTCTATAAATGGGAGCTCCTAAAAATCAGACACTTACGCTCATCAAAAGACTTCACTAAAAGAATAAAAAGACAATCTACAGACTGGGAAAAAATTTTTGGTTACGACAAATCCGATCAGCATCTAATCTCTAAAATCTACAAGATATGGCAAAATCTCAAAAACGAAAAGACAAATAACCCAATTAAAAAATTGGCAAAGGATATGAACCGGCATTTCTCCAAAGAAGATATTCAGGAGCCTAACAGACACATGAAGAAATTCTCACCATCATCAGCCATTAGAGAAATGCAGATCAAAACTACAATGAGCTATCATCTCACCCCAACAAGGTTAGCACAAAATAAACACAAAATAAAGAATGCTGGAGAGGTTGTGGAGAGACTGGAACACTCATACTCTGTTGGTGGGAATGTAAAATGGTACAACCACTTTGGAAATCGATTTGGTACTTCCTTAAAATGCTAGAAATAGAAGTACCATACGATCCAACTACCCGACTCCTTGGCATATATCCCAGAGAAATAGGAGCCATTACATGAATAGATATATGCACACCCATGTTCATTGCAGCACTGTTCACAGTAGCAAAAAGACGGAAACAACCTAGATGCCCATCAATGGACGAATGGATAAACAAATTATGGTATATCCACACAATGGAATACACAATGATAAAGAACAACGATGAAGCCGTGAAACATAACATGGAGGAACCTGGAACTCATTATGCTGAGGGAATTTAGTCAGTCACAGAAGGACAAATATTGTATAAGACCACTATTATAAGAACTCAAGAAAAGGTTTTCACACAGAAGAAAACATTCATTGATGGTTATGAAGGTTGGGAGGGAGGGTGAGGGTTATTTCCTAACTAGATAGTAGATAAGAATTATCTTAGGTGAAGGGAAGGACAGCACACACTATAGGGGAAGTCAGCACAACTGGACTAAACCAAAGCTAAGAAGTTTCCTGAATACAATCAAACAGTTTGAGAGGCAGAGTAGCAGGGGTAGAGGTCTGGGGACCATGCTTTCAGGGGACATCTAGGTCATTTGGCATAACAAAGCTTATTAAGAAAATGTTCTGCATCCTAGTTTGGTGAGTGGCATCTGGGGTCTTAAAAGGTTGCGAGCGGACATCTAAGATGCATCAATTCATCCCAACCTCCTGGAGTAAAGGAGAATGAAGAACACAAAGACACAAGGAAAGTATTAGCCCAAGAGACAGAAAGGGCCACATAAACCAGAGACTTCATCAGCCTGAGACCAGAAGAACTAGATGGTGCCCGGCTACCACCAATGACCTCCCTGACAGGGAACACAACAGAGAGTCCCTGATGGAGCAGGAGAAAGGTGGGGTGCAGAACTCAAATTCTAGTAAGAAGATTAGACTTAATGGTCTGACTGAGACTGGAGGAATCCCAGAAAGCATGGCCCCAGGATTCTCTATCAGCCCAGAACTAAAACAATTTCTGAGGCCACCTCCTCAGACAGGGATTGGACTGGGCTGTGGGACATAAAGTGATACTCGTGAGAAGTATCTCTTAGCTCAAGTAGATACAAGAGACTAAATGGGCAGCTTCTGTCTGGAGGTGAGATGGGAAGGCAGAGACAGTTAGGAGCCGGTTGAATGGACATGGAGAATCAGGGGTGGAACGGAGGACTGTGCCTTCGCAGTATGGGGAGAGCAATTAGGGTCACATAACAATGTATGTATAAATTTTTGTGTGGGAAACTAATTCGAAATGTAAACTTCATTCAAACTACAAAAATAAAAAAAAATGTTTTAAAAAAGAATGCAATCAATGTCACTGAATTGTACATGTAGAAATTGTTGAACTGGTGTATGTCCTGTTGTGCATATTCTCAATAAAAAAAAAATAAACCTAATTATCATTTTTAAAAAAGAAATTCATTTTCTAGCACTGAAGTCTATTGGAAGGATTGAATTTAGTGTGGGGAAGGCTTTTCATAGTATATGTTGTGTCACTATGCACACCCGTCCTTCCAGGATATATCAACATGCTGGGTGATGGGATTGCTCCAGGTAATTCATAGACACTGTGTCAGTGGTTCTCAATCTTAATTGTAAGTTAGAGCCACCTTGTGAGTTTTTATTGCATACAGATACCCGGGCCCCTCTCAATCCAATTAAGAATCTGAATGATAGCATCTAGGGAATCAGGATGTTTTATAAACTCCCCAGGTGATTATAATACGCAGCTAAGGTGGCGAACCGCTGCCTTATATTAAGAAGAAACTATAAACTATGAAGTCACTGAGTTTGTGAGGAAAATGTACTGCACTTTCTAAACTATAAAATAAATCTTTTATAGTATCAGCTTTACAATGTATAGTCACAAACTTTATACTTAGAGCCAACTGCGATTAGAAACAGCCTAGTATGAGAGGAAGCTTTGGGGAAAACAAATAGAGTGAGATCTTTCAAGCAGCTTTTTAACTTCTCATCATATCAACTTTATAATTTTTATTCATTGAAATGTGAGGATATTTTTTCAGTGATACTGTGAGCATGCAATACGACAGATTCTTAGGCATAATACTTGTTTCTTAAATAAAATAAAGATTTAAAATAACATTCTTTTTCCTTATTTGGACTTCGTGTGTTGTTCTGAAGAGAGTGGCAGAGAAGTGCTTTGCAAACATCCTGAAGTTTCCTTGTACAATCTGATCAGCTAGAACAGAGGTAAGTCCTAAATCAACTGAGAAATCAGCATAGTTCCTGCATAAACAAGTGCTCAGTAAGTATTTATGGACTGGCTGATGAAGGATAGACTAAGTGTTCATTTTAATTTCCAAGGTATTATAAATGCATATGTTTAATAAGGTAGATATGTGTGCATATATGTATGCATTTAAATATTTTGACTTTAGAAAAACACTGTAAACCTTTAGAAAACATTTACAGTGCAGAAATTCTTGCTTGTCTCAGAGGTCAATTTGAAAAAAATCAAAGAATTAATATGCACAAGGAATAAGAACTATTTGGGGGCTATTATTCCCAAAACATTTCAGATTTTACATTTAAGAAAATTGTAATTATCTGGAGAAAAGTTATAGCTGTTACAAATCCTTATTCAAAGGAGGAACTTGATGGATAAAATCATGCAAGTCTGAAAATGTGAGTAGTATAAGCAGTTACCTACATGGTCAGATTAGAGGGGCAACTGTGCCATAATGCTGTACTCCCCAAAATCTGATCAATTACGACTGAAATACCACCAGCATTGTTAGTCATAACTTTAAGTATTGACAGCTTTCAGCATCCTGAGAAAATAACAGTCTTGGTGAATTAAACAATCTTTAACAGGCATTGGCCTGAAAGCTCTCGGTGTGAGGTATATATAGAGCCAGGGGCTTCCAGAAAGTATCAAAGTTCACCTTCATCTACTTTTCAGAAATTGGAACTATGAGACTCACTTGTAAATTCTTAGGATCTGTTTCTCCATTCAAAAAGATGCAAACACTATTCTAGAGCTTCTGAAAAGTTGGAGCTACTTACTATTAGACATATTTGAAACGATTTTTATAGCTAAAAAATTAGAAATCTAATCTATTATTCACATAACTTCAAATATAAACTTATAGGCTCACATAGAGAAAGTCTGACAAGAACAATATACCCTATAATTTGAAGGAAGACATCAGGGTGAATTGATCTGTTAGCTAGACAAAGAAAATTTTAAGAAACTTAAAATTGTAAGGGCTAGAATACCAAGGGTTAGTCTACAGTGAACAAGAATACTGTATTTAAATTATTTCAAATCTTTTTAAGATAACATTGATCATTAATACGTGATTCCTAACTGGGTAATGCTGGTAATGTTCTTAATGGTGCATTTTGTTGTATTCATTTTATTTTAACTTTTTAGTAATGCTTCATTTTGTTTGCAGTTGTGCCAAACAAATACATATAACCAGATTTACAAATAGAACAAAAAAATGGATGAGATAGTAAACATAATATTAAAACATTTTGAGTTATTATACGTGTTATTTGTACATATCAATTTTGTTGTTAACATTCTAATGCTTCTTCTGTCCTAAACTTACAAGTTTTCTTTTATTCAGTTAGTGACTAAGAAATTTTATATTCCAACATCGAGTTCTCCTAGATTTCTTTAGAATAGAAAACTATATTCTAATTAAATTTTATATTTTAGAGATATATACTGAAATGGTAATTGTAGAATATGTAAATTTATTTGAGCACACGATAGATAAATAAAGCAGAAATAAATATGAGTTGAGCAAATATTTCCAGTGTTAAATCTCTGCTATTATAGTCACAATTCCAGTCTGTGAAAGTATACACAAACTTCTTTAAGTGAGAATTCCTCACTTAAATGTTGTTTAATAGCCAGCAATCTGCTGTTCATTTTCTTCATAGTGCTGGCTTTGTTATCAGCAAGTTTTTCAAATCTCAAACTAAGATATCTTTGAAAGGATGATAAATGCCGTTAATCAGGCCAATCTTCCTCGAACATCCATTTAATTGCAAGATTTGGGAGGCTCAGAGTGGGACGAGAAGTTGTTTAACTAGTATGTAATTGAAAACATTGTTTTTATATTAAAACAAATACTGGTTTCAGGGAGATAAGAATAATGCTCCAGATTTGTAGGATTAAACAAAGATGTCAAACATATTTAATACAGTTGCTTCAGGCTATACTCTTGCCATCTGGGATATCATCTACTCTCCTCTGTTTTAAGGGGAGCTTCGGAGGAAAAGGTTAAAAAGTGTGGCTGTAGACCCTTCCCCCTGTTCATTGAACTGTCAACCACATCTCTCTGCGTAATAAGCAAACCTATTACCGTCAAGTCTATTCCGACTCCTGGCAACCCTATAGGACAGAGTAGAACTGCCCCATAGAGTTTCCAAGGAGAAGCTGGAGGATTAGAACTGCCACCTTTTGGTTAGCAGCCAAATGCTTAACTACTGCGGCACTAGGGCTCCACTCCGTGTACTACAACCAAAAATTTGCTTCTTTGGTTCAGTTCACCAAGTAGTGAGAATTTATTATGAACTCAGCACATTAATATGCATTCAAAGAAATACTCAAGTATAAGACACAGTAATTGATGAAAGAAACAAAACAGCAATTTTTATAACCTACAGACTCGAACATATCAGACAGATGCACGTGACATAATTCAGCATTTTAATAAGCCCACAATTGTTCCCACAATAACTGATACGCACCTGTGGGAAAGGGAGAAAAGCCTGAGTGTTAAGAGTGAGGAGTATTATTTTGCTTTTAATGAATAAGGAGAAATTCCATTTTACGATAATCAAAGCCAGTGGCTTACTCAAATTTTATTTGATTTCTTGAATATTAGAGTACTACCAAGAAAGAAAAACCCTGTAAAAATATAAATGCACACTTTTTCTTTTTTTTCAGCAATGTCTAGAGAATTTTAGGTTGATAGTTGAATATCTTACTAACCAGAGATTTTTATGTCAATCATTAATTTTCAATTAAATATAGTATGTTATTGTTGTTGGGTGCCATTGAGTCGCTTCTGACTCATAGTGACCCTATGGAACAGAGTAGAATTGTCCCCTAGGGTTTCCTAGACTGTAATCTTTACAGGAGCAGATCTCCAGGTCTTTTCTCCCGCAGAGCCACTGATGGGTTCAAACTGCCAACCTTTTGGTTAGCGGCCGGGCACTTAGCCATTGCATCAGTAGGACTCCTAAATAAAGTATAATCACACAAAAATAAAAATGTGTTAAACATAATTCAATATATCATTTGGCACATAGTGGGACTTCAATATATATTCATAAGCGAATCATTCTTCTCCAAGAGACTAAATCGTTGGTGGTTCCAGCTAATATCTCTTCACCAGAAAACTAAAAAACTACTTTTTTCGCAAAAAACCAAAGGCTTTAAACATATTTGCTCTTGAAGAATCCAGTTGCAGGTCATTTATTTGAATTGTGTTCTCTGGGATGACAGTTACATATTTTTTAATGATTACTGTAAGTGTGCTAAGGTCCCTGAGTAGCGCAAACACTATGCACTCGACTCCTAACCTAAAGTTTGACAGTTGGAACCCATCAACCTTTCACAGCAAAAGAAAGTCTTGATTCCATAAAGATTACAGCCAAGAAAACCTTATGGAGCAGTTGTACTCTGTAACACGTTGGGTCACCATATTAGAAATAGACTCGACGGCAAAGGGTTGGTTTTTGTTTTTGCTTTTTTTTTAAATAATTGTATTAGGTAGCACTACAGTCACAATCTACATTTACAGAACAAGAAACCACAGTGTAGTGAGTTCAGAGGGACGGGGCTGTAACTCCCTACTCAACCTTCAGCCTAACACTTCTCCAGCTATGTTAGGTGGAATGATACAGTGTACCCAGTCAGCTGTTTATTCAGCTGAGCAGAGACATCAACCTAACACCAAATGGCTTAAGATTTTCCCAAAGCGCTAGATTGTTTTAAAGACATTATTGAATTACAACTACATAGCAGATAACAATTACACGAAACAAATGAAAATCATTCAGAATTAAAGAATTCTGATTTAAACCATAGTATGTGCCATTTAAGAGAAATACTGATATTTGAACTGGGATAAAAGAAAACTTAAAATAAAGTTTCATCATTTTAGATAGCTATTCTGTGAATGCATATGTTTAATAGCATTATAAAATACCACTTCTAAGACACCATCATATTTGCAGCCTGCGTATTCTTAGATCATAAAGTTATGATTCATATACATCAAGTCATTTAACACTACTAGCAAGTGTTGCCAGCCTGAAATATAAAACAGAGAGGGTAATAAAACTTTAACAAGCAGCAATAAAACTAATGAAATGTAATCTCAAATATACTCTTCTAATTCATCCAGAGAGGAAACACAATCACCCAATCCTGAGGATAAGGAAATGGAGCCAGCTCCATAAAAACACATATTCATCACAGTAACATGGATCATTTTAGAATTAGAACTAAAAGAGAATTCAAGCTGGTTACAGTAGTGTAATTATCATGGCCAAATAGATGAGGATGACAGGCTGAAGCAACAATTCACATGTGCTTATTTTGGCTCCATATTGAAAGCTATGGAAATGAAAATATGGATGTTATTTTTAATAGAGACAATCTTTCATGCTGAGGATAGAGAAATTTTGTGACAGATTGAGCAGCATTTAAGAAGTTAGGTATGGCTTCCAAGATCAATATGTCAATGAGTCACAAGTTGATTTACATACAGTTTGCATGTGCCTACAATAACCATGCAGGCTTCTCCAAAATAATTTCAGGTTGATGTGTTATTACCATGTCCCTCGAGGTTGTGATTTCACAATTATGTGTTTCCTCCCTTATTTCTCATCTTTCTCATCTGTTTTGGGGAACTTAACAGTATCATATTTGAGAAAAAAGGAGGACAAGGGAGGGAAGAGAAAGGGAGAGGAGAGAAAGAATAAGGAGGGGAAAGGAGATTCCAGGAAAGATGCGATTTGTTTTGCTTGCTTTCTCTATAGCTTTGATGTCCTGACACGAAAGTGATTCAAGGAAGCAAGTAAACACCAGGGAAAGGACTTGTCCAAAGATGACTTCAAAATAGACAAGATTTCTTTTTCTTTGACCGTAGAACCTCTGTGGTTGTACATAAAGTATAGTTTACGCATTCAAATGAATTAGAAAAAGGGAAATAGATCCATCAGAACAAAAAAAGAAAAAACCAAACCCTCTCCTGCCTAGTTAATTCTTAATCCAAGCGACCCTAAAGGACAGAGTAGAACTGCCTCGTAGGGTTTCCAAGGCTGTAAATCTTTACGGAAGCAGACTGCCACATCTAAATTGTCCGTTGTCTGAAGCATTCACAAGACAGCTAGGAGTTCTGTGCTTAGTTTTCCCATCATAGGAAGATTCAGAAAAAAACCAGAGGAATTCATATCAACGATTGACTTCTATAACCCAAAGAGCCTGAGGAAACACATAACGTCAAGCGGGGTCAAGCAATGACTAAGACAGGATATGGGCCTCTATTCAAGGATGTTTACGATAAGCAAAATGAGGAAGGAGAGTGAGATGGTATACAGAGATTACATAGAAAGTTGACTTTCTGTTAATGAAAGGGCAACCTAAATGGGCGAGTAGGAATATTTTCGTGATAGAATTATCTCACAGAAAGTGAGATTATCTGCCTCAGGCTGAATGGATTGAAGCATTTTTAAAAACTTAAGCTAATAATGTGCTTGAAAACAAATCACTGGAAAGAAATAAGGTGTCACATGAAAAATGTCTGAATAATAGGGATGGTATTTTCTTTGTTATCTCTGCATTTTTTAAAGTAGAGAACAGAATCTGAGATTTAACTCTAAGAAATAATCAAATTGATCTTACTTTCTGTCTCCTCATTTATCTTTTTTAAAGACATATGCTCCTGCCCATTGGTTTCATTTCAGTTTGGTAGATAAGAGAACAAACATTGGCCTCAAAATTGTGTCATTGTAAAAGAACACTCAATATTTCCAACCTGTCCTGAACTTTTAATGTATAGGTAACATATTTTCCATCATTAAAATGACAGTTATTTAGTTTATTACTTTTCTCCAATGGGTATCCTGAGGATTAATGAGGAAAAACACTTCACAGAAACGAAATGATATAGAAATTAATTAAATGATAAATTTTGTAAGAACTATGGGTTGAGAAATACTTAACGCTACTTTTTTTTGTTACTGAATATAGAAGGCTGATCATTTTTTCCACTAAAAATGAAATCAATATAATATGAGGAAGATTTTTTTGAATAGGCGAACTGAATTTGGTCACATTTATGTTTTAAGTGGGTAATTTGGATTATTATGTTGTACAATCTGAAAACAGTCTTTTTAAGAGCTTTAGTTCATTTTTTAAAGCATTCACTTAGCGCCATCTTATGGTAAAACAAGTAAATACCAGCTTATTTGAAATGATAAGCAGAGTCTCAAGTGAGAAGGAATATGCCATTTGATTTTTTTCATGCTGGTAACCTTCATCTTATCAAAAAGAGCCTAGCAAAAGAGTTAGCTGTAGTAACTGCATACCATATAGTAATCCCAAGAAATTTATTTATCCACCCTGATAGTGTCAGTACCAGCTCAGCCTAGCTAATAAGACCACATGAGCAAATAACATTACTCATTTCAGAAGTGTCTAATATTCTGGATGTGTTATATAAAAGAACTATCAAATATTCAAAGTAGTGTTCTTTGTATAATTATTTCCAGATCACAGTTTAGTGTTAAAATGGTATTTTATAACCACAGTGCCTTTTCTTATCTAACTAAAAAAACTCTGGGTATATGAATGAACACTTATGAGTCCATATATGGGGAGAATTAGAGCATTTTACACTGGAAATGTTGAATGCACAACATGAGACTACATTTCTCACTAAGATCAGTTGCATCTATTTTCAACAGTACAAAATCAAACTTCAATCCGAATCTCTTCTATTTGTCAATACCATCTCTAAAATTGTGGGAGGGGTGCAATCATTCAAGTCATGATTATATGAGATTATTGTAACAGTATTTATGTTTTTATGTTTATTTTAACTGTATTTTATGTTTTACAAGTTAAAATTTTGCTTCCAAAATCAGAACTTACAAATAAAAAACTCAAGTTGGAAAAGGAGTGATTCTGGATTTAAATACAGAATTCATCTTATGAAAGAAGAATATTTTTAGTCTAAACGCTCCAAAAATTTAAATAAACTACAGAGAAGTACAATCCTTTTAGGACTTCTCTCACTTTAGAAAGTACTAAATGAGCTGAAATGGTTGCTTTTAATTGATAGTGTAAAAAGACAACTGTAGCCATTTAAACTTCATTGTCCTTATACATTGTTTTGAAAAATATCAAATGCTTTCCAACACATTATCTCAAATTATAAAATTTCGATACACCAATCAACCTCACGGGACAGAATCCCAAGTTATATTTTATCTTTTCCCTCCTCTGTTGAACACCAAACACAATTTGTTTATTAGATTAAGCAGATATAAGATTATCAACAGACATAAGATCAGCATGAACATCACTATAAATCTAACTCTTTGGTCTCAGACTGTCAATAATTCTATAACTTCTTTCCATTTAATACAGTGGCTTTCTACAACCTGTTCGTGGTTTTACATTACTTTTATATAAAAAAAGTTTATTCTGATAACCTTCAATAAAAAGGATATCTGTATATGAGAGAAAAGAAAGAAAAAAAATGACCTAGTAAGTAAATATCCTAATAGAGAAAGAAAAAAAAAATGTAGTAGAGATGGAGATTATCTAACCCAAAAATCAGGTAAACATTGTTATTTTGATCATGAGTGTTCATTATGGAAAACAAGTCAAGCCCAGTAAATAGACATAATGTAGACATAATAAAACAAGTAGAAAGTCTAATCAAATCTTGATACTTTTAAAGACCTTAGTAATTAAGAATGGTGATACCAAAATTAAGATCAGTCTACAAACTATTTAATTGTTAATTCCAGAAAAAGTTTAATTTAATCACTGTACGTTTGGTTCAACAGGAATCCAAATGTCAGGGGCAGCTACCAATGGTACAGTTAACAAATAGAAAATCTCCTGGATCTTCAGCCGTCCTGAGGGAGATGAAGGGCATCCAGAAGATCTGGCTACTGAGTAACATCAAGGAAGGAGTACTGGCAAGCCTTTTAGCTACATTATCTGTTTTCTCAAGGAGAAGTAAGAATGGAGGCAATCTTAGTTAATGTTCTCTTGACTACAAGCAACAGAAACCCATTTGAGTTAGTTTTAAACAAAGAAGCCGCATCTGTTATTTGGCTACAAGTGTATAGCACTATTCAAAGACTGGTCCAAAAACCATGTTTGTTATGGTCCATGATGAAATTAGGTATAGAATTTGATATTAAGTATTTGGAAAGTTGTGAAGCAGTTTGATAAGTAATTTTTGTCTTCTGGTTCTTCTCATAAAAAGATATGGGCTTTATATTAGTTTTCTATTGTTGCTGTAACAAATTGCCACAAACTTGGTGGCATAAAACAACAGAAATTTATTTTCTCCCAGTTCTGGAGGCCAGAAGTCCAAAATTAATTTAACTAGGTCAAAATCAAGATGTTGGCAGGGCCTCACTCCCTTTGGAGGCTCTGAAAGAAAATCCATTCCTTGCCTCTTCCAGCTTCACGTGGCTGTTGGCATTTTTTGACTTGTGGCCAAATCACTCCAGTCTCTGCCTCTGTCTTCACATAGCCCTCTACTCTTATATATGCAGTCTCCAGTTTATGAATGGGTTCCATTCCTAAATCTATCTTTGAGTCAAATTTGTATGTAAATCAAAACAGTTAGGTATAGCTAATATCTAACCTCCAGGCCCGCCATGCAAATTGGAAGGGCAGTGCTTGGGGCACCTGGACAATGGGACTGGCCCTTTCTGAGCTCCGAGGGAGGTGGGAGCACATGGCCTCTCCCCTTGCTCCAGCGGGCCGTGGCTGCACATACCATGTTGCAGGGGCCTACCTACCGCCAGCGGCCACCCAAGGACATGCTGCAGCATGTGGGAGAAGCCCAGCATGTTGTGAGAGTCTGGGGGCCTGAACAAGTTAGATTTTTCCTTATAGGCTTTACAGTACTGGTTCATAACTGCAGATTGTACATAAATCGGACGTTCGTAACCTGGGGATGACCTGTATATATCTGCCTTTCATAATGTTACTTGCTATTGCGTTTAGGGCCCACCAGATAATCCAGGAAAATTTCCCCATCTCAAGATCTTTAATGTAATCACATCTGCAAAAACCATTTTTCCAAATAAGGTAAATTTACAAATTTCAGGGATTAGGATCTGATGTCTTTGGGAGACATTTTCCAGTCTATCACAAGCTTGTATTTTGCATGTCTTTGTTTTTGTTGTTTTTTATTGTCATTTTTCTAGTAATAATGTTTATTGTAGTTGACAAAAGTATTGGTTGGCCATAGTTTGAGGGAGAAAGAACTGCTCCTTCCCACAGACAGTGTTGTGCCACTGTTGGGGGTCTTCCCAAATCCCTGTGAACTTCCCCAGTGTCAGTGTCTATTATGAATTGAATTATGTCCCCAATAATAAGCCTGTGGTTATAATCTCATTTGGGAATGGGTTGTCTTTGTTATGTTAATAAGACATGATTACTGTAGGGTATATCTTGAGTCAGTCTCTTTTGAGATATAAAAAAGATTGAACAAGCGAGCAGAGGAGGGATAGGGTAAAATAGATACCAAGGCACATGAAGATTGCCCAGGAGGAGAAGCTTAGAAGAAACAAAGATCTTCCTCCAGAGTCAACAGAAAGAAAAAGCCTTCTCCTAGAGCGGGCACCCTGGCTTCGGACTTCTAGCCTCCCAAACTGTGAGAAAATAAATTTGTTTGTTAAAGCCGCCCATTTGTGGTATTTGTTGTAGCAGCACTAGATAACTAAGACAGTGTTCATGTACTTCGATTACCCAGAAGCCCCTCCATTCACCCTCTGTGGAGGAGGGCCTTTGAGCGAGTGGGACTTCTTTGGCAGCAGAAGCAGAGAACAGTAGTGCTTGAGAGTTTACAAGCACCACCACCTCCCAAGATAGCAGCAAGCCAAAGATTTCCTCCAACAGGAGTATGAGACCTGCTCCCTTGCCTTGAGTAAGGAGAAAGAGTGAGGTGTAATTTACACTTCAGAGTTCCCCTGTGAATCAAACTGTCACAACTCTTGCTTGAAATAGCACCCTTGCTTCTTTCCTTTCCTCCCCTGCTTCTTTCACTCCCTTGCCAGTTTATCTGGGAGCATTTTCTTAATAAATTACTTACACATGATTCCCTTGCTTACTGTCTCCTTATTTTGAAGAACCTGACCTAATATGAGGCCTGGTAGTTCAGTGGTTAAGATATTGGCTGCTAGCCAAAAGGTTGGCAGTTTGAATCCACCAGCTGGTCCTTGGAAACCCTATGAGGCAGTTCTACTCTTTCCTGCAGGGTCACTCTGAGTCGGAATCAACTCGAGGGCAGTGGGGTTGGTTTTTGGCTGGACCTAATACAAAGGTTATCTCACAGATAGTTGTGTAAAGTCCTCTGACCTAAGACAAAGGGCATCTCACATATCCAAAGGGAAACATGAGCAGTAAAACCTCATTTGAAAACTGGAACTAGGTCATCCAGCTCTTTCTCTATGCATCTGGAGCCTCATGAACTGCTATCTCTGCTTTTCCTTGCATGTCTATTTTATTATTGTCTTTGCACAATTCAATCTCTGCTTTACAGACCTACCTTTAAATCTAACTTTTCGGTCTTAATTTTTTGCTAATTATATAATTTCCTTCCATTTAATATAATAACTTCCTACAATCTGTTCATGAACTTTATAATACCGTTATTTTTATGCAAGTAACACGCACAGCCTCTACATTTGTTTGCCAACTGCTCTCTCCCCCACCTTGGGAGGTATTTTCATAAGCACCGCTGTGTCACTTTTTTTTTTTTTAACATGTTGCTGCAAAAAAATTAGCATAGCGAGTTTACAAAAATACCTTGCGGGGGATGGAAGGAGTGGTTGGCAAACAAACATAGAAGGTGAAAATTATTTGCATAAGTTATGGTAGATTATATAAAAGAAGTTTATGGTAATAAACTTTAGAAAAGAAGGGTCACTCCACAACTCTAGAGATTACAAAACTCTCTACCATGATAAACCAGACTAAATATTTCCTAGTCCCAATCACATGTGAGATAAAAGAGGATCTGATTTACCAAGATTATACTGGAGGACAGTGGTAAAAATATTGAGTAGAATCAGTAGGATTATACAGTATACAACATGACTGCCAACTCCCACCCCTTAAAGAAGGGTTTTTGCTTGTAAGAAAAGAGGTGAATGGTATGGGCAGAAATGACCCAAGTTTGTGATACAGGGAATCTCTGGAGGAAGGAATGGGGAACCTTATTCTTGGGCCTTGGGGAACAACTTGCAGGAAACCCTGACTAACAGGGACGTATATCCTAGACCAAAAATGTATTTGTTTTTGAGTACAGACAGGCTTAAACTGAATGTGACATGAAGAAAAATTATTAATAATTTTATCATTTACTGAAGAGTGATATCTTAATTGAGCCATTGGGAATTTCATTAGCTATAACAATTCAAGAAAACTTTTTATGTAAATTATGATTAAACACATTATCATCATTATTTAAAAGATAGCTTTCATTTACTGAATATCTATTATATGCCAGGCAATGTATTTAAATCTCTACATGTATTATTTTAATTACTCGTCACATTGATCCTTTGATGTATAGCGTATCACCATTTTAGAGATTCCAAAACTAAGGCTAAAGAGTAGTAACTCACCCAAGGTCACACAGGTAGTGATCTGGATGGGGATTCCAGATATTTGCTACCAAGCCCAAGTCATTTCCACCATGCCATGCCATCTTAATCTCTCTTTTTCTGTGTCAGTGACTCTTTCCCCCAATGTGTCAACCAATGACCCTGTTTCTTAGCCATTGCTCATTCCACCACATCAGCTGTCTCAGCTTCACATCCCTGTCTCTCAAAGCCCGGGAGTCCATGGTGCTAAAGAAGGAGACCCATGAAGAGTAAGAGCATGTCACATGTGTCCATTGTTCCATCTCATGCCCTGCCAGTTTTTCACACATTTTCTGTGAGGGTTATGAAAGCTCATCTGGTTCCACATGAGAACTTTCAAGTAAGCTTAAGTGTTCCTGTCTCTGGAATGAATTAAATGCAATTTGGTAACAAACAACAAAATATACCCAATGACCTGTCTCTTCATTGTGGTTATTTAATTTAAAAAAATTTTAACTGGATATAACTAAAGCCACTGAATAAGGTTAAAGGTGGAAAAGAGTTTTTTATTGTCCTTGGTGAAAATGGGAAATTAAATAAAACTTTGTTCCATTGAAGCTTTATATTGGGGATTACTTCACGTTGTTGTTGTTGTCATTGTTAGGTGCTGTCAAGTCAGTTCCAACTCATAGCAACCCTATGTACAACGGAACGAAACACTGCCTGGTCCTGTGCCATCCTCACAATCACTGTTATGCTTGAGCCCATCGTTGCAGCCACTGTGTTAATCCATCTTGTTAAGGATCTTCCTCTTTTTCATTGACCCTCTACTTTACCAAGCATCATGTCCTTCTCCAGGGAGTGATCCCTCCTGATAACATGTCCAAAGTATGCGAGACAAAGTCTCACTGTACTTGCTTCCACAATGCATTCTGGCTGTACTTCTTCCAAGACAGATTTGTTTGCTCTTTTGGCAGTCCATGGTATATGCCATATTCTTTGATTCCATGTTCTTTGCCAATACCAAGGTATCAATTCTTCTTTCTTCTTCCCTATTCATTATTCAGTTTTCACATGAATAGGAGGTGATTGAAAATACCCTGGCTTGGGTGAGGTGCACCTTAGTCCTCAAAGTGATATCTTTGCTTTTTAACACTTTAAAAAGGTCTTTTGCAGTAGATTGGCCCAATGCAATACATTGTTTGATTTCTTAACTGCTGCTTCCATGGGTGTTGATTGTGAATCCAAGTAAAATGAAGTCCTTGCCAACTTCAATATTTTTTCCATTTATCATGATGTTGTTTATTGGTCCAGCTGTGAGGATTTTTGTTTTCTTTATGTTGATGTGCAATCCATACTGTAGGCTGTGGTCTTTGATCTTCATCAGTAAGTGCTTCAAGTCTTCTTCACTCACAGTAAGCAAGGTTGTGCCATCTGCATATCTTTTCACATAAACTTTGGATATGTTATCAGGAGGGACCAGTCCCTGGAGGACATCATGCTTGGTAAATTAGAGGGTCAGTGAAAAAGGGGAAGACCCTCAACAAGATGGATTGACACAGTGGCTGCAACGACGGGCTCAAGCATAATAATGATTTTGAGGATGGCACAGGACCTGGCAGTGTTTTGTTCTGTGGTGCATAGGGTGACTATGAGTCAGAACCAACTCAAAGGTGCCTAACAACAACAAGGTCCTGTGACACAGACATTCAAGAAATTGAATAAAGTTCAGAGTAGCTTAAGAGTAATGAATGGGTGAAGAAAAAATAGTGAGATAAGGCTGGTAATATAGGTCATACCATGCAGAGAGAAGGATGTCAAGTTAAGAATGTTGATCTTCATCCCAAAAGCCATAGTCACTGAAGACATTTTAACCAAAGAGTGGTGACTAGATCACTCTGGCAGCAATGTGGGGAATGGATGAAGAAGACTAAATGTGGATAAAAACAATTAAATCGGAGTCTATTGTAGCAGTACAGGCGGAAGATGATGGTGACTTTACCAGGAGAAGTGGTTTGGAAATGCATAGCAATAGAACTTGAGAAATAATTATGAGCCCTAGTGGCACAGTGATAAAGCATTCAGCTGCTAACGGAAAGGTTGGCGATTCAAACCCAACAGCCACTCCATTGGAGAAAGATGTGGCAGTCTGCTTCTGTAAAGATTAGAGACTTGGAAACCCTATAGGGCAGTTCTACTCTGTCTTATAGAGTCTCTATAAGTCAGAATTGACTTGTCAGCAATGGGTTTTTGTTTTATTTTGTTTTGTTTTAATGTCAACAGAAGTATACAGGAGCATAAGTTAATTTTGGCCACTGTTTTAGTTTCTTTGTGCTGCTGTAACAGAAATACCACAAGTGGGTGGCTTAAAGGAAGAAATTTATTTTCTCACAGTTTAGGAGGCTAGAAGTCCAAACTCAGGGGGTTGGCTCTAAGGGAAGGCTCTCTGTCCGCTCTAGGAGAAAATCCTTGTCTCTTTCAGCGTCTCTTCCTCAGTTCCTTGGTGATCTCTACATGGCATCAGTCTTTCTCCATTTGTTGTTGCTTTCCTCTGGACCTAATATACTCTTTTATAACTCAAAAGTGATTGGCTTAAGACACAATTCATTGATATGGCCTCATTAATATATAGATAAAAAGAAAAAACTACTCCCAAATGGTTATGATTTACAACACATATTTTAGGGGCATACAATTCAATCCATAACAGCCACAATACAGAAGAAACGATTATCCTTTCTAGAGTAAAAGAGAAAAACTTCACAGAAATAGCATTTAATATGGACTTGAACAATGAATTGAGGACATGAGGGAATGACGTTTTATGCAAAGAAAACAGCATGACCAAGCCAATGGAGGCATAAAGTGTAGCTCCTCGAGGTCCAAAACTATATTTGGTGCATTTTTCCCCCTATCCTAAGCACTTATGATACTGTGTGACATATAATAACTGTTCAGTAGATGAATGTGTTCAGAATGTGTCATCCAGAATCGTTGGACTATAGAATGCATAGAGGAAAATGGATGTAGAGAATAAGAAGGGAAACACAAGCAAAAATAAGATAAATTTGAACTTCTCCCACTAGGCAGTGGGCATCAAAGAACGTCCTAAGGCACAAAAATAATTTGAAGAATCTTTGTTTTCTAAATAGTAGCCAACGAGAGGCTGAATACAAGGAGATTAGAAAGTTGTGGTACAAGTACATTTAGGAGGAAAAGGCAATAACCCAGGTGCTGCAGTGGTAACTGAGAAGGTAACAGATTGCAAAAATATTTGCATTGACAGAATTGACATGACAAGACTTGGTGATGTTAAAGAAAACGTCCCCCACCCCCATTTAAACTTAACTCTTTCCCCTTCCCAGAAACTAAAAACCCACGTGATAAAGGCAGTTCTGGGAAAAGTTTAAATAATTAGATAAGACATAATAACCTATAGAATGCTGACACTCAAACTTCATAAACCGATCCAAACCTCCTCCTGCTGGCAACCAATCATTTGAAATTTCCCTTTTGGGAACTACCCTAACAGTTTGTATTGCATATAAGCTCATCAAAATTGTAATGTGAAACACTTATCTCTTCAGAGGGGTGCTCCCTGTTCAAGAACAGTTTTTTCTCTGCCCAATAAAACCTTTTAACTGTAATTGACTTATTGATCAGATTTTTCTTTGGACAGTGACCAGATAAATGTATATGAGGGAAACAAGGGGAGAAATAAGTATGAGGTTAGGGATGAATGAGGTTTTTAGAGGAAGTGGATGGTGATTCTTTTATTTAAGATAAAGAACACAGCAGAAAAAAACAGACTTGCAGGAATTAATAATAAATGCAATTTTAGGCTTTGTTAATTTTGAAATGCCAGGAATGCATTAGAGATATTCTAGATCCACAGATGAAAAGCTCAACAGAAGACAAGGCCAGAGATGAATCTTTGGAAGTCATCTCCAAAGAGTTTGAGCTCTCAAACTAGAATATGCATAAAATCAAAACCATTGCTGTTGAGTCAATTTTGACTCATAGTGACCCTATAGGACAGAGTAGAACTGCCCTATAGGGTTTCCAACGCTACTTCCAGAAGCAGACTGCCACATCTTTGTCCCACAGAGCAGCTGGTGGATTTGAACCGCCAACCCTTCAGTTAGCAGCCGAGCGCTTAATCACTGTTCCGCCAGAGCTCCTTGAAATATGCATAATGTAAGTAAAGTCAGCAGTGCACCAAGTTCACACTAAGTCACAGGAGATACAAGGTGTGTCGTCTCATAGCTTCCATTTTACTCTATGGCAAGAAGTTTCAAGTATTTGCAATTGAAAAAAAATCAAAAACTAAACTCACAGTAGCTACTTCATGCTGAAAGAATTTGCTTTCCAGGAGGAGGTTAAGGGGAGGATTCTCAGAAAATGGAGACACAGAAAATCTTTGGGGAGAGAGGAAGCTGAAATAAAAGGACAACAATCATATGGTGGTTAGCTGAGAAATTTTATGAACAGGAGTATCTGGTATCAATTTGTGGTTACTTTTTGTATGATGCCATTAATTACCATCTACTTCCTCAAAACTTTAGTAGGTCTGCTATACCTATAAAGTTATGCTAAGGGGAAATTTGGAGAAAAAAGTTTCTCTTCCACATGTGGGGTGAAATTCCTCTGAACAGGGATGGATTGTACTGTAAGGATAGTGAAATAATATATAAAGTAGAGCGCATCAGAAGAAGCAGGAACTTAAAGCCAGAGGTGACTAGGAAAAGCTTAAATTATACTCCGTCCTCTCACCCCTCTCCCCCACACCAAATCCCCAGTTCCCGGAGAGATGGAGAAAGACCCATAGTACATTGAATGAGGCTTAAGCAAAACAAAAACAAATGAAGAATCCCCAAAAGACAGACTACCTCATCTGGCATCTTAGATCTTAGTTTACACATACTTTTTTTAAAAAATTAAACAATGGTGGATATATTGATTAGAGTGTAAAATCTACTGGAATTACGATAAAACCCAGAACCTTAAAGTAATTCTGAGTTTAGGGTAAACAACTTCAGGTTATTCTCCCAGAATCCCCCAAAACACAAGTTCACTTTCCTATGCTGTCAAAGCATCTTTTTCAGTTTGAAAAGCAACTGAAAAAGGAGACAGGAGATATGACGAGAGGTTGTGAAATCAATCATGAAAGTGTATTATGCAAATAGAAAGTCAAAGATGAAGGCCAGCGAATTTCACATTTAAAGGATGACTTTCCAGAGGTGCCTAAACAAAATAAGATATTCAGAGACTCCTGAGAGAGACATGGTAAGACTGAGAGAGAATTTCAGGTAGGAGGCCCTGGTCAATGGTGTTAAATTTGCTGAAAACGTCTATGAAAATTATAAATAAGGCCTTCAGTTTGGCAAATAGAGTTCAGTAGCGATTTTTACAAGTACAATTTCAGTGGAATAGCAGAGTTGTTTGGTGGATTAATTGTAAATAATTTTTTTTTTTTTAATGAGGCAGAGAGTATAGATTACTCTCTTGGAGGTTTCGCAGGGATGAAGGCTAGAAAAAAGTAGGTAGCAGTTGAAAGAGAAGCAAGATTGAATAAAGAGCCCTTTCTGAGAATGGAGAAATCTTGTATATATTTGTAGACCAGGGATAAACTGGCAAAAGAAAGGCCTGATGAAGAATTCAAGGAATGAAAGGTATTTGATGGCACAGGATAGAAACAAAATGGAGGGCATGGAACAGGAACACAAGTGAAGAGTTGTCATGGACAGGAGAAGCACTGCCTTTCTTCCATAGTAGTCAAGTGGCATGAGGGAGGGTGGAAAGCTAGGTAGGAGGAGAAAGACTGAAGCCTCTGTCTTCTCTGGGATTCTGAGGTTAGTTTATCTGTTGACAATTGGAGGCACAGGGTTGGGCTCATGCATGAAGAAGTAATAAAAGTTTATAAAATTTTATGAGAAAAGGGATCAACTAGAGAGAAGTAAAAGAATCAGCACGACATGAATGTACTAACTGCCACTGAATTGCACACTTTAAAATGTAGTTTACCTCAACAACAAAACAAGAATAGTAATATCAGTGATCTAAAGTGAGAGACTGAAAAGCATGTAATCAAGGTTAGTGGGAGGCAATAGGAAAATAGGAATGAAAAAAAAGTAGACTGCTCAAAGACCATGACTTGTTCTGCCAAATGTGTTATGGTTCTGTTTTAACTTTACTGACCTGAAACAAAACTAAGACCAAAACGTGAGTTTCTCTTTAAAGGCAGACAGAGAGAAAAAGCAGCACTTCAGGCAAAATTATAAAATGTGCAAAAAGGAAAATGTGTAGTTGGATATTATGCTTTAATCAGAGGAAGAAAAGACAGGTCTGTTAAATGAAAATAACTGGTTTTGTTCCTTTGAGGATGAGAAGAATCCATTTGATTTATTCTCGAGGATGTCAAAATAATGATGAAACACTCCTTTTGTAAGATTATTTGAAAAATAATGACACGTCCAGGTTGATAGAAAAGTGGAGGATTTCCTCTGAGACAGCTCTGGCAAGATTTGTGGATGTGGGATATTCCACAGTAATATGAGTCGTCTGTTTTGCCTGGGACATGAAGTTCCAAGAATGAAGAGGAAAATAGGATGCATCTTTGCATGTCAGTATCTTCCTTACATGGTAATATCTCTTAAGGGTGAGCTAACTTTTATCTTAAATTATCCTGTTGTGGTCTGGAGTAGAGATAGCCCATTCTTGCTTTCTTATAGACAGAATAGAAAGGCAGAAGTCTTCAATGTTTTCCTTTATCTCCGGCTAATGCTCTGCTATAAACACTCAACTCTGAAATTGTTCCCTGACAAGTTATTCTCTGTTCTAGAGGAGGTGGTAGTGAAGTGTCTTATAGTTCATCTTACCATGATGGAAAAAAGCGTTTGTTGAAGCCCAAATGTCTACTTTTTTAATTTATTCCTTGTTTTCCCATACTTCATATTTTAAGGAACCAAGATTTTTCGAGTACTCATGTAGTCACTAGTATTGTTGAAGGCAAGGAAGTTGTCCAGAAGCAGCTGTAAATTCAAAAAGAGTAATAGATTTTCTCCCTCTCCTTAATTGTTTGTAACCTAGTTGGAGAGGAAGTAAAGCAAGTTTAGTATTTGAATTATCTATTATGTCCCTTTCTGCACACCTCAATAGGTCTTATATCTATATTTAATAAAAGGAATTAAAATTTTTTAAAGAACAAAACATTAAATAAGTGCCTATAATTGATTAGGTTTTGGAGTAGATTTTTTTTTTTTTTTTGAGTGAATCTGTGGTATACAGATGAAAGCCAAGTTGATATGAACTTCTAGAGTCTTTTTTCTATTTTTTAAACCACAATCAGCTATCTGGAAATTATATAAAAGATCACATTGTATCAGTGCTTTAAAGTAATTATTTTCAGGAAGCAACAATGACATCTTAATGCTTTCAGAGGAAATACATGTAAATGAATTATGCTAGTTAACTATTTCCTAGGTTCTTTACCTTCCTCTTACATAATTTACAAGAGCCAGAATTTATATCTTTTGTTAAATGAACATTAATACGAGTGCTTAATAGATTAGCATTTCCGTTCTTGCACCATAATGGATCTGAATGATCTTTTGACTATGTTGGTGAAAACCGTGATGGTGAAAACATATGACGTAAATCCATATTTGAAAGTTTTCCAATATTACTCATTTCCTAAGCCTGGCACGCATAACCAAAGAGACAGATTTGAGACACTTTTGATCAAATTGTAAGTATTATCTCTTTACTTGAGCATAAAAATGGAATCAAGTAAACAAAGCAGCTTCTTACCATTTCCAAGACAGGCATGAGAAAAAATTGGGAACTGCCAATGGAGGTGCCTGGAAAGAAAGGCCTGGTGATCTATTTCTGGAAGATCAGCCATTGAAAACCCTATGGAGCACAGTTCTACTGTGACACACATGGGGTTGCCATGAGTCTCAATGACAACTTTTTTTTAATTCTCATACTAACCCAATAAGGTAGACACTATTATTAATCCATTTTTCAGATGAGAAAATGGAGGAACAGAGACATTAAAACTTGCCCAAGTTTATCATCTAGTTAGTGTTGGAACCAGTACGTAAACCAAGCAGTATGGCTCCAGAATCCCTGCTCATTTTGACATCATATTCTTTTCACTCTTTATCTCTTCTCTCAGATTTTAACATCAATCTAATCTAATATGTAATATGAAATTTAGACATATAGTCAATGTGATGGGTTGAATGGTGACCTCCAGAAACACATGTTAAAGCCATAGCTCCCTGCATCTATGAATGAGACCTTATTTAGAAATAGGGTGTTTGCAGATGTAATAAATTAAGGCTCTTAAGATGAAATCATTCTGGACTTAGGGTGGGCCCTAAATTCAATAACTGGCATCCTTATAAGAAGCAGAGAGGACACACATAGATAAAAAGGCCTTGTGAAGATGAAGGCAGAGATTGAGTTACACAGCTACAAGCTAAGAAGTGCCTGGGTCTGAGAAAAGCTACAGCCTTCAGAAGCATAGCTGTGCGACACCTGGATTTTGGACTTCCAGCCTCCAGAGCTGTGAGAGAATAAATTTCTGTTGTTTTAAGCCACCAAGTTTGTGCTATTTTGTTTCAGCAGCCCCAGGAAACCAATACACTAGGTTTCTAACCTGATGCAATTGGTGAGTTCTGAACTATTATGCTGTCCACTTTATAAGTCATTTGCCTGAGGTTCAGGGATTTGTTTGTCTGAAATCACAAGAATTGTAAGACACACAAAAATTCAAGCTATAGTGTTACAATGAAACTCTATATGGTACGGGATGTACCCATACATTACATTTGCCATAAAAAATTGGGAAGAGAAGTACAGAGGTTTGGAATTTTTTCCTCAATTTTAAAGCATTAATGTTTAGTAAAGATTAAATAAAATAATTTCTCACCAACTACAGCTTTGTCAAGAGCAGATTTGAAGTATTTGTTCATATGTGCACAAGAAAAATCTTTAAAATCTGATTGTTGAGTTCTTGACAAATTTTTTTTTTAAAAGCACAACTTTAACAACAGTCCATCTAGAAATCCAAGTGGGTATGGCTATGCAATATTACAGAGACAGAGTGTTGCTTTATACTCCAAACTTCTAATACACTAAATAGAATAATAAAGTCAGAATGAATATGATGATTTATAAAAGAAATGATCATTTAAAGAAATTTGCCAAGAACTTCTAAATCAATACAAGGACAAACTCAATGGAAAAAAATTTATATATCTCAAGCCAGCAAAGCTTTCTGAAAACATTTTTAAACAGCCATAATAGGCACAGTATAAAACTTGTACAAGAATTTGCCTCAGGAGATCCCAACGCCAGTGTTTTCTAAACAATGGGAAAAGATAACTCAGAAAAAGTGTTACTTGCCAGAGTAAGTCTGATGCCAAAAATTTGGTTTGTTTTAGAAGCCTGAACATTCTTAAACTTTTATTTCCTGTATGAAAATATGTATGTATTTAAAGTGATTTTTTGTTATTTTATACAACTATTATTTTTTATACAGTATGTATTTTTACATACTAGAGAAAGTTACTTTTCCTGTGATAAAAGAGGGGAAAAAAATTTTTGGTATGTGTTTTTAATAAAATCTTTATCCAAAAACATGACAAAATCAAACATACTTAAAAATGGGTTGTAGTAATATAGCTTTTACTGAGTGACTTAAACAGGAAGCCTCCTTAACAAACAACCCATTGCCTTGGAATCTATACTGACTCACAGCAATCCTATAGGACAGAGTAGAACTGTCTCATAGGGTTTCCAAGGAGCAGCTAGTGGGTTAGAACTGCCAACCTTTATGGTTAGTACCAAGCTTTTAACCACTTCTCTATCAGGGCTCCTTACAAAGAACAGAAAGTTTTAATTCTTAGTGGACATCTGCATGTAGTTGCCAGCACTTCTTTGGATTTGTTCCCTTCCCAACCCCATTCATCTACTTGGCTTTATGGGAGATGCATGTTTATTACAGTCACCCGTAGAGTTTTAAAACTGCCAATGCCCAGACTGCACACCAAGCCAATTAAATTAGAATCCTGCAGGGAAGACGTGGATCAGTATTTTCAAAGCTCTATGGTGATTTTATCACCAGTCTAGTTTGAGAACTACCGGTTCAATAGTTAGCCTGCCTTGCCTTCACATCATTGTTGACTGGTTCGGTATTGAACACTTGACCCAGGCAGGGTCAATCAGATCTTTCCTCTGGAACTGGACTGAAAGATAAAAATGATTATTACTCTGCCATCTGGCCAATATGTGTCATGAACGTGTAAGTTCAGGAGTGATTGGCAGCCATCTTCCACAATGTGAACAAGAACTGAGGAAACCAGTTTGTATTGAGAGAGTGAAATGTAGCTACACAGAGAGAAACAGGTCTGAGAAACAAAGGCAGGGAATTTCGTTAGTCTCCTACAGCAGTCGAAGTCCCAGGAATATTCTTTTACCCCTTGTATTTAAGACATTAACCAAATATTCTTTCCAAAAATTATGCTTTTGCTTAAGCTACTTCCAGTTGAGTTTCTGCTACTTGCAACCAATGGAGTCCTAGCTCTAAGTTTGCTGTCAATAATAAAAGGAGTATTTAGTGTTAAGTATGGGTTTAATATGAAAAAGAGCTTTCTAATGGAGCTGAGTTTGGTAGATAGTGTGCTGCTCAGACCTCTTTCAAGACAACCTGCTCCAGGAAGCAGAGCTGACTGATAGCCCCAGTGGTTACCCCTCTGGATCCACCTGGGCTGCCTCCCAACCAATAACCAAAAAAGTGGGGTACTAATGCCAGATCATACCTGCCTGATGTAGAACTATTCCAGTGAACAACATTAATTCAAGAACTCCCCATCAACATAGCTGAAACCTTCTCAAAACTGGACTGTGATCTGAGACTCTTAGGACCCAAATCTCTTTTCCTTCTTTCCTGTCACAAGTACCAGACTTGCTTGGCTGTCTGAAGATTTTCCCTGCCCATTCCTGCTCCCACCTTCTTTTTCCTTTACAAGTGTTTCTATCAATAAATCTCTTGCATGTATGATCCCCTCTTGTCAGTTGCTTCTTTAAGGTCCCAAGCTGACACTTTAAACAAGAGAAAATAGGCTGCCTTAGGGAAACGGTGAGCTCTGCAACACTGAAGGTGTTCACACAGAGTCTGAAAGATCACTCCGAAGTGATACCATTTGATCCTGCTGATTAGGATCTATCTATATTCCAGACTCATGTAACTTCTTTTGATTGAACACTAATAATAAGTGGCCTGGAATATGTCAGTCTGATTTAAATTAACATCTATCAAGGCATTATATGAGAAGAGTCACAGAAAATATCTTTGCCTTCAGCTTGGACCCCTAAGTTTTCTTCCATCTCCATGACTGTATTTTTTCATAGGTGCAAGAATAGTTGTCTGTTTTATTCACTCATGTAGCCCACATGCTCAGAACAAGGTCTAGTACACTGTATGTGGTCCACAAATAGTTGTTGAAAGAATGAATTTATAATTGCCTTCTGGACACCTCCACAGTTACTGCATCCAACAGATGCTCAGGTCTTATGTGTTAAAAGTAATTGGATTTGAGAATTGTCAGTACAAAGTAAATAGGATATTTGAGACAAGTGGTTTTACTGATGTCTCTCCTTCATTGCATAGCCTGGAAAGTTCAGTCTGGGGGCTGGGAGAAGGTAATAAGAAGTCTTCTTAGAAATCTTCTCACAGTGGTGTGCAGTTGTATGGGCCCCCCAAAGCCATTCCAGGTAGTTCTTCTCTGAAGCAGACAATCTTATGACCAGGAAAACTCCGCATGACTATGTCTGTAGCTGTCCATTAATCAGGGCCACTAAGGCTCAGCCTTCCTTCCCAGAAGGAAGACTTAGGATTGCACAGAACTTTTATGAGGCTCAGATGAGCTGATGAGTGGAAAAGCAGTTAGCACTGAAAAGCTACAGATCCCTAGTCTTCTCAGACATTTCCAGAGAGCATTTTAAACTCTGGGGAAAGTATTGGTACTAGGATGTGTGTGTCCAGCCCAAAGTGGTCAGTACAAGAGAAAAATTTCTTGGAAATCTAATTTTATATGGGTATGCATGGGTCAAAACCTTTTAAGGACACAAGGTTCTGCGCTTTAGATAGATTCTGGAAAAATTGGGTGTTTACAGGGAAAAAAAATACTGTTATTTAAAATGTCTAGACTAATTATTCTAGGTATTTCTTGGGCTTTATCAAAGCTATGGGAATGTTTTAAATTGTAAGAACTCCTTCAAAAGTATTGAGCAGATATTGGGGAAAGTAGTTAAGCTCCATCAAAGGGTGCAATTCAAGCAAGTGTTTTTCTTTATGGAGTAGGACAGATACGGCACCTTCCCTATCTCAGTAGACTTCATAACGTAGTCAGTTTGGCATACTACTGGCTGCTCTCTCCTGCCATTCCAGAAGTTGCTTATTTGTATTTCTAGATCATCATTTTTGCGTCATCCATAGCCAGCGATGCTTGGGCTCCTTGTATGGCAGTGAGTTGGAAAGTCTTCATAGCTCTGATTTCAGCATCCACCTCAAGCCATGTTCAGGAGAGCCCCTCCTCCTCTGCATTTCCACAGATGCAATCACTGATAGCTCTGTTTGGTGTAAATTTACTGAACCCCAAAGAGGTTAGGAACAACACAGGAAAACACCAAGGAGATAAGTGGTTGCAAGCTCTTCCACCCAATCTGGCAGAATGTTACAAGATCATTGTCTTCGTCTTCTCCCGTACAGGGTTCCTTGATGACTGAGAAGATCAGGGACACTTTAAAGTGTAGACTTTCTAGAAGCTACTTGACCAACAGCTCCACCTCTGGGACTGGAACATCATTTCTGCACCAGTTCTTAGGGTTGTCATCCTCACTTTGGATAAACTAGCTGTGCACCTTCTCCCTCTTCATTCTTGCCTCACTGTGTCTCCGTATCTTTTCCTCTCTGACTTTTCCTGTGTCTGTTTCTCTATCCTCATCATCTCTTCCTTTCTCTGTCCTTTTCCTCTTTTTTATTATTTTAAAAAATTGCTTCCCTTTCTTCCTGTTTTCTCTGCCCAATTTTTTTTTAATTTTTCTCTGCATTTGACTTTCTTTCTTGTTTTTCTTCTGGCACTCTCTCCCTCCTTGTTTCTATTTATAATTGTTGTTCCTTCTGTCTGTCAATCTCTTCTGTATGCTTGGCTCACCTTCCTTTCTTCTACCTCCTTTTCTTTCTTCTTTCTTATATGCTCATCTGGACTATTCTCCTTTCTCTATCTGTCTCCCTTCTTTCATAACTTTTTTTTTCTTTCACCCTTTTGGTCTTCTCTTTTTAATGTCTATCTTTACTTCACCATCTCTGTTTTATCTTTCTTTTTCTGTGGATCTCAATTTGTCACTATCAACTCCTGTGTAAGGCTTTACATGAAAGTAGATATTTCGTTTCTTCTTCTTCTTCTTTTTTTTTTTTTTTGTATCCCTACCCCACCTTCTTCACCCAGTATCTTTTTGTATTCTTGACTTCCTCTTTTTCCTCTCCCTCATTCTTTCGTATCTTAAAAAATCTTTCTCTGAATCTCTGTTTTCTTATGTCTTTCTTATTCTCTTTCTTGTTTTCTTTTTATCTATTGTTTTTTTGTTTCCTGTTGATTTGGTTCACCCATCTCCTCTACTGTTCCCCTCTACCCTTCTTTCTCCCTGTTTTTCTCTCTTTATGTCAGCCTTCTGTATATGTGTGTGCGTGGGTCTGTGCACACACACACGTGCACACATATGCTCTCCTATGGCCACGTGTGTTAGGGGAAGCTAAGGGTATGCATGCATGAGGCTGGAGAAGTCCCCAGAAGCTGGATCTGTAGTTTGTAACTGGTTTCCCTGGAGAATCTTCTGATTTAGTTGTCTGGAATGGGGTCAGTGAATCTCATAAGCAGTCATGGTGGAGTCGTTTGCACTTTATGCAATAATCGATAGAGAAACAGCTGAGGTTTTTCAGGAGAATAGTGAAATAAGATCTTTGCGTGAGAGAGATAATCTGGAAGCACTGTAGGGATGGGTAGAAAGATAGGACTTGAAAGCAGGGAAACTAATGGAAATCCATGCCTGTTTTATTGGGCCTAGTTCAAACAGTGACTCACTAATCATCCATTTGGAATCCATTTGCAAATCCCAAAACCACCTGCAGATGTTTGTTTCTCTGTGGCATCCCTTACCAAATGTGGGGTCATATTTGACTTCCTTATGTGTCTGCCACCCCTTAGACTGTGGATAGTTTGACAGCAGTACTAGTACATTTTCTTCATTATTTTCCTAGAACAGTACCTATACCAGAGTTCTAATTTCATAAGCATTTGAGTCAGTGCTAGCATTTAATTGAATTAACAATGTCACATTTATCTTCAACATCACTGAAAATATTATTGTGGTGTACTGAATTATTATAATACGGCCCTTCTCGTCATGGTCTTGTGACTCCCACAAAATGATTGAGTGAAACTATGCAAATAAGGTGCTTGTGGTCCACCAAGGGGATTAGACAGCCAGCTAATAATGCAAATAAGATGCATGGGACCCTTGCGGGGGGGGGGACTATGCAAATAAGGTACATGGAACCCTTGCAAGGGATTGGTCAGTTTTGCCATTCTGCTAGGCTTAAAGGGAGCAAATCCCAGAGGCTAGAGGGGGACCTCATTACCATCAAGGAGAAGAGCCAGGCGTGGAGCACATCCTTTGGACCCAGGGTCCCTGCACTGAGAATCTCCTAGACCCAGGAGAGAGACAGCAGTAACATCTTAGGCGGCAGCAGCACTAGACAGCAGGAAACAGGTGACCCACCCAAGACAGCACATGGGCTTTCCATCCATGATGCGAGGAGACTACCGTGGGCTTCCTAGCCCATGGAGTGAGAGAAATGAGAGCTTTCAGGTAGGCGCCTTCCTGGCAGAGTGGGGTGCCTCTGGGCACTTGTTGGCGGAGCTAAAGAGCTTTATAACACTTGCCCAAGCAGGGCAGAGGCCAGGGCCAAGAGAAACCTCTCCTAAGGGGCCAAGAGGAGCCTGTCCTGAGGAAATGAGAGAAGCCTGTTCTCAGGGGGCATGCACAGTAGAGAGAAGGGTCTGCTTGCTTGCACAGCCAAGAGGATCTTAGAGAGCTGTCCTGCACTGCAGAAGAGGGGAATGTGCTCTGCACTTTGGGGGAGGCTTTCAGACCTTGCCTACATGCTTCCAGATCCTGATCCTGAGTTATAGTCTGTTAATCCTGATCTCGAGTTGTACTATTACTTCCTTAATAAACCACTTAATTGTAAGTAAGGTCTTTGAGATCTACATGGCCATTGCAATGGATTACTGAATCCAGAAGAGAAGTAGAGAGTACCATGGGAGGGACGGCTGGTGTCAGTATTGGTAAAAAGGTTGGAGAGTGGAGGTATGTCTGACTTCCATCTCATAGAAATCAGTCTTGGGCTGATGTTGATCTTGATTCTTCTCTCCCCCTCCTGAAGTTAAACAAGGCCTGAAGCCACCATGCCATTTTTTCAATTATCAACTGAATCTCAGTGACACAGAAAGCCAGTAGAGCTAGAGAATGAATTTGTTCATTTCAGTAATATAACACTTACTAAGTGCTGGGATAACTAGCAAGAATACATGATCAGTGTAAAGTTTTGAATTAGAGCATGGACTCTGGACTCTATTTTCTTCTCAGACTTTTCTTCTGTCTCTATCTCTGTCACTATCCTCTCTTTTATTCCTTTTTATTTTTATTATTTCTTTTTTTTGATTTCTCTTCACAAAGAAAATAGTTATGATTGGAAAACCAGCTTTGCCACTTGCAAGCTACAAGTCTAGAAATGTTTACCTTGGAGATGTACAATGCAGGCTAAGAATGTTACTATTTTCCAGAGCAACTAGCTATTAGTCCACTGTGGCTACTCTGTGCCTGCTGAGTTGGCTCAGGATGATAGTCATCCCTGGAGGCTCTAGCTTCAGCCCCAGTGTTCAATATGGCTTTGTTTAAATTATTTTTTATGTAAAATAGGATGCAGTGGCTCAATTCCACATTTAAATATATATTAAATATATATTTAACATTTGGGCACTCCAAGTAATAGTGCTAGACTCTTCCAATGTCAATTAAATGTTAGTCCACTTTCTTGATGAAGGATCAGATGTGTCAAATGGTTTTCCTATTGGAAAACTAGAGACACCCTAGTTACCAAATAAGATTTCAGATTCCACAGATTGAAACTTAAGCAGGAAAGAGGATTTCACTAGAAAATTGTAAATTTTATTGGACTCTGCTTCTCTTGTGGAAGTAGGATTTTATTTGGGGACAGGGCTTGTGGGAAGGGTGTTAGCAAAAATGAGTCTTAAATTCACTGGGTGCTATTCTTATCCACAAGGTAAGCCTAGCATGGTAGGGCACTCTCAGATCCATGGCACTGCAGAAGGGGTTGACTGCGGCTCAGGAAATGCCTCCCAGCCTTGTTGGTCTGCTACTGGTTTCAAACCTCACCGTGCATCAGTTCTCCTCTATCTGTAACTGCCCCTCAGTTTCACATTCTGCAAACATAAATGCAAGATAGCCTGAAGGTAGGAATGGACTCCAGTACAACACTGGATGAACCCCTAACCAACACATGTTCTATTTATTAAATATAAGTTTTCTGTGAAAGCTTGAAGTCTGGTGTAGCAAGTAATCCATGTGCAAGATCTCCATTGAAACAGTCTCATAAGGTGCAAACTACTCCAATACAAGAGCCACGCTCCAAAGTCTTGTTGCTTCATTTTTTTTAGAACAACTTGGAAGGAGCTCCTGTGTAGCTCCAAGGAACAGGAGCCTGAGGACTACCCAAGGCCAACTTGAGTATGTATTGTCAGTTTCTATTCAGCTGGGCTTAGCCCTTCAAATATTCTACTACCTTTGTCTCCACATGCAAAGAGTAAGTGCTCAATAAATATTTTTTGTTGAATGAATGAATAAATTAGGCATTAATTGTACTTTTCCCAAAGATTCTGGTGACCCCATTTTCTCCCAACCCAATTGTCCTGGTACCACTTACTAAAAGCACTATCAAAAAATCTGAAATGAAATCATTTCAAATATTCCAATTTTTATCCTGCACTAGTTCAGTTTCCATTGATTGTAGGAGATTAAAGCCTAAGAAATTTCCAAAAGAAATAAAATTATTAAGCAAACATACAAAAATAAGTCCTCTGTCCAGTAATCATCTCGGTTCTGGAATGAAAAGAAAATGAAAGTACCTTATCAGCTCACTCATGAAGACTGAGCTTAAAATTAAAATTTCAGACAGAACATCTGAGGTGAGTGACCCTGTTCTCATATTTAGCCATTATTTTTACAGATCCATCACCTATCTCTGCAAACAGTAAGTTCTATGGGACTCTGTAATGATGCTGTCATTGGGACTTTTTCCATTACATAAAGACAAATAGCACTAAATATCCCACTTGTTCTTCATAAAACCACTGCTCTCTACCAATTCTTTAAAAGTAGGAATCCATATTTCCTGGCAAAGATCAAATCAAAGATTCTTAGTTGAGGTCTGGACCCTCTCACTTTCTAGGCCATATGTGAGTATATCTCAAAGGTAGTTAGGTGAGATTTATCAATGAATCTCTGGAGCCTCTAGCTGCATGCTTGTAGGTTTCTGCTTCTGATATGAAATGTGGAATTGATCCATAGAGCTGTCCTTGTATCTGGCATAATTAGGTGAGAATCAGAGTTTTCCTCCCCAGAGGAAATTCATTTTTCCCTTTCTTCCCTTCTTTTTTTTTTTATTTGCTTACACTTTCAGTTTTTCTCCTTCCTTGCCTTTTTACACCAACATAATTACTAATACCTGTTCACTGAAATACATCACTCACAGACCCGGAAATAACTGGGAAACGAATCACGTTCAGAAAGATGATTGAGTACGATTTCTGGCATGTGTCAGGCACTCAATACATGTTACTTTTGCTTTTCTTTCCTGAGCTCCAGTCTACAACTCAACCACAAATATTCATCAAGTGTTTGAGCTTTATCTGTCTTTCAAATGAAGAATTACTGTGCTGCATGAAAAATTACATGTATTTAATGTAAATTTATGTTCTATTCAAAGAGTTGATAGAATAAAGATATTATTCACATATATTTTTAAAATATACACCAATTTATTAAATTTTACAGGATGCAAAATACCTATAGTGAAAAAAAAAAGTTTATTTTCTAAAACTGTCAATGAAACACCTGATGTGAACGGTAGGTTTGGCAGTGATAAAATAAACCTGCTGCTTAAATTGTATTACCAACAAGTATGTGGCAATCTTACCTCCTTACTTCTTTGATTACAAAGACCCAATATTAACTCTGTCCCTCTGTGGTCAGCCTTTTGTTGAAATCAGTTTTAGTTTTCATAGTTCTTTTTGTCCTACAACAGCCGCATTATGGTATCCCACTCTGACAGTCAAGGTTGGGTTCAAGGAAAACTATGAATTTTGTCTTCCACATTGTTCATTCTCCTTTCCGTTGGTAAATTCTGCCTTTTCTAGTCCAGAGCTCACGCAGCCAAGGTTAAGGGATGTATCCATCCCAGCTTTCCACACCCACTCTAACACAATCCATTTCTCATCCTCATAGAATCAAATTACCAACTAGCAATATTCATTTGCTGTTCTCAAAAAAAAATTGTCCCACTTATTTCTTAATTTAGTAAACATATTGTTTCAAATTTGAAGTCAGGTAAGAAGAAGATGAAACCAAAGCTGGTCCCCCTGAGGAACTGTTTCAGAATAAAGCTTTAAGACATTCTCTTCAATTTAGACTTAATACGCTACCCCCTCTTCTGCCTCCACTGGGGAAAACAAAACAAAACGAAACAAAAAAATAGCATCTGCTATGATCAATAGTATTTAGTAGCATGCACTTTTGTTTGGGCTTATGTCCTTGCCTTCTGAGAAAAACAGATATTTAAACACTAGCTCATGATGGCAAAATTAAATTATACTTTCACAAATATGAAAATGAAGCAATATCATTTGTAGCAAAACATTTAAACTTAAAAGTTTTATGTGTTTCATTATTTAATTTCTAGAAAGCAACAAAGGTAAGACCTTTCTAATGTGATCTGTATCACAACATATATATATGTATGTATATATATATATATATATATATATATACATATATTTTAAAAGGACTTTTTTAAAATTCCAGTAAGGTCAAAGTACTGCAAAATAATCAAGGTCTGCACATCACAGGTAAAATCTTTCAGCTGTTATTGAAACATAAGTAAAATTATACACAGAAAAAAGGCAGCAGTAAAGAAAAGATGCCTTAAGAACTGTCTGTGTTTTTCAAAACTGACGGACACGAGTGAGCTCTAATATCATTCTGTTTAAAAATGGCTTCATCCAGATCCAGTTGAACACCATTGATGTTCACTTCCATACAACCATTATAAAAGGCATTCACAGGTGTAGCACCGAAGGGAACATCTGTAGAAACAGAATATTAGATTATTAGTCCAAGACTTTTAACATCTTATTTACTTACATTTAGGGGAATCATTCAGACTTCCCATTTCCAACCAAATTTTCACCCTAGAGGAAAAGTTACTAATGCAATTCTATACAATAAATACATATTAAATGACCCCTAGGTATAAAGTTGCCATCTAGTTGATTCCAACTCACCGCAACCCCTTGTGTGTCAAAGTAGAACTGTGCTCCATGGGGTTTTCAGTGGTTGATTTTTTGGAAGTAGATCAACCGGCCTTTCTTCCTAGCACCTCTGGGTGGACTAGAACTTCCAAACTTACAGTTCACAGCAAAGTATGTTAATTGAATGGAGGCAGTGGTGGTTCAGTGGTAGAATTCTCACCTTCCACGCGGAGGCTAGGGTTTGATCTCCAGGCAATGCACATCATGCACAGCTACCACCCCTCTGTCAATGGAGGCTTGCAACTTGCTATGATGCTGAACGTGTTCCAGCAGAGCCTACAGACTAAGAAGGACTTGAAGAAAGCCCTGACCATCTACTTCCAAAAATCAGCCAATAAAAACCCTATGGATCACAACAGTCTGATCTACAAGCAATCAAGGGACTAGGAAGCATTTCCTTCAGTTGTCCATGGGGTTTCCATGAGATGGGGTCAACTCAACTGAAGCTAACAACAAGGTACAAGGTATTGTGCTTGGCACTGAATTCAGCATATCATGACTTCCTCTGTGCCTTAGTTATCCAGTGCTACTGTTAACAGAAATACCACAAGCAGGTGGTTTTAATAAGCAAAAAATGATTTTCTCATAGTTTAGGAGGCCAGAAGGTCGCATTCAGGTCACCAGCTCTAGGTGAAAGCTCACTGTCTGCTCTGGGGGAAAGTCCTTGGCAATCATGTGGCATGTGTCTTTCCCTCTGTGCTTGCTTGCTTCTTCTTGTTGTTAGGCACCATCAAGTCGGTTCCAACTCACAGCGACCCTATGTACAACACAATTAAACACTGCCCGTCCTGCACCATCCTCACAATCATTGTTATGTTTGAGCTCATTGTTGCAGACACTGCGTCAATCCATCTCGTTGATGTCTTCCTCTTTTTTGCTGACCCTCTACCAAACATGATTTCCTTCTCCAGGGACTGGTCCCTCCTGATAACATATCCAAAGTATATGACATGAAGTCTCGCCATCCTTGCTTCCAAGGAGCATTCTGGCTATACTTTTTTCAAGACAGATTTGTTCATTCCTCTGGCAGTCCATGGTATATTCAATATTTTTTGCCAACACCATAATTCAAATGCACCAATTCTTCTTTGGTCTTCCTTATTCATTGTCCAGCTTTCACATGCATATGAGGCAACTGAAAATATCATGGCTTGCGTCAGGTGCACCTTAACCCTCAAAGTGATATATTTGCTTTTTAACATTTTAAAGAGGCCTTTTGCAGCAGATTTGCCGAATGCAATACATCATTTGATTTCTTGACCGCTGCTTCCATGGGCATTGATTGTGGATTCAAGTAAAATGAAGTCCTTGTCAACTTAAATCTTTTCTCCATTTATTATTTGTCCATTTGTGAGGATTTTTGTTTTCTTCATGTTGAGGTATAATCCATACTGAAGGCTGTAGTCTTTGATCTTCATGAGTAAGTGCTTCAAGTCCTCTTCATTTTTAGCAAGCTAGGTTGTGTCATCCGCATATCGCAGGTTGTTAATGAGTCTTCCTCCAATCCTGATGCCGTGTTCTTCTTCATACAGTCCAGCTTCTGGGATTATTTGCTCAGTGTACAGATTGAATAAGTGTGGTGAAAGGATGCAACCCTGATGCACACCTTTCTTGATTTTAAACCATGCAGTATCCCCTTGCTGTGTTCAAATAACCGCCTCTTAGTCTTTGTACAGGTTCTTCATGAGCACAATTAAGTGTTCTGGAATTCTGATTCTTCCCAATGTTATCCATAATTTGTTATGATCCACACAGTTAAATGCCGTTGCATATTCAATAAAACACAGGTAAACATCTTTCTGGTATTCTCTGCTTTTAGCCAAGATCCATCTGACATCAGCAATAATAACCCTCATTCCACGTCCTCTTCTGAATCCAGCTTGAATTTCTGGCAGTTCCCTATCGATGTACTTCTGCAACCGCTTTTGAATGATCTTCAGCAAAATTTTACTTGCATGTGATATTAACAATATTGTTCGATAATTTCCACATTTTTTTGGATCACTTTTCTTTGGAATGGGCACAAATATAGATCTTTTCCAGTCAGTTGGCCATGTGGCTGTCTTCCAAATTTCTTGACAGATGAATGAGTATTTCCAGCGATGCATCCATTTGTTGAAACATCTCAATTGGTATTCCACCAATTCCTGGAGCCTTGTTTTTCACCAACGCCTCCACTGCAGTTCAGACTTTTCCTTAAATACTATCAGTTCTTGATCATATGCTACCTCCTGAAATAACTGAATGTTGACCAGTTTTTTTTGGTACAGTGACTCTGTGTATCCCTTCCACCTGCTTTTGATGCTTCCTGTGTCATTCAAAATTTTACCCATAGAATCCTTCAAAATTGCAACTTAAGGCTTGAATTTTTTCTTCAGTTCTTTCAGCTTGAGAAATGCCAAGAATGTTCTTCCCTTTTGGTTTTCTAACTCCAAGTCTTTGCACATTTCATTTATAATACTTTGTCTTTTCAAGCCTCCCTTTGAAATCTTCTGTTCAGCTCTTTTACTTCATCTTTTCTTCCATTCACTTTAGCTACTCTATATTCAAAAGCAAGTTTCAAAGTCTCTTCTGACATTCATTTTGGTCGTTTCTTTCTTTCCTGCCTTTTTAATGACCTTTTGCTTTCTTCACGTATGACATCTTTGATGGATACACACAACTCATCTGGTCTTCAGTCATTAGTGTTCAATACACCAAGTCTATTCTTGAAATGGTCTTCAAATTCAGGTGGGATATACTTAAGGTTGTAATTTGGCTAGCTGGTTTAACTGCTCTTTTATATCTCAAGAGATTGATTTAAGACACAATCTATACTAATGCTGTATCATTAACATAACAAAGAAAACCCATTCCCAAATAGGATTACAGTCACAGGTATAGGTTAGGATTTACAACACATATTTTTGGAGGACACAATTCAATCCATAACACTCTGATTTCATAAACACAGAAATCAAAAGTTAAAATAAACGAACACACTTGAATAGAAAACAACTTCCTATTTGTGATGTTCTATTTTATTATTTCCTCTTTATATTTGAGCAATAGTTTAATTATTGTTAAATCTTTTTTCCAACTGCAAATTATACTTACTTGGTCATCTTTTTTAAATGCCATGGTAAATATATATCTTTTATTATTTCTGGAATAAAAGTAGATTACTGTATTTTCCAAAGAAATATTTTCTTGCTGCTCACAATAGCAGCTCATGATATCACTTTTATGTAATACTTGGTACTCTAAAAAACAGTAATTTTAATCACTACTTAGTGAATCGTTTAGGGTCATTTTAGGGCCTTTTGGCTTTTCTACACTTTCATTCTCTTTACAAACTTAATACAAAAGTGACACCCTTGGATTCCTAAGAACTATGGTTCATCTTAAAAACATCTGTCTGTCTAATTGCTTCTTTTTTTGACATCTCCTTTCCATGTATTTTAATGCACAATTTATATTCTTCAGTCCTTATTCTTCTTCTTCAGTACCTTATGCAAAATGTACATGATGTAAATTTTTCACCTCTAACTTACCAATACAACAAATAAAGTTCATACTGTTGTATGGCCTCATAACATTTTTTAAGAAACCCTTTCAATGTCTGGCTGAGCAGCATAGAATTTGCCACTATTATAGAAATCCTCACAATCATCAATTTCCCCTGTTAATTCTTAACATGAAATTTTGATATGCCTACTTCTTGTATCAATTAATATCCATATTACAGTTTACACTCTAAGTATCTCACTTTTCAGTTCTCTTCAATTTTTCCTCACTCTTTTTCTAAACATATCTTGCCTGAAATTAGTCCTCAGTGTTGTTGTCACTAGAATTTTTATATTGTACTTTTTTTGAACTCTTTTATTCTTTGACTGATATCCTAAAACTGCATTCAACTAATTTGTGAATAAGGTAGTATACGTGTTCAATATAGAATTCATTCATTTGAACTGTAATTATACTTCCTAATATATATACTGTATAGTGCCATCAGTCTAGTCTAGCTGCCTCAGCCTTCTCATCTGTAAAATGTAGATAATAATGGTACCTACTTCACAGAATTATTCTGAAAATTAATGAGCTGATACATCTGAAGCCCTGTGAACAATGCTGAGACTGTTCTGTACTTGTTGTCACTGCTGTTATTATTACTGCTTCTTCATCTAGACTACTTTAATAGCTTCCAAATTCATCTCAGTTGCTATCAGTTTTGCCTACCACCAATCCATCTCCACCCATTTTGCAGAATGGATTTTTTAAGTTGCAATACTGATATATCACATTCTTGTTTAAAATTTTTCAGTAATTCTCATGGCACTTATACTATGAGGGCCCTAACCCAATCCACAAACTCTCCACCCACCTAGTTTATATCCTCATCCTGCACTACCATCCTCCTTGCTCCAGTGTATCGACCCCTTCCCACTTTGTTCACACATGGACCATTTTACTAGTCTACTGTGATCATTAAGGTTGTGTGTCAACTTTACTGGGCCATGATTCTCAGTGGTTAGGCAGTTAAGTTGTAGTTTGGCAGTCATATAATGATGTGATCACTTCCATGATGATATATGATACAGTGTGACCACCTCCATGATAGGATCTGTCGTGAGTAGCCAATCAGTTGAAAGGGCGTTTTCTTGGGGATGTGGTCTGCATCAAATATAAGTGGACTTTCTGGCAAGGCTTGTGGACTTTTGCTCACACTGGATCCTGCAGCTGGCTCCTGTTCATCTGACTTCTGGTTCTTGAGACTTGAGTTAGCAGCTTACCTGCCATCTTGCCTTCCAATCTTGTGATTCATCCATCTTCACAGCCTGTGAGCCAGAGTCCTACTGTCTGACTTGCTGATCTTGGGTTTGCCAGACACTGCAGCTACATGAATCAGGAGAAGCCTTCAGCCTGACCCACATTCCAGCCTCTATAACTGCATCAGCCATTTCCTTAATATAAATTTTTCTTTATATATAGTTACACACTTTACTGGTTTTGCTTCTCTAGAGTACGCAGCCTAAGACACATACTAATCACAATCTCTACCCCCATCACCTGGCTAATTCTTCAGATATTAGAATTATATCTTAGTCACTTCTTCAGAGTCTTTCCTGGACCTTAACAAGCAGGTCAGGTCTCTATTTTCAGACTCTCAAAGCAACTCACATTTCTCTTCATAGCAATGATCACAATTTTAATAATTTGGAATTTTTTAATCAATTGTTTAATGTCTGCCTCTCCCACTGGATTGTAAGGACCTTAACATCAGGGACAATATCTATTTGTTTATTACTGTGTCCAGAGTGCCCAGAACATAGGTTCTTAAGAAATACTGGAAGAATGATGAAGAATTAATATTGAACTCACAAGGCTATTGTGAGGGTGAAATAAAAGAATAAGTCTTTTCTGGATAGGCTAGCCAAATGTAGCAAAATTTGATGAGTTTAAGTTCATGCTTAAAACACACACACACAAAACAAATGAATAGAAATGTACCGATAAGATGTCAATACAAGCTCTCAGAAAAATAATAATGTATACTGAAATTTTGTCTTCCCAGATGATGTTGTTTTAGTAAAATTACACAATGAAAATACTATAAACTTGATTAAATATACATTTTAGAAATGAAGAAAAAGTAAACAGATACCTGGAATGCCACCCAAATAAGTGAACACTGTTCCTTTCATTGCTTTGTCCAAGATGGCAAGTTGACTTTGAAGGTCTCCAGAGCAGAAGGTATCTTTTTCAAATGGATTCCACAGCTCCAGATTGTGTCTGTTGACTTTGAATTCCAGATGGAATTGTTGACTGGAACACAAATTTATGGCCTGTATCCAACATATTACTGTATTTTCAACAGACACCTGGAAATCCTGAAGAGCAGAGCAAAGACCTAATACATGCGAGTACTAATAGTAACACCACTTAAGAGTGACTTTAGAGGGGGGTTAAAACACTGAATTTCAATAAGAAAAAAAAAAGTATGATAGAGCCTCCAATTTTAAATAAAAATTTAGTAACTATTAAAGTAATCAGCATTTTAAAACATAGGTTAGTTTCACAAATCCATGTTTAGCTAAGACGTAAATGTATACTGGCTTCTGAAAAATCAATAAACCAACAGGACTGTTTGACCAACACGGGACATAAAGTGGTGTCTTAAGTAAGATTTTTCTGTTTGTGAACCTTTTCAACTTTATACTCATAATCCTTCCTAACTTCAGAACTGACTGGTGAAAAATTAAGACGTTGAATTACTTCTGTGTTGGGGAAAGGGCTCAAAAAATTTAAAGTCCTTTAGTAAGCACATACCAGAAATGATTGAAAGGTTTGTTTGTGCCATGCAAGCAATCCTGTAGACTTGGAAAAAAGTCAGTGAAAAGGCCTTAAGCAAGAAAAATTAGGGAGTACCAGCAGGTAAGCTACCAAATATTTATCAGAAGTTTCTCAAAAAAAGAAAATGTATTCATTTTGCTTAACCTTTCAAACTGCTGATATGGCTAAGTTACTCAATTTGTTGAAGATGATGTATACATATAACTTATATTTGTATGGAGGAAATGAAAAAAATAATAGCGAGGAAACAAAATCGAAACTAGGGAGACTGCCTGCAGTGCAATGAATTACTTAATATGGCCTTTCTCACCATGGTCTTGTGACTCCCATCCAGGTGATTGGGCGGGACTGTGCAGATTGGGTAATTGTAGGGGATTGGTCAGTTTTGCCATCCCAGAGGTAGGAAAGAGAGGAACCCACCACCAGCAAGGAAGAACAACCGGGAACCAACATATCTTTTGGACCCAGGATCCCTGAGCTGAGAAGCTCTTGGAAGCAGGAGACCGAGAGAGAGCAAGCTGTAATCCTGAAGACAGTAAGAAGTTGTAGCAGGAGACAACTGGCAGGACAGACCAAGCAGGAGAGACCCACAGGAGACAGCGCTGTGGGCTTCCCAGCCCACAGAGCGAGAAAGCTGAGTGCTTTGGGCAGAGACTGAGGTCCAGGGAGAGGCCTGCCTGGGAGCATGGCTGGGAAGAGGCTGTTTTCTGATGAAAGAAATGTATCCTGAGTGTTCCTAAGCCTTAATTGTAACTGTTATTTCCCTAAAAAAACCCATAACCATGAGTATGGTCCTTGAGTTCCATGTGGCCATTGCAATGAATTATCGAACCCAATAGAGAGGGCTGTGGCAGGGACAATTGGTGTCAAAGTTGGTAAAGATGGTGAAGACAGGAGGCTTGTCTGGCCTCCGCCTCACAGGAGTCAGCCTTGCGCTGTTGATCTTGGTTCTCCTTTTCCCTTGTGGGGTTGGAGGAGGTCAGACACCACCCCCACACTGTTTTTACACCAACACTGCTCTTCCTTGTGGTGCTTCCTAGATTGTAGAAAGATTATCTGAAATGCTTATTTTGGAATCCAATATGCCAATGGGTTTATTTGAGGAAATCTGTTACCATTATACATGTCCATATCCTTGAGCTCATTAAAAGTCTGCAAAGATGGTCAGCTGAGACAATGTTCAATGTATGTGGATTAATGCTATAAAACATTGTACATAGATCTTGAGAAGGGAATTTTATGTATTAAAAGAAAGTCATGGAGACAAACATAGAAACAATAAAATATCAAAAACATAGCATGTGCTAGCCTCCTCCACTGCAAAAAGATAATGTTAAAGATAGGCATTGCATATTGTTTAAAAAAAAAAAAGCTGAATCCAAATGTAGTGGTAGATTGGAGATAGGAAACACGGCAGGATCTTTGTAGATTGCTTACGGTTAACCACCAGAAACTCCCCCAATTATCCTCTAAGCTGCAAACAACTCTCCTTTATTTTATTATTATTACAGGCATTATTCAATTATATGCCTCTTTCTGAAAGCTGTGGAGAGCATCCAAGCCAGCGCTGGCACAAGCACAACCTTCTTGCTGTAACTTGCTGGAATCCACTGTGGATGACACATGGACAGAACCATTAGGCCCTAATAGGTGTCTGAATAATACAGATCCTCTGATAACGCTCATGCTTCCTCTTATCCTAGAGTTTTTCCTGTTTGTCCTCCTCACTTCAAATTAGAGTTGCCAGCAAGAAGCCAAGTGGACTGGTTTTAGTTTTCTCTCATCTTTCCTCATCTACTCATTGGAAAAAAGACTAAGAGTGCAAAAAGGGCACAAAACATTTTAATTAGGCATGAATATATGAGAGTGACAGTAAACATATTCATTTCTATTTTGCTAGTACAGATTAATTGCCATGATGCTTCAAGAAGTCCAGATAAGGGTGGATCTTTGTATGTACTCTTACCAAGGAGCCTGTGTGTGAGTTTGCCTAGTCTTAGCTGTATGCAATAGATACAATTCCCCTCCCTCTTACTTCTCAGATCAGGCCTTGGAAATAAGCCAGCAAAAAATTTATAATAATGAACACTATTATGTTTGCTTCATAATGCTTTAGAGATTGTGCCAAATACTTTACATGAGCTATCTCATTTAATCTTTACAATAGCTCTTTGAGTATATACTGTTATTATATCCATTTTAAAGATGAAAAAAAATTCAAAAAGGTTTAGAGTAAAAGTTACCTGAAATTTTCCAGAGGTGGAGTCCACCAAAGACAAGGCAAAAGGCACTGTTTCACCAGAAACCAAGGCAAATATAACACCAGTGCCTGTGGATGGGCGGATATTCAAGGTCCCGTTTATATGCCAAACCTCAGGATTGGCTATGTTATCTGTTTAAAGCAATGAAGACAGAAGCAGATCAACATACTCTTAAAGTACACCAGAAGGAATTATAGCAATCTTATTGACCCTCAAAGCCATCTTTGTGTAATACTAAAGATTTTAGTTCTCCTTTCTCAATGATCTATATACAACCTGGGCAAAACAAAAAGTTTCCTAAAATGTAGAAAAGAAACATATAAATGGAGTCCTGTGCTTCTGTTGTTCATCCTAGAATAGAATTGTTTGTAAGTTTTCCCTGGTTGCTTTTTAACAGCTCTTCCTCTGGCTTGAGTATTCACCAACGTTCCAATCTCAGAGTGGTCACATTTTAAAGTAAATATTTAGAAGGAAGTTGTTTGAAATGTTTATTGTAATATGCTGAGGTAAAATCTGGGTATAGCTACCACCACTCGTTACATTATATGAACGGATCAGCTTGAACAATAGGAAGAATAACAGTGTGTCTATATATATATATATATATACACACACACACACACTCACACACATATGGAAACCCTACTGGCATAGTGGTTAAGAGCTACAGCTGCTAACAAAAAGTCTGGCAATTTGAATCCACCAGGCGCTCCTTGGAAACCCTGTGGGGCAATTCTACTCTGTCTTACAGGGTCGCTATGAGTCAGAATCGACTCGACAGCAACGAGTTTGATAGTTTGATAGTAGAGAAATATTCTGAAGTCAGCAGTTAACTCTGAAATTAGAATCGTATTCCATGATTCTCTTAATACTCAATACTCTTCATCTCAATTACTAGGTTAATTGTCTGCCCTATTAGAGTGCAAACTCCGGGAGGTACATGTTTCTCTCATTCTTTTGTTTCCCACAGTAGTCGCTCAATATATATTTGTTGAATTAATGTCTTTCCAAAGTAGTTGGATTCCTAAAAATATTAGTTCACCATCTTAATAAAGTATTCCTCACTTAATATGAAGAAACATAACAATAGCCCAGACACCACTTGGGGGCCTTTGAAGGGGTGAATGTGAATGGATAAAATCATTTTCCTTTGACAAGATTAGCTTTGAAAGGCTACTCTCCTACTTAGCTACATCTAATACTATTTCATTTTTCACTATAATGTTTTAACTTCTATCCAGAAAAAAAAAAAAGACACCATTTTGAAATAAATTTAATATATTAACAAACTCAAACTAAAATGAACATACAAATGTACTGAAGTAATAATCTAACATCAAATATTAATTATAAAGTAGTTTACTTTCAAGTTATTCATAAAATAACTAATTTCTTATGAAAGTATTTTTTTTCAGGTACAATAAACTCTTACGTTCTTTTGTTTTTCAGGAATTTTTTTCCTTTGAACAAATCATTATGAATTTAAAATTTGTTTCCCTACATTTACTCAAACTCATTTAAGACTTTTTTTTTTAAAGTCTCCTCTATGTAGAACAGAGCTAAAGTTAAAGGCACTGAATTAATCATGTTAGGAAAACAGAAATTATCAGTGTAGTGCTGTTCCTGTAACTGTAGTTAAATACTTTTTTGGGCTACACATAAACACATCCAAATATAATTTTATCTTAAAAACAGAAGTATCCAAATTAACAGTACCCTTTATTTATAATGCAAAGTATTAGTAGCTCAAATAGTCAATTCCTAAAACAGAAAATGACAAAGAACCCAATAAAATAATTAAGATGTAAAAATAGCTACTAATAAACTTATGAAAAGATATTCAACATCAATAGAAATTAGGAAAATAATATTTTAAAATACAAGATTTTATTTTTTAACTATCAGATTAGAAACAAATTTCAAGCATAAACTTTCTCACCCTATTGGTACAAATACAAATTGATAAAACATCTTTGGAAGAGAATCTGATCAAGCCTGTAATAATTATATATTTGCATCATCTTTGAAGGAGATGATGTAGTTCTAAGATTGTATTCTACAGAATTAATAATATCGGGGCACAAGGATGTATATCAAAGGATAAGGTCAGTCTGGCAAGACTTCCTTCTCTGTTTAGAACACTAGAAAGAGCACTACTCCCAACCTTACAATGGCAACAAAAGCCAAATTATCTACATAATCCCAACTTTCCTTGAACTGTGAAAGAGCTGGGGTTGCAGAACAACCAAGTAATAGAAATCTAAAGAAAGACAGGCACTTCCAAGGAGTGCTAGAGGACTTGCTTACCTGGGGCAAACACCAGGCACCAGACACTCTGGTAAAAATTTTAACAAATTGCTAAAATAAAATATGAGTGTGGGCTGATGTGAGAGTATAGAACTCCTGGGAACTGCAGACATAAGGGAAATTCACACCCATTCACAGGCTTTTCTCCATAGACCTCACTAACTGCAAAAGAGAAAAAGTGGGGACAGGGAAAGAAACCAGAGAAAGCCTCCCTTCTAGCACAAGCCTAGGAGAGGGGAGTGGAACCAGCTTCAGGAAAGGCACAGAGCCCCACCCAGATCCTCTCAATATCCTCTATAGAACAAAAGTCTAAGGCACGGGGGGAAAAGCAGCAAACACTGTTGCCATTAGGATACTTGTGAAGAGCCATTGAATCTACAGGATAGAAGAAAACAGGGAGGGGGGGCCTCTATCTTGAAGGAGGAACAGAAAAACATCCTAAATTCCGACCATTACAAATCTTCCTTACTCCTAGAGGGTAGGGAGTGGGGGAAGGAACACTAAAGAGTCCAAAACCCCTGAGACCCAGGGATACAATATCTAAGACTGGATCTGTACCCAAACAGACCAGAACAGTAAGAATGCTTCCCCAACCCCAAATCCCTTCTGCCAGGCTAGCAAGAGTCAAGTAACAAACAATAGCACTCAGCTGGGGGAGGGTGAAGGTAAGAGCATGGAGAGTCACCTTCTTAAAGCATAGTCATAAAGGGAATACCTAAAGTTGAGGTTGAAACAGCTGTTAAGAACAACTTTCTGGCACACCAGCCCCTACCCTAAACATAAGACAATGTTAAAGTTCTGATGCCTGTGATGCATTGACGGCAATCATGGCAACAACAAAACCCAAACAGCTCACACTACTTTAATTTAACTAAATTTGCTAGACTAAAGGTCTAGCAAAAGAAGAGGTGTCTTCATTTCCAGACATGAATATTATTCATTTCAGTCCTCTACTGTCTTATATAAACCAAAAATTATGAGATACACAAAGAAGTAAGAAAAAAAGAAACACAAGCACAGTCAAGAGACAAAATAATCAACAGGATCTGACTCAGATATGACACGGATGTTGGTATTATCAGACAGGGAATTTAAAATAATTATGATCACTATATTGGAGGTCCTGGTGGAAAAGGTAGACAAGGTTGATGAACAGATGGGGAATTTAAGCAGAGAAGTGGAAACTAAGAAAGGATCAAATGAAAATGCTAGAAATTAAGATGAATCTCTTTGATGGACTTATCAATAGACTCCACACAGCAGAGAAATCAGTGAACTTTAAAACAGGTCAATGGAAATTACCCAAATTAGTCAGGTTATGTTTCAGTAAACTTTAAATAATAACATAAGCATATTCAACTGCCTTTATTTTTTTTTTCAATTTCCTGCAAAATTTTTATGAAAAGTATATAACAGTAAGAACAAGCCTGGCGCACAGAAGGTGCTCAATAATGTTTACTGATGGAATCACTGCTATTTGTCAATGAAAAAATTTAGCCATTAATGAGAAAAGAGAAATAAAATGGGAAATCACTTACTATAATTTATGCTAAATTGAGCAACTCCAGAACCAGGATAGTAGGAACCCTTCTCCACAGTGACAAGGCAATGCTTATTTTGTTTTTCTTCAATAATTTCCTTTACTCCAGAAGCTCCTTGATTCATCAGCTTCCAGCCTCGTATACATCCATCTAGTCGAGGATTAATCTAACAAAGTATAGGTCAAGGAGTGCATTTTAAACTTAAACAAATCAGACTGACAGTTGGCTTAATTGATTATAAGTTTTCAATTTAGAGGGAATGTCTTTTCTTTGAAGATTTTAAAAAACATTTTACACAATCTAAATTTTTTTTTTTGGAGATTTCCTTCAGATGGACAGCCTTTATCAGTAAAAGTGAGTTTATGCCATCACAGGTCTCCACTGGAATCCACCTGCGTCTCCTATGCTATCCAATGGTAACTTTTCTGCTCTCAAGTTCTATAAATGCTTCCATCTGTGGCCCTGGGTGCTAAACTGATTTTGGTTTTTCTTTAACTGCATTTAGAGCATACCTTTTGCTTTGCTAATCACACTGTAAGCCTCTTCAGGAACTAAAAAAGTGTCTGCACTCTTTAGCCTCAACCAAAGTTTCCAGCCAGACTCAAGACAAGTAGTAGCCATTTAATAAATAGTTGACTTTTTTTTTTTTTTTGATTAATTGAATATACTTTTTAAGTGTTTTGATTTATCGATTTCAAAGGACAGGTACATTCACCTTGACATGGGTTGACTAATGCAGGTTTTATATCATATCACAAAAATTTTTTTAAAGTTAAAGCAACTGTGAATATCCATGACTGAAAGATGGATATATAATTGTAAATACTTAAGTTAAATCAGCAAGTGTATTCAGCGGGTCTGTGACTTCAAATGCAATTTTTAAAACAGTGATTCATCTCCTTCAGGAGGCCTATTCCATAGTTATTAGACAAACATAAAATTCAGAAAATCTTCCATTGTATCTAACCTCAATTTATTACAAGCTTTGGTTATACCCTCAGTTAACATTAAAAAAAAAAAAAAATCCACTTTATGTGCAATCTTTAACCTCCCAAACTTAAGTCCTCAAATAAACCTCTCAAATCCCTTGATTGGCTTCTACAAAATAATATACTTTTGGACTCAAATATGTGCATTTATATGTTTAATGGCTGAGTATGGACTACCGTGATGTTGCCACTGAAATGGCATCTGAGAAATCCACTTCTCCCTGAGTAACGCTGGGTAAAAATTTAAATAGGCTCAGTAACACTACATTTATTTTTCTACTTCCTTAATATAATTTCAAGGGTCAGTAATGTTATTTTTCCATGTTCAATTCATGTTGTCACACTTGCATGTTTAACAAAATAACTTCTATTAACTCTTAGAAAAACACATCTTCAAACCTATTACAGATAAGAGGATTTCCATCCATGATGAATGATATGGACTTGGATCATTACCGGTCTAATGAGTGCATTTTCCACTTTCCGAGGTAATCCTGCAAAGTATACTTTGGTTTCCAGAAATCCATTTGTAGACTTAAAAAGGCTTCCAGGTTTATTTATATTCATCACGGCTTCTTTAGCTATTTTAACATTAACACTATGTTCTAATTCTTCCACAGAGATCTACAATTAAAAACATAAAAATTACCAAACAACAACCAAACACCATACATGCCACTTGAAACACTGAAATTAAAAAATCCTGTTATTATTCCAATTAACAGTTTTCCAAAAGAATCATTTTAATGTAATTTTTAATTTATTCCAACCTATCTGAAATGTCAAATTATTATAAAAGAGATAAAAATGTGCTTTAAGGTGACAGTTCTTGATCAAAAATGAAATGCACACCACATTTTAAGGTTAAAAAAGTCAATATTATTCTGTTAAATTTAAATATTCAATTATTGTGTGTATCTTTTAATCCCAGTATGCCAAAAATTAACAATTAAAAAATAAGTGAGCCAGTTGACAAGTATCTTAGAAAACTTAAGTGTTCTTATTTTGCAATTGTCTGATAGTAAATATATGGAATCATACTTCAAATATTTTATTAATATAAGCAAGTTCTTAATATAATTTTTTTTAAAAATCAGTACCTCCAATATTCTGTTCATTTCACACAAATTATATTTTATTTCAAAATCCAGAAGTGATTGAGGTCAAAAGAAGGCACAATAAGTAAAATTGTTTTCCAATTTTGAATGTAGTTTCAGTTTAAAAAAAAAAAAAAGGTTGGAAGCAATGGTAAACAATAATAAAAAATCCTCCTATATAGGTAGCTTGAAAAATTGTTGTTGCAACTGCTTTGTAAAAAACCACAGCACTCAAAATGTGAACGTTTTCTGAACCTCCTTTTTACTAATCAATAATGGAGAAGCCCTGGTGGCCCAGTGGTTAAAAGCTCGGCTGCTAACCAAAAGGTCAGCAGTTCAAATCCACCAGCCACTCCCTGGAAACCCTATGGGGCAGTTCTATTCTGTCCTGTATGGTCACTGTGAGTCGGAATCAACTCGACAGCAACGGGGTTTTAGTCAATCATGGCAGCCAAGCAATAGAACATTAAAGCACCACTACAGCAAGGAAAAAATATCTTTGAAATAAAATAAATTTAGTAATATATAGAGATTTAAATCAGTCAACACTGTGTTCTTAGTATAGTCAATCAGTAGCATTTTACTCTATTGAGTATTCCCTCCTTGAAGTACATTCTTAACTTAGCCTCCAGGCCCTCACTCTGCCTTGCTTCTCCTTCTAGACTCTTACCACTCCTTCTCAGTCTCCTTTGCTGGGTCCTCTTCCTTTTAATCTCTAGTATGAAGCCCCAGAACTCAGTCCCCAGATCACTTCCCTCTAGCCTTGCAAGTACTTCTAAAGTGGGGTACACTATGGCCCCCCCTCAAGGGCATTGGGAAAATTGGAGGAGCAGCCATTTTCAGCTGTCACGATGAGTAGGAGTCATGTTAACACTGAAAGATGCTAGACACCCTGAAATATGCAGGATAGTAGGGCACAACAAAGAAGGTTTTATAACATATACTGGGGGACATGAGGCAGTAAAACGCTGTGTTCTTCAGCACATTTAGGGAAAAAGCTGCATGCAGCAAATATTCTAGATAGAGCTCTCAATCTGGAAAGCAAAGCTACTCTAATGAAAGCATCAAGAGAAGCCAGAGACTTTCAGTGATTTCTGTGAAGAGTTTCACATGATCCTGTGAAGATATTTTTCTTTCAGAGTAAAGAGCCTAGAATCTATGGTTGCCAAAGAACAGACAGCCCCCTTTTTGGTGAACTGCATCTGTGCCCAGCTGCACTTTGCTTATACTTCTACCTTAACATATTTCGTGTTACAGCGCATTAGTTCATTAGGCTGCATCAGGTATAAATTGTGAGGCACTTAACTCAAGAGCAATGAAAACTTCTTGCTATAGAAAATGTCTTGAACTCAGGAACTTAGCATTTTAAAAGCACTCACTATCAGCTTATTGAATAGATGAATGCATGAGTAGGTAAATGAAGGAATGAAATAAATTAGTGGTTACTTCACATAGCTTCTCAAAAAGACTTCTCAACAGCTAGACCTAGAAAATGTCTCTTTTAAGCACCAAAGTGCAGTAACTTCACATTTTAAGGTGCAGCTGATCTCCTCTCAGTTACCCTCTGCTGAAAGTATCAATGAATCTACTGAAGAAAAGACTTCTCACTACCCAAAACCAAAAAACTCATTGCCGTCGAGTTGATCCCAACTCATTGTGACCCTGTAGGACAGAGTAGAACTGCTCCATAGGGTTTTAAAGGCTGCAATTTATTTTTTCTCTTTTTTTTTAAATTGTACTTTAGATGAAGTTTTACAGAACAGACTAGCTTCTCACTAAATAGTTAGTACACATATTGTTTTATGACATCGGTTAACAATCCCACGACATAGCAACATTCTCCCTTCTCGACCTTGGGTTCCCTATTACCAGCTTTCCTGTCCCCTCCTGCATTCTAGTCCTTGCCCCTGGGCTGGTGTGCCCCTTTAGTCTTGTTTTGTTTTATGGGCCTGTCTAATCTTTGAATGAAGGGTGAACCTCAGGAGTGGCTTCATTACTGAGCTAAAAGGGTATCTGGGAGCCATATTCTTGGGGTTTCTCCAGTCTCTGTCAGGCCAGTAAGTCTGGTTTTTTTTTTTTTTTTTTGTGAGTTAGAATTTTGTTCTACATTTTTCTCCAGTTGTATCCGGGACCCCCTATTGTGATCCCTGCCAAAGCAGTCAGTGGTGGTAGCTGGGCACCATCTAGTTGTACTGGACTCAGTCTGGTGGAAGCTGTGGTAGTTGTGGTCCATTAGTCCTTTAGACAAATCTTTCCCGTGTATCTTTAGTTTTCTTCATTCTCCCTTGCTCCCGAAAGGATGAGACCAGTGGAGTATCTTAGATGGCCACTCACAGTCGAGATGGCTGTAATTTTTACAGAAGCAGCGTGCCACACCGGGGTGGGAGTGGGAGGATTAACCAGTAAACACGATATACACCGGCTTGCATTTAGCATGGTACACAGGGGCTTCATTGAATTTACTTGCTAATCTGTGGTTTCACCACATTTTTGACGTGATGGGGGACAGGTGAAATTGTGCACTGCAGGTTGATGAGAAGGCACAATTGGGCCCGTGGGCACCTTGCTTATTGGGAAATCTGGCCCTGCTGCCACATCTTTCTCCTGAGAAGCAGCTCTTGGGTTCAAACCACCGACTTTTCAGCTAGCAGCCAAGCATTTAAGCACTGCACTACCAGGGTTCCTTCTACTCACCATGGACTAGCAATAATCCCTTCTCCAAGAAAAGTTTCATTTTAATCCAGTTGACTAAGGTGTTGTTTCCAATTATTAAAATAAAGGCTCATTATGTGGATTATCTAAAAATGCTAGTCTCTAATACATACCAGCTAGTGGTTAGTGAGTCAGAACCAACTCGATGGCACGTAAAAACTACTACAAGTGGTTAAGAGCTCAGGCTGCCAATCAAAAAGCGGGCAGTTCAAATCCACCAGTTGCTCCTTGGAAACCCTATAGGGCAGTTCTACTTTGTCTTATAGGGTTGCTATGACTCATAATCGACTTGACGGCAATGGGTTTGGGTTTGGTTTTTGTGTTCCACAGGAACCCTAATAGCATAGTGGTTAAGAGTTCGGCTATTAACCAAGAGGTTGGCAGTTCAAATCCACCAGCTGCTCCTTGGAAACTCTATGTGGAAGTTCTACTCTATCCTACAGGGTAGCTATGAATCAGAATCAACTCAACGGTAATAGGTGTAGCGTCCTTGGTGGCGCGTGTAATGGTTAAACGTAGTAGTTGAAGCAAATAACTGAAAACAACGTCAGACAGTTATGGGAAATCCTAAATATATTCAGTGAGTGTATCATCACTCTGGCTGTTTCAGGGATATACAATGTGTACAATATATTTCATATAACATCAGATAAGCCCAAATCCACTTTGGTTTTGGTATCACTATAAAAATAAATTTTAATGATTTTATACAAATTGCAACAAGGTGGGAAGATTCTTTATGAAAGCTGGACTACCAGAAGAATGAACAAATCTGTCTTGGAAGAAGTACAGCCAGAATGCTCCTTAGAAGCAAGGATGGCGAGACTATGTCTTATGTATTTTGGACATGTTATCAGGAGGGGTCAGTCCCTGGAGAAGGACATCATGCTTGGTAAACTAGAGGGTCAGAAAAAAAGTAGAAGACCCTATATGAGATGGATTGACACAGTGGCAGCAACAATGAACTCAAACATAACAACGATTGTGAGGATGGCGCAGGATAGGGCAGTGTTTCGGTCTATTATACATAGGGTTGCTATGAGCTGGAACTGACTCAACAGCACCTAACAACACCACCACCATAAAAATAACTTTTAATGATTTTATACAAATTGAAACAAGGCAGAAAGATTCTTTATGAAACCTGGATAACTTACCATATTCCATAGACCATCATTAATAACTTTGCCTCCAGTGGTGATTTTGGTTGTTTCATCATTTTTAAATTGAATTTCAATCTTTCCATCACGAAGTGCAATCAGGAACCAAGCTGAGCGATCAAGAGATTCTGCATACAGTATAATGCCTTCTGAATCATATGTCCGGAAATCAAATTCAGCTGAAAATCTAACCAATGAACAAACAGTAATCCTTAATAGTGAGAAATATAGAACGTTCAATCTATTATTTCTTGTACTGGCAAGCAGTATATGTTGAGTCAATTATTTATACTGTTCCCTGCAATTAATAAAAGAGGAGGGTAGAATCAAACTGTTGATGTAGTTATCTCTCATTCCATGTGTGTTTAAAATCAAATTATTATATATTCTTCCATATTCTTGGAGTCTTTTTCCCAGTAAAAAGATGGCTTGGTAATTTTTCATCTTTTCTGGCATACATTTTGAAGGTATTCTTTTGTATGCTGGAATTAATAAATATTTACAAATCATAGGCATATTGTATCCCTCCTGGAGCCTTTTATGCACAATCCAGTCTGACATTAAGATTTTTTTTTTTTTTTTTTTTTGCTGTATCCATAGGTGATTAGTAAAAGATGTTACAATTTTGTGATTGGCTTATCCACCAAAAAGCATATTTTCCCTATGATTTCATGTATGTCAGGAAAGAATCATTCACAGAGATCTACAAAAGAGCATCTGGATGATAGCAAACATAATTAAGCCTTCATATGTGATGAGGACGGAACAAGTCAAAAACTTTAAAATGTGATTTGCTAGCTTGATTTCAAAAGCTCTCCAAAAACTCTAATTGCATGAATCACTGTAGTAGAATACATACAAGGAGTGTTTAAGGGTAGTCTAGCCATGTGTTGGATGGTATCTGAGCTCTGGCAATGCCTATTGTTGTTAAGATTCTGGACATGTGTGTAGCTATTATAGAGGAAAAATCTTACAGATGTTGGATTAAAAGTAACATTTGTTGATTCAGTGCCCTTAGGACACGTTAATGAGAATCAGCATTGGAGTTTCCAAAGGACCAGCAAATCAAAATGATTCACAAAAGAGAAACAGGGAAGAGGAAAAGTAGTTGTATAACTACTAGTCATTTGGGTTAAGTTAAAATAAAGGTAATTTAAGTTAAAGCTTCAAAACTTAAGATAATTTGCTAAATAAAGCAAGAAGGTATCACATATCCTTACCCCCACATATATACCACTACACTGCATATTACTATAGAAAGAAATCATCAAAATACTATTCTATCTTCTTAGACTTCTTACTCTTAAGTCCATCACTGCATTGTTAAACACTCTAAATATTCTCAAGGATTAAGCATACTTGTCCTTTATCAAAATTACTGCAAGAGCTTTAGGGTAAAAATAAAGACACGTTTCACAGCAGAGTTATGGAATGAGATGCTTATAGTAAAAAAAAAAAAGAAGAAAAAGAAGTTCCATTTCTAAACAACAATGGGGGTGGAAAAGTATTCTAAACCTCAAAACAAATGAGATAAATACAGTAGGATATGATTTTCTGGCCAGCATAACCAAAGAATAGATTCACATCTGATTACACTGGCACATTAAATATTATAGAAAACATAAAGATGAACATATGTCAAAAAGAAAACCACCATTGTTGTACCCTCTGATGTAACCTGCCTAACCCAAAAAAGAAGACAAAACAAAACAAAAGCCCCTTTATCAGAGTTGTGGTTAATGGAGGAGCTATGCTAAACCTTAGCTTTTAATTGCATCCCTGGAAGATTCCTGAATATGATCAGTAGAGCCTATAAATAATAGAAGATTGCCTCAGCAATTTAGGATCACCCCAGACTTAAGAGGGAGAATCTCCAGAAACCATAACATACACATTCTAGAAGACTGGGCAGACAGTGGATATGAGTTTTCTATTGCCATCTAACAAATTACCACAAACTCACTGGCTTAAAATATCACCCATTTGTCATGTCATAGTTCCATGGGTCAGAAGTCTGAGCATGACATAATGGAGTTCTCTGGTCAGGGTCTCATAAGTCTGAAATCATGCCATTAGCCATCTGAATCTAGGAAGCTTCTCCAAAACTCACTGTTGTTTGGTCACAATTCAATTCCTTGCAGTTGTAGGACTGAGGTCCCTGTTTTCCTGCAGCTGCCTGGGGACTGCTCTCAGCTCCCAGAGGCTGCTCTCAGGTTCTTGCCACATGACCTTGTCCATTGGTAGCTCACAGCATGGCTGTTTGTTTTTTCTGGACAATCTATCTCGCTTCAAATCTCCGTCTTGGACAGTCCAGTCCCACTTTTAACAGCTTTCCCTGATTAAGTCAGGTCCATCCATATAATCCCCTTTTTGATTACCTCAAAATCAACTAATTTGGGACCTTAATTGGTGGTGTTAAGTGGTGGTATGCCATCCAGTCGATTCCAACTCGAAGTGATCCCATGTGACAGAGCAGAATTGCCCCCATAGGGTTTCCTAGACTGTAATCTTTAAAGGAGCAGATCACCAGGTCTTTTCTCCTACAGAGCTGCTGGTAGGTCTGAACTGACGACCTTTCAGTTAGCAGTTGAGCATTTAACCATTGCACCATTATGACTGCAAAATCCCTTCTGCCACATAACATAACATAATCACTGGACTGAGAGATCATTATCATCCCAAATCCTAATTGACTCAAAAGAAGGGGATTATACAGGATGTGTACACAAGGGGGCAGGAATCTTGGTGGCTATCTTAGAATTCTGTCTACCTCTCTAGGGTATATAAAAAGCCCTGGAGGCACAGTGGTTAAGCACTCAGCTGCCAACTGAAAAGTCAGCAGTTTGAACCCACCAACTGCTCCCTGGGAGAAAGATGTGGCAATCTGCTTCTGTAAAGATTTCCAGCCTTGGAAACCCATGGGGGCAGTTCTGCTCTGTCCTGTAGGGTTGCCAGGAGTTGGAATCTACTCAACGGCAACAGGTTTTTGGTTTTTCACTAGCCCTTTCATGAACAAATTATTTTTTGTTGGTAAGTTTTTAATGATATAATGTTTTTTCAGTAATGGAATGCATGTTAAATCATTGAGTGTTTTTAAATTTTTGTTAGGGAAAATGGATTTTGAGAAATATTATGTGGGACACATAAGTCCCACTGGACTCTGGTGGTAGGATAGGTTGGATGAGGCATGAAAAAAACTGTGTTATCTTAGGAATTTTATTTTATTGCGTGAAACTTTCAAAAACATGGCATAACACATAAAGGCACCCGGCAATGGCTGCACGTAACTGTGGTTTGAGTCTCCTTCTTAATGCTGAATTGTTTGTATCACCTTCTAGATCACTCGACAGGTAAATGCTTTCCAACCTATCGGAGCCATATGTCATGTGGCACCTTGCAACTCCTGCCTTGTTCTTCACAAGAAAGGAGGGTCTTCCTCTTCTTTTGAGTTCCAGGCCCACAGGAAGCTGCCTAATGAGAGTAAATCTGAAGGAAAGTTGGTCACATCTGCCCCCATTGTTATAGTTCCACATTGTGAAACTATTTATAATGCCAAGGTCAATAAAGAAATACAGCAATCGATGCCACCATCTGAGAGCGCACCTTCCGACTGCATACCTTTAGTGCCTCTGGTCAAAGCGGTCCACTCCGCCTATAAATGCATTATATTCTTCAACTGCTCTTGGGCACAAGGTTACTGAGGAGGAACCGTCTTTGTTCTTTCTGTTGACACTAATGATGTCCTTTGGATTGTGGAACGTGGACACAACTATTACAGGTTTGTTGTCCTGCCACTTTACTGCTGACACACATCCTTTCATATGAAACGAAAATCCTCCTGCTGAAATTTATCTGTCCTCTTCACCATTTCAGTAGCCCTTTTCTATTTCTCACACTGTGCCTACAGTATATGGCCTGCTTTTGTTTATGTTTTTCATCAAGCAATAGGAAGAAAAGAAATTGTCAAAGGCAAGGAGCCTATGAGAATGGTGGCATGAATGACTTAGTCCATGTACAACACTCTCACCAAGGCAGGGAGATGAGTCATGGTCTATGCCTTTTTTTCTGGAATAGATATCAAACTGACTCACAAAGTCAGTTTGTGAGTCAGTCAAGCACCAAACTTTGTATTCGCACTTGATGGGCTTCACTGTCATGAATTGTATTATTGAGGAATGGCCCTTGAATGGCACTATGCTTTCATCAACTGCCATGACACCTGATGGCACATAAACTTATTTTAGGTGGCTACTGAGAGCATTGATAATTGGGCACAACTTGTGAAACTGATCATAGCCAGGTTCTCCTTTGTGCACAGCTTTTGAATTGTCATTGCAGTGTATGTGCTATGCAAATTTTTTTCCACAGCAACAGGTAAAAAACATCTGGCTAGCAGTGCTTACAAAAATACCTTGTGGGGGCAGAACACAATTGTGAAACAAATCTAGAAGGCATGCGGTCTTCCTGTAAAAATATGGTATACTGCATTGTGCCTGAAAATAAGTTATTCACTTGAAAATTAAATCATTGCGAAAACCGCAACTTGCAAACAACACACAGAAAACTGTAAATATACTTAAAAGGCTTATCTTGCTGTAAAAAAGCCAAAGGACACAAAAGTCTTACACAATCCCACCTCCAGGATGCACCACCTCACACAATAACCTACACACAGTGATTTGGCGCTGACTAATGATTCCTTGGTTTCAACACCAGTTATACATGTCCCCACCAGATGGCTGCATGTACTATAAGTGGGACACCAGCACCCCAAGAAATCAGAGAGGCAAAAAATGTAACTGGAACTTATATGTCCCAGTGTTCACGGAAGGGCTAAGGTATAAGGTCCCTGGGCGGTGCAAGTGGTTTGCAACTGGCTGCTAACCTAAAGGTTATCAGTTGGATCATATCCAGTGACTCTGTGGAAGAAAGCCTGGCGAACTTCTTCCATCAAGATCATAGCCAAAAAAAACCCTATGGAGCAGTTTCACTCAGTAACACATGGGGTTGCCATGAGACAGAACTGACTCCACCACAGCAGGCTTGGTTTTATTTATTCACTTTTCCCACTGGTGTATGCCACAGAACATGTCTCCTACAAACCTGAGGTGAGGGTAAAGCATGATGACACTGATAGGGGTACCATTTGCAATGTGGCACAGCTCCCCCTCAACTATAACAAAGAGTATCAAATAAATTTTTTATCCTTAGAATTCCAAGGAAATATTCTAAAAAGGGTAAAATGTGAAGTAAAGTATGTTGGATGGATAGCAGCATAGTAGGAATTTACAGGACTCAGATTATATTAAAAAAAGAACCAGTTTGCTTAAAGACTTCAATTTTCTTTCATAACCATCTGAGCATTTTGCTATCTGAAGCACATATTATCTTGCCAAAACCCAAATCTGTGTATGCTCAGGATTTTCCAGAAGTTAATCCTATCATGGAGATCATTTCCTTTTCTTTGTAAATTCATACTAAACCAATAATTCAAAGAGTTGTGTTCTGCATATTGTCTTTCTGGAACACATCAACATACTGATTCATTACATTGAGGAACAGTTAATCTTTTTTTTAAAGTACTGTAGAATGAGGACGAGAGTGAATCTGTTAACTTTTGGGTCGGGGGAGTATTTGATCATGGGAAACAGAAGCGAAATAATTCACAAAAAACAAGAAAAAGCACTAGCTGTTCTTTGTACTGGTTATATGGGTGACAGTTTATAAAAATTCACCAGTGAGTATATTTAGGATATGTATGCATTTCTGTATATATATTATACTTCAATAAAAGTTTAAGCTAAATCAACAATAAAAATACGAGAAAAAATAACTATTTTGCCAATTCTGATCCAATGTTAGGGATCAAGCTATTGTGAACTGTCAACGAGAATGAATATCCCTGGAAGTGACTGCAGGTGTAACAGAATTCATTGTTTCTCTTTCATTCTCATTATTCTCATAGCAAGGAAGGTTTGTCTGCACTCTACGGCACTAAAAAAACTATTTTATCCGAGATGTAGTAAAAGGAAAAACCAGATCTTGGGGGAAAAAGGAGTGTTGAAGCAGCACAATTACATCAGTGAACCTTAAATGTCAGTGTTCCTTAACAATAAGACTTTCATGAATTTAGTTGAATTATTTAATGAATAATTCATATAGCTAATGAATTAAATTCTAAATATTCATGCCTGTTTAATTAAAATATTTTAAAATTTGTGACTTCATAATCAGTATCAAATATGTCCCCTTTCCTTCATTCCAACCATATCAAAATTTCTTTCCTCTAGTTCCAGCAATATATAGCTCTGAGAAAATTTGATAATTAAAGTAAAATCATGACTCAAAAATGTAAGCAGCTACTCCTGCCCTAAAGTCAACCTAACTACAAGAATAAATGATATTTTATATAAACTATCTTTAAAACTATCTAAAATACTGATATTTTAATGAAATTTTTATTTTTATAAAAGTAAAAAAATAAAATAAAATATAAAAATATATTTTATTATTATTGGAAATACATATTACATAAATAAAAATAGAAAAAATAAGTAAAGAATAATTTTTTAATTTAAAATAAGACCTATTTTATTTCATAAAAATAAAATATCTTTAAAAAGATACTTTAATTAAAAAAACAAAGTACTCAGTCAACCACAATTACATAAGGTATTTCTTTAAAATACTACTTAAGCAATTGTATGAATTTTCCTTAGTAATTTTGAATATAATTATATTATAAAAATAATACTTTTATGGGTATTTTCTCTTTATTTAGTTTTAATAATATGTATAAAAAAGAATGAAAATTTCACAAATACATTAAATCTACCTCCCTGGCTTCTTAATAAATATGTACTCATTAGAAAAGGAAGATGGATGGCATTAAGTAAAATGATCGCTGAGGAAGGTCGGGCCAGAATGACTCAAACAAGATTCTAGCATAAAAATTAAATGTATTAAGGAGAGAATTAACTTGAGGGTTCCCTAAATCATTTGACTGATAATACACCTAAATCATCTGATTGATAACACAACCATGTAAATTTCAAACCTCTTCAGTCAGTTCTTTTCTTCTGTCCTTACCTGCTTAACGTCTAGAAAACATACTGACATTTGGTTCCTCACCTGGTGATTTCTGGCAAATGAAATCTTAAATATAAAACGACTCCTACAAACTGCTCTGCCAAGTACAGTAATTCATAATTTTTGTCAAGGTTCAGGGGAAGGCACAGTGGAACAACCTAGAAAGAAGAAAACAAACAAACACATAGGTTTATTGCTTGGTATTTGTGTCAGGTTGCAGGTCCTTTCTCTGGTTCCTAGTGTTCTTGTCACATGTGTCCTCTACAGTACATTAAAATTAAAATTTATTCTAATTCTCAAAATAAATTCAGAATACCCTCAGTAGTAATAAAGCAATATTTTTCACTTCATTGTATGTTCCATCAGTATAACCTCCAAAAATATGTATTTAAGGTACTGTTCAATGTCTGTGGCTTTAGATTTTTGTCTTAAATATATCCTTTGCAAATACCAGTCCTAAACACTTCTTCCTTCTAGAAACAACATGTATCTCCTTAATTAACTGCCAGGTCTAGTGCTTTCTATGAATTATATTTGAAAATTGCTTTTAGTTAAACTCAGAAAGAGTGGAAGAATTAATGTACCAATAACAGCACCTTACTCATTCACTCCTTCATTTATTCAAAAAAAATCTGATTAATAATGCTATTTAGATAATACATGGAATACTGGAAAACACAGAGGAAATAAAAGTTTAGATATCTTAGTCTCCAAGGAATTTACAAGAAAGTGATTTAGAGTCATTAATTCTAGTATCAAGTATCTTTTTTCTAAGGGCAAAATTTAAGTAAAAAAAAAAAAAGAAAGAAAGAAAAGGAAAAATTTAAAACAGAAAGCCTTCCAGGAATAAGTTCTTGGGCATACATGAGGACATTGTGTAAGAACTGTGTACATATACAGATTTATATCTTGCTCCAGAAATAACACTTAATTTCCTCTTAGAACTTCATAAAATTTACTCCAAGGCACATATGGCGATGTGTAACCACAACAAATACTTAATAAGGGACTAAATTACTAGACATTCACGCTGCATGGCATTTTAGTAAGTAACACCAAAGTTACTACATATGTCAACTAGCTTCTCTTATTTTCGTTTACCAAGTAGATAGTATAATATCAAATATTACATTTTTTGGGACAAATATTGCTGTCTTGGTAAAATGTATAGCGGTATGCATATCCACATGGTTAAATCACTAACATGGTTAAATCACTATTCAGAAATTTTTATTTTTACTGTCTGAGTTATTATTATATAAAATTTCACTTTGACTTGTAAAAATAAAAAATGCAAGGACTGAACTAAGGATCACTGACACATGATCTTTATTTATGGAAAAAAAACAAACAGAGCTTCAGATGTTGACCTGTTTATTTCCATAAAGGAAAAACTAGGACCTACTCCTAACACTGAATTCCTGCATCAGTTACGTATTAAATCGGAGAAACTAAAAGCAAGTTTCAGAAACACAGATTAATATAATCGACCACTCTGAATTTTGGTATACTTAAACCCTACTGAAGCCTGTTGTGACAAAGTTGTTTCCACTTGAAATTTTCTGAGCACTCTTCTAAGTATTGACCTGTGTATGGCATGATCAGACTTGTCAGAATGGGATTAAGCAGGCACTGGAAAACATGTTCACTAAAGTTCCTATGGCAAGATTATTTTTCTCACAAAGAGGAGTATAAGCCTCAGCTTTTCTTGGTTTCTTAAATAAACATACATTTTGCATTTTGTAAATGTACAGATTATACAGATGAGTGTGCTCTAAACTGACCCTGCAGTCTTTTTTTTTTTAAACCAAGTTATGAATTATCTCCAATGTTTGTGCCTTATATGACCAACCAAAAACAAACCTGTTGCCATCGAGTGGACTACAACTCACAGCAACCCCATAGGACAGAGTAAAACTGCCCCATAGGGTTTCATTGGAGCAGCTGGTGGATTTGAACTGCCGATCTTTTGGTTAGCAGTCATAGCGCTCCACCAGTGTGACACTAGGGCTCTCTTATATGGCCATAATTAGTAAACAGATGGGACTTACAGACTCTTTAGAAATACAAGAATTAGTGTAGAATATCTGTCTTTTTAGGAAAGAAATGAGAAGCTTAGCATTGTAAGATGTTTACCTCACAGCTCTTCTGATCTTGGGCAAGTTTGAATCCTTTCTTCCCATCACAGTAACATGAGTAACCTCCAGGGTAATTGACACAAAGTTGAGAACACATGTTCTCAGAACATTCATCCACATCTAGGGTAAAAGAGAACATAAACTTTGATAGCTCCTAAATTTTAAACCCAAAAGAACAGGGAGTATTCTGATTTCAGTATAAGCCAATGATAACAGGTCCTTAGTGAAACAAATCCCTATAACATCAAATCACATCTAAAGACTTGACATAGAGATGTAAATAATTTACAAATTTAATTTCTATTTATTTACACAGCTGAGGCACAAATTTAATTTTTAAGTTCTGAAATCAGTAATTAATGGAAGTATAACAATTATACTAATACTCTGATTTTGAATTTGAAAAAAAATTTCTTAAAAGACTGAGAGTATTAAGATAACTGTCATTTCTGGTTACATGAATTCCATTGAGATTATCATTTAATTGTTTGCTTTGAAGATAAGAAAACATAAAACCAAAAAATCCATTGCCGATTCTAACTCACATTAAGTTTTAGTTAAAAGAGGTATTTTCTCTTCCTCCTCTATCTTTTCTTCATGAAGAAAAGCAGAAAAGATAGAGAAGGAGGAAGAGAAAATACCTCTTTTAACTGAAGGTTAATGTGACTGGGGATTAAATGATAATATCAAGAATATTTGGTTTCTCATAAAGCAATAATTAATCGTGGAGATAAATTTAAGGACATATCTTTATTTCTTCTTATCTTTTTAAAAAGTCTCACTGTGATATTACCTCGTATATTGTGAAATCTTCTATATGATCACTGTCCCCTTTCTGTATTTTCAGAAAATCATTCTAGAAAGTTTGTAATAATATGTTTAAGCCAAAGTCCACTTCAGAGTTATATATATTCCTTGACATCTTCAATGGTTGCACACTGTGGTCTTTGAGAATTCCCAAATTCATAAATGCCATTATAGCATATAATTTCCCTAACATATTGCCTTAAAACAGAACCCCCAAATTAGTGATTCTTCAATGTTATTAATAATTGCAGGACACATAAAGTCATAGAAGTATATGAATACATAGAACATCCTATATAAATATTTCAATAAAAATTATTGTCACTCATTACATAAAACTACAATTTAGATGATGAAATTGGTTAACAATAAATCTGCAAATGCTTAAGGTTTACCACAGTAATTTCTGCCTGGACTGATGGGAGTATGGAAATGGTGTGTGGGGGGGAGTATTTTTGGTGAGAGCAGTGTGGGAGGTAAGGCATCAAAATCTCAACAGGAGCATATACAGTTGGGGAAAAAAAGATTCTAAAATTATTTTTGATTTGATTAGTTTTAGTCATGCTACTATATTTATTTTTAAATTTTGAAAAATTTAAAGGCGGGTGTGAGACAATTTGAATATATTTGATGAATCCCACTAATATGCTTAAGCAACCTGGGGGCACCACTGCAGGCCAAATGACGTAATAACAAACTCCAAGGGGCTATCTATCCCAAATCTACTGGGCCACTGACATTGTCTCTCAATATTTCTCGAGTTTTCAGAGCTCAGGAGTCATTTGGTTATGTTGAAATTTTCTTGTATAGGTATTTAATTCTAACAGAACTATGCCATTTCCCATTTTAGAGTAAATGACTTACTTATGTATACGCAGGAGATCTTTGAAAGGCTTAGGAATAAAACCAAAGGTTTCTAACCATCATGCTTTTTTCCACCCACAGTTTTTAAACTTGTGTCTTTCTTTTGTATGTGTGCTTTTCCTTTTAGACTGCAATTCTCTTTATCTTTGAATATTATTTAAATGATGTCAAAATGTGTATAGCTTGCTTTCATCACACATGGAAGACTCTGATTCACGTATAGCTTTGAGAGCTGATCAGAGTATGTAACACTGAATCAAAAGACCATGTGTCGTATACATCTGTACTCTGGAAAGAAGTCAGTGATTACCCACATGACCAAGCTATATCATAGATTTTACCATCTTAGAAAATCTGATTGTTGGTTTTCAATAAAACCAATGCTTTTAAATCTCATCTCAGGGCTCAAACCCACCCCCTCCACCATCAGCAATGATATCACCACAACTCTACCTTCACAGGACTTGGATTTGGGACTGTATCTGTAGCCTTCAGGACATTCACATTCAAAGCTTCCGGGGATGTTCTTGCACACAACTGAGCCACAAATATCTGGCTTTACAGCACATTCATCCACATCTATAAATAAAACCAAAATATTTTTTTAAAAAACTTTTTTTCCATAACAAAGCAATGCTAATAAATAACCCTTGATTTGTGTTTTCTGGATCCAGTTTAATGTATGCAATGAGACAACAGGGTGGCCTGGCAATAACAAAATATTAAACCTATCATTATATTTTAGTTCATTAAATACGATATATTGATAGAAAGGCATAGGGATTTTGATTGATGTTTACCATGTTCCATTGTATTTATGTGAAAGAAGGAGAGGGCTTTAATTATTTTCTTATCTACTAGGTAATAGTATGAAAAGACATGGGAGAAGTGATTCAACCATATTTTTAATATTTTAATATGTGTTCGTAAATAGATATGTCTGGAATATGGTCTTAAAAGTAGATTTACTCAATAATATCAAAAACAAACAAACAAAAAATAATGAATATGGCTTATCTGTCTTACATTGTTCCTTTGGAAATAGACAACTAACAAATCTGTATACTATTATTACTGCTTAAAGTATTCAAGGAAGCCCTGGTGGCGCAGTGGTTAAGAGCTCAGCTGCTAACCAAAAGGTCGGCAGTTCAAATCCACCAGCTGCTCTTTGGAAACCCTATGGGGCAATTCTACTGTCTTATAGAATTGCTATGAGTTGGAACCAACTCGACAGCACCTAACAACAATGAAGTATTCAAGAGTGATTTTACAGTACCAAGTAAGAGGTTCAGAGAACTTTTAAAGCCGTAGTTAATCCAATACCAATTTTAGTGCTAATTTAATATTTCATAAGTATCAGATGCAATTATTACATTATACAGTGGAGTAAGAGACAAAGTTTTGGTTGCAACTAGTTATTACATAAGCACCTGTGTGAAAAGCAAATGAGAAATAGCTAAATGGACAAGCTTAGAATGAAAAATATCTTTTCTATTCTAAATAGGTTATTTTTTTCCACAGATGAACAGACAAAATTTCACACATTACTCTATTTAAAATAGCATACACAAAATAATGGAATCAACCTAAATATTTTGTTTTTTTACATTTGATCTGAAGATTATAAAAAAAAAAAGTAAAGTTTTATACTCTACTGGTGATTCCAAGTTACTGGAGCCAGTAAAAGAAAAAGAGCAATCACACTTTACTACATTTTTATATTGATAGTAGCCAAAAACAGAAACAGCCCAGATGTCCTTCAACTGGTTAATGTTTAAACCAACTCTAGTACATCCATTCCGCGGAATACTACTCAGCAATAAAAACGAACAACAGCACACATAACTTGGATGAATCTCTAGGCATTTACCCTGAGTGAAATAAAAGCCAATCTCAAAAGGTTACATACTGTATCGTTCCATTTATACAATGTTCTTGAAATGATAAAATTATAGAAATGGAGAACAGATTAACGGTTATCAGGTTCAGGGACAGAGGCTAGGAAAATGGAAGCGAGAGTAGCTATAAAAGGACAGCGGGAGGGATACCTGTGCTAATGTAATTGTTCTGTATCTTGACTGTGTTAATGTCAATATTTCGGTTGTGATATTGTAGATGATGCAGTTTTGCAAGATGTTATCATTGGGGGAAACTGCATAAAAGGTACATGGGATCTCTCTACTATTTCTTACAACTGCATGCGAATCTAAATTAACTCAAAATAAAATTTTTAAGTTTTTAAAAAGAGCTATAAATCTGTATGTTTAAAATAAAGTAAAAACACATGACTAAAATTATTTGCTTTGAGGCATATTGCAAGGAATTATTTAGATCATATGAGCTCAAGTTATAGTACATTGATTTTAGGGTTCTACACTGACATCTAATGTCTGAAATGAAAATTCTTTCATTTTTAGACATTGACTGGCAACCTGATCCCAAGCATATCCACACCTTGGCTAAGGTCCCGTTGTGATACTTTCATACATATTTTTCTGACAGTTCTGTACTCTATAATTTGGATATCATGGATAAAACCCAAAACCAAACCTATTGCTGTCAAGCGGACTCCAGCTAATAGCTACCCTATAGGACAGAGTGGAAACCTGGTGGCATAGTGGTTAAGTGCTAAGGCTGCTAACCAAAAGGTCGGCAGTTTGAATCCACCAGGCGTTCCTTGGAAACTCTATGGGGCAGTTCTACCCTGTCCTACAGGGTCACTATGAGTCAGAATTGATTCAACGGCAATGGGTTTTTTATAGGACAGAGCAGAACTGCCCCATAGGGTTTCCAAGGCTGTAATCTTCACAGCAGCTGACTTCCACATCTTTCTCTTGTGGAGTGGCTGCTGGGTTCAGATCGCTGACCTTTTGATTAGCAGCCTACTAACCACTGCGCCACCTGGGCTCCTTATCATGGATAAAAGTGTATGTAAACGAAGCACCTAAGAATGTAAGTTCTGGTCATTAGAGACTTTTCTTATACATAAGAGGACTTTTTGCAATCATTTATATACTTGCATATTAATTCAATGGATAAGGATTAGATACTTTTTAATTTAAAAACAAGTCACAGATTCTTTAGAGAACAGACTTGGACTATTTAAATGTAGACTATGAATGGTTATTATTTACTTAACGTATGCATATGGTATCGAGAATTATGTTGGTTTTCTATACCTGGTGTTCCAATAATACTACTATTCTAAACTTGTAACCTCCAGCAGACCTTCAAATAGGCAGAGAAGAAAGATAGATATATGGTCACAAATTGCATAATACTTTAGAAGGAATTGTTAGTTAATACAGTTCATTTTAGAGTCATTTAACAGCACTCTAAATAATATAGTAAACTCTACCATACTAAACACACAGCAATGCAATGAGGGACAACTCATTCCTTGACTATGAATCCAATTTGGGGATCTACCTAAAGAGAAATGAATAAAGAGCTAACAAGAAAACTTAAGATTTTCACTTACTACATTTTTTACCTCTTGGTAAGTAAAAGTATTAAGATTTCTTACTTTTTTTTCTTTCTTACTATATGTTTCTACGACCTCAAACAAAAGAAAAAAGAAAAACTTCTTTGTTAGTTGTTCCAATTTCTAAAGGCAAAGTTTAAAACCAGGCTGGAATTTTTCTTTTTTTAATCATCTACACACAAAGCATGATTTGAAGCACTCAAATGAAAAGGGCATTATGCAGAGAGAAAAAAGTCAAAATCTTGGGGAGAGGGAAGCATAAAGAAATACAAAAGAAATATACTAGTAAAACTGACTTGTTGAAGTGCTAAACTGAAAGGCATTATTCAGGTCTGGAGAAGAAAAAAAGAGAGAGTTATGACCAATGAAGTGATCTCAAATGTATACAGAGAAAGAAAACCAGATCCTCTTCATCTTTCCCAAAACCACAACAGGAAAAGAGGTGCAAGATGAATGGTTTATACTGGAAATAAAAAAGGTATTTCTGACAAAGAAAGATAAAATACAACTGAAGAGGTTATTAAGGATTGTGGTGGATTTTTTTTTTTTTTTTTTTGTAAAGGAAATAATATTATAGAATCTAGAAAAAAAGATACATTTAATGATTTTGCAAAGCTCTGTAGTGTGCAAGGATTTGCAGTAAAATCTCACCTTATCAGCACATAATGAAATTCTTTATTGAAACACACACACAATAAGAAAACGGCAATAACAACAAACTCTTGTTATCAGTATCATAAACTAAAAGGCAGTACCATCGTATCATTAAGGCTTAAAGGTGCACAATGTTTATTCACTATGATCACTTATAACCAAAGAGTTTTCTAAGAATTTCCTGGAGAAATTTCTCTAGCTGAATTTTTAAACTCACACAGCAAATACCTTTTTATTCTACCGTCTTGCTTTTACCTTTACAGTCCTTTTTATTTGAAAGCATAAAAAAACCACTTTTGCAGGAACAGTGGTAACTTCCGGGTGTATTATCACAAATCTGGCTGCATCCTCCATTAGTATTTGCAGGATTTTTGCATTCATTTATATCTAAAAAGAGGAAAATAATTATTTTTAAAGTAATACAAGCTTAGGGAACTTTTCAGAAAGCCAGTCCAGGTGAACCAGGTGGGTTTACTATACATACCAAATTCACACATCTCTCCTTGCCAACCTGATTTACAAATGCAAGTAAATGTAGCTTGGCCATCTCTACAGCTCATATATCCATCTTCATTGCATGGCAAAGGATTACACTGATCTGGAATGGCTGAAGGAAAGAGACTTTTACTTAATTTTTGCAACATGCCACATTAAAATAAAATTACCTTATCTATTCATGAAATTATAACTCCTTCCATCAAATAATACTTTTTCATTACAAAATGACTCCATTAGGCAAACCTTTAAAATTGTTTTGCAAAATGAAAATACTTTCATATATGCAAATATATACAGTGTTTTCTAATTGTAACTTATCTATTTTTCCACATACATTACTTTATTTGATCCTTAAAATAATTCGATGAGAATCCAGACTTCATGGAGCCACGGAGACTGGATGAACCCCTGAAACTATTGCTCTGAGATAATCTTTAAATCTTAAACCAAAAATATCCCCTGAAGTCTTCTAAAAACCAAACAATAGTTTAGTTTAACTAGTAAAGAATGTCTGCCCTGAACATTGTGCTCTCTTAAGATCTATCTATATGGGATTAAACTGACAACCGCAACTTGAAAGATTAGATAGGAAATTTAAGGAGCAGTGAGTTTGTGTTAATGGGGGAGGAACAACTCAGAAAAGGAGGGTGAGAACAGCAGCACAGCTCCGAGCATGTAATCAATGTCACTGAATTGTACTTGTAGAAAATGTTGAATTGGTATATCTTCTGCTATGTATATTCTCAACAACAAAAAACAAAATAAAATGAATTATTAAAAAAAAATTCCATGAGGTAGGCAGGACAAATAATACTACTTTCAGTATTAGCAGAAGGGAAGAATTTGGGACTTCAAATCTGGGCTAACATGGAGTGACAGCCTTAAATAAATAGAACTCTGGTCAAATACATGAACCAGTTTTTAGACATTGGACAAGAGGCGGTGGAGTACTGTGATCCCTAAGGGAAGAAAAATAAGCAAGGTGAGCCCATCTTGCTGCCTGGAGACAGTTTCCATGCCACAGTGCAGAAAACCCAAACACAGTCTAGTAGTCTCCTAGGGCTGAGAAGAAAGATGGAGTTTAGTAAGTTCAAGCTAGAATTTTGCAGGTCATAGCACTGTAGAGGAGAGAACAGCGAGAAAGAGAGAGAAACTCTGATCTGCAGGGAAAGGTCCTCTTGAGTCTTAGTGCAAGACAAAGTAGATTTTACCAGGAAATTTTACCAAAGGAATATTACCAGAGGGAAAAAGGGATTAAAACAAAGAAAGAAAGCTCAACTATTTAAAAAAAAAAAAAACAGTTGACATCCAGTCAGTTCTAACTCACGATGACCCCATATGTGTCAAAGTAAAACTGCACTCCATAGAGTTTTCAATGGCTAACTTTTCAGAAGTAGATTTCCAGGTCTTTCTTCAAAGATGCCTCTGGGTAGACTTGAATTTCTGATCTTATCAGCAGAGCACTTAACCGTTTGTGTCACCCAGGGACTCCTAAAGCTCAATTATAATACCCTTTGTATTTTCCTCATAAAACGACACAGCACTTTATCACTATCTGAAATACATCCATTTCTTTCTTTCTTTCTTTGTGATCTTTCTACCTTCACTAGATACTGCAGTGGTACCTTGGCTCCTGCACATTTCCTTGCCTGCTTCTCAAGCCTTCTTAGTCAACTTTGCAAATTTCTCCCACCCTTCCATCACATTCCCCTTTGCTTAAGGTAGCCAGAGGAAACTTCTGATGCGTGTTAAAAAACAAAAACAAAAAACAAAGAAACCATGGCTGATATCCAACTAATTCCATAAATTTTCATCATATGTCCTCATAAAATCATCAAGCTTTTTTGAAAGCGGTAATAGAGTATGTATTAGTTAAAATGATAAAATAGGTTAATAGGGAAATTGTTATTCAAGTTATTTTTTGTTTCCTGTCCTTTGGCAAATAGATAAAGTATGAATTAAATACACTTACCCAGGAAAATTATTTTACTTGGGTAATTACACAAAACTTTAAATTAGAGAAAGTTAGATAAATGAGTATCTATACAATGCCAATGTCATGTGTTTAAAACATTCACTGGACAGACATCCCCACTTATATATTGCAATATCACCTTTTCACCTCTTTGGCTATCAGTTGAGAAACTGGCAAAATAGAGGATGTAAATAATCTACCAGAATTATCACTAGGCCCAATGTGAACTTCAGAGGTTAATGTGGTATCACATAATATCTTCCACATTTATATTATTGATGCCAAAAAGTCAGAGGAATAAACATGATTTAACTTTGACCTATTAATCAGCTGAAACATTTAGTCATACTACATAATAATGCAACAACAGCCAAAAGAAAGCTGTTGGGAACAAAAATTCTGAAATCAACGACCTTAGTAAAGAATAGGACACTTCAGCTTAAATGTCAGGGGCAAATGCATTTTGAGTAAAGCAGCAGCATTATAGAATGGAAAAACATTCTTCCAAATGCATTTTGAGGAAACTTCCTTGCTGGGCATACAACCCTGCAAGGGTTCATTTGTTGATTTATAGATATTAGTTATACTAACACTGGTGCACTTTACTTGCACGGTGTTTTTGTTTTGTCTTTAAAATTGATGGTAGAGATGCTTACCCGTGACACAGCTCCTTAGGTCAGGATAAGCGTTGGTTGACTGACGTGAAGCGGTGAATAATCCAGCTCGGAAAGAGCCAAGACAAACTGCAAATGGAAACAAATGTAGTCTTCTCAGAACACACTTATTGGATCTGAAATCATGGTAAAGATTATCCAAAGGGGGTAGGATATTTATGCTACTGTGGAACCCCCCAGAATTCAAAATATCAACCCTAAAGATTTGCATCCACCTTCTTTTGAAAAATTAAAAGTCTAAAAGCAAGATCGCAATAAATACAGAATGACAGAAAACACGCTTATGGCAGCTTGTTCTCTCTGGTGAAGGTTCCTGATGCCGGAAGTGAAAAAGACCTTGGATTAGAAGGGAAATTTATTGTCACATAAATCTGTGTTCTTAATTCTGTAGCAGGGACTTAAAGTCACCCTCAGATCTGTGGACCAGAGCCTGACTTAGAAGGTGTGTAAAATTAAGTTAACAGAATGAGCTAGTGTTTCTTGTTACTGTGGACAAGTTCCAGTTCTTCTAATGTTGCATAAAGACTAATACAATAATATTTGTCTAATGCCTCATATTTACAGAGCAAGTTTACTTCATTTATATTGTTCCTCACCACACCCAGTAAAATAGATAAGAAAACTAGCAAATGTTGCTAGTAAACTAAAAAATTATAGCTGAAACAATAGAGATAGCAGATTTAGGTCTTGGAAGTAACTGGAGGTCATTTAGTGCCAAAATATAATACTTCTTTATAGCTGAAGAAGACAACATTATAAGCATCAATTCATTGTACAGACAGTCAACAACTTACTAAAAAGATGGTATTTCAGTTATTTTTTTGGTAACAAACAACTCCAAAACATAGTGGCTTAAAACAAACATCTTATTTTGCTTGTGACTCGTGTATCAAGCATTTGGGAAGAACCTGGCTGGGTCATTTGTCTCTGCTGCATGTGCAGTCAGCCTGGGCAACTGGGGCTGAAAGATACACTTCCAAGATGGCCTTTAACTCAATATCTGCACCTCATGCTCCTTGGCAAATTTCTCTCCATTTGACATCTCATCTTTCAGGGCCTCTCCATGAGGTTGAGCTTCTCTTAGCATGTTGGTCTTAAAGTGGCACTTCTTTCATGGTGGCTAACTTCCAAGAAGAAGAACGCAGAGGCTGCCAGCCCAATTAAGAAGCACTGGTGCAGTGGTTAAGAGCTACTGTAAGCGCTCAACAACAACAGACATTATAGAAGGTGGACAGCTGTCCTCCTGCCCTCTTCAAAGCGGGGGCTAATGCTAATCTTTTTGGCGCAGTGGTTAAGAGCTTATGCTGCTAACCAAAAGGTGGGCAGGTCAAATCCACCAGCCACTCATTGGAAACCCTATGGGGCAGTTCTACTCTGTCCCATAGTATCAGAATTGACTCAAAGGCAACGGGTTTGGTTTGGTTTTCTGGTGTCACTTTCAGGACTCCCTGGGTGGCATAAATGGTTAAGCACTTGGCTACTAACCAAAAGGATGGTGGTTTGAATCCTCACATAGGTGCCCTCAGAAAAAAAGGCATCATGATCTACTTCCAAAAGATCACAGCCATTGAAAACTCTATGAGCAGTTCTACTCTGAGAAATATGGGGTCACCGTGAGTCAGAATCAACTCAAGGGCAACTAGTTTTTTTTTTGTGGGGGGGGGAAGCATGCATCATTTTCACCAAACTGTATTGATCAAAGCAGTTCCACGATCCACTCAGGTTCAAGAGAGGGGGAGAGAGGATTGTAATAGATTCTGCCACTTACTGGGGGCATGTCAAAATAGTATTGCAGAAGATTGTGTGGTATATGAGATATTTTTTCAGACATCTTTGGAAAATATAATTTATGTAGATGGATTTGAAACCTCATTTGAAATCAGTAGTAGCTGTATTAGTTTCCAACGAACATGAAGATGGTGCAGGACCAGACAACGTTTTCCTATGTTACACATAAAGTCCCCAGGAGACAGAGCTGATTTGACTGCAAATGACAATATTAGTTCCCTATTGTTACTGTAGAAAGTTATTACAAACTTAGTGACTTGAAACAATACAAATTTATTCTCTTACAGTTCTGGAGATCAGAAGTCTAAAATCAAGGTGTAGATGTCATTCCTTCTGGAAGCTTCAAAGGAGAATCCATTCCCTTGCCTTTTCAGCTCCTAGCGGCTGCCTGTATCCCTTGGCTCGTGGCCTCTTCCTTGCATCACTCCAATCTCTTGCTTCACCATCACATCTCCTATACTGACTCTGATATCCTGCTTCTCTCTCATAAGGGCCCTTGTGATTATATCAGGCCCATAAGATACACCAGGATAATCTCCCTATCTCAATATCCTTAATGTAATCATATTTGCAAACTCCCTCCTATTTCATAAGGTAACATTCACACGTTCTGGGGATTAGGATGTGAACATCTTGGAGCAGGAAACCAAAAAACCCACTGCCATTGAGCCAACTCCAACTCATAGCAACCCTAAAGGACAGAACAGAACTGCTCCATAGGGTTTCTTAGGCTGTAATCTTTACGGCCCCCGCGCATCTGTCAGTTTGTCATACTGTGGAGGCTTGCGTGTTGCTGTGATGCTGGGAAGTTATGCTACCGGTATTCATATACCAGCAGGGTCACCCATGACAGACAGGTTTCAGCTGAGCTTCCAGACTAAGAAAGATCTTTGAAGAAGCAGACTGCCAGTTCTTTTTCCCTTGGAGTGGTTTGTGGGTTCAAGTAGCTGAACTTTTTGTTAGCAGCAGAACACTTAACCACTGTGCCACAGGGCTCCTTATTTGGAGGGCAGGAGGGGGGTATAATTCAGCACACCACAATGGGTTAGAATATTTTCCCATAGAAACAATCTCTTATGTCATGGTGATCTTTCTGGAGCCTCAATGAGATTTAAGCATTTAGGCCCTAAGTTTTCTTACCCTTGATTCATTCATCCCTCCTCCTGAACCACCTATTCCCAGACTTGGCCTGCCCTGATGTAGAGATTTCATTAGGGTCAACATTGAGAGACCATCGTTTTGCTTCTGTGGACAAATCTGACAGTGAACAAGAGCCCAAAATGGAAAGCCCTAAGGCTGGAGGCCCAGGCAAAATGTTTCATACAGCAACAAGGTCCGCATGCCAAACTATCAAGTAGATTTTAATCCATAATGCATCTGAAACATATGTCTATACTGAATTATGTTTTAATGGAAAAGTGCAATTCTGAATTACCATATGGAGAGCCAGTTACATGGTTACTTCAAATCAGCATAATATAGAATTTTTCTTTTCTCCAAGATTATACCACTCTGACTTTAAGTCACAGAGGTCATCACATAAAAACATGAATGTCTGTTTGTTTTGACTTATAGAGCAGACGACTGAGTTATTCCCCCAGTTATTGTACTTTATTAGTCTTTAAAAAGTCTATAGCTTTTTCTTTTTTTTTTATATTCCTTTGTGTCCCCATTCCACTCATCATTACTCTTTAGGGTGACAAATATGTATCAATATATACTTGCATATGTATTTACAATTTTATATCCATGTATTTTTTTATTTCCATAGCTAGTTTTCTGTCACGTATCGCACCCTAACTTTTTTCATTCAACTGTATTTCTGTGATCCATCTATTCTTCTACATGTAATTTGTCGCTTCTAACAGCTAAACATTACTCCATGGCACGCAACTGCCATTTTTACAATGCTCTCTCCATGATAATCAGATTGCCACCAACTTCCCACCTCTACAAGTAGTACTACAATAGATATTGCAGGGTCATCAGATATTCATGTCCTTAATGATGCTCCAAAGGTGTATTCCCATCTGCACACTGTAAGGATTTCTATGTTTTCTAACTTTTGCCAGACTAATAAGTAATAAAGTAATATCTGATATTATATTTCTGATTTCTAATGAGATGTACATATCTTCATGTCATTTAAAAAAAATTTCAATTTCCTCCTCTGAAAATTTTCCTTATTCATTTTTTTAACCATTTTTTCTGTTAGCATTTATTTATTCTTCTGGGCTTGCAGAATTTTACACATTTATAAATATCATCTCTCCTTCTGTTAACACTATCTGTAGCATCTGTCCTTTGTTTAAGAGAAGGTCATCATTTTGGTGTAATCAAATTTATCCATTCTTTACATTGTAACCAAAATGATCCATTTTTATGCTCTATGGTTGTGCATTTAAAGTTTTTTCTATGCCACTAATCATAAAGATGTTCTCTCATATGTTGAATTTTAGTTTTACTTTGACATTTTTGTCTTTATTCTACCTAGAATCCACCTTTACATTTGGCAGCAATTAGTAAGCCAGATTTATTTTTCTACTTATAGCTAGCCAATTTCCCAACACCATCTTCTAAACAATCCACAGTGATTTGTGGTGTCATCTTCACCGAATATTCGCCACATGTATGTAGATCTGCCTCTGAGCTCTCTCTCTGCTAAGCTGCATTAGTTTATGTGCTCTTCTGCCAATGCCATGTGATTTTATTTCTATAGCTTTGTTAGCAATATTTTATTTTCTGTAGCTTTGTATTATTAATATTTAATGAGGTATTCCCCCCCCCCCCACTTTTATTAAGGTTGATTTAGTCACGTGGAATTTTACACCTTGATCTAAATTTTACAGTGAATTTACTGAATTTGTCTCAAACAAATCCACCTGGAATTTTAATTGGGATTGTTTCAAATGTATAGATTAATTTGGGAGAGAGTTAACCTGTTTATAATATCCATTCAATTCAGATCATGAAATACCTTTCCAGATTTCAGTTCATCTTCTACACCCTTAATTTGAGTTTTAAAATTTTCTTCATACAGATTTTATCTATTCTTAAGCTATTTCCAGATGTTTTGTGTTGCTATTGTGAATGGTTTCTTCCTTTAGTTGTCTACTGAGTTATTGCTTATATAGAGAACTACTGTACTACGAATTTTTATAGCGTAGCTTTAGACTAAAATGTCTTATGAGTTCTTGTTTCTCAGTGTTTGCCCTCCTGCAGTTTTTTGTCTTCTTGAGCTGACTGTTTAGGACATTTTTTAAATCTTCCAATCTGTCCTCTTACTGCTGCCTCAGCAGTCAGCACCCCAGTTCCCACACACACATATCAGATCAGGCCAGCCTTCAGTCTACCCAGGGGTTTCTCACACTTTTGTTGTTTTTGTTATGTTTGTTATTATTAGTGCCTGGAATCCTATTGTTTCTCTGGAGATGGTTTGAAGGGAGAAAGTCAGCAGCTGGGATAATTCGCTAACTTGGCAAGAACTGGAAAGTAAAAATATATTTCTAATGTGTATATTTAGGCCCAAAGTTTAGCATTCTTTAGAGAATATTTTTCTATCATTCACAGAATCATCCACTCAATGAAGTGATATTTTCAAAGACCTATATAGATACTGGAGCTATTTATCCTATTTCCTAAGGAAGAAAATAACACAATTTAATAATTCATGTTTGTGTAATAAAATCCAGTGGGGGCATTTCTACTCCAAATTACATATTTTCAATGCAGTGCATAGGATAAGTGGATAGATTGAAGTGCTTTCTGAATCACTGAAACTAAATCTAAACACTGCCTCAAAAGCAGGAGCTACAGTGGCCTAATTTCAAGTCTAATTAATTAATTCTGATTAATTGTCCGCAGCTCCCTGCATAAGCTGTTGTTTTCTATAGCTTTGTATGTAATAGTAAAATTATTTTAAACATACCAGGGGTAGGAGTCTAAAGTTTTTATATTTTTCCAACTAAGGATTCATTGGACTATAGAGTATACACATCAAGAAAAAATTTAACTTAGGTTGGGCTTTTTTTTTTTTTTTTCCCAACAGTGGAATTCATCTCATATACCTATGTACAAATAAAGGCCTAAATATAAAGTTTAGATTAAAAAATAATTCACAATAAAGAGTAAATGTTTGTTTCATACTATGGGTCAATCAAATAAACTTTACAATTGAAGAAATCTTGATATAATAATTTTTAAAAATCCATCTACATACATATACTTATTTGGGTATTTCGAACAGCTCCAGTTAGAAAATATATAGTGCACATTTGAAAATACAGAACCTGAAAGTTACATAACTTGCTTAACCTGACACAGCTAGAAATTTTTAGATCTGGGACTAGAGCCCACCACATCTTGTGATTTTGTTTAGTACTTTGGTTTTCTACATGCTGCCAAGAAAGATAAGCGAAATGAAGAGAAAGTGAGTTGAGCCAGGAAAAGGGGAAGTTAACAGGGATAAAGGAGAAAAAGAAAAATATTTTATCTAAGGAGCTTTCCTAAAAGCCATAATTTTGTATTAAAATGCTATTTATTTTTATCTAAATGTAGCCCATAATCAAAGTATATACCTTCTAGAATGCTGACACCTGTTGAAACACAGCCTCATTATATGGCCCTGGGAAACAAGGATTAATACAATGATTTTTCTTAATGCAAACATATTTTAACAGCCAAATATTATTTATATTTATTATAAGATATTTTTTACTTAACATTGAGAAGCTAAAACATTCCCGACAGTCTCCACTTTAAGAATGCAAACCTTTACTTTCTGTTTCAGAAAGTGAGGAGTCATGTGAAACTTTACAAAGAAAAACAACTTTTTCATGTATGTATATCTATACCCCATTGCCCTTTCAGGATATGGCAGCTAATTGTTGTTGTCAGATGCCATGGAGTCAGTTCCAACTCATGGCGACCCTGTGTACAACAGAACAAAGCACTGCCCAGTCCTGTGCCATCCTCACAATCATTGCTACGTTTGAGCACACTGTTGCAGACACTTTGTCAATCCATCTTGCTGAGAGGCTTCTTTTTTGCTGACCTTCTACTTTACCAATTGTGATGGTTAAGATTGTGTGTCACCTTGGCTGGGCCATGATTCTCATTGTTTATATGCGATCACTCCCACAACTGAATATGCTGTGAATAGCCAATCAGATGAAAGAGAGTTTCCTTGGGGGTGTGGCCTGTATCTGAACATAAGCAGACATTCTGGCTTTTTGCTCACTCTGGATCCTGTGGCTGCCTCCTGTCATCTCATCTCTGGCTCTTGGGACTTGAGCTGTCAGCTTATCTGCCAAACTTGGGATTTGTCAATCTTTACAGCCTGTGAGCGGAGTCCTGGTCTCTGACATGCCAATCTCGGGTTTGCCAGCCCCTGCAGCTACATGAATCAGGAGAAACCTTGTGGTCTTGCCTGCCGGTCTTGGAATTCATCGACCTTCAGAGCCTGTGAGCGGAAGCCCTGCTCTCTGACCTGCTGATCTTGGGCTCTCCAGCTTCTGCGGCTGAGTGAATTGGGAGAGGCCTCTACCCTGATCCACGGACTTGGGACATTCTAGCCTCTACAATCACGTGAGCTGTTTCCTTGATATAAATCTTTCTATATAGAGATTTACATGCTTTACTGGTTTTTCTTCTCTAGAGAACCCAGCCTAAGACACCAAGCATGATGTGCTTCTCCAGGGACTGGTCCCTCCTGATAACATGTCCAAAGTATGTGAGAAGAAGTCTCGCCATCCTTGATTCTAAGGGATATTCCAGCTGTACTTTTTCCAAGGCAGATTTGCTCATTCTTCTGGCAGTCCATGGTATATTCAATATTCTTCACCAACACCATAATTGAAATGCATCAACTCTTCATCGATCTTCCTTATTTATTGCCCAGCTCTCGCATGCATATGAGGCAACTGAAAATACCATGGGTTGGGTCAGACGTACCTTAGTCCTCAAAGTAATATCTTTATTTTTTTACACTTAAAGAGGTGTTTTGCAGCAAATTTGCCCAATGCAATATGTCATTTGATTTCTTGACTGCTGCTATGATAGCTAAAGGTTTTAGAACATCTTGTTGCATTTTCATATCTATAGACATAAATAATATCACTTCTCAAATAATTGTTATAGTATCTCCTTGTCAATTTTGAAGGAAATTCTTTAAGTCTGATATTAGTAGATAGAGAAGGGAAGGGAAGGAGAGAGGATAGACTGGGAATAGAAAATAAGTCAGGGAAGAAAAATGAAGAGGACTAGCGTGGCAAACATTTTACTTTGCTTTGAAAAGACTATCTCATTTAATTTCTTGCTACAAACTTACTAGGTAAATTGTTACTATCCATTTGACCAATGCGAAAAGTATGACTCCCAAAAGTTAAATAATTTTAACACCTTGCAATAGGGATTGGTGATTATAAAAAGAAATTGTAATAAACAAACTGGAAAACACCTAGCATCTAGCAGAACAGAAATAAGTTATGGCATGGAATTCTAAAGGAGGATGCCATTGAACTGATGTCCTGCAGTTGGTGAAAAGGTGAGCTGAGAGCTAAGTCTTCTTGGTTCAGAATGTGCCACACAAATAAGATTCTGAACACTTCAGAAAATGGAAGAATAACCACTCAAGGAACCATGAAAAAAGGCACCTGGATCTAAAAGGTCTTCTATCCAGTGGTCATGGGTTTTTATCCTGTTAATTGCCCTGAAAGATGAATTAAGTACATAGCATCATTTCAGTGTGAGCCTCTCTAGGTAAAGGGGAAAGACATGTATAGATATTCCCCTAAGCAGTTTGCAGATGGTTCCAGGAATCATTTCGTGCATATTCAGAAACAAAATAAGGCAAAAACTAACACACAGATAAAAAACAAAAATAAAGCCCTAAACTATATTTAAATTCTCAAATGTCTAGGGTGAGATAGAATTTAGAAATATCAGAGCCCAAGGAAGAGCTACTTTTCACTTCCCTAGGGCCTGGAGTCTCAAGTTGGCTGAGATGAGAGTAGGCTGGAGAGATGCACAGATGGAGAATATTCTGAGCCTAATAAGAGCACATCTGTATGGGCTGGACCTACAGAGAATCCATCAGAGAGAGATTTACATATTAAACTTCACCTTTACGGCTTGGAAATCTTGACAACTTTCCCAGGTAACATTAATATAAAATACTTCTATGCAGTTGATTGTTGTTATTCATAGTTATTATGTTCTACAGAGTCATTGTGAACACTGAGGTAATGAATACTGAATAACTGCTCTATGGTAAATACAGGTTTAGGTTCCTGCAAGTCTCTGGTCACAACATTTTCATCAACAGATCAATACATAACCTTGTTTTATATGTGTTTCTGTTTAAAGAAACTTTGTTTAATACATGTTGTTAAGCCATTAACATTAAACTCATGGCCAATAACACTATATGTAACTCATGCCTGAACAAAGCTGATCTAACACACGCATGTTCTCTGTAAGGCATATCACAGCCTTCTTGAGCTTAGGAAAACTAGACAGCACTTCAGCACTACACTTGTGGCCATTTTAAACAGCAAAATCACCAAAAAAAGCATTAAAAATGTGAAAAATGCAGCACTAAATAGACTGTGAAAGTGACGGTTTTTGCAGTGTGAGAGGTGAAACAAAAAGGCAAAGCATCGTTTTGTTCAATCTCAGTTGGAAATGTGTGTATCAAATGACATAAACTTTTTGCCTGTCTGCACATGTCTGCAAATAAAAGCACCATGAGTGTTGACTTTGGGTTACAAATAAATTTTAGGAAGTAAGTGAATTCACAAATATGCAATCTGCAAATAATGAGGATCGACCGTATTTGCTTAAAGCAAACTGAAGCACTGTTACCTTTAGTTGATACCTAGTTGAAGTCATCTAATCTGTTTGGATCTGGTAATGCTACCTCACTCCTTGAGAACCTAGAATACTACCTAAAACCAGAACCTGGGTGGAGTACTGCAGGGGATGGTGAGATCTTGTGCCAAAAAGAGAAGCTTATTAATGAGCTTTATAAACATTTAACTGATAATTGTTTATGTCTAAGCTACGGAGAGGTGTAGAAATGCATATCTTTCCTTTTATTTACAGTTAACCCATGAAAACTCATAGACTTCTAGAGAATGTACTGGTACAAAGACCTAAATATAACTGTGCATCAGCCCAGTGACTCTTTTGAGAAAAACATGAGAATAAAAAAGACTAAAAGTCAAAATGTTACATGGAATTAAAGTTCCAATTTGTCTGCATATCTTTAAATAAAAAGACAACAAAATTCAATATAGAATAATATCTCATCTCCAAGGCTAATGAAAACATATTGGATGGAACGTAGGAGTGGAGGTCGGATTCAATGATCTCTGAAGCCCCTTCTAAGATTATATGATTGAGATCCTTTGAACTTACCTAAGTATTTTGGATAAAAATAATCCTAGAAAGAAAAAAAAAGAAAAAATATATTTTAGCAAACTTAAATTTCACTATAAAGTTGAAATTTAATTTTATAATTTGTCTTTATATTAAAGATGCTATAAATTATATATAACTCATTTCTACATTATAACTTTCTCTATAATAAAATATACTAGGGGTAGATGAACAATAACATTAAACTAACAAGATGTTTGGGCTTGAAATAATATTGATCAATTAAGTCATTTCAAGAGCTCCTAATCTGAAAACAGATTCTATTTAAGATGAATGCAATAATATATGCCCCTCCCTTTTTTAAATCCTTTAATTTTGCCACAGTTAATGATTAGCAATATGCTTTATATGTTTTATATCATGATGATTGGTGGTACAGTGGTTAAGCGCTCAGCTTAACCAACTGGAAAATGGCAGTCTGCTTCTGTAAAGATTCACAGCCTGGGAAATCCTATGAGGCTGTTCTACTCTGTCCTATAGGGTCACTATAAGTCCGAATCGACTCAACAGCAATGGGTTTTGTTTGGTTGGTTTTTTTTACATACATTTTATACCATGATGATTATGTAAATAAAATTCAGTGTTGAATAATGACACAATTTGAAGTGAATAAAAGTGGGCATTTTTTTTTTTTTGCATTTTATGTACATGTAATAACTTACTTATAAATTGGTTTTATACCAGAAGTTTGTCTGTAAATAAGTAATCTAGAATAAGGAATGTGCTTTATTGAAGAGAGAAAAATGTTAAAAATTTCTGATAGTAAGTTTCTCAGGCTTGTTCACAAAAGCCTTCATAAGCCATAATATATCAAATGTGCAGCATTAAAATCATGAGAACACCTCATGAGAGTATTTCCTTAGAAAAACATACTTAACATTCCAACTTAGCAAATACAGAACAAATCTTCATCCAGTACAAAGCCAAAGCCCCACTCTTTCCTCTTCTCACATGTAAACCTACATAGCAATTATCTTCTGGTTTATAAGGATGAGATGTACTACCAAGTTACTCAGACGATAGTGTTGTCTTTTACAGAATGAAAGCCAGAGGGAAAGAAACAACAAATAAGCTTCAAAGGTGATGATGTGGTGATGGAAAGAAATATATTAGGGACAGTGGAGAGGTAAGCAATAGGGTGGGGGTTTTGAGAGGTGATGATGATCAGGGATATGGACAAAGACATTAGGGATGTGGATGGGGGTAGCTACAGTAAGTTATAAAATGAGCAGCAATAACAAATGTTTTTTTCTTTCATTTCTCCCATTTCCTCCCTACCTTCTGTGATGGTTAAGGTTATATGTCAACTTGGCTAGGCCATGATTCTCAGTAGTTTGGCATTTATGTAATCATCCTCCATTTTGTTATCTGATGTGAGCAGCCAATCAGTTGAAAAGCCAATCAGTGGAAAGCTAATCAGTTGAAAGCTAATCAGTTTCCTTGGGGGTATGGCCTACATCCAATATATATGGATGCTCTGGCAAAGCTCTCTCTGGATCCTGCATCTGACTGGTCATCCTCTGACCTCCAGATCTTGGGAAGTGAGCCAACAGCCTGCTGCCTGACCTGCTGATTTTGGGTTCATCAGCCCCTGCAACCACATAAGTCAAGAGAAGCCTCCAGCCTGATGCCTGACCCATGGATTTGGGACTTGCCAGCTTCCACAACTGCATGAGCCATTTCTTTGAGATAAATCTCTCTCTCTATATCTCTATATATATGCTTCACTGGTTTTGCTCCTCTAGAGAAAACAGCCTAAGACACTCTCTGTCATCTCTTTCTCTTCTGTCAATGAGACCAGTGTTAGAATTGGGGGTGGGGGGAAGAAGCCCATAAATGAGTCTTATTTCTCCACAGTCTTTTATCTTCTCCATTTTTGTCTTCTACCTCACTCCTCTTTTGTTACTTAGAGGAAAAAAGTATACAAATGTACATATGGTGTTAGAAACACATATACCAAAACAAAACCAAACCCCTTGCCATCAAGTCATTTCTGACTCATGGTGACACTATACATCAAGTATTTATGGGTGCTGTAATAAGGGACAGTGATTTGAACCCACCAGCCACACTGGAAAAGAAAGATATGGCAACTGCTTCCACAAAGATTTACAGCCTTGGAAACTCTATGGTGCAGTTCTACTCTATCCTATAGCATCGCTATAAGTAGGAATCGACTCCGCTCTAATGGGTTTGGTTTAGTAATATAATATCTGCAGCATACAGGTTTGCCTTAAAATAGTCCAGCAAAAACAAACAACCACAACAACAAAAAAAAATTGGAATGGGTGCCGTAGAGAATAGGCTAAACATGAATGGTAGGTTGTTAGTTTGTGGCTAATTGTGGGTATACTGGAGTCTATTGTATGGTTTTCTCTACTTTGTATATGTCTTAAATCTCTGTAATAAAAAGGAATGTGTGTGTGTGCATGTGTGTGTGTGTATATATACACATATATACGTAAATACATATTTCTACAGAATAGGTATAGAGATACAGGTACAGATCTATGTAGATTGATAACGAATATATAGATACATGTATACATATGTATATTTCTACACTATATATATTTTCCTATACAATCAGAATACTGTGCCATATTGTATGGAATAAAATATTTTTGCCTTCTCAATTATTTATTCACAAAAACAAAAAACTGAAAGAGAAACATTTTTGATTCAATTCCAGAAAGTATTAAGAATAAATCTTTGAGAAACTGCCTTTAACCTTTTAGAATAGGAAGAGATAAAAAGGATTAAAGAACAGTCCCAGAGAACTCAAGTTGTTACTGTCTCGGACAAGTTCTCTAATTATGGAAAAATTATTCTGATCCTTATCCCCCATGTATTTTCTTGGTCCCAGGAGCCAGGGCAGAAGTATAGGAGGTTCTTTGTTTATGTCTGTTCCCCATCTCCACTTGATAGTGTAGTTCATCTCAGGAAAAACACTTGAGGTAACCCTGAAGATTGTCAGATTTGATGAATTCTCAAGGTCACCATCACCTTAATTCTTAGAGGTACTTTATGTACTCCTACAACCTACAGGCCATGCTAGAGAACGTCCTCTCTAGGAAGATTAGGGAACTAATCATTACTGTACATTTAGTCTTTATGATGAGATTTTTCTAGACTAACTTGGAAAATTTTGTTCTAGCATTCCACGGTGCTAAAATTTCTAGCATCAGGGATTACTGATGATATGAAGTGGACTCAAGAATCTTCCAAAGGGCTTATACCTGTTGCCATCGAGTCAGTTCTGACTCAGGATGTATTAAAACATACTTGGGGTACACAATACTCTATTGAATTCTTCAGGAAGCATTCACTGAGTACTATGTACCAAACTCTGGATTAGAGGGCTCTGTTCTCTAAAGCTTGATTAAAAATAACAATAGAGACATTTAATAAATCATAGTGATAGCAACACAATCTCTCTCTCTCACACACACACATACACACACACTCACTCATTCACTCACACAAATATACAAGTGTTACATTTGACTTAGAGATGCTCCCCAATACTACCAAATTCTTGTTGAGAGAAAGTATTTACAAATTATGAAGTTAATGTTGCTGATAATGAGATAATGGTGAATGCTGGTTTGGTCAGAGCACATTGCTATTGGCAATAGTGTCTTCTGAACAAGGCCACTTTCCTTTGAGGGCATTTTCCCCTGTAATGCCACAGTGGTTATGTGTGCAAGGTGATATACAAAATTATTAACTTAAAAAGAGAAAATGAGGGAACACAGACTCAAGCTGGAAATGTTCTCTCTGTAATTATATGTCTAGGTATGTGCATTTGTTTTCATGAGTTCTTACCGTTTCAGGGTTGTTTTCAAAGATCTCCCTGGCTTCCTCTTTATTACACAGTTCTTCAATGCATTCCCTTTCGAGATTACCCTCTTTTGTTTCTTCAAATAAAACATTTGCACGGCGTCTCCTAACCAGGACTTGTGAAGCATGTTCCTTCGACAAAACTGAATGAAGAAAAAAATATATGTTTATATGAATAAAGATTTTATTTTCCCAGTCTAAAACATATTATTTTATTAAACAATGAGAGTTAAAATGTTAAATGAATTGTATAACATTTTAAATCAGCATGGTTGAACAAAGAACAATGCAGATACATATCCACTTTAGTTACAGTTCACTTAGAGAGCAAACTTGGTGTGCAACTAAAGCACCTCTATAATGATCTACACAAAATATTAAAGTTCATGCTCATATTCAATGCTCACCCCATTTTGACTACACTGGAAAAAGCATCCTGCTAAAATGACTATATCAAAATCATAGTTGTAGTATTTTTAAAGCTAGAGTAATAAACTTTCTCTATTTTAGTAAGAAACTTGTGTAATTTCTACGGAGATAGAAAAAAGCAGGAGTACAGTTCAATCGGGGCCCTGGTGGTGCAGTGTTTAAGGGCTTGGCTGCTAACCAAAAGGTTAGCAGTTAGAATCTACCAGTCACTCCTTGGAAACCCTATGGGGCAGTTCTACTCTGTCCTCTAGGGTCACTATGAGTCAAAATCGACCTGATGGCAAGAGTTTTTAGGTTTTTTTGGGAGGGTGTTGGTTTACAGTTCAATCAGCTATTTGAGAGATATTTAATAGGATAAAACAGTCATTCATAAAAGCAGAAAAATTAAAATGCATTGAAAAAGGCAGATCTTCTTATATAAGGCACACAATTCAGAAGGCAAAGAAAAAAAGATGGATAAGTTTGACTAAATAAAAATTTTAAACAAACAAAATTAACATAAAAACTTCAACATCAAGCAACAGATTTAAAAAGTATATTTGCATCATATAGAATTTAAAAAAAAAAAAAACTACAGCCAGAATTTACAAGTGATTTTTGCAAATTAAGGAAAAAACAACAAAAATAATAAACCAAGAATACAGTAATGTCATGCCATGGCCTCTTAGTATAACAAAGAAAACCTGTTCCCAAATGGGAGTATAATCACAGGTATACGGTTTAGGATTTATAACACATATTCTGGGGAGACACAATTCAATCCATAACATTCCACACTTTGGACCTCCAAAATTCATGTCCTTCCCACTTGCAAAACTCATTCACCCCATCACATCATCCCAAAAGTCTTAAATCAACTCCAAATCTAAAATCTCATCTGAATCATCTAAATCAAATATGGGTGAGACTTTAGATGTATTCCATCCTGGGGCAAAATTCTTCTTCATTATGAACCTGTGAAATCTAGAATACAAATTACCTATTTCCAAAGTACAGGCATACTTGGTGGAATAAGCATAAGGTAGACATTTCCATTACAAATGGGAGAAACTGGAGGGAAAGAAGGGATAATGGGCACCAAGCAAGTCCAAAACATGGCAGAACAATTTATTTTAGCTCTCTCTTGAGGCTTGAAAATAAGTGTCTCTTATTTGGGACCATCTGGGCAACGACCCTGCCATCCAGACTCTGGGTGTTGGCCACACTCTCTGGATTCTGGGTGTAGGCCCTTCTACCTTGGGCTTCAGCCTCACCTTACAGGCCTACTGGGATGCCAACTCTGCTCCGTCAGTTTTGGGAGGCCCCATTCTCCTAGTCCATCTGAGTGGCGACCCCACCCACTCAGCCCTGGTAGGCTCCATTCTCCTGCCCCTTGGGCATGGCTGCCCCACTCTCTTGGCCTTTGAATATGGCAGCCCCACCCTCCAGAACCCAGTCAATGGAGATCTGACTCTTTGAAACCTAGGAGGCCCTGACTCCACCCTTTGAAACCTAAGAGGTCATGGCTCCACCCTTTGAGACCTAGGAGACCTTGGCTACACCCTTTGAAACATAAGAAGCCGTGGCTCCACCCATTGAAATTCATGCAGGCCTGCTTCCTGTGCTCCTTCCAACAGTTCTGCTGATCTCCAAGCTATTTCAGGGATAGTCCTTTTCTTTTATTGCGGGGCAACAGAGGTAGCTCCTTTGGCCTGTTTCTTGCCTACAGAGTTCCAACAAGCAAACAGTTTTCCTTCCTTTCGTCCTATCTGTGTCCCCTTCAGTCTAAGCTGAAAGATGGGTTTTCTGCCATGATAGTTGCTTAGATCTATCAGTCACAGGCTTAGTCTTTTTAACAAAAGGTAGTGTAGCCATGTCCTTGGTGAAAATTCTTGAACACGTGTCCGAAGTTTGTACAAAAGAATTTACCAAATCTTTAAGTTTCATTTTCATTTTCTACAATTCATTTTTTTTTTGTTTTTTTTCTTTTAATTGTACTTTAGGTGAAGGTTTACAGAACAAATAGTTTCTCATTTACAGTCACTACACATAAAGTTTTATGACATTGGTTAACAACCCCATTACATATCAACCCTCTCCCTACTCGACCTTTTTTTCTTTTTCTTTTGGTGAAAAAATACATAGCCAAAGATACACCATTTCAAAAATTTCTACATGCAGAATTCAGTGACATCAATTACGTTCTTCCAGCTGTGCTGCTATTCTCACTTTACATGAAGGTTTAAGAACAAAATACTTTCTAATTAAACAGTTAGTACACATGTTGCCCTATGACAATGGTTAACAACCCTGCTACATGTCAACACTGTCCTTACTCAACCTTGGGTTCCCTATCACCAGCTTTCCTCTCCCCTTCTGCCTTCTAGTCCTTGTCCCTGGACTGCTGTGCCTCATTAGTCCCATTTTGTTTTATGGGGCTGTCCAATCTCCAGCTGAACCGTGAACCTTGGAAGCGACTTCACCACCGAGCTAAAAGGTGTCTGGGGGCCATACTCCCGGGATTTCTCCAGTCTCTTTCAGGCCACTAAATCTGGTCTTTTTTATTTTGTGTGTTAGAATTTTGTTCTACATCCTTCTCCAGCTCTGTCCAGAAACCTCTGTTCTGATCCCAGTCAGAGTAGTCAGTGGTGGTAGACGGGCACCATCTAGATGTACTGGACTCAGTCTGGCGCAGGCCTTGGTAGATGTGGTCCATTAGTCCTTTGGACTAATCTTTTCCTTGTATCCTATTCTCTTCGTTCTCCCTTGCTCCCGAAGGGATGAGACCAGTGGAGTATCTTAGATGGCTGCTCACAGGCTTTTAAGACCCCAGATGCTACTCACCAAGGTAGAATGTAGAACATTGTCTTTATAAACTGTGTTATGCCAATTGAGTTAGATGTTCCCCGAGACCATAGTCCTCACAGCCCTCCGCCCAGCAATTCAGTCACTCATTGAGTTTGGATGTGTCTATGGAGCTTCCATGACCTTTCCTTGTAAAAGTTGTGCTGGTTTCCCCATTATTGTGTACTGTCTCACCCTTCACCAAAGATACCACTTATCTATTTCCTATTTAGTATTTCCCCACCCCCACCCCTCCCATCCCTCGTAACCAAAAAAGATTGTTACTTTTTGTGTGTGAACTTTTTCATGAGTTTTTACAAGAGAGGTCTCATACAATACTTGTCCTTTTGTGATTGACTTATTTCACTCAGCCTAATGTCCTCCAGTTTCATCCAAGTTATGAGATGCTTCAAAGACTCATCATTGTTCTTCATTGTTGCATAGTACTCCATTGTGTATATGTACCATAGTTTGCTTATCCTTTTATCTGTTGATGGCCATCTAGGTTGTTTCCATCTTTTTGCTATTGTGAACAGTGCTGCAATGAACATGGGTATACATATGTCTATTTGTATGACGGCTCTTATTTCTCTAGGATATATTCCTAGGAGTGGGATTGCTGGATCATATGGTATTTCTATTTCTAGCTTTCTAAGGAAGCACCATATCATTTTCCAAAATGGTTGTATCATTTTGCATTCACACCAACTATGCATAAGAGTTCCGATCTCCCCGCAGCCCCTCCAACATTTGTTATTTCCATTGTTTTTGATTCGTGCCTGTAATGCCGGGGTAAGATGGTATCTCATTGTGGTTTTAATTTGCATTTCTCTAATGGCTAGTGATTGCAAGCATTTCCTCATGTGTCTGTTGGCCGTTTGAATGTCTTCTTTGGTGAAGTGTCTGTTTATTTCCTTTGCCCATTTTTAAATAGGATTATTTGTCTTTTTGTTATAGAGGTGTCAGATTTTCTTGTAGATTATGGAGATTAGACCTTTGTCTGACTTGTACTGTCCAAAAACTTTTTCTCATTCTGTAGGTTCTCTTTTTACTCTTTTGGTGAAGTCTTTTGAAGAGCATAGGTGTTTGATTTTTAGAAGATCCCAGTTATCTAGCTTATCTTCTGGAGTTTGTGCATTATTGGTTATGGTTTGCATCCTGTTAATGCCATGTATTAGGGCCTCTAGCATTGATCCTATTTTTTCTACTATCAACTTTATAGTTTTTGGCTTTATATTTAGGTCTTTGATCCATTTTGAATTAGCTTTTGTATATGGTGTGATGTATGGGTCCAGTTTCATTTTTTTGCAGATGGATGTCCAGTTTTGCCAGCACAATTTGTTAAAAAGACTGTCTTTTCCCCATTTGATGGACTTTGGGCCCTTGTCGAAGATCAGCTGACCATAGGTGGATGGATTTACATCTGGGTTCTCAATTCTGTTCCATTGGACAATGTATCTGTCATTGTACTGGTACCAGGCTGTTATGACTACCATACCTGTATAGTAGGTTCTGAGGTCAGGTAGTGTGAGTCCTCCTACTTTATTCTTCTTCAATAGTTATTTACTCATTCAGGGCTTCTTCCCTTTCCATATAAAATTAATGATTAGTTTTTCCATCTCTTTGAAGAATGTTGTTGGTATTTGGATTGGGATTGCATTGTATTTGCAAATTGCTTTAGGTAGAATTGTCATTTTCACAATGTTGAGTCTATCTATCCATGAGCACAGTATGTTTTTCCATTTATGTAGATCCCTTTGCGTTTCTTGCAGTAGAGTTTTGTAGTTTTCTTTGTATAGGCCTTTTACATCCCTGGTTAGAATTATTCTCAACTATTTTATTGTTTTAGGGGCTATTATAAATGGTATTTTTTTCCTGATTTCCTTTTCATCATTCTTTTTATTGTTATATAGAAATTCAACTGATTTTTGTATGTTCATCTTGTATACTGCTACTCTGCTGAATCTTTCTATTAGTTCCAGTAGTTTTCTTGTGGAGTCTTTAGGGTTTTCTATGTGTAGTATCATCATCCACAAACAGGGACATTTTAACTTCTTCATTACTAATTTGGATGCCCTTTATTTCTTTTTCTTGCCTTATTGCTCTAGCTAGAACTTCCAGCACAATGTTAAATAGGAGTGGGGATAAAGGGCATCCTTGTCTTGTTCTTGTTCTTAAAGGGAATGTTTTCAGCCTCTCTCCATTAAGCATGATGTTGGCTGTTGGTTTTGCATAGATGCCATTTATTATGTTGAGAAATTTCCCTTCTATACCTATTTTTGTTAGAGTTTTTATCAGGAATGGGTGTTGGAATTTGTTGAACACTTTTTCTACATCAGTTGAAATGATCATGTGGTTCTTTTCCTTCCTTTTATGTGGTGGATTACGTTGATTGATTTTCTAATGTTGAACAACTCTTGCATACCTGGTATGAATCCTACTTGGTCATGATATATTAGTTTTTTGATATGATGTTCATTTGTATTGGCTAGAATTTTGTTGAGAATTTTTGCATCTATATTCATGAGAGATATTGGTCTGTAATTTCCTTTTTATGTGGTGTCTTTGCCTGGTTTTGGTATCAAGGTTATGCTGGCTTCACAGAATGAATTTGGAAGTGTTGCTTCCTTTTCTATGCTCTGAAATAGTTTGAGTAGTACTGGTACAAGCTCTTCTCTGAATGTTTAGTAGAATTCTCCAGTGAAGCCATCTGGGCCAGGGTTTATTTTGTTGGGAGTTTTTTTTAATTACCTTTTCAATCTCTTCTCTTGTTATGGGTCTGTTCAGATTTTCAACATCACTTTGTTGCAGTTTGGGTAGGTAAAGTGTTTCCAAAAACTTATCTATTTCCTCTAGGTTTTCAAATTTGATGGAGTATAGTTTTTCATAATATTCTGTTATGATATTTTTTATTTCAGTTGGGTCTGTTGTAATATCACCCATTTCATTTATTATTTGGGTTATTTGCATCCTCTCCTGTTTTTCATTTGTCTGTCTGGCCAGTGGTTTGTCAATTTTGTTGTTTCTTTCAAAGAACCAACTTTTGGTTTTGTTGATTCTTTCTATTGTTTTTCTATTCTCTATTGCATTTATTTCTGCTCTGATCTTTATTATTTCCTTTCTTCTGGTGGCTGTGGGCTTTTTCCGTCATTGTCTTTCTATTTGTTTGAGTTCTGTAGTTAATGTTTTGATTTTGTCCCTTCTTTTTTTTTTTTCCTCCCGGAGAATCTATTTATTTATTTATTTTTATTGTAGTTCAGGTGAAGTCTTACAGAACAAATAGTTTCTCATGAAACAGTAGTACACATATTGTTTTATGACTTTGGTTAACAACCCCTCAACATGTCAACCCTCTCCCTTCTCAACCTTTTTTTTTTGGTGAAAATGTTCATAGCCAAACATACACCATTTCAAAAATTTCTACATGCACAGTTCAGTGACATCAACTACGCTCTTCCAGCTGTGCTACTATTCTCACTTTAGATGAAGGCTTACAGAACAAAATAGTTTCTCATACAGAACAAAATAGTTTCTCACCCCTTCTTGGATGGACAGCTTTTCACCTTTCATGATATTGGGGAAGTTTTCTGTCAGCAGTTCTTCAGTGATCCTCTCTGTGTTTTCTGTTTTCTCTCCCTGTTCTGGAACTCCGATAGCTCGAAAATTTTTGCTTTTGATTGTATCCCACTTAATTCTCAGGGTCTCTTCAGGTGTTTTGGTCCTTTTTCTGATTTTTCCTCAAACAGAGTTGTATCCATGTGTTTGCCTTCAATTCCTCTGATCCTCTCTTCTACCACCTCAGATCTGCTCCTCAGCCCTTCTATGAAACTGTTCATCTCTGAAATCTTGTTGTTTATCTTTTGGATTTCTAATTGTTGTTTTTGCATAATTTCTAGTTGTGAATTTATTTGGCTTTTTGTTCCTGCATTACTTTCCTGAATTCTTCCAATTTTTTGTCTGTATTTTCCATGAATTTGTCTATTTTTTCCTCATTTTTGTCTGCTTTTTGCCTCAATTCTTGGAGAATTATGAGTATTAGAGATTTGAATTCCCTATCAAGTAGTTCTAGTGCCTTTTCTTCCACTGGAAAGTCATCTGGTGCTTTTTTTTTTTTGGATGCCTACTGGAACCATCTTGCCCTGTTTTTGTAATTGTTTTGATATTGTCTGCTGTCTTCGGGGCATTCAGTAGTTAGTTTTCTCATTTATTGATTGTAGATTTGTTTGTTTCGTCCTTTTGTTTATTTGGCTGTGTCTGAGCAGGCAAGATATGTGTTCTTTGTTGTTTGCTCGTCTGTGGGCATGATACTTTTCACCTTCTCCAATTGGCAGGGTCAGTCGCTCAGATATGTTACAGCGGGGCAGATCTAGCTGAAGATGAGTTGCTTGTATGGGTTGTTTATGGCACTTACTACAGCTACCAGGGCGGGTCGGTAATCAGTGCAGGGCAGATTCTGGTAGGCTGAGCCTGTGCTGCTTGATGGTGTGATGTTAAGCACATGGTGTAGGTAGGCAGGATGGAGGGGGGAGATTGTGATGTGTGGAGCTATGATGGGTATGGGAGAGATGAGCGAGGAACAGAGGAACAGGATGCCAAAACATACAAACAAAAAAGAGTGCTGGGGAGCTTGCCATTGGAGTGGACAGATGAGAGACTATAAAATGGAGAAAAAGAAAAAGGGGTAGAAGAAGAAAAAAAAGAAAAGAAGAGAATGAATAAATAAAAATCAGAAAGAAAAAAGAAAAGAAAACCTCCCATGGATCCCACCAGTGAGGCTACAAGGTCTGGGGAATTTGTTCCCAGGTGTTGAAGTATAGGCTGGCTAGAAGACGTAGAGGTGTCACTCAGCGCCAGGTATTCAGGGGACAGGAAGAGAAAGAAGCTATAGAGAGATGAGAAACTGAGTAATGAAGAAAGGCAAAAAGGAAAAAAGAGGGTAAAAGAAAAGAAAACAAATTTTAAAAAAAGAACAAAAAAAAACCTCCAAAAAAACAGGAAAAAAAAATGCTCTCAGGGATCCCTCTGCATGTCTGTGCAAGCTGAGGGGGTAGGTCCCAAGCTGCGCAGCACTGCCCAGCCAGAATGGGCTCCCAACTGGAGAAAAGGAAAAGAAGACAAACAAACAAAATAGCTCTGGGATCCCACCAGCATGGCAACATGGACCAGGAAGCAGTTCCACACTCAAGCAGAGCTCCACAGCCCCACAGGAAGAAGCAAAGATGGTGCACAGAGCCAGGTATTTGAGCCAAAGGAGGAGGAGGTGGTGAGAGGTAAGGAAGAAATCAAAAGAAATGGAAAACAGCAACATCAGCAGCCAATAAATGGCTCTCAGGGAGTCAGTCAGTGCAGGTGAGTGGAATCCAAGCATCCGGTGCTTCCCGGCCAAGAGACTGTGGCCGCAGGAAGCACAGGAGGCCGAGTGGGGATGAAGAAGGGTAGAGGGTGGGAAAGTGTATATTGCCAGTTACCAGTTGTTCTGTCTCCTGCTGGAAGCTCTGTGAAGCTGCCTTCTCATACCCCCTATTTGCTGGTCTCTGATAGGAGTCTGAAATGGTCGATCCATGCTGCATTAGCTGATAGGGGACCTCTGCATGTATGTCTCCTCGCTCTCTGTTCTCTGTCAGGTTCTTATTCCATTTGGTGCTTGGCTGAGTTCTTTATCTCTTCATTTGATGTTTTAGGGTTTCAGAATTGCTGTTTTCTCTGTTTGGCTTAGTTTTTTGGATCTTTGCTGTGGAGGGATGGTGTGGTGCTTCTGACTAGAGTGCAATGTTGCCGGAAGTCCTGTACACTTCATTTTTAAGTTTATCTCTTTCCTCTCACTTTTTACTCTAGGCAGCAAGGAGAAACCATGCAGTCCCTTTAAGACCTTGCTTAGAAATCTCCTCAGCCAGATATCCAAATTCATCACTTACAAGTTCTACCTTCCATCAAACTTTTGAACACAATTCAGACAAGTTATCTGCCACTGCATAAAAAGCATCGCCCGTCCTCCATTGTCCAATCACATGTTCATTATTTTCTTTTATAGCCTCAACAGAAGCACATTTAACATCTACATTTCTAACAATATTCTGTTGCTGGCATCATATGTATTCTCTAAGATGACAGAGACTTTCTCTATGGCTCTCCTTACTTCTTTCTGAGCCCTCACCAGAATTGGCTTTGACATCCATAATTCTACCAACAATCTCTTCAAGGCAATCTAGGCTTTTACTTTAACCCATTGCTGTCAAGTAGATTCTGACTCATAGCGACCCTGTAAGATAGAGTACAACTGCCCCATAGAATTTCCAAGGCTGTAATCTTTATGGAAGTAGACTGCCATGTCTTTCTCCAGCACTTTAACTATTAAAATCTACTGCCATTGAGTCAATTTCAACTCACAGAGAGCCTGTAGGAAAGAACAGAATTGCTCCATAGGGTTTCCAAGGAGTGGCTGGTAGATTTGAACAGCTGACCTTTTTTTGTTAGCAGCCAAACACTAAACCATTAGGCACTTAAACTGTTCAAGCCTCCACCCATTACCCAATTCCAAAACCATTTCCACATTTTAGGTATTTGTTAGAGCAGCAACCCATGCTTCAGTATCATATTCTGTCTTAGTTATGTAGTGCTGCTATAACAGTTGGTGTCTTTAAGAAACAGAAATTTATTTTCTCATAGTTTAAGAAGCTAGAAGTCTGAATTCAAGGTGCTGGCTCAAGGGAAGACTATCTTTCTCTGTCAGCTCTGAAGAAGGTCCTGGTCCTGTGGTTCCTTGGTGATTTTCATGTGGTGTGGCATCTATCTTCTTTCATCTCTTCTTGATTCTCTGTGCCTGATCTGCTCTTTTTATATCTCAAAGGTGATTGGCTTAAAATACACCCTATACTGATATGGTCTCTTAACAAAGAAAATCCATTCCCAAATAGGATTACAGAAACCCTGGTGGAGTAGTGGTTAAGAGCTATGGCTGCTAACCAAAAGACTGGTGGTTTGAATCCACCAGTTGCTCCTTGGAAACCCTATAGGGCACTTTTACTCTGTCCTATAGGATTGCTATGAGTTGGAATCAACTCAACAGCAATGGGTAAATAGGATTATAATCATAGATATAGTGGTTAGGATTTATAACACATATTTCTGAGGGACACAATTCAGTCCATAACAATGTGCTTTTACCTTATGGCTCAAAAACAACCCCCTGCTGGCCTGCAAGAATGTCTGAAAGTTCATTATTTAATCATAATAATAGCCATGGTACATTAAGTACCTAAATGCTATTTTTACATTATTTCCATTAATCCTAATCACAACTGTTCTATGCAGATACTAATTTTCCCATTTTATACATGAATAAACTAAAACTCAGGGAAGTTGAACTGACTTTACCAAGTTCACACAGCTGAGAACAGAGCCAAGGCAGCCTCCAAAGACTGTTCTCCTTTTGCATTACCATGTTCTCACTAATTGTTTGTCTCATTTCTTTGGATTAAGAAGTATCTCAAGAAAGTCCTTGTTAAAACTCAATTATGTTGCTTGAAAAGTGTTCCATTCAGAATCGAAATTTTATGTTACAGTGTTTATGACCCTTTCACGATAAAAAGTATGACTCAGTCAGCTTGATTTTTAACTTATTATCCTAGTCATTCCTTCTTCCAAACAGTGACTTTAGCAGGCTGTACAATTATGTCAATAACACTGCCACTCTTCAAACATTAACTGGAATCTTCTTTTGAAATTGCCTTGATGGCCTGGAGTATATGCCTTTTAATATTATCTGTGAGGGTAAATCTTTGTTGTTTGAGGATACATTTGATTATTTTATCTCAAAACAATTAACATTTAAATCCTGGGATTAAGGTGGCTGGCTGATGTTAGAAATAAGGTTTTCAGTAAAGAAAGTAGTGCTACTAAGAGACGTTTCATGCCCCTTAAAAATACCTCTGAGAAGGCAATAAATGACTGATTAAACATTTTGTTCATTTTCTTGGCATGGAAATTCCATAAATGCCAAGAGAAACTGAATTCCAGAGAAATGAAGTAATTCTCCCAGAGTCAGTGAGTGAGTCATTGGAGAAGTAAATGGTAAGTTAACAATTGTTTATTAATAGTTGTGTGGCTAGTTGAATTTATAATCTTGAGTACTACCTTACTTCTCAGATTTAACTGTAACAAACACTTTAAACTTTCTTTAGGAGAAACTAAGAGATAAATATATATATAAAAGAATGTCTTATTGTGTTCTATGTTCAATTTTTTTATTTTTTAACATCTGCTTTATTAGGTAAAATTTACATACATTGCATACATTAAGATTCCGACTCATCAAGTATACAGCTTGATGAATTTTGATTAATGTATACAGTATATAGCCTCCACCATAATTATGCTTTATAGAACACTTCCATCATCCCAAAAAGCTCCCTTATGTCCCTTTGCTATATAAATGCTATAGGGTAAAGAGAAATATCCTGTTCTACTTAGTAGAATCTCTTCTCATAGGTATATCATACAAACTTCTATGAAAAATACTTGTCTCCACAAGATTAAAGTTCAGTATTTTATTCTTATAGGTACCTCATAAAAGCACCCAAAATAAGGATGATGGGGTTAGCATTGCCTCTACTCACAGGAAATTTCCACACTGGTCAATTCAGTTCAAGAGATTAGGAAAAAGTCCTTTCCTTAGGCCTTATCCCCACTCAGGAGATCCAAGCCTGCTCCCCTCTGTTGGGGGTAGGGGAGCAGGCCAGAAGAACTGCAGTCAGCTGATGAGTCAGCTGAGGGTGCAGTGGCAGATGACGGAGGGTCCAAACTCCAGGACAGCTGGTCCTCTGAATCTCCTCCATTTTACTGCTGGTCCCTTGCAAAGATGACTCTTACATTCATCCCTCCATGGCCTCCCCTCGTTTTTTAGTTTTGCTTTCTATCTCTTCTTTCTCAGGCCCTTATCTGGCATCCCAAGAATGAAAAACTGTGCCTATAAGAATGTGTCTGAGAAGACAATCTTTCACTAGCGTTTAGGTAGGCAGAGTGTTTGAATCTGTGCTTCTGCTTCAGTGTGGGATGGAGTGACGGAAAATGGCTCTTAGCATACAAATAAGAGAAGGCAAGATGAGGTGGGGGAGGAATACATAGAGAACAATCAGATTAATACTTTGAAATATAATCATGCCTTACATGTCTCATCTACTGACTTGTCAGATTTGCCTTAACAGAATTGCATGTAGTATAGAGAAACCTATCATTAATAAAGGTAGGAAAACATATGGCTCCAGATATTTAAAATTGTATTTAAAATAATCATATATTAATTAACTGAAAAACTTTCATTTTTTAATAAAGATTTCTTCCTCAGAAGATTTCCAGTTGGAAGGTGGGTGATACAAAACGTGAAGGTTCCAATGATAGATTTTTAAGAAGACATTCATCAGCCTATGTAATTACTACTGACTTTCAGAAAAACTTGTGTTAGCTTCTTGGAAGAACTGCTATGTCTGTATTTTGGTTATGCTTCAATTAAAGAAAAGGTTTATTAAAAGAAAAACAACAAAGAGAACTATATACTAGCCTTATTCTAAATTTGACATTATGTTTCATAGTGAGAATTATGCTGCTGAGCAACTGTTTCTTCCCATATTATTATGTTAAAGGTTAGAAAAGTGTTAGAAAGGTATTTTATAGGTGAACTAAGCTTCTGTCCTGCAAGAGGGCTGAGCAATAGACTAATTGGAAATACTTTAAGAGAGTCAAAAATCTTAAGAGATAGGTCAGAATAAGGATTTAAATCCAGGAGAGAAAGGGAGTATAAAAAGAAGAAATAATTTGTGAATTTCATTTTGCATATATAAAAAGTGAGTTCTAAAACATTTATTTTACAAAGGGTAAGGTTGGCATTTATTGAAAAGTTTGAAAGCTATTGGTGACATTTAAGAAAATGCAACCAATGACTCCCATTCTGGAATGGATCAATAATGAGCAGGGTAACAATGTCTCAGCTGGTTAGCCACAACATAAGTGAAAGGGAATGCTCCTTACACCAACAATCAATTACATTTTCATTTACACCCCTAATCTGGAAAATGAATAAATAAATCAAACCTTCTCTCATTCTCTCCACAAGATTAAAAATTTTAATTTAGCCATGTGTACAGAAAGCAGTACATTTTACTTATTGCCTCCAAAATTACAAATACTTCTGCCTAAAAGACTGAACAAAAGTCCTGGTGATGCAGTGGTTAAGTGTTTGGCTGTTAACCAAAAAGTTCAAACTCACCAGCTGCTCAGCAGGAGAAAAGACCTGGCGATCTGCTAGGAAACAGCCTAGGAAACCCTATGGGGCGGTTCTACTCTGTCCTATAGGGTCACTATGAGTCAGAATTGACTGGACAGCACTCAATAACAAAAGAGTGGACAGGCAGCTTATTATCCAGAAAAAAATTACACTGGTCATTTCTTTTATTTGGCTTGTTTGCTCTTGGTGAGTGATAAATGAAGGTCCCTGAGGACTCATAGTTCAGGTTTTGGCAAAGTATGAAGAAGGAATTTGTACAGCCCTTTCATGTCTTCTCTGGACTACTACATGGCAAACTGGCTAAACTTCTTGACACCACGGTGGGGGGTCTCTTTCATGACATGCAACAAGAAATTTATGCAGTAGTTTTCCTCGTCTTTTTTATCTCCTACCCACTAGGACACCAAAACACCATCTGATTCTGACGTCATGTACCGAAGGGTTTCAGCACAGGCAATGTTTTGTTTTAGTTCTATTTGACCTATTTTGTTGGGATGGCATCAATTAATATTATTAGTTCACTGGCCTGTGTCTGTATTTCTGTTTGGAAAAGGATCAGCCAAACAGTTCCTGGAGATTTTGAAAAGCAACAATGAAAGAGTTGGCCTAATTCTGTACTATCTCACTTTTCCCAGATATCCCGAATAAGCAAGTCTGAAGTGTGTCGAAAGGCTTAGAAAAGACTCCAGATCTCAATGGCTTCCTTTTTGACTCTTAAGATATTTATTGCTTTAAAGTGCATATGTGGAAGTGAGATTATTTGGCATATTGGTGTATCATCAAGTAGGTGTTTATAATTCAAAACAGTTTCTGCTAATCTCTCAGAATGCCCTATTGACTTCCCAAAAACTGTAAGGCACAGGATAAGTAACAGTGGAAGACAATGATAACTCATTAAGGAATTGAGAAAAAATGATTGGGATAAGGGGTTGAGGAAAAGAATAAAAATAAAACAAGCAATAAGGAAAGGTGTATGTAACATATAGAAACTCAGACCTATTTTTAAAAAAGGTGGGGGGATCACAGACAAAGTGAAAAGTCTTCCTAGTAACCAATATAATAAAATAAGCATGCATGTCCTATTTGACAAAGCAAAGAGGTTAGTGACTATTACCATCTGCTTTCTAAAGACATGGCAAATGGTGTTTATGGTTCATGACAGCAAAGAGCATTTATTTATCTGTTCTCACTCCAATATGACACTGAAATTATAGTAAGAGAACCAAAAAAAAAAAAGGAATAATCTATGAGTTGAGAGAATGAGAATGGTTATTTTTAGATAAGTGATGAAACCTGTTAGATAAGCTAATGAAAACCTATTGATGAATAAAACAAGAAAAGGAAGCCTTAATCCACACATAGAAAGATACAGTGGAATAAAGAACTCATTTGTCTACTAAAAGCCTCAGAAAGTCTCCAATGCAGCATTAGCAGGAGAGTGGGAGAGACAAAGGCAGCTAGAAAGAGGGAGATTAATTTAAAAGTCCATCAATGACTGGTTTCTCCATCCTGATACACGTGAAGAAGTATACTCACAGCGGACCCAATAAACTCTAATTGTATAAATGAACTAAGTAATGAATGTATACAAAGCTACCTGTTTTGTCTCCCATTTAGAAGAAAACTAGCAGGGAACCAGACGAACATAAACAACAGCAGAGGAAACCCATACACACCACCAAGAAAAAAAAAAAGCCAAACTCATTGCCTTGAGTCGATTTTGACTCATAGCGACCCTAGGGGACAGAACAGAACTGCCACTTTGGGTTTCCAGGAAGCAGCTGGTGGATTTAAACTGCCAACCTTTTGGTAAGCAGTCGTAGCTCTTAGCCACTGTGCCACCAGGGTCAACCCAGTTCTTTTTGCTTAAGTATGAAGAGACAACCAAGAAACACCAGAAATGTGGAGGAAAAAAATAGCTACGAGCAACACACAAGCAGAATTTTGCTGAAGATAATTCAAAAAAGGTTGCAGCAGTTCGTCAATAAGAAACTGCCAGAAATTCAAGTCAGATTCAAAAGAGGCCCCAAGAAATTTAATTTACAATATGTTTACACATTCTTGGGGTAGGATAGACATTGCTGTACATCATACTAAGGGCAAAAAAAAGAAAGACAAAAAGACAAAAGAAAAATATGAAAACAGATTTGACTCATAAATAGAAAAAATGTCTTTTCATCCAAAGCACCATTAAACCTGCTGCTATCGAGTCAATTCCGACTCATAGTGAAAGCACCATTAGCACGAGTAAAAATCAGTGCAAAGTAGGAAAAAAAAAAAAACGTGACAACATGAAAGTGGGTTAATACTTTTAACATATATGAAGAACTTACAAATCCATAGGAAAAAAAATCTCTCCTAGAAAAATGGATTAAAAGCATCAATAGCTATTTCATAAAAGATGAAAAGACATGACTAATAAGCATATGAACAAAAGTTGAAAGAAATACAAATGTTATTAGAATTCCTTCAGGCCTCGCCAGACTGGAGACACATAAGGTTACGTTAACATTTGTGGCTGTATTCCTGGCTGTATTTCACTATCTCCTACCCCACTTTATGATTCAGGAATTCCAGTCTCTAGCCAATTTTTACTTAAGCATTTTGAGCATGTCCCCTGTCTAGCTAGGATCTCCCCCCACCCCCAAAACAAAAGTCACTCCCTTGTCATTCCTACTGCATTGACAAAGATTTTAAAAGAACTTAATGTCCAGTGTCAGCAAAGATAATAGGAACTAGGCACCTTTAATATCTACTTTTAAAAGCAGATTTCCAGGGAGAAACCTATCCAAAACCTGCAAAATAGGAACACTATTTAGCCGTTCAGTTAACAATTCTATATCAAGGAAATTAACCCAAGGAAATGAATATGACGTATGCAAAGAAATATATGCGAATATGTTCATCACAATATTATTGATATAAGCAAAATGCTGCAGATAATCTAAATGTCCAAAAATATGGTGCTGGTTAAATATATTATGATGAACACATGCAATATAAAATCATGAGTCTATTTAAACATTTGATGAAGATTTGATTTATTGATATGAAAGTCATATTTTAGATAAAACATCAGATTACAAATGTGTGTAGAGCACAATTCCATTCTTGTATTTTAATTTTATTAAAATTTTTACTATCTTGATGAATGTACGTAAGAGGAAAAAGAAGCTTCGAAGAAATATAAAGAAAAATGTTACCTTGGTTTCTGGCTAGTGGGACTACAGATGCATTTTTTTAATGCATATCTGTATTCTCAAATTAGAATGCATTAACCACAGATTATATGAGTAGTTTAAAAATGTAAGGGAGTCAGTAGAACATTGGTAGTAGTTTAAGCTGGGGGAAAAGTGTCCAATGAGGCCAGAAGGTCAAAATGGAAACACAGAAACTGACATTTAAGAAAGAACAAAGATCGTCAAAACAATAGGACTTACTAGTAACACATATGCAGAGCAAGAAAGAAAATTTTGAAGATAATGCTTGTAGACATAAAGGGAGGAGAATGTCAAAAAGATATCAAAATTTCAATAGCATCAAAAGTTTCAAAGAAGTTATGAATAATAACTAGTACTATGTAGGATGAGGGTTAAAATGTATACAATTGCTTTAACAATATGATTGCCATTGACAGCCTCAGATACCAATATCAGTGGGAGGGTGCGAAGAGAGGAGATAGAGATCCCCAGAAGAAACTCTTTCTTTAAGAAGTTCAAATGAACACATACCTCACACCATACAGAAAAACTAATTCAAAATGGATCAAAGACCTAAATATAAAACAAAAAACTATAAAGATCACAGAAGAAAAAATAGGGTCAATACTAGAGCACGTTCTCAGGAGACATCTAGCTCAATTGGCATAACATAGTTTATAAAGACCTCCAGGCATATGTCAGTTTGTCCTACTTTGGGGGCTTTCGTGTTGCCGTGATGCTGGATCATAACAAATTATGGATAACAGTGTGAAGAACGGGAATTCCAGAACACTTCATTGTGCCCATGAGGAACCTGTACATAGATCAAGGGGCAGTCATTCGAACACAACAAGGGGATACTGCATGGTTTAAAGACAGAAAAGGTGTGCATTAGGGTTGTATCTTTTCACCATATTTATTCAATCTGTATACTGAGCAAATAATCTGAGTAGCTGGACTATATGAAGAAGAATGGGGCATCAGGATTGGAGGAAGACTCATTAACAACCTGAGTTATCCAGATGACACAACTTTGCTTGCTGAAAGTGAAAAGGACTTGAAACGCTTACTGATGAAGATCAAAGACTACAGTCTTCAGTATGGATTACACCTCAACATAAAGAAAACAAAAATCCTCACAACTGGAACAAGAAGCAACATCATGATAAATGGCAAAAAGATTGAAGTCATCAAGGATTTCATTTTACTTGGATTCACATTCAATACCCATGGAAGCAGCAGTCAAGAAATCAAAGGATGTATTGCATTGGGCAAATCTGCCATAAAAGACCTCTTTCAAGTGTTAAAAAGCAAAGATGTCACTTTGAGACTAAGCTGTGCTTGACCCAAGCCCTGGTGTTCTCAACCGCCTCATACGCATGTGGAAGCTGGACAATGAATAAGGAAGACCAAAGAAGAACTGATGCCTTTGAGTTGTGGTGTTGGCAAAGAATATCGAATATACCATGGACTGCCAAAAGAATGAAGAAGTCTGTCTTGGAAGAAGTACAACCATAATGCTTCTTAGAAATGAGATAACGAGACTTAGTCTCACATGCTTTGGATATGTTATCAGAAGGGACGAGTCCCTGGAAAAGGACATCATGCTTGGCGAAGTGGAGGGTAAGGGAAAAAGAGGAAGACCCTCAGCTAGATGGACTGACACAGTGGCTGCAACAATGTGCTCAAGCATAACAATGATCATGAGGATGACTCAGGACCAGGCAGTGTTTCGTTCTGTTGTACGTAGGGTCTCTATGAGCCGGAACTGACTCAACAGCACCAAACAACAACAACAATCTAGATGTGTAAATCAACCCCTTCCTTCCAATGTTTCCCAAAATTCAATGGCACCTAACAACAATAACAACAGTTTATAAAGAAAATGTTCTACTTCCTTCTTTGGTGAGTAGTGTCTGGGGTCTTAAAAGCTTGTGAGTGGCCATCTACTCCACTGGTCCCACCCCTTCTGGAGCAAGGGAGAATGAAGAAAACCAAAGACACAACGAAAAGATTAATCCAAAGGACTAATGGACCACAACTACCACAGCCTCTACCAGGCTGAGTCCAGCACCAACTAGATGGTGCCCAGCTACCACCACTGACTGCTCTGACGGGGATTACAATAGAGGGTCCTGGACAGAGCTGGAGAAAAACGTTGAACAAAATACAAACTCACAAAAAAGGACGAGACTTACTGGTCTGACAGACACTGGAGAAACCCTGAAGAGTATGGCCCCCGGACACCCTTTTAACTTAGTACTTAGGTCACTCCTGAGGTTCACCCTTCAGCCAAAGATTAGACAGACCCATAAAACAAACAACTATACACGTAGCTCAGCCATGTATACGAGACTATATGGGAACACCAGCCCAGGGGCAAGGATGAGAAGGCAGGAAGGAGACAGGAAAGCTGGACAAATGGAAATGGTGCACCCAAGGTCGAAAAGGGGAGAGTGTTGACACATCAAGGGGTTGGCAACCAATGTCACAAAACAATATATGTATCACTTGTTTAATGAGAAACTAATTTGTTCTGTGAACCTTCATCTAAGGCACAATAAAATAAAAATACATTTTAATATGCATTTTAAATTTTTTTTTAAAAAAGTTCTAATGAGAATGGGAAGAGAAAGAGGGGTTGATAACTTTAGATAGAGGCAGGGTAAAGGTCATACTCATCTAAAGTTGGGAAAGTGAATCACAGATAGCTGTGAACCTTCACTGAGAAAATGGCAAATGTGCCATTTTGAAAGATGGAAAATATCACATAATTGCAGGAAGTTATAATTTTACCACTTATATGAAGTTTTGAAAGCCATTGCTCTTGAATAGCTTTTAAATGTAGAACACTCAGAATCATGAATGTGTCTTTTAATGTCCTTTCCAATAAGATGTACAAGAATTATACTAATGGCCTAGAACCAGTGATAGGCAGTTCCTATACCGACCCACTCAGAATCTTTTTAGATAAATTATCCCTATTTCACTACCCCTCAAGCCTGGAGAATTCACTCTCTATATTTAGAGCATTATAATATAAATAAACCTTTTAAATAAGGGTTCCCACATAATAAAGTTAATAATGCTTAATTTATTATATTTGGAAAAAAGAAAAAAAAAGGATGCTGGATGCACAGGTATGTTGTAATCTAATTGCCCTCTCACTGTCTCCCTAGCTGCTAATGGGCATATTAGCTGAGCTGCTAATGGACATAAGTATATGCGTTAGGGGGAGAAGATTGCCCTGTGAAGAAACCCAGAACTCTGTTAAACTGTCTTAGTGGGGTAAAGGAGGAAGGGCTGTTCTCTGGTGCCAGTAAATCTAGCCCACTCTGAACAGGGGCAATAAATGATATCCATTGTTTGCAGGGGGCTTTCCACTTTTATTACCACATATTATTAAAAAAAAAAAAAAAAAACCATTACCATCGAGTCAATTCCGGCTCATAGTGACACCATAGGACAGAGTAGAACTGCCCTATAGTTTCCAAGGAGCGCCTGGTGGATTCGAACAACCGACCTTTTCGTTAGCAGCCATAGCTCTTAACCACTACACCACCAGGGTTTGCCCCGTTTTATTGTCCCTTCCCTTGCCTATATGGCACAAAAACATGCCTATCCCATTAGTATTTAATCCCAGGAGAGATAAATTTAGGTGTTGTCCTCCCAAGATGTGAACTGGGGCATGCTTGGATGCGATCTAACCATATGGGCAGGAGCCTAACTAGGGGGAATCTAGGCTGATGATGATATGTGCTGTGCTACTCATCACCATCCTGTTTATTCTGTAAGTAGTAAATACCTGTTGATCACGCCATCAGAAGTGTCTGGTCTGTGCTCTGCTCCAAACGGTCCCTCACTAAGAACTTGTGAATACAGTGACATTGCAAGGGATAAGACTATTATAATCCTACTCTCCAAAGACACTCACTTTTAAAATGTCATTCATTTCCTGCCAATTTTTTTATTGTTGTTGTTATGCTGAGTATTTTTTGTTTAAATTTATTGAATTCTTACCCAAACTCCCCCCCAAATTCTTGTAATTGTTTACTTAGACATCGTCTTAGTTATCCAGTGCTGCTATAACAGAAATACCACAAGTGGGGTGGCTTGAACAAACAGAAACTTATTTTCTCACAGTTTAGGAGACTAGACGTCTGAATTCAGGGTGTTAGCTCTAGGGGAAGGCTTTCTCTCTCTGTCAGCTCTGGACAAAGGTCTTTGTCTCTTTTCAGCTTCTATTCCTAGGTTCTTAGACAATCACGTGGGGTGTGTCATCCTCTCCATCTGTGCTGGCTTGCTTGCTTAATCTGCTCTTTTATATCTCAAAAGAAATTGATTTAAGACACACGTACACTAATACTGCCTCATTTATATAACGAAGAAAACCCATACCCAAATAGGATTATAACCAGTGTAAAAATGGCCTGGTGGGGGCATCTGACCTCCTCTAATTTCATGAGGGGGGAGAATCACCTTCAACATCATCCCAAGGCTGACTTCTACGAGGTGGAGGTCAGACATGCCTCCTTTCTCCAACTTTTTCACCAGTTCCAATACCAGCGGGCCCTCCCATGGCACTTTCTACTTCTCTGCTGGGTTCGATAATTCATTGCAATGGCCACACAGGGCTCACAGACAATACTCACTATTATCGGGTTTATTAGGGAAGTAACAGGTTAAAATTCAGGATCAGGAACAACTCAGGATACAGTTTATTGGTCAGGACAGCTTTTTGGCAGTGCTGTAAGGCAGGCCTCTCCTTCAGCCCCTGGGTCCCTTCGGCCTGGCCTATGCCCTGTTTGGTCAAGTGTTACAAAGCTCTTTAGCTCTGCTGCCCAGAGACACCCTTCTCCTCCAGCCTCCTGCCCAAAGGCATTTACCTTTCTCACTTCGTGGGTCGGCAAGCCTAGCTCCACCACCAAGTGCCCCGGAGGCACCCCATTCCACCAGGAAGCCTCTTGCCAAAAGGCTCTCAGCTCTCTCACTCTATGGATTAGCATGCCCACTGTAACCGCCAGGAAGCCCACCATGCCATCTCGAGCCAGTCTCATGGTTCTGCTGTCACCTTTTCTCTGCTGTTGCTTCTCGCCATTTCGGATGTTACAGCTCTCTATGTCTCCTGGTTCTAGGAGGTTCTCAGTGCAGGGACCCAGGTCCAAAGGATGCACTCTACTCCTGACTCTTCTTTCTTGGTGGTAGGGAGGTATCCTCTCTACTCTGGGATTGGCTCTCTTTTTAAGCCTAGCTGGGTGGCAAAACTGACCTATCCCTTCATTAGGGTTCCATTCACCTTATTTGTATGATCCTACCCCCACAAGGGCTCCATGAACCTTATCTGCATTCTTTGTAGGCTTTCCAGTCCCCTAGTGGGCCACAAACACCTTATTTGCATAGTCCTACCCAATCATTATGGGAGTTACAAGACCATGCATGGCTAAATGAGCCATATTAAGTAATTCACTGCACCACACACAGGTTAGGGATTAGGATTTACAACACATATTTTGGGAGGACACAATTCAATCCATAACAGACATTATTTGGTTTTAATTTACACATACTTCTCAGGAATGTGTAAATTAAAACTTAATATAACAGGGATATATAGGTAAAAAGATTTGCATCATCTGATGGCGCAGTGGTTAAGAGCTTGGCTGACAACCAAAAGGTCAGCAGTTTGCATCCACCAGCCACTCTTTGGAAACGCAATGGGGCAGTTCTATTTTGTCCTATAGGGTTGCTATGGGTAGGAATCGACTCGACGACAATGAGTTTGGTGGGGCTTTTTGGAATGGTACAAGAGTCAAGGCAGATTATATTTTTTTATCATCAAGGTGAGTTTTTTTTTTTTTAAGCTTTAACAGATGGTTACCCTCAATCAAAGCTTAACAACTTGAGTTTTGTTAATGTCAATCTGCCCTTTCTTATTCACTTAAAGATGATGTTAGCACCCAATTCCACATCTGGTGTCATCACTGCATTCTTTTGGGGATTAGATTTTTATGGTCACCATTGGCTTTGTTAAGGACCCCTGGTGACAGAGTGGTGAAGTGCTCGGCTGCTAACTGAAAGGCCAGTGTTTCAAACCCACCAGCCACTCCACAGGAGAAAGATGTGGCAATCTGCTTCCATAAAGATTTACAGCCTTGGAAACCCTATGGGGCAGTTCTACCCTGTCCTGTAGGGTCACTGTGAGTCTGAATCGACTTGACGGCAACAGGTTTGGTTTTTTTTTAATTTATTGGCATTGTGTTTTAGCGCTACTAAAATCCTGATCTCATTTGCATCTTACTCAACACTTCTTCTCTTTGTTCTTAACTAATCTAGATGTTATCAGGAAGGACTCATCCCTGGAGAAGGACATCATGCTTGGTAAAGTAAAGGGTCATCGAAAAAGAGAAAGACTCTCAACAAGATGGATTGACCCAGTGGCTGCAACAATGGGCTCAAGCATAACAACGATTGTGAGGATGGTGCAAGACCAGGCAGCGTTTCGACTCAACAGCACCAAACAACAACAATCTAGATGTGGAAATCAACCCCTTCTTTCCAATGTTTCCCGAAATTACTGCCATAAGTGTATGTGGTTCTGGTTTACCATCAGTTTGAAGAAACAGTGAAGGCCGGGAGGGGCAGGGGAAGGTTGGAGGCTGAAAAGTTTACATTAAAACAACTTCTGCAATTTTAAATTGAGTCTTATAAAGGTCAGCTCTTAAGTCCTTCATCCTCTTCACCACGAATTTCTTCCTGGAGATCTTCTCCACAGGCTGCATTCTCCTATCATGCTGCTCAGTCTCCTTTCTTCCTTATCTGACATCTCCTACTCATTCTCTCTCCTTGTTTGCCCCTGCTAATTTCTGTTTGCCTCTTATGCAGAACAATTTATCTTTCTTTCCCTCTCTTTCCTTATAGACCAGAAGGTCTCCAACTTTGAATCTGCATAGGTATTATCTGGAGATTCTGTTAAAATGCATATGCTGGTTCAGTAGGTCTGGAGTGGGGCCTGAGATTCTCCATTTCTAACAAACTTCCAAGTGATACTGATGTTGCTAGGCATGAACCACATTTTGAGTAGCAAAGTTACAGACCATGTTTTCAAGATTTCCCTTTCCAAACCTAAAGTAGTTTTCAAGGTATTTTACTGAAATAATGACAGTTCTTATTATAAGGATGACTTCAATACAAGCTGTTATATCTTTTTCACCCTGTTCTCTTAAGAGCCAAGTCAGTAATAACACAGTCTCAAACTAGTGTGCTAATAAGTATAGTTAGTTATGCCCTCTCTCTATCACAGATTTCATTCAGATAGTTAAAACAATCAATAGGCAATAACTATTTAGAGAAAGAAATGTTAATTTTAACCATAGAGGGAAACGGTTTATAGCAGAGACCATGCTCACCAAATATTTCATATGCTTCCTTGGGTTGGGGCCATTTGAACCATGAGCAGAAGTGGGTTTACTCTCTTCCACCCTAAGAGTTTGCCTCCTCATATCCCTCTCTTTTCTTGCAGGGGCACTGGAAGATATGTGCACCAGAGCATAACTAAAAATGGAAAAGAGGTATGCAAACCACATTGGACTTTACATGATTGAGAAATGAACTCTTACTGTGAGAAAGCACTGTGATTTGGAGATTTGAGGATTAATATCTTATCACTCCATAGTTTATTTTATCCTAATTAATATAAGATCAGCAATAATGGAAACTAATATCTATTACAGAGGGCATTCAATAATTGCTAATTTATCTCTTTCTTAATTGTGAAAATCCAAGAACACTCATAAAAGCAAAATCCAATATATAAAAAAAAGAATATTTCTTACTTACCCCTTTAATAAAACAAACAATAAAGTAAAAGGTGAAAAGCAAAGATGTCCAAAATGGATTTAAAATATTAGAAAATAGCAATCAAGAACACAGGTTAATTTACTGAATTATTTTTTAATATAAATGGGTAAATAAAGACACTAGAAGACTTTATTACACACCAATCCATGACTTCAAAAAGGGGAACAAATCTTATGAAGTATACTAAAGTTTGAGTAGCCTTTGGTCAGATCACGTGGGATGTTTGGGGAGGACAATAAAGACGAAGAGTGTTCCAAACAGAGGATTAAACCAAAAAAACAAACCCATTGCTGTTGACCCTGACTCCTAGTGACACGACAGAACAGAGTAGAACTGCCCCATAGGATTTCCAAGGCTGTAAATCTTTTTATTTTATTGTTGTACTTTAAGTGAAAGTTTACAGTTTAAGTTAGTCTCTCATACAAAAATTTATACATACACTGTTAGGTGACCCTAATTGCTCTCCCTATACTGTGACAGCACACTTCTCCTTTCCACACCTGATTTCCCATGTCCATTCAACCAGCTCCTGACCCTATCTGCCTTCTCATCTCACCTCCGGACAGGAGCTGCCCATTTACTCTCAAGTATCTACTTGCGCTAAAAAGCACACTCTTCACGAGTATCATTTTATGTCCCATAGTCCAGTCTAATCTTTGTCTGAAGAGTTGGCCCTGGGAATGGTTTTAGTTCCGGGTTGACAGAGAGTCTGGGGGCCACGCATTCTGGGGTTCCTCCAGTCTCAGTCAGACCATTAAGTCTGGTCTTTTTACTAGAATTTGAGTTCTGCACCCCACTTTTCCCCTGCTCCATCAGGGACTCTCTGTTGCATTCCCTATCGGGGTGGTCATTGGTGGTAGCCAGGCACCATCTAGTTCTGGTCTCAGGCTGATGCAGTCTCTGGTTTATGTGGCCCTTTCTGTCTCTTGGGCTAATACTTTCCTTGTGTCTTTGGTGTTCTTCATTATCCTTTACTCCAGGTGGGTTGGGACCAATTGATGCATCTTAGACCTCAGATGCCACTCACCAAAGTAAGATGCAGAACACTTTCTTAGTAAACTTGTTAAGCCAATTGACCTAGATGTCCCCTGAAAGCACTGTCCCGAGACCCCCACTCCTGCTACTCTGACCCTCAAAGTGTTTGGCTGTATTCAGGAAACTTTTTAGGTTTGCTTTAGTCCAGTTGTGCTGACTTCCCCTGTAGTGTGTACTGTCCTTTTCTTCACCTAAGATAATTCTTGTCTGCTATTTAGTTAATGAGTAAACCTCTCCCTCCCTTCCCACCCTCGTAACCATCAAATAATGTTTTCTCTGTATTTAAACCTTTTCTTGAGTTCTTGTAATAGTGGTCTTAAACAATATTTGTCCTTTTGTGACTGACTAAATTCTATCAGCATAATGCCTTCCAGACTCCTCCTTGTTATGTTTCATGGATTCATCGTTGTTCCTTACCATTCTGTAGTATTCCATTGTGTGAATACACCATAATTTGTTTATCCATTCATCCGTTGATGGGCACCCAGGTTGTTTCCATCTTTTTGCTATTGTGAACAGTGCTGCGATGAACACAGGTGTGCATATATCTATTCATGTGACAGCTCTTATTTCTCTAGGATATATTCCAAGGAGCGGGATTGGCTGGATTGCATGGTACTTCTATTTCGAGCTTTATAAAGAAGTGCCAGATTGATTTCTAAAGTGGTTGTACCGTTTTACACTCCCACCAACAGTGTATAAGTGTTTCAGTCTCTCCATAACCTATCCAGCATTTATTATTTTGTGTTTTTTGGATTAATGCTAGCCTTTTTGGGGTGAGATGGTATCTCATTGTAGTTTTGATTTGAATTTCTCTAATGGCTAATGATCATGAGCATTTCTTCATGTGTCCCATTAGCCGTCTGAATGTCTTCTTTGGCGAAGTGCCTGTTCATATCCTTTGCCCATTTTTTAATTAGGGTTATTTGTCTTTTTGTTGCTGAGGTTTGGCAGTATCTTCTAGATTTTAGAGATTAGACGCCAATCGGACTTGTCGTAGCCAAAAAATATTTTCACAGTCTGTAGGTTGTCTTTCGACTTTTTTGGTGAAGTCTTTTGATGAGCACAAGTGTTTGATTTTTTATCTATTTTCTCTTCTGGTGTTTGTGCACTGTTACTTATGATTTGTATTCTGTTTATGCCATGTATTGGGGTGCCTAGTGTTGTCCCTATTTTTTCTTCCATGATCTTTATCATTTTTGATTTTATATTTAGGTCTTTGATCCATTTTGAGTTAGTTTTTGTGCATGGTGTGAGGTATGGGTCTTGTTTCAGTTTTTTGCAGATGGATATCCAGTTATGCCAGTACCATTTGTTAAAGAGACTGTCTTTTCCCCAATTAATGGACTTTGGGCCTTTGTCAAATATCAGCTGCTTGTAGGTGGATGAATTTATGTCTGGATTCTCATTTCTGTTCCATTGGTCTATGTATCTGTTGTTGTACCAGTACCAGGCTGTTTTGACTACCACGGCAGTACAATAGTTTCTAAAATCAGGTAGTGTGAGGCTTCCCACTTTGTTCTTCTTCCTGAGTAATACTTTCCTTATCCGGGGCCTCTTCCCTTTCCAAATGAAATTGGAGATTTGTTTCTCCATCTCCTTAAAAAATGCTGTTGGAATTTGGATCCAGACTGCATTGTATCTGTAGATCGCTTTGGGTAGAACTGACATTTTCACAATGTTGAGTCTTCCTATCCATGAGCAAGGTATATTTTTCCACCTATGCAGGTCATTTTTGGTTTCTTGTGGTACTGTATTGTAGTTTTCATTGTATAGATCTTTTACATCTCTGGTTAGATTTATTCCTAAGTATTTTATCTTCTTGGGGGCTATTGTAAATGGTATTGATTTGGTGATTTCCTCTCTGAAGTTCTCTTTATAAGTGTAGAGGAATCCAACTGATTTTTGAATGTTTATCTTGTAGCATGATATTTTGCTGAAATTCTCTATTAGTTCCAGCAGTTTTCTTGTGGATTCTTTGGGGTTCTCCATGTATAAGATCATATCGTCTGCAAGTAGAGACACTTTTACTTCTTCCCTACCAATTTGGATGCCCTTTATTTCTTTTTCTAGCCTAACTGCTCTGGCTAGGACCTCCAGCACAATGCTGAATAAGAGTGGTGATAGAGGGCATCCATGTCTGGTTGCCGTTCTCAAGAGGAATGCTTCCAAAGTCTCTCCATTTAGGATGATGTTGGCTGTTAGCTTTGTATAAATGCCCTTAATTATGCTGAGGAATTTCCCTTCTATCCCTATTTTGTTGAGAGTTTTTATCATGAATGAGTGTTGGACTTTGTCAAATGCCGTTTCTGCATTGATTGATAAGATCATGTGGTTCTTGTCTTTTGTTTTATTAATGTGATGTATTACATTGATTGTTTTCCTAATATTGAACCATCCCTGCATACCTTGTACAAATCCCACTTGATCATGTTGAATTATTTTTTTGATATGTTCCTGAATTCTATTGGCTAGAATTTTATTGAGGATTTTTGCATCAATGTTTATGAGGGATATTGGTCTGTAATGTTCTTTTCTTGTGGTGTCTTTACCTGGTTTTGGTATCAGGGTTATGCTGGCTTTGTAGAATGAGTTTGAGAGTATTATTCCATCCTTCTCTATGCTCTGAAATGCCTTTAGTAGTAGTGGTGTTCACTCTTCTCTGAAAGTTTGGTAGAATTCTAGAATTAATTGTTGGGAGTTTTTTAATTACCTTTTCAATCTCTTCTTCTCTTCTTATTTCAATCTTCTTCTTGTCAGATTTATTTAGTTGTTCTACCTCTGTTTGTGTTAGTTTACATAGGTAGTGAATTTCTAGAAACTTGTCCATTTCCTCTAGGTTTTCAAATTTGTTAGAGTATAATTTTTCATAGTATTCTGTTATGATTCTTTTAATTTCAGTTGGGTCTGTTGTGATATCATCCATCTCATTTCTTATATGGGTTATTTGCTTCCTGTCCTGTTTTTCTTTTGTCAGTTTGGCCAATGGTTTATCAATTTTGTTGATCTTTTCAAAGAACCAGCTTTTGGTCTTGTTAACTCTTTCAATTGTTCTTCTCTATTTCATTTCATTCTTCTCTAATTCTTATTATTTCCTTTCTTCTGGTGTCTGAGGGCTTTTTTTGCTGCTCTCTTTCTACTTCTTCCAGTTATAGGGTTAATGTTTTGATTATGGCCCTTTCTTCTTTTTGGATGTGTGCATTTATTGCTATAAACTGACCTCTAAGCACTGCTTTTGCTGTGTCCCAAAGGTTCTGGTAGGATGTGTTTACATTCTCATTTGATTCTATGAATTTCTTTATTCCATCCTTAATTTCTTCTATAACCTCCTAGTTTTTGAGCAAGGTGTTGTTCAGTTTCCATGTGTTTGATTTTTTTCCCCTTGCTTTTTCTGTTATTGATTTCTACTTTTATGGTTTTATGGTCAGAGAAGATGCTTTATAATACTTCAGTGCTTTGGATTCTGTTAAGTCTTGCTTTATGGCCTAATATGTGGTCTATTACGGAGAATGTTCCATGTGCATTGGAAAAGAAAGTACACTTGGCTGCTGTTGGGTGGAGTGTTTGGTATATGTCTATGAGATCAAGTTGGCTGATTGTAGTATTTTGATCTTCTGTGTCTTTATTGAGCTTCTTTCTGGATGTGTTCTGTCCTTCGCTGAAAGTGGTGTGTTGAAGTCTCCTACTATTATTGTAGAGCTGTCTGTCTCTCTTTTCAATGCTGTTGGGTATGTTTCACGTATTTTGGAATCCTGTTGTTAGGTGCATAAATATTTATTATAGTTATGTCTTCCTGGTGTACTGACCCTTTAATCATTATATAGTGGCCTTCCTTATCCTTTGTGGTCGATTTTACTTTAAAGTCTATTTTGTCAGAGATTAATACTGCCACTCCTGCTCTTTCTTGAGTGTTGTTTGCTTGATATATATTTTTCCATCCTTTGAGTTTTAGTTTGTTTGTGTCTTTAAGTGTAATGTGTGTCTTTTGTAGGCAGCACATAGACAGGTTGTGTTTTTTAATCCATTCTGCCACTCTCTGTCTCTTTATTGGTGCATTTAGTCCATTTACATTTAGTGTAATTATTGATAGGTATGAGTTTAGTGCTGTCATTTTGATGTCTTTTTTGTGTGCTGTCGACAGTTTCTTTGTTCCACTTACCTTTCTGTCAAGGCTTTAAATCTTTATGGAAGCAGACTACCACATCTTTCTCCTGCAGAGAGGCTGGTGGGTTCAAACTGCTGACCTTATGGTTAGCAGAGAAGCACTTAATCACTGCCCCACCAGGACTACTTCAAAAAGAGAGAATTAGCATGTGAAAAGATCACAGGAGAGAGGGGACAGAAAAAACTTTTTTTGAGAAGGGAGACAGGGAAATCTCAGTTGCAGGAAGAGTTAAGGCTGGAAGCCTCCAGGTCACATGCCTTGTGACTGGAATCCACAAGATCACATGCCCTGTACACCAGACCTGGAGTCTAAACTTTATCTCAAGGGCAGTATGAAGTAATTGAGACATTTAAAGGTGAAAAATGACACGACCAAATGCACATTTTAGAAGATTTAGTGCAGTGCAAAGTGAAAAATTGTTCGCAAGAAGGAAGGTGGGAAGTGCCTAGCCTGTTGGTAATTCAGATAATAATGATACCAGCAAATATTTACCAGTCGTTTACTATGATCCATATACTATGCTATGATCTTTGTGTGGATTAACTAATTTCCTTCTCAAAACAAACTAACTATTATTTTCTCCATTTTTACTCATAAGGTAACTGAGGCACTCTATTATGTTTCTTTAAAATGAGACAGGATGGGACTGTTAATTAGCGAAGTAACAATTAAGATATTTAGAAGTAAATAATGGAAAACATATTTGGGAAACAGAATTAGCAAGACTCGAATTCATTAGATTTGAGGCAAAGGAGGGAGATAGGGGTAAAAGGAATATTTAAATTTCTAGCTTGAAAAAATAACTGGCTGGAGAGTGATGCCTTTCACAGAGAAGAAAAGCAAGAGGAGGAGCATTTTCAGAGGGTGGACATGGGCAAAATGAAGAATATCATTTAGGTCAAAATAAAATCTAGGTGTCTGTGAGTGATCCTAGTGCAGATGCCCCTAAGACAGCTGTATAAGCAGGTCGAGACATTAGAGAGAGATCTGGCTAAAGACTTGGATTTGGGTATCACCAACATTAAAATGATGATTTATCATAGAAGTAGACAAGATGACTAATGCTAGTGTATAGAATGAAAAGAGGAGCTAAAATATTTAAACAACAAGTAAAGGAAATAGAGATGGAAAACCTAGTTAGCGGACATCACAAAAAGCAAGTAAAAAAAAATCTTAAAAGGACAAAATTATCAACAGCATCAAATACTGCAGAGAGGACATAAATGATTAGGTTGGAAGCACAAATTGATTTCAAGAATTTTCACTATTCAAAAACCCAAGCCCCACTGGATTTAGGAGCCCGGGATGGATCTGACAAAGTGAATTTCCCTCTATGTAGAAGTGAAATACAGAAGAGAAAAGCACATTGTGATACAGGTGAATGCCTGTAAACTAGCACTCACGTGTTTGCTTCTGTTAAGTTTTGTGCATCCTTAATCAGCTGAAGGCTATAAATTCCTGTCTTAGACTGGGGTCTCTAGAAAAACAAAACCAGTAAAGCATATAAATATATATATATATATATACAGAGAGAGAGATTCATACCAAGGAAATGGCTCATGCGGTTGCAGAGGCTGTAACATCCCAAGTCTGTGGGTCAGAAAAGAGGCTTCTCCTGATTCACGTAGCCACAGGGCCTGGTGAAGCCAAGATTGGCAGGCCAGAGATCAGGGCTGTTGCTCACAGGCTGTGAAAATCAACCAACCCCAAGACTGGCAGACAAGACAACAGATAAACTGCTAGCTCAAGTCCCAAGAAAAGGAGCCAGCCACAGGATCCAGAATGAGTGAAAGCCCTCAAGCCATACCTGAACGTCCACCTATACTCAATGCAGGCCACGCATCTAAGGAAACTCCCCTTCAACTGACTGGCTACTCACAGCAGATCCCATCATGGGGTTGATCACGTATCAGATCTTAACAGGAAGTGATCACAACATTATACTACCGCCAAAACACTGAGAATCATGGCCCAGCCATGTTGACATGCAATCTTAACCATCACGATGCCCATAAGGGATGCTAATGGCAATGGTACATTTGAATAAAGACTTAGTTCTAAGCACACCTTATTCAAAAAATCATTGTAAAAAATAAAATATTTACTCATCACTTCCAATGTGACCATTCACTAAGTTTCTACTTATAAAATTAAAGTATATTTATTTCTAGACATGATAGCTTGGAAGAATTCTAGATCAAACCAATTTTAGAAGTATGTGAGTACAAAATCAATGATAATTTTCTAAACCTTAAATTTAATGGTTTTTGGATTATAAACTAAGCTTTGTTTGCCAACATAAAATTACCAATGTAATAAGTCTATATAATAAAAAAGTGGGTTTGATTTTGTATTCTAGAGGACATCTTTTGTTTTTGTCTTCTTATCTACCCTTCCTTTGAGAAATAGCTCTTACTACCCATCTTGAAATTCTGATGGCTGTTCAGCACAAGACCCCATCTCCTTGACCACTGGAGTGGGTAGGTAATCCAAGCTAAATCAATTAGACTCCTATTTCCAGGATATTGATCTTTAAGCATAGGGATGGAAGGATTTAGAACAGAGTCAGCTGATGTCAACAGCCTAAAGAATTACCAGGGCTCCTCCTAAAGAGCTAGTTCTTGTAAATTTTTACACTGAGATCTACTGAAGCTCACACAGTTTCTTCCTTCCCCAAAGCATGATTGTTCAGCAGTTATACTTAGATTCTATGAGCTACTCTGTGTGTATGTGAGAGTGTGTATGTGTATGTGTGTGCATGTGCATGTTCTTGAGTTAATGAGTTCTTTTCTTTGTTTGCTCCAAGGAACCTCAATAGATGCAAAAAAATTTGTACCTGAGAGGTAGTTGTAGAAAATAGGCCTCAGGAAAATGTTAAGCATTTGGAGTTGATAGAGCAGCAAGATGCAAACAACAGAGGTGGCTATTCATTCTGGGAATGTGAACATACAAATGGCATGTAGTGACAAAACAGTTTACAGATTTACTACCTGAGATTACCTGTAACAAAGTGCTTGATTAGGATGAAACTCTAAGAAACTGAATAACTTCCGTCATCATCCAGAGGAAAGGGTATAAGAATAAGAAAAATAATTATTTCTGACTGTATTGGATAACATAAAAAAAAGGACGAGTTCAAATATCAAAATTCTCATGTCATGATAGAAATTATTCTCTGTTTATAAACATAAGGCAGAGGTCACCAAAAACCAAACCCAGTGTCTTAGTCATCTAGTGCTGCTATAACAGAAATACCACAAGTGGATGGCTTTAACAAACAAATTTATTTCCTCACAGTAAAGTAGGCTAAAAGTCCAAATTCAGAGTGTCAGCTCCAGGGGAAGGCTTTCTGTGTCGGCTTTGGAGGAAGGTCCTTGTCATCAATCTTCCCGTGGACTAGGAGCATCTCTGCACAGGAACCACGGGTCCAAAGGACACGCTCTGCTCCCAGCACTGCTTTCTTGGTGGTAGGAAGTCCCCAGTTCTCTGCTTGCTTCCCTTTCCTTATAGCTCTTGTAAGATAAAAGGTGGTGCAGGCCATACTCCAGGGTAACTCCCTTTACATTGGATCAGGGATGTGACCTTAGTGAAATTACAATCACAGAATGGAGGACATACCACACAATACTGGGAATCATGGCCTAACCAAGTTGACACATATTTTGGGGGAACACAATTCAATCCATGACACCCAGCTACCAATTCTATACATTTTCCATCAGCTGAATTGACAGTCTCATCTGCTGTCTTATTGAAAGTTAAGTGACTGATTAATAATGAGGAAGAATCCAACTACTGAAATTGATATATTTGGAAAGATTTGGAAGACTTGAAGAACCTCTGTTATGGTTAAGGTTGTATATCAACTTGGCTGGGCTATTTTTCTGTAGTTTGGCAATTATGTAATGATGTAGTCATCCTCCATGATGTGATTTAATGTGATCAACCAATCTGTTGTAAGGGGAGCTTCCTTAGGGGGTGTGGCCTGCATCCAGTATATATATGGACATTCTGACAAAGCTCGCTTGCTTGCTCTGGATGCTGCCTCCATCTTGTCATCATCTGACCTCTGCTTTTGGGACTTGAGCCAGCTGCCTGCCATACTGCCTGCCAATCTTGGGATTCATTAGCCTCTGCAGCGTGTGAGACAGCAGCCTGATGTCTTACCTGCTGATCTTGGATTCGTCAGCCTCCACAGTCACTGAGCAAGTGGCCTGCCACCTGACCTGCCAAACTTGGGTGCATCAGCCCTTGCAGCTAAATGAATCAGGAGAAGCCTCCAGCCTGACGCCTGACCCATAGACTTGGGGCTTGATGGCTTCTAATAACCACATGAGCCATTTCCTTGAAATGAATCTTTCATTCTGTATATATGTGCTTCACTGGTTTTGCTTCTCTAGAGAACCCAGCCTAACACATTTGGTACTGAGACTGGTTCTAAAGAAACAAAATTATAAGAACGAGTTTTCTAAATTAGTTCTCAAGTCTGATTAGTCTTAAAGTTGCTGATGATTCTGCTTCCAGTAGTAAAGAGGGTGCTGCTAATCCATGGGGTATGGTGGCAATATTAATACAAAGCTCTGGGTGATCACATGTTTGATACTGTTCTACAATTTTTACAGAATAACAAGTATAGGGAAGCTGGTTGGTTGGTCCTACTTTCACTAAAAAAGTGGTGAAAGAAAGAGATGAACTCAAGACTTCAGAATCACAGCTCAAGAGCTACATAAAAGCATAAAAGACCTCAAAGTTGCCATTTGTACCCTGAAAGTAAGTCTTATTTCTTGTAGTAACAAGAGCTGATATTGCCAAAAACCAAACCCAGAGTCTTATCAGAAGAGTGGCTGAATTACAATGCCAGCAGAATTCCCAACCTTGAGTGTTGTCTGAGGTTAAAGTGAGGGCACTGATTGGGAAGAAAAGGGATACTGAAACTTGGGATGGAGGCATATAGGCAGATAATCAGGAAGCTGCGGACATTGAGCACCTAAATAATGTTGAATCACTACTACCAACAGAACCAGCCCTCTTGACTCCCATCTGAAGAAATTACTCCATCTTCTTCTGCTAAACCAGCCTCCCCAGTAAAACCATTATCTCCTCTACCCATATCTGATGAGATTAACCCAGCTGTGTCTGAAGAGCCTTTGTATGACATATCCCCTGGGGCGGCATCTGAGTGATTGCCTAGGGCAGATGCCTTTTAAGACATGGATGAAATTCCATGGGACCCACCCTCACCACCCATTTTTGCTTCCAAACCTATCACTAGACTGAAATCCCAACTAACCCCAAAAGGTGAAGTACAAAGTATGATCCAGGAGGAGGTACACTACACTCCAAAAGAACTGCTTGACTTTTCTAATATGTACAAACAGAAACCTAGGGAATACGTGTGGGAATGGCTACTAAGGGTGTGGGATAATGGTGCAAGGAATATAAAGTTAGATTAGTCTGAGTTTATTGATATGGGCCCACTAAGACAGATTCTTCATTCAGTGTTTCAGCTTGAGAGGTTAGGAAAGATCTAATAGTTCATTTGGTTGGTTCGCTGAAGTGTAGATTACGTGGTGCCCTACACTAAATAGAGTTGAAGGACCAGACCTGCCTTGGTATACTGTAGAAGAAAGTATCCAAAGGCTTATGGAAACTGGCATGTTAGAGTGGATTTATCAGGTAGGTTAGACCCACAGACCTACACTTGGAGTGCCCAGAGGACAAACCTTTTACCACAAGAAAGAATTGGGAAGGGAGCCCCAGAATCCTTGAAGACTGCTGTGATTGCTATTTTATGTAAGTCAGATTTGAAAATAGAAACTGCTCTAACTAAATTAGGACACCTAAATACAATGGGGCTGATTGGACCGCATGGTGATAGGGGCCAAGTGGTGGCACTCAATTGACAAAGACAAGCTGGGCATAGTTACTGTCATGGATAGCGGAGTCAAAGCAGTAGTCAGAACAGTTCAACACATATGGACTTACGGCATTACTACTTAGTCATGGTGTCCATAGGAGTGAAATAGATGGGAAATTTACTAAATATTTACTTAATCTGTACAAGCAGAAGAACTCTAGCTCAAGTGAACTGCAGTTTAACTCAAATTGCCAGAACAGAGTCATAGTGCCTCAATCACTTCCCAGACTTGAACTAGTTTACACACACACAACCACTTGAATGAAGGGAAGGCCAGGTCCCCTGGAGGAAGGACCCCACTACTCTGCCAAAAATTTATACTGTTAATCTTTCTCCCAGCCTTCCTCAAAGGGATCTATGCCCTTTTATAAGAATGACTGTTCACTGGGGAAAAGGAAATAGCCAGACTTTTTATGGATTACTGGATACTGGCTATGAACTGACATTAATTACAGGAGACCCAAAACATAACTGTGGCCCACCACTCAGAGTGAGGGTATATGAAGGTCAGGTTATTAATGGAGTCTTAGCTCAGGTTTATCTCACAGTGGGTCTAGTGGGTCCCTGGTCTCATTCTGTAGTTATTTCCCCAGTTCCAGAATGCATAATTGGAATAGATATACTCAGCAACTGGCAGAACCCCTACATTGGATCCCTGAAAAGTGGAGTAAGGGCTATTATGGGAGGAAAAGCCAAATGGAAGCCATTAGAACTGCCCTTACCTAGGCAAATAGTAAACTAAAAGCAATACTGCATTTCTGGAGGGATTGTAGAGATTACTGCCACCATCAAGGACTTGAAGGATGCAGGGGTGGTGATTCCCACCACATTCCCATTCATGTCACCTATCTGGCCTGTGCAAAAAACACATGGATCTTGGAGAATGACAGTGGATTATCAAAAACTTAACTGGGTAGTGATTCCAATTGCAGCTGCTGTTCCAGATGTGGTTTCATTGCTTGAGCAAGTTAATACATCTCCTGGTATCTAATATGCAGCTACTGATCTGGCCAATGCCTTTTTCTCAATTCTGGTTTTGAAGGAACACCAGAAGCAATTTACTTTCATTTGGCAAGGCCAGCAACACACCTTCACTATCCTACCTCAAGGGTATATCAACTCTCCAGCACTATGTCATAATTTAGCCTGCAGGGATCTTGATCATCTTTCCCTTCCATAAGACGTCACACTGGTCCATTAGATTGATAACATTACGCATATTGGACCTAGTAAGGAAGAAGTGTCAATGACTTTGAACTTACTGGTAAAACACCTGTGTTCTAGAGGGTGGGAAATTAACCCCACAAAAATTTAGGCACCTTCCATCTCAGTGAAATTTTTAGGAGTCCAGTGGTGTGGGACATGTAGAGATATTCCTTCTAAAGTGAAGGGTAAGTTGTTACATCTGGCCCTTTCTACAGCTAAAAAGGAGGCACAATGCCTGGTGTGCCTCTTTGGGTTTTGGAGGCAACATATCTCATTTGGGTGTGCTACTCCTGCCTAGTTATCAAATGACTCAAAAAACTGCTAGTTTTGAGTGGGGCCCAGAACAAGAGAAGTCTCTGCAATAGGTTCAGGCTGCCATGCAAGCCCTTCTGCCACTTGGGCCATATGATCCAACTGATTCAATGGTTCTTGAAGTGTCAGTGGCAGAGAGTCGCTGTTTGGAGTCTTTGGCAGGCCTCCATTGGTGAATCACAGCCCAGACCCTTAGGATTTTGGAGCAAATCCCTGCCATCCTATTCTCCCTTTGAGAAACAGCTTTTGGCTTGTTACTGGGCCTTAGTAGAAACTAAACACTTAACCATGGGCCACGAAGTCACCATGCAGCCTGAGCTGCCCATCATGAGCTGAGTGTTGTCTGACCCACAGAGTCATAAAGTCATATGTGCACAGCAGCACTCCATCATTAAATGGAAGTGATATATATGAGATTGGACTCGAGTAGGACCTGAAGGCACAAGTAAATTGTATAAGGAAGTGACCCAAATGCCCATGGTCTCCACCCCTGTCACATTATCTGTCCTCTCCCAGTCTGCACCAATGGCCTCATGAGTCCCTTATGATCAGTTGAATGAGGAAGAACAAACTCGTACCTGGTTTACAGATAGTTCTGTGCAATATGCAGGCACCACTCAAAAGTGGACAGCAGCAGCACTGTAGCCCCTTTGTGGGACCTAACTGAGGGACAGTAGTGAAGGGAAATCCTTCCAATGGGCAGAACTTCGAGCAGTGCACCTTGTTGTTCACTTTGCTTGGAAGGAGAAAGGGCCAGATGTGCAACTGCATACTGATACATGGGCTGTGGACAATGGTTTGGCTTGATGGTTAGGGACTTGGAAGTAACATGATTGGAAAATTGGTGACAAGGATGTATAGGGAAGAGGTATGTGGACAGACCTCTCTGAATGGGCCAAAGGAGTGAAGGTATTTGTATCTCATGTGAATGCTCACCAAAGGGTGACCTCAGCAAAGGAAGATTTTAACAATCAAATGGATAAGATGATACGTTCTGTGGAAACCAGTCATTCTCTTTCCCCAGCCATTCCCATCATTGTCCAATGGGCTCATGAACAAAGTGGCCATGGTGACAGGGATTGAGATTATGCATGGGCTCAGCAACATGGACTTCCACTCACCAAGGCCGACTTGGCTACAGCCACTGCTGAATGCCCAATCTGCCAGCAGCAGAGACCGAGACTGAGTCCCCCATATAGCACCATTCCTCGAAGCGATCAGCCAGCAACCTGGTGGCAGGTTAATTACACTGGACTGCTTCCATCATGGAAAGGGCAACATTTCATTCTTATTGCGACAGACACTTGCTCTGGATTCAGGTTTGCTTTACCTGCACACAATGCCTCTGCCAAAACTACCAACTGTGGAGTCACAGAATGCCTTATCCACCATCATGGTATCCCACACAGGATCACCTCAGGTCAAGGAACTCACTTCACAGAAAATGAAATACAGCAATGGGCCCATGTTCATGAAATTTACTGGTCTTACCATGTTCTTCATCATCCTGACACAGCCAGCTTGATAGAACAATGGAATGGCCTTCTAAAGACACAATTATGGTGCCAGCTGGATGGCAACACTGCAGGGTTGGGGAAAAGTTCTCCAGGAGGCTGTATATACTCCAAACTAGCATCCAATATATGGTGCTGTTTCTCCCTTAGCCAGGATTCATAGGATTCACGGTTTCAGGAATCAAGGGGTGGAGATGGGAGTGGTACCACTCATTATTACTCCTAGGGACCCACTCGCAAAAGTTTTGCTTCCTGTCCCATGACCCTACACTCTGAAGGTCTAGAGGTCTTAGTTCCAAAGGGAGGAATGCTCCCACCTGGAGACACAACACAGATTCCATTGAATTGGAAGTTAAGAATGCCACTCAGTCACTCTGGGCTTCTCATGCCTCTGAATCAACAGGCAAAGAAGGGAGTTACCATATTGGCTGGTGTGACTGACCTGGACTACCAAGGAGAAATTGGATTGATGTTTCATAACTAAAGTTAGAAAAGAGTATGTCTGGGGTGTAGGAAATCCTTTAGGGGATCTTTCAGTGCCACCATGCCCTGTGATTAAAGTCAATGGAAAACTACAGCAACCCAACTCTGACATGACTACTAATGGCCCATCTTCAGGAATATAAGTTTAGGTCACCCCACCATACAAAGAACCATGACCAGCTGAAGTGCCTGCTGAGGGTAAAAGGAATATGAAATGAATGGTACAAGAAGGTAGCTTTAAATACCAGTTACGACCACATGACCAGTTGCAGAAATGAGGACTGTAATTGTATAATCGTATATATCAATTATTTTGTTTTCTTCTCTTATCCCATCACTTATAAAATATAAAATGTGAACGGGGCCAGTACATTTTCGGCTGTACCATTATCCTAAGAAATAGATTACTGAGGAAATCACTGGAATTTAAAAAAGCATATTACTGGATGTTTTCCCTAAATTGGAAATGGTGGTGGGTGGAGCTGTAGTGGAAATGGGCTTCCAGATCTCAAGTGGAATGGGAAGAACCTTGGGTAGCTCAGCTTAGGTAGCAGTTGTTACTCATCTGAACAAAAGTCAGGTAAGTGTGGTTATGCTTTCCCTAGAAAGAAAGAAATAAGCAACTCACAGCATTCTTAATTGAATTTTTAAAACAAAACTCCCTGGGTTAGCAATTAGGGGCTATAGTTAAGCCACAATACTAGAAAATCATTGCCTCTCATCTAATTACCAATTTTGAGTCAGATGACTGATCCAAAGCCTGATGAGCAGAGGAGGGGGAGATATCCTTGAAGAAGCACCCTCTATACTATGCACCTTTATACTAGTTCTCCCAAAACAAATCTCTTACCTGGGTGACTGTGCTAAGGAGAGGGATTCCAAATACTTTTAATGATAATTAGATATTAGCCTTTGGGGAAGTAAAACACATCTATGGTATACTGGTTAGGCTTATGGGGGTCAGCTGATAAGTGGAATTCTGTCCTAAAATTACCTAAGTATAGGCCCAAACAGACTCAAACCACCAAATGCAATTTCTTCCCCAGTTCCTAAGCACAGCGGACTATTTTCAGCAACAATCTAGATCATGTTGAGATATTCCTGCTCAAGTAAGAGACAAGGTGTTATATACCTAGGCATCTATCACTAAGAGGGAAGAATAAATCTAGGTGGGCCTATTCAGATTTTTGAGGCACCACATTCCATTTTTAGGTATTCCACTTTGTCCTATTTACCAAACGATCCCAAAAGCTGCCAAATGTGCATAGGACCCAGAATAAGAGAATGCTCCCTATCTGGTTCAAAGTTCAGTTCAAGCAGTTTAACATTCAGCCTTAGCTCATGATGCATCACATCCAATAGTGATCAAATTGTCCATATCACATGTGATGGTTAAGGCTGTGTGTCAGCTTGGCTGGGCCATGATTCTCAGTGGTTTGGCAGTTATGTAATGATATAGTTATCCTCCATTTTGTGATATAAGTAATCACATCCATGATGTGATCTGATGTGATTAGCCGATCTGTTGTAAGGGGAGTTTCCTCAGGGGGTGTGGCTTGCATCTAACATATATATATATATGGAAGTTCTGGCAAAGCTAGCTGGCTTTTGCTCGCTCTGGATCCTGCATCATCATCTGATCTCTGGTTCTTGGAATGTGAGTCAGCGGCCTGCTGTACTGCATTCCAATCTTGGGATTCACTGGCCTCTGCAGCTGTGAGCCAGTAGCCTGCTGTCTTACCTGCCAGTCTTGGATTTGTCAGCCTTCACAGCCTGTGAGCCAGCAGCCTGCCATCTGACCTGCTAATCTTGGGTTTGTCAGGCCCTGCAGCTACATGTGTCAGGAGAAGCCTCCAGCCTGACGCCAGATCCACAGACTTGGGACTTGCCAGCCTCTATAACCACATGAGCCATTTCCTTGAGATAAATCTTTCTCTCTCTCTCTCTCTCTCCATCCATCCATCCATCCATCCATCCATCCATCCATCCATCCATCCATCCATCTATATACATATATGCTTCACTAGTTTTCCTTCTCTGTAGAACTCAGCCTAAGACATCACAGCATGTATGGTACTCTTTAAAGACTATAACCAGTCTGAGAAAGAACATTTCAATAGAGATACTTAGAATCTGTGAGCAAGTCACACTTCCTTCAACAAGTAATTATTTTTCTTTTGAGAAACTGTCCCTGGCTGTAGTGGGATCTGAAGGTCTAACCACAGGACACCTGGTGACCTTGTGATTTGAACAGCTCATCATGAATAGCTCATTTTAGAATGGATGTTATCTTTTCCATTTGGCCATAAATTCAGTTGTGACAACAACAAATCATGTTCAAACGGTATGAATGGAATGGGCCTAAAAGCATAACTAAGTTGCCGGAGCAGGTTGCTAACTCTCTTGACTTCTTCCTCTCCATCAAGGTCTCTTTATACCCTCATGATCAGAGGCCTTTGACCAACTGTCTGAGGATGAAAATCTCTGGCTTATAGATGCTTCTGTGTGATTACCAACGGGAGCCAGAGGTAGACCTGCTGTAAAGCTACAGCCAAAACAAACAAACAAACAAGCAAGCAGACAAAGAAACTATATCCCCCGTCAAGAGTGGCCCTGAGGAACACTGGAAAAGCAAAACCCTCACAATGGGAAGACATATAAGGAGTACTTCTCATTGTTCACTTTGCCTAGAATGAGAAATTACCTGAGATCAAGATTTACTCTCCTTCCTTTTTCTTGTTGCCGTCAAGTTGATTCCAACTCATGGTGACCCCATGTGTGCAGAGTAGAACTGCTCCATAGGGAAAAAGGAGTAAGAAATGTGGTGCATCCTCTGTACCAGTGATAACTAATATACGATGCTTTTCTTTCTATAGCCAAAATACACAGGGTTTTCAAGGATGCGACCTTTCAAAAGAGGCTCCTCTGGGTGGGGGGTGGGGGAGTTCAAACTGCCAACCTTTCAGCTAGTACTTGAGCACATAACCATCTGTTCCACCAAGGGACTCCATGATCTGTTTAGTTTTTCAGAGAATTGAAGAGAGCTAGATCTCAGGTCAAATAACAAGAAAGTTTAGTCAAGAATTTTGCCCAGAGCTGACAATATTTGTGTTCCAGGTGAATGTTAACAAGATAGCCCATGAGGGACAGAATGATTCACTTAGTGTCTACAGGCTGTGTTTCTTCCTCAGGCAATCTAGTGCAGGTGCCAAAAACTCATCAAATACCTACAAGTGTCAGATAGGTAACATACATCAGGGAAGAGAATCTGGAGAAAGACATGGGGGAGTGGTTGGAACTGGGGCAAATTGAAGAGTGTATATTCTATTCAAAAAAGGCGGCTCTGAATCAGCTCTAGCTGAAACTTATCATGTTGGAATGTGGGCCCAATGTTGCCATATCTTCCCCCTCCTGCCTTTTTTTTCCAGAGAAACCATAAAACCAAATTTCAGATTTTGAAAATGCCATGAGGACCATACAAGTCTATTGGCCAGGCTGCCATGTTGTTTCAGTCGGTCTACTATTTGATCAATACTCATATAAAAGCAGTCATGGTGGCAAGGAAAGAGTTTACACAAAGACTCAACTACCTAGACTTTCCCTTGCTAAGGCCAACCTGATTACCACTATTTAAAAAAAAAAAAAAACACCAAATTTGTCAGTAGAATTCTATTCCTCGAGCTGTGGTATAGTCAGATGTTTGGTGGATGGTTGATTAGCTAGGGATCTTCTATAATGGAAGGGCAGCAATTTGTACTCTCAGGAAGAGACATTTATTTTCTATTTGGATTTTATTTTTCTGCCAGCAACACTATTAGTAGATTTACTCAATGTTTTATGCTAAACCACACAACATCACAGCTAACTAGAAAATTAACTCTACAACTAATAAGTCAATGGGATGATTATCATGGTTTTAATTGGTTTTACTGTGTACTGTAATATCTGAAAGGAGCTAGCCTTATGGAATAATGGACTGACCTATTGAAGGCTCAGTCACTGCCCTTTAGGGCACCACATTATCTTCCAAAATGATGTGCATTCTCTGTACCAGTGATAACTAATATATGATCCTCTTCTTCCTATAGCTGAAATAAACAGGTCAGGAACTAAGGTAGAAAGGGAAGGAATCACTGGTTTTTTATGTTTAATGACCTAGTCTCAATTTTCTTTTTTTTTTTTTTTTTTTTGCTTTCTTTCCCCACAGTTGAGCTCTTCTCAACTAGAAATCTGGAGACCAAAAAGAAATGCATTTACTAGTGGTGCGGGGGAGAATCTAACATATTTTCCACTGAATTAGAAGCTGAGACTGCAATTTAGCCAATTCAACTTCTTAATCCCTGTTGGTGGGGGGAGGTGGGAAGGGGAAGGATTATGCTGGAATGATGACAATAATCAAGGCAAAATATTGTTCTTGATTACAAATCAGAATTGGAAGGCGTTAAGCTCCTCCAGAATGACTATAGTATGTTGTTGTGTTTATTCCGACTCCTAGCAACCCTATAGGACAGTGTAAACCCCCCCATAGTTTCCTAGGGTGTAATCTTTATGGGAGGAACCCTGGTGACACAGTGGTGAAGTGTGTGGCTTCTAATCGAAAGCTACTTCACGGGAGAAAGATGTGGCTTCAGGGACTATAGCATACCAAACCAAATCTGTTGCCATCGAGTTCATTCCGACTCATAGTGACCCTATAGGGACCCTATAGTAGAACTGGTCCATAGGGTTTCCAAGGCTGTAAATCTTTAGGGAAGCATACTGCCACGTCTTTCTCCCATGGAGCTGCTGGTAGGCTCAAATCACTTACCTTCGGGTTAGCAGCTGAGCACTTAACCACTGAGCCAGTAGGGCTCCCTGACTATAGCATACCATATAGTAAATAATAGTAACAATAGTAAAAGAAGGGACAGATGCAATCAACCACAAGTAGGAACAACAAGGGCTCAGATCCTTCATGAATAAGGGTATGGTTCACCTCACTGAGCAAACAAACAAACAGGAGCTGCAGCCTGAAAACAAGAGAGACATGGAATGGGTAGAAATGGGTAGTGAAGGCAGGCAGGATAAATAGTGTCAAAAACTTGTAGCTAAGAAAGAGAAAAGCAAGCCCTAAGGCCATTAGCTGCATTTCCTTGCTTGTCTTTTTCTTTGGTATATGGTATATGTTGGTACACTAAAATGAATTATTTCACCCATAGAGCATAGCTTATTTGACATGGGATTGTGACACAACTAGAGGAGGCATGGACATCAGCTAATTGTACTAGGTACTAGGAGAACGGTAGCCCCAAGCCTTCCTCTCTGCCTGTGGTGACTGGAACCCCTTGAAGAGAGGGTTTCTTCTATCGTGCGTTAGTTATTTTCATTATGTCAGGCAGAAATCTTTTGGGATATTTTTTATGATAAGGGCATGTGTACATGTTGTGCAGCCAATAATTAGAACGTATAGACTTCTCTTGATTCTGCCTTCCCAGCATCCATTCCTTTGTGGGAACTCTCCTTTTGGCACTCTATGTGAATTCAGTGAGCTGTCAGTCACAGGTCTTCAGACCCAAATTAAGCCAAAATGATCAGGCTCTTTCTCCTAGGAATTTGAATTGTGATCAGAGACACACACAGCTGGAAGGTGGTTAAAAGTAATCTCACGGCAGCTACTAAAGTACTGGTAAACAAGCTCCCACTGTAGAAGTCGCCAGGCGCAGATTAACCAGTAAGCAAGGTACGCATGGGCTTGTGTTTACTTACTAACCTGTGCTGCACAATTTCACATGAGTTTCACCACATCTTTGATAAGTAAGCCAGTGCTTATCTTGCTTATTGGGTAATTCGTCCCTGGACATCCCCAATGGTTGCTCGGCAGGCTGTTCAGATAGATGAGCTATCCAATAGCTTTTCAATAAATTTACTCGCTTTTTCTTTTTTTGGTTTTAGCAAGAGTTCATTACTGTTGATTGTAGGTACAGAATTGTAACTGATTTATTATTGGGCTTCACATACTTTGGAAGTTTAAATATTAATATAGAACACTAAGCTATAAAGAGGATACAAATGGAAGTGAACAGAAAGGGTCTGTTACGAAAAGCATCACTGTGTTTCCTAACATGGGATTAATGCTAAGATAATATGGTATACGGTTTATTATCATTATTGTATAAAGGAAATTGTCTCTAACTCTTCCAGCACTGACTTCAATTCTAACCTAACCTTAATAAAATCTATCAGTGCAGTATTTTAGACTTTGAAGTAAACAGAATTTAAGAAAAGAGGATGATAGATACATAGTGAAAGGAATAGTTAGGAAGGAAAGAAGAGGGTATAAAAATAGAAGGAAAATATGAGTCAGTAATGTCGAGGGTAGACTGCACCCACCCAGAAGTGGAAGTCTGGATAGGGCCAAATTAGCACAGCCAAAACGGGACATCCTCTTTTTCTGATCTTCCTTCTCCCCAAGCTAAAATCTTTGTGAGAAATGATATATGTATAAAGAATATATATATATATATATGTATATTGTTGTTGTGTGCCTTTGAGGGGATTCCGACTCATAGCTACCTTGTAGGACAGAGTAGAACTGTCCCGTAGGATTTTTTCTAGGCTGTAATCTTTATGGGAGCAGATCTCCAGGTCTTTTGTCCTGAGGAGGGGCTGATAGGTTTGAACCTCAGACCTTTCAGTTAGCAGCTGAACACTTAACCATTGCACCACCAGGGCTCCTCTGTGTGTGTGTGTGTGTGTGTGTGTGTGTGTGTGTGTGTGTATACATATATATAAACCCATTGCCCTCAAGTCGATTCCGACTTACAGCAACCCTATCAGACAGAATAGAACTGCCCCCATAGGGTTTCCAAAGAGCAGCTGGTGGATTTGAACTACCAACCTTTTTGGTTAGCAGCCTGAGCTCTTAACCACCATGCCACCAGGGCTCCTTATATATATATATATATATATACACAGACACACACACACACACACATATATACATATATTAATAATATACTCAAAAAGTAAAATGGAGAGTAAAAATTTCTTTTAAATATGTAAATGTGTCATATAACTTTGCAAAGTCAGTTAACATCTCTGAACATTTTCTTCATTATTAAATGAAGTTGAACTAGATGATTTCTAACACCTGCCTCCAAACTATAAGTCTATGATTTGTAAAAATTTTTCTTTATACAGGAACTGTGTTTCTATGGACTAAATAATGGATTACCAATAGAGTATTTAGAGTTCTATTTTAAACTTCAAATCTTAGAAAGTAAAAAAACCCCATCTGTATCTCAGTTTCCTCAGCAGTAAAACAGAGATGATTTTTAATTCAGTTAAGCTACCATACTTTTTTAAATAAAGACATTACAAGGTCAGCTTACCTGTCATATACTTGTAAAATTAATTTACTTTATCAATGTTTATTTATATAAAATATAATTCTCCATATACAGGGTTTAAATATTGTGCATAATACATACACACACACACAAATTTTTAACTCTGCCTAGAGTCAGTAAAAATGTAAGAATCTCTACAAAAAGAAAGGGTCTAGCGAATTCCCGTGATGACCAGCAGTAAGTGTGGCAAGCCACTTTTTTCTGCTCTTTTTCCTCTTCAAAACACTGGTTACCAGGCAAGTATTTGTGCAAATGAACTAAATAGATAACATGTTAGTGCATATATTCCACATAATGATCAAAAAAAACCAAACCTGTTGCCATCAAGTCAATTCCGACTTTTAGCAACCCCATAGGACAGAGTAGAATTGCCCCATAGAGTTTCCGAAGAGTGGCTGCTGGATTTGAACTGCTGACCTTTTGATTAGCAGACAAGCTCTTAACCACTGTGTCACCGGGGCTCCTCCACACGATAGGAACTTGAATAATAAAGTTCTGCTATTGTAGCTCTTTAACATAATGTCAACAAATAATGGTTTAGTCTTTAAATTAGAATTTTAAGCTATCTCATTCATTTTGATCACTAACTAGTAAAAAATAGTAGAATTTTAGCAAACCCCTATTTAACTCTCCTGGAATCTTTGAAAAGTTTATTTTGGAACCTAGGAAGCCTAGAAGTTATTTGTAATTCAGAGTTGACCTTTCCTATGCCAATTCCTGAAAATAAAACATTGCACAAGCAAGCATTTTTAAACAATGAACTTGCTTAAGCTTTATAAAAGACATGAATTAACGACAACTAAAATGTACTAAATGCCTTGATAGTCCTCATGTATTTTTCAGAAAAGCTCAACACCTTGCCTTGAATTCAGCCATGGGAACATAAAGAACTGGAAATACAAAGATAAAGTACAAAGAATTCATGCCACGATCTCAGATCAGCAGCACTCAGTGTCAAAAATCCTCAGTACAAAATGATCTGTATGTACAGTATTTAACAGTCCTTTTGATATCAAAGTTAGAAAATGACATTTTCTTACTGCTATGTAAACCCTTAGTCACCTTAAAACAGTTCGTTTGTCAATCTGTCAATGTGAGACAAGCAAATCAAGCTCAAAGTCCAGAAATTGCAAAAGGGAGGCTGCAGGAAGGGGGTGTTGTTTGTGGGCAGTCTCTTGTACAAAGGGTAGACACAGTGGGTTGCCTTTCACTCCCTGCTGGAATGTGCTCATCCTTGTCCAGATTGGGAACTTCAGCTGTTGAGGGGAAATAGGTAGGTTTTCTAATTCCTTCACTGATACTTGGTGTCACCCAGTTTGTTGCATCTGTCCTGTATGGTTCCCAGAGCAGGGTAAACATTGACCCTGCCCCACCATTACACTGCCCCCCTAGATCCACGGCTGCTTCCATCGGCCGGGTGGCTATAAGGACTTACAGGAAACTTCCTAGGAGGCTGCAGACCTAGAGAAGAAAATCCAACCAACAAGGACACATAGTTAAGTTGGCGTTACTAGAAGAAAAGGCGTTGTTGGTTACTCACAGTTTGCCTCTGAGACAGAAAGCACTAAGGTGAGGCACACCAGTAACGCCGCGCAGCGCCCGCCTGGGACCCTCATTGCTAAGCGGGCTGAAGCGCGCTGAAGCACGCGCGGGGACGGTGGGGCTGCGCGGCGAAACCCGAGAGCCCTGCGCGCGGCGGAGCTGCGGGTCCGGGCGCCACTCGCTGAGGACTGCGCCGGGGCGGCGCATGAGCGAGCGCCGACAGAACAGCCTGAGCTGGGGGCGGAGGGGACCGCCCGCTCCCAGCCCCCAGTCCGGGAGGGGAGTGATAACGAGAACATTTCCTGGAAATTTCTTTGGAGCTGGGGGTAGGGTGGCAGGCGAATGTTGGAGGCCTAGTAAACACTGTGGAGACATCCTTCCTTGCTCATCCCTGAGTTCCAGCGTTTCGTTGCGGTCCTCTGAGTGTGAAGTTTCTGAAGCTCACGGGAACAGGGACACGCAGTAAAAACGGATAGAGCTGCAAGGCTAGGGTCGGAGGCTAGGTGGCCAAGAGAACTTCGAAGACTCAGAGGACAAGGGGGGGGGGGGTCTCCTGGCTCAGAAGGAGAATTCGTGAGAGACTGACGTTGAGGATTAGGATATTCAACCAGAACCTATAAACAAATGAAGACCTGTGTAGGCTAGGGAAGCCTAAGGGATGGTTTTGATCGTCAACATTTTAATTTTGTTCTTGCATTTATGGTGTAAAAAACTATACATAGTAAATAATGTTTGGGGAAGGGGAGAGAATGTTTCAAATGCCATCATCTTGAAACAGCTCATTTTGGTTTTTCCATATTCTAGTTTTTGTCCTTGGGCATATGCATTTGAAATATGTTAGTGTTTAAGGTTGCCTTTGGCGCTAAATTGCTTGGGTTCAAGTCTTAGTATGCTGCTTTATACTCTGTGACCTGCCGCAAATCTTTTAACCTCTCTAGGCCTCAGTTGTGACATCTGTAAAATGGGGATAATAATAGCGTTGATGTCAGGATTTAAGGGGTAACATGTAAAGCAATGAGTGTGTATTAAATAGAAATTACTCAATGTACATTTACTATTATTTTATTATTTTTGCCTGAATGAAAATATCAATGGAGTTCCTATGTGTGAGTGAAATTCAACAGGCAGATAATATTTCATAGGAAGTTCTAGCTGGATGGAAGCTGATTAGAGTCACTTTTTTTTTTCTGGTGAGAATAGGGACTGGGGAATTTTCATTCACGCATCCAAGGAAGAGTTACGAATATATCTATGACCCCTCCCGCCTTTAAATTATCATCCTTTTTGGTTTGTGTGACTCTGGCCTCCAGACCATGTTATTCGTTTCACCACTTCATCCCCATTCTTAAGTGATTTACTTATAAGTACAATTCATATCTTTGTAGAATTATTTGTTGTGCTATCATACTTAACATTAAACAAAATAACTTTTAAGTACTATACTTAATTATTAACTATTTAAATTCATTTAGGCTACAGGTAGTCTCAGACTTACGACGTACTATGACAAACTGAATTTACCACCGTCTTTTTTTTTTTTTTTTGTAAATCTTAGTAATATGTACTACATACAATGTTAAAATATATCTGAAAGTTTTTATGTAATGTTTCCAACCACCACAGACAAATAAAGATCGTATTTATAACGATACTGATAATAAAATGCAATAATGAAAACTAAAAAAAGAAGGTATTTGACTTACGTCAGAACAGGTGACAGAGTTGATGGTACAGAACCCCAAAGTAAGTCAGGGACTACCTGTTTTTGTCTTTCAAGTAAAAGTCCCCTTTGGGAATCTCTTCATCTTTTGAGGAAGAATTAAGAGTAGAATATCAACTTTGGAATCTTAAATTTCACAAGGAGGGAAAACCTACAAGATCATGAATCAACGGCATCAGACGAGATCCAGAACAAAATCATCTCCAACCTAGGCACAAAAAGAATATAAAGAGTACAAAGAAAAGAAGAAATGTTAGAGAAACACAAGGTATCTAAAAATAATCTTGCTTTTCCAGAGATTTTGGTTGAAAGTATCTTTTTCACACAAGTATGCACCACAGTGCCAGTGATATTGTCAGTACTGAAAAATTGTGTGTCCTACACTGTAATGTCAAACTTTAAAAAATCCACTGAAATGTTTAATAATAAAATTTACTGATATACCTTTGGATTAAAATTTAAGTTTTAAATTGTATCTCAGAAGTCACTCTGTGATGGTGACATCTGACTTTAGCCAAATACTAACACTTTGTCAATTGTATTCAGCCAAAATTTGTTTTCAGTACAATTCTAACTGTATAGCTAAAATACATTCAAAATTTAACATCTACTCCCAAAACTTGCTCCATTAATTCTCTGCAGTCTCGGATAATACCTGCCCCATTCTTCTAATTGCTCGTGATAAAAAAGTTTGGAGTCATCCTTGACTTGTCTGATATCGTATGGCTATTCCATCAGGAAAATCCAATCTAAAACATATCATGAATCTGACTGCTTCTCATCACCCTCACTGGCTGGTCCTAAGCACCATAATGTCTCACCTGAATTATTGCAATAGTCCCCTGTCTGATCTCCCTGATTCTACTCTTGCCTGTTCAATCTATTCTCAACTCAGGGCTAAAGTAATCCTAAAATTTATGTCAGTTTATGTCATTTCTCTGTTCCAAACCCTACAAAATAAAAGTGCAAGTCCTAACAATGGCCTCTGAGACCTTAAGAAATCCGGACTCCTGGTACTTCTGTGACCTATTCTCTCCTCTTCACTCGCCTTGCCTTAGAGTTATTTCTGACTCATAGCAATCCTATAGACAGAGCAGAACTGCACCATAGGATTTCCAAGGCTGTAATCTTTACGGAAGTAGACTGACACGTCTTTTTCCGGAAGAGAAGCTGGTAGATTTGAACCACTGACTTTTTGGTTAGCAGCCGAGAGCTTAACCACTGCACCATGAGGGCTCCTTTTCACTCAGCCATTCCCATTCCCTGAATATTCAAGACATGGTCCCATCTTAGAAGGTTTGCACTTACTGTTTTGTCTGTCTAACGTTGTTCCCCAATATGCCCACATGGCTCACTCCTTCATCTCCTTTAAGTCCTTGCTCAGACGTGGCCTTTTCGGTAAAGCATACCGTTTCCACTCTTTTTAAAATATTGCCTTACCTAGTTTTACATTTCTCCTTATCATCTTCTACTAATATACTGTATTGTCTAATTTACTTATTATGTTTAATATCTGCCTTCTCCTCCAACCCCAGAGCAGGGAAAGACTGGATGTAACATTAGTGGAAGGGGGCAGTCTTTTGGACAGCCCAGTGATTATAGTTCTCCCGCATACATCCCCCTGCTAGAATTCTTAGGGTTCAGGACAAACAATAGCCCACATTGAAGCCCAATATTTTGTCCAAAGAAGCAACAGGGCTAAACAGATACAATTCTGGACTGGCACCCAGATGTCTATCCGTATCGCCCTCCTCTGGTGATCAGGCCAAAAAATCTATGATTGTGCTCTGTGCAGTGAGTCACATAGCTCCTGGAGGATAAAACTGGCTGAGGGAGGGAATTCTGGGTCCCTCCTACGACATGTCGTGGGCACTGGTAGTCTCCATCCCACACGCACAGTCTTTTGAGCCTAGTGGGGACAGGCTCACCGTGCAACTGTTCCTGTTGTTTGCTGTCCGTTTTCTGTAAATGACTTTCATTTGCCAACGTTTTGTAAGTGTCCCGTGTGTACTATTCAATCTCACTAGGTGGACGTAGCACCCATAGAGGGGTTGATGCTACTGGTTGTGGTCCTTATCCTAGTAGTCCTGTGGCTGCTTGGGATTTTAGGACCACCTATGAGGCAACCTGCCTGTGCAATGTAATCAGAATGTTATTTCAATAGCCCTGGGAGATGTAATTAGAGTTTTATGTAGAATGATGGCAGCACAGCTATTTTCATTCTTCAGAATAGGCTAGATTATCCTGTGGTAAAAACAGCCCCCAAATCACAGTTTAAGATAACAATATTTTATTTCTTACTCACCGAAAGGCCACTGCAAGTCTGCATGACATTCTGAGCAGTGGTCTTCCATGTGTTGGCTCAGCATTCCTTGCTGTTTTGATTTTATAGTACCTCAAAGTCAACACCCGCTAAAAAGACAAAAAACAAAAACCCACTGTCACCACCCTCATAGGGTTTCCAAGCCTGTAAATCTTTACAGAAGTAGATTGCCACATCTTTCTCCGGTAGAGCTGGTGATTTCAAACCATTGACCTTTTGGTTAGCAGATGATCGCTTTAACCACTGCACCTCCAGGGGTCCTGTCAACACAGGCTTCTATGATTAGCATATCAATGAAAGTGAGAGCATGGAGAATTGTGGACCACTTCTTAAGTTAAGAAGACAGGTTATATTGAAAAAAATACATCTGGAATAGTTTGATGGGACAGAAGCCCAGTCAGAGTAAATTGATAAAAGAGTGAGCAGTAAAAACAGAGATTTAGAATTTGGGCACCAGCAATTTAGGATGTTTGGTTTTGAAAGTAGTCAACAGGAAAGTACAAAATCGGGATTATAGTAAATTGTGGCCTTACCTGTCTTGCTCTCCTATCCCCATCTCTACCCTGGAGAGTGTAAACAAAGAGCTAGGATAAAATGGGAAGGGATATGTTTAAGATATTGGGTCAAGAAGAAATAATTGAAGCAACAGAATTTAAGAGAAATTGAAAAAGATGGTTGTCAAAATACGAGGAAAGTAGTTAACCGTGGAAAAGGGGAGGTAGACTTCTTGATATGCTGGAAAATATAAAGAGACAGGGATGACAGGAAGGGAGGAAAAGTTGTGAAAGTATCGTCTAAAGGTATTTTAACGTACGGATGGGACAGTCTGGGTAGAGGTAGCATCCAGCACTGATGAGGAAGGGCGAGTTCACGTAGGAAAACCAACCAAAACCACAAAACCAAACCAAACCTGTTGCCATCGAGTCAATTCTGACTCATATCGACCAGTAGAGGTCATATTGTTGTTGTGTGCGATTGATTTGATTCTGACCCATAGTGACCCTATAGAACAGACCAGAACTGCCCCATAAGCTGGTGGACTCAAACTGCCAAACTTTTGGTTAACAGCCAAGCTATTAACCACTGTGTCACCAGGGCTCCAGTTTAGAGGTCATATAACATCGGGCGCCACCTCGATGCCCTGAGTGTCTCACGGGGCCCAAAGTGTTTACTTTGATAAAAATTAGACTATTTAAAGGAGGCCCGAGCCCCTGAATACTGCAGCTAGGAATAATGGAATAGAACTGCAGTTCTGTCTTGTTGGTTTTAGGAACTGAGGCCATGATTAAAGAATTGACTCAAGATACAACCTAATCCTGTAGATTGAGTCCTGTCTCATTGACATAACTGCCTCTAATCCAGGTTTATTAACATCACAGAGGTTAGGATTTACAACACATAGGATAATGTCATAAGATCACAAAATGGTGGACAACCACACAATACTGGGAATCAGGGCCTAGCTAAGTTGACACACATTTTTTTTTTCCCCTCAATTGCTCAAGGCTAGAGCTCATATAGCCTTGAGCAATTGGGGGAAAAAAATGAGGTTATCAAGGCAGGGTACTGAGATAGGTGAGTAAGCTTTCTGGCCATTTGAAGAAAGAAGTAGAACAATACCTACCATAAACATTGACAGGATGGGTGACACCAATTTCAAAATCTGCTATGATTTGTCAGAAACTGCACTAGAACTTTATTTCTCTCATTTAATCATCCAACAACCCTACAAAGTAGGCATTCTCATTCTCACTTTACAGATAGGGCACTTGGATGGGGTACTTGGACTCAGAGACAGTAATCTGTATATGTAAGAGTAATCTGCTATATATATATATATATATATATGTATATATATCTGTAATCTGCTATTTAAGAGTTCAATTTAGGGTCGCATAAATTAGTAAAGGACAGAGACTAATTTTAAATTTAGGTCTATTTAGCCACAGACCATTATTTTCCCTGGATACACTAGACTTGCCAGTGCCCTCCCTCTTACCAGAATTTGAAACTATATATTTAAGTGGAAATTGGCTGGACACATAGGTAGGTCCCTACATATTGTGGAAGCACTCTTTTTTTTCCTGTAGGAGGTACTTGTCATTTCTTCTCCAAAGAATAAAAATGCAAATATTACATAGATTTTTAAATAGAATAAAATATGTTATTAAACAGCCTATAGAACACCATTTTCATCTTGGGGAAACCAAGTATCTAACAATCTATGTATCTAAAAATTCTGTGAAAAACATATCTCAGAATGTTAACACTGGGTATCTTTGAGTGGTGAGTTTGAGATCTTACTTTCTTCATCTTGTTCCCTTTTCAATGTTTTTCACCTTTCCTACAGTGAGCATATTTTTTTTTTTTGTAATCATAACCCCCTACGGTAAACATACAATTCCATTTCATATTTTATGTGATAGACAGTGATAAACATTATACAGATTAAAACGTCACTGTTATCTGAACTATTGAGATAATTCTGTAAACGAATTTTTTTTTCCTAGTCCTCAACTTATGATAATTGCCCCAGCGTATAGGGGCAATACTCTGTACTTGTGCTGCCAAAAATTGATGGAATCCCAGAGGATTACAATCCTTGCTTCATAAAACAAAAGACGACACAAGATATGAGCTCCCTGGATCTCGGTTGGGGATATTGGAGACAGACGAACAGCAGCCTTGGTTTTTATACAAATAGATCCCAGCACCTGGGATGATACTCAGATCCCTCAGTTTATCTCTGGACGCTCCTGTTGCCGGGTTACGAGAACCTCCTTCCCCGAGCTCCGCCCACTTCACTTAGACCACGCCCCATTCTTCCTTCCACCTCTCTGGCATGGGCGGGGCGCTGGGCTCCTTCAGCCACTCAGAAGCCCCCACCGCGGGCCCTCGAATAATAACTGGAGAAGCTCATGGGCGGGGCTTGGGGAGGATCTTCGGCGCCGCGGAGAAACGTCAGCACGTCGAGGCGGGGGTTTTCTTTGGTCGGACTCCGCTATCTTTGCTTCTGGGTATCTGCGCCTCTGGCCCGGCAGTCTTCGGGGAGGAGGGTTGTTGTCGTCCGCTAGCGGACCGGAGCGGGTAGCAGGGCTTGGTGCACGGATCAGTAGCCTTCAACTCCTTCGCAACCTCTCCTCTGGGCCTGGCCGCTTCAGGGTCTCTTCGGAGCGGCGGCGCCCCCCGGGACTTGGCCTGGAGCAGTCAGGGGCCCATCCCCGCTCCGGGCTCGAATGGGAGGCGGCGGGAGCAGCGGCCTGAGATGTTCAGTCTGATGGCCAATTGCTGCAGTTGGCTCAAGCGGTGGCGGGAACCCGTCAGGTAGGCTGGAGCCGGGTCGCCTAGCGCCGTCCCGGGGTTTGGGGACGACTGTCCCAGTGGGGCCGGGTGGGGCGCCGCCTCTCTCAGCCCCAAGACAAGTCCCTCCTAGGCCACGGGGGATGCTTTCGCTCCCAGCCTGGCTTGGTTTTTGTCCCGGAAGGGAGAGATGTTTTAAGGTGAATGCAGCCTTATTGCCTGGTTGCCTTTGAGAGAAGTTCTGAACAACATTGCTTATTATTTAATTCTACTAAATATTATTCTAAATAAGCAGTATTTAAATGGCTTCGAATTTCTTAAGTTGTGAGTGTTTGTGTTTGTGAATGTGTGTAGTTGGAAACTGTTGTTTTCCCTCTGAAGCAACATCCACACATCCCTTGCCAACACATACACCCACACACGGTTTTGTTGGAGGACTTGGGCTTGAAATCTGGCTCCACTAAATTATATGACTTAACCATTTGGGCCTCACCTTCCTTATATGTTAAATGGGGGTGATAATATCTTTGCTTTAGGGGTGTTGTATTAAATGAGAATAACAGGGAAGTGTTTACTAGACTAGTGTAGCTTTCATTTTCATATGGACTCTTAATTGAAAGAGTCCACTTCTTAATATTTCATTTTGAAAAGCTAGACGTATTAATATTTCTTGCCTTTTACTTGATCTGTTACTTTACTTGATATTCATTCAGTCAACAGACATTTGTTGAGTATATACCATGTGCTAGGCACTGTGTTAGAAAGAAGTGAAACGGATGCGTTTAAAACCCGGTGGCCCAACCTGTTAAGAGACCTTGAGTTTTTTACTCTATAAATAATGTTGACTTTATATAGTTCTACTCCAGAATTAGGCCAAAGGTAGAACATTGCAAAGGGTTTTTATTTTATTTTCATTAACATTTCAATAGCATTTACTGTAAGGATGAACCATCCTTTCATGAATGAATCTGAAAACCTACACATGTATTATAATGAACATACATGTCTACATTTGGAAGATGAACTTGCTTTAACTGAAATTTTGAAATTCACTATTAGCTAACTAGATTTGATTGTTCACTCTTTACTTCATTGCATTGGATGACATAATATCTGAAGCAATGCAAAGCATTCACTATTTAAATACAAGTAATATGATCTACTCTAAGGGTCGAAGATGTGTTTGCGTGTGTAGACTGATTTGTTTGTTTTAATCACGCTTTGGTCTGATTCCCAGAGTCTCTACTAAGACTTGAGTGGCAGGCATAATAGGTGGCACCTCATGTTTTTCTTTGAGTCTGCTTTTTTAAAATGTATTTGATTTTTAAAAGAGGGCATTATCTCATATGTCCTCTTAAGAACTAAAAACAATACTAATGGACCACAACCACGGCCTCCACCAGACTGAGTCCAGTACAACTAGATGGTGCTGGGCTACCACCACTGACTGCTCTGACAGGGATCACAACAGAGGGTCCTGGACAGAGCTGGAGAAAAATGTGGAATAAAATTCTAACTCGCAAAAAAGATCAGACTTAATGGCCTGACAAGAGATTAGAGAAACCCCGAGAGTATGGCCTCTGGACACCCTTTTAGCTCAGTAAAGAAGTCACTCCCGAGGTTCGCCATTCAGCTGAAGATTAGACAGCCTAATAAAACAAAACAAGACTAATGGGGCACAACAGTCCAGGGACAAGGATTAGAAGGCAGGAGGGGACAGAAAGGCTGGTAATAGGGAACCTAAGGTTGAGAAGGGGCAGTGTTGACATGTTGTGGGGTTGTTAACCATTGTCATAAAACAATATTTGTACTAACTGTTTAATGAGCAACTATTTGTTCTATAAACCTTCATCTAAAGTACAAAAAGAAAAAAAAAAAGGACTGAAAACGCTCAAAAAAGCTTGCAGTCCCAGGGAATTTTCGATTTAATTCATCATTCTTAGTATCTGCTTTTCTTAGTATCTATAGTATAATCTCTGAGATGATTTGCTTAAAGAAAAGACAGATTTCAGAGAAAGGAGAATATACTGATTTCCAAGGAGAATGGATAATTAGATTTTATTAATACAGCAAAATTGAAATCTAGCTGTATAATTTAGAGTGTACTTTCTTTAATAAATAACATCTAGATTTGTACTCTCTAATAGGGTAGTGACTAGCCACACATGGCTTTTCAGCATTTGAAATGTGGCTAATCCAAACTGAGATGCTATAAACATATAATATATACTGAATTTTGAAGACTTAGTATGCCAAAGAAAAAGTAAAATATCTCATTTTTTTTTTAAGTTTGATTACGTGTTGAAATAACTTTTGCATATATTGGATTAAATAAAATATATTAAAATTAATATCACTTTTTAACACAGCTACTGGAAAATTTAAACTTTGGTATTTGGTTCGCATTCTATTTCTATTGGAATTTGTTGATCTAGATAATGCCTAGGTAAACATCTCTCATTGCTGGATAGAGTTAACTGTCAAAAGACTTGAAAACAAATTAGATTACACCTATACTTTTAAGTAACCTTGTTCTATGACTGGTCTGTAATGGTGGCTGAATATTTACTAAATTTTGTATGTAGTTTGATCACCGCTTAGCAATAATGATCCTAACGTAAGCAACATTAGCAGAGAGTTCCACTTATTTTTCTGACATAAATTAGAGGTGAGCAAATGGGTTGTAAAAACAAATAAAAATGTATGCTTTTCTGATGTAGTGTTCTGTATTTTTTTTCAAGAGAAGTTTCTTCTTTGAGTATTGTCTTAATGCTTTCTAAAGAATTTTTAGAGGTTTAGGCTATGCTGTTCTTCATAGAGGAGTACCTGGGTGGTGCAGATGGTTAAGCAATGGACTACTAATGGAAAGGTGGGTGGTTCACACTCACCCAGAAGTGCCTCAGAAGTAAGGTCTGGCAATCTGTTTTTGAAAGGTTACAGCCTTGAAAATCCCATAAAGTGCAGTTCTACTCTGTACACTGGGGGTCACCATGAGTTGAGATTGACTCAACAGCAACTAACAACAACAATAACAAGGTTCCTCATTGAGATTCCTCTTCATGTTTGTATTTTTTATGAAGATGTGTTTGCAAATGTGAGGCGTGTGTGTGTGAGAGAAAGTAATGAATGATTATTGATACCCTATGTTCTGAGATTATTTTGCTGATTTATCTAACAGATTTCTGTACCCTTTGGAATTACCCACCTGCCTTCACTTAGATGCTCTCCCGATGAGTATATTCTTAGAGAGTGGAAATCAGGGATTGGATTTAGTATTCAGAACAGGTGAAAAAGACAAGGCAGGAGTCAGAGATCAAGTGTTAAGATACCAGTTTAGGTCAGAAAGCAGAAACAGGATGCCAAGCAATTCAAGAAGGCAGTCAGAGTTAGAATTGCACTTGTGATTGTTATCCAGTAGCCAGAACCTGGGAGCCCTGGTGGCGCAGTGGTTAAGTGTTCGGCTGCTAACCAAAAGGTCAGCAGTTTGAATCCACCAGCTGCTCCTTGGAAGCCGTATGGGGCAGTTCTACTCTGTCCCGTAGGGTCACTATGAATTGGAATCAGCTTGAAGGCAATGGGTTTTGGCTTTTGGTCGGAACTTGAACCTAGATTTTCAAGCTAGTTAATCTTGAATAATCTAAATACCAGTACTTCACAGATAAGTGATTGCTTCTAAAGATGTAGTACAGTATAGTGGGTTTTTTCTTTTTTGATGTTTTATTTTGGCCATAGCACAATGATTAAAACTAAGAAAATTAACATTGTATTTAATCATTCCTGTTATTAAATATTTTGAATGTTTATAATGTTTCACTGTTATCCACAGTGCATTGGTGAGCATCCATATATAAATCTTTGGAAATGGAATCCTGGGTCAAATCGTACGAAAAAGTTTAAAGTATTTGATATTTGATATATATTGCCAAATTGCTCTTCAAAAAGTATTTTATTTTACCAAATTTATACTCCTGTCAGCAGTGAAGGAGTGTACCACTTCCCTTCAAAAAATGGGGCATCATAATATTTTTGTCTTTGCCAGGTTAAGGTGAAAGTGCTATCTGCTTTAGTTTCTATTTCCTTGATTTCAATCTTTTTTTTTTTAAAGAAATAGGTAACAAATCCTTGAAGCTCCAACCATCCTATTCATCTTCATCCATCTCTCACCAGAGATAAGCACTACCTTGAACTAGTTTCTTGTCCGTCTATGTTTGTCAGAGTCACAATTCAGCCCACCAGAACTTTACTTAGAACTTATCAGTGAATGATTGTTTATTGTGACTAAGCCTAAAAGAAGAGACTCAGCTGTCACACTAAGCAATGTGGATCAGTGTTTTGTGTACATCAGTGTGGTGTCTAGTAAAGCATACTGTGACGTGGTACATCATCTGTGTATGAACTTTTTCAGTGGGGGCTGTTCTCAATAAATACAACTGGAATTTTTAGACCATTTATAGAAACTGCTGAGTTTCTAACTGCCTAATTAAGCAGGGCATACAGATTAGAAAGGATTATCTGATGTGCTGTATGCAGAACTGGAATGTCATATATTTCTTTCCATCCTCCCACAACATCTTGCTTACACATAGTAAGAATTATGGAATTTTCGGATAGAAAGGGGCCTAGAGATAATCTGATTCGACCCCTTATACTTTAGAGCTGAAAAAACTGACACTAAGAATTTCACTTGATCAAGTCTTTAAAACTAGCATATGATCACCAAGTTTGATGCTCCCTGTATTTATGAGTGCTCAGGAAGTGTAGATAGTGATTTTGATGTGATATTATGCTAGGCTGTACAACCCTACTCAAAATAATCAGAAAATAGTGCACTTGTGCACTAAAATCACATCATAATTTTTTTTTTTTGGTAAATTTTTTCATTCTTATGATTTTTTGGGTAAGTTGGTTCATTCACACATATATCATAAAACATGTGTTTAGGTTACTTTTAAAACTTAGAACTTGATCCATGTAGTTTTAAATATTTTAGGTAATACCAATTTGATGTGTTGAAATTTGCTTTTTAATATTTTTAGTGATATATTTTATCTTAGACTTGTATGATATTTTTGAAGTTAGAAATAGCTTTTATCTATTTGATCTATTTCATTTGATGTGTTATCTGCCAAGGAAGTTTAAACCTGCAGTTGTTTAAATGATTGCAATAATGTTACTCACAAAAGATTCAGAATTCAAATGTTTTCTTAGTCCAGGTTTAGCACTCTCCAATACCATGTTGCTTTTTCTGATATATTATTTTGTATATTTTTTGCATAAAAAGGGGGCCTGAGGTATGATACACTCATATACTCATTCACTTTTGGGGTCCTGTATGCTCTGTGTTCATTTGAGTAACATCAAATACTAGGCTCTGGAGTATAGAAGTCTTTGCTTTGTGATGCAAATAGCTAAAATTATATAAGTCAGGCCTTTGTTGTTATCTGCTGTCCAGTCAGCCCCTTAAACCAAAAACCAAACCAGTTGCTACTGAGTCAATTCTGACTCATAACAACCCTATAGGACAAAGTAGAACTGCCCCATTGTGTTTCCAAGGAGCAGCTGGTGGATTCAAACTGCCAATCTTTTGCTTAATAGCCGAGCTCTTAACCACTGTGCCACAGGGGCTCCAGTCAACCCCTTAAACTCTCTTAATCCCTACCTTTTTTTTTTTTTTTCAAATTCAGAATTACTTAGCTTTTTAACTCTTCCCACTGTTAATTATTACCTTGAAACCATGAGCATATGAGCTTTTTCAGTAAATTTTAGCCAATTTGATGTATGAAGACGTGATTTTAATTAAATTCTCTAATATTGAACTGTTACTTTGAGGTGAAGATTTATATGAATTAAATTCATAACAGTACTTTATCAACTTAAAATTATATGTTTTTTTATTTTAATTTTTTATTGTACTTTAGGTGAAAGTTTACAGAACAAATTAGTTTCTTATTAAACAGATAATACACAAATTGTTTTGTGACATTGGTTGCCAACCCTTGAATGCGTCAGCACTCTCTCATTCTCCACCCCAGCTTCCCTGTTTCTATTCGTCCAGTTTTCCTGTCCCTTTCTGCCTTCTCATCTTTGCTTTTGGGCTGGTGTGCCCATTTAGTCTCGTATACACGATTGAACTGCAAAGCATGTTCCTCATGTGTGTTATTGTTTGCCTTTAAAAATCCTTTGCTTTTGAGTCGATTCTGACTCATAGCAGCCCTATAGGACAGAGTAGAACTGCCCCATAGGGTTTCCAAGGAGCAGCTGGTGGATTCCAACTGCCGAACTTTTTATTAGCAGCTAAGTTCTTAACCACAACACCACCAGAGCTCCATTTGTTTGCCTTTAGACCTGTCTAATCTTTGGCTGAAGGGTGAACCTCTGGAGTGACTTCAGTAGAGTTAAAAGGGTGTCCGAGGGCCATACTCCCGAGGTTTCTCCAGTCTCTGTCAGACCAGCAAGTCTGGTCTTTTTTTTGTAAATTTGAATTTTGTTCTACATTTTTCTCTCGCTCTGTATGTGAACCTCTCAGTGGTGGTAGCCGGGCACCATCTAGTTGTTCTGGGCTCAGTCTGGTGAAGGTTGTGGTAGTTATGGTCCATTAGTCCTTTGGACTGATCTTGTGTCTTTGATTTTCTTTATTCTCCTTTGCTCCAGCTGGGGTGGGACCAGTAGATGCGTCTTAAATGGCCGCTCACAGGCTTTTAAGACCTCGGATGCTACTCACCACAGTCAGATGTAGAATATTTTCTTTATAAACTATGATGTGCCAATTGAGCTAGATGTCTGCTGAGATCATGATCCCCAGCCCTCAGACCAGTAACTCAATCCCTCAGGGAGTTTGGATGTGTCTATGAAGCTTCTATGACTTTGCCTTGGTCAAGTTGTGCTGACTTCCCCAGTATGGTGCACTGTCTTACCCTTCACCAAAGTTACCACTCATCTACTATCTAGTTAGTGTTTTTCCCTCCCCACCCTCCCCTTTTTTGTAACCATCAAAGATTGTCTCTTTCTATGTGTAAACTTTTTCATAATAGTGGTCTCATACAGTATTTGCCCTTTAGTGATTGACTTATTTCACTCAGCATATTAAAGTTATATTTTAATTTTACTTAGTAAATGGAGAGTCAGAAAATGTATTTTTGGTGTTTCATTCAGTAAAGATGTCTACTGTGTGCATAGTACGTTTGATACTGAGGCTATAGAGTTGATTAAGTGGCTGTAGTAGAGGAGACTGGAAATTTGCTTGAGATAGTTAAGGTCTTCCCACCCATTGCCATCAAGTTGATTCTGGCTCATAGTGACCCTATAGGACAGGGTAGAACTGCCCAATAGGGTTTCCAAGGAGTGCTTGGTGGATTCGAACTGCCGACCTTTTGGTTAGCAGCAGAACTCTTAATCACTATGCCACCAGGGTCAAGGATGGTCAGGAAGGCCTGGCGGAATCCAGAGTGTTGTGGGCTTGCTGGAAGAGTGGTAGGAGAGAAGGTTGCAGAGTTTGGACTTGATTCTGGTTAGAATAAAGTTAGATTTTTATCAACAGCTTGGGATTCATGATCTTAATTAATCTACGCTGGAAGCATTCATTCAGCTATGCCAGTACATTTGGAAGACAGCTACCTGGCCAGCTGACTGGAAGAGATCCATATTCGTGCCCATTCCAAAGAAAAGTGATCCAATAGAATGGAGAAATTATCAAACAATGCCATTAATGTCACATGTTAGCAGAATTTTGCTGGGGAGAAGTCAAAAACAGCTGCGGTTGTACATCGACAGGAAACTACCAGAAATTCAAGCTAGATTCAGAAGAGGACGTATAACGAGGAATATCATTGCTGATACTAGATGGATCTTGGCTGAAAGTAGCGAATACCAGAAAGATATTTATTTGTATCTATATTTTATTGACTACACAAAGGCATTCCACTGTGTGAGTCATAACAAATTGTGGAAAACATTGCGAAGAATGAGAATTTTGAAACACTTTGTTGTGCTCATGGGGAACCTGTACTTAGGTCAAGAGGTGGTTGTTCAAATAGAACAAGAGGATACTGCCTGGTTTAAAATTGGAAAAGGTGTGCATCAGGGTTGTATCTGTTCACCATATTTTTTCAGTTTGTATGCTGAGTAAATAATTAGAGAAACTGGACGATATGAAAAAGAGCATGGCATCAGCATTGGAGGAAGACTCTAACAACCTGCAATATGCAGATGACGCAACCTTGGTTGCCAAAAGTGAAGATGACTTGAAGATCAAAGACTATAATCTTCAGTATAGATTACACTTCAACATAAAGAAAGCAAAAATCCTCACAGCTGGACCAATAAGCAACATCAGGATAAACAGAGAAAATATCGAAGCTGTCAGGGATTTCATTTTACTTGAACCCGCAATCAATGCCCATGGAAGCAGCAGTCAAAAAATCAGACAACGTATTGCTGCAAATCTGCTGCAAAGGATTTCTCCAAAATCTTAAAAAGCAAAGATGTCTCTTTGAGAAGTAAGGTGAGCCTGACCCAAGCCATGGTATTTTCAATTGCCTTACATACATGCAAAACTGGACAATGAAAAAGGAAGATGGAAGAAGAATTGAGACATTTGGAGTATGGTGTTGGTGAAGAATATTGAATGTATCATAGACTGCTAGAAGAACAAATAAATCTGTCTTGGAGGAAGTACAGCCGAATGCTCCTTAGAAGTGAGAATGGCAAGACTTCGTCTCACTTACTTTGGACATGTAATCAGGAGAGACCAACCCCTGGAGAAGAATATCATGCTTAGTAAAGTAGAGGATCAGTGAAAATGAGGAAAACCCTCAAGGAGATGGATTGATACCGTGGCTGCAACAATGGGCTCAGACATGGCAATGATTGTGAGGATGGCACAGAAGAAGGTACCTTTTCATTCTGTTAAACATAGATACGCTGTGAGCTGGAGCTAACTTGATGGCATTTAACAACAAAAACAATTTACCAGCTACTAGGCAGTTCTACCTTCTGTACAGTGAAGGAAGTAGGTTATGATTGGAGTGGGCCTAAATCTGGGGGGAAGATTTCACAATATCTTGATGTAAAGCAGCCAGAAAGGGCAACTTGATTTGGTGCATGTGTATAAATGTGTGTAAAGTTTAGGATAAACAAAAGCGCTCAAGTAATTCTTTAATATTATAATAATTATTATTACAAACCATTGTATTTAAGCTTTCCATGGAAACTACTGTTGACCAACTTCTTAGTATCACTGTAACCTGGAGTAACATGTACCTACTCTACTTGCACGACAGTAGAAGATAAATGACAGGGTAAAATAGCTTTGAACTATCAAGACATGCTGTATAAATTCAAAGTGTTGGCTATTGTAGGGTTTGGGAAAAGCTGAGAGTCTTTAGTTATGAGGTACTTAATTTGGGGTAATTACCAAAGGCATACTTCTATTTTATAAAACTTTTCAGTATTTGATGTTGTTCTACAGTATTTGATATTGTTCATCTCTTTACCCTTTTGGAAACTGTTCCCGGCATTGCCATTTCTTTAGTCTTCTTGTTTCTCTCTGACCGCAAATTTAAGAGTTTCTTCAGAGGTTCTTGGGGTTCCATGCTCCCCTGTCCCTGGCTCTTCTCCCTCCTGCACTCTCTGTGCTTTCATCCGTTCTCATGGTTTAAACTACCACTTATGTGACTCATAAACCCTGTCTACATCTCTCCTCCCACTTTAGACTGTAACAGTGAGTGAGACAGCACCCTTGTTCTTGAATGTTCCTCCATAATCCAGCTCCAGCCTGTCTCTCTGGTATCACCTCTTGGACTTTTTATTAAACTTTATGCTGTAGTAAGTTTAACTATTGGTTGAGTACTTGTCGTGTGCCACAGGCACTGTGTATGTTACTTGTATTGTCTTATTTTTCACCACGACCCTGTTGGATGTGTATTGTCATTATCTTTATTTTACTGAAGAAATTCTGAGAAGTTAAGTAATGTCTTCCAGGTCATATAGCTTGGGAATGGCAAATCTGGAACTTGAAATGAGGTCTCTCTAACACCAAGTTTATGGCTGTATATCAGAGTTACCACAATCCCTATTATGTAACTTAGCACTAGCACAGGCATACTATAAATCTTATGATACTACAGAGCCTTTTTTCCACATAGCCTTTCTCGTTTGGTATGTAATGAGACACTAGGGATAACCATATGTATTAAGAGTGAATTGATCACTTCTGGGAAGATCACATTATTAACTATTTGATAGTACTGGTATCTTAAGTAAAAGTATGCCAAGTTCCCTTTAGACTTAATGCTTAGTGTATTGAGTTATGATTATGCATGAATCTAACAAGTGTGTTATTTTGTTTAAGGCTGCTCATCTGATGCGTACTCTTAACCCCTGGGTTTATCAGCTCACACTACCTCCCAATTTTCACCTACTTGGTGTGGTGCCTTTTTGTACAGTGTTCTCTGTGGAAGCCTTTCATCTTCCTTCTATTTCAGTCTTCCCCCTTGCTTGGCAAACTTCTTCACTGTAAGAACTTAGCTTAGATATCACCTTGTGTAAGGTACTTCCCTGACCATTTCCCCTATCTCTAGGCTGGATTAAGATCCCTTGCTCTGTATTTCTTTAGCATCTTGTGTATGTAGGTGGAATTTTTAAAATTATCATAGTGTCATAATGAATTAATATTTGTTTATGTTTCAGTTGCCCTTATTAGAGGGTAATCACTTTAGGGTAGAAGCCGTATGTTAGGTATTCTTATGTTCACAATGCCTAATCTACATTTATTGAATGACCATCTGACTGAAGGACTAAATGATTGCTTTCATTGTTAGTGTCAACTTTTGTAAACCCAAGACACTATTACAGGAGAAAGATGGGGCAGTCTCCTTCCGTAAAGATTACATACAGCCTTGGAAACGCTGTAGGGCGGTTCTACGCTGTCCTGTAGGGACTTGTAAGTCAGAATTGACTCAATGACAATGGATAAAAAATTATTTTTTTCAATTTGAAAGTTTAATGTACTTGGTAAGTTATCATAAGACTAAAAGACTTAGATAATCTTCCATCTTTCTGTTGTCATACAGTATCCCAACCAGCAGTTCCCAATCAGTAATGATTTACCATATTTTTAAAAGCTATAATGACATCTGCATTTTTTTATTATTTTACTTTATTGTTGTACTTTAAGTAAGTGAAAGTTTACAATTTAAGTTAGTCTCTCTTACAAAAATTTATACATACATTGTTATGTGGCCATAATTGCTCTTCCTTTACTGTGACAGCACACTCCTCCTTTCCACCCCTGATTTCCCGTGTCCATTCAACCAGCTCCTGACCCTGTCTGCCTTCTCATCTCATCTCCGGACAGGAGCTGCACATTTAGTCTCATGTATCTACTTGAGCTAAGAAGCACACTCATCACAAGTATCGTTTTATGTCCCATAGTCCAGTCTAATCTTTGTCTAAAGAGTTGGCCTTGGGAATGGTTTTAGTTCTGGGTTGACAGAGTCCGACAGCCACGCTTTCTGGGGTTCCTCGAGTCTCAGTCAGACTATTAAGTCTGGTCTTTTTACTTGAATTTGAGTTCTGCACCCCATTTTTCTCCTGCTCCATCGGGGACTCTCTGTTGTGTTCCCTGTCAGGGAGGTCATTAGTGGTAGCCAGGCACCATTTTGTTCTGGTCTCAGGCTGATGCAGTCTCTGGTTTATGCAGCTCTTTCTGTCTCTTGGGCTAATACTTTCCTTATGTCTTTGGTATTCTTCATTCTCCTTTACTCCAGGTGGGTTGCGGCCAATGGATGCATCTTAGATGTCCGCTCGCTAGTGTTTAAGACTCCCGATGCCAGTCACCAAAGTAGGATGTAGAACATTTTCTTAATAAACTTTGTTATGCCAGTTGACCTGAATGTCTGCTGAAAGCATGGCCCGCAGACCCCCACCCCTGCTACTCTGTCCCTCAAAGTGTTTGGATGTATTCAGGAAACTTCTTAGCTTTGGTTTAGTCCAGTTGTGCTGACCTCCCCTGTAGTGTGTGCTGTCCTTCCCTTCACCTAAGATAATTCTTGTCTGCTATCTAGTTAGTGAGTAACCCTCTCCCTCTCTTCCCACCCTCGTAACCATTAAAGAATGTTTTCTTCTGTGTTTAAACCTTTTCTTGAGTTTTTATAATAGTGATCTTATACAATATTTGTTCTTTTGTGACTGACTGAATTCACTCCGTGTAATGCCTTCCAGATTCCTGCATGTGATGTTTCACAGATTCATCATTGTTCTTTATCATTGCGTAGTATTCCATTGTGTGACTATACCATAATTTCTATATCCATTCATCCGTTGATGGGCACCCAGTTTGTTTCCATCTTTTTGCTATTGTGAACAGTGCTGCAGTGAACATGGGTATGCATATATCTATTCGTGTGACGATTCTTATTTCTCTACGATATATTCGAAGGAGCGGGATTACTGGATCGCATGGTACTTCTGTTTCCAGCTTTTTACAGAAGCGCCAAATTAATTTCCAAAGTGGTTGTACCATTTTACATTCCCACCAACAGTGTATGAGTGTTCCAGTCTCCCCACAACCTCTCCAGCATTTATTATTTGATGATTTTTATATTAATGCTAGCCTTGTTGGGATGAGATGTTATCTCATAGTAGTTTTGATTTGCATTTCTCTAATGCCTAATGATCATGAGCATTTCTTCATGTGTCTGCTAGTCATCTGAATGTCTTCTTTGGCAAAGTACCTGTTCATATCCTTTGCCCATTTTTTTATTTTTGTTTTTATTTTTGTATTTTATTATTATTATTTTTTTTATTGTACTGCAGGTGAAGGCTTACAGAACAAATAGTTTCTCATGAAACAGAAGTACAAATGTTGTTTTATGACATTGGCTAACAACCCCACAACATATCAACCCTCTAACTTCTCAACCTTTTCTCTTTTTTTTTTTTTGCTGAAAATACACATAGCCAAAGATACACCATTTCAAAAATTTCTACATGCACAGTTCAGTGACATTGACTACACTGTTCGAATTGTGCTGTTATTCTCACTTTAGATGAAGGCTTACAGAACAAAATAGTTTCTCATTTAACAATTACTACAAATGTTGCCCTATGACAATGGTTAACAATCTCACAACACATCAACAATATTCTTACTCAACCTTGGGTTTCCTATCACCAGCCTCTTTGTCCCCTTCTGCTTTCTGGCCCTTGTCACTGGACTCGTGTACCTCGTTAGTCTCATTTGGTTTTACGGGGTTGTCCACTCCCAGTCTGAACAGTGAACCTCAGAGGTAACTTCACCACTGAGCTAAAAGGGTGTCTGGGGGCCATACTCTTGGGGTTTCTCCAGTCTCCTTTAGGCCAGTAAATCCAGTCTTTTTTTTTTGAATTAGAATTATGCTCTACATCCTTCTCCAGCTCTGTCCAGAACCCTCTGTTGTGATCCTGGTTGGCGCAATCAGTGGTAGCCGGGCACCATCTAGCTGTACTGGACTCAGTCCGGTGGAGGCCTTGCTAGCTGTGGACACTTAGTCCTTCGGACTGATCTTTTCCTTGTATCCTGTTCTCTTCATTCTCCCTTGCTCCCGAAGGGATGAGACCAGTGGAGTATCTTAGATGGCCGCTCACAGGCTTTTAAGACCCCAGACGCTACTCACCAAGGTAGAATGTAGAGCATTGTCTTTATAAGCTGTATCATGCCAATTGAGCTAGATGTTCCCAGAGACCATGGTCCCGAGAGCCCTCTGCCCAGCAATTCAGTCCCTCAGGAAGTTTGGATATGTCTGGGGGGCTTCCATGACCTTTTCTTATACAAGTTGTGCTAGTTTCTTCTGTAATGTGTACTGTCTCACCCTTCACCCAAGATACCACTTATTTATTGTCTATTTAATATTACCCCCTGAACCCCTCCTATCCCTGGTAACCAACAAAGATGGTTACATTTTCTGTGTGAACTTTTTCATGGGTTTTTACAATAGAGGTCTCATACAATATTTGTCCTTTTGTGATTGACTTATTTCACTCAGCTAAATGTCCTCCAGTTTCATCCATGTTATGAGATGGTTCACAGATTCATTGTTGTTCTTTCTCGTTGCATAGTACTCCATTGTGTATATATACCATAGTTTGTTTATCCATTCATCTGTTGATGGGCATCTAGGTTGTTTCCATCATTTTGCTATTGTGAACAGTGCTGCCGTGAACATAGGTATGCATATGTCTATTCGAGTGACGACTCTTATTTCTCTAGGATATATTCCTAGGAGTGGGATTGCTGGATCAAGTGGTATGTCTATTTCTAGCTTTATGAGGAAGCACCATATCATTTTCCAAAATGGTTGTATCACGTTGCATTCCCACCAGCAGTGCATAAGAGTTCCCATCTCCCTGCAGCCCCTCTAACATTTGTTAATTCCAGTGTTTTTGATTCGTGCCAGTAATGCTGGGGTGAGATGGTATCTCATTGTGGTTTTAATTTGCATTTCTCTAATGGCTAGTGATCGCGAGCATTTCCTCATGTGTCTGTTGGCCGTTTGAATGTCTTCTTTGGTGAAGTGTCTGTTCATTTCCTTTGCCCATTTTTAAATAGGATTATTTGGCTTTTTGTTGTAGAGGTGTTGGATTTTCTTGTAGATTATGGAGATAAGGCCTTTGTCTGACTTGTACTGTCCAAAAATTTTTTCCCAGTCTGTAGGTTTTCTTTTTACTCTTTTGGCGAAGTCTTTTGAAGAGCATAGGTGTTTGATTTTTAGAAGATCCCAGTTATCTAGCTTATCTATTGGAGTTTGTGCATTGATGGTTATAGTTTGTATCCTGTTAATCCTGTATATTAAGGCCTGAAGTGTTGGTCCTATTTTTTCTTCTATGAACTTCATAGTTTTAGGCTTTATATTCAGGTCTTTGATCCATTTTGAAGTAGTTTTTGTATACGCTGTGAGGTATGGATCCTGTTTCATTTTTTTGCAGGTGGATATCCAGTTTTACCAGCACCATTTGTTAAAAAGACTGTCTTTTCCCCATTTGATGTATTTTGGGCCCTTGTTGAAGATCAGGTGACCGTAGGTGGATGGATTTACATCTGGGTTCTCAATTCTGTTCCATTGGTCAATGTGTCTGTCATTGTACCAGTACCAGGCTGTTTTGACTACTGTAGCTGTATAGTAGGTTCTGAAGTCAGGTAGTGTGAGTCCTCCAACTTTATTCTTCTTCTTCAGTAGTGCTTTACTTATTTGGGGCTTCTTCCCTTTCCATATGAAGTTAATGATTAGTTTTTCCATCTTTTTGAAGAATGTTGTTGGTATTTGGATCGGGATTGCAGTGTATTTGTAAATTGCTTTAGGTAGAATTGTCATTTTCACAATGTTGAGTCTGCCTATCCATGAGCATGGTAAGTGTTTCCATTTATGTAGATCCCTTTGGGTTTTTGCAGTAGTGTTTTGTAGTTTTCTTCATATAGGTCTTTGACATCCCTGGTCAGATTTATTCCTAAGTGTTTTATCTTTTTAGGGGCTATTGAAAATGGTATTGTTTTCCTGATTTACTTTTCATCGTTCTCCTTCTTGGTGTATAGGAATCCAGCTGATTTTTGAATGTTTATCTTGTATCCTGATACTCTGTTGAATCTTTCTATTAGTTCTAGTAGATTTCTCGTGGCGTTTTTAGGGTTTTCTATGTATAGTATCATATCTGCAAACAGGAGCATTTTGACTTCTTCATTACCAATTTGGATGCCCTTTATTTCTTTCTTTTGTCTTATTGCTCTAGCTAGAACTTCCAGCACAGTGTTCAATAGGAGTGGTGATAAAGGGCATCCTTGTCTTGTTCCTGTTTTCAAGGGGAATGTTTTCAGCCTCTCTCCATTAAGAATGATGTTGGCCATTGGTTTTGCATAGATGCTCTTTATTATGTTGAGAAATTTCCCTTCTATACCTATTTTATTGAGAGTTTTTATCAGGAATGTGTGTTGGACTTTGTCAAACGCCTTTTCTGCATCAATTAAGATGATCATGTGATTCTTTTCTTACCTTTTATTTATGTGGTGGATTACGTTGATGAATTTTCTAATGTTGAACCATCCTTGCATGCCTGGTATGACTCCTACTTGGTCGTGGTGTATTATTTTTTTGATATGATGCTGAATTCTATTGGCTAGAATTTTGTTCAGAATTTTTGCATGTATATTCATTCATGAGAGATATTGGTGTATAATTTTCTTTTTTTGTGACATTTTTCCTTGGTTTTGGTATCAGCGTTATGCTGGCTTCATAGAATGAATTGGAAGTGTTGCTTCCTCTTCTGTTCTCTGAAATAGCTGAGTAGTACTGGTACAAGGTCTTCTGTAAATGTTTTCTAGAACTCTCCAATGAAGCCGTCCGGACCAGGGCTTTTTTTGGTTGGGAGTTTTTTTGTTACCTTTTCAATCTCTTCTCTTGTTATGGGTCTGTTCAGGTTTTCAACATCACTTTGTTGTAGTTTGGGTAGGCCGTGTGTTTCTAGAAATTTATCCATTTCCTCTATGTTTTCAAATTTGTTGGAGTATAGTTTTTCATAATATTCTGTTATAATCCTTTTTATTTCAGTTTGGTCTGTTGTAATGTCCCCCATTTCATTTCTTATTTGGGTTATTTCTGTCCTCTCCTGGTTTTCTTTTGTCACTCTGGCCAGTTGTTTGTTGATTTTGTTGATTCTTTTTGAGAACCAACTTTTCGTTTTGTTGATTCTTTCTGTTGTTTTTCTGTTCTCTATTTCATTTATTTCTGCTCTGATCTTTACTATTTCCTTTCTTCCGGTGGTTGTGGACTTTTTTTTGCTGTTCTCTTTCTATTTGTTTGAGTTCTGTAGTTAATGCTTTGATTCTGTCCCTTTCTTCTTTTTTGATATGTGTACCTATTGCTATAAATTGTCCTCTGAGGACTGCCTTTGCTGTGTCCCAGAGGTTTTGGTATGATGTGTTTTCATTCTCATTTGATTCTAGGTATTTTCTGATTCCAACTCTGATTTCTTCTATTACGCAGTGATGTGTAAGCAGGGTATTATTCAGTTTTCATGTACTGGATTTTTTTTCCTTGCTCTTTCTATTGTTAATTTCTACCTTGATGGCATTGTGGTCAGAGAAGATACTTTGAATTATCTCAGTGTTTTCGATCTTGTTGAGGATTGCTCTGTGGCCTAAGATGTGGTCTATTCTGGAGAACGTTCCATGTGCATTGGAAAAGAATGTGTACTTTGCAGCAGTGGAATGGAGTGTTCCATATATGTCTATGAGGTCAGGTTGGCTGATTGTGCAGTTTAGGTCTTCTGTATCTTTGCTGAGTTTCTTCTTAGTTGTTCTGTCCTTTACTGAAAGTGGTGTGTTGAAGTCTCCTACTATTATTTTGGAACTGTCAATTTCTCTTTTCAGTGTTGTTAGAGTTTGTTTTATGTATTTTGGAGCCCTGTTATTGGGTGCGTAGATGTTTATTATGGTTATGTCTTCATGATGCATCGTCCCCTTAATCATTATATAGTGTCCTTTTTTGTTCTTCATGGTAGATTTAGTTTTAAAGTCTGTTTTATCTGAGATTAGCATTGCCACTGCTGCTCTTTTTTGGTAGTTGTTAGCTTGATATATTTTTTTCCAACCTTGACTTTTAATAAGTTTACATCTTTGTTTCTAAGGTGTGTCTTTTATAGACAGGATATTGATGGATCCTGTTTTCTTATCCATTCTGTCACTCTCCGTCTCTTTATGGGTGCATTGAGTCCATTTACATTCAGTGTAATTATTGATAGATGTGGGTTTGTTGCTGTCGTTTTGTAGTGCTTTTTTTTTTTGTGGTGCTGACGTTTTCTTTGTTCTTACTCTCTTGTGCTGAGTTACTTTTGTTTGTGGATTTTTTTTTCATTTCTTTTGTTTTTGTAGGTTTTGTTTTTGCTGAGACTTCATGTTTTTCCTCTTTTTTTTTTATGAGTATATTTGTTAACTTTCTTTGTGGTTACCATAAATTTTACCCTTATTATTCTAAGTTTGAAGCAGTCTACCATTACTTGGAATCGCCTTTCCTTCCTCTCCATTAGAAGGTTCTATACCTATGCCATTTATTCCCTTTTTTATTGTTTTGATGTTGTTGTCATTTACTGATTAACTGCTCTGATTCCCTGTTGTATTTCTTTTGGTTTTGGATAGTCCTCGAAAGTTCATTTCCTAGATTGGTATCTGGCTGGTACAATCCTGCGTCCTAGGTTTTGCCTGTGAGCTGAAGCTGTTTGTTATCAGATCGAAGAACTCCCTTTGATAATTCTTGTAAGTTTGGTTTGATTTTTACATATTCTCTTGATTTTTATTTATCTGGAAATGAGCTAATTTCACCATCAAATTTGAACGAGAGTTTTGTAAAATATATTATTCCTGGCTGGCAATTTTTTTCTTTCAAGATTTTATATATGTCATCCCATTGCCTTCTTGCCTGCATGGTTTTTGCTGAATAATCTGAGCTTAGTCTTATTGTTTCTCCTCTGTATGTGACTTCTTGTTTTTCATGAGCTGCTCTCAGGATTCTTTGTTTGTCTTTGGTTTTGGCAAGTGTGAATATGATATGCCTTGGTGATTTTCTTTTTGGGTCTCTTCTATATGAGGTTCGTTGAGCTTCTTGGATGGCCAGCTTTTCATCTTTCATGGTATTGGGGACGTTTTCTGTCAGCAGTTCCACAGGGATCCTCTCTGTTTTCTGTTTTCTCCCCCTGTTCTGGAATTCCAATCACTCCCAGATTTTTTCGTTTTGATTGTGTCCCACATGACTCTCAGGGTCTCTTCATTTTTCTTTGTTCTTTTTTCTGAGTTTTCCTGAAACAGGGTTGTATCCAAGTGTTTGTCTTCAATTCCACTGATCCTGTCCTCCACCGTTTTAAATCTGCCCCTCAGCCCTTCTGTGACATCGTCAATTTCTGAAATCTTGTTGTTTATCTTTTGGATTTCTAATTGTTGTCTTTGTATAATTTCTGGTTGTGAATTTATTTTGGCATTTTGTTCCTGCATTATTTTCCTGAATTCTTCCAATTTTTTGTCCGTATTTTCTATGAGTTTGTCTGTTTTTTCCTCATGTTTGTCAGCTTTTTGCCTCAGTTATTGGAAAATTCTGAATAGTAGAGATTTGAATTCCCTATCAGGTAGTTTAGTGCATTTTCTTCCACTGGAGAGTCATCTGGTGTTTTATTTTGGATGCTTACTGGAACAATCCTGTCCTTTTTTTGTAAATGTTTTGTCATTGTGTGCTGTCTTTGGGGCATTTAGTAGTTATTTTTCTTGTTTATTGATTGTAGGTTTGTTTGTTTTATCCCTTTTTTTAAAAAAAATTTGACTTTGAGCAGGCGGACTGTGTGTTCTTTGTTGTTTGCTCGTCTGTGGGCACAGTACTTTTCGCCTCCTTCTTCAGCTGGCAGGGGCAGTCACTCAGATATTGTACGGCAGGGCAGGTGTAGCTGAAGAAGAGTTACTGGGACGGGTTGTTTGTGGCACTTACGACAGCCACCAGAGCTGGTTGGTAATCAGTGCAGGGCAGGTTCCAGTCAGGCCTTGCCTGTGCTGCTTGGTGGTGTGATGTTAAGCTCATGGTGCAGGTAGACAGGATGCAGCGGGGAGATTGTTATGTGTGGAGCTAAGATGGATATGGGAGAGAGAAGAGAGGAACAGGAACCAAAAACATACAAACAAACAAAAAAGAATGCTAGGGGAGCTTGCCGTTGGAGTGGAGAGATGAGAGACTATGAAATGCAGAAAAACAGAAAGGGGAGGAGGAAGAAAAGAAAAGAATGAATAAATAACAATCAGAAAGGTTAAAGAACCGCAAAGTTCCCAGGGATATCACCTGTGCAGCTATGAGGTCTGGGGAAGTTGTTCTCAGTTGTTGCAGTACAGCCTGGCTAGAAGGTGTAGCGGTATACAACACCAGCTATTCAGGGAACAGAAAGAGAAGGAAGATATACAGAGACGAGAAACTGAGCGATGAAGAAAGACAAAAAGGAAAAAAGAGGAAAAAGAAAACAAACAAACATAAAAAAAAAACAAGGCCCCCAAGAAAACAGAAAAAAATAAAAAGTAAAAAAAATGCCCTCGGATCCCTCTGCATGTCTGTGGAAGCTGAAGGGGAGTCTCCCTGCCACACAGCTCAGCCTGGCCAGAAAGGGCTCCCAACTCAAGAATAAGGAAAAGAAAACAAACAATTCAAAGCAAACAAACGAACAAAAGCCCCATGATCCCAGCAGCGCTGCAGCCTAAACTGGGAAGCAGCTCCACACTCGAACAGAGCTCTGCAGCCCCTCAGGAAGAAGCAAAGATGGCACATGGAGCCAGGTACTTGAGCGAAGTGATGGGGAGGTGGCGAGAGGCAAGTAAGAAATCAAAAGAAGCAGGAAAAAAAAAAAGAAACACTAGCAGCCAACAAATGGCACTCAGAGAGCCAGCTAGTGCGGGCTGGTGTTTCTTGACAAGAGACTGTGTCCTTGGGAATCAGAGGAGGTGAGTGTGGGTGAAGAAGGGTAGAGAGTGGGAAAGTGTATATCACAGCAACACCAGCAGCCAACAAATGGCACTCAGAGAGCCACCCGTTTGGGTGTGTGGAATCCAAGCAGCTGCTGCTTCCCGGTCAAGAGACTGTGGCCGTGGGAAGCAGAGGTGGCCGAGTCGGAGTGAAAAAGGGTGGGGGGTGGGAAAGCATAGTTCGCCAATTACCGGTTGTTTTGTCTCCCACTGGAAGCTCCGTGAGGCTGTTTTCTCGTACTCCCTGTTTGCTGGTCTCCGATAGGAGTCCAAGATGGCGGATCCACGCTGCGTTAGCTGGTAGGTGACCTCTGCATGAATTTCTCCTCGCTGTCCATTCTCTGTCAGTTTTCTCACTCCATTTGGTGCTTGTCTGAGTTCTTTATCTTTTCATTTGATTTTTTAGGGTTTCAGGATTGTTGTATTCTCTGTTTGGCTTAGTTTTTTGGATCTTTGCTGTAGAGGAACGGTGTGGTGCTTCTGTCTAGAGCGCCATTTTGCCGGAACTCCTCCTTTGCCCATTTTTTAATGGGCTTGTCTTTTTGTTGTTGAGGTTTAGCAGTATCTTGTAGATTTTGGAGATTAGACGCTGATTGTAACTGAAATTTTTTTCCCAGTCTGTCGGTGTCTTTTTACTCTTTTGATGAGCATAAGTGTTTTATTGTTAGGAGCTCCCAGTTATCTAGTTTCTCTTCTTGTGTTTGTGCATTGTTACTTATGGTTCGTATTCTGTTTATACCATGCATTAGGGCTCCTAGTGTTGTCCCTGTTTTTTCTTCCATGATCTTTATCTTTTTCGATTTTATATTTAGGTCTTTGATCGATTTTGAGTTAGTTTTTGTGCATGATATGAGGTATGGGTCTTGTTTCAGTTTTGTACAGATAGATATCCAGTTATGCCGGCACCATTTGTTAAAGAGACTGTCTTTTCCCCAGTTAACAGACTTTGGGCCTTTGTCAAATATCAGCTTAGGTGGATGAATTTATGTCTGGATTCTCAATTCTGTTCCATTGGTCTATGTGTCTGTTGTTGTACCAGTACCAGACTGTTTTCACTACTGTGGCTATATAATAGGTTCTAAAATCAGATAGTATGAGGCCTCCCACTTTGTTCTTCTTGAGTAATTCTTTACTTATTTGGGGCCTCTTCCTTTCCATATGAAGTTGGTGATTTATTTACTCCATCTCATTAAAAAATGCTGTTGGAATTTGAATCAGGATTGCATTGTATCTGTAGATCGCTTTGGGTAGAATTGACATTTTCACAAAGTTGAGTCTTCCTGTCCATGAGCATTGTATGTGTTTCCCCTTACACAGGTCTCTTTTGGTTTCTTGCAGTAGTGTCTTGTAGTTTTCATTGTATAGATCTTTTATATCTCTGGTTAGATTGATTCCTAAGTATTTTATCTTTTTAGGGCTATTGTAAATGGTATTGATTTGGTGATATTCTCTTGGAAGTTCTCATTGTTGGTGTAGAGGAATCCAACTGATTTTTCTGTTTATCTTGTATTATGATACTTTGCTGAAATCTTCTATTCGTTCCATTAGTTTTCTTTTGGATTCTTTGGAGTTTTCTGTGTATAAGATTACATCATCTGCAGATAGAGACGCTTTTACTTATTCTTACCAATTTGGATGTCCTTTATTTCTTTTTCTAGCCTAATTGCTCTGGCAAAGACCTCCAGCACAATGTTGAATAAGAGTGGTGATAAAGGGCATCCTTGTATGGTTCCCATTCTCAAAGGGAATGCTTTCAGATTCTCCATATAGGATGATGTTGGCTTTGTATAGATGCTCTTAATTATGTTGAGGAATTTCCCTTCTATTCCTATTTTGTTGAGACTTTTTATCATGAATGGGTTTTGGACTTTGTCAAATGCCTTTTCTGCATCGATTGATAAGATCATGTGGTTTTTGTCTTTTGTTTTATTAATTTGATGGATTACATTGATTGTTTTTCTAATGTTGAACCATCCCTGCATAGCTGGTATAAATCCCAGTTGATCATGTTGAATTATTTTTTGATATGTTGCTGAATTCTGTTGGCTAGAATTTTGTTGAGGATTTTTGCGTCAATGTTCATAAGGGATGTTAGTCTGTAATTTTCTTCTTTTGTGGTGTCTTTACCTGGTTTTGTTATCAGGGTTATGCTAGCTTCATAGAATGAGTTTGGGAGTATTCTATCCTTTTCTATGCTCTGAGATACCTTTAGTAGTAGTACTAGTGTAAACTCTTCTCTGAATGTTTGGTAGAATTCGCCAGTGAAACCATCCAGGCAAGGGCTTCTTTTGGGGGGAGTTTTTTAATTACCTTTTTAGTCTCTTCTTTTATTAGGTTTCTTTAGTTCTACTTCTGTTTGTGTTTATATAGGTAATGAGTTTCTAGAAATTTGTCCATTTCCTCTAGGTTTTCAAATTTGTTAGAGTACAGTGTTTCATAGTAGTCTGTTATGATTCTTTTAATTTCTGTTGGGTCTGTTGTGATATCACCCATCTCATTTCTTATACGGGTTATTTGCTTTCTTGCATGTTTTTCTTTTGTCAGTTTGGCAAATGTTGATCTTTTCAAAGAACCAGCTTTTGGTCTTGTTGTTTTTCTATTCTCTATTTCATTTAATTCTGCTCTAATTCTTATTATTTCCTTTCTTCTGGTGCCCAAGGGCTTCTTTTGCTGCTCTCTTTCTACTTGTTCGAGTTGTAGTGATAATGTTTTGATTTTGGCCTTTTTTTCTTTTTGGATTTGTGCATTTATTACTGTAAACTGACCTTTGAGCACTGCTTTTGCTCTCAAAGGTTCTGGTAGGATGTGTTTTCCTGCTCATTTGATTCTATGGAGTTCTTTATTCTATCCTTAATTTCTTCTATAACCAAGTAGGTTTTGAACATGGTGTTGTTCAGTTTCCATGTGTTTGATTTTTTTTTCCTTGCCTTTTCTGTTAACTGATTTCTACTTTCATGACTTTATGGTCAGAAAAGATGCTTTGTAATATTTCGATGTTTTGGATTTTGTTAAGTCTTGTTTTACGGCCTAATATGTGGTCTTTTCTGGAGAATGTTCCATGTGCGTTGGAAAGGAAAGTATACTTGACGACTGTTGGGTTGATTGGTATATGTCTATGAGGTCAAGTTGGTTGACTGTGGCATTTAGATTTTCCATGTCTTTGTTGAGCTTCTTTCTGGATGTTCTGTCCTTCACCAAAAGTGTTGTATTGAAGTCTTCTACTATTATTGTGGAGCTGTTTAGCTCTTTTTCGATGCTGTTGGAGTTTTTTTTTTTTTTTTTTTTTTTGTATTTTGGAGCCCTGTCATTGGGTATGTAAATATTTATTATATTTATGTCCTCCTGGTGTGTTGACCCTTTAATCATTACATAGTGTCTTTCCTTATTCTTTATGGTGGATTTTGCTTTAAAATCTGTTTTGTCAGAGATTAATTTTGCCACTCCTGCTCTTTTTGAGTGTTATGTGCTTGATATATTTTTTTCCATCTTTTGAGTTTTAGTTTGTTTGTGTCTTTAAGTCTAAGATGTGTCTCTTGTAGGCAGCGTATAGATGGATTGTGTTTTTTAATCCATTCTGCCACTCTCTGTCTTTTTATTGGTGCATTTAGTCCATTTACATTCAGTGTAATTATTGATAGGTATGAGTTTAGTGCTGTCATTTTGCTGTCTTTTTTTGTGTGTTGTCAACAGTTTGTTTGTTCCACTTAATCTTCTGTGCTGAGTTGTTTTTCTTTATGTATTTTCTTTTCATTTTTTTCATTGTTGTTGATTTTGTATTTGCTGAGTCTATTTTTTTTTTGTTTTGATGTGTAGGATTGTTTCCTTTGTGGTTATCTTAATATTTATCCCAGTTTTCCTAAGTTTAAACCAATCTTTTATTTCTTTATATTGCCTTGACTTCCTCTCCATATGAGAAATCTGTGACTACATTTTTTAGTCCCTCTTTTTTGTTTTAATGTTGTTACGTTTTACATATTGACGTCTCTGTTTCCCTATTTTCAGTGTTTTAACTTTGATTTACTTTTGTGACTTCCCTATTTGGGTTGATATCTGGTTGTTCTGTCCTGTGTTCTAGTCTTGGGTTTTTAAATGATGTTATTGATTTTCTAACCAGAAGGCTCCCTTTAGTATTTCTGGTAATTTTGGTTTGGTTTTTGCCAATTCTCTAAGCTCCTGTTTACCTGGAAATGCCCTCATTTCACCATTGTATTTGAGAGACAGTTTTGCTAGATATGTAATTCTTGGCTGGTGATTTTTTTTTCTTCAGTGCTTTATATATGTCATCCCATTGTCTTCTTGCCTGCATGGTTTCTGATGACTCTTATTGACTCTCTTTTTTAAATGGCTTTTTGTTTCTCCCTAGCCGCTCTTAAAATTCTCTTTTTATCTTTGGTTTTGGCAAATTTGATTATAATATGTCTTGGTTAGTTTGTTTGGGGATCTGTCTTATGTGGGGTTCCATGAGTGTCTTGGATAGATATCTGTTCATCTTTCACTTTATCAGGGAACTTTTCTGCCAACAAATCTTCAACAATTCTGTCATCCCCCCCTCGTTCTGGTATTCCAATCACGCGTATGTTATTCCTCTCGATAGGGTCCCCATGATTCTTAAGGTTTCTTTATTTTTTAAAATTCTTTAATCGGATTTTTCCTCAAGTCAGTTGGTGTCAATTGCTTGATCTTCAGTCTCACTAATTCTGACTTCCGTTGCCTTAGTTCTGCTCCTATGACTTTCTATTGAGTTGTCTGATTCTGAAATTTTATTATTAATCTTTTGGATTTCTGATTGCTGTCTTTCTGTGGATTTTTGCAGCCTGTTAAGTTTGTCATTATGTTTTTCTCTAAATCTTCTTAAGGTCCACTATTGCTCGGTCTGCGTCTTTCTTAATCTTTTTCCTGATCTCTTAAAGAGTTCTGTAAGTTAATCTTTTGTATTCTGCCTCTGATAATTCCAAGAAATTCTCTTCCTCCGGAAAATTTCTTGATTCTTTATTTTGGGTTTTTGCTGAAGCTATCATGGTTTGCCTCTTTATGTGATGTGATATTGACTGTTGTCTCCAAGCCATCAATATGTTATTATATTTGTTTCTTTTCTGTGTCCTAGTTTCTTGTTTTGTTTTGCTTTGATATGCCCAAATAGGCTGCTGGTATGAGCTAGCGTGATTACCGGCACCCCTGAAGCTCCAACGTCCTGCCACCAGGTGGCCAGATCTCCTGCTTAGTTTGTGAGCCCCTGAGCCCACCGACTCCTCTTGTATGGATTCAGCTCAGGTGTCCAGGTAGTCGGCCACCAAGTGTGTGGTGCAGGCTCTCACCTACAGTCCTAGACAGGCATGGGTGATTGGGGTGGGCACAGGCATCTGGCTGCAGCAGAGGTCACATGCTGAGCAAGTCAGGGGGCCAGTGGCTGCTCCCGAGTGTCTGAGAGGAAAGCATGCCTCTGTTCCCTTGACTGGGTAGGTGGGTGGGTTTTGCAGCCAAACTATGAGCACCCAATGCTGTTGGCTGTAAGGACTGGGGAACACCTCTTATACCTGGGCCCCTATCACAGGCGGCTAGGTGGCGTGGGTGGAGCCACCAGTCCTCAGGCCCCTGATGTGGCTAGGTAAAGACCCTGCTTAATGGGCAGAGCAGTGTCACATGTCACAAACCTGCTGGTTCACAGCTGGAACAGTTGAAGTGAGACTCCAGTATATACCCTGTTGTACTGTGGTAATGAGGTCCTATGCCATTGAATAGGGCCCACACGAGTCTATGCAGGGGGAAGGGCACTCAAAGTCCGTGGACACCTTATGCCTGTGTCTAGGCAAAGGATCTGTGCCTACTCTGAGTTCCTGGCTTAGGGGAGCTTGCAGATTATTTTTTCCCATTTGTTAATTTGTTCCCTCTCCAAGGTGGGGTGAATGGCTTAGGGCACCTGACAGGTCCTACTTCCGGCCCAGGGAATTCGGCGATCACTGAAGCCATCCCAGACTGAGTGCAGAGCAGGGAGCAGAGAGGTAAATGGGAAAGAGGTTTTTCCCAAAAGGTTGTGTTTTTGATCCCTGTGGTAGGCCAGACGCAAGTACTTATGTTTTGCCTATTGAAAGCTGCTTCTCACTGGTTCTGGACAGTCGAGTAGACTCTCTGCCGCTTGGTCTTTCTCAATGGGGAAAATGCCTCCTGAGTGCCACTGTTTGCCTCACCACGCACCATGAGCTGATCCGGCCTGAAGGGCTCTGGCTCCCGCTGGGTCAGGTCTGGCAGCTCCTTGCTGCTTCCGAACCGTCTCTCACTCCCCTTGCTACTTAGTCCAATTCCTCAAATTTGCCTTTGATGTTCAGGGCTCCTAGATTGTTATGTATCATCGATTCGCTTGTTTTCTGGGTCTTTGTTGTAAGAGGGACCACTGGATGCATCTTGACTACTCTGCCATCTTGGCCTTGCCTCCGACATCTGCATTTTAACATGTGTTAAATAGGTTGTACATCTTTATTTTTTTACAGTTGTATATAATTTTGAGAGGAGATTGATGTTAACCTTTTAAACTCATTCTATTTCGAAAGTGAAATTTTTATTCTTTGCTATCAAGCATTGCAGTGAACCATGCTTTGATTTTTATTCATATTGCTAATGTAACATTTATTCATTGAGGCTTTAATTACCTCAAATATTTAATTAAAGCCATTTTTTGAAGTACATGGCAGAATAATCTTAAAGGGTAGTCAGAGTAAAAATAGAAATCCAGAGAGACTTATGTTGTGCCTGTCTCAACATGATTATAATTTTCCAAAGTGATTTTCATCTTTGAAGGGCTTTTTTTGTTGAACCTGCAAAAACAAAAACACTCTTAAGGTAAAACCCAACATCCTTAGTAATCCTTAGTAGCTTTAAGGCAGTGTTTCAAAATTCGTAGTAATAATTATTTGGGAGTGCTTTTCTTGTTGTTTAACTGAGATCTTGACGAGAATGGGGAAAAATAAAAAGCAAACCTTAAGATACCACCTGTGTAATGGAGATTGAGGTGCCGTTTTCCTTAAAAATGGTGTATTGGGGATTTTTTTTTTTTTGCTTTGTGTCAGAAAGAATATGAAAAGGTTCCTTGATGTTCCTTGTACCGGCTGACCCACTTGATGTATATTTTATATTTGTAGTACAGCCTTCCATGACGCCTAGAGTAGTCTCTATCTGCTGGCTCTGTCTTCCGTGGCTGTTTGTGCTTTCCCCTTACAACAGTCATTACACTTTATTGTAATTACCTCTGTAATGCCTGTTTTCTGTGCTAGTCTCTAAGGTTTACAAGGGATAGGAATTGTGGATGTTTGTCTGCCACTGTGTAAGAGGTGTTTAATAAGTAGTCCTTGAATGAATGACCCAAAGAAGCAGAAAACAGGAATTTGTTCCCAAAAAGTAATTGTTTTGGTTCATGGTGCTGTCTGAAACACTGCAGATCTTGAAATGCATTGTAAGTCATTAAAGAGTAATTTAGTTAGCTTTAATATTAAGATTATTTTAATCATATGCATTGTAAATTTAGTAACTTGAATTACCTATAAAATTTATTATAAGTGATACGTTATCCATGTTTTCTGGATAGTCATTTACTGTATTTTGTTTAGGAAAATAGTTTATACTTAAATTTTCTTTGAAGTTTGGTAATTATTAATATTTCAAACAAAATACTTCAAACAGAATAATGAAGTTAAACTTTAAATATCTCACAGCTTAATAAATAAATTTATGTTTTTCAAAGTTGATGACGGAGGTAAAATTTTCACGTGGATAGAGGTATCTAAACCTCACATACTACCTTGTCTCCTTAAATTCATAATTTGGTCGTGGATCCCTTGGACATTCCCACTGATTCTAACACCTGCAGACTGGGGATGGGTTCAGGTGATGCCGCTTGTTGCTACTTACCCTATTCTTCAATTGACTCAAGTGTAGCCATATTTCAGTTTATTACCCTAGTGGGTAAGGGATGGTTGAAACATTTAGACAAGACTAAGGTTCCTGGATAACAAAGGAAATTAACATGGAAAGTAAATTCATTTCAGTCACATAAGAGCCAGAGTCCTCACCATGGCCTGCAAGACCCTACATGACGTGTCCCCTGACATGCATCTAACCTCTGGTCCTTCTACTCTGCCCCTTTCTTACTTAGCTTCACCGCGCTGGCCTCCTTACTGGTACTTGGACATTCCCACATGCCCCACCTTACTGCCTTTACACCAGCTGTCCTCTCTTGCCACAGATACTTCCATGACTAACTCTCCCTCTCAAGGCTGTGCTGAGATTTCACCTTTTCAATGAGGCCTTTGCTGACCCCTCTGTATAAAACTGCCACCTGCTTACGTCTCAACTCCCAGTCCCCTTTCCTCTGCCGTACACTATTTTTTTTTTCCCCATGAGCGTAATCACCTACTTAATCATATATGACTTATAATTTACTTATTTATTATGTTTATCATTATTACCTGTCTCACCTCTAGAAAGTAAGAATATAAGGGTAGAGTTTGTGTGTCTGTTTTTGTTTCTTCTTCTTCTTCTTTTTTTTTTTTCCTTAAACTAACATGTGCAGCCCAAGTTTCTAGAACAGTATCTGGCATACAGAAGATGATCATTAATTATTTGTTTAATAAATAGTTTGTATTTTACAGGACTGAGTTTGTTCTTCCTCAGTTTGTGACCCGTAACTGAACTGCCTTACACTCTCACCTCTGGCCTTTACCTTTCTTATATGGACGGCCCCTTTGAATACATAAAAAAGTCCAGATCCAAGAAAGCCAGGTCTAGAACACTCTTTCTGCCATCTAAGTTTTTTTTTTTAACCGTTCTTGTGCTGATCACCAATGAGGAATGACTGCATTTGGCAGAAAACCTACCTTAACCCTGTGGTCTTAACTGCACAACTGTTTTAGTAAATAACATCTAATTACACGGACTTTCTATCTGTATTCCCACGGAAATTCTGGTTCCCAAATCCATGTTGGTTATGGACTGTCTCACCTCTCTTGTATTTTCCAAAGGTTCAGCCTAGAACGGAAAAGAACTTTTACCAGCTGATTTAACGATGGACTGAATTGCCAAGTTAATAAAACCAAAATTCAAACCCATTGCCATTGAGTCAATTCTGAATCATAGCGACCTTTTAGGACAAAGTAGAACTGCCCCATAGGTTTCCAAGGAGCGGCTGGTGGATTCAAACTGCCGACCTTTTGATTAGCAGCCAAGCTCTTAACCACTGCACCACCAGGGCTCTGCCAAGTAAATAGGACCAGTATATAGGTTTTCTCCTTTATACCTGTCCTAGGTTCAAGCTGTCTCTAGGAGTTGGGTGATTTAAATTCTGGTTCTTATTCTGTAGCTCTGTCCTTAGACAAATGACTTAACTTATCTGGGCTTATGTTTCTTCAGCTGTAAGACTGAACCAGATTGTATTATTTTGGCTCTGTGGTGTTTAGCTGTGTAATCAGATACACATTAAACTTTATAGAAATCCTCTTTCAAAATATGTTAGCACTTACATTAATGGTCATGATACTACGTTGAACATTTATACTTGGTAAAGTGCTGTATATCTAAAAACATAAGAGTTGAGCACACCAGTAGTCCTTAGGATCTGGCAAGAATTATATTTTATGTAATTTCACTTGATAAACAGATTTCTGATAGTCTGTTAGGAATTCAGTTACCTAAAAAATTTAGTCTTTCGCCATGATAGTTAATTCAGGGGGTAGAATATGCCTTCTCTTTCGTCTTTCTTTACTTTCTTCCTCCTTTATCCTTTGGATTGTCTTTTGTACCATTTTCCTTCATTTGCTTAGAGGACACAGGGATAGCACTTTAAAGGTATTTTTCATGAATTTTGCTTTATGAATCTATATTTTATTCATCATTGTACCCCTAGCATCCAGCATATTGCTTTGTACCTCATAGGTGCTCCTTAAATGTTGCTTGAATGAATGAAATTGATTTAATTTTTCCCTAATACTAAATGAACTCAAAAAGTGATTTTTACATTTTTATTATTTTAAGAAAGGTGACCCTTGTGATGGTGGGACTTGATAATGCTGGTAAAACTGCAACGGCAAAGGGAATCCAAGGAGGTAAGCTCAAAATTTTTATATGCTTTCTAAATTCTATTGCATTGTTCTAAATTATTTACTTATCTGTTTTTAAATTGCTTGATTATATTATCCTTGGGTACAGATAGTGTGCTTGGCTCTGCACTCCATTTACTTTGTATGTATTAGTATGTTGTGACTAATATGACAGATAGGCTCTGGCTTGACAATACTGGCCAATTTTCGTGTTTCAGATCTGAATATGTTTCAGATGCAGAGGCTCTCTGAGGCTCTGATCAGCTAAGATGGATCACATCTGTGTTCTAGCCAACAGGAGGGGGAAATACTAAAAAAAGAATTAGTGTCCCTGTTTTTAAGGACACCCAGCTTCTACCTACATTTTGTTAGCCAGAATTTAATCACATGGCCATACCTAGAAACAAGGGAGGTAGAAGCAAGGTTAGCCAGCACAGCTCTCTTAGTATCTCTTGATGCTCTTTTTCAATATTATGTAGTATGTTAAGAATAGACCTCTGTGTTATTAAAGGGTTTTATATCATATATATTACATCTAATTGGCTATATTTATTTAATCTTCTTAACGTAATGCTTTGTACTACAATATAGTAGTGACCATGCTAGTGAGTTTGTTATACACTCAGAGGATGTAACACCAGCCAATCATCCTAAGGGTATGAATTGGTAGAAAACTTACCATATGTTTCTGAAAACTGATGATTACAACAAGATATCATGCATATCAAATAGGGATTTTTATTTATGGAAATGTGTGAAATAAAAAGAACTAAGTATTATGGAAAAGTATTTTGTTGTTCCCAAATTCTACTATGTAGTATTAGATGTAAATTACATAGTATTGTTTGTGAATTCTTCTAAAGCTTTTTTAGTACTCTGTATGCTGTCTTCTAAATTATATCCTTGCTGAGCACTCACCATTGTCATCTAAATTAGGGATCAGCAAACTTTTTCTGTCAAGAATGCTTCACAGATCGTATGGTCTCTGCCCCAGTGACACAACTCAGATGTTGTAGTGTAAAAGTAGCTATAGACGGTACGTAAACAAATGAGCATGACTGTGTTCCAATGAAACTTTATTTATGGACACTGAAATTTGAATTTCATATAATTTTCATGTGTTATGAAGTATTCTGCTGACTTTTTTTCCCCCAGTTATTTAAAAATGTAAAACACATTCTTAATTTGAGGGCCATACAAATACAGACAATGAGCCAGATTTGGCCTGTTGACCATAGTTTACAGACCCCTGGTCTAAACTTCCCTTTTCCATTTGTTCAAAGTTTTGCATTCTAGGAAGCAGACACCTAAGAATATGTTAGTCAAACCCTGTAATTTGTTGTGTATACTTAGAATATCTTTCTTCAGTTAGGCCATTTCCATTCTGTCTTCCACCTCCATATATCCACTGGTTTCTTTTTCTGAATCTAGAGAATGTTCCAGGTGTCACATCATGAACAAAAAATCAAACCTTCCTTTAACTTTGAGCTCCTCTCTAGCTCTATTTCTGTGCCATACTTCATATTTACTCTTCAGCCTACTTCAGTGAATGACTTCTTCCCTTATTTTTTTTTAAAGATTCCAGTTATATAGAAGTACTTGAAGTTTCCCAAATTAAGCATTTTCATGCCTTTGGATTTTTGTTTATGCTGTCTTTACTTTTCTTACTAGGGAGGATATCTACTTATTTTTAAAAACTCATTTTATCTTGTAGTTTCCTCCATGAAGTCTTTTCTGATCCCTCACCATCCCAACTCATTATTACCACCATCAGTAGAATTGCTATTCCCTCCTTTTTGTATCACTACTTAATTGCAATTTTATCTGTCCACTGCTGTAGACTGTAAATTCCCTAATAGCAATTTTACTTATTTTGGTGTCCCAGTTCTTTGGACCATGCTTTAGGTATAGTAGGCAGCCTTCTGAAAACATTTCTCCCATGGCTTCTACTCTTCCACTTACTTCTAGTTCTTTATTCACCTCCTTTTCTTTTTCTTTTTTTTTCCTTAATGCCTGCCTCCTCTCTAATTGTATTGCTATTGCCTAAATCCAGACTCCCAACATCTTTCACTTATAATATGATAGCTTGTTGATCTAAGGGTACCTTCCCCACCATAAACTTGACTTCTTTCAGTCAACTTCTCTTCTTCATGACTGTCAAAATGATTGCATTGTTGGGTATAGGTTCAACTGCTCTAACAGAGATCTAAAATAGCAAGATTTAAACAAGATAGAGTTTATTTCTGTCTCATAACTGTCTAGGCAGAAGTAGTGTAGGGCTGGTGTAGCATGGTGTTAGTGACTCAAACCCTTTCTCCTATTTGTTTTGCCATCTGTAGAATTCTCCTCGCCTACATGGTCTAATTTAGCTAGCTCATCACTACATGTACATTCCAGCTGGAAGGAAGAACATGAACTCTAAAAGAGAATGAACTGGAAGCTGCCACATGACTTCAGTCCACAGGCCATTGGGTAGAGCCAGTGGTATTTTTGGACCTAGCTTCTGCTGGCTCCTCCAGTTCATATCAGCAAGCATCATTTCTTCCCAACTCTGTGTTCAAGTAGCCATGGTATTCATACTGTGGAAACGGGCAGACACTACATATCAGGGCTTCCTTCCTCCCTCACAGAGAGCTGATTATCAAACATGTACCAGCACACCACTAGGGCCTACTCTTATGACCACCCCTAGCTTCCATGGAGGCTGGGAATTGCAGTCTTCATCCTAAACAACCATGTGCCCAGCCAAAAAATCCAGGATTCTCTGACCATTGAGTAGTGTTTCTTACCCGGAAACTATTGTCATTTTGGGTAAGAAAATTATTCTTTGTGTGGATTAGACCCTTACATTGTTGGATATTGAGCATATAGCGGATGCTTCAGCCATCGTGACAACCCAAAATGCCCTATGACCAAACAACTACCTCCCCTATTAGAGTATATAGTTGAGGGTACACAGTTTTTATAGGCTACTTTCTGCCTGCACAACTTTGGGAGTCCAGAGAATGTTAGTATCCAACATTCACAGGATTTTGCAGACCAGGCTTATAGCAGTATGGATCATTAAAAAACTTAGTAGGCTCCTAGTCAGTAACATGAAGTAACTACAGCTAAACAGCTGTAGTTTATAAGATTAAAAATTTTGAGCTGTTTTTCTACCTTCTGTGCTCTGCCGGTCACCGTTTGTCTCAATGGCGGCCGCCTTGAAGCCATCTAAAACAGTAGGCTGGCTCCCATTGTCTGGCTGAGAACTAGAGGAAGTTGGGAAAGGCCAGTGCTACCTAGTAATGCTCCGTCTTTAGAACCACCTCTTATCTATGCTTCAGTTTTGTAATATAGAAAACAGTAGGCATTTTCAGCTTTGACACATACCAAAGTACAGGTTACAAGCCACAGGAAGGGAGTCCGTCCCTTATAGAGCTATATTCCTTTCCATTTCTGTTTGTAAACTGTCTAGCTTTAGCCTGAATTTATGCCTCTTTTGTAGGACTTTGAAAAGGGCAGCTAAAATAGCCAACATTCTGAACTTAACAGCTGTTTTCTCTAGAATTATATGCTTCATTGGCCTGTGTTCTGCCTTCCATGGTATCACAGGCTATAGTTTTACCAGGTGATTTGCTATGACATAAACAAGAGTAACTGGTTTTCTAGTTTGTAGTATCAGTGTTATCACTTGCTACACAACTGCCAGTTGAATAACATATATTTTAGCTGTACTACAAGTGAGTATTACCACTTCCAGATTTCAAATTCTACTTCAGATCTCACATGTTGCATTCCAGCCCACAGGAAGGAGGAAAGAAAGGAAGGGAGAGCACAACTCCTTTCCTCTCCATCCAATGAGAAGAATAATGGGCAAGAAGAAGGCCTATTCTTTGCCTTTAGGGGCATGACCCAAAAGTTGGGAACAGTGCTTCTACTCTTATCCCATTGGCGAGAATTCAAACACATGGTGACTTACAGTTAACAAAGGAGACTGGGAAATGTCCTTATTCTGGTGGTGCTGTAGTTAAGCACTACGGCTGCTAACCAAATGATCAGCAGTTCAAATCTACCAGCTGCTCCTTGGAAACCCTATGAGGCAGTTCCACTCCGTCTTGTAGGGTTGCTCTGAGTCAGAATTGGCTCGACGGCAATGGTTTTTTTTTTTTTTTTTTTTTTTCCCGTTTTAATGTGCCCAGCTAAACATTGCTGGTTCTAATTTCTTAGAAGGAGTGGATGGATATTGGTGGAGTGGTGGTGTATCTGGTTTCCTCATGGTGATCTTTTTAAAAAACAGTAGTATTTATTTCATTATTGTTTAAAACCCTTTTGTGGTTTCTCATCCACTGTTAGGTTATAGATGAAGCTGCATAGCGGGACTTACAAGACTGCCTCAGCTTTCTCTTCAGTCTTGTCTCCCATTTGTCCTGCTCCACCTGCTTCTCTTTTACGTTATAATCGAGCGTAGCAAATTAATTGTAGTGCCAGCGGCGTGCACATTCATGCAGTCTGCCTTTGCATTTGCTGTTCACTCTGCTGCAGTGTCCTTATCTCCATCCTGTCCACCTGAAAAACACGCTTTTTCCAAGAAGTCACCTTCTCCAGAAAAGCTGTGATCCTCTTTGTCATAGACTCAGTTGTTATTTTTTTGCTTTCTTCTCATAGCAATTTGTCCATACTTTGCTTACCACATCTTCACTATATTGTAATTATTTGTTTATGTATGTTTGCCCCATAGATTAAGAGCTCTGTAAGATCAGAAGCCAGATCTTATTAATCTTTGTATTTCTAAAACCTTGCAGAGTGCTTAGTATATGACAGATGTTGAATAAACAATTACTGATTATATATTTGTATTTTATCTTGGACTTTCTAGAAATTATATCTTACTACAAATACTTTACAGAAATCATCAGGATCGGGGATCATGTGTCTTTGTATCTGTCCCTAGTTCTTATATGATGCCTGCTCTATCATAGCCCCTTAGTAAATTGCAAGGATGGATGGATGGATGGATGGATAGATGGAAGAAAAGGAGGAAGGATAGACGGATGGACACAGCTTCACCTGTTTTAATGATCTGGTGTTGTGGTATTGAGCCACCGCATGCCTTATGCTGGGTGCTAAGGATACAAAGACATGATTCCAGGCGTTGGGAAGGTATAGGCTATTGTGAAGATCAGCAAGAAGACAGGATGTTATAGAAGGTGTAGGTGTTGAGTTGGAGGTTTGTTTCACTAATCGGGAGCACTTATACAGATACTGGAAGTAGAGAAGGAATCGTCAGGGAAGGATTGTGTCTGAATATTTAATATTGAATCTTGAAACTCAGAATCCTGAGTATGAACCAGGAGAAAGAGTAGAAGGTTGGGGGAGGTGTTTTATGTATCAAAAGAGGCAGGCTTTTGAAATCCTGAATGCCTGGATTTAAGTCCTGACTCTGCCTACCATATAACCTTGAAAAAAATTATTTAATCTGAATCAGTGTACTGGGAATATTGTCATTGTTTTATCTGTGCTTACGTTGCTCTCTCTACCTAGAATGTTCTTCTCCCTTCTCTGATACTGCTATGTAACTTTTAAGACTTCACTTACATTTCACTTCTTCTCCAAGGTCTTTCTAGACCATAACTTGCCCCTTCCTTCTCTTCACCCTTTCCTTCTTTAATGCCTTCACACTATTCACTAGAGCGTTTTTCACAGAATGTATAAATTCTGTGTTATTTCCACTAATATTCTTTCTGTATTGCACCGTGTGTTTCTTAAGGACAGCAGATATTCATCTTATATTCCAATGCCTAGCGAAGTCCTGGTACAGAGTAGATGTTCAGTACATGTTACTACATTTTTTCTAGTTCAATATAATTGATTTCTTTTCACTGAAAATTTCCTTGGTACACCTCGCAAAGCACACTCAGACAATTGCCTGTTTCAGCTATAGAAACCATTCTGGCCAGGACTAGGTCCCCATGTTCAAATGTCTAGTATTGTCCTCTTTCTGGAAAAGCAAGCGTATTATGTCTAATAATTGCCTGTTTCTCCCTCTAGATAATTAAGGTCTTAGTGACAAAATGTGACTTGTAATGACTCCATTAACTTTCTAGGGAACAGTGTAATCTGTATTAAGGTGCTTACTGAAAGGGAGTAATGCATTGTAGGCCTATTCCTCAGTTACATCGAAGCCTAACAGCAAGTATCTTTAAAATTTATGTTTGTAATAGCAATTTTTTTCTTTGAATGTGGGAATGAAAAGACCTTCTACACCAGTGTTGTCCAATAGAACTTTCTGCATTGATGGAAATGTTCTGTATCAGCTCTGTCTAATAGGGTACCCACTAGCCATATGTGGCTTTTCAGGACTTGAAATGTGGCTAGTGCAGCTGTGGAACAGAATTGTTTATTTTATTTAATTTTAATCAAATTTAATTTTAAAAGCTACATGTGGTTTGTGGCTACCATATTGACTGTGCAGTTCTAAACAAAACCCATTCTTTCTCTTTATATCATAGGCATCAAATGTGAAACTTGAACCCTTTTTCCTTATAACCATTGAGTAATCAAGTTCTATTATTCTTTCATGAATTCTTTTTTTCTATTCCTTCCTTTTTATTTTTATACCTCATCTAGATTGTTGCAGTGCCCTCACTTTCGGTTCTAGAGATTTTTGCAAGGTGAATCCTAATAAAACACCCCTTCAATACCTTAATCATGTCATTGATCTAAAATACTTTCATTGGCTTCCCATTCTGTCTTTGGATCTCTCTCCAGTCTAGCTTCAGTCTGCATTCAGAATCTTATGGGTTTGCTGCAGTCACAATATTCAACTTGCTCATTCTTCCTTGCCTTTGCCATATTCCCCTTGTTTAAATTACTCTTTTGCCTGTTTAAATCCTACCTATCTTTAAGGCCTAAGTCCCATCTCCTCTATGAAGTCTTTCTTGGCCCTTAGTGATCTTTTTAATCCTTTTACTTATTGCCATTACCCCTCCTTGGCAGCTATGATCATATACATCCTGGATTACCTTTTTTGTGTTGTCATATAGAGGCATACAAAAAAAAAGACAAAAACTCAGTTGTAAATCTATTTGAACATCCAGAACATTTCCCTGTGGAAACCATGAGATCTCTTTACGTTTGCAAGCTACCCTCAAAAGTCTCTTCATTTCATTGTAGCTTTAAGTCAGCTAATTAAAAAAGAGTAGTCTTACTTTTTATAGCTTCTCCTATTCTTTGATTCTTCGGAACTCCTTAATTTTTTAAATGTTCAAGGTTTTCATTGTAACACCGTGGAAGTTGTAATAATCCCTAAGGATGGCTGTGATGGTAAAGGGCTGAGATTTTTATTGTTTCTAACTTGGTGAGAAGTAGCGTTTAGGGTAAGGATTCATTCATTCATTCATTTATTCATTCAACAGATTATTTATTAAATCCTTGCTGTGTGCTAGGCAGGAGGAGGCCTGGTGGCACAGTGGTTAAGTGCTCACTGCTAACAGAAAGGTCTTCAGTTCAAACCCACCAGTTTCCCCACAGGAGAAAAGACCTGGCAATCTGCTCCTGTGAAGATTACAGCCTAGGAAACCCTATAGGGCAAGTCTGCTCTGTCACATGGAGTCACTGTAAGTTAGAATTGACTTGATGGTACACAACAACATGTGTTAGGTGGAGTCCCTGGGTGGTGCAAATGGTTAATATACTCAGCTGCTAACTGAAAGGTTGAATGTTTGAGTCTACCCAGAGATGCCTTGAAAGAAAGCCTGGTGATCTTCTTATGAAAAGTCAGTCATTGAAAATCCTCTGGAGCACTTTTGTACTCTGACACACATGGGGTCTCCATGAGTTGGAATTGACTGGATTGCCAAAAACCTCTCAAAAACTGCTATACATTATTCTGTGCGCTCCACTTACATCAGGAGCAATAGAAAACAGACAGTAAATTCTAGTTGGATATTTTGTAATATTTATTCTCCTCCAACCAATATGCTTGATGTAATGCTTGTTAAATGTAAGCAAATAATAAACATTACACTTAGTATTAAAATTCGATTGAATAGCACTTTTTATTCCATTCAAGTTGTACAGTTATATTAATGCTATTAATGTAAAGCCTAAAGATTGTTTCTTTTGTGTCATTTGAAATAGAGCATCCTGAAGATGTAGCTCCTACTGTTGGATTTTCCAAAATTGACCTCAGACAAGGAAAGTTTGAAGTGACCATCTTTGACTTGGGAGGTGGAAAGAGAATTCGGGGAATCTGGAAGAATTACTATGCTGAATCCTATGGAGTAATATTTGTTGTGGATTCCAGTGATGAAGAGAGAATGGAAGAGACAAAAGAGACAATGTCAGAAGTCCTGCGACATCCCAGGATATCAGGAAAGCCTATATTGGTGTAAGTAATGATGGTGTCACTGTAAACATAGGGGCAGTGGCATTAGCCAGTGAAGAAGTTTGCTTAAATTACAAAACATTGAACAAGTCATAATTGTCATCATGAGTATAATAAAAGGTATGTAACCAACTAGGTTGTCAATATACTGAGGTCCTGTTATGCTGTCTGTAGGGATTAAGGGTTGAAGCTATATATTATGAACAATACTTATAATTAGATCTTCCAGACTTACAAAGTATAACCTGTTTATTTTGTTGCTAATGTACTTTTTTTTCACATTTTGCATTTTGAAATAGTCTATTAATAGAGTTCTAGAACATTTAACATATTTTTTCTTCTTTTAATAACTTTTTTATGCTTTTCTTATTTTCTTGAAGAGTATTCTTGCTTGAAATGTATTTAAATGGTTTATTTTTCAAATTGATCTCTAGTTTTCTTTTCTGCATTTTCAGGTTGAACACGTGCTCTGTATCATTATTAACTTGGCCATATGCTTATATCATTGTGTCCAGGTGCCTAGACATGTTTTAAAAAACTAAGTGACAAAGGCCTTTTGTAGTACATGCTCTCATAGCGTTTATGCGTAATAAACACTAGATGGTGCTATAACTATGAGACATGGTAAAATGAAAGTTTAAAATGCTTGTTTATATTGCTCTTGAACTTGGAGTATCCTCAATGTGTACGCTTGCTTTCTTGTCCCTTTCCCATCATTCTTGTGATTCATTACTTAAGATGGAAAAATCATTAACGTATTATGTGGTTAGATGAGAATTGGAAGCAAAGCTTTTCAGTGATCTCCAGTAGTAAATGAACATTTTTAAATGAGACAGATTGGAAACTGACTACAAATGGTAAAGCTTCAGTCATTTATTGGTAAAACTTGTACTGTTTCCTTTTTATAAATTTAATCAGAGAAATTACGAGATTTGTATAATCAATTCTCACCTTTATTGAATATTAGCAAAAACTTTAACAGAAGAATATAAGAAAGTGAACTTTGTTGAACCCCCCCCATAGGCTAAAGTAGTCTCTACAAATGTTTAAGCAGAGAGCCAATGACTTCTAGACGAAATTAAAAAGTGTTAATGACTGATGGTCATTTGAAAAATAAATTCTGTGTGCTTTCTAAAACCTAATATTAATTAATTTATTCTTTTGTTCATTTATTCTTTCATGCATTAGTTTAGCATTTATTTATTGAACACCCACTTTGTGCCAGTCATTGTTCTGATGATGGGGATGCGTTAGGAAGCAAAACAACCAAAGCCTACATATGACCTCATGAACTTTCATTGTAGGGGGTGAGGCACCCAATAAATACAATAAATTATGTCTTACATTTGTTGTTGTTGTTGTTAGTTGTCAGGTCGACTGTGAGTCCTGGTGACCCCAGGTACAACAGAACGAAATGTAACCTGGTCCTGTGCCAACTTCACAATTGTTGGTATGCTTGAGTCCGTTGTTGTGGCCACTATATATTTTGAGTGCCTTCCAGTCTAGGCGCTTCATATATTGGACACTATTTTGTTGTGCTCCATAGGGTTATCACTGGCTAATTTTCACAAGTAAATTGCCAGGCCTTAATCTGTCTTAACCTGGAAGTCCTGCTGAAACCTGTGCACTATGGGTGACGTTGCTGGTATTTGAACTACCAGTGGCATAGCTTCTAGCATCATATCAACATGCAAGCCACCATAGTATGACACATTGACAGACAGGTGGTAGATAATTGTACATTAGATGATAAGTACATGAAAAAAATTAAGTAGGTAAAAGAGTATCAGGAATGCCTGTGATGATGGTAGTGGCCAGGACATGTTGCTCTTATAATTAGGATAATGATAATTGAGAAGTTGACATTAGAGGCTAGGGAGTCAGTCAAGCAGGTATCTATCTGGGGAAAGGTCTGCGGTGGGGACATGCAAGCAATTAGTGACTACATTGATTACCCAAATAACTCTTGGCAAGATATCTGCTTTCAGTTCTGTCAGGTTTCTCAGCTAGAATATTTCCTGAATTGTTGTTAGATACTTTGGAGTCAATTTCAACTCACAGCAAAAAAAAAAAAAAAAAAAAATCTACAATTAGGGTGATTGCTTCACTGCTATAATCTCATAGTGAGAACGCACAAAGACGTGAGAATTAATTATGAACAGTATGTTTATGAAATAGAGAATGATTTGCCATTTGACCAGTTTTTCTCAAGGAAGAATTACAACTGTAGGATTTCTATTAATAGAGGTAAACTCTTTTTTGAAGTGAATGTGCTTTAAAAAAATATACAAAATTACTAAAAGGTACATATTCTTTTTTTTTTTTAATTGTGCTTTAGATGAAAGTTTACAGAGCAGATTAGTTTCTCATTAAACAGTTGATACACATATTGTTTTATGACATTGGTTGCCAGCTCAATGACGTGTCAACAATCTCCCCTTCTCGACCTTGAGTTTCCCATTTCCATTCGTCCAACTTTCTTGTCCCCTCCTACCTCCTTGTCATTGCCCCTGGGTTGGTGTGCCCCTTTATTCTCATATACATGGTTGAGTTAAACATGTATTGTTGTTTGTTTTATGGGTCTGTCTAATCTTTGGCTGAAGGGTGAACCTCAGGAGGAGTACACATTCTTAATAAATTAAGAGATATAGGAAATAAGTTAACAAAAAATCATTCATCTGCCATCCAGAGCCAATAATTGCTGACTTTTTTTGTTGTTGTTGTTATACTTTAGAAGAAGATTTACAGAACAAACTAGCTTCTCATTGAACAATTAGTATGCATATTGTTTTGCAACATTGGTTACCCACCCCAAGACACGTCAGCATTCTCCCTTCTCAACCTTCGGTTCCCAATCACCAGCTTTCCTGTCCACTCTTGCCTTCTTGTCCTTGCCCCTGGGCTGGTGTGCCCCTTTAGTCTTGTTTTGTTTTATGGGCCTGTCTAATCTTTGGCTGAAGGGTGAACCTCAGGAGTGACTTCATTACTGAGCTAAAGGGGTGTATCGGGGCTATGCTCTTGGGGTTTCTCCAGTCTCTGTCAAGCCAGTAAGTCTGGTCTTCTTTTGTGAGTTAGAATTTTGTTCTGCATTTTTCTCTAGCTTTGTCCAAGATCTTCTGTTGTGATCCCTGTCAGATCAGTGAGTGGTAGTAGCTGGGCACCATCTGGTCGTGCTGGACTTAGTGTGGTGGAGGCTGTGGTAGTTGTGGTCCGTTAGTTCTTTGGACTAATCTTTCCCTTGTGTCTTTGGTTTTCTACATTCTCCCTTGCTCCCGACAAGGGTGAGACCAGTGGAGTATTTAAGCTGGCTGCCCAGAAGCTTTTAAGACTCCAGACACTACTCACCAAAGTAGAATGTAGAACATTTTCCTCATAAACTATGTTATGTCAGTTGAACTAGGTGTTTCCCCGAGAGCATGTTCTCCAAAACCTTCAGCCCAACAGTTCAGTCCGTCAGGGAGTTTGGATGTATCAGTGGAGCTTCCATGACCTTGCCTTGGACAAGTTGTGCTGGCTTCCAGCTGCTGACATTCTGATGAATTTCCTATGCATGTTTTATAAAACAGGTAATGTATTCAGTGTTCATATAACATGAAATTTTTTAACCATCCTTTTTTGTGTTATAAACAAACCCCTCTTGAATATCTGCCCAAGATCCATATTTGGAAGTTCTCTTGTTTACCTTTTTATTTCTGGCCTACAATTCATTTTTCCTACTATCTTAATGTCTGAGTCAGTTCACTACTTTGTCTGTCCCATTGATGTTACCTCAGTTCAGCCCCTCTGTACATCTCCCCTGTGTTACTGATAACAACAGTTTCCTAACCAGTCTTCCTGCCTACAGTCTAGGCTTTTCTGTACATCACTGGCAGGAACTTTTTCTTTATTTGATATTTTTGAAATTATAAAACAGTTATACCCTTGTTATAACAAGTGAAACAATGCAAGACTATGTGAAGAATAGGGAGCCTTTTTAAAAATGCAAATTTGATAATTTTACTGTTTCTCTGCTTAAAGTTCCTTCAGGTTACCTTCATAGCTTTCAGCATGTAATGCCACCTCTTTAACATGGCTTCCAAGGCTTTTAATCTGGTTCTTCATTCTCTTGTTTTACCACTTCCTTTTTGTCCTTGCCTGCTCAAGCCTTAAACATGCTGCTACCTTCTGCCTGGAGTGTTCATTCCTTAACCTTTTGTGTGGCTAATTTCTACTACATAGCCTGATGGATAAGTCCTCTGGTTCGAGTCCCTTTTGTGGTCACTGCTGGGAACTTTTGAAAGAGCCCTGGTGGCACAGTGGTTAAGGGCTCAGCTGCTAACTGAAAGGTTGGCATTTGGAACCTACCAGGTGCTCCTCAGGAGAAAGATGTGGCAATTTGCTTCCGTAAAGATTATAGCTGAGAAAACCCTGTGAGGAAGTTCTACTCTGTCCTGAATCAGCTGGATGGCAGTGAGTAACTTTTAGGAGTCAGTTAAAATGCTGTCCATCCAAGGAAGCTTTCCTAATGACAACTCACAAAGGCGTCTCCAACCTGAGTATGATGTTCCTGGTTTGTAAGTACCTCACTGTATTGTGATTAGTTTATTTATGTCTCCTTTATTAGACTCTTAGCTCTTTGAAGTCAAGGATCATAGGGGTCTAGCACAGTGCTTGGCAAATGTTGGTTTAATCAACCTGTGTTCCAGACCCAGGTTCATGGTTTAAAGAACAACTATAAATGCCTGCAGATTGATGATGCAGGTAACATGAAATTAGCATGGGGCAGTACAGAAAATCTCTGGATTTTATCTCAGAATTTTCCTCAGGAACAAACCATGTAATTTAAGTGTACATTCTAACTGCTCTATTTGCCAGCAGATGGTGATATTAGTGTTGTGAGATGCTCACTTGGCAACTATAAATGAGATGCTTTTTGGCAGTTTTTATAAACTATAGAAACTAAAGGATTAACACAGAGAAAAGTCAGAAGAACTGAATACTAGTCCCATCTTTGACATTAATTATTGTATTCTTGGGCATGTCATATGTCTCTGGTGGAACTAGATGGTCCTTAATGTTCTGTGGGTTTTTTTGGAGAGGGGAGAGAGGATTCTATCTTTGTGACTTTGTAATACAGAACTCTTTGCCTAGCAGAACATTGCCTTGCTCTCTTTCTTTTTTTAATCCTTGAAAATTCTGTACTTAAATTTGATCTTTAAGACTTGAAAATTTTTTTCTGATGAGTTGCATATATATTATTTACATGTTCCCCAAAACAAATTATTTGGAGTTATTTGACATTTGGTCTTGTATTAAGTTTTTTTATTTTTTAGAAGTGGGGAGGGATATGTTAGGTAACATTTGATAGGTGAAGTATTATGTACGTGTGTGTATGTATATATAAACCAAACCCATTGCTGTTGAGTCGATTCCGACTCAGCAACCCTGTAGGACAGAGTAGATCTGCTCCATAGGATTTCCAAGGAGCGGCTGGTGGCTTCAACTGGTTAGCAGCTGAGCTCTTAACCACTGTGGAACTGGGGCTCTATTTTTGTATAGCAAGCCTTTAATTGGCATAGTCTATTTTATTGATAAAAGGAAAGAAAAGATAATAAAAAAATAATTTAGATTTGAAATGCATTATTTTGCTTCTCTATAGCAGTTGTGTAGGAAACTGTGGTGGTGTAGTGGTTAAGAGCTATGGCTGCTAACCAAAAGATCGGAAGTTCAAATCCACCAGGCGCTCCCTGGAAACCCCATGGGGCAGTTCTACTCAGTCGTATAGGGTCGCTATGAGTTGGAATTGACAGCAGCCGGTTTGGGTTTTTTTTTTTAATAGCAGTTGTATTTAATTCTATTTTGATTAAGCTATACCATATTTTCTCATGTAATTGTTGTCAGTGCATAATAAATTTACCCTAAGGAGGTTCCTATAGGGTTGCTATGAGTCGGAATTGACTCAACTGCAACAGGTTTGTTTTTTGTTTTTGTTTTTTTTTTTTTTTAGTTCAAGGAGGTTCCTAATAAAAGGGGGGGGGGGGAAGTCACAGAACCGGATTTTATATAGGAGGCCTAGCATCTGATTCTCAATTCGTGACTCTGTGATTTCCAGCAGGCCACTTAGGTTTTTTTTTTTTCCATCATAAAGTGGGAATGATCATTTCCACCCCACCTTTCTTACAGAATGGCTCTGAAAGGGAAAAAAAGTAAAAAGAGTCTAGATTCCATATGGTGAAATCAGTTAATATGAATTCTCCTCCCCTATTCTTATTTAAATGATACAAAAAATATTAAAAAAAAAAAAAATCAGGGGAAAACATTTTTAGCAGCCCCAGACACCCTGGGTGGCACAAATGGTTAAGCCCTTGACTACTAGCCAGAAGATTGGCGGTTTGAACCCACCCAGAGGCGTCTCAGAAGACAGGCCCAGTGATATGCTTCTGAAAGGTCACAGCCTTGAAAAGCCTGTGGAGCAGTCTACCCTGCACATATGGGATCACCATGAGTTAAAATCGATTTGACGACAACTAATAGCAGCAACAGTAGACACCAGGGAAGATTGCTGTCTGTATTTAGAGTCTTAAATTATGTACTCTGCAATAGATAATGCAAATGAGACTGGACTCAGTGAAGGCCTGACCTACCTCTGGTTTCCCCATGGCATTGAAAAGTCCTGTGGATAGTAAGTGGGAAGGGCCTGTAGCAGAACCCCATTAAGCTCAGTGCTATGGGCTTGTGGGTTATGGAGAATTGGGGGAAACGGACTTGTATTAGAAGGCAGGCTACAGTACTCCTTGTTACGCAGCTGCTTTGTTCCTGCCCACAGATACCTCCCATCTACAAAATACAGCATCTAATTTCTTTCTTTCATCCCTTGTTTGAACCTAAACTAGTTGATTTAGGACCCATAAAGCCTCTCAGAACTCATTTTAACAGTGAGTAATTCCTACTCCCACTTCCCAGTAGTGAACAGAGAACAACAACAGATCTCTGAGACGGTTCAGTTGTTCAGTAGAAAGAAATAAACCTGAACAATTAGAATCTTGCGCATAATCACAAAATTAGAAATTGCTAATGCTAGGATTCATTCTTAATATTTGGAAGCAGAATAGATGACCACAGATGTAGGTAGGTCCTGCATGATCTCTAGCTCTGCCAGACTTGCTCCTGTATACCAGCCTAATATCATGCATGATTGTGATTGATGCCTCAGCCACGTTTCACTTTATGTCATGGACTTGAAGTTTCTCTGAAATGTCAGAGTTGCAGAACATCACTAGGCTTCTGTGTTTATTATCTCAGAAGCCCTGTTTGGCAGCTCTGTGGTAGTTATTACTTCATTAGTACAATATTTTAATTAAAATCTTCTGAAATAAGTGATGGGAAGCTAGAAACCCCAAGTTTAGAAAAAAGATTGCAAGTTTGGGACTTGTAGTCTAAGAACTGTAATGAATTTGTTTATGGCCCTAGCAAGTCACAGTATTTTCTTGGACTTAGTGATTTAATGCCTCTTCTAGAATTAAAGTAGCTGTAAAGTATTATAATTCTATTTTTATTCAGCTATTTGTAGTAATGTGAATCATACTAAACCAAAGCCAAGCCTGTTGCCATAGAGCCAATTCCAACTCAGAGCGACCCTATAGAACAGAGCAGAAGTGCCCCATAGGGTTTCCAAGGCTCTAAATCTTTACAGAAGCAGACTGCCGCATCTTTCTCCTGTGGAGCAGCTGGTGGGTTCAAACTACCGACCTTTTGATTAGTAGCTGAGTGTTTTAACCACTGCACCACCACAGCTCCTGTGAACCATACTAAAGGCTGTCAAATAGATCTTGAGAACCAATTTCAATTCAAAGGTAAAAATGATTTGTATTCCTTCCAAAGAGTAAAAATAGATGCCATACAAACCTTCTGTCTGGCCTAGAAAAACTTTTTTGTCTCATGTCTGCTATAGACATCAATTTCAGCTAGCCTCTCCTGGTGGCGCAGTGGTAAAGCGTTTGGCTGCTAACCAAAAGGTTGGCAGTTCGAATCAACCAGCTGCTCCTTGGAAACGCTATGGGGCAGTTTTACTCTGTCCTATAGGGTCACTATGAGTTGGAATTGACTCGACAGCAATGGGTTTGGGTTTTTTTTTTCTTTTTTAAAGTGTATTTTGATTAATCAAGGTATGAATTATGTTATCTACCTCAATCTACTCCCTACCCACATACTCTTCCTTTAAATATTTATGACTAAATTAAAAAGCAAAACGAAACACTCAACATACCCCAAAGTAAGTAGTGTTGACAGGTAGAGAAGACTTTTTCAAGAGGAAAAGTAAACAACATTTTCAGTTTTATTTAAAAAAGATAAATAAAACAAAAAAAACAGTTGTGGTCAAGTCGATTGCAACTCATGGCAACCCCATGTGTGTCAGAGTAGAACTGTGCTCCAAAGGGTTTTCATTGGCTGATGTTTCTGAAGTAGATCGCTTGGTTCCTTTTCTTCTGAAGTACCTCTCTGTGGACTCAGACCTCCAACCTTTTGGTAAGCATCCAAATATATTAACCATTTGCACTACTCCGGGACTCTACAGTTTTGTAGGTAGCACTGAAATTAGCAATGCTTCCAAGTTTTAAGCTCAGCATCTGCTCTGGAATTTTTCTATTAATAATATTACACTATTTATTGATTACTTATGAAAGGAGCTGAGCTAGGAAATATTTTAAACCTCTTAACCTATTGAAATTTTCAGCAGTCCAAGGTTACACTGGTATATTATAAGAAATCAGCCCATGTTCTTTATCTTCTTTCTGTAGTAGAGACTTGAAAGATGACCTCAAAGAGATAATAAATTATTCCTCCTCTTTATAGTTGACTTTTCTAATACTTTTAAACAACATAACTGTGGAGACCCACAGGCTAAAATTTCCTCCCAGGATAATAACAATTCTACTTGTGTTAGCACATTTGAATTATTGGAATGCTACCACTGTTTTATTACATGCTGTCTGCTTTTCTGTGGAGTTATGTGACCTAACTTAACTTTTGGCCAAACCTCACAAACTGGATCTTCACAACAAAAGAGAACAACAGCAGATCTCTGAGAACGTTCAGTCGCTCAGTAGAAGGAAATAAACTTGAAGAACTAGAATCTTGCCCATTATCACAAAATTAGAATTTGCTACTGCTGGGATTCATTCTTTATATTTGGAAGCAGAATAGATGACCACAGGTGTAGGTCCTGGATGGTTGCTAGCTCTGCCAGACTTTTACCTGCACACCAGCCTAATATCATGCATGATTGTAATTGCTGCCTCAGCCAGATCTGGAGGAGTCTCACTCAGGGATGAAAATATATCTGATTCAGTCTTATCAGGCTTATAAATATTTCAGTAAGAAAGAGTTTCTTGAACTGGGGTCATTGTACCACAGGTGATGTGATTCTGTGAATTCCCTTATTTGGCTTTGCTCTTGGTTTTTGGAAAAACAAAACAAAAACAACCTTAGGGGTTTTCCTAAGTAATTAAGGTCTTATTGACTACTCCTGAGAATTTGTTGGGCACTAGTCTGGCTAGGGAACCCACCTGGTAATGGATGATGAACCTGTGGACTGACTGATAAAATCCCTGGAACACAGGGGCTCTGGGAGCTTTTCTACTACAAGAGCTGTCCTAGTTGGTAAAGGGAGAGACGTGCTGTACTTGGGAAAATGGAAGCTCAGCTTCGGGGACCCTTACAAACCTTGCCCATGTACCACACTTCCTGATGCTGAGATCGTTTTACTCCTAGTTGTATCTTTTTACTCACAAGTTGTATCCTTTTACTCTAATAAACAATTTAACCTTAAGTATAGCCTATGAGATGTTACAGCAAATTATTGAATCCAGAAGAGAAAGAGAGTGCCATGGGGTGGCACCCGTTGTCAGAGATAATGGAGAAGTGGACATGGAGATTGGATTAATCTCTACAGCTTGGAGATGGGACTCCTGTCAGTCCTTATCAGAGAAGGTCTCCTGCCAGGACCCTTTTCAATCACATACGCAGTTCTGAGTGCAGGTACATTTTTCCTCAGGGCAGATCCTAGCTCTCATCAAATTCCTAAAGGAGTCCATAGCCAAAGAGCTTAAATTGAGTTTCCATAATAGAAGAAACAACAACCATACTTTTGCATATTTATTTTTTTAATATGTGATATTTGTCACCAACTTTTATTGCTTATTTGACTCACCTTCCTTCTAGACAGTATTACAGGAAGATGTTAGTTTGCAAGTTTCTTTGAGTCATTGTCATTAGTATGAGTACCAGGAAAAGTTAACTAGGTTATGGACTATACAAATATTGTTGTTAAAACTGGAGTTAAGTGTACTTTTACTAAGTTAGACCTTTAAATAATTAATAGGAGAATTGGAGTCCTTTTTAGAATGTTGGAGCTCTTTAAGTTTGGACTACCTATCTCGCTTAATCACTTGATCCTTAGATATAGTGATGAAGCCCCTAAATTACTATTTTCACCCTTTGAAACTCCTATTCATTGTGTTTATAGGGCCCACTGACTTAAGATTTCTTTCAGTGGGACCTTATTAAGCTGTCATCGTCATCAGTCTCATTTAGTTCTACTGTTGACTCACCTTCAAACCTCCTTTCAGAGGACTTAATCCCTTCGTCTCTTAATGGTATCTAGACACACAGGTGCTGTAGTTTACATTAAAGCTTATCAGCTGGTTGACTTTTTGTTAATTTTGGCACAGGGAGGCTGCAGAGGTTCCCACTTTCCTCTTTATCCCCTATTCCGTTTAAAAACAAAGACACAAAGAAAAACTGCTTAACAGTGTTACACACCAAGATGTTCATGGATCACTGCATCATTATCAGCCTAGGCCATTTAAATTGCTGAAGGTGGGGCCAGGGATGCTTGTTTTTTTCATAGCTCCTCCAGACCATTTTGATGCATAGCAAATTGAAGAACTACTGGTGTAGCAGAAGGAGTTTGGGCTTTGGAGTCAGACAGACCTTGAGTGGATCACTCAGTGTTTCTGAGCTTCTGTGTCTCACCTTGTAAATAAGGATTTTAATGCCTTGCTGTGTTCTTATGAGAATTCCAAATAATATGTTTGAAGCATCTAGCACAGTATTTTATTAGTGTGCTGTCAATATGATTGTAAATACCACTGTTATTCTTGATGATATGCTGTGCCTTGGTGAAGATGAATTAGGAGAGCTCCTTGTGAAGTGTCTTATCATATGAATTCAGACTACATGAAGCTTATAATTATAAGGGATGGAATAATTTAGTGGTTAAGAATATGAGCCTAAGTGTTCATAGTGATTTTATTGTCATTAGCAGTAATAGTGGTGGTAGTAGTAGTATTTTTATTAATATAATTATTTTTATTATTACATACTTCCAGAACCAGTAGTTTCCCAATATTGTGCCTCCAATTCCTAAGAATTTTTTTTTCTCTCGAGCAGTTATTTTAAGGAAAAAAGGGACCACTTTTAATGCCTATTAAGTGTGTGAATAGAATAGACAAAATGTTCAACAATTAGTTAAATATTATATTGTTTTTGTTGCTTAGGCTAGGGTGATATTAATTGGTTTGAAAATGTAGCAGTGAAAATTTTGATTCCTTGCTTTTCCATGAATCTTTTTGTGTTTACATCTTGTGTTAAAAGCACTATATGCAAATATAAAAATGTTAATGGAAAAATACTATTTCATAAATCCATCTGGATATAAATATGCTGGTGAATATTAAATAATACTTAGTAATATCCACTTTCATGATGATCAATTTAGGAACAATCATAAACAAATTTCACTAAGGCACTGGATAAAAGGATATAGCACACCTTTAGAAGGAATAGGAGAGAGATGTCTGTCACTGCTCAGTTAGTTGGGAAGTTTATCATCTGTTTCAAATTTACCTTTTTTTTTTTTCCAAATGTCCTTTAAACACTGGAAGCTGACATATGAGAACCGTATTATTCTCCAGTAATACTTGATGATTGACACAATAGAAAGCTCTTCAATTTATATTTAAGAAACTAAAAGATTAAATAGTGTTTATGTAAATATATATGGAGTCCCTGGGTGGCACAAACGGTTAAGTGTTGGCCCACTAACTGAGAGGTTGGTGGTTCAGACTCACTCAGAAATGCCTTGGAAGACAGGCCTAGCAGTCTGCTTCTGAAAGGTCACAGCCTTGAAAACCCCTGAAGCACTTCTGCTCTGCACATATGGGGTCACTGTGAGTCAGAATTGACTCAGTGACAGCTAACAACAATACATGAACATATGTACGTGTGTGTGTTGTTGTTGTTGGTTTAGTTGCTGTCACGTCACTACCTCTACCTTGGTTAGACCCAGTTATCTGTACGTTCTATGCCAGCACCCAAGCAGCTAAACACTGATAGGTAAAAACATCTGTCTGATCTCACATTCAAGTTTTAACCACAGATTTCAGGTTGGCCCTAACCATTGCCTGGTAATCCTACTACCTTTCTTAGAATATTTATTAGCCTTCTCTCCAAAATGACTTGCATTCTTTGTGCTCTCTTAACGATTCTCCTTTAACCCAGCTGTGGTTAATTTTGCCTCATGATTCTTCAAGGAAATAGAAACTGTCATATAAAAATTCGCTTATCTTTCCACTACCAAATTTACTCATGTTCACCTCCTTTTGTTCCGAAACCCTACCTTTTCTCCTATACTGTAGATGAAGTATCTCTGTTCCTATCCAAGGCCAGCTACTCTGTTTGCTGTCCAGATCCCACTCCTTTCAGCTTTTGCATATTACCCCTTCCCTTTCTTGTGTTAAGAATCTCTCTCTCTGCATCATTCCCATCAGAAGAGTATGGTCTCATGTTTCTTGTCTTTAAGTATTGTGAAATCCTTTGACACCATATCCTTCTTTAGCTAATGACTCTTTCCTAGTCCCCTTTTCAACTTTCTGGGAAGAATTGTCTGTAGTGGTTGTTGCACTTCTTCGTATCACATACTTTTCTCTACAGTTACTGTTCCTTGATACTGTTCTTGTAACCTCTGTGTTACTTTCATCACTTTCCTATTCTTATTTTACTTAAAGTTGACTATTTCCTCCATTAAACTCTTCATTTTCATCACAGCACACTTTGTTGATTTTCCTCTTCCCTCACTGATGGCTCCTTCTCAGTCTTCTTTAATTAACTCTTTAACTTCTCAGACTCTTTGGTTTTAAGTCTAAATTTTGAAATATCCCATGCTATTTTCTGGGCTTCCTTTTTTTTTTTTTTTTTTAAAAATCTATTCTTTTCAGATGAATTTGTCCTGAAGTCACCTGACCTCAAATACTCTTCATTTACTCAAATAACTGAAATATAAACTTCTAGCCTTGACATCTCCTGAAAGTTCCTGCTGGTATGTTAACATTCTGGAAACCTCTGCTTGGACATTTTATACTTATCTCAGATTCTCTTGACCAAAAGACAATTCTTAAATTCTTCCTCACCCCAATTCTGAAACCTTCATTGTCTGCTTTTTCCCATTTTAGTAAATAGCATTACCATCCAACCACTATCTTGTAGATTCTACCTCTTAAATACATCACAATTTGGGCTAACTTTTTCCATCACCATTATATAGTACAGAGTAGTTAAGATCTGGCTCATTCCTCTTCAATTTGTCATTCATGGCATAGTAGACCATATGATTGTGATTCAGAATGGTCAATACCAGTTCGTTTCAGCTCACTAATGCCTAAAATACCAATCTTCAAGCATTCCATTTCGTTTTTAACAATTTCTGATTTTTCTGGATTCATACTTCGTACATTCTATGTTCCAATTACTAATGGATATTCTCAGCTGTTTCTTCTCATTTTGAGTTGTGCCACATCAGCAAATGAAGGCCTTGAAAGCTGTATTCTATCCATGTCATTATGGTCCAGTCTACTTGGAGGAGGCAGCTTTTCCCCAGTTTTATTTTGCTTGCCTTCCAACTTTCTTAGTACCTTCCAAATGGCAGACAAGTGGTGGGGAATCAGACTATCTGGGTTCAAATCCTGATTCTCTGTGTGCACTTTCTGTGACTTGGGGCAAGTTACTTAACCTCACTGTGTGTCAGGGTTCTTATTAGTAAAATTGAAATAATAGTATATATCTCAACCTTCACCTACTGTAAAATTACTAGAAAAATTACTAGGACATAGCAAGTAGTATATTAATGTTGAGTATTAGTACTGCTTCTGCTGCTACCACCACCACCATTCTAGCACAAGCCTCCATTATCTGTTTTGGAAACTACTGCAGTAGTCATCTGTCTTACTTATCTAGTGCTGCTATAATAGAAATACCACAAGTGGATGGCAGTAACAAAGAGAAATTTATTCTTTCACAGTTTAAAAGGCTAGAAGTCCAAATTCATGGTGCCAGCTCCAGGGGAAGCTTTCTGTCTCCGTTGGCTCTGGGAGAAGGTCCTTGTCATCAATCTTCTCCCGTCTAGGAGCTTCTCAGCACAGGGATCCCAGGTCCAAAGGACACACTCTTCTCCTGACTCTTGTTTCTTGGTGGTTTGAAGTCCCCCTGTCTCTCTGCTTGCTTCTCTCTTTTATATCGCAGAAGAGATTGACTTAAAAAAAACATAATCTTGTAGATTGAGTCCTTCCTCATTAACATAACTGCTGCTAATCCTGCATCACAGAGGTAGGATTTGCAGTGCATAGGAAAATCACATCAGATGACAAAATGGTGGATAGTCACACAATACTGGGAATCCTGACCTAGCCAAGTTGACACATTTTTGGGGGGGAACACAATTCAATCCATAACACCATCTAATTGTTTTCCATTTCTACTTGCTTGTCCTGCACTCAGCTCCCCCAAATCCATTCTAATCCACTTTGCATACAGTAGACAATGATGTTTCTTAAATATAAATTAGGTAACATTACTCCCAGGCCTAAAGCACTCTGACGGCCTTGCACTAATTTCACATCCTATCAACCTTAGGCTTCTTTCTATGACTTACTACACTCCTTTTCCCCACACTATGTCCCAGCTGTACTAGTTATCTCTATTTGAATGAAATAAGCTAATACCCTCCTCAGGGTCTTTGTGCTATTTGTTTCCAGTACCTGGAATATACAATGGAATATGTCTTCATCATTCAGATCTTCACTTAAATATTATCTTCCAGAGAGTCCTTCATTGACAGCCCAACTTAAAGAAGCCACCCTGACAGTTTCTATCTCATCACCCTATTTTAAGTCTCTGCATAGAACTTTTATTATCGCATACTTGTATTTGTTTTGTTATCTGCTTTCTCCACTAGAATTTGAGTTTCAAAACTCTGTCCCTGTGTGTGTTCAAATAACATCTCTAGCCCATAGTTCAGTGCCTGATTTTACAATAAAGTGGTGGAGAAACCTTCAAGAATACAATTGCCTGTACTTTAACTTTATCTGCCAGTCCTCCTAATTTGGAATTCATTGTCCTGAGCAGACCCAATTTCAAGAAAACAGTGCCTTAACTTCCCATCTTTTGCCTTAAACTAGATTCTGCTCCCAGTTACCAACCAGACACTTTCTTAGTTGCATAATTGTGTTTTCCTAGGATTTGTTTACCACTGAGTTAGCCCACCTATCTGAACATAAAAAGATTTGATACTGGTTCTAGTTTGATTTTGTTTTAGTGTAGCACTTTTGAGGTCTTGGGTTGTATAACTCTTAAGTACCAAAATATTCTCAAATGAGCCAAGAAGATAGCTTACATGATTAATCATTCATCTTGTTAAACATTGGAAGTCATGTAAATGAATAATCAGCTTGATACCTGATCAGAAACTTAAGATTATTCATTTCATTTTCAGTAGTTAACCTGCATATTTGCAGTGCGATGGGTTGCTTTTATATGACTTTTTTGCCATCATCTTGTAACTCACGCAGATGATTGCGTGGGGCTATAACTTGCTAATAATGCAAATACAGTTCATGGCGCCTCCATGAGGGTAGAACCATGCAAACAGGGTCTGTGGAACCCTAACAAAGGGATTGGTCATCTTTGCCATCCTGCTAGGGTTAAAATGAGCCATTGCAGAGGCAAGAGGAGAGGATCTCACAACCACTAAGAAGATCCAGGAGTACAGCACGGTCTTTGGACCCGGGATCCCTGGGCTGAGAAGTTCCTGGAACCTGGAGACAGAGAGCTATAACACTGAAGATGGCAAGAAGTCGTGGCAGAGAAATGGTGCCAGCAGAGACCAGCAGGTAATGATACAGTGGGCTTCCTGACACATGGAGTGAGAAAACTGAGTGCCTTTGGGCAGGAAGCTTGCTGGTAGAGTAAGGTGCCTCTGGGCACTTTGTGGAACTAGGTTTGCTGACCCATGGAGGTGGAGATGGAGCTGAGCACCTTCAGGCTGAGGCTTACTGGCAGAGTAGGGTGCCTCTGGGCACTTACTGGCAGAGCTAAAAGAGCTTTGTAACACTTGCCCAAGCAGGGCAGAGGCTGAGGAGCCAAAAAGAGGCATGCCTGCAGGCACAGCTGAGAAGAGGGTGTCCTGATGGAAGAACCGTATCCTGAGTGTTCCTGAACCTGAAATGTAAACTATTACTTCCCTAATAAACCCCGTAATCATGAGTATTACCTGTGAGTTCTGTGTGGCCATTGCAATGAATTACTGAACTCAGCAGAGAAGTAGAGTACACCGTGGGAGGGACGGTTGGTGTCAGAATTGGTAAAGATGGCAGAGAGAGGAGGCATGTCTGACTTCCGCCTCATAGGAATCAGTCTTGGCTGTTGATCTTGATTCTCCTTCCCGTTTGTGAAGTTAGAGGACGTCAGATGCCTCTGCCATGCCATTCTTACAACGTTTAAAGGTAATCGTACTGTTTCCAGTTTAATTAAATGAGTATTTTGATTATCTAAATTTAGAAGAGACTAGAAAACACAATGTTTGACATTCATTTAAACCACATCGCTGTTTTTACATTTTTGTAGAATTCAGTAGATTTTCAAAGACTTGTTTTATGTCATTGGCTTCAAAAAGTTTCTGTAATTCTAGTGAATAAGAGCTAAAAGGAGGAAATTATGACTTAATAGTGATTAAAGGTATTTGAATGGCTACATGAAATGAATTAAAACAGTACAAGACACTGAAATATGGGACATCCTCACCCTAAAGCTGGAAAAGTTTCTACAGTAGCTTCTTTATTTAGAGCTACAGTTTGGACAGCACCAACAGCACAATACTCTGCAAGGATTTCTTTTCTTGTATTTTACAGCTAGTCCAAATTTCTCTTTAGTAGTGTTAACATATTCTTTTGTATTATTCACTGTCATTTCAATATTGTTGATGCTTTCTCCTTGCTCCTCTACTAAAAGAGATATCTGAATGAAGAGGTCCCTTAAATCCTTTATTTGGTTCTCCAAATTGACAAGTTGCTTGTGCCTCTGTTCAATCTCTGAGAGTTGTGCTTTAGTGATATTGATTTCTGTAAGTAAGCTTCCATTGAAAACCTCCCATTTTCCTTGATGAAGCATATCGTTTACTTCTTCTTCAGACACTTCTTTGCCAGCAACTTCAAGCTGACGGAAAATAAATGTCTTGCACTTCTCTTGCTTTGCTGCTATTGTATCGTTGTATATAAACATAATTTGCTGAAAATGGCGGAACATGGCAGCATGCTGTGATTTAAGTATCCTTGTGACCACTGATGATGGACCATTTTCATCCTCTGACTTTTTAACTTCTTTTATTAAATCATCCAAATCTCTCTTAATGTGTTCTGCTTGGATTTTTATCTCCTTTGTAATGCTTGATTCTCTCTTAAGTAGACTAAACCTTCTCATTGAAGCCACCAGACTTTTCTGTTGCTGCCCAAATTTTTGAACATCAACCTTTAGATTTTTAATATTTTCCTGTAATTTTTGGATCTCATGTAGCTGCCTCTCAGCTAAAGGCTCTCTTTCATAAATAACAGCTTGCTGCAGAAACTCCCCCTGTTCCTCTGCCTCTGCGATCAGCCCAGGCCTGTCTCTAGAGAGTTCGATTTCCTTTGTTCGCTGCTTTAGTTCTTGAAGTCGGTCTTTCATCTTTGCTTTCCTTTTAAGAAGCAAAAATGATTGTGTTAAGCATAGAGAAGTTGATATTTTCCCCCAGTGGCTTCACATAGCTATGTCTGTTGCCCAGTTTTCTCCTGGTTTTCTGAAAAGAGATTTAAAATTAGAAAAAATCAATAAAAATTTCTTCAGAAAAATCATTGAAATAGGAAAAAATAATGTAAAATAATTTGTAAATTACATTGCATAATATTGAGCATCTATGAGTCCCATTTAGTGGTGGTAGCAGAAAGCAGTGACAGAGGTAAAATTGTCCAGAAATAATTTCTTAATTATCATAATATCATCAGATGATAGACTTTTCTTGATATAGGGTGCTTTTGACCACACCTTCAACTTTTAGATTTAATGTTTAGACTCTGAATATGTCCTAATTACTACTAAAGATACTGTTCCCAGATAATTTGGTCTATGTGATGTTAAAAATGTACTAATTTTGCTAAATATGCTTAGTTCAGTTACAAACAGTATAGTGATAGGGCAGATTCCATCTGAGCTTTGAACAATGTAGTGTTGAATTTATCTTAAAATTCCCAAAGCCTCAGGATTGATTAACACATTATTTGACATAACTTTATTTTCTTATTCATTATATACATATGAAACCATATTCTTGATATACTAATTTTTAATTCTTAGCATTCCTGTACAAAGCTGTATAGAGGTTTTAGAACAAAATTTAAGTAATATTTTTACAAACTTAAGTAATATATGTTAAACATATAAAGAGTCTTATTTTGGGGACACTGATAATATTGACATCACTTCCCGTGTTATAGTTATCCAGTGTCAAGTTGGTGTACATAATTTATACGTAATGAAGTGAATAAAAGTAAATCTTTACTAATAAATCACTTTATTTCTGTAGAACGTCATGATTTTATAAACCTAATGTCTTTTATGATATTGCAGATAAGAAGAGGCTGTTAAGGAGTTACAGATAACTGTTAACCAGACATAATGTCAGTATCAATCAGAGAAAAATGTCTCTAATGTTATTCTGTGGGACTTAATGTTTGATATGTTTATACAAATATTTTTATCAGTGATATGGATGTTGTCATAGAAGGCATACTTATCAAATATGTAGGTGACACAGAGTTTGAAATGATCTTCAGTATGTTGAAGTACAGAGTTGAAATTCAAAAGACTAAACTAGCATGGAACAATATACTCAAAGTAACAAAAACATTTAACAGAAGTAAAAGTAAAGTAAGGAGCCCTGGTAGTGCAATGGCTAAGTACTGGGCTGCTAACCAAAAGGTTGGCAGTTCAAACCTACTCAGTGGCTCCGTGGGAGAAAGACCTGGCAATCTGCTTCTGTAAATATTACAGCCAAGAAAACCCAATGGGGCAGTGCTACTCTGTCTTATGGGGTCACTATGAGTTGGAATCGACTCAGCATCACCCAACAACAGATATAAAATACTTCAATTTTTAGAAAACACCTTAGCATCTACAAAAAGGGGAGTCCAGAGCTCTTAGGTTCACAGCAGTGCCTATGAAAAATACTGGAGATTTTAGTTAATTGGAAACTTTCTGTCAGAACAGTTCATTATGCTTGTATGAATAACAGTGCTGTGTCTAGATAAAATAAAGATACATGCTCTGCCGACACTACGTCAGTCAAAAGAAATAGTGGAGGGACTGTGTTAAGTTCTGAGTATGATATTTTAAGATGGAAATTGAAAAAAGGATTTCAAAACTAGAATGGAGAGGATGAAAATAAAAAAAATACCATATTGAAAATCACCAAAAGAAAAGGAAACATTTGTCCTACATAAATGAAGACTGAGGGAATTATACAACTATCTTTTAAAATGTGAAGAACTGTATTTGTAAGAGAGATTAGACTTACTTGACATAACTCCAAAGGCAGTGGGTGGAAATTTCATGGAGAGAGGTTTGGTTTAGTAGGAAGAAGACTTTTCAAACAAGTAGAGCTGTCCTAAGATCGACTGGACTGCCTCGTGAGGTAATAAGCTTGCCATCACTGGAGATGTTCAATATGTTCTTGAATGATGGTCCACTCGAGAATGTTGTAGAAATGATGCCTGCATTGGGTAAAAAGTTAAACCAATGTCCTGATAATATTCTTTTGGTATTGTGAAAGGACAAATACTTTATCAAGTAATTATTGAGGCCTGTTATATGAGGATGGCACAGGACTGGGCAATGTTTTATTCTGTTGTATATAGGGGTGCTGTGAGTCAGAACCAACTGCACGGCACCTAACAGCAACAATTATATGCAAAGTAGCCCTCATGGCACAGTGGTTAAAGCGCTTGGCTGCTAACTGAAAAGTGGCGATTTGAACTTGCCGGCCCTTCTGCTGGAGAAACATGTGGCAGTCTGCTTCCCTAAACATTTACAGCCTTGGAAACCCCATGAGACAGTTCTGCTGTGTCCTGTAGGGTCACCATGAGTTGGAATCGACTCAATAGTAATGAATCTTTTTTTTTTTTTTTTAAATGTATATGGAGTTTTAAATGCTGTAGTGTATATTCGACATTGTGCCCTTGAGGAATTTACAGCCTGAGGGGAGATGGACTGTATAGTCATCTAGTGCTGCCATAAACAGAAATACCACAAGTGGATGGTTCAACGAAGAGAAATTTATTTCCTCACAGTCAAAGTAGGCTAAAAGTCCAAATTCAGGGTGTCAGCTCCAGGGGAAGGCTTTTTCTCTCTGTCGGCCTTCTTCTCTTCGGTGTTCCCCTGGACTACGAGCTTCTCGGCGCAGAGACCCCAGTCCAAAGGATGCACTCTGCTCCCAGCACTGCTTTCTTGATGGTGTGAGGTCCCCCTGTCTCACTGCTCACTTCTGTCTTTTATATCTCAAGGGATTGCCTCAGGACACAAGCCAGTCTTGTAGATCAGGTCCTGCCTTACTAACACAACTGTCACCCATCCTCCCTCATTAACATCATAAGAGGCAGGTTTACAACATACAGGAAAATCATACTGTACCAGGAATCATGGCCTAACCAAATTGATACACACATTTTTGGGGGGACATAATTCAAACCATGACATGGACAATATACAAGTAAACAGATAAATGAGGTATTTTACATCTTGATAGATCAACCATACAGATCCTCTCTAAGGAGGTATTTGAGCTTTGAAGTCTCAATGTTGAGAGTCCAACCAGATGAAGAGCCGTAAGAATGCATTCTGAGTGTAGGAGTTGGGGTACAAAGGCAATGAATGAGACTGATACGTTTTAAGAACAAAATGAGTGCCTTTATGAATAGAAATTAATGAAAGGAGTTACACAGGACGAATGAGATCAGAAAGGTAGGCAGGGACCAGATCATAAAGGACCTTGTGGGCCAAAGTAAAGTAAGGAGTTTAGGTTTTATTCTAGATGCAATGGAAGACAATTAAAAGGGGTAAGTAGGGCATTGGCATAATACGATTTGTATTTTTGAAAGATCATTTTTGTTGTTTGCTGTTTAGGGGATAGTTTCCCGGGATGCATAATAAGTAGGTTTCAGAACAGATTTGGATGATAACAATAGAGATGGAATAAACAGAACCATTCAGGATATATTTTGGAGTTTGAAGCAATAGGACTTACTGATAATTTTAACCTATAAGCAGTTGTTTTGTTGTTAGGTGCCGTCGAGTTGCTTCCAACTCATAGCGACCCCATGTGCAACAGAGGCAGTAACTACCACAATTAATCACTTCTTGAAATGATTTCAAGTGTTTCTCCTGGTTTTCCTCTTACCTCTTTGACTTATTCATCATTTCCTTTGCTGATTTCTCTTCATCTCCCCCAACTGTAAATATTGCTTCTGGACTCAGTCCTCTTTTTACCCATCGTCATTTTTATAGTAATCTCATTTAGTCTCTTGACATTAAATGTTGTTTGTACCTTTGCTGATTACTCAAATTTACAGTGTATCTTCAGCCCAGAGTGCTCTTACACCAGACTCTGTATTCAGCAGCTCCTTTTGAATGTCTGTGTCTAAGCCTGAGCTCCTGATCTTCCTCCCGACCCCCAAACTGCTCCATCTCAGTAAATGGCAACTCTCTTTTTCAGTTGCTCAGGCCAAAAACTTTGTAGTCATTCTTGACTCTTTTTTTTTTTTTTTTAAATTTTGTTTCTTGTACTTCAGGTGAAGGTTTACAGAACAAATAATTTCTCATTAAACAGTCAGTACACATATTGTTTTATGACATTGGTTAACAACCCCGTGATATGTCAACCCTCTCCCTGCTTGACCTTTTTTTTTTTGGTGAAAATATACATAGCCAAAGATACACCATTTCAAAAATTTCTACATGCACAGTTCGGTGACTTTGACTATGCTCTTCCAATTGTGCTGCTATTCTCACTTTAGATGAAGGTTTACAGAACAAAATAGTTTCTCATTAAACAGTTAGTACAAATGTTGCCCTATGACAATGGTTAACAACCTCACTACACAACACTGTCCTTACTCAACCTTGGGTTCCCTATCACCAGCCTTCCTGTCCCCTTCTGCCTTCTAGCCTTTGTTCCTGGGTTGCTGTGCCTCATTAGTCCCATTTGGTTTTATGGGGCTGTCCAATCCCCGGCTGAATGGTGAACCTCGGAAATGGCTTCACCACTGAGCTAAAAGGGTGTCGGGGGGCCATACGCTCAGGGTTTCTCCAGTCTCCTTTAGGCCAGTAAATCTGGTCTTTTTTTGTGAGTTAGAATTTTGTTCTACATCCTTCTCCAGCTCTGTCCAGAACCCTCTGTTGTGTCCCAGTCAGAGCATTGATTCTTTTCTTTTGTTGTTTCCTTCCATACCTCATATCCAAACTAATAGCAAATATTGTCAACTCCTCTTTCAAAATATATCTAGATCCAGCCTCCTCTCACCACTTCCCTGGTCCAGGTCACCATCATTTCTCACCTGGATTATTGCAGTAGCCTCCTAAGTGGTCTCCTTGTTTCCTCCTTTGTATCCCCTTCCCTTTTGGTCTGAACAGAGAATCCAGAGTTAAAATGTTAGTCAGATCATGTCAATCCTGTGCCTAAAACTCTCCAGTATTATTCTAGCTCAGAGGAAAAGCCAGTTCTTACAAATGCTTGCAAGGTACTACATGACCATCCTTTACCGCTCTGTGTTACCTCCTATGACTTTCCTCTTTTCTCTGCTTCAGCCACACTGTCCTGTTATTCCCTACACAAACCAGGCATGATCTTGCCTCGGCATTGGCACCTGCTGGTTCCTCTCCCTGTAATGCTCTTCCCCATGTAGTGGATGCCTTATTCCTTTAAGTCTTGTTCAAATGTCACCTCAGTAAGGCTTTCCCTAGTCACCCTATCTAAAACTGTAACCACTCTCTCAACTCTCTCTGACCCATCCCAGCTTTATTTTTCTTCTTAGCACTTTTCACTATTTAACATGCTGTTTTACTTGTTTATTGTCTCATTTCTCCCAAATACAAGCCCCATGAGGGCAAAGATTTTTATTTATTCCAGTGTTCTCAGCACCTTGATGAGTCTCATATTTACTTGAACTCTAAATGCCAGGCACAGTTCTAAGTGCATTGTATGTTCTTGTAAGAATGCTGATTTAATATTATCATGATCCCTATTTTACTGATGATGTAATTAAGACCTGAATTTAAGTAACTTAACCAAATTGTCAGCTAGTAGGAGTTAAATTTAGGCAGTCTGGTTTAAAGGACTCACCCTTTGCAATGTAATAAAGCCTTTTTCACTGGATCCAGATGTTACAGAGAGCTCAGTTAGGGTGAGTTCTGAGGAAGAGTCAATTAGGTCAGTGAATTGGTTGGGAAAGGAGCCATATCCACAAGGGATAAGACCTTGAAATCTGTTTTCAACAGAAGAACTCCTCTAATAGAGATATTGTATTAAAAGTTTACACAACACGATCATTAGCCATTGGAGAAATTCAAATCAAAACTATAATGAGATACCCTTTCACTCCAACAAGGCTAGCATTAATCCAAAAAACACAAAATAATAAATGTTGGAGAGGTTGTGGAGAGACTGGAACACTTATATACTACTGGCAGGAATGTAAAATGGTACAACCACTTTGGAAATCAATTTGGCGTTTTCTTAAAAAGCTAGAAATAGAAGTACCATACAATCCAGCAATCCCCCTCCTTGGAATGTATCCTAGAGAAATAAGAGCCGTCACATGAATAGATATATGCTCACCCATGTTCATTGCAGCATTGTTCACAATAGCAAAAAGATGGAAACAACCTAGGTGCCCATCGACAGACGAATGGATAAACAAATTATGGTATATTCACACAGTGGAATACTATGCAATGATAAAGAACAATGATGAATCCTCGAAACATCTCACAGCATAGATGAATCTGGGAGGCATTATGTTGAGTGAAATTAGTCAGTCGCAAAAGAACAAATACTATATGAGACCACTATTACAAGAACTCAAGAAAAGATTTAAACACAGAAGAGAACATTCTTTGATGGTTACAAGGGTAGGAGGGAATGAGAGGGAAATTCACTAGATAGTAGACAGGAATTATCTTAGGTGAAGGGAAAGGCAATACACAACACAAGGGAAGTCAGCACAACTGGACTAAACCAAAAGCTAAGAAATTTCCTGAACACAAGCAAATACTTCGAGGGACAGAGTAGGAGGGGCAGGAACCTGGGGACCATGGTTTTCGGGGGACATCTAGGTCGATTGGCATAACACAGTTTATTAAGAAAATGTTCTGCATCCTACTTTGGTGAGTGGTGTCTGGGGTCTTCAAAGCTTGCAAGCAGCCATGTAAGATGCAGCAATTGGTACCAACCCACCGGGAGCAAAGGAGAATGAAGAGCACCAAAGACACAAGGAAAATATTAGCCCAAGAGGCAGAAAGGGCCACATAAACCAGAGACTCCATCAGCCTGAGACCAGAAGAACTAGATGGTGCCTGGCTACCACCAATGACTGCCCTGACAGGGAACACAACAGAGAGTCCCTGACAGATCAGAAGAAAAGTGTGGTGCAGAACTCAAATTCATGTAAAAAGACCAGACTTAATGGTCTGACTGAGACTAGAGAAATCCCCAAAGACATAGCTCCCGGACTCTCTGTTAACCCAGAGCTCAGACCATTCCCAAAGCCAACTCTTCAGACAAACATTAGACTTGACTGTAAAACAAAATAATACTCATGAGGAGTGGGCTGCTTTGTTCAAGGAGATACACAAGACTAAATGGGTGGCTCCTGCCCAGAGGTGGGATGGGAGGGCAGAAAAGGATAGGAACTGGTTGAATGGACACGGGAAACCTGGGCTGGAAAGGGGGAGTGTGCTGTCACATTGTGGGGTTTGCAGCTAGGGTTGCATAACAATGTGTGTATAAATTTTTGTATGAGAAATTAACTTGAGCTGTAAAGCACAATAAAAAAATAAAAGTTTACTCAAAAACATTTTCTGAGTAACTATCACTGAGCATCTTAAGTACTAGTTGGAAGTGTGTAAGAGCAATAGTTTGTTTCCTATAAGGCACTTACCATTTTCTGCTGTTTATTTTAAATATTTAGTTCAAATACCGCATAGCATGTTGTTTTATTACTAATTTTGTATATAACTTAATTAAAAAAGAAGAGTGTGGTCAACCCAATTTATGCAAATAAGAGACTTCTAAGCTAGGATAGGCTTTTCCCCCAGCTTTACATTCTCTGTATTCTACCTTACAAGGAATCATTTCTCCATTTTAGGGGTAGAGTAGAACTACCCAAAGCTAGATGAGTCTCTTGTAAGCATTAAAATACTGAAGCCCAGAAGTGGCATGTCACTTTAAGATCTGTGGGAGAAAATAATTAGCTATGATATTAAATCCGGACAGTTTGTGAAAGGGAGATTAGTCAAGGAGGAATAGAAAAAGGACTGCTAACTTTGGATGTTAGGAAGGAAGGTAGATCAATATAAAATGCTTAGTAGTTACTGATCCATACATTAGGCATGTCTTGTAGGAAGGTAATACTTTGCTTTTTTTCAATACAGGTAGGTATTATATAATCAAAATAGAGGAAATGAACAATATTGACTTTATATATATGTGAGCATACTATTATCTCCTACATCCTTTATTAAAATGAAAACTGATTTTAATTGGGAGACATTTCAGTACTAGAGCAACAGTCTGATATTCTTATTTTTATATTATTTTCTCTCCTTTTAAAATACATTAAGCAAATTTATAAGTTATACATCATTTTACATAGTAAGTTAATTTGATTAATCTGATATGATCTTTAATATAAAAATTCATATTTTTCAGGAAGAGAAATTGGACATATTTTTGCTTTATAAAATAATTAAACTTGGAATTTTTTTGAGTTTTCAATATTTGGCTTATGAAAAATTATGTCTAGATTTATAGTGTCAGTCAAGATACGTTTGATTATGCTGCAGTAATAACCAATCCCGAAATCTAGGTGGCTTAAACAACGAAGGTGCAGTTCTTGCTCACACTTCATGTCCATCATGTGTTGGCAGTGGGCTTTGGTCAGCATCTTGGTTACTCACTCAGAGACCTAAGCACCACCATTCTGAATGTTGTAGGTCACCACAGCTGGGGGAAGGAAATTCTGGAGAGTCTCTTGTAAGCATTAAAATACTGAAGCCCAGAAGTAACACGTCACTTTCCTTTCCAACTCCTGGACCAAATGAAAGAGGGTGGCAGTGAACCCGTTCTCTTCCACACCCATGGAATATTATAATTTGATACCAGAGAGAATCCTTAGAGGTTAGCTAATCACTTTCTTCATTTTTCTTATAAGGAAACTGAGAAAAGTTCAGTGCCTTTCCCAGAATCATGTAAGCCTGTTAGTAGTAGTTCTGGTATAATATTGTTAGCATCCTGGCTTCTGTTGTTGTTAGGTGCTGTCAAGTCGGTTCCAACTCATAGCGACCCTATGCATAACAAACTGCCCGGTCCTGCACCATGCTCACAATCGTTGTTGTGCGTGAGCCCACTGTTTCAGCCACTAGCTTCTAGACTAGTGCTTTTCCCATTATAGAATATATACTGTAAGTTTCCTAGAATGTGTATGAAGCTGGGATCATCTATATGCTGTTTTATATTCAGTATTTTATTTAACATTATGATTATGCTGCTACCCCAATGCCGTCGAGTCAATTCCGACTCATAACGGCCCTATAGAACAGAATAGAACTGCTGCATTGGGTTTCCAAGGCTGTAATCTTTACTGAAGCCAACTGCCACATCTTTCTCCCATGGAGCATCAGGTAGAATCAAACTGCTGACCTTTTGGTTAGCCAACGACTTAACCGCTGCACCACCAGGGCTCCTTCCATTATGCTGCTACTTACATTTAAAAATGCGTAAATAGGAACTAGGCATCCGGAAGTGATAGTCAAAACTTTTTCTCATGTGGCAACTTTGTGAAAAGCGGATTACCATCCATTATTTATTATATGCCTCTGCATTGATAAAGATAAGCCTTCTTTCCATTGTAGAGGGAAGTTGATGCTGTAGCCAATCAGCTTAATGATTTATCTTTAGTGGCTTTTGCCATTCTTTATTTAATAGCTTAGTGTTATTTATTACGTCCTTATCTGTATGCTATCTGTGGTAGTACCATATTGATGCTGGAAATAAAGTCCTCTTCAAAATGGTTAAGATGTCATGTTGCTACTGATATAGCAGTAGACTTTGTTTTTTTTTAAACTGACTTTTTTGAAATATGATTTTTATTTTCCTCAAATTAATACATATTTACAGTTGATATAGTCAAATCACTTCAAGGTTTATAAAAAAGATAGCTGACCTCTGCCTGCCCTATCATACCCCATTCTCAGTTTCCCTTTTCCCAAAGCAGTCATTTGCAGCCACTTAGCTATATTACTTTTTAATTCCCTTTTTCTAGATTATTTGCTTGTGTAGATGTTTCCTGTCTTTTTCAGTTTTAGATATTATATTGAATTTCTGCTATGGAAGATGAGGCTTTAACTTTCTTTGACACCCCTATTCCTTCGTCAGTACCCCTGACCCCAGGCTCTCAATATCTATCATTATTTTTGCTAGTCAGTATTTTGTATTTACATCATTATGATTATCCAAATATTATTTACACCTGAACCACATAACGGACTATGATTACATTTTCTTTCTCAAGTATTTTTTCATTGTTTTTAGCCCTTTTCAGTGAACAGAGCTAGGAAATGCATATTTTTACTTTAAGAAAAATTTGTATTGAAGTATTTATATATTACAGAAACTGCCCAAAACATAATGTATAGTTTAGTGAATTTTTACGAAGTGAACACATTCATTTAACTACCACACAGATTAAAAACAAAACAAAAAATGTAACCTTTTTATTTTTCTTAAAATCATACTTGAGTTTGTCAGGTGCTTAATTCCTATGTGTGCATCACTGAGTCATTCTCAAACTTTTCAATTAAACTGAAAATAACCTCTTGATATATTTAATTTAATATTTCTTTATGTTTTATTTCTCACTTCACTTGTCTTTTGAGGCTTCTTTCCTGGAACTTTTTAATGTGGTCTGGTTTACCACACAATTGCTGTTTGGGATTTTCTTTCTCCGCCTTAGTTCTTTCTTAGTCTTGGTTTATTCCTTTGATTTGAAGGTGTACCATAGCTTCCTTTCAGAAGGTAAATGTGCCTGTGACTTGTGTTTCTGAAAATGTTTATTCTTTCATTACACCGGAATAATACATTTTCTGCAAGTATAATTCTCCTTTGAAAATTATATTCCTTTAGAATTTTTAAGATCTTGCTGTATTGTCTTTTAGCTTCCTTTGTTGCTCTTGAGAAATCTGCCATCTAATTCCTGACATTTTATGTAAGAACCGGTGTTTTTTTTTTGTTTTTGTTTTAGCTCTCATAAAACTTTTTATTGGCCTTTTCTTTATATTCCAGGTGTTCTGAAATCTCACAGTAATGTGCCTTGGTGTGAGTCTTTTTTGCATTTAAATGCTAAGCATCTAATAGAGTCTTTCAATATGGAATTTCATGTATTTATGAGTTCTTTTGGGCTAATTTCTGTAATTATTTCTGTTCCTTCATCTTCTGCATATTATTTTCTTTGAAATTCCCCTTACTTGGCCATTGGCTTTCCTGGACTGCTACTTTAATTTTCTTAGAGCCTGTAAGGTAAAGTGGCTTGCCAGAGCCCACACAACTAAAAACTGATAACAAATCTGTTCCTTTTTCTCTGTTCTATAATGAATAGAAATAGATTATCCTAGTGAAACATACTACATCTGAAAGTGATCTGTATCCAATCTTGTATTACTGTACATATGAATTTTAAAAGAAAGTCTAGCAGGAGGTAATATAAAAACCAAACTCGTTGCTGTCGATTCGATTCCAGCTCATAGCAACCCTACAGGTAATATAGGATATCATATATAACAATTGTTTGCAACTATATTAGGATCTTTAATATAAGCAGACAAAATTAAGCACTTTACGATATAGAAGAAAAAAGAATCATCAGTTCTGATCTCCACAGTCCTATATCACAGAAAATCTCTAAGAAATTTTGAATACTGTCCTTAGTACCATTGTGGAGATTAGGATTGTTATGTTTTATTCTCCCTCAGGTCACAGTGATAGGTTGGAATTGGAAAGATATGAACTGCACAGGTGAGGTATACTTCCTATTTATTTAGGTACACAGATTTCTTCTTCTTACTCTTGCACTAACCTACTTCTGTGAATTCTTAAAACTACAATGTCTACAGCATATGTTCTATTTGTTGCACTTTTTTTTGTTTAACTAATTTGCACTCCTGATAATATGGAAAAAAGGAAGAAGTAACAGTATTAGAGGTTCAGATTAAAAAGAGAAGTCAAAATAGATTTGATTTTGTGTTCATGAAGATTAATTCTCTCATGATTATATAATTACTAAGTAGCTTTTAACGATCTTTAAATTTCACAGTTCTCAAAAACTAAAGTGTGTCTAGCTTTCACTTTGGTTGCATGGCTTGGAACAAATCTGGAAACAATGCCTCTAATATTTTTATGACTGGATGGATCTTTATTTAAAATTAGAAATAAGTTATCAGTGTAATCAAAAGCCTTTTTCTTGGAATATCATAGTTAATTTTTTTTTTGTTTTGAGAAATAGAATATTTCAAATTGATATTGCAGGGCAGAATACCTTTGAGGAGTGCCTTTTGGGAAAGCGAATTTTACTGTCACTCATTTTGGAAACCAAGGTATTTGACAGTGACTCCTGTAAAGGTTGTCTTTTCCTGAGTTTCTGTCCTTGGAAAAAGTTTCCTGAAGGCGTACACACTTCCGTACCTGAATAAAGAGTTTAAGGAAATCTTCAGTGTATTACTATGTATTTTATATTTATGAATCTTAACATTTAATGGCAAAACAAGTAAATATTCTGAGTCTATTATACTTTAGATTCCTGTAAGTTAGTGATATTAAAGAAAGACATAGAAATAGAGTCAGATTTCTTTTCAGTACTATATGTCATGGCATGTTTGTTATAAAGATTTATGTTTCTATTAAGTCAACTATAAAGTTTATACTTTGTTTATCTTGGATCCTATGTATTCATTTATTTCTTTTGAACATTTAAAATATATTTATGTTAAAGATACTTTATATTGTTATGTTACTTCTGGTTTCTCAGGAATAAATTCCCTTGTATTTGTTAACTTTCTCTTAGAGGTGGGTTTTCTTGGGTATTTTATCAACTTTGTCAGGAGTTCATCTTCAGTGGAGAATTATGTTCTACAAGAATGCCCCAGGTGCACTACAATATGACTACCTCCTTCTGAGGCCATTTGTATGGTTGTCACTACTGGGGTCCCATGGAATTTACCCATTGTAGCCCAGGAAGTATAAATATTGGCCTGATTTTTCTCTAGTGATTTTTATAGCCCAGAGAGGAGGTAGTTTCCTTCCTAATGTAATCTTGGGCAAGGCAACAGAGATTTTTCTGTCTTTGCGTGCAGATTATGTTCTGTTTTTCCTAGTTCATTACTTCATCTAGGAAATCCAGTTCCAGTTCCCTATTATGCACAAATCCTAAACCACAGACTCCAAGGTGTAGTGTTTGCTTCTAGGAGCCTAATGGAGCTAGCTTCAATTCCTACTCTCCACTTTGAGTGTGTACCCTCTTAATTTCTGGCAGCTGAAAATGTTCCTTTCATTCAAATTTAATGATGTATTTTTAAAATATATTTGTCTTCTTTCTGTCTTTAAGATTATGCCAAATATTTCTGTGTGTTTGGAGCAGGAGCGAAAATTTTCTGTGTCTGTATGTCTTGACTGTACATCTTGAAAGTCTTTGCAGAGTAATCATAATTTAGAATGATCCCCAAATCCTTGTTCATCTGTGCTGAACTTGACAATGTAGGTACTCATGTGCATTTACATGATGTATATAAATTACATTTTCTAGTAGTTGAATACTTATAACTGTGTGTATAATGATTTCCAATTTAATTTGATTTTGTATCTTCACAAATTAGAATATTAAGGAAAATGAGACATCTAAGCATATTAGAATTTAAAAGTGGCTTCCAGCAGACATGGACAGAGTTCATGTAGGCTAAAAATATTAAGTTTATAGTTGTGAAAGCATTTAATTGCTAAGGCTAGATGGAATTGATGAGCCCACCATCTTATGCAATCTTTATTGTAACTTAAATTTATTTTCTTAGTATTGGAAGAGTATTCACCAAAAATGAATCATCTTTTTGCATATTTAGCTTACTGTAGTCCTATGCAGTTTTGAATTCTACTAACAGCAACTGAATATATATCTTTGAGTTTAAACATATTTGAAAAAAGAAAGTTAGAGTACTACTCTATACATATGTTAATCAATATTGACAATTTGCTTTGGGGAATTGAAAAGCAAACCTGTATGACTCAAAGACAAGGTTCTCCACCCCATTATAGATAGGAAGCATTCTGGGGATAGAAATATAACTAAAAATTACTGAGTACTTAAAGAGATATGTCCTGGGATAGGTACTTTATAGATTCATAGTTTTTTCTTTTTTAAGTAAAAAATTCCTTTTAGTAGTTACTATGATGATTAAGTAACGTAGTTCAAGAAATATAACCAGTTTTTATCCAACATGAAGTAGAATACTCTTGCTTTTGTGCACTATTTGCAACATTTCCCTAGTTGAAGTTGAAAGAAGCTGCTCATATTGGAATATAAACCTCTTCAGGTACTTAAGCAAAGACAAAAGAGTAACTTCTGAAAACAAATAAAAAATTACTGTAAATTCTATTTAGTCTTTAAGTTTATCTAACATTTTTTGTAATGCAGTCTTTAAATGCTTTTTTTATTCTGTTTTTATTTAGTGTCAATAAATGTTACACTATAAAATGTTGATATAAAATATTAAGAATTTTTTTAATGTTAAGACTCTTATTTAATTTTGAAATCTCACTTATCTGATTAAAGTAAGCTATATATGTATGCATATATATGTATATGTATAAATGGTTTTTATTTTAAATTTAAAACTTCGGAGCCATGAAGATAACATGTTATTAATCCTAAGTATTACATAACCAACTTCTAGGTCTGCCCTTAAAATCCTTATGAAATGTCACTGTTATTTTGATTTGAAATGAGATATTTATTAAATTCTAACATGGTAACAATTATAAAATAACTTGAAGAAATCTCAAAAAATAAAGTATATTTAGATTAAGCCTCTATTGTTTAATTTTGAATATTAAGCATATTTGTATATGTTGCATTTAAATTGTGCAGACTTAAATTTTTCAAAATGTCAAATCAAATGTAATGTTTATATTAAGTATTTCCATTTCCATAGCTGAACAATTAAAATGGTGACTGGGTACTTTGATAATTTGCAGCAGTCCTTTTACGATAAGATTACTTTCTGATTTTCTCAAATTAATTTTAAAAGATCCTGAGAAAAAACAATGATGTTTAAGATCTTATAGAAAGTTATCTTAACTTTAAAGGTTACATATGTGTCAGATTTGGGCGTAAGCTTTTCGTAGAGGTGTTCCTTAAAGCATACACAGTATGGTTAATTTATAGACTGCTTATAAAAGAAAGAATTTTACCTTTGTTTTTATAGGACCTGGCTTTTTAGTGTTTCCAAAATGAGAAGTTGTTTTGTTAAGGACTTTAAAAAAATATTCTTTGCTTTAACATTGATTTTTGTCACAGTGATCTGTTTCTAAGAGCTCTAAACCCAAATCCCTTTCAGTATATCAGTAACATTTATTAGCAAATCAGCTGCCTGTAGCCGGATCCAAATCTGAGAAAAACAAATAACTTTAATTCTCTGTTGAGCTATTTTTAAGTGTCACAGCATAACCAGATTCCAGACTATGGATATCTAACCTTAAAAAGTAAAAAAAAAGAAATGGTTTAGTTACCTTTTGTCTTGTTCCTTTTGTTGGTTTTCCACCTGCCGTGTTGGAGTCCTACCTTTGAGAGAAAATCTCAGTATCATTTTATGTAATGTTTTGATCAAATTATTTAAATCTCCAAAGTTCATAGGCTAATTTCTGAGTAGTTTTCATATGGTTAGCTTAATCGAAAGCCAAATAATGAGGTCAAGTAAGTTGGAGATAAAGTTGTCCTTTTGCTGTTAATATCATACAAGAAGAACAAATTGCTTACTTCACACGTGGAGAATCCGGTTGTGCCTGTTAGACGCCCATTGGAGCTAGTCAGTAACAGGAAGTCCTTGTTAAACTACTTACCTAGAGTGTTTGGCACAGGTTTTACAGTTCAGTCATACATTATATATAAAATACATTACTCACAAAAAATGAGTTTGCATTTAAACAAAGATTGTTTTGTTTTCTTTAGTTCTCAAAACTTGCTAAAAATATAAAATTTGGGATAAATAAGAAGAGCTGGTATAAAGATTTTTATGGATCCATTTACTTTAAAATGATCAAACTCTTTCCTATTTTAGAAAATCACACAAGTCTTAAGCTCATAAAATATTCTAGAATTTCAAAACTAGAGCAGCCAGAAAAGAGCTTGTGTCTTTAAACCTTCCACCCCACTTTTCTTTTTACTATGCATACTACTTTTAAAATAATTTCTTTCATAGTTTTCAGTATAGAAGAATTCAAGTTATTCAGTAATATGTGTTAAGAATTCAGAATTTTACCAAGGGAGAAAATATTTATAAGTAAAATTAGAAATGAAGTTTCTTCCAGTCTACCAAATTTTCTTTACTCCCCCCCCCCTTTTTTCTTCTGAAATGTTATGATTTTTTTCAGGGTGGGGAGAGGAAGTGGAGCATTGCTATAGCTATCTAAATAACATTTGCGTTTCTTCTTTGACTTTGTAGACCCACCACTTCTTATAATCTGTTTCCCAAAATAATAAATTAATTTTAACATACTTATTCATCAGAGCACTCTTTATAAAAACAAAAGACTGGCAAAACCTCCAGAGTCTTTCAGTTTAGGGCTGGTTGAATAAATAATGGGACATCTATACATAGGGGCATTATGCAAGTATAAAAAATAATAAAGAAGATTTCTTTATACTACTACAGAGCAAATCTACTGTTCAGTTTTTTAAAAAGCCATGGTAGGAGAGTGTTACAGTATGCTAGCTTTTGAGGAAGAAAAAGAGTAGATATAATATAAATAGATATAGATACAGATACAAATGTATTTATAGGGTCTCTATGAGTTGGAATTGACTTGATGGAAACAGGTTTGGGTTTGGTTTTGGTATAGAAGCAATGACAAGGCAATAGCAGTAAGTATCCATAATGCCTAGATTGTGGTCTTTAAAATACCATTACCCACCTATACTTATTTATATTTTAAATAAGAAACAATGGAGAGGTAAACTAGAAACTTATCAAAATTGCTGCCTATAAGAGAATGGAGGGAATAGCGAGAAGGAAAGGCACAGAGATGGAAGAGAGCTCTTTCTGAATGGCCTTGTTTTTTTTTTATAGTTTTGAATTTGGAACCATATAAATGTTTTAAAGATTAAATCCAAAAAAAACAATGACATCAACAAAAATTATCTCTAAAAAGCCTGGAATAATTGAATCTAGCTGCTATCTAGGTGGTGGCATAACCACACAAAGAAGCATTTTTTTAAATAGTTTTAAAACTCAGTATTTTGACTATGTATCTCTAGTGGGAAATATCTTAGAGACAAAAATAACCACAAAGAGATCTTAGCCTACGTTTAGTAGTCTTATTTTTAGTAATAATATTGATATTATTATGTTGAAACTCATATATATTATAGAATAAAGCAATTATTGTTAGTGTTAGGAAATCTGATTTTCAACAGAAAAAAGATACAAATAAAATAAAATCTAAGAAGTTAAGTAAACACTTGATAGTATTTGATTTGAAATAGAAAAATCGAATTAACTCATATTTTTTTTCCTAAAAAACCTACATATCTCCTATCTTTGTCTAATGAAAAGATCTAGAAGCAATGACAAATCAATAGCAGTGAATATTTGTAGTACTCAGATTTTGATCTTTAAAATACTATTTCCCACTGAAAGGAACTAGGGCTTCTCAGAGAAATGAATGATTCCAGGTCTAGGACATTTTTCATAGGAGAGAGCAAAGAAGCTATCAAAGGCCATTGGAGTTGTATCAAAAGGACACAAGAGCCAATCTAAAGGGGACTCTCACTGACCAAGTATGGGAAACTTTGAGCCTCAACATGAATAGTAATTGTAATGGATGAAAACACATAAAATATATTTTTGAAATCCATGAATTCTTAATAATGCCCTTGTGGAGTATGTATGTAAAATCACCTGATGAGGAAGTTAACAGCCAAATCCCAAATGTTGGAAATTCTGTAGGAAAATGACTTGTTTTATTCTACAGGTAAATGTCATGGGGAAAAGAAGTGGTATTGGGGAAGGGAGCTATTAAATATCCAAACAATGCATCTTGTTTGAGCATAATACTTGTAAAAAGACATCGGGGGATATTACATTAATTAAATAATTTTAAGGACTTACTGTTAATTTTGTTGGATGTGATAGTGGTATTGCGGTAATTTTTTTTTTTTTTTTTGATTTTTGGATGAAGTGATATGACTGAGGAGGGAAAAGTGGAAAGTGTATAGATGATCAGAATGACATGATGTTGATAATTTTTGAAGCTAGGTAATAAAGAGTCTGTCTAATCCTGATCAACACAGTTTTATTAAAGCTTTTGACTTCTGCCATGTGATAGGCAAATAGTAGTATTTTGTTGTAATTCTTAACTTTCCTTAGGAGTTTTATTTTGTTTTTTAATTTTGTTGGTGTTCACTAATTTGTTCCTAATTGACTAAAATGTTTTTTTATGCCCAGTGTTATGCCACGTGACATAGAAATGGTCCCATCTCCAATAAATTGCACATTTATGTAGACACATTCACACACTGGAAATGCAGATGAGCCGAAATATTACAAGCTCAAACTTTTGGCATTTACAACACGATGTTATATCTTTTAAGAAGATAAGAATATAATGTGAAAGTTGGAATTGATAGGTTGTGGGCTGTGGAAAGTAGTCCACTTCTTTTTCTGTTTATGTTTTTTATTGTTGTTGTTGGCGTATTTATCTATTACATAAGTTTTCTTAATACTCCTCTTTACCTGACATCACTTTATAGACCAATTCTTACATAATTTAAGTAAGCAATAATAAAAGAAAAATGATGAAATCGATGTTGCAGTATCTTCTAAAACCAGTGTGTTCTGTAATCAGTGGGATTAAAACTTTGGAATGGAAGAACATGGTCAAAATATTAAGTGACTGTTACTATATATTTGCTATAAAGCTGCTTCATTTCTCTCTCTAGGTTGGCAAATAAGCAAGACAAGGAAGGGGCTTTAGGAGAAGCTGATGTGATCGAATGTCTGTCTCTGGAAAAGTTGGTCAATGAGCACAAGTGCCTGTGTCAGATAGTAAGTTGTTGTTTTTTCTTCCCCTGTCCTTTGAAATATGCTCACCATAATTTAGTGTATATCAAAGGTGATAGGCATTTAAAAAATAGTCTTTTAATATGATTTTTTTTAACCCAGGAGATCACACTCTCACTGTTCTACTGTTTTACTTAATATTGTAATATTTGTTTTCTGTTTAAAAGTCATTAATTTCCATAAACTATCCTTTAAGATTACAATACTTTGAGATTTGCTTTTTGTATGAGGTTTTAAGATATTGCTGACAACGTGTCATGTTACAAATTTTGTGCAGTGGTTAAAAAAAAAATAAGATTTAAACAGATTAAGAATTTTATAATGAGTTTTGAACAATCATATCAGGCAAGTTATATAATACAGCCTTAAGAAAAACGAACAGAGAGGATTTAATCATTTATTCTGGTATCTTAAAATGATCATTAGGCTGTCAATCTTAGTGGATGTTTACTGCTCTAAATTCCCTGGTGTAAGGCGTTAAATCTTCCTGATATTTTTATAAGTAAGGATATTTCTAGCAGTTCAATTTCATTTTCCAGTGAGCTTATTTAAAATTGTAAATGACACTATAGACTTATTGTCATGATATCTCCTGTAGCTTATGGATATTATCCATAAAATATTTCAACTCCTGTGTATTAATGTTAGTGATTATTGCAGAAGTGTATTTTGTAAGTTAAATAAACAGGTGCTCCATATCATTAATATAAATGGGTTAATTTGCTCTGCTAGTAATTATCCTTAATGCTTTATGGATAGATTTGTGTGAAGAACTTTTAATCTTTGAGTCAAATCAGTTCCTGTGTTTCAGGAACCTTGTTCGGCAGTCTTGGGGTATGGAAAGAAAATTGACAAGTCCATTAAAAAAGGTCTTTATTGGCTGCTACATATCATTGCAAGAGACTTTGATGCCTTAAATGAACGCATCCAAAAAGATACAACAGAACAACGTGCTCTTGAGGAGCAAGAGAAAAGAGAAAGGGCTGAACGAGTGCGAAAATTACGAGAAGAAAGGTAAGTCGATTAAATTTGTAGCACGATGCATTTGAAGAGTCCCAAAATACCACCGTTTTATGAATAAATTATTTTATATGTCCAGTTTCCTTTTTATGTATGAAAGAAGACACTAAGTAGATATTTCTGTTCTTTCAGTACATTTTTCTTTGTGTAAATTTGGGTTATACATTTCTAAGTTTCTGGTAGTGTTACAGTAGTTAAATTTACTCCTTATATATTTATTATTTCTCAGAATTTTTTGCATTATATCTCTGATTTCTGATGAGTATCTTTAGTTTAGTGATTCTCAACCCATAGGGCGATTTTGTTCCCTAGTGGACATTTGGCAATATCTGGAGGTATTTTTAGTTGTCACAGCTAGGAGTTAGAGGGTGTTTCTAGTATCTAATAGGATGATCCTAAACATCCTAGGTTACACAGGACGGTTCCCCACAACAGAGAAATAAGGTGCCTGAAAGAAAACCTTTAAACTAAATTTACCAAACTTTAATTTTTTTAAATATAGTGTTTACACAAATTTTACCAGAGTTAAGAATCAACTTAAGCAAAATCTGATTTTCACTAGTTTTGTCAGAGAGTAGACTAAGTTGTACTGTATCAGGTTTTTCAAAATGTTACCTGAAAGAAGACATTTAAGCTAAATGAATGTGCTAAGATTTGAAAAGAAGTTTAATTTTATAAGAGAATCCCAGAATTTCTTTTTCTACTGGATTATTATATAGTGAGGGGTGTGGGGGCCCAGGCAAGGCTTTTTAAGTGAGCTCCTGTACGATCGGAGTTGCACTCCATCTAATGTTATTCTTTTTTTTTTTTTTAAGTTTTTTGCTTTTTACATAAAGATATTCTAGATCGTTATATGGCTTATTTTTCCTATGACCATTTCCTCTTTTCTTCTTAGCCATGCCAGTCATGGTCTGAGGCCTGTACTGTTGAACAAACCAAAACCAAAGCAAACCCATTGCCACTGAGTCGATTCTGACTCATAGCAACCCTATCGGACGGAATAGAACTGCCCCTTAGGGTTTCCAAGGAGCAGCTGTTGGATTCGTACTGCAAACCTTTTGATTAGCAGAAAAGCTCTTAACCACTGTGCCACGAGGGCTCCCGCTGTGGAACAGAGTCTCCATAATCAAAAGTATATTTAATTTCTTAAATCCAATTTGATTGGTTTATATATTCATCTCCATTGTTTTTGAAAAACATTATAACGTGCTACTGCTGATTTGTAAGAAGTATATTGTTACTGTCGTTTTTGTTAGGTGCTGTCGAGTGAGTTCCAACTCATAGTGACCATATGTACAACAGAACGAAACAATACCCAGTCCCGACCTATTATAGATTGAACTATGCCCCCCAGAAATGTGTGTCAGCTTGGCCAGGCCATGATTCTGAGTATTGTGTGGCTGTCCACCATTTTGTGATCTGATGTGATTATCCTATGTGTTATAATTCCTAACCTCTATAATATTAATGAGGCAGGATTAGAGGCAGTTACGTAAGTGAAGCAGGACTTAATCTACAGGATTAGATTGTATCTTGAGTCAGTCTCTTTTGAGATATAAAAGAGAGAAAAAAGCATAGAAGATGGGGACCTCATACCACCAAGAAAGAAGTGTCAAGAGCAGATCACATCCTTTGGACCCAGTGTCCCGGTGCTGAGATGCTTCCAGACAAGGGGAAGATTGATGACAAGGACCTTCCCCCAGAGCCGACAGAGAGAGAAAGACTTTCCCTGGAGTGGGCACCCTGAATTCAGACTGCCAGCCTTCTAGACTTTGAGAGAATAAATTTCTGTTTGTTAAAACCATTCACTTGTGGTATTTCTGTTACAGCACTGGATAACTAAGACAGTATTTGGTGCGAGGAGTGGGGTGCTGCTTTAACAGATATCTAAAATGTAGATGCAGTTTTGAAAGTGAATGGGTAGAGGCTGGAAGAGTTTTAAAATGCCTGATAGTAAAAGCCTAGATTGCCTTGAAGAGACTGTTGGTGGAATTATGGAGATCAAAGACAATTCTGGTGAGGACTCGAAGTGAGGAAAGCTATAACACCAGAGATGACACAGACAGCGAGAAGCAGCCACAGAGAAATGGCAGCAGAACCAGGAGACCAGCATGTGGGAGCCAACCCACAGAGCAAGAGAGCTGAGTGCCTTCAGGCAGAAGTCTTCCTTGCAGAGTGGGGTGCTTCTGGGCACTTACTTACTGGTATAGCTAAAGAGCTTTGAAACACTTGCCCCTCCTTATTCACTGTCCAACTTTCGCATACATATGAGGTGATTAAAAATACCATGGCTTTCATCAGGTGCCCCTTAGTCCTCAAACTAACATCTTTTCTTTTTAACACTTACTTTAAAAAGGTCTTTTGCAGCAGATTTGCCTAATACCAGTCCATTTTAGCTCACTAATGCCTAGGATATCGATCTATTTGTGTTCCATTTCATCTGCTAATAATCAGAACATAGAATGTACAACGTATGAATGTAGGAGATTTGGAGGTTGCCCCCCCCAAAAAAGAAAGAAGATGAAATGCCACAGTTGTTATCTAATTAAAATATGATACATAACTTGATAAAGTATTTCACTTTATATTAGTGTTTTGTCATATACTTCTATATGATCAATCTGTAGATGCTGCTACTCCACTATTTTTGTATAATAAACAAGAAATATGCTTTTGAACATGCTTGTGTATAAATAAAAAACATAAATTGGATTAAAAAGATGTTCTCCCAAGTGTACTTTTCACGAGAAGACACAGCCCTAAAGAACATCGTTAACGAGAATTTATTTATATCAGCACCAGTGGAGAGACGGCACTGATTTTGGAGGGTAATTAATAAAGATAAACTCATGGTATGTGGCAAAATAATTAACATCAACTGTTGACATAAAAAAGTCGGTAATGGGAAATGTCATTTTTGTCATTATGTCTTTCTTTTAAAATTCAGATTGTTAGTCTTTACATGGGGGTAAAGGTTTATAGTTACATAAGAATTCCTAAAATAGTAATTAAAAGCCATGTTCAGATGTTTAAATTACAAAGTTTAATAGCTGTAAACTTACTGAAAGTTTTCTCAGGAGGAATTCAAATTGTTTTTTCTTCAATCAATAGAGAAGAAAGAGAACGCGATCAGGCTGAACTGGATGGAAACAGTGGTCTCACTGAGTTGGACCCAGAACCAATTACTGTTAATCCTTTCCAGCCAATAACATCTGTGATCATTGAGGTATGGTTGGTGGCAAATGTAATTTTTATATCTTAAATTATAAAGTTGGAAGTTGGGAAAGGAGGCATGTAGTTGGGAAAAGGAGACTGAGTAATAGAAGAGTTTCATCAGAGATTATTTCTGAAAGAAGTTAAATGTGGGAGATGAGTTGTAGGTTTATTGCTTTTGTTCCTCTTCAAACTTACCTTTTGTTCTAGTGTAAAAATGGAAAGATGACTTAAATATTAAATGAGAATGAATATGAAGATAGAACATAGCAGTTATATAGTTACTCTTCTGATAAATCTTTTTTATCATTTATTTCATATGATGGTAATACATTTACCATTATTTACATGATCCTTGACCCTGTATTGCTGTTACTATCCCTTTGCAGTAATATTTAGGTGTTGATAAAGCATTACCATATATACTTAATCATGATACTTAATAATGTTAAAAAAAATTGTAAATTCTTCTGTATCTAAATAACATTTGTTTTTAGTTGTCCTATATTTACCGAAATTAATTTGTAGATTTTAATTTTGAAGAAGTTAAGTTGTCGGGGTGAGCGTGTGTTTGTATGCCTGTGTCTGTGTTTCTGTGTCTTTCTTTTCAATGTCTGTTGGTGTATAGAGTTTAGGTATTAGCCCTGATTTCCTCACAGTCAGCAGCTGTGCCTCCTCAGAGGCAGTGTTTTCCCAAACCTCCTCTCCATTCACTCAGAGCTGAATGTGGAGGCTGGCTTGCTGTTCCTGCCCGTTGTTCTCCATTCCTAGTGCCCAGTCACTGCCTCCTTACATACAGGTGCTCATCTGGAAAGGTGGATGATTGTTTCCTCCTTGGGGCTGCTGCTGAGAAGGGAAGCAGCTCCATAGGTGTGAAGATGGTTGTATATTTGTGGTATCATTTCATTTTACAAAATAATTGGTATTATGAGATATTTTGTCTTAAGTTGCTCAGATACTCAAAAATTGTTTATATTACATCTTCTATTAACACAGTTATGTTTGCCTTAACTATGTGCTTTTCTAAGTACGGTAAAGCTATCTTAATGGAATGAGCTATTGTTTTTACCCATCCTACCAAGTATTTGTTGAATTTTGTTTTATGTTCTTTTAAACATATGTGGTAGAGAAGAAGAAAAACAAGTTTTACTTTTCACATTGTAACATTACTCTGTTTATAATAAAGCTGACCTGGTAATAATGACCAATTATTATAGAATAGCATGGGTATAGATTAATTAGAAGACCCTAATCCTTCTCCCAAAGTTGTATGTTTCACTGTATAAAGGATAAGTGAACAATACTGCTGTACAGCATAATATACCATATATAGAAAGTCTGTAAATTAATTAGTAGCATGGGAAAGTACAGTTGATATGCTTTTAACAAAAAGTAATTTTAACAAGATTGGTCAGTAAAGAAATGAAAATAAATTGCTGATAGCTTCCTTCATTACCTTGCATAATTTTCTTCTTTTTTCTGTAGAAAATTTCTCCTTTACAATTTTTGCATTTTATAGAAGCACCTAGCATTCCTTTTATTTTACCAGAGATAATTCAAATAGTATGGTATTAGTTCCAAAATAGACACACAGATCAATGGAACAAATAGAAGTAAACCTAATTATGTATGAGCATTTATAAGAAGATAAAGATGACATTTCAAATAAGCAAAACATGTTGGAACAACTAAACAACCATTTGGAAAAAAACAAAATTATTGAAAACTGTATGTCAAATTAAATTTCAGAAGTATTAAGGATTTAGATGTATTAAAAAAAATCTTAAAAATACTAGTAGATAATATAGTTATATATTTAGTTAAATATTTATGTATGTCTGGAGGAGAGAAAATTTTCAAAGCAGGACAATCAAGGCATAAATTATAATAAATAATGGATAGATCTTACTCTATTCAAATTTTAAGAAGCTGTTCTATAAAGTTAAAAAGCAAAAATAAATAAATAGGGAAATATTTAAGACACAGAAGACAAACAAAGAGCCTTTACTGGTTACTGTAAATATGAGAATTTAATAGAAACATGGACATTAGATTCCCCAAAGAAGAAGAAGAAGGAAAAATGGCAGTAGGCATATATAATGATAGTTCAACCTCACTGATAATAAAGACATTTAAATCAAATCCAGTGAAATCAAAACAACAGATAAAAATATTTATAAGCTTGACAGAGATTAAAAAAGTTAATAGTTATATGCAACATTGAAAAAGATGTGGGGAAGCACCACTACCCTAACCTTTTGGCTGGGGTGTAAATTGATTCAGTCTTTCTAAAGTGAAGTTTATGAATGCATATCACATTTTACAGTGTGCTTACCCATTGATGCAACAATTCTACTATTAGGAATTTATCCTAAAGCATTAATAGGCCAAATGCATTTTTTTATAATACTGAAAAATTAGAAATAACTTCTTTGTCCATTTGTAGGAAATTGGTAAAATAAGTTATGCTATAACTATTCAGATGATAATGTAATTGCATTTATTTTGTGTCAGACACTATCCTAAGCATTTAGTATTCATTGACATTGAAAGAAATATGTATTCTTAAATAAAAATTTCAATTTTTTTGTCTAAAAAACAAATGTGTGAACATGTATGTATAGAGAGACAGTTGCACATCTATGTGTGTTTGTCGGTAGTGTATGTCTGTCTGTGTGTGGGGGTAGGCAGAGAAAAAGAACTCTTAGTGATTATATGGCAAATAGTGATCATCTCCAGAATGAGACATTACTGATAATATTTGTTTTCTTTTTTTATACTTTGTGTATTTTCTAAATGTTTGGCGATTACATGTTTTAGTGATATGTTCAACAAGTAATTTTCAATAGATGTATCACAGTGTCCTTTAAGTTACAGAATGTTCTTGGATGGATTATTTGATTTCCCCTTTGAAAACTATCTTAGATAACAACCGTTGTAGTAAAATAATATACTTCATTTTTGTTAGAATGAAAAAAAACTTGAAAAAGAGAAAAAGAGGCAGAAGATGGAGAAAGACAGCGATGGCTGCCCCCTGAAACATAAAATGGAGCATGAACAAATAGAGACCCAGAGCCAGATCAGTGACAGTAGCCGAAAAAACAATGAGTTTGGAATAGTAGAAAATTACAAGGAAGCATTAACTCAGCAGTTGGAGAATGAAGATGAGACAGACCAGCAATCTTCAGAATCAGGTGTTAAATCTAGTTATTTAAAATACATAACTTATTTGTATTTCTTTTATTATAATTATTTTCACAAAAAGATGTACTATGTTATATTTTGTCTTCAAATATAGTATTCATCATGACTTTTCCATGATTTTTATTAGTAGCCAATTTGCTCCTAACTTATGTTTTTAATCATGATGCCTTTGTAACTTAAAAGGATTTCAGTAAAAAGTTCCCTTTTCAATTTTATTTTCATAAATTTAGAACACAGTGTATCCAAGAATTCTCGGAAATCTGTTTAATACCTTTAGATTTTTTTTTTTTTAAAGTCCCATGATACTACAATTAGCCTCTTTTTTAATGGACTATTTCAATAGGATGCAAGCACAAAACTTTTAAAAAGTCTTATCCAATAGCCATTTTTCCTCTTATTTTAATATCATACAAAATCTAATTGGTAATTGTGTTAGTTATCTAGTGCTGCTATAATAGAAATACCACAAGTAAGTGGCTTAAACAAACAAATTTTCTCACAGTTTAGGAGGCTAGACGTTTGACTTCAGGGCACTGGCTCCAGGGGAAAGCTTTGTCTCTCTGTTGGCTTTGTGGGAAAGTCCTTGTGTCTTTTCAGCTTCTGTTTTGTGATTCCTTGCAGATCTCATGTGGTGTGGCATCTGTCTTCCCTAATCTGTACTTTTTTGCTTCCTTGTGTAATCTGCTCTCATATCTCAAAAGAGATTGATTCACAACACACCCTGCACTAATATTGCCTCTTTAACACAACATAGAAAACCCACTCCCATATGGGATTATAACCACAGATGTAGGGGTTAGGATTTACAGTACATATTTTGGGGGGACACAATTCAATCCATAACAGCAATTGCCTTTCCTAACTGGTAGTGTGATTTAACAGGAAGTTCAGGTCTTTGATGTCATGGAGAGACAGCCTGCATTATTCAGGCAATCTGTGATAGAATCCTAACTCTCCCATCTACTAAACCAAAACTCAAACCCATTGCCATCGAGTTGATTCTGACTCATAGTGACCCTATATGACAAAGTAGAACTTCCCCATATGGTTTCCAAGGCTGTAAATTTTTACAGAAGCAGAATGCTACATCTTTCTCCCTGGGAGTAGCCAGTGGATGTGAATCGCCAACCTTTTGGTTAGCAGCCTAGTGCTTTAACCACTGCACCATGTTATTATGTAGCCTTGTTCAGTCCTAGCTTTCTTATCTCTAAATTGAGGGTGATTTATATAAAATAACCCTGCAATGTTCCTAGCACTGTGCCTGACGCATGGAAAATGCACAATAATTGCTACTTCCTTGCCGTTGCTACTTAGTGATATGGTTGAATTGAACATAAGAATTTTTTGTACAGGGTCGCAGCGTTTATGGGAGGTAAGATCTCAGTCCCTGAAGTGCAGATTATCTAACATGGACATTTTTCTGGATGAATAATACTAGATTTAAAAGTTAAACTTTTTGTCCATTGGGAAATTCACATCAACAGGGAACTACCAGAAATTCAAGCCAGATTCAGAAGAGGACATGGAGCGAGACATATCATTGCTAATGTCAGATGGATTTTGGCTGAAAGCATTGAATAGCAGAAGGATGTTTACCTGTGTTTTATTGACTATGCAAAGGCATTCAACTGTGTGAATCATAACAAATTATGGATAACATTGCAAAGAATGGGAATTCTAGAAACTTAATTGTGCTCGTGAGGAATCTGTACATAGACCAAGAGGCAGTCGTTCGAACAGAGTAAGGGGATACTGCATGGTTTAAAATCAGGAAAGGTGTGCCTAGTTAGGGTTGTATCCTTTCACCATACTTATTCAGTCTGTATGCTGAGCAAGTAATCCAAGAAGCTGGACTATATGAAGAAGAATATGGCGTCAGGATTGAAGGAAGAGTCATTAACAACCTGAGGTTTGCTGATGACACAACCTTCCTTGATGAAAGTGAAGAGGACTTGAAGCACTTACTGATGAAGATCAAAGATCATAGCCTTCAGTATGGATTACACCTTAACATAAAGAAAGCAAAAATCCTCACAACTGGACCAATAAGCAACATCATGATAAACGGAGAAAAGATTGAAGTTGTAAAGGATTTCATTTTACTTGGATCTACAGTCAACACCCATGGAAGCAGCGTCAAGAAATCAAATGACGCATTGCATTGTGCAAGTCTGCTGCAAAAGACCTCTTTAAAGTTTTAAAAAGCAAAGATCACTTTAAGGATCACTTTAAGGTGCACCTGACCCAAGCCATGTGTTTTCAGTGCCTCACATGTGAAAGCTGGACAGTGAATAGGGAAGGCTGAAGAAGAATTGAGGCCTTTGAATTGTGGTGTTGGCAAAGAATGTTGACTATCCCATGGACTGCCAGAAGAACAAACAAATCTGTCTTGGAAGAAGTACAGCCAGAATGCTCCTTTGAAGCGACTTTGTCTCACATACTTGGGACATGATACAAGAAGGGACCAGTCCCTGGAGAAGGACATCATGCTTGGTAAAGTAGAGGGTCAGCGCAAAGATGAAGACCCTCGACGATGTGGATTGACACAGTGGTTGCAACACTGGGCTCAAACATAGCAGTGATTGTGAGGATAGGACAGGACCGGGCAGTATTTCACTCTGTTGTACATAGGGTTGCTGTAAGAAAGAACTGAGTCACTGGCACCTAATAACAGCAACATAGCTCTGTCAACAGAGTTAAACAGAAGACAGACTTATTACAGTGGCTTCTCGATTTCTTGAAAAGACTTTCTGACACTAATACATTGTTGAAGAGCGAAATGATTTGACTGTGATGTAACAGCTCTCCTTCCATAGCCCATTCTGAGTTTTATGGAAACCCCTGCTATTAGACAACTATGTCTGCTTAGTATGACACTAGGAAGGAGTCCCTATGTGGCACAAACGGTTAAACGCTCAACTACTAGCCTAAAGGTTGGCGATTCGAACCTACTTAGTGACAACCTGGGAGGACAGTCCTGGAGATCTGCTTCCAAAAAGTCACAGCCTTGAAAACCCTATGGAGCAGTTGTACTCTGCACACGTGGGGTCGCCATGAGTCAGAATCTACTCAGCGACAACTAACAACAACGACATTAGGCAACAAATATAAGTTATTTTTGATGAGTTTTTTTTTTTTAAATTCTGAATAATTTTTCTTAGAATTTAAAATATAGGATTTTTGTTGTTTGTATCATTCTCGTTTGTTTTTATTCATTCAATAAGCAATTACTTAAAAAATGGATTCTTAGTTTAAACAAGTTCAAATCTGGTTATTGGTAACAGTTTCTGAATTTGGATAGAAGATATGTTTCTATGGTAATAATTATACCATATTTTAGTTATGTTCTTTTTTTTTTTAAAATATAGAAATCGTCTCTTACCCAAGGTATAAACTTCCACATTTGTATTCTTGTAGATAACAGTAAAAAGAAAACTAAAAAACTAAGAATTAAAAGGAGTCACCGGGTGGAGCCAGTAAACACAGATGACACTGCTCCTAAGAATGCAACACCACCTCCTCCACCTCCTCCTGGTGAGTACATTTACAGTGATACTGAATTTGGAAATGCTGGTTTAAACAATGGAGACAAAAAGAAAAGGAAGGAAAGTTGCATAGTTTTTATTCAGTATACTACTTTCCTTGTGAATTTTTGAAAAAGATATGTTCAAAGAATTCTTCACTCTGTCTACTTTGTCCAAAATTTATCAACAGACATATCTATTGCTTTTTTTTTTATCAGAAAAAAAAGTCTTATAAAAGCAAAAATTAAGTAAAAACTAATAAGAAAACTTTACCCAAGCACTTCCTAGGATGTGTTCAGATTCTGTATGAAAGATCAGTACCCAGATTGCTAAAAAAAAAATTAAATTTGATGGATTGGTGAATCTTTCATCATGAAAGCTAACGTTTGAAACCAAGGTGTGTGAATTTTTCCATTATATTTCTAACGTACATACTCACTTTCTAAACTGGTCTGAGGATTAAGTAGAGTAGTGCCTGTAAAGAACTGGGACATTTTAACTGCATAGTACTTATGAGTTCTTTTTTTCAACACGAAGCATAATACCTCACATACTGTTGTTGCTTGGTAAGTGTCTGATGACTGAGTGACTGTAATGCCATTGTCACCCTTCAGTGATGGCTTAAGATAGTAAAATTTTCCTTTGAGAATTTTTCAAGACTTATTTATAGTATTCAATCTGATAATAAAACATTTCTTTTAGTCTTTGCTAGGGGTTAGAACAGTAACCTAACTTAAGGGTTGTTATATTTTTAGTTAAATGTGAATAAAAATTTAAAGCAGATGTTAGCAGCCTATACAAAGACATTTCAAATGAGCTTATGGCTGTTCAGAACTGTGTCATTCAGTATATCTGAATTAACATCAAATGCTGTATGTACTTCCTGTCAAGGGAGGGATCCTTTCAACAGACATAAAGACACATTGTTTAACATGTTTTAAATGTTTTGTTTTTTCTAGTTGGCTGGGGCACCCCCAAAGTCACTAGACTTCCAAAACTTGAGCCTCCTGGTGAAACACGTCATAATGGTAATGCAGAAGCATTAGTTTTCAGATATCATCTGTACATCTTTACATCCACTTTTCTTTACCTCATAATTTTAACTTGTGTTTTATTTTTGGAAACCTTTCCAATTCACAAATCCTTTTTCATTACTTAATTTTTTTTCATTTTATTTACTTTTTTATTCTTAAGTGCATGTTGTGTCCATACAATTTGATTTGATGTTTATCTTAAAATACAGAAGTAAAAATAATCATAGCTTATGTTTATTAAACATTTATGCAGATAATTATGAAAAGGGAGAAGGTTTTCAGCAGTTTAAATTAAATATGAGGCATTACAATTATAGTGTTGAAAAACTGCAGTGTCCTACATATTCTCAATAGACTCAATGATAATACCACATAATTATTATTTTCTCTGCTCCTGGTAAGATACTCAGGTACCAAAACCAAACCAAACCAAACCTATTGTGTCAAGTTAATTCCGACACATAATATACTCAGATGTTAAGTATTAAAATGAAGCAAAAATCAATAAAATTTGTAGAATCAGAGATCAAAGCAGTAAACCAAATAAAGTTCAGCTAAATAGAATAGATAGTGATAGAAAGTTACTAAAGACTTAATTGACTCAAGCAAACAATTTTCTTTAAATGAAAATAACATTAGCTGTAGTCCAGCCAGTATATATAATTATATGTAAATGTAGCTCAATAAACTTATTCATCGAGAAAGTCCGGTTCCTTTTTTGATGGCTCTGTGTTTACTTAATCTAGAGCTTGTTTCCTAAGGAGATCCAGTTATTAGATTAAAAAGTCTGAAATTTAATCTTTAGATTATTTGACGTTATATCAAACTGTACAAAATATTTTTTTATTCTAGAAGTGCATAATATAAATGTGATATTTGCTTTGTTTTTCAGAATACTGTAAGTCAGTGATGAAATATATCCTCCTAATCATTAATGAAAATGAAGGATTTCTTTTTTTTTTTTCATTTCTAAAGATAGATAAGTTTGTCCTTAGACTATAAGAATTTCCGAAATGGTTATTTCCAGTGAAATCACATATTTCTGTTTTGTTTACTATCTTTCCATCATGATGTTTTTATTGACTATAATAGAGAATAGTTCTTGTCTTATACCACCCTGAGTACACTTGTATGTGTTAGAATACATTTTTAGTTTAAATATTTACCATGTTGTAAAAAATTAAGTCATGTTAATATGTGTGTATGTGTATACCACAGGTATTATTTCTTTCTCTTACTGAATTCAGCATTCAACAAGCAACTATTTTGTCTTAGGCAGCAGCTAAAACATTGGTAATATCAAGATGAATAAGGCATGCATTCTGCCTTCGTGGAGATACTAGTCTAACAGAGAAGACGCTAATTCAGCCAACTACAGTATACATGACAATTCAAAGTATACAGTAATAGGTTCTGTGGTGTAGAGTTGGAGTACTGTGTACAAACCACATGGGGGATCAGAGAAAGGGTCAGTAGAACTGGGTCTTGGAAGAATGAGAATAGGCAGTAGGTGGAAGAAACAGACTGTTCAAAGGTAGAGAGAGGAAAGACATTTCTTATTTGGAGAATAACATGAATTTATTCATGACTAGACCTTAGGTTCATATGGGAAGAGAGGGTAAGAAAGAGGAACTTTAAAGTTATAAGAGAGCATTGAAACTGGAATTGTGCCTTAGGGCCAGATTGTGAAGGGCCTGGCGTATATGTTAAGATGTCTGGACTTGCTATAATTTTTTAAGACATACTCTACATTTTTAGGAGGGAAGTAGTAGTATTTGATTAGTTACTTAGGAAAATAACTTTGGTCATGATGTAAAGTAGTCGTGATGTAAAGTACAGACTGGATGGTGGCTACCCCTGAGGTAAGTAAGGATCCTGGTTTTGTGGCTGTTGCAGTAGTCACAGTGAGGAGTGAGGAATGGAAATTAGAATGTAGAGTAAAAAATGTATTCAAGAAATATTTTAACAATTATAGTAAATAAAATTTATGAAGCGATGTGTGGGTCGAGGGAGAGAGGAATAGAAGATAATTTGGCTTACAAGGACTGGATTGTTGGTGCTATCTCTAAGACTGAAAATACATGAGGAGGAAGGAAACTTGTTTCGGAGACATATAGTGGTGTCTGTAGGCTTATCTGTTTGGAAATGTGTACAAGTAAGGCAGGTACAAGTAAGAATCTGGAGCTCAGGACTGAAAAAAGGCTCAGGTGGGTGGCTGGGAAGGTGTGTAGGAGTCGAGGAAGTGATAGTTTGCTGTTTTTGAGGGAAAGAATGCAGAATATGAAGAAAAGAACTCATGGTAGCATCCAGGAATGCATTCTAGTTAAGGGGCAAGTGGAAAAAGAGGTTGAAAGTGGGCTGAGAAGATTTTGGGTTATTTTGTTGTTGTTTGCTTTTCTGTGTTTGTTTTTTTAAGTTAGAACTCCTGGGAAATAATTATAATAAATTATTTCCATTTAAGTCCATATCCAGTATTTCATTTAATTTCCATTGTAGAGCAGTAAATTTTATCTTCTCAAGGCAGAGAGGAAAACATCATAAGTACACAAGTTTAAAATATCTTTTTTATTTTTCCCCATAAATTCTAATAATTAAAGTATATTTAACCTGTGTTTCCAAAATGTGCAGTCAATTCTGCTTTCATTAATAGAGAATAAAGCAGGTATGATCAATTATTATTATTTTTTAATACAAAAAGCTTGCATTAGTTTTTACTGTTTTTATGAGATCTTCATCAGAGATACTGATCCTCTTCTCTTCCCTAAATTTATCCATACTTTTTTGCCTTTAAAACAGCAGCATCTTGACAAAAGGTTGATGGTTAGTAGACAACAGATACATGATGAACTAAAGTAGATAATTACAAATTGACTGTAATTGCTTTGGCACTTAAAATTTACTGAAATGAAAAATAATTTGCTGTAGTCAGATTGGAAATTTTTAAGGTAGATTGTTTCTTGTTCTTTGGTTATAGTCATTTTGCCTTGATAGCAGTTTTATTCTGTTTTTCTAATTGTTTTTATTGCCTGCAAAACTTGCTCAATATAATAGGCAAGACGGATGCACTCAGAGAACAGACTTAAGAATCCATATTCACTTTAACACTCTCAGTTCATACTTTATCAACATGTTGTGTATTATATATTTACATTATAAGGAGCCCTGATGGCACAGTGGTTAAAGCGCTCAGCTGCTAACCAAAAAGTTGGCTGTTCCAACCCACCAGCCACTCTTCAGGAAAAAAATCAGACAGTCTGCTTCCGTAAAGATTACAGCCTTGGAAACCCTATGGGGCAGTTCTACTGGGTCCTATAGGGTCACTATGAGTCAGAATCGACTAGACAGTAACAGGTATTATACCTTATGGGAAACAAAGATTCTGTTAGTCCTAATACCAAACTAAAGAATATTTTCAAATCTTAGTATAAAGAAAGATAAGATTTTGTGTGTAGTTTTACTGTTTTTCAATTTTTCATGTTAAAATAGTTTGAAGCCCGTTATTGAAATGTGTGTTGGCAATTTAGTTGGTCATTTCAGTTGGGCACTAAGATTGACTTGTATGCACTACAGTTAAGGCAATGAGAAACCTACTTTGTGTAGAACAATTTAATCTTCTGGCAAATAAATAATACAGAATCTTCTGTAGAAATAAACTGATTCTGTAGCAGGGGACAAAGGACACTTATTGCCAAGTATATTGATTTATCTTTTAGGAGGGTATTTTTAAATTCTAGAAGTAAAAACAACAGAAAAAATTATATTCTTCTGTGGTTTAATTGTGAGTTCTATTATGTAGTAAAATTCTCATTAATTTTGAATTTAAGAAATTAGAAAAATTATACTTCAAATTTATAAAAATAATTATTTGTATTATTTAAAAAAATATAACAGTAATAATAACTGCATATACCATGTACCTGGAATATAGCTAAGCACTTGTGTACATTATTTCATTTTAATTCTCCCAGTAATCTTGTGAGAATGGATGATGCTATCCCTGTTTTGTGCATAAAAACAAAAAAACAAACCCATTGCCATCAAGTCAATTCTGACTCATAGTGACCCTATAGGACAGAATAGAATGGCCCCATAGCGTTTCCAAGGAGCAGCTGGTGAATTTGAACTGCTGGCCTTTTTGTTAGCAGCGAGCTCCTAAAGCTCTTAACCACTGCGCTGCTAGTGCTCCATATTTATTTCAAGTGAACGTAAGCATCTTTGCCTCTAGAGTAAATTTAAGGTAGTACATAGTCCAGAAAGTAATTACCTACTATAAGCTAACATAGGCCATTACATTTATAATCCAATGTATGATAATTAAGGAATAAGAATTTATTATGAAGTACAAAATAAGACTTTTTTGTTTTTAATATTGAATATGCCCCAAATCACCAAACTATATTGAAGCATCTTTGTAAAACATTCCTAATTCCTAATTAATGGAATAATTCATTAATGCTTCTCCCAAAGTATCTAGAGAGTAATAGACATTAGATAAGAACATGGATTGTACAAATGCTGACTTATCAGGGCTTTTGGAACAGGTTCTTTGGATTTTGAATATTTGTTAATTGTTCTAATGTGAATGTGTAATTGGAAAACAAAAATATTTAACATTGGAAAACAAAAGTATTTAACAACAAATATATCCATTTGGTGCAGCTTTTTTATTAAGTTATGTAGAGATTAATTTCTAATCTAGAGTTAGGAATTTAGTAGTAGTGTTTTAAATTTTTTTGTATTTTCTATTCTTCTTTTCCTTTTCTCTCCACTTACCACCTCACCTGCCAAGTCAGAGTGTCATAATTTTTTAAAGGTGTTGATGGGAAAATAATGAATTGTGTCAAAAATCTGAATTTATCGTAACTGTTTTGCATGCTGATTTCCCTTCTTTACGTAGATTTCTATGGGAAGCCACTGCCTCCTCTGGTTGTACGGCAGAAACCTAACAGTGATGACCATGATGTGATCTCATAACCAAGTTAATGTGGATGAGCTCTCTTTATATCAGCATGGCAAAGTGGAAGGCATTCTTCTTTCTCGAAGAAGAAAAACCCTGAGCATTGGTGACTGGCAAGATAACCACAGCGATTTTAGTGGGGAGATTAAGACTACCAGCCACAGACCTAAGTTATCTGATAATTACTCATCCGTGTTCTTCATGGTTAAAAAAGAAAGGAAGTAAAATGACCAGTATGAGGGATAAGCATTTGGACCAAGTTAGCAAGATGTAGTGTTGACTCTGGTTTACGCATCCCCACTCACGAGCATATTCCTGAAGGAAGATCTCTTCAGAAAAAGAGCTGATGGATGCCACATTTTCTTTACTATTTGTTTAATAGCCTCTGTTTCTACATATTAGACCTTTTTTTGTAAGATACATGTGCATGTAAGGGAAGCTCTTGTGAATTTATAACCTAAAATTTTTAACTATTTTTATATTTTTCTAAAACTTGTATTTAAAAGTTTTAGTTACTATGATATTGATTGTGTACTTTTCTATAGATGCTTTTTTTAAAATTGTGTCTGGAAAATAGAATTGATTTACTTGACAGCCGTTGACTATGTGAACAGGATATATTTATGGCTTGTGGTATTGTTCTTGAAGTGTACATCCTAATTTGACCTAATTTTAAAATATTAGCTTTTTTAAATAGTAGATTTTCTGATCTTTATTCTACCAAATTATGTTATTTGAAAGCACTTCCAAAGGATAGAGTTCAATTTTATTTTTGTTGTTGTTAAACGGTTTTCTTGTTTCAATAAATGAAAGAGATTTGAAATACCTTTTTGACCTAAATGTTTTTTAAATGAATAAGAATGTTATATGAAATATTACTAAAAATTGCAGTAAACACCTATTTTAAATTCAGAGATCAAAGTGCTCTTTGTCACCACCTTGTTCTGTTACAAGCTATAGAAACTCTTAGGTCATCCCAATTCTGTCTTATATTTTACAACCAGGAAGTAGCTTGGATACTGAAGCAATAAGAATATAAATACTCAAATATTAATTTTATAAAGAAATAATTCCAAAATAATTTCTTAATTTAAAATTAATAGCATTCTCTTGTACTTAAGAACACATCCATAGAATTCTGTTTGTCCGACATATAGACAAATTTATTTATATATATATATATATATATATATATTTTGAGTAATAGATGCATAAAACTGTCTTTAACTAAAAGCATACATTTTTTGTCAAGCTAAAAATACTATGAAGAGTATGATTTCTATACTACCCTGTAAAAATTGGTCATCTTGGTAACTTGTACTAACAACTGACATATACTGGTATCTGAGAATAGCATTAATAAGTACTTCTAAAGCAGTTTCATATGATTACTTGATAGCATCACATTTTATTCACCATATTAAAACTCATTGAACTTTTATTACTCCGGTCATTTATAACTCTAGTTAGCAATACACGAAGTTTCTTGGAGTTTTGTTGTACATGTGACCTACCTAGCTCGCTGAGTGAGGGAAAAAAGTATTCTACCTCAGATAAAAAAATCCATAACAATCTAAATTTGATAGATGGCTGAAATGTGAGGAAAAGTAACACAACAAGACAGGATACACATTTTGAAATGGATTTTAGAGGAAAAAATTATTTGTATGTCTTTTGATTCCTGTGTAACATTTACATTTATTCACTTTTTTAACTAAACTCATACTTCTGCCATCTTTTTATATTCATCTAGTTTGAGAGTAAGTATAATTTTAAAAAAATTTTTGTTTCCTACCAATGATTATTCTGGTATATAGCAATTACTACAAGTCCATTTAATTAAAAATAAATAACAGTGATTTTGAAATTATATATATGACAAAATAGAATAAATATTTTATATACAGTATCTCATAAAATTAATTTGTATCCTTATTCTAAAAATACTTTAAAAGATGTTTTGTAAATCCTGGTGGATTTTAATAATCAAATGCCTTTTTTGTTATATGCTGCAGGTTTATTCTTAATGATCATGAATTATAACATTTTCACACAATAAAAATAATTTATATCAGTATGCTGTTTCGCTTTTTCATTTAATGGATGTAAATGCTTTTCTTTGGATAATGCAATAAGTAAGAATTTTGGGATCTGATTATTGAAAGACATTTTCAAGTAAGTAGATTAAAATAGTCCATTTTCTGTTATTTTACATAACAGACTTTTTTCCTCTGGGCAACTTTTTATAAATATGTGGGAAAGAAGGTTGTCATTTTGAAGGCAGCCAAAAATAGCATTATATCACCTTAGTCTAGGTGATACAATGTCTGTCTTTTATATGCCCTTAAGTGTAAGACATACACACAAACACACATGCACACACACACACACACACATCTTATACGTAATTGATTTCAAGTACAGAAACAACACTAGAAAGAAGTGTTGTAAAATGCTAACAGTAATTTTTTTGGAGTTATTGGTTTTTCTCAATTTTTCAAACTATTTTTGTAATCTAGTTTTTACAGTGGGAGGAAGCAAATTTACAATTTTATACAATTATTTAAGTGCTGTGTTTTGTGTAGGTTTAAAATTAAATGTTCTGTTAAATGCCAAATGAAAGACTAGAATTTACTTAATGTATAAAACCTTGTGTGAATAGCCTGGAGAAGTACGAGTATAGAATTCGCAGTTATATTTGTAGCTGGTCCTTTGAAGTGTTCTCTTATTATGACAATATGTGTGTGTATGTATGTATGTATGTGTGCATATATACGTATGTATTTGCTACTCAGTTTTACATCCTGTGCTGTTCACATTATTTAATTTCTCCCATCCCACATGTAAAAAATCTAATGCTTCCAAGGGCAACCAGCTTTTCAAAAGTGAAACTGCTTCTACAAATAAAGCCATAGTTCTTAAACTTTATTATCTTTGACTTTAACACCTAAATTTTTCTCTTAAGTGAAGTTTGCTTTGCAACCGAGGTTCTGTTAATACTAGATTATAGCGAGATATACTCCAGCTGATCCAAAGAATAAATTTAGATATTTCAAAACCTACATTAAAGTATGGTATAGGTTATCAAGAGGGCAGTGGTCGTTCAGTAGTAGAATTCTCACATTCCATGTGAAATACCCTGGTTTAATTCCTGGCCAGTGCACCTCAAGTGCAGCCACCACTCATCTGTCATTGGAGGCTCAAGTGTTGCTGTGATACTGAACAGGTTTCAGTGGAGCTTCCAGACTAAAACAGACTAGGAAGAAAGGCCCGGAGATCCAACCCAGAAGTCAGCCGATGAAAATCCTATGAATCACAACAGTCTGATTCTGTTGTACTTAGGGTCACTATGGTTGGGGCCCACTTGATGGCAGCTAACAACAACAACGTAGGTTTGTCAAAATAGTAATAATCATTCAGCTTTGTGGAAACAAAATAAGCCTGTTTTTTGAGGAAAAAATAGGAAATCAGAAATGAATTTAATAAAGGGGATCTGCTTATAATTAAAGGGAAAGTGGAAAGAAAATCATTTGCTTGTTGTCTTAGTTATCTAGTGCTGCTACAAGAGAAATACCACAAGTGGATGGCTTTAACAAAGAAAAGTTTATTTCCTTACAGTAAAGTAGGCTAAAAGTCCAAATTCAGGGTGTCAGCTTCAGGGGAAGACTTTCTCTGTCGGCCTTCTCTTCAATGTTCCCCCAGACTAGGAGCTTCTCCGCGTGGGGACCCCAGGTCCAAAGGACACGCTGTGCTCCTGGCACTGCTTTCTTGGTGGTATGAGGTCCAGCTGTCTCTCTTCTCACTTCTGTCTTTTACATCTCAAGAGATTGCCTCAGGACACAATCCAGTCTTGTACATTTGAGTCCTGCTTTACTAACACAACTGCCACCCATCCTCCCTCATTAACATCATAGAGGCAGATTTACAACATATAGGAAAATCACACAATACCAGGAATCATGGCCCAGCCAAACTGACACATTTTTTTGGGGACACAATCCAATCCATGGCACTTGTTTAGGGCCTGCGTTGTAAATTACTTCTGTGCACTGTGTGAGGAAACAACATATGATCTAGGTAAGTGGATCAATGGTCTTTAAACAGACACATATACAGTAAAACCTGTGAAAGCTGGAACCTGTATAAGGCAGAAACTTGTCAGAGAAGGAAAATATTTCCCACTAATAGTGTTAGAAAAGTGGTGTCTTAAGTCATCTAGTGCTGCTCTAACAGAAATACCACAAGTGGGCGGCTTTAACAAAGAGAAGTTTATTCTCTCACAGTCCAGTAGGCTACAAGACCAAATTCAGGGCATCAGCCCCAAGAGAAGACTTTCTCTGTGGCTCTGGAGGAAGGTTCTTGTGATGCATCAGTCTTCCCTTGGTCTGGGAGCATCTCAGCACAGGAACCTCAGGTCCAAAGGACACACTTTGCTCCCGGCACTGCTGTCTTGGTGGTATGAGGTTCCCATGTCTCTCTGCTAGCTTCTCTCTTTTATATCTCAAAAGAGATTGGCTTAAGACACTATCCAGTCTTGTAAACCTCATCAGTATAACTGCTGCTAATCCATCTTATTACTCATAGTGATTGAATTTACCACACATAAGGAAATCACATCAGATTACAAAATGGTATACAATCATACAATACTGAGAATCATGACCCAGGCAAGTTGACATATTTTTGGGGGACACAATTCAATCCATGACAAGTGGTAAGACTGCACCCTGCCAAAAGTGGAAAACTTGTGAGACATGGAAAAGAAGGCACTCCCATCAAGTTCAGCTCTCACAGGTTTCACTATATGTATACATGTATATATTCTATTATACTGATGTATGTTTTAAATACACTCCTAAAATAAATTTTTAAAAAGATTAGATAAAAATAAATAGCAATAGAAGTTATATTTACTTCCCAATCTCAAAGGTTTGTCTTCTGGAGTTTGTATAAGCCACTGTTGGAGCAGTAGACTAATAAAACAAGAGCCTCAGTTAACTAACTTCTCATCTGAGGTCAAAGTCTAAGATTGCCCATAACGATGAGGCATTCTCTAGCTTTCACAATAGGTTTCTCTATTGTGTTTTTCTGCCATCCATTTTAAGGAAGTAGGGGTTCTCTTGATGTCGGATTGTTTTACTACAATGCCTGTCTTTACCTTTCTGAAACATAAACCTCTATATTTATATGAACATGAAGGGTTGTGAGACACATTTTGCATAAATATGAAAACAACATATAGTACAGGAGATAAGGTGTACTTATTCTGAAACACCTCTTAGATCAACTGATTTCACAATGAAATTGCTTAGGTATGTAAAAATTATTTTCCTTCCCAGAGCTAAATCCTTAACCTTCTTCATTCTCTAACTATAAAAAATAATAATAAAGAAAAAAATTAATGTATTTTTCAGTATGTGTGACACTCAAATTATCTCCCTTCTGCAGAGTCTGTTTCTAACAGTCCAATAAAATGTGAAACTTTGTTTATTCTTCAGTAGCTATTTAGGGTGGGGTGGGGGAATTTTTTAACATTCTCATGATACACAAATATTAATTCTAGATAGAGTATGGAGTTAAATATAAAAGATAAAACTATTAAAAAGAGTGGGGGACAGAAGTGGATCCCTTGTGTGGAAACAAATTTCTTAAAAGCAATAAAATCAATTATCAACAAAAATAATTGATTGCATAAAACTTTACAATAATTTTCCCATAAAAATACAAATGATTATAGGAAAAATTGGGAAAGTGCTTAAAATATGACATGTTTAATCTCTCTAAAAAATAGCACTAAGACGTCTATAGATAAATGGACATAAGCAGGTACTTCACAAAAGAAATATAATAGCTAATAAATTTGAAAACCTATGCAAACTAAGGACAGAATCAGAAATTATAAGACAATCACATGCATAAGCAAAGATGCTTATCAATAGTAAGAGAATAGCTAAGTAAATATACTCCATATTATTAAATACCATGCAACTAATAATGATATGTAAGAAGAATTTTTTTAATAAATGGAACCCCCAAACCCACTGCTGATGAGTCGATTCTGACTCATAGCGACCCTATAGGACAGAGGAGAACTGCCCCATAGGGTCTCCAAGACCGTAATCTTTACAGAAGCAGACTGCCACATCTTTCTCCCACGGAGCGACTGGTGGGGTCTAACCACTGACATTTTGGTTAGCAGCCGAACACTTTAACCACTGTGCCACCAGTCCTCCTGTAATAAATGGAAATGCTCATTAAAAAGGGAAAAGACTACTACTTTATACATACTGTTTCAGTAACCTTAATAAAATGCATTGCATAAGATTAGAGAAATACGCCAAAATGTTAGTGGTGATTATATTTATTTAGTGGTATTATTCCTAATTTTCAGTCAAAACAATATAATAGAATATGACCTTTTTTGCAAGCATGACATAAATTATAAAAGATTACTAACCTAAAGGTTGGCAGTTGGAACCCAGCCAGCAGAGCCAGAGAAAGACCTGGCCATCTGTCATAAAGATTAGAGCCTAGAAAACCCTATGGAGCGGTTGTACTCTGTCACATGGGGTCGCTATGAGCGGGAATCGATTCCAGGGCACTTAAGAACCACCACCACCGGGAAATTGTTTAAATAAATGTATTAAGCTTCAAATCACATTAGTGGTAATAACATTGATCTTTTTAGGTGAGTAGCAGACTTGTACCTTTTGCACACAGCTATACTGTCTGAGCATTAAAAAGATGCTTATTAAATATCAGAGAACATATGAAGCGCGGATTTTCTCCTGGTATAATTTCTGATTGCTACAAGACAGAAACAGTAAAAGAGCAAATAGTGTCTTTTCCGTTATCATGGCTGTAATACCTACCTTCCTGAGAACCAGTAAAAGCGTTCCTTGAAAAAGTGGGTGGAGACTATTGTGGAGAGTTCATTTTGGTCTTCAGACATTTGGTATCAGAACGTCATCATGACAGAGAAAATAATTCACAAGCAGCAGCTAACATTTAAGCGTTTACTGTTTGCCAGTACCAAACGCTTTATATACATTTCAAGCAAATTAATCACTTAACCCTTCCAATTTATATATATATATATACATATATATGTGTGTATATATATATATACACATATATATGCATATATATACATATATAGTATATATATATATATATACACATGTATAGTATATATATGTATATAGATACATATATATATATATATATATATATATATATATATATATATATATATCTCCACATGTGGCACGCCAGGACAGGACAACACGTGTCTAATTTCTTTTTCACCATCTCCTTCATTCTTCTGAGTTCTTAGTATCTGGACTAACAATGGTGTCAACGGATTTGGTAGATAAAATTCAGTAACAACCTTAGCTTGGCTTTTCTAGGAACATTTTAAAATGAGGATCACACAACAAAGCCTAATAATGACAAAGATTTCACCCTTTTATTGAGCCCCACCCACATAGTTGTCAACCACAGTTTAGAAGCAATCTTCTAGGGCCAGGCTGCCCAACCCTCCGCCCGCGGTCCCGGCCACGCCTCCGGGAATGGGCGCTGACCTCTCCAGCGGATACACTCGCCTCCACCAACCACCTGCGGAAGGAACTCGCGTCAGCCTCTCGCGGGATCTAGGCCTCTTTGGTGAGATTTCGGTAACACAGGCAAGACAGTTTCACGCGAGAAGTTGAGCCAGAAAAGGACAGGTTTAGGAATGAATTCCGGCGAATCCCGGAAGTTAGAGTGTACTTTTTGCTTCCAGGACGAGTGTGAGATGTTGGGTGCTGTAGATTCCCTGTCTGTCTGGCAGCTGCTCGCGGGATGATGGTGACCCGGGTGAGGGCTGGGTCCAGGCCGGCGCCTCTGACTGTACCAGAGCCTTCTCTTCGCGGCCGAGGGGGCGCGGGAGGGGCGAGAGATGGGGGAGTCACCCGTGGCCGCCGCTTCGCAATCTCCGGGTTTCTTTGACTCTACAGCACTGAGCCCTAGAATAAGGTTGAGTCCGCTGACGCGTGCTCAGAAGCGTTCCTTCTAATATTCGCCGAATCACCTCCCCCACTGATAACCTCTCTCTACAGTCCAGCACTCAGACTTACCTACTTCCTTCACTTTCACACACATTATAAACTCCATGAGGGCCGGGAGTTCTCCGTCCGTGCGGCATCCCTGTAGCTTAGAACCGTATTTGTTACATAATAGGCCCTCAAAGTTTTCTTGATTGAATACGTAAAGCTGGTTTGCAAGAAGATTTTCGGAGGAAACCAGCATGGCTTTTTTTTTTTCTTTTCAATAAACCTTATTCTGCAATAATTTTAGATGTATAGAAAAGTTACCAAGATAGAACAGAGTAACTGTATGACCTATACTCAGTTCTCCCTAATGTTAACATCTAGAGAGGCTTTTAAAAAGCAGTTTTGTTGTTTTCGACACAGCTTCCTTAACACTACTAGATTCTCCTTTAACTTTTGCTTTACATTTGGGCAATGATCAGAGGGAGAAAACCTCATTTTTCCTAAGTCTATAGAGTATGATAATACAATTTTGTTACTTGACATGTTTTGCTCCCTTTGCAAGAACTATTAAGTATGGAACGGAGTGCTCTTGTCTTTAAAAAAAAAAAAAATGCTTATGTTGATATTCAGTAAATTTGTAATAATAGCAATGTGTCAGCAGCTTTTTCTTATTATAGCTGAAAGCAAACTCAGAGGGGAAGCTTGCAAAACAAATTTGCAAAGTTGTGTTGGATCATTTTGAAACACAGTATTCCAAAGAACTTGGAGATGCTTGGAGTACGACAAGGTTAGTATAATTTCTCTCTTCGTGCTTTGTGACAGATCAAGTAGAGTATAATATACCTTTTATGGGGGAGTGGGGTGTGGTGAGTATAAAGGGATTCTAAGCCTGGCTGCCCTTTCCTATGGAGGCTTTAGGAAGAAAGGAATAAAAAGATATACATTAAATCATAGGAAGGTAGAAAGAGGAGAAGGAGAACTTTGTAGTGATAGTAAGCAAAAATTGTACTGTCCTTGCCTTATGTGATTGCTTTGAACCTTCTTGAAACAATAATGCCCACCAATTTGGCAAAGTTAATTATACTGTAACAGAAAAATCTTTATGAAAGCTTTTGGTGATATTTGACTGGTTTCTGAAATTCAGAAGATAATACAACAAATCTCTTTAATGCCAACACTGCTTTATCTTATTAAAAAAAAAAAAAAAAAAAAAAAAAACCTGCCTTCCAGTTGATTCTGACTCATGGCAACCCTGCATGTTTCAGAGGAGAACTGCGCTCCATAGGGTTTTCAATGGTTGCAATCTTACAGAAGCAGATCACAAGGCTGTTCTTCCACAGTTCTGCTGGGTGGACTCTAACCCCAGACCTTTCAGTTAGTAGCTGAGCACAAGATGTTTGCACCACTCAGGCACCTGTCTTATCTAAAGTCGTACTTTATTTGATAATGATATTTCTTCTGCTTTGTTTATGGCTGATTGTATGCGGAACACATACACTAATTTGTAAATGTATTAGAGGAAAGAAAGAAGGAAACTTTATGCCTAGAAGTAGTAGGTGAAAGAAATTTATATGTTTGGTGAGTTTTGCCATTGGTCAGAGTGTCGCTGTGTGGGTTTATTACATTGATACAGCACCATGCCCTGTGGAATACAAAGAGCAAGACAGTCCCCATGTCCAGTTTGTTGGCAGTCTAGTGTTCCCATGTGTATCCATGTAGGGGTATGGGATATGGTTACAACTAAGTAAACCACTAGTTCAGTAAGGATTATGATAGAAGACACTGGATGGTATAAGGAGTTCCTTCTCTTTATCTAACAAAGAGACAGTGCCAGAAAAAGCCTGAGAAGATGCTAGGTCTCGGTGACTAATAAGAGTTACCTTGGCAAAAGGAACCAGGCATTCTAGGCTGAGGGAAGAGTGCACTGCTCCTAAAGTTACGAGCAAAAGCCCAATACATTTTGCACAGGAGGAAAGGTTAATGTGACTACAGACAGTATGTATAACTCTGTCCAGGCAGTAGTTTCTCAGACGATGGTCTGTCATTCTGTCTTCTCTTGGTACAGCTCAGTAAGCATTTCTCCTTTACAGAGGACTCCTTTCATCATTTTTTTAAGCAGTGATTAAAGACAATAAGGTCTAAGGTTGTTCTGAGATAAGTTTTGGACGAATTAAGCTTCCGTGGGGAACTCCTAAATACTGCAGTAGACAGGGCCCTGGTGGCACAGAGTTCGCCTGCTGACCAAAAAGTTGGCAGTTCAAATCCACCAGCTGCTCCTTGGAGTTAGTTCTGCTCTGTCCTGGAGGGTTGCTATGAGTCGGAATCAACGGTGGTGGGGAAATACTGCAGTATGAAAATATAGTTGTGCTTTTTATTTCAAAACTAGATTTTGAAATGGGTGTCTTCTATTCCAGACTCAATAGTGAAGTAATAAATTCATGAGGTTTTCAGTATTCAAAGGGACTCAGATATAAAATAAGAACTATGATACTTAAGTAACCAAACACCTGTTGCATGCTATTAAGTACCGGGAGGTATTAATTTTGGTGAGCCTCAAAACAAACCTATTAATGAGGTTTGTTTCCTATTTTTTATCTGAGGAAACTGCCCAAGTTCACTCAGCTGATGGGTAGCAGAGTTGGGGCTTATGCCCAGGCTCTGTGGCTCAAGAGCTCCCGCTGCTAATCCCTGTTCTGTACTGCCTCTCATACCTGGGATGTAATTAGGCATAGTTGGATGACTTAAAAAAAAAGATTTCCAGGGTATTTTGTCTGCAGGCTTTGTAGTAATCTAGACGCTCATATCCTGCAATGAGTTATTTTTCTATTTCGTTTTCTCAGACAGATTTATAAATTATTATTTGACCCTAAACAAATTGGGCAGTGAACCTCAAATCCATTTAATTAGCTGCGCCTTCTGCTTCATCTGCCTTTTTGTTGGGCTTTCATGGTAATTTGACTTTTGCATAAACATGCTAAATTTGCCATAGGCAAAATGAAGGCTTTCTTTCTCAGCCTAGAAAGTAGTCCGAGCATGGAAGATGGCATGGGGAAATAAGAACAGAATTAAATATTTTTGTAAGGAGAGGTTCTTTTTTTTTTAAATTGCTTATTTCCAAGACATAATACTGTGCTTGCAGGGTCTATTTACTTCCAGGGAAAGGCAAGTGCATTTTTTTTCTATTTAGAAAGTAATTTACTCAATATTTTTAGTTTCCTGTAGTAGCAGTGGGAAAGATTTAGTATTAATTTTAATTTTATTGTTTTGTGATAACCTTTCTTTCTGAGTCACACTCTGGGCAGCCTTTAAAGTTGGAGTTTCCCTTGTTCAAGTTTTGCTCTATTTCTTGCTTGCATGTCTCCCTTCAGGTGAGCCTATTAATGGCATGGCTTTAAACTACCATCAGTATGCTATCATCTTGAGCTGTGCAGGCCCACTCAAGCTACAGTCCCATATTTCTTAAGTGTTTTCCAGACAACTTTACTTAGCTGTCATATTCGGAAAACTCATTATGTCCCCAAAGCATATTTTTCCCTTCCAAACCTATGTGCTATTTAGATAAAAAACCAAACCCGTTACTGTCAAGTTGATTCTGGCTCATAGCAACCCTATAAGAGACAATAGAACTGCCCTATAGGATTTCCAGGGAGTGGCTGGTGGATTCAGAGTGCCGACCTTTTGGTGAGCATCTGAGCTCTTAACCACTGTGCCACCAGGGCTCCATGTGCTACTTAAGATACTGTGTCTCAGTTGAAGGCATCACCGTCAATCCCATTTCCTCTTCTCTCATCCCCACCTTCACTGAAACAGTATTTCTGTGCTGCTGTCAAAATTCAAATGGTTACTAGCTACTGTTGCTTCTCCCTGAGAAATCTCTTAAACTGGATGTCTGCTTTTCTGTCTCTACTGCTAAACTAGGTCTTCATCATCATCTCTTATATAACGTATTGTAACAACGCCCTTCCGTAGTCTCTCACCTTTAGTATTTGTTTGTTGTAACAGCCACTTTTATGACACTATGTGCCAGGTACTGCTGTAAGCATAAAAACACAATTCTGTCTTAGTTCTGAGATAGTTATTGTTTCCATTTTAATGATTAGAAAGCTGAGACACAAAGAGATTAAGTAGCTTGCCCAAAGATACCCAGCTCACGTTTGGAAGAGCCTTGGGAGTTTAGCTTACCCACTTTGTCAAGCTGCCTGACAGATCCTCCTCAGTGCCTCCGTATGCAGTGTGTCGCTCCTTTCATATCAGCCTCCTTTGTTCTCCCACTGTCTGCATTATTACACATGGACTACACACCTTATCATCACGCTTAACCAGGCTCCTTCTTACCTGTGGGACTGGATATGCCACAGGAATATCCAGGAATGCCTTTCTCTTTCCCCTGTATGATAAGAGTGTGGGTTCAAATCCAACGTCTACATCTTTCTATCATATAACCTAGGTAAGCTGCTTAATATCTGTGTACCTCACTATCCTCACCTGTAAAATGGGGCTAATACTACTTATTTCATAGAATTATTAGGAAGATAAAATGAATTAATATATGCATATTATACGTACATGTACACACACCTGCATATGAAGTGCTTGGAGTATTATTTGACATATAGTAAACCAAAAACCAAACCAGTTGCCCCAAATCAATTGTTTCATGGCAACCCCATGCATTGCAGAGTAGAACTGCAGTCCACAGGTTTTTCAATGGCTGTGATCTTTCAGAAGTAGAACACCAGGATTTTTCTTCCAAGGTACTTCTAGGTGGATTCAGACCACCAACCTTTCGATTAATAGCCAAGCGCTTGACTGTTTTGACACCCAGGGACTCCACCGTAAGCCCTCACATGTTAACGTTATTATTATTACTATTAATTAGCCATTCTTCTTCATCAAGCCATCCCATATGCTCCTGGCAAAATCGGTTGCTCTGCTCTGTGTGTTTTCCACTACAGTTTGTTGGTACTGCTGTTATAATTCTTTCAAGATTATATTGCCACAATTCGTCTTCCCTGACAAGGGAGGATCTTGAGGAACCAAGACCTTAAGACTTGGGCAAGTCACCCACTTATTCATAATTCAGTCAGTGTTTTGGGAGTGCTGTTACATACCAAGCTTTGTGTTAAACACTGGGTATTCAGAGATGGATGCTATACATCCTGCCCTTGACTTTAAAGGGAGGACTAACAAACACTATTGGAAGACTTTATGAACTTTGGAAATTTTATGTGCAGTATGTGGAAAGCAAAAAACACCCAGGGAAATTCTCCTCATTAACCCAGAGCACACATATTGTGGAAAAAAAAAAATTAACCAGATAATATTACCAGAATCTGTGAAGGTGGGTGGACTGGGGTGGCTGGGGAAAAGATAAATGAATTAGCATCTAGATTTCTATTTTGGTCCAACTTTAATCTACGGCAAATCCCTGTGGAGTAAAACGTTCGCCCCACTTAAAGAGGCTAATAAACTTGCCAGGTGTTTGACCGTTAATGGCAAAGTCAGCCCTGTGACTTGAGTGGCCATGCCATTTCCTCTTCTGTGCTGCTATGGAGGGTCTAGAATTGTGTGCACAGCCCTCATGATATGAAAGATTCCGTAAGTTGAGTATTTTCAGCCTTTGTGTCTCCACAAGAAACACAAATTGTCACTTGGTACTTCCTCTCTAAGGTTCTGTGAATGACATGTATGGGCATCGATCACCCTTCTAGAAGAGACAAGGAGGAAACAATTCTAAGAAAGAGTAGGAGCCTCTCAGCTCACCATTAGAATCTCTGGAGACTAAAATGGCTCAAAAACATAACTTGGGTGCACATTTCATGAAATGATTTATTGTTCAGACTTTTAAAATGACTGAATGAGCACCCTCTAGTGGGCCATAATGAGCACTGAAACGGGATTTTTATTTTTCTAACCATGAAAATTTAAATTGGGTCGTAATGTACAGGATTATACCAATTATGCTTTGCAATTTCTAGATAAAATTATTCTTTATCCTCATCGTTAGGAAAATAGAATGGGTAATAGAATAGTAAAACAAGAAGAATGCAATCACAGAAAAATTAAATGAAAATCATAACTATCAAGTAACACAAAAAAGTCCAAATAGAGTGAAACCTGTGAGAGCCAGAACTCGACACGACTGTCTTGTTTTTCCAGATCTTGCAAGTTTTCTGCCTTTGACAGGGTGCTGTTTTACCACTTTCCTATTGCCCATTTTAGTGGAAAATACTTGAATTTTCCTTCTCTGACAGATTTCTGCCTTCCTGACACAGGTTCTGGCTTTCACAGGTTTTACTGTAATACAGTATACATTTTTTTCAAGATTTTTACTTCTGTTTTTTTTGATATATTTTTATGTTTTTTACTATTTTGTTAAAATAGTAATTAGTCCAGAGACCCTTGCATCCAACCCTGATTCTGTTAATTTATTTGGAAAATATTTATTGAGGGCTTATGCCCTGGCATTCAGCCAGGGAGACAAAATTAACTTATGGTCTGTGTATATAGACCATTTGGGGAAGTGAGTAGTTAAGTAGGTAGTATGACGTGCTGTGATCAGTGTAGCTTCATCAACTTTTTATCAAAGTTTAAGTCATTCCTCTGTACCACTTACTCAGTTTTACTTAATATATGTCTTTTAATCAGCTTTGGTTTCTTAAAAATATGTCAGTGTAGCTAATTTTACATCAGTAAGTGGATATACCTAGCATACATTTGGTGCACAGTATATAGAGTGAATGATGTTGGCAAGAAGATAGTACTGGCTTAGTATGTTGTGGGTAGAAGGCAGCAACAGTGCAGCCCAATTCAGGAGGACTTTCCAAGGGACAGATACTCGGGCCCAGGCAGTTTTACAGCAGTCCATTTCCAGATCCTCAGCTTCCGTGTTTGCCCTTCTGGAAAGTTTTTCTACTCCTGTACCTGCCTACAGTGGTATTCATTCACTTTTCCGTGCCTGCTCTTCTACAATTGAGTTTTTCCCACTTTACAAAGACATGCTTTCACCATCCTGCCTCTTCTACACTGCTAATTTGTTCAGGGTGTGAAATTTCCATGAACCAAACAGGAACAATTGGAATGTCAGTGTAAGGTTTTACAGAGTTAATGACAAATGACTAACAAATCCATTAACAAGCCAAGTGGTTTGCAAATTTTGCTTTTAATGAAAGTAAAAAAGTCCCCATTGAGTTGTCAGCTAACATCTTACTTAAAATATTTTTGACGATAGGTCGCTAAGTGATTTGGGAATTGTTATGGATTGAATTGTGTTTCCTGGAAGTTATGTTGAAGTCTTAAGCCCTGTACTTGTGATGGACCTATTTCTTCAGCTGGTCTATATGAACCATAACTTAATTTTGGAAATAGAGATTTTCTTTTGTTATGTTAATGAGATCATACTGGAGTAGGTTGGGTCCTAAATCTAGTCCTTTCTGAGCAATGTCTTATAAAAAGTGCAGAATAGATACATAGACACACAGCCAGAGACACCATGTGACAATGGAGGCAGATGCATCTGTAAGCAACAAAGGAACACCAAAGATTGCTGTCACTCACCAGAAACTAGAAGAGAGGCTCAGAGAAGGAATTTACAAAGCCAAGACACTGATTTGGACTTTCAGCCACCAGAACTGTGAGAAATTCTGTTCTTCAAAGCCACACCTTTTGTGGTATTTTGGTTTAGCAGTCCTAGAAAACTAAGACAGGGACATAGCTCATTATTCAAAGAAGTGGGAGACATCGCAATAACAATATATTTAATTCTCATTTATTTAAGTGAACATTTTTCTCAGCCTTATATCCATAAAAATACTAAATAGGAATAAAATTAATATTGAACTCTGACTCATTCTAGCAAGAAGTAATATTCATCCATGGATATATGGAAACAAGCTCATTTTAATAAATGTTGCACTTCCTGTTAATTTATACTTACTATGTTTACTACTCATAATATTCCATCAATTCCTGGAGCCTTGTTTTTTGCCAGTGCCTTCACTCATCTATGCCAAGAAATCTGGAAGACAGCTACCTGGCCAACCAACTGGGAGAGATCCATATTTATGCCTGTTCCCAAGAAAGATGATCCAACCAAATGTGGAAATTATTGAATAATATCATTAATATCACACACAAATAAAATTTGCAGCAGTATGTCAACAGGAAAATGCCAGAAATTCAGGCCAGATTCAGAAGAGGACGTGGAACCAGAGACATCATTGCTGATGTCAGGGGGATCCTGGCTGAAAGCAGAGAATATCAGAAAGATGTTTACCTATGTTTTATTGACTACGCAAAGGCATTCGATTGTGTGGGTCATAACAAGTTATGGATAACATTACGAAGAATGGGAATTCCAGAACACTTAATTGTGCTCATAAGGAACCTGTACATAGATTAAGAGGCAGTTGTTGGAACAGAACAAGGGGATACTGCGTGGTTTAAAGTCAGGAAAGGTGTGCGTCAGTGTTGCATCCTTTCACCATAGCTATTCAATCTGTATGCTGAGCAAATAATCCTAGAAGCTGTACTATATGAAGAAGAATGGGGCATCAGAATTGGAGGAAGACTCATTAACAACCTGCATTATGCAGATGACACAACCTTGCTTGCTGAAAGTGAAGAGGAATTGAAGCACTTACTGACGAAGATCAAAAACCACAGCCTTCAGTATGGATTACACCTCAACATAAGGAAAACAGAAATCCTCACAACTGGACCAATAAGCAACATCATCATAAACGGAGAAAATGTTGAAGTTGTCAAAGATTTCATATTACTTGGATCCACAATCAACATCCATGGAAGCAGCAGTCAAGAAATCAAAAGATGCATTACACTGGGCAAATCTGCTGGACAAGACCTCTTTAAAGTGTTGAAAAGCAAAGATGTCACCTTGAAGACTAAGGTGCGCCTGACCCAAGCCATGGTATTTTCAGTGGCATCGTATGCATGCGGAAGCTGGACAATGAATAAGGAAGACCGAAAAAGAATTGACACCTTTGAATTGTGGTGTTGGTGAAGAATATTGAATATACCACAGACTGCCAAAAGAACGAACAAATATGTCTTGGAAGAAGTACAACCAGAATGCTGCTTAGAAGCAAGGATGGTGAGGCTATGTCTTACATACTTTGGACATGTTGTCAGGAAGGATCAGTCCCTGGAGAAGGACATCATGCTTAATAAAGTACAGGGTCAGCGAAAAAAAGGGAGACCCTCATGAGGTGGATTGTCAGTGGCTGCAACAGTGGGGTCAAGCATAACAACGATTATGAGCGTGGCGGAGGACTAGGCAGTGTTTCGTTCTGTGGTACATAGGGTCGCTATGAGTTGCAACCGACTCAATGGCACCTAACAACAACAGTCATACTAAGTTGTTTTAATCAGTTTTGTCCCAGTAATTTTACTGACAACTCAATCCAAAAGTTACCATTTTAACACTTAGAGATTTAAGATTACAGGGAAGACAAATTTAGCATGTACATGTGTGTGTGTGGTGGGGGGGTGGGCAGAGAAGTATGAAATAAAATGATTTAAAAAAAACAAACAAACCCCATTGCCAATGAGTAGATTCTGACTCATAGCGACCCTATAGGACACAGTAGAACTGCTCTGTAGGCTTTCCAGGGAGCAGCTAGTGGATTCAAACTGCTGACCTTTTGGTTAGCAGCCAATCAGTCTCTTAACCACTGTGCCACCAGGGCTCCATGAAATATAATAGGGTAGTAAAAAAGGTTTCAAGCATAAATATTGTGGTAAAATTATATGGGGAAATGAAAAGTAAGTAAAAAAGAAACAAAATGTAAAATTTCTTCCTATTAAAGAAGAGCCAGTCCACAAATTTTAAATGGACAGTGATGGGTATCATAATCACTCTGATATTTAGATTCCATTAATACATTTTAAAAAGTGTTGTAACATTTTTAAATGTCAGTTTTTGCAATATGCTGGAATTTACATATGGTGAAGATTTTTGTGTCAATTTAAAATGTGCCAGAGGGTACTTAGGTCTTTCAAAGTAATACTAGTGAATGAACTAGCAGAACATTTGCATGTCACTGAACTTGTGGACTTAAAAAAAGCAAAACCAGATCTGTTGCCGTTGAGTCGATTCCAACCTACAGTGACCCTGTAGGACAGAGTAGAACCACCCCATAGGGTTTCCAAGGAGCAGCTGGTGGATTTGAACTGCCGACCTTTTAGTTAGCAGCTGAACACTTAACCAGTGCGCCACCAGGGCTTGGAGACTGCTGAATGGATCAGCTTCAGTCTCCTTCTCGTGAATCTTGGGAGGAGGCAAAGTCAGGATTCTGGCCACTGTGTTCTGGAGTCTTCTATGCACTGTTGCTCTACCTCCTGCTGGGCTACTTGCCTGTCCATTGAAGCCCTAGGCTGGAGTAGCTATTTTACTTCTAGCCCCAGGGCAGCAGCCACCCAGTGCAGGCACAGAAGGGCCTGTGCATGTGTGGCAGCTGCAGGTGGGGTGGGGGGTGGGGGTGATGAGACCCACCTTGTCAGCCACCTTCACTTTGATTTGGCAGAGATTCAAAGGCAGGCAGGAGAATGGGAAAGTTTTATAGTGGACAAAAGGGAAGGCTTCAGGTATGCCCTGATTGGATACTGTTGGGAAGTGGAGGTGAGCTAAGTAAAAGCTGGGCATTATAAGCGGTTGGTTTAACCCTTTGCTGTCAAATTGATTCTGACTCATAGCGACCCTCAAGGAGCATATTTGGCTTTTCTCTGGTTGGTTCAGAAACTGTGGTGGCGTTGTAGTTAAGAGCTATGGCTGCTAACAAAAAGGTTGGCAGTTTGAATCTACCAGGCGCTCCTTGGAAACCCTATGGGGTGAATCTGCTCTGCCCTGTAGGATTGCTATGAGTTGGAATTGACTCAGCAGCAATGGGTTTTTTTGTTTGTTTGTTTGTTTGTTTTTTGGTCTGGTTGCTTCTAAGTTGGAAGCAGGGAGAAAAACTAAGGAGGCTGTTAGTTATTAATCAAGCCCTGCCCATTTTGATCCCATTGTTAGAGGAATTATTTTGCTTCCTGGACTGGTAGCTGCAGATAGTGGTTTGACTTTTTAGGCTGGATGCTGCAGATAGTAGGTGGTAGTTCTCTTTTTATATTATGATCTGGCCAATGTGTTTGCATGTGAGAGGGAATGAACAAATTGACATTTGTTCATTTCCTCTCACATGCAAACACATTGTAAACATCCAATCAATAGCTTTTATTATTACTAATATTATCTGGGTGAGGTGGAGGGGTGGATTGGATGGTAGATGGAAAAGCTTCCCTGGGAAGATAAACCCTAACGAGAGTCAACCAGGCTATGGTGGGAGGGAGAGGAAAGATGATTTTAGGCAGAGGGAACAGTTTATGCTGAGACTGGTGAGAGCTAAAGAAAACTTGTTCTAGAAAATTCAAATACCAGTAATTCAGTAGGGCTGGGTTTGTGTTATGAGAGATCAGACCTTTAGTTTTCTTACCAAGGTCTTATTTTGCCTAGTTGTTAAAGGAGATCTAATAATTTCTGAAGATTCCTACCTCCCATCTGCCTGACGTATGTATTTCTAAAGCCGATGGAGCGCTTCCTTCTAAGGTCTTTTAGGCGCCTTCTGTCACTTATAAATTCAAAAATTTTGTCATATTATGCTTGGCCCATTATGACTTTCTGTCACCAGCCATACCAAACTACTTTTAATTCCCTAAATGCACTGCCCTTCCTCATACCTATGCCTGTACCTACACCCCGGAACACCTTCCTCACTTGTTCCTGTGGAATTCCTATTCATCTTTTGAGATTTACCTTATTGGATGAATATACAAGTATCAGTAGTGTTTTTAACTAACAATAATCTTTTTTAAACAATAAGCTTAAGAGGAAATCTGCTGAATCAGTAACCTTTACTAAGGGACCTGAAAGAAAATGTGAATAAATGGAGAAATGTGGCCATTGTTGCAAAGACTTAATGCAATGTTGTGTGCCATCGAGTCGATTTTGACTCATAGCTACTCTATAGGACAGAGTAGAAATGCCCCATAGGGTTTTCTAGGCTGTAATCTTTACAGGAACAAGTTGCCAGGTCTTTTCTCTCGCAGAGCCGCTGGTAGGTTCTAACCACCAACCTTTTGGTTAGCAACCAAGGGCTTAACCATTGCACCACCAGTGTTCCTCTTAATATAATAAAGATGTTTTTCCCCAAATTTAATGCATTTAATATTATCATAGTCAAGATGGCTGTATCTGTATCTGTCTATAAACACATATTTTGTCAATATTTTTAACTGACCAATTGATTTAAAAATTCATCCAAAAGAATACTCGTTCAGGAACATCTTGGGAAATTCTGAAAAGGGAAAATAACGTATAGAGATTTGCCCTGTAGGGTATTAACCAATTGAAAGTGTCCTGTCCTTGTTGGTCAAAGGGTGAGCATGTGATGCAGCCAAGCCCCTTCAGTCTATATAAATTAAATTATGTTCTGACTATTTCCCTGTTACTGCTTGACTCCAAACTCTGGGTAGATTTTCATCCAGCTTTGAGGGTAAGATTAGGATGGAACGGCCTAAGATTTACAATAGTAGCATTCACAGATTTCACTCTGGGGACCATTTTTTTTAAAGCGTTGGTTCCCCAGGTGTGGTCCTGGGGATCAGCAGCATCAGTATTACCTGGGAACTTGTTAGAAATGCAAATCCTCTGGTCGCACCTCAGACCTGCAGAATCAGAAATTCTAGTGGTGGGCCTCAGCAAACTTTTTTATAGACCGTTGGGGTGGTACAATTAAGTGCTTGACTACTAGCTGAAAGATTGGTGGTTCGAGCCCACCTAGAGGCAGATTGAAAGACAGTCCAGGTGATCCTCTTCTGAAAGGTCATAGCCTTGAAAACCCTATGGAGTGCAATTCTACTCTGTAACACTTGGGGTCGCTGTAAGTCGGGGTCTACTTCACCGCAACTTTTTTTTTTTTTGATGTGTGCTAAAGTTGGTGAACCACTCTCTAAAAGACACTGTCATCCTTCAGAATAGCTGAAACAGATATGCCAGGCCCCATTAACACACCATTCATGATAAGAGGCACTGAAAGGAGAAATCGGTTTTACATATTTTCCCCAAATTGTAATTCACACCGCTACACTTCAAGTCACAGGTGTTACATTTCAATCCAGCCATTCCTTACATAGGCAACTCCAGGGTGAGTAACAGCTGGAATTGATTTAATTGACCATGGTTAATGAGGCTCCCAAATAATTCAGCTGGAAAGGTCAGCTAATAAATAAATGCAATATTTCCGGCTGTATTATCTGTCAGTTATGACTGTCAAAAGATCTAACTGTTGGACTGAATACAAAGTTGGGAAGGTAAATCTGCTGGGTGGATGCATCTACCATCAATCCATCAGTGATTTTTAAATCATCCTTGGTTTTGTATCATCTGAGCCACTGCTTTCCTCATTAACTGTTAACTGTGGGGCTCCCCGTAATTAGGTTTCCATACCTTTTTCGTCTTCATCAGAGGAAAACTTTAATGCAAATTCATTTAAACATCCTTTAATGATAGTGCTTTCCTCCCAATATTAATAGTCTCTGGTTTTAAGTTTTGTTTCTTAGAAAAACACTTTCTTGTGCAAAGAGTAATAAACTGAAATCTATTTTGACAGATTTAGAGTGATGTAAAGGCAGACCGTGTTTTTTTTGACAAAATACTCTGCAGGGTTGGGACTAGGGTAGGGTGAATGAGGCATTCTCCCCATCCCCTGCCCAATGCAAAATTTGAGGGAATCCCAAAAAATGCGGTAATGAAAAGAAATAATATTTTAATGCAATATTTAAAAAATAAAATTGAATACAAAATATCCACAATGGACAAAATATCAAATGTTTAAAGAGAGGTCCATGAACACTGCCAGGAAGGTTGAGCCATATTGGAGCTGAGACAAAAGGGAAGGTCAGTAATACTGACCCTCTCTCTGAAAATCCCATGTAAGAAAAGTATAAAACTAGGACCACATTCACTCAATACCCATTGCCTTCTAGTCGATTCCGACTCATAGCAACCCTATAGGACAGAGTAGAACTGCCCCACAGGGTTTCAGAGGCTGTAATCTGTTTGGAAGCAGACTGCCCCATCTTTCTCCTGCAGAGGGGCTAGTGGGTTCAAACCACCAACCTTTTGGTTAGCAGCTGAGCACTTAACCAGTGTGCCACCAGTGCTTCTTATTCACTCAATTATTAACACGAAATTGTATTCTGTGTATAATATTAATATTTGTTTCTTTTTTTTTTGGTCTATTTCTAGGAATATACTGACATCCCCATCATGCTGGCAATATGCTGTCCTGTTCAACCGATTCAATTATCCTTTTGAACTGGAAAAGGATTTACATTTGAAGGGCTATCACACACTCTTTCAAGGATCTTTACCCTATTGTCCTGAATCAATGAAGTGTTACCTTAGCAGAACTCCAGATCGAATGCCTTCTGAAAGACACCAAATGGGAAACCTGAAAAAATACTATCTCCTAAATGCTGCCTCTCTTCTCCCAGTTCTGGCTCTGGAATTAAGAGATGGGGAGAAGGTGCTGGATCTGTGTGCTGCTCCTGGAGGCAAGTCGGTAGCTCTGCTGCAGTGTGCTTACCCAGGTAGTATGGTGGTGCTGGTGATGGTGGGGTTTTCTCCAGTGATTGACAACTGTTAAACATCCATTTGTTTCCAAATACTTTTAAAGTATATGGGGAGGAATTTAAGATTGGATCTGTAAATAGGCAGCTCCTGTCTGGAGGTGAGATGAGAAGGCAGAGAGAGTGATCAGGAGCTGGTTGAATAGACACGGGATATCAGCAGTGGAAAGGAGGATTGTGCTGTCTCAGTATAGGGAGAGCAGTTAGGGTCACATAAAAATGTATGTATAAACTTTTGTATGAGAGACTAACTTGAATTGTAAACTTTCACTTAAAGTACAACAATTAAAAAAAAAAAGATTGAATCTGTAGGCCTTGAAAGCCTAAAAACTACAGTGTGAGGAAAAGTAGAAATTTTACTGAGGGAATCAGTGTAAATAAGATCTTTTTCAGCTACTTAATCCTAGCAGGTAATTGGAAACAATACTGCAACATTTTGTAAATATCACACTGCCAGACAATAGATGTCCTGGTAAGCATGCCAATGACAAAAACAAAAACAAAAAACTGTTGCCCTTGAGTTGATCCCTACTCATGGTGACCCCACGTGTTGTGGAGTAGAACTACACTTCGTAGTGTTTTCATGGCTGTGATCTTTTGAAAGTTGATCACCATGCCTTTCTTCTGAGGCACCTCTGGGTGGATTCACACCACCAACCTTTACATGAGTAGTTTGCACCAGCCAAGGACTTCTTTTACACTTGAGAATCTTGTATTGATCTCCTTGCCTCACTTCTCTGTAGCAAAACAAAATATTAAGATAATTTTTAGTATCATTTGACTGTAAGGTTCTAAGGCAGTTACGGCCAATAGAAAGATACTGTGAAGTACATATATCATTTAAAATTTTGGGGCAGTTACATTAAAAAGGTAGAAATAGGTGAAATTAATTTTAGTAAGGCATTTAACCCAGTGCTGTTTTTGTTAGTTGCCATTGAGTTGATTGCAACTCATGGTGACCCCATGTGTACAGAGTAGAACTACTCCATTGGGTTTTCAAGGCTGTGACCTTCTGGAAGCGGATCTCAAGGCCTGTCTTCTGAGGCGCCTCTGTTGTTGTAGGTAGGTCACGTCAAATCAGTTCCGACTCACAGTGACCCTATATACAACAGAACGAAACATTGCCCGCTCCTGTACCATCCTCAGAATCATTATGCTTGAGTGCATTGTTAAAGCCACTGTGTCAGTCCATCTCATTGAGAGTCTTCCTCTTTTTCGCTGACCCTCTATTTTAGCAAGCATGACGTCCTTCTCCAGCGACTGGTCCTTCCTGATAACATGTCCAAAGTATGTGAGACGAAGTCTTGCCATCCTTGCTTCTGATGAGTATTCTGGCTGTACTTCTAAGGTTTGTCCCTTCTTCTGGCAGTCCATGGTATATTCAGTATTCTTCGCCAACACCATAGCTCAAAGGCAGCAATTCTTTAGTCTTTCTTATTCATTGTCCAGCTTTCAAATGCATTTGAAGTGATTGAAAACACCATGGCTTGGGTCAGATGCACCTAAGTCCTTAAAGTGACATCTTTGCTTTTTAAAGACTTAAAGAGGTCTTTTGCAGCAGATTTGCCCAGTGCAGTGTGTAGTTTGATTTCTTGACTGCTGCTACCAGGGGTGTTGATCGTGGATCCAAGTAAAATGAAATCCTGTACAACTTCAAACTTTTCTCTGTTCCTCATGATGTTGTTTATTGGTCCAGCTGTGAGAATTTTTGTTTTCTTTAGGTTGAGGTGTAATCCATACTGAAGGCTGTGGTCTTTGGTCTTAATCAGTAACTGCTTCTAGTCTTCTTCACTTTCACCAAGCAAGGTTGTGTCATCTGTGTAATGCAGGCTGTTAATGAGTCTTCCTCCAATCCTGATGTCCCATTCTTTTTCATATAGTCCAGTTTCTCAGATTATTTCCTCAGCATACACATTGAATAAGTATGGTGAAAGGATACAACCCTGATGCACACCTTTCCTGATTTTAAACTACAAGTATCCCCTTGTTCTGTTCCAACAACTGCCTCTTGGTCTATGTATAGGTTCTGCATGAACACAATAAGTGTTCCGGAATTCCTGTTCTTCGCAGTGTTATCCATAATTTGTTATGATCCACGCAGTCGAATGCCTTTGCATAGTCAGTAAGACACAGGTAAACATCTTTCTGGTATTCTCTGCTTTCAGCCAAGATCTGTATCTGCCATCAGCAGTGATATCCCTCTTTCCACGTCCTCTTCTGAATCCGGCTTGAATTTGTGACAGTTCCCTTTTGATGTACTGCTGCAACTGCTTGTGAATGATCTTCAGCAAAATTTTATTTGTGTATGATATTAATGATATAATTTGATAATTTACACATTCAGTTGGATCACCTTTCTTTGGAATGGGCATAATTATTGGTCTCTTCCAGTTGGTTGGCCGGGTAGCTGTCCTCCACATTTCTTGGCATTGATAAGTGAGTGCCTCCAGTGCTGCATCCATTTGTTGAAACATCTCTGTTGGTATTCTGTCAATTCCTGGAGCCTTGTTTTTCACCAATGCCTTCAATGCAGCTTGGACTTCTTCAGTACCATTGGTTCTTTATCGTATGTTACCTCCTGAAATGGTTGAACATCAACCAATTCTTTTTGCCAGTCGTCTGTCAGTTTGTCATACTGTGGTGGCTTGCATGTTGCTATGGTGCTGGAAGCTATGCCACCGGTATTTCAAATGCTAGCAGGGTCACCCAAGGTGGACAGGTTTCAACTGAGCTTTCAACTAAGTCTAGGAAGAAGGACCTGGCAGTCTACTTCTGAAAAAATTAGCCAGTGAAAACCTTATGAATAGCAGTGGAACATTTTTTTACTAGTTAAGCTAAACTATTGTTTGGTTTTAAAAAGACTTCAGAGGATATTTTTGGTTTAAGGTTTAAAGATTACCTCGGGCAATAGTTGCAGGGGTGCATCCAATCTTCATGGCTCCAGGAAGTGTAGGGTCCATGAGAATTTGAAATTCTGTTCTGCATTTTCCCTCTTGATCTGTATTATTGTATGGGATCTTTGATCAAAATGTTCAGTGATGATAGCCAGGTGCCATCCAGTTCTTCTGATCTTACGGCAAAGAAGGCAGTTGTTCATGGAGGTAATTAGCCACACATTCCATATCTTCCTCCTATTCCTGACTCTCCATCTCCCTCTGTTGCTCCAGGCAAGTAGAGACCAGTTGTGTGTTGGATGACTGCTTGCAAGCTTTTAAGACCCCAGGCACTTCGCAATGAACTAGGAGATAGAACAGAAGCACTAGACATGTTATTTGGCCAATTAACTAGGATGTCCCATGAAATCATGACCCTAAACCTCCAAACCAAGAAAAAAAATCCCATGAGGTTTTAGGTTGTACATAAGCAACATCAGCATCTACTCTTTTTTTTTTTGGCGGGGGCGGGGGGTCATTGTTGTAAATATATCTATCACACAACTTTTGCCAATTCAACTTTTTACAGCTGTACAACTTATTGACAGCAATTACGATAATTGGCTGGCAACCATACCCTTAATCAATGCTATGTTCACATCACTGTTAATCCCCCTTTTCCCCCTTCCTCTCGCCCCTGGTAACCACTAATAAAATTTTTTCTCTATACTTTTGCCTTTTCTTGTTTTTTTTTATGTAAGTGAGGTCATACAATATTTGTCCATTTGTGATTGACTTATTTCACTCAGCATAATGTCTCCCAGCTCCATCCATATTGTAGCATGTATTTAGGCTTCGTTTCTCCTACTATCTGAGTAGTATTTCATTTTATGTATACACCACATTTTGTTCATCCATTTGTCTGTTGATGGGCATTTAGGTTATTTCCACCTTCTGGCTGTTGTGAATAGTGCTACAATAAACATTGGTGTACAATTCTCTGTTTGAGTCTCTTCTTTCAGGTCTTTTGGGTATATACATAGGAGTAGAATTGCAGGGTCATATGGTAGTTCTGTCTTTAGTTTTTTGAGAAACCACCACACTATCTTCCACAATGGCTGTACCATTTTGCATTCTCATCAGTAATGAATGGGGTTCCATTTTCCCACACCCTCACCTAAATTTATTATTTGCTGGTGTGTTTTTTTTTTTTGGTCATTTTTTTAAAATCTTAGCCATCCTAATAGGAGTGAAATGGTATTTCATTGTGGTTTTGATTTGCGTCTCTCTGATGGCTAATGATGCTGAGCATCGTTTCATATGTTTGGTGACCATTTGAATGTCTTCTTTGGTGAAATGTCTATTCAAGTTCTTTGCCCGTTTTATGATTGGGTTATGTGTCTTTTTGTTGTTAATTTATGGAAGTTTTGTATATATTTTGGTTGTTAGATTCTTGTTGGATATATGGATTCTGAAGATATTCTCCCAGTTTGTAGCTTATCTTCACTTTTTTGGGTAAAGTTTTTTTTTTTTTTTAATCTTAGCCATCCTAGTAGATGTGAAATGATATATTATTGTGGTTTTAATTTGCGTCCCTTTGATGGCTAATGATGTTTAAGCATCTTTTCGTATGTTTGATGGCCATTTGAATGGCTTCATTGGTGAAATGTCTATTCAGGTCCTTTGCCCATTTTATGATTAGGTTATTTGTCTTTTTGTTATTACTAGATTCATAACTGGATATATGTTTCTGAAGATAATCTCTCAGTCAGTAGCTTGTCTTTTCACTTTTTTGGTAGAGTCATTTGATGAACAAAAGTTTTTAATCTTTGTAAGGTTCCATTTATTTATTTTGTCTTTTGCTGTTTGTACTTTTGTTATTATATTAGATAATCTATTGTTAAAATCTAGACCTGACAGCATTGCACCTCTTTTTCTTCTATGAATTTTATGCTTTTAGTTTGCACATTTAAGTCTTTAATCCGTTTTGAATTTATTTATGTGGTATGTAGCATGGATCCTGTTTCATTTTTCTGCAAGTGGAAATCCAATTTTTCCAGCACCATTTATTGAAGAGACTCTTCTTTCCCTATCGAATGGACTTAGCACCCTTGTCAAAAATCAGTTGACCATAGATGTGTGATTTTATTTCTAGACTCTCAATCTGTTCCATTGGTCTATGTGTCTATTGTTTTACCAGTTCCAGGCTGTTTTGATTACTGTAGCTGTATAGTATGTTTTAAAATCAAGAAGTATGAGTCTTCCTGGTTTGTTCTCTTTCAGCATTGCTTTAGCTATTCTGGCCGTCTTGCCATGCCATATAAATCTGAGGATTTGTTTTTCTATTTCTGTAAAGAAGGCTGTTGGAATTTTGATCAGGATTGCGTTGAATCTGTAGATCAGTTTGGGTAGTATTGACATCTTAACAATATTAATTAAGTCTTCCAATCCCAGAACAGGGAATATCTTTCTATTTACTTAAGTCTTCTTAATCTTTTTCAGCAGTGTTTCATAGTTTTCATAGTACAAGGCCTTCATATCCCTGGTTAGATTTATTCCTAGGTATTTTATTCTCTTACATGCTATTGTAAATGGAATTGTTTCCCTAATTTCCCTTACAGATTTTTCATTGCTAGTATTTTGAAATATTTTGTTTGTTGACTGTGTATCCTGCAACTTTGCTAAATTCCTCTGTGAGTTCTAGAAGTTTTCTTGTAGACCCTTTGACATTTTCTGTATGTAGGATCATATCCAGTAATAGAAATAATTTTACATCTTCGTTTCCTATCTGGATACCTTTTATTTCTTTTTTTTGTCTTATTGCTCTGGCTAGAACTTCTAATGCAATTTTGAATGGAAGTAGTGAGAGTGGGCACATGTGTCTTGTTCCTGATTATAAGGGGAAAGCTCTCAGTCTTTCTTCATTAAGTATAATGTCGGCTGTTGGCTTTTCACATATGCCATGAATCACATTGAGGAATTTCCTTTCTATTCTAATTTTCATTAGGGTTTTCATCAGGAAAGAGTGTTGGATTTTATCAGATGCTTTTTCTGCATCTATAGAGATGATCATGTGGTTCTTTTTCTTTGTTCTATTAATGTGGTGTATTACGTTGATTGATTTTCTAATGTTGAACCATCCCTGCATTCCTGGAATAAATCCTACTTGGTCATTATATATAACTTTTGTAATATGCTGTTGGATTCTGTTTGCTAGAATTTGGTTGAGGATTTTTGCATCTATATTCATAGGAGATATTGGCCTGTAGTTTTCTTTCCTTGTGGTGTCTTTGTCTGGTTTGGGTATCAGGATTATGTTTGCTTCATAGAATGAATTAGGGTGTATTAATTCCTTTCTATCTTTTGGAAGAGTTTAAATAGTGTTGATGTCAGTTCTTCTCTAGATGTTCGGTAGAATTCTCCAGTGAAGCCATCTGGCCCAGGACATTTTTTTTGTTGGGAGGTTTTTGATCACTGATTCAGTTTCTTCACTTATTATAGGTCTGTTGAGACTTACTATTTCCTCTTGAGTCAGTTTGGGTAGGTTGTATGCCTCTAAGAATTTGTCTGTTTCCTGTAGTTTATCCAATGTGCTGCCGAACAGCTGTCCATAATAAAACCAAAAAAAAAAATACCAAACCCATTGCCATCAAGTCAATTCCGATTCATAGCGACCCTATAGGAAAGAGTGGAACTGTCCCACAGGGTTTCTGAGGAGCAGCTGGTGGATTCGAACTGCCGACCTTTTGGGTAGCGGCTGAGCTCATAACCACTGTACCACCAAGACTCTGTTGTTCATAATATTCTGTCATAATTATCTTTATTTCTATCAGATCAGTTGTCATGTCCCCTTTCATTTTTTTATTCTGGTTATTTGCATCTTTTCTTTGCCAGTCTAACTAAAGATTTGTCAATTTTATTGATCCTTTCAAAGAACCAACTTCTGGTTTTATTGATTCTCTCTATTGTTTTTTCTGTTTTTGATTTTATTTATGTTCTGTTTTTTTTTATTCCCTTTCTTCTGGTAGGTTTAGGCATAGTTTGCTATTCGTTTTCTAGTTCCTGGAGTTGTTGAGTTAGGCTGTTGATTTGAAATCTTTTTTTTTTTTTTTCCCCATTTAGACAATTATTGCTGTAAGTTTTCCATCTGAGTATTGCCTTCGCTGCTTCCCATAAGTTTTGGTGTGTTGTGATTTCAGTTTCATTTGACTCTAAGAAATTTGTGATTTCTCTTTTGATATCTTCCTGGACTAGTTGGTAGTTTAATAGTGTGTTGTTTAATTTCCATGTGTTTGTGTTTTTTCCAGGGTTTTTTCTGTTATTGATTTCTAGCTTCACTCCATTGTGGTCAGAGAAAATATTTTGTATGATTTCAGTCTTTTTAAATTTACCAAGACTTGCTTTGTGACCTAACATGTGTTCTGTCCTGGAGAATGACCCATGTGCACTGGAATAGAGTATATATTGTGCTATTTTTGGGTGTTCTGTATATGCCTGTTAAGCCTAGTTGTTTTTTGGTCACTCATGGCCTCTGTTTCCTTGGTTATCTTTTTTCTAGATGTTCTCTCTAATATTGAAAGTGGTGTATTGACGTCTCCAACTATTATTGTAGTACTGTCTGTTTCTCAGTTCAGTTCTATCAGTGTTTGCTTTATATATTTAGGTGCCCTGATGTTGGGTGCATATATATTTATGATTATAAAATCTTCTTGATTAGTTGACCCTTTTTTCACTATATAATGTCCATCTTTATCTCTTCTAACAGATTTTGTCTTGAAGTCTTCTTTGATATTAACATTGCCACCCCAGCTCTCTTTTGGTTATTATTTGCATGGAATATTTTTTTCCATCCTTTCACTTTCAGTCTATCTGTGTCCTTGGGTTTAAGATGTGTTTCTTGTGGACAACATATAGTTGGATTATGTTTTTTAATCCATTCTGCCACTCTTTGCCTTTTGATTGGAGCATTTAGTCCATTTACATTCACTGTAGTTACTGATGAAAAGTGAGTTATTTCTGCCATTTTGTTATTTGTTTTTTGTGCATCTTAAGCCTTCTCTATCTTTGTCCTTTGTCCTTGCTTGATTTTGTGTTTTGTTGGTTTATGGTAATGAGCCTTTTTGGTTCCCTTCTCCTTTTTTCTTGAGTATGTTTTTAATATATTTTCTTAGTGGTTACCATGAATATTATATTTAATAGTTTGTATTTATAACATTCTAGGGTAAGTTGCTACCAACTTAACTTCAGTAACGTACAAGAAATTCTATATCTATACAATTCCTCTCCCTCCCTTTATTTGTTATCACTAATTATCTCTTAATTTCACGTGCCCTGTAATATAATTTTATCCTTGCTTTTTATATGTTTGTCATTAAAAAACATGAAGGACAAAACATTTAGAATTATCAAGCATTAATACCTTATTACTAGTCCTTATAATTGTCCATGCATTTCTCTTTATTATGGATTTTTCTTTTTATGTATAGCTTTGAATTACTTTCTAGTGTCTTTTCCCTTCCACCTATAGAACTCCCATTAGTATTTTTTGTAGGGCCAATCTGGTGGATATGAACTCTCTCAGATTCTTTTTTGTCTGGGCATGTTTTAATTTCACCCTCATTCTTGAAGGATAGTTTTGCTGAGTATAGTATTCTTGGTTGACAGTTTTTTGTTTTTTTCTCTTCTTTCAGTACTTTAAATATATTATTCCTTTGCCTTCTGGCCTCCAATGTTTCTGAAGAAAAACTGACACTTAATCTTATTGGGGATCCTTTGTATGTGACTATTTGCTTCTCTCTTACTGCTTTCAGGGTTCTCTCTTTATCTTTACTTTTTGAAAGCCCAACTATGATGTGCGTTATGGATTGACTTGTGTCCTCCCAAAATGTGTGTCAACTTGACTAGTCCATGATTCCCAGTATTGTATGATTGTCCACCATTTAGTCATCTGATTATGATTTTCCTACATGTTGTAAATCCTACCTCTATGATGTTAATGAGGTGGAATTAGTGGCAGTTATGTTAATGAGGCAGGACTCAATCTCTAATGTGTCTTAAATCAATCTCTTTTGAGATATAAAAGAGAGAACTTGAGTAGAGAGAAATGGGGACCTCAAACCACCAAGAAAGTGGTGCCAGGAGAAAAGCACGTCCTTTGGACTCATGGTCCTGGTGCTGAGAAGCTCTTAGTCCAGGGAAAGACTGATACAAGGACTTTCCTCTAGAGCCGACAGAGAGAGAAAGCCTTCCCCTGGAGCTGATGCCCTGAGTTTGGACTTCTAGCCTACCAAACTGTGAGAGAATAAACTTCTGTTTGTTGAAGACATCCACTTGTGGTATTTCTATTATAGCAGCACTAGATAACCAAGACAATGTGTTTTGGTGTAGACCTGTTTGAGTTTATCCTGCTTGGAGTTCTTTGAGCTTCTTGGATTGTAGATTCATGTCCTTTATTAGAGTGGGGAAATTTTCTGTCATTTCTTCAAATATTCTTTCTGTCTCTTTCTCTTTCTCATCTCCTTCTGGAATTCCCATGATGCGTATATCCAGTCTTTTGTCATTGTCCCATAATTCCATTAAACTGTGCTCAGCCTTCTTGAGCCTCCGTTCTTGTTGCTCTTTGGTGTCTATCGTTTTAACTGTCTTATCCTCCAGTTTGCTGATTCTTTCTTCTGCCTGATTGAATCTGTTGGTAAGTCCTTCTGTTGTATTTCTCATTTCAGTTTTTGTCCCTTTCAGTTGCAATATCTCTGTTTTTACATCCTCATTTTGTTCTTGCATTGTTTTCCTTATTTCTTTTAGCTTTTGCCTATGTTTCCCCTTAGATCTTTAATTATGTTTAATTTTGCTTATTATATTCTTCTTTTTTTAGTATTATTTGAACATCCCTAGATGCACTTTTTCACTCACTTTGTCATTTTCATTTGTATGGGCCATCGTTTCTCTGTTCTTTGTGTGTCTTGTGATTCTTTTGTTGGGGCATTGGAATTTTTGAAGGTGTTAACTTTCTGTGTTTTCCCCAGTATTTTGTGTTTTTGCCCACACTACTTTCTGCAAAAAACTCTTAGGCGAGTAGAGCCTTCCGCCTTTGCTTAGTATTTCCTCTCCCTCTCTAGGATAGCTCCTTCTCCCTCATTGGTTTAATTAGGATTTGAAAGTTCCAGGTTTCGGTTTTCTACTTGCAGTCTCTCCCAAACACAACGGAGAACACACCGCAGTCTGTCTACCAGTGGGCACCACCACTCAGGCAAGTTATTGTGTACTGATCAATCTGTCCAACAGGGGCACAGTCCTCTCTATTTGGTTATCACTCCCTTCCATTCTCTGTTTCTGCAACTGTGTTTTTAGTCAGAAAACCTGCACCCAGTGAGCCCCCTTTGGGGCTTAGTGTTGCTGTTTGATTTTACCTGAGGCTTCCTTCCCTGTACTATGGGAGTTGCTTATATCTTAGCTGGCATTCAGGGGAAGCCCAGGCAGACTTTCCTCTATTTCAGGAGGAGGAAGGGTTGGCACTCCCCAGAAGGACCTCTGAGAGATCTTTCGTATTGATTTCAGAGCCCCAATGGCCCTGTTGTGGTTGGGGGACAGTTCCGCTTAGGTGACCCACCTCCTGACTCCACTGTAGAGAACCTTCTGTAGGAGTGCGTATCATTCCAGCAGCTGACAGTTACTGGATGAGGGAGGGGTTGTACACTCCAAAAAACCCCCTGGGAGGTCTGCTTTGTTGCAGTCAGAGCCTGTCATGTAGTATGTTGGCTGTGGGCGCAGCCTCCACCCAAGACTCCTGCTTTCTAGCACACAGCAGCCTCAGTTAACAGTCATTAGTGCCAACCAGAAGTAGGGGAAGACTAACCCTAATTGACCTCTAGAGAAACTTGTCCTGTTAGTTTCAGAGGCCAGAGCTATGGGGTGTGCAGGGGGGCAGATAGAGTGCTGACTATGGAAGCAGACTCTACTGCATGGGCCTTCTGCAGCAATTAACAGCAGGCTTGCAGCTGACAGTGTTTTGGGTGGGAGAGTTGCGGACACACTCCAAATGGATGCTGGCACACTCTAAATGGACCCCTGGGGAGTTCTGCCTTGTTACTATCAGAGCCTCCCTGTGTAGTATGTTGGCTGTGGATATAACCTCCACTAAAGATGCCTTCCTAGCACACAGCGGTGTCAGTCAGCAGTCCTCAGCACCAAATGGAAGGGGGAGCAGACAGACCTGAACTGACTCCTCGGGAGGTCTGTCCTGTTGGTTTCAGAGGCCTGAGCTGTGGAGTGCACAGGGAAGCAGGTAGAGTGTTGACTATGAGAGCAGACTTCACTGCATGGGCCTTCTGTAGCAATTCACAGTAGGCTTACAGCTGACAGTGTCCAGGTTGGGGAAGTGCGACACACTCCAAACAGACCCCAGGAAAGTCTACTTTGTTGATTTTAGAGCAGAAGCTTGGGGTCCTGTTTCTTTGTACAGGCAGAGGCTGTGGTGGTTAGGGATGCAGGCTCCTTTTCTGGGGCCACTTCCCCAGTTCACAGCAGCTGGTGGCCTGTGTGGCTGGGGGGAGGGGCAAGGATGGTGGGAGAAGCAATTTTCCTACCATATGGGACTCAAATTGATTTGTTGATTCTTGCTTGTCTGCAGTTCCCTGCTGCTGCTTTCCTCTGCTCTCTGATTCAGAGTCCTTCAAAGCTTAGCACCGTTTCCTTGTGGTATTTGTGGGGGAGGGTTGGAACAATGGTGTGGTATGTGGCCATCTTCCCAGAATTCTCCCTGCATTTCTTCTTTGTGGTAATAATAAAAATAATAACCATTTGGATCATGTAGTACATGCCAAGGACTGTATTAATCACATTTTGTAAATCTCTGCTTTTCAAACATTTTTTAGTGCTCTCTGCTTCCAACACCATATGTTATACCTCCATATAAAAATCTTTCTGAAGCTTTGGACTCTGAGGAATACCATGTCACCAGTCATTAGCATACATATTCTCATTTAACCCATACAATCCTGTGAGTTGGATATTATTGTCCCTGTTTTTAAGATGATGCTACGGTAAAGGGAAGTTAATTAGATTACCCAAGGTAAGTGGCAGAGCTGGGATTTGAACACAAGTTTTCACTAATGTGCTCTTGACTCTCTTCTATGGTCTCCTAGTGTTAGTCAGTTGCTGTCTGGCTTCCTCTGTTGGCTGGCTTCCTGAGGATAGGGACAGGCTGTTATTTATCTTTGTGTCAGCAGCCACAAGCACTCTTCCTAGCCCATTACAGATGCTTAATAAACCTTAAAGTGATTGTGCTCTCAAGTATATTTTAATTTATTGCCAACTAAGTTTTGATGAATTCATTGTTACCTTTTTGTTCTTTTGTGAATTTGTAACATTGCTTCCAAGTAGTGCAAAGAACTTTACTATTAACCTTCACAACATTTTTATGATATACGACAGTATCATCATTTCAGTTTTTACACTGAGAGGAATATATAAAGCAATCATAATGATAGCTTTTGGCTCCAAAGGATAATTGGCAGAACTGGAAATAAGGCAGAATTTTTTTTTTAAATAAGGTGTAATAAAATAATTGAATAGATGATAACTAACAGTTTTAAACCCTTTTCCTGAAACGAAGGCTGTCTTTTAAGGGATTTGTCTCTTTTCCACTTAAATGAAAAAGTACCAAGATTTGGTTTATTTTTTACAATGTAAGCTTTAAAGCATTCTGTCTCCAAGTGTATTTGTGTGTGTGTCTGAAGTTTGAATTGTGACACTGTACATAGCATATTTTTAAAACTTTAACCAACCTAAGACGATTTCAAATAAAGTTCAAATCTAAGTAAAACAACGATATAACATAAAGCTATATTTCAGCTGGGAGCTATTTTAAAATGCTGAATTGAGAATCTTGACTAAAGCTTTAATCTAATGGAAAGCTGCTCTGATTTTCAGTTGTAAAGATTTAAATATTTTTTATTATAATACCATGTTTCAAATCAATTCAGCCACATTTAGTGAGCACTGACTGTGTGCAAGGCATTGGAAGGTGGGTGTTCAGCTGTAAGAAATACAGAAAGGACTAAGACTTCTTTTTCCTACAGTATGACAGACTAGGTGCCCAAACCAACTCTCCTGCTGAAAACAACTTAAAATGTAGGAAATGCCATTAAAGAAAAAATAAGATATTTTTAAATGTATCAGTAATCTCCAAGTTCTCAGAAGCCAAAATGTTAAGTGCTAGTGGTAACCTAGAAGCTACACTGAGCACTGAAGCTGGATTTTTACCTGAGAACATTTGTGTCTTGGTCATCTAGTGCTGCTATAACAGAAATACCACAAGTGGATGGCTTTAACAAAGAGAAATTTATTTTCTCACAGTCTAGTAGGCTAGAAGTCCAAATTCAGGGCATCAGCTCTAGGGGAAGGCTTTCTCTGTCAGTCAGCTCTGGAGGAAGATCCTTGTCATCAATCTTCCCCTGGACTAGGAACTTCTCTGCACGGGAACCGCGGGTCCAAAAGACGCGCTCTTCTCCTGGCACTGCTTTCTTGGTGGTATGAGGTCTCCATGTGTCTCTGCTCACTTCTCTCCTTTATATCTCAAAAGAGATTGGCTTAAGACTCTATCTAATCTTGTAGATCTCATCAATATAACTGCCACTAATCCATCTCATTACATCATAGTGATAGGATTTACAACACATAGGGAAGTCACATCAAATGACAAAATGGTAGACAATGATACAATACTGGGAATCATGGCCTAGCTAAGTAGACAGATATTTTTGGACTACACAATTCAATCCATGACATCTTGCTTAGCCTAAAAAGCTCGCATGTTGTTTTTTTTACTACTTCCTGAAAACACAGAAATAGAAAATAAATCCAGGGACTACATCTAATGAGAAGCTGAATTCCTATAAAGCTGGGACTCTTAAGTGCTACACCCTCCATGTAGGGGTAAACCAGGAAGAAATTGACCTCTCCAGGGGACTGCAAGGAAATTGCCTATACTCAGCATTGATGCTGGAGGCAGAAGGAGCAGAATTGCCCACTGAAATTTCATAACCAGAGTTAAACCCTATGTAGACCATTAGAGTGAAGTTGCAGAACACTGAAAATAGAAGTTTTTTTAAAATTGTACTTCAGATGAAGGTTTACAGAGCAATTAGTTTCTCATTAAATAATACACGTATTGTTTTGTGACATTGATTGCCAACCCCATGACATGTCAACACTCTCCCCTTCTCAACCTTGTGTTCCCCATTACCAATTTTCCTGTCCACTCCTGCCTTCTTGTCCTTGCCCCTGGGCTGGTGTGCCCATTTAGTCTCATTTTGTTTTACGGGCCTGTCTAATCTTTGGCTGAAGGGTAAACCTCAGGAGTGACTTCAGTACAGAGTTAAAGGAGTGTCTGGGGGCCACACTCAGGGGGTTTCTCCAGTCTATGTCAGACCAATAAGTCTGGTCTTTTTTTGTGAGTTAGAGTTGGAATTTTGTTCTACATTTTTCTCCAGCTCTGTCCAGGGCACTCTGTTGTGATCCCTGTTGGAGCAGTCGGTGGTAGTAGCCGGGCACCATTTGGTTGTGCTGCACTCAGTCTGGTGGAGACTGTGGTAGTTGTAGTCTATTAGTTCTTTGGACTAATCTTTCTCTTGTGTCTTTGGTTTTCTTCATTCTCCCTTGCTCCAGACGGGATGCTAAAGAGAAGATTTTAATAACACCCGGAGAGAAAAGACAATTTACTTTCAAAGGAACAGCAGTTAGACTGAAGGTTGACTCTTGAGAGTAACAATGGAAATGAGAATTCAGAGGAATGATATCTTCAGTGTGATGAAAAAGATGACTATCAGTCCAGAAGTATATTCAACCAAAATATCCCTCAAGAACAAAAGTGAATAGACATTTTTAGACAATGAGAGAGAGAAATAAAATAAAATAAAGGTTTGAGCATTAGTCACCAGCCAATCTGAAGGAAAAAGGAAAGCCATCCTAGATGGGATATAAGAGATGCAAAAAGAAATTGACGAAGATGGGAAATATGTGGGAAAACTTCAACAATTGACTGTAGAAAACAATGAGAATGGTTTTTGGGTTTTAAAAATATAGACCCAAGTAAAATCCAAAGAACAATAGCTTATAAGTTGGGAAGGAGTGTTATAATAATATTCTTGTATTATTTGGGAAAGAGAGTGAAGATTGACTTACTTTAAAGTTTTTTTTGAGTATGCATATTAAAATTTTTAGGGATATCACTGAAAGATTAGAAGTAGAATGTAAAATTTTTAAATCAGAAAAGGTAAAAATGGAATGAAAGATGACTAAGACATGATTCTTTCCTCTAAAGCTTTTTATCTGGTAGACAGTGTTGGAGACAAGGTGTGACTTCGGGGACCAGTTTATGTACCACCACAGAGTTGTTTGGCTTCCCCTTTACTCCCATCTGCATCTCAAGGCTTGAGTTGCTTGAATTGATTCCAGACTGGAGAAATCACAGGAAAGGCTCATGCCATTGCTGCAGTTGTCCGCTGCTAATGTTATCACTGCCACAAATTGAGGAACCTCCTTGTGGCTGTCAGCTGACTAGCAGAGATCACCACACCTGCATGCTTGTGTCTTTGGCCTTGAGACTCTCTGACTTCCTTAGCAACTGCCTGAAGGGGCAGGGTAACACAAACTCGAAGTGTGTGGGAGTTATCACCTCTTGGAATAGAATTTAACCATTGAGAGTTATGGGACAGGGAGCCAGCAGATTGTTTGTTCTTCCTTCTCACTCCTCCTGACTCCAGTTTCTCTCAGGGCTCAGTAGTTTTTAGACTATCGACACATCTTGAGAGGCTGAGCAAAGCTGTAGCCAGCTTGCTTACAAACCATCTTATATTTGCTTTCCCTCCTTCCACAATTTATTTCTCTTTTTCCCTCACTCTTGCTTCCTTCCCTGGGATTGCACTCCCTCCATAAGCTGTTTTCTAGTGCTCTCAGGCTAAGACAACAGCTTTTCAACACCTATTGTGCTGTCAAGGTTCTCTCTAGCTAATCCGCTTACAGTGCCAGTTGTACAAATCCAGTCCAGGGAGGCTGAGATCATCCGTCTCTGGCACCAAATGTGTGGTGCATAATAAAGCCCACTCCACACGCCAACTGCATCCTGTAGAAATCTCAGCTTCCCGTCCCTGGTCAGTCCAGACCCCATCTGCTCCCTGCAGCTCTCTCTCTCATCTCCATTCATCTGGGGCTGGGTCATTGGTACCGACCCCTTCTCTCTCTGATCCCTGTTCATCTGGAACCTGATCAACAGGTACTTCCCCCTTCTCTATTTCTTAGGTTCAGTAAATCTGCTGAAACAACTCACAAATGCCAGGAAAAAGTCTATGTTTAATCTGGCAGTAAAAAGGGTACAAACACATAGGGCGAGATCCAGGAGGGATCTCCTTGAAGAGCTTCCATGTCCCCTGGGGATGCACTTACCCTCCCGAGAGCAGATGTTTCCTCTCTCCACACAGGAAGCTCCACTGAGCCTCCTTCTTCCAAAACCTTTATTGACCTCACCAGGTAGCCATAATAGATTGCATCGTGCTTCCTAATGCTTAGTCAGCATTGGTCCCCCAGGTGGTCCTTCTTGGTCTGGTCAGCTCCAACTCCTTGGCCTCAGATATGGTCTGGCTCTCAGGAACCAGGACAAAAGGCCAAATTGTTTAACTGCAAGGAGATTCCACACCTTGCACCTATCCATAAGCTCTATTAGCAACTCATCCCAAAACCACCTAAAATAAACACACTGTCTAAAAACAGTGTACTTCCTGTGAAGTCCCTGCGTGGTGCAAACAGGTAATTGCTTGGCTGCTAACCAAAAGGCTGGCATTTCAAGTCTACAAAGACACCTCAGAAGAAAGGCCTGGTGACCTACTTCTGAAAAATCAGCCATTGAAAATCCTATGGAGCACAGTTCTACTCTGACACACATGGGGTCACCGTAAGTTGCAGCCAACTCAAGAGCAACTGTTTTTGTTGTTTTAGTGGAGGATTAAAATTGAAAGATTGTATTGATTTCTGACTACTGTGAACTTTGAATTAAACGCTAGACTTTTGAACATTATTCAGTGGATGATGGAAAGTTATTAAAGGTTTTTTAATAGTGGAGTGATAGAAAAAGTATGTATATTCATGTACATGTAAATATATATACACGTGTGTATATACATGTTACATACATGGATTTGAGCAAAGGGAAAACAATTTTTTTCTATTTCTGCATTAGAATTTGGCCTTCAGTTAGTTCTCTGGCTTTGTTTGCCTGGTAACCTAAGGATTGTCACCCTGTGTCATAGATTGAATTGTGTGCCCAAAAATACAGGTCAACTTGGTTAGGCTGTGATTCCCAATATTGTGTGGTTGTCCTCCATTTTGTGATTGTAAGTTTATGTTAAAGAGGATTAGGATGGGATTGTAACGCCTTTACTGAGGTCACATCCCTGAGCCAATGTAAAGGGAGTTTTCCTGGAGTGTGGCCTGCACCACTTTTTATCTTACAAGAGATAACAGGGAAGAGAAGCAAGCAGAGAGTGGGTCCCTCAATACCACCAAGAAAGAAGCACCAGCAACAGAGCATGTCCTTTGGACCTGGGGTTCCTGTACAGAGAAGCTCCTAGTCCAGGGGAAGGTTGATGAGAGGGAACTTCCTCCAGAGGCGACAGAGAGAGAAAGCTTCCCCTAGAGCTGTTGCCCTGAATTTGGACTTCTAGCCTATTAGACTGTGAGAAAATAAATTTCTCTTTGTTAAAGCTATCCACTTATGATATTTCTGTTACAGCAGACACCATGTTTTTAGGCAGCAGTGCTTATGATAAAGCATAAATAAACTCTAGAGACCTGATAGGGCGGCCCCACTTTCGGCCTCCCTGAGTGCAGTGATTCTTGTAACTGAGCATGTTCCTTGTGGTGACCCTGGGAGCTATTCTATGGAGTGGTTACAAGAAGTGTTGGCTCATGTGGGACATAAGGCTTTTAAGCCAGGATGACTCCTGAACCTGCCCAATACAAATCTCATCTTCATGCACTTGAGCTACCACTGTGTGGACTACTGCAAGGACTCCCATTGAAGAGAAGTGTCTCATCCTACCATGCTGGCAAGCTGTGGTTCATGTTTTTCTACGTAAGATGATGCCATATATGACCTATGTGAGTCTGAATGTTTAGTTGAACCCAAGAAGACCCCTGGTGGGTGTGTAGTGCATCAAACCTGAAAATCTAATGATCCAGAAGACCACCTTAAATAAGACATGACAACAACAACAAAAAACTATTCCAGAAGTTATAAAAAACTTACATAATTAACTATAAAAAATTGTGAAATTTATGTTCTACAAAAGATACTGCAAAGAAATTCAGACAACAATTTAGAAAACATGTTTGCAAAACAGATGATAGATAAAGGGTTAATGCCTATACTATTAAAATAAGACCAGTTGACAAGAAAAAATTTAAATAGTACAGTGGAAAAAATGGGCAAAGGATAAGGATAGGCAGTTGACAGAGAATTAAAATCAAACAGCCAGTAGATAAATGAAAAGGTGCTCAATTGTGTTAGAGATCAAGAAAATGCAACTTAATATTATAACATTCCATATCAGACTAACACTTTTTGTGGGGATTTAGTGGGTGGAGAAGGTAATATTTATTAAAACTAAAAATTTCTGTACCCAAACCTATCCATTTCTGTAGTTCTATCACATAATAATAAACACACATCACACAGGGGCAGCTGTATGAAGATATTTATTGAGTGTTATTAGTGACAACCATGTGAATGCCCAACAATAGGGGAATGATTGAATAAAGTTCGGTACATCTACTCCATGTACTATTTGTTGTGTGCTGTCGAGTCAATTCTGACTCATAGTGACCCTATAGGACAGAGTAGAACTGCCCCATAGAGTTTTCTAAGCTGTAATCTTTACAGGAGCAGATGTCAGGTCTTTTCTCCCTCAGAGCGCCTGGTGGATTTGACAGCCAAGTGCTTAATCATTGTGACATCAGGGCTCCTATGAACTATTTAGCAGCCTTTTAAACTGATTCATATCTCTACCAATTGTCTTTGAGATATATCCTTGAAGTATTGGTATATGTAGAGAGTAAAGGGTACAGAAATATATAAATATAATCCTGGGTAAGTAGATGTTTATATAAGCCTTTTTATGTATATATCAGGTTGATAATACAGCTTCCCATTGATGGGGCAGTTGGTGGAGGGGTAGATAAAGAATAAGCAGGGATGGATTACCCAATAAGCAAGGTATGCATGGGCTGAAATTGTGCACTACAGATTAGTAAGTAAACACAATTAAGCCTATGCATACCTTGCTTACTGTAAACCAGTTCATACCGTGCTTGCTGGTTAATCTGCCCCTGAGAATAAGGGGAAAAATGTCAATACCAAAAATATTATATGATTATTTATAATTTTATGTGTGGGTATGTTCTTAAAGAGATATGGTTAATTATCAATATGTTAATGGTGATTATCTGAAGGCAGTAGAATTCAGGTAGTTTTTAATGTTCTTTATGTGATTTTAAAAATAAGTTTGTGTCTTAGTTATTTAGTGTTAGTAACAACAGAAATACAAGTAGATGGCTTTAACAAACAGAAATTCTCTCACAGTTTAGGAAGCTAGAAGTCCAAATTCAGGGCACCAGCTCTAGGGGAAGGCTTTCTTTCTGTCAGCTCTGGGGGAGGGTCCTTGCTGTCAGTCTTCCCTGATCTAGGAGTTTCTCAGTGCAGGGACCCCAAGTCCAAAGGATGCGCTCTGCTCCCGGAGCTTCTTTTTTGGTAGTATGAGGTCCCTCCCTTCTCTCCTTACTTTTCCCTTTTATATCTCAAAAGAGATCGACTTAAACCAAAAAACCCATTGCTGTCAAGTCTATTCCGACTCATAGCGACCCTATAGGACAGAGTAGAACTGCCCCATAGGGTACCTAAGGAGTGGCTGGTGGATTCAAGCTGCCAACCTTTTGGTTAGCAGCCAAGCTCTTAACCACTATGCCACCAGGGCTCAACCTAATCCTGTAGATTGTGTCCTTCCTCATCAACGTAGCTGCCTCTGATCTTACCTCATTAACATCATAGAGGTTAAGGTTTCCAACATTTAGGCTAATCACATCAGATCACAAAATGGTGGATAGCCACACAATACTGGGAATCATGGCCTTGCCAAGTTGACACACATTTTGGTTGGACACAATTCAACGGTAACAATTTGTATTTAATTTTTTTTTAAAGTAAGGGAAAGACAAAACCACTATTTTATAGGGAAAGAACTATTTACTGATCCTTCTATATTGAGAAGCAGTATAGCATGATTCTTAAAAGTAAGTAGGGCTCTGGAACCAGGCTGTCTGGATTATATACTGTGCCAACCTGAGCAAGTTACTTAACCTCTGTCGGCCTTGGTTTCCTCATCTATAAGATAGAAACAATAATAACAGTATTTACCTCATAGATTTGTGAAGATTAAATGTGTTAGTATATGTAAAGTGCCTAGGACAATGCCTAGCACATGACTACTCGAATTGTTAACAATTATAAATATTCATTATTACTATTATTGTAGTACTATATTAGATATAAGGAACACTGGCAGTGCAGTGGTAAAGCAGTCAGCTGCTACTTGAAAAGTTTCAGTGGTTCAAACCCACCAGTGGCTCTGTGGGAGAGAAAACCTATCAATCTGCTCCCGTAAAGACTGCAGCCTAGGTGTAAAAATAGCATGATAGAGGCATCTGACCTCATCTAACTCTTGAAGGGGAAAAAGAATCAAGAGCAACAGCCCAAGGCTGATTCCTATGAGGTGAAGGTCAGACATGCACCCTCTCTCCAAACTTTTTACCAATTCTGACACCTGCGGTCCCTTCCATGGCACTCTTTACTTCTCTGCTGTGTTAATTCATTACAGTGGTCATACAGAACTCACAGACAGTACTCACGATTATGGAGTTTGTTAGGAAAGCAACAGGTTACAATTCAGGATAAAATTATGGAAGTTATCACATTTAATCTTAACAACCAGTTTGTATGGTAGCTAGATGTCTTAGTTTGCTAGTGCTGCTGTAACATAAATACCACAAGGGGGGGACCTTTAAAAGGAGCCCTGGTGGTGCAGTAGTTAAGCACTCGGCTGCTAACCGAAGGGTCAGTGGTTCGAACCTACCAGCCATCCCGAGAAAGATGTGACAGCTTCTGTAAAGACTACAGCCTTGGAATCCCTGTGGGACAGTTCTATTCTGTCCCATAGGGTCACTCTGAGTTGGAATCGACTTGACAGCAATGGGTTTGGCTTTTTTGAGGTGGTCTTGAACAGAAATTTATTTTCTCATCGTTCAGGAGGCTAGAAATCTAAATTCAGAGTGTGACTCTAGTGGAAGGTCCATCCTTGTCTATTTCAGCTTCTAGTAGCCAGCAATTCTTGGAGTTCCTGGGCTTGTAGATTCATCTGCCTGGTTATCATCAGATAGCATGTGTCATCCACGTGTATGCACCTGCTTCTGTGTCTAATCTCAGAAGTGATTAGATTTAGGACACATCCTACACCATTATGCCCCCATGAACATAACAAAGAAAACTCTATTCTCGAAAAGGATCACATCCACAGGTATAGGAATTAGGATTCCAACATATATTTTGGTTGGATAGTGTTCAATCCATAGCACTGTGTACAATCTCATTTTATAGAAAAGAAAACTGAGACTCTAGAAGAGCTAAGTAACTTGCCCAAGGTCACCCAGCTCATAATTTGAGCCCGTGTCTTTCTGACTATAGAGTCCATAGTGCTTCACATGCCATTTTCCACAAATCACACTACCTTTCCTTCATTTAAAATGAAGTTTTTTTCCCTTATAGGAGCTTCATATGTATAATAGAATATATCATTTACTCTCAGCAGCTAAGGAGCCCTGCTGGCGCAACAGTTAAGCAAGCACTTGGCTGCTAACTGAAAGGTTGGTGGTTTTAACCCACCCAGCTGCTCCTCGGAAGAAAGACCTGGAGATTTATTCATGTAATGATTATAGACTTGGAAATCCTATGGGGAAGTTCCTCTATTTCACAACCAGTGTTGCTATGAGTCAGAATTGACTCGATGGCACACAATAACAGCAACAACCACAACTCTTAGCAGCCAGGGCTTTAAGGGAGAGCTGTGTCTGAGGTATTGGTATAGCACAAATTTAGGAATCCATAACTCCCTAAAGATTTTAACCCCCTAAATTAAACTTGATTGACAGCTCTGACAGCTTCTGAGAGGCTATGTAGGCATAACTATTGTGTTTTATTTACTATATATATATATATATATATATATATATATATATATATATATATATATATATATATATATATATATATATGTATGTATATACGTATATATATATATATATATATTCATTTCTGGTTTTAAAGCATAAGATAATGTTTACTTCTGAGCTTTATTTCTGCATAATTACAATGAGTTGACTTCTTTCTGAAATGTGTTTGGTGAAAAATGGAAATGTAACAATTACAGTGCCTTCATTCTAAAGCATATTTATCCTTTATATTTAGGTTATCTTCATTGTAATGAATCCGATAGTCTGAGATCAAGGTGGCTCAGGCAGACGCTGGAGTCTTTCATCCCACAGCCTGTGGTAAATGTAATTAAAGTATCTGAACTGGATGGCAGAGAAATGGGAGATGCCCAGCCTGAAACATTTGACAAGGTACTTTTATTACATTGTGACAGACTGATGGACTCCCAGTGATACTGCTGTTGTTATGCGGCTTTGTCGTCCTCGTTTTCCGTCAGCTGGCAGACATAGCCTGATACAGTTCCTCGGCACCCTGGGACATTCTGGTAAAATGAACATGGAAGCAGTTCTCATTTGGTAGTTCACGTGGTTCAAAGGAAGCAGTAACGTTGCGACTGGGGATTATAGAATATGTTATATTTCCAGGCACCTCAGAGATACTCAGGAAAAGATCAGATATTATTTGGGTCAGTGCACAAACATGTACAGTGTATTGCTTTAATTCAGTAATATTTCATATCAGAGCATGACATTTGAAGGAAAAGAGGGCATTTCAGAAAACCAAAATCAAAATAATTCTGAAAAATAAATGCTGAGAATTCAGAAATACAATAGTGTCTGCTTAAAATGAGTAACTTTTGTAAAGTTTTGCTGTAGTCATCAAGAAGATAAAATATCATTAGCAGACTTTTAGACACCCCCCCCCAAAAAACAAACAAAAAAAACAAGCACTGGAAGTACACAGGACATTTTTCTGAAAAATATTAGTAAGGAAATGTCATAAAGAACTTACCATGGTGTATATTGTATATCTGGTTTTAGAAGAAATGATTTTATCTATGTGCTGTTTATTTTTCATGTTTTACATCATTCCCTGTATACTTTTGGCCTCAGACTGTATTTTCAGTGCATATTTACATGATTTGTTTTTTTTTCTTTAGGTGTTAGTTGATGCTCCGTGCTCAAACGATCGAAGTTGGTTGTTCTCTTCTGATTCTCAGAAGGCAGCCTGTAGGATAAGTCAAAGGAGGAAGTTGCCTCTTCTACAGATAGAACTCTTAAGGTGAGAACTGTTAATTAATTCAAAAGTTTATTTTAATCCCTGGGTGGTGCAAGCGTTGAAGTATTCTACTACTTGCCGAAAGGTTGGCTATTTGAACCCACCCAGACCAACCTCGGAAGACAAGCCTGGTGATCGGCTTCCAGAAGATCAGAGCCTTGAAAACCCTATGCAGCAATTCTACTCTGCTTACACGGTGTTGCCATGATTCAGAACTGACTAACCCGCAACTAACAATAACTGCTGATGTAAATAGGCGTGACAAAACATGATGCAGGGGAGTCCCCAAATTGAGAGCTTTCTGTGTTGGTGTCAGAGATTATTCCTACAAAGGCTGTACCCAGGATATCCCCATCCTCTTTCCTTTCAGCTCTCATATTGTAATGTGCCCTTCCCCACCCAGGAAATGTAGTATTGCTGTACATTGTCTTTTTTCTTTTTTAACGCTTTATTGAAATATAATTCATGTACCATAAAACTCACCCTTTAAAAGTACAATTCAGTGGCTTTTAGTATATTCAGTGTGTATTGTCTTTTAAAGAGCACTGATTCTACTGTTGTTCCAAGTTGTTTGCCCGTGGAGACCATCCCAAGATGAGGTTTCATTACCCTATTCCTTATTCTACCAGAATCTCAGCAGCACTGCTGTGAGAGTTGCTTTGGACCAGGATGCACTTTTTGGTAAATGACATGTTGTTCTTCATGAGTCAGCTCCCTAGAAGTTGTAGCAAGTTATTAGCACTTACCTCCTCTCCAAGAATTTTCCAGAAAGGCCTGATCACCAAGAAATATTTGGTTTCCTTCAGAACGGAGATATTTGGAGGATGCTTGTCCTGGTTCCAAAAGAGATTTCTACTTATACTCAACTCCCAAATAATACTGTACAAAAATTCTCTAGAATATTTAAAATATAGTTAAATGATTCCTTATCACTCATTGTGTCTAACATATGGAATGAGAGTGAGTGACAGTTTGTATGCACTTTTGACAATGTGCTTTACTTCCAGCTTCTGATTGATACACAGCAATGAATATGTACCATTACCTAAATATTAAAACCAACACCAATATGTAGTCTTGTTCTTGTACCCGATTATATATCAGCTTATTATGGTAATTCTTGATAGTACCTCCCAGAAGGTTCTTCTAAACATTTCTCATCTGACATTTCTCATTTGTTTGTATGCTGTCTTAGTTTTGCTTTCAATGGCAGCCTTTCATATACTATAATTCTAAGATGTTGTGATAATTCTGTACCATCCTTTCTGTCTACTGCCTGGTTTACTAACTTGGAGATGTTGCATAGATCCTGCTCTGACTTTTTTTCCTCATCTAAACCTTCTTTGTCTGGCTTCTTGGTTAATGATTCCTGCTACTCTGAGTCTAACTATTTCACATCTTATACCTTTGAACAGATTCCAAATTTGTTGAGGATTATTAGCAATGAAACCTCTAATATTTTTTTTTAAGCTGTGGTAAACAACTAGGCTTCCTGAAAGTATCATTTTTCTTCTCTCTTTGATGCAAATCCTTCCTTCACTTTTTTTTTTTATCCCTGTTCACTACCATGCCCTCTGTTATTTTATTATACTCTGTCTATTGTTTTTCCTCCTATTTTGCCTTAATTCATGTTAATCTCTCTTTTGTTCCCTTTAGTTTCCTCAAACTATTCCTATTAAGGTTACTAAAGATTCATTATTTGCTAAATATGGATTTTTTAAATTTTAATTTACTTGATCTCTTCACAACATTTTAAAAGTGTGTTTTTAATTATACAAGTAATGCATGGAAACCTTTTCATTGTAAAAAAAATCAAGTAATACGGATGAAGCAAAGGCTACCTTAACCAAGTACCCAAATACCAGCTTTCTCTACAGAATTAACTATTGGATTTAAGTATAGTGCCTAATCTTCTAAACTTTTTCTATACTTTTCCTTACATCTAATAGAAAAATACACTAAAAAAAAAAAAAAAAAACTAAAACCATTATCATTATGTCTATATTGTTATGTAACTTGCTATTTTTTGTATTTAATATTTCTTAGTTTTTTCTACGTAGATATACTTTGTTCTCTTTAACTTCTGTGAAATATTCAGTAGGATCAGTTTATCATATTCTGTTTAACCAATCCTTTATTTTGGATATTTACATTATTTCCTTATTTTTATTTTTTTTACTTTTACAAACTGTTCTTTAATATGTCTCATGGAACACACATGCTGGCATTTTTCTTGATTAAAACTGAGAAGTGGAATTGAGGATCAAACCTTTTAACAAGTACATCAAATTGTTCTCCAGAAAGGTTGTCCCAGTGTAGACTCCCTACAGCATTTGTTGCAGACTTGCTCCCTTACAACAAAGTCAACCAATCAGACTTTGTTGATTGTTTGCTCCCTCCTAAAATACTCTCTTCTCTTGACTTTAGTGATTATATGCTTTCCTGGTTTTCTTCCCACTTCTTTGGTTGTGTCTTCATATTTTTCTTAATTTACAGTACTCTTAATCAGCTCATCTCATAAATTTTGAGGTTTCTTAGATTCCTGATGTTGACCCTCTTCTCTATATATCTCATGGCTTCAACTGATATATAATGCTGTTGAATATGTGTCTAAGCTTAGATCTTTCTTCTTAGTCTCTGACATGTATGTCATTATCAGAGATCTATACTCAGCTTGTCAAAAATGGAATTCATAATCTCTCACATCTTCCTAGCTCTTTCCAAAATATCAACAAAACAAAAAATCAAAACAGAAACCCCAACAACCTGCCTCTTTTCCTCCCCTCTGTCTCAGTAATTGCCATACCTCCATACATTTGCCTAAGTCAGAAATCCAACTGTCCTCTTTCTCCTATATCCAATCAATCACTAAGATGTCTGCTTAAGTATCTCTCAAGTTCAAAACAGCCATTAGCAATTAGTCTTTCAGTAGGGCAAAGAGAGTCCTCAGGGTGAGGTTACTCAGGTACCAGCTAGTCAGGTCTGCTGCAGGCATCCATCTGATCTGGTCAGGTTCTCCAAAAGTTCATCTCATCTTCACCCTTTCTGGTATCTGATAAAATTTAACTGAGAGAAGATTATTCCCTTGCTCTGAGCCTCATCAGGTATCAGCATAGCAAAACCTTTAAGGAACTTTAGGTTCAGCCACTTTACTCCAGCCCAGCAGCACCTCCCCCTTAGTCCCCTCTTTCACACAGCTTCTACAATTACAGTTTTTACATTCACAATTATTCCTGTTAACAATCAGCACTCACAACTGAATCATATAATCTTATAAGCATCTACCCCCATCCTTTCTTCCCCAGACCCATCAGGAAAAGAGGAATCTATTCAAATGGGAATCCTCCCTTGTCCCTCTCATTTAATGTAAGCATACTTGCGGTTGCATCTAAGCCAGCCACTTCATGCCTTTATCTTCCTCCATTTTAGATAGCCAGTGTTTAAATTACCCGTCCCTGTCAAACCAGTACTCTGAGGAGACAAGCATGTTCCTTGGTCTTGAAGCATCTGCATCCATAAGGAAGGTCCAGTCCAGAGCAAGCCATCATATTTCAGCAGTCTGTACCAGCTCATGGTGTCACCAGCTCATGTTGTCAAACCACTTTCTCTTCACATTCAGTCAGGTTCTGGTCAGTTCATCCCTAGCCCCTGTGGGCTAGGTCAGTGGGTACTAGCTGTAAACTCAGGTGTCCACACACACTTCCCTGCACTTCAGACCAGCCAGCCCCTTCCCTGTCTTTCTTATCTAGGCCAACAGACACCACCCATAGGCTCAGGAGTCCACACAACTCCCTGCACTTCAGACTAGCCAGCCCTTTCTGTGTGTGTCTCTCTCATCCCTAGCCTCCATGGGCTAGGTCAGCAGGTGCTAATCGAACATGTGCAAACTCAGCCCATCTCTTCATTGCTGGACCTCCCCTACTTCCACTCACGAGTGGACCCAGGTAGTCACCCCTGGGTAGTATATCAGGCTATCTACTCCCTGGCTCCTTTTAACTTTGAGTCCTAGAATGGGGGTTCCTTCTGATGGGCACTGACTTTTCCTACCTTAATGCACCCAGAAGCAGTTGTTTGCTTGCTTGTAATTCAAAAAGCAAAGCATTATGCTGAGCGAAATAAGTTGGTCACAAAAGGACAAATATTGTATGAAACCACTATTATAAAAACTCAAGAAAAGATTTACACACAGAAAAAAACAATCTTTGAAGGCTATGAGGGAGGGGAGGGGGAGAGGGGAAATCACAAACTAGATTAAAAAAAAATTATCTCTTTATTATGCAGGTCCTTTCTTCAAATGCATATTTTCTGTTTTCTCAGCAGTTCTGGATACATCTGCGTATCTTTTTAAATGCAAAATTCCTGGGTGCGGCTCATGTTTTCGACCTAAGGCCCCAATACTCTACACAGGGCTACTGCATTCAAAGCCAACAGCCTGTGTTTCTTTCTGGCAAATTCTAGTTTCTCTTTTAGCATGTCCAATCAAGTATTGGCTGAAGGTGGAGTTACATGCTCTCTGTTATCTATAATACCTAATATTCATTTCTATCATACATTTATGTCTGCTTTACAATACTAGGTAAAAGAAACATTCAATATCCTAGTACATTCAGATAAACACATAACTGTTTTTAAAACATTCCAGTTTTATCATCTCCACCCCCGACTATCTTCCCATTCATATATATCCTGTATAGAAACATTGATAATTCACTTATGATAGAGGCATATTTTGGCATGCTTGATAGCAGGATTTTTGTTTGCTTGTCTCAAATATAAATCAGTTTACCAGAAAAACCTGGCTATTATTATTTAAAGATAAGATAGTGCTTCACCATGTTTCCTTTATTTGAGCAGAAACTTGTATCAATTTTTATAGAATTTTGGCTATAGGATCAGGCATGAGATAGGTCTCAAATATCTAAAAGTGCTTGGCTAGAGAAAAGTATTTTCTTGACACCTGGAGGCAAATGTTCATCACTTTGTGCCAGAAGGCATCCCACAGTGAACATCTCTGTCTTTAGAGTGAAGCAGAGGATCTGGACTCCCAGAAGGGGTTGCTTCTGGCTGGAACACTGACCGGCAGGCCCTCTTTGCAGACTGGCACTCTACATGTGTTACTGCTTCTACTCTGAATACCTGGAGGACCTTGATGCTCTCCAGGTGAGCCTCCAAACTGAGCTGCTCCACCAGGCACTGCAGAGTGCATGGCGGCCAGCTTCATCTTGATTCAGGGTGGCAACAGTGTAGTGAAATGAACACAAGTTATATAGTGGAAGGAGGCAAATTTAAATTCCGTTTTATTGCTGTCTAGTTGCATGACCTTTGACAATTAATTCTCAATTTCCTTGAGTACCAGTTTCCTCAGGTATAAAATGAGGAATTCCAAAGAGCTGTCACATAGAAGTGTGATTAGCTTTATTTCCCTTGTATCCAAGGAGTCAAATTAGGAAAAAGAATTCAATTTTCCTAAGCTATAGGAAAATAAAAGAAGATTTAATAAAGAAAGGTTTTCTGAAAGAAATACCAGATGATAGAATGGGTTGCTTTGGGAGGCAAGGGGTGACCTGTCACTGGGAACATTAAAGCATTTGGTGATGTCAGGTGACAACCTTGCAAGGCGATTGTACAGGGACTCCTGGCACATGGACTAGATGACCTTTCTAACACTGGAGTTCTCTGACTTTCTGATCCTGTTCTCTAAATATTTCTAAATCTGTGTCCCTTGTTCATATTTACACTTTTTTCACCTGTATTGAATCAGTCTCTTCTGAGTGACTTTTAAGACTTCCAAGAACTGGATCTACTTCATGTAAACAAGCATACTGATCACTACTGTTAATCACTACCCTGGTGGCACAGTGGTTAAGGGCTTGACTGCTAACCAAAAGGTTGGGAATTCAAATCCACCAGCCACTCCTTGGAAATCCTACAGGGTAGTTCTAGTCTGTCCCATAGGGTTGCTATGAGTCGGAATAGACGTAATGGCAATGGGTTTGGTTTTCTTTTTTTTTAATTCTAGGCAGGTCATATTCACATTTTCCTAGAAATCACCGTGCCCGTCCCTGCCCATCTCCCTTCATTAATATTCTTCTCCCCACATGTAATGTCATTGTCCATTCCTTCTGATATTTTTTTCTAGTGGTGAGTTTTTTAAAATACATTTTTCAAATTTTAAAGAAATTATTATATGTAAGTAGTTTAAATTTTCAAATAGTTCCTAAAGACTTATAATAAAAAAAAATAATCCTTTGTCCTACATCCCCTCCCCAGAAATAACCACTTTCAATATTATAGTATTTAGTGCCATAGTTCTAGATAATGTGTGTATACAGCTATCTTTTGATTCATCAGTTTTCGACACTGCATATTGACTTTTTTTTTGCAATGAAAATAACTTTTTTTGTCATAACCTTTCTTCCCCTTCCCCCATATTCTCAATAAATTACATCTTAACTTTTCACAAAATTTATATTTAGTTTTTCATATTATGACTATTTAATACCGTTTATTGCTGTGTCATACAAAAAATAAAAAAACCCGTTGCCATCGAGTCAATTCTGACTCATAGCAGAGAGCAGAACTGCTCCATAGGGTTTCCAAGGAGCAAGTGGTGGATTCGAACTGCTGACCTTTTGGTTAACAGCCGAGCTCTTAACCACTGCACTGTGTCATATAGTATACTATAATTAAATTTACAGTTTTCATAATTTCTGTCTTCCTAAAGTTGATAATTGTATCAATTTTTCATTTGCTTAGTTTTCTTTGAATATCTGGTTAATTTTTTCTCCACCTTCTAAAAAGCTCTTTAATTTTCCACATGGTTAAACCAGGCAGATAGTGTAATTTTTTTTTTTCCTCCTGAAGATATTTCTTCTGGAGTCCACCATTCTACTCCAGTCTGTATGGGTTGCTTCCTAGGCCTGCTCCCAGCTATTTTCCTGAAAGTTATTATTTTTTCTGTTATTTTGAAATTACTTCCTTCTCTTTCCTGTGTTGGATTTCATTTTTTCTGGATCGTCTTTCTCTTTCTTAACTTACTTGGTTTTGATAGAGCATATCCTCTAGTAAACTATTTTTAAAAGTACATGGAAGGGAAATTTTTTGTGACTTTGCTTATCTGAAAATACCTTTATTCTGTGTTCACACTTGATTGATCATCTGGTCAGAAGTAATTTTTACCTTGGAATTTTAAAGACACTATTCCATTATCTTTTAGATTCCAGTGTTGCTATTTAGAAATCTGATAACATCTAATTCCCAAGACTTTTATTTTTTTATGTGATTTTATTTTCCCTGTCTCCAGAATCCTTTAGGATCTTTTTCTGTTCTTTGAACTCTTATAATACTATGTCTAAGTATGCATCATTTTTTATTACTTGTGGTAGATAATCTATGGGCTTTTTCAATCTGGAGATGCATATATTTTCAATTTTGGAAACTTTCCTTGACCATCTGATATTTTATTCCCGATATTTTGCTATTTTCATTTTAGAACTACTGTTATTTGATTATTAGATCTCCTGGATTGATTTTATAATCCCTCTGTAATTTATCTGACTTAAAATTTTATTTTCTATTTTTTTAATTTTTTCTTTGCTCCTTGAATTGTCTGTTTTTTTTTAACCTTTGTGATTTAGTTTCTTTTTTTAAAATTGAGGCTTTTATCAGCTATCTGGCAGTTGTTGGCTCTGTTCATATTAGTCTGTGGCATTAAAAACCTCTGTGCATGGATTGAGCCTGTGGATTGGTGAGCGTCTCTATATGGTGATCAGGTGGCTAGCTGGCTTTTTCGTTGAGGTCACCAAATGTTAGAATCTGTAGGTCTTTTCTTTAAAGTGGTTCAAGTCCCTCAGAGAAGGCTCTTCCAATCTCTTGTCTGGAATATATAAGCCTGGTTTATCTGGAGGGCCAGGAAAGGGAGAAGGTTAGTTGGCTGGGTGAGATTGGTAGTATTCAACATTAGGTATGCAGGCCTAGCTCCTCCCATTATACCCCCCCCCCCCACCCCTTTTTAGAATGGCACATTACCCCAGTCATCCTCTATACCTAGAATAAACCAGTGGTTTTCTGTAAGGGAGCGGGGATTGAGTCAGTTGACTATACAGGGTTGGTGTGGGACCTGATTGTCTCACTGTTCCCTTTGTAGACTTTCAAAAAGTTCTGTTTTCAGACAGCCTTCAACTCCTGCCTATCCAGAATTCTGGGGGACTAATTGGCTTACAATTAAAACCACACCCACTCCATGCCCACTAATGAACTTAATATGACTTTCTTTCACTCTGCTCAGTCATATGTAATTCCTTCTTTACTTTCCATTTTCATGTGTTCATGGTTAGAGATGTCTTCCTGCTAAATATAAAATGGAGTTTATGTTTCAGTTTCTTGTTTTCTGTATTGATTTGGGGAGTATTATTTAGGGGAGAAAGCCCAGAAACATCTTTACTTCGCCATCTTGAAAATAGAAATAAAGGAACAGATATTCTTGCATGTTTTCCTATAAAAATTTTCCAGGAAAACAAATCTTCTATCTTACTCTCCCAAGTTTATGCCTAGTACCAGAGCCCATAAGCCTTCCTTTTGTAAGCCTCATTGAAACTGAATCATAGTAAAATAATTGCCCTGTAAATGACATAATTGAATGTAACTGACGAATTGTACCTATTATTAGGAAATCACAGTGCAGAAGATTTGGCAAATGGAAATGGGAAATGTACATGTATACATACACAATCTTATTCGTTGTCTTAGTCATCTAGTGCTGCTACAACAGAAATACCGCAAGTGGATGTTTTTAATGAAGAGAAGTTTATTTCCTCATAGTCAGTGTAGGCTGTAAGTCCAAATTCAGGGCATCAGCTCCAGGGGAAGGCTTTTTCTCTCTGTTGGCCTTCTTCTCTTTGGTGTTCCCCTGGACTAGGAGCTTCTCTGCGCAGGGACCCCAGTCCAAAGGACGCGCTCTGCTCCTGGCACTGCTTTCTTGATGGTATGAGGTCCCCCTGTCTCTCTGCTCACTTCTGTCTTTTATATCTCAAGAGACTGCCTCAGGACACGATCCAGTCTTGTAGATCCAGTCCTGCCTTACTAACACAACTGTCACCCATCCTCCCTCATTAACATCATAGAGGCATACAACGTATAGGAAAATTACACAGTACCAGGAATCATGGCCCAGCCAAACTGATACACACATTTTTTGGGGGACATAATTCAAATCATGACACTCGTCTATCACAAAGACTCAGCATTTTAGTGTATTTCCACTTTTATTTCTCAAATATCTGCTTTTAAAACATAATAATCAGGTAATTTATTTACAATTTTAATCTCTTCATTAAAGTTTTATTTCTAACTTAAAAAAAAAAACCAACTATAAAACCAAGGGTTAAAAAAGATTTTAACGTTTCCATCACAAGGACAAATGAAATATATAATAAAAAATAATATTTTTTACTTCTCTTCCTTTCTCAGTTTTTTAAAATACTAAATTACATAAAAAGAAGACAAAAATCCATAAAAATAATAATATAATCTGATTTTTTTAGAATAAAAAGTTTATTGTGAAGCGTAGGGGTGACAGCAGAAAGATCTCCAAAGCAGATGAGTTCATTACAGAATTCATACAGATACTTTGATTTATCCATACAGAAGTATAAAATTGGAACCTTCTATTGAGTTTATAAAACATGAAGATTTAAGCTATATAAAACCATCTGTTACAGCTGTCCTCAAAACCCTTTTCAGAAGAGAATGATGGGCAAGGATGTAAGGAATAATTGAATATAAAGTCGATTTTATTAATGAAGTACAATTTAAATGCATGCCTTTATTACCATGTCTCCAAACAATTTCTGAGGCCAGGCGTCCTGTTACATACTATTCTAATCAAATTCTTTTCCTGCATTGTGTTTAAATATATTAAGAAAAACAGAGTGGGAAATATGCTGTAAGTGATATACATGTAGTCTTTTTAGAAAGTGGCCAAGATAGTTGTGCAAGAGAATTTTGCATGATTTTTAGGTGGGAAAGCCCTAACTGAAGAGTATGATTTATAACAAAAATATAGGTATCTTATTGCAATCGTGTATCATGTCATCCATTTTGTTGGAGGAAATCAGTCATGTTTAAAATACTGACCGCTTCTCGTTTTATTTTCTCACTATTTGACAAGTAAAATCCAATTTGTGAACTCACTGAGAAAGGAAGCTTAGATTATTTGTTAGTTTTGCAAATTTCTATAAGTCATGCAGATAACAATCCTTGAGTGTGCTATTCTAACAGCAAGAATTGTGTTTTAAAAGAAACATAATAAAAAAAAAAATCACTAACATCTGTTCTTTTACGCTCTTGAGCTGAGGTGAGAGACACGTAGTGACCGTGGAGCATGGGCCTTCATCATTCATCAACAGAGTGACTAAAATGTTGATGTGTTTATACTGGAAAAATAATCTTTGGACATGCGGTTTCTATTAGAATGGAAGATTTCCACTACTATTTCAGCTATGCACGTGTTTTCTTTTTAAAGTTCAAATAACTCAGTTAATTTAGCATGCTGTCATCATATGCTTAGCCATATGTTTGGAATCCAGAAAACAAAAGCAGATTACTACTACTGCAGTTCCTACGACTCTAACTGCGGTTTTTCCTTCCTTCTTCTCCTCCACGTCTTTTAATTAGGTGGCAGTAGTCAGCAGTTCTGGGATTAAAATCTGTAATTTGTTTATGCAAAGTACATGCTTCTCTTTAACAAGAGTTTATAGATTAAAGCATTCTACATTAAATGAAATTGATAAGTGAGGAGACATCTATAGCTATATTTTATAGCTATTGTATACTTTTATTCATAAAACTATGTCTCAGGTGTAGATTGAACATTTGAAATATAATCTTGAAAATATGATTTAATCATTACTTTTGCACTTATCCAACTTTTTTTTAAGTATCTACAATGTATAAGGAACTTCGCTATGCACTGCAGATACTAAAATGTGTATGAAACGATCCTATTCTCAAGGTTCTCGGGACAATTATCATAAAATATGATACGTACTATGTGTGTGTTAGAGGGAATAGTTAGGGTGCAGAGTGAGGAAGAGGAAGGACACCTAACTTTGCTCAGGTCAAGGATGGGGTACAGGGTAAGAAGGTATATTTTACTATAAAATAAGCAACAGATAATATTTGAGCTGAAGATGTTTTTATAATAAATTTTCCATATCATGAAAATAATACATTCTCAGAGTATTTGGAAAATACAAAGTAAAAAAAAAAAAAAAAAAAGAAAAAAAAGCCACTCATGATCCCATTGAAAGAAAACTATTATACTGACTTAGTTCCTTTGACTGCATATAATATTTACAATAATATGAATCATAGTGGTATACAATTTGGTGTCTTTATTCCACTTAAGATATTATGACTGTTTTACTTAACAAATAGTCTTTAAAAACATGCTTTTGAAATGGTTACATTATATTTCTTTCATTCATTCAGGAAGTTAAGAGCCCCTAAGACCTATTTCTCTTTCCATCCAGGATGTAACTAATACAAGAGATAGTTACAAAACATATCCTAATGGAGATTAGGATATGAACTTGTTAAATGATCCAGGCAAGAGCTTGATGACTTCTTGGGGAAGGAATTATAGCAGCTTGCTTGTGATCTGTTTCCCTTCCGATTTCCACAGGGATGTTCCCAGGGAAAGAAACAAGGCAGGTGATCCAGTGTAATCTTCACATAATCATGTTGTAACTGACCACACTGGTAAATAGAATAATGAGTTTTGCTAAGAGTAGAGTTCTTATTTATAGAATGCTTTGATGCATTAACTCCACAGAAGGGAAGAAGGTATAACTGAGAAGGACACAGGGGAACTACATGAAGCTAGCAATGTTCTATTTCTTGATTTGGGTGGTAATTACCTGAGTGTTTGCTTTATAAAGTATATATTATTATGCATTTATGTTTTAGACACTTGTATGTATATATTTACATACCATATACATAATATTTAGTGCAGAGTATTTAAAACTTAAAAGCATAAGAAACAAAAGGGGATAAAAATCTAAACCTCTCACCTAAGCTCCAAATGCTCCTGGCTATTGTTTTTAATTTAATATTCCTGACTTGGCTTTGAAAACACTATGCTCCTATCACACAATATTTGCAATTTCCTGAACATGCCAGGTTCTTTCATGCCTCCATGCCTGTGACTTTGTTGATCTTTTTTTTTTAATTGTATGTCCGTTTTCTGTTTCAAAACATATGGGAATTTTCTAGTTATCTTTCTATTATTTTCTGATGTTTGCTATGATCTATATTCTATATTATATCAGCCCTTTGAAATTTATTGTGATTTTTTTATGGCCCTATATAAGGTCCATTTTTGTAAATATTCCATGTGTGCTTGAGAGGAATGTGAATTGTGCATGTATTTAATACAGTGTTGTATGTATGTTCATTAGGTGAATTTTGTTACCATATTTTTATGCAAATGACGCACATGTTCTACATTTTTTTGCCAGCTGTGCCTTCCCAAGGCATTTTCATAAGGTCGCTGAACTAATTTTTTTTACAGCAACAGGTAAAAAAATTAGCATAGTGTGCTTATGAAAATACCTGGGGGGGGGGAAGTTTGCAAAAACTGTAGAACATGCTTGTTATTTGTATAAAAATATGTTAATTTTGTTGTTCAAAATCCTCTATATTTTTACTAATTATTTTTGACTGTTTTTCCAGTCAGTTACTGAAAGAGGTGTGTTAAAATCTCCAAATATGATTTGGATGTGTCCATTTCTCCTTGTAGTTCTGTCAAGTTTTGATTTATATATTTTGAGGCTATGTTATTGTTATTGTTATTAGATATTGTGGAGTCAATTTCAACTCACAGTGACCCCATGTGACAGAGTAGAACTACCTCATAAAGTTTTCTAGACAGTAGTCTTCACTGGAGCCGATCGCCAGGTCTTTCTCCCACAGGGCTGCTGGGCGGATTCGAACTGCCAACCTTTCAGTTAGCAGCTGAGCACTTAACCTTTGCACCACCAGAGCTCCTTGCTATGTTATCAAACCCATTGCTATCAAGTCAATTCTGACTCATAGTGATCCTAGGGGCATACAAATTTTATTACTGGTTTTCATACTATCTTCAGAGCCCTTGGAGGCACCTTATCTTGGCTGTTAAAAAGCAGGGATCTACTATCCCTACTTATTCTTGAACCAGACATTACTTGTTTTAATTGTCTGTGCTTTTTGAACTATATTTAACTTGAGTAGATTCACCCATAACTTAAAAAAAATAACACAGTTGTTATGTATACAGTGAGGAATTGCAGAAGTAATTTTTAACAATGAAGTGTCATGATTGCATTTATTTTATAAAGATTGGTTTATTCTATACAGAGGATGGATCAAGGGCAAGCATAAGAAAGGAACATTAATAGAAGGTTATTGAAATGATCCAGATGAGTGATGAGTATCAGTCGGCTAAAGTTGGAACACAAAGGTATTCAAAATAAGATGATACTTTAACCATTTCAGAAAGTCACCATACTTTATACAATTTGTAAAATATCATTGATAATAGCTTAAATTATTTTTCCTTAATAACTTGAAAATCCTCTAATTGATATTGAACAAAATGAGGCTGAGCAAATAAGTATAATAAATAAAACATTTCAAAGATCGGAGTACATAAATTCTTCTATTTTGTAAAAACTTATACTGTTTCCTCAGAGTTTTTAAATGGTGACTGTTAAGTACGGCAGAGGATGGCCTTGCTATTTTAGACTTGGAAGGAAGTGCTTCTTTGTCTTTTGAGCATTCCTTAATTGTCACTTGGTGCTCTGTGTTCTTTCTGCCTCCCCTGAAAATCTTCTTTCTGCTGGAAACAACTACTTTTATGATCCAAAAGATTTGACCTAAGCTCAGAAAAACAAAACTTGACCAGCCTGTGTGTCCGGAGTCCCTGTGACTTTTTCTTCCTCCATGAAAGGACAGTTTTCCTGACCGCTGCCTTCATTCTGCCACTCACTACAGGCATCTGAATTTACCATGCCATTGACCTCCATGGAGCACTAAAATGCCTTTAGTAAACTTTATAAACTTCTGATTCTTCTATAATCTGGCCACCACAGGAGTCAAATGATTTCTTTAAGGGAAGATAGCTACTGTTTCCCTGCAAAGAATTCTTTAGGACAATAGTTTTCAAACTGTGCTCTGTAAAGACATAGGGTTCTGTAGCAGAGCCTCAGGAGCCATCTTGATGGAAGAAGGGAGAAATGACCAGGAGAGCCCTGGAGTCTATCTCATCATCCCAACTAGAGCAGCATAACCAACTTTATCTGCTTAACCTTGTAAGATTTTACTTGAAGAAAGGTTCTTTTTATTTAAAAAAAAAATTAAAAAAAAAAAAAACTTTTATATCATTTAAGTCAATGATAAACAGTTCTCTATTCATAAGCACATTTGCCATGGGCCAAAATCATGTCAATTCTGGTTTTCTTGAAGGCTTTTTATTCCTTTTTTTTTTTTTTTTTTTTTTAGTTAGTGAAGAGACTGTCTTTGATATTAGATCAAAGGCCTTATCTTGAATTTAGGTAGTACTGCAGGTTCAATTCTCAACCAGTGCACCTCACTGAGCAGCTACCACCCTTCTGTCAGTGGAGGTTTGCACTTCCAGTAGAACTTCCTGATTAAGATGGACTAGGAAGAAAGGCCTGGTGATCTACTTCTGAAAATCAGCCAGTGAAAACCCTATGGATCACAACAGTATGATCTGCAACCAATCACAGGGATGCACAGAACCCAGTAGGAGTATAGTTCTATTGTACATGGGGTCGCCATGAGTTGAGGGCCAACTCTACAGCAGCTATCAACATAGTCTCTGGAGTTCCTGGTTGGTCCAAACCATTAATGTGCTTGGCTGCTAACCAATAGGTTGATAGTTTGAGTCCACTTAGAGGTGACTCAGAAGAATGGCCTGGCAATCTACTTCTAGAAAATCAGCCATTGAAAACCTGTGGAGCACAATTCTACTCTGACACACATGGGGTCGCCATGAGTCAGAGTAAACTCAACAGCAGTTGGTTTAATGTCATCTGTGGGCACTCTTCCTTAATTTAAACAGCACAAAACTGGATTCCTTATACTCAATTTTACCAGAAAGCTTTTAAAATGTACCCCCATACCCATATAGTAGTACAGTAATTAACTGTTGAGAGGATGTAATAAACTTGAGATTGAAATAGAAACCAATAATAAATTATGTTGAAACTTGTCATTGATAATCTGTTTCAGTGGTGTCAAATCTCATTGCTCTATCAGTACTATATAAAAAAATATGCTTCCTTCAAGGTAAGAACTTACTGCTAGTGGAGAGGAGATAACTATCAGTATGGTTTTTGTTTCTTAGGCTGACAGTGGAATAGCTCCTGGGTATGGTAACTCTGAAAATAGCAAGCTCAGTCATGTTTTTTACTGTGAATTTACAGAACTCTTTGATAATAAACCATTTGATATCTAGAAATTTGATTACTTACTGTGAACACAGTGAAAAGGACCCTCAGGGCTTATAAAATAATACTTTTAAAACTGATGATAGCACTAGGTAACTATCATCCTACAAATATCTGTGTTTTAGATGCTTACGGTACCTGAAACTTAATTTTGAATCTGCATTTATTCGATAGAGCATTCATGAGCTTCAACTTTTCACCTTAATGTTTTCTTTGGTTGTAGTACATAGTAGTGGTAGGGATTTTTTTATTTGCTTTCTTGCCTAGACTGCTGTTTGCCAGCAGAAATAGTAAACTGTTACAAACAGAGTGAAATGATGAGAAACAGGCAGTGGAAAAATGAAAGAAACAGGAACTGCTGAAAAGGAACAAAAATAGAAAAATTGGAAAGGAACCCCAGAAGTAATGTGAAAAAAAAAAAAAATATATATGGAATGGAAAGGAAAAATAAATGACACAGAAATTCCAGAAATGCTTAGAGGAAGAAAAGAAATGAAATGTAGAGAAATTACATTTAGGTATTTAGAATTGGGGGAGGCAAAGAGGAAACTACTGAAAGACAAGACTTTTATGGAGCTCATAATAGTTGATTAAAGATACAGTTTTGTCATTTGTTAAATATCTTGTAATAATGAAAATATTTCTATTGGTATATAAAACTAGACTAGTAATTTATAAGAAGACTAGATATGTTTTAAATCAGACTGCCTACCCCCGACTCTAATCCCCTCTGTTAAGTTTCACTTACGTTGTTAAAAACGCAGTACTGGGGACAACTGAAGTTTTTGATTCCACATATCTCAGTATTGAAATGGTGGTCATGGTTTTCCATAGAGTCAAGTTTACTTGCAAACAGTTACCAAAATTGTCTACTCTGTCAGAAATAAGGCCACAATTACTAAGCAGTAACTTTCATTAAAAGATGATTTTTCCTCCCATATAAGTATAGTATCTACTAGTCATGTTGCAAGAGGAAATACTTGCTTAATTTTATAAATTACTTATTGGCAAGAACTTTATCCCCCTCCCCCAAATAAAGCCTCTGACCTCTATCATTTCCATCTCTTCTATAAAATAAAGTTGGAAGTTGCTTGAGCTTTTTCCCACTCAGAATTTTTGAGTGTTAGTTGCAATTAAATATGTTCCTTTGTTTTCTTCCTGACCTCCTAATTAATGCCTCTTAAGGTAGCATCCAATCATTCATTCATTTCGTAAATGTATTTTAAGGTTATATTTCCAGTTGTGCTACATATAAAGAATTAAAAAAAAAAATCCTGTTGCCTTCAAGTAGATTCCGACTCATAGCGACTCTGTAGGACAGAGTAGAATTGCTCCATAGGGTTTCCAAGGAGTGGCTGGTGGATTTGAACTGCTGACCTTTTTTATGGTTAACAGTTGAGCTCTTAACCACTGTGCCATCAGGGCTCTACATATAAAGAACACAAAATGAAAATAATATAAACCCAGTTCTCAAGGAGCTAGCAGTTTATTGCTCAGGAAAGCCAGAAGAGGGAGAAATCCCACAGGGAATCAGCAAAGGTTTTGGAGCCTATGTGAGATTTCAAGTGGGTCTTGAAGGATACTCAGTCAATTCAGGTTATAATCCACAGACAGAGTGCCTTATTTAGCAGAGGGTATTCTTTCTATCTGTGCTTCCAAATTCCCCAAATCTTTCCTGAGTCTTCTCTCATTAACACACACTAATATTTTGAGATCTTCTTCTAGTCATTCTAGCTTAGAATTATATAAGCTCTGTTGGCATGCGATCTGTCTTCCAGCATATCTCAGGCAATGGTATTATCAAATGTTTTGCCATGGCATGATAAGGGTCAGTAGTTTTCCAATCTAATATCTGTGACCTTGCTTCCTGTTCCAGATAGGCTGTCCAGGGTTGTTTTGGCAACTCCTCAATTATCAGAGGCCCAGGCCCCATATATCTTTCATCACAGTCCAGGGTAAGCTATTCCAGTTCTTGCTGTTTAATGTTCATTGCAGTTAGTAGGAAAGTGTAAAAACACATAACCTAGAAGTTGTGCCTATTACTTACATCACATCTCCTGGGTCAGACTTAGCCATATAGCTACCTTACTAAAAGGCATTTTAGGAAATGTAGCCACAGCTGGGCAAGTATATGCCTAATTAAAAATCCCATTATTATAAAAGAAAGTAAGAACAGATATTGGAAACAATTGGAAATGTCTGTCACAGTTGGAATTCCCTTGATCAAATAACACTGGAGGATGCAAAGAGTATACAAGAAAATCCTTTGGCAAGAAAACCAGTTTGAAAGATTTTACAGTAATCACAAAGTAGATGACGGAGGCTTAACTGAGTGGCAGATAACAGGCAAGTGGTCATATTTGCAAGATACTTGGATTGGACAATTAATAGAAGTTGGTGACCAGGTCTGGGGTAGGAAGGAGAAGAAAGGGATAAGGAAGGCGTAACTGGCTAAGAGCATGAGCTGTAGAGCTATATTGCCTGGATTTGAATTCCAGTTTGGACGTTAACTAGCTGAGTGACCTTGTACAAGCTACTTAATTTCTCTTGCCTTAATGTTCTCATCTACAAAACTAGGAATTCATGTCTCAAAGATAATTGCAAGATTGAATGAGCTAACATATATAAAACACCTACCTTTAGAAAAAAAGGTAAACCACGGAAAGAGTTCTAGAGACGAGCAATATTTAAGGGGTAGGAAGAAGAGGAAAGGTAGACAAGAGGCTAAAAGGGAACTACAGAGAGGTAAGAAGGAGATGGATAAAGAGAGAGTAATGTCCAGGAAGCCAATGGGGGAGAACAGTTTAAGAACTGAGGAGAAAGACACAATCAAAGTGTGCCGGATATTTTCATAAGCTGAAGGCTGAAAATATGCCTTTCATTAGGCTGATTGTGTACTCATTTTCTCAGCAAACTTTTGAGGAAAGGGGATGTTTTTATCTACCTTTTAGAGTAGTGGAAACAAAGTACGGTTAACTGAATTTCCAAAGTTATTTGGAATTTTAATGGAAGATCAACTACCTTTGAGTTTCTGTTGAGTCTGATTTGTTAAAATTCTTTAAAACTATGATTTAAATGCCAGTCAGTGATGAAGAGGTTCGAGTTATGTCTCAGTGTAAGGTATTTGCTTTCATTTACCTCACTGTAAGTGCTGTGCAAAAATCCCCAAACCTGTTGCCATTGAGTGGATTCTGACTCATAGTGACCCTACAGGACAGAGTAGAAATGCCCCATAGGGTTTCCAAGGAGTGGCTGGTGAATTTGAACTGCCGACCTTTTGGTTAGCAGCCAAACACTTAACCACTGCACCACCAGGCCCCAAAAGCTGTGCAGAGCAGTTTAATAGGAGAGGATTATATGCTCTGTAAAAGCACCAGGTCACCAAGTTTCTCAGAGTCAAAGCTTTAGATGTATTCTTAGTTTCTTTATGTAAAAAGTGTCTAAATGTATATAGCTATTCTTTACTTTCAAAGGGTGTTTGGGACAATTGGGATGATAAAATGTATGCATGCAGTCTCCTATGTCTTATTGCCCCAGATTCCATACTTATTTTAGCAGTAGTAGTATTTGCTTCAGGGCATGTAACAGTGGTAAAGCTTGCAATCCTTTTCCTGGTATTAGATTTAGATGGCAGTCTTTGTGCTGCATTAATTGATTTTAGAACTTCAGGCAAGTCACAGAGTCTTTGTGACCCTTGATTTGATAAATTGGGTCAGACTGCTTGCCCCATATATTTCTCAGGGTGGTATTAAGACTGTTTATGTGAAGTGCTTTTTAAATCAATTATCAAATAAACATAGAGTAACATTATTAATTAGACTTATCATGCATCCTTTACTGTTAACATAGGAATCTGCATCTCGTTTGATTTCTGGACCAAATACACATTTCCCCTTACTCAGGAATGTTCCATTCTAAAGAAGGAATTTCCTCATGGAGGGATATGTGCAGTGTGCTCATTGTCTTCTGGAAGCATTTCACCTCTCAGTTTTTTACTTAGTTTAATTATCCTTTTGAGAGTGAGATAAAATAGGCCGCCATTTGTTTTCATACATCTTTCACATTATTAATTATATACCTGGTTTTCTTTTCTACATAAGTTGTGAGATTGAATTTTAATATTAAATGGTTAAAAGGGACATTCATTCCAGTTGCAAGACTAATGTGTTTATAAAAAACAAACAAACAAACTCGTTGCCACTGAGTTGATTCCAACTCACAGCAACCCTATAGGACAAAGTAGAATTGCCCCATAGAATTTCCAAGGAGCACCTGGTGGATTCGAACTGTCGACTATTTTGGTTAGCAGCCATAGCTCTTAACCACTCTGCCACCAGGGTTTCCAGTGCACCTGTACTCATTTTTAATTTTTAAACTTGTCTTGCTTGTTTTGAAAATGTATAATGCCAGAGTTTCTAAGATGAGGGAGAAAAGCTTGCGGTATTGTGGCAGTAAAGAAATCTTTCTGTCTGCCTCACTCAGTTGCTTCCCTTTGCCCATATTTACATCAAAGGAATGGCAGCTGTCACCTTAATGCTCTAATGGCCATTAAAGGGCCATGAATAAAGAAGATAAGGACTAAAAATATTAATCATTAATCATAGTATTGTTTGGCTATAATCTTAATTTTTCAGGAGTACAGGCTCTTATGGTTGCTTAACTTCTACACCAGAAACTGTTGTAGATGAGACAAGTTACATGTTACAAGAAGACTTAAAAAGAAGTTGTTTATCACCTTCTGATAAATCATGACGAATTAATGTAAGGGAAAAACCATTTTCTGCTTTGGCCAAAAGATGGCACTGTTGCTGTGCTAATTGTTTTCCTTGGCAGTTTGGGTTCTTTCCTTTTTCAGTGCCGAAAACAGTTAAATTTAGTAATCTATTTAACACTGACCCTCCCCACAGAATGCCAGATTTCTAATCGTGCATCAGAAGAATAGACCAGAAAAATGGAATTTGTATTTTTAAAATGTGTTAGTTTATTTTAATATCTATTTATAAAAACAACATTCTCTATCTGAGACTAAGATATTTGCCAAAGGAACAATAGGACGCTCTGGATGACGTTTTAAATTTTGATTTAGTGTGGGATACCCTTCCTTTAGAACCCTGAAAGCTGCAATGGTTCCATGACATTGTAGATTTTTTTGTTTGTTTTTTAAGGTCATTGAGTTTATGCTTTCATTAAGGCAATACTTTTTCTCTATAGGGTTTTAAACTCAGGTAATCATTTTTCTTTTGTTTTCCTTTATCACTATGGTTTACTTGTTAGTAATTGGACGACTATGTGGAATAGCCCGGAAATGTACTGGTAATCTCCTTTTCTTCTTGTGCTGGGAAAGCAACATGTCCTGGCTGGTTTCTAAGCCAGTATTTTAAACGGCTGTCGAGGCCTGATTCTGCTTTTCTTTAAGCAGATCTTTTTAGCATGGAGAAATTCAGTGCAAACCAAAGCAATAATTAAATTTGGGAAAGATAAAATGAACTCCTGAAAAATTTGTTTTATTTATGATTGTAAAAAGTATTTTTTTAAAATATTCACAAATCAAAATACTTTTTGTTGTCGTTTTTTGGAGGAACCCTTGGTGTATTAAAAGAACACAAAACACTCAAGCTTTCCTTCTTAGCTTATATTAGAATAAGAAAAGACTGTGGATGTCTGCATATAGACTGCTTATTAGTAGATTTGCCTGTCTGATAATTTTTAAAGTTTACATTTGAGTGGTTTACTTTTAAAAATCAGTTACATTAAGCTTTTATCAGAGAACTTGGTGGCTTGTTTGCCACCAAGATATAAGACAGAATATATTTTATATAGCTTTGCAGCATAACTCGTTTAAATCTAAAATACAAGTCCAAAATGTTATTCCAAATCTTTGAGACAACGTGTGTTTCAGAATTTTTAGATTTCACAAAGGTAATACAGGGCATATTTGTTATGTCATATAACTCCCTCCCCACAGTAGGGTCTAGGGCAGCAGCCTGTAATCAAACATACTAGTACTCTTTCAGTGAAACATACCACGGGGGATAATTCTTCACCATAAACAGCCTGACATGAATTTAAGGTCACATTGTGAGGCCAAATGAATCTGCTGCAACTTAAGAAAACTTCAGGTTCCAGAACTTCTTGGATTTCACAATAGAGTATAAGCAGTCAGAGACTGGAAGTACCTTTCAGGTATACTCTGTAAACTGCAAAAAAATCAACTAAGGATTCTCTATTAAGGAAAATTTAATTTAACATTATATTTGTTGTTGTTGTTGTTGTTGTTGTTAGATGCCATTGAGTCAGTTACGACTCACGGTGACCCCATGTGTGCAGAGTAGAACTACTCCATAGGGTTTTCAAGACTGTGACCTTTAGGAAATGGATCACCAGGCCTTTCTTTCAAGGCACCTCTGGGCAGATTTAAACCACCAACGTTTCAGCTAGTAGTTGAGAACTTAGCCATTTGCGTCACCCAGGGGCTCCTATATTCCATCTAATAGTTTTGTTTGTTTGTTTCTTTAGAATGTTTTGTTCTGAGCTGCTAGGTGGTTCAAGTTCAAAATGTATTTTAGCCTATTCCATAATACACTGAAAGACAAATGAAGATTTGGGGAAATTTATCTGTGGGGTATCTGGAATACTTCTGTGGCAGCAAAGCCTGCATTCTTTCTCGATTAGGAGAACTTGGGATAAAAGTATTTCCCAAAGTATTTTATGTAATCAAAATCAGCTTTATCTCCTACAGGAGTATGGTGAGATCCGACCTTAGTCCATATCTCAAGTAGGTATAGGCTTGATCAGCATGTAGGTGAGAGGCTCCTGAGGGAAGTACATGTTTCAGGGAAATGATAGAAGGATCACATGTTGTGGCAGTTTTGCTCCCAACTTTGCATTGTAGTTGGATTTTGTGTATTGAATAATAGATAAAACCTAAGATAATGTCTAGTAGTTCCCATTTCAGTTTAGAGTACTAGGGTTGGCATTTTACCTAATCTGATAAAAAATAATGCTTTTGCTTCATCCTTTTCTGCCTTCTGTTTGTAAGTATGATTAGAAAGCTCTGCTGAACATCTCTCTACCAACAGTTGTAATTCAATGGTGAATAATGCCAGTCTTAATGTGACTTCATTTATAATGATTTCAATCAGTACAGTTAGTGGTTATAGCATAGGTGAAAAAATATCACATTGCTCGGGATCTTGTTAGGCCATGAAACTTAGAGTTATTGAGAAGCCAAGGAGCCACTGCTCATTTGGAGGTTAGCACAGGAATCCACTTGATGGCAGCTAACGATAACAGCAGTGGATACTATCATTGCAAAAGAGATATCTCTTTGTTGTTTAGTTTTCCTTCTCCTAAGTGCTCGGCTGCTAACCGAAAGATTGGAGGTTCAAACCCACCCAGTGGCTCTGAGGGAGAAAGACCTGACAACTTGCTTTTGTAAAGATTACTGCAAAGGGGCGGGGGTCTGGGGACCATTGTTTCAGGGGACATCTAGGTCAATTGGCATACAAAGTTTATTAGGAAAACATTCTGCATCCCACTTTGGTGAGTGGCATCTGGGGTCCTAGAAGCTGGTAAGTGGCCATCTAAGATACATTAATTGGACCCAACCCACCTGGAGGAAAGAAGAATGAAGAACACCAAAGATACAAGGAAAATATTAGCCCAAGAGACAGAAAAGGCCACATAAACCAGAGACTCCAACAGCCTGAGACCAGAATAACTAGATGGTGCCCAGCTAATACCAGTTACCACCCTGACAGGGAACACAACAGAGAGTCCCTGATGGAGCAGGAGAAAAGTGGGGTGCAGAACTCAAATTCTAGGAAAAAAACAAGACTTAATGGTCTGACTGAGACTGGAAGGACCCTGGAAGACATGGCCCCTGGACTCTTTGTTAGTCCAGAGCTGAAACTATTGCTGAAGCCAATTCTTCAGACAAAGATTAGACTGGACTATGGGACATACTCGTGAAGAGAGTGCTTCTTAGATTAAGTAGATACATGAGACTAAATGAGCAGCTCCTGTCCAGAGGCCAAGATAAGAAGGCAAAAAGGGAGTTCCTGCAAAATGGCACTCTAGGCAGAAGCAGCACGCCGTCCCTCCACAGCAAAGATCCGAAAAACTAAGCTGAACAGAGAATACAACAATCCTGAAAACCTAAAACATCAAACGAAGAGATAAAGAACTCAGCCAAGCACCAAATGGAGTGAGAAAACTGACAGAGAACGGAGAGCAAGGAGAGATTCATGCAGAGGTCCCCTACCAGCTAACGCAGCGCGGATCCACCATCTTGGACTCCTATCGGAGACCAGCAAACGGAAGTACGAGAAAGCAGCCTCACGGAGTGTCCAGAGGGAGACAAAACAACCAGTAATTTGCAGTGTGCGCTTTCCCACCCCCCACCCCTCTTCGCCCTAGCTTGGAATCCTCTGCTTCCCATGGCCACGGTCTCTTGACCGGGAAGCGCCGGATGCTTGGATTCCACACATCCAAGCAGGCAGCTCTCTGGGTGCCATTTGTTGGCTGCTAGTGTTGCTTTTTTTTTTTCTGCTTCTTTTGATTTCTCACTTGCCTCTCACCACCTCCCCCTCCTTTCACTCGAGTGTCTGGCTCCATGCTCCATCTTTGCTTCTTCCTGAGGGGCTGCAGAACTCCATTCGAGTGTGGAGCTGCTTCCTGGTCCAGGCTACCATGCTGGTGGGATCCCAAGGCTTTTGCTCGTTTGTTCGTTTTGAATTGTTTGTTGGTTTTCTTTTCCTTTTCTTGAGCTGGGAGCTCTTTCTGGCCAGGTGGAGCTGCGTGGCAAGGAACTCCCCTTCAGCTTCCACAGGCGTGCAGAGGGATCCCTGAAGGCATTTCTTTTTTCACTATTTTTTTTTCTGTGTTTTTGGGGGGCCTTTCTTGTTCTTTTTTTTTTTTTTTAATTTGTTTTGTTTTCTTTTCCCTCTTTTTCCCTTTCTGTCTTTCTTCATTGCTCAGTTTCTCGTCCCTCTATATCTTCCTTCTCTTTCTGATCCCTGAATATCAGACATTGTATACCTCCACGCCTTCTAGCCAGGCTGTATTGTAACACCTGAGAGCGACTTCCCCAGACCTCATAGCTGCATCGGTGGGTTCCCTGGGAACTTTGCGGTTCTTTAACCTTTCTGATTTTTATTTATTCATTCTTTTCTTTTCTTTTCTACCTCTTCCCCTTTCTGTTTTTCTGCATTTCATGGTCTCTCATCTCTCCATTCAAATGACAAGCTCCCCTAGCATTCTTTTTTGTTTGTTTGTATGTTTTTGGCTCCTATTCCTCTCTCCTTGCGCCCATATCCATTTTCGCTCCACACATAACAATCTACCTGCTGCATCCTGCTTACCTGCACCATGCACTTGACATCACACCACCAAACAGCACAGGCACGGCCTACTGGAACCTGCCCTGCACTGATTACTGACTTGCTCTGGTGGCTGTAGTAAGTGCCACAAACAACCCATCCCAGTAGCTCCTCTTCAGCTAGACCTGCCCTGCTCTACCATATCTGAGTGACTGACCCTGCCAGTTGGAGAAGGAGGCAAAAAGTATTGAGTGCACAGACGAGCAAACAACAAAGAACACACAACCTGCCTGCTCAGACGTAATCACATTTTTTTTTTTAAAAAGGAAGAAACAAACAAATCTACAATCAATAAACGAGAAAAATAACTACTGAATGCCCCGAAAACAACAGACAATATCAAAACATTTGCAAAAACAGGACAGGATGGTTCCAGTAGGCGTCCAAAATAAAACACCAGATGACTCTCTTGTGGAAGAAAATGCACTAGAATTACCTCATAGGGAATTCAAACCTCTAATACTCGGAATTCTTCAAGAACTGAGGCAAAAAGCTGACAAACATGAGGAAAAAATAGACAAATTCATGGAAACTACAGACAAAAAATTGGAAGAATTCAGGAAGATGATGAAGGAATAAAATGCCAAAATAAATTCACAACTAGAAATTATACAAAGACAACACTTAGAAATCCAAAAGATAAACAACAAGATTTCAGGAATGGATGATGTCATAGAAGGGCTGAGAAGCAGATTGGAAATGGGGGAAGACAGGATCAGTGGAATTGAAGACAAACACTTGGCTACAACTCTGTTTCAGGAAAACTCAGAAAAAAGAACAAAGAAAAATGAAGAGACCCTGAGAGTTATGTGGGACACAATTAAAAGCAAAAATCTGGGAGTGATTGGCATTTCAGAATGGGGAGAAAACAAAACACAGAGAGGATCATTGAGGAACTGCTGACAGAAAACTTCCCCAATAGCCTGAAAGATGAAAAGCTGGCCATCCAAAGAGCTCAACGAACCCCATATAGAAGAGACCCTAAAAGAAAATCACCAAGGCATATCATATTCACACTCGCCAAAACCAAAGACAAACTAAGAATCCTGAGAGCAGCTTGTGAAAAACAAGAAGTCACATACATAGGAGAAACAATAAGACTAAGCTCAGATTATTTGGCAGAAACCATACAGGCAAGAAGGCAATGGGATAACATATATAAAATCTTGAAAGAAAAAAATTGTCAGCGAAGAATAATATATCCTGCAAAACTCTCATTCAAATTTGATGGTGAAATTAGGTCATTTCCAGATAAACAGAAATTAAGGGAATATGTAAAAGTCAAACCAAACTTACAAGAATTATTAAAGGGAGTTCTTCGATCTGAGGACAAACAGCTTCAGCTCACAGGCAGAACCTAGGACACAGGATCATACGAGCCAGATACCAATCTAGGAAATGACCTCTTGAGGACTATCCTAAACCAAAAGAAATACAACAGGAATCAGAGCAGTTAATCAGTAGATGACAACAACATCAAAACAATAAAAGAGGGAATAAACGGCATAGGTATAGAACCTTCTAATGGAGAGGAAGGCAAGGTGATACCAAGTAATAGTAGACTGCTTCAAACTTAGAAAGATAAGGGTAAAGTTTATGGTAACCACAAAGAAAGTTAACAAACCAACTCATAAAAATAAAGATGAAAAACATAAAGTCTCGGGAAAAACAAAACCTACAAAAATAAAAGAAATGAAAAAAAAATCCACAAACAAAAGTAACTCAGCACAAGAGAGTACGAAGAACAAAGAAAACTTCAGCACCACAGAAAAAAGCGCTACAAAATGACAGCAAAAAAATTCACATCTATCAATAACTACACTGAATGTAAATGGACTCAATGTACCCATAAAGAGACGGAGAGTGACAGAATGGATAAGAAAACAGGATCCATCAATATGCTGTCCACAAGATGTGAATTTATTAAAAGTCAAAGGTTGGAAAAAAATATATCAAGCTAACAACTACCAAAAAAGAGTAGAAGTGGCAATTCTAATCTCAGATAAAATAGAATGTAAAATAAAATCTACCATAAAAGACAAAGAAGGACACTATGTAATGAGTAAGGGGATGATCTATCATGAAGACATAGCCATAATAAACATCTATGCACCCAATAACAGGGCTCCAAAATACATCAAACAAACTCGAACAACACTGAAAAGAGAAATTGACAGTTCCACAATAATAGTAGGAGACTTCAACACACCACTCTCTGTAAAGGACAGAACAACTAAGAAGAAACTCAGCAAAGATACAGAAGACCTAAAGGGCACAATCAGCCAACTGGACCTCATAGACATATATAGAACAATCGATCCAACCGCTGCAAAGTACACATTCTTTTCTAATGCACATGGAACGTTCTCCAGAATAGACTACATCTTAGGCCACAGAGCAATCCTCAACAAGATCCAAAACGTTGAGATAATTCAAAGTATCTTCTCTGACCACAGTGCCATCAAGGTAGAAATTAACAATAGAAAGAGCAAGGAAAAAACAAATCCAGTACATGGAAACTGAATAATACCCTGCTTACACATCACTGCGTAATAGAAGAAATCAGAGTTGGAATTAAAAATACCTAGAATCAAATGAGAATGAAAGCACATCATACCAAAACCTTTGGGACACAGCAAAGGCAGTCTTCAGAGCACAATTTATAGCAATAGATGCACATATCAAAAAAGAAGAAAGGGACAAAATAAAACATTAACTACAGAACTCAAACAAATAGAAAAAGAACAGCGAAAAAAGGCCACAACCACCAGAAGAAAGGAAATAGTAAAGATCAGAGCAGAAATAAATGAAAATAGAGAACAGAAAAACAACAGAAAGAATCAACAAAATCGACAAACCACTGGCCGGACTGACAACAGAAAAACAGGAGAGGACACAAATAACCCAAATAAGAAATGAAATGGAAGACATTACAACAGACCCAACTGAAATAAAAAGGATTATAACAAAATATTATGAAAAACTATACTCCAACAAATTTGAAAACCTAGAGGAAATGGATAAATTTCTAGAAACATACGGCCTACCCAAACTAAAACAAAGTGATGTTGAAAATCTGAACATACCCATAACAAGAGAAGAGATTGAAAAGGTAATAAAAAAACTCCCAACCAAAAAAAAGCCCTGGCCCAGATGGCTTCACTGGAGAATTCTACAAAACAAGAGCTTGTACCAGTACTACTGAAGGTATTTCAGAGCATAGATGAGGAAGCAACACTTCCAAATTCATTCTATGAAGCCACCATAACTCTGATACCAAAACCAAGCAAAGATGTCACAAAAAAAGAAAATTACAGACCAATATCTCTCATGAATATAGATGCAAAAATTCTGAACAAGGTTCTAGCCAATAGAATTCAGCATCATATCAAGAAAATAATACACCACGACCAAGTAGGATTCATACCAGGTATGCAAGGTTGGTTCAACATTAGAAAATCAATCAACGTAATCCACCACATAAATGAAAGAAAAGAATCACATGATCATCTCAATTGATGCAGAAGAGGCGTTCAACAAGGTCCAACACCCATTCCTGATAAAAACTCTCAGTAAAATAGGTATAGTAGGTAAATTTCTCTACATAATAAAGGCCATCTATGCAAAACCAATGGCCAACATCATTCTTAATGGAGAGAGGCTGAAAACATTCCCCTTGAAAACAGGAACAAGACAGGGATGCCCTTTATCACCACTCCTATTTAACATTGTGCTGGAAGTTCTAGCTAGAGCAATAAGGCAAGAAAAAGAAATCAAGGGCATCCAAATTGGTAATGAAGAAGTGAAACTGTCCCTGTTTGCAGATGATATGATACTATACATAGAAAACCCTAAAGACTCCATGAGAAATCTACTGGAACTAATAGAAAAGATTCAGCAGAGTAGCAGGATACAAGATAAACATTCAAAAATCAGTTAGATTTCTATACACCAGTAAGGAGAACGATGAAAAGGAAATCAGGAAAACAATACCATTTTCAATAGCCCCTAAAAAGATAAAATACTTAGGAATAAATCTGAGCAGGAATGTAAAAGACCTATACAAAGAAAAGTACAGAACACTACTGAAACCCAAAGGGATCTACATAAATGGAAACACATACCATGCTCATGGATAGGTAGACTCAACATTGTGAGAATGTCAATTCTACCCAAAGCAATTTACAAATACAACGCAATCCCTATCCAAATACCAACAACATTCTTCAAAGAGATGGAGAAACTAATCATTAACTTCATATGGAAAGGGAAGAAGCCCCGAATAAGTAAAGCACTACTGAAGAAGAAGAATAAAGTTGGAGGACCTACACTACCTGACTTCAGAACCTACTATACAGCTACAGTAGTCAAAACAGCCTGGTACTGGTACAATGACAGATACATTGACCAGTGGAACAGAATTGAGAACCCAGATGTAAATCCATCCACCTACAGTCACCTGATCTTCGACAAGGACCCAAAGCCCATCAAATGGGGAAAAGACAGTCTTTTTAACAAATGGTGCTGGCAAAACTAGATATCCATTTGCAAAAAAATGAAACAGGATCCATACCTCACAGCGTATACAAAAACTACTTCAAAATGGATCAAAGACCTGAATATAAAGCCTGAAACTATAAAGTGCATAGAAGAAAAAATAGGACCAACACTCCAGGCCTTAATACATGGCATTAACAGGATACAAACCATAACCATCAACGCACAAACCCCAACAGATAAGCTAGATAACTGGATCTTCTAAAAATCAAACACCTATGCTCTTCAAAAGACTTCACCAAAAGAGTGAAAACAGAACCTACAGACTAGGAAAAAATTTGGGGACAGTACAAGTCAGACAAAGGTCTAATCTCCATAATCTACAAGAAAATCTAACACCTCTACAACTAAAAGACAAATAATCCAATTAAAAAACGGGAAAAGGAAATGAACAGACACTTCACCAAAGAAGACATTCAAATGGCCAACAGACACATGAGGAAATGCTCGCGATCACTAGCCATTAGAGATATGGAAATTAAAACCACAATGAGATACCATCTCACCCCGGCATTACTGGCACGAATCAAAAACACTGGAAATAACAAATGTTGGAGGGGCTGTGGGGAGATGGGAACTCTTATGCACTGCTGGTGGGAATGCAAAATGATACGACCATTTTGGAAAATGATATGGCGCTTCCTCAGAAAGCTAGAAATAGACATACCATTCGACCCAGTAATCCCACTCCTAGGAATATATCCTAGAGAAATGAGAGTCGTCACTCAAATAGCCATATGCACACCTATGTTCATGGCAGCAATGTTAATAGCAAAACGATGGAAACAACCTAGATGCCCATCAACAGATGAATGGATAAACAAACTATGGTACATACACACAATGGAGTACTATGCAACGAGAAAGAACAACAATGAATCTGTAAACCATCTCATAACATGGATGAAACTGGAGAACATTATGCTGAGTGAAATAAGACAATCACAAAAGGACAAATATTGTATGAGACCTCTATTGTAAAAACCCATGAAAAAGTTCACACACAGAATGTAACAATCTTTGTTGGTTACCAGGGATGGGAGGGGTGGGGAGGAAATACTAAATAGGCAATAGATAAGCGGTATCTTGGGTGAAGGGTGAGACAGTACACAATACAGGGGAAACTAGCACAACCTGTACAAGGAAAGTTCATGGAAGCCCCATAGACACATCCAAACTCCCTGAGGGACTGAATTGCTGGGCAGAGGGCTGTGGGGACCATGGTCAATTGGCATGACACAGCTTATAAAGACAATGCTCTACATTCTACCTTGGTGAGTAGTGTGTGGGGTCTTAAAAGCCTGTAAGTGGCCATCTAAGATACTCCACCAGTCTCATCCCTTCGGGAGCAAGGGAGAATGAAGAGAACAGGATACAAGGAAAAGATTAGTCTGAAGGACTAATGAACCACAGCTACCAAGGCCTCAACTGGCCTGAGTCCAGTACAGCTAGATGGTGCCCGGCTACCACCACTGACTGCTCTGACCAGGATCACAACAGAGGGTTCTGGACAGAGCTGGAGAAGGATGTAGAGCATAATTCTAACTCACAAAAAAAAAAGACCAGATTTACTGGCCTAAAGGAGACTGGAGAAACCTCGAGAGTATGGCCCCCAGACACTCTTTTAGCTCAGTGGTGAAGCTACCTCCGAGGTTCACTGTTCAGCCTGGGAGTGGACAGCCCCGTAAAAGCAAATGAGACTAACGAGGTACGGGAATCCAATGACAAGAGCCAGACGTCAGAAGGGGACAATGAAGCTGGTGATAGGGAACCCAAGGTTGAGTAAGGGGATATTGTTGATGTGTTGTGAGATTGTTAACCATCATCATAGGGCAACATTTGTAGTAACTGTTAAATGAGAAACTATTTCGTTCTGTAAGCCTTCATCTTAAGTGAGAATAACAGCACAATTGGAAGAGTGAAATGTGCATGTAGAAATTTTTTAAACGGTGTATCTTTGGCTATGTATATTTTCACCAAAAAAAAAAAAGGTTGAGAAGTTAAAGGGTTAATATGTTGTGGGGTTGTTAACCAATGTCATAAAACAACATGTGTACTACTGTTTCATGAGAAACTATTTGTTCTGTAAGCCTTCACCTGAAGTACGATAAAATATAAAAAAAAAAAAGAAGGCAAAATGGGACAGAGCGTGTTGAATGGACATGGGAAATCCAGGGTCTAAAGGAGAAGTGTGCTGTCACGTGATAGGAATTGCAGCTAGGGCCACATAGCAATGTGTATATAAACTTTTATATGAGAAACTGACTTGAACTGTATACTTTCACTTAAAGCATAATAATAATAAAAAACGATTACTGCCAAGAAAACCCTATGGGGCAATTCTACTTTTCACATTGTCACTGAATCGGAATCGACTCAATGGTACTCAACAACAGCATTAACAGGAAAGAAGAATAACTGTGCATGGCATAGAAATTCACCCAATCCAACATGTCTTTTCTCTTTTCTAATCCTGTCTTATCTTTTTATATAGTCAACACCACAACTTTGTCAGAGTTTATTAGTATTTCTCTAGTCTCTGTAATTTTAAATTTTTTTTCTCTCTGCAAAATATTGTTTCTCTTACTGAGTTTGTTAAAACCAACAAAGCAATCCTGAGGTACTTTTTTCTGTTGTGACTATATTAATTTCTCTCCCACAACAGTCCTTTTCACCTTTTCACATCCTACTAACAGTCCTAGAAATACATAGATAGTCGTATTAAAAAAAAAAAAAAAAACCTATTGCTGTCCAGTTACATGCCAACTTATAATGATCCTACAGGACAGAGTAGAACTGCCTCATAGTGTTCATGGGAGCAGACTGTCACATCTTTCTCCCTTGGAGCAGTGTGTGGCTTTGAACCGCCAACCTTTCGGTCAGCAGTCGAGTGCTTAACCACTGTGCCACCAGGGTTCCTATAGTCATATATAGTCTATTGTTTATGATTTTGATGAAACCTATGATAATATATTACTTGTTTCTTGTAGACTATTTCAAAATATTTGTGAATAGTTATGGAAGCAGATAATTTGGCATATGCAGTACTTTAGTGGACAGGGTCCTTAATATATAGGTACTTATACTTTAGAAGTGTGTTAATTTTCATTTAGTATGTTATAAGGGATATAGTAAATTTATCTTTTAATTTTTATAGAAGATCAAGACCAGAAGTATTGCTTTTTAAAATCACTGAGCTAGTATGATTATAAAGTTGTTGAAGCTAGAGCCTTAAGTAAAATTGAGTACCCGTTGTGATTTATGTACCAAAAGTAGAGAAACTATTATGTGTATTGATAAATGCTAATTATAGAAATGCTGTTATATTTTCTGCAAAACCAGTGGTGGACCTCAACATGGACTGGTTCAGTTAATGAGCAAGATGTCATCTCTGGCATAAGGTAATTCTCAGTACAAAAAAAATTCCTAGCTGTATAAACCCTGGGGGTGAGCTTTTTGCAGATATTCTGCTTTCTCTGATCTCTTAATACAGTAATATGGTACTTTTGAAATTTATAGCTATCACGAGAGAGGATAAATAGGGTTTAAACAACCAGCCACAGCAGAACAGCAACAGTCATTTGATGGGAATCACTCACATTTTCCCCTAGGGTCTTGGGATTAATCCAGTTTGTGAAAAAAAGCCATTGTATTGCCACACACAGTTTCATTGTTTAGAAATTAATGTGGGCAGTTATGTTGTTGTTGTTGTTGTTAGGTGCCATCAAGTTGATTTTGTCTCATAGCAATCCTGTGTACAACAGAACGAAACACTACCCGGTCCTGTGCCATCCTTACAGTCTTTGCTATGTTTGAGCCCAGTGTTGCAGCCACTGTGTCAATCCATCTCATTGAGGGTCTTCCTCTTTTTCACTGACCTTCTACTTTACCAAGCATAACGCCCTTCTCCAGGGACTGGTCCCTCCTGATAACACATCCAAAGTACATGAGGTGAAGTCTCACTATCCTCACTTCTAAGAAACATTCTGGCCGTACTTCTTCCAAGACAGATTTGTTCATTATTATGGCAGTCCATGGTATATTGAATATTCTTTGCCAACACAATAATTCAAATTCATCAATTCTTCTGTCTTCCTTATTCATTGTCCGGCTTTCACATGCATATGAGGCCATTGAAAATATCATGACTTGGGTCAGGCGCACCTTAGTCATCAAAGTGACATCTTTGCTTTTTAACACTTTAATGAGGTCTTTTGCAGCAGATTTGCCCAATGCAATACGTCGTTTGATTTCTGATTTCTTGACTGCTGCTTCCACGGGTGTTGATCATGCATCCAAGTAAAATGAAATCCTTGACAATTTCAATATTTTCTCCGTTTATCATGATGTTGCTTATTGGTCCACTTATGAGGATTTTTGTTTTCTTTATGTTGAGGTGTAATCCATACTAAAGGCTGTAGTCTTTGATCTTCATCAGTAAGTGCTTCAAGTCCTCTTCACTTTCAGCAAGCAAGGTTGTGTCATCTGTGTACCACGGGCTGTTAATTAGACTTCCTCCAATCCTGATGCCATGTTCTTCTTCATATAGTGTAGCTTCTCAGATTATTTGCTCAGCATACAGATTAAATAAGTGTGATGAAAGGATTCAACTGTGACTCACACCTTTCCTGATTTTAAAACACGCAGTATCCCCTTGTTGTGTTTGTATGACTGACTCTTAGTCTCTGTACAGGTTCTGCATGAGCACAATTAAGTGTTCTGGAATTCCCATTCTTCACAATGTTATCCATAATTTGTTATGATCCACACAGTCGAATGCCTTTGCATAGTCAATAAAACCCAGGTAAACATCTTTCTGATATTCTCTGCTTTCAGCCAAGATCCGTCTAACATCAGCACTGTTATCCCTCATTCCACATCCTTTTCTGAATCCATCTTGAATATCTGGCAGTTCCCTATTGATGTACTGCTGCAGTCATTTTTGAATTATCTTTAGCATAATTTTACTTGTATATGATATTAATGATATTGTCCGATAATTTCCATATTCTGTTGGATCACCTTCCTTTGGAATGGGCACGAATATGGATCTCTTCTAGTCGTTTAGTCAGGTAGCTGTCTTCCAAACTTTTTGGCATAGAGAGGTGAGTGATTCCAGTGTTGCATCAATTTATTGAACCTTCTCATATTGGTATTCTGTCAATTCCTGAAGCCTTATTTCTCTCCAGTGCCTTCAGTGCAGCTTGGACTACTTCTTTTAGTACCATCGATTCTTGATCATACACTACCTCCGAAGTGGTTAAATGTCAGCCAGTTCTTTTTGGTACAGTGTCTCTGTGTATTCCTTCCATCTTCTTTTGATATTTCCTGCATTGTTCAATATCTTGCCAATAGAATCCTTCAATATTGCAACTAGAGGCTTGATTTTTTTCTTCAGTTCTTTCAGCTTGAGAAATCCTGAGCAAGTTCTTCCCTTTTGGTTTTCTATCTCCAGGTCTTTGTACATTTTATTATAATACTTCAGTTTGTCTTCTTGAGCTGCCCTTTGAAATCTTTTGTTCAGTTCTTTTACTTAATCATTTACACCACTTATACCACCCTAATTCTAGAAAGATAAATAATGAATGTTGGAATGAAAACAAAGAAGAGTCAGCCCGCATTGGCAACATTACAGAAATTAATTTAAATTTACATCAAGCAGGAACATACTATTTGTAAATGATGGGACTTTTATGTACTTTTATACAGCTGTAATGAGAAAGAATCATATTTACTTGATTAAGCATTAGCTTTGCTAATTGTGGAACTAGGACCAAAATAAGTACTTTTAATGAGAGTTTAAAGATATCTGTATTCAAATACTGGATATTTCCCTTGCACAGTAATCTAACAGTTTTTAGAAAATCTTATACCCATTGCTATAGTCAGGAGAAAATGATCCAAAATGAGCATAGTTATGATAAGTTACCAAAATGAGCATAGTTATGATAAGTTACACAATTTTAGCAAAATCTGCAGATGTCTTAGTGTATGTCTGTAAAAAAAGCCATTACCGAGTATATATTAGATTCTTTTTGTTGCTATAACAAATTACTACCAACTTAGTGGCTTAAAATAACACAGATTTATTATTTTATACTCCTGAAGGCCAGCAGTTCAAAATGGGTCTCATGGAGCTAAAATCAAGGTGCCAGCGGAGCTGTATCCCTTCTGGAGGCTCTAGGGAAGACTCCATTTCCTTGCCTTTTTCAGCTTCTAGAAAAGTCCACATTCCATTGCTCCTGGCCCTCAATCAGCAGTCCTATCATTGCTTTTGTCATCATTTGTCTTTCTCAAACTCTGCCTCCTCCCTTTTTCACTTATAAAAATCCTTGTGAGTACACTAGGTCTCACCTGGATAATCTAGGATAAGATTATCCTAGATTAAAATTTCCCTGTCTAAAGACCTTTAATTTAATTGCATCTTCAGAGTCCTTTTTGCTATGTAAAGTAACATATTTACAGTCCTGGGGATAAGGATGTGGACGTCTTTCGGGGGCCATTATTCTGCCTACCACAGAGTACTAGCTATCCCATTAACAATTCACATCTCTGATGTCTAAATATGAGCCTTTTTTGTTCCTGTGGGGATATATAGAGGATGGTGAGAAGTTAAGGAAAACACACATGTAATTCTTTTTTTTTTTCTAAGTCTAGCAACAAACACCAAAGGGTAAGTTGATCCTTGGTGGTAGGCATCCCAAAAATATATTTTAATCAATAAATGAATGCATGGGAAGACTCGAAATTCTGCATACCATAAAATTGTAGTTATCTGGAACCTCAGGAAGTATGTTTTCTAGAGAGGCAATTCTTTAACAGAAAATTAAAAAAAAACAAAAACTGATGTCATATCTCTAATTTGTTGTGTCATAGAAATGCATCACATAGGTAGAAAATTAAAAATATAAGTGAGCTTATACTAAAAATAAACTTTCCCCTGCCACTCCTCTCTTCCCCAGGTCTTACTTCTCAGAGACAACCACTTCTAAGTATTCCTGTTTTTAATTTTTCCTCCAGGTCACTCCTAAATCTCTAAATAATATATTTGTCCTATGTTTTTTATTTATCAACTTCAGACATTGACTACTGACTTCTTGTTAGGATTTATCTCATTTATACACCATGCTACACTCTGTATTCTTACCCTGATCTCATTCTTTCCATCAGTTAATTTTGAAACAGTACTGCACACTTAGGGTGGGGGGATTTCTTTAACTATCCCTATTTTCCAGAATCACAGGGTTCAGGTAGAATTCAATGTTGTCATCAATTTGCTTGTCTTGAATTAGAATTTATCATTCCTTGTATCATCAAACATGGAACACAGATTTTGAATTTATGTTGATAGTATGTTCTAGTTGTTTAGATACAGATGTGAGACATGGGGCTCGATATGCTCTCAAAACCAGTAGAGGTCCTGGAACGCGATTTCTTTTAAAAAAAAAAAAACAAAACTTGATAGATAATTGCTTAGGGATCATCACTACCACTGCATCAAGACTAAAATTTTCTAGTTTCATCTCTAAGTAAACGACCTGGCTTCTGATGCCACTCTATCAGAGCTGTATATCATGAACTTCCATCTACCTTCAAACATCCCTGTTCATGCTCTCATGTTGTTTCAGATGAAGAGCTGGAATCTTTTCTTTTCTGAAGCTAACTCCCCCATTTGCATTCTAGAGTCCTAGGACCTTTGTTCTTCTAGGTCTGCATCTACAGATACAAAAAAAAAAAAAAACTTCCACTTAAAAAAAATCTTTCTTCCAGTCTTTCCCCTCACACTAATCATTCATCTGATGAAGCCTTCTTAATTTCCGTTCGAATTTCTCTCTCCCTTTAAATATAGGCATTCCCTGAATGTTTGTCTTTAGTCCACTTTTCTTCTTGCCTTTTTCCTGAGAAATTTCATCCCCATGACATCAACTATCACTCTGAGCCCGAACCTCTTTCCTGAAGTTCAGAGGCTCCTTCCTACCTATCCGTTAACACAACTCAGTATATTCAAAGTTGTTGTTAGTTGCCACAAAGTCGACGGCAACTCATGGTGACCCCACGTACAACAGGATGAAACGTCACCCAGTACTGCGCCATCTTCACCATCAAGTCCATTGTTGTAGCCACTGTGTATTTTGAATGCCTTGGACCTTTGAGGCTCCTCTTTCACACCTGTATCAGGCAATGTTCTGGCATATCCAAAGATAGGTATATCTTTGGATAAAAGTATCTGTATCCAAAGGTAAAGTATTCCATACTTTGTCTGTATCCTCCTACCCTACCCGTAAGAGAACAAAACTACCAACAAGTCAAACACAACACTTCTCTCTGTATTTCCCATGCTGATTGATCCAGTTAATAGTTTCCCAGTCCCCCGGGGATACATTAGAAAGAATTTTAAAGCTAAAAAACATCCAAAGTTATTGCAGTCTGTAAGGTTAGTTTCAAGTATGCAAGTCTCCTCACCCTCGGACCCATTACTTTCCTCTTAATGTACCTGCTTAATTCATCTTCTGCATTTTTATGATTTCTTGCAGATCTGCAGTTAAGGCTCTACGTCCTGGAGGGTTACTTGTTTACTCTACATGCACACTTTCCAAGGCAGAAAATCAAGATGTGATCAGTGAAATTGTAAACTCCTACAGTAACATCATGCCTGTGGACATTAAAGGAATGGCACAGACTTGTTCCCAAGACTTCACATTTGCTCACACTGGCCAGGAATGTGGGCTCTTGGTAATTCCAGATAAAGGCAAAGCCTGGGGCCCTATGTATGTAGCTAAATTGAAAAAACTGTGTACCATGTGAAGTTGGCAATATGCATTTCATAAACCATGTTAATGTATTATTATATTTATTTTTATGGGCTCTCTGTATTAATATTTAAATAACTGTGTGGTCACTTTTGGAATTCTATTTAGTAAATACTCTAGCATCTCAGAATCTGGACTTGAGAATTTCTCAGGTGTATTTTTTTTTTTCCTAAGGTGGTGCAGATGGTATTTGTTCTGTACAATAAATCTGCTGTCTTTTACTTGGCATATTCTTGTTAAATTAATCAGAATACATGATTTTTGTGCATAAAATGTTTAGAAAGATATTCTAGCCACTGCGGGTTAGTTCTTTGAACCTTTAAAAATTTGCTGGCCCTCTTACCATTTTCCTCATCAAATATACAGATTTTTAGGATTCCTTCCCCACCCCCCCTGCCCTTTTTTAAGAACTGATTGATATTCTGAGAGTAATTCCTTAAGCAGCACTATTTCGAGTCCTAGCAAAATAGATTTCTTATTTACCAAGTTGTTTTCTGTTAAGGACTATCTTCGGTTTATTGCAAAGGTCAGTGACTCTATTGACATCAGCTAAATTTCTTCCCCTTTTTTTGCGTTCACAAATACAGATTGAAAGGGTAAATTATTTTGAAAGGCCATTAAAACAGCAGATTGACATGCACAAGTTTGACTTTCGACATTCAGTTTGTAGAATACTGGAGTCTATCCAGCAGGCTATGAAGCAAGTACTGGAAACAAAACCATGATGATTAATAACTGTAATAACGGAACTATATTTGGAGAGTTTTTGTTACATAGTTGCGGTCATAATGAGCAGTACAGAATCTGATTATCTTACAGTTGCAATCTGAAGGGGCTTTTTATTTCACTTCATTATGAAATGTTATGTGAGAGTATGATGTCATATATTAATGCTCAAGAGGGAGATGCCTAATGAGAGTGGATTATACTACTACCAAACCCCAGTAGCTTTTCAATACCATTTACTAAGTGGCTCTCCCTGTTTACATATACCCTGGGAATATTGTGTATTGTGTACACTTCTGTGGATGTCCTCGGGGTTTTAGCTTCATGTGTTTTCTTTCTCCAGAAACTGCCTCACTTAGAGTCCAAACATATTTTTCTAACTATTAAGAAAAATTATGTAGCATATTCTAAAAGATTGTATCTATTGGGAATTTAGCTTTTTTAAACTTCTATTTCTGATGATAGGAATACAAAATTCTGCTGCAGCTGAATCCTATTCAATTGTTCATTACATTCCATGCATTTAAACTAGAAACTATTTGCTCGTTAACTGTTTTTTGCTTTGCAAGCATATATATCTGGGTTCATGTAACTGGGAAGTCCTAGGAAGAACCTTTTTTCCATACCTTCCTTGCACTGGCAATTTTTTCCCCCTTTGTATCTAATTGATATGTTTAATGTAAAGATAGATCTCGTGTACCCAGTCCACTTATCAGATATACTGGGTTAATACAGAAGATTAATGATGATGGAAATGGTGTTTTTTTTCTTAGTTTATGTTCCTTGGCTTGTTTTCAATTTGAAATCCTACCTTAAGATACTATAGGTTTGTAAGTTGGGATTATTCAGTGTGGGTTAATCACAAACTTTCACAGTGTACTTTGTTGCATGTCATTATTTTCCCAATAAAATGTCATGAAGTCTAAGATTAAACTTTCCCATGAGTACTGAAAAATGCAAATATATATGTATATATAGCTCACTTTATTATTAATAATTGTAATGAAACAGCTAACATTTATTGAACATTAAATATTTGATGACATTCCTTATCTTTTTTTTTTAATCTTTAAAATACTTCCATGAGTAGGTATTGTAACCTCCCTTTGGTGAATGAGAAAACCGAAGCTCAGTGCTGTTGATTGTTTGCCAAGGCTATACTGCTAAGCAAAGGGTAGAGCCAAGGTTAAAGCCAGCACCAAAGCCCAGCTCCTCTTCCTGCACTGAGCTGTCTGCCTCACATGCTGTCTGCTATAGGAACCTTCAAGATTATCAGGTAGCTTTGCTCTTATTCTCCATTGCTCAGTTTTCTACCTGTGTGAAATTCCCTGTTCCTAGGGCATAGGAATGTTAATCAGTATGTGGAAAAAAAATCTTTAAAATATTTCAGGACATGTTCATAAGAAGTGCTTCTTGTGATTGCAATACACAGAATTCTCCTGTGGAGGTATTCTGTGCCTTTCTTTTCTTTGCAGATGTTGAACTGAAGAGTAGGAATTCAGGGCAGCCTTGTAATGTCAGTTGAAAAGCAAGAAATAATTGATATCACTTTCTGTGGCATTGAGTTACTTTCAAATAGCTTTATAAAAATTTAGGTTGCTTACTAACACAGGAACTTCTCTCTCCATCAGCACACTGAACAGCCACTGGTTTCAGAAAAAGACTGTGAACACATTTAATGCATTTAAATGGTTTGTAGTGAATTTTTTAAGCTTCAAATATTATCTGTGGTTTGGAATCAAGGTGTCCATATAGCCTCAAACTCAAGATTGATTGTTATCTTCTTAGCAGTATTATGAAAAATATCTTTTTATACAGTGTGGGTAGGTATGAAATAAAATAGATACCAGAACACTTGCTATATGACTAAATAAACACAAATCTAGTAGACGCTTACCCAAGAGGGCTTTATGCCTTCGAGGTAGGCATCAGATAATCTGCATAGGCTGATGCAACCCCCCTGAATACTAAAAGAAGAGTGGAACCAGTGGCAACACTTTTGTTAGATGCCAAGAAGTCCTTTGTTGCAATCGAATGGGACTGTGTGTATTATGTGTTAGGTAAATTTGGCTCTGGGAACAAATGTAACAGATAGCATAATTTATTTTTAACCCATTTATATGGTTCAAATCAATGGTTTACAGTCTCCTCTTGCTGTCTTATTGCTACACTGAGGAGGGAAGTAAGGATGGTGCCCATTACTGCTGTTACTCTTCATGCTGACATTGGAGCTATAATATCACCCAGTTCTCATGGGCATCTGAAGGATATTCAGATGGATGTTCACAGGTTAACGAATATATGCTAATAATCTACTACTTGTGCTGAAAGCCCTAACAGCATCAGTCCTGAAAACATTAAAAGTCATGTCAGAATTTGGAATGGCCCCAAGCTGTAAAGTCAATGGGAGAGAATCAGAAATACTGCCTTGACAAAACAGTTTCTATCAGTATTACTTTTCCTGTGACATTAAAATAAAATAAAAATTTAAAATTAATTGATTTGGGGTTCTCGTTAGGAGTGATTAAACAATACAGTAAAAATTTTTTTTAAATTGACCTATAATTCAATGCTAAGATTTTAAAAAATAGGTTTCACTATATATAAGAAGAGAAAAATCCTGGTGGAGATAATACTTCTTTAAAATTTAATTAACAAACTCAAATATTAACTCTACACCTTTCTGTAACTTGTCACAAATGAAGAAAGTAATTTCCTTAGTCATGTGAGACCATATAGCATGCTGAAACCCAGTGAAAGCATATGCTACCTTAGAAAAAGGACCGTTTGCCTCATTGGAAGCTTTTTAATGGCATACATCATGACTCAATTAAGCTTGCTATGGCTTGTCAAAAAGAATTTTCCACTGTATATTTCTAAGAAAGAGCCTGTTATACACAAATAACTGTACAACCTAGCAGAATCAACAAAGAGACTGAAAACGTATAGCCTATTGAAAATAAGAAACAGGACAATAGCACCCAGCTTTTCCTAATTCTTAAAAACAAGTAGGAGTAAAACTGCAGATTATAGTAAGAATGGACAAAGAGAGATTAACATTGGCAAAAGGAGAAAAGAGGGACTGGGCTTTTTCGGCGTGTAATTATCAAGTTATAGAAAAGAGATTCTGCATTTGCTCATCCAGACAAGACATTAACAACCTTTCCAAAATGGCCAGCCTTTTTCCCCTTCTGGCATTGCAGTAATCAGTGGGCCGAGGGATGGAGGAATGAGAGGACTGCAGGACTTGTGCTGACTCAGGAATTGATTTTAGTAGGAGGATCACTGTGGGCTCATAGCGCATAGCTGCCAACTCAAGAAAAAGGAAGGAAGGGACGTGATGGTGCCACTGGAAATTGTTCCATTGTGATGTTTTTAGCCATAAGCATAACTACCTATACATTTCCACATTGATAGGCATCCCTCTTGAATTGATCATTAAAAAACAACAGTATAAATCCTGGATTATAACACATTTATTTAAAAAACACAACCAAAAACCAAACAACAACAACAACAAACCCTATCGCCATTGAGTCGATTCCAACTCATAGTGGCCCGATAGAACAGAGTAGAACTGCCTCATAGGGTTTCCAAGGTTTTAAATCTTTGCAGAAGCAGACGGTTACAATCTTTCTCCTGCGAAGCAGCTAGTGAATTCAAACCGCCAACCTTCTGATTAGCAGCTGAGCATTTTAACCATTGCGCCCAGGGCTCCCTTAATAAACACAACAAACACTCACAAATCAAACTACCTATGTTCTTTAATAAAAGATCGCATCTGCTATATATCTTAGTACAGATCAAAGTGGTAATTAGTTACTGTGGAGTCGATTCTGACTCATAGTGACCCCTTGTGTGTCAGAATAGAACTGTGCTTCATAGGATTTTCACTGTCTGATTTTTTTAAAGTAAATCGCCAGGCCTTTCTTCCAAGGCACCTCTGGGTGGACTGGAACTTTCACCTTTGGTTAGCAACCAAGCACGTTAACCATTTGCACCACCCAGGGACTCCTCTTTGTACGGATAAAAAAACTCTCGTTGCCGTCGAGTCGATTCCAACTCATAGCAACCCTATAGAACAGGGTAGAACTGGCCCATACAATTTCCAAGGAGCACCTGGTGGATTTGAACTGCCAGCCTTTTGGTTAGCAGCCATAGCTCTTAACAGCTATGCTACAGATAATCCCTGTTAAAGCTTCCATATGAAACTGTAGCTATGCCAATAGATTCACTATTCTCAGCTTCCTACTTAACCTGATCATATAGAGTTAAAGCAGTAAATGCCTTTTCCATCCTTCAGTATTGAGTTGGCAGAAACGATATCAATTCCTAAGAGGTAGTTTTTGAGCTAGGAAAATGACCGTGGAAAGGTGTAAGTGGGATCTGGGACATCCATTCTGGAACAGGGACTAGATTGCATCAGTTAAGCCTGTTTCAGAAGCAAGGGACACTAGGATAAGGCCTGAAGTCTTTAGGGTACTTCCAGGAAACACGTTACAACTCCCAACAAAGTTTATCTGTCTGGTCACACTCCCTACATTCACTGAGAATTTTAGCATCTAGCTCATAGCTTATCCATCTGAATTCATGCCGTCCTCCAGGCTGATAGGATACCATCCAGTATCCTATCCTCCTTAACTGCCTCTCCCTCAATGACTTTTGTCTCCATTGTCTTCAGCAACTCACATGCATGAACATTCCCTAGAACTTGGCTTTATCTAGAGCCACATCGCCCAAGGGACTTTTCTGCAATGATAAAAGTGTTTTATCTGCACTGTCCAATATGGACAATATGGTAGCCATGTGTTGCTATTCAGCACTTCAAATATGGCTGGTGTGACTGAGGAATATACTTTTTATTTACTTTTAATTAGTTTAAACTTAAATAGCCATGTGTAGCTAGTGGCTACCATATTGGACAGCACAGATCTAGAATTTCTCCACTGTCTTAGTTACCTAGCGCCGCTGTAACATAAATACCACAAGTGGGTGGCTTTAGGAGTCTTGGTGGCACAGTGGTTAAGAGCTCAGCTGCTAACCAGAAGGTCAGCAGTTCGAATCCACCAGCTGCTCCTTGGAAGTCGGAATTGACTCGATGGCCATGGGTTTGGGTGGCTTTAAAGTACAGAAATTTATTTTCTCACAGTTTTGAAGGCTAAAAATTCAAATGAGGGTCTCAGCCATGTAGATTCCTTCCTTGTTGGTTAGCCCTGGATATTTCTTGGTTCTTGTTAATCTTCCCATGCCATCTGTCTTCTCCAGTATTCTTGAATCTGTGTCCAATGTACTCTTTGTATAACTCAGAAGGGATTAAGTTTAGGATGCACCCTACACTGATATGGTCTCATTAACAACAGAGAAACCCCTGTTTCTAAACATGGTTACATCCACAGGTATGGGGTTCAGGATTCCAACACATATTTTGAGGGGACACAACTCTATCCATAACGTCCACTTAGAAAACCTTAATCTCAGTGCTTTCTGTTCTTCCAGTGTTCTACTCTCTCATTCTCGTTAAAACTGCAATCTGATTTCCTTGACACCTTTATCCTCCTGAGAGTATTCTTTCTTCTACTGGTCTCCTTTCCCTCTTATTTGTCCTGGTCCCTGTGGTTGACGCCTTGAACCTTGTTTCTCACAGTGCTTTCACTTCCCTCATGCTCTTACATTCCAACTTCACTTGCTATTTGAACTTGCAACTCTAGATTAGTCCCATATAGTCCATGCTTCTACTGCTATACCTTGATGGCTGAGCAGTGTTTGGAAAAAAGAAAATCATGCAGCTTTGCAGAATGTCACTATAAATTCATGCTTACCAGACTCTCCTATGACTTTTACAATGCTCGATAACCTTGGCTATTCCATGGCCAGCTTCCTTTTCCATTCCCATTAGTGGCTTTTCCAAACTTCCACTAGTCTTTACAACTCTTCTATATAAACCTTCCCCTCTTTTCTCTCAGAAAATGCCCCTACCTCATAGTCCCTTCAGAAAATTGTGGCCATCAGAGTGAATATACTTATCTCTACCTTTCATGATTCATACTGCTCCCCAACTTTATTTAAAGGCATCACCATCCATCCAGCCTTGGTGTCATGTATTACATTTTTCTTTCTTCCTCAGTTTCACATCTACATAATAATCAAATCCTATCTTTTTTTTCCTCTCTTATTTAGTACCATTGATGTTGCTTTAGGTAAGATCACCTGGGCCATTGAATTTTCTCCTCAACACTTCTTACCTGCCGCTCATACCTCCAAGTCTACCCTCCCTCTGCAGCCAAAGAACTCTTCCTATAACAAAACCTTGTCCTGTCACTACCCTACTGTCTTGGTTATCTAGTGCTGCTGTAACAGAAGTAAACACAAGTCGGTGGCTTTAACAGAGTTTAGGAGGCTAGAAGTCCGAAGTGTGCTGACTCCATGGGAAGACTTTCTCTCTGTCAGCTCTGAGGGAAGGTCCTTATCTCTTCAACTTCTGTTTCCTGGTTCTTTGGAGATCTCCATGTGGCTTGGCATCTATCTTGCTCCATCACTGCTTCCTTAATCTACTCCTTTTATATTTTGTAAAACATTGATTTAAGACACACTCTACACTAATCCTGCTTTATTAATGTAACAAAGGCAACCCATTCCCAAGTGTGATTATAACCACAATCACAGAGGTTAGGATTTACAACACGTATTTTTAGGGGAGACAATTCAATCCATAATGATTTCCCATTACGTATGGGATGAAATGTGAGCCTTTAGCATTTTATTCAAGGATTCCTTGCTTTGAGATCTCTCTCCCTCTCTCTCTCTCTGTCTGCTCTGTCTCACTCTCTGCTTTGTCTGTCTCTCTCTTCTCTGTCCCTCTCTCTCACACACACACAGAGTTACATCTTTAGTTTCTTCATCAAAATTAGAATAATGCTACCGGAGAACCTAACATCACAATGTATAAAGTGCCCCAGCTCATTGGTTGGATGCCCTTTGTTTTCTACTAGGGGATCTGATGTTATTTTTTCACAGTAGCTAGATATTTCAAAATACAGTCGTTGTGTTCTTACACTCCTATCTGGAAACAACGTAGGTATATTTTAGGCTGCAACACTTAGTTTTTCGTGAATTGAAAGAATAACCAAACCATTTTCAAAACTTTGTGCATTGGACTGAGAGATGTAAATTAAATAGAGAACCCACTATATTATGGGCATGCTTAGGCATGCATACAGTGTGGGAAATTTTCAAAATGAAGTAGGCTCAATAATTCATTGGAATGCCAATGGATAAATCCATAATTGTCTTCTGGAGGATACTTCAAACCTACGAGGAATGTCCAAGGGCAGAACAGCAGATGAGAATGTCTTAAAATAGAAAAATTGTACTTCAGCATATCAAGGACAGTCAAAGAATAGATTATTAAAGTAGCACTTGCAGAAACTATAGGAAAATCTTATTCTTTATAAACTCATCAGTTATTCCAGAAAAAAAATTTTTTTTTTTTTTTGAAAAGTGAAAACTACTGTGTTCTAGAACTACTTCTGCCTTTAACTTGCTCTGTGACATTAAATAGCCCTCTCACACTTTCTTAACTCTGGTTAACCTCCCTTACTGTCAAATATCGAGTGATCCTATAGAACAGAGTAGAACTGCCCAACAGGTTTTCCAAGGAGTGACTGGTGGATTCGAAGTGCCCAGACCTTTTTTCGTTAGCAGCCGTAGCTCTTAACCACTGTGCCACATATTTAAAGGAAGACAGATTATCTCTATGGGAAGTGAATATATTTTGAACCATTACTATATCCTAGGCATTGTTCTGAGTAGTTTTTTGTTGTTGTTGTGGGGTGCCATCAAGATTCCAACTCATAGTGACCCCATGTGATAGAGTAAACTGCCCCGTAGGGTTTTCTTGGCTATAATCTTTATGGAAGCAGATTGCCAGGTCTTTCTCTCACAGAGCACTGGATGAGTTTGAACCACCAACTTTTTTGTGCCACCAGGGCCCCTATTTAAGTATTTACATACCTGTTATTTTATTTAATCCAGACTCTTCTCTTTCTCTCAATGGCAGCAAGTTTGATTTTGGTTTCTTCTCTTTCTAAAACGTTTTATTTTTATTTATTTAATTTATTGTGCTTTAGGTGAAAGCTTACAGCTCAAGTCATACAAAAATTTATACACATATTTTTATGTGACCCTAGTTGCAATCACTATAACGTGACAGCACACTCCCCCTTTCCAGCCCGGGTTTCCCGTGTCCATTCAACCAGCTTCTATCCCTTTCTGCCTTCTCATCTAGCCTCAGACAGGAGCTGCCTGTATAGTCTGATGTATTTACCTGAACTAAGAAGCACACTCTTCAAAAGTATTATTTTGTGTTTTATAGTCCAGTCTAATCTTTGTCTGAAGAGTTGGCTTTGGGAATGGTCTAAAATGTTTTCTGATCTATGAATCTGAGTCTGCAGCAGAAGGCTAATACATTGTACAAAGGTCAAGGGAGAAAATAGACAATAGATGAGAACCAAAGTAGGTCTAACCAAAAACCAATCCCTTGCTGTTGAGTCCATTCTGACTCATAGCAACCCTATAGGACAGAGCAGAACTTCCCCATAGGGTTTCCAAGGAGCAGCTGGTGGATTTGAACTGCCAATCTTTTGGTTAGCAGCCAAGCTCTTAACCACTGTGCCTCCAAGTCTCCAAGTAGGTCTAAAGGGAGTTGATAAATAGGAGAGAGTAAGGTCTGAGTGGGAACTGGGACTGACGAGGGAGAAGCAGACGAGTAGCCTACTTGAAGAAGACAACTGACCATGTTTACATGCTTGGCAATTACATTCCTTTTGCTAAGCTGGTATTTCTTTTAAGCCAACATGCCAGAAAAACTGGTTGTTTCTGTTTTTCTTTCCCAGGAAACGAGGCTTGTTTCCAAGCCTGGTATTTTTCACTCTTATGTATCACAAACTTTGGTAATGTAGATACCCTTTTTAAAGAGCAAAAACATTCTCTTGAGCCCCAGTGTATTACTAAACTATTTATTTAATAATGGACAGAACTATGTATAAAAGCCTTTATACATATAATTCTTATACAACTCTAAAATTCTATGTAATTTTTAAAAAGTTGAAAAATAAAGTTGAGATAAATGACATCAATTTAGCATCTCAAATGATGTTGTTCTGTTGCAACTACATTGCCACTTGAAATCCAGTGTGGTATTTACTGTTAAGGCATAGGTCCTTCGGAGTTCAGCAAACCTAGGCTATCATGCATCACATGTTGTCTCAATTATTTCAGCAATTTTTTCTGTTTGAACTACAGAGAAACTTCCATGTTTGTGGTTTTCTGTAATACCATTTTGTCTCCAGCTTTTCATGAAAACAGAATGTATATAGTAATAACACCTTTGAGGTCTCTTTAAATTATTATCTCACAAATACTAGAGTAGTACTGCTGTAACAATGGTAAACAGAAACACCTTCTTAAGTACTGAAATCTCATAGGACCATCCAGATGATACAGGTTAGGCTTACATTATATTTTTAAAACTTAGATCAGCTTCAAAATGAAATATAAAATTGCCCAAATTCTCACTGGAAGCTCCATTCACTAAGACTTGTTTGGGAACCCCCAAGTCCTTGAGCTTCAGCCTAAGAAACACTGCTCTAGTCTTTACTGACACTCCTGAATACGAAAACATGCAGTTTCTTCTGATAAGTATGTCTTAGAGGGTTTGCCAGAAGAAAGAGAAGCACAGGGAAGTCATAGTTTAAATAAAAGTATACGACAGCTTTGGTACACAGCCCTTCTCTACAAATATTTCTTTCCCGGCCAGGGGCATTTGTTCCTTGCATTTTGGAAAGGACAGGCATGTAATTTATCACCCAGCCAAGACATTTTTGAGAGTGGAAGGACAAGCTATTAATAATTGCACCAAGACGAGGGAGGTAAACCTGGACTGTCCTGGGCACACCATGCCACATGGTCACCCTAAATATGGTAGGGGGAATATGGAGGGCACTTAAGCATTTGAATAGATCAAAGGCTATGTCATGGATTGAAAATATGTCCTCCAAAAATATGTGTCATCTTGGTTAGGCCATGATTCCCAGTATTGTGTGGTTGTCCTCCATTTTGTAATTGATGTAATTTTCCTAAGTGTTGTAAATCCTAATCTCTGCCTGTGGTTGATGAGGCAAGACTAGATTATGTTAAGAGAATTAGGGTGGGATATAACACCCTTACTCAGGTCACAGCCCTGATCCAATGTAAAGAGAATTTCCCTGGGGTATGGCCTGCACCACCTTTTATCTTCAAGAGATAAAAGGAAAGGAAAGCAAGCAGAGAGTTTGGGACCTTATACCGCCAAGAAAGCACTGGGAGCATAGCGTTTCCTTTGGACCCTGTGCTAAGAAGCTCCTCAACTGGGAAAGACTGATGACAAGGACCTTCCTCCAGAGCTGACAGAGAGAGAAAGCCTTCCCCTGGAGCTGGTGCCCTGAATTTGGACTTCTAGCCTACTAGACTGTGAGAAAATAAATTTCTCTTCATTAAAGCCATCCATTTGTGGTATTTCTGTTAAAGCAGAGCTAGTTAACTAAGACAGGCTGCTTCATGAGAAATGCTTCTGTCACTCCTGCCCAGTGTCCTTCAGTCCCCCTCTGTACAGAAATGAGATTCTCCTCCATCTCAGCACAAATAAAAACCTCTTTAATTATTAGACAACTTCCTTTCCACTTGTATGCCTGGAATCTAAAGCAGGAGGTTCTCCTTTTAATCAATGACTCAAAACGCTGCACTCCAAGCACTTGCTAATGACTTCAACCTCATACTCTTGATAGAGTTTTTGACAAAACCCCAACTGAGATAACTGATAGTCAGGAAGAATAGTCTAAGCCATAGCAATGGCATTCAAACTTTTTTTTAAAAATAAACCACATCTATAAGATGACACACACATATAAACCCATAGACATACAAAAAATTATATGAAACAATATCCTTAAAGTTAAGATGCACAATGATATTTTATATTCAGTTCAGTTTTAGTCACATACACACACACACTACTTTTTAAAATTGACTGTGACCCAATCAATTGATTTCATAACCCATAGTGGTTTGTGATCTGTAGTTTGGAAAACCACTGCCATGCAGCCATTTCCTTCTGTGTCAAGGTAAGTAAAAGGGTACCTAACTGTACTACATTAATTCAGCTCCATGTACCTTCACAGAACTTCAATTTACTATTTTGTTCTTGGTTTAAGTAAGAGTCCCAATTTTAGCACATTTTTAAAAATCCTATGTAAGACATTGTGTATTATGCCATTCAAAGCCCCTCATGTAAGAACCTTAATTACTAATTTCTCTTAGGTTTCAGTGAATTTTTTCAGATTACAAGGCCTGTGTAAATCACATTCTTTCCCGTTTTACCTTGGGTGCTGAGAAACTTATAGCTAGATTCCATAGTTGATTTCAGCAGTAATCTGTTCCTCTCTCTTCACCTATCCCATTCTCCTCATGACTTTTACTTCAGCTACTAACCAAAAGGTTGGCAGTTCAAATCCACCAGGCACTCCTTGGAAACTCTATGGGGCAGTTCTATTCTGTCCTATATGGTCGCTATGAGTCGGAATCGACTGGATGGCAACGGGTTTACCCCTGCTCCATCAGCCTTTTCAATGGAATGGGCATGTTGTAGATAATGTATTGGTTAAGGGTGAATGTACCAGAGTCAAACTACCTGAGTTTGAATTTGATTCTGATTTCTAGTTGTCTGGCTTTAGGCAAGTTACTTAACTTCTTTGTACCTTGGTACCATCATTAGTAAAATGATGATGATGATGATGATGATAATATCTATATTATAGATTTTTGAGACAGCTAAATGAGGTAATACTTCTAAGTACTTGCACACTGCTTAGCCCATAGTAAGTGGACAATAAATGAGGCTATTACTATTATCATCTTAAGTTTTAGAAGCAGGCATTACAATTAGTTGAGGGTACCTTTATCTCTCAATCCTTATGGAACCAGGAAATTCCTATAAATATAAAATCTCATCTGAAGTGGGCATATCAATGTGTCTCTGAATCTTATTCTATAAATGTTCCTTTATCTGACGAATTATCAGATGAACGTTGTGTCTTGGAATTTTGAGGCTAGGTAGTTCCATCCTAACTCTTTACTTTCTCTTTTGTGGTATTTGTATGTGAGTTTGCTTTGCCACTAGTTTGCAAGAAACTTTGAGGGTCAGGGGCTTTATTATCAATCTTTGAATCCCCCTAGCATTTCATTCAATGCTTTGCCATAATAGGTGTTTCATAAATGTTTAATGAAATTAATTAATGGATTCTTTTCAATGTCAATATAATGGTTAAGATTGTGTGTCAACTTGCCTGGGCCATGATTCTCAGTGTTTTGGCAGTCGTAAAATGTGATCACTTCCCGGTTGAGATATGGTATGTAATCACCTCCATGATGGGATCCACTGTGCGTAGACAATCTGTTGAAAGAAAATTTCCTTGGGCGTGTGGCCTGCATTGAATATAAATGGACATTCTGGCAAGGCTCGTGGGCTTTTGCTTGCTCTGGATCCTGCATCTGGCTCCTGTTCATCTGACCTCCAGTTCTTGGACTTGAGCTAGCAGCTTACCTGCAGTCTTTCCTGCTGGTCTTGTGATTCACTGATCTTTGCAGCCTGTGTGCAAGAGCCCTGCTCTGTAACCTGACAATCTTGGGAAGCTCCTTGCAGCTATGTGAATCAGGAGAAGGCTCTATCCTGACCCACAGACTTGAGACATTCCAGCCTCTACAACTGGGTGAGTCATTTCCTTGATATAAATCTCTCTCTCTCTCTCTATATATATATATGTATATGCTTTACTGGTTTTGGTTATCTAGAGAACCCAACCTAAGACAGTTAATAAAGTAAGAAAGTTCTCAGCAGAAAGGAATAAAAATATACACAGAGTTTAATGAAAGCACAGAGTTTGATATTCAGAACATTAGTGGGGGTGGTAAGGCCAGAGAAGAATATCCAATTCCCCAACAGCCATGAAGAAATACCAGTTTGTTAAGAACATGGGTATTGTTGGTAAAAACAAACAAACAAACAAACAAACAAAAAACCCAAGCCTGTTGCCAACAAGTCGATTCTGATGCATAGCGACCCTACAGAACAGAGTAGAACAGCTCCATATAGTTTCCAAGGAGCAGCTAGTGGATTTGAACTGCTGACCTTTTGGTTAACAGCCAATCGCTTAATCACTGTGCATCCTGGCTCTGTCACTTCCTAGTTAAGCATCCTTGGGTCAATTATGTAACTTCTTTAAACATCAGGTCACTCAATTCTACAACGGGATAATTAAAAGATCATTAAACGTATAAAGTGCTTATCATAGTGCCTGATATATAGAAAACAGATGTATTAGTTTTCTATTCCTACATCACAAGTCACCATAAATTTATTGGCTTAAAAGAACACAAATTTATTATCTCACAGTTTCTGTGAGTCAAGAGTTCAGTGTGTTTTAGCTGGGTCATTTTTCAGGGTTTCAGAAGGTTAACATCAAGGTGTAAGCCAGACGTGTCCTCATCTAGAGGCTCAACTAGGAAAATATTTATTTCCGAGCTCCGTCAAGTTGTCGACAGGATTAATTTCCTTGCAGCTGTATGATTGAGTTTCCTGTTTTCATTCTAGCTACTGGCCAGGATTACTCTCAGAAGATAGAAGCTGATCTTAGGTCCTTGCAACATGGCCCCTCCATAGCCCCCTCTCACATTGTGAATCTCTTAATATCTTCCTTCAGGAAGGTCCGAGTCCCCTTAGATCAGGCTCTCCTAGGATAATCTCTTTTGATTAACTCGAAGTCAACTGATCCATAACCCATTAATGGAAATAATAGCCCATCATATTGCAGGTCTTGCCCACACTTAATATGAGGGGATTATACAAGGGTGTAGGCCACACGGAGTGGGAGACTTAGAGGCTGTCTTAGAATTCTGTCTACCACAAGACGTAACTTCAGATCGCCTCTGAACAAGCACTTAAGTTTTGGGAAACACATGGTTAAAGAGAAAGATAATCACATTCTTTTATACATTCAGTGAGTGTGCATACTGGAGTATGAGATGAGTGACTTGGGGCTGATGTTCTCTCATTGCATGTCTTGTTACTGTGAGCATTTTGCCACTCTGAGTGTGATACTATCATTTATCTATGTTGTTGTTAGGTGCCATCAGTTGGTTCTGATTCATAGCAACCCTATGTACAACAGAACAAATTGCTGCCCGGTCCTGTGCCATCCTCACAATCGTTGCTATGTGCGAGCCCATTGTTGCAGCCACTGTGTCAGTCCATCTTGTTGAGTGTCTTCATCTTTTTTGCTGACTCTCTGCTTTACTAAGCATGATGTCCTTCCCCAGGGACTGGTCCCTCCTGATAAAATGTTCAAAGTATATGAGACAAAGTCTTGCCATCCTCTCTTCTAAGGAGCATTCTGGCTGTATGTCTTCCAAGACAGATTTGTTCCTTCTTTTGGCAGTCCATGGTATATTCAATATTCTTCTCCAACACCATAATTCAAATGCATCAGTTGTTCTTCTATCCACCTGATTAATCACTGTCCAGCTTTCGAATGCATATGAGGTGTTTGGAAAGACCATAGCGTGGGTCAGGTGTACCTCACTCCTCAAAGTAACATTTGTGTTTTTTGCACTTTAAAGGGGTCTTCTGCAGAAAATTTGCCCAATGCAATGTGTCTTTTGATTTCTTGACTACTGCTTCCATGAGCATTGATTGTGGATCCAAGTAAATTGAAATCCTTGACAACTTCAGTATTTCTCCAATTATCATGATGTTGCTTGTTGGTTTAGTTGTGAGGATTTTTGTTTCCTTTATGTTGAGGTGGAATCCATACTGAAGGCTGTGGTCTTTGATCTTTATCAGTAAGTGCCTCATGTCCTCTTCACTTTCAGCAAGCAAGGTTGTGTCATCTGCATATTCCAGTTTGTTAATGAATCCTCCTGCAATCCTAATGGTGCATTCTTCTTCATATAGTCCAGCTTCTCAGATTATAGGTAGTCCCCGATTTATGATGTATTTCAGTTACAACGACCCACACTTTATGAATTTTTTTTTGGAGGGGTACATCTTATCGTTAGTAATATGTACTATATAGAATGTTGCAGCAACTAATTTGCTGTTGTTATCATTCTCAGATGTTCATGCACAGATTCTCAAATTTATATAGCTAAAAGGCAATAATAATGAAAACTAAAGAAAAAAAGAGGTATTAAATTTACATCAGAACTGACTTACAATGGATTCATTGGAACAGAACCCTGTCATTAAGTCAGGGACTACCTATATTTGCTCAGCGTACAGACTGAATAAGTATGGTGAAAGGATACAACCCCGACACACACCTTTTCTGATTTTAAACCATGCAATATCCCCTTGTTCTGTTTGAACAACTGCCTCTTGGTCTTTTTACAGGTTCCACATGAGCACAATTAAGCGTTCTGGAATTCTCATTCTTTGCAATGTTATCCATAATTTGTTAAGATTCACACAGTCGAATGCCTTTGCATAGTCAATAAAACAGAGGCAGAAAAATGGTGCTCCAGGCAGAAGCACCACGCCGTCGCTTCACAGCAAAGATCCAAAAAACTAAGCTGAACAGAGAATACAACAATCCTGAAAACCTAAAATGTCAAATGGAGAGACTAAAAACTCAGCCAAGCACCAAATGGAGTGAGAAAACTGACAGAGAATGGAGAGCGAGGAGAGATTCATGCAGAGATCCCCTACCAGCTAACATAGCACGGATCCGCCATCTTGGACTCCTATCGGAGACCAGCAAACAGGGGGTACAAGAAAGCAGCCTCACGGAGCATCCAGTGGGAGACAAAACAACCAGTAATTTGCAATATACACTTTCCCAACCCCCACCATTCTTCACCCACACTCGGCCTCCTCTGCTTCCCGTGGCCACAACCTCTTGACCGGGAAACACCGTCTGCTTGGCTTCCACACACCCAAAGGGGCCGGCTCACTGAGTGCCGTTTGTTGGCTGCTGGCGTTGCTTTTCTCCACTCTTTTGATTTCTTCCTTACCTCTCACCAACTCCTCCTCCTTTCACTCAAATACCTGGCTCTGTGCACCATCTTTGCTTCTTCCTGAGGGGCTGCAGAGCTCTGGAAATTTGTGATATATGTTTTCCCACTCCCTACCCTTCTTCACCCACACTCGGCCCCCTCTGCTTCCTGCAGACACAGTCTCTTGTCCGAGAAACACCAGCCCGCAATAGCTGGATCTCTGAGTGACATTTGTTGGCTGCTAGTGTTGCTTTTTTTCCTGCTCTTTTGATTTCTTCCTTACCTCTCACCACCTCCCCCTCCTTTCAGTCAAATACCTGGCTCCATGCACCATCTTTGCCTCTTCCTGAGGGGCTGTGGAACTCCATTCCAGTGTGGAGCTGTTTCCCAGTCTGAGCTGCCATGCTGGTGGGAAACCAGGGCTTTTGTTTGTTTGTTTTGAATTGTTTGTTTGTTTTCTTTACCTTTTCTTGAGTTGGGAGCCCTTTCTGGCCAGGAGTGCTGCGTGGCAAGGAGACTTCCCCCTTGTCTTGCAGAGACGTGCAGAGGGATCCTTGAGGGCATTTCTTTTCTCATTGGTTTTTTTTTCTGTTTTTTGGGGGGCCTTTCTTGTTCTGTTTTTTTTTTTTTTAATTTGTTTTGTTTTCTTTTTCCTCTTTTTCCCTTTTTGTCTTTCTTCATTGCTCAGTTTCTCATCTCTCTATATCTTCCTTCTCTTTCTGTTCCCTGAATACCAGGTGTTGTATACCTCTACGCCTTCTAGCCAGGCTGTACTGCAACACTTGAGAGCGACTTCCCCAGACTTCATAGCGGCATCAGTGGGATCCCTGGGAACTTTGCGGTTCTTTACCCTTTCCGATTTTTATTTATTCATTCTTTTCTTTTCTTTTCTTCCTCTTCCCCTTTCTATTTTTCTCCATTTCATAGTCTCTCATCACTCCAATGGCAAGCTCCCCTAGCATTCTTTTTATTTGTATGTTGCTGGCTCCTGCCCTCTCTCCTCTCTCTCATATCCATCTTAGCTCCACACATAACAATCTCCCCGCTGCATCCTGCCTACCTGCACCATGAGCTTGACATCATACCACCAAGCAGCACAGGCACGGCCTACTGGAACCTGCCCTGCACTGATTACTGACCCACTTTGGTGGCTGTAGTAAGTGCCACAAACAACCCATCCTAGTAACTCTTCTTCAGCTAGACCTGCTCTGCTGTACCATATCTGAGTGACTGGCCCTGCCAATTGGAGAAGGAGGCAAATAGTATTGAGTGCACAGATGAACAAACAACAAAGAACACACAGTCCGTCTGCTCAGACATACACAAATATAAAAAAAAAAGGAACAAAACAAACAAATCTACAATCAATAAACAAGGAAAATAACTACTGAATGCCCCGAAGACAGCAGACAGTATCAAAACGTTTACAAAAACAGGACAGGATGGTTCCAGTAGACATCCAAAATAAAACACCAGATGACTCTCCAGTGGAAGAAAATGCACTAGAACTATCTCATAGGGAATTCAAATCTCTAATACTCAGAATTCTCCAAGAGCTGACACAAAACGCTGACAAAGATGAGAAAAAATAGACAAATTCTTGGAAAATACAGACAAAAAATTGGAAGAATTCCGGAAGATGATGAAGGAACAAAATGCCAAAATAAATTCACAGCTAGAAATTATACAAAGACAACAATTATAAATCCAAAAGATAAACAACAAGATTTCGGAAATGGATGATGTCATAGAAGGGCTGAGAAGCAGATTTGAAACGGTGGAAGACAGGATAAGTGGAATTGAAGACAAACACTTGGATACAATTCTGTTTCAGGAAAACTCAGAGAAAAGAACAAAGAAAAATGAAGAGACCCTGAGAGTTATGTGGGATACAATCAAAAGCAAAAATTCATGAATGATTGGAACTCCAGAACAGGGGGAGAAAACAGAAAACATAGAGAGGATCATTGAAGACCTGCTGACAGAAAACCTCCCCAATATCATGAAACATGAAAAGCTGGCCATCGAAGAAGCTCAGCGAACCCCATATAGGGTAGACTGCAAAAGGACAATCACCAAGGCATATCATAATCACACTCACCAAAACCAAAGACAAACAAAGAATCCTGAGAGCAGCTAACGAAAACCAAGAAGTCACATACAGAGGAGAAACAATAAGCCTAAGCTCAGATTATTCAGCAAAAACCATGCAGGCAAGAAGGCAATGGGATGAAATATATAAAATCTTGAGAGAAAAAAATTGCCAACCACAAATAGTATATCCTGCAAAACTCTCGTTCAAATTTGATGGTGAAATTAGCTCATTTCCAGATAAACAGAAATTAAGGGAATATGTAGAAGTGAAACCAAACTTACAAGAATTATTAAAGTGAGTTCCTCAATCTGAGGACAAACAGCTTCAGCTCACAGGCAGAACCTAGGACACAGGATCATACCAGCCAGATACCAATCTAGGAAATGAACTCTCGAGGACTATCCAAAACCAAAAGAAATACAACAGGGAATCAGAGCAGTTAATCAGTAAATGACAACAACATCAAAACATTGAAAGAGGGAATAAATGGCATAGGTATAGAACTTTCTAATAGAGAGGAAGGAAAGGTGATACCAAGTAATGATAGACTGCTTCAAACTTAGAAAGATAAGGGTAAAATCCATGGTAACCACAAAGAAAGTTAACAAACATATTCATTAAAAAAAAGAGGAAAAACATAATGTCTCAGCAAAAACAAAACCTACAAAAACAAAAGAAACGAAAAAAAAAATCCACAAACAAAATTAACTCAGCACAAGAGAGTAAGAAGAACAAAGAAAACTTCAGCACCACAAAAAAAAAAGCATTACAAAATGACAGCAACAAACTCACATCTATCAATAATTACACTTAATGTAAATGGACTCAATGCACCAAGAAAGAGACAGAGAGTGACAGAATGGATAATAAAACAGGATCCATCAATATGCTGTCTACAAGAGACACACCTTAGAAACAAAGATGTGACTTTATTAAAAGTCAAAGCTTGGAAAAAAATATATCAAGCTAACAACTACCAAAAAAAGAGCAGGAGTGGCAATTCTGATCTCAGATAAAATAGCTTTTTAAATGAAATCTACCATAAAAGACAAAGAAGGACACTATATAATGATTAAGGGAACGATCCATCATGAAGACACAACCATGATAAGCATTTACTCACCCAATGACAGGGCTCCAAAATACATCAAACAAACTCGAACAACACTGAAAAGAGAAATTGACAGTTCCACAATAATAGTAGGAGACTTCAACACACCACTGTCAGTAAAGGACAGAACAACTAAGAAGAAACTCAGCAAAGATACAGAAGACCTAAAGGGCACAATCAGCAAACTAGACCTCATAGACCTGTATAGAATACTCCATCCAACCTCTGCAAAGTACACATTCTTTTCCAATGTACATGGAACATTCTCCAGAATAGACCACATCTTAGACCACAGAGTAATCCTCAACAAGATGCAAAATGTTGAGATAATTCGAAGTATCTTCTCTGACCACAATGCCATCAAGGTAGAAATTAACAATAGAAAGAGCAAGAAAAAAAATCAATTACATGGAAACTGAATAATACCCTGCGTACACATCACTGGGCAATAGAAGAAATCAGAGATGGAATCAAAAAATTCCTAGAATCAAATGAGAATGAAAACACATCATACCAAAACCTTTGGGACACGGCAAAGGCAGTCCTCAGAGGACAATTTATAGCAAATAGATGCACATATCAAAAAAGAAGAAAGGGAAAAAATCAAAACATTAACTACAGAACTCAAACAAATAGAAAGAGAACAGCAAAAAAAAAAAAAAAAAAAAAAAAAAAAAAAAAAAAAAAAGCCCAGAACCACCGGAAGAAAGGAAATAGTAAAGATCAGAGCAGAAATAAATGAAATAGAGAACAGAAAAACAATAGAAAGAATCAACAAAACCAAAAGCTGGTTCTTTGAAAGAATCAACAAAATCGACAAACCACTGGCCAGACTGACAAAAGAAAAACAGGAGAGGACACAAATAACCCAAACAAGAAATGAAATGGAAGACATTACAACAGACCCAACTGAAATAAAAAGGGTTATAACAGAATAGTATGAAAAATTATACTCCAACAAATTTGGAAACCTAGAGGAAATGGATAAATTTCTAGAAACACACAGCCTACCCAAACTACAACAAAGTGATGTTGAAAATCTGAACAGACCCATAATAAGAGGAGAGATTGAAAAGGTAATAAAAAAACTCCCAACCAAAAAAAGCCCTGGCCCAGATGGCTTCACTGGAGAATTCTACAAAACATTTACAGAAGAGCTTGTACCAGTACTACTGAAGGTATTTCAGAGCATAGAAGAGGAAGCAACACTTCCAAATTCATTCTATGAAGCCAGCATAACGCTGATACCAAAACCAGGCAATGACGTCACAAAAAAAGAGAATTACAGACCAATATCTCTCATGAATATAGATGCAAAAATTCTGAACAAAATTCTAGCCAATATAATTCAGCATCATATCAAAAAAATAATACACCACAACCAAGGAGGATTCATACCAGGTATGCACGGATGGTTCAACATTAGAAAATCAATCAACGTAATCCCCCACATAAATAAAAGGAAAGAAAAGAATTACATGATCATCTCAATTGACACAGAAAAGGCATTGACACAGAAAAGGCATTTGACAAAGTCCAACACCCATTCCTGATAAAAACTCTAAATCAAATAGGTATAGAAGGGAAATTTCTCAACATAATAAAGGGCATCTATGCAAAACCAATGGCCAACATCATTCTTAACGGAGAGAGGCTGAAAATAGCAACAAGACAAGGAAGCCCTTTATCACCACTCCTATTTAACATTGTGCTGGAAGTTCTAGCTACAGCAATAAGGCAAGAAAATGAAATAAAGGGCATCCAAATTGGTAATGAAGAAGTTAAACTGTCCCTGTTTGCAGATGATATGATACTATACATAGAAAACCCTAAAGACTCCACGAAAAATCTACTGGAACTAATAGAAAGATTCAGAAGAGTAGCAGGATACAAGATAAACATTCAAAAATCAGTTGGATTCCTATACACCAATAAGGAGAATGATGAAAAGGAAATCAGGAAAACAATACCATTTTCAATAGCCCCTAAAAAGATAAAATACTTAAGAATAAATCTGACCAGAGATGTAAAAGACCTATACAAAGAAAACTACAAAACACTACTGCATGAAACCCAAAGGGATCTACATAAATGGAAAAACATACCATGCTCATGGATAGGCAGACTCAACATTGTGAAAATGACAATTCTACCCAAAGCAATTTACAAATACAATGCAATCCCGATCCAAATACCAACAACATTCTTCAAAGAGATGGAAAAACTAATCATGAACTATATGGAAAGGGAAGAAGCCCCGAATAAGTAAAGCACTACTGAAGAAGATTAAAGTTGGAGGACTCACACTACCTGACTTCAGAACCTACTATACAGCTACAGTAGTCAAAACAGCCTGGTACTGGTACAATGACAGATACATTGACCAGTGGAACAGAATTGAGAACCCAGATGTAAATCCATCCACCTACGGTCACCTGATCTTCGACAAGGGCCCAAAGTCCATCAAATGGGGAAAAGACAGTCTTTTTAACAAATGGTGCTGGTAAAACTGGATATCCATTTGCAAAAAAATGAAACAGGATCCATACCTCACACCGTATACAAAAACTACTTCAAAATGGATCAAAGACCTGAATATAAAGCCTGAAACTATAAAGTTCATAGAAGAAAAAATAGGACCAACACTTCAGGCCTTAATATACAGGATTAACAGGATACAAACTATAACCATCAACGCACAAACTCCAATAGATAAGCTAGATAACTTGGATCTTCTAAAAATCAAACACCTATGTTCTTCAAAAGACTTCACCAAAAGAGTAGAAAGAGAACCTACAGACTGGGAAAAAATTTTTGGACAGTATAAGTCAGACAAAGGTCTAATCTCCATAATCTACAAGAAAATCCAACACCTCTATAACAAAAAGACAAATAATCGTATTTAAAAATGGGCAAAGGAAATGAACAGACACTTCACCAAAGAAGACATTCAAATGGCCAACAGACACATGAGGAAATGCTCATAATCACTAGCCATTAGAGAAATTCAAATTAAAACCACAATGAGATACTATCTCACCCCGGCATTACTGGCACGGATCAAAAACCCTGGAAATAACAAATGTTGCAGGGGCTGCGGGGAGATCGGAACTCTTATGCACTGCTGGTGTGAATGCAAAATGATACAACCATTTTGGAAAATGATATTGTGCTTCCTCAGAAAGCTAGAAATAGACATACCATTCAATCCAGCAATTCCACTCCTAGAAATATATCCTAGAGAAATGAGAGTCGTCACTCGAATAGACATATGAACACCTATGTTCATGGCAGCATTGTTCACAATAGCAAAATGATGGAGACAACCTAGATGCTCATCAACAGATGCATGGATAAACAAACTATATTACATACACACAATGGAGTACTATGCAATGAGAAAGAACAACAATGAATCTGTGAAGCACCTCATAACATGGATGAAACTGGAGGACATTATGCTGAGTGAAATAAGTCAGTCACAGAAGGACAAATATTGTATGAGACCTCTATTGTAAAAACCCATTAAAAAGTTCACACACAGAATGTAACAATCTTTGTTGGTTACCAGGGATGGGAGGGGTGGGGGGGAAATACTAAATAGGCAATAGATAAGTGGTATCTTGGGTGAAGGGTGAGACAGTACACAATACAGGGGAAACTAGCACAACCTGTACAAGGAAAGTTCATGGAAGCCCCATAGACACATCCAAACTCCCTGAGGGACTGAATTGCTGGGCAGAGGGCTGTGGGGACCATGGTCTCGGGGAACATCTAGCTCAATTGGCATGACACAGCTTATACAGACAATGCTGTATATTCTACCTTGGTGAGTAGTGTCTGGGGTCTTAAAAGACTGTGAGCGGCCATCTAAGATATTCCACTGGTCTCATCCTTTCGGGAGCAAGGGAGAATGAAGAGAACAGGATACAAGGAAAAGATTAGTCCGAAGGACTAATTGGCCACAGCTGCCAAGGCCTCCACCAGACTGAGTCCAGTACAGCTAGATGGTACCCGGCTACCACCACTGACTGCTGTGACCAGGATCACAACAGAGGGTTCTGGACAGAGCTGGAGAATTTTGTAGAACATAATTCTAACTCACAAAAAAAAGACCAGATTTACTGGCCTAAAGGAGACTGGAGAAACCCCGAGAGTATGGCCCCCAGACACCCTTTTAGCTCAGTGGTGAAGTTACCTCCGAGGTTCACTGTTCAGCCTGGGAGTGGACAGCCCCGTAAAACCAAATGAGACTAACGAGGTACAGGAGTCCAGTGACAAGGGCCAGAAATCAGAAGGAGACAAGGAAGCTGGTGATAGGGAACCCAAGTTTGAGTAAGGATATTGATGTGTTGTGCGATTGTTAACCATTGTCATAGGGCAACATGTGTAGTAACTGTTAAATGAGAAACTATTTTGTTCTGTAAGCCTTCATCTTCATCTTAAGTGAGAATAACAGCATAATTGGAAGAGCATAGTCAATGTCACTGAACTGTGCATGTAGAAATTTTTGAAATGGTGTATCTTTGGCTATGTGTATTTTCACCAAAAAAAAAAGTTGAGAATTTAGAGGGTTGACATGCTGTGGGGTTGTTAACCAATGTCATAAAACAATATGTGTCTACTGTTTCATGAGAAACTATTTGTTCTATAAGCCTTCACCTGAAGTACAATAAAAAAAAAAAAAAAAAAAGAAAAGAAAGCTAAGGATTTTACCTTAAGATCTTTGGTTAAATTTGGTTAAATAGCTTAAGTATTGTTTCACAGTGACCTATATTATTATCTTTTTATTGCTAACTTGGTCACAACTTTATCTTTTTGAATCTAGCATTATCAAAGCCAATGGTTTGATTAGGAAATTCACATCATTTACCTATAAAGTTTTTTTTTTATTACTATTCAGGTATTTAGAGATTTGATAATCTTGGTATATTCTTGGTAGACACTGACTATATAGTGTTTTATCTCAAAATTATTATGTATTATATCTGAAGCTCTTTGAATACAGTTAATGGGTTACATTTAGAAATATTTTTTATCTAAAGTTTTTTTAACTGATTTTATTTGGCCTTTACATTATGCTTATAATTAATTTCTATCATGTCTTTCACTATTAAGAATATTATGTTTATGAATTAATCATGGCCATATTAAGTTTTGTCATCTACAGATAAGTTTTTACTTTGCTGATTTGCTGAAAAAGTTTGACCAAAATATCAACAAAAAGATGGACTATATTGGACTTTCTAAAAAGACTGACTAGACTGAATAAAATTTCCAGAGCTCCTATGCAGAAGCTTATGAGTTTACAGACTGTGGCTGATCCAGAATCACATGAAACAGAAATTAACTACATAAGACTGAGTAAACTAAAGAAAACTATGTTTTTTTATGTGGGAATATTGCTGATATTTTGAGGTCCTAATTTCTGGATATGAGAAATCATTCTCCTTTCTCCTAAATTATCTAACTAATGGGTTTAGATACTGTAACTCTTGAATTAGAAGTTTCTGTTGGTAAACTTTGCCAAGTTGTAGATATCATAACCAGAGAACTGTCTGAAATTTGAGCTATGATTTTACAAAATAGGACAGCATTAGTTTTCCTGTTCTCTTAAGAAACAGTTTGTGCCTTAATAGATAAATGTTGCTGTGTTTATATTAATACTCAATCTGAGGTTTTGCAGAATGTAGTTGCTGTTGAGGCACATGAAAAGCAATTACTGATGCTGCTTATGTATAGACAAAGACCTCATAAGATTACTTTCCTTGGTTCAAAGACCTCAGGGTCATGGTTTCATTGTTATTTCAGACAATTGGCCTAATATTATTGTTAGTGTTTCTGTTTTATTTCCTAGTTTGCTGTATGGTGCCTGGGATCTTAAAAAACAGATGATGTCCAATTACCATTTTTGATAAAAGATTCTATAACAAGATCATGATCCAAAGGAAAGAATGATAAGAGAGTTGTATATAATTCTCCCAGAATCCAGATTTCTGGCTTTCAGGGAGGTTGAGGCAACCCACACGGAATATTTGCCCTTGGGTGTCCTCTTGAACCTTGAGCTTTGAGAAAAAAACTGGTTCCTGAAGATACTTTGAGTAAAACAATGGTCCAGATAAACCAGTAAGACCATTTTGCTCTGGGTATTGAGCTTTTTTTTTTTTTTGAAGTATTCAGTCAGTTTTAGGAAACTAACTTCAAAGATCAGACAGAGTTATGTTTAGGGTAAATTAGTAACTAGTTTAAGCAGTCTTTAAGACAATGTCATACGAAATACCTGTCTAATGTTTGTAATCAAACTGTCACCCTCTTACGATGCAGAAAGTTATGTATCTTAAAAAAACCAGATTCTCAGAAGAGATCGACCTTGTGGCTCAGGCTCCATTTTGTCTTTGGTTCCATTTCTGCTTCTGAGAAAGTCAGTCATGACTGTTAATAGGTAAACCAAGGAGGGGCAGCTTGCTCTTGGGAAGAACACTTAATATGTTTTAAACAGACTAACTGAAGACCTCCTACAGGAAAGGTCCATCCTGTATTATCTTTCTAATCATTAGTTCTCCAATGAAAACTTGCACATGTAAATTTTTCTATACCTTCTGTTTCTTCTAGACAAACTTCATGTGCTTCTTATGGATATATATTTCTGTGTGGTAGATCCAGCTATACTAAGTTAGATGATTCCTTTCCAACTGATAGTGAATTTATGTGGGCAATCTGTTTAGATTCCTGACGAATGTGTGGACAATGCACTTTGGAAACTTTAAAATTATCTTTAAGTATTCATAGTAATTATGCTAGTGAATACTGAAAAGGTAATGTTAAAATTGCAAAATGAAAGTCAGAAGAAAACCCATTGGTCCAACATTCAGGGTATGGTGGGTAGCTTTAATTCCTACTTATGGTATATCTGAATTGGAGAAACCTTTAAGAAAAATTTGTCAGTCACTATGGAACAAATAGCAGATGAGATACAAGCACAACAGTGATCTCTGCTCTCATAAGCTAAGGTGACATGAGCTAACAAAATATCCTTAGTTTTTTTTATTAGTCCAAAAAAGTGTAGTCTGTGCTGTAGACAAGATATACATAGAATTAGAGAAAAAGCTACTTGATTACACATTGTCACACCCTGACAAACACCCAATTTATTTGGTTGGTTACCATCAGGAATAAGTACATGGGCTAGATCACTACTGCAAGGGATAGTAATATTCTTAGTCTACATCCTGATAGTATTAGGCATAATAAAATTTATCCTCTATTGTCTTACATACCTAAAAGGCAAAAGAAAGCCTCGGGCCAAAATGTAGATGTACATTGAGTCTGCTCACTCTGGCAATGCCATTGATGGGAACATGACTCTTGCTTAAGATCCTGGTGAAGAACTGGATGGTATCCGGTAGAAAACCAGCACCCTGAGTTTAAAGAACCTGCAATGGCCGCCATCTAGGAGCTCAATTAAGTCCAGGTATTGATCATCGATGTGTTATCTCCAATCTCCGATCAAAAGGAGGGACTGATTTAGGAAATAATATTGGAGTTATTATTCCCTCTCCTTGAGCATGGAGAATTGTGACTCAGCTGGGGCTGAGCCCTCACAGACTCACAAAGACACATCAACTGGGCCCTGAGATAAGACAACAGATGGGACAATCTCAGAAATTATTTTAAGGAAGTTTTCACAAAAGGGCAATAAAACCTAACCCAAAGGACTTCTCACCTTTTGTCTTTTTCTATTAACATTTAGTGAATAGGAATTTGTTGGACCAATGTTGACCCTCCTGACTTCCGTAACTGAAACCCGTACCCAATGATTGTAAGAAAGATGATTCAAAACGTAAGATTACAATTTCTAGCCAATCAGTGAAAAAGTGATGCTTTCAATGATTCTACCCATTTTGTGATGTTGAATATATACTGATGGCTCTGTAACTGTTCTTGGGATTCGGGCAGACGTGGCTGTGGTAGCATGCTTGTCTGTTTTCCCATTCTTACCTATTGTGTAATATTCTCTGGACTCGGACAGACATGGCTGTGGCAGCATGCTTGTCCATTTTCCCATTCTTGCCTATTGTGTAATATTCTTTGGACTCGGACAGACGTGGCTGTGACAGCATGCTTGTCTAATTCCCACTTTTGTCCTTTTCAATATATACCAAATAAAACTTTATTTTTTACTTTAAAATAAAAAATAGGCAAACATCTTTCTAGTATTCTCTGCTTTTAGCCAAGATCCATATGACATCATCAATGCTATCCCTCGTTTCATGCCCTCTTCTGAATTCAGCTTGAATTTCATTTATATATACATATTGCTTATACAGCATGGCCGTTAACTCTTTAATTAGGTGCTCAATTAAAGAAACATCAATGTGTTCTAAAACTGGAGGAAAAACTGGCTGTGTTTCACTTACTGAGATCTGATAGATCTCTAACATAATATTTTTCCTAAGAGATTTTCAAAGGCTAATTTTGAGTATATGCTATTTGCACCTTACACTCTGACTCTAGATCCTAACCTCAGTAAAGAAATAACACCACTATTATTGTTCTTCCTGTTATTATTATCATCTAGGACTCCTTGAGATAACTAACTGGTGCGGAGAGAAAAATGATTGAAAGAGTATACAGTTAAGAGGACATTTGACTCTCTCATCCCTCCCATATCAAATGGTTCAAGCAGAAAATATGTAATAGCTTTCAGTTATATGATTTATACTCAACAATGTGGGGAGTACAAAGAAATATTAAATTACTTTTACCTTCAATTAATTTTTAATCCAGTTTCAAAGGTAAGATATAAAATGTGAAGAGTTAAGTAGCACTGTTGTTGTTGATACTGTTAGTTGCTCTCAAGTTGATTCCAACCCATGGTGACCCATGTGTGCAGAGTTAAACTGCTCCATAGGGCTTTCAACTGTGACCTTTTGAAAGGAGGTCACCAGTCTTGTCTTCTGAGGTGCCTCTGGGTGGGTTTCAAATTGCCAACCTTTCAGCTAGTAGTCAAGCACTTAAAAGTTTGTGCCACTCTATGTAACATATTACTTTTCTAATATTTGAAAATACCTAATTTCAAACTACATCTGGTTTTGGATAAAGGATAGTGAACCTGTACTACTATTGATGGAAAAACGAAAATAGAGAGAGCTACTTAGAAAGGACAAGTGGTTGATTTAGGTATGTTGCACTTGAGGTGGCAGGTACACATCCAGTTGAAACTAATTGACAGGCAATTGGAGATATGGGATTGGAATTTCAGTTATAAATAAGCTTGAGTGACATATTATTTGGGAATCCTCTAAATATAAGTGAAATTTTAAGCCTTGAATAGAACTGAGATCTAGAAAAAATGCAGGGAGAGGGAAATAAACAATGATGTGATTGGTGAAACTTGAGGCACGCACACAATGCAAGTAAGGATGAGCTCTAGCTAAGCATCTCAAAGTAGACATGAGTCAGTGTAGAAGCTGAAACTGTAGGAAAGTTTGAGTTGTAAAAGAAGCAGGGTAGTGTCATAGATGCCAAGGAGAGAACCAATATTAAGAAGGAGCCGCTGATGACTAGAGTCAAGTGCTACAGAGATGTCAGAGAAAAGGAGAACTGAAAAACAAACAAACAGAACAGATTGGATTTGCCATTTTGGAGGTTCAAAAATAATGATTGTGTATGCTAAGATGCTAGCAGAGAGGTGAGAACAGAAGACTCAAGGACTGAAGGGAAAATGGCAGCAGCATATCTGGATTTTATCACTTCCTGATTATACCCATTCCTGGTTGATCAAGAATACAAGATTCAAAGAATCATAGAACTTTATCACTAAATCTGACCATATATTCTATTCCTTTTGCTTTGCAGCTAAACAGTCTTTTGTCTCAAAGAGGTTGCCATCAAGTCCACTCCTACTCATGGCAACCCCATGTGCAATAGAGTAGAAATATGCTCTATAAAGTTTTCGATGACTGATTTTTTAGAAGTAGATCACCAGACCTTTCTTCTGAGGTACCTGTACTGGAGTCGAACCTCCAACCTTTCAGTTAGCCACTGAGTGCATTAACCATTTGCACCACTCAGAGATTCTCCAAAGAGATTAAGATTCTGACAATGGCCACGTAGTAAGTTAGTGGTATAGTTAAGAATAGAACAAGAGTACTGAAGCTTCCACTTTAGTGTTGGTTCTACTCTGCCTTAGGTTCCCAAGCCAGAGACTCATCTAAGGCTGCTGTTTTAATGACTCCTTTAGATATCCTGCAGTTCCCTTTAGTACAGAAGCAAGATACTCCTCGATCAGCTAAAGTATAAAAAGGCATATTGCCTATGTTTATGTTAAGATATGTGCGTGCGTTGCCTATTAATGTTCCCGTATATGTACATATACACACATATACATGTTTACTTTTTTTAATTAAAAAGAATTTTCCTTCACACTGATTTGCCTTTCACACAATTGGTATTTTATGGGGAATTGAAGATTACACACATTCAAATATTATAATTTTCATTTAGCCCAGTGATATGTTACTTTGTATCAATATCCATGACAGACAGAAGATCAGTTACTCTATCCATAAACTCTCTCCATAGTTTCATTTTTTTGAACTAGAAATGAAGTTTTTATTTTATTTTTTTGTATAATATTGCCAAATAGATACACTATTTTTTATTCTTTTTTTTTTTTCTTTTTCTTTTTCCACCTTGGGTTCCCCATTTCCTTTTGTCCTGATTTTCTACTTCTGCCTGCCTTCTTCTCATCTTTGCTTTTGGGCAAATATTGCCCTTTTGGTCTTCTGTAGTTGATCGCTCTCAGGAGCACGTTCCTCTCAGGTGTTATTGTTTATTTTGGCTTGTTTATTCTTTGACTGGAAGGTGGTTTCTGGGAACAGTTTCATTTTACTTAGGCTTGTGAATGTGAATTTTAGAAACTGAGGGGCTGGTATGTCTGAATTGGGTGACTTCAGACCTAAATTAAAACTCCATTCTGGATTACACTAACATTTTTAATTTCTACTTTTCTAAAGAAGCCATTCAGCCTTTTGTTAAAGTTTTACTGCTTGAAAAACAAAGAAGCCGGGAATCAGGATTCTAACCTGGATAAAGAATTACTTCTTGCCTGTTAAGAATGTTTATGCAGCTGGCCCAAGAAAAGGTGCCTTGTTCAACAGGAGGATATGAAATAAGACTGATAATGTTAAATGAAGTTCAGAAAGAAACCAAACCAAATTCATTGCCATCAAGTCAATTCTGACTCATAGGGCAATGATTCCTACTATAGGGCAGAGTAGAACTGCCCAATAGAGTTTCCAAGGAGCTCCTGGTGGATTCAAACTGCTGATATTCTGGTTAGCAGCCATAGCTCTTAACCCCTATGCCACCAGAGTTAGAACCTGTAAATAACTTCATAGCCAAGATAGGTATATATCAAGTCTTAGTTCCATATCCTGACTCCCAGATTAAATCTTTGCTCACTGGTATTTTTCCACTTTATTTCTGCTAGTTCTTTGTAAATCTGAGAATAGGGAGAGACTAAATTTGTTAAAATAAGGAGGCAGATTGCAACTATAAAAGTCGTAACTGTTGGCAACAGGAAGGGTGCAGAGATTCAGGCTTTAACTTATGTAAATACTCTTGCTATCTTAACTGCTTTCAAGGAATTCACCCAGCAAATGCCTGGGCCCTAACTCACTCCCTGTGAGCTGGATGGGCAATGTTTACACTTCTAAAGGCTTCAGAGTGAGAGCTGATTTAATCTTCACTCTTTCCTAACTAATGGTCAGCTTTACGTTTCAAGGACTCCAACTAGGTTTGACTCAGCCTGCAGTCCATCACTAAACCCCCACCTCAAGAATATTTACACATCTCACTTTTAAAATATTGTCTTAGTCAAATTGTATCAGGAATAAGAGACTTGTGTTAGGCTAGAAATTGATGTTAAGAAAGTTTGTAGTTTGACAAATCCTTGTAAATTTCTCCTTCCTTCCCTACACCCTCTTTGATGTGAAACTGTTTGCATTTATTTATGCTGCCCATTAAATACCCTGATGTTCTACCTGCAGGGCGGAGCACATGCTGCAATCTGTTTGAATGCCATGTGTTTCTCCATTTCACAAAATGAAATTATTTCTTCAATAAAACTTTTGTTTTAATTCCTAAAGGAGTGTCTGTCTAGTGTTTACACTAGGATAGGGCTTATTCCCTGTAACTTGCAGAATCCCAACAGCTGCTGGGGAGCTCCACAAGTTAGTGAACTCCTTAAAGGCAGGAACTTTATCTCACACATCTTTGTATCTCTGTCACCTTAGAACAATGTCTGGAGCATAGTATATGTTCAACAAACACTTGTTGAATGAATGATGGGTGAATAAATGAGTGAATGAATGGATATTTATTCAGCAAACCTCATCCAGGAACAGTGAAAAATTATTTGGCTCAACCTCCTGACCTAGTTTATGCCCATTCCTCTGACTGAACTCCAATAGAAATGGCCCTCAGGATATTTGTAAATAGACAATTTAAAAAAAAAAAACCAAACCCACTGCTGTTGATTCTATTCCAACTCATAGAAACCCCATAGCCCCCTTATTATTATCTAGCTTAATCAAGAAAGTAAATTTTGGTTGTCTCTCAGAATTATAAACAGATTTTAGTTCTTTGAGTGCCACTAACCCTTAATAAAGTTTCGGGACTTTGGAAGGAGGTCATGGGAGTGGTGGCAGAATACATTAATCCTGGCCCTCTAACATTCTGGTTATATATTTCTTTGCTAATCGTAGTCTCCTTTTGAGGTTGTTGTCTCTTCTGACATGCAGCTTAGAGGGCAAAAGGATGTATTAAAAATTGTAGCCTTATCTGGAAGTTCCCTGTAGAAAAAGCCTTATCAATATTTACCACTTTTCCAAATTTAGTTCAATAATAGGCCTTATTTCAAGAAATGTACTAGGTACTAATCATATATTTTACCCTGTACTATCAGAATATCTTTCTTTCCTAAGTGTGATGTGCTCTCAACTCATACTGTCTAATGTCATAGACTTCTAGCACTGCCAGATTAAAATGCCTCAAAGGCATAATTGCTCCTACATGTTTCACGGTAAACCCGCTATTGCTAAGCGAATCCCCACGTGTTGCTCTGTGAGCCATGCACTATGCTAGCAGGCTGCCTCACTGGTGAGTTACCTCTGAAAATGTTATCAACAATGGGGCACTCTTTTTTTTCCTCTTCAAGTCCTGCATTTCTAGAGCAATAATCACCAAGTATGTAGTTATTTTGTCAGGGTTTCTAGCTAAATTAGCTTAAACAGCTACATAAGTGGAAATACACCTCACTGGTTTCCCTGCCAGCCTACCCTGAGAACATTCTGGCTTAATTCCTATCTTTAACAAGACCAAGAAGGCAATCTTTTGCATCTCCATGTGAAAAGTATTTACATACTCAGAAATCAGCTTGGTAAACCATAGCTAAAAGTATGGGGAGTAAATATTGTTTCTGCTCTTTTTTCCCATCAAGTTGAGAATTAAATTCTTAAATATGATAAGAGCTAAAAACTGGCAAATGGGAGATCACAACACTGATGTGACATTTATCAAAAACTTGTGTGGATCAGCTAGGCCTTTCTGCCTACCTTGTGTACACTCGGGCTCTCTTGGGCTTGACAAGTGTTTCCTTTTTTTCATCTCTTCCCCTAGTCTGGCTTCCCTAGGCCTGATATAGACAGAAGCAAGTGTGCCACTGATTACATCGATGATTTAAAAAGCACAATGGGTAGAAATTAAAATTAAAATGAGTTCTTTTTTAAGCAAAAATGTCACCATTCTCTTTCAAAAGTGAGAACCTGAGGAATGACTTCCAGAGAAAAGATTGGTGTCAAATTATCAGGCTGTGCTTAGTGGGCTTATGATTTATGTATATAAAAAAAACCCTCAAATCTGTTGTCGTCGAATCAATTCCAACTCATAGCGACCCTATAGAACAGAGTAGAACTGCCCCATAGAGTTTCCAGGGAGCACCTGGTAAATTTGAACTGCCAACCTTTTGGTTAGCAGCTGCAGCACTTAACCACTACACCACCAGGGTTTCCGATTTATGTATAGGAATACATAATTTTTTCACAAAGAGCAAGTTAAGGTTGAAATTGCATTTATTTTGCAAGTTGACGCAGGTTTCTTTTACTTTTAAGCCATTGTCATACATTTTGTACATCTTATACATTTATTTAATATCATGCAGCAAGAGCATGGGTGTTCTTTTTCAAAAGTAGGGCAGGTGCTCATCACCTGAACCATTGCAGTATGTTTCCATAGAATACCATGGGATGAACACTTTCTCTCTGTAGTCATGATGGGTATTCTAGACCATTTGTTTTGTTCCTAGGAGAATGATTTCTTTAGCTATTGTCTCTGTCTTTCTCTCTTGTCTATTAATGTTACAAAAAGTGAGTGTTGTCTATACTTTCTAGCAAATGGAAAAATTGGTGTAAGGACCACTAGTCTTTGAACATTCTTTGGAACTGTATGCCCATATTTTCCTTCTCTCTCTTTCTTCCCAGTATGGCATGCTACATTAGCAGTCAAGCTACTTGTGTATTAAAAGCAAGAATTATAGATTACCTAGTCTAACTTTACTAAATGATAATAATGAGTATGAACAAATATGAAATTTTCCAATGGGAATTTGATTAGTTTTATTCTATTTACCAGCCACTTGTCTGTCAGTTTGTCATACTGTGGTAGGTTGCGTGTTGCCTGGAAGTCATGCTACTGGTATTTCAAATATGAGCAGGGGGCCCATGGTAGACAGATTTCAGCAGAGCTTCCAGACTAAAGCAGAATGGGAAGAAAGACCTGGTGATCTACTTCTGAAAACATTGGCCAGTGAAAACCTTACAGATAGCAGCAGAACATTGTCTGATATAGTGCCGGAAGATGAGCCCTTCAAGTTGGAAGGTGTTCAAATTACAACTGAGGAAGTGCCGCCTCCTCACAGTAGAGTCAACCTTAATGACGTGGGTGGAGTAAACCTTTTGAGACCTTCATTTGCGGATGTGGCATGACTTAAAATGAGAAAAAACAGCTGCAAATGTCCATTAATAATCGGAATGTGGAATGTGCCAAGTATGAATCTAGGAGAATTGGAAGTCATCAGAAATGAAATGGAACACATAAAGGTTGATATCCTAGGCATTAGTGAGCTGAAATGGATTGATACTGGCCATTTTGAATTGGACAATCATGTGGTCTACTATGTCAGGAATGACAAATTGAAGAGGAATGGGATCACATTCACCATTAAAAAGAACATTTCAAGATCTATCCTGGGGGGTAACATGGCACTATAGGCAGAAGTACCACGCTGTCCCTCTATAGCAAAGATCCAAAAAACTAAGCCAAACAGAGAAAACGGCAATCCTGAAACCCTAAGCATCAAATGAAGAGATACAGAACTCAGCCAAGCACCGACTGGAATAAGAAACTGACCGAGATATACATGCAGAGGTCTCCTACCAGCTAAAGCACCATGGATCTGCCATCTTGGACTCATATCAGAGATCAGCAAATGGGAGTACGAGAAAGCAGCTTCATAGAGCTTCCAGCAGGAGACAGAACAAACAGTAACCAGTGATATCTGCTTCCCCACCCCCCACCCTCCTTCACCCCCACTCGGCCTCCTCTGCTTCCTGCAGCCACAGTCTCTTGGCCGGGAAGCACCAGCTTCACCCCAGTGTCACTTGGGTTTCACCGCCTGCACTGGCTGGCTCTCTAAGTGCCATTTGCTGGCTGCTGGTGTTGCTTTTTTCCACCACTTTAGATTTCTTTCTTACCTCTCATGACTGCCCCCTCCTTTCTCTCAAATGCCTGGCTCCGTGAGCCATCTTTGCTTCTTCCAGAAAGACTGTGAAATGCTGCTCGAATATGAAACTGCTTCCCATTCCATGCTGCCATGATGGTGGGAACCTGGGGCTTTTTTGTTTGTTTTGAATTGTTAATTTGTTTTCTTTTTCTTTTCTTGAATTGGGAGCCCGTTCTAGCTGGCCAGTACTGCATGGCTTGGGACCTACCCCTGCGGTTTGTGCAGATGCGCAGAGGGATCCCTGAGGTTATTACTTTTTTCTTGTTTCTTCTTTCTTTTTTTCTGTTTTGGGGGATTTATTTCTTGTTCATGTTTTGTTTTCTGTACCCTCTTTTTCTCTTTCTTCATTACTCAGTTTCTCATCTCTCTATACGTTCCTTCTCTTCCTGTCCCCTGAATATATGGTGCTGAGTGACACCTCTACCCCTTCTAGCCAGGCTATAATTCACGGCCTGAGAGCAACTACCCCAGAACTCACAGCCACATGGGTGGGATCCCTGGGAGCTTTTATTTTCTTTTTTCTTTCTAATTTTCATTAATTCATTCTTTTTTTTCTTTTTCTTCTCCTTTTTATTTTTCTAATTTCATAGTCTCTCATCTCTCCACTCCAATGGTAAGGTCCCCTAGCACTCTTTTTTGATTGTATGTTTTTGGCTCCTGTTCCTCTCTCCTCTCTCCCATACCCATCTTAGCTCCACACATCACAATCTTCCCCCTCCTTTCTGCATACCTGCACCAAGCGCTGAACATCACACCATCAAGCAGCCCAGGCATGGCCTACCGGAACCTGCCCTACACTGATTACTGGTCCGCCTTGGTGGCCATAGTAAGTGCAGCAAACAACCCATCCCAGAAACTCCTCTTCAGCTAGATCTGCCCTGCTGTACCATATCTGAGCAACTGACCCTGCCAGTTGGAGGAGGTGAAAAGTATTGTGTCCACAGACAAGCAAACAACAAAGAACACACAGCCCGCCTGCTCAGACACAGCCAAAAAAAAAGAAAAAAAAAACAAAAACCAAAAAAGCAGGAAAAAACAAACAGATCTACATTCAGTAAATGAGGAAAAGAATTACCAAATGCCCCAAAGACAGCAGACAATATCAAAGCATTTACAAAAATAGGACAGGATGGTTCCAGTAGGCATCGAAAATAAAACACCAGATGACCTTCCAGTAGAAGAAAAGGCACTAGAACAACATGATAGGAATTCAAATCTCTAATATTCAGAGCTATACAAGAGTTGAAGCAAAAAGCAACAAAAATGAGGGAAAAATAGACAAATTCATGGAAAAGGCAGACAAATTCATAGAAAATACATACAAAAAAATGGAAGAATTCAGGAAAATAATGCAGGAACAAAATGCCAAAATAAATTCACAACTAGAAAGCATACAAAAACAACAATTAGAAATCCAAAAAATAAACAACAAGATTCCAGAAATGGACAGTGTCAAAGAAGGGCTAGGGAGCAGATTTGAAATGGTGGAAAACAGGATCAGCGAAATTGAAGACAAACACTTGGATAGAACTCTGTTTGAGGAAAAATCAGATAAAAGAACGAATAAAAATGAAGAGACTCTGAGAATTATGTGGGATACAATCAAAAGGAAAAATTTCCAAGTGATTGGAGTTCCAGAATATGGGGAGAAAACAGAAAACATGGGATCATTGAAGAACTGCTGACAGAAAACTTCCCCAATATCATGAAAGATGAAAAGCTGGCCATCCAAGAAGCTCAATGAACCCCATATAGGATAGACCCCAAAAGAAAATCACCAAGGCATATCATAATCACACTCGTCAAAACCAAACAAAGAATCCTGAGAGCACCTCATGAAAAACAAGAAGTCACATACAGAGGAGAAACAATAAGAATAAGCTCAGATTATTCGGCAGAAACCATGCAGGCAAGAAGGCAATGGGATGACATATATAAAACCTTGAAAGAAAAAAATGCCAGCCAAGAATAACATATCCTGCAAAACTCTCATACAAATATGATGGTGAAATTAGGACATTTCCATATAAACAGAAATTAAGGGAATATGTAAAAAACCAAATCAAATTTAGAAGAATCAATAAAGGGAGACCTTCAATCTGAGAACAAACAACTTCAGCTCACAGGCTGAATGTAGGACACAGGATCGTGCCAGCCAGATGCCAATCTACGAAATGAACTCTCAAGGACTGTCCAAAACCAAAATAAATACAACAGGGAATCAGAGCAGTTAATCTGTAAATGACAACAACATCAGAACAATAAAAGAGGGAATAAATGGTGTAGGTATAGAACTTTTTAATGGAGAGGAAGGCAAGGCAATGCTAAGTAATAATAGACTGCTTCAAACTTAGAACGATGAGGGTAAATTTTAAACCACAAAGAAAATTAATAAACATACTGATAAAATTAAAGAGGAAAAACATAGTCTCAGTAAAACAAAACCTACAAAAACAAAAGAAATTCAGCAGGAGAGTAAGAGGAACAAAGAAAAAGTCGATACCACGAAAAAAGCACTACAAAATGAGAGCAATAAATTCACACCTATCAATAATTACACCGAAAGTAAACAGCCTAAATGCACCCAAAAAGAGATGGAGAGTGACAGAATGGATAAAAAAAAGAGGATCCATCAATATACTGTCTACAAGAGACACCGCTTAGAAACAAAGAGGTAAATTTATTAAAAATCAAAGGTTGGAAAAAATATATCAAGCAAACACCTATCAGAAAAGAGAAGGCGTGGCAATACTAATCTCAGATAAAATAGACTTTAAAACAAAATCCACCATAAAAGACAAAGAATGACACTATATAATGATTAAGGAGATGATCCATCATGAAGACATAATCATACAAACATCTACACACCCAATGACAGGGCTTCAAAATACATAAACTCTAACAACACTGAAAAGAGAAATTGACAGTTCCACAATAATAGTAGGAGACTTCAACACACCACACTTGGTAAAGGACAGAGCATCTAAAAAGAAACTCAACAAAGACCTAAGAGGCACAATCAGCCAACTTGACCTTATAGACATATATACAACACTTCATCCAACCTCTGCAAAGTACACATTCTTTTCCAATGCACATGGAACGTTCTCCAGAATAGAGCACATCTTAGGCCACAGGGCAATCCTCAACAAGATCCAAAACGATGAGATAATACAAAGTATCTTCTCTGACCACAACACCATCAAGGCAGAAATTAACAACAGAAAGAGCAAGGGGAAAAAAAAAATCAATTACATGGAAACTGAATAGCACACAGCTTACAAACCAGTGGGTAATAGAAGAAGTCAGAGAAAAATTCCTAGACTCAAACAAGAATGAAGACACTTCATACCAAAAACTTTGGGATGCAGCAAAGGCAGTCCTGAGAGGACAATTTATAGCAATAGATGCACACATCAAACAAGAAGAAAGGGACAAAATCAAAACAGTAACTACACAACTAGAACAAATAGAAAGAGAACAGCAAAAAAAGCCCACAGCTACCAGAAGAAAGGAAATAATAAAGATCAGAGCAGAAATAAATGAAATAGAGAATACAAAAACAATAGAAAGAATCAACAAAACCAAAAGTTGGTTCTTTGAAAGAATCAACAAAATCGACAAACCACTGGCCAGACTGACAAAAGAAAAACAAGACAGGATAAAAATAACCCAAACAAGAAATGAAACGGGCGACATTACAACAGACACAACTGAATAAAAAGGATCACAACAGACTATTATGAAAAACTATACTACAACAAATTTGAAAACCTAGAGGAAATGTACAAATTTCTAGAAACGCACTATCTACCCAAAGTACAAGAAAGTGATGTTGAAAATCTGAACAGACCCATAGCAAGAGAAGAGACTGAAAAGGTAATAAAAAAAACTCCAAACCAAAAAAAACCCTGGCCCAGATGGCTTCACTGGAGAATTCTACAAAACATTTTCAGAAGAGCTTGTACCAGTACTAATCAAACTATTTCAGAATATTGAAAAGGAAGCAACACTTCCAAATTCATTCTATGAAGGCAACATAGCCCTGATACCAAAACCAGGCAAAGACGCCACAAAAAAAGAAAATTACAGACCAATATCTCTCAGGAATATAGATGCAAAAATTCTCAACAAAATTCTAGCCAATACAATTCAGCATCATATCAAAAAAATAATACACTATGACCAAGTAGGATTCATACCAGGTATGCAAGGATGGTTCAACATTAGAAAATCAATCAATGTAATCCACCACATAAATAAAAGGAAAGGAAAGAAAAGAATCACATGATCATCTCAATTGAAGCAGAAAAGGCATTCGACAAAGTCCAACACCCCTTCCTGATAAAAACTCTCAATCAAATAGGTATAGAAGGGAAATTTCTCAACATAATAAAGGGCATCTATGCAAAACCAACAGCCAACATCATGCTTAATGGAGAGAGGCTGAAAACATTCCCCTCAAGAACAGGAACAAGACAAGTATGCCCTTCATCACCACTCCTATTTAACATTGTGCTGGAAGTTCTAGCTAGAGCAATAAGGCAAAAAAAAAAAAAAAAAAAAAAAAGAAATAAAGGGCATCCAAATTGGTAATGAAGAAGTTAAACTGTCCCTGTTTGCAGATGATATGATACTATACATAGAAAACCCTAAAAACTCCACAAGGAATCTACTGGAACTAACAGAAAGATTTAGCAGAGTAACAGTATACAAGATAAACATACAAAAATCAGTTGGATTCCTATACACTAATAAGGAGAACAATGAAAAGGAAATCAGGAAAACAATACCATTTATACTACCCCTAAAAAGATAAAATACTTAGCAATAAATCTAACCAGGGATGTAAAAGACCTATACAAAAAAACTACAAAACACTACTGCAAGAAACCCAAAGGGATCTACATAAATGGAAAAACATACTATGCTGATGGATAGACTCAACATTGTGAAAATGACAATTCTACCTAAAGCAATTTACAAATACAATGCAATCATGATCCAAATACCAACAGCATTCTTTAAAGAGATGGAAAAACTACTAATTAACTTTATATGGAAAGTGAAGAGGCCCTGAATAAGTAAAGAACTATTGAAGAAGAATAAAGTAGGAGGGCTCACACTACCTGACCTCAGAACCTACTATACAACTACAGTAGTCAAAACAGCCTGGTACTGGTACAACAGATACATTGACCAATGGAACAGAATTGAGAACTCAGATGTAAATCCATCCACCTACAGTCACCTGATCTTCAACAAGGGCCCAAAGTCCATCAAAGGGGGAAAAGACAGTCTTTTTAACAAACAGGTGCTGGCAAAACTGGATGTCCATCTGCAAAAAAATGAAACAGGACTCATACCTCACACCATATATGAAAACTAATTCAAAATGGATCAAAGACCTAAATATAAAGCCAAAAACTATAAAGTTCATAGAAGAAAAAATAGGATCAAGGCTAGCGGCCCTAATACGTGTTATTAACAGGATACAAACCATAACCAACAATGCACAAACTCTAGAAGATAAGCTAGATGACTGGGATCTTCTAAGAATCAAACACCTATGCTCTTAAAAAGACTTCACCAAAAGAGTAAAAAGAGAACCTACAGACTGGGAAAAAATTTTGGACAGTAAAAGTCAGACAAAGGTCGAATCTCTATAATCTACAAGAAAATCCAACACCTCTACATCAAAAAGACAAATAATGCAATTAAAAAATGGGCAAAGGAAATGAACAGACACTTCACCTAAGAAGATATTCAAGCGGCCAGCAGATACATGAGGAAATGCTCGCGATCTCTAGCCATTACAGAAATGCAAATTAAAACCACAATGAGATACCATCTCACCCCAGCATTACTGGCACGAATCAAAAACACTGGAAATAACAAATGTTGGATAGGCTGCGGGGAGATCAGAACTCTTATGTACTGCTAGTGGGAATGCATAATGATACAACCATTTTGGAAAATGATATGACGCTTCCTTAGAAAGCTAGAAATAGAAATACCATACGATCCAGCAATCCCAGTCGTAGAAATATATGCTAGAGAAATAAGAGCAGTCACATGAATAGACATGCACACCCATGTTCACTGCAGCATTGTTCACAATAGCAAAACGATGGAAACAACCTAGATGCCCATCAACAGATGAATGGATAAACAAACTATGGTACATACACACAATGGAATATTATGCAAAGATAAATAACAATGATGAATCTGTGAAGCATCTCATAACATGGATGAAACTGGAGGACATTATGCTGAGTGAAATATGTCAATCACAAAAGGACAAATATTGTATGAGACCTCTACTGTAAAAACTCATGAAAAAGTTTACACACAAAAAATAACAATCTTTGTTGGTTACGAGGGGTGGGAGAGGTGGAGGGGAATACTAAATAGACTATAGATAGGGGGTAATTTTGGTGAAGGATAAGACAGTACTCAATACTGGGGAAGCCAGCACAAGTTGTACAAGGAAAGGTCATGAAGCTCCCTAGACACTTCCAAACACCCTGAGGGACTGAATTGCTGGGCGGAGGGCTATGGGGACCATGGTCTTGGGGAACATCTATCTCAACTGGCATAACACAGTTTATAAAGACAATGTTCTACATTCTACCTTGGTGAGTAGTGTCTGGGGTCTTAAAAGCCTGTGAGCAGTCATCTAAGATATTCCACTATCAGGATACAAGGAAAAGATTAGTCCAAAGGATTAATGGACCACAGCTACCAAGGCCTCCACCAGACTGAGTCCAGTACAGCTAGATGCTGCCTGGCTACCACCACTGACTGCTCTGATCAGGACAACAGAGGGTCCTGGACAGAGCTGGAGAAGGATGCAGAACAATATTCTAACACACACACAAAAAAACAGATTTACTGGCCTGACAGAGACTGTAGAAACCCCAAGAGTATGGCCCCTGTACACCCTTTTAGCTCAGTGGTGAAGTCACTCCCGAGGTTCACCGTTCAGTCGGGGTTTGGAGAGCCCCATAAAACAAATCGGGACTAATGAGGCACAGAAGTCCAAGGACAAGGACTAGAAGGCAGGAGGGGACAGGAAAGCTGGTGATAAGGAATACAAGATTGAGAAGGGACAGTGTTGACATGTTGTGGGGTTGTTAACCATTGTCATCGGGCAATATGTGTACTAACTGTTTAATGAGAAATTATTTTGTTCTGTAAACCTTCAGCTAAAGTACAAAAAAAAAAAATATTTTTGTGAGATCAAATTGACAACAGTAACTCAAAAGGTTTGATGGGAAGCCTAGGGGAAAGTGTGTTGAAGACAATGGTGATGAAATAATTTTTGAAAACGATAGTGAGAATAGCAGCACAACTGGAAGAATGTAATCAGTTTCACTGAATTGTACCTGCAGAAATTTTTGAAATGGTGTATCTTTGGCTATGTATATTTTCACCTAAAAAAAAAAAAGGTCCTCCAAGGTCGAGAAGGGAGAGTGTTGACATGTCATGGGGTTGTTAACCAATGCCGTAAAACCATATGTGTACTGACTGTTTAATGAGGAACTATTTGTTCTGTAAACCTTCACCTAAAGTACCATAAAAAAAATTTTAAAAAAAGATCTATCCTGAAGTACAACACTGCCAGTGTTAATATCCATATACATGCAAGGAAGACCAGTTAATAGACTATTATTCAAATTTAGGCACCAACCACTAATGACAAAGATGAAGAAATTGAAGATTTTTACCATCTTCTGGAGTCTGAAATTAATCAGTCTTGCAATCAATATGCATTGATAATTACTAGCAACTGGAATGCGAAAGTTGGAAACAAAGAAGAAGAATTGGTAGTTGGAAAATATGGCCTTGGTGATATAAACGATGCCAAAGATTGCACGATAGGATTTTGCAAGACCAATGACTTCTTCACTGCAAATATCTTTTTTTAACAACATAAATGACAACTATACACGTGGACCTCACCAGATGGAATACACAGGAATCAAATTGACTATATTTTTGGAAAAAGACAATGGAGAAGCACACTATCATCAGTCAGAACAAGTCCAGGATCCTACTGCAGAACAGATCATCAATTGCTCACATGTAAGTTGAAGTTGAAGCTGAAAAAAATGAAAACAAGTCCATGAGAGCCAAGATAAGACCTTGAGTGTATCCCACCTGAATTTAGAGACCATATCAAGAACAGATTTAATGCATTGAACACTAATGACTGAAGATGAGACGAGTTGTGGGATGACATCATGGACATCATATATGAAGAAATCAGAAAGTCATTAAAAAGAGAGAAAAGAAAGAAAATACCAAAATGGATGTCAGAAGAGACTCTGAAACTTGCTCTGGAACGTACAGTAGCCAAAGCAAACAGAAGAAATGATGAAGTAAAAGAGCTGAACAGAAGATTTCAAAGAACAGCTCAAGAAGACAAAGTAAAGTATTATAATGATATGTCCAAAGACCTGGAGTTAGAAAACCGAAAGGGAAGAACGCACTTGGCATTTCTCAAACTGAAAGAACTGAAGAAAAAATTCAAACTTCAAGTTGCAATATTGAAGGTTTCTATGGGCAAAATGTTGAACAATACAGGAAACATCAAAAGAAGATGGAAGGAATACACAAAGTCACTATACCAAAAAGAATTGGTTGAAATTCTTCCATTCCAGGAGGTAGCATATGATCAAGAACCAATGGTACTGAAGAAAGAAGTCCAAGCTTTACTGAAGAAAGAAGTGCAAGCTTTACTGAAGGCATTGGTGAAAAACAGGGTTCCAGGAACTGACAGAATACCAACTGAAATGCTTCAACAAACAGATGCAACACAGGAAGTGTTCACTTGTCTATACCAACAAATCTGAAAGACAGATACCTGGCCAACCAACTGGAAGACATCCATATTTGCACCCATTCCAAAGAAAGGTGACCAAGTGGAATGTGGAAATTATTGAACAATATCATTAATATCACACACAAGTAAAATTATGCTGAAGATAATTCAAAAATGTTTGCAGCAGTACATCAACAGGGAACTGTTAGAAATCCAAGATGGATTCAGAAGAGGACATGGAATGAGGAGTATCATTGCTGATGTCAGATGGATATTGGCTGAAAGCAGAGAATACCAGAAAAATGTTTACTTTTGTTTTATTGATTATGCAAAGGCATTCAACTGTGTGGGTCATAACAAATTATGGATAACATTGCAAAGAATGGAAATTCCAGAACACTTAATTGTGCTCGTACAGAACCTGTACATTGAGTAAGAGACAGTCATTTGAACAGAAGAAGGGGATACTGTGTGGTTTAAAATCAGGAAAGGTGTGCATTAGCATTGTATCCTTTCACCATACTTATTCAATCTGTATGATGAGCAAATAATCCGAGAAACTGGACTATATGAAGAAGAACATGACATCAGAATTGAAGGAAGACTCATTAACAACTTGCAATATGCAGTTTACACAACCTTGCTTGTTGAAAGTAAAGAAGACTTGAAGCACTTACTGAAGAAGATCAAAGACTATAGCCTTCAGTATGGATTACACCTTAACATAAAACAAAAATCTTCACAACTGGACCAATAAGCAACATCATGATAAATGGGGAAAATGAAGTTGTCAAAGATTTCAATTTACCTGGATCCACAATCAACGCCCATGGAAGCATCAATCAAGAAATCAAATGATGTATTGCACTGGGCAAATCTTCTGCAAAAGACCTCGTTAAAGTGCTAAAAAGCAAAGATGTCACCTTGGGGAGTAAGATGTGCCTGACCTAAGCCAAAATCTTTTCTATTGCCTCATATACATGTGAAAGCTGGACAATGAATAAGAAAGACCGAAGAAGAATTGATGCCTTTGAATTATGGTGCTGCCAAAAAATATTGAATATACCATGGACTACCAGAAGGAGGAACAAATCTGTCTTGGAAGAAGTACAGCCAGAATCCTCCTTAGAAGCAAGGATAGTAAGAGTTTGTCTCACTTATTTTGGACATGTTATCAGGAGGGACCTGTTTCTGGAGAAGGACATCTTGCTTGGTAAAGTAGAGGGTCAGCAAAAAAGAGGAAGACCTTAATGAGATGGATTGACACAGTAGCTGCAACAATGGGTTCATACATAGGAACAATTGTGAGGATGGCACAGGACTGGGCAGTGTTTTGTTCTGTTGTGCATGGGGTTTCTGTGAGTCGGAAATGACTTGATGGCATCTAGAAACAACACAACAATTCCATTTACTTGTTAACAGAGATGATTAGGTGAGAATCATTTGATCCAAATTCATAGCTACTGCTTCCTTATTAGCTCATGCTACATTTTGAGGAATGGAATCCTCACCTTCCCACTAATACATGAAGGGGAGTCTTAAAGTTCCCAATCTGCAGAGCAATCTCTGTGTTCTGTTACTTGACATTTCCGTTATATATGTAGATCCTTCAGAGAGAACAACAGTTCTGAGTCATGTTTTTCATTGTGCCTCATGAAGCTTAAGAAGTGTTGTTTAAAGATGTTAAGGGGAGACTAGTACAGTCAGTAAATGCCATAACTGAACTTATACATTTTAAGTTTGTGGTACCTTGAATTTTCTTTTTCTTGAGTCTCACCTTTAGAATTACAAATGATGCCTTTGTACATTCAGATCTTGTCTGATACTCTTATTCTCTCATCAAATGTCCAAGAAGATCTTAAGGTGAAAATGTGCTATAGTGGAAAAAACACTGACTTTGAAATGAGTGAGAAGCTTAGTAAGTCTTTTGGCTTCTGAATACTGATTTCCTCTTCTATGAAATGGAGGTGGTATTGCTTTCTTGAAGGTTATCGCATGGAATAGAAGTTGGAGGCCTCTTCCTAGTCTGTCATCCTTTCTCCTGTTGGGCATCATTCACAGTGATCCTACTGCCCTGGTTTGGCACTGGTTGTCACTAATATGCATTGTCTAGCACCATGGCCTTTGTGTGCTTTTCCTGATTTATCCAGTCTAACATCTACTCCCATTCATGTTCTCAGGCCTTACATCTCCTGGAGTTTGTTATTGGTTCTAGATCCTAATGCTACTTCTTTTAATTACTATTCCAAGCTGTCTTACTGTACGTATAACTTTTGATGTTGTATCTCTCAGAACCTCCAGAGTAGGTCTCATTCATGCATTCATTCAATAAATATTTGGTCCATCCCCTTACACAACCCCTACATTCCAGATCCCCCTTACACTGTGCAACTTTTTTGTTGTTTATCATTAGCATACTACATACTTATTATTATGTTTATTCTTTATTGTCTCTCTCCCCACAACAATGGAAACTCCACTAAGGGAGGAGTCTTTGTCTGTTTTACTCACTAATGTATCCCAACAAGTAGAACAGTGCCTGGCATTTAGAAAATATTTGCTGAATGAATTTAGAATATACTATTTTCGGAACACAGAAACTGGTAAGTTATATAGCTCCTTTAGCGAACATTGCACACAAGAACGTTCTTAGGTCCCTTTAGAATTATCACAGAGTTTTACACAGAGTATCTAGCTTCCTTCTTCTGTACCCTAAGGCATTCTGTGTAAACTCTTTATCTCCTGAGGTCTGTCCCATCATTTCATCATCATTGACATCATGGTAGCCAGTCGCCAAGATGGCTCCCAGTGATCTTTGCCTCCTGGTAGTCACACCTTGTGTAGTCCTCTCCTGTGTTGAATAGGGTTGAATTGTGTAACCAATAGGATATTGTGGAAATGATAGGGAATTTCCAAGGCTAGGTCATAAAAGACACTGTAGCTTCAGCCTTTTTCTCTTGGATTACTTGTTTGGGGAAAGCCAGGTGTCATATCATAAGGACAAACAAGCTGCCATGTAGAGAGGCCCATGTAGCAAGGAACAGTCACGTACATGAGCCATTTTGGAAGGAAATCCCCCCCACCCCAGTCAATCCTTCAGATGACTGCAATGGTAGGCAACATTTTGTCTACAGCCTGATGAGAGACTTGAACCAGAACCATGCAGCTAAGTTGTTCCAAAACTCCTGACCCATAGAAACTGAGAGATAATAAATATTTATTATTGTTTTAAGCCTTTGTGTTTGGAAGTAATTTGTTATGCAGCAGTGTATCACTAATACAGTCATCACTGCACTTCTTGAATGTGTCCATGTACAAGTAGTTATATCATTTTATTCTCATAAAAATCCTCTGAGTTGGTCGTAACATCCTCATTATGCAGATAAGAAAATGGAGGTTAGGTCAAAGATCTACTGAGTGAAAGGGCTACACTTCGTACAAAGACTTTATTTTTAACGACTGTGCTGCTCTGGGTAAAGTATAATTTTTAGAGTCTAGAGCTACTGCTGGCGGTGTCTGAACCTGGTGCCTGGAAACTTGGCAACCACAAACCATTTTTGATAATGTCCCTTTTAAATTACAAGATGAGAGCACATAGGTCCTTTGAGTTTCAGGATTATGTAGAGCTTTCCATAGTCCCCTAAGATGAATGCATAGATGTTCTACAGTAACAATCTTCAGGTCATGCCAAGGTACTAATTAGCTAGTTCGTCAGCTGTCTGGTTCCTGGTGTTCAAAGAAAGGTACATTTCTTTGAATGTCGATAATAGTAACTTACTTTGTTTTCCTGGGATTTGCTAGTCTAGTATTTCACCTTGAAAATGGCTGTATCCAATAATGGAGGCCAGAACATAAGAAATCCCTGACCTGAACTTTACCCACAGCTACTCTCTTATTAGAATGCCTCTCTATCAGCCCTAACCAGGACTTAATGTGATTGAAGTAATTCTCCCAGCAGTATCCTACCAAGGTAATGTAGATATATATTCTGATTGCTTAAAATGTTTACATGAGATTTAGACACAGAACTTCCATCTGCAAAACACGTGTAAGCTTAAAGTCTAACTGATGAGTGCTTAAAGATGACAATCTAATTTCTCTAAATTTATAAACCACCTCATATTGCCTTTTTTGTGCTTAGTACTTCCATTGTCCTTTGTGTTTTAAATTCTTTTGCTGACTTATTTCCTGTGTCAGTTTTCCACAGTCAGCATCCTTTAAAATTGCCTTAGAATTTTACTACAGAAAATGCTGAAAAATCCCTTGCTGATTGTGTACGGCATGTACTTCACATGAAATATACCGCATAGCATTTTCTTTTTTGAACAATGCTTCTTATAAACATGAAATTACAATGGAGTTGGGAAAACTAGAAATGAGCAAATGTTAGAGGGTGTATAATAGACTCTTTTCCATAGGCACTAACACTATATAAGACCTTGAAACTAACCTCAAAAATGTGGACACAGACTTCACCAAAAAAGACATTCAGGTGGCTAACAGATACATGAGGAAATGCTTGTGATCACTAGCCATTAGAGAAATGCAAATCAAAACTATATGAGATACCATCTCACCCCGACAGTACTGGCACGAGTCAAAAAAACAGAAAAAAACAAATGTTGGAGAGGCTATGGGGAGACTGGAATTCTTATGCACTGCTGGTGGGTATGCAAAATGGTTCAACCATTTTGGAAAACGATACAGCACTTCCTTAAAAAACTAGAAATAGAAATACTACATAAGCCAGCAATCCCACTCCTAGGAATAGATCCTAGAGAAATAAGAGCCATCACAAGAATAGACATATGCACACCATGTTCATTGCAGCATTATTCACAATAGCAAAAAGATGGAAACAACCTAAGTGACCATCAACAGATGAATGGATAAACAAACTATGGTACATACACACAATGGAATATTATGCAAAGATAAAGAACAGTGATGAATCTGTGAAACGTCTCACAACATGGATGAGTCTAGAGCGCATTATGCTGAGTAAAATAAGTCAATCAGAAAAGTACAAATACTATATGGGACCACTATTATAAAAACTCATGAAAAGGTTTCCACACAGAAAGAAACAATCTTTGATGGTTACAAGGGAGGAAAAACACTATCTAGACAATAGTTAAGTGGTAACTTTGGTGAAGACTAAGACAGTACACAATACTGAAGAAGTCAGCACAACTTAACCAAGGCAAATAGAAAATTCACAGACACATCCAAACTCCCTGAGGGACTGAGTTACTGGGCTGAGAGCTGGGGATCATGGTCTTGGGGGACATCTAGCTCAATTGGCATAATATAGTTTATAAAGAAAATGTTCTACATCCTACTTTGGTGAGTAGCATCTGGGGTCTTAAAAGGTTGTGAGCAGCCATCTAAGGTACATCTATTGGTCCCACCCCGTCTGGAGCAAGGGAGAATGAAGAAAACCATACACACAAGGGAAAGATTAGTCCAAAGGTCTAATGGACCACAACTACGACAACCACCACCAGACTGAGTCCAGCACAACTAGATAGTGCCCAGCTACCATCACTGACTACTCTGACATGGATCACAATAGAGGATCCTGGATAGTGCTGGAGAAAAATGTAGAACAAAATTCAAACTCACAAAAAAAGACCAGACTTACTGCTCTGATGGAGACTGGAGAAACCAGGAGAGTATGGCCCCCAGATACCATTTGAGTCCATTGTTTCAGCCACTGCGTCAATCTATCACACTGAGGGCCTCCCTTGCTTTCGTTGACCATCCACTTTACCACCATAATGTCCTTTTCTAGCAATTGGCCTTCCCTGATAACATGTCCAAAGTATACTATTGGTAAATTTACCTTCCTTATGAAAAGAGCTATAAAACTTTCTGGAAAACTTTCAATAAACAGTGTGAATGTTACAGATATTTCACGTCACTTGACCTAACAATTTCACTTCAAGTATGAAAGAAATAAACAGATGTTATGAGAGAACTTTACTACAGAAATGTCCACTGCAATATTACTTATAATAGTGAAAAATAGGGAAAGCTATCAATAAAGCACATATTTAATGAGCACCTACTCTGTAAAGGCACCCCTCTAGGTACTTGGGATACATAAATGAATAAAACACACAGAGATTTCCTGCTTTCAAAGTGTTTACATTCCAGCAGGGCAAGATAAAAGTAAATAATAAATACATAATTATGTAATTTAGTATGTTAAATTGTGACAAGTGCTATGGGGGGAAAGAAGTAGAGCAAAGTAATGGGAGTTGGGATTGGTGGCTGCGGAGTGGCCAGGGTAGGTCTTGTTGAGAAGGCAACATGACCAAAGACTTGCTGATGAGGTGTTCAAAACCAAAACCAAATGAAACCTGTTGCAGTTGAGTCAGTTTTGACTCATAGAGAATCTATAGGATAGGGTAGAAGTGCCCCATACGGTTTCCAAGGAGAGGCTGGTGGATTTGAACAGCTGACCTTTTGGTTAACAGCTGAGCATTTAACCACTGCACCACCAGGGCTCTGGTGTTTGCCATGCAAATATCTGGAGGGAAATAGCTATATGTAAGCTGAGAGGCGTGAGTCAGTAGAAAGTGAAAAATTGATTAAATAGGATTTCTTTTATTAATACAGGAAAATTCTATTAATATAATATTTGGTGGAAAATGCAGAGTTCCAAAGTAGATATTCAGTATTACACTTTATAATGATGCGTGTTCCTAATATAAATATACATATGCACACACATGTACGTACTGATTTATCCCACAAATATTTTTTGAGCATCTATTTGTTTATTTTACAAACATTTGTGTAGTACTTATTATATTCCAGGTACTTTTTTAAGCATTTCCAAATATCGATGTCATTTAATCCTCATAACTTTCTCGTGAAGTAGGAGCTATATGACCTCATGAGTAGACTAAGGGAGAGAAGTGCTAATTAAACACCCAAAGTCAGTACAGGCAGAGCGTGGTTTTGAACACTGGTGGTCTAGTGCTGAGACTGTTCTTACTCCCCATGGATTCTGCCTCCCTTTTGCTGGGCACTGTTTGGGCACTAGGGAAGCAGGAAAACAGACAAATGTTTGCCTAGAGAAAATATCTGAAAATAAATATGCCAAATGTCAATATTGATTTTTTCATGTTGAGAGAATTATAGATAATATTCATTTATTTGCCTGCATTTGTGCAATTTCCAATTTTCTGTAATAAAGATATATTTAATATTATAACTATAAAATGTGTTTCTTTAATAATACAGTGACTTTTACAATGTTTAAGCAATAATTAAAACATAAACAGTTAAAGCTTGAAGAAAGAGCTAGAATGGGACTTTGGTTCCTTACTTAATTTTTCAATTTTTTCTTTCTTTTTTTCCTTAACTGTGTTGCTGGGTACATGGCATATTCAGCATCATAAGGTAGAAAGATGACTACTGGAAGCCTGGTTTTGGTTTCACTTCTGCCACTAACAAGCTTTACAACTTCCAACAAATCCCTTAAGCAGTCTGGGCTTCAGTTTACTCTTTTGAAAAATTAGGAAATTGGATTATTTGACTGGTCCCTTCCAACTCTGTGTTCCCATGATTCTATAGCATTTTCACTGCCTTACTCTAACTAAAAGGCAAATGATTCTGAGGAGCACACTGGAATACAAGTTTATTAGCTTGCAAAATAAATCAGTGATATGTGGACAAAAACTTTTGAAGTCTGTGTTATGAATTAATTTTCTTAATGTAGCTGGGCTGTGAAAGTGCTGTTTTTTTGGTAGGTAAAAAATAATGAAATATTAGCAAATTTATAAGGTTTAACTTAATACATGGAAAGATAATAATCAATAACCATTTTCTTCATCTTGAAATTACTATCACATGCATAGAAATAATTGAGATTCAAATAATTAGGAAAGTCTGTCATGTAGATTAACCAGCTTTGGAGTCAGAAGTTTGCTTGGTGTCTGTGGAATCAGAGCAAGAAGCATCAGAATTGGGCTTTTGTTCCTTTCTTTCTTCTTTTAAAATAATTTATTTTACTTTTGTTCTTGTTGAGAATATATACAGCAGACCATACACCAATTCAACACTTTCTACATTTATAATTCAGTGACGTTTGATTCCATTCTTTGAGTAGTGCAACCATTCTTGCCTTCCTTTTCCGAGTTGTTCCTTCTCCATTGACACAAACTCTCTGCCCCCTAAGTTTTCTATCTAATCTTTCGAGTTGCTGTTGTCAATTTGATCCCATATAGGTAGATCTTAAAAGAGCACAGTGCTCAAGGCAGACATTTCTTACTAGTTAAGCTAAACTATTGTTTGGTTTTAAGAAGACTTCAGGGGATATTTTTGGTTTAAAGTTTATCTCAGGGCAACATTTTCAGGGGATCATCCAGCCTACATGGCTCCAGAAAGCCTACATTTCGTGAGAATTTGAAATTCTCTTCTGCATTTTTCTGATTTTGATTAGGATTTTTCTATAGAATCTTTGATCAAAGTGTTCAGTAGTGGTAGCCAGGCACCATCTAGTTCTGATCTCATGGCAAAGGAGGCAGTTGTTCATAGAGGCAACTAGCCACACATTCTATTTCCTTCTCCTATTCCTGACTCCCCTTCTTCCTCTGTTGCTCCAGGCAAATAGAGCCCAAATGTTGTAAGAATTGACATTTCTTATGACATCCGGACAAAATACCCTGAAACATTTATATACCTAACTGGAGATTCAAACTCTGTTGCCCGTGACCTCTTTTTGCCACCTCCATCATAGGTATAGCCTTATCAGTGGCACTGGGAATCTCTGAATCCTGTTCAAGTATTGAAGGCTCCCTCTTGTTCATGCACTGCTAGAATTGGGCTCTGCCAAGACTGGGCCTTTGCCTTTCCATTCTCTCTGCTTCCTGGCTGGACTCAAGATCTGTCTTTCCTGAAAATATTGGCAATTTTGTGTGACTTTGCGTACATATATATATATATATATATATATATATATATATATATATATATATATATATATATATATATATATATAGTTGTTAGGTGCCATTGATTTTATGTAAAACAGAACAAAATACTGCCTGGTCCTGTGTCATCCTCACAATCTTTACTATGTTTGAGCCCAGTGTTGCAGCTACTGTGTCGATCATCTCACTAAGGGTCTTCCTCTTTTTTGCTGATCCTCTGTTTTACCAAACATGACGTCCTTCTCCAGGGACCAATCCCTCTCAATCACATGTCCAAAGTATGTGAGACAAAGTCACGTCATCCTTGTTTACAAGGAGCATTCTGGCTGTACTTCTTCCAAGACAGATTTGTTCATTCTTCTGGCAGTCCATGATATAGTCAATATTCTTCGCCAACACCATAATTCAAAGGCATCAATTCTTCTTCAATCTTCCTTATTCATTGTCCGGCTTTCACATGCATATGAGGAGATTGAAAATACCATAGCTTGAGTCAGGTGTACCACAGTCCTCAAAGTGGTATCTTTGCTTTTTAACACTTCAAGAGAACTTTTGCAGCAGATTTCCCCAATGGAATACATTGTTTGATTTCTTGACTTTCTTCCATGAGCATTTTTTTGTTTTATTTTTTCCTATACAAAAATTTATACATATATTGTTATGTGACTCTAATTGCTCTCCCCATACTGTGACAGCACACTCCTCCTTTCCATCCCTGATTCCCCATATCCATTCAACCAGCTCCTAACCCTTTCTGCCATCCCATCTTACCTCCGGACGGAAGCTGCCCATTTAGTCTCTTGTATCTACTTGAGCTAAGAGGCACACTCCTCACAAGTATCACTTTATGTCCCACAGTCCAGTCCAATCCCTGTCTGAAGAGTTGGCCTCGGAAATTGTTTTAGTTTCAGGCTAATAGAGAATCCAGGGGCCATGCTTTCCAGGGTTCCTCCAGTCTCAGTCAGACCATTAAGTCTGGTCTTCTTACTAGAATTTGAATTCTGCACCCCACCTTTCTCCTGCTCCATCAGGGACTTTCTGTTGTGTTCCCTGTCAGGGCGGTCATTGGTGGTAGCCGGGTACCATCTAGTTCTTCTAGTCTCAGGCTGATGAAGTCTTTGGTTTATGTGGCCTTTTCTGTCTCTTGGGATAATACTTTCCTTGTGTCTTTGGTGTTCTTCATTGTCCTTTACTCCAGGTGGTTGGGACCATTTGATACACCTTAGATGGCCGCTTGCAAGATTTAAGACCCAGACACCACTCACCAAAGTAGGTGCAGAACATTTTCTTAAAAAGCTTTATTATGCCAATTGACCTAGATGTCCCCTGAAAGCATGGTCCCCAGACCACTACCCCTGCTGCTCTGTGCCTCCAAGTGTTTGATTGTATTCAGGAAACTTCTTATCTTTGGTTTAGTCCAGTTGTGCTGACTTCCCCAGTAGTGTGTGCTGCCCTTCCCTTCGCCTAAGATAATTCTTATCTACCATCTGTTTACTAAATTACCCTCACCCTCCCTCCCCACCCTCATAACCATCAAAGAATGTTTTCTTCTGTGTTTAAACCTTTTCTCGAGTTCTTATAGTAGTTGTCTTAAACAATATTTGCCTTTCTGTGACTGACTAAATTCACTCAGCATAAAGACCTCCAGCTTCCTACATGCTATAACATGTTTCACGGCTTCATAGCTGTTCTTTATTGTTGCATGGTATTCCATTGTGTGGATGTACCATAATTTGTTTATCCATTCGTCCGTTGATGGGCACCTAGGTTGTTTCCATTTTTTGCTATTTTGAACAGTGCTGAGATGAACATAGGTGTGCAAATATCTACTTGTGTGACGGCCCTTATTTCTCTAGGATATATTCCAAGGAGCAGGATAGCTGGATCATATGGTGCACCCTTTTACATTCCCACCAGCAGTGTATAAGTGTTCCAGTCTCTCCACAACATCTCCAGCATTTATTATTTTGTGTTTTTTGGATTAATACTAACCTTGTTGGGGTGAGATGATACCTCATTGAAGTTTTGATCTGCATTTCTCTAATTGTTAACGATTGTCAGCATTTCTTCATGTGTCTGTTAGTTGCCTGAATGTCTTCTTTGGCAAAGTTCCTGTTCATATCTTTTGCCCATTTTTTAATTGGGTTATTTGTCTTTTTGTTGTTGAGGTTTTGCAGTATCTTGTAGATTTTACAGATTAGATGCTCATCAGATTTGTCATAGACAAAAATTTTTTCCCAGTCTGTAGGTTGTCTTTTGATTCTTTTGGTGAAGTCCACATAAGTGTTTAATTTTTAGGAGCTCCCATTTTTCTACTCTCTCTTCTGGTGCCTGTGCATTGTTATTTATGGTTCATATTGTGTTTATGCCATGTGTTAGGGTTCCTAGCGTTGTCCCTATTTTTTCTTCCATGATCTTTATTGTTTTCAATTTTGTATTTAAGTCTTTGATACATTTTGAGTTAGTTTTTGTGCATGGTGTGAGGTATGGGTCTTGTTTCAGTTTTTTGCAGATGGATATCCAGTTATGCCAGCACCATTTGTTAAAGAGACTATCTTTTCCCCAGTTAATGGACTTTGGGCCTTTGTCAAATATCAGCTGCTCATAGGTGGATAAATTTATCTCTGTATTCTCAATTCTGTTCCATTAGTCTATGTATCTGTTGTTGTACCAGTACCAGGCTTCTTTGACTACCGTGGCAGTATAATAGTTTCTAAAATCAGGTAGTGTGAGGCCTCGCACTTTGTTATTCTTCTTGAGTAATGCTTTATTTATTCGGGGCCTCTTCCCTTTCTATATGAAGTTGGTGATTTGTTTCTCCATCTCATTAAAAAATGCTGGTGGAATTTGGATTGAGATTGCATTGTATCTGTAGATTGCTTTGGGTAGAACTAACATTTTCACTATGTTGAGTCTACCTATCCCTGGGCAAGGTATATTTTTCCACTTATGCAGGTCTCTTCTAGTTTCTTGCAGTAGTGTCTTGTAGTTTTCTCTGTATAGATCTTTTACATCTCTGGTTAGATTTATTCCTAAGTATTTTATCTTCTTGGGGGCTCTTGTAAATGGTATTGATTTGGTGATTTCCTCTTTGAGGTTCTCTTTGTTGGTGCAAAGAAATCCAACTGATTTTTGTATGTTTATCTTGTATCCTGAAACTTTTCTGAAATCTTCTATTAGTTTCAGTAGTTTTCTTGTGAATTCTTTGGGGTTTTCTGTGTATAAGATCATATTATCTGCAAACAGAGATACTTTGAGTTTTTCTCTACCAATTTGGATGCCCTTTATTTCTTTGTCTAGCTTAGTTGCTCTGGCTAGGACCTCCAGCACAATGTTGAATAAGAGTGGTGATAAAGGGCATCCTTGTCTGGTTCCTGTTCTCAAGGGGGATACTTTCAAAGTCTTTCCGTTTAGGATGATGTTGGCTGTTAGTTTTGTATAAATGCCCTTAATTATATTGAGGAATTTCCCTTCTATTCCTATTTTGTTGAGAGTTTTTATCATGAATGTGTGTTAGAATTTGTCGAAAGCCTTTTCTGCCTGAATTGATAAGAGCATATGGTTCTTGTCTTTTGTTTTATTAATGTGATGGATTACATTGATTGTTTTTCTAATGTTGAAACATCCCTGCATACCTGGTATAAATCCCACTTGATCATGGCAGATTATTTTGATATGTTGCTGAATTCTATTGGCTAGAATTTTGTTGAGGATTTTTTTGTCAATGTTCATGAGGGATATTGTCTGTAATTTTCTTTTTTTGTGGTGTCTTTACCTGGTTTTGGTATCAGGGTTATGCTGGCTTCATAGAATGAGTTTGGGAGTATTCCATCCTTTTCTATGCTCTGAAATACCTTTAGTAGTAGTGGTGTTAACTCTTCTCTGAAAGTTTGGTAGAATTCTCCAGTGAAGCCATCTGGGCCAGGGTTTTTTTTGTTGGGAGTTTTTAAATTACCTTTTCAATCTCTTCTTTTGTTATGGGTTTATTTAGTTGTTCTCCCTCTGTTTGTGTTAGTTTCCATAGGTAGTGAGTTTCTAGAAATTTGTCCATTTCCTCTAGGTTTTCAAATTTGTTAGAGTACAATTTTTCCTTGTATTATGTTATGATTCTTTTAATTTCAGTTGGGTCTGTTGTGATATCACCCATCTCATTTCTTATACGGGTTATCTGCTTCCTCTCCTGTTCTTCTTTCGTCGGTTTGGCAAACAAGAACCAGTTTTTGGTCTTGTTAACTCTTTCAATTGTGTTTCTATTCTCTATTTCATTTAATTATGTCCTAATTCCTATTATTTCCTTTCTTCTGGCACCTGAGGGCTTCTTTTGCTGCTCTCTTTCTACTTGTTTCAGTTGTAAGGTTAATGTTTTGATTATAGCCCTTTCTTCTTTTTGGATGTGTGCATTTATTGCTATAAACTGACCTCTGAGCGCTGCTTTTGCTGTGTCCCAAATATTCTGGTAGGATGTGTTTTCATTCTCCTTTGATTCTGTGAATTTCTTTATTCCATCCTTAATTTCTTCTATAACCCAGTAGTTTTTGATCAAGGTGTTGTTCAGTTTCCATGTGTTTGATTTTTTTCCTTGCTTTTTGTGTTGTTGATTTCTGCTTTTATGGCTTTATGGTCAGAAAAGCTGCTTTGTAATATTTCGATGCTTTGGATTTTGTTAAGGCTTGCTTTATGGCCTAATATGTGGTCTGTTCTGGAGAATGTTCCATGTGCATTGGAAAAGAAAGTATAGTTGGCTGCTGTTGGGTGCAGTGTTCAGTATATAGCTATGAGATCAAGTTGGTTGATTGTAACATTTAGCTCTTCCAAGTCTTTGTTGAGCTTCTTTATGGATGTTCTGTCATTCACTGAAAGTGGCGTGTTGAAATCTCCTACTACTATTGTGGAGCTGTCTATCTCTCTCTTCAGAGCTGTTAGAGTTTGTTTTATGTATTTTGGATCCCTGTCTTTCAGTGTGTAAATATTTATTATCGTTATATCCTCCTGGTGTATTGACCCTTTAATCTTTATATAGTATCCTTCTTTATCCTTTGTGGTAGATTTTACTTTCAAGTCTATTTTGTCAGAGATTAATATTGCCACTCCTGCTCTTTTTTGAGTGTTGTTTGCTTGATATATTTTTTTCCATCCTTTGAGTTTTAGGCAGTTTGTGTCTTTAAGTCTAAGATGCATCTCTTGTAGGCAGCATATAGGTGGATCATGCTTTTATATCCAATCTGCCACTCCCCGTGTCTTTATTGGTGCATTAAATCCATTTACATTCAGTGTAATTATTGATAGGTATGAGTTTAGTGCTGTCATCCTGATATCTCTTTTTGTGTGTTGTTCACAGTTTCTTCGTTCCCCTTAATTTTCTGTGCTGAGTGTTTTTCTTTATGTATTTTTTTTCATCTTTTTCATTGTTGTAGATTTTGTATTCGTTGGGTCTTTATGTTTTTCTACTTTTTTGTTTTGATTTGTAGGATTGTTAGATTCCTTTGTGGTTACCTTAATATTTACCCCTATCTTTCTAAGTATATACCAGTCTTTTATTTCTTTATATTTCCTTGTCTTCCATTTCCTTGTCTGCATTTTTTAAGTCCCTCTTTTTTGTTTTAATGTTGTCCTTTTTTACATATTGATATCCGTTTCCCTATTTTCAATGTTTTAGCTTTGATGTATTTTTGATTTCCCTATCTGAATCAATATCTGGTTGCTCTGGCCTGTGTTGTAGACTTGCATTGTTATCTGGTGTCATTGATTATCTAACCATAGGACTCCCTTAAGTATTTCTTGTAATTTTGGTTTGGTTTTTGCAAATTCCCTGAACTTCTGTTTATCTGGAAATGCCGTAATTTTGTCATCATATCTGAGAGACAGTTTTGCTGGATATATAATTCTTGGCTGGCTATTATTTTCCTTCAAGGCTGTATATATGTCATCCCATTGCCTTTTAGCCTGCATAGTTTCTGCTGAATAGTCCGAGCTTATTCTAAGTGACTCTCCTTTGTAGATGACTTTTCTTTTATCCCTAGCCGTCTTAAAATTCTCTCTTTATCTTTGGTTTTGGTAAGTTTGATTATAATATGTCTTGGTGACTTTCTTTTGGGATCTCCCTTATCTGGGGTTCGATAAGCATCTTGGATAGATATCTTCTCATCTTTCATGATATCAGGGAAGTTTTCTTTCAACAAATCTTCAACAATTTTCTCTGTATTTTCTGTTATCACCCCTGTTCCTCTACTTCAAGCTGTCATAGGTTATTTCACTTGGTAGAGTCCCACATGACTCTTAGAGTTTCTTCATTCTTTTTAATTCTTTTATCTGATTTTTCCTCAAATAAGTTGGTGTCAAGAGCTTTATCTTCAGTGTCACTTACTGTAACTTCTACTGTCTCAATTCTGCCCGTATGACTTTCTATTGAGTTGTCTAATTCTGAAATTTTATTGTTAATCCTCTGGATTTTTGATTGCTGTCTCTCTATGGATTCTTGCGGCCTATTAAATTTGGTTTTATGTTCTTGAATAACTTTTTTAAGTTCTGCTACTACTTTGTCGGTATGTTCCCTAGCAATTATGCATTTTGTCGAATTTCCTTTCTAATTTCTAGAAGAGCTCTCTCTATTAATCTTTTGTATTCTGCCTCTGGTAATTCCAAGAAATTCTCTGCCTCCAGAGAATTTATTGATTCTTTATTTTGGGAGCTTGCTGAAGCCATCTTGGACTGCCTCTTTGATTTGATATTGACTGTTGTCTCTGAGCCATCAATAAGTTATTATAATTTTATTTTATGTTTGTTTAGTGAGTCCTAGCTTCTTGTTTTGTTTTGTTTTGATATGCCCCAATAGGTTGCTCATGTGCACTAGTTTGATTATTGACACATTTGAAGCTCTAACGTCCTGTCACCAGGTAGTTTGTTCTGTAACTAAGTATATGCACACAGGAGACCATTAAATTTTCCTATGTGGGTTCAACTCAGGTGTGTAGGCAGTCAGTCACCAAGTGTGTGGTGCAGGCTCTCACCTACAGTCCTAGAGAGGCATGGGTGATTGGTGCAGGCACTGGACTCTGGCTGTGGTAGGGGATCACACACTGAGCCAGGCAGGAGGCTGACTGCTGCCCTTGAGAGTCTGAAAGGAAAGCATGTCCCTATTCTCTAGGGTGAGTAGGTAGGTGAGTTTTGCAGCCGGACTATGAGCACCCCACTCTGTTGGTTGTAAAGACTCGAGGTCACCACTTTTTCTTGGACTCCTGTAACAGGTGAATAGGAGGTTTAGGTGACACCACCAGTCCTCAGGCCCCTGTTGTGGATCAGTAAAAGTGCCTACTTAAGGGGCAGGGCTGTTTCGAGGGTCACAGATCTGCCACTTGACAGCTGAAACAGTTGACGTTAAACTTCAGATGTTTGCCCTGTTGTACTGTGGTAGTGAGGGCTAATGCTTGAGATGGATCCCCACAAGTCTATACAGGGGTGTAAGGCACTCAAAGTCTGCGGACCCCTTATGCCTGTGCCTAGCAAAGGAGCTGTGCTGACCTTGTGTTCCTGGCTTAGGGGAGCCAGTAGTTTATTTGTTCCCTCTCCAAGGCCAGGAGAATGGGTTAGGGCACATTTTGGGATCTGCTTCTGGCCCAGGGGACTCCTGGTGCAGAGTGCGGAGGGAGGAGGTAAAAGGGAGAGAGGTTTTTCCCAAATGGGCTTTTTTTTTTAAATCCCCGCAGAAGTCCGCACACACGTACTTATCTTTAGCCACCTGGAAGCTGCTTTTCACTGGTTTGGAGTGTCCAAGCAGAATCTCTGCTGTCGGATCTCTCTCAGTGTTGAAACTGCTTCCCGAGCGTGCACACAGCACAGCTGTTAACCTGCTTCACTGTGGACCCGGTGTGGCTGAAGAGCTGCAGTCTCACCGCTGCCAGTCTGGTACTCTGCTTCTTCCAAACAGTCTCCCTCTCCCCCCGCCACTCAGTCTGATTCCCCAACTTTGCCTTGTTCAGGGCTCCTAGATATTCATATAGAAAGAATCACTTGTTTTTCCAGGTCTTTGTTGTAAGAGGGATATAGGAAGCGTCTGACTACACCGCCATCTTGGCCCTGCCCCCCCTCCTTCCATCTTCTTTTGATGCTTCCTGCTCCGTTCAGTGTTTTCCCCATAGAATTCTTCGATATTGCAACTCAAGGCTTGAAGTTTTTCTTCAGTTCTTTCAGCTTGAGAAGTGCTCAATGTGGTCTTCTCTTTTGGTTTTCTAGCACCAGGTCTTTGCACATTTCATTATAATACTTTACTTTGTCTTCTCAAGCTGCCCTTTGAAATCTCCTGTTCAGCTCTTACGTTTCTTCATTTCTTCTGTTCACTTCAGCCACTCAGTGTTCAGCAGTGAGTTTCAGAGTCTCTTCTAACATCTATTTTGGTCTTTCCTTTCTTTTCTGTCTTTTAAGGAACCTTTTACTTTCTTCAGTATGATCTCCTTCCACAACTCATCCCTTCTTCAGTCATTAGTGTTCAATTCTTCAAATCTGTTCCTGAGATGGTCTCTAAATTCATATGGGATATACTCAAGGTTGTATTTTGTCTCTCGTGGACTTGCTCTAATTTTCTTTAGTTTCAAGTCAAATTGAATTGTTGGTCTGCTCTGCGGTTGGCCCCTGGCCTTGTTCTCACTGATGATATTGAGCTTCTCCATCTCCTCTTTCCACAGATGTAGTCGATTTGATTACTGTGTTTTACATCTGGCGAGGTCCATGTGTATAGTTGCTATTTATGTTGTTGAAAAAGGGAATTTGCAGTGAAAAAGTCATTAGTCTTGCAAAATTCCAGCATGCAATATCTGGCATCATTTCTATCACCGAAGCCTTATTTTCCAACTACCAATCCCTCTTCTTTGTTTCCAACTTGCACGTTCCAATCACCAGTAATTATCAACGCATCTTGAATGTATGTTTGATCAATTTCAGACTTCAGATATTGGTAAAAATCTTCAAATTCCTCATTTTTGGCCTTAATGGTTGGTGTGTAAATTTGAATAATAACCATATTAACTGGTCTTCCTTGTAAGCATATGGATATTCTCCTATCACTGACAGTGTTGTAATTCAGGATAGATCTTGAAATGTTCTTTTTGACAATGAACGTGATGTCATTCCTCTTCAATTTTCATTGCTGTCATAGAAGACCATATGACTGTCCAATTGAAAATGGCCAATACCAGTCTATTTCAGCTCACTAATGCCTAGGATATTGATCTTTTTGCAGGCCATTTCATTTTTGACTACTTCCTGTTTTCCTAGATTCATACTTCATATGTTCCATGTTCCAATTATTAATAGATGTTTGCAGCTGTTTCTTCTCATTTGAGTTGTGGTATCTCAGCAAATGAAGATCCTGAAAGCTTGACTCCATCCACCTCGTTAAGGTCTACTCTACTTTGAGGACATAGCTTTTCCCCAGTTGTGTTTCAACCTGAGGGGGTTCATCTGCCAGTACTATACCAGACAATGTTCTATTGCTATCCATAAGGTTTTCACTGGCCATTTTTTTCAGAAGTAGACTTCCAGGTCCTTCTTCCTAGTCTGTCTTAGTCTGGAAGCTCTGCTGAAATCTATCCACCATGGGTGACACTGCTGGTATTTGAAATACCAGTGGCATAACTTCCAGCATCACAGCAACACACAGGCTGCCAAGTACAACAAACTGACAGACGTGTGCAGATACACACACCCACAAACATATATATATATATAATTTATATATATATGAAAACCAAACGTGTTGCCATCTAATCGATTCTGACTCATAGAGACCCTATAGGCTAGAGTAGAACTGCCCCATAGGGTTTCCAAGGAGTAGCTGGTATATTCAGACTGCGAAGCTTTTGGTTAGCGGCAGAACTTTTAACCACTGAGCCACCAGGGCTTCATGTATATATATATATATCTCCTCTGGTTAAAGTTTAACACTCTGAAGCCTTTATTATTTTACTAATTTTCTGTGTTTTGAAAGAGGGGAACAATTCACTATAGCCCTCAAGTACTGATGGCACATTTTGCTCCTTTGGTGCTGTACAAAATCTAACTGGGCCAGAAGGAGCAACTTTTCCTCAAAATCCCAGGCTGAGAAGAAACTAGAGTTACCTGTGAAGCCACTAGGGTACCCAGGCACCTCTACAAAGCTTTACTAGCAATTTTCTGTCCAAGAAAAGAAGCACCAAATGCACCCACAAATCAGCTTCGTAATTCACGGATGGGTGTTATTAACAATGTGCACCATCTGGTAGCTTCCTTTTTTTGACTAATTTGTCTTGCTAACTAGGCTCAGTTATGGTCGATGCTGCTGAGGAAGTACATTTGCTGTCAACACGTATATATAACAAATGTTAAGATTGCACAACCTTAAAATCATGATTTAAAAAGTTTTCTTTCTCTAAGTTTTGGTTATCCAGCCCTAGACATGGCTTTGTTTTCAGGCATATATTTTCAGTCTTCATACACTCCATGTTGACAGGGGACTTTTAAAGGGCTTTTCTTTTAAACAATATGGAGAAATATCTACAGGGTACTGAAATAGTAAACATTTAAAGGTTACAAAAGACCCAAATCCCAAAAGATCCTATAAAATTATTGTAGATGTTCTTGTCTGTTTTATAGTTTTAAACTTCATATCTTGAATAAATTCTATAGATTCTCTAAGATGGTCTGATCATCTAACTTATATTCATATGGCACTTCTATTCTGAAGTTAGGTATCATTAATCTTCCACTTTCTCCTACTCAATAACTTCCTTATTTTAACTAGAAAAGGACAAATTATATCATTCCTTGGTATACAGTTGCTATGGAATTAAGTACGGTTGCAATAACTTTCTCATTATAGCCAGACCTTGCACTCATTATGAGAGACTGTCCTGCCTATTGACAGATTGTCAGATCTTTTTAAGTTATAAGTGACAGAAATCTGACTCAAATGAATCTAAGCAAAACAAAGAACTTTACTGATTAACCATCTGGGAGAGAAGCAAAGGAAATTGCATGAGACATGACCAGATCCAGGATGCAAATGCTATTTTCAGGCCTCTTTCTCTCCACTATTCAGCTCTCACCCTCTCTCTGTGTGTTAGCTTCAACCCCTCCTGTTGCTTCTCAGCTTTCTTCTGTTGGCAGCGAAGATGCCTGCTGACCACCCTAGGCCTGCCAGATACCAGTTTAGCATCTCCAAAGAAAAGAGAGCCAGTCTTTTCCCCCAGTGTCCGTATCACCATCCTAGGAAAGGACTCTGTTGGGGCTTGCTTGGTCTTTTACCTGTTAGTGAACCAATCATGGAAGCTGTGCTCCCACTGTACGTGACCAATCCTTGGTCATTCTTTTGGAAAGGTATGGAGAATGGTCAGTATTTGTCAACAGAAAAGGAAGAGGGAATGATTGCATACTAGTCAGACAAACCTAGTAGCTACCCTGGTTTATTACACTACCTAAGAATAGAGGCATTTACAATATTATATTTAACTTTTCATTATGATAACCAAACATCCTAGATTTTCTGGAACCATCCTGATTTCAAAGATTTGATCCTACTAAGCGACCATATGTCCAAAGTTCTGGATTGGAAAACTAAATCATTCTATTCTAAGCATGCAGTGATTGGCTCTCACAAAAGAACACTTCGATAGTTTTTACACGAATTTATGTATTTTTTAAAGTTTTAATTAAGACGTACCAGAGTATAAATTCAAGGGGAACATGATGATCAATATATGGTAAAGACAGTGGAAAAATATTTCTATAAAAGAAAAGAGAAACAGGTTGAGGTTTTTGGTAAATCTTCAATCCTTGCCAGCAAATATCCCTTGTCACGTATAAACTTGTATAACTCTCAAAACTGACATTTAGGCCACTGTTTTCCTGGCATTTTTAATAAGCTCATTAATTATGCTTTGAAATTTTACTTTACAAACTATTACTTTTTAGTGAGAGAGCTCATTATTTTCCATTGGTTGTATTTCATTGCCAAGCCCTACCATTTTGTAGGCGGTAGACAGACTTTAATTTAAGCAGCAGCGCAAGGCTCCATTAAGGCTCCATTATGCTTTCTCTGTTCAGATTGGCCCCAGTCCACTGTCCTTTCCCCTCCCTGCCAAAATAAACACTTCTCTCCACCAGGCACACACTCCCAGTCCTTGGAACTTGAAGCAGTTATCAAGAGTCTACAAATTAATCTACTCTGCCTTCGCTGACAGATGCCACACTGGCATTGGGCACACAGGCTAAACTCCTGGGACTTGGAACGTTAAAAAAGTTCAAGTGGGAAAACTCCAAGCATTTAAAAGGCACTCATTTTATTTAATTCACCAGACCTAGGCATTTTATTAAAAAAAATGGAAGCACAAACCCCTTCCTCATTGCCCCCCTCAAGTGACTTCTCCTTTATTGAACTATAATGCTCTTTGTCAATAAGCCCCCAAATAAGCACAACAGCCAGCTGTAACCAGAAGAACTGCAAGAGGCCATAAAAGCTAGTTATCATAAAATGCCACAAAAAGCTTTTGGACCCAAGGGACTTTTCTGAAGGTCACTGCCGACTGCACTGCTGCAATGTATGTGTGAACCATTAGAATAGAGGGAGACCTGACAGGCAGGTGAGAGCAGGAGGAATATCTGAGGAAGACATGGGCAGTTGTGTGCTTTTCCATCCAAGTTGCTTAAGAGGTGTGGCTGTTAAAAAGTGACAGTGTGTTTTGGGAAGTGAATTTAAAGCACGAGAATATTTTTGCCATCTTAATGCCATAAAAGGGAGAAAGTCCACCACAGGCTTTTAGGAGCCAGGGGAGGCTTGGGGCATACAGTGTTCTGACTCAAAATCTTTTTAAAGCCTTTCGTTTTTTCTTACTCCTTTTCATTTCCTGATGATAGAACAGAAAGCAGTCCGTGGTATGCAAGTGACACATCATTTTATGCGTCCAAGTGCTTTATTCGCTTAACCATTTTTTTCCAGCAATTTAAATAAATCACAGAGATGGAATTAGATTTTCCTAAAGTGCTAGAGAAAGGCAGTGAGAGGCTGAGTCACATTAATTTCTACTGAGCTGATAGGAATTTCCCTCCCTCCATTTAGGTGATCCTCGTGTAGTTTGGAAAGCAATGCCTGGCATCTTATCAGCCTACTATAAAGGCTGCTTAAGCTCCTAACTAATGAGTCTCCCAAATGATTTTAAAGAATGATGGGGGGAGAAGTAGGAAATGCCCTCATGTTTATTCATTTCCTCATTGTAATCCTGCCTGATAGACCGACTGAAAGATTGAGCACTTAAATAATTAACTCATTTAAAACGTGAATTATATGCATGATTTGCCTGACACACCACTTGTGAAGTGGAACACACAGTAAAACCTCTCTTTACAGTAGCTGAGGTGGGGAGGAGAGGATGTTATTTTAGGTCTTGTCAATCTGGGAAAGAACATTTAGTAAAAGGACCAGACATTAAAGAGAATGGAGAAGCAGAGGATCAGATACTCAGTTTTCTTCCTCCAGAAAAGGTGTTGGCAACCTTTTTTCTGTAAAGGGCCAGATAGTCCATATTTTAGGCTTGGCAATCCATATGGTCTTTGATGCCTCTACTCTGCTCTGCCGCTGTACCAGGGGACCAGCCAGTCAATGTGTCATGAATGGATGCTGCTGTGTTACAATAAAACTTGATTTATGGGCTTTGAAATTGGATATTCTTGTAACTAGATACCTAGAGACAAGAAGGGCTGCATGGATTTTCAGGGTGTCCCCTCCCCTGGGTGGACACTGTCAGTATTTGCCACTATGGCAGGTTTTTCTATGTTTCCTTTTGAAACAACTACTCTGAATGACACTTTCTCTTTTTTATAGAAAGGGTTATCCTCTGGTTCACAGCAAGCCTTCCCAACAACTTTGGAATCCTTCGGTAGGCACATTATAGGTGTCCCCAAACAAGAACTCTTCCCACTGTACACTGCAAAAATGGCCATAAACATCCAAACCCCTCTCCCCTACTTCTCTCTAAGCTCACTGTTAATGCCCCTGATACCAACCCTCAGCTTGGCCTTGTGGTATGATTTGTTTTGGCCAATGGGACGTGAGCAAACATGACACAGGTAGGGGCTTAAAAAGCATTTGCACTTTGGGGCTTGCTGTCTCGTTCTTGAAACCTGGCAAACCCCACATGAGCAAGTCAAAGGTAGATTGCTGGATGTTTGGAGACTCATGGCCTGTAAAAGTGAGACCATCCAGCTCCTAGCCAAGCCACACAGGAGTGAGCCCAACAAATATCAGCTGAGCTTGGCCCAAATCAGCAGAATCTCTTAAATGATGCAATAATAAATGTTGTTGTTGTCATTAGGTGCCATCAAGTTGGTTTTGACTTATAGCAACCCAACATACAACAGAACAAAACACTGCCTGGTCCTGCATCGTCCTCACAATTGTTTTTATACTTGAGCCCATTGTTGTAGCCACTATGTTAATCCATCTTGTTGAGGATCTTCCTCTTTTTTGCTGACCCTCTACCTTATCAAGCATGATGTCCGTCTCCAGGGACTGGTCCCTTCTGACAACATGTCCAAAGTGAGATGAATTCTTGCCATCCTTGCTCCCAAGGAGCTCTCTGGCTGTACTTATTCCGAGAAAGACTTGTTCATTCTTCTCGTATATTCAATATTCTTCACCAACACCATAAATGAAAGGCATGAATCCTTCTTCGGCCTTCCTAATTCATCATCCAAGTTTTGCACGTTAGTCGTTTTAAACCACTATGTTTTGTGATGGTTTGTTCTGCGGCAAAAGCTAACTGCTACAATACCATTTTCTTTACCCTGCTACTCCATCCCTTTCCAGTGATATTGCTCCCAAAGTTTATGGAGATACATTGTGCTCTGAAGGCACTGTGCTGAGGTACAAAATGTCTTCCCAACCCTTGCCTACCGTCTCTCAGTATTACATTCTCTCACTGAGATCCCAAAGAAGTTGCCTCAAGCATTCCAAGTCTAACACAAATATTGTGTACAAATAACCCAATGGGTTGATTACAAAACTTGTCTTTTATGTTAGTAAGAAAAAAATATGATAGTATAATAACTTCCCTCTTTAAGAGCATTTGAATATAGAAAAGTACATGGCAGGGAGAAGGCAAGGCTTTACACAAAGGAATACATTGCTAACGATAACATTTCAGGAATCAGTTGAGATATTTATGGGCAAATTGGATTGCCTAACACAGTTTAAAATTAAATAAATGCATTTATTGAGCTAAAATCATGCACGCATCCAGGGCTGGGACTAGGGTGAAGAAAGCAAGGTTCCTAGGGCACAAAATTTAAGATGACATTTACTCAAGGGGTCATGTGAGTGCAGGGTCAGCACCTGAGAGTGAGTGTCTTCTTAAATTTTGTGCCCAAGATGCCCTCCTCATGGCCTGGTCCAAAGAGTTATGCAGAGCATTGTACTTACCAATATTTGCTAGGACTGTGGCAAGACACTGTTGGTTGCAACCCTGACAACCATTTCTCTACCTTTTGACTCACTGATACAACTTGAGTTTTGTTCAGGTGACTCCACAGAGGTGTGTATTCCAGAATGGGGATCCTGCCCTGCCCCTGGGATGAGTCAGGAGAATTCTAAGTCAGGCTTGTGCCTCACGGCCCTTGCCAGTGATTGGTTATATCAGGGCTTGTGAACCAACCATAGTGAAAAGGACCTGGATGAATTCTGCAGGGGCGCTCCTGGGAAAGGTATCCTCACTAATAAAAAGGGATGCACAGGAGGAGGGAGACCCTGTTCTTTATTAAACATGGTCCTTTCTACAAATGATGCCTAGCACCGCTGCAACCATTTGGAAATCATGAGGGATGGCTATGCTGGCTTGCCGCAGATAGCAGATGAGAGCCATATAATGCACCTGAGTCCTTAATAACAAGGCTGACCCACCAAATTAACCACAGATGAGCTATACCTCTGGACTTTTTTTTTTTTTTTTAAAATGTGAGATAAGATTCTAAACAGCTTTTAGTCAAGTTTCTGTTAATTGAAGCTGAAAATGTCTTAACTGACTGTGCAACCAAATACTCTGAATTTGCAGAAATCTAGTTTTGCCGATAGGAGAGACTGCCACTTCCTTAATGCTTTAATTAAACAGCATATGAAATATCTCCTTTCATTTCAAGCATGGTTAAAGAAACAACAAACAACTTACAAGACCTGGGATCTTATGAATCTACATAATTTAATTTCTGGGGTGAGCTGCACAGCCACAGGCTTGATATTAATGAATGCAGAAATCAGCCTGCAATCTTTGTTACAGAGAAGGCATCTCAGGACACTGGGGTGAGAAACACAGGTACTAATAAGCAGTGTACCTCTGTTTTATAGTATGGGAACAAGTAGAACCACACAGAGAATTGGCTGAGGAAGAAAAAGAGCGGCACTGTGTTTCATCGACTGAGCCACACATCAGCAATGATTTGGAAAAGCTTCCTAAGTACCTACTTTCTGGCTACTTAGCTATAGAAATGAGTCAAGAAAATCCAGGTCTCCTGCTCATAGATTCTTTATTTTTAGAAGAATTTGAGATCAGAGAAGAAAAGATGATATTATAACTGTACATGTTTTACAATATGTGTTTCTCTCCATGGTTCTATCTTATCTCTTTGCTGGGAGTATGAGATCAAAGAGGAGTTATTAAAGGGAGGGAAGGGAGGTTAAAGAACTGGACGAGGGACATAAAATTTATAGGTTTCTAAATTTTCAGAAAATATGAAAGCAAAAGAACAAGAATGAAATGCACTATGAGGAAGAGAAGAGGGATAGAACTAGACAAGTGGGCAAGACTTCCTACCACCTGCCAACTGCTTTAACATGTGTCCTCATTTAATTCTCACAATAATCCTTAAAATAATATAGTTTTATCTTCATTTTACAGATAAAGAACTAAGGCTCAGTAAGCTTACATGACTCAATCATTTAAGTGATAAGATTGGGATGCAAATATAGGTCTACTGTGTCACATTAACACAAATAAAAAAAGTCTTTGGAATTCAGAAAGTGAAGTGCAAAGTCTGTAAGACATGAAAAGAAAAATAAGTACGTTACCAGATATAACCTATGTCTAGAATCCTTCATGTTGTGAGTGAAATGCAAGACCAAATCAGCTGAATTCTCAGGGGCAGTGGGTGAGGCAGAGATGGAGAAGGGAAGTGTCTGACCTGAAGCAAGGAGAGAGGAAAAAATGAGTTTCTGTGACACATATATTGGACAAGAATCTGGTCCTGAGTAATGTGATCCCACTGGAAGGGATTCTACCGTGAGATAGAAAGAAAAATAAGAAGTTCTGGGACTGAGGGCACGGAGGAATGATTGGTCACCCCAGTAACTCAATACCTGGAGCTGCCCCACAGGATCAGTAGAAATAGGGAAGCAGAGAAGTAACTGGCTGGGTATGACAGTGGTCCTGTGAGGCACCACAGTTCTTACTGGCAATACAATCATGTTAAGACTCTCTTGGTTCCTACTGGCTCTCTGTTCAATGTAGAAGAGGAGTCCTATGAGGGAACATCTCCCAAGTACAAAGGGGATGTGCTTCTGCCTGGATTCTCTGGGTAAATTATTCTTGGGGCAGGTAGCCAGGAAGAATTGTGCAATTCCCCAGGGAAGAACACACTTGGAATTTTTCAAGCTGAAAGAACTGAAGAAAAAATTCAGGCCTCAAGCTGCAATATTGAAGGATTCTATGAGCAAAATATTGAATGATGCAAGAAGCACCAAAAGAAGATGGAAGGAAAACACAGAGTCACTGTACCAAAAAGAACTGGTCGAATTTCAACCATCTCAGGAGGTAGCATATGATCAAGAACTGATGGTATTGAAGGAAGAAGTCCAAGTTGCACTGAAGGCATTGGCAAAAAACTAAGCTCCAGGAATTGATGGAATACCAACGGATATGTTTTATCAAATTCATGCAACACTGGAAGCACTCACTCGTCTATGCCAAGAAATTTGGAAGACAGCTTCCTGGCCAACTGACTGGAAGAAATCCATATTTATGCCCATTCCAAAGAAAGGTGATCCAACAGAATGTAGAAATTATTGAACAATGTCATTAATATCACATGCAACTAAAATTTTGTTGAAGATCATTCAAAAGCAGTTGCAGCAATACATCTGAACTGCCAGTACAGAAATCTGCCAGAAATTCAGGCTGATTCAGAAGAGGACATGGAATGAAGGATATCATTGCTGATGTCATATGGATCTTGGCTGAAAGCAGAGAATGCCAGAAAGATGTTTTACTGACTGTGCCAAGGCATTCAACTGTGTGGATCATAACAAATTATGGACAACGTTGTGAAGAATGGGAATTCCAGAGCCCTTAATTGTGCTCACGAGGAAACTGAACATAGACCAAGAGGCAGTCATCCCAACAGAACAAGGGGATACTGTGTGGTTTAAAATCAGGAAAGGTGTGCGTCAGGGTTGCATTCTTTCACCGTACTTATTCAGTCTGTATGCTGAGTAAATAATCCAAGAAGCTAGACTATATGAAGACTCATTAACAACCTGCAATATGTAGATAACACAATCTTGCTTGCTGAAAGTGAAGAAGACTTGAAGCACTTATTAATGAAGATCAAAGACTATGGCCTTCAGTATAGATTATACCTCAATATAAAGGAAACAAAAATCCTCACAACTGGACCAATAAGCAACACCACGATAAATGGAGAAAATATTGAAGTTGTCAAGGATTTCAATTTACTTGGATCTACAATCCACACCCATGGAAGCAGCAGTCAAGAAATCAAATGACATATTGTATTAGACAAATCTGCTGCAAAAGACCTCTTTAAAGTGTTCAAAAGCAAAGATGTCCCTTTGAGGACTAAGGTATGCCTGACCCAAGCCATGATATTTTCAATCGCTTCATATGCATGTGAAAGCCGGACAGTGAATAAGGAAGACTGAACTATGCAACTGAATTATGGTGTTGGTGAACAATATTAAATATACCCTGGACTTCCAGAAGAATGAACAAATCTGACTTAGAAGAAGTACAGCCAGAATGCTCCTTAGAAGCAAGAATGGTAAGACTTTGTCTCATGTACTTTGGACATGTTTCAGGAGGGACCAGTCTCTGGAGAAGGACATCATGTTTGGTAGAAGGTCAGTGAAAAAGAGGAAGACCTTCAACAAGATGTATTGACACAGTGGCTGCAATATTGGGCTCAAACATAGCAACAATTGTGAGGATGGCACTGGAGCTGGCAGTGCTTTGTTCTGTTGTCATGGGGCCGCTGTGAGTCAGAATCAACTCAGTGGCACCTAATAACAACCAGAACAGAAGAAAGGTGACCATCAGGAGACATCCCAGAGCCTCAGACTCATACATCTTTTATCTGCCAGACCATTTCACTTTGATATATCACAGGCACCTCACGTTCAGCGTGTCCCAAATTGAATTCATTTTCTTTCACCTATCCTCCTGACACTCGTGACAGAAACCACGGGGTCATTCTAGATTCTCTCTGCTTCTATGACATAGCAGCAGTTGCACTAAACTGATCTCTCCAATCATTCTCTCATCCAGTAACTCCTTTTATGTACACTGTCACGTCCCTCAATCAGATTCTCATCATATCTCATCTGTACCGCAGCAATTTTCTCCTGCCTGGCCCCTTCCTTGTAGTCTCGTCACTTTGAAATTCACCTTCCACATGGCCCCAGCGTGAACTTTATAACACTTTCCTGCTTTAAATAGCTCCCTGTGGCCTACAGATCCAAGTCCAAGCTTGTTAGCTGCTGAGCATACATAGCAGATGAGTTTCTCCAAAAACTGGCCTTAAGCAGTTCTTAATCCTTGTCTCTTCCACCACTTCGCTTTGAACATCAGTATTTGATAATACCTGTGGCAAAGTGGTTAAGAGCTCAGGCTGCTAATGAAAAGGTCGGCAGCTCGAATCCCCAGCCACTCCTTGGAAACCCTATGGGGCAGTTCTCCTCTGTCCTATAGCGTTGCTATGAGTTGGAATTGAGTCGACGGCAACAACAACAACAGCTTTAGTTCCTGGTACACGCCATACTGATTGATACCTTAGGTCTTTGCTCATGTCTAGCTTTAGTTCCTGGTACACGCCATACTGATTGATACCTTAGGTCTTTGCTCATGTCTAGCTTTAGTTCCTGGTACACGCCATACTGATTGATACCTTAGGTCTTTGCTCATGTCTAGCTTTAGTTCCTGGTACACGCCATACTGATTGATACCTTAGGTCTTTGCTCATGTCTAGCTTTAGTTCCTGGTACACGCCATACTGATTGATACCTTAGGTCTTTGCTCATGTCTAGCTTTAGTTCCTGGTACACGCCATACTGATTGATACCTTAGGTCTTTGCTCATGTCTAGATGTCTTTCTCATTTTTCACCACCTTGAAATTCCTTATTCATTCTGTCCAGTGCATTAGTCATTTCCTTCTTCAGGAAGTTTGAATCGAAGATAAGGCTAACTCCCTACCCTACCCCCACTTTTGCTTTGTGTTCCAAATAGAGCCCTCATTATATTTCATATTTAACATATTGAATTGATCAGTTTATGCCTTTGCCTCCCAGAAGATTATAGAATTCTAGATGACAAAGACCAGGGTTTATTTAGTTTCGTATCAAAGGCCTAAAATAACTGGACATAGTAGGTAGCTAATAAACGTTTCTTAAACCAAATAAAAATTTTCTTCCGCTGACCAAAATCCCTCAATGCTCTCACTATACCCACAGTACACACACCCAGAAACACACATTTTGAGATGGAGTGATACCCCTAGGCTAGTGGTCTGGGTAACTAACACTTGTTATACTCTTCAATCAACCCGCAATTTCTTACTGCTTTAAAAGAAGCAGACAGAAGTGTTCTTTTCACAAGTATCTTTTTTTTTTTTTCTTTTGTGAACAAGGTTTTGGGGGCTAATGTCTAAATCATTACAAGAGAATTTGCTGCAGTTATTTCTTTGCTAAATTATCATCTGCAAATTGAACTCAACCATAGACCTTGAGGGAACTTCGTTTTGAGGTCCTGCTATATCTCTTTGCTTCTTTTTACTTGTTCACCTCAAAAAGCTAGTCTGAATCTTACCACACTGCAGGTCAAGCGTGAGGTTGGTCCGCAAGCCTTGATGCCTTTAACAACCTGCAAAAATGTTTTTTTTCCTGAACTTTCCACGGACTAATTTATAGTATTTAGGCCTGTTGATAAGTGACAAAAGCCCTAGGGACTGAGTTTAAGAGCTTACTAAGCAGATGACTTGTAGTCATCATGCTTTGCTTGGTATCAAGGATACTTGAAAAGTTGACATTTTTCTCTTGCAAAAAATATACTTTTTTGTAAACTATGATACTTGGGGAAATGAATTTTGTACAGTTTATGCTGCAGGCATAGGCAAAAGATATTTTTCCATTTTATTTAGAAGCGTTGTCTTTCTGCTGATCTACTGGTATACTTTCAATTGGTTCCTTAATAGGTGTGAAATCATATCAAATAATGATTATGTACCTGGAGTAGTGAGTGCACTGCGTTTTGTGGACCCAGTAAATGTTGGTTGTTAAGAGTGCAGTGTTTCTACCTCTTTCATCACAGTCAGTGGAAAAGTACTGGAGACAGAGGACTTCATTTCTAGCCCTAGCTCTACCCTTACTTAGTTATGTGCTCTTAGAAAAGCCAGCTGTATTCTCTGGGCCTCTGTTTTCTCATCCGTAAGATGCAGGGATTGAACTTTTAGCCTCTAAACTGCCTCCCTAGCTATAAAAATTTTATATTTGGTACCAAAATATTAAAAGTTTTTAATGTTTGGATGATGGATTCTTGATCATTTTTACCTTTTTTGTCTTTCCTTCTTTTCTGTATTTTCCAATTTTTCTAAACATCATTTTATTGTTCTAAAAAACAAAAATAATATATAAAATCATGTTGCTTTTTAATGTATTCTAGTGGTGGTATTGGTGAAGAATATTGAGTATATCATGGATCACCAGAAAAATGAACAAATCAGTCTTAGAAGAAATACAACCAGAATGCTCTACAGACACAGGGATGGTGAGACTTTGGCTCACTTAACTTTGGACACATCGTCAGGAAAGACCAATTGCTAGAAAAGAATATCATGGTTGGTAAAGTGGAGGGCTGGCAAAGGCAAGGGAGGCCCTTGGTGAGATGGATTGACACAGTGGTGGAAACAATGAACTCAAACATAGCAACCATCATGAAGATAACAGAGGACTGGACAATGTTTGTTCTTTTATACATAAAGTCACCATGAGATGGAACCCACAGGAAGGCAGCTAACAACAACATGCAAAAATTTAATTAACATTATTTAAATACTCAGCATAAATGTCATAGTGCCAACCATGATCACATAAATTATCTCATTTAAATTCTCAGATACACACTGGGAATGAACATCCCCCCTTATGACGAGGCACGTGAGACAGAGAGAGATGAAATAACTTTCCCAAGGCAACCAGTGATTTACAGGATCGAGAGGCTAAGCTCTAAATCCTAATTCTTAGTTGAACATGCCACTTCTGCTTAAGCAATTTAAGAAAATGCAATTCCTAAAATGTATTTTTAAATGAAATATACAAGGAATTGGGGCATAAAAAGCACTGGTCTAAGGAAATTAGCTGGACTGTTAAAGACAAGTACTAATAGAAGCTGTGATTAAAACACTTGAGTATTTTCTGTTTTCTAGAGGTTGAATTTTTAAATTTACCAGTGTCATAGATGGCTGAGAATGCATTTGCCATCTGCTGTTCAAACCTCCATCTCCTGGCTGTCATTTTCAAATTGAGTGGTATATGCAGGTCTCAGTTATGTATGCTGTGCTTCCCATGAGCTACCGATCAGCCATCAATCCAGCTTCTCGTCTAGCTGTTAACCAGCATCAGTGACAAATTTCAGGCAAAACTGAAGACTTGGCCTACTACCAATTCACGCTGCCTGACTTTAATTGCTTCTTAATCCTTTCATTAATCTCTTGTTGATCCTTTAACAGAGTCTGCACAAGAGCTATTCTAAGGCTTCACGCACTTCTAATCCTGGGGCCCATCCTTCCTCTCATTTTGAAGTGGACAACTTCCCTTTTTTATCCAGAAGTTAGAGACTAGCCTATATGAGCTTTTAAAAATCTCCTCTCCTCTTTACAAGTCCTTTTGTCTTTTTTTCTTTTTTAATATAGTCTAACAGTAAAAAGTGTGCTTCTCTATGGCTAACACGTTCACCTTTAGCCCCAGGTGTTATGTCTTAATCACCTCTCCGCCAGGCATCACTAGTCTCTTTTTCTGTACTGTATCCTTCTTTCCGCCATGTTGAAACATACTCACTGCGTTCTGTATCACCCAAGTTCCAATAAACATAACTTCTTTCTTTAACTTCCCGAAATTGTTGTATTTATCTATGTAAAATATTTCCAAATTCACAGCGTACATCGTCTTCTTAACTCCTTGCGATACTGATTTTGGTGCTCCACACCTTTGAAACTACTCTCTCAAAAGGACTCAGTGACTATGTTCCATTTTCTTAGGAAATATAATTCTACTTGAAATCTCTTGACTTGGTTGTCAATTCTTTTATTCATGAATCTTTGCCCCAATTTTCATGACTTTTTGATGACTCCTCTGTCTCCTTCATGGCTCTTCTTTTCCACCTCTGTATGTTCTTGTTTTATACAATATCTCATTTCATAATGAGTGACTCCAATCTTTCACAACAAACTCATGCCTCTTCTAAGTTTTAATCATAAATTCTATTCGAATATTCTCTTGCTGCTCTAAATTTACTCCATTCAAAAATAATTTTGACTTCCCCCACCATTTTTTTCTTTTCCTCATGTCTTGAATGATAGAAATAGCACCACCAGTGTCCCATTTTCTCAGGTTTCTCTTCACTTGAATCCAGTCAACTACCACTTATCTGACTGTATTAGTTTTTTATGCCCCATAAAAAAAAAATCACCACAAATTTAGAAAGTTTATACAACACATTTATTATCTCGCATTTTCTGTGCATCAGGATTCTAAGAAAGGCTTAGCTGGGTCCTCCCCATGGGGTCTCATAAGGGGCTGGCCTTGAAAAAGCAAGCCACTGTGAATTCAAAAATTACCAAAAAAAAAAAAAAAAAATTCTGCCAACAACCTGCAGAAGTTTGGAAGTGTACCCAGGTGAGCCTTCAAATCATCTACTATTGGGAGGTTGAATCAAAAACAAACAAACCCATAGCCATCAAGTTGATTCTGACTCATAGTGACTCTACAGGGCAGCGTAGAACTGCCCCATAGGATTTCCAAGGAGAAGCTGGTGAATTTGAACTGCTGACGTTGTGGTTAGCCCCTGAGCTCTCAATCACTACACCACTTTTGGGATAATAGGGAGGGGATGAAGTTGGGTTTGTCAAAATAGACAAGAAGGAAGAGTAGCAGGAAGAATGGGTCAAAAAGGAGCTGCCATAAAAAATTTCCCCAAATGGTCTAATTTATTGCCTAAACTACCTGTGGTGATGCACCAAAGTTTCTTTGTTTTTTAACATATCTAATATGGGATGGACCAAACCTTTTGCAAAATAAACTAAAAATGAGTTTCTAGAAAATTAAGTAAAAAAAATAGAAACAAAGACAAACAGCATATGAACTTGATTTCTTTATTATTAGATTCAACAGGCATGAAAGTACTCTCTTAAATTGCTAGCAAAATTTCCGAATGTTTACTTTTTTTTATTATGGTGAAACTATACACACCAAAACATTTGCCAATACAACAATTACTGCATTTACAGTGCAATGATATTCGTTACATTCTTCATATTGTGCAGGCATTTATTGCTATCCTTTTCCAAAGTATTCTACCACCATCAACATAAACTCAATTCCCCCCAGTCAAAGCTTCCTCTTTCCCCCTCCTTCCCATTCTCCTCCTTCCCATCCCTGGTAACAATTAATGATCTTTGGTTTCTACATATTTGCTAATTTCATCTAAATAAGATCATACAGTATTTGTCTTTTTTCAACTGACTTATTTTGCTTGGCATAATGTTTTCAAGGTTCTTACATATTGTGACAATCATTAGGAATTCATTTCTGTTTATGGCTGAGTACTATTTTGTTTATCCATTTGTCTGCTGCTGGACGTTTCAGTTGTTTCTACCTTTTGACTATTGTGAAAAGTGCTGCAGTGAACATTGGTGTACAGGTTCAAATGCTTACTTTTAATGTCCGTACTTACCTCATTGAGAACAGGTGACAGTCTGGGTACTAGCATTGTCTGTAGTCCACACTTTCAGCACGACTAATCTGATTTACTCCCATAGCATGAACTGTCCCAAACATATGATGTAATTCCTTCTTATGGATTCAAGTCCAGATCTCTTTTCTGAACTTCTTTTTTTTCATCATTCACAGATATTTACTGAGAACTTATTGCTGGTCAGGCACCATTCTGGACTAGATGAAATGCTAGATAACTTGATGGATTCTTTCGGACATCTTTACCTCAGAATTGAAACTATCTCAAACCCAACATGTCAAAGACTGAACTTAGGATCTTCCCTCCAGCATATTTACCCTCCTATATCCTCTAACTTCATTTTCGGCACCTGTACTAACAGTTCTCATAGCCACATCTTTTATTTATCCATCTTCCACCTCTCTTGATTTCTTTTTTTCTTTCCAAAATATTGTATCTGTCTACATACGTCTTTGGTGTTACCGGAGCCCTGGTAGTACAGTGGTTAAGAGCTCAGCTGCTAACCAAAAGGTTGGCAGTTTGAATCCACCAGCTGCTCCTTGCAAACCCTGTGGGGCAGTTCTACTCTGTCCTATAGGGTCGCTATGAGTTAGAATCAACTTAACAACAGTAGCTTTGGTTTTTGTTAAGCCTCATTATGTCACTGTCCTACTTAAAATCCCTCAGTGTTTCCTTACAGCTTAACAATGAACCTGAAATTCTTTATTAAGGTATGCAATGCCATATACAAACTAATTTCTGCTTACTTCTTCCTCTTCTTTTGCCTGTCTTGACCTCTGAGGCTTTGCTTCAGCCATAATGGGTTATCTGCAATTCCTGGGACTTGCTGGGCTCTCTTGCCTCAGGGTCTTCATGTTTGCTGCTTCTGCCTGACACATCTTTTCCCTATCCTTCATCTGGGTACTTCTTTTGACTTCAGCAGTGGGTCACCTTTTTCTAGAAAACCAACCTGCTATATCCCCTTTCCTATTCTGAATTTACTTTCATCATAGCACAGGATTGGGTTGTAATACAGAGAGGATACGGCTGATACGTTTTCATCATTATTAGACTGTGAGCACTTGAAGTTAGAAACGCCATCAGATTTTCCTTTGTATCACCAGAGCCTAGCATAGGGCTTGGGGCAGATGTTTTAGAATGGATAGATGAAGGAATTCTAGAGAAGGTATAATATACATTTTGAAGGCGAGCTCAGCCCATTTAACAGGGCCAAATTGATCTGTCCTTCCTCTTCTCTTCTTGCTGTCACCATCCCAGTTTAGGATCTCATCACAGTGTATCTGGGGTATCACCAGAGCCTTCTCTTTTCCTCCTGGACTCTACTCATTCCTCTGAATCCATTTAAATGTCTTTTCTGAAGCTTTAACTCTACACTGAGAGACATGAAATAAACATTTGTTTAAATGTATTCATTTTTTTCAATAAATATCTTTTCATAACATACTCTGTGCCAGGTACTCTTCTTGATGCTGAAATTATATCAGTGAAAAAAAAAAGTCCATGCTCTTGTAAACTTACATTTCTTTTATTACATTTCTGCTCATGAAAATTCATTTGTTCTATTTTCAGCATTTAACTATATATACCACTCAAAGTAGATAGAACTGCATATTATTAGTAGAAAAAGTCGTGGCTCTTCATGAGTCTGCGAATGCTATGTTCTCTAGCCTATGTCAAATTATTTATTGTCACAGCCATACTGTGCAATAGCCATCTAAAACTCAATGGCTCAAAAGAACAAGCTTGTATTATTGCTTATGAGTCTATGGCTTAGCTGGACAATTCTGCTGATCTAGACCTGGCCCAGCTGATCTCTGCTGGGCTCACTCAAGTATCTGTGGAAATCTGGCAGATCAGCTGGTGCTGCCAGTTCTAAGATTGCCTTATTCATGTCTGACTCTGTGCTAGTTGCTAGTTGGGTTGATGGAGGTTAACGGGCCAGATATAGCTCATCTAACTGTCTAGCTGATGCTTGTTCACATGCTGGTGGCAGAGTTCCAAGGGAGAGAGCAGAAGTGATCAGAGCCTTTTGAGACCTAAGCTCAGAACTGGCACATGGACCCTTCTGGCACTTTCTTTTGGCCAATGCAACTTACAAAGCTATTCTAGATTCAAGTGGTAAAGAAATGGACTCTATCTTTTAAAGGAAGGCATTGCAGTCACATGGCAAAGGGCAAAATAGAGGGGTGAGGAATTGGAAACATTCTGGCAATCAATTTACCACAATTTTCTTCTTTGCAGATTCAATATCTGATAGAATGCTTATATAAAGGTTTTTCTTGCCAGTCACTGTATGCAATTATTTTACTTATATATATATTTTGTAAGTTATCGTGATCCATAAACTAAAAATATACACCCTTAGGTTTTTGTGAGCTCCTTGAGAATAAGAAATATACCTAATTTATCTGTTTATCTTCCATGACACACAGCACAGCACATTGCACAGAGTAGGCTTGCAAAATGTTCCCTGAATCAATTACATAAACCTGCAATAAAAAGCAGATGTCTTTTCAGATGCACTTGCCTTAAAAGGAGCATGAAAACACTGTAACTCAAAGTGCTTTCCCATTATTACTTGGATAGCTCATATACTTCCCTATTTGATGGGGACAAAGAGCTGAAACACTAAATTTATGTGACTTGTTAACAGTCATCTAGCGCTTCTGGGGAAGAGATAAGGGTTGGTTTTCCTCCAGATAGTTAAAATGCCGGCCAAACAATAACAACAAAACAAAACAACCAGGAAGGGAATCAGAAGGGCCTGAGGTTCTGTCCTGTGCCACCAGTACCAACTGCTGTAGGTTGATTCTGACTCATGGTGCCCTCATGTATTGCAGACTAGAATTGCACTCCATAGGCTTTACAAGGCTGTGAACTTTTGGAAGCAGATCTCCAGGCTTTTCTTCCAAGGTTCCCCTGGATGGGTTTGAACTGCCAACCTTTCAGTTAATAGTCAAACCCTTAACTGTTTGTGCTACCCAAAGATTTGCTTCCGGTGCCATAGTGAAGTTAAAATATGCAGAGATAAAGCCATATAACCTTGGGTTTGGTGGAAGGAGAAGGGCACAGTAAAAAAACCTGTCACTCATCAAATATTTTTCCTTCTTTAAGCCAAGCTAGAGTCTCTAGGTGGACAAACAGTTGAGGCTCAGCTACTAACGGAAAGTTGGTGGTTCAGATCCACACAAAGGCTCTTTGGAAGAAAGGCCTGGTGATCTATTTCCAACAGATCATAGCCATTGAAAATCCTGTGGTGTACAGTTCTACTCTGAAAACACAGCAACTGTTTTAACAGTGGTAATAAAGGGTTAAACAAGTCCTTCTGTAAAAGCATCTGTCTTAGGCTGGGTTCTCTAGAGAAGCAAAACCAGTAAAGTGTATAAATACATATGAAGAGAGAGATTATATCAAGGAAACAGCTCACGCAATTGTAGAGGCTAGAATGTCCCAAGTCCGTGGATCAGGGTAGAGGCCTCTCCCAAGTCACACAGCTGCAGAAGCTGGCAAGCCCATCATCGGAAGGTCGGAGAGCAGGGCTCCCACTCACTGGCTGTGCAGATTGACAAATCCCAGGTTCAGCAGATAAGCTGACAGCTCAAGTCCCAAGAAAGAGAGATGAGACAACAGGAAGCAGCCACAGGATCCAGAGAGAGCAAAAAACCAGAACGTCTGCTTATATACAGATGTGGGCCACACCCCCAAGGAGACTCCCTTTCATCGGATTGGCTACTCACAGTATATTCAATCATGGGAGTGATTACATTAAAACATGGAGAATCATGGCCCAGCCAAGTTGACACACAATCTTAACCATCACAGCATCTAAATTACTCCTTGGAGCCCTAACTATCTGGAGATAAAGACCAGGAAAAAAAATAAAATATGAGTAAATTATAAAGACAAACTACTCATCTACCACTTGTCAGTCAGTTTGTTATACTGTCGTACTGTGGTGTCTTGCGTGTTGTTGTGATGCTGGAAGCTGTGCTACTGATATTTCAAATACCAGCAGGGTCACCCATGGTGGACAGGTTTCAGTGGAGCTTCCAGGCTAAGACAGACTAGGAAGAAGGTCCTGGTGGTCTACTTCCAAAAAAGATTGGCCAGTGAAAACCTTATGAATAGTAACAGAGCATTGTCTGATATAGTGCTGGAAGATGAGCCCCTCAGATTGGAAAGCACTCAAAATATGACTGGGGAAGAGCTACCTCCTCATAGTAGAGTCTCACTTAATGACATGGATGGAGTAAAGCATTCTGGACCTTCATTTGCTGATGTGACATGACTTAAAATGAGAGGAAAGAGCTGCAAATATCAGTTAGTAATTGGAATGTGGAATGTAGAAAGTATGAATCAAGGAGAATTGGAAGTCTTCAAAAATAACACGGAAAGTAGACAGATCGATATCCTTGGCATTTAGTGAGCTGAAATGGACTGGTATTGGCCATTTTGAATTGTACAATCATATGGTCTACTGTGCTAGGAATGACAAATTGAATAGGAATGGCATCATGTTCATTGTCAAAGAGAACATTTCAATATCTATCTTGAAGTACAATGCTGTCCATGTTAGGATAATATTCATATGCCTACAAGGAAGACTAATTAATACAACTATTATTCAAATTTTTGCACCAACCGCTAATGCCAAAGATGAAGAAAGTGAAGATTTTGATCAATTTCTGAAGTCTGAAATTGATCAAACATGCTATCAAGATACACTGGTAATTACTGATGATTGAAATGTGAAAACTGGAAACAAAGGAGAAGAATAAGTCGTTGGAATATATAGCCTAACAGAAATGATGGCGGGGATCACATGATAGAATTTTGCAAGATCAATGAATTATTCATCAGAAAAACCTTCTTCAACAACATAAACAATGGCTATAGATATGGACGTGGCTGGATGGATTAGACAGGAATCAAATTGATGCTATCTGTGGAAAGAAATGATGGAGAAGCACACTATCATCAGTCAGAACAAGACTAGTGTTCAGCTGCAGAATAGATCATCAATTGCTCATATGTAAGTTCAAATAGAAGCTGAAGAAAATTAAAACAAGTCCATAAGAGCCAAAGTACGACTTTAAGTATATTCCACCTGAATTTAGAGACCATTTCAAGAATAGATTTGACACACTGAACACTAATGACCAAACACCAGATGAGTTGTTGGACGACATCGAGGACATCATCAATGAAGAAAGCAAAAGGTCATTAAAAGAAAAGAACAACCAAAATCCATGTCAGAAGAGACTCTGAAACTTTTCTTGAACGTAGAGTGGCTAAAGTGAACAGAAAAAATGATGAAGCAAAACAGTGAACAGAAGCTTCCAAAGGGCAGCTCGAGAACACAAAGCGAAGTATTATAATGAAATGTGCAAAGATCTGGAGTTAGAAAACCAAAAAGTTCCAAGAACTCACTGGAGATTTCTCAGTCTGAAAGAGCTGAAGAAAAAATTCAAACCTCAAGTTGCAATACTGAAGGATTCTATGGACAAAATATTTAACAATGCAGGAAGCATCAAAAGAAGATGGAAGGAATACACAGAGTCACAGTACCAAAAAGAATTAGTCAACGTTCAACCATTTTAGTAGGTAGCATATGATCAAGAACTGATAGTACTGAAGGAAGAAGTCCAAGATGCACTGAAGGCAGTGGTATAAAAACAAGGCTTTAGGAATTGACGAATACCAATTGAGATGTTTCAGTAAATGGATGCATCACTGAAAGCGCTCACTTGTCTATGCCGAGAAATTTGGAAGACAGCTACCTGGCCAACCAACTGGAAGAGATCCATATATATGCCTATTCCAAAGAAAGGTGATCCAAAAGAATGCGGAAATTATTGACCACTGTCATTAAAATAGGAGCCCTGGTGGTGAAGTAGTTAAGTGTTTGGCTGCTAACCAAAAGGTCTGCATTTCCAGTCCACCAGCTGCTCCTTGGAAACCCTATGGAGCTGTTCTACTCTGTACTATAGAGTTGCTATGAGTCGAAATCGACTCAATGGCAATGGGTTTGGTTTTGGTGTGGTTTTATCATTAATATCATATGCAAATAAAATTATGCTGAAGATAATTAAAAAATGGTTGCAACAGTACATGGATAGGGAACTGCTGGAAATTCAAGCCAGATTCAGAAGAGGATGTGGAACAAGGGATATCATTCTTGATGTTGGATGGATCTTAGTTGAAAGCAGAGAACGCCAGAAAGATGTTTACCTGTGTTTTATTGACTATGCAAAGGCATTCAACTGTGTGGATCATAACAAATTATGGAAACATTGCAAAGAATGGGAATTCCAGAACACTTAATTGTGCTCACGAGGAACCTGTACATATACCAAGAGGCAGTTGTTTCCAACAGAACAAGGGGATACTGTGTTGTTTAAAATAAAAAAAAAGGGTTGAATCCTTTCACTATACTTATTCAGTCTGTGTGCTGAGCAAATAATCCAAGAAGCTGGACTATATGAAGACGAAAGCACCATCAGGATTGAAGGAAGACTTATTAACAACCTGCGATATGCAGATGACACAACCTTACTTGCTGAAAGTGAAGAGGACTTGAAGCACTCACTGAGGAACATCAAATACTACAGCCTTCAGTATGGATTACACCTGTTAGGGGACTGGTCTCCCTCTGTGCCACCCATCCAGGTTGCCTAAGTAAAGGCCTTGGCCTCAGAACATTCTCTAATAAGGAGGCTGGGAATTGGGTCATCTCTCTCCCAGTTCTCTCTCCTTGTCATATTAGTCTTCTCCCTGTTCTGGGTACATAGAAGCTTTCTCTGTCTGTTGCCCATGCCTGGGCACTACATAACACCTAGTCAACACCTCTACTATCTGTACCCAGCGCAGGTGGAACGTGGTCTCTCATACTATGGCACAAAGAAGGGAAGCTTGCCAGACTGTAAAAGCTGGCCTGGAGGGATGGACTGAAGGGGAAACAGGCTTTGTGAGGCCAAACTTGGGTGCCTTCATCCGTTCTGCCAGTTCAGCCACTATTGTCCACCACCCCAATAAAACCTCTGCCGTCCCACTGAGGGTTGCAGAGATCTGCTTTGGTCCTGCTGCCGCCCAGGACTTGCCCTGTATGTAATCTCCCTATTAAACTCCTTTGCTGCCACCCTGGAATTGCCAGCCTCTTTCTTCAGTCTCTTGGCACCCTCCATTTTCATGTTACTGGTCCATGCCTGGACAACCTCAACATAAAAAAAAAAAAAAGAAAAATCCTCACAACTAGACCGATAAACAACATCATGATAAATGGAGAAAAGATTGACATTGTCAAAGATTTCATTTTACTTGGATCTACAATCAACACCCATAAAAATAGCAGTCAAGAAATCAAACGACATATTGCATTGGGCAAATCTGCTGCAAAAGACCTCTTTAAAGTGTTAAAAAGGAAATATGTCACTTTGAGGACTAAGGTACGCTTGACCCAAGCCATGGTCTTTTCAATCGCCTCACATGCATGTGAAAGCTGGACAATGAATAAGGAAGACCAAAGAAGAATTGATGCATTTGAATTATGGTGTTGGCGAAGAATATTGAATATACCATGGACTGCCAAAAGAACAAACAATTCTGTCTTAGAAGAAGTACAGCCAGAATTCTCCTTAGAAGCAAGGATGGTGAGACTTTTTTTCACGTACTTTGGACATGTTATCAGGAGGGACCAGCCCCTGGAGAAGGACATCAAGCTGGGTAAAGTACAGGGTCAGCAAAAAAGAGGAAGACCCTCAAGGAGATGGACTGGCAGAGTGGCTGCAATAATGGGATCATACATAGCAACGATTGTGAGGATGGCAAAGGACTGGGCAGCATTTTTTTCTGTTGTACATAGGGTCGCTATGAGTTGGAACTGACTTGATGGCACCTAACAGCAACACCACCTTGAATCATAGAATCTGTGAGATGTGTTACTGTTAGAATACTCTGATATTAATAAAGGAGTTTTTTCCTCATTTTTCCACAAGGGTATTTTATATAAATATATACACTGAGAGAAATTTTTTAAAAAGAAAGAGGAAAGCTTCTTAGCTACAAGTATCTGCTTTTTGCATTTCTAAGTAAAATTCTGTCAACTTTTTAAGGGTTGCAAGGAAATGAGATACAAGCATGTTTAAAAAAAGTGACTTTAGAAGTATTGGAGAGAGAAATAATTCTTAGTTAGATTTTAGTTTACTAAAGAATATTCTATTTCCTCTAGAAGATACCATATTTTCTCTTAGGTGATTTACTTTGCAAAGTAAGATTGAAATTGTTTAAATTAAATTTGAATCATAAGACTTTGTTTTAAATGAAGCCAACATCAAGGTATACTCAAAAAGGATAGTAGAATATCTATAATGGATAGCACCATTGTTGCAGAGTATTAATCACATCACAATAATCTGTAATGTTAATGGAATAAAATAATAATACTGACATAAACTAATGTATCCATAAATTTTTTTTTTTTCCAGTAACATGGGCAGTCAGCTTTAGGTCTTATAACTCCAAATTTCTATTTTGCTCAAGCAATCCCGATCTCATTACATTAGGCAAACAGTATTCAGGAGAACAGTGGATCATGTAAATACCTTTAATATTATTCGTGAGTTTTACTCCCACAGTAGGTTGAAAATATGCTACAGATATTCTCTTATGAATGACCTTATTTAACTTCTGATATTGCATTTCTGCATTTTTTCATTACAATTTAAAGAGGCTTTGATTTACTTCCCTGTTACAGATTTAGTGTTCTTTTGTTCTTACCTTTTGCTCCAGTTTTCCTCAGTATGTTTTCCACCTACTTTTTTTCTCTTTCCTTACAGGCCTCTTGGCACCAATTCATATCAGCAGTTGGGATTGTGGGCTAAAGGTAATAAGTTTAGCTTTAGACAACACACAGATTTTGGTGTGTGTGTGTGTTTAATCAGCCTGTAATTTACGACTGCTTCACAGTGTGTCATCCACTGTCAGAAATGAGACCATTAAATTCTTGTGCAGACAGCTTTGCTAAGTGGTGTTGCTCATTTCACATGGGTATATTGTGATCTCCAGAAGAGAAAGAATATACAATATCCAAAACTAGACAAAACTACTTTTTATACATTGTATATTAACATAAGTCCTTGACACTATAAATATATTTCCCATTTTAGTAAAATTATCTTGAGTCAAGCTGGGAATCAGGTCAGGAATTAAAGTTCTAAAAATATGTAATGGAATTTATTTCCCTTCATAGTTCAGTTGTCCATGATCACATTCATTAATGCTATTCATTCATTCATATATTCAATAAATGTCTACTGAGTACCTATAATGTAGGAGCCCTGGTAGCATAATGGTTAAAGTGCTCGCCTGCAAACCAGAAGATTGGCGGTTTACACCTACCAGCTGCTCTGCAGAAGAAAAGACCTGGCAATCTGTTCCCTAAAGATTACAGCCTAAGAAACCCTATGGGGCAGTTCTGTTCTGTTCTATAGGGTCACTACGAGTTGGAATCGACTCGATGGCACATAACAACTACAAGAATGTTCCTGGCATTGTTCCAAGCACTGGGGATAGAGCAGAAAACAGACCAAATTCTTTGATCTTTTGGGGTTTTAATTGTGGGAGACAGTCAGAGGAGAAATAAATATTAAATTGATCAGATGCTGATAAATGATAGAATAAAAAACAAATCAGGAGAAAGGTACTGAAGGACAGGTGTGATTTTAGACGGTTTGTATCACCTCGATAGGTGATATTTGATGGAAGCCTTTCATGACAAGAGGGAGAAAGCGGTGTGGCTCTCTGGGGAGAGTGTGCTTCATGCTTCACAAAGGTGTGCTTGGTGTATTTGAGAAACAGAAAGGAGGCCACTGTGGCTAGAGAGTGTGAGTGAGGGGAGCGGGGGGGAAATGAAGTCTGATAGTGGGTATGGACTCTGAGATGAGAATGGGGTCAGTTTATGCCTAGTTTATGGTCATAAAATTAGATTGTGGTCATGTAAAGGGTTCAGGATTTTACTGAGTAACATGCAAAGCCATTGGAGGGGTTTTGAGCAGAGGAAAAGATAATATCTGACTGTTTTTTATATTTTTGACAATAATTATGTTATTGTTATGCTATGGCTTCTGTGTGGAGGGGGAATAGACTATAAAAGGAGCAAATGTGGAAGCAGAGAGACAGCTTTTGAAGCTACTGTCATAGGTAAGGGATGACTGTAGCATGAACAAGGCCATAGCAGTAGAGGTGGTAATAAGTGAATAGGACATGGACAGATTTTGAAGGTAAAGCTGATGGGATTTGCTGATATTTTAGATATGTTATATACTGAATTACTTAATCATCAATTTCTTATCCATTGTTGAGAGTAAACTTGCTAAAATTAAAGCTGCATGCCTTCTAAAGTAGCTTTCTGATGGTAAATCAGCCTATTTAATGGCTCAGTGTTATTTTAAACTTGACTTTTTATGTTGTTGTTAGGTGCCACTGAGTCAGGTCCAACTCATAGCGACCCTCTATGTACATCAGAACAAAACACTGCCTGGTCATGCACCATCTGCACAATCATTGTTACGCTTGAGCCCATTGTTGCAGCCACTGTGTCAATCCATCTCATCGAGGGTCTTCCTCTTCTTCAATGACCCTCTACTTTACCAAGCATGATGCTCTTCTGCAGGGACTGATCCCTCCTGATAACATGTCCAAAGTACTTGAGACGTAGTCTTGCCATCTTTGCTTCTAAGGAGCATTCTGGTTGTACTTCTTGCAAGACAGATATGTTTGTTCCTTTGGCAGTCCACGCTATATTCAGTATTCTTTGCCAACACCACAATTCAAAGGCATCAATTCTTCTTTGATCTATTCATCGTCCAGCTTTTTACATTCCGTTTTAAATATAGTTGAGTGAGTAGTATGAAAACTAAGATATGAGTATGTCAGAAAGTTATGGGAAATATGGCTGAGCTGGGCAATAACTGAATGTCTTCAGGCATCATGAAGATTGTTTGATTTTAACCTCAAGTTGGCCACATCCCACAATATTTTGAAATATTATTTAGATGATTTGTTGTAAGTGATTTCTGCTCTCCTTCTCAGGAGGTTTTCTCAGCAGATGCATATGAGATGAGCTGGTAAAAACTCGAGACCCAATGAAGCTCTTCTTGATTTTTATTTTAATATTAGAAACAAAAGGAAAAATAATTCTATACAGTATTTTTATGCAAATAATGCGTGCCTTCTACATTTGTTTGCCAGTGCCAGCTGTGCCCTCTCCCCTTGAGGTGTTTTCATAAGCGTGCTATGATAATTTGTTTAACAGCAACATGTGGAAAAGGATTGGCATAGCTGGGCGTACTAAAATACCTCACCGGGGGAGGGCACAGCTGGCAAACAAATGTGGAAGGCTCACGTTATTTGTGTAAAAATATGGTAAACAGAATTTATTCTTAGCTAAATGCATAGGAATAATTAACATAGCCATTAAAGAATATCTCTGTTTAAAAGTTATCAGTTACTGTTTCAAACAATTCAATGAAAAATCAGTTATATGCAGCTTGAGATTTTTTAAAAATCTGGTTGTTTATGGTATGCCACATTCCTTATGAAACTATAAGCGGTATCATCAAAAGACACATCGTCTTCTAGACTACATTTCTCTTCCTAGCATAGCGTCCTGTATTTTTTTGATTGAGAAGGGGGATGCAGTGTGCCCTGGGGAGCTATATGCTGACCACATATACTTTTTGTGACCATTCTTAAAGCCTTAAAGCTTGTCAGGCAGAATTTTGTAATTAGCTGAAAAGGCAGGCAATTCAGTTTCACTTTGCTGAACCCAGTCTGTAGGATTGACAGCATGCCTTTAATAGATTCCTTCAGTAGATAATTAGACCAGTTTAACGCAAGTACTGCATGAATTAACATTTGCACTTGGGTATGAATATTCAGGAATACAGAGCTTTCGGTGGCATGAGTTTTTTCCCCAGGATTTGCAGGAGTGCCTATTAGGTACTTGCAAGGTATTGATTAGTAGAGAATGGCACCAATTAGAGGGTGTGGGAACATCCCTGGAGTCAGAGATAATATGCTTATTGGTGGTACTTATGCTTTTTCCTGTAAACTCTAACCCAGACCACAGATTGTGTGCTTCAGCTAGTCATATGCTTGGGTTTTGCATGAATTTTACTTTGAATTGCTATGCAAAAAACTACTAAGTTTGCTGGCCTTTCTTGGAATTATGCCATCTGTTCATTTCTCTACTCTTCATGAGATTTTTCATCTGTAAGATTAAGCCAAAAGATCATACGCTCTGGATGTTATAAATAAATAAATGAATGAATAAATAAACAAGAGAATCATTGGAGCATTGAAACTTGCCTTTCGTAATGATAAAAATTGCTTTGGCACAACTTGCTAGTTCATCAAATATTGGCTCAAAACTTTATTTGCATTTATCTGGGAATTTCACAGAATTTAGGCTGTCTACAAAATCATCTCTGAGAAAATAAAAACTTAAATGTGTGAATATCTTTAGAATAGGCATAGCCAGGACACTTGGAGGTGAAGAGAGGGACTGGGTGGCTGATAATAAGTCAAGTTAATATCTCTGCATTGTTTGTGGTGCAAACGGTTAACATGCTCAGCTGCTAACAGAAAGGTTGGGAGTTTGAGCCCACCCAGAGGTGCCTTGGAAGAAGGGCCTCGCAAACTACTTCTGAAAAATCAGTCATTGAAAACCCCACAGAGTCCAGTTCTACTCTGACATACATGGGCTCACCATAAGTCAGAGTTGACTACTCCATGGCAATATTTATTTTATGGTGATTTAGGAGAAAAATAAAATTTAATTATTTTCTCACAATTGAAAGAGGTGGCATAGGATGACACTTAAGAGCATAAATTCCGGAGCCAGAATGCCTGGATTTGAACAAACCTCTACCACTTACTAGCTATGTGACCTTGGGGAAGTGATGTAACCTCTGAATTTCCTAATCTGTAAAATAGAGATGACAACAATGTTGTTGTTATTTGCCGTCAAGTCAATTCCCACTCATAGTGACCCAATGTGTGTAGAAAAGAACTAGTCCATAGAGTTTTCAAGGCTGCAATCTTTTGGAAGCAGATAGCCACGACTGTTTTTCGAGGTGCCTTTAAGTAGGATTGAAATGACAACCTTTCAGCTAGTAGTCCAGCACTCGATCACTTGCACCACCCATGGTCTCCTTGAGGATAACAATAATAACTACCTTATAGGATCGTTGTTGTTGTTAAGTGTTGTTGAGTTGGTTACAACTCATAGTGACTCTATGTACAACAGAATGAAACACTGCCCGGTTCTGTGCCATACTCACAATCTTTGCTATGCTTGAGCCCATTGTTGCAGCCAATGTGTCAATCCATCTCCCTGAACGTCTTCCTCTATTTCACTGACCCTCTACTTTACCAAGCATGATATCTTTCTTCAGGGACTGATCTTTCCTAATAACATATCCAAAATATGTGGGAGGAAGTCTCACTATATTTGCTTCTAGGAAACATTCTGACTGTACTTCTTCCAAGACAGATTTGTTTGTTCTTCTGGCAGTCCATGGTACATTCCAGATTCTTCTCCAACACCATAATTCAAAGTCATGAATTCTTCTTGGGTCTTCATTATTCATTATCCAGCTTTCCCATATAAATGAGGTGATTGAAAAAATACCATGGCTTGGGTCAGGCGCACCTTAGTCCTCAAGATGACGGCTTTGCTTTCAACACTTTACAGAAGTCTTTTGCAGCAGGTTTGCCCAGTGCAATCAGTTGTTTGATTTCTTGACTGTGGCTTCCATGGGCATTGACTGTAGATCCAAGTAAAATGAAATCCTTGACAACTTCAACATTTTCTCCATTTATCATGATGGTGTTTATTGGTCCAGTTGTGAGGAATTTTGTTTTCTTTATGTTGAGGTGTAATCCATACTGAAGGCTGTAGTCTTTGATCTTCATCAGTCAGTGCTTCAAGTCCTCTTCACTTTCAGCAAACAAGCTTGTGTCATCTGCATATCTGAGGTTGTTAATGAGTCTTCCTCCAGTCATGATGCTGAGTTCTTCCTCATATAGTCTAGCTTCTCAGATTATTTGCTCAGCATACAGATTGAATAAGTATGGTGAAAGTTCACAGCCCTGATGCACACCATTCCTGATTTTAAACCATGCAGTATCCCCTTGTTATGTTCAAACGACTGCCTGTTGTTCTATCTCCAGGTTCCACATGAGCATAATTACATGTTATGAAATTCCCATTCGTCGCAATGTTATCTATCATTTTTTACGACCTACGCAGTCGAAGGGTAGTCAATAAAACACAGGCAAACATCTTTCTGGTAGTCTCTGCTTTCCGCCAAGGGTCTTTCTGACATCAGCAATGATATCCCTCTTTCCATGTCCACTTCTGAATCTGGCTGGAACTACTGCTGCAACCATTTTTGAATTATCTTCAGCAAAATTTTACTTGCATGTGAGTGATATTAATGATAGTGTTCAATAATTTCCATATTCCACTGGATCACCTTTCTTTGGAATTGGCATGTATATGGATCTCCTCCAGTTAGTTGGACAGGAAGGTGTCCTCCAAATTTCTTGACATTGACGAATAAGCACCTCCAGCACTGCATGAGTTTGTTGAAACATCTCATTTGGTATTCCATCATTTCCTAGAGCTTTGTTTTTCACTGTTCCCTTTAGTGCAGCTTGGACTTCCTCCTTCCGTACCGTTGGATCTTGATTATATGCTATGTCCTGAAATGGTTGAACATCAACCAATTCTTTTTGGTACAATGACTGTATTCTTTCCATCTTCTTTTGATGCTTCCTACGTCATTCAATATTTTCCCCATGGAAATCTTCAATATTGCAACTCAAGACCTAATTTTTTTCTTCAGTTCTTTCAGTTTGAGAAATGACAAGCGTTCTTCCCTTTTGGTTTCCTTACTCATGTTTCGCCACTCAACTGTCAGTTTTTCGTACTGTGGTGGCTTTCGCGTTGCTGTGCTGCTGGAAGCTATGTCACCGATATTTCAAATACCAGCAGGGTCACCCATGGTGGACAGGTTTCAGTGGAGTTTCCAGACTAAGACAGACTGAGAAGAAGGACCTGGTGGTCTACATCTGAGAAAATTTGCCAGTGAAAACCTTATGGATAGCAACATAACATTGTCTGATATAGTGCTGGAAGATGAGCCCCTCAGGTTGGGAGGCAATCAAAATATGACTGGTGAAGAGCTGCCTCCTCAAACTAGAGTCTACCTTAATTACATGGATGGAGTAAAGTTTTGGGGACCTTCATTAGCTGATGTGGCATAACTTAAAATGAGAATGAACAACTGCAAAGATCCATGAATAATTGCAAAGTGGAATTTCCAAAGTATGAATCAAGGAAAATTGGAAGTCATCAAAAATGAAATGAAACACATAAATGTTGATATCCTAGGCATTACTGAGCTTAAATGTACTGGTATTGGTCATTTTGAATTGGACAATCATATGGTCTACTATGCTAGGAATGACAAATTGAAGAGTAATGTTGTCACATTCATCAACAAAAAGAACATTTCAAATCTATCCTGAAATACAGTGCTGCCAGTAATAGTATAATATCCACAGGAAGAGCAGTTAATATGACTCTTATCCAAATTTATGCATAACCATTAATGCCAAAGATGAAGAAATTTAAGATTTATACCAACTTCTGCAGTCTGAAATTGATTGAACATGCAATCACAATGCATTGATAATGAGCGGAGATTGTAATGCTAAAGGTGGAAAGGAAGAACAAGGATCAGTAGTTGGAAAATATGGCCTTGGTAATAAAAACAATGCTGGAGATCTCATGATAGAATTTTGCAAAACCAATAACTTATTTACTGCAAATACCTTTTGTCAACAACATAAATAGTGACTATACATATGGACCTCACCAGATGGAATACACAGGAATCAAATTGACCACATCTGTGGAAAGAGATGATGGTGAAGCTCTATATCATCAGCCAGAATAAGGCCAGGTGCTGACTGTGGAACAGACCATCAACTGCTCATATGCAAGTTCAAGTTGAAGCTGAAGAAATTTAAAACAAGTCAAATTTAAAACAAGAGCAAATGTATGATCTTGAGTTAATCCCACCTGAATTTAGAGACCATCTCAAGAATAGATTTGACACACTGAATGCTAATGATCGTAGACCTGACAAGTTGTGGGGTGACATCAAGGACATCATACTTGAAGAAAACAGAAAGTCATTAAAAAGAATGAAAAAACCGAAATGGATGTCAGAAGAGACTCTGAAACATGATCTTGAATGTAGAGCAGCTAAAGTGAATGGAAGAAATGATGAAGTAAGAGAGCTGAACAGAAGATTTCAAAGGGCAGTTCGAGAAGACAAAGTAAAGTATTATAATGAAATATGCAAAGACCTGGGATTAGAAAACCGAAAGGGAAGAACACACCTGGCATTTTGTGAGAATTAAGGAAGTTAATATATGTGAAGCAGTGCAGTGCTTAGTTGTATATAATCACTATATGTTTGCCCTTAATATTTGCTCATTAATATACATATAGAATACCAAACCAAACTCCTTGCCATTGAGTCGATTTTGACTCATAGTGACCCTATAGGACAGGGTAGAACTGCCCCATGGGGTTTCCAAGGCTTTTATCTTTATGGAAGCAGATTGCCACATCTTTCTCCTGTGGAACAGCTGGTGAGTTCCAATTGCCAGCCTTTTGGTTAGCAGCTGAGCACTTAACCACTGTGCCACCAGGGCTTCTACATATAGTGTTGACACTTTAAAATTTTTTAAAAAATGAACGTAAACTTTAAAATATTTCTAATACTGTACTTTGAATTTATAAGAGGTATGAATTATTTCCAGGGGTGTAAATTTTGGCCTCCATCCCTTCCCTAAATGCAAGCCTGTGTGCCTCCCTCTACTTTTCTTCTGCTGTCCAACACTTTACATGCATTTTGAAGGGTAATGTCAAGTCTGACACACGTGAAGAATTTTAATGGCTGGAAAGCAACCAAATGCTTCTAAGGATTTTAAAAAAGTGTTCCCTCTCCATGATTTGCAGTGTTCCAATGCTACATTTTAGTGAGGCACCAAGGATGCATGCATGGATCCTATATGAACACCAGCTTCCAATCTTTGTGCTATCCCACCTAGGGTATTAGGGCATTTTGATCAAGCTATGGAAAGAATGTTAAGAAGCTTCTTTCTGCTCTAATTGAAAATGACCCCAGGCCTGAATCTCAGTAGAAGACCATGCTCTGTCAATAAAAGTAAAGTGGAAAGTAGAACCCTCTGTGGAAATGTAAGTGGATTCCCTACCCAGCAGAAACGAAGAGTTGTATGACTTCTGGGGTAATTTAGGAATAGCCTGAAGGCCAGTTGTTCTTTCTTTATGATATTTCTAAGTGTGAAGTAAATAAAGGTTTCCTAAACTGAGTTGGTGAGACACCTTGGCTCTCAGGGTTCTAATGAATCCTGTCTGCAATGAAAGAACAGGTGCCCTTCCTCTTCTGTATCTTTCTAATGACAGAACTCTCACGTTGTGAAATACTGCTTCTGCAGAGGCAGAGACAACGGAGTTGGATAAGGTTAGGCAATTCTCCCAGTACGTCCAAAATAATTGAGAAGATGACTGACCAATATAAACTACATTAAACAGAGTTTATCTCAGGCTTTTCAGCTGGGTTTAATCAGATATAGTATAAACACACCTTTCTTTCTTTTAATACTAAACATGTGCACTCACAATGCCAATATCTTGTATTGATAGAGAAGTCATTTACTTAGTCCACATACTGGATATTGCTAGATCTAAGTCCCAACAATTCAGTAAAAATAATGCCATACTATTCAAGTATTTGTTTATTTGAGGAGATTTCTCTCAGGGAATTGAAACAATGGATGTTACATAGAGAGTGCTTCAGGTGACATTAGCGCAGTGGTAACATAGGACGAATGCCTTGGGGGCGTTCCAGAGGTTTTCTGTGAGGAAGATGTGTACCCACTGTGTGTGTATGTGTGTGTGTGTGTGGTGGGCACCTTTGACTTGTTTTCAGATTGAGGATAACCACCTCATGTGCATCAATGTCAGGATTCTGGAGGATGCCTTTTGTCAAAATATGGTTAAACCTGATTTCCCACAGCATCCATAAATAAGAATGAAGATTTACTTTTCAAAGATCCATCAGAAAAAGTGGGAATGCCAGCATCACTTCTACTCCTAAATTTTTCTCTTTCTGTGTATATTTGAAACAAAGGAAGAAGTTTCTCTCTCCCAAGTGTAAATCAGCTAGGATTTTCCAGGTTTCTGATTTTCCAATTTTTATGTTGTCATCTAGTTAAACAGAAGTTGTAAAATGAGAAAGAAAGATTAGCATTCTATGAATTTTCATAATTTTCTATGAGAATTAGGGTACTGCACATATTTTAAAAACAGGTTGTAATGTTGTAAGAAAAATGCTAAATATATTTTTAAAATAAAGAGAAATATGGGATTCATAATCATCTGATTTAAAATTTGGGATTTGTCAATGCTGCCTTACTTTGGGGGAAGGGGGAAGAAGGAGGAGAAGGCTGGGAAAATACTGTAGAATGCAGAATTAATCTTTGTGTTACTCTGTCTCATTAAGATGCCATGTTAAGGAGTAATCATTTTTGTAGGAAACGTAACTGAAGTTATTCAGTGTGTTACACCGTAGCATAATACTGCATCGAGTGCTGTAAGGGGCCAATTCTAAAACCATGACTTTATGATTAAACTTCAACATCAAAAAGGCTGAAAGTGTAGTCAACAAAGAGAATCTAAAGAGTTGGAATAAATTAAGTCACCCATGTATTTCTAGCAGAAAATGTGCATAGTTCCCTCCTACTGATCCAGGTTCATTAACACCAAGAGTGAGAAAAGATATTATATTGACAGCTATGTCTATGACTGATGTTTTTGCCTTTCATAGGGGCGTGTGGGATGCAAGTTATGCATTAGAAGTTGTCACTATTGTTCTTAAGTGCACACTGCCCGACATACAGCATTGCTTTCTTAGCTCTCACTTTCCCTTTTTATTTTCCTCTGCCATTTATTTCTAAAGGTACATACTCATTAGTGAGTTAAAGTTGTTTTTGCTAACAATTTAAGGGAAACGTATGTAGCTGAAAATACCTTTTCCCTAAACCCATTTGCAAACTTTCGCAGCTGAAAATTTGAGAAGTTTTACGGAATGTAAGTGACCCTAAGTTGAAAATTACGTGACATCTTAAAAAAAAATTCTCATTTACTCCCTAATTGCTTTATGTGTTTTCTTATGTTGTTGTTGTTAGGTGCTGTCGAGTTGGCTCCACCTCATAGCAACCCCAAGTATAACAGAACAAAACATTGCCCAATCCTCACAATAAAACCAAACCAAAATCATTGCCGTGGTGTGAATTCCGACTCACAGTGACCCTATAGGACACGGAGAACTGTCCCCATAGAATTTCCAAGGAGAGGCTGGTGGATTTGAACTGCTGACTTTTTGGTTAGTAGCTGAGCTCTTAACTACTGCGTCACCAGGGCTCCAGTCCTCACAATGGTAGATATATTTGAGTCCATTGTTGCAGCAACTGTGTCAATCCATCTCATTAAGGGTCTTCCTCTTTTTCACTGACCCCCTACTTTACCAAACATGACGTCCTTCTTCAGGAACTTGTCTCTCCTGATAAAATGTCCAAAGTAAGCAAGACAAAGTCTCCCCATCCTCGCTTTTCATCCTCTCTTTTAAGGAGTACAACGGGCTCAAGCATAACGATTATGAACATGGCACAGGACCTGGCAGTATTTCGTTCTGTGGTGCGTAGGGTCGCTATGAGTCGGAACTGACTTGACGGCACTTAACAACAACAACTGGCTGTACTTCCTCCAATACAGATTTGTTTGCATGGTATATTCAATATTCTTCACCAACTCCACAATTCAAATGCATCAATTCTTCTTCAGTCTTCCTTATTCATTGTCCAGTTTTCACATGCACATGAGGCGATTAAAAATTCCATGGTCTGGGTCAGGCACACCTTAGTCCTCAACGTGACATCTTTGCTTTTTAACACTTTAAAGAGGTTTTTGCAGCAGCAGATTTGCCCAATGCAATATGTCATTTGATTTCTTGACTGCTGCTTTCATGGGCATTGATTGTGGATCCAAGTAAAATGAAATCCCTGACAACTTCTGTATTTCCTCTATTTATCATCGGTCCAGTTGTGAGGATTTTTATTTTATTTATGTTAAGGTGTAATCCATACTGAAGGCTGTGGTCTTTGATCTTCATCAGTGAGTGCTTCAAGTCCTCTTCATTTTCAGCAAGCAAGGTTGTGTCATCTGCGTATCACAGGTTGTTAATGGATCCTCCTCCAATCCTGATGCTGGGTTCTTGTTTGTACAGTCCAGCTTCTCAGATTATTTGCTCAGCATACAGATTAAGTAAGTATGGTGAAAGGATACAACTCTGATGCACAACTTTTCTGATTTTAAAACACGCAGTATCCCCTTGTTGTGTTTGAATGGCTGACTCTTAGTCTGTGTACAGGTTCTGCATGAGCACAATTAAGTGTTCTGGAATTCCCATTATTTGCAAGGTTATCCATAATTTGTTATGATCCACATAGTTGAATACCTTTTTATAGTCACTAAAACATAGGTACTTAACAATTGTATTGAGTTTCTTTCTTACTCCCAAGGAAAGGAGTTTGAACAAGGCTACTACTGGTATCATTACTCTAGAAGCTTCTCTAGCTTCTATTTTCATTAATAAATTTTTTTAAATCTTTTTTTCTCTTGTTGTTATGATATAATCCCTATTATAAACTGATGGTCAATTTTGGATTTAACTTTTCTCATGATATTCTGACAATATGTATCCACATTCTCTTCAACGCCTTTATCCTAAGGAATTATTGTGTGCCGTCAAATGGATTCTGACTCATAGCAACTCTTTGAGTCCTAAGAGTTCTACAAGTACATAAATATTCACTGCAGGCATTATTTATAATATGGAGGAATTAAAAGCAAAATATATGCTGTTAGGAAATTGGTTAAAAGTTTTTAAGACATTCCCACAATGGAATATTTTGTTGTTATTAAAAATAATATTGTAGACACTCACATAGATGATCATTACGTATTATTAAGAGAAAGATATATAGAACAAAACTCTATTATCCAAGTTAAAAGTGTTATCCTAATTTGGTTTAAGTAAATATATACGTGAATATTCTCAGCTGTCATCCTGGGTTGGCAGGGTTGCTTTCTCTTTTATATAATTTGTTGTTGGCTAAATTAAAAAAAAAAATGAGCAAGCGTTGCTTGTGTTTGCTTATTTGGAAAGATGTATATGATTTAAAAAATGATTTCATTAATATTTAAAAATTACTACAGCAGTATGTGCTGTTTGAAAATTCAAACAATGTAAAATATATAAAGAAATGAAAATTCATAGCACTTCCCCATGTATTACATTTATAAGCAGCAAATATTTTTTTTTCCGTTATTAAGAGCAATGAGACCTTTACTAATCTAAATCACTATCCTCCGACCAAGCAGCAGAAAAAGGGCACGGTGTAGCAAGTTTCCTCTTTAAATGGATTGGTGGACAAAGCCAAGACATTTTGAGAGCTGTGACTGTCATTGTTAACTTTTTCCCCTGTGATATTTACCACTATAACCTCATTTGAGGCCTTAATTGAATCCAGAATGAAAAACCCATTTCACTGGCAAACAAGAAGAGCTTTCTCTAATATGCAGAACACACATGCCCATCCGTGGTGTGAAATCTTACTGACAAGATTCTATTGGAAGCTTGCTGTGCTGCAGTAATCTAAAATGTATGCCCAAACTACTTAGACCAACAGAACAGAGAGGTGGGGTGTGGAAAGATCCTATGGGGGATTAGGTTAAGCAAAGCCAGGAAATCACACCTGGTTTAAATATCCCCAATCACAATCATGATTGCTTTCTCTTAATTGACACAGAACCACCTGAAAGGTGTCTGTTATATAATCCTCTTGAAGAGAAAATGCTTTCAGGTATACAATGTTCATTTTTGTTCTTGGATTACATTAAGTGTAAATGGATCTCAAGGGATTTAAATCATGTAGGAACAGAAAATTACCCTTTTAGCAGCTTTGAGAAATAAGGCAGCAGTCAGAAATTTCATCACCAGTTTACTTGAGCAGGATGTTTCTCTCTATAATGGAGCCCTGGTGGTGCAGTGGTTAAGAGCTCAGCTGCTAACCAAAAGGTTGGCAGTTTGAATCTACCAGCTGCTCCTTGCAAATCCTGTGGGGAAGTTCTACCCTGTCCTATAGGATTGCTCTGAGTTAGAATCCACTTGACAGCAATAGGTTTGGTTTATAATGGATATTTTACCACATTATATACCATTAATTAGACTTCACTCTCTTTTAAGCCACCTTTTATTTGAGTTACATGAGAATTCTGCAGTCTTCATAGTAAATGCCTCACAGGAGAGTCTGGAGTTAGGGGCCTTCCAGAATGACCGCTGAAGTCAGCAGGCTTAGGATTTGCCTTTCTGCCTTGGACAAGTCACTTAACCTCTTTGAACTTCAGTTTCCACATGTATAAAATGTGGAGAATTTATTTCGGTTATAGTTATTGAGCTCCTACAGTATACCAGGTACTCTGCTAAGCACAAGAAAAGAAAGTAAATGCAATGACACGGTCTTTGTCTTTAAGGAATGTAACAGAGGCTGAAGGCGCTGTGGTGTAGGGTGTGGAGATAATAAGTATAACTCCATGACTCAGGATTGTTGTGAAAGGCTAATGTGAATGGGAAAGTGCTTTAAAAAGCACCAGTATTACTGAGTTTTTTTTATCGTCTTCTGATGTAAGCCATTAAATAACCAACAATAGGTGCTCTGTTGTTTCAAATGTAAGGGTTTCTCATGAATTTTGACATGTACCCAGTATATTTTGAGACTGTAATAGAAATCTCAAAAAATGAGTCACTGGGATAATTAACTGCCCATACTCTCATAAGTAGTTAGTAACTTGCTCTCTGTCATGTCATCCATTTTCCCATTGTAAGAAATTGTTACATAGGTTAAAGTCAAAGAAAAACATAGGAATAACAAATTAAAAATTAATCAAGTTACTTATCTAGGGGTCTCTCTAATAAATAGCATGTTCCACGATTAAAAAATATAATTTTTTATGCAATGTTTCGTTTTTATCTGGATGTCTAGGATTATTTTAGACACTTCGTGAGAGTCATTGCACTGCAATGCAAGAACCCCGGATCAGTGACAGCCAAATTTTTAAAGGAGTAAACAGTAGTTTGGGATTTTTTCTTCTTCCTTTAGGCATAGGGTAGAAAGTGGATAAGATGATAGTGACTAGTTAGTACTGGATGAAATGTAAAGACAAATATAATTTTAGTGAAACTCTGCAAAACATCAGGAATGCAGAAAACCATGTCCTCCTTTCTTAGGTCTCACTGTGTGTATGGAGGGGTAAGGGTCTGTGCAGGTGGTGACAATAGGATTTGAGGACATCTGTGCCCTTCACATTTCATTCCAGTGCAAGAATGTTCAGCCCTGGAATATCTAAAAATCAAACAAAGAACAAATAATGGCAGAAGAAGAGAAGAAATTGGGAAACTAATCACAGGTTTTGAGAGAATATCTGACTCTCGCTTTTCGCTGGCAATTCAATCCACAGATGGACCTGCAATGAGACTGTTCGACCTGCAATATCCTACAAACGTAAGGTACAGAATAACTTCGTGTCAATTTAGTCTCTCACCTAGGTATGATTTTAACTTCTCAATTCAAGATGAAAGGCTAGCCTTTCATTTACTATAATGACTTAACACATTTTCAGATGGCATCTCTGCATAATTTTGCTTTTCACTTTTTGTGTGAAATTTCATCTCTCTAATAACTAGTTGAAGTAAGACAACCGGATAAAATGTTGCACTCGGCATACTCACTGTTGTCAGGTTTCGTCCTTTTATTGAACAGTGAAAGATGATGCCTTGAGGTATCCTTTCATGTTCATGATTTGGGGGATTATTGGCTATGTATTTTTCTTATAAATGTATGCCCTGATTTTAGTTCCCGTCTTTGTTTCCTTTGGTGGAAATCATTAGATTATAACAAAATTTCCCCTATTCCAGCAATGAAATTCAGGAATATTGTCCTCTAATGCCAGAGACGGAGCCCTGGCGGCACAGCGGTTAGGAGCTATGGCTGCTAACGAAAAGGTCAGCAGTTCAAATCCACCAGCCACTCCTTGGAAATCCTCTAGGGAAGTTCTACTCTGTCCTATAAGGTCACTATGAGTAGAAATCAACTCTACAGCAACGGGTTTGATTTTTTTGGGTATGCTAGAGATAGGTGGCAATGAGCAGACAGAAAGCTGACTTTTAAATTGTTTGAATTTATCACATTTCTTCATAATTAAGAACTATTTCAAACAGAAAATTTCAGAGAATGTAATAAAATGCAGTCCTTTTTTTTAGATTTATTTTTTTAAAATTGTACTTTAGATGAAGGTTTACAGAACAAACTAGCTTCTCATTGAACAGTACACATATTGTTTTATGACATTGGTTAACAACCCCATGACGTGTCAACACTCTCCCTTCTCCACCTTGGGTACCCTATTACCAGCTTTCCTGTCCCCTCCTGCCTCCTAGTCCTTGCCCCTGGGCTGTTGTGGCCCTTTAGTCTCATTTTGTTTTATGCGCCTATCTAATCTTTGGCTGAAGGGTGATCCTCAGGACTGAATTTTAGGGTGTCCGGGGGGCCATACTCTTGGGGTGAAATGCAATCTTTTTATTCTACTTGCTTTAATTTTTTTTTTAAAGATAAAATAACACAAAACTTCACATATATAATTGAAGCCGCCCTGGGTGTCTTTTCTGATTCAACTACTGTACTCTTCCTCCCGTTCCCGAGATTAGCAGGAGTTAGTATTTATCATTCGTATGCAAGTTTTTGCTGTACCATTTGCCCTGGTGGCGCAGTGGTTAAGCATTTGGCTGCTAACCAAAAGGTTGGCAGTTCAAACCCACCAACCACTCCACAGGAGGAAGATGTGGCAGTCTGCTTCTGTAAAGCTTCCAGCCTTGGAAACCCTATGGGGTAGTTCTACCCTGTCCGACAGGGTTGATATGAATTGGAATCGACTCAACGGCAATGGGTTTATGCAAGTTTTTACATTTTGAGTAAAACTATATATATATCCATAAACACGACATAGCACTGTTTTGCATATGTTCTTTCCAGTTGCTGTCGAGTCGACTCCTACTCATGGTGCTGCCATGTGTGTCAAAGTAGAACTGTGCGCTATAGGGTATTCAATGGCTGATTTTTCAGAAGTAGATTGCCAGATCTTTTTTTGAATGCCTCTGTGTGGACTTGAACCTCCCACCTTCCAGTTAGCAGCTGTATGTATGTATGTAGCTAGCTGACTGTATACAACACCCAGAGACTCCAAATATTTTCTAGATTTACATAAATACTATTATACTGTATAGACCATCCAATTACTCACTTTTTTTCACTCAACTCTAGGACTTGATGAGCCATGTCCTTCTAGTTCACTCATTTTGATGGTTATATAGTGCTTCATTTGATGAATATATCATAATTCATTTAGTCTTTTCCTGTTGATAGACATTTAAGTTACAAACAATGTTGTAACAAACATTTTATGTACATATTGTCCTGTTCACATGGGAAAAAATATCTCTAGGAATGACTAAGTATTTTCATCCTAACTTTCCAAGGTATTGTTAATTGTTCTCTGAAGTAGTTGTGCCTATTAACCCTCCCATCACTGGGTAGAGGAGTTTATATTTCTCCACATCCACACCAAATAGTTGTAATTTTAGACTTCTAAATTTTTTTTTTTTTTTTTTACTGATTTGTTGGATGTGAAATGATATCTTACAAGTTTTAACTTGTATTTCCTTAATTACTAGTGAGGTTATACATCTGTTTTGTTTCTTTTGCTCATTTGAGTGTCTTCCTTTCATTTCCTTCACTACTTTTTTATTAGACTGTTTTTACTTTTCTTTAAAGTTGTTCTGGACTGGTTTGAGTTACAAATATCTTCTCCTACACTGTAGATTTTTTTTTTTTAATTAAAAAAAATTTTTTTTTTTTTATATATTTTATTGTACTTCAGGTGAAAGCTTACAGAGCAAATAGTTTCTCATGAAATAGTAGTACACATGTTGTTTTTTTTGACATTGGTTAACAACCCCACAACGTATTAAGCCTCTAAATTCTCACCCTTTTTTTTTGATGAAAATTACAGATGGCCAAAGATACACCGTTTCAAAATTTTCTACATTCACAGTTCAGTGACATTGACTACGCTCTTCCAACTGTGCTGTTATTCTCACTTAAGATGAAGGCTTACAGAACAAAATAGTTTTTCATTTAACAGTTACTACACATGTTGCCCTATGACAATGGTTAACAATCTCACAGCACATCAAGAATATCCTTACTCCACCTTGTGTTCCCTATCACCAGGGGGCTTCCTTGTCCCCTTCTGTCTTCTGGACCTTGTCAGTGGACTATTGTACCTCTTTAGTCTCCTTTGTTTGTTTATTTATTTATTTATTTTTATTTTATTTAAACACCATTTCAAAACTTTTTACTTACACATTTAAGTGATATTGACTATGCTCTTCCAATTGTGCTGCCATTCTCGCCCAAGATGAAGGCTTACAGGACAAAACAGCCTCCCATTTAATAGTTACTACAAATGTTGCCCTATAGCAGTGGTCAACAATCTCACAATACATCGACAGTGTCCTTATTCCATTTGTGTTCCTTATCATCAGTTTCCTACTCTCCCTCTGCCTTCTGGCCCTTGTCACCGGACTCCTGTACATCGTTAGTCTCATTTAGTTTTACTGGGGTGTCCATTCCCAGGCTTAACATCGAACCTTGAAGGTAACTTCCCCTCTGAGCTGAAAGGGTGTCTGGGGGCCACACTCTCGAGGTTTCTCTAGTATTCTTTAGGCCAGTATATCTGGTCTTCTTTTTTTTTTTTTTTTTTTGGGAGTTAAAATTATGCTCTACATCTTACTCCAGCTCTGCCCAGAACCCTCTGTTGTGATCCTGGTCAAAGGAGTCATTGGTGGTAGCCGGGCACCATCCAGCTGTACTGGGCTCAGTCCCGTGGAGGCCTTGGTAGCTGTGGACCATTAGTCCTTCGGACTAATCTTTTCCTTGTATCCTGTTCTCTTCATTCTCCCTTGTTCCCGAAGGGATGAGATCAGTGGAGTATCTTAGATGGCCGCTCATAGGCTTTTAAGACCCCAGACACTACTCACCAAGGTAGAATGTAGAGCATTATCTTTATAAGTAGTGTCATGCCAATTGAGCTAGATGTTCCCCGAGATCATGGTCCCCAGAGCCCTCCGTCCAACAACTCAGTCCCTCGGGGGGTTTTGATGTGTCTATAGGGCCTTCATGACCTTTCCTTGTGCAGGTTGTGTTAGTTTCCGCTGTACTATGTACTATCTCATCTCTCACCCAAGTTACCACTTACCTATTACCTATTTAGTATCCCCCCCACCCCCCTCCCATCCCTGGTAACCAACAAGGATTGTTACATTTTGCATGTGAATTTTTTCATGGGTTTTTACAATAGAGGTCTCATACAATATTTGTCCTTTTGTGATTGACTTATTTCACTCAGCATGATGTCCTCCAGTTTCATCCATGTTATGAGATGGTTCACCGATTCATTGTTCTTTCTCGTTGCATAGTACTCCATTGTGTGTATGTACCATAGTTTGTGTATCCATTCGTCTGTTGATGGACATCGAGGTTGTTTCCATCGTTTTGCTATTGTGAATAATGCTGCCGAAACAAAGTTTGTAATTTTAAGGTAAACAGATGTGCTAATCTTTTTTGTGTGTGTTTGGCAATTTTTGTGTTTTGCCTAAGAAGTCCTTCTATAAAATAGCATATTCACTCATTTTTTAAAAAAAAATTTTATTGTGGTAAAATATATATGTAACAAAAGATTTGCCATTTAGCAGTAGTTATGTGTACAATTCAGTGACATTAATTACATTCACCATATTGTGCAATCATCACCACTATCTACTTCCAAAAATTTTTCATCACTCCAAGCAAAAACTCAGTACCCCATAAGAAATAACTCCCCTCTTCTCCCTTCCTCCAGCCCCTGGTAACCAATAATAAACTTTTGTCTCTATGCATTTGCCTATTCTGGATACTTCAGGTAAGTGGGATCTTATGATGTTTGTCCTCCTGTGTCTAACTTATTTCACTTAATAATAATGTTTTCAAGATTCATCTATGTCATAGCATGTATCAGAATTTTATTTATCTTTATGGATGAATACCATCCATTGTATGGATATACCACATTTTGTTTATCCATTCATCTGTCAATAGGCACTTGAGTTATTTCTACCTTTTGGCTATTGTGAATAATGCTGCAGTGAACATTAGCATACAAGAGTCTGTTTGAGTCTCTGCTTTCAAGTCTTTTGGGTATATACCTAGGAGTGGAATTGCTAAGTCATATGGTAAGTCTATATTTAACTTTTTGGAAAATGCTACTGTTTTCCACAACAGACTTAAAGTCAATTTTGTCTGATATAATAAAGCCACGCTAACCCTCTTATGTTACTATCTTAGATACTGTCTTCTGGACACCATGGTATCTGAGGAGAAATTGACATTTAATCTTATTGAGGATCTCTTATATGTGATGATTTGCTTCTCTCTTGCTGCTTTCAAGATTCTCTTTATCTTTGGTTTTCAAGAGTTTGATTACAATGTGTCTTAGTGTGGCTCTCTGAGTTTATCCTATTTGTAGTTCCTTGAGCTTTTTGGATGTGTCATTGTTGTTAGTTGCCATTGAGTTGACTCTGACTCATGGTAACCTTATGTATAACAGAATGAAACTTTTCTCAGTCCTATGCCATCTTCATGATTATTGGTATGTTGGAGTCCATTGTTTTGGCTATTGTTTCAGTCCATCTCATTGAGGGTTTCTCTCATTTTTACTCTACCAAACATAATGCCTCTTCATAGTGATTGGTTTTTCCTGATAATGTCTCCAAAGTAAGCAAGATGAAGTCTCACCATCCTCGCTTCTAAAAAGCATTCTGGTTGTATTTCTTCTAAGACTGATTTGTTTGTTCTTCTGAAAGTCCACAGTATGTTCAATATTCTTTGACAACACCATGACTTCAGTTCATCAATTCTTCTTCAGTCTTCCTTTTTCATAGCCCAGCTTTTGCATGCATATGAGACAACTGAAGAAGAGGCCATGGCTTGTGTCAGGCACACCTAAGTCATCAAAGTGACATCTTTGCTTTTTAAAACTTTAAAGAGGTCTTTTGTAGCAGATTTTCCCAATGAGATATGTCATTTGATTTCTTGACTGCAACTTCCATGGACATTGATTGTTAATCCAAATAGAATGGAATTGTTGACAACTTCAGATTTTCTCCATCTATCATGATATTGTTTATCGGTCCAGTTGTGAGAATTTTTGTTTTCTTTACATTCAGTAGTAATCCATACTGAAAGTTATGGTCTTTGACCTTCATCACCAAGCGCTTACAACCCTATGAAAACAATGTAGCTTTTAGAGAGAAAACATTGATTATAGTAAAGACAGTAGACACAGTTTAGAAGGCTCATATAGGTAGGTTGGCAATTCCCAAAATACAGGACACATGGTGGTTCGAACCCACCCACTAGCTCTGTAGGAGAAAGGCCTGGTGATCTGCTTCCATAAAAATTATAACCAAGAAACCCTACGGAGCAGTTCTACTCTGTCACATGGGGCTGCTATGAGTCTAAATAAACTTGACTACACTTAATAACAACAACATTGTACAGGAATAGGAATGGAAAACTTCACGTGACTCCAGCCTCCGTCAATGTTAGGTGTCAGCTACATAAGAGACTCTGAGCAAGAACTGCCTAGCTGAGTCCAGTCAACCCCCAGAACCATGACACATAATAATAATAAATGATTGTTGTTGTTTTATGCCACTAAGTTTGGGGTGGCACAGTGGTTAAGAGCTTGGCTGCTAACCAAAACTCGGCAGTTCGAATCCACCAGCTGCTTCTTGGAAACCCTAAGAAGCAGTTCTATTCTGTCCTATAGTGTTGCTATCAATCAGAATTGACTCCAAGGCAATGGATGAGTTTGGGGTGATTTATTTCACAGCAGTAGACTTATGCAACAGAGGAGGTAATGTATTCTGAACCGAAAGTCATAGGGATGGTGATAAAGATGGGTATTTTTTAAATTAGCTTTCCATTTTTAAATAATTTTATACCTTACAGGAAATTGCAAAAATAGCACAAAGAGTTCTTATATAACATTTGTCTTAGGCTGGGTTCTCTAGAGAAGCAAAACCTGTAAAGCATATAAATATCTATACAGAAAGATTTCTATAAAGGAAATGGCTTACATGGTTATAGAGGCTGGAATGTCCCAAATCTGTGGGTCAGGCTGGAGGTTTCTCCTGATTCATGAAACCACAGGGGCTGGCAAACCCAAGATTGGCAAGGCAGACAGCAGGGCTCTGGCTTGCAGGCTGAGAAGACTGATGACTCCAAAGATCGGCAGGCAAGACGGCAGGTAAGTCGCTAGCTCAAGTTCCAAGAATCTGAAGTCAGACAAATAGGAGCCAGCTGCAGGATCCAGTGTGAGCAAAAGCTCATGAGCCTTGCCAGAAAGTCCACTTATATTCGATTCAGGCCACACCCCCAAGGAAATTCCCTTTCAGCTGATTGGCTACTCACATCAGATCCCATCATGGAGGTGATCACATTATATCAAATCTCATCATGGAAGTGATCACATCATCATACGACTGCCAAACTATGTCGTAACTGCCAAACCACTGAGAATCATGGCCTAGCCAATCACAATCACACCATTTGTCCAACTTCTTCTAATTTTAACATCTTACATAATCATGTATAATTATTGACATCAAGAAATTAATATAGATACAATAATGCCATCAATTAATTTAGAGACCTTATTTGAATTTTGGCTGCTATACCACCAGTACCCTTTTCTGGTCCAGGATTCCATCCAGGATCCTACCTTGTATGTAGTTGTTACATTTTGTTAGTCTTCTCTAATCTGTGACAATTCCTGTCTTTTTTTAGTTTTTATGACCTAGAAATTTGGAAGAGGACTGGCCAGTATTTTTGTAGAATGTCCCACAGTACTGGTTTGTCTGATGTTTCCTCATGCTTAAGTTTAGGTTATGTATTTTTCGCAAGAATACAGACAGTCCCTGGGTTATGAACGTATGATTTACATATAATCTATAGTTATGAACCAACCCCTGTAAAGCTTATTATATAAAAAATTCAAGGTACATACAACAGTCCATAATAACAAATGGGCACCACTTTGTGACATGCATCAAAACATTATTATTATTATTACTGTATTATTATGTTAAAGATGTTTTAGTGTATCTGGAAGTGTTTCTTCAATTTTTTTATGCATGTAAAGGTATACTATATACTAGGACAAACATTTAACTAACTGATGTTAGCTATGAACTGTAATTAACTGTTCCGACTTACATACAAATTTCACTTAAGGACAAAGTTAGGAATGGAATTCATTCAGAATCCAGGGACTGCATGTACTATAGAAATAATGCTGTGATCTTCTCAGTGCATCCTATCAGGAGGTACCAGAAAACCAAAACCTGTTGCTGTTGAGTGGATTCTGACTCATAGTGACCCTATAGGACATAGTAGAACTGCCCCATAGTGTTTCTAAGGAGCAGCTGGTGGATTTGAACTGCTGACCTTTCGGTTAGCAGCCAAACTCTTAACTACTGCACCACCAGGGCACAGGAGGTACAGGATAGTGGTATTTCTTAATATGTGATGTCTTATTATATTAGCTGATTACTTGGTTAAGAGTTTCTCCGCTGTAAAGTTACCGTTTTTTTCCTTTGTAATTAGTAAGTGTCTTGTGGGGAGGTATTTTGAAACTGTGCAAATATCCTGTTTCTCATATTCTTACCTACTAATTTTAGCATCCATCTGTGCCTACAACAACTATTACTGTGGTGTTTGCCTAATGGTGGTTTTCTATTTTCATTATTCGTTCTACATTTATTAATTTGAATTCTACTTTAAGGAAAATCTCTCCTTTCTCACCCATTTATTTATTTATTCAATTATTTGTTTATATCACTATGGATTCATGGTTATTTATTTTATTCTATGGGTTATAATGCAATATATCATTATTTATTTTATTCCTTAAATTGACCCAGATTTGGTCAATTAAGTTCCTCAAGTTGGCCTTCAATATGTCCGCATCATTTTGTAGCATTTCCTTTTGTTTTGGCACCACAAGGTATTCGAGGATTATTTTGTATTTTCCAGCCTCATCCCTGGAATCCACCCTTTCTCCAAGAGCCCTGGAGAATGGTTATAAAATGATGAGGCAGAGGCGTCTGACCTCTTCTAACTTCAGAAGCGGCAAAGTGAATCAAGATCAAGAGCTCAAGGCTGTTTGCTATGAGGCTAAATTCGCTAGCCCTTTTTTTTTTTTATCAATTCTAACATCAACCGTCCCTCCTGTGGCACTCTCTACTTCTCTGCTGAGGGCAATAATTAGTTGCAATGGCCACTCAGAACTCACAGATCATACTCACAGTTAAGGGGTTTATTAGGGAAGGTTAACAGGTTACAATTCAGATGCAGGAACACTCAATATAAGTAGTTCTTTGATCAGGACAGCCTCTTCTCAGCCATGCCCTCAGGCATGCCTCTCTCTGGCCCCTGAACCTCTGCCCTGCTCCGGTAAGTGTTACAAAGCTCTTTGAACTCTGCTGATGAGTACCCTGAGGCACTCTACTCTGCTAGCAAAGCTCCTCTCCAAAGGCACTCAGCTTTCTTACTCCATGGGCTGGGCCGTCTCCTGCCGGGTCTCCTGGTTCTGATGCCGCCATTTTTCTGTCTCTGCTTCTTGCCATCTTTGGTGTTACGCCTCTCTTTCTCTCTCAGTTTCCTGGTTCCAGGAGCTTCTCAGCACAGGGATCCCAGGTCCAAAAGATGCTCTCCACTCCTGGCTCTTCTTTCTTGGTAGTAATGAGAGCCTCTCCTCCTGCCTCTGGTATGGCTCATTTTAAAGCCTAGCAGGATGGCATAACTGGCCAATCCCTTCATCAGGTTTCCATAGACCTTATTTGTATGCTCTCACCCCCACATGGGTGCCATGAACTTTATTTACATTATTAGCAAGCTATCCAGTCCCCTTGGTGGGCCACAGTTACCTTATTTGCATAGTCCCACCCAATCACTTGGGTAGGAGTTACAAGACCTTGGCAAGAAAGGCCATATAAAAGCCATCTATTGCACTGCAATGGTATTTGGAAAATAAGATCTGGGAGCCAGATATCCTCATGGCTGTTGTTGGTGTTGTTGTTGTTAGGTTCTGTCAAGTCGGTTCCAACTCATAGTGACCCTATGTACAATAGAACAAAATGCTGCCCAGTCCTGCGCCATCCTCACAATCGTTGTTATACTTGCGCCCATTGTTGCAGCCATTGTATCAATCCATCTCATTGAGGGTCTTCCTCTTTTTTGCTGACCCTGTACTTTACCAAGCACGATGTCCTTCTATAGGACTAATTTCTCCTGATAACATGTCCAAAGTATGTAAGATGTAGTCTCGCCATCCTTGCTTCTAAGGAGCATTCTGGTTGTACTTCTTCCAAGACAGACCTGTTCATTCTTTTGGCAGTCCATGGTATATTCAATTTCCTCATGGCTTCTGGGATGTTATTGCTGCTAGGCGCTTTCAGGGGACAGAGCTAGGAAATACACGTATGTATATTAACCCATGCATACACACATATCTACATTTGTTTTTGTATCTACCCATTTGTGTGTGTGCGTATATATATGTATATATATATGGTGATTTTACAAATATATAACTGATACTGATATTTGTGATTGCAGTCCAACACTACAAGGGATAATTTCTACTCTTTTCCTATCCTTTATTTGTAACTCCTTTCTCTGACAGTGAGAAAACTCTTTCATTATCCACAATAAATTTACTTAGGAAAACGGACTTTGATGGTCACTGAAGAGGTACTCTCCTCTTACGACCCTTTCTCCCTATTCTCACTTTGACTACTTTCCTTGCAGTTCATACTTCACAAAGGTAAGTTTGTAAATAGACGCAAATGGAGAACCAGTTCTATAGAGTTATACAGTTAAATAGCTCACAAGAAATCAGTGTTGATAAGCCAACAGTCATCTAATTAATGTTTTAAGTGACTCTGTTTTACTAGGTTAATTTTATATTGGTTTAAGAAAATCAGTCATTCGGCGGATTTTGTTGAGTGCAATGCTAACACCCTTCATCAGGATTTGCAATAAAAATAGCAAATTGAGATTCAATATATCCAGTAATACATGTCAGACATGTCCTAGAAACTGAAAACAAACAAAATTAATACCATGCATTATTTTAATTTTGTTAAAGGATGTTGGAACACTCTTTCTCTGAATGATGCCATACAAAACTAGTTTGTACTGTTCTGGTTATATAGTGACAAGAATAAATGAATATCAATTAGACACTTGTTTTTCATTTAAGCTTAAAATGTTAGATATATCATTTGAATAATGTATGTACCCATTTTAACTAATGTCTTATTTTTTCAGCTACTTAGTTTAGAAATAATAATTTTAGCTTTAAAGCATGTTTTGATTTGCAAATTCGTTACCCAATCATAAGTAGATTTCTAAATATCCATGACTTTAGAAGTGAAGTACCTCTAACATGTTCATGAAAGTCCTTCTCAGTGAGTTGGATATCTCATATGATTTTTTTAAAGCATAGAAAATACAGTTGCCATGGCAAGTTTGAGTTTTATACTTAACGTTCATGGGAAGATTGTTTTAGGAACTGTCTTCACACACATAAAGAGTGAATAGAGAGCAAATTGTACTTTTTGCTGACTATCAAGGTATGCACAAAAGAGCATGAAACTTAAATTAGGGAAAGAAATTTAAATTTAATTCTGAGGAGCAATTTTCTTACAGTGAGGGCTGTTAAAAACTCAGGTATGCTCTTTAAGGCAAGTTACAGAATTTTTTCTCTAGCAGTCTTTATAAACTAAATGAATTTAGAATTCCAGAATAGTTTATGTGTGATTTTACCTTAAAGTAGAGACATAGACCTAATAAGCCCCCAGAGCCCCATTCTAGCCTTGTTCTAAGAAAACCATTTATATTTAGATTTTACATCAGAATGGGACCAATGAGGCTATCAGGTCCACAGAGACAGGCACCTATGGAAATGATTTGAGGGCTCAATGGCACACACCCACACATAGGTAGGTTGGGACCAGAGCATGGGGCTCTCAGACCAGAGCTCTCTCTGGTAAAGTAGAATAACTATAATAGTAGAATCTTTTATTTGTGTACTACTATATAGCATTTGGGGTCACTGCATAGTGCAAATGCTTAAATGCTTTACTACTTTTCGAGATTTCAGCTAGCCAAAAGCTTGGTGGTTGGAACCAACCTAGAGGCACTTTGGCAGACAGGCTTGGCGGCCTGCTTCAGAAAGGTCACAACCTTGAAAACTCTATGGAGTAATTCTACTCTTCACACGCACGGGGGCGCCATGAGTCGAAATTGACTTAACAGCAACAAACAACAATGACAGTGTTTTTAGGATTTTTTTCTGTCTATATTTCATTCAGTCACTGCAACAATTAGGTGAACCAGAGAGCATATTATTCCTATTATGCCTTCAGGGAAACTAAGGTACAGAGACTTTAGAGGTCTTGTCCCAGGTCAAGGTCAAGGCCAAGAATGTTTATTTTTTGACATAAGCCGGTGCTCTTTTCAGTTACCTGCTGCTTTTTTTTCTTTTTGAGGATATTTAGAATGAAATGTAAATACCAGACATTAGTGCAGATTCCACCATGTCTTTGAACTCTGACAAAAATGTACCTGTTGCAGGAAAGAGGCATGACGTTTTTTGGTGGCTGAATTTAGACCAGAACTTTGAAAACTGTTTTCTGTGAGATGACGGTAGGTGTTAAACTATGACTTAGCTTCCTGCAGTAACAAAACACCACAAGTTAGGTAGCCTTAGAGAACAGAAGTGCATTGTCTCACAGTTCTGGAGGCTAGGAGTCTGAATTTGGAGCACTGACAGGACCATGCTCTCTGTGACCGTTTTCTAGGGAAGATCCTTCCTTGTCTCTCCCAGCTTCCAGTAGCCTTGGGTATTTTTGACATTCCTTGCCTTACAGATGTATCTTTTCATGGTATCTTTTCCCTATGTAACTCTCTGTGTCTGTTTTCCTTCTTATAAGACACCACTCAGAATATGACCTTGCTAACTTAACTGATAATATTTTCAAAGAAAGAACCTATTTTCAAACAAGGGCACATTCACAGGTACAGGTGTTAGGACTTAAATATATCATTTTTGGGGACACAATTCTGTGCTTAACACACTATATTAGTTAGGGTTTGATTCAGCCAGAGTAACAGAAAAAGCAAAATGTTGCTGTTGTTAACTGCCATCGAGTTGGCTCTGATTCATTGTGACCCCACGTACAATAGAAAGAATTATTGCCCGGTCCTGCATTATCCTCACAATCTCCAGCATGTTTGCAGTGTGATTAATTACTTTTGTGTGTCGCCTTTCTAGTCATGGTCTTGTAACTCCCACCCAGGTGATTGTGTGATAAGGTTAATTGTGGCATACCAAGAGGATTGGCCAGTTTTGCCTTAAAAAGGAACCAATTCCAGGGCAGAGAGGAGAAGCCCACCACCACCAAGGAAGGAGAGACCTGGCAGCAGAGACTGGACAGCAGGAGACGGTGCGGTGGGCTTCCGGGCCCACAGAGAGAGAAAGCTGAGTAACTTTGGGCAGAGAGTGAAGGTCAGGGAGAAGCATGCCTGTGAGCACAGCTGGGGAGAGGCTATCCTGATGGAAGAACTGTATCCTGAGTGTTCTTGGGCCTGAATTGTAACTGTTACTTCCCTAATAAACCCCATAATTGTCAGTATGGTCTGTGAGTTCTGTGTGGCCATTGCAATGAATTATCGAACCCAGTAGAGAGTGCTGTGGGAGGGACAGTCGGTGTCAAAATTGGTAGAAATGGCAGAGAGAGTAGGCGTATCTGAACTCCACCTCATAGGAATCAGCCTTAGGCCATTGATCTTGGTTTCCCTTCTCCCTCGTGGGGTTAGAGGAGGTCAGACACCTCCCTCATGCTGTTTTCACAAAGTCTGAGTCCATCATTGCAGCTATTGTGCCAATCCATCCCACTGAGTGTCTTCCATGCCCTCCTTGGTCATCTGCTTCACCAAACATAGCCTTCTCTAGTGATTGAGCCCCCCGATGATGTGTCCAAAGCAAATGAGTCACACAGTGTTCTGTTGTGATCCATAAGTTTTTCACTCGCTGATTTTCAGAAGTAGATCACCAGGCCACTGCTATATACAAGATTATTTCTCTCTCACTTTATTTCTCTCTGTCAGTAGGCACTATGGGGGTGGCACGGTGGCTCCACAATCATCAAGTGGCTGATTCCTGTTATCTTACTGCTTTTTTGTCCTTAGTGAGTCTTCTGATTCAAGTGCTGAGGCTGTGGCTATTATTCTGGCATTCTGGCCAGCTGAAAGGAGGAAGGGGGATTCACAAAAACGGCAGTGTTTCCTTCCTTTAAGAATATATCTCGCTTATCACACACATCATTTCCACTTAATCTCACTGGGCAGAACTTAAGTTACATGGCCAGAACTAGCCAAGGGGGCTGGGAAATAAAATAGCTTGGCTAAGCAGCAACATGCTCAGCTAAAACTAGAATTCTGCTATAAACAAAAAAGGGTGAACGGATATGGGAATGGACTCTATCAATGACTGCTCCACACACCTGTAAAAATAATCTCTGTTAAAGTAGAATAATTTTATGGTCAAATAAGTCTCATAAATATTATACTAAACAAAGTTAAGTAGGTCTCTAACATCAGGCTTCTCAAAGATACCAATGTGGATTGTGAAACTCTGAGAGTGAGATATACTATGTAAAGCTCCCATCCTTATCTGATCTTATCCCAAAACATCCATTGCTGTGGAGTCCATTCCGACTCATAGCAACCCTACAGGACAGAGCAGAACTGTCCCATAGGGTTTCCAAGGCTGTAAGCTTTATGTCAGCAGATTTTGTCACATCTTTGTCCCCCAGAGCAGCTGGTGGGTTCGAACCGCCAACATTTCAGTTAACAGCCCAGCACTTTAACCACTGCGCCACCAAGGCTCCTTATTTGACCACAGAACCCTTGATTCATGGAGTATCTGTTGGGAGTTAACGGTCCACAGAATATATTTAGAGGAAATACTGCTGCAATCTGTTGCATCCAGGATGGATAATTTCTACCTGTTTCCTGCTGCCAAGTTACAGACTGAACAAGGCATTGAGCCTCCTCTGGCTTAGTTAACTTGATTTTATTCTACGTGTAAGTCAGGGATATGGTGAAGCATACATAATGAGCATGACTGTGGAGCAATTTTTAGATATAAAGGATTATGCAAATGCCAAGTAATTAGACATTGAAGAGGAAATTCTTAAATTCCTGTCTAAAAAATATGTTGAATAATTTCAGGTAGACAATTCAGAATTCACTAATACCTCTATTAAGTGAGAGAGTGCTTTTCAATAACAGAATAACAATAGCTACCACTTGTTGAGCACACAGAGAAGCTTGGGTGCTGCAGCTGGTCCACCCGCACCACCGGACTGTGGCCATTCCTGTTGGCCCTGCACCAGGCACTTCCAGTATTTCTGTAAGCCTGTGCTGACAATAATCCTGTATTTCCCCAGTCCATTCACTCTCCCATTCTCTTCGCACTCTCTTACGTGACTGTTTAACACCATTTCCTCTCTTCTCTAACTTTCAACTCCTTCTCCCTCATCCTTATTCTCTGCATGTGACCTGGTCTCTTTCTTCACTGAGTACTCAGAAACACTCAGAAGAGGACTTCCACAGATTCCCCCACTGCCTACTTGCCTTTGTACCTATACAGTCTGCATAGAACTACCCAGGCTCCATTCTAATGCTAATTCTTCCCCTTGGACACTAGATTCTATGCCTCTTGACCACTCTAGGATTTCACCCTAAAGGTTCATATTCTATCTCCTACGTCAGTAATTTTTTCCTCTTTATTGGACCCTTCACCTTAGTATATAAATGTACTTCTACCACTTAAAAAAAAAAAAAAAAAAAGGAAAAAAAGGAAATCTTTTCTCTTGACCCTATTATCCTTATCCCTTTTTAATAGACTCCTTGCTGCCAAGTTGTCTCCTCCCCTCACTCTTAAGCCTCTCTAGTCAGGTTATTGCTATCACCCCTACACTGAAATGCTTTTGTCTAGATCCCAATGACCTTTATGTTTCTAAAATAATGGTCAGTTTTCAGCCTTCAGCCTTCTTGCTCTGTTAGCAGCATTTGGCACTGTGGAGTGCTCCCTCCTTCATCCACTTTCTTCGTTTGGCTCCTGGGACACCATTCTCTCCTGCTTTCCTTCCTTCACCACTGAGTATTTTTCTGATTGAAAAAATGCAGTACATTGGTCATTCACTGGACCAAATTGGAGTCTCAGTCCAAAGTCTTTTGGATATTTCTAAGAAATGTCCAAAGTAAAAATGGAGTGTCCTATAGCAGGCTTCTTAGGTTCTCTGAGTTAGTTTCTTCTGGTGTAATGCAGACGAATTTGGACTTCATGGCCTCAAAGTTATCTTGCACAGCCCCAGTTCTTGGAAAGCATCCTATTATCAAAAGTATACCAGACAAAAAAAAGACCTGGCTTCTAGTGTACAATCCATTTTTAATCACACTGGGGCCTTCGACTTGTTCTATAGCTTCTCTGAGTCCTAGTCATCTCATCTGTTAAGTGGGGAATAATATCTTCTCTGCCATTCTAAAAACAAAAATGCTATGGAAATGGAATTGTTGTTTGAAATTACTTCAAGAATGTGACAGGACTATGTGATAAGGAATGATTACCTCAACTCTTAGAATCAAAGAGGCGAATTTCATAACAAAGCAGAAAGTTTCACTAAACAACTTTTACAATGTGACATGCATTCCTTCTACCAGTCTTCTCCATCACAGAAAATGGAACCTTCATCTTTCTAGTTTCTCAGGCCTAAAACCTTGGAAAGATCCATTTCTTCTCTGTTCTCACAGTCAACCCAATCAGAAAATACTTCTATTTTTCATACCTCAAAATATATCCACAGTCCAACTATTTCTCACAACTTTCCCCACAACTTGCCCCCATCTTTCCTATATGTGCCACCATCATCTCTCACAAAGATTCTTGAAATAGCTTCCTGGCCTCTGGCTTTTGTCCTTACCCTATGCAGTCTCTACCTATCAGCCAGAGTGGTCCTGTTAAAGCACATTGGAGATGATGTCACTTCTCTGTTCAAACTTTCCAAAGGCTTTCAATTTCATTCAAAATAAAAAACAAAATCTTCCCAGTGGCCCACAAGCACACACCTCCTTCTTCCTTACCTTTCTGAACTCTTACGGCTTCCCGCCTTCTTCACGCAACTCCAGATGCACTGGAATTTACACAGTCTGCTTCTTCCACCAGGAATGGTCTTTTATCAAACTTCTACAAGATTAATTCCCTTTCCGCTTAAATTTTGGCTCAAGTGTCACTTTTTCAGCAAGCCTCACCATGGCTACCCTGTTTAAAATTGCAATCCATCCCTCCACTGTGACACCAATCCCTCTCTCCCTGTCTTATGTTTTTCTGCATGATTGTCACTCTCTAACGTACTATGTTATACACATATTTATTATGTTTATTGTTAATGTCTCTCTCCCTTTCCAGAAATATAAGCTCAAAAAGCAGGGATTTTGGTCTGTTTTTTCTCACTGATGTATCCCAAGTACCCAGAAAAGTACCTGGTACATAGTTATTAGTTGCTGTCAAGTTGCCTCTGACTCATGGTGACCTTATGTATAACAGAATGAAATGCTGCCTGGTCCTGTGTCAACTTCATGGTCACTGGTACACTTAAGTCCATTGTTGCGGCTATTGTGTAGTGCCTTCCAACCTAGAAGGTTCATCTTCCAGCACTGTAGTGGACAATATTCTCTTGTGATCCATAGGTTTTCACTGGGTAATTTTCAAAATCTGCCTAGTCTGGAAGCTCTGCTAAAACCTATCTACCATGGGTAACCCTGCTGGTATTTGAAATACCAGTGCTATGGCTTCCAGCGTCACAGCAGCGTGTAAGCCACCACAGTATGACAGAGAGATAGGTGGTGGTGGTGGTTGTGTTGTTGAGTGCTGTTGAGTGGATTTCGACTTACAGCAACCCTATAGGACAGAGTAGAACTGCCCCATCTGGTTTCCAAGAAGCAGCTGGTGGATTTGAACTGCAGACCTTTGAGTTAGCAGCCGAGCCCTTAACCAGGGCTACAATATAGGTATTCAATATTTCTTAAATATTAAATGATTAAGTTATAAAGTCAGTAATGCCAAGTGGGCATTATATTTTTTTTTCCAGCTACATAAACTGAGATGTGGAAAGGCCAAATGACTTCTCCAATACCACACAGAGAGGAAACTGCACGGCCTCTATTTAAGCCACAATCTTCCCGTGGTACCTCTACATTGTCTCATTTCTGATGATGATTATGATTGCTATGTCAAAAGCTGGTTGATGAAAATGTTTCAAAAGGAGGGCATTGTCAATAGTTCAAAAGCTTTCAGAAATGCTAGAAATAAGGAAGATTGGCAAAAAGGGTATATCAAAAAAAAGCAAACCCATTGCCATGGAGTTGATTTCGACTCATAGAGACCCTATAGGACAGAGTAGAACTGCCCTAGAGGGTTTCCAAGGCTGTAAATCTTTACAGAAGCAGACTGCCACTTCTCCCACAGGGTGGCTGGTGGGTTCAAACTGCTGACCTTTCAGTTAGCATCCAAGCACTTAACCACTGCACCACCAGGATTCTTTGAAAAAGGCTATGGCTCTTTCTAAATAGGTGATGGTGACCTTTGCAAATGACATTTCAAAGCTTGTCAGTATGGAATCCTGGGATCATGCGGACATAGTGTCCATGATGTGGTAATTGGCAGGCTTGTGTTCGTGGTTGATGGGGAAGTTGTTCCAAGCTGCTTTGCAGGCAGCAGACGTACATGAGTGGGAACCTAAGCAAGAGAAAAAGAACATGGGAGGTGTAAGATAATGACTCTAACTGACACACTGATTTGTGGGTACATTTTAAAAAAAGACAAGGAAGGTTTGAGGAGGGGGCTGAAGGTCTGGCTGCTGTCAGACAGAAGGCTATTGAAACAATTGACATTTGTGCTGTATTTTCTGTCTTGGTTAAAAGCATCACCGTCTACTTTGTCCCTCAAGCAGAGAAACCTTAAAAGCCTCACTGTCTCTTCTCTCTCCCTGACACTGTATGTCCAGTCTCCACCAGGTATCTCCACTTTCTAAATTTCTCTTCAATCCATCTTTTTCTTTCTATCTGTATTTTCAGCACAAGTCAGATTATTGTGATCTTTTGTCTTGACCTTTCAGTAGCTGTTCAGTCATTTCATTTGTTATGCAAAATCTCAACCCCACCTTCAATTCATCCCTTATAATGTTTTCAGAGTTTATCTTTTTAAAATACAATTCTGATCATATTACTCTCCTGCTTAAAACCCCTCAGGGTTTCCCTTTGCTTCCAGGTCCAAACTCTATAGCTTGTCTTTCAAAATACATCAAGATCTAGCGCCATCATACATTTCAAGACTCTATTCTGAACACTCCCCACAGCACACTCTATCCTCCAGATGACTGACTTTCTTATCACTTCCTGAATGCCCTCCATGTCTTTGCATATGCTTTTTCCTGTCATCTAGAGTTTCCACCTATCATCCTGCCTACACTGATCTTGTGATTTAACACCTACCCTAACATAACCTCTTCTTTGAAACGAAACCAAACCAAACTAGTTGCCATCAAGTCAATCCTGACTCATGGCAACCCCATGTATGTCAGAGTAGAGTTGTATTCCATAGAACTTTCAACGGCTAATTCTGCAAAAATAGATTGCCAGATCTTTCTTCCAAGGTATCTCTGGGTGGACTTGAACCTCCAACTTTTTGGCTACGTGCCGAACATGTTAACCATTTGAACCACCCGGGGACTTCTCTGAAAATGTTAGTAAAATTCTCACATCTCAAAGTCAAAGAAGTAACTCTCTTCTGCCACCATAGCAGGTTTTTATGTATCTGTATTGCGGGATTTATCATGTTGACTTGCAGTTATTTCTTGCTATCTATCTCTGTTACTAGCTCTGCTAGTAAGTAGTACAGGGAGCCTTGGGAAATGTGTCAGGAGGTTGATGTGTCTACCATATGTGTCTTGGGAATGAACTGTTCTCCTGTGCCTGAAATCTGGTTTCTGCATTTCCAGTCTTGAGTGTCTGGATGTCCCATCTTCCCTTGGAGGCAAAACAAGGTCAAACCCAGGAAGGCCCTTTCCCCCAACTCCCAGGTGACTGGGCTACTCTGCAGGGCCCCAGATTGGGCCTTTGTGTCACCCAGGCCCTGAACTGGTCTGCTGAAAAATACATCACAGTCTTACATTCCACAGTCTTAACTTCTTCTGACCATGTATTTCTGACAGCAACAGTTATCCCAGCCATGCTCATACTTGAGCCTTTGTTTCAGGAGGTAAGTGTTAATCTAGGTGTCACTGTACTATAAAGCCTACCTTAGACATTACCAGCTTTTAAATATTGCACATGCAAAGGACATCATTTATGACTGAACTTGAAGACCTCTGCCTATAAATTTGATTTTCATCTATAAAGTGTTTTAAGGGTCTTTAAACTAAAAGAAGTGTATTATGCTCAAATTCATCTATATCCTTACTGATATCCTACTAATACTCAAATAGATGCTATGTTGCCATGCTGGTGTATTCAAAATATTTCAGAGACAAGGAGAACTTCACGCTATGCTGCAAACTAGTGATCAGAGATTTTTGCATTTGTCAGTGCTTTTTAATGATACATAGATAGCAAGGGATATCAAGGTTCTGAGAAGGACAGTTAGAGGGCCCTGATACATGGTTTATGTTTTTAAAACTTTAACTCACCTATTCCACATTTATTTCAGGTCCTACACTGTATTATTTTGAATAGTACTGCTACGGATCATGCAGCAGGATCACACATGCACAGTGTTGCTACATATATTTCTATTGTTCTTAAGAGCCTCAGTGTGATGCATTTTATTTCACACTTAAAACATTTAGCATCATTAAGTTAAAAACAGAAGAAGCAGGGGCGGGAACAGAAGGTGACAAACGAAGAGGAGGAGGGAGAGTGGGAAGGCAATGTGTAGCAGGAAGAGGCAAAGCATATGGGAAAACAGTGATACGTCAAGTTCATAGAAAATAGCAAGTCAATATCTGACTGATGACAATGTATGTGCCATGTCTCTCATCGAACTTCAACTTGAGAGATGCTGCTGCTGATCAAGCCAACTGTCTCACAGTGGCAGAAACCCCTGAATCTATAGCAGCCATTGATATAAAATTACCGACCTAGAAGGGTCCTTCAAAAAACTGGAGCACAATTAGCTCCCTTTTGTTTTATCTTTTCTGTTCTCATTTGGGAGGAGATTGCATCTTTTCTATCCCAGGTTCTCTGAAGGTCAGATTTATTCACCTGCAGTTTCTAGAAGCCTCTTGATTATAATCACCATGGGTAGATCCAGAATCCCCACGCTCGACAGGCAGTAAAAACATTTCAGGGAGAAAACAGCCAGAGTTCACCAAGGCTACTTACTTCTGGCACTTTTAATGAACTTTGGGTAGCTGGAGGCCAGACCATTCTGTTGCATATTATGGGAAGAAGAAGGGTTTTGGAGTGACTGGGACTTGGATTGTAATCCCGGCTTTGATGTATTGTGACTGTCTTAGTCATCTAGTGCTGCTATAACAGAAATACTGCATGTGGGTGGCTTTAACAAACAGATATTTAGTACTCACAGTTGAGGAGGCTAGAAGTCTGAATTCTGGGTGCTGGCTCTAGGGGAAGGCTTTGTTTCTGTGTTGGCTCTGGAGGAGGGTCCTTGTTTCTTTGAGCTTCTACTCCTGGGCGATCTTGACATCTCTCTTCCCTCATCTCTGCTCTGCCTGCTTGTTTAATACCTTTTATATATTAAAAAAGATTGACTCAAAATACACCCTACACTAATCTTACCGCATTAACATAACAAAGACCCATTCCCAAATGGGATTATAACCACAGGGATACCAAAACCAAACCCATTGCTGTCTGGTCGATTCCAACTCATAGCAACCCAATAGGATGGAGTAGAGCTGCCTCATTGGGTTTCCAAGACTGTAATCTTTACGGGAGCAGACAGGCTACATCTTTCTTCTATGGAGTGCCTGGTGGGTTTGAACCACTAACCTTTTGGTTAGCATCCGAGCACTTAACCACTGTGCCACCAGGCTCCAGCCACAGGGATGGAGGTTAGGATTTACAACACATATTTTAGGGTGCACAAGTCAATCCATAACAGCGACCTTGGGCAAATTACTTAACTTTCCCACCTGTCTATGTCCTCAAATTTATTTTAAGGACTAACTGAAATAGGGATGTGCCAGTGTAATGCCTGACCTATTATTCGACGGGACTGCCTTGTTTTTCTGGGTCTGGCAAGTTTTCCCCTTTGACAGGGTACAGTCTTATCACTTTTCTAGCTTTCATTTTAGTGGAAAATATTTGAGTTTCCCCTCTCTGACAGGTTTCCACCTTGCTCGGTTCCGGCTTTTGCAGGTTTTAAGTATCCACCTTAGCTGACTGCCTTTTGAGAATCTCGTCTTGGACATAAACTAAATCCCTGATTCCCACATATCTGTTGACTTGAGCATCTTCTGCCAGGCATCACCACCAGGGGTGGAGTCACCTTGAGCAGGAAGCTGTCTCAGTGGAGGTGGTGGTTCATTGGTATCATAAACTTCTGGGGTAGCTTGCACAAGGAGCTATAGTGATAGGGGAGACAGGAAGTGACAGAATTTTTGCTGAAAGAACTGTGTTGATAAGTAAATGTGCAGGCACTACTTGTGGGCTAAAAGTAGTCAGAAGAAAGTCTGAAGCAAGCCTGGAGATGTAGGGTCAGGGCAGAAGATACACTGATGTTGCTTATCATGGGTGTGATTTTACCCAAGACTGAAACGCTGTTGGAGACTTCTGTTTAATGAAATTATTGGTCTTGTCAATTTTGCCCCATAACAATCTGAAAGGATGCCAGAAGATTTCCAAGACTTCTTTTGGTTCTTTGTACTCCAGAAAGCGTGTCATACCCTTGGTCAGAACATATTTATTTTCTAAATATCTATACTGTCTGTTTTTGTGTGGCTGATGTCCTTAGGGTTCAGTAAGATTTTGGAGCAAGAAATCCTGAGTATGATCCTTGGAAGGCACATTTTAATTCTGTTGGAATAATAAATAAAATCATGGGAGAGTAGGCATTGAATAATGGACAGGATTTGAGTGAAAAGAGAAAAATGGGCAGGTTATCCTTTGTTGAAAAATGAACAAATTCATGGATGTGAGGGTGATATTGGCTAAACCCCCACCAGTCGCCTTCAAGTCGATTCTAACTCATGGTGACTCCACATGTATCAGAGTAGAACTACTCCATAGGGTTTTCAATGGCTGATTTTCAGAAGTAGACCGTCAGGCCTTTCTTCTGAGGCACCTTCAAGTGGTCTCAAACCTCTAGCCTTGCATGCTCGTTGTTGGTTAACAACAACCAGGGGCTCTGATATTGGCTTACTTAGGGTTTAAAGAAGGAACCCTGGCAATGGTGTGGTGCAACAGTTAAGCGCTCTGCAACTAACCAAAAGTTGGTGGTTTGAACCCACCCAGACACTCTGAGCTCAACAGGAGAAAGACCTGATGATCTGCTTCTATAAAGATTACAGCCAACAATCCTATTGGGCAATTTTACTCTGTCACATAGGGTAGCTATGAGTGGGAATCAACTCAATGGCACCCAACAACAAAAACAGTGTTTAAAGACCAGGTGGTGAGGTTTCACCTGGAAGTGGAGGAAGCAGGAGGAACCTCTGTGAGAAGATCTCATGTCCACAAACTTTTCAGCGCCCTCCCCCATATCTTTGACAATCAGGCAGTGAGTGTTTTTGAGCACTAAGCAATTTACTTTATATTTACATGCCAAGGAGTCCTGGCGGCGCAGTGGATAAGAGTTAACTAAAAGTTTGGCAGTTTGAATCCACCAGCTGCTAGTTGGGAACCCTATGGGGCAGCTCTACTCTGTTCTGTAGGGTCGCTGTGAGTCGGAATTGACTCGAGGGCAGTTCGGTTTTTTTTCCTTTTTTTTTCTACATGCCAAGGAACCTTGCAGTTAAATGTTTAGACTATTTCCAGTCAATGCTTTAACAATCACTCGTAGTGTGAGAGGCACAAAGATCTCAGACTCCATCGTAGACTCTGAAACCTCTTATTCTCTTCTTTACCGGGACCCAAGAGGCAGGAAGAGCCTGTCTCAGGTTAGTAACACTGTGTCTCAGAACGCCCTGGTTGGAGAAGCAACAGGACTTGATAGATTTCTGCTTTCATTTACAAATTATTTATTTATTTTTTGTACTTGACACTACTTAGAAGGTATTGAGGAACAGGAAAAACAGCGCTTTGTGAAGACGGTGAGATATCAATTACTTTTAATTACTCCCCAGCTCTCTCCCTTAATTACCTACTATGTTAGCTGGCATTTATTGCAGAGAAATAATAGTGATGCTTTGCCATTGCACAGTCCCTCTCTGCAAGGAGTTCGACAGGCTTTATAGATATTACTCCACTATTATTATAAAAATTAAAGGTGTTGAAAAACATTTCCTTGAATAAAGAAATTGTAAAGTAACTACATGCCAATTTTTCAGGCAGGACATATGCTAGAGATAATTCATAGGAACATGTAAATTTAAAGAACCCTTCTCCTTTATATTTCATGTTTCGTTTATTATACATGGCTCCCAGATTCGCTTGCTGATTAAAAAATATTTTTCAAAAATATAAAAAAACACAATATATTAAATATTAATAATTTCACCAGGAGTGCAATACTCTGCTCACACTAAGATTTGACTAGTGGATCTCAATTTTTTTTTTTAAGTATTGAAACCCATTCATAATAGCAAAAAATTTAAAGATAACAAAAAAATAGAACTTGCATTTTTAGGACCATGAATGAGTAAACACATAATTAGAAAAGCTACCGTGAATTATGCTTGCATATATAGTCTTCCATCCATTCTCCTAAAAAATTCTATGATGTAAGTGAGGGGTAGCTAAGTGGGTGTGATGAGTTGGAATCAACTCTCGTCAACTAACAACAACCATCAGAAAACCAAACCCACTGCCGTGGAGTCAATTCCAACTCACAGAGACCCTATAGAACAGAGTAGAATTGCCCCATAGGGTTTCCAAGGAGTGGCTGGTGGATTTGAACTGCTGACCTTTTGGTTAACAGCCGTTGCTCTTAACCACTGTGACACCAGGGCTCAAATAGCAACAACAAGCTATAATTAACCTCATTTTATAAATACAGGGTATCATCCACTCAGTCTACATTTAATGTTCTTATACGCCTTTTGCTTCAGACCTTATAACCCTATTGCTTCTAAGACGTCTGCTTGCTAGGTTAGGTTCCTTAAAACTGGTCTAAATTTTAAAACCAGTATTTTTTAGGAGCAATTGCTCATATACAGAATATTTACGTTGAGTTCAAAATGAAGAACTAAAGAATGTCATTCAGCATTCAAGAGCTCCTCAATGGTTAGTGAGCTACTGTTCAGGATTAAATCTACTTACACATTAAAACAATGGAATTTACATGCTTCAGAGGTTTTCTTTCCCCTTGTCTCTTAGAATTAATAAGTTAGAAGCATTCAGTTCAGAATGGAGGCTTGATTGCATGCCTTTTGCTAAGGATCTGATATGTGAGGAGACTGCAGTCTGAGACGCTTACATCATAAGCACCTTTTAGACCTGAAGCTGCTTTGCGTTGTTTCCCTCTTTATTTCTTATTGTTTGTACTTAAACACACCCTATTGATTATAAAGACACGCTAAAAATTACAAAAATTTTTATGTCCAGGCAAAAGCTGGAAATGAAATCCAAGTGCTTTATTTCTGGTTTGTGCTATTTGAGTAGTAAATTATGGCACACAAGATCAAAAAGCAGTAGGATTATCTTCTTTTAGGATTTTGTTTAGTGGTCTTCACCTTCTGGTTGTTGTAGATAATCCTCGAAAATGAGTCAAGTTCGGAAAAAAGCAATGAAATCTTGATTAAGATGCATTTATTCTTATTTCTGGTTTAGGTTTTACCTTATATTGCTTTGAGATGCAATTAGAATTACTATATACAACAAAAATAAATTTATGTAGCATCTTTCTTTTAAAGAAATTAAGAGTTTGAAAACAACATTTTGTTTATTGGGTAGGATATTGAGAAGGAAATCTTCAATCAGTGACTGCCTCTGAATCTGTTACATGATTATATAAACTTTCTTCTATGCCTAGGTTTCCCATTTACAGAATGAGGTTAATTTTAGCTACCCTTAATTATCTCATAGGATTTTTTAGGAGAATGAATGGAATAATAAGTACACCCGCACACTAAAGTATTTTAAATAAAAATTATAACACTACTTGAGTAAGGAATGTACTAGAAAAAGGATTTTTTTTTTCTTTGTAAGATTTACTACTTAAGACAGATCCTCAGATATTTGGATGGAAAGAGAGTAAGTAGATGTATAAGGTAGGGGAGAAAAAGGATAAGAGGGAGTGTAGAGGATAAGATGCTTCCAGCAACAAAAATAATTTAAGATTGCTGCTCTATCATTCCCACCACCTGTTTGTCAGTGGGGTGGCTTTTGTGTTGCTATAATGCTGGAAGCACTGCCACTGGTATTTCAGATTCTCACAGGGTCTCACATAGTGTGCAAATTTCAGCAGAGCTTCCAGAATAAGACAGACTAGGAAGAAAGGCCTTGTGATTTACTTGGGAGCATTAGCCAGTGAAAATCCTATGGGTCACAGAATATTGTCTGAAACTTGGACTCACTTACTTAGGGTGTATCATCAGGAGGGACCAATTGCTGGAGAAGGACATCGTGTTTGGTAAAGTGGAAGACCAGTACAGGTGAGGGAACCCTCCACGAGATGGATTGACACAGTGGCTGCAACAAAGGACTCAGACATACTAATAATCGTGAAGACGGTGCAGGACCAGGCAAAATTTTGTTCTGCTGTATATGGAGTCGCCATGAGTTGGAGCCGACTTGACAGCAGCTAAAGTCAGCTTTGGGCTTTGAGAATAATAGGGCACAATAGATAGGAAGGTGGCAGAGGTCTGTGTGGCCCACGGAATTTGGAAGGGCAGGGAGTAGACCAGACATTACAGGGATCCGAAATGAACATGGCTAAAGCTGAAATTTTTGCTGCGTCATGAGCTAGCTTCTGCTGAAATATTTTCTTAAATTATTCAGTGAGATGATTATTCCACCCTAAGCCCATACTAAGATAATTCAAAAACAATTGCAGCCGTACGTCGACAGGGAACTGCCAGAAATTCAAGACGGATTCAGAAGAGGACATGAAATGAGGTATATCATTGCTGATGTCAGACGGATTTTGGCTGAAAGCAGAGAATACCAGAAAGATGTCTATCTGTATTTTATTGACTGTGCAAAGGCATTCGACCATGTCGGTCATAAAAAATTATGAGTAACATTGAGAGGAATGGAAATCCCAGAAAAAAGAGATAGTCTTTTGAACAGAACAAGAAGATACTGTATGGTTTAAAATCAGAAAATGTATCAGCGTTGTATCCTTTCACTATACTTATTCAATCTGTATGCTGAGCAAATAATCAGAGAAGCTGGACTATATGAAGAATAATGTGGCATCAGGATTGGAAGAAGACTCATTGACAACCTGCAATAGGCAGATGACACAACCTTACTTGCTGAAAGTGAAGAGGACTTGAAGCACTTACTGATGAAGACCAAAGACTACAGCCTTCGGTATGGATTATACCTCAACATAAAGAAAACAAAAATCCTGACAGCTGGACCAATAAGCAACATCATGATAAATGGAGAAAAGATTGAAATTGTCAAGAATTTCATTTTACTTGGATCCACAATCAATGCCCATGGAAGCAGCAGTCAAGAAATCAAACGACATACTACATTGGGCAAATGGGCTGCAAAAGACCTCTTTAAAGAGTTAAAAAGCAAAGTTGTCACTTTGATGACTAAGTGCATCTGACCTAAGCCATGGTATTTTCAATTTTATATGCATGGGAAAGTTGGACAATGAAAAAGGAAGAGCAAGGAAGAATTGATGAATTTGAATTATGATGTTGGTATTGAGTATACCATGGACTTCCAGAAGAATGAACGAATCTGTATTGGAGGAAAATCTGTATTGCTTCTTAGAAGGAAGGATGGTGAGATTTTGTCTTGCTTACTTTGGACATGTTATTAGGAGGGACCAATCCCTGGAGAAAGACATCATGCTTGGTAACGTAGAGGGTGAGTGAAAAAGAGAAAGACCCTCAGTGAGATAGATGGACATAGTGGCTGCAGCAATGGGCTCAAACATAGCAGTGATTGTGAGGATAACGCAGGAACAAGCAAAGTTTTGTTTTGTAATACGGTACATAAAGTCACTACGAGTTGGAACTGACTCCACGATACTTAACAACAACAAGGCCAAATGTGAACATTTTGGTCATCTTTCTCTTTTCAGTCTTCTTCATCTCTGGATCCAAGAAATAATCAGATTCTATCAAATTTTTTATTCTCCACAATGTCACTTCCAGATCTCTTTGCCTTTTCACTCTTGTCTTAGTTTCCTAGAGCTGTAAGAAAATACCACAAAGTGGCTTTCTTTAAAGAACCTAAATTTATGGTCTCACAGTTCTGGAGGCTAGAAGTCCAAATCAGGGTATTGGCCACATTGATTCCTTTAGAGGACTCTGAGAAAGAAAGTATTCCACCTCTCTCCTAGCTTCCAGTGGCTCCCAGTAATCCTTGGAATTCCTTGGCTTGTATATGCATCTTCACATGGCATCTTCCTTCTGTGTCCATCTCTCCATGTCTGTTCTCCTCTTTTATAAGGACAAGAGTCATGTAGAATTAGGACCCACCCGACTCCAGTATGGCCTCATGTTAACCTTCAAAAGGCCCTATTTTCAGACAAGATCACATTCACAGGTAGAAGGGTTAGTATATCAAGCTATTCTTTTTGGGGGACACGTTCAATGCTTACAACTCTCAGTGCCATCACTGTTCTCCTGGCTTTCCTCATCTTGTGCCAGGTCTCCAGGTCTCTAGTCTTTTCTCTCTTCTAATACTTACTGAAGACAACAAACCAATCACTCCTTTTAAAAACCAATCACTCCTTTTAAACAGTCGCTTTCATTAGGTCAACTGACTCCTCATTTGCAACGGGGTGAAATTCAGATCCTTTAGTCTACTCTACTTGAAATTGCCGAAAGCTTGTCTGAATCCACCTTTCTTAACATATACACTGTACTCTAATCAGACTGACCTCGTACCATGCCCCTTAATATCCTGTGCTTAATCCTCACTCAGAGGCTTTATTACAGCTATTCCTCTCCAGTTGGAGCCTTTTGAGCTTGCTACTATTTTTTTTCCAGTTCAGCCAATCCTTTAAGGATTGCTGCAAGTTCTGACACTGTTGTGCTGGAGCCTGAACTGATTGTGTACCTTTCTTCTCAATTCTGTGTGCAGTGACATCTCATTGGTAGCTTTATGTTAGCCATGATGAGAGTACTTCCACCATACTGTGTGCTGTCCAGTCAATTCTGATTCATAGTAACCCTATAGCACAGGGTAGAACTGCCGCATAGGGCTTCCAAGGTTGTAATCGTTATGAAAGCAGACTGCCACTTCTTTGTCCCATGGAGCAGCTGGTGCGTTCAAACCACCAACCTTTTGGCTTGCAACCGAGCATTTAACCACTGCCCCACTAGGACTCCTTATTTACACCATAGCAATCCACAACAGTAAAATCCACCCTACTTCCCCACCAGAGCCAGTTTTTAAACCAACACACCATTACTACTGTCTCTATAAAACCTTCTTTGATAGTTTAAATCTACTAACTTTTTGTATCATTCATCTGGGCCCTTTATGTAATACAATAAATACTTTTGAAAATTATTTAATTTAATTGCTGGACTCCCCAACTTGATCATCCTCTGAAATTCAGTGGTCAAGTCTCATATTTTCTTGTGTATCCTTCTCAGTCTCAAGAGAAAAGTACTTATTGAATGAAAGCTGAGGCATTAGTGTTCAACTCTTCCAGGCTTGTCTGACACAAGATTATTGCTCTTTCCAAATTTAGAAATTATTTCTTATTCATTTTTTTTCTTCCTATTCAGCCAGTGCCTAGTGTGATTCTCACTTACAGTACATACCTTTTGCTTTAAATCATGTCTGTATGCTCACGGTGGCTCCTAGACAAATTCCGACTTTTACATGGTAATGAAGAGCCGTATTATGTATTTTGGGTTATTTATTTACTTTTACATTTAATCCAGATACAAACCAAACTGAGGATATAACTCCATCTAATAATTTTATGGTTTTTAACACTGAATTACTATCTTTGTTGGTTACAATTTGTAAGTGTCCCAAAGAGACACTTGAAGTGTCCAGTGGGTAAGTGTTCTAACTACCTGACATGTATTGGGTATTTACTATGCGCCACACACACACTATGCTAAGATTTTTATATACATTTTCTCATTTAATTCCAACGTCAACTTTCTGAGGTGGGGACCATTAATATGCTCACCTTATAAAGGAAGAGAGTGGGCTCTGTTTCTGACTTTACCCAATGGCACCAACCCATTAGATAATGGGTGACTCTAGCCAAGTCTGATTCCAGAGCATTCATCTTAACCAACTTGCACCTTAATTCCACACAAGAATAGCACCGTAGTGGTGGGATTGTGGTACATTTTCTACATTTGCCCATGCAAGTCAGGAAAACCCTGGTAATTGGCCTCTGAATCTTTTTAAGCCATGTTCTGAACAATGCTTCTTTTAATTAGTAAAGTTTTATTTTCAACCTAGTCTGCCATCCCATTTTCAAGTGAGAAGAATATTGTTGGTTAAGGCATCATTTAGGAGCCTCTAAAAAAACAATACTTTATTGAGTGTTTACTTTGTGTCTGGTGCTATTCCAGATGGTCTGGGAATTAAAAGAGGGTGGAGGGAGAAAGACATGATACATTTTCTCAAGGACCTAGTTGAGAAATGGCAACTAGCACACATGGAACAATTAGAAAACAATTAGGTGGTAATCTCTATGGTACTAACTGATAGAATTTGAAAGCTAGGAGGTGTCAGTGAAGGCAAAAACTGGTGACAGCTTCAAGGAAGAGGTAGGAGTGGAACCCTGAAGGTTGGTTTAGAGACAGGTGAGAGGATATTCTAGTGAGGAAGAAAACAATAAGTGAACGTACTGAGGAAGAAAATGAACACGATACATTTGGAGACTATCCTTTCTGAGGCTCTGAAATCTCTGAAAACAGTTTTAATCCCATCAACTCTCAATATCATTTGTACACATAATAGAACTTCAAGGTCATGACTTATTTTATCCAGAAGAAACAATTGCTTTGCTGACAAAGAAAGACAAATTAAATGCAGTGTTTACATTTTTATTTTGTTACGTGTGTAGTCAGCCAGATACCCATAGCATCTTTCTTCCTCTTCTGCAGCTTGATCTTTTTGATGGCTCTTGGCAATTTAAAGCACCAGAGCCTTTGACTAAGAGACTATGCTACAGGCTCAAGAATTTCTTTTAGAACCAGTTACTGCTTTTTTTTTTTTTTTTTTTAGCAAACCAAGTTTATTACTTTGGGGTCTGCAGTCTCACACTAGAGAGGCATTCATGGTCTCCACAATGTTTTTTAGTGATTTTGCCGATGTGATTGAGCAAGTGCCTGACCGCCCTTGTGCTTCCCTTGTCCTGCCTCCTAGACAGGATCCCCAAGTTCACCCCCAAACTTGGTTAATGTAAGGAGTGCTCCTCTATGCAGCCTATGCAGTTTTTTCTCTGCCTCTGGGACATTATCTGGTAAGCAAATGTCCTTGTTTAATTTATAGCGACAAGCTTTTATCAAAGTGTTCCTCTCTTCAGCCAAAATAGGAGCACGTGCGCTGTTCTCAAAGGGGTCACTATCTTGTCTAGATACTCCCCAAATGAATTGCTTCTTCAAAGAGCCCTACCTTTTTCCTTCTTGAGCTCCCTGGTTGCCTGCAATCTTTTCAAGACAGTGGGCTGCCTTTCTCATTAGCACAGTGAGAGACTGGCAGGAGAGTATGGTAATAATCTTCTATCCTCCTTCCCCTCATTCTCAAGCATCTCTCTTTTCTGGTGCATTTTAATTCCTATAGTAACTGGACACAGCCAGGACTTTTTCCTAGGTCTTTGTTATTCTTTCATCTTTTCCTTGGGTAATAACTGCTTTATCAGTCTCTTGCTGGATTTCTTCCCAAGTTCCCAAATCCTTAATCAGGCTTTTTAATAAGTCTGAGTCTATAGTTTCAAAAAATTTCCTCATAAGAGATAAGTCGATTTAAGTTCTAACACTTTTTTTTAAGATTCTTCATGACAGGGGTTTCCGCTCCATGCTAGATGGTGGTGGTGGTGTTGTTGTTAGGTGTCCTTGAATCGATTTCAACTGATAGCGACCCATCTGAGAAAGTAAACCAAAAAATACCCAATGCCTTCAAGTCGATTGTGACTCATAGCGACCCTATAGGACAGAGTAGAACTGCCCCATACAGTTTCCAAGGAGCACCTGGCAGATATGAACTGCTGACCTTTTGGTTAGCAGCTGTAGCACTTAACCACTATACCACTGGGGTTTCCATGTGAAAGAGCAGAACTACCTAATTTAGTTTTCTAGGCTGCTAACTGAAAGGTCAGCAATTTGAATCCATGAGCTGCCCCTTAGAAACCGTATGGGCCAATTCTACTTTGTCCTATAGGGTCACTATGAGTTGGAATTGACTAGACAGCAGTGGGCTTGGTGGTTTGGATTAACTTTTATGGGAGCAGATCTCCAGGTCTTTCTCCTGTGGAGTGGCTGGGTAAGTTTGAACCGCCAACCTTGGTTAGCAGCTGAGCACTTAACCGTTGCATCACAGGAGCATTCCAACTTTGGAAAAACCCATGTTCTCTATTTCTGTGTGTCACAGAGACAATTACAAGGGACACACAGGGGTAGGTGGAGAGGCATGGGTAGATAACTGACTTCGTTATCTTCAGTAACCCAATTAAAAAACTCCCTTAAAGACACTTTGGAGTCCATGCTAGGTAGTTATACTAGAAGAATTCTCATTCCTCAGGGTACAGCCTAGCAGTGAGTTTGTCTGGTTGGAGATTATGCTATGTTTTACCCTTTGTTGGCTTATCTTCTTGTATGTTATCAGAGACACAGCATGAATTTGAGGCTGTAGTCAAACGTGTACGCTGCCCTTACCTTCCTTATTTCTAAACCAATAGTGAGAAAATATGAGGAGCAGAGGGATCTCTAAAATATGTTCGTGTGGTTAGTGTGTAGTTATAGCAGGTGGCCTTCAGAGGTGTGCTGGTAAGTGTTCAACAATCAGCTCTGACAAACAGCACCATCAACAAAAAAACAACCCTGATTGGTAGCACTTGCTGAATTCTATAGGTATTTAAGCAGGGCTATGACATAATGTAACCCATTTTTAAGGCCAGCTTCTCTGACTTGTCAGGAGGACTTGAATCAGGGAGGAATTGGAGTTAAACTGTGCAGAGGGTCATGATGGCATTCCGATGCAGTCACCTGAGGTTCACCCTGCTGCTGGAAATGGATTTTACTCAGGATCAAAGTTTAGTATTTTCATTCCTCTGTAGGATGGCTCACTGTTATCCATTGTGCATTAAAAAGAACCATTCGCAGGGATGAAATGCAGTAATCTGTTACCTACTATGATGTAAGGAAATGGAAGCATGGAATTAGACTTTTTCTTAAGAATTTTAGGAAATAAAGAACAGTTTAGGGAGAAATTTACTTTTACCAGCTATAAAGTAAGAAAGTAAAAAAACAAACAAACAAAAAACCCAAAAAACAAAAGCAAAAGCAAACATAATAACAAACATTCTATTCTGAAATATCTTTAAGCCATGATTTTTAAACTTTTAAAACTAGTTGTAGCTACAATAATTTATTTCATATTTTTACAGATATTTGTAAGCGGAAATCTCACTATTTCTATGAACTCACGAGCACCTCCCATAGACCTTTTTAAAAGCTAAAATGGAATAAAAATACATAGGAAGGTTAATTTTCTGATGAAAACAGTATTATGCTGATGTTGGGAGATAATTCTCCATGGATCTCTTGCATGTCTGCACATTTTTTTGGGCAGAGGGACTGACTGCCTTTTCTTCTGTCTTTTCAAGGATATTTGTGCAGAAAACAATCTTGCAAGATAGAGATAGCATCTCCCTCTGGAGCAAGGGTTAGGCAGGCTTTCTGCCAATATAAAAAGTGTGAGTTTCCTAGACTCAGTGTTTCCCTCCTGTAATGCAACCCACTGTGCTTCCAGACATCTCTCTGGGCCTTTTCGTGTAGCCCTGTGGGAATGGAGGCTCAGGGAACCAGTGCAAATGCTGACTCTCCTGCTACTACTATTTCTGGGAGTAATAGCTCATCCTTTGCCTCTTAGTCAGGAGTCTTAGGACTTGTACCAGCATCCATGAAACTGTGGCAGGCTAACTTGTTGGCTTGCAAATGGAGGGTAATCTCAGATGCTCCATAGTTCTTTACACCTAGAAAGACATGTGCACATATGCACCAGGGTACATATACAAGAATATTCAGAGCAGAATTGATTGTGATAGCTAAACACTGGAACCAATCCAAGTTCCAACATTAAAATGGATACATATATTGTGTACATTTATACAATGAAGTTCTACACAGCCATAAAAGTTAACAAACTAAAACTCTATGCAGCAATGTGGATGAATCATGTAAGCATAATGTTGAAAAAAAAAGAAGCAAGGTACAAAAGAGTCCATCCTGATAAAAAATGGACTAAACTAAATTTTTAGAGATGAATACATCGTTGATAGTAGTGTAAACAAAAGAAAGGACCATCTCATAGTAAATGTCATGGTAGGGATTATCCCAAGTAAGTGGGGTGGGCGGTGGCCAGGAGGAGACTTCATTGGGGACCTCTACAGGGTTGGCAGCGCTTTTCGTCTTGATATAGGTGGTAGTTACATGCACGTTTGCTTTGTATTTATTCACCCTACCGTGCATTTGTATTTCAAGTACTTTTCGTAAGTGTGGTATTTCACAACAAAAGAGGTTAAAATTAATTTACAGAAAATTCTTGAATCTATTTTTTTTTGGATGATGCAAATACAACATGTCTGTTCGCTGTGAAGAATGTAAATAGAAAAGAAGGAAGCTTTATACTGAAGATTAATTAAGCCTCTACAGTCATGAACCACCAAACTTTTAATGCTTTGTTGTGTAAGATGCCTTGAAAAATGCTACTCTTATAAACAAGCCAATCAGTTAAGATGGAACTCGATGTTTCTTTTGAGACTGACGCTGGAGTGTTTTCCATAGTATTTCACTTTTGAGAGTCAGTACAGTGAATACATACACAGGAGATACATCTCTTGGAAGTGCTTTACACAAGGTGATAGGGCAACATTACCTATTCTCAAGAATATACCAGCATGATCATCCTGTGACTGACTTTTGTTTATCTGTTGGAGGAAAACATGGTTACTAACAAAGCAGGTTTTTGGAATTATTGATGCTAGCTGCTTCATGCTTTGCTTTTGAAAGAACATAAAATATATGATCATTTGATAAAGTACGTGTAGTGGTCAAGAAGAGTTTTGTTTTTCTTCTTCCTTATGTTCATTCCTACATATTAACTATTAATATTGCTTTGATCTGCTAATGTATACATCTCTAACGCATCCTTTTTGCTGATCACAGCATTCCTTCCCATTTCTTAAAAGAAAATACAGGAAATGTACTCCTCTCAAACTTAAATATTTTTAAAAGGAAGAAAAAGGTTTCTTCTGATTCACTGATAAGATTTAAAAAAGAAAAATAAAAGTAATAACGATGAGGCTGACTTAGTTATGCTGTATGTTGAGTGGCTGAAACAGTAGAGCTGTCTTTATTTTTTAAACAATTTGAATTCATCTTGTAGCTGGGTGAAAATTACATTGCAGATTCACAGGTCAGCTATGGAAGGTGTCCTAGGAATGAGGAAGTAAGTGTCAAGTTAAAGGAAGGGACTCACACATAATCACAGAAGGAACAGCAGAGCCAGAATTCAAACCCAAGCCCAAATCTCATTTCTCAGTTAAGTCACAAGTCCCCTCTTCCAACCCAGAGCCATCAATACTTGAGACGTTCTCTTAGGACAACTGCTCCCTTTGTTCCTCAGACTTCCAATCTGTCTTTTAAAACTTGTTCACTGAAGTTTAATTTGCAACTCTTTAATTTTGGTCTCAGTCTCTTTCCCTTGCTAGGGAGTGTGTGAGAAAGACAGAAGAATGAGAGACTTTTGGAGCCCTGAGGGCTGATTTTTCATTAGCATAAATATAAGCAAGCAGGACGATAGAGGGCTCTGCAGCAGGTGGCTGATAAGATCCCCTCTTGTTCAGTATATTCAGAAAGGGAATTAATTTTTAATACCCCATATTAGTAATCTTCTAATACATAGGTAATCCCCTTGCTATCCCTTTCAGTAAGCACAGATGCCACAGATGAAATAAAAAGAAGGAAGTCAGCCTGATCTGATAGGAAGTGCTTTTCCACCTTTTCCTGGGATAGGTGTTTGGGCCTGAATTTTACTGACGTGGATTTAAAGGACCCTCAATAACTGTTAGGTTTATTGGGGTATGGATGAGATGGATGGTGGTAAAGTAGGGAGAGCACTGGACTGGAAGTCAGAGAAACTGAAATCTGGTTCTTGGCTTTCTTGCTAACAAATGGTGTGAATATAAATAAATCCTTGGCTGTCTTCGTCTCTGTTGATTCATTTGTATATAAATAAATAAACAACAAATCAATGAATTTGATGTTTTATGAGATACTTTTAGCTAACTCTGTGTTTCTCAGACTCTGTGAATACCATTTATTATCTTCAACTCTTCTAAGTAAAAAGGGAATAATTATGCTTTTAAGTCAATGATTTAAAAACTGTATATTACTTAATGCCCAAAGCTCAGTTACCTGACATTTTTGTTCTACATAATAATATAGCCACAATTTATAGAGCTTGAAGTATTTGTCAGGTACTATATCAAGTACTTCACAAATACTATCTCATTTAATCCTTACAATAGCTTTATGAATGAATTATTATTATCATAATTTTCTAGATGATGAAGCTAAGACTTTGAGAGTTTACAGTAACTTGACCAAGGTCTGGCAGATACTCTAGAGTGGTAAGCCATAATTTAAACTCATTTCTGTATTACTCCAGAGGCTGTGCTCTTAAACCACCACAGCTGAAAAGAACTTGACAATACAAGATCATCAGGGGAATAAGGGCCATGTAGGCGTGTCTAAAGAGACTATAATCTTTTTATTTTTTAAATTATTTTATCTTAAAGGTAATATATGCTTGCATTCTTGTGCAAAATTAAAACAATACATGGAAAAATGTGGAATTTCCTATTCATCCACCTTTGTATTCCTGCTCTCTTAGAAAGGAATTAGAGAATAAGACGGGGACCAGATCATGCAGGACCCTCTGGGGGATGTTAATAATTTTGTGTTTTATCTGAAGTCCATTAGGAAGTCACAGAAGGGTTTTAAGTAGACATGTGACAAGCTAAGATTTGCAGTTGTCAAAGAACAGTCTGATTGGTGTGTGGAGGATGCATTAGAGGGGTATGAACTGGGTTGTGGGATTCAGTTATGAGGACATTGCAGGAAGTTCTCACAAATGGTGATGGTTGTTCAGACTAAAAGAAATTCTGTGATGGTTAAAACTGAGGAAATACAAGTATCCTTACCTCTTATGGTCTGGCTCTAGAATACATTTTAGAATATTTGTAGGAATGGAAGCAGACATAACCTTCAGTAATTTTCCAGGAATATTCTCCCTCTCACAAGCTTTTGATAACAATTAGATAGAAGAGAATTTACATTATATTTCCCGGCAAGAATTTTAAGTGCACAGATTCTATATGTGCTTTAACAATTAGTTGACATCTCTTCTGACATTTGAGCATTTAATGAAGACTACAATTCCTCATACTCTTCCAAGAGCGTCCATGGTCCACCCTATGTTGTTACCTCTGACCAACCCCCAACTTTGTAAGTAGCTATCTCTGCCTAGAGCTCTGCTGTTTTACAAGGCATCCTAACCATAATCTTTCCTGTACTAAAAGGAACCCCTACCACATAGATTCCCATGTCATAAGAAGCCCAGATCCATAGAAAAAGGAAAAACTTCTTGGAAAAGGAAGTCTCTAACCACAGTGGAAGTCAGTTTTCATAAGGGGATCCCTGACTGCTTGCTCAAGCTGTGAACAGGTCTAAAAAATACCAATTAAAAGACCACATGCACTGTGGACGTGAGGCTCTGTTGGGCACTCCTCTCGTTCCTACTTGCTGCATAAAAAAAAATTAGCAGTAAATGGAGAATCTTCTTTTCTGTACAGTGCACATGTCTGACTAGAAGACCATACAACGCCTGATGGATATGTTCCTGGTAAGATTTTGTGCTCAAGGCCTGGATTTTATTTGGGTTTTTTATTGGGTTTATTTTATTTATTTGGGTTTATTCCAACCCTCAGATGGGCAACTGATGCACTAAGGTTCTAATCACAGAACGTAGGCATAGTGATTCTAACCTGGAAAGATTTCAAAGGATAGCTTCCCAATCTTCTCCTGCAGCCATTAAAAACAATTCTCAATAAAATACTCCCAAAACCTTTACTTTGGAGCCATGTACATCCCTGGGAGCTTCTTATATTAATTATATAGAAAATATACACCAGGTAACTAAATTTTAACTTTTATGTGGGAAAGTTGAGAAATAATCCTGTTAGATATTGGAGAATTTGTGTCTATAAATAATGAATTTAGTTTGGGGGTAGTTTTTTTTTTTTTTTTTTAGTTTATGGCAATCCAGTAGTGGAAGCCATTGTATATTGAAGCTGCTCCTATTATAGAAAAGAGGGGGGGTGGAAAACCCCCACAATATATCTATATAATGGTCTTCTTCTCAAAGACAAGCATATAGCTCTTTCTGGAGTGTTACTGAATTACTAAGTTTCACTTTAAAAGGAAGTGTGAGCTCATCCCTGCTTTGCCTCCCCACAATTACCTGACAGGCCAATAAATGGTGCTCTGATCTTGACTCTGGTGGAGGTTTAATGATATAATTTATAAACCACGGACCTTTATCGAGTTAAAGGAGATTCACCCATGACTGTTTCATTCATTCACTTTACAAGTCATTACTGAGCACCCACTGTGTGCTGGGCTTGTATTGGTTTTCTCTCCACCAGATAAAAGACCATTGTAAGGTAAATAAATGCTTCAAGGTATTTATTCATGATAATATTTCAGTTTATATTGCTGTATAACAAATCCCACTAAAGCTTCATGTTCTGCAGCAACAATGATTTATTATTTTGCCTGATTTCGTTGGTTGGTTGGGTGGTTCCTCTGCTGATATCATCAGGGCTCTTTCACTCATGTAGCTACCTTCAGCTGGAGGGTCTGCTGGGCCAGAAGGTCTGAGATGGCTCACCTCACATGTTTGGCAGTTGGTACTGGTCATCCTCGGGGGCACCTAGGTTTCCCTCCATATGGGCTAGACCTGCTTTCTTACATGGTGGTTTCAGAGCAGCATTCCACATGGGTGCATCCAGAAGCTGTAAGGACTATTGAGGCCTACCTAGTATTATAAATCATATTATATCACTTCAGCTACCTTCTGTCGGTAAGAGCAATCCAAGACCAGCCTGGACTCAAGAAGTAGGGAAATAGACGCAGTGGTTAAGAGTTTCAGCTGCTAACCAAAAAGGCCAGCAGTTGGAATCCACCAGCTGCTCCTCGGAAACCCCATGGGGCAGTTCAACTCTGTCCTGTAGGGTCACTTTAAGTTGGAATCTACTCAATGGCAATGGGTTTCTTGACAGGAAGTATGGCAAATCATATTGCAAAGGGCCACACGTCCCCACTGCACCACCAGGGCTCCTGTGATGGGAAGAACTTACAGCCATATTTTTCAATCTACCACAAATAAGTAGAGAAATGGACAATAGTGAAATAGCCATGCCTAGATCCTGTGGTCTCCTTGTAGAAAGATTACTAGAGAAGTGTAGGCTTGCAATTTTTAAAGAAGGAAAGTGGTATTAATTTAAGACAAAATGTCTACTGAGCTAATGAGGTCATGTGTTTGGTGGAGTTAAGGGTTTTATGGGCTTGGGTTATCTATCATATGTGTTTGCATGAATCTCTTCAGTGTTAGTCTTTTTCCTTATTCCTAGACATTTAGTTTTCTTTTAGCAGTTGACTAACCTTATAAGAGCCTGCTAACTTCGTATCAGTACTTCTTCAGAGGGTAGATGAAGGAAACGGAATGAGACAGAATGAAGTAGCTGAATGACACTGGGACGGTAGTGTGATGTAGTTGCGGGGCTTGAAGGTATTACATGTAATCAGATAAATAAGCCTTCTTATGGCCGTGCTCAGTAACTACAAAAGTATATCTTAGAAGTTACTGCCTGCTGTTTTTGTAAATTAAATGTTTGATTTATTGAATTGCTACTATGTGTCAGGCCTTTTCTATGCTTTACCTCTAAATGCTATAAAAATCTTGAAACTTAAGTGTTTAATTCCTATTGCACAGATGAGCAAACTGAAACCCAGGGAAGACAGGTGAATCTTAAGGAAAATATTTGGCAAAGGACAGAAACTGGACTCCCAGGTGCATACTCAATGTCCATTCTCCCTTTGTTTCTGAACAATGGAATCCCAATTTTGCAGGAGATTGCAATGTGTCCACAAAAAACTACATTTTATAGGCTCCTTTGCATGGCTAGTGAAAACTAACTCGCTAATGAAATGTAACTGGAAGTTGTTGCATAAGGATTTGCGGAAGTGCTTTAAAAAAGGTGCTTATTTGGCCGATAGGCACATCTTTGCCATTGGCCCTGTCTGCTGCCTGGAACAAGAATATGATGGCTGGAGCTCCGGCAAACATCATGTAAACATGAGTACAATAGCCAGACAATCAGGATAGTACAGCAGAGACCTGGAAGAAGCAAAGGCCCCTGAAGACATTGGTATTCACAGTACATCAGGGCTTATGAGAGAGGAAAATAAAACTCCTGTCTTGTTTAAGTCAGGGTTATTATTTGTTTTTCTTATATAGGCATTTGCATATAATCCTATTTAAGACTCCAAAACAAAATAAACAATCCCTCCAAAAAAAAAAAAAAAAAATTCTCCACTCCACATTGCTTTATGCAGAGATTCATTTAAAAGTAAAATTTATAAAATTAGAGTCATAAAAGTAATAAAATAACATCACAGGTCCAAGAATGTCCATGCACAACCACCATCATCTACTTCAGCAGAATTCTGAAGAACCTTATTTGCCATAAGATACCTAAATCTCCTTGGTCCTTAGCCTTGTACCTCCAAAGCTTGCTTCCTTGTTCTTCAATTTCAGTGACTCCCTGGCTTCAGAAGGAACCTTGTCTTACTTCTGCCTCTGAGAATAAGAGTCCCTTGCCTTCGCTTGAACTTTGTGGCCTTAATGCTCCTATAATGGTCTGACCTTTGGAACTCACATCCTAAATCTCTGTGTCTTCAATTTTCAGCTGCATAAGAATCACACGGGATGTTTGCCAATTTAAAAAAAAAATCAGATTTTCACCCCTAACCTAGAGATTATGAATCAATTGTTCTGTGGTGGGGTCCAGGAATTTGCATCTTCAACAAATACTTCATGCAGTTATTAGCTACGTGATTCACAGGTTGCCCTTTGAGAAACTCTGCTAAACCTTTCACCCTAACCACTGCCTCGGGCTGTGTTGTTTGGCCTCAACTTGCAATGTGCAGTAAGGGAAAGTGTATTTTGGCGTCTGTAACGTTGTAAATTGAGTGAAGCTGCATGTATAAAACAAAAATAACTTTGGCTTAAACAAGATAAAACAAACAAACAAACAAAAAAACAAAACCCATTGCCGTCGAGTCGATTCCAACTCATAGCAACCCTCTAGGACAGAGCAGAACTGCCCCGTAGGGTTTCCAAGAAGCAGCTGGTGGATTTGAACTGCCGACCTTTTGGTTAGCAGCCTAATGCCTAAACACAGCCCCACCAGGGCTCCTTAACCAAGATAGGGGTCTTATTTTCCTCTCATGTAAGCCCTGATATGCTACAGTACCAAAGATAATCCCTGAGATTCAGTAAGTTAGATCAGGCTAATATGGCTTATTCATTTACTTCCTAGAGATATTTTATTGTAAGTATTAAATTTGTACTAATTGGTATGGCTGGCACAAATTGCACCAGATGGGTAGGTAAGTCTCCTACTTTTGCACAGTTCCAAATTGTCTTTCTTGTTCTTAATTATTAAAGATTAATTTTATTTTCCAGAACATTCACAGAGAATTGCCAATACCTTTTCTCCAAGGATATAGTTTAAGACTCCAAAAGATCAAAATTTTAATAAAAGTTCGAAAATGTTGCCAATATTTTTACAGAAGCCACCAAATGATTTCAATTCAATCCTGCATAGTAAAGGCAAAAATTAAGAGAAAGTGAAACATAGGCCACACCTGGAAAGAAAGTATGAGTCTGTCTGCAAGGTGGCAATGCAGGCTATCATCTATCTTCATGCAGGATGTGCTCCTGAAGTGGGCAATAAAACGGAATGCGAGAAATTAAAACAATCAACTTACGTGTTTTAAGATAGAGCTAGACATTTCGACCTTACCATTCAAGGACACATCACTAGTATTTCATATATACTCTTCAATTTTATTCTTTTCTTTTAGTCAGCTTTAAATCAAATTAATTTTTTGTATTACAATTACTACTATTTTATCTCTTTTTTCCCCAAACTATTTAAATGAATAATCATACCAACATAATGTCAATATTGCAGTTACACTGCCAAGTTCACCTTTTTAGAGACGTGTCTCCCTGGAGCCATACAGATTGGTTGATCTCTAGGTCTGATGCATAGCTACAGTCTTGAGATCTCCATTCTCCAACATCCTGAGGATACTCTCTATCTTTTGTGTTGTATCCTATTTTCCTAGCTGTCTTGTATTTCTTTTCTTGGTTTAGTCTCTCATTTTGGTGGAGCACAGTTTTTACCAGCTTGTGAAAAAGGTTGCATGGGAGCTCAACTATTTGAAGGTTTGCATATTTGAAACTGTCTTTATTATACCATATACTGTCACTCTTAATTGCTAGTTTGGTTGTGTACGTAGAATTGTGTCCGAGTTGTATCCTTTCACCATACTTATTCAATCTGTATGCTGAGCAAATATTCCAAGAAGCTGCGCTATATGAAGAAGAATGCACATCAGGATAGGAGGAAGACTCATTAACAACCTGCATTATACAGATGACACAACCTTGCTTGCTGAAAGTGAAGAGAACTTGAAACACTGACTGATGAAGGTCAAAGATCATAGCCTTCAGTATAGATTACACCTCAACATAAAGAAAACAAAAATCCTCACAAGTGGACCAATAAGCAACATCATGATAAATGGATAAAACATTGAAGTCATCAAGGATTTCATTTTACTTGGATCCATAATCAACACCCATGGAAGCAGCAGTCAAGAAATCAGATGTATTGTGTTGGACTCATCTGCTGCAAAGGACCTCTTTAAAGTGTTGAAAAGCAAGGATGTCACTTTGAGAACTAAGGTGGGCATTACCCAAGCCATGGTATTTTCAGTTGCCTCATATGCACGTGAAAGCTGGATAATGAATAAGGAAGATCGAAAAAGAATTGACTCCTTTGAATTATAGTGTTGGCAAAGAATATTGAATGTGCCATGGACTTCCAGAAGAACAAACCAATCTGTTTGGGAGGAAGTACAGCCAGAATGCTCCTTGGAAGCAGGGATGGCATGACTGTGACTCACATACTTTGCACATGTTATTAGGGGGAACCAGTCCTTGGAGAAGGACATCATTCTAGGTAAAGTAGAGGGTCAGTGAAAAAGAGGAAGACCCTCGATGAGATGGATTGACACAGTGGCTGCAACAATGGGCTCAAGCATAGCAAAGATTGTGAGGATGGCACAGGACCGGGCAGCATTTCATTCTATTGTAAATAGGGTCACTAACAACAACAACATAGAATTCTAGGCTGGAAATTATGCCCTTTCATAATTCTAATGGCAATGTTCCACTCTTTTCTCACTTCCATTTTAGTGTTGAGAAATCTGATACATTTCTAATTCTTAATCAATATATAAAATATGATCTTTTGCTTTTGAAGTTTTAGAATCTTTTCCTTATCCCCAGTGATCTGTAATTTTATGTAATATATTTTGGTATGAGTCTATTTTATCTGCAATGCGAGGCATTTGATGAATCCTTTCTTTCTGTAAACTCGTATCCTTCAGTTCTGTGAATTTGTCTTGAATTATTTCTTTGTTTTTTCCCTATGTTTTCTTTGTAGAACTCTGATTACTTGGATGTTAGACTCTATAAATGGACTTTTAATTTTCTTATGTCTCTGCCTATTTTCCATCTCCTTGCTTTTTTGCTTTCTGTCAAATTTTCTCAATTTTATCTTCCAAATCTTACATCTATCATTTAATAACTGTTATATTTTTATTTTCCAAGGGCTGTTTTTTGTTCTCTAAATTGTCTTTTTTGTTTTTCTTCCCAATGTTATGGCACAGGCAGTCAGCTCTGAACTGTGGATTTATATCCCTTATCTTAAAACAGAGTTGCTGGTAGAAAGTAACCACTTACAGGGACCACATTTCCAAGCTACTTTTGCATTTTGTTAATGAAAGCAAACAGAAGTAGCATGTGTTGGTCCAGGCCAAAAGGTTAAGAACTAAGTTTGCTTCCTTTACCATTTCTTTTGTCATTTGTGAGATGAATGGATAGAATTCTAAGGACCAAAGAGATGGCGGATTCACGAAATGGAGGGACTCTGGGACCCTGAATAACTAATATCCTATCACTAATACAGAGTCACTAAGAGTTGGAATCAACTCAATGGCACACAACAACAACAACAACTGGAATTTATATAAAACCAGTTGCTATCAGTCGATTCCAACTCATGGTTGCCCCATCCGTGTCAGAGTAGAACTGTGCTCCATAGAGTTTTCAATCGCTGATTATTTGGAAGTAGATTGCCTAGTCTTTCTCCCTAGTGAATTATGGGTGGACTTGAACTTCCAAGCTTTTAGTTAATAGACTAGTGTGTTAACTATTTGTACCACCCAGGAATTCTTGGACTTTATATAGGTGAGAAATGAATATCTTTAATGGTAAGCCGTTGTGATGCCAGGATGTTTCTATCATACTAGGTAGTATTACCTTAGCTAATGCAATTATCATTTTTTTTTTTTTTTTGGTCATAAGTCCTGCTTGTAAGATCTGTGCATTTATGGGTATGTGTGGACTATGGGTTTTGGAGTAGAGTGATTTGGCTAGCGTGTTTCCTTGGAAAATCCTTTATGAAAGTACTTTAAGTCTTTTCTCTTGGGCTCGTTAGATTGCCCAGAAAAGGAGTGTTGGATTTACTGCCTGGAAGGTATAGTCTTCACAGCCAGCATTCTGGGAACAGGTCCAGGAAGAATGCTGGGGCCCTCAACATTCAGTATAGGAACTTTCACTTAATTTCCTTATGATACCCCTGCCCTCAGCTGTGCCCAGTGTCCCTCCAATACAGAAATCTTCAGTCTTGCTCTCCCTGCAGCATAAGCTTATAGTCTTCTGCCATAGTGACGGAGGAGTGACTGTCCATTTGCACAAAATTAATGAGGAGCCAAAAGGTCTAATTTTTTCTTAAAAACAACTTTCAAACAACCTCCTGTTTTTATCACCACTTTTGCCCCCTCAATTCTTCCAGAGCTTCTTGGTCCACCAAATCTTGAGTCTTTAGGAGATTCTGTGGTACATACCAGGTTGCTTCTCAGTTTTTTCTACTGCTGGCTTAGAATTCAGCTTTCTCAGATTTGGCAAGTAATTTACCGCTCACGCAACAGCTTTCTAGCTTCTGAATTTTGTTGCTATTGCCTCCTTTCCAGTACTCTTAGTCCATGGGAATTTATGACTTTACAAAAAAGAACACAGTTTATTGGGGTTTGGAAGATAGCAGACGACTATAAGTGCGTTCAACCTACCATCCTTATATGGAAACTTTTAAATATTTAAATTAAAACCAACTCAAATTCAGAATTCCCAAAATAGCCGGAAGTCCAGTAGCTTTGTTTTTTCCTCTCTTTTGAATTATTCAATAACTCTTGGAGTTTACTCAGTCTAAGGAACAGATCTTGATTACAACTACCTCACCAAAAAACAATTGGAGAATTGAACTGATTCACTAGAGGAACTCATTTTTTTCTGCTGCCATTGTTTCTGTAGCTGTAAATTGGCTTGGCAGAGTCCACAGTTGCATTGATGCCTTTACTGGTCCAGATCCTTGCGCAGGCTCTTTGATGGAGGTTAATCTCACTCCATCAGCCAAGAGTGGTCCATATTTTCTTTTAGAGTTTCATCCCTTTAGCTCATATTCACATGCTTAACTATTGTTCCCAGAGTGTGGCCCATATTGGCTAGAATGAGCATCCAATTTCACCTACATATTGTACCAGAACTGAGCCTCATGGTAATCTCTGGGTTACCAATTCAGATTCCTTAGTCCCTAACAGCAGTGCTCCCTAGAGGACTCTAGAGTCTTTTCCCAACAAAAACCATTCTAGAAAATGGAAGGCTAGAAATTGTGTGGAAACATCTAGCCCCTAAGATATCAAGAAGAACAATTTTTTTTCCCCAATTAGAGAAGCTTGTATGAAATTTGGGAGGTAAAAGAGAAGCAGAAATCCATTATTGCTCCTCTGGAAGTAGTGGTCAGATATATGGGCTTCAACTTATGTGAGCCTTTGCAGGGGCCTCCAGCTATTGTCCTGTGAATGATCCACCTCAGTGCTAGAGGCAGCTCCGATCACTCTCAGCATTGTCCTGTAGTTCCTGCAAAGTTATGAATCTCTGAGAGGTGGTAGCAAACCCTGAGAGCTAGAGCCTGTATTATCTGACCTCTATCTCTCCAGCAGGAGTTTCTGGGTGACACAAATGGTTAAGAACTTGGGTGCTAACCAAAAATTTGATGGTTTGAGTACACCCAGAGTCACCTTGAAAGAAAGGCCTGGCGATCTATGACGATTTACTTCTGAAAGGTCCTAGCCATTGAAAAGCCTATGGAGCACAGTTCTACTCTGAAACCATGGAGTCAGAATCGACCGCATGGCAACTAGTTTCGTTTCTTTTGTTGTTGTTGTTTATTCCTCCAACATGTCTGACAGTTTTGTAAGTGTCTAACTTCTAGTATTAATTCTCTTTCTGCTTGAAATAATACCGGGACCAAACCCTGACTGCTAGCATACCCATTACCAACAATCACGAAGATGGCACAGGACTGGACAACATTTCATTCTGTTACACTTTAGGTCACCATGAGTCAGAGCTGACTCAACGGCAACTAACAACAACTGTGTACCCATCCTCTACTCAGACATAAGCTAATCATAGGGTGTTGAAAGGAACACCTTTGTCAAGTCACACATTTTTTCCTCAGGGCTTTGAATATCTGTTTGCCTACTTAGAGAAGAACACGGTAACTTTCAAATGGAAACTCCCGTTGGGGATGTACTTGTGGATTGGAAGCGAGGCATTCTGGTCCACACATAGGTGTTGGGGAAGCCCAAAAGTCAAATATAAATTATGTGGGACTGCTTTATTCTTGAAAGATCCATGAAATATGGTTAAAGAAACATTAACTTTTGTAAGTAAGTGAATAAAGTGAATAAATACAAATAAAAATAAAAGCAGTTTATATTAGTTTATCCAAAAATCAGAGTTGCACTTGGTAGGCACTTAATGAATGGCACAGCAAGTGGTGCTATAATTCAGTGGCTCCCTGCTTACATAATTTAAATTTATTATTGTCCACACTGTCATTCTGTAAAAAAATTAGGGAGCATTTGGTGGTCTGTTTCCCCACAAATAACCTTGATTATTCAATTTTTCTATCTGTTATGAAGAGGTTCTCTTTTACATTAAATATGCTAAAAGTTTCTTTATGACTCAGCCATTATTTTTAATTTTGTTTATTTTTGTCTCACTGGAAATTTAGACTAAAGTCTTATGAAAGAAGAAAATATGTAATTCTAAGACTATAGCCTTGTCACATTAGGTTTTGTTGAAATATGCATATATTTATAAATTTACTGTGTATTGAAATACATGTGTTAAAGTTAGATTATTGACTCTTTTAACATTTCCTTTTCAAAGTAGTTTAAAATATACTCAGTGTTAGAAATGTCTTACTACTTAATGGGACCCACTGGTAGGTTGTAAAAGGATCCTTTTATTGACCCAAATACATTCTACCCCCTAATTATTAAAAAGGTGCCTATAAGAGCTCATGTAAAGGCCAGTTGTTGTTTGGAACTTGTAACACATTTTCCCATACAAATATAATTTATCTTGTTTATGTAGTATTTATGCTCACCTACTCCAGAAAATAATTAAGAGAAGCTTACGTAATTAAGTGTAATGTACAATAAGAAAACTTTAACATGAAAATAGTTCAGAAATAAATTGAAAGGAACGAGTAGATATCTGTAGGGGCCCAAGAAGATTTTTTTTTTTTTAAAGAAGAATACAGGTGTAAATAAAGAAAGAGAAATTAATATCAGATAGACCATATCCTAATCTTTATTCTGGAAAAAAAATAATTAAATGTATGAGTTTAGTCAAGCTCCTGAATCTCAGTAGCCTCATCTTAAATGGATGTAAACTTTAGCCAACCTGGCCAGCGAATGTGTTACGTGAAAAAGCCTTAATAGAAGACTCCTTCTCCCTCAGATCTCCTTTGCGGTTTCCTCTAGGATCCTGGCTAGGGAGGGATGAGGGCCATTTTGATAAGTGCTGCCTCTACAGCAGCAATCTCTCTATCCATATTCATGAGGTACCAGCTGCTGAACCTTCTCCTGTGCTGATAGCCACTCACCTCTGCTTGTGCTGCTGTCAACCTCCTTACACTATTGATGCTTATTAATCTTCTCCCTGTTCAGTGAGCCAGGAAATCTTCACCTGCCACTTTTTAATGTAAAGCTGTTACATCTCTGATGATGCTGACTTCCTCTAGGGGCGACCCCATGTGTGTCAGAGTAGAACTGTGCTCTACAGGATATTCAATAGCTGGCTTTTTGGAAGTAGATTGCCAGGCTTTTCTTCTGAGGCACCTTCGCACCATTAACAACCCAAGGACTCCTCTTAATACGTTGTTAGCTCTTGCAGCATCCTTACAGTTGTTGCTATGCTTGAGCCCGTTATTGCAGCCACTGTGTCAATCCATCTCACTGAAGGTCAACCTCTTTTTCACTGACCTTCTGCTTTGCAAAGTAAGATGTCCTTCTCCAGAGTATGGTTCCTCGTGACGACATGTCCATCCTCGACTCTAAGGAGCATTCTGGCTGTACTTCCTCCAAGACTGAATTGTTCAATTCTTCTTTGGTCTTCCTTTTTCATTGCCCAGCTTTCACATGCATATGAGATGATTAAAAATACAATGGCTTGGGTCAGGCATACCTAGCTTGGGGTATTGAAAGGGCCATCTTTGTCAAATCACGTATTTTTTCTCAGGGCTTTGAATGTCTGCTTGTCTACTTAGAGAAGAACATGGTAACTTTCAAATGGAAACTCCTCTTAGGGGTGTACTTGTGGATTGCAAACCCTGGGCACCTAAACAGTCCTGGCAGGTTAGGTTGAGGGATGATCAAGCCTAACTAGACCTTCGCCTGTAACTTTCTCTGCAAGCCCCACCCTGCTATTCCATCTGAACCAGTTTTCACTGATGGGGTTTTTCCTCTGGAGCTCTAGGCACTCTCTCTATTCTAATACTGTTTGGGGGAAATCTCCAGGCCTTAGACAAGATTTTACCCCACTTGGAAAACAAGTACAAATTCTCTCTTATGAATCCCTGCACCCCATGCAAATGGAGGAATGCAGTCGAACATCTATTTCAATGTCTACTAGTAAGGTTGGTCTTTGTAGATCATGGGAAAGACCGCAAGGGGGCAGTGTTGCCTAACCTCACATTCAAGTCAACAGAAAGCAGCCCCAAACATTTGGTGAACTTCAAGTTCAGGTAAGTTGTGGAGCCTAAATGAGATAATGTAATGATTGCAATGACCACTTGTTAAATGTTTTTTAAATGCTAAGTATTTAACATATTATTTTATTTAACTCTCATGTATCCCAGACAACAGTTTTGGATTTCTCCACACAATGAGACTTAGATAACATGGTTTCAAACTCTAAAAATTCCATGACTCTTCCCCACAAATTCTATTAATTTCTCTGTGTTAAATGCTCATGGCACCCGGAATTGTACATGCTGCCTCTGTTTTGCATAAATCAATTTAGCTTTTCTGTAAGTTCCCATAGGACACCTATTCCATTCACATGGAGCCTTTCAGGGAAATCAACAGGAAGGGATCAAGTTGCTGTCTCTTTTTCCCTCCCAGGTCTGTATTCTCCTCCTCTCTTCTTCCAAAGAACCAATCAAATTCCTCCCTTTCTCTCCTGCATGATACTCTAATGAATGTGTTTGTTGCTGAGCTCCCCTCTCACCCAAATTACTTTCCTCAAACAATGGGAGAGAGAGAAAAATCTGAAGGTGAAATTCTTGGTAGAATTGTTCGTGTGTGTGAACTCTTTGTCAGTGGGATGTTTGTAATTTAGGAACTTTGAGTGTATGCAAAAAAGACCCTTATACTAATCAGTATTTCATAGGGTTGTTCTCTAGCAGTTACATGTGGAGTGAGTTAATTATGAACAGTGCCTAAAAAAGTTTAGCACACTGAGAAAGTATCAGAAAAATCTCAAATGAATATTAATGTTTTGAAATGTCTATGTAATTGAAATCAATTTAAACATAAAAATTATTTGAAGAATGCTAATGAAGTGGCAGTGTCCTACAGGTAAATATGTCAAAACACATTAGAATTTCTCAGAGGCTATGGCAGAAACTTGCATTGTGAGGAGGCTGCGGGATAGGTAGATTTGACTTTATCTTCCTTCTCAAGTCAACTTTGTTCAATTTCCGTATTTACACCTTTAGTCAGAGATGGTTACATTTTTGCTTTAGCCTTATTTTCCTGGGAAATGATACCTCTGTTTTTATTTTGGGAGTTTTTGGGTGGTGCCAACAGTTAATGCGCTTGACTGCTAACCAAAATGTTGGAGGTTTGAGTCCACCCACAGTTGCCTTGGAAGAAAGCCCTGGCAATCTCCATCTGAAAAATCAACCATTAAAAACCCAATGGAGCACGCTTCCACTGTTACACACATGGGGTTGCCAGGAGTCAGAGTTAACTTAATGGCAACTGTTTTTCTTTTTTTTAAATTTTTGTTTTAGTATCATTTAAAGTTAGCAGACATACCTAAATGTCTAGGTTTTGATTTGGGAGTCCTAAACATACTTCCAGTTATAAAGTAATTTATAATTTTAAAAGTGCATTGGTACATTTTCTTAATTCTCTACAAAAGTCATGTGAAAAGGGCAGAAGAGGCATAATTTTTCCCATTTTACAGGTAAGAATGAGGGCTTGGAAACACTAGCAAGTTGACTCACATGACTGTATAATCCCTTACAATTGTATTGTACATGACCATTTTCAAAATGCTTTTAGATATGTTATCTCATTTGAGATAGACTTCTACATTCTTCCTTTGCAATGAATTATCAAGTTCTAGCCATTCTTCCTTGAACGCTTGCCACCTGTCAAAATCTATTCATTCCTCAAAACTCAGCATATCCAGGTTTTTCTAACTGCCAACCAGAAATGATCTCCCCCTTTTCAGACCTCCAATAGCTCTTAATCCCGTCAATCATAGGACCTTGCTCCATGCTTCCTTCACTGCACTCTTTCCTGTATGTGACTTACTGCCACCTCTTGGTGGTACATATGGAAAATTATTAGTCTTTGCATACTTACAAAGGCTTACCACAATGGTTTTTCCATAGTAGTTACTCAAGAAAGGTCTATTGAAATAAACAAATAAGATGTTTCCCTTTTCTTTCCATCCTTTGATAGTGTGCTGTCTGGCTGAACTTAAGTCTAGAGCTACTTTTCAATGACATCACTGCCCTGGTTGAAGCAGTGATACTACGCACACTTTGTAGTCCAAAAACAAAACACAAATCCAAAAAAAACAAAAAAAAAAAAACCTTTCCAGGCCTTTGCTTATATTAATTTCTTCTCTTGAGATTTCTTTGAAGTTTTCCTCAGCTAACCAGTTGTTGTTGAGTCATTTCCAACTCATGGTGACCCCACGTGTGTCAGAGCAGAACAGTGTGCCATGAGTTTTCAAAGGTTGATTTTTCAGAAGTAGACTGCCAGGTCTTTCTTCTAAAGGCATTGGTAGGTAGATTTTAACCTCCAGTTTTTTGGTTAGTAGCTGAGAGCATTAACCATGTAGACTCCTTTCCTCAGCTACTTTGATCTGATTCATCTCTCCCTTCCTCAACCTGCTTGTGGTCAGTGTTTGCATCTGTATAGATTCATTTGTTCTCTAATTTTTCATGGCCACTTAGAGGGCAAGTCAAAAATGACGTTACCTTCCAAGCTGATCATAAAAACTAGATAAGATGGCTAGAATGCTGTAATATTATTTGTTGTGTTTTTAACATACCATGAATGCTTAACACAGAACTGGACAAATGGCAGGAACCAAAAATACTTATTGAATTGAGTTGACTCACATAACCCACTTCTTGGTGAGTCTGGCTTTCAAGAATTATACTATGCTCCATAGATAACTGCTTTTTTGTGTTCTTCCATCTTACGATATTACAAGGTAGTTTTTGCTCATTGTTCAGAATATTTAACACAAAAGTTTATTGACTTTGGTTTTATTTCTTGACCAAATTGTAACCTTTTGGATATAAATTGAGCTGTTAATCTGATATTATTGGGTTTCTTATTCCAAAAATTACATTATTCTCGTGTTCTAAATAGTAGCTATTTAAACCATTTCTAGCTGTCTTCTGAAAGATCATGACAGTACATAACATGAAGAATTTGCCTTGTACTTTCTAACAAAAATCAGAAAAATAGATACTTTATGTTTTAATATAGTCTTAGCATGGCCGACTTTAATATCAAACTTCCTTATGAAAATGAAACACTTCATTATTTTTAGATAATCAGAGCGTTTCTCTGGTGTATGGGAAAACACTAATTTCCCTTCTCAGTTTACATACTCAATGCCATCCTCTCTGCTGGGCTGATAGTGAGTTCTCGTTAAATCTCCCTATGGATGAAAGCTTTTATGTGCACACCCACTTTCTGTTTATTTTGTTTAGTTCTTTGATTTATCAGTTTATAAAGCATCTGCAAGGAAAAGAATATTCGAATACCCTCCAAGTGAGGTCCATAGAACACCAGTTTTATAAGAAGTTGAAAGGTATTATTTAAAAGCAAGCAAGCAAGGAAACAAACACAGTGAGCGGTCCATGGAAAATATGAAATAGTTGGAACCCAACCAGTGGTACCGTGGAACAAAAGGCCTGGTGGTCAGCTCCCATCAAGATTACAGCCAAGAAAACCCTACGGGACAGTTCTATTTTGTAACACGTGGGGACTCTGTGAGTTGGAAACTACTTGATGGCAACTAAGAACAACAATATGTGAAAGACCAAGTTAAACAAAATTAAACAGTGTTTTTTAAACAGCAGGACTTCTTATGGCTTTGATATGCTAATCCGTGATAAAACTCTCCAAAATAGTAAGTAGTATTACACAAACTTACTTAAAGACAGAAATTCAACTCAAAGTGGCTTGAGGTAAAAATGAAATTGATCTTCTCATGTGACTGAAATATCCAGGGGTGGACTGGTTTTAGGTCCCTGAGTGATGCAAGTGGTTTGCACTTGACTACTAACTTCAAGGTTGATGGTTCGAATCTACCTAGTGGTGCTGTGGAAGAAAAGCTTGGTGATCTTCCATAAGAACACAGCCATTGAAAACTCTATGGACCACAGTTCTATTCTACACATGTGGGATCACCATGTGTTGGAATCGACTTGACAGCAATGAGTTTGGACTGATGTCAGGCATATATAGCTACATGTTGTTATTGTTGTTAGTTGCCATTGAGTCGGACCCGAACTCATGGCAACTTTTGCACAATAGAACAAAACATTACCTGGTTCTTCACCATCCCTATGATCAGTTGCGAACTGGACCATTGTGATCCATAGGGTTTTCACTGGCTGGTTTTCGGAAGTAGATCTCTAGGCCTTTCTTAGTCTGGAAGTTCCGTGAAAGCCTGTTCAGCATCATAGCAATAAGCAAGCCTCGACTGACAGATGAGTGGTGGCTGTCCATGTGGTACATTGGCCAGGAATCAAACTCAGGTCTTCCTCATGGAAGGTGAGAATTCTACCGTTGAACCACCACTGTCCTCTATGTAGTGACATGTTGTTATTACTGTCAAGTCAATTCTAACTCGTATTGACCATATATGTCAGAGTAGACTTGCCCTATAGGGTTTCCTAGGTTGTAATTTTTATGGGAGCAGATCGCCAGGCCTTTTCTTCCACTTAGTGGCTGGGTGGGTTTGAACAGTTGATGTTTTGGTTAGCAGCTGAGCACTTCAACCATTGTACCACTAGGGTTCCTGCGAAGCCACATAGAGGTTCTTAAACGGGTATCCGGAATCAGTCTCATCATCTGCTTTCCTCTGGGGTGAGCTGATTCTCAGACAGGATCTCCCAGTGAGGAGACAAGGGCAGCTATAGCAGCTTTGGGTTTATATTCTACCAGCTTAGCAACCATGGCTCCTAGACAGCAGTTCTTTCCCAGTAGTTTCAGGAAAATTCCATTTGTATATAAGCTACACCAAAGAAGAATCTTTTCTATTTTGTCTTCATATGTTTGCAGCAGCTAGACAAGTCCTTGTTTTGTAGCTGGTCTCATTTACCTGGCTTGGGCCATATATAACTGTTCTTGAACTAACTGCAGTGAACAGGAGGGTGGAATACTCCAAATAGACAAGCTGACCCATGGTTCTCATTCTAGAGTTGAGGAGGAAATGGTTGGATTCAGTTGAACCATATGGACTGAGAGTGGAGGATGGATGGTTTCTCAAAGGAAAATCAGTGTGATTGCCAGAAAAACAGGGAATAATACCGTGCGAGCAAAAATCCTAAAAGTAACACTCTGACGTTGGCATCCTTTCTTTGCAGAGTATCTCTTGGAATTAGCCTTCTGCAGAACAGCCTTTGAGAAATGCTGTAATATGTATTTCCTCTTCATGGGTCCCCAGTATTCCCAATATTATAGACTAGGGTTTCTGAAACTGTGCCTTGCAACTCATTAGCAGTTCATGAAATAAATGTACCTGTTGCTGCAGAGTCGACTCTGACTCCTGGTGATCCCACGTGTTTCAGAGTAGAACTGTGATCCATAGGGTTTTCAATGGCTGATTTTTTGGAAGTAGATAGCCAGGCCTTCTTCCGAGGTGCCTCTGGGTGGACTCAAACCTCTAACTTTTGGTCATCAGTCGAAATTCATTAACCATTTGTACCACCCAGGGACTCAAAATCAATTTAGTTGGTTGTGATGATCAGTTTTCAAGTGAAATAGAAAAGAATAAAGTAGAACGAAAAACTTCTATTTCATTGTAGATAGTAAGTTCAGCTTCCTATCTGTGCATATATGTGTATGTATGGGTGTGTGCTCTGGGTTATGATGTCAAATATATACCTTATGGTAAGTTTTGGTTTAAAAAGTTTGAAAGCTACTGCTAGAGACTCTGAAGATCTTTGCAGGGGCTGTGTATATTCCATTCAGTCCCAGGAGTAAGGATCCATAATGCATTCAATTCCACAAACTTTTATTCAACAATTATCAAATGTCAGGCTGTGCTCATCTCTGTGGATGTAAGGATGAACGAGACCACAGAACCTGTCCTCAAGTAGCCACAGTCTGATAAAAGAGATGAGGACAGCCAAATTGTCCAAAAAAGTTAGACTGAGATAACTGTTGTAAGGGTAGCACCACGTGCCACTGGAGCAGAGAGAGAGGAGACAGTTATCCCTTCTTTTGCTGTTCTTAACAGAAAAATCTCAAGAGCCTGTAGTCATTGAAGTATGCTAGTTGGGAGGATGTGGAGGATTCTCTTGAACCAATTGCACATTACTGTCATAGTTGAAGGAGCAAAACTCAGATGGGGCTAATGTGCTTACTGAATGGCCTTAGGAACAAAAATTGGACACAAAAACTGTCTGAGTCTGGTTAACCCCATGCTTGCTTTATTTTTCACTCTGGGAGGCTGACTTGTAGACTGAGATTCTGTACATTTCAGAACTCCAGCTCCAACAAAAGCATCTTTAATATCTATGGCTTAAGTTCAAGTGCATATTGTCCTTATTGGACTGAGATCTCTAGCTCTTTATACCTTGGACAGGAGATATCCTGGCAGGGAGTCTGGCCTAATCCCCATGAACTTGTCCTAAAACTTCAGAGTCTCAAAATGTTTGGCTTCTTTTCTTATATCAGGCAATCCTGATATGGCTATAATGAAGTTAGACCTGTACCTGTACTTCTATCTGGTGTTTAAATAGGAGAATTGGAAAAGTGTATGCACGTCTAGGCAGCAGGGTCATTATGAATTTAGATATATAGTCGTGAACGTAAATATTAGTTCTCACATCTGATCTGGTTAGTGTTACAGGGAAGATTCATTTGTCAGGTTTTGTGATAGAGCAATGGCAAAATTTGATTTTGTCTGTGCACCCAGCCCCTGTCCGCCAGCATAAGCACAAGCTTTCAGGAAGTGGCTCCATTCAGGTACTTGTGGTTCCTCACCTTGGCTTCTGAGAAAAACAATTCTACTCTCTTTCTGTCTTTCCTTCCAACCTACCTTTTCTTTAAAAATGTCCTTGTTCCTTACCCTATTCCCTCAGTTCTCAGCCTTCTGATTTCTATGCTAAAAAAGAAAAAACAAAAACAAAAAACAAACAAAAACCAAACCTGTTGCCTGCCGTAGAGTTGATTCCGACTCATAGCGACCCTGTAGGACAGAGTAGAACTGCCCCATAGGATTTCCAAGGAGCACCTGGTAGATTCGGGCTTCCGACCTTTGGGTTAGCAGCTGAACTCTTAACCGCTACACCACCGGGGTTTCCATAAAAAAAAGAAAGGAAGAAAGAAAAGAAAAAAAAAATCCAGTAAAGAAATTTGTGCTAATCTATTAATGGAAAGATCTTTTTCCTTCCTTATTTTAACAGTGGTCTTCTGAATACCTAGATCATACACAGGTAATACATCTTAGTACCGGGGCTAGAAGTTGACTTTACCCCACTCACAAGCTAGTAAGTTAGTCTGTTACCATTTCATGGATGCTGGTAGAGATAAAGGACTTTATTAGTCATGGTAAAAAACAAAAAAGAAGCAGCATAAGCCTCAGTATGTTTTGCATCAGTTCCCCTTGCCCCAGGTTCTCTAGGGACAATGTAATATAGTCCAGGTGGATGTCTCATATGCTGTGGGTTTGCATCACAGCTGAGGAAAAATTAACTTGGGGAATTCATTGCTTTTATAGCAAGCCTGCCCTTTGTGCTGGGAGAGATGCTCCCTCATCTCTCAAGGTGGCTCCATGCAAACCTGCCTCTAATAAGCAGCCCTGGGTAGTGGCCATGACCTTTCCTTCCTGGCACACCCAGCAAGATGTGTAGAAGTGAGAAAGATCCATGGAAGGCTGTCACCCAACACTCACCTTGAAAATATTACTTTAATACCATGTCAGCCTGGTGAGTAGGTGAGAAGAAAGCTTGGGAGTTGGCAGGGCTTTGCAGTATTTCTGAAGTTGGGTCACATAGGCAATTTCCTACTCTCTGTAGCTGTGCTCATACCAGGAGCGTACACTCAAATTCAGGAAAATGGTGCACACGCTTTGGAGACACTGGGGTTTACGAGAAAAAGGAGATTAACATCTTCACCTTTCATTATTGTAGAATATAATTCCTTTGGTGTCAAACAGGATAAATGAGATTATTTGGGTTTTCAGGGAGAACACACAGCTATGCTTTCTCTTAATACACTTGATTTGCAATTATTAAGCAATTGCTCAGCATGCCCTGTGAAAAGCCTGGATGAAAATGAAGAGCTCAAAAGTTCTTCAGTGGGCCATGTTCTAAACCCAGCCTCTGTGGTTGTTTGGCAGTTTATCAAAAGCCACATTAGTCCTCATCAGTAGTGCTTGATTGTCAAAAGACAGCACCCTTGTCCCAGCCTTGCAGATTAAGCCACGCTTTTTATTTTTCTTGACTTCTTGTACAAAGGCCGCATGATTACCAACTGATCATGTGTAAACAAGAGACTGTTTTGTGCTGATAAATGGATTCTCACTGTTGCACAAGCCCCTAGGAGTCTGCATTAAAAACAAGTTGAGATGCAGAACAGAACACAGCATTTGTTTTAATAGCATGTGCTTATCATTTGTGACATTACCTGATATGGCTGATAATCTAAAGAAAGCATTCTAACTTTTGAGCAAAATTTGAGTTCATAAAGACATACAAGGAGATAAACCAGGCCTCCTAATAGAAACTGTGAGCAATGCTTTGAACAGAATAATCTTATCTACATTCACCATCCAGCTAGCTCCCTCCTCCCATAGAAATGAGACAAGGTAAATTCACAACTCCCATTAATGCTAATAGCAGCCTTGGAAGCAAATCCCTTGTTCCTCCACAGGAGAGAACAGCTGTCCCCTCTTGTTTTGATATTCTGCAAGCCAGTGTCAGTTTAAGTTAATTGGAGGGAATTTGGAATACAAGCAATTTGAAAGGAATCTCTTAGAACGGTGCCCAGTATAGTTGTTGATGATAGCAGCTACTGGCTGAAAAGAAAGACAATTCTCCTTGGAGTGCTGATTCTGGTAGGTTGATGCTAAGCCTTTGCTGTTCCTGGGCCATGTTATCTGCTTATGCTTGTTTCTACTTCTGGCACCGGGCTGTGAAGATACCGTTGGGTAAACCAGAGGGGAAGGCCATGCACAGGCCACAGGCATGGGGTTCAGTGTATTGTGGTAGAATGCACCTCTGAGATGTAAAAAAAAAGTAAATGTAACTGTTTCTCTACTTCGTGAAGGTAGGCGAGTAGCTTAAGATCTTTGCATCCCAATTTTCCTATCTATAATATTAACTATGCCAATATATCACTCACAGTGTTTTCCTGAAGGTTAAATGAGATAATATAGTTAAAACAATGAAGAGTTAAAAACAAGGACCTAAGAGAAGAATTGATGCATTCAAACGGTTGGTGTATTGAATATACAATGGATTGCCAACAGAATGAACAAATCAGTCTTAAAATAACTACAACTGGAATGTTCTTTAGGAGTGAGGATGGCAAGACTTCAACTCGATTACTTTGGACACATCATCAGGGAAGAATAATCACTAGAAAAAGCAAACCAAACCAAACCCATTTCCATCGAGTCAATTCCGACTCATAGCAAACCTATAGGACAGAGTGTAACTGCCCCCTAGGGTTTCCAAAGAGCAGCTGGTGGATTCGAACTGCTGACCTTTTGGTTAACAGATAAGCTGTTAACCACTATGCCACCAGGGCTCCCATCCCTAGAAAAGGGCATCATATTTGGTAAAGTAGAGCATCAGCAAAAATGAGGGAAACCCTCAATAGCCTCAACAGTGGACTCAAGCATACTAATAATCATGATGGTGGCCCTGGCTGGCAGTATTTTGTCTGTTATATATAAGGTTGCTATGGGTTGGAGTTGACTCCAAGGCAACTAATAACAACAACAGAGGCTCCCATTAGACTTTATTGAGAGACTATTGCTAGGGAGAAGGTGAACCTCCAGGGCTTGATTTGCTGCTAGGTCCGGGTGGCCTGAGGAATAGCATTCCCGTGGACGTATCTGGAGAGCTGAGGAAGGGGAAAGAGAAGTTGAACCACCATGGTAGAGGAAATGTGAGAGATAAGGCCCTCAGTTGGCAGAGACTTTGGTGAAATAAAATAGATGAGGGAGATTACTGTGTGACTATAAAAAACTAAAACCCATTGCCATCGAGTGGATTCCGGCTCATGGTGACCCCATGTGTTACAAAGTATAACTGCTCCATAGGGTTTTCTTGGCTGTAATCTTTATGGAAGCAGATCATCAGGCCTTTCTCCCACAGAGCTGCTGGCTGGGTTTGAACCACAAACCTTTAGGTTAGTAGTAAATGGCAAACTGATTGTGCCACCCGGTGACCCTGTGTGACTACACAGGAGGGTATATGATATGTGGCTCTTCATCTGTCCCTCTGACATCATTAGTAAATCCTACACTGTTCACTAACACATCTGCATAAACTGCATGTTTAGAGAACACGAAGTCTTGGTGCTGGGTATTGCAACTAGTTGTGACTCAAGAAGATAGACAAGTCCATGAGCCCCGGTGGTGGAAATGGTTAAGCGCTCGGCTGCTATGAATTGGAATCGACTCGATGGCACCTAACAGCAACAATAACATTGTTGCAAGGAAGCTGTTGTTAGAGGATGTTAAAATTGAAAGTTTGGGCTGCAGCATCCTTGAGAGACTAGAGATAGGATATACCTACTGACATTTTGGACCAAAATGCAGATTTTCAAAGGAAATGATAAAAAAAAAAAAATAGCCAGGAAGGCTCTACACTTGTAAGAAGGAAGAAGTGGAGCAAAGAAAGAGGACATTGAAGAGATTCTTTTTGTGGAGAGGATTTTCTTGGAGAAAGTCGTGCTTTGAGTCCTGTTCCATGGCATATTCCTGAGGGGGGATGGGGATGGTGGTTGCTCCCATACCCCAAGGCCTGGAGGAGAAGAGTCTCAACAGGACCGCACAGGGAGCCTGATGGAGGTTTTCTACAGTTGCGTTACACCTTGCACTTGTGCCTGAATTATCCCTGAGCAAGCTAATGCAACCTGTAGCAGAGCAGAGAGAGCAAGAGAGAAAGAGAGAGAGAGAAAGAGAGAGAGAGAGAGAGACAGAGAACTCATATAGCTCATTTGGGAAGTTACAACATCCCCATTGATGTTGGAGCAAGGGTTTGGTTAGCGTTTTCTGTGGCCCAGGTCTGGGGGCGGCGGGGGGTGGGGAGAGAGAGAGCTGGTGGCCTGGAGCTGTTTTAAGAGCTTCCCAAGGGAACGAACGCTCGGGGGGGGGGGGGGGGTGAGCAGATTCCCGTTGTGCAAGTCTCTAAGTTGAGTGGTCTGCCTGAAAAATAGAGGCTTTGCCCAGGTCATAGTTGTGGTCAGACAGGTTCAGCAAGGTGAAGGTGGGGGCTCTAAAGGACCCTCAAATTGCCCAGGAAACAGAGTCAGCTTTCCACATCTGCCAGGCCTAAGGTGCAACATCCCCAGCTTAGAACAGTGTCAGGTAGCAGCCAGATAGGAACTTTCTAATCCTATCACCTTTACCTTTTTTCCTCCATATATCCTTTCCCTAGCTAGTAGGGTGTGGGCCAACAGTTTGAAAGTAGGGTACAAGATGAGCGGAGGGAGAGAGAAGAGGCCGAGGACCCTCCCTTCCCAGAAGGCAGACGGCCCATTGGTGTATCTGCCTTTAATGAGAGAGCTCTTATCTTGAAGTGGAATTAGTATCTTGGTCTGGATACTTTTAATACCTGAATTGAGACTGCTTTTTGCAAATTTAACTGCAGAATTGTATGTTATTTTAGAATGAGTATAAAAGTCATGGAACCTGCAGTGGTCCCCAAAGCACAGTCCCTGGGCCAACAGCATCATCCAGAAACAGTATTGTTAGTTGCCGTTGAGTTGATTCTGACTCAGGGCAACTACATGTGTGCAGAGTAGAACTGCTCCATAAGGTTTTCAAGGCTCTGACCTTTTGAAGCAGATCGCCAGGACTGTTTCTTGAAGCACCTCTGCGTGGGTTCAAACTGCTAACCTTTATGCTTGTAGTCAAGGGATTAGCCATTTGTGCCACACAGGAAATGCAAATTCTCAGGTTTCATCCCTGACCTACCAGTACCAGCTGCCGTTGACTCAGTTCTGACTCATGGTGACCCACATGTCTAATTTTTCAGAAGCAGAGGGCCAGGCCTTTCTTCTGAGGCACCTCTGGGTGGAGTCCAACTGCCAACCTTTTAGTTAGCAGTTGAGCCTAATTGTTTACACCACCCAGGGACTCCACCTCAGACTTACTGAATCAGAAGTTATAGGGAGTGGGGGTGAGGGCAGAAAGCCCCCCGGGTGATTCTGATGTGCATTAAAATTTGAGAACCACTGAGCCAGAGGAGGGAGTGAAGCTTCAGCTTTACAGGTGCTTCTTCCATCCTGCTAATGATTAGATACATGAAAAGGGTGAAAAAATGCAATATACACTTCATGATATCACCATTTGGGGGTTATATGAGGAAATAACACAATAATTTTTCATGATTAATTTTGGCTCTCAAAACTGTTTTCCTGCCAAGGACATCTGCTTGAACTTCCTAGGCAGCACACGTCCATGTTGGGGTGGTCTGGTAACTGCATCAGCTTGGCAGGGATGTACAGCTGTGCTGAAATGGGGCCACAAAGTGGAGGAGAAGCCCTCTCCCCCCATGCCTGCTGTAGACACCATGTGAAAGGCCAGTGTCCCCAAACTGATGCTTAACATTTAGGCACCAGCAGGACACCCACAAGTAATATTCAAATTTGGCTATGACATTTTGCTACGTTAATATCTCCATATTGTACGCGGATCAAAAGTTAAGAAGAAAACAATTTTAAGAATAGAATTTAAATACTTTTCTGAATTAAAAAAAATAAAGACTAGCTGTTAGTAAATATGTCAAAAAAAATACAAATAAGCTATGAACAGATTTTCAAGCCTGAACATTGTGCCAACCCTATGTCATTCGTTAAATAAAAATACGTGGTGCTGCACAGAGGTGTTACGAGGTGACATGAATTATAATGGTTGTAGAAATGTGAAAACCAAGCACAAATAACCCTAAAGCTTAAAAAAATGAGGTCTAGTATAATATTAGAAGAATTCAGAATTAAATGTAAATTCAGAAATAAAGTCACTCAGGACAATGGAAAATTTATTCAAAAGCACTAGTGTTTTTAAGAATATGTTAAATATAAACGAAATGAGGCAAATAATTACAAAATAACAGCGTTTTGGATAATGTTCACATGTTATTTTATCGTATATTTATCTTGGGAGTTTGGAATCCAGCTCCGTGGTTATTAATTTGTTTCAATTTTCTTTAAAAGCCTGAGTTTTAACTGGCTTATTTTATTTTTGGAGGCCTGGTGGTGTAGTGATTAAGAGCTTGGCTGTTAACCAAAAGGTCAGCAGTTCAAATCCACCAGCTTCTCCTTAAAAACCTTAGGGGGCAGTTCTATTCTGTCCTGTAGGTTGCTATGAGTTGAAGTTGACTCGATGGCAACGGGCTTTTATTTTATTTTTAAAGTGGAATTTCCTTTCAGAGAGAAAGAAGAAATTTCATTGCCTCATTGGATCCATCTATGACTTGTGTGTGTGTGGATGTGTGTGCACAGAGGGGCTGAGGTAGAGATACCACTAATTAAAATTCACTTCTCTCAGAACAACTCTGTGAAATATGAGTGCTTAGAAGTTCTTTTCTGGTCATTTCTATTTATTGCCTCTTTCTTTCTAGTTAGGTTGTAAGCTCCATTTTGAATTCCTCCATGCTTAGGACAGTGCCACAAAAACAGTAAAGGCTCAATAAATGTTTATGTAATGATTGTGTAAGCTTGAAAAATACTCTTTTCACCAATACCATCATCTGCCTATTGGCCTTTCTTGTCAGTTCCTGAGCAAACAGATGATTGAATGAATTTGGGATTAGGACAGAATCACCCTAAAAGCCTAAACAATTTTACTACGAGTAGTCAGTATAAAGGTTATTAAAAAAAAACCAAACCAAATCCATTGCCATCGGGTCGATTGCGACTCATAGCGACTCTGTAGCAGCTAATTGTTATTATTGCCACCTCCCTTTTTTGTACAGCAAGGCCATTTTCTTTCAGTGCAATAATTTTGAAAATTACTGAAATTCTCATATAAAAAAGATCTAAAATAAAACAAAATTCCCATAAGAAAATTATCAAAATATTGTTCTTTGAGCTGTATAACATTTTATTATCAAATGTATCCAGTCATACGTATTGGATTTGAACTGATCCCCTGAGAAATGGCACTTTGGGCTTATTGACAGCACAACCCTGCAGATCCAGTTAATTTCTTAAACTACTCAGTTTCTTCAATCAGGAAAGAAAGGATAATAACATCTCATGGGAGTGGGAGGAAATAAAGTCATATTGAGAACAGTGGTGAAACTCTGGTTTCTGCAGAGGAAAGACTCTATAACCATTGTGGTGGCTGCTTTTCTCGAAGCTTGTGAATTGAGAGGTTGACCTAGCAACAAGCTGAATGGCAAAGCATATTTTTTCTTAGTACCCATTTTCCTGCAAAAGCATATTTTTGATTGGACTGCAGTCGAAAGCATAATTAAATGTTACAGAGACTCTCAGAACTTTAAACCATTCTCTTTTTCCTTTTTAATTTGACAACACAAACAAGTCTAATGTTTCATTTTGCTGGCTCCAGATGTCCATTGTGAATGTAAATGATGAGCCAGTAGAGCTGATGCTTCCACAGAACCGATATTCCGAGTGAAAATGAATCATCGCACATCCTGCAGGTGCCCCTGCAGAGGGAATCTTTTCCCTCTGAGGACATTTAGCAGATAGAATATACAGCTGGTCAAAGAAAGCCTTTAGTCTATTTCAAAGTCTCTATGCAAAGTAAAATGCTTCATAAAGTTTGCTTGAAAGTGGAATTTCATCAAATATGGTTCTCTCCACTCTTTCATTTTTATTCCAATAATTTCAGACCTTTTTTTCAAGGCTAAAAATACTGGTTTTAAGAATCAGAAAATTTGGAGTTCCGACGCAGAGAGAAACTTTACACTTGGCACTTAATTTGGAGGTTATAGTCAAGTAGCAATACAGTGATTCTTATGTCTTGTCAATAATTGCTGCTTGCAGCTTGTTTTTAAAAGTTCACACTCTCAGCAGCCACACATTTGTGCTAAAGTTTCTCAAATGACACCCAATGAGAACCGTATATACACATGACGATTGTGAACTGGGGAGGGAGCTGTTTGAGTTCACTATCTAATTTTCTCAGCTAAGGTCTGAGATTTGGAAAGAATCTGTTGCTGAGTCTAAATTATCTATTGCAGTATTTAGGATTGCAGCATTTGGATTAATAATAATTAAAAAAGTATCTTGGGAGTTTTCTCTCTCTCTTCTTCCGAAGCCCTGACCGATTAGACTGCTTCTCTCAGCCTGCTTCTTCCTGTGGTGACTCAACTGGATTCCTCTTCCTTCAAAGATCCCAGCATTCTAAAATAATTTTCTTTCTTCCTAACTCTGTGTTAAAACACCGATTCTTTCAGCATAGCTGACCACAGGGAGAGGAAAGCAAACAGATGGAGTTAATTGACACTAAGCCGAGAAAGTCTGCCAGCCTCCATGGTAGTATTTGCTTCATGAAAGAGGTGGCTTGAGAAGCTAGATTTATCTTTAATTTATAGAACCTAGAAAATGAAGTAAAGATTTCAACTGTGCGGAAGAGATTTGGACTTTTGTGTTTTATCACTATTTTGGCGATAGTGTAGGTTGGGGAAGTGTAATTAAACACAACATCTCGTGGCAACCCAGAAAACCTCTCCACAAAGTTGGAAGAGAAAGAACCGAGTTTTATTACTGAATAGACATTAATCCAGTATGTGATGTGCATCACAGACAATCCACTAAAGAGACTGTAAAGACAGAAAGAAATCTAACCCTCTTATGTAGCCAAGTAGATACAAACATTACATACTTGTTCTCAAGATAAACCATAACTAGCCCTCAACTAAGAGGACTTGACAGCACCATTTGTCACATATAGTTCATGCTAAATTTATTTGGTAATTAGGGTAGCCAACTGTGTTTGCTAATTGCCTTTCTCCAAAAGAAAAATAAATTTCTCATATCTTTATGACAGGAGGTAGGTTTGCAACTTAGAGCCAGGCGCCAGCTGAATTAAGGCTCCTACCCCACAAAGAACTTAGGAGATAGGGGCTCTATCTTCCTTGATTACATTTCAAAGAGATGGCTCCCAGCTCCTTGACAAAAACATTCCTGGTTGTAAAACTGGCAAGAGACTTATTTAGCTTTTAAAAAGGTTTACATACATCTAAAAGGGGCAGAGAAATAATTCACAGTTACAATTTTCTGAAGTAAATGCTCTAAGATAGGGAGGTGGGGAGAGTCTCCTTCCCTTTTTGCTATGTTGTTGTTAGTTGCCATCTAACTCATAGCGACTCTAAGTACAACGGAACGGAACACTGCTTGGCCCTGCACCATCCACACAGTTGTTGTTATGCTTGAGCCCATTGTTGCAGCCACTGTGTCAGTCCATCTCATTGAGGGTTTTCCTCTTTTGCGCTGACCCTCTACCTTACCAAACATGTCTTTCTCAAGGGACTGGTCCCGACTGATAACATGTCCAAAGTAAGTGAGATGAAGTCTCTCCGTCCTCGCTTCAAAGGAGCATTCTGGCTATACTTCTTCCAAGACATACTTGTTTGTTCTTCTGACAGTCCACGGTATATTCAATGGTTCTGCGCCAAAACCATAATTCCAAGTCATCAATTCTTCTTTGGCCTTCCTTATTCATTGTCCGGCTTTCTCATGTATATGAGGCTATTGAAAATACCATGGCTTCAGTCAGGCGCACTTTAGTCCTCAAAGTGACGTCTTTGCTTTTTAACACGTTAAACAGTTTTTGTTTTTTTTTTTCCAGCAGATATAACCAGTGCAATATGTTGTTTGATTTCTTGACTGCTACTTCCATGGGCGTTGATTGTGGATCCAAGTAAAATGAAATGCTTGACAACTTCAGTCTTTTCTCCTTTTATGATGATGTTGCTGATAGGTCCAGTTGTGAGGATTTTGTTTTCTTTATGTTGAGGTGTAATCCATACTGAAGGCTTTATCAGTAAGTGCTTCAAGTCCTCTTCACTTTCAGCAAGCAAGGTTGTGTCATCAACATAACGCAGCTTGTTAATGAGTCTTCCTCCAATCCTGATGCCGCATTCTTCTTCATATAGTCCAGCTTCTCAGATTATTTGCTCGCATACAGATTGAATAGGTATGGTGAAAGGATACAACCCCGACGTGTACCTTTTCTGATTTTAAACCATGCAGAATCCCTTTTTTGCAATAGGGGAAATTAAAATTTATTTTTATTATTTGTAATTTGTTTTTGCCCTTACATATATCAGAAAAGAGATATGCAAAGTCACCTTATACTGACCAGAAAAAAAAAATTAGACTAGGATCAAATGATTAACACATCTAAGGAAAAATCTTCAATCAGGGAATGATCAGCTTTGAAGATGATGAAGGACTGTCACACTTTGGCAAGGCCTATATTATTAGCAAAGTGATTCAGTGGTAGAATCCTTGCCTTCCATGTGGGAGACTGGGTTTGATTCCCAGCCGATGCACCTCATGCATAGTTGCCACCTGTCGATCACTGGAGGCTTTCGCTTCTATGATGCTGAGCAGGATTCAGCAGTTTCCGGACTAACGTAAAGTAGGAAGAAAGGCCTGGAAATCTACTTCCAAAAATCAGCCAGTGAAAACCCTATGGATCACAACAGTGTGATCCCATCACGCATGGGGTCACCATGAGTAGGGGACTGACTTGAAGGCAGCTAACAACAATCCTAACGTAATTCAGAGAAGAGAGTCTTAGCTAATAGAATTTTTAATATTCTACTGGCAAGAAGATCCTATTTTAAGACACATCTATTTTGCATTAAACATTTGATTCATCTAATTAGCTCCCTTTTCTGTTTCCAAGCTTTCTAAGCAAACTCTTGGTTATTATTATATTCCTCAATAATTCTGTCTACAAGGAAGGAATATGCAGGTCACACAGACTTGAAGTACTCAGGAGTCATGAAAGTTTTTTTTGTTTTTTAAATATATACCAACCAGGGTTTAATCAGACAAAAAAAAAAAAAAACCCGCTTGGGCTTGTTGTAGTGATTGTACCTTATGCAATTGTTGGAGATGGTTAAGCAGTCTCTGTAAGGTTGTTATTTCTGTGTCTTTTTTCTGGAGTCCTTACAACAGGTAGTCGAGAAGAGAAGAAATACACGAAAATGAAGGAGCAAGGAAAAACTGGGATCCATCGGTACAAGCTGGGGTCCACAAAGAAGGACTACAAGCCAGATCTCCCACTGCTTCGAACACTGATGGTGAGGGTGATCTGCAGAAGCTGCTGCTCTTTGTCTAAGAGCTAGACATACACCTGACTAAGGAGACAGAGGAGTTGCAGGGAGGTGAAGCAGCTGTAGGACTAGTTGTTGTCAATTCCCTATCAGCTGCTATAGCGCCTGCCTGGTGACCCTGCACCGACCTGAGTGTAAAAGCAACATGGCCCTGTTGCTTCAAATGTTGCTGTTGTTAGCTGCCATCAAGTCGCCCCCCAGCTCCTGGCGACCCCATGCACAATGGGAACAAATCGTTGTGATCTGCAGGGTTTTCACTGGCTGATTTTTTCAGGAGTAGATCACCAGGACTTCCTTTATGGTCTGTCTTAATCTGGAAACTGCTAAAACCTGTTCAGTATCAGAGCACGAACTTCCACTGACAGAAGGGTGGTGGCTGTACATGAGGTGCATTGACTGGGATCAAACCTGTGTGTCCCACATGGAAAGTGATAATTCTACCACTGAACCACCACTGCCCCGATGAATGAACTAGGCCTTCCTAATGTCATGCATAAAGCCTCTTGTGGTGCACTCTAACTCTGTGTCCCACATAAGAAGGGAATTATGGGAAATATAGTTCCAGCTTAGCTAAATTCACCACACAGAATAATAACACGTTAACTTTCTGATTTTATATATTCTCTTGCTGATAAAACTCTGGCCCTGAGAGATGGATCTACTCTTGATGTCAGCTTAAAATCTGAGTCCTGGCTGATGGCCAGAGCCCGGGGAGATGTTTATCACACAAAGCTAATGAGTGTCACCCTCTGAGGCCTCTTACTGACAGCCTACTTCATCCCCTGACCACGCAGAGGCAATCTCCTACTGTTGTCTTAGTGCTGGCCAGGTAATCCTCCTTTTCATTTGAATTTCTGTACTTGGAAAGTCTCAGATCCCCACTTCACAAGTTACTGTGGGCAGGAATTTTTCTTTGGTGTCCAGAAAATAGAAGGTGAGAATAATAGGTTTTTCCGTACCCTTCTCTAATTGTCAAAAGAGTTCTTCCATTGTTTTCCCTCACATTTCTTTTTCTGTCAAACTTCTGTAGTAACCCAACTATCCAAACATTATATATATGTGTATATGTATATATATGTACATATCTGAACATACAAACACAAGTCCATATGTGTGTGTATTATATACTTGGCTAGATGCTTGGACATACATTATCTGATAAGCTTCTTACAGCAGCCTCTCAGCCCCATGTGAGGAAATTGGTCTATCTTCTTAGCATCTGGCTGTGTTGCTATTGTAATTAAATTCAGATTTAATCTAAATGTGATAGATTAAGTTTGATTGCATTTTCAGGTATATATTATTTACCAGTCAGTGATTTCAAGCAGGATGGGGTCAGATTAGGAAAAGAAGAGAATATTGATGAACCAATCAGATCCATCATCACTCTTCGAAAAACCTCTTCCATAAGTAGGTTATTTGCAAAAAAAATATAAGTAACAATTTATTAAGGTAGGAATTCTCCTCGTTCTTCAGCCTTAATCCTCTAGTGGGTTACAGAGAGCTATTAAGTGTTAACAAAACGCTAGAAGGAAAGTACTTGTAAAGTACTGTAAGCATTGTAATACTTATCTACTGTAACTTACTGTTGAAAGTCTGAGTTGTATCAATGTAGGAGTTATTTTTCTTCTCATATGCAATTCTTTTAGCCATAATTACCTAAAAGTTTAGAAGCTATGTTATTTTATCAAAGGGAATCTATATTGGCATCACCTACCACATCCAGTGTTGTTATATAAGACTATCAATGACATCAGATGAAGGGCATGGCTCAGTGAAGATGACTCGAACATGAAATCAGAGTAGGTGCTGGTGAGAACTAGGTGTCAGGATGCACCTCAATGACAAAGTTTGGCAACGGAGTAAGCTGTAAGTTGGAACAGACTGTAAGTTAGACACTAGCACTGGAAAAAGGCCGCTACTTACCTATCAGAGCTGAGCAGAAGATTGCAAAGGATGGCTCGAGAAGACAAAGTAAAGTATTATAATGAAATGTGCAAAGACCTGGAGTTAGAAAACCAAAGGGAAGAACATGCTCAGCATTTCTCAAGCTGAAAGAACTGAATAAAAAAATCAAGCCTCAAGTTGCAATACTGAATGATTCTGTAGGCAAAATATTGAATGACACAGGAAGCATCAAAAGAAGATGGAATGAATACAGAGAGTCACTGTACCAAAAAGAATTGGTCGACATTCAACCATTTCAGGAGGTACTATATGATCAAGAACAGATGGTACTAAAAGAAGAAGTCCAAGATGCACTGAAGGCACTGGTGAAAAACAAGGCTCTAGAAATTGATGGAGTACCAATTGAGATATTTCAACAAACAAATGCAATGCTGGAAGCACTCACTCATCTATGTCAAGAAATTTGGAGGACAGCTACCTGGCCAACTGACTGAAAAAGATCGATGTTTGTGCCCGTTCCAAAGTAAGACGATCCAACAGTATGTGAAAATTATCAAAAAATATTAATATCACATGCAAGTAAAATTTTGCTGAAGATCATTCAAAAATGGTTGCAGTAGTACACTGACGGAGAACTGCCAAATATGCAAGCTGGATTCAGTAGAGAACATGTTACAAGGGATATCGTTGATGATGCCAGATGGATCTTGGCTGAAAGCAGAGAATATCAGAAAGATGCTTACCTTTGTTTTATTGACTATGCAAAGGCATTCGACTGTGTGGATCACCACAAATTATGAATAACATTGTGAAGAATGGGAATTCCAGAACACTTAATTGTGCTCATGCAGAACCTGTACACAGACCAAGAGGCAGTTGTTAGAACAGAACAAGAGGATGCTGCGTGTTTTAAAATCAGGAAAGGTGTGCATCAAGGTTGTATCCTTTCACCATACTTATTCAACCTGTATGCTGAGCAAGTAATCTAAGAAGGTGGACTATATGAAGAAGGATGTGGCATCAGGATTGGAGGAAGACTCATTAACAACCTGTGATAAGCAGATGACACAACCTTGCTTGCTGAAAGTGAAGAGGACTTGAAGCACTTACTGATAAAGATCAAAGACTACAGTCTTCATTATGGATTACACCTCAACATAAAAAACACAAAAATCCTCATAACTGGGCCAATAAGCAACTTCACGATAAAAGGAGGAAAGACTGAAGTGGTCAAGGGTTTCATTTTACTTGCATCTACAATCAATGCCCAGGGAAGCAGCAGTCAAGAAATCAAATCACATGTTGCGTTTGGCAAATCTTCTGCAAAAGACCTCTTTAAAGTGTTAAAAAGCAAAGATATCTCTTTGAGGACTAAGGTGTGCCTGAACCAAGCCATGGTATTTTCACTCGCCTCATATGCATGTGAAAGCTGGACAATAGATAAGGAAGACTGAAGAAGAATTGATGTATTTGAACTGTGGTGTTGGGGAAGAATATTGAATATACCATGGACTGCCAGAGGAACAAACAAGTATGTCTTGGAAAAAGGACAGCCAGAATCCTCCTTAGAAGCAAGGATGGCAAGCCTTTGTTTCAGTTACTTTGGACATGTTATCAGGAGGAACCAGACCCTGGAGGACATCATGCTTGGTAAAGTGAAGGGTCAAAAAAACAGAGGAAGACCCTCAAGGAGCTGGATTGACAACAGTGGCTGGAACAATGGGCTCAAACATAAAAAACATTGTGGGAATGGCACAGGACCAGGCAATGTCTTGTTCTGTTCTATCTATAGGGTCGCTGTAGAGTCAGAACCGACTGGATGGCACCACACAACAACAACCTGAGAAAGGACTACAGGTCTCTGAGGCATGTGTGAGATCTGCAAAAAGTGATGGCAAAGTGACTAGGTGGGAGTACCCATGCAAGAGGTTAGACTTAAAGAAGGCTTTTATTCCAGTGCTTCAAACCGGTTCATTGAGGTTCGAACTCCTGCTGAGAATTTGCATTTCTAACAAATTCCCTGCTGAGAATTTGCATTTCTACCCCAGACATACCGAATAAGAATCTACAGAGCCCCAGGTGATTCTTATGTATAACTTCCGTGGAACTTGTTAGAAATGCAAATTCTCATAGGGGTTCATACCAGAATAAACCTCTTTATTCAAAGCCCTGTTTCATTCTGAGTCAGCTCATTGCCTTAGTCAGAAGGGGTTAAATGTACCTCAGGAACTTCTCAAGCATGGCTGGACTGGTGCCTGTGGGTGGAATTAAGGGGAGCATTTCTGGAAGAAATTGGGGAATAGAGGAGTGGGAAGTAGGACTGAAAGAAGGACAGCTGTTGTTGTGGCTAACAGAGACTCAGACTTCTGGTAAGAGAGGAGGCTTTTCAATGACAGTGCAAATTAGACAGTGACCACCACCAAATCGAGTAGAGATGCCTTCATTTCTTCCAGTTCTTATGTAATGTTGACTGTCTCTTTAAGAGCCCCCTCTCCTTCCCATGTAGCCTCAGGTTTCTGGGAGTTGGCAGCAAGAGAGTCATATCACAGAGAGTGAGATTTGGGGGAGAGGGAATAATTGAAAAGCTTGCTTGCTTATTAGGCAATAAATTATGGCCTGGGATTGATGCCAGAGTGGTTTTGGAAGGGCCAATACCTACTGACCTCTGAAAAAATGGATTTATTATTGAACAGTCTTTGTACGAAATCTTAACTAATGAGGGGCATGTCAAAGCATCATGGCGAGGCAGCTCCGGTGCACAGTTGCAACAAGGTTGGGAGGTTGGAGTCGGCTGACATTTGTCTGACAGAGACACCACTGTTCGGAACCTCCTGCTAATCAGAAGCTTGTGGTAGATCACCCTCTACTGAATTGTAATGCAGATTAAGGGGAAGAGCTGCCCGAATTTGAAAGGCGCTGTCAAATGTAGTGGCAGTTGTCTACCTTGTGAGTGTTTCTAAAACCAAGTATGAATTTTTGAATCAAATATTGTGCAGTAATCAGAGGAATAACTGTGGCCTTGAATGGCAAATGTAAGTCCGTTCTTGGGAGAAAAGCACAGGCCCACATTACTGAACTTACCTCATTATAAAAGAAAAAAAAAGATTAAATGAGGACCATAAACATTAGATGAAAGGTTTAATTTGAGTCTGGTTAGGTGAGTTAGGAAAACCCCAAGCCAGTGGTCACATAACAGAAAAAATCTATGACTTATGAATGGTTTCTCAATACCAATAAACATCTATGGAACAATTTAAAATTTAGGATATCATTTAATCTTAAAAATACTATGACATAGGTAGTATGATCTCTTCGGCTCACATAGAAGGAAGCTGACCTATCTTAATAACAGTAATTCTCAACTGGGAGTGATTTTTGCCTCCAAGGGGGCATTTGGCAATGTCTGGAGACATTTTTGGCTCTTACAACGGTGGTGGTGGCGTGGGATGCTACTGGCATTAATGAGTAGAGGTCAGAGATGCTACTAAACATCCTACAATGCACAGGACACCCCTCCCCATAGTAACAAAGAATTACCCAGACCAAAATGTCAATAGTGCCGAGGCTGAGAAACACTGCATGAAGGTAACATTATTATGTGGTGGAAACAAGACTAGGATCCAAGTTCTTTGACTCTCAAATATTCTGCTTATTATAACATGCCCCCACATCGGGTATCTTTAGAATTAGAAAAAAACATTTGTGACAGGAAAATATTGTTCGTTATTTAGGATTCCTCATCTCATTTAAATAGAGGTAAATCAGATCGTGGCATTGGATGAATTTAGGCTTGCTGGCTTTTCAGAGAACTGAAGACAGCATCAGTTGAAGGGTGCAAAGACCCAAGATTAGAGGAGCAAGGATGTTATTAAGTTGCTCTGGAAAACAAAATATCATACAGAGAGTCTCAAGGGAAGATTTGTAAAATTCAAGTGTGATATAGGAGGTGGGGCAGTTAGTGGTTTGGTGTTGAGAAAGGAAGAACTAGTAGAAAAAAACAAGTGAATTTTGTGGAGAAGAACACAGTAATTAATGGGAACTGGTGGCACAGTGTTAAGAGCTCAGCTGTTAACCAAAAGGTCAGCAGTTAGAATCCACCAGCCAACCCTCGGAAACCTTTGGGGCAGTTCTACTCTGTCCTACAGCAAGCTATGGCTGCTAACCAAAAAGTCAGCAATTTGAATCCACCAGCTGCTCCTTGGAAATCCTATGGGTCAGTTCTACTCTGTCCTATATGGTCGTTCTTAGTCAGAATCAACTCCATGGCAATGGGTAGAGAAGTAAAATGGTGTGTGCCTGGTGATACAATCATACTCCATTTCCTCACAAGTAAAATTTACATTTCTCATGATGCTTGTTGAATGGAAGTCATGCATGGGTGGAGCCCATACATGGTTATAAATTTATTAAAAATAGTCTTGTCAAAAAAAAAAAAAAGATAATCTCTAAGTTTCAATTCTTAATTCTCCAGCTGGATCTTTATATATGTCCTCAAATACAGAAGATTAGAAGTCAGAAGGCTGGATACCTGTTCTACCTTTTAAAAGTGGTGTGACCTCTGAAACTTAATATTCTCATCTGTAAGATTAGGGATCATGATACTGGCCCTATATACTTCACAGATTTGTGTGTGATAAATTAGATACTAATAATTTTGTCAACTGCAAAATGATTTACAAAGCCTTTAAATACCATCTCCTTGCCTATGACTGTCAGATTTATATCGCTAGCCCAGACCAATCTTCTGAACTCCAGACTGACATATCCAATTGCCTACTGGTCAGAGGAGCTGAGGAAGTAAGTTTCTGTAAGGGAACCTTGAGAATCAGTAAAAAAGGTCACTAACTAGCCTTTCTGAAGTACTGGTGCAAGAGAATGAGTTGGAACTTGCTGTGAAATCTGAGGAGTTGGATGCAGAGGGAGCTGGTGGAGGAGTCTATGGAAGTCTATTGCCTTTGTGTCTAGTGGTGGGCCTGAAGTTGCTGTTGGTCAACAGGGCCAGTTGAAAGGAAAATGAACTAGATGTGAACTAGGGAGGACAAGCTCGAACTGCCAGCACCTGTGTTTCTGCCTCTCCTCTCCTCTCCTCATTTCATCTAGCCACTACTTTTCTATCACTCCCTATTTAGTGGAAAATATTTGACTTTTCCTTCTCTGACAGGTTTCCGCCTTACACAGGTTCTGACTTTTGCAGGCTTTATTGTATATATTCATTTTGTCCCGGACTTTGCAAACACCAATCACAGTTGTAACTATAATTGTCCCCACTTTTTTGCTTCACTTCCCTGCTTTGCTCATTTGTTGCTATCCAACACAGAAACTTGCCTTTACTCATATGGCAATCTCTGACACAGATTCTTAGTGGCATGTGAGAGGTAATGTTGGCAATGGTTGTGGTTTTGGTGGTGGGAGAGTCTTGAAATCTTCATCATTACCAGCCCCCACACATGCCCAAATACATACTGAATTCCTATGTAAATACAGACTAATGGACATTTTCCAGTTCTCTCACTGCCCTCTTTCCACTAGACTACTTACTTTAAACCCTTCCTGTATAGAAATTCTGGAACAGCCTCTGACTGAGGCTAATAAACGTTGATCCTGCAGTCTCCAAATTCATCAAGTAGGCGTAATGTCATGCTTTCTCTGATCCTTAGATTACAGTTTTGAGTTTTTACCCTGTGAATCCTGTTTGGACAGAAGGAAGGTGGGTGAGAGAAGGAGTGGAGAAATCAGGAAAAAGAATGTCAACAAGATGCTCCCAAGAAAGATTTTTGAGATGCATTCAAATATTAAAATTAATAAAATACTAAAAAGCTTATATTTGGAAAGAATTAGCAATTGAATTGTTCTCAGGGTCACTACTTGCTATAGAAAAATGTATGAATTTATGCTGTGGGAGAACCTGGCTCAATTTATGGCTGGAACCTAATTAATGCAGTAAAGTCCTCAACAAGGCAGAATGTAATCTTCAGTTTTCCCACTAAGTGGCAATTTATTAAAAGCAAATTCAAAATTGTATTGCTAGATATCACATACTAGTTCAGGATTAATTATATAAACTTCAATACATGCTACCAGTCTTCACAGATAAATTAGTAGCTGGCATAAAATCTAATGTCAGAAGAAATATGCATGCAACCTGACAATTTCTCCTAGTCAGGAGTACATGGAAAATGTAGTTTAAACATTCATTCTCTAGTTTAAACATTAATTGGTTATAGTTTGATCTCAGATGTTGATATTGTTGACCTCATTAACTTCACTGTATCTCAGCATGTTAAAATGCAGAGGAAAAATAAGTGCACAAAATAGAAATCAGACTTTGAAAATGCTCTATTGCCTTGAAAGCTCAATTAGGAATGAAATGTCAATATTGCAGTGTGAGCTTTTTAGCAACTAGTTTTGCGGCAATCTGACATCCACTTTCAAATAGAAATCATATAGTATCTGACAGTAGTTTTTCTCACTGTTCTTTTTTAAATGTTGTTAGGCCTGTTGCTTTTTTCTTTCCTTTCTTTTATTTTTATTTTTTGCAGGGGGAAGGAGGACGGTTAGATTTGAAGGATCAAGTTGCTAATACTTAGAAAGCATTTGAGTGTGTTTGTGACTATTAAGATATGTCTTATCTAAAATTTTAATGGTACTTTCTCATTTCTTTTTTTTCTGTCTTTCTTTCTGAGGTATTGCAATTGAAGTCAACGTTTCAGATATTTATTTATCATTTGAGGTGCGTTTTATGCCCTTCAAGGATGTTATATCCTTTGTGATCTGTGAGAAAGAGCAGGGATTCTTAGGATATGGCAAGTCAGATGGATTTTATGGGCCCAGAATTGCTATGGGAAAGTAGAATCTATTTGTTGGTAATAGCTCTGAGATGCATGTGCTAATCTGCTTCACAGACCCCCTTCTGTACTTGAAAGGATCCCTCCAGGCCCTTCTCCTGCTTATTATCCCACTCTTCAGCTATACACACCTCCCACTCATAAAGACATGCTATGAGCATATGCTATGAGATACGCAAACAGTTGACAAGTTCTGCTACTAAATGAATGGTTGGAGGTTCAAGTCCACTAAAGGTACCTTGGAATAAAAACTTGGCAATTTCCTTCTGAAAAATCAGCCATTGAAAACCCTATGGAGCACAATTTTACTCTGACACACATGGGGTCTCCATGAATCAGAACGGACTCTGCGACAACTGGGACATGAGCTTCTACTTCAAACCTCCATGGTTATTATGAAGGATGGACTATTCCTTACTCTTCCAACACCTAACCCTTCTACTACCCTTAACTGATATTACCTGTATAAAATGCTAAACAATGGGGATTGTTCCTTAGTCTGAATATTTACAGAGAAAATTTATTATTTATGAATTCTGTTTCTTAGGTAAGTAAATTTCTTTCCTAAGCTTCCATTTTCCATCACAAATATGGAGATGACAATTTTAAATTTAAGATCAAATTTCAGACCAGATATTCAAATAACAAGGCCTGTAAGAATTCTCTGTTGAAAAGGGCTGTAACATAGCTGGTTGGAAAATTCTGATTTAGGTCTTTAGATATATTTTCTGACACAGAATCTCAGAATTTTTAAAAGGAAAGTGAATTTAAACATTATCTAGTCTAGTGGTTTTCAAAATTTTGGAGTTGGGGAAAGAGAAAGAACAAACCCTATTTTCAAATAAATTCCTACCAATATAGTAAAGAGCGGCCTTGGTGATGAATGGTGCCCAGAGCCCTCTCCCTCTTGGTATCCTCTGTGGAACCACAGAGCTCCATGAAACCTAATTTTAAAGTTAGTGATCATTTCCAGACCCACTTATATATATTTTGACTCTTAAAGAAATTTTTACTTTGTCTATCATTCCATTGCCACCTTGTGGAGTCCTCTGCAAAAGAACTCAGATCTGAACTTCTCTAGGTAGGTGGGCTAGTTTTTCTAGACTCCTTCAAAGGCCACTTTTAAGCTGCCCTCTTCTTTTCTTGCATGTGCAAACTCTCAACCAAATTTAATCAAAATATCCACCCATTGCTCTTGAATTACCCTGTCTTTTCCGTTACTTCAGCTTCCACCAGTATTCTAAACAGTCTTTCTGATTCTGGCCTCTTCACAATACAAACACTTCAGTCTCAGGGATAGACTAAATTTACTACAACTAAGTAGTAAATTTAAAGTCCTCAATTTGCTTAATAGCAAATAAAACTGCTGCACACCTGCAATAGGATGAAGGGACATAGAGTGAAGGAGCCTTCATCCTGCTACTAAACATTCTGGGTACGCTATTGGTCCTCCCTCCAGCCAAGTCCATCACAAAGGGGTATTTATTTCTCTGAACATTCTGGAGAAGACATGGGCTAGATGAGAACAACAGTGGCCATAGAGGCATAGATTCTGAATGAAGCTTGTATTTCTTTGTTATTGTAAAAAGAAGTTCATTAATTTTGAAAAAGACATAATTCTAAGATTCCATTCAGAAAATAGCTAAATGCTAATGCTGAGGAATGACTGTCTGGTATACATCATGCCCATCTTCTGCTTAATACCTACAAAGCAGGGATGACAAAAAACTTTGGCACACCTGATGTTTCTTCATCCATCCCTTTACCCACCGTTTGCAAACATTTTGAATCAAACAATTTGCTCTTTTTTACAGAGCTCATGATCACCTCATAATCCTTTTTTCTAATATTTAAAAATAAATTAAACATTATAAAAAAATCTTCCTTTGCATCTTGGGTTAAGTTATTAAAACAACTTCTAGAAAGGATGCTTAACTCCATAGTCTATACCAGGTTTATGAAATGTAAGCACTCAAATAGATCTTGGGTATTAACAGTCCAACACTTTAATTTTTGTTAGCATACAGGTCATAAATATTTAGAAACATATCCATACTATTTATTTGGAACATTTTAATCTTGTCTAGTTCTCAAGTTTTCCTGGGTCTAATCATCTTTCCTTTTATCTATAATAACATGTACTTATAGAGAATTTAGCTGTCTCCTGCTTTGTTCTCTATAATCTCTATTTTTTTCTGTTCTCCCAGGACTGAGTTAGATGTATATGTATTTTGCATAAGTGCTTTGACTATGAAAATGCACAATTTTATCACCTTTTCATTTTTCCCCATTCCCTTTTAATGTGGTTTCAATAGATTTACCCAAGCAATATTGTACCATTCAGAAAAGAACATGGCCAGAGTTAGCAACATAGGCCATCTAGGAACATCTGAATATGTTGTTTTAAATATAGTTGTTTAATTGTCATAACATATGATGATCACTGTCCACAAAGTGGAAACGCAGTTTCTGAAGGGAGTCTGTGATTTTTTAAAACACAAAAAGAATAATTGTTAAGCTGCCACAAAGATAATAGCTTTATCTTAATAATTTTGATAAATGGCAAATATTTCACTTACGTTGTAAACACACAAAATAAATTTTAAATCATCATACAATTGTCTTGCTTTTTTCCCCCAAGAAAATCTAACAAGACCTCTTATTTCAAAAATAAATCCTTTAAGATAATTTATCTGAGGAGGTGGGGCCAAGATGACAAAGTAGTCAGATGCTATCTGTGGTCCCTCTTACAACAAAGACCCCAAAAAACAAATGAATCGATTATATATGACAATCTAAGAGCCCTAAACATCAAAGCCAAAGTTGAAGAAATGGACTACTGCAGGGGGAAGGAGAGATGGATCAGAAGCAGCAAGGCGTTGCCAGACCTGAACCAGTGGGAGCCAACACATTTCAGGCCAGATCAGCTCGAGTGCACGGTGAGGCAAGCAGTGGCATTCCCAAGGCATTTTCCACATTGAGAGAGACCCAGTGGCAGAGAGTCTTCTCGGGCACCCAGAACCAGTGAAAAGCAGCACTCAGCTGGCAAAAGATAAGTACTTGCATCTGACCTACAGTGTGGATCAAAAAACACCCCTTTTGGGAAAAACCTCCTTCCCATTTACCTGCCCCATCCCCACTCTGCACCGGGTCTTGGCTGGCTTCAGCAATTGCGGAGTCCCTTGAGCCAGAAGTAGGACCCATCACAGGCCCTGAGCCATTCTCCCAGCCTTGGGGACAGAACAAATCAACAAATGGGGAAAAAATAACCAGCCGGCTCCTGTAAGCCAGGAACTCAGGGTAGGCATAGCTCTTTTGCCTAGGCACAGGCATAAGGGGTCCATGGACTTTGAATGTCTTTCACTCCTGCATAGACCTGTGGGGCCCATTTCAACAGCGTAGGCCCTCCTTACCACAGTACAACAGGGTATATACCTAAAGTCTAACTTCAACTGTTTCAGCTATATGGTGGAGTGGCAAGTTCATGACATTTGACACCGCTCTGCCCATTAAGCAGTGTCCTCACCTACCCACATCAGGGGCCTGAGGACTGGTGGCTCCACCCACACCACCTAGCCACCTGTGACAGGGGTACCAGAATAAGCAGTGCCCCCAGTCCTTACAGCCAACAGCACTGGGTGCACGTAGTCTGGCTACAAAACCCACCCACCTATGTGCTCTAGGGAACAGGAACATGCTTTCCTCCCAGACACTCAGGGGCAGCCGTCAACCCCCTGCCTTGCTCAGTGTGTGACCTCCTACTGCAGCCAGATACCTGTGCCTACTCCAATCACCCATGCCAGTCTAGGACTATAGGTGAGAGGCTACACAACACACTTGGTGACCAATTACCTGGACACCTGAGCTAAATGAGTACAAGAAAAGTAAACAGACTCCTAGGCTCACACACCTAGTAACAGAACTAAGCACCTGGTGACAGGATGTTAGAGCTTCAAAGGCACCAATAATCAAACTAGCTCATACAAGCAGCCTATCTGGGTGTATCAAAACAAAACAAAATAAGAAGCTAGGACACAGTTAGCAAACATAAAATAAATAAATATAATAACTTATTGATGGCTCAGAGAAAACAATCAATATCAAATTCCATAAAGATGCAGACCATGATGGCTTCAGCAAGCTCTCAAAATAAAGAATCAGTAAATTTTCTGGAAGAAGAGAATTTCTTGGAATTACCGGAGGTAGAATACAAAAGATTAATATACAGAACTCTTCAAGGGATAAGGAAAGAGATGATGCAAAATACAGAACAAGCAAAGAAACACACAGACAAAGCAATAGAGGATCTTAAGAAGGTCATTCAAGAGCATAATGACAGATTTAATAGGCTGCAAGAATCCACAGAGAGACAACAATCAGAAATCCAGAAGATTAACAATAAAATTTCAGAATTAGACAACTCAATAGAAAGTCATAGGTGAAGAATTGGGGCAAGAGAAGTCAGAATTAGTGAGACTGAAGATAAAGCACTGACACCAACTTATCTGAAGAAAAATCAGATAAAAGAATTGAAAAAAAAAAGAGGAAACCCTAAGAATTAGGTGGGATTCTATCAAGAGGAATAACTTACGGGTGACTGGAGTACCATAATGGGGTAGAGGGGAGGATAACAGAAAATACAGAGAGAACTACTGAAGATTTCTTGGCAGAAAACGTCCCTAATATCATGAAAGATGAGAAGATATCTATCCAAGATGCTGATCGAACCTCACATAAGGTAGATCCCAAAAGAAAGTCACCAAGACATATTACAATCAAACTTGCCAAAACCAAAGATAAAGAGAGAATTTTAAGAGTGGCTAGGGATAAACAAAAAGTTATCTACAAAGGAGAGTCAATAAGACTAAGCTCAGATTACTCAGCAGAAACCATGCAGGCAAGAAGGCAGTAGGATGACATATATAAAGCCTTGCAAGAAAAAAATTGCCAGCCAAGAATTATATATCCAGCAAAACTCTCTCTCACATATGATGGTGAAATTAGGCATTAGCAGATAAACAGAAGTTTAGGGAATTTGCAAAAACCAAACCAAAATTACAAGAAATACCAAAGGGAGTCCTTGGGTTAGAAAATCAATAACATCAGAAAACAACCCAAGGCTAGAACACAGGAGAGAGCAACCAAATATCAACCCAGATAGGAAAGTCACAAAAATAAATCAAAGCTAAAAAGACTGAAACTAGAGAAACAAAGATGTCAATATGTAAAAGATGACAACATTAAAACAAAAAAGAGGCACTAAAAAATGTAGTCATAGATTTTTCATATGAAGAGGAAGTCAAGGCAATATAAAGAAATAAAAGACTGGTTTAAACTTAGAAAAATAGGGGTAAATTTTAAGGTAACCACAAAGGAAACTAATAATCCTACACATCAAAATAAAAAACAAGAAAAATATAAAGACTCAGCAAATACAAAATCAACAATAATGAAAAAGATGAAAAGAAAATGCATAAAGAAAAACAACTCAGCACAGAAAATTAAGTGGAACAAAGAAACTGTGAACAATACACACAAAAAAACATCAAAATGACAGCACAAAATTCATACCTATCAATAATTATGCTGAATGTAACTGGACTAAATGTACCAATAAAGAGACAGAGAGTGGCAGAATGGATTAAAAAAAAAAAAAAACACAATCTGTCTATACGCTGCCTACAAGAGACACACAGCTTAGACTTAAAGACACAAACAAACTAAAACTCAAAGGATGGAAAAAACGCATCAAGCAAACAACACTCAAAAAAGAGCAGGACTGGCAATATTAATCTCTGACAAAATAGACTATAAAGTAAAATCCACCACAAAGGATAAGGAAGGACACTACATAATGATCAAAGGGTCAATAAACCAGGGGGACATAACAATAATAAATATTTACATACCCAACAACAGGGCTCCAAAATACATAAAACAAACTCTAACAGCATTGAAAAGAGAGATAAACAGCTTCACAATAATAGTAGGAGACTTCAACACACCACTTTAGGTAAAGGACAGAACACTTCAACGCACCACTTTAGGTAAAGGACAGAACATCCAGAAAGAAGCTCAACAAAGACACAGAAGACCTAAATGCCACAATCAACCAACTTGATCTCATGGACATACACCAATCACTCCACCTAACAGTGGCCAAGTATACTTTCTTTCCCAACACACATGGAACATTCTCCAGAATAGACCACAAATTAGGCCATAAAGCAACCCTTAACAGAATCCAAAGCACTGAAATATTACAAAGCATCTTTTCTGACCATAAAGCCATAAAAGTAGAAATCAACAACAGAAAAAGCAAGGGAAAAAAAATTAAACATATGGAAACTGAAAAACGCCTTGCTCAAAAACTACTGGGTTATAGAAGAAGTTAAGGATGGAATAAAGAAATTCACAGAATCAAATGAGAATGAAAACACATTCTACCAGAACCTTTGGAACATAGCAAAAGCAGTGCTCAGAGGTCAGTTTATAGCAATAAATACACACAACCAAAATGAAGAAAGGGCCAAAATCAAAGCATTAACCCTACAACTCAAACAAGTAGAAAGAGAGCAGCAAAAGAAGCCCTTGGGCACCAGAAGAAAGGAAATAATAAGAATTAGAGCTGAATTAAATGAAATAGAGAATAGAAAAACAATTGAAAGAGTTAACAAGACCAAAAGCTGGTTCTTTGAAAAGATCAACAAAATTGATAAACCATTGGCCAAACTGACTAAAGAAAAACAGGAGAGGAAGCAAATAACCCATATAAGAAATGAGATGGGTGATATCACAACAAACCCAACTGAAATTAAAGGAATCATAACAGAATACTATGAAAAATTGTACTCTAAGAAATTTGAAAACCTAGAGGAAATGGACAAATGTCTAGAAACTCATTACCTCCCTAAACTGACGCAAACTGAAATAGAACGACTAAATAAACTTATATAAAAAAGAAGAGATTGAAAAGGTAATTAAAAAGCTTCCAGCAAAAAAAGCCCTGGCCCAGACGGTTTCACTGGAGAATTCTACCAAACTTTCAGAGAAGAGTTAACACCACGGCTACTAAAGGTATTTCAGAGCATAGAAAAGGATGGAATACTCCCAAACCCATTCTATGAAGTCAGCATAACCCTGATACCAAAACCAGGTAAAGACACCACAAAAAAAAAAAGAAAATTACAGACCAATATCCCTCATGAACATTGACACAAAAATCCTCAACAAAATTTTAGCCAATAGAATTCTACAACATATAAAAAAAATAATTCACCATGATCAAGTGGGATATATACCAAGTATGCAGGGATGGTTCAACATTAGGAAAACACTCAATATAATCCATCACATAAATAAAACAAAAGACAAGAACCACATGATCTTATCAACTGATGCAGAAAAGGCATTTGACCAAGTCCAACACCCATTCATGATAAAAACTTTCTGCAAAATAGGAATAGAAGGGAAATTCCTCAACATAATTAAGGACATTTATACAAAGGCAACAGCCAACATCATCCTAAATGGAGAGAGTTTGAAAGCATTTCTCTTGAGAACAGGAACCAGACAAGGATGCCCTTTATCACCACTCTTATTCAATATTGTGCTGGAGGTCCTAGCCAGAGCAATTAGGCTAGAAAAAGAAATAAAGGGCATCCAAATTGGTATGGAAGAAGTAAAAGTATCTCTATTTGAAGATTATATGATCTTCTACACAGAAAACTGCAGAGAATCCACAAGAAAACTACTGGAACTAATAGAAGATTTCATCAAAATATCAGGATATAAGATAAACATACAAAAATCAATTGATTTCCTGTACACCAACAAAGAGAAATTCCAAGAGGAAATCACCAAATCAATAGCCTTTACAATAGTCCCCAAGGAGATAAAATACTTAGCAATAAATCTAACCAGAGATGTAAAAGACCTATATGAAGAAAACTATGGCAAGAAACCAAAAGTGACCTGCATTAAGTGGAAAAACATACCTTGCTCATGGATAGGAAGACTCAACTTTGTGGAAATGTCAATTCTACCTGAAGCGATCTATAGACACAATGCAATCCTGATCCAAATTCCAATGGCATTTTTTAATGAGATGGAGAAACAAACCACCAACTTCATATGGAAAGAGAAAAGGCTCCGGATAAGTACGTATTACTGAAGAAGAAGAATAAAGTGGGAGGCTTCACACTACCTGATTTTAGAACCTATTATACCACCATGATAGTCAAAACAGCCTGGTACTGGTACAACAGATAAACAGACCAATGGAACAGAACTGAGAATCCAGACATAAATTCATCCACCTGTGAGCAGCTGTTATCTGACAAAGGCCCAAATCCCGTTAATTGGGGAAAAGACAGTCTCTTTAACAAATCGTGCTGGCATAACTGGATATCCATCTGCAAAAAACTGAAACAAGACTCATACCTCACACCATGCACAAAAACTAACTCAAAATGTATCAAAGACTTAAATACAAAATCGAAAACTATAAAGATCATGGAAGAAAAAATAGGGACAACCCTAGGAGGAGCCTTAATACATGGCATAAACAAAATATGAACCATAAGTAACAATGCACAAACACCAGAAGAGAAACTAGATAACTGGGAGCTCCTAAAAATCAAAGACTTATGCTCATCAAAAGACTTCACCAAAAGAGTAAAAAGACAAGCTACAGACTGGGAAAAAAATTTTGTCTATGACAAACCTGATCAGCGTCTAATCTCTAAAATCTACAAGATACTGTAAAACCTCAACCACAAAAGACAAATAACCCAATTAAAAAATGGGCAAAGGATATGATCAGGCACTCCGCCAAAGAAGACATTCATGGTTAACAGACACATGAAGAAACGTGCATGATCATAGCCATTAGAGAAGTTTGAATCAAAACTATAATGAGATATCATCTCACCCCAACAAGGCTAGCATTAATCCAAAAAACACAAAATAATAAATGCTGGAGAGGTTGTGTAGAGAGTGGAACACTTAGACACTGTTGTTGGGGATGTTAAATGGTACAACCACTTTGGAAATCGATTTGGCACTTCCTTAAAAAGCTAGAAATAGAAGTATCATAGAATCCAGCAATCCTCCTCCTTGGAATATACCCTAGAGAAATAAGAGCCGTCACACGAATAGATATATGCACACCCATGTTCATTGCAGCACTGTTCATGATAGCAAAAAGATGGAAACAACCTAGGTGCCTATCAACAGATGAATGGACAAACAAATTATGGTATATTCACACAATGGAATACTATGCAATGATAAAGAGCAACAATGAAACCATGAAACATAACGTGGAGGAATCTGGAAGGCATCATGCTGAGTGAATTTAGTCAGTCACAAAAGGACAAATATTATATGAGATCACTGTTATAAGAAATCAAGAAACGGTTTAAACCCAGAAGAAAACATTCCTTGATGGTTACTAGGGTGGGGAGGGAGGGAGAGGGGTATTCACTAACTAGATAGTAGACAAGAATTATCTTAGGTGAAGGGAAGGACAGCACACACTACAGGGGAAGTCAGCACAACTGGACTAAACCAAAGCTAAGGAGTTTCCTGAATACAACCAAATACTTTGAGGGACAGAGTAGCAGGGTTAGGGGTATGGGGACCATGATTTCAGGGGACATCTAGGTCGATTGGTATAACAAAGTTTATTAAGAAAATATTCTGCATCCCACTTTGGTGAGGGGCATCTGGGGTCTTAATATCTAGCGAGTGGCCATCTAAGGAGCATCAATTGGTCCCAACTCACCTGGATCAAAGGAGAATGAAGAACAACAAAGACACAGGGAAAGTATTAGCCCAAGAGACAGAAAGGGCCATGTAAACCAGAGACTTAATCAGCCTGAAAGTAGAACTAGATGGTGCGCAGGTACCACCAATGACTGTCCTGACAGGGAACACTACAGAGAGTCCCTGATGGGGCAGGAGAAAAGTGGGGTGCAGAACTCAAATTCTAGTAAAAAGACTAGACTTAATGGTTTGACTGAGACTGGAGGGACCCCGGAAGACATGGCCCCTGACTCTCTGTTAGCCCATAACTAAAACCATTCCTGAGGCCAACTCTTCAGACAAACATTAGACTGGACTATGGGATATAAAATGATACTCGTGAAGTGTGTGCTTCTTAGCTCAAGTAGGTACATAAGAGCAAATGAGCAGCTCCTGTCCAGAGGTGAGATGAGAAGGCAGAGAGGGTCAGGAGCTGGTTGAATGGACAGGGGAAATCCAGGGAGGAAAGAAGTGTGCTGTCACAGTGTAGGGAGAGCAACTAGGTCACATAACGATGTATGTATAAATTTTTGTATGAGACACTAACTTGAATTGTAAACTTTCACTTAAAGCACATCAATTAAAAAAAATTGAAGAATTTAGGAGAAAGAAAGATAATTTAGCCAATATTCCCTCAAATATGAAACATATTCGTTGCATAGCTAACTGATGAATTTATGTAATTTATCAGCAAAATTAAATTTTCTCTTTTACCTTGATAGGTATTTTAAAGATCCCTGTGTAAAAACCTCAGCTAATGAGTATTCTGCCTAATAGTTTATTTCATTAGATGATTATTTTCAAGCTAATTCCTGCTTGGAGAGCCATATATTTTTTTCCTTTTAGAAATAGTCATTATGTTTAAAATAGTTGAGAAAGATATGTGAGATCACTAAATAGCAACATGGAGTCTTAAAATAGACTTATGCTCCCAAAGATAAAAGAAACACTACGGTACTAGTACTAGAGAATGTATGAAGTATGAATCTAGGAAAATTGGAAATCGTAAAAAATTAAATGGAATGCATGAACATCGGTGTCCTAGGCATTAGTGAGTTGTAATGGACTGGTATTGACCATTTTGAATTGGATTATCATATGGTCTACTATGCTGGGAATGACAACTTGAAGAGGAATAGCATTGCATTCATCATCAAAAATAATATTTCCAGATCTATCCAGAAGTACAATGCTGTCAGTGATAGGATAATATTCATACACTATAAGGAAGACCAGTTAACACGACTGTTATTCAAATTTATGCACCAACCACTAAGGCCAAAGATGAAGAAATTGAAGATTTTTACCAACTTCTGCAGTCTGAAATTGATCAAACATGCAATCAGGATGTATTGATAATTACTGGTGATTGGAATGCAAAAGTTGGAAACACAGAAGAAGGGTCATAGTTGTGAAATATAGCCTTGGTGATAGAAATGATGACAGAGATCACATGATAGAATTTTGTAAGATCGACGACTTTTTCATTGCAAACACCTATTTTCAACAACATAAATGGCAACTACACACGTGGACCTCGCCAGATGGAATACATGGGAATCAAACTGACTACATATGTGGAAAGAGACAATGGAAAAGCTCAATGTCATCAGTCAGAAAAAGGCCAGGGGCCGACTGTGGAACAGACCATCAATTGCTCATATGCAAGTTCCAGTTGAAGCTAAAGAAAATTAGAACAAGTCCACGAAAACCAAAGTACAACCTTGAGTATATCCCACCTGAATTTAGAGACAATCTCAAGAATAGATTTGACGCATTGGATGCTAATGACCGAAGACCAGACCTGTTGTGGAATGACATCAAGGACCTCAAACATGAAGAGAGCAAGAGGTCATTAAAAAGACAGGAAAGAAAAAAAAGACCAAAATGGATGTCAGAAGAGACTCTGAAACTTGCTCTTGAACGTCGAGTAGCTAAATCAAAAGGAAGAAATGATGAAGTAAAAGAGTTGAACAGAAGATTTCAATGGGTTGCTTGAGAAGACATATGCAAAGACCTGGAGTTAGAAAACTTAAAGGGGAGAACATGGTCAGTATTTCTCAAGCTGAAGAATGAAGAAAAAATTCTATCCTCAGTTCTATTGGGAAAATATTAAATGACGCAGGAAGCAACAAAAGAAAATGAAAGGAATACACAGAGTCACTAAACCAAAAAGAATTGGTCTATGTTCAACCATTTCAGAAGGCAACATGTGATAAGGAACCGATGGTACTGAAGGAAGAGGTCCAAGGTAAACAGAAAGCATTAGCAAAAAAAAAACAAAACAAAAAACCAAGCCTCCAGAAATTGATGGAATACCAACTGAAGTTGCCAAGGATTTCATTTTACTGGGATCCACAATCAACACCCATGGAAGCAGCAGTCAAGAAATCAAACAACACATTGCATTGGGCAAATTGGCTGCAAAAGATCTCTCTAAAGAGTTACAAAACAAAGATGTCATCTTGAAAACTAAGGTGCACCTGACCCAAGCCATGGTGTTTTCAATAGCCCCATATGCATGAGAAAGCTGGACAATGAATAAGGAAGACTGAAGAATTGATGCCCTTGAACTATGGTGTTGTCGAAGAATATAATATGGACTGCCAAAAGAATGAACAGATCTGTCTCGGAAGAACTACAGCCAGAATGCTTCTTAGAAACAAGGGTGGTGAGACTACATCTCATATACTTTGGACAAGTTATCAGGAGGGATCAGTCCTTGGAGAAGGACATCATGCTTGGTAAAGTAAAAGGTCAGTGAAAAAGAGGAAGATCCTCAACAAGATGGATTGATACAGCAGCTGCAACAATGGGCTTAAGCATAACAATGATTGTGAGGATGGCACAGGACCAGGCAGCATTTCATTCTGTTGTACACAGGGTTGCTATGAGAAGGAACCAATTCGATGGTACCTAACAACAACAGCAACAACAACAGTGCTAGAATCTTAAATCTCTAAGTATTCACTTATTCCGACTTTTTTATTTGACAGAAAAGTCACACAGCTGGTTGGTAGTAGAGCCAAGATTAGGAGCCAGGTCTTTCTCATTTTTGCGTGAATATAGTATACTGTGCCCCTTTAACTGCCTGGCATTTTTATGGTCAGACATTTTGGGGTCAGATATTTCACGGTGGATGGTCTATAAGATATTGTCCTGGTTTCATTTGCATACAATGCAAAGCTATAGAGCCAGAAGTTTTAATCCCAAATATGTCATCAATAAGTAAGAGTGGACCACAAAATGTAGCTTGGTAGGATTCCACCCTATGAGTAAGTGCTGACCATTGGCAAGGTCCAGGTAATGCTATCTGGAGCCCTGTTCAAGTCCTAGGTGATTGTATTTTGGTTAAAAAAGGTTTTCAGGCATTTTAGCGAAAAGAAGGCTGGGAAATTCTCTGGGCTGGTAAATTATTGCAACTGAATTGCAGGGGAGGACTAGCCAGTGATGGTTTGAATGTGAAAAAGATTAAAAATTAACAATGTTGTCCAAACCTAAATTATTTTAATTTGTATGGGAAGTTTTGGTAGAGAGCTAAAGGAGAGATAGGATCTGGAATTCAGGGGAACATGATGATCCCTAAGCAGCTGTGCCACCTTGAAGTCACTTCACATGTCTGATGTTTTCTAACTTGAAGAATTAAGAATAATAGTAATAGCTAACTTTTAACGAATGGTTATTATGTGCCAGGCACCATTCTAAAGTGCCTTGCATATATTAACTCATTTAATCTTTATAAAAACCCATGAGGTTGTTATTGTTATCAGCCTCCCTTCCTAAATGAGGAAACCCAAGCAATATAGATATTAGATCATTAGCCCAAAGTGGCACAGTGAATTAGGGGCAGAACTGAAAGGTAAGCCCAGACGGTTTAGCTCCAGAGCCTATACTGTACTCTTAAGCACTACACCATATGCCTCTTTTTGCACCTACTTTATAGGATTACTTTGAGAAAATGAATAAAAGTACTTGATACACCATAAGACATTAAATAAAGTAGGGACAGTGTAACATTCTTGTATTAGGAGTGTCTCATGTAAATCAGAGGGGCAGTGCTGGTTCAGTGGTAGAATTCTCACCTTCTGTGCAGGAGACTCCTGACCGCGGCATCTCATGGGATGGCTCAGGACTGAGCAATGGGCAGAGTCAACGACAGCTAACAGCAAACGTAAGTTCAACCTTACAACGGAGAGTTCTTCATTGTTCCCAACCCGGAAGCTGGTTTGGATTTGAAAATGTTCAGTTCTGTTCCCTGAACTCTTATACTCCCACTGACATGGTTGTGTTATGCCAGTTGAGCTAGATGTTCCCTGAGACCATGGTCCCCATACCCCTAAATATTTTTTATACCAATTTTGAAAGATCTATTTCTTAATAGCAATTTGTAGTCATGATGGCTTTGAGGAGGGTGGAAAGGCACATTTTCAACTTTTGCAAAGATTCTCACTTTCATGGCTATCTTCCCTAATGCTTTTCAGTCTCTAGGTACTTAGGTCCAGGTTTATGGTTTGTCTGCCCTTAGGCACTGGATACACTTCTGTGTGCATTGCTCATGATAAACTTAGCAGGTATTTGAGTAAATGTCACACTGCATGTAAAGTGACAAGAATTTCACTATAATTTGGCATGAGCTGGAGCATTACTTAGGGGACATACATACAAATGAGTTGAGGGAAAACATTTTGCTGTGAGATAGTTTGGAAAATGACCATTATGAATATTTCTGGCATTTTTGTGGCCTATACATACTATACGAAGCTTTCGCAAAAATCTACTGAGTTCAGCAGCAGCAAAACATTAACTAATGGGTACTTCAACTACTAGCAAAATGAATCATATTAAAGCTTCAAAAGAATAAATCACTACTTATAGATGCAGAATGGCTTACATGATTATTGCAAGACACAGTATATGAGAAGGTAATACCATTCGTAAAATATGGAATAAAATAGACCCATTTACTGGAAGTTATTATTTTTGATGTGAGTACTTTTTGAATTAGTAGAGCAAATGTTAATGCAAAAAGCTTGAACATTCAGGGGAGAGAAAAATAGCCGTCCTACAGAGAGCTGAACTAGGAATCTAAAATGTTAAAAGCTATTTAGCATTTAGTAATCCTCCCCCAAAATAAAAATGAGCACCCTTTAAAATCTGATACTCTCTAACACTCTTTGATGGTTCTTGTCAAAACCTTAGAGACTCTGATTTGAATGAAATATTTACAGGCGAACACCCAGCGGGGGAATGAAGCGGGCTGACTCCACATGGGTAGCATATTGCCTTCTCAATTATCTTTGCCTTGCAATTAGTTTAATCTGCCCTCCGAGGTTTGCACCATGTTTCTTAGTCACCTCTGGGTCTTCACATCAATGTTCAAAAATAGGGACTGGGGAAATATTATTACCTGTTTCATCTTCCACGGATCTTCTCTTTCTCTAAAATTATCGTCAATTTTTTTTGGGCTCAGTAGTGTTGTGTTTTGGTTTCTGTTTCCAAATCTATCCAAACTTGGCAGGTTAGCTCCCATGTTTAAATTCAGCTGTTTTCATGTTTTAGACCAAATCTTGATCATAGGAATGAAGAAGAATGGGATGGAAAAGCGGCAATAAGGAATCCTACTTAAAAGCTATGTGCATCAAATTGCAATGTTAGTTTGGTTCTACTGTGAGTCTGCTGACTTAGTCTTCTGGAACTTGGGTTCTTCTTCCTAATTTCCATTAGTATGGTGGTAGTAGTTTTGTCTTCTGTTTCTATCACTAGTTATCGAGGCCTTGATTCCAGCTGTCTGGAGTCTTAAATATCGGTTCTGGATCTCTTTGCTGCTTATAATCTCCAGCCAGTTCTGAGTAGAACAGTTCATTTGCCCTATCCATTCTTTCCTGTCTAGGCTGTAAACTCTTGAAGAGTAAAAGATGTAACTGCTCTATCCAGCTGGAAACTATTGACCAGAAGTTTAGCAAATTCATGTACTTTACCTGGGCTCACAACGAAACCAGAGTTCCTAGGTGTTCACATCTAGTTCCAGATGATGGAATATAAGCAACAGGTGCCATTTTCAGGCTGAGGCAATGAAGACCACATGTGCATTGTCTAGGTGCGTGTTCTCTCTCTCTTTTTCTCTCTCTTTTCTGGTTGAATGATCCTATACTGATTATGAAAACATGTGTTGAAGAGCGTGAAACTAAAACAAGGATTACCTCAGTCCCAGATGACTGGATGGCAAAGAACCCCTCTTGCTAATCTGCATTGGAGTATGGTATGTTAAGCCACTAGATTTTTAGGTTATTTATTTATTGTGGTGAAAATATATACACCAAAACATTTGCCAATACAACTTCCACATTTACAATAGGTTATTTTTAAAGAAGTTAACCTACTTTAATTCATTCAGAAATGGACTGTGATCATAATAAAAATCTAAAATACACGGCAGTGACTTAGCATTAGGGTAACAGATATCAAGGGGACAGATATTGGTGGCTGAAAATATGGCAATTCATATAAAACACTGACAATACATGTGTAAAACTATAACCTGCCACATTGAGAGGCAGAATATATGCCTGCTTAGCTGACAAGCCTAGGTGAAATGAATTGAAAGAATAAAAATGTTAGTATATGTTGGCTAATATTAATTGGGGTAGGCGTGGATAAAGGTGACCTCAGTGGGTTTGAACCACCAACCTTTCGGTTAGCAGCTGAGCACGTCAACTGTTGTAATACCCTGGGATTTCCAGGAAAGAATTAATAAATTTTTAAACAGAAATGAATGGAAATAGAGAAAGTCCAGAACCTGGTGCTTGAAGAGTTGGAAAAGTTGACTGTTTTTAGCTCTGAAACAATTGGAGATAAGATTTGCTACCAAATATGACTGAGAAAGCTTGTGAGCAAAAGAAGTCTATTAAAAATAGCCTCGTGGCAAAGATCTAACTAAGGACACGACCTTCCTTGGCAAGCCTGATAGCCTCAAGGCAGCTTCCATTAAGTTTGGAGAGAAAGGCCTGTTAACAAAAAAGCAAATAAATACATAAAATTTTGGAACTATGTCCATGAAAGGACTTTGGTTATGTTTGCTGTGTATTATACTAGCTGGAAACAAGTTATTTAGAAGCCTAAAAAAAATTTGAGGAAATTTATTGCTAAAAAAAGCCATAAGCTAGGACTAAAACTCTCTGACTGAACCTTAAATCAAACTATTTGAACTTCAGCCTTCCATAAGCAGAAAGTGAGTTCTCCAAGCTTTTCAGCCTCCAGAGAGGGCATAATTCCAAAATTTATTTTAAATGCAGTTGTGGAGGATGATGACATGGAAGAATCCCCTTACTCCACCTCACAAGGTCAGGGACCAAGAACAGAATCAGGGTCATAATATCTTCCGCATGGATTGAGGATTAGTATGTGCCAATAGAAGCCCTGATGGCACAGTGGTTAAGCACTAGGCTGCTAACCAGAAACTCAGCTGCTAACCAAAAGGGTAACAGTTTGAATCCACCAGCCGCTCCTTGGAAACCCTGTGGGGCAGTTCTACTGTCTCCTATAGGGTCGCTATGAGTGGGAATCAACTTGATGGCAACAGGTTTGGTTTTTTGGTCTGGATGTACCAATAACTGTTTTGTTTGTTTGTTTGTTTGTTTTACCTTCTTCCCTTTTCTGAATGGGAGTGTTCGCTGTAGTTACCCTGTCCCTAAAAAACAAAAAACAAACAGAAAAAAAAACAGTTGCTGTGGAGCCAATTCTGACTCACAGGGACCCTGCAGCACAGAGTAGAATTACTCCATAGGGTTTCCAACGAGTGGCTGGTAGATTCGAACTGCCGATGTTTTGGTTAGCAGCCGAGCTCTTAGCTAGTGCACCACCAGGGCTCCACCTGTCCCTGCTATACTATTGTATAGTGGGTATTAGAAGGAGGCAGATAATTTCTCTTTTTAGTTTTCTTTTTTTCGTTAGTCACCAGACCCTGAAAGCGACATGAGGCAAGTTAAAAAAGACTTTGCATCGTCAGAAAATCCTGGACTTTCAACAGATTACAGTGAATGCTTGGGTCTTTGAGTTCTCCCTGGAAAGGGGATGAGTGTGTTCTATATGTGGGATGAAAAGTAAAATAGATCTTTCTTGATAACAAAAGACGATTATGGGAGAGACAATGACATGTGTCCACCAAACTATTTTTATTTTGGGCATATTGTGAACTACATCTCCTGGCCAACTTGCAATAGATAAGCTATGTGACTGGAATCTGGTGAATGGAATGTGAGCGGAACGGCTTCTAGGTCTAGACCATGAAAATCTCCCATGCATAATCATTTACTCTCTTTCTCTTTTAGGACATCCTGGGAGTTTATGGGAAATCCTGGTGGCATAGTGGTTAAGTGCTACGGCTACTAACCAAAAGATCGGCAGTTCGAATCCACCGGGCGCTCCTTGAAAACTATGGGGCAGTTCTACTCTGTCCTGTAGAGTCACTATGAGTCCGAATCGACTTGAGGGCAATGGGTAAAGGTAACGGGTATGGAGTTTATGTATTCAAGATGATGGCATTGTAAGCTGAAAGAAGCCAAGTCCCTGAAGCAGAGCTCTTTCAACCCCAACTATCATTTCACTGGATTATGACATAAGCAATCAATAAGCTTTTATCAAGTTAAGTGACTGAGAATTTAGGTTTTATTTTTTTTACCCAGTTGTTAATCTACCCTAATACACTCAATATTTGCAACTTCTGGTTTTTCCTGAAGACAGTATTTTTGGATTTATTTTGTACTTTTCTATATACCTATCCTTTCTGTTTTGTTTAATCTATAATTTTATCAGTATAATAATTCCTTAGACTGATTTCATAAATTACTAAATTGAACACTTGGTTCATTTATATGTATTACTTGTTTAAAGTGAAAGCATTTATATTTTTAATTTTACTCTGAGTATATTTTTGGCAACATCTCATAAATTTTGACATATTATTTTATTTTGTCATGTTCTATTTGTCATTATTTTCCCAAGTGTTTCTAATGGCATTTTAATTGTCTCATTTCTATCTCCTCTCCTCACACAGAGTAAAATCTGCTAAGCTTCTGACTTGAGGATTGACTGTGAGTCTTTGTTTTCTTCTGAATCTTCTTAGGTGTTTTAGTGGGAATATTACAGAAGCTAGATTTTAGACTCTTAGTCATAGGTGACTTAAACCATGACAGGCAATTTTTGAACCTTTTTACTAATGCTCACACAGAGATTTTACCAGGAAATTCCACCAAATAAACTTGAGTTACCCTTAATTTGGGGAAATAATTAAAATACACTTCCTTGTGGATAATAATTCTTTCCTAATTTAATTTAACAGTTTGCTACTCCTTTGTTTATAGCTATAACTTTTAAGGATGGTAGAATCTTGGCTGTGGGCTAAAATATCATGAAGATTGGAGTAGTGATCTACGCTTTGAGCAGCCAAATCTAAATCAACCTTTGAAATATTACTTGAGTTGGCAAGAGACAGCCTGGACCAAGGACATTACTGCAAGCCAACAACTTTTGGAATAGTAGATAAAGCTCTGACATTCATACCAGCTGTGACTTTGATTAAGTCACTCTTCTTGCATTTTTGGCTATCTGTCTTAAATTTCTGGCCAGAACTTCTCACACCCCTTACAAAAAAGGGGATATAAGGAGGCCAAAAAAAGTAAGCTGTTATTTACTAAATTTATTAAAAACTAAATAACACTACATGTTGAGTTAGCAGAGGTCAAATTAGTTATAGAGCCTAGAGCGTGTTCAACCCCATAAGTAAAATCCTTTGATAGCATGAGTTTAGAACAGTATTTGATAATAATATTTGTTAATATCTACTGAATGCTTATTGTGTGCCAGGCACTGTGCCAAGCACTTTATGTTTCTTCTCACTTTAAAAAATTTCTCAAACTAATGACAGAAACACGTATTACTATTACTTGCATTTTAGAAACAAAATAGGAAAACTGAGGGTTAAAAAGTTAAGTTACGTAGTCAAGTTCACACAGCTAAGGAACAGAGCGAAATTCAAACTGAAGTCTTTTTGATTCCAGTGTCTAAACATAAAAACACTTAATGATGGAAATATAGTTCAATACCACTGATTTTACCATAAAGTCCTTCAGGTCCAGAGGCTATAAGACCTTTCCAAGGCCACACAGGTAATTAGTCATATGGTCAGCTTTTCAGGTACCGTGTTGAAATACTATGTTATTTTCTACACATCACAGCACCGTGTCGACTTTTAATTTCACTTACGGGCCCTACAACCCAAATAATTACCAAAAACATAATCTAGATGATTAAATATTAGAGATACATTTCTGAATTTATATCTGTCAGTAGTTGAGTTCTTATAAAATTCCTGCTTGGTAAAAAACTCTTTACAATTGATAATTGCAACATCTCTACTTGCGTATTTCACAGAGATACTTTCAGGATCAATGAAATAATATAATGCCTGTAACATACACAACATGAAACACCAAACATTATTTAGATACGTGACATGACATCCATATCATTGTTGAATTTATGACTGAGATCATTTCTCGCTATCAGCTGCCCACAGTGCAGAGATTCAACACCACAGACACTCCCCTGCTGCCTCCCCAAGTGGTTCTTTCCTTCTATGGTTAGGTAGTTAGTAGTATAAAATGTTGTGGTTGTGCTACGCTGCAGGTAGCAGAAAGTAAAGACATGATCACAGGCACAGACTCAGCAATAGAACAAGCTTTATTGGCATGTTTAATTACTTGCAATAAGACACTACACCAAAATGCTATCTTGCATTTCCCCAAGGTCCAACCACAAGTCCATTACTGCATGGTGAAAATTACCAGGATCAAGCCTAAAACAGTGCCATCTAGTGGTTTCCAATCTCATAGTAAAATAAAAATTCCCATCTCATCTCTAGCCTAAAGCTTTTCTCTGTGAAAAACCACCTTTAATAAGGCGTTCTCAATAAAAAATTGTGTGAGTTACAAAAAATTATGGAATGTAGCTGGTTGTTTCATAGTAAAGAAATTCCCCAAGTGTTTTTTCAGACTTGAAACAATAATGTGTACTCAATTGAGGAGCACTTTTAGAGTAGGGAAGAGTCTTCTTGTTCTTTAACTTTATTAGATGTGTGCTAGTATTTTCTCTTAAGGAGTGCTGGTGGCACAATGGTTAAGTGCTCGACTGCTAACCAAAAGGTTGGCTGTTCAAACCCACCAGCTGCTCTGTGGGAGAAAAGACCTGGCTATCTGCTCCTGTAAAGATTACAGCCTAGGAAACCTTATGGGGCAGTTCTACAATATCCTATAGTGTTGCTATGAGTCAGAATCAACTTGACAGCACGTAACAACAGTCCCGAGAGGTGGGAGCCAACTTGGATTGTCTACTTTGTTCTTACTGTCTTGACAATTCTGAAATCCATACACGGCTTGCCAAGCACCCATCATTGTCTAGAGAAAGAATGAAATAAATCATGATTTTTTCTTTCAGTCAGCTTTTGTCTTTCTGTAAAACCAATTGTCTTCTTAGTTACTTGTTTCTTTCTCTTTTCTATGCAGCATGATTGTCCTTTTCTTTGTGTTTTTATTTTCTACTGGAGGGTCATTTCTTGTCTTATTTGAGTATTTCTCCCATCCCACTGGTAAATTCTTTATGATGCTCTTGCTGATGACCAGTTCTTGACTTGCTTAATTATATATATTTAGAGTTGTATCAAATATTCCATTTTAAACTTTCATTACAGCTTTTGATTATACAACACCAAGTAAATTTTAACTACTTAAAACCTAGAAATAGAAATAGATGATGCATTCTTAATCTACGTTTCCCTGTAACTTAAATTACTTCTTAGAGGCCCGGCAACTTTGGAAGCTTCATTAACCATCTCATGTCTGTAAAGCTACTATGGTGTTTTTACAACCAGTTACTATCTTAAATATTGTAAAAAGCTGGTATGTCTACATTCATGGCTGGTTTACTCTCTACACATGATCAAAGTTAAAAAAAAACAAATTAAAAAAAAAGGGATATTCTTTTTAATACCTGCTGTTTATTTTTGCCTAAAATATGTTGTTGTTATTAGCTTCCATTGGGTAGGCCCCTGACTTATGGCAACCCCATGCACAAGGGATGAAACACTGTCAGGTCCTTGTTGTCCCCATGTTAGGTCACCATCTGTCAGGGGAGGCTTGTGTCTTGCTATGATGCTGAGCAAGTTTCAGCAGAGCTTCCAGACTAAGGTGGACTAAGAAGTAAGGTTTGGTGATCTACTTCTGCAAATCAGCCAGTGAAAACCCCTATGGATCACAATGGTCCGATCCACAACCGATCGTGGGGATAGCGCAGGACCTGGCAGCATTTCCTTCCATGGTGCATGGGGCCACCATGCATTGGGGGCTGACTTGAGGGCAGCTAACAACAACATAAAATCTCAAAACGATGATATGCTTATTTTATGACAAAAGAAAAGGAGAATAGAGTTAGACACTGTGTTACAAAAAGTTCAGATAGGAAAGCAAACTTCAGACTCCAGTCTGAGTAGGTTGCAGGGCTATGGAGCATAGGGTTGGGTGTGAGAAGAGCCTCGGTGAAAGACCCTGCGATCTAGAGGTTTTCGCCTTTAGGTTTCCTATAATTCCCATCTTTTATCCTTTTTTCCTAGGCCATGGGGAAACAAAAATAACAACAAAAATCTTGGGACTTGAAACTGGAGTACTTCTACTCTGACAGAAAATAGACCCCAGCCATGCCAAGTTCAAACTCTGAATGTATTTTCTCACAGTAACATTGTAGCATAGTGTTTAGGTTTCACAGAATTCTCAGGACAACAGGGCTTTGCTTTGGCCTCCTTAGCTATCTTGTTGTCTCTAGGGAAAATACAAACTGAGTCCTAAATAAATAACTAGAACCCGAACTCTTGGAAAATACTCCATTTGGAAGCTTGTGGGTGCCTTTATGCTTAGAAATATCAAAGGAATTCTTACTAGCTTTGCTCCAAGCTCCCCTGAAAATCTTGAACATTCTGACAACCCTAGCAGAAGTCAGCAGGAAGATGGAAGGCACACACTGTTGAACTTTTGAACTCTGAAACAGCATCTATTTTCTTAGTTCTGTTTGTTGACTTCTTTGATCTCATCTTATTAGAAAGCTAATACCCTAACATTTTAGCATATTTAAAATAAACTACTTCAATAATCCTTCAGAGAACTCAGCTTAACTTTAGCCTTTTCCCAGTCTCTAAAGTTCTTTACTGCTCTGTGTACTCACCTTCATGGAAATTGTCTGTTGAGTAATTCTCCCTAACCGGGAGTTTACTTTTCGAACACACTCTAGGCAGGCACATTTATATTTCATCATCTGAACATGAACCCTATTTCTAATTCCGTGACTATCTTTGAAGGCTTACTCATAAAACTAAAGAACCCAAAGTAGTGGAAGCCCTGTCTATGGTGGTTGCAGTGGTGTGAGGGCTGCCTGGGAAAGCTGTTTAACCAGAGTCTCACCTTCATAATGGGTCTCAAGTTAGACTTTGGGTATAATCTCAAAATAAGGAATTAATATGCAATTACAGACACAAATAAAGGATTGAAAGCTGGTCATCATCCTACACTTTAAACTTGTGTTTCTTACCAAACTACACTATGAACTGATATTTATTTTTAAACACTAATTCTGTAATTATCTTGCAAATAGCAAAATATGTTGTGTTGTAAATTTTGCTTTAAAAGTGTTAGTGTTTAATGTAAACATGAAAATCTAACCACCATGGCAAGGGACAATGTTGGTAGCATTTCTGGAACCCATTTCCCCTCTTCTCCTTTCCAAATATCAAATTTCTTTTGACTCTATCTGTCATGGGTTGAATTGTGTCCCCCTAGAATAGGTGTTGGAATCGTAATCCCTATACATGTGAATGTGATCCCATTTGGGAATAGAATTTTTTTTGTTATGTAAGTATAAGTCCATGAAAGTGTAAGGTGTGTCTTAAACCCAATCACTTTTGAGATATAAAAAGCACAGATTAGCCAAGTACATAGATGTCAAGCCACATGAAGATTGCCAAAGAACCTAGGAACAGAAGGTGACGAGACAAAGACCTTCCCCCAGAACTGACAGAGAGAGAAAGCCTTCCCCTAGAACTATTGCCGTGCATTCGGAATTCTAGCCTCCTAAACTGTGAGAAAATAAATTTCTGTTTGTGAAAGCCACCCACTTGTGACTTTTCTGTTATAGCAGCACTTAGGATCTAAGACACCATCTCTCACCTGCTCACTATATTCTCAATCCAAGAACTGGCCCTAGTTGGCTGGAACCAGTCAGCAAGTTCCATTCTCATAGCCACAATCACTGGTTCAGGGATGGAATGTAACATCAGTGGTCCAACTTGACTGAGTTCCAGGACTCTTTTGTGGAGAGCTGTAGGGTTCCTTCTCACAATAGATTTGGAAGAGGAAACATGTGTCTTATGCCATGAGAAGAATGAAACATAAGAGAGTAGAGAGGAGGAAAAGGAAGAAAAACCATATCTATTCAGTGAACAGTAGAGCAGAGAGAGGGAAAGGATCAGGATCCCACCTCCATACAGTCAAAGATCAACCAATCCTGAGGCCAGACTTGTCTAAGGAACTTCCATTTTTAAAAAAGCCAGTTTGAGTTAAATTTTCTATTATTGGTCACATAAACAGTCTTAAGCTTTTTCTACAATCCTGGTATGGAATTTCTGAAATGTTTAATGTCCAGAGATCCTCCAAATCTTGAAACAGTCAAGGTCTCTCTCAGCCTTTGAGCAGCCTTGACTCAAGCTGGTAATTGCCTCCTGCTGCATTCTAATCCAGTCTAGGTTTTCCAGTGAATCAGAAGTCTGAGATGCGAATTATCACCAGTTCTCAGGAATAGTTCAATGGGTTTAAGAGGTTGCCATACTGAGGACCCAGTATACCTACCCTACTTTACATAATTTGATTCCAAAAAACAGAGTGAGATGCAAAAAAAAATGTTAACTGAATAGGATACGATTGTGATGCAAAAATATGCTATGTAAAATCTATTATACATTTTATTCCTTTTGGGAAGTCCATTCTAAGTAGAAGCTAACTGTAAACCATTGGCCCTCAACTGGGCATAATTATGCCCTCCAGGGGACGTTTGGCAATGTCTGGAGGCATTTCTGGTTGTTACATGGGAGGAGGCGGTGCTACTGGCATCTAGTGGGTAGTGGTCTGGGATGCTGCTAAATTATGTTGCAGTGTACAGGACAGCCCCCCACAATAAAGAGTTATCTGGCCCAAAATGGTAATAGTGCCAAGGTTGAAAAACCCTGTCCTAACCATATAAAGGAGTCACTGGGTGGTACAATTATGTATTCAGCTGTTAACCCAAAAGTTGGCAGTTCAAGTCCACCCAGAGGCACCTTGGAAGAAAGACATATTGACCTACTTCCAAAACATCAGCCACTGAAAACCTTATGGAGCGCAGTTTAATCAACTCGATGACCATTTAAAGGTAGCAAATGAAACTAATGACTTAGCTGTTGACTTTTCTTTCACTCTTGGTCACTCTTTTTGTTCTCTCTCTTTGAGTGTTGACAGTTATTGCAGAGATTTGTAGGTCAGATTTTGATTCTTCTTTGTTATTGGAGGACACTGATAATCTTGAAAATTGGCACAATGTTTTTTCTGTGATACAATTAGAAGACATAGAGGGAATATTCCCTAAGCAAATGATGACAGTTATTTTTCTTAGCTGCTTGTCTCTCTTTCTCTTTCTCCCTCCCTTCCTCTTATTTTTAAGTAAGTTTCTAAGAAATTCATATTTACAAGGCACTACTTATTTTTTGTTTTTTGACAGTTGTGTAAGATTTTTACTGCCTTTGAAGAGTTTGAAGTCTAGTAGTGGAAATGGGAAAAACATTCAAATATTTTAGTACACCCCATTGCCGTTGAATCAATTCTGACTCACAGTCACCCTAAAGGACAGGGTAGAACTGCCCCATAGGGTTTCCAAGGGGCAGCTGGTGGATTCAAACCGCCGACCTTTTGGTTAGCAGCCAAGCTCTTAACCACTGCACCACCCGGACTCCATTTTAGTACAAGGGAGTATATGATACCTGTCATATGTGATATCTAACTACACATGATAGAGGATAAACCTGTGATCAGGTGTAATTTACAGTCTATCTACTCCAAGGTGTATATGCTGTTAGGCAAATATGACTACACTAAAGGGCCACTCCCAGCTTGTCACTTTTCTCTGGTGGCATCTCTAGGACAACAGATTTCTTATGTGCTCTTAGGGACTTATAGTCTGTTGTCTGAGGTGAAGCTGCCAGCTTTAATCATTCACCTTCCCCTTGTGCAAAGACAGTGAGGAGAAAACGCAGCTCAGCAAGGCTGAGAGGGCATGAAATTGTGTTAAGCAACGCTCATGACAATGACTGGATTTGCTATTTTAAAGTAAGTGACTAAATGTTTTTTTGAAGTTGTAATTTTCCTGTGCTGCTAAGTGTAAAGGTGACCGCTTTGTGGTGGGCGCTCAGCAGTTTGTACTCGACAGCTAATCAGGTTGATTCATTTGGTGAGGTGGGCAGTGAGCTCAGTTATAAAGCAGAATTGAGTTCTTACCTCACTCAGACATAACACCGTTCATTTTTTTTTTCTTTCTCCTTTTTTTTCTGAAGGAAGAAATAGCTGTGCTGACTTCTCTGGAGAATATTGTGAAGATTCAGTGAGGTTTTATATTTGTAGCAGGAGATATGATCATCTGGGGAACAAACGCAGCTACTTTATTGAGTTTGCTAGCAGCCATTCAATAAGTGATTTAGGCTGCTTATCACAAAGGGGAGTTGGAGTTTTCGGTGGGGACCATCCTGAGTTCATTCTAGCTGAATCTCAACGCCAGTAGAGTGTAAAATGCTTGTTTACCTATTGCTAATTGCATTCGAGCTCACCAGAGCTAAGTTAGCAATGGCTTAGTATTACCAAGTTTCCCCACAGGATGGCACCCATCAGTTAAAAACAAAATTTACAGTGTTAGCAGAACTCACAAAAATAGAGATGGATTAAATTTTCTATTAGGCTTTTCAATGTTTAGGGTTTATTTTGATACACCTTTAACTTGATCATAGTGAGCGAGGGTGGTGAGGGTGTTTGCCAGGAGCTGGAACAGACAGATGGAATTTGTGGTACATGCACAGTGAAGTGGCATCACACCTAGGATGGAGTTGCTAATGAATAAAGCTGAGCACTGAAGAGACACTGATCACCACAGGGCCATTTATAGAATTCAATTTTTTTCTTTCATTAGATGATTAGCAACTATCAAGAGATCAAATCAGAACTAGTAGAGCCTCATGACAAAGTAAGGAGCAAAGCACAAAATGATTTGGGTTTTGGTTTGATGAAAACAGAGTACCAATAGCTTAAGAATAATAAAAGTATAGCATTTTAGCTACATTGTCATAGACACCACATAAGGCAACATTCATTGGAACATTTCCGATGAAGAAAAAATAAGTTCCAAGGAGACGGAGTCATTTTTCAAAGCCAAGACTAAGACAAAGGCAGTGGTGACCCCAGTATTTCTATTTAGAGAGGACTTAGCCAGTGCGAAGGAGAATGAATGGACATATCTTGAAGCTGTGTATACCCAGCAAATATATTTTCACAATTAGAGTCATGTTGCAGACCAATGAAAGTAGCAGCTTCCTAAAAAGTACCTATTCACTCTTAAAGATAGAGTAATGTCAATTGTCCATATGAAAGGAAGTAGTTATTATTAAAAACACTTGGGGCAGCTTGGGAGGTTGGTAGAGACTGGGGGTAGGACCACCAGCAGTCCCTCAGTCTACTCTTGGCATTTTGTTGGAATCTGAGTCTTCTAGCCCTTTCTCAGGTCTCTTTCCACTGTGGAATGTGTTCTTGAACCTTTCAGAGCTCTGCAGAGTGAATCACTGCTGTGTTCTCTGGAGAGACTCTCCCTTTGCCCATCTTTTACACTCCATCTGTGTGCCTGTTGTCCTTTTCCCCACTACATCTTGGCAGCCTTTTACGGCTCACCCTGTCAAGTACAATACAGATCACTTTGAAAAGAACACTGAAGTACTCCTGGGGGCATTCTGTCCTCACTGGGGAAAGTGAAGTCACTGTTCCTTCTTTCCACTACCGACTGCCAACTCATTACAATTACATAGTGTCTCAGAGTTAAATTATTGTGCGTAGGCAAATACACTTTTCTTCATGTTTGTTGATATCAGCTGTAAAGCTTATAGAAGCTCATGGAGCTCTTGCAAACGAAGGCATTTTATTAAAAAAAAATGCAAAACAAACAAACAGAAACAAGCTACTAATTATAACATCTTGGTGTCTGAAGACTCCTTCGGCATGAGTCCCAATTACAGATACAGCAGACTGCATCTGGCTTATTAAATAAGAATCTTCGGAGGGAATGGTTTTAAGTACTGATTCCTGTAGCTGATGGGAGGGGAAATGCTGATTTGCTCTGGGACTGGGAATCTGTATTTTTAACCCATCCTTCCAGGTAATTTTAAAAGGCAGAGGTCAATCCAATCCTATACCAACACAGGAATCCTCGCTGCATCCAACAAAATAACTGATAAAATTTAAATTCAGCCATCCTATACTCGGAATCGACTTGATAGCAACTAACAACAACATTTCTTTTTTGGAATCTGTAATAATCTTCCTGTATATATTTGTCTTATTTGTGCATTTCAGTACTAGCCAAAGGAATCTGTGAACATTGTGTTTTAAACCACTTTGAAGTCCAGTGTTGAAGAATGCTAAAAATTACAGCATTGTGATTATACATTGCAAAAGCAATCTTCCAAAACCTTCCAGCTGCTAACATTTGTTGTTAAAAAAAAAAAAAAAAAAAAAAATTGTACCAGTGTTTTGAAAGCAGGTGCATGTAGCACCTGGGCATGTCCAGGATGTTCCTTACGTGTGTTTGTTTGTATAAAGTCTCCTCAGGCCATGTTGGCAATGCCTTCATCTTCCTGAATCATAGTTTTTGATGACATTCTGTTGGGCATAGAAGAGAAAAACATCCCAGTCTTTTTTTCTTTCTGTTTTTTTCCTCTGATATTATCCATATTTAAAACCCCAGGCATGAAAAGGACTTTGACATCTTCGTTAGCGCATGAACAGAGCAGTTACAATTCCTTTGACAAGAAGGTATGGAAGAATGTGCTCGGGCAGGCACTTTTTGTGTTTCTCCCCCAACTGCCTGTCCTCCAGCTTGACAAGCTGATTCCAGAGGCCAATGAAAACGTTGGTCCCTCTCAGGTTGAGAGCATTTGTTAGGCATCTGAGAGGATGGCTTTCTTGCTGTCATGTGTCAAGTCACACAACTTGAAGGGAGGCATTCGGCTTGGACTGCTTGCTCTGCGAGAGCAGCGCTGACAAGCAAGTGGCCCAATTAGAAACTGAACAAAACATTTCACCATGGGGGACACCAGCTTACTTTACCCACTATGGCGTTGTTAGTTAGAGTGACAGGCAGCAAGGAGAGGTTGCAGTGACTGAGAGGAAGTGGAAACAGAGTTCACATTTCGTCAAGAGTCAGGAAATCACTCTTTTTCTCTCTGTTGTGGGTGAGTTGTTGATCTTGAAAACCAGAAACCCCATTTACAGCCTATTTCCCAGGCTTTCGTTAATAATTTAAATAATTCTATTGAGAGACATTACTCAAATCTATTGTCTCAGTATACTTAATGTATTCAAATTTCTCCAGCCTGTGCATTCAGGTAAAAACCATTAGATTTTACTTTCTCGGAACTGCAGGTCCTTGACCCTCTGCAGATTTCACCTCTGGGCATTTCTTGATATTCTCAAGAAGTGCTTTACATATGCTCACTATCGTGTTCCATCACAGTGGGCACCATGGTGCCTACCTTGTTTGCAGAGTGTGTCATGTTCAGCCGGACATCCCTGTCAGCTTGTGGTCTGTCACTGCTCACAGACATTGCCACAGACTTACTAGACCCCTCCTTGGTTCTGTGTTCCTTGCCAAAGGTGCGAGAATGTGTCTTTGGATCATAGTTTGTCACTGCAACACCATCAGCAGTATGGTCCATGTTTCACATCACCCCTCTTGAGAACAGATTTGTCATTTCCCCTGGGAAGAAAGCTCTTCTTTGCTCTAAGATCACTGTCCAGAATTCCCTTATATAGACACCCTTACCCTTTTTTCAGATTAATGTATAATAGCTAATAATTGATATTTTCTAAGTGTTTAATATTCCAGACTCTGTGCCAAGTGTTTTACTCAAGCATCTTACTTAACTCACGTAACAACCCATTTGTTATGGGTATTATTAAAATTATCTCCATTTTATAGATAATAAAACCCAGGGACAGAGAGGTTAATGAGCTTGCTTAAAACCATTGAGCTTTTAAGTATGGAATTAGGATCCATTGCACTACATTGTTTGTGTACTTGCAATGCGTAATTTTATGCGTCCACTTGGCTAAGCTAAGGCTCCCAGTGGTTTGGATGAATGCTAGACTAGTTTCTTTTCCATCATGTAATGTAATATAATGTAATGAATCAATCAGTTGAAAGGTGAGCTTCTTCAGGGTGTGGTCTGCCTTTAGAGTATAAACAGATATTTTGGCAGTTCTGTCTCTTCACTCTGCTCTCTTCCCGTTACCCGACCTACAGAGCTTGAGATGCAAGCCTGCAGAAGTTTCCAGCCTGTTGTTGCCTGACCTACAGATTTTGGATTTGCCAGCCTCTACCACTGTGTGAGCCAACCTCTTGAAGTAAATCTCTCTCTTTATGTGTATATCTATCTATCTATCTATATATATATATCTAGAGAACTCTGACTAAGACAATATTCTACTGGTGAAAATACTTCCTTCTGAAGGATTATGGACTCTTTTGTTCAATTTATTGCTAAACTATAGTTTGTTTCATCCAGGACCTCAATTATACCATAATAATTATCACAGTGTCCCAAATGGGTAGAAAATTATGTATTTTATAGGCAAAAGAAAACAGACAAATTAAAATGATTTTAAAAATTAAAGTAAAAACTGAGCAGGCTAAAGTGCAAGTTTATTCAGTATCCTTTTATGAAGCCAAAATTGGACACATCCAGACCAGCTAATACATTGTAGGCAGTAATATCTCATATATTATACCCTCTCTGCCCATTAAGACCAGATCATTGTTCAGTCTGATGATTTCTACCTCTAGCAACTCCCCTTGATTTGACAGATACACTATCCTTAAAAGTTTCCCAGTCCTGGAATTCTTTCCTGATTTTTGGTTCAGCCAACATTTTGGAGTTTTATCCCTGGATCATTTTATCTAGTGCCTCCTCTCCCTAATATCTCCATCCCAAGATTTAGGCAATGCTGTTATGTGCCCTTGACTACTGGCCTTGCCCAGTCAGCTTTTGTTTTAGATACAGGTGAAGATAGACAGATAGCACTAAATTTCAGACTCTGAAAACTCAAGGGCAAGGAAGACCAGACACTACTAGTACAGGAAGATCTCATAATTTGTCTCTGTAAAATGTGGGGTCCCAGGATAGTAGAGGACGAAGAGCACAACATGTCCTCTTACCCTTAGTGTATCAGTCATTGCCTTGTAACCTTTGGCCTCCTGTCAATACAAACTTGAGTGAAGAGACCAGTGGTGACAAAGACATTTCTTCAGCTCACAGAGATCAGAGCCAGGCCCGCTTGAAATATATAAACAATCAGTTGGCTCTCCGTATCTGTTAGCTTTTGCTATGTAATAGACCACAATCTTAAACAACAAGTCTTAAAACACAGTCTTAAAACAACAATCATTAATTCAGCTCATGATTTTGCAGGCCAACAGTCTCAGCTGAGCTCAGCTGGGAGGTTCTTCTGGTCTTAGCTAGTTTCATGCATGTCTATGTAGTGTGCAAATCTTCTTGAGGTCTAGGCACAGAACTGACATATCATCACTTTTGCTGCATTTTGTTGACCATATCAGATCAAAAGTAGGTTTAAATTCAAAAGGAGGAAGAATGAATCCCACTCTTGACAGGAAAAGCTGCAAATTCGTATTTCAAAGGAATTCAGAGAGGAGTAAAAGATTATGGCCATCTACCACAAGCTGTGTTCTAAATACAGATACATCTAATATTTCTTTGGATTGCTTTATAACCTAAATAATTCTCAAGCTGTTTTATTTTCTTTTTGTTTGCTTGTTTGTTTTGCAAATGTCAGTCAACAAGTTTCTTATCTCCAAGAGTCTTAAAAAGTATCCTTTCTAAGACTAGGCTAGATCTCATCTTGGCCCTCTAGCTATTTACTGTGTAAAGCAACAAGATTATAGATACATGTTCAGAAACAAAAAGCAGAAAAAAAAAACTTTAAAACAAAATAACATAATAATACGTTTGTATCTTACACAGGCAAAAGAGAAGAATATGGGGAAAAGTATTACATAATGGAGGGAAGTATAAGGGAAAAGTTATGGGACTTTCATGTCTTGTCTGGGCAAAAGAAGGGAAAATGGCTGTCCACGGCCATTGGGAGGAGTAGTTATTGCCCACTACTGGCTTTGCTTTCTTTCTTCTTATGCTTAGAGGGTCAGGACTCTGCATGTCCTTGTCCTTCCACTGCACCTGCCATGCAGACCTTCAACCCTGGATCAGGCCTACCAGTCGTGTGCACTCCTTATGAATTGTCTGCTGTGCAGTCTTGGAGAAAGTAACATCACTGGGTAGACTGGTGTCACTGCTGGGTCCTCAGCCATGTGTTAGAATCTGTTCATGTGTCAGTCCCTCTCCTTTTCTCCTAATCAAAAATTCCACATTTCTATCAGTATCCTCATTCTCTTATCTCATCTCTCAAAGAAAATCAACAATATCAGGCATAATACTCCTAACTTCCTTCTCTCCACTCATAAAATGATCTGTAAAAGCATAAACTCTTCTGCGGTCTGTCTCATTCCCTGTAAGAAAAGTCTTCTTGTGTCTAGTAAATAACAATGCTGAATGTTTAGTGGCACAGATTATGAGCTAGACCACCATGTTCAAATCTTGTCTTTGTCTCTTACTAGCTGTGTGACTTCAGTCTGGTCTCAGCATTTCCGTCTCTACTATGGGCATAGTTAATAGAGTAGTGTGAGAATTCCCATTTAATGTGATGTGCTTAGTATGATGCCAACACATAGTTATCATGAACTGTATCTGTTTGTTTCTTAGTGCTACTATAACAGAATTGCAAGTGGGTGGCTTTAACAGATATTTATTTTCTTACACTTTAGGGAGATAGAAGTCCGAATTTAGGGCACTGGCTCTAGAGGAAGACTTTTTCTTTCTGTCTGCTCTGGAGGAAGGTCCTTGTCTCTTCTCAGCTTCAGTTACTCAGTTCTTTGGCAATCTTCATGTGGCATACCATCTGTCTTCCCCTATGTGTGCTTCCTCGATTCTGTGCCTAATCTGTTTTTTTTAATATGTCAAATGTGATTGGATTTAAGACACACTCTACATGTGTATGGCCCCATTAACATAAATATTAATTAACAATAGCTTTATTCCCAAATGGGATTATGTCCAGAGGTATAGGAGTTTGTATTCCAATACATATTTTTGGAGGCCACGATTCAATCCATAACACTATTCACAATACTTAGATTCTGATTCAATCTCTCGTATTTTCAGAAAATGTGCCCAATCGTGATGAGACTCTTCAATATAGTCTATTCTTATCTTCCAACTGGTTCAAGTGTGTTCTATATTTTTACTTATTTCTCCTTTTATTATTATGAAATTTCAAGTGACAGACTATCACTTTGATTGATGCAAAGTCCATCTCTTTTTAAAAAACAGCCATCTAAAAAAATTGCTTTCTTGTGCCCTGATTCCTTTGAATGTTTGTCTTATCTTTTTCCTTTTCTTCATAGACACATATGTTTGATAGAGCTAGTTACTTCTCTATCAAACATATGTGTCTTTCTTCAACTAAATATAAACTTTTAATCTATCAGCAATATTATTCAATTTTTTCCAAATAAAAAAAATCTCAGTGGCTTACAACAGAGCTGTTTAGTTCTGCTACATGTAAGTTATACCCCCTTCCTGTGGCAGAAGGGAAGTGTAGTAATCTAAGGCGAACCATGCAATTGCATTGAAAATTTCTGTTTGGATGGCAAATGGCAAATCACCTCACATTTCATTGGTCAAAACAAACCACATGACCAGACCAAAGTAGTGAGAAGTGTAATTCTACCCATAGGAAGTAGGTAAGATACACAGCAATTGGGAGATGGGGTGGTGTATAATTCTCTTATAGGGAAGGTGGTAGAGAAAAATTGGAAATAGTACCCTCTACCATGTCAGTCTCCTAAAATATTTTCTGATATCCACTTCAGTAAACAGTTAGTTATAAGATAGTAGATCTCAGCTTTGAGTTCTGGCTACTCAATTGTAATGCCATTCTCAGAAGCCTCAATATCCCTATCTGTAAATGGAGATTATAGTTCCTAGTTCTTGAACAACTTATAGAGTGTTGAAATATTATATTTAAAGCACTTATAAAAATGCTAACTGTATCATCAACATCATCACCAGTACTACTCTACAGCAGGGACCAAAATGAGCTATTTTGAAAATTTTAACTGCTTCTACATTGAGGGTTAGGTGGAAATTGAAATTTATCCTTTAAGAAAAAGTGCATAGTTTTCACTCATTTTGAGAAGGACTGCTTTAGAGCTCCTTTTGATTTATATAGATATGAGGCCACTGAAATGATTCATATTAGAATGTTTAATAATGTTAGATAATATAAAAGAGTTTGCCTTTCTACCGAACATTTTATGAGTAGAGAGAAGGAAATTAGGAGCATTGTGCTTGATATCATTGATTTTCTTTGAGGGGTGAGATAAGGGAATGAGGATACTGATAGAAATGTGGAATTTTTGATACTATAAGACAAAGTTTTCTTTATCGTGGGTAGAAGGTATCATTGTAGAAATTAATATAATATTAACTGATTTTTAAAATGTGTCTTCTTGAGTGTCCACATATGTAGTAAGGGGCTCAGTTTTTGAGGGAGAGAAGATAAATTCTATTATTTAACTTATTCATTTATCAACTCTTTAATATGTTCATCCTTCAATTCAACAGACATTTATAGAGCACCTAGTATGTGCCCTGGTGGTGCAGTGGTTAAGAGCTACGGCTAGCAGTTCGAATCCACCGACCACTCCTTGAAAACCCTGTGAGGCAGTTCTACTCTGGACTACAGGGTCGCTGTGAGTTGGAATCAACTCAGTGGCAATGGGTTAGTATAGACCACCACCACTCATCTGTTAGTTTGACATACTATGCTGATTTGCGTGTTGCTGTGATGCTGGAAGCTATGACACTGCTATTTCAAATACCAGAAGGGTTACTCATGGTGGACAGGTTTCAGTGGAGCTTCGAGCTTAAGACAGACTAGGAAGAAGGACCTGGAGATCTACTTCTGAAAAAAAATTGGCCAGTGAAAACCTTATGGATAGTGGTGGAACATTGTCTGATATAGTGTCAGAAGATGAACCCCTCAGGCTGGCACTCAAAATACGCCTGGGGAAGAGCTGCCTTCTCAAAGTAGAGTTGACCTTAATGACGTGGATGGAGTAAAGCTTTCAGGACCTTAGTTTGCTGATGTGGCATGAATGAAAATGAGAAGAAAAAGCTGCAACATTGATTAATAATTAGAACATGGAATGTACGAAGTATGAATCAAGGAAAATTGGAAGTTGTCAAAAATGAAATGGAATGCTTAAAGATCAATATCTTAGGCATTAGTGAGCTGAAATGGATTGATATTGACCATTTTGAACCAGACAATCATTTTGTGTGTGTGTAATGAGAAAAGTGTTTTATTCAGTACACACTGACAGTTTTTTCAGTTCCATTCATAATTACAATAAGACAATTCTCTTGCTTGCTAAGTATGTGCAGTATTTACTTAGTTTGAATTAAGAAAAATGTTAAATTTTCAAAACCCTAAAGTTATTATTGAAATCTTATATCCCTGATGAATATGTATGTTTGTGAGTGTGTATATGTATACATATCTACTCTTTTATATAAACCACTTAAAACATAATTTTAAAAGCTGTCCTTTGCTGTACTTCCTGTATTCCTGTATAGTCTACTATATCAGTAATGACAAATTGAAGAGGAATGGTGTCACATTCACTGTCAAAAAGACATTTCAAGACCTATCCTAAAGTACAATGCTGTCAGTGATAGGACAATATCCACACATCCACAAAGAAGACCAGTTAATAAGACTATTATTCAAACTTATATACCCACCACCAATGCCAAAGATGAAGAAATTGAAGATTTTTACCAACTTCTGCAGTCTAAAATTGATCAAACATGCAATCAAGATACATTGATAATTACTCATGGTTGGAATTCCAAAGTTTGAAACAAAGAAGGATCAGTAGTTGGAAAATATGTCCTTGATAATAGAAACGATGCAGGAGATCGAATGATAGAATTTTGCAAGACCAATGACCTGTTATTTGGAAATAACTTTTTTCATCAACATAAATTGTAAGTATACATGTGGACCACACCAGATGGAATACACAGCAATCATATCCACTACATATGCAGAAAGAGATGAAGGAGAAGCTCAATATGACCAGTCAGAACAAGGTCAGGGACTACTGAAGAACAGACCATCAATTGCTCATATGCAAGTTCAAGTTGAAGCTGAAGAAAACTAAAACAGGTCCATGAGAACCAAAGTACAACTTGAGTATACCCCACCTGAATTTAGAGACCATCTCAAGAATAGATTTGATGCATTGAACACTAATGACCAAAGACCAGACGAGTTGTGGGATGACATCAAGGGCATCATACATGAAGGAAACAAACGGTAGTTTAAAAGAGTGGAAAGAAAGAAAAGACCAAAATAGGTGTCAGAAGAGTCCTTGAAACTTGCTCTTGAAAGTAGAGCAGCTAAAGCAAATGGAAGAAATGATGAAGTAAAGGAGGTGAACAGAAGATTTCAAAGGGTGGCTCGAGAGGACAAAGTAAAACATTATATTGAAATGTGCAAAGACCTGGAGTTAGAAAACCAAAAGGGAAGAACACGCCCTACATTTCTCAAGCTGAAAGAACTGAAGAAAACATTCAAGCTTCAAGTTGCAATATTAAAGGATTCTATGAGCAAGATATTGAATGATGTAGAAAGCATCAAAAGAAGATGGAAGGACTACACAGAATTACTGAACCAAAAAGAATTGGTTGATGATCAACCATTTCAGAAGGTAGCATATGATCAAAAACTGATGGTGTCAAAGCAAGAAGTCCAACCTGCACTGAAGACACTGGTGAAAAACAAGTCTCCCGGAATTGATAGAATACCACTTGACATACTTCAACAAACAGATGCAACTCTGGTAGCACTCACTCTTCTATGTCAAGAAGTTTGGAAGACAGCTACCTGGCCAACCAACTGGAAGAGATTCTTATTTGTGCCCATTCCGAAGAAAGGTGATCCAACAGAATGGGGAAATTATCAAACAATATCACTAATATTACACACAAGTAAAATTTTGATGAAGATAATTAAAAAATGGTTGCAGCAATACATCGACAGGGAACTGCCAGAAATTCAGGACAGATTCAGAAGAGGACATGGAAATAGGGATATCATTGGTGATGTCAGCTAGATCTTAGCTGAAAGCAGACAATACTAGAAAGATGTTTACCTGTGTTTTATTGACTATGCAAAGGCATTTGACCGTGTAGATCATAACAAATTATGCATAATATTGTGAAGAATGGGAATTCCAGAACACTTAATTGTGCTCATGAGGAACCTGTACATAGACCAAAAGGCAGTCATTCAAACAGAACAAGGGGATACTGTCTGGTTTAAAATTAGGAAAGATATGTGTCAGGGTTGTATCCTTTCACTATACTTATTCAATCTGTATGCTGAGCAAATAATCCGAAAAGCTGGACTATGTGAAGAATAACAGGGCATCAGAATTGGAAGAAGACTCATTAACAACTTTTGATATGCAGATTACACAACCTTGCTTGCTGAAAGTGAAGAGGACTTGAAGCATTTACTGATGAAGATCAAAGACTATACAGCCTTCAGTATAGATTACACCTCACTATAAAGAAAACAAAAATCCTCACCACTGGACCAGTAACCAACATCATGATAAACAGAGAAAATATTGAAGTTGTCAAGAATTTCATTTTACTCGGATCCACAATCAACACCCATGGAAGTAGCATTCAAGAAATCAAATGACATTTTGCATTTGGCAAATCTTCTGCGAAAGACCTCTTTAAAGTGTTACAAAGTGAAGATGTCACTTTGAGGACTAAGGTGTGCCTGACCTAAGCCATGGTATTTTCAGTTGCCTCATCTGCATAGGAAAGCTGGACAATGAATAAGGAAGACAGAAGAATTGATGACTTTGGATTATGGTGTTGGCAAGTAATATTGAATATACCATGAAATGCCAAAAGAACGAACAAACCTGTCTTGGAAGAAGTATAGCCAGAATGCTCCTTAGAAGCGAGGATGGCAAGACTTTGCCTCAAGTACTTTGGACATGTTATCGGGGGGACCATTCCCTGGAGAAGGACTCATGCTTGTTAGAGGGTCATCGAAAAAGAGGAAGACCCTCAAGGAAATGGATTGACACAGTGGCTGCAATAATGGTTTCAAACATAACAGTGATTGTGAGGATGGTGCAGGACCGGACGGCGTTTGGTTCTGTTTTACCTAGGGTCACTATGAGTCAGAACCAACTGGACTGCACCTAACAACAATCTAACAATAGTATATGCCAGGCACTGGGCTAGCTGCTGGTATTACAATAATGCACAAACCCCCAGATGTGGTCTCTGCCTTCTTAGATCTTTTCAGTTTTGACCTCATCTATGCTTAGGGGTAAAGCAGATCAGAGAGACTACATAGCAAGAGATCATAGCAAGTGGAGAGGTTCTGAGAGAGCCCCACATGAGAGAAGCCAGAGGTAGCAGTCTGGACAGTGAGATGAATGGTGGTGTCGGAAATTAATTATAGAGTGTATTAGAACTTTCTGGAAATTGTCAAAGAAACTACTGCACAACAACAACAAATCAGAATGGACACACAACAGAGTAATGACTTGGGCTATTATCATTTGTACATTAAAGGAAAAGGGGGCCCAGGAGACTGGCAGTTGTTGGCTTACTTGTTTACTTTCCTCCTCTCACCCCTTCAAATAGGAGACCTAAGACAATGACCCTCTTTACAATATCCTAATGTCTACCACAGTGCATGGGCGTAGTACGTATTTGAAAGTTGTTTGCTCTTAGAACAAATAAAGAGTTTAAAAACATCTGAGCCCAAGCTTTTGTCTAACTCCTGGATGGCTTTAGTCATCAAAGGGCTTTGTGAATTTAGAGAAGGATGCATTGTAAATTTGAGAATTTGAAAAATGTGGCAAAAATTTGCATGTCTCAAGTGAGAGGATGGACAGGTGGTGAGGTTCTTGAATATGCATAGAGGCGTTTTAGGCCATATGTTTTCCCTGTAAAAGAATCCTTCCTTAATAATAAGAGCTAGCATTTACCTTCTGACAGGCACTTTTCTAAACGGTTTACCGGAATTAAGTCAATGAATCCTCTCAGCATCACAACAAAAGCTAGGTTCTATTGTTATCCCCATTTCATAGATGAGAAGACTGAGGCATAGGGAGGTTATATAGCTTGTTATATATTACACAGTTCATGTGCATCAGAGCTGAGATTAAGATTCAAGCAGTCAAACTGAAAAGCCTGCCTTCTCAACCACTGGACTATATTGCCTCTTTTCACAAGCCAGTGTAAACCATGATGAGCAGAGGTAGTGACACTGTATTATAGAGCACAAGAAGCACAATTCCAAGGAAGTAGATGTCCTACCTCCTTTCTGGAAATCTGTTTTGTAGTTCATATACGTAAACAAACCTGGTTTCTCAAAGCTTTGTTAGAGAAGCCAATATATAAACTGATGCTAACTTTAAGTAGAGTAGAATTTATATTGTCCTTGATGGGGTCCAGAAATTGATAGAATGCAATCAGGCACTTCTTAGTTACAGACACCAAAAATATTGTACTCCTTTTCTTAGGAAGAGAAGTACAAGGAGGAAGGAATGTTCAGTGGCCTGGAGTTTGAAATAGAAACTAGCTTAGTCTTCCTGTGGGATTGCTCTGAGGAGAGGTGGCTGCGTCTCTTCACAGCAGATCACCCTAAATGGCTCCCCACACATGTCCTGGGGTCTGTAGTTGGGCTTTCATGTGGGTTTTAGAGTGATGGAGGCTGTATTTATTTCTATTTTTATTTTATTTATTTATTTTGTTTCATCCTAGACATTACGGATTTTGGCTGATACATCAGTTCAGATGTTATCTCCAAACATAAGCCTTGAGATTGTGAAACATGATCTAGTATTTCAAGGCAGCAATTATTTGTTCAAGGGTTTACAATTGTTTTCTCAGGAGGTGGCCTCTTTCTCAGGGAAATGACAAAACATGGATGGGGTTTCAGCTCCAGGGGCTTGGAGGGAACTTGGAGTCTAACACTCACAAACTGACAGTGATGTTTTAAGTCGAGACTCAAATCAGAGAGTCCCCTGAGGCAGATTGCGATGCTTTGTTTACCAAAGCAAACTATGAGTCCAAAATTGTTCATTACCATATTCATAAGTAATCTATTTAGCAAGACGGTATGAAGATAATAATAAAAACAAATATTGAATAAAGCTCTTTCCATGTCTACCTTTCCAGCATATAGAGGCTGTCAGCTCATTGTTAGTCTGGAATAAATGATTTAAAATTAATGAGCATATACTCTGTATTACTAGACGAGAAACTATAAGGATGGAAATATGCAGCTGAATTTCCCATAGACAGTTTTCTGTGGAAAAAATGTTGGATGAAGGAAAAAAAAAAGTTGAACTGAAATTCATTTGAAATGGATTCAAATGTCTAAAATTTATTGTATGTGGTTCTCTTCCTTAGTATTAGTGTGTACTTGAATAAAAAGAAACTATTTACCAGTATTGATTTTTTCTTACTCTTTCTCATTCCTTTTTATCCTCTATTTTTTAAATCTGTCTTGCTTTTACAATATCGCAACAAGACTCCAAAGACAAGTTGCAAGTAATAACCTGGTTTGCACTTGTCTTTTTATTCTTTTTTATACTCTCCTATGTGCTTCATATTCATTGAGTAACTACTTGCATTTACTACCACCATTTATAGCTATCCAAGTGGAAACGTAAACCTGTTCCATTTTTTCATCCTGTTTACTAACAGTGTTTTAACAAGGTAGTAAAGTTCTTGATCCTGACATGTTAAAGCAGTGAAAGACCATTTGATTGCCTTGTATTCCTCTCAGAAAATAACTGAACTTGTTTCTCTGTGGTGGGGTAACTAACTGAAACATTTGATTTACTTTTTCCTTGTGATCTTCATTTTATAAAATTGGAAGAAAGTGATGATGTGGCAAGAGGCGAATATCTGCACTCCTAAGAGCATATCATGATGTGGAAAAGTGAATTTTTGCCTTTGTTCTGAAAAGCATGAAGCAGAAAGGGGTTCATTAGGCCTCCTGATGAAAGAAGGCCAGGGAAACCCTGCTGGAAAAGAGTCTGTCAGGTAAATTAAGATGTGTTGGAAAAGGAAAGTATTCTCTTAGGTCTTCAGAGAGAGTAGTACTGTGCTTGGGACATAGGAAGATTATTCTTCCTTAATTAGAAAATGAGAAGCAGGGAGAGGCAGGTTTACCATGAATCTGTTTTGGTTAATATTATTTTATAAAAATTAAATGCTGTAAATACTGTTTTGCAACTTAAACATTTTTACTTAATGTTCTGTTTTGACATAGCTCTTTGTATAGATCAAATTTATTCTTTTTTAGTGGCTGTATATGTATGTATACCTTTGTTTAACCAATCCTCTGCTGATGGAAATTCTTCCCTCAGTCCTTCTCTATTACAAATAGATTCTAATGACTTTTTTATACATATATCTTCACTCACTTGTGAGAATATCTCAGTTTTATCAAGTTCCCTAAGTGAAACTGATGGGTCAAATGATAAGAAACATTAAAATTTTAGTTGTTGTTGTTACTGTTGAGAGAATTCTGACTTGTGGTAACCCCATGTGTGCAGAATAGTACATTTTCAAGGCTGAGAACTTCCAGAAGCAGAGCACCAAGCCTGTCTTTGGAGGTGCCTCTGGGTAGCTGTGAACTACAACCTTTGGGCTAGTAGCTGAGTGCTTAACCATTTTTGCCACCCAGGGATCATAAATTTTAGTAGATATTGCAAAATTACCCTTCAAAATGGTGGTACCCATTTATACTTCTAACAATAGTGTATTAGAATGTGTATAAGAGTTTCTATTTCCCCATTTCAATGGCTGACAATTAGACAGATTTTTTAAAAAATCTTATTATTGTTTTTCTCTGATAGTTTTGTTGTTGTTGTTGTTAAACATGAGTTTGAGTGAGCATAATTAAGTGCTTACTGGCCATTTACTTATCTCTTTGATTGCCCGTTTGCATCTTCACACTTTTTTCTATTGGATTGTTCATCCTTTTATTGATTTTTAGGAGCTCTTTGTATATGTGCAATTATTTATTGTATGTGTTGCAATTATTTTTGTACTTTTCTATTTATCTTTTTACTTCATTTGTGTTATATTTTATGCGTATAAGTTTTAAATGTTTAGGGAACCAAATTCATCTATTTTTTAAAAAGAACTCTTCATGCTTAAAAATGACTTCTCCACGCCAAGAATGTATAATAATATTTTTCTATGTTGGAATATAATACTTTTGTGGTTTTTATTTTATATTTCACATTAAGAATTTTTATTCATCTGGAACTAAATTTTAATATTTATTTATTTTCAACACTAAGCATTGCTTAATATTAAACAAGAATAATATTTGAATATTTGTATCTAAAATATCTACCACCCACCTGTCAGTTTGCCATGGTATGGCAGCTTGTGTGTTGCTGTGATACTGGAAACTATGTCACTGGTATTTCAAATATCAGCAGGAGCACCTATGGTGGATAGGTTTCACTGGAACTTCCAGAATAAGACAGACTAGGAAGAAAGACCTGGTGATATACTTCTAAAAATTAGCCAGGGAAAATGTTATGGATCACAGAAAGGGGAAAATACAGGACAGAATTTCAAATTCTCATGGACTCCAGATTTTCTGGAGATATGGAGGCTGGATGAACCCCTGAAACTATTGCCCTGAGATAATCTTTAAACCTTAAACCAAAAATATCCCCTGAAGTCTTCTTAAAACTAAACAATATGGTTGTTGTTTTTACATGCCGTGGAGTCGGTTCCAACTCATAGCTACCCTGCGGGACAGAGTAGAAATGCCCTGTAGGGTATTCAAGGAGCAGCTGGTGGATTTGAACTGCCAACCTTTTGGTTAGCAGCCCAGCTCCTAACCATTGTGCCACCAAGGCTCCCCAAAATATCCCCTGAAATCTTCTTGAAAACCAAACAATAGCTTAGCTTAATTAGTAAAGAATGTCTGCTTTGAGCATTATGCTCTTTTAAGAACTATCTATGTGGGATCAAACTGACAACACAGCAACTTGAAAGATGAGATAGGAAGCTTAGGGGGCAGTGAGTTTATGTTAATAGGGGAGGAACAGCTCAGAAAAGGAGGGTGAGAATGGTTGCACAACTCGAAGAATGTAATTAATGTCACTAAACTGTACATGTAGAAACTGTTGAATTGTTGCATATTTTGCTGTGTATATTTTCAATAACAACAACAAAATAAAATTTAAAAAAAAGTTATGGATTAACAACAGAACATTGTCCAACTACTTTGCTTTGAATATGTCATAAGATGGGCTCAGTCACTGGAGGAGGACATCATATTTGGTGATAATAAGCCAACAAGAGCAAGAGGGATTCTCAGTGAGATGGAGTGGCACAGTCACAATAATGGACTCAAACATGCTGGCAATTGTCAGGATGATGCAAGACTGAGCAACATTTTGTTCTGTTGTACATAAGGTTGCCCTGGGTTGGAATCAATTTGAGAGCAGCTTTCATCTTACATTGTATGTATGGTTGCCCAGAGTTGGAGTCAATTTGACAGCATTATGCAGATGACACAACCTTGCTTGATGAAAGTCAAGAGCCTTCAGTATGGGTTACAACTCAGCATAAAACAAAAATCCTCACAACTAACTGGACCAATAAGCAACATCATGATAAACAGAAAATATTGAGATTGTCAAGGATTTTATTTTACTTGGATCCACAATCAATGCCCATGGAAGCAGCAGTCAAGAGATCAGATGGCACAGTGCATTGGGCAAATCTGCTGCAAAAGACCTCTTCCAACTGTTAAAAAGCAAAGATGTCATTTTGGAGACTAAGGTGCGCCTGACTCAAACCATTGTGTTTTCAGTCGCCTCATACGCATGCAAAAGCTGGACAATGAATAAGGAAGACTGAAGAATTGATGCCTTTGAATTATGGTGTTGGCAAAGAATATTGAATATACTATGGACTGCTAAAAGAACAAACAAATCTGTCTTGGATGAAGTACAGCCAGAATGCTCCTTAAAAGCAAGGATGGTGAGATTTCATCTCACATACTTTGGACATGTTATCAGGATTGATAAATCCCTGGAGAAGGATATCATGCTTGGTAAAGTAGAAGGTCAGCAAAAAAGAGGAAGACCCTCAATGAGATGGATTGACACAGTGCCTGCAACAATGGGTTCAAGCATAACAGCAATCATGAGGATGGCACAGGACCAGGCAACGTTTTGTTCTGTAGTACATAGGGTCGCTATGAGTGGGAACCAACTTGATGGCAACTAACAACAACTATACATCTACAAAATAAAGAGACTAAGAGATTTAACAATGAATTTCTTTCAATATCGGCTCTAATAGCACAACTAAAGAATAATTTACCAAAACTGATGTTATGCTCAGCTCTTGAGCATTGACTCTATTGCATAATTCAAGATATAAAGAACCACCTATAGTTTCTAGTTCCATCATTCTTATCCTTCTTGACACAGGCACTTTTTCTTCAAAGAAATAAGACTATTTCACATATTTAAAGAGGTATTTTGCCTTTATAAGTCTCAGCAAGAAGGTAGAAATGAAAGTCAAGTGAGGGCAGAAGGTGGGAGAATAAAATGTAACCATAAAATGCTCATTAACTCAATGAAGAGCGGAGAATCAGCCAGGCAGCCCACCATGTTTCAAGCATCTGTCCTTACTTGGTACCCATAAAACAATACAACTGTATAAACTTCTCTACTAAATGTTTATATTTTAAGGCAATTCTATAAATTCACTACAAGTAAACAATAGCAAATTGTATTGCTGCCAATTAGCATCAAAAAGCATGTATTTGCTGTTGAAAAAGCTTGTCTAGGTCATTATTTTTTTTCTTTCTATAGCTGGTGTAAAAAGTTGGGCACATTAAGCATGCATTGTGTTTGGGAACTTGCAAAAAAATGCTTGTCTTTACAGCACTCTATTTCAATTCTCTTGATTGTTCAGCATAATTGAAATAAAGCCCTCAAACACAAACAGCTTGTCAAACACTTCTGGAAGTTTCTCCTGACTCAGGTCTTCAGTGGCAAGAACACATCATAAACACTATGGGCACTCCTCTTTTAATGGAATAGGCGCCCCAGGAAAGTTAAATTTAGGTAATCTTTAAATAAGTTGAGACATGCTTTTCCCCTGACTTTGTATTTCCATAGAGAAAATATGCAGGGCCCCAAAAAATAGAAATAATAATACTGATGATGATAACAATAATGATAATTATAATATGTTATAGCATCGTGTTTGAGGAGTTCTGGACATAACAACACCATGTAATAATTACGATTTATCAAGTATTCTGGTTACCATGCTGTATAATAAATAATCTCAATACTTAGAGGAGTAAAACAATCATTTATTGTGCTCATGATTCTGTGGTCAGAAATTTGGGAAGCACACAGTGAAGATGGCTTATCTCTGCTCCAAGATGTCTGTGGCCTCAACTGGAAGTCTCAAAGGCTGATAGATGGTATTATGTGAAGGCTAGTTCATGTACATGTCTGGTGGTTAATGATGGCTGACAACCGAGACCTTAACTAGGACTGTCATCTGGAACACCTATACATGGGCTTTTCGTGTCACTTTGGCTTCCTTACAACATGGTGGCTGGGTTCCAAGGGTGAGGGTTCCTAAAGTGAATAAGAGCTGGCCAGAAGCTATATTATCCTTTATGGCCTAGCCTCAGAAGTCAAGCATATTATTTCCACTACATTCTTTTGGTCTAGGCAGTTACAAAGATCTACCCGTGTTCAAGGGGAAGTAAAATAGGTCCTAACTCTTCACAGAGGAGGGCCAAAATCATACTACAAGAAGAGAATGTAGGATCGAATATGTATTTTCCGGGTGTCTTTAGAAAACACAATATTCTACAATGAACAATTACTTTTGGTTAAAAACTTTACATAGAACATTTCATTTAGACTTTACAACTATGACACTGGTGTTATCTCCAGTTTACAGATGACAAACCTGAAAATAAGAGAGATTAAATCACTTATACAAGATTACATAGGTAAGTAGTAAAGCCATAATTTGAATTCAGGACATTCTATTCCAAAGATAATTGAAAGTACTCCATTGGAAGTGATCATTTGTTGATAAGTTTTTAAAAAATGATTCTTAAAATTAAGAATTGTGTTAAGGCTTTTGGGTGTCAATGAATCAAGGTATGCTTGGAAAACTTTAGGTGATAGTTCATAGCAAAGATATACTGAAAAAAAAGAACAGGGGCCAGCCTCTATGGCTTCAAGGCTGGAATTTATGGATAAATAGGTTATCTTTGGGTTGACAAAAGTAGTTTTAGTGGCCTAACAGCAGTTTTAGAAACTCATCTTTTTGACTAATCCCTTTCTGTCTCTAGTACTGACTGTGACTCTGTCTACATTTACACTGTTCCAGCTGACTCTTGATGTCTATTATCTGAATTCCTCCCTTGATGTATGCTCTGAGAGAGGCTCTGATTAGGTCTACTAGTCAAAACCCCACAGAGGTAGGCTTTGTTGGTCAGCCTCTAAGGATCAGCAACCATTCCCAGTCCATTCAATTGTTGCCATGGTTTCTGATCACAGGACCAACTCATGAACATCAATTCTAAAGACCAGCCTTTAGCCACTTTGCTAACATGGGGCTGTTGGTATGATTAGAACTCAAAGCATCATGGGCTGTTTAATACAGAAACTTTAATACAGGAACTTAAACTGTTCCAGAGCATTGTAACCTTTGGAGAAATGAAGAATTTATCAAATGATGAATCATGGCTATCAATTTCTGGACACTTTTCTATAAACTTCTAGGCAGTAGTATTCTTACTGGAGTGGTTCAGACTAGCTGCTACCAACAGGCCCTGCTGATTGTTTCTGGGAACCATTGCTGAGAGCCTGAACCAGGACTTGTCATAGCTGACACTATGGTTGCCAAGATTCTCTGCCAAAAGCCTTGCAAAAGCCACTGACAAAATAACCTATTAGAAGGTACTGGAAGAAATTTTCATGGGAAGAAGCAGATGGACTATCAGGCTTGGGCAACACCAGTATCCTCTAAAATGATACCCCAATATGAGAAACTGATCAGTGTAGAAGAGGGAAGAAATATTGGTCTTTCAAGATTTCCTCCTTAGAAGACATATGACTAGTTTCCCATCAGGAAAGCTAGTAAGTTAAAATACTCAGAAATTTGGGGAAAGGGATAAGGATTGAGACTTTAAATTCTATTTCATTCCTTATATTCTCTATGCAGTGCATAATCCTGGAAAGAGTTAACATTATTTTGACTAATGGAAGATATATAAACTAAAGCCAAATAAACATAGAAGCTGGAAGTACTGAGACTATGATAGTTTACAAATAAATTTCTTCTGTTGTTATTTTCAATTGTTTGGGCTTGGAACCTAGTTTGTTATGAATATTTCTGAAAATGTTACTATAGGAAAATAGAATAAAATCAATATTCTATTCACTTGTCACAAAAAACTTTATTGCCTGCAGTTACTAATACCATTTATCTCAAAGAGGTTAGCAGGCATGTTCTGAAAATTCTCATTTGGTAGTGACAGAAGACAACCATAAAGCTAACGGTCTTAGGCTGGGTTCTCTAGAGAAGCAAAACCAGTAAAGCATATAAATATATATAGAGAGATATTTATATCAAGGAAATAGCTCATGCAATTGTAGAGGCTAAAACATCCCAAGTCCACAGATCAGGGTAGAGGCCTCTCCCAGTTCACATAGCTGCAGAAGCTGGTGAACCCAAGGTCGGCAGGTCGGAGAGGGGCTCCCGCTCACAGGCTGTGAAGGTCAGTGAATTCCAAGATCAGCAGACAAGACAATCAGGTTTCTCCTGATTCACATAGCTGCAGGGGCTGGCAAACCCAAGGTCGGCAGGTCGGGGAACTGAACTCTTGCTTGCAGGCTGAGAAGTTCGACAAATTCCGAGATCAACAGGTAAGCTGCTAGCTCAAGTCCCATGAACCGGAGGTGAGACAAGAGGCAGCTGCTGAGTCTGGAACAAGCCAAAAACCTGGGCAAGGCGAGCAGGCAGAAGGTAACTGGTGGAAGTCAGAGAGATGAAACTGAGAGGGCGGTGAGCTGCCATAGGCCCCGCCTCCACCAGTACCATTCAGCAGATTCCATCATGGGGGTGATCACAACATTATGCAACTGCTAAAACACTGAGAATAATGGTCTAGCCAAGGTGACATACAATCTTAACCATCACACTAACTTTTCTATTTGTGGTTAGATTCTAAAATGCTGAAATAGACTATAATAAAATGTGTTTTTTTTCTATAAAACTATACAGCTCTGTGACTTTTTACACACCTTGTTTCTTATCTTCAACTTAATTGAACTTAATTCTCAGCTAGCTGATACAGAACACATCTCAGTAAATTACACTACTCTCTAGCTTGTTCAGAAAATTGGAATTCATATTTGACATCTTCTTCCTAATTCTCTATGTTGTATTTAACTCTAAATTCTATCTCCAAAATGTGTCTCAAGACGTACCGTCTACTGCCACATTTCTAACACAAGCCAACATCATCTCTTACCTGAACTATTGCAATAACCTCCAAATCCATCCTTCCATCTTCTTCTTGACCCTCTCCAATCCCCTTTCTACAGAACAGCCAGAGATTTATTTTTAAATTATGAATTGAATCCCATGCTATTTCCCAGTTTAAAAACTTTGAGTGGCTTTGCATTGCACTTTGAGTGAAATCCGCACTCCTCATTTTCAACTGCAAGGTGCCATTTGAAATATTTTCCCCAGCAAAACTATATGTGATGGATAGTTAGTCATTTGCTTCTCCAAATCCAGATCTCTGAGTGGGAGGAGAGTGAAGTCAGGGCATTTACACATTCTTTCTCTGTCATTGATTGCCTCAGCCCCTTTCAGGTTCTGGTAACTGCTCCCTCCCCTGCCTGCTCAGGCCCAGCAATGACAACGGTTTCCAGCTGTTAGCCCTAGAAGTACTACATCATCCCTTGTTGGTTTCCCTACACCCTGACCACCTCTTTGTAAATAGTTTCTTTATTTAAACTTCTCACATATTAGACAGATTGAGTGTGTCTGCCATCTTTTCCTGCAAGGAACCTGACTGGTAAAGTATCTAATAGCCAGGGTGCTTGGATTGAATAACTTCACATATCTGAAGCACACATAGACAACTTTTTGTGGGGAGAAATAGGACCCAAGTAATCCATGACTTACAAGCCCTGGTGGCACAGTGGTTAAAAGCTCGGCTGCTAACCAAAAGGTCAGCAGTTCGAATCCACCAGCCACTCCTTGGAAACCCTATGGGGCAGCTCTATCCTGTCCCATAGGGTCACTATGAGTCAGAAGTGACTTGACAGCAACGAGGTTTTTTTTATCCATAACTTACAGTATCATCATAATTATTTGAATTTTCACCAGTGTTGCATAGGCAGAAGTGCAGGTAGAAAACAAGGGACTGGGAGATGAAGTGCTGTGGCACTTGGTTCTATGATAGCAAAAGTGACTATAAAGATTGTGGAGCATCTGCCTGTTTCTGAAGGCCCTAGAGACCGCACAGAGTGAATGAGACAAATTGAAAGTCATGAAAATACAATCCAGAACATGAGGAGGCAGTCAGAAATCTTCAAGAATGGCTTTGAGGGAGTCTCTTACCTCTTGTAGTCACAAGACAGATATAGCTGAGGACCAAGTATAGGATCTAATTGTAAGGGCTGCAGAGATGCAGTACCAATTCAAGGCTCAACCCCAGGGGGACAAAGTGTATCTCACTTACCAACACCATCTGAAGAAATAAGATTCCCCTTGAATGAAACTTTTAATTGCCTGCACCTGGGGAGAGTTGTTCCACAAAGAACTGTCAATTCTCCTCAATACCCACTGCCACTATTCCTGGAATCCAAGCCCATAATAAGAATTATATCCCAGCATGGCCCAGATGCAAATATATGAGGCTTGCTCTGGAAGTATATAGCCTATACTCCCAAAGAAAGAATTATAAAACCACAGCATTTTGTATTAGGGGGAATCAGGAGCATGTATAAGAGTAGATTCTATGGATGTTAGAACAAGGATAAAGGAGCCTCGGTGGTGCAGTGGTTAAAGCACTTGACTGCTAACCAAAAGGTTCATGATTCAAACCCACAAGCTGCTCCACCAGAGAAAGATATGGCAGTCTGCTTCCATAAAGATTTACAGCCTTGGAAACACTATGGGGCAGTTCTACTCTGTTCTGTAGGGTCGCTATGAGTGGAAATCGACTCAACGATTGGATAAAAACATTGCTTGATTGGATAAAAATGATTGATATGAGTATACTGACAAAGGTTACAAAACTTAACATGTTGATTCAAGCACCTGAGGTTGATTTAAATCAATTTTTGTTGTTATCGGACATAGAATAAGGTTGGCTAATTGTAGACAAGAGTTATTTGGTGACCTACCATAAAAAAGGAGGAAATGCTGGAACTTTCCTGGGCATACTGTAGAAGAAGGAATTCAAAGGCCTAGGGAAGCTGGCAATGTTGACTTCATCTAATAGCACAAATTGACACTCCTCTGACCATACTCCTTGGGAGAGCCAGCGACATTTCCTCACCAATGTGTTAAAAGTAATGCCTTGGTGAGAGCGCCACTGATGCCTTTGAAAAACTCGTGGTGGCTGTATTATGTAGGCTGTACATCAGGTGGGGATGCTCATTAGCTCAATCTCTTCAGCTACAAACATCCCAACTTTGTTTAGGCTTTGTGGATTTCAGTAAAAACTAATAAGCATTAATACTCTAAATGAGATTTTTAAAGAGAAGAGAATAAAACCCTATTTCCAATGTCCCAACATTCCCATAGCACTCACTCTGATTTGACGTAAGTTGTGAATCAAAAACCTTGGTAATCAAAAATATTTATTCTTTATTGATTTTAATAAATTGGCGTTTTTTCTTGTGTCTTTATAACAATTCAAATTTTATAATTATTTGAATCATTATAAAGTCATAATAATTCAAAACAATTTTCTTGTTTGTTTTTTAGTCCTTAAATTCTTTCTTAAAAACAGAATCCAATATGTAAAATTGAATATATATACATATATATATGTATATAAATACATACATATCAATTGAAGCTAAAAGAGGGGTTTACATCAGCATGTTGGAAGACTTGAGAAAACTTGTTTTTGATAGGCTCTGAAGAGCATGGTTTGAAATCCACTGGTCAAGGTGATTGGCTTATTAATTTTAGAATTGTCCTTCCCCTTTCTAAAAGAAAGGTAGTGAGTTATTACTATCAGAGGCACTATGTCCTCCTAGAACTCATAAATAATATTTAGTAGCTCAGTTATTGCTTCAGTCAATTCCTTAAGTACCTTGGGGTTGTGCTATAAGGTCTGATAATTGCATGGAAGCCAGTTCTTTAATATAATATTTGATATGAACATGTCCTGTTCTTACACCCGTATCATGTATCTAGTTATCATCTAGAAAATTAACAGAAAGTTGCTTTTTCACTATCATTGGTGGGTGTTTTCTTTTTTTTCTGTAGTCTAGTAAAAGTGAATTTTATTTTTTAGGGTTCTCAGGGATAGAGAGCATGCTCATTAAGTAAAACACTTTGTAATAATGTTGTTAGGAAGAAGGATTAATGAAATTTATCAAATATGTCAGTGCTAGCTTTCTCATGACAATAGGTATCAGATCACAGGAAACTCTTCTCCAGCTTGCTTGAAATAGAGTCTTCAGAGGTAAACATAAAGGTAAAAACAATAAACGTGATGACTAACATCTGTAGAATCTTACATACCAGACCCTGTGTGTTAAGTACTTTCCATGGATAATCTCATTGAATCCTCAACTCAGACTACTAGCTGTGTGGTATATATACAATTTTACAAATGAGGAAACTAGGCTTAGAGAGGTTAAGTGATTTTCCCATGTTCATACAGGTAGTAAAAGAGGCCAAGAGAGGATCCAAACCCAGCAAATGTTTTCTAAATCCATAGTCCATGCTAAATGGACTCCCCACTTACGGTACTTCTCCTTAATTATGGTACTGGGAGGGGACAGTAGAACTAGGAGCATCTGGGGGTTAATACTCCAAAATCCAAACCAAACTGATTGCTGCTGAGTCAATTCTGACTCATAGCAACCCTATAGGACAGAGTAGAATGGCTCCATAGGGTTTCCAAGGAGTGGCTGGTGGATTCAAATTGCTCACCTTTTGGTTAGCAGCTGAGCTCTGTCCCAAAGAGGTGTAAAATTAGAAGTGAAAGGAAATTTAGAAACCATCTAGTCAAACCCTCTCATTTTACTATTAAAAGACATGAGACCAAAAGAGTATAATGTAGAACCTGTATCATGTGGGGTTTACCCATTATAAGCTAAGGAAATTTGGACCACTCTATTTCTCAGTTTTCTTATCTGTAAAATGGGGATGATAATAGTACCTGTCTCACTCCAGGATTCAATGTCATCCATGTGGTATGTATTTGGCTTTCCCCCTTTCTAATGTTTGCATTTAAGAATAAGAGAATTCATGAAATATAAGAGTGAGATTGGATGACAAAATAAATATCACTTTAAGTTCCAATTTCCAGAGATATCAGAATAAAGAATAAGGAAATATCTAGCCAGGAACACACATAGCAAAATCAAAAATCAAATTAAAATTGTTGGCAGGGGTGAGAGTTATATTTTCTTTGGATTTGTTGGGGCTAATTTGTAAACAGAAGAAGGTTTACTATCTCTACCCAGGATGCACTTCTTTAAAAGTAACAGCAAACCCAATCAACATTTGTTTTATGAAACTAAACATTTATTATCTTGGTTAACAAGAGATGCTGAGTAGGCAGCTGTTGGCAGTGGTTTTATCTGTTTATCATGTCAGGGTCGTTGTGTCTGAAATTTTGTTGGCTTTCTCTCACTGTCTCAAGATGGTCACTGCAGCTCCAGGAATCATGACCTTAGTCAAGGCAGGAAAAAACGGAGGGGGGATGATGCCAGCCAGCTCTGACCTTTTGTTAGGAAGAGCAAAAACCTTCTAAGAAAACCCCAGTGCACTGTGCTAATAACTCGTTTACAAGAACCAGGGCGGACATGTCCAACTGGCTTTCTAGTGCAGTAGAGTTGGGAATAGAATTGATTAGTCAATAGTATTATTTAGATTTATGATTATTATATGTTGACCACATGTGTACATTATCTGGAATACGTATTAATGGATATAGGGAAGGAAATGGCCACTTACAGAGTAACTTTTAAGTTCTAGCTGTTTGTTAGGCACCTTATGGTCATTATATCATTTATTCCTCATAATATCCTTTGAGAAACTAAATGAATAAACTGAGATTTAGAAAGGTGAAGCCTCTTGCAAAGTCTTATACATAATATTCTTTTAACCTGGGTTTGAATAACTTGAAAGTCTATGTTTACAATTGGAACAAAAAAAATGAAAAAAGTTGTAGAATAATAATAGCCAGTAAATGAATGCTTACTAAATACCAGGCATTATAAAAGCTAACTCATTTATAATAAATTACCACATTTATCCTCACAACAATCCTGTGATATATTCTTATCATTTTAATATACAGGTAATCCTGGACTTACATGGTGAGTCAGTTCTGACATAAGTTGAATACCTCATTTTTTTTTTTTAGTTTTTATTATTATTGCCTTTTATTACCAGTATTTTTATAAATCTGATCTTTATTTGTCTTTGGGGGTTGGAAACATTGCATCTAAGAATGATAACATTAGCAAATTATGCTCTGCAACATTGTATGTACTACGTATTACTAATGATAAAATGTACAAAAAAAAGAAAAACAGTTCATTGCAACTCAAATACATCGTAAGTCGGGGACTACCTATATCAGTAAATGGAGTCCTAGAGAATTTGGCTAGCTTATCTAATTTTACTTAACTAAACATATGAGGCTGAGATTGGTATGTAGGTTTTATCTAACTCCAAAACATTTGTTCCAGCCACAAAAACAGATTTCCATTTGTCATCTGTATTTAGGAGAGTATTGCCTATGATTCCAGAAGCATACAGAATATAACAACCATGTAGGTATTGGAAATACTCACTTGGAGTTTTCCCCATTTATCCATTATAAGTGTCAGGATAAATCCCCAGGTGGGTGGTCCTAGAATAAGGGCAGAAAATGTATTTAAGATACAGTAATTTCTGGCATAAATGTTCTATCTTATCTGATGGTCTGGAATAGCCGTGAGATTTTAAAAGACAGAGGATGTTGCCTACAAGCAACTGGACTCTATCCCTTCTGCCTACAATGCCATACGTTCTTCATTTAAACATTTTTTTTTAAATTTTTTTTTATTGTACTTTAGGTGAAGGTTTACAGAAAAAATAGTTAAGTCAGTACACATATTGTTTTACGACATTGGTTAACAACCCCACAACATGTCAACACTCTTCCTTCTCAACGTTAGAGGACCCTTTTATTGGTGAAAATATACATAGCCAAAGTTACACCATTTCAAAAGTTTCTACATGTACAATTCAGTGACATTAATTACATTCTTCTAGTTCTGCTGCTATTCTCACTATCCTTTTCCAAATTATTCCATCACCATTATCTTTAACTCACTGCCCCCTAGGTATCCCATCAAACCTTTTGAGTAGCTGTTGTCAATTTGATCTCACATAGATAATTCTTTTTCTTTTTCTTGTACCTCAGATAAACGTTTGCAGAACAAATAGTTTCTCATTAAACAGTACACATATTGCCCTATGACAAAGGTTAACATCACCATGACATGTCAACACTGTCCCTTCTCAACCTTGGGTTCCCTATCATCAGCTTTCCTGTCCCCTCCTGCCTTCTAGTCCTTGTCCCTGGACTGCTGTGCTTCATTAGTCCCATTTTGTTTTATGAGGCTGTCCAATCCTCGGCTGAATGGTGAACTTCGGGAGTGCCTTCACCACTAAGCTAAAAGGGTGTCTGGGGGCCATACTCTCGGGGTTTCTGTAGTCTGTCAGGCCAGTAAATCTGCTTTTTTTTGTGTGTGAGAGAGTTAGAATTTTGTTCTACATCCTTTTCCAGCTCTGTCCAGGACCCTCTATTGTGATCCCGGTCAGAGCAGTCAGTGGTGGTAGCCGGGAACCGTCTAGCTGTACTGGACTCAGTCTGGTGGAGGTTGTGGTAGCTGTGGTCCATTAGTCCTTTGGACTAATCTTTTCCTTGTATCTTGTTTTCTTCATTCTCTCTTGCTCCTGAAGGGTTGAGGCCAATGGAGTATCTTAGATGGCTGCTCACAGGCTTTTAAGACTCAAGATGCTACTCACCAAAGTAGAATGTAGGACATTGTCTTTATAAACTCTATTATGCCAATTGAGCTAGATGTTCCCTGAGACCATGGTCCCCATAGCCCTCCACCTAGCAGTTCAGTCCCTCAGTGAGTTTGGAAGTGTCCATGGAGCTTCCATGACCTTTCTTTGTACAAGTTGTGCTGGCTTCCCCAGTATTGTGTACTGTCTTACCCTTCACCAAAATTACCAACTATCTATTGTCTATTTAGTTCCTCCCCCACCCCTCCCATCCCTCGTAACAAAAAAGATTTGTTTTTGTGTGTAAACTTTTACATGAGTTTCTACAGTAGAGGTCTCATACAATATTTGTCCTTTTGTGATTGACTTATTTCACTCAGCATAATGTCCTCCAGTTTCATTCATATCATGAGATGCTTCACAGATTCATCATTGTTCTTATCTTTGCATAATACTCCATTGTGTGTATATACCATAGTTTGTTTATCCATTCATCTGTTGATGGGAATCTAGATTGTTTCCATCTTTTTGCTATTGTGAACAGTGCTGCAATGAATATGGGTGTGCATATGTCTATTAGTGTGACAGCTCTTATTTCTGTAGGATATATTTCTATGAATGGGATTGCATTTTGTAGTGCTTTTTTTGTGGTGCTGATGTTTTCTTTGTTCCTCTTACTCTCCTGTGCTGAGCTCTTTTGTCTGTGATTTTTTTTTCATTTCTTTTGTTTTTGTAGGTTTTGTTTTTACTGACACTTTATGTTTTTCTTCTTGATTTTGATGAGTAGGTTTGTTAACTTTCTTTGTGGTTACCTTGAAATTTACTCTTATCTTCCTAGATCTGCCCCAGTCTATACTATTACTTGGTATCACCTTGCCTTCCTTTCTATTAGAAGATTCTATACCTACTCTGTTTATTCCCTCTTTTATTGTTCTGATGCTGTTGTCATTTACAGATTAACCTCTCTGGTTCCCTGTTGTAATTCTTTTGGTTTTGCATAGTCCTTAAGAGTTCATTTCCTAGGTTGGTATCTGACTAGTACAATCCTGTGTCATATATTCACCCTGTGGTCTGATGTTGTTTGTTCTCAGATTGAAGGACTCCCTTTAATAAATCTTTTAAGTTTGGTTTGGTTTTTACACAGTCCCTTAATTTCTGTTTATCTGGAAATGACCTAATTTCACCATCATATTCGAATGAGAGTTTTGCAGGATATATTATTCTTGGCTGGCAATTTTTTTCTTTCAAGGTTTAATATCTGTCATCCAATTGCCTTTTTGACTGCATGGTTTCTCCCGAATAATCCGAGCTTAGTCTTATCGTTTCTCCTCTGTATGTGATTTTTTCTTTTTCTCCAGCTGCTCTCAGGAGTCTTTGTTTGTCTTTGGTTTTAGCAAGTGCCATTTTCATATGCCTTGGTGATTTTCTTTTAGAGCTCATACTATATGGGGTTCGTTGAGGTTCTTGGATGGTCAGATTTTCATCTTTCATGATATTGGGGAAGTTTTCTGTCAACAATTCTTCAATGATCCTCTCTGTGTTTTCTGTTTTCTCCCCCTATTCTGGAACTCCAATCACTCGGAAATTTTTTCTTTTGATTGTATCCCGCATAATTCTCAGGGTTTCTTCATTTTTCTTCATTCTTTTTTCTGATTTTTCCTCAAATAGAGTTGTATCCAAGTGTTTGTCTTCAATTTCGCTGATCCTATCTTCCATCATTTCAAACCTGCTCCTCAACCCTTCTATGACACTGTCCATTTTTGAAATCTTGTTGTTTATCTTTTGTATTTCTAATTGTTGTTTTCGTATGATTTCTAGTTGTGAATTTATTTTAGCATTTTGTTCCTGTATTATTTTCCTGAATTCTTCCATTTTTCTGTCTGTATTTTCCATGAATTTGCCTATTTTTTCCTCATTTTTGTCTGCTTTTTGCGTCAACTCTTAGATAATTCTGAGTATTAGAGATTTGAATTCCCTATCAGTTAGGTCTAGTGCCTTTTCTTATACTGGAAGGTCATCTGGTGTTTTATTTTGGATGTCTACTGGAACCGTCCTGTCCAGTTTTTGTATATGTTTTGATATTGTCTGCTGTCTTCAGGGCACTGAGTGGTTATTTTCCTCATTTATTGATTGTGGATTTGTTTGTTTTGTCCTGATTTTTTGTTATATTTGGTTATATCTGAGCAGACAGGCTGTGCATTCTTTGTTGTTTGCTCATCTGTGGGCACGATACTTTTCACCTCTTTCTCCAATGGGCGGGGTCAGTCACTCAGGTGTGGTGCAGCAGGGCAGGTCCAGCTGAAGGGGAATTGCTGGGATGGGTTGTTTGTGGCATGTACCAGGGCTGGCGGTGCGGACTGGGAATCAGTGCAGGACAGGTTCCAGTAGGCTGTGCCTGTGCTGCTTGGGAGTGTGATGTTCAGTGCACGGTGCAGGTAGGCAGGAAGGAGGGTGTAGATTGTGATGTGTGGAGCTAAGATGGGTATGGGAACGATGAGAAAGAGGAGAGAGGAACAGGAGCCAAAAACATACACACAAACAAAAAAGAGTGCTAAGGGAGCTTGCTATTGGAGTGATGAGAGACTGAGAAATGAGGAAAAATAAAAAGAAAAAAAAAGAAAAAGGGTAAAAGAAAAAATGAATAAATAATGAAACTGGAAATGAAGAAAGATAAAAAGAGAATAAGAGAGAGAAGAAAACAAAACAAAGAAACAAAAAAAATCAAAAAACAAGAAAAAAGAAATGCCCCTAGGGATGTCCCTGTGTGTCTGCACAGAGTAAAGGATTAGCTTCCAAGCTGTGCAGTACTGCCTGGCTAGAAGTGGCTCCGAAGCCAAGAAAAGAAAAACAAAACAAACAAATCAAAACAGAACAAATCAGAGCAAACAAAGAAACAAACAAAAAAGCCCAGGGGTCTCACCAGTGTGTTGGCACGGGCCTGGAAGCAGTTTCACAGTCAAGCGGTGTTTCATAGCCTTTCAGGAAGAAACAATGATGGTGCACGGGGCCAAGTATTCGAGAGAAAGGAGGGTTAGGTGGTGGGAGGTAAGGAAAAAATCTAAAGAAGTGGAAAAAAGCAACACCAGCAGCCAACAAAACGCACTCAGGGAGTTGGCCAGTGCGGGTGGCTGGAACCCAAGCAACACTGGGGTGAAGCTGGTGCTTCCTGGCCAAGAAACTGTGACTGCAGGAAGCAGAGGAGGCTAAGTTGAGGTGAAGAAGGGTGGGGGTGGGAAAGCCTATATGGCTGGTTACCAGTTGTTCTGTCTCCTGCTGAAAGCTCCATGAAGCTGCTTTCTCATACTCCCGTTTGCTGATCTCCGATTGGAGTCCAAAATGGCGGATCCATGCTGCAGTAGCCGATAGGAGACCTCTGTATGTATCTCTCCTTGGTCTCTGTTCTCAGTCAGTTTCTTACTCCATTCAGTGCTTAGCTGGGCTTTTTATCTCTTCATCTGCTGCTTAGGGTTTCAGGACTGACGTGTGACTCTGTTTGACTTAGTTTTTCTGATCTTTGCTGTGGAGGGACAGTGTGGTGCTTCTGAGTATAGCGCCATGTTGCCTGGAAGTCCCTAAACCTTTTTATTGCAAATTAGATGATAGTTAAAAACACCCAAAGACCAATATTTCACCACAGTTGAGTAATATGAGTAATAGTTTTAACATCCTCTCTGGTGTATTAGAACATTCCAGAAGCAGCAACTGTATGGATGTGGGAAAAAGGCAAGTATAAGGCATTGTCTTCATTTGTCAATGATGAGAAATAGTAGTATGCATTTATCAGGAGGCATGGAATGGTCACCTTGTTGGGGTGGAGGGATAAGAACTCATTTTTCACCTAAGAATTTCACTTTGCAGAGTAAGGGATTAGCTTGGCTGCTAACCGAAAGGTCAGCAGTTCGAATCCACCAGCCATTCCTTCGAAGCACTATGGGGCAGTTCCACTCTGTCCTATAGGGTTGCTATGAGGCAGAATTGACTTAATGGCAGAGATTTTTTTGTTTGTTTATTTAAAGCTGGGCTTCAAAGAGGTTCATTCAGGTCAAACCCCTGCTGAGAATTTGCAATTTTAACAAATTCCCTGTTCAGAATTTGCATTTCTGACAAGCTCCCAGGGAGTTACACGTAGAGATCTCCTGGGGATCTTGTTAAAATGTAGATTTAATTCAGTATATCTGGGGTGGAAATGCAAATTCTCAGCAAGGGTTCAAACCTTAAAGAACTGGTTAGAAACCCTGCTTTAAAGGCCCAAAAGGAGCCCTGGTGGTGAAGTGGTTAAAGCACTCAGCTGCTAACCGAAAAGTTAGAGGTTAGGGAGAAAAATGTAGCAGTCTGCTTTTGTAAAGATTTACAGCCTTGGCAACTCCATGGGGGTAGTTCCACTCTGTCCTATAGGGTCACTATGAGTTGGAATCGACTCGGTGGCAACAGGTTTTTTTTTTTATTTGTTTGTTTCACTTTAAAGGCCTAAACTCCTTCAGAAGCAGCCATAAAGGGTGTCAGAAAGGTATTTCAACATAGCCCACTGAGCAGAATAAAAACATTTGCTCTGTAGGTATCAAATATGTAGGAAAAAAAGCACCTACAACAGTTGACAACAATCATCAAAGGAAGAAAAAAAAAGATGTGAGATTTTATTGCCAGCACAACTATGATGAGATTACAAAATAAATTCTGTGTCCCAGGTATCCAGCCTGAACTTCTGAATAACCTTATTTCTCAAGGCATCTGTTAGTTGATCTGCTCGTTATTCATTTGGTAGATGCTTGTGGGTGAACCTGTTCCCTCTGATGATCAGGAAAAGTGGCTTCATGCAACACTAATCCCAAAGAGGGGTAATTAGGCATTTCAAGTCCCTCTGGTTCCCTTCTATTTAATAACCATTACTTTCTGTAGCTTGAAGCTATAAATATATAACATTATATTGTAATTTGTAACAGATTTTTTTTCCTTCTTTCTATAAGACAAACACATACATATTATATCTTTGTGTTTTTCAGAGTAATTCAAATATTTGAAACTTTACTCTGAGATTCTAACAACAATTTCAATAATGGTCTGACCTTATTCTAATGATAATAATTATAAATAATAGTCATAACTAACATTTGTTGAGTAACTGCTACATGCTGGACTCTATAAATATTTTATAAACCTAATGCATCTCACTTTGCCTTAGTAATCTAGTGCTGCTATAACAGAAATGACACAAGTAGATGGCTTTAACAAAGAGAAATTTATTTTCTCACTGTCTAGTAGGCTAGAAGTCCAAATTTAGGGCATCAGCTCCAGGGGAAGGCTAGGAGCTTCTCCGCACAAGAACCCCAGGTCCAAAGGACACGTTCTGCTCCCGGCACTGCTTTCTTGGTGGTATGAGGTCCTCAACTCTCTGCTTGCTTCCCTTTCCTTTTATCTCTTGTGAAATAAAAGGTCACACCTTAGAGAAACTCCCTTTACATTGAATCTGGGATGCAACTTGAGCAAGGGTGTTATATACCACCCTAATCCTCTTTAATGACAGGCAGAGATTATGATTTATAACACATAGGAAAATCACAAAATGGAGGACAGCCACACAATACTGGGAATCATGGCCTAACCAAGTTGACACATATTTTGTGGGGACACAATTCAATCCATGACACAATTAATCCTGTCAGCAACCTTACTGAATATGTGCTGTTAGTATTTTAATTTTACAAATAAGAAAAGAGAGCATAAGTAACTTTCCCAAGATCACACAGCTTACAAATGGGAAACTTGTCTGAGTTCAGAGCCTTCACATATAATGACAATGTTAGAGGAAGTTAGATATTTAGATTGTGCATCAATTCTAGAATTTAAAACTCCAATTTTAAAATTCTCAGAGTGCACTGAAGTATAACAGTTGCCTTTTATGAAAGTGAGAATAATTATGAATGCTGCTCGTCACTGCTCATAGCAATGCCTTTTACATAGCAGGTACTCCCATAAATGTTTGATGAATGAAGAAATGTATCAGTAATAAAATATAATAATAAAATACTTGATTAAATTAGAATAATTTTATTTCCTTGTTATTTTCAATCATATTCAAAGTATTGAAGAGTACGTATTTGCTAATACTATGTAGTTCAATTTCAATTATTTGCATTGTCGACTATTTGTACATGGATCATCTATGTTCCATGATATTTTTTTCTATTGAAAATGTATTCGCTGCCTCCTCTGTCTGTCTTCATTCTGGTCCTCTTGACAGGGACACTTGTTAAGGGGCACAGGATCAAAGCCCTGAGCTAAATGAGCAGAAACAAGTATTCACATGGCCACCAGAATAACTCAAAAGAGACAGGCTTCTCTGTTTGCTTTCTGTCTGGAGGAACAGTATCATGAGTCTACTCCTCAGAGCAATTTTTCCTGCTTTACTAAATCAGGTAATGGTCTCAATACAACAATGTGACTTTCATATAGATTTTGGGTTATGCTTGCCAGTACTGCCATGTTGTAAAGGTAATTAATTGAGAATTAACTAAAATATATACATTTTCCTTTAGGGGAATTAATAGAAATAATAGCTGTAAGGAAAATTAAATTGCTTTCTTCTTAAGGGGGAAATAAAATTTATAAAACTTTAGTTATAGTGTCAAATTCTTTGAAAAAAAAAAAGTACCACACTGATTACATCACTCCACTTGACTTGCTCCTTATTGTCTAAAGTTCAAACAACCTAGCTTGGCATTCAAGGCTTCCAAGCCCCAGCCCCAACACAGTTCTCCAGTCTTAAATCCAACTTCTTTCATATTTATGTTTCTCAAGGCCAAAGTGGACTATAAATTATTTCCTGGACATTCACTACATTTTCAATTCTTCATCTCTACTTGTGGAAATCCTACTCATTCTTCAAGAATGCAATCTCCTCTGTGAAGTACTTCTGATGTCTCCAAATCAAGATGATTTATTTTTTTCTATTGAATCCTCTTTATACTTTGTGCTTCTCTTACAATACACACTAAGTTTTATTTTTACTGCAGATATTTCTATACTTTCCATTTGTAAGTTCCTTGAGGGCCATGGAAATATCCTATCCTTCTGGAATGAGAATAGGCTAGGTAGTGTTATACTGAAGACTAGGATTAGGGATGAACTGTAAGAATCATAGAACTGGAGGTGAAGTTACTTAGAGAATGATTGGTACTTGAGAAAGGCCATTTAAAGTCAATCCAATTTAAAAGGAGATTAAATGTTCATAGTAAATTGTGTCAATATTTGATTGGGACTTTATCTTGAGAAATGAAAATAGTTTTTTTTCTTACATTTAATATAATTTAGATTTGAATAATATATCTATTCTAATTATTAGTATAAACTAAGAATTATTCAAGGATTCCCCTCCCCTCCATTGGTGTGACTTCCCTGACAAAATTGTAGCACTTTATCACTTTATGTGTGAATTTATAGATCATCATTTTGAATGATTTGCAAGATTATTCTAAGACTTCACCAGTTTTCCCAAATCCCTTCTAAATCATTTGATAATCAGATTACTCCCTTTTAAATTGCAATTTGTGTTATCATCGTCTTCAGTTGTTAAATGGCTAAACTTGTCTAGATCCTAATTTGATAATGATTGTTTCTGTGATTCATGCAATCCCCAGCATTACTTTCATTAAATTCATGACATTTTGCTTGTTTTTTTAGAAATCAATATATATTTTTAAAAGTACTTCATATTATACTTGCATTATAGACTGATACTCAATAAAAGACTCTCAGGCAAAAATGTTGAACTAAAGGGCTATGGTGGATAATAATGTTAGGTGGAGAGGAATGTTTAAGTGGAAGTTAGCTTTATAAATTATCAGTTTATTGTGTATAAATTCATGTATTTCTTCCTACTAGAGCTTTGGATGGACTAGACAATGTTTCATTCTTTTATACATAAGGAGCCATCTTGACGGCACCTAACAACAACAGAGCTTTGGACAATGACTGCTCAGATAAGAATATCTGGTGTATTTTTGGATTGACCTTACTTGCCTGCTGTTTTTCCCTTGATATTCTACTAAGGATCACTGTATATGACTGTGTAGTTTACATCTTCATGCAGATTCCCAGTTGTGAGCAATTGGGCAAATGCTTCTCTCACCAAATGTTATGGGTTGAATTTTGTCCCCCCAAAATATATGTGGTAAATCCTAACCCTTATTACCTGTGGATTTGATCCCATTTGGGAATAAGATTTCTTTGTCATGTTAATGAGGCTATATCAGCATAGGATATGTCTTAAACCAATCACTTTTGAAATACAAAAGAGCAGATTAGGGACAGAAGAAAGCAAACACAGGGAAGATCCACACTATCTGAAGACAACAGAGGTAGACCTGTCTACAAGCCAATGGCGTCACTGGGAGGTGTGGGGGTGGAGGGGTGCAGACCACATCTGGTGACACTGTCAGAGACACCAAAATGACTGTCTATAAAATTTTTGTGTAGTGATTCAGCAGAAATTTATTATTTTTTATAAAAATATCCCTGTAGTTAGTTATACCGCAAACCAAACCCATTGCTGTCAAGTTGACTCTATTCTGACTCATAGGGACCCTGTTGTACAGAGTAGAACTGCCCCATAGTGTTTCCAAGGCTGTTACCTTTATGGAAGCAGACTGCCACGTCTTTCTCCTGTGGAGTGGCTGGTGGGTTCAAACTGCCAGGATTTCTGTTAGTAGTGGAGCCCTTAACCACTAGTCTACCAGGGTTCCTTAGCAAGTTATAACACAACAAAAAAATTTTTTGTAAACCCAGATTACATGTATCAATATACCTACAAGGTTAAAACTCTATGCTAATTTAGTTTTTGAATGTTCTAATTGCTCTGATGGTGTAGTGGTTAAGAGTTCAGGCTTTTAACTTAAAGGTCAGCAGTTCAAATCCACCAGCCACTCCTTGGAAACCCTATGGGGCAGTTCTACTCTGTCCTTTAGAGTCACTATGAGTTGGAATAGACTCGATGACAATGGGTTTAATGCACTTTGGCCAGAGCTGTCATTATTACCCAATTACTATGATGCTTCCAATCAGGTGTAGTGCAAGCTCCACAAGCATGCACTGTTGTTTTCGTTGATGCCAGTGGTTTTAGAGTCACTGATTTTGTCAAATTTTCTAGTATTTTAGCTACAATATTGTAATTAGTATGGGGAGGGTGAAACCATGAGTTACTGCACTGGGTGACACTAACCCTAGTGATGCCACTGCTCAGCCCAGTAATTCCAATGGTGGCTGGCTGGAGAAGATGAGACAAGGATTCCCTTCAGAAACAACAGATAGAGAGCCTTCCCTTAGAGCCAGTGCCCTAAATTTAGACTTCCAGCCTCCTGAACTGTGAGAAAATAAATTTCTATTCGTTAAAGTCATCCACTTGTGGTATTTCTATTATATCTGTAGCACAAAAAAAAACTAAGATACCAAGTCTGGCATGGGCTGCATCTTCTGGGAGAAGAGACACTTTTTCTTTGCACAAAGTCCATGTCCACTTGTAGCATGACTTTAAAAAAATATAACAAAGGCACCACATAGGCTAAAGCTGACCCTGGTCCTATCTTCTCTTGCTCGTTTCTCTTGAGTCATGTGTGTCATCTTGCAGTTGCTCCTACACTCTATGCAAGCTACATTATCAGGACTTTTGTACTTGCTGCTGTTTCCTCCACCTGGAGTGCTCCTAACCAGGGCTTTCAACTGGTTTGTTCTGATTTGAGGTCCTGCCGGGAATTTGCATTTCCACCCCAGATATACTGAATCAGAATCTACAGTTTAACAATATTCCTGGGTGATTCTTATCTATAACAAATTTTGAGAACAACTGCTATACTAATAGCTCTCAGAATTGGTCCCTAAAAGTACCATCAGCATCGTCTCAGAACTTGTTAGAAATGCAGATTCTCAGCAGGGTTCGAACTGTAACGAACCAGTTCGAAGTCCTCTCCTAACATAAATATTCACATGGCTCTGTCTTCAGTTCCTTCTGGTCTCTGCTCAAAGATCACTTCAAGGACATTCTCTGACCACTATACCCGAACTATAATCCTCCATCATTCTCTGTCCTCTTACTCTCCTTTTTATTTCTTCTTGGCAGTTTTTCTTGCTTTCTTTCTCCATTTTGCTTTTCTTCCTTCTTTATTTCCTTCCCTTTTTTCCCCTATCATTGGCATTATACTACATATTTATTTGTTTATTTCTGTCTTACAGTACTTAGAAGACTGCTCAATTAATATTTGTTGAATGAATGAATAATTTTCTAAACAATTGAGTAACCTCAACCACACCTCTTCAGGTTGAAAGAAAAGACAGGTTATTTTCCAGAAATTTTAGAGAATGATGAAGGATATTTTCTACTTAACAGACTAGGCTTAAGAAGTTAAATGATGTTTTCTATTGTCTAATGTTTTTACTTTTAAAGATGTTAAAAAATTACTGTTATCGTTAGGTAAATGTATCACCAATTTTAGCCAGTTGACCACCATCTAATCCCAAGAAGTTTTATAAAGCTCCTTGTACCTAATAAGGTACAAAATTTGGGGGTAGCTACTGCAATACCCTAAAAAATAGCCAGAAGTGACTTGAATTGGAATGAATTTTCTCCTCTGATATCACCTACACTGTGGTTCTATTTTATGTGTTGGTGGTAGCCTCTGATGACTAGTATGTGCACCAGCGGGAATTCACAGAAGATCTACTGAGCAGCCAAGAGAATTTACATCTGTTTGAGATTTCTAGATCCAAATATCTATACAGAATGAAGCCACTTAAAGATAGGGATTATTATTTTTTCAACTTTTTTTATTATAAAATTTTAAACTCTAAAAAAAGTTAGAAGAATAGCATAATAAGTATACATCTATCCTGCCCTTAGATGTTCTAATTTTTATCATTTTGCTATATTTGCTTATCACTACAAATATAAACATTTTTCAAATTACATTTTTTTCCTGAAATATGTGAAATTAAGTAGCAGACATCATGGTATTTGTATATGTATCCCTAAATACTTCAGCATGTATCTTATAAGAATAAGGACAAGGACATCCTTTTACATGAATATAAAATATCATCATAATAATATTACCTAATATATGTTTTTATTCACATTTTTCAATTGCCTCATAAATGTCCTGTGTAATTACGTAAATGTGGTTTGATTTTTTTTTTCAGGATCTAATTAAGAATTATGATTAGCATTTAGTCGACATGTCTCCTTAAATCAATAACCATCCTTGGCTTTATTTTTTTTTTTTTTGTCTTTTATGACATTAACATTTTTGGCCAGTACAGGCCAATTGTTTTATAGAATGTTCTACAGTGTGGACTTGTTTGTTTTCTCATGACTAGTTTCAGATCAAATATTTTGGTCAGGAATACATCATATCAGGAGATACATAGTGTAAATTTGCCCCACTAATGATAATGCTTACTTTGATTTCTTGGTTAAGACGCTGTCACTATTGTAAAAGTACCCTTTGTCTTTGCAATCAGTACATAATCCCTTGAGTGAAACTTTGAGACTGTGTGAATTCTTTCACCTAATGATTTTAGCAGACTTTGGTGATCTTTGCTTGAATCAACTCCCACTCTGGTAGTTGCAAAATGGTGATTTTCTAGTCCTATTATTCTATCTATATATAGTAGGTTACTTTCTTTTGTTAAGAAGAGTTTTTTTCTCCCTCTTCTCCCACCTCTTTTATTGACTTTTTAAAAAATGCATTGTGTTGTAATACATTATCTAAAAAAACGGTCAAATCATCCCAAAATCAGCCAGTGGAATCCTCCAAGCCAAGCCCTGCATATTTGTTGTTGTTATGCCTCCATTAATATTCTAGTATTTCCTTGCTTTATCACACTACAAGAGCATTTAGTCTCACCAATGATTTTTCCTGCCTCAGAACCGTCCCAGGAGTCAGAATTGACTCCATGGCAACGGTTTTTTTTTTTTAAATTGCTTCACCAGGAGTTGTTGGGTGGTGCAAATGGTTAACACCTTTGGCTGCTTACCAAAAGATTGGCATTTAGAGGCCACCCAGAGGAGCCTTGGGAAGAAAGGCCTGACCATCTGCTTCTGAAAAATCAGCCATTGAAAATGCTATGGAGCACAGTTCTACTCAGACTCACATGGGGTCACCATAAATCAGAAATGACTTGATGGTAACTGGTTTATTGTCTCACCAATGCTTTTCCTTGCCTCAGCCATGTCTCCAACAAACTCTAGTTCCTTTATGTGGAGAATGGTACAGTATTTAGAAACCAGGATCTTACCACTAGATGAGCACATTGCTATTAGGGTGGGCATGAGCAATTTTCGCTTCTATTTTATAGAGTCCACTTCCATTCCTCTTACTCTTGTTCCCACTAGTTTAACTGTAGATTTTAGACAATTAGAGCATTTCCTTCCTTTGCATTTTCTTCAGCCAACTATTAAACTTAAAATGCTGCTACTTAAAATTCCATGGTGATTTTAAAGATTGACAGAGGATGAGAATCTCTCTGTCTTCATCTGACAGGTGCGAAAGCTATAAAATACCACATTTTATTCAGGTCTTTCTCAGTCACCTCTGTTTGTCTTTCATCCAATTTTTAAAGATGTTCTAAAGTTCCAGAAATAAATAGGGATAATCAGTGAACCACAATATCTGGAAGATAAAGCAAATGCTTACCTGTTTGCTTTGCCATCTGCCTTGTTTTGGATTGGTTAAGTACATACTCAATCCCCCGCAAACAGCAAGCACTTCTCAAATACCCGTGGTGACTGGCTCAGATTCCTTCTAGTTGATTCTGATTATTTCATTACAATTGTTCAGATTTATAAATCCAGCAATTAGAAGAACTTAGACATGTTAATACCTATGTAGCACTTAACCAACATGCCTGGAAGAAAGTGTAAGAGGTCTTATAAGACATTGTTTCACTGAAGTGGCTGTTATTATTTTAATGGAACATGCTATACGTGCATATTATTTTAAAGGTTTACTTTTTCTTTTTAGATTTGTCAGGTCTTCGTTTACAAATAGAAGATTAACAGTAGTTGATTTTAATTGTTCCATGTTTGATGATGATGAAAGGCAATGATACAAATCCCAGCTTTTTTTTTTCTGTGCATAAAAATGTTTCTATACAAAGATTAAGAGTGTCTGTGACCAGCTCTAGAGTGATAATTTCAATTGGCTCAAGTCCATTAACTGCAGGGAAAAACACCTGGCAAGGCGGTTGGTCGCAGCCCATTCTTGTTAACCTTTCAACCTTCACAATAATGATCAGCAGGCACTGAGTCAGGGCCTCTAATAAACTGGCATTAAAGCTGCTGACAGCTAATAACTTTTTACAGGTTTCCAGGATTAAATAAAAGAAAATGTTCTGTTTAATTATAATCAAAGAACTTTAAATTTCTATGACCCTAGAATTGAATAATTTTTAGACATATAAAATAAAACAAAGATCAATGTGGCCTTTCAGAAGGCATTTTTACCATAAACAAAATAGATTTCTAAGTTATATTATTTTAGCTATTCTCATCAAGTTTAATTTTCAGCTGCTGTGCTCTTGTTTTTTTTTTTTTTTTTTTTTTTTAGTAAAGAGGAAAATAGCTAAGAAACTGAAAATTTATGGTACCAACTGTAGAAGTAAAGTATCAGCTAGATTCCTACAACCTGTGAGATAATTTCTTCTGGTGAATTATTGAAGCCCTTTAATCCTCAATAAATGTGGGAGTTTAGACCTCAGTCTTGCAGGATAAACATTTTAAGAAGGGTCTTAAAAAGCTTCACAAGTATCTTTCTTTTTGCTTTGCCAATAAGAAAACAAAACAACATGCAATTGGGCTGTGTATGGAAAGAGAATCAGTTCACCACTAGTTATGTGGAAACTAAGGTGGAATTGGGAGTTCCTGGGTGATGCAAATGGTTAACAGGCTCAGCTGCTACTTGAAAGGATAGTGGTTTAAGTCCACCTAGAGGCATACTGGGAAGAAAGCCTTGATGATCTGCTTCTGAAAAATCAGCCATTGATAACGCTCTGGGTCACAGTTCTACTCTAACACGTATGGAGTTGCAGGAGTCAGGATCAGCTTGATGGCAACTGTTACTGGTAAGGTGGAATTGAAGGCCCACAGGAGAAAGCCAGAGTGGGAGAGATACTGAGACTGCTTTGGTCTTGCAAGAACCATGACAGAAGGCATTTTCTTTCTTGAGTCAGACAGCTGAGGCTCAGGAACTAGATATAACTCTAGTAGAAAGATAGCAGGGGTAGAGATTTGGATAGAGAACCAGTTCATAATATTGGACCAGAGTGTGAGGTTTCTTAGAGACTAATCTCAGCTCTCTGTATCAGCAGTAGGGTAAAGAAGCATCCATGGCCCACGGCCCAGCTCGTGTGGATAGAAGGGAATAAAAATCAGTTTTGAAAGTCGAGAGAGTCTCCTGAGACAGCGAATAGAGATCCCAGCAGAGTGAGGTAAAAACTTTACCCAACTTCCAAGTGCTCATCACAATCCTGGAGGGCCTGGTGAAAACATAACCTTTGGCTGTTTGCATGGAGGAGCTAAGATTCCGGAGAAATAAATTCAAGCAAGAGATCTGGTTCCACCTTCTTAGAATAGAGAGGCCATTGAAATGGTAAGTTTTGGGGTTTTTTTTTCCCCTCAATGATGCAAATATTTATTAGTAGGCAAAATGCATCAGTATCATATTTTAAGATATTACCTGCAGTTCTTTACAGCTCATGACCTTTCTTTTAGGTTAGGCAGCTAGAGTATTCTACATTCTTGTTTCAGGGAGTGGATACAACCAAGATCAGAAATGTAAAGAGAAAAGAAGAAACAATTCTTAACTTTTGAAACTTCTAGTTGAGATGAAGGAAGCCCTGGTGGCACAGTGTTTAAAAGTGCTCAGCTGCTAACCAAAAGGTTGATGGTTTGAACCCACCAGCTGTTCTGTGGGAGAAAGATGTGGCAGTTTCCATAAAGATTTACAGCCTTGGAAACCCCGTGGGGCAGTTCTACTCTGTCCTATAGGGTTGCTGTGAGTTGGAATCGACTCAACGGCAGTGGGTTTGATTTTTTGTTAGTTGAGAGAAAAAACCTATTGATTCTATCTTTAAATATATCTACAATTTTACCATTCTCTTCACCTCTACTATCATTGCCCGGATCCAAACTACCATAATTTCTTGCCTGGATTATTGTAATAGAGTCCCACTGGTCTCTTTGTTTATAATCTTGTCCTTCTGCAGTCTATTATCAACACAGTTGCCAGAGTGATTCTTTAAAATTATAATCATATCAGGTCACTTTTCTGTTTAAAAGACTTCTACAGATTTTCAACTCAGAGTGAAAGCCAAAACATTGAGTATAATCTCTCTCCATATAATCTGCTTACACATAGCTCCTCTCTTAGTACCTTGGGAATTCTGGCTTCCTTGCATTTTCTTAAACACATGAGCGATAAGGCCTCTTTTCTCTCTGCTCCAATTGCCTAGAGTCTTCTTCCCCATGGTATTGGCATACAGGGGCTGATTACCCAATAAACGAGATACGCACGTATTTACTAATCTGTCACGGGCAATTTCACCTGTTTTTCACCACATCAAAGATATGGTGAAACCCATGTGAAATTGTTCATGATAGTAAGTAAACACAAGTAAGCCAGTGTGTACCTTGCTTAACATAAGCCGGTGCATAAGTGCTTACTGGTTAATCATCCCTTGTTATCACAGTTAGCTCCCTAACTTCCTTCAGATTTCTATTCAAAAGTCACTTTCTTACCAAGGCCTTACCTGGCCATCCTATCCAAAATTTCAATGCCAAACTTAACATGTCATAGGCCGTTTCCCTGTTTTATATTTCCTTCTTAGCATGCATCTCTTTTTCACGTATTATATACTTATTTTTTTTTTAAATTGTCTCCTTCCCGACAGTGTATTTTTCACTATACTATTTCTGGTTTGAGAATAATGCTTGGCACATGGTAAACACCCCATAAATATTTGTTGAATGAATGAGTATTACTAAACTGTCCCCAGATCCTTTTCTAGTTTTATTTAATAGTTTGTGGTCACTTGAAATAAAACTATCTTACTACCAAAAGTTTTCAAAATGGATATTATTTTATTCTGTTTACAAAAATACTTCTGCAACACAAGTTTTTATAAGATAAAATATTACTTTTCTCCTAACAAATGTACATTCTAAGCATAATGTTATCTGGAAAAAGCTCTCTTAGTAATTAGCACAGAGGTTACTTTGCCTCATAGTAGATTGTTTTTTATCCTAGAATGGTTTCTGGACCAAATGACAAAATTAGCATTATGCTTTTGACTGAAAGCCATGTCTTTGTAACCAATTTTGTTTGCCTTCTTCTTTCCTTATGTTGTTTTGTTTCAGTAGAATTTTCAACCTCCTCATTTCTGCTCACAGAAATCCTCCATACTATGGATGTAAAATTTTTAATACTTGCTGAAGTTTTTCCTTATTAAGAAGCTGATTTTTCTCTGTAACTTGTCCATTATTTTGGCATCAGGGAAGGGAGAAGACCAGTTGCTTCTCTAAAAGAGGAGACTATGATTTGGGGACAAATGTAATAGAATTATGACCAGACTTGTGCTGTAATCTAGCCTGTAGTGCTTCAGAGCTCCAGAGCCAGGAGGAAGTTCATTGACATGTAGACTGAAAAGGTAAGGCAGAGGGGCAGTGGCCTTGTTCAGCATTTAGAACATCAGTGATGTTCCAGGGTAGGCCTGGCTAATGTGCAACAGTTCAGCACAGTTGAGAGTAGTGGTTTGGTCTGGTATAGAGAGAATCTCATTTACACATGTTGCTTCTTTCAGTTCCTGGGTGCATGGACATTGGTGTAAGGTCTGCAAAGGGACCTGGTGTGGTGGGAGCAACTTGGGTCCAGGGCAGATGAAAGATGTGGCAAAAACTCAATGGGATCTGCAGCAGCAAGGGGCAGAGGGGAAACTGGATTAGCTAGGAAGGATAAAGGGTCTGATCAGGCTGAGAAATTTAGGATCACAAAGATATAACCACAGAACCAATAGGCTAACTCTGGGACAGTGATTGTCAGCTAACACACCCAAAGATCAGCTTGAGGATAGACAGCCTCCCGCCTCCGGTACCTAAGGTCACCATAAGCTTCCTCCACTCAGTTCACAATATACTATGGATCAGCAAATTGTAGACCACAGGCCATATCTGGTCTGCTGGCAGTTTTTTATGTCTTGTGAGCTAAGAATGGTTTTTACATTTTGAAATGGTTGGGAAAAAAAAATCAAAATAATAATAACTTGGGACATTTGGATATTGTATGAAATTTTTATATAAAGTGCCCCCAAATAAAGTTTTATTGTTACACAGTCACATCCATTTGCTTACATCTTGTCTGAGAATGCTTTGCTGCTACAGCGGCAGAGTTGAATAATTGCAATAGAGATCATATGGCCCACAAAGACTAAAATATACTATCTGATCAGTTACTGATAGTTTGCCCACTCTGACAATACACCATCTTAGCAAGTAACCTAAGAATATAGGAAGAAATCTGAAGAACTAAGCCATAACCTGGAAGAATCCGAATTAACTCCAAAGAGACATTGAATTATTGAATTCACTAAATTTTAACTCAGTTAGACAGAAATTAGGATTACCAAGAAATTCCAGGCGATGCCACTTTTGTCATGTGTTACTAAATGGCTCAATGGAATGCCCTCAGTTATGAGGTATCTCAGGCAGAGAGCGGTCACTAGGTCCTCAATCAGCTCATTGCAGATTTACTCACGTTACCGTTGCTATAGTGCTTTATAGCAAGTATCAAACACATAAAGATTTTATTAGGACTCAAGCTTGTGAAACCTCTAGGCAAACTTGTTTAAAATTGCTTTTTTTTTTTTTGATAGTCTTTTTCCTCCCACTTCCAAGTCTGTTGGCAACCGATTTCAATGCTTGCTAAGATACCACGCTTGGGCTGTTTTATTGATATCTTGTGTCACTCTGGACTGTCCTCCCTTGTTCTCCACAAGACAATGGAAACACCTCATTAGTTTACATTAAAGTATGAATGTCTGATAGTCATGAATATGTTAAGACTCCCAGATATTATTGAAAGGATGGTTTATTAATACAAAGGAATGAATTCCTAATGAAAGAATTTAAGTGGCAATATAGTGAAAACTGTGAGAGCCAGAACTCGACAGGATGGCCTTGTTTTACGGGTCTCATGAGTTTTCCAACTTTGATAGGGTGCAGTCTTACCACTTTTCTATAGTTCATTTTAGTGGAAAATATTTGAGTTTTCCTTCTCTGACAGGTTTCTATCTTACACAGGTTCAGGCATTCACAGGTTTTAATGTTCTTGGTCATGTACTTTTAGAATTCAGGCTGTGGATTCATGGTAACCTAACAGGCAATTTGTAAGGAATCACATGTATATGTGTGTTATTTTCCTCTGTTTTTTAAAATTTGCATTATTTACTCTAATTTTAAAAGGGAAGAAGTGGAAATACATAGGAATTGATGTTGACTGAAGACAAACCTGGATTTATAAGCCAACTGGGAAGAGATATGGACATGTTCACCTATTCCTCAAACTCAATCTTGAACTTAAACGTTATTAATGGTTAGGGGTTATCATTTCTCTTATTAGTTACATAATAATGCTGTTAAGAAAAACTACATCTCTCATTTTTTAAGCATTTTTAGTGTTAGGTTATGTCCCTTAATCCCTAAAAACGACTCAATGAATAGGTATTACAATCTCAACTTTACAGATGAAGATACCAGAGCCAATAAATTAAATTATTTTTTCCCTTCTAGGTAATGTAGTTTGTAAGCAGCAAAACTGAGATTTAAGCTCAATTTGTTTAACTACAAAGCCTATACTCTTAAGAAATAAGTTGAAAATTCTAATCACTACTTGACCCTTTCTTCTGTCAAAGAATAAAATCTTGTACTATGTTAGGAGTGAAAGAAAGGGATTTTATTGTGGAATAATACAGCTTGAGCTGAGCAGCACTAAGTAAAAATACAAAGTGCTCTGCTGTCTCTATTGAGTTAGAGGTTTTATGCATAAGAGTAAAGGAAAGATGGGGGTTAATGACTGATTAAGATTCAGCTTTGGAGTCCTTTGAAATATACGAGTCAGACTTTGGCTAGGAGAGAGTGAGTTTTTACACCCAGGTAAGTGGCACCAGCTGGTTTGGTTATACACATTCTTCCCAGGAACAAAACGTTTACATCCTGACCTTTTGCTTCCTGGGAATACATGTTGATTGATCCCACCATTCTTGTCCTGACATGAGTGCCTCCATGTTTGAAAATTTCCTTCTGCTTCCTTCCCCTTTTGATCAAGCCTCCACTAGGGGATGCTGAACACCCACAATGAAGTAACCTTTCTTCTTCAAGGACTTTCTTTTCTGGGTGAGCTTTGGTTAAAAAAATTATTTTCTTCATGTTGCCGAGCGAATAGGCCTCATGTTTTAGAGGCCTTCAATATACCAGTCAAAATAGGAATCCCACTGGGACTGTTTAATCCAGGAGCTGCAGTTCTCTAATTTATTGTGCAGAAAGGTTAATTTAGGAAGATCAAAAGAAGCCCAAAGTATCCACTGTTCCAAACTGTCTTGAGTGGGGTTATGCCATATAGAAAAGAACATGCATGGTAACAGACCATAATGCTTGTTCATGTAGTGAGCAGGAGTCCCAGAAAGTGACTCCAAATCTTCTTTAGAGATGGCGTTCCCCATTTTATGATAACAGTAACAACAGAACAAACTTTTACTTGCAAGAATCAAAACAATCCACAATAAAGCTCGAATAGCTATCAACACAGAAGAAGTGGAGCTCTGATTTGAGAGTTTTTTTTTTTTTTTTTTTTAACCTTAAATGATTCCCGAGAATTTACTGAAGTGGAGAGCCCAAAGCAGCTCAGCAGGTACCATGCATGTATCTGGATGCCCTGGGGATCACCAAAGATAATGTACCTTCAAAATCCTGCTTCTGACAGCAGAAATGTTAAAGGATAAAATCTTGTATGCTGTTAGGAGTGAAAGAAAGGATTTTTATTGTGGAATAATACAGCTCCATCTGGGTAGCACTTAGTAAAAATACAAAGGGTTCTGCTGCCTCTATTAAGTAAGAGGTTTTTATGCATAGAGAACAAAAGAAAGGTAGGGGATTAATGATTGATTCAGCTTCAGCTTTGGAGTCCTTTGAAATGCAAAGGATTGGGGGAATTTGCTGATGGAGCTAGTTTTACCCCCTAGGTGGGTGGCACCAGCTGATTTGGTTATATACATTCTTCCTAGGAACAAATTATTTGCGTCCTGATCTTTTGCTTCCTAGTAATGCATGTTGATCCCATCATTCTTGTCCTGAGATGAGTGCCTCCATGTTTGAAAATTTTTTTTTGTACTTCTATGCTTGGAATATATGTATACATATCTTATAAGTCATTTAATATAGTACATATATTAAGTGACTTAGGTTTTTTAAAAATATTTTTTGAATTTTATATACATATGTACTTAAATCCATCTATAACCTATTTCAGTGTTCCTCTAACCCTCAAATTTAAATGGGCTAGTTTAGCTATGTCAGCATTCTTCTTGGTGAAGGAGACATGGCAAATTAGCAACTCACTGTGCAGAGTTAACCTTGAGGTTATTTGATGTTAACTCAGTTTTACTTAGGGATGTTTTTTCACCCCCAAGGTCTCTTTTATTCTGTCATACAATTTACTGTCAAACTAAATGATGCATTTAAATAAAATGGCCATAGATAATGACTGCAACAAGGGAGAGACCAGCACAGTTGCTGTTGTAAGGTCATTCTAATCTGAATGACCCTGTTATGTTGGAGTCATCATTCAAGGGTGTCAAGTCATGGTAACCCACCACCGCTTCTCAGCTTAATAATGGGAATTTCTAGTGGGTTGGCATTTAAAGAAAAGTTGCCCCAAAGGTGCTGCTATAAGACAGGCTCAAGAATAATCATAACACTAACTGGAAGTGAAATATAAGATTGATATACTCAAGTTGATCATCAAAATGAATGACATTTTTGTTTCTTAGTAGAGCCTATAGCATGGTAAGAAAATGAGAAAGAACAATTGTGGCTACCAAATTGGCTTGGCTACATGGTGAGATAGAAGAATCAATGGACAAGACCTCTTTCAAAGACAATTGTGTTCATAAGTGGGATTTTTATGGTGGAAAAAAGCAATTGCAGAGCTTCTAGACTAATGACTATCTAAAGCCAAAACCAAACCAAACCCATTGCCGTTGAGTAGATTATGACTCATAGCAACAATCTAGCATAACAAAATGCAGAATAAAATCTCAAAGGTTCACTGATTCAATATTTTCTCTTTTTTTTTTTTTTTTTTTTTGCTATGGTGAGAAGACACTGGAGACTACTATTTGGTTCACTTGGGTAAAGAGAACTCTTATAATTTAGTTTATTTGTTTGTTTTTGAGTAATGCTGAGATTCTGCATTTTCACCAAGCTCCCTGGTGATCCCAATGTCAGTCTGGGAATAACAAAGGATACTTTTAATAGCAAAGGACTATATTCTCCCAGTTCCTGAATCAGTCAGTCTCTGGTCTTAAGTGAATCACTTTAGAAAACTATACTTATTTTTTCAGGGTTTTTTTTTTTTTTTTTTAATTGAAAAAAAATTTTTTAAATTTTACTTTCGGTGAAGGTTTACAGAACAAACTAGCTTCTCATTAAACAGTCAGTACACAGATCGTTTTATGACATTGGTTAACAAACCCACGACATGTCAACATACTCTCTTTTCAACCTTGGGTTCTCTCTTACCAGCTTTCCTGTCCCCTCCTGCCTCTAGTCTTTGCCCCTGGGCTAGTGTGCCACTTTAGTCTTGTTTTGTTTTATGGGCCTATCTACTCTCTGGATGAAGGGTGAACCTCAGGAGTGACTTCATTACTGAGCTAAAAGTGTGTCCAGGGGCCATACTCTCGGGATTTCTCCAGTCTCTATTAAGCCAGTAAGTCTGGTCTTTTTTTTTTTTTTTTTTAGAATTTTTAGTTAGAATTTTGTTGTACATTTTTCTCCAGCTCTGTCCAGTACCCTCTACTGTGATCCCTGTCAGAGCAGGCAGTGGTGGCAGCCGGGCACTGTTCAGTTGCACTGGACTCAGTCTGGTGGAGGTTGTGGTAGTTGTGGTCCATTAGTCCTTTGTACTAATCTTTCCCTTGTGTCTTTAGTTTTCTTCATTCTCCCTTGCTCCTGAAGGGGGGAGACCAGTGGAGTATCTTAGATAGCCACTCACAGGCTTTTAAGCCCCAGACGCTACTTACCAAAGTAGAATGTACAACAATTTTTTATAAACTATGTTACACCAACTGAGCCAGATGTTCCCAGAGACCATGATCCCCACAGCCCTTCTCCCAGCAGTTCCATCCCTCAGGGGGTTTGGATGTGTCTATAGGCTTCCATGACCTTTCCTTGTACAAGTTGTGCTGGCTTCCCCAGCATTGTGTACTGTCTTACCCTTCACCAAAGCTACCACCCATTCATCATCTGTTTAGTGTTTTTCCATCAGAACTCTTATAATTTTAATTTTGCCTTTCAGGTTTCAATCACGTGAATTTAGCACTTACGTGTACTTGATTTAAATCAATCAAGTTCCAAAATAAATGGACTAAACTGTACAACTCTGTCACTGTCTTTAGGCATCATTGACCAGATTTATGTGCCTCATAAGCCACTGGAGTGAGGCCAAAAATTTTTTTTCTCTTAAAAATTTGTTCAATAACATTCTAGAAATAATGAAAATACAAGTAGACAAAAAGATTCGCAATCTCTTTCATAACTGTGCTGTCTTTTTTTTTTGCCCATTTAATATAGATCTAATGAGCTAATTCATGGACTTTAATACCGAATATGGGCTTGAGGTTTACTCTACTGAACTAGCTTTTGTTTTTTTGATTCCTATATATACCTGGGTAGGTTTTTTTGTTTGTTTGTTTTGTTTGTCTTATAGTTAACCAAAAGGCTGGCAGTTCATATCCACCAGGCACTCCTTAGAAACTCTATGGGGAAGTTCTACTCTGTCTATAGGGTCGCTGTGAGTAGGAATCAACTTGATGGCAATAGGTAGTGGTAGGTAGGTAATAGCTAGATTAATAAATACGTTTGTTTTAAACCAGAAGTCAAATCTCATCTTTTTCTATATCAAACTGTCTTAATTACCTAATACTGCTGTAACAAAAACACCACAAGTAGGTAGCTTTAAACAACAAAATTTTATTTTCTGACAGTTCTGGAGCTTAGAAGTGCAAATTCAGGGTGTCAGCTCTAGGGGAAGGGGAGGCTTTCTTTGTCTCTTTCAGCTTCTAGTAAAAAGAAAAAGAAAAAAAATTATCATAGAGTTGATTCCAATTCATGGTGACCCCATGAGTGCCATAGTATAACTGTGCTCCATAAGGTTTTCACTGGCTAATTTTTTTCTGAAGTTGATTGCTAGGATTTTCTTCCAATATATCTCTGAGTGGACTCAAACTTTCAATCTTTTAATTATCGGCTGTTTGCACTACCCAGTAATTCTCATCGTTATCTGCTGGCTATCTTGGCATTTCTCAGTTTGTAGATGCATCTGCCTCTGTTGTCACATGGAATCTTCCCCTTATATGTGTTTCTCCATGTCTTTTTTTTCTTTTTATAGAATACCATTCATAAGGGATTAGGTTTAGGACCCACCCTACTCTGGTATGACTTCATTAACATACCAAAAGAATACTCAGTTTCCAAACAGGATTGCATTCACAAGTACAGGAGTTAGGACTTCATCATATCTTTCTGGAAAATGTTTCTAAGAAAAAATCATTATATGCAGGACACTTGAAAAAGGGGACTTAAATATTTAGTAGTAACTTGTGAATTACAACTAAATGCCAGAAAAATAAAACAAGAAAACATCTCTTTATTCTTTGATTTAGTGACTTTTCTAAAGAAAAGCCTGGCAATCTACGTCTGAAAAATCAGCCATTGGAAACCCTATGGAGTACAGTTGTATTCTGACACACATCGGGGTCATCATGATTCAGAAAAGACTCCATGGCAACTGGTGGTGGTGGTAGTGGTGGCCCAAAATTCAGTATAACTCTTGCTTCTAATTTTGGTACAGCTGATTGTCTCTTTTTTTCTGAAACATTCTCACTCTTTCCTTATAGCACACTACTATTTATTCTCTTCTTTTTTCTCTGTCTTCATCTTTTCCTTAAATAAGCATTTTTCTAAGTATAATCTTTGGTCTACCTGCATCATAATGATCTTGGATTCCTATTAAACATATGGATTTTTGATCCTAGTCCAGACCTCCTGAAGAGAAACCTCACAGTGATAGAGCCCAAGAATATACCATTTTGCAAATTTGAGTGAGTCTTATACACTATAAAGTCTGAGATCTGCTACCTTATATGATGGACTATTTCTGGGCTGCTCCACAGTTCTGCCTTAGCCACACCAAAATTCTCCCTACTGTCCAAAAAATACATTGAACCTCTTCTGGCCTCCATGTTTGTATCAGTTAGGATTTTACTCCTGAGTCTCAGAAGCTGTGTTCTGAGGGCTCACAAGCACCTCAAATTCTCCTTGAACCTGTTTTTGCTCCTGTCTTTCATCTTTCAGTGATTGACAGCTGCCAGAGCCAGAAACTAGGAGATATCTCTGCTTTTTGTCCTTTCTCACTATACTCATTCAATCACAGGGTTCTATTTCTTCTTCTAAATATCTATACTGGTCTGTGTCACTAAATATCTATAAGGGTACTCATCCGTGATAGTTGTGATTTTATGTGATTTGGATGTTGTGTGAGCACAATATTATGTGGAAAGAGGCTCGCAGAACAGATGGTCATGGTCAGGCCTGGTACCTGCACCGCCGTGGTGAGGGACTGCTTGAAAACTTTCGCTCCGCTGCCACTGGTCCTGCACGGCCTCCACCCGGGCTCGCAACCGTCCCTACCGCCCAGTGGGGTGCACATTTGTTGTCCAGCCAGCCTCTTCTTGCCAGTTGCCTTCCCTTCCATCCTCCCTGCCTGCCTTCCCTGTCTCCTTTAATGGGCTTTAAACTCTTCCAGCCCTGCCCACCCCAGCCCGGACACTGGTTGGCTGCCACCACGGGAAGAGCTGCAGTCTCAAGCCTGGGCGTCATGCACCGGGTGCCCAAGCTGAGTGGGGCAGTGGCCTTAGTGGAGCTTTCCCCTCAGTGGGTCTTGTGGCATCTGCTCTGTCCCTTCCTGAGGCGATCCTGGTAGGGCAGGCAGCTGCCGGTGGGCACCGGGAACCCCTGCCCTTACCGCCCTAGGGCCAAGAGCGGGACTTGAGAGCTAGTGAGAGAGAGATGGGATCTCCCTACCTAGCAAAGTACGTTTGGTATGTCCCCGTTCTTGGATTGGGATAACCTTATGTGTTGCTGGGTGAAAACTCCAGGTTTTGCTCCTGTGACTTGTTACAGTCAATAAACAAGAGGGGGAGGTGGGAGATCAGAAAGACGCCTTTATTTCGTTGCACAAGGAAAGGAGCAATGCTGGTTGCTGCCTCCAAGACTGCTCACGGGCCGCTTAGGGAGGTGGGCTTTTACAGAGAGCAGATAAGGAAATGCAGATTCATCATGAATATTTCAGATTGCCCTTCATGCAGGTGCTCAGAGCTTGTGGATGACTAGGCATTTTCTTTTTTTTTTTTTTTTTAATATATATTTTATTGTACTTCAGGTGAAAGCTTACAGAGCAAATAGTTTCTCATGAAATAGTAGTACACATGTTGTTTTTTGACATTGGTTAACAACCCCACAACGTATTAAGCCTCTAAATTCTCAACCTTTTTTTTTTGATGAAAATTACAGATGGCCAAAGATACACCGTTTCAAAAATTTCTACATTCACAGTTCAGTGACATTGACTACGCTCTTCCAACTGTGCTGTTATTCTCACTTAAGATGAAGGCTTACAGAAAAAATAGTTTTTCATTTAACAGTTACTACACATGTTGCCCTATGACAATGGTTAACAATCTCACAGCACATCAAGAATATCCTTACTCCACCTTGTGTTCCCTATCACCAGGGGGCTTCCTTGTCCCCTTCTGTCTTCTGGACCTTGTCAGTGGACTATTGTACCTCTTTAGTCTCATTTGTTTATTTATTTATTTATTTATTTATTTATTTATTTTTATTTTATTTAAACACCATTTCAAAACTTTTTACTTACACATTTAAGTGATATTGACTATGCTCTTCCAATTGTGCTGCCATTCTCGCCCAAGATGAAGGCTTACAGGACAAAACAGCCTCCCATTTAATAGTTACTACAAATGTTGCCCTATAGCAGTGGTCAACAATCTCACAATACATCGACAGTGTCCTTATTCAATTTGTGTTCCTTATCATCAGTTTCCTACTCTCCCTCTGCCTTCTGGCCCTTGTCACCGGACTCCTGTACATCGTTAGTCCCATTTAGTTTTACTGGGGTGTCCATTCCCAGGCTTAACATCGAACCTTGAAGGTAACTTCCCCTCTGAGCTGAAAGGGTGTCTGGGGGCCACACTCTCGAGGTTTCTCTAGTATTCTTTAGGCCAGTATATCTGGTCTTCTTTTTTTTTTTTTTTTTTTGGGAGTTAAAATTATACTCTACATCCTACTCCAGCTCTGCCCAGAACCCTCTGTTGTGATCCTGGTCAGAGGAGTCATTGGTGGTAGCCGGGCACCATCCAGCTGTACTGGGCTCAGTCCCGTGGAGGCCTTGGTAGCTGTGGACCATTAGTACTTCGGACTAATCTTTTCCTTGTATCCGGTTCTCTTCGTTCTCCCTTGTTCCCGAAGGGATGAGATCAGTGGAGTATCTTAGATGGCCGCTCATAGGCTTTTAAGACCCCAGACACTACTCACCAAGGTAGAATGTAGAGCATTATCTTTATAAGTAGTGTCATGCCAATTGAGCTAGATGTTCCCCGAGATCATGGTCCCCAGAGCCCTCCGTCCAACAACTCAGTCCCTCGGGGGGTTTGGATGTGTCTATAGGGCCTCCATGACCTTTCCTTGTGCAGGTTGTGTTAGTTTCCCCTGTACTATGTACTATCTCATCTCTCACCCAAGTTACCACTTACCTATTACTTATTTAGTATTCCCCCCCCCCCTCCCATCCCTGGTAACCAACAAGGATTGTTACATTTTGCATGTGAATTTTTTCATGGGTTTTTACAATAGAGGTCTCATACAATATTTGTCCTTTTGTGATTGACTTATTTCACTCAGCATGATGTCCTCCAGTTTCATCCATGTTATGAGATGGTTCACCGATTCATTGTTCTTTCTCGTTGCATAGTACTCCATTGTGTGTATGTACCATAGTTTGTGTATCCATTCGTCTGTTGATGGACATCGAGGTTGTTTCCATCGTTTTGCTATTGTGAATAATGCTGCCATGAACATAGGTGTGCATATGTCTATTTGAGTGATGACTCTTATTTCTCTAGGATATATTCCTAGGAGTGGGATTGCTGGATCGAATGGTACGTCTATTTCTAGCTTTCTGAGGAAACGCCATATCATTTTCCAAAATGGCTGTATCATTTTGCATTCCCACCAGCAGTGTATAAGAGGTCCCGTCTCCCCGCAGCCCCTCCAACATTTGTTATTTCCAGTGTCTTTGATTCGTGCCAGTAATGCCGGGGTGAGATGGTATCTCATTGTGGTTTTAATTTGCGTTTCTCTAATGGCTAGTGATCGCGAGCATTTCCTCATGTGTCTGTTGGCCATTTGAATGTCTTCCTTGGTGAAGTGTCTGTTCATTTCCTTTGCCCATTTTTTGATAGGATTGGTTGTCTTTTTGTTGTAGAGGTGTTGGATTTTCTTGTAGATTATGGAGATTAGATCTTTGTCTGACTTGTACTGTCCAAAAATTTTTTCCCAGTCTGTAGGTTCTCTTTTAACTCTTTTGGTGAAATCTTTTGAAGAGCATAGATGTTTGATTTTTAGAAGATCCCAATTATCTAGTTTATCTGTTGGGTTTTTTGTGTTGATGTTTATGGTTTGTATCCTGTTAATGCCATGTATTAAGGTCTGAAGTGTTGGTCCTATTTTTTCTTCTATGAATTTTATAGTTTGAGGCTTTATATTCAGGTCTTTGATCCATTTTGAAGTAGTTTTTGTATATGGTGTGAGGTATGGGTCCTGTTTCATTTTTCTACAAATGGATATCCAGTTTTGCCAGCACCATTTGTTAAAAAGACTGTCTTTTCCCCATTTGATGTATTTTGGGCCCTTGTCAAAAATCAGGTGACCGTAGGTGGATGGATTTACATCTGAGTTCTCAATTCTGTTCCATTGGTCAATGTCTCTGTTGTTGTACCAGTACCAGGCTGTTTTGAGTACTGTAGCTGTATAGTAGGTTCTCAAGTCAGGTAGTGTGAGTCCTCCAACTTTATTCTTCTTCTTCAGTAGTGCTTTACTTATTCGGGGTTTCTTCCCTTTCCATATAAAGTTAATAATTAGTTTTTCCATCTCTTTGAAGAATGTTGTTGGTATTTGTATCGGAATTGCATTGTATTTGTAAATTGCTTTAGGTAGAATTGCCATTTTCACAATGTTGAGTCTGCCTATCCATGAGCATGGTATGTTTTTCCATTTATGTAGATCCCTTTGGGTTTCATGCAGCAGTGTTTTGTAGTTTTCTTTGTATAGGTCTTTTATATTCCTGGTCAGATTTATTCCTAAGTATTTTATCTTTTTAGGGGCTATTGAAAATGGTATTGATTTCCTGATCTCCTTTTCATCGTTCTCTTTACTGGTGTATAGGAATCCAACTGATTTTTGAATGTTTATCTTGTATCCTGCTACTCTGCTGAATCTTTCTATTAGTTCCAGTAAATTTCTTGTGGAGTCTTTAGGGTTTTCTATGTATAGTATCATATCATCTGCAAACAGGGAGAGTTTAACTTCTTCATTACCAATTTGGATGCCCTTTATTTCTTTCTCTTGCCTTACTGCTCTAGCGAGAACTTCCAGCACAATGTTAAATAGGAGTGGTGATAAAGGGCATCCTTGTCTTGTTCCTGTTTTCAGGGGGAATGTTTTCAGCCTTTCTCCATTAAGAATGATGTTGGCTGTTGGTTTTGCATAGATGCCCTTTATGATGTTGAGAAATTTCCCTTCTATACCTATTTTATTGAGAGCTTTTATCAGGAATGGGTGTTGGACTTTGTCAAATGCCTTTTCTGCATCAATTGAGATAATCATGTGATTTTTTTCTTTCCTTTTATTTATGTGGTGGATTACGTTGATGGATTTTCTAATGTTAAACCATCCTTGCATACCTGGTATGAATCCTACTTGGTTGTGGTGTATTATTTTTTTGATATGATACTGAATTCTATTGGCTAAAATTTTGTTCAGAATTTTTGCATCTATATTCATGAGAGATATTGGTCTGTAATTTTCTTTTTTTGTGATGTCTTTGCCTGGTTTTGGTATCAGCGTTATGCTGGCTTCATAGAATGAATTTGGAAGTGTTGCTTCCTCTTCTATGCTCTGAAATAACTTGAGTAGAACTGGTATGAGCTCTTCTGTAAATGTTTTGTAGAATTCTCCAGTGAAGCCATCTGGGCCAGGGCTTTTTTTGGTTGGGAGTTTTTTTATTACCTTTTCAATCTCTTCTCTTGTTATGGGTCTGTTCAGATTTTCAATATCACTTTGTTGTAGTTTGGGTAGGCCGTATGTTTCTAGAAGTTTATCCATTTCCTCTAGGTTTTCAAATTTGTTGGAATATAGTTTTTCATAATATTCTGTTATAATCCTTTTTATTTCAGTTGGGTCTGTTGTAATGTCCCCCATTTCATTTCTTATTTGGGTTATTTGTGCCCTCTGCTGTTTTTCTTTTGTCAGTCTGGCCAGTGGTTTGTCGATTTTGTTGATTCTTTCAAAGAACCAACTTTTGGTTTTGTTGATTCTTTCTATTGTTTTTCTGTTCTCTATTTCATTGATTTCTGCTCTGATCTTTACTATTTCCTTTCTTCCGGTGGTTGTAGGCTTTTTTTGTTGTTCTCTTTCTATTTGTTTGAGTTCTGTAGTTAATGTTTTGATTTTGTCCCTTTCTTCTTTTTTGCTATGTGCTTCTATTGCTATAAATTGTCCTCTGAGGACTGCCTTTGCTGTGTCCCAAAGGTTTTGGTATGATGTGTTTTCATTTTCATTTGATTCTAGGAATTTTTTAATTCCATCTCTGATTTCTTCTATTACCCATTGATGTGTAAGCAGAGTATTATTCAGTTTCCATGTGTTTGATTTTTTTTCCTTGCTCTTTCTAGTGTTAATTTCTACCTTGATGGCATTGTGGTCAGAGAAGATACTGTGATTTCTCTCAGCATTTTGGATCTTGTTGAGGATTGCTCTGTGGCCTAAGATGTGGTCTATTCTGGAGAACGTTCCATGTGCATTGGAAAAGAATGTGTACTTTGCAGCGGTTGGATGGAGTGTTCTATATATGTCTATGAGGTCCAGTTGGCTGATTGTGTCCTTTAGGTCTTCTGTATCTTTGCTAAGTTTCTTTTTAGTTGTTCTGTCCTTTACTGAGAGTGGTGTGTTGAAGTCTCCTAGTATTCTTGTGGAACTGTCAATTTCTCTTTTCAGTGCTGTTAGAGTTTTTTTAATGTATTTTGGAGCCCTGTCATTGGGTGCATAGATATTTATTATGGTTATGTCTTCATGATGGATCATCCCCTTAATCATTATATAGTGTCCTTCTTTGTCTTTTATGGTAGATTTTGTTTTAAAGTCTATTTTATCTGAGATTAGAATTGCCACTCCTGCTCTTTTTTGATAGTTGTTAGCTTGATATATTTTTTTCCAACCTTTGATTTTTAATAAATTCACATCTTTGTTTCTAAGATGTGTCTCTTGTAGACAGCAAATAGATGGATCCTGTTTTCTTATCCATTCTGCCACTCTCCGTCGCTTTATGGGTGCATTGAGTCCATTTACGTTCAGTGTAATTATTGATAGATGTGAGTTTGTTGCTGTCATTTTGTAGTGCTTTTTTTTGTGATGCTGAAGTTTTCTTTGTTCTTCTTACTCTCTTGTGCTGAGTTCCTTTTGTTTGTGGATTTTGTGTTCATTTCTTTTGTTTTTGTAGGTTTTGTTTTTGTTGAGACTTTATGTTTTTCGTCTTTATTTTTATGAGTTGGTTTGTTAACTTTTTTTGTGGTTACCATGAATTTTACCCTTATCTTTATAATTTTGAAGCAGTCTACCGTTACTTGGTATCGCCTTGCCTTCTTCTCCTTTAGAAGGTTCTATACCTATGCCGTTTGTTCCCTCTTTCATTGTTTTGATGTTGTTGTCATCCTTTGATTGATTTCTCTGATTCCCTGTTGTATATCTTTTGTTTTTGGAAAGTCGTCTGTAGTTCAGTTCCTAGAATGGTATCTGGTTCATGTTAACCTGCATCCTAGGTCCTAGGTCCTGCCTGAGGGCTTAAGCTGTTTGTCCTCAGATCGAAGAACTCCCTTTAATAATTCTTGTAAGTTTGGTTTGACTTTTGCATATTCCTTTAGTTTCTGTTTATCTGGAAATGACCTAATTTCACCATCAAATCTGAATGAGAGTTTTGCAGGATATATTATTCTTGGCTGACAATTTTTTTCTTTCAAGATTTTATATATGTCATCCCATTGCCTTCTTGCCTGCATGGTTTCTGCTGAATAATCTGAGCTTAGTCTTATTGTTTCTCCTCTGTATGTGACTTCTTGTTTTTCCCGAGCTGCTCTCAGGATTCTTTGTTTGTCTTTAGTTTTAGCGAGTGTGAATATGATATGTCTTGGTGATTTTCTTTTGGGGTCTCTTCTATATGGGGTTCGTTGAGCTTCTTGGATGACCAGCTTTTCATCTTTCATGATATTGGGAAAGTTTTCTGTCAGCAGTTCCTCAATGATCCTCTCTGTGTTTTCTGTTTTCTTCCCCTGTTCTGGTATGCCAATCACTCGTAAGTTTTTGCTTTTAATTGTGTCCCACATAACTCTCAGGGTCTCTTCATTTTTCTTTGTTCTTTTTTCTGAGTTTTCCTGAAACAGAGTTGTATCCAAGTGTTTGTCTTCAGTTCCACTGATCCTGTCTTCCATGGTTTCAAATCTACTTCTCAGCCCTTCTATGACACCGTCCATTTCTGAAATCTTGTTGTTTATCTTTTGGATTTCTAATTGTTGTTTTTGTATAATTTCGAGTTGTGAATTTATTTTGGCATTTTGTTCTTGCATCATCTTCCTGAATTCTTCCAATTTTTTGTCTGTATTTTCCATAAATTTGTCTATTTTTTCCTCATGTTTGTCAGCTTTTTGCCTCAGTTCTTGGAAAATTCCGAGTATTAGTGATTTGAGTTCCGTATCAGGTACTTCTAGTGCATTTTCTTCCACAGGAGAGTTATCTGGTGTTTTAATTTGGACGCCTATTGGAGCCATCTTGTCTTGTTTTTGTAAATGTTTTGATATTGTTTGCTGTTTTCGGGGCATTCAGTAGATATTTCTCTCGTTTATTGATTGTAGATTTTTTTTTTTTTTTTTTCGTTCTTGTGGTACAGCTGGGCAGATCTAGTTGAGGAGGAGCCACTGGGATGGGTTGCTTGTGGCACTCACCGCAGCCACCAGTACGGTCGGTAGTCAGTGCTGGGCAGGTTCCAATAGGGCGTGCCTGCACCGCTTGGTGATGTGATGTCTAGTGCACGGTGCAGGTAGGTAGGGTGCAGCGGGAAGATGGTTATGTGTGAAGCTAAGCTGGATAGGGGAGAGAGGAGAGAGGAGGAGGAGCAAAAAGCGTACAAACATAAAAGAATGCTAGGGGAGTTTGTCGTTGGAATGTACAGATGAGAGACTATGGGATGGAGGAAACCAGAAGGGGGAAGAGAAAGAAAAGGAAAGAATGACCAAATGAAAATCAGAAAAGTTAAAAAACTGCAAAGTTCCCAGGGATCGCACCGATGCAGCTATGAGGTCTGGGGGAGTCGGTCTCAATTTTCACAGCTCAGCCTGGCCAGAAGGTACAGAGGCATACATCGCCTGGTATTCAGGGATCAGAAAGAGAAGGAAGAGATAGAGGGACAAGAAATTAAGCAATGAAGAAAGACAAAAGAGAAAAAGAGGTAAAATATGACAAAACTAATCAAAAAAGGAAGAAAAATAAAATTGAGGAAAAAAAAAAAAAAAAAAAAAAAAAAGGGCAACACCAGCAGTCAGTGCCTACAAATGGGACCCAGAGAGCCCCCACTCAGGGGCGCGACTTCCAAGAAGCCGACAGTCTCGGGGTTAAGTGACCGTGGCCACGGGAAGCAGAGGGGCCAACGAACAAAGGCCCCAGGATCCCACCCGCGCGGGAGCCCAGACCTGGAAACAGCCACACGCCCGAACGCAGCCCTACAGCCCCGCAGGAGAGAGCAGAGACGGCCCTCGGAACCAGGCACCCAGGCAAAAGGAGGGGGAGGTGGCAGAAAAAGTTCCGCTAGGTGCCAGCAAACGGCTCCCAGAAAGCCCCCAGCCCGGGCGCGCGGAACTCAAGCACCGGCGCCCCCCCGCCCAGGGACCCCGGCCACGGAAAGCAGAGGGGTGAACGAACAAAGGCCCTGGGATCCCACCCACGCGGGAGCCCAGACCCAGAAACAGCCACATGCCCGCACGCAGCTCCACAGCCCCGCAGGAGAGAGCAGAGACAGCACCCGGACCCAGGCACCCAGGCAAAAGGAGGGGGAGGCGGCAGAAAAAGGTCCGCTAGGTGCCAGCAAACGGCTCCCAGAAAGCCCCCAGCCCGGGCGCGCGGAACCCAAGCACCGGCGCCCCCCCGCCCAGGGACCCCGGCCACGGAAAGCAGAGGGGCGAACGAACAAAGGCCCCGGTATCCCACCCACGCGGGAGCCCAGACCCAGAAACAGCCACACGCCCGCACGCAGCCCTACAGCCCCGCAGGAGAGAGCAGAGACGGCACTCGGAACCAGGCACCCAGGGAAAAGGAGGGGGAGGCGGCAGAGAAAGGTTCGCTAGCTGCCAGCAAACGGCTCCCAGAAAGCCGCCAGCCCAGGCGCGCGGAATCCAAGCACCGGCGCCCCCCAGCCCAGAGACCCTGGCCACGGAAAGCAGGGGATCCCCAGCTGAGGCGGAGAGGGGTGGGTGGTGGGAGAGCGCGCACCGCAGTTTACCGGTCGTTCTGTCTCCGACCAGATGCTCTGCAAGGCTGCTCTCCCGTTTGCTGGTCTCCGATAGGAATCCAAGATGGTGGATCCGCGCTGCGTTAGCTGGTAAGGAATCTCTGCCTGAGTCTCTCCTCGCTCTCCATTCTCTTTTAGTATTCTCACTCCGTTTGGTGTTTGGCTGAGTTCTTTATCTCTTCATTTGGTGTTCTAGGGTTTCAGGATTGTTGATTCTCTGTTAGGCTTAGTTTTTCGGATCTTTGCTGTGGAGGGACGGCGTGGTGTTTCTGCCTAGAGCGCCATCTTCGGCATTTTCTTTAGACAAGGGTTTGATTCTCCTGGATGGAGGAAGAAGTCGATTTTCCTTCATTAGCAGGTTAAATCTCCTCCTGGAGGTGGGCTGAGGCCATGTATGGCTCATTCTGGGGTTATCTTGTCAAGGGCAATTTCAGAAGAATATACCACCTATTCTGTGTGGAGGAGAATAAGCCAGTGCAGGAGTTTCTTGGAAGGGTTGGGCTCTGAGGCTGCCTGCCTCATGTGGAACCAGAGATTCCTATGCCAGTGGACATTGCTCAGGCGAATGGAGGGACGTTAAAACAACACATACCTGTACATTCCATCACTTCCACTGTCTCATCCAGATTATCTCTCATCCACATTATCACAGCAAATAATTTGTCTAGTTTCCCTCTCTCTAACAAAGCTCCCCTCCCATGTATTCCCCTTCTAATGTGTTAATCTAATTCTGTCATTTTCCTGATTAAAATCTTTCGATAGCTCTCATTGCCTTTTATGGTAAAATATAAACTCTTCACAGTGGCTTACAGAGACCTTTATGATCTGATCATTGTCCATCTCCTCTATTTTTTACCACGCCCCAACTCATACTTTATGATTTGGTCATACTAAGTATCTTACATTTTCTTATGTTTCCAAGCTATTTCTTGTCTCTGGGACTTTATCTAGACTCTTCTTTCTTCCTGAAACCCTATTCTCCATTCTCGTCTCCCTGGTCATTTTTACTTAACATAGTGTCTCACTGCCTCTGGAATGCCTTTCTCTTCACCTCAGGGTTGTGGGCACAGCTCCAGGGTTCATAACAGTTTCTCAGACAAGGAGGAAGAAGAAGGGGTGGTGCCAGTCAGCACTTATCTAACATTTTATTTCTTTCATAGCATTTTCCAGAATTGAGTCAACAGTCACCCATAGCTGCAAGGGAGGCTGGGAATAAAAATATCTGGCAAAGGGAATAAAATGTCCAGATTAGTTCAGACTGATCATGATTCATCACTCAGACCAGACAAATTGCTGTGAGAACAAAATTTGGATTCTATTATCGAGAAAGAAGGAAGTATGGCTTACCAGTAGGTGATCAACAGTGTTACCAGTCTTCCTCTTATAGGTTGATACCACAGGGAGTTGCCCAGCCCCAGTGACTCCCTGCTCCCCAGAAGCCCAGGGCTGTTTCCAAAGTAAGAACCAAATGCCTGCAAGGCTCTCCCAGTCAAGGTTAATGTCTAGGCTTCTTGTGTTTGCTGCCTCTTAAGGGAGCCCCTTGCTACTTTGCATGCTACTTGTTTCTGGAGCTGATGAAACACTGCTTAAAAGGATTAATTTGGCTGGTGCTCCAGAGGATTTGGAAGGTAAACAACTGTTTCTTTTTTATCAATATGGCAATTAAGAACTGGGAGATTAAAGAAAGAAAAGTAAATGCGGCTTTTATTTCTACTGTAGACTGATGGGCTAGTAAGTCACTGAATAGGTAATGAGCACCAGAATAGTTCTGAATTCACAAATCCAGTTCAGGGATAAAAGCCTCGCCTCCTCCAATTACTCTGTACCCCAAAGCAACAAACACTGCATAGCCTAAAATTTGACAATTTGAAATTGAGGACTTGTATTCACTGGATCGTGGCATACAATTTTTTTATACCAGAGACATAAATCTGCATGAAAATTTGGTTTCGAGTAAAAGCAGATTTTTCTTCAGCCAGAAATGTTGCTTCTGATTTTCTTCTGGATGAGAAAGATATAAATATATAATCATGTTATTAGGAGTAAATGATCCAATAGGAATATAAGTAGTCAACATGAAATCATAGTGCAATCCTAGTCCTAGCTTTGCCATCGGTTTACCTATTAGTAACCTTGGCAAGTCAATTAATTTTTCTGAGACTGTTTTCTCATTCTTTCAAGAGTGATCACAATGACTTCTTCATAGTGTTGTTGAGGGCTCTGTCTTATACTTCACTGTACTCTTTATGCCTAACTTAGTGCCTGACATGTGATAAACACTCAGTAAATAGCTAATAAATAGAAATGAAAATCAAATGAAATATGTATGAGAAAGTGTTATGAACAACTATACACAAATAAGTATCGTTATTGCTATTCTCTTCCATGATGTATGTCTTGTTTCAAAATATACTGTCAGAAATTAACAGATAAATAAAAATTGCATTACATAAACATTTACTTTGGAATGTAAAGTAATTATTAGGATTCCATTCAGCAATCTGTTGAGACTGATTTAGCCTACAAACTTTAGAATTATTCATAGGGATATGCTTTATTTGTAAACACTGGAATTTTTTAAAAAGCAACTTCATGAACTTAGATTTCTTCAAGTACTACTCTACTGGGTAAAGGAAAAAGTTGAGAGTCTTTTGCTATGCTGTGGCTCTTTATTAGCAATCATTAACAACTAAATTGCAGGAGAAAGATGTGGCAGTCTGCTTCTGTAAAGATTATAGCTTTGGAAACCCTATGGGGCAGTTCTACTCTGTCCTATAGGGTCGCATTGAGTTGGAATCAACACAAAGGCAGTGAGTTTGGTTTGGTTTTTTGGAAAAAATAAATTATGTATTTATATACATATGTAATGGAGTCCTGGTTGCATAGTGGTTAGGAGCTCGGCTGCTAACCAAAAGGCTGGGAGTTTGAATCCACCAGCCACTCCATTCTACTCTGTCCTATAGGGTTGATATGAGCAGAAATCGACTCAATGGCAAAGAGTTATTTTTTTTTCCACTTTTTTTTTTTTTTAATTGTACTTCAGGTGAAGGCTTACAGAACAAATAGTTTCTCATGAAACAGAAGTGCACATGTTGTTTTATAACATTGGTTAACAACCCCACAACATATCAACCCTCTAACTTCTCAACCTCTTTTTTTTTTTTTTTGGTGAAAATATACATAGCCAAAGATACACCCTTTCAAAAATTTCTACATGCACAGTTCTGTGACATTGGCTATGCTCTTCGAATTGTGCTGTTACTCTCACTTAAGATGAAGGCTTACAGAACAAAATAGTTTCTTGTTTAACAGTTACTACAAATGTTGCCCTATGACAATGGTCAACAATCTCACAACACATCAACAATATCCTTACTCAACCTTGGGTTCCCTATCACCAGCTTCCTTGTCCCCTTCTTCTTTCTGGCCCTTGTCGCTGGACTTCTGTACCTCATTAGTCTCATTTGTTTTTATGGGGCTGTCCACTCCCAAGCTGAACTGTGAACCTCAGAGGTAACTTCATCACTGAGCTAAAAGGGTGTCTGGGGGCCATATTCTCAGGGTTTCTCCAGTCTCCTTTAGGCCAGTAAATCTGGTCTTTTTTTTGTGAGTTAGAATTATGCTCTACATCCTTCTCCAGCTCTGTCCAGAACCCTCTGTTGTGATCCTGGTCGGAGCAGTCAGTGGTGGTAGCCGGGCACCATCTAGTCCGGTGGAGGCCTTGGTGGCTGTGGACAATTAGTCCTTTGGACTAATCTTTTCCTTGTATCCTGTTCTCTTCATTCTCCCTTGCTCCCGAAGGGATGAGACCAGTGGAGTATCTTAGATGGCCGCTCATAGGCTTTTAAGACCCCAGACACTACTCACCAAGGTAGAACATAGAGCATTGTCTTTGTAAGCTGTATCATGCCAATTGAGCTAGATGTTCCCCGAGACCATGGTCCCCACAGCCCTCCGACCAGCAATTCAGTCCCGCAGGGACTTTGGATATGTCTGTGGGGCTTCCATGACCTTTCCTAGTACAAGTTGTGCTAGTTTCTCCTGTATTGTGTACTGTCTCACCCCTCACCCAAGATACCACTTATCTGTTATCTATTTAGTATTTCACCCACACCCCCCCATCGCTGGTAACCAACAAAAATTGTTACGTTTTTTGTGTGAACTTTTTCATGGGTTTTTACAATAGAGGTCTCATACAATATTTGTCCTTTTGTGATTGACTTATTTCACTCAGCATAATGTCCTCCAGTTTCATCCATGTTATGAGATGCTTCGCAGATTCATTGTTGTTCTTTCTCGTTGCATAGTACTCCATTGTGTGTATGTACCATAGTTTGTTTATCCATTCATCTGTTGATGGGCATCTAGGTTGTTTCCATCGTTTTGCTATTGTGAACAATGCTGCCATGAACATAGCTGTGCGTATGTCTATTCGAGTGAAGACTTTTATTTCTCTAGGATATATTCCTAGGACTGGAATTGCTGGATCGAATGGTATGTCTATTTCTAGCTTTCTGAGAAAGCACCATATCATTTTCCAGAAATCGACTCAATGGCAAAGAGTTATTTTTTAAAATACATATATAAAAACCCAAACTTGTTGAAGGGTGGCCACAAAGAAGAAAACTCTTTTATTGGAACATAACATCAAGACAAGATTACGATGGGGTTTTCCAAATTATGTGTATTCCAATTCCTGAAAGACTTGAAATAAAGTGGCCTATAAGGCAGGGTGGGAAGGACTGCTGAGACAAAAGTACTATTGCAGTACAGGTAGTCCCCAACTTATGATGTATTTGAGTTATGATGAACCGCATTTATGACCCTCCATTTTTTTATGATTGGTGTATTTTTTATGTATGGATGTATTAAAATATATCTGTAAGTTTATATGTAATGTTTCTAACCCCAACAAATGAAGATCAGATTTATAAAGATACTACTAATAAAAGGCAGTAACAATGAAAACTTAAAAATAAAAGAGATATGTGACTTACATCAGAACCAACTTATGATGGAGTCATTGGAACAGAACCCCAACACAAGTCGGCAACTACCTATACTCTCTCTCAGTACTTTTTCTCCAGCTAAGAATTTAGAACTTTCACACCTATAAATGACCATCTAATACTTGCCTACCAGTGGCCTTACATGGTCAAACCTAGAGAAAAACGAGGTGGGAGTGAACCCAAAGAGGAATAGAGATTTTTTTCTGGGTACTTTGTGTTTAAAATATCAGACAAAGGGATAAAACTTAAAAAGGAAGTGTTATTTTAGTGATAACTGTTGCTTCTCTCAGGAGTTTCTAGGTGGTGCAAATTAGTAACGTGCTCGGCTGCTAACTGAAAGGTTGGAGGTTCAAGTCCACCCGCAGGCTCCTCGGAAGAAAGTCCCGGTGACCTACTTCTGAAAAATCAGCCGTTGAAAACCCTGTGGAGCACAGTTCTACTCTGACACACAGGGGGTCACCATGAGTTGGAATTGACTCCAAGACAAGTGGTTGATCGCTTTTCTCAGCAGCTCTTTCAGAGCAGCAACAGTCAAATTTAATAGAGGACAGGTATAAAGATGCTGTAATAATGGCTCTAAACTACTATAAAGAGGTCTGATATTAAATAAATGGTGAACTAATGTCCAAATATCTTAGTCAATATTATAACAACCCTAGCAAGGTTAATGTCGTCGTCCAGAGACTCACTTGCAGGTAGAAATGAAGATTGAAATTTTGAAATACTACTAACTTTGTTTTCCCTTCTTAATAATTGTCTTTTAACTCTATAGACTTCATGATTTAAGCTAAGACATGAGCTTGAGGCCTCCTGAGTTAGGGAGAATAGAACAAAAAGAACGGAGTAAACAAAGAGTTGAATTCTTGACTTCATAGCTTCTAAGTAGGCTTTTGTAATTTTCTATTTGAGATATTGGTCCAAAAACTGACGAATGTTTGATAAGCAAAAGCTAGGCTCTGTTGAGACATAAGAAGTTTGTAATACAACAGTGGAAGTTGGGCTTGGATATATATTAAAAAGATTGGGGCCCACAAAGCATGAATTCACACCAAGAATCACAGAGTAGAGGAGAATAAACGGTGAGCCACTTCCTCTACTCTAAAAAGTACAACTAGTTGAACTGAGGGAGATAACTGAATTTGATGTGACTCGGGTTTAGATGCTGATGGGGCTCTGAAAAGGGGCCATTGCCACATAGTCCTGAGCAGATGATAATAATTCTCATAGACCTGTAAATACTAGCTTTGGTTTTTGTTTTTATTATATGACTGAAAAAAAAAAAGAGAGAGAGAAAATCACCTAGAATCCCACCAACCCCAATATATTTTTCAGTGTATATTCTGCTAGTCATTTCTATTTATGCATATTTCTGTGTATTTAAGTACGTATCTGTATCCGTACTTGTGTCTGTACCTGCAATTCTGCTTGTATTTGTATCTACTCTGTAGCAATTGTTAAATCTATTTATATGCTCTGAAAATATATCTAACACATCTGTAATACAAACTTAAGAAAAGGGGAGAAAAGAATGGGCATATTCGATACAATTTTTTTAAAAATTGTTTTTAATAATTATTAGTAATGCTGGTTTTATTAGTGTTACTCTTCTGGGACTGTTCTGTGTATACTGTGGGATAGAGCAAGGCTATCTCCTCTGTACTTGAGAACCATGATTCTTAGTGTGGAAGGAGGAAGATGCAAATATAATGTAGAAGAGTTTAAGTAAAAACCCTGTAGTTGTGAATATATATCTCTATCTCTGTCTAAAAAACAATACAGCTATTTCACTGAAAAAGCTGAGAATCAATGACTAACCCAGTAGCAATGCATATTTCTAGTGACCAAATTGTGTCTTGAAGTACCCGGCTTCTTGGAGAAATGTCTGATTCTAGATGTAGGGCAGGAATGTATAAGATGAGCTTAGAAAATCTTGTCATACCAGACAGCAAGGCAGCTATCAGAGACTTTACAGGATCATGTCAAAGAAATTAATCATGAACTTGAAGATTCCCCCAAGAGCCAAATATAACACATTTTGAACTTCAGTAAGAAATGTAATGTATTAAAACCCATACAATATGTTTAAAGTCATGAGTTTATAAGGATAATAAAAATTAATTGGTTAATTTTTGAGGATGGCATGAAATCAATTCATATCTAGAGAACTTGTATGTAAATGGAAAAAATAAGGCCTTTATGCTGTCTTTCTTATAAGAACTATACCACTGGGTGACCAAATGGCAGATAAGAGAACCATCGCTTTAGAAAATTATTTCAGTTAATTAAAAAGTGATAGAACTAGAATATCAGCATTTGGCGCATAAAATTTGCTCCAAGATGAATGATCTCCACCCAGAATGTAAAGTTACTGGTCGTTTCTATCACAAAATTTTGCCAAACAAAACTTTCTCTCTCTTTCCCTCTTCTTTCTCTCCATGGATAAAATATAGAAATATTATTTATAAAACTGGAATAATGTAATGCTGTTTTCTCATCTTTTTAAAAAATTTAACATATCATGAGCATTGTTCTTCTTTTAGCATACTAGCCAATATTTGTAATGAGTACATAATATTCCAAAGTTTTGTTACCAGGGTTTCAGGCCCTCGCTTGGTGCAGCTGTAGAGACACAAAATAGGTGAAAGCAATAGAAGAAGCTTTATTTTGCTGGCCAGACAAACACATTGGGACTTGTGTCACCAAGATGGCTCCCTGAGCAATAGCTGAAACAGCTTTTATTAGGGGCAAAACCTGAGGAAGCGTCCTGATGGGAAGGAGCAAGGCTGTTGATTGGTCTGGCCCAAAAAGGTGTTCCCAGGATGGTTCCTCCTCTGCGCTTGCTCAGTTCAAAACGGTGGTGGGGTGGGGTGGACTCTCCAACCGGATCTTAGATTCAGACCCTTCGCTTTTGAAAGTCTTCCCCCAGTCTTGAGCTACTAAAGTCTGGCTCCATCCGTTGGGAGAAAAGTTCCGGGGTCATCCAGAGGACGGGGTTGATGGTTCTGTGCATGTCAGGTGGGCCAGATCTGTTCTTAACTGGGTCTGTGGTCTGTGACTCCAGCCTCTTGTTTTTCTTTACCTTGGGCAGGAAGTTAGCCAACTGCCTAAAAAACATCTGGAGAAACCAGTTAGAAGTGGAGTTGGCTCATGCTACTCTACTAGTTAAGTTGAGGGATGGTAATGTTGCCCAGAGGCTCACAATTTAAGTAATATGCTGTTTTTATTAGATATTTAATTTGCCATCTTATTTACTTATTTTCTATTATAAATATGACTTTAACAAACCCTCTTGAAATAGAATGTTTTCTATAGCAACGGTTATTTTCTTAGGAAAGTAGAATTACTAGTCAAAACATATTTTTAATGATTCTGATACAAATCAAACTACAGTGAAACCTGTGAGAGACGGAACATGACAAGACTACCTTGTTTTTCTGGGTCTCGCAAGTTTCCCACCTTTGACAGGGTGTAGTCACCACTTTTCTACCCCTTTCTATTTAGTGGAAAACATTTGCATTTTCCTTCTCTGACAGGTTTCCACCTTACACAGGCTCCAGCTTTCACAGGTTTTATTGTAGTTTTTACGTCCACCAGTAGATTTAGCCTCTACTGCACCTTTAAGTACATACTTCTAAAAAGCTATTAGCAGTTGTTGTTAGGTGCCGTCGAGTCAGTTCCAACTCATAGTGAGCCTATGTACAACAGAACAAAACACTACCTGGTCCGGTATCATCCTCACAATCATTACTACGTTTGAACCCATGGTTGCAACCACTGGGTCAATTCACCTCCTTAAGGGTCTTCCTGTTTTTCACTGATCCTCTGCTTTACCAAACATGATGTCCTTCTCCAGGAACTGGTCCCTCCTGATAACATGTCCAAAGCATGTGAGATGAAGTCTCACTATCCTTACTTCTAAGGAGCATTCTGGCTACTCTTCTTCTAAGACAGATTTGTTCATTCTTATGGCAGTCCATGGTTTATTTGATATTCTTTGCTAACAGCATAATTGATCTTCTTCTGTCTTCCATATTCATTGTCCAGCTTTCACTTGCATATGAAGCTATTGAAAATACCATGGCTTGGGCCAGGCATACATTAGTCCTCAAAGTAACATCTTTGCTTTTTAACACTTTAAAGAGGTCTTTTGCAGCCAGTTTGCCCAATGCAATGCATCATTTGATTTCTTGACTGCTGCTTCCATGGGTGTTGATTGTGGATCCAGGTAAAATGAAACCCTTGACAACTTCAATCTTTTCTCCATTTATCATGATATTGCTTGTTGTCCCAGTTGTAAGGAATTTTGTTTTCTTTATGTTGAGGTGTAATCCATACTGAAGGCTGTAGTCTTTTGATCTTCATCAGTAAGTGTTTCAAGTCCTCTTTGCTTTCAGCAGGCAAGATTGTATCATGTGCATATCCAGGTTGTTAATGAGTCTTCCTCTAATCCTGCTGGCTCATTCTTCTTCATATAGTCCAGGTTCCTGGATTATTTGCTCAGCACACAGATTGAATAAGTATGGTGAAGGATGTGACCTTGACACACACATTTCATTATTTTAAACCACACGGTATCCCCTTGTTCTGTTTGAACCACTGCCTCTTGGTCTATGTACAGGTTCTGCATGAGCACAATTAAGTGTTCTGGAATTCCCATTCTTTGTGACGATGTCCATAATTTGTCATGATCCATACAGTTGAATGCCTTTGCATAGTTGATAAAACACAGGTTAACATCTGATACAACATACTCCATCTTTAAGTACATACTTTTTAAAAGCTAGCAGGAGTAGCAAGTATAAGTTATGTTTCAGGGACAATATTATTCTTATCTGAACACAACTTTAGGGAAATGATTTAATTTAAAAACATTCCATTTATTGCTATATTTTATGTAATATGTTTATTATTTATCTTTAAGTCTGTAGTGTTTGTTTTTTAATGCCTCTAATTTAAACCCTAAATTATCTTTTTACATTTTAAATATTACAAAATCTGGTAGAACAAAAAATAAAATTGTAAACATGGAGGTAAAAAAATACAATATCTTACCTGATCTTATTTATTTGCTAAAAATAATTTATTAATCACTAAATACAATCATCTATTTCAAATTTTTCTGTAAATGGGACAGATCATATGTTTAACAAAATGCTATGAGGTTAACCAGCAAGACATGTATTCTGATGAGCAAGTCCAATTCGCCTCTTTATCTGCTTCTACTATTAAGTACTAGAAGCTAAGGAAAAACAGAACTTTGGTTTAATTTTTTTAATTTAAATTACTAAACGCGTTTGTGAATATATTACAGATTTCCCCACTTGAGACCATCTTTGACATGTACACAAAGTGGTTTTCATAACCTGCTGTGAGAGGAGAGATTTCTAAAACACAGACCCTGATATCGAGGCTTCTTATTATGGCTTGCAGTGGTGCTGGGATTGGACAACCATTCATCTTCTTGGCAGAGATTCATTTAAGTGACTCCTAACTACCTGAGTGTTGAATTTAGTCCAGCTTCTTTGGCATTGGAGGATCTCCTTGAAGGAGCTAGGTGTGTGTATGTGTTTTTTAAAAAAGGATTAAGTAGTAATTTTGAACAGTGACAGAGCTCGGATAGTCTCTTGTTAATCTTTGCAGGATATTCCCCAGCAGAGGATCTCAGTTTTCACAAAACATTTTTCTTAAAACAACATTCCTTGTTATTTCTAGTGTTTCACTCCCTGTAGCAAAAGAGCATGGCTGAGCATCCAGTGTTACATTTCCTGTCTCATATACTTGGAGCCTCTATTATATATGATATTCTGAACTAAAACAAGCTTTTTGTAACTCTTCATATGTTCTTCTGACATTGCTGCTTTCACCTTTTTAATCAGATCCATTTTTACATGTTAAGAAAGTTAATCAGTTAAAAGATATTCCCGGAATATTTTAGAATCATGAAGTCAGACAGGTGCTTTAGAGATGTATTCAGTCCCTCTGTGCAACAGCAGAAAAACTGAGTCCAGATAAGTTATGACTTTCTAATGTTCACAAAGCAAGTATCTGCTGATATTTTTGTTGTAACTCTCTTCGAGATATGGATTTAGTTTACAGGGTAATCCGTGGAACAACAGCAACAAAATATTCCCCTGATTTATTAATGGTTTCAAAAAGACTAAGTTACCAGTATGAATCCTCTTAAGTTATGAGCAGAAAATACTTATTACTGTTTTGTATAATTGATTTTCCAGAGTCATGGCTACAATGCTAAATAAATGAAAACACGTTTTAATATTGTTGCATCAATATTTGTTTCGTAATAACTCATGATTGCTTTGCACTACTGATAACTCTGTGCACTTCGGAAATACTGGGAAAAGCAGGTGATACTAGTTTGTAAGAGAGCTTTAAATTAAAATAGTAATGAACATTTGATTATAAAAATTGATTTCAGTGGTAATAAAGTGTCATCTTTCTTCCTGGCCTGTTGGCAGCCTTGCCAAGCTGACTGATTCTTCTTTCTTGTAAAGACTGACTTACCTTGTCTTTGGGGCATCTGTTACTCTCGTTTTCCCCACAGGTCCTGGGAGAATTTTACTCTGTCTCCTTTCTCCCGCTTTCACTCCCATCTCTTAAAATTAGCAATTTTCACTTTTTCTTTTCTAGATCCTCTTAATTTCTCTCCCTGTATTCCTTTGTTTTCTTTCAAACACTCTCACAACTTCAACAACCATCTCTGTATACATGATTTATAGTACTGTTCTTTCAACTTCAACCTTCTTCTAAATGCCAATATTGCATTTCTAATTGTCTGTTAAATATCTTCACTTTGGTGTCTTGTTGGTATACCAAATTCGATATGTCCAAATCTGAACTCATTATCTCCTCAACAGCCTAAATCAACTCACCCTCTGATTCTCTTCTTTATGTTATATCACAACTTTCTCCCAGTTACACAGCCTAGGAATAATTTTTCCTTATTCCCTCTCTTATCCCTGACATTGAAAGAATTGTCCAGTCTTACAGATGACACTTCTGAACTCTTCTCTCGTTCATTCTCAATTTTTCATTGCTCTTTTATAACTCCAACTCATGTCTTCATTAACTCATTCCAGACTACTGCAAGAGCTATTTGTTGGTCTTTCTTTTTCTGAAAGTCTTTGCCCATTACCCTACAAACATATATTATGTTAATCTGTCTAAAAGCATGGCTCTAGCTCACCTGCTTCAAACCACCTTGCCATCCTTTTTTTCACACTTTCCTGTAAGTGTGCTGTACAAATGCTTCTAAAACTTTAATTTGCATGCATATAAAAGGTAGATCATTTGGAGTTCTCTGAAAGTTTGCTTCCTTGGCTCTGCGTGTTTTGCTTTCTGCAATACCCTGTCTCTTATCTTTCTCTCTTATAATACTATTTCTCCTTCAAACACATCTAAAAAGCTAATCTATCCATGGGACCTTATTTGCATGAATTTTATATCTCCTTCCAAACTCCAAAAATTTATATGTATATTGTTTTTGATATTTAAACTATATTCATGCATAGCTACTGCCCGTCTGTCAGTGGGGGCTTGCTTGTTGCTTTGATGCTGAATATGTTTCAGTGAAGCTTCCAGATTAACAGGGCTGGTTGGGGAGTGATTTGACAGCAGCTAACAATGACAATAACTTTACATCATTGTTTATCACATAGAATGTAAGAATTTCAAAGACAGAAATGATGCTTTACATTGCTGTATTTTCTCTGTAGACCTGCACAACACTTCACCTGGAGTAGGGGCTCAATAACTGTGGCTTTCATTGAATTATTCCATATGGATGAGCCACACTGGTAGAATACACCACTAGTAAACAGACTTCAGCTCTTAATTAATGTTGATGATATTTCCTGTAAAGTGGAAAAGCTTAGATTCTCTTTAGCGGTGGCCTTTTCAGAAATGTTTGTATAAATTCCAAATACCAAACTTGGCCCTATTGTTAAAACAACATCCCATTTCAAGTAAACCTGATGTTTGAGATTAAAAAGGAAAACGCTAAGTATTAATGAATATGGAGAAGGTTAAAAAAATGTTTTTAACAAAAAATCAAAAATTGGTACAAATAAGTGGGGGGGGGGGGATTTTCCTGTAGCTGAACTAGATTTTTTAAAAGATTTGCTCAACATGTTGTTTGAGAAATGCTGTGTGTTCTCAAGTGAAGAACCATCTCTACAAGTTATCTTAGTTTCCCACCACCTAAGCAAACCCGTAAAAAAACAAACCCATTGCTGTTGAATTGATTCCAGCTCATAGCAACCCTACAGGACATGGTATAACTGCCCCATAGGGTTTCCAAGGAGTGGCTGGTAGATTTGAACTGCCAACCTTTTGGTTAAAAGCTGAGCTCTTAACCACTGCACCACCAGGGCGCCACCACCTAAGCAGAGGGAGCTAATTGTCCACTGCTAGGAAGTGAGCATTGCTGGAGCTACGGACCTAAAGGAAAAATGCTTCTGGAATGATTGTTCAGCCATCCTCATTTCTTGTGCTGTTAAGATGTGCCAGGCAATGTGCTATGGAAAAAGAAGTAAAAAGTCATAATCTTTTTTTTTCTTCTTTCATATAATCAGTTCATAATTTAGTGGGGGAGATGAAAAATTAAGTAATGTATAACAAAAAAATGTGACAAGTGATTAATTAGGAAAGCTACTTACAAGAAGCCTGGGTATTCCAAATGGTTTGCGATTGGCTGCTAACCTAAAGGTCGATGGTTTAAACCCACCCAGCCACTCCATGGAAAAAAGCCCTGATGAACTGCTTTCACAAAGATTACAATCAAGAAAACTCTATGGAGCAGTTCTGCTCCATATTATGTGGGGTCACCATGAATCAGAATTGACTCTATGGCAACAGGTTTATATAGAGAGTAAAAATATAAATAAGATTTGTTTGGAAGACTAGGGGGTGGTAGGGGAAGGATATTACACATTCAGTAGTGTTTCTCAAACATTTTTTTTTTTTCCCATTGCCATCCTCCTACGGCGTCTTTATGGGGGCAGTGGTGGTTCAGTGGTAGAATTTTTGCCTTCTATGTGGGAGACCTGGGTTGAATTTCCAGCCAATGCAACTCATGTGCAGCCACCATCCTTCTGTCAGTGATGGCTTGTGTGTTGCTATGATGCTGAACAGGTTTTAGCAGAACTTCCAGGCTAAGGTGGACTAGGAAGAAAGGCCTGGCAAGCAATCTAATTCCAAAATTCAACTAGTGAAAACCCTAGGGATCAAAATGGTCCTAGCCACAACCAATCATGCAAATGACAAAGGACCGCACAGTATTTTGATCCATTGTGCATGGGGTGGCAATGAGTTGGGGCTGGCTCAACAGCAGTTAACAACAACAAAAAGGAGTCTGTTTTTCCAAATTACTTGCCCCTATCCCAATGAAATGTTAGTTTCACAGATATATTGTATGTCTCTTTATGTATTGTGGCCTGTTAGTGGGCCACAAACCACTGTAATATCTAAGATATTTTCTCTGGTCTTATCAACTAATTTTAATCACCTGTCATCAGTTATTTTGCTTGTGTGTTTGTTTGTTTTTATCTATGGTCAGTTTTGGGAATCCTTTTGGTGTTCTACTGCAATCATGTTTTTGTCCCTTCCTTGGTTTTAGCTGTTTTCAACTGCTTATGGCTTAAATATTGCAACTTCCTGGCTTTGGGGGCAACCCTCTCTTTTTAGTAGGTTGGGATTCTGCTGCAAATAATAGAACAGTAAAAAATGCTCTATACAAGTGCTGTATACAAGATAGCTTATGTCTCTCTCTCTACCCACTTCCTTCCCTCCACCACCTGTCTATCTTTCTCTCTCATAAAGGCAAGCGATAGGCAAATTGGGGTTGGAACTAGGGCTCTGCTTCGTGTTGTCTTGAAGGACCCAGGCTCCTTTCAGTTCACACTGCTTTGTCAACTCTAGGATGTGAACCTTTTATAAGTTGGCATCTACAGTCTAGGTAGCAGGAGGAAGGAACATGGAAGTAGGGGAAACCCAGCTGTCTCTTAAGGTAGGTTCCAGGAATATACCACATAGCACTTCAACTCATAGCATATTGTCCAAAAAATAGTCACATGCACACACCTAGCTGCAAAGGAGACTGGAAAATGTTACCTTTATGCTGGTGGCCATATGCCCAGTTAAATTTTTATGGAAGAATAAAAAGACAGATATTAGGGGACCACTAAGGTTTTTGTTACAACCAGCCAAGAATTTTTGCTTTAAAGGAATTATTTTTGCTACACAAATAAAATTGTAATATTGACTGATATAAAAATTAAATGTATTAAATGACCTACAATCCATAATTTAACAAATTCTACTCCTTTCAATACACCCACTCCTCATTTATCCACATGGTTAGGTTCCAAAGACCAGGTCATTATGCAAAAATTGGTGTCATGCAAAAAGGAAGGATGATCACATCAGATCACAAAATGGAGGATGACAACATCATTACATAACTGCCAAATCACATCATTACATAACTTCCAAATTATATCTTTACATAATTGCCAAATCACATCATTACATAACTGCCAAATTACATCATTACATAACTGCCAGATTACATACATCATTACATAACTACAAAATTTCATTATTACGTAACTGCTAAATCACAAAGAATCATGGCCCAGCCAAGATGACACATAACCTTAACCACCCGAGCCAGCATTACTCGGCCTTGCACCTTGCCATTTGTTATTGCCAGACGTATGTCGTTAATGCTCAAAATAGATGGATAGTAGATTTTTTACTATTATAGTATATGCGAAATGTTGGATAATGAGATAGTCGGTAAGTGAGGAGTAGGTGAATTCTTTTTTCCACATAGTTCTTATCTAGGCATAATTTTTGTTGTTACCATTAGTGGACAGATAAAAATTGTTTATTTTTAATTTAAGGTTGTAAATAAGTATGTTTCCAAGTTGTTATGGAATCATTGTAGCATGTGTATTTTTTCCTTATTTTGGGTAGTTTCTTAATCTTTTTACCAACAGTGGGATAATTAGATCAAAATATATGACTATTTTATATGTCTTGAAACACATTGAAAAAAAAATCATTTTTCCAAAAGGAATCTGCAATTGTATTATCTTCTACGTTGTGCATGATAGTGCCTTGATTATTAAATTTCCTCATTTTAGAGTTATAAAGGCACATTACTCTTATCAAAAGTTTTCTTTTAATAACAAGCAGAACTGGATATTTTTACCTAGATTTCTTACTTTATTAGTTTGAATTCCAATTTTTCATTGCTCTAGTAAATTCATGGAATGATAAGTTAGGAGTGATGCAGTAAACAGGAATTAGGGAGGCCATGAAAAGTAACTAGGTTTATTGTATTCACATTTTCTGGAGACAGGGAGTTTCAGCATGCAGTGACACTAGGCCACACAGGGAGTTGCACCCAGGGACAAGGCAACAACAAGCTGGAATTACAGGAAGTAGCTTGTGTGTGACGTGTGACAAGTAGAGTGGGGTTAGCTAGGTTTAGGGACTTCCTGTGGATGGGCATTTTGAATAATTCTACAGGTTCAGGTGACATCAAGGATGTCCCTATTTGTTGGGTATCTGGTCCCGGGATGATTATGAGGGGTGCATATTGTCTCGGGATGATTATGAGGGGTGCATATTGTCCCAGGAGTATTAGAACTTTATAAGGGGAGTGGTTAGAGAGTGGACTTAATCAGTTGTCAAGAAGGAGAATGGATGGCCTCCAGCCAGGGCCTTAAGACTGTGCCAAGACAGCAGTTAAAGAAAATGGTATTGCATTTATATCTTTTTTTTTTAGTAATTTTTTTTCCAACTTGCATAAGCTCTTTATACAATATAAAAAAAAACCAAACCCATTGCCATTGAGTTGATTCTGATTCAGAGTGACCCTATAGGACAGAGTAGAACTACCCCATAGGGTTTCCAAGGAGTGCCTGGTGGATTTGAACTGCTGATCTTTTGATTAGTAGCCTTAGCTCTTAACCACTGCGCCACCAGGGCTCCTTATACAATATAGACAGGTCTTTTTCATGTCACATTTGCTGCAAATATTTGTCTGGATATGTTTTCCTTCTTACAATAAAATAATTATGATTTCTAACTTTTTTTACATAATATAGTCTGCTGATACTTTTATATAGTTTTTTTTATACATACGGAGTTGCGTTGCACACAGGGTTACCTTAAAGGATGTCTCCAGATCCCAATTACCCACCAGAGTACTGGATAAGAATGTTACCCAGTGATACCAACCAGTCCATGGGTGTTATGTCCATTTATCCTGATAAAGTCATATACACGAGACACCTGGTGTTGGCAATAGTAAAAGCCATTTTAATTACTCAGAGATAACAGTGTACAACAGGAAAAGTTCCATCATGAGCGGTCCTCCTTGGCAAGCTGTCCAGGTGGGATAGAAAACTTCTGTGGGTGCCCCCTCTCTTTGCACCATAGATGAAGGACCCCAAGGATCTTCTCCCCACCCAGTTTTATAAATCCAGAGCTTGTATATTTTCCTGCACAGGGTGCGGCACAAATTTTCCCGCCTGATCACCTGAAGAGGGAGGTTGTCAGACACGGAGGCACCAGCCTGTAATTGTTAGCCCAGAAATGTATCTCTTTAGTTCTGCTGTTAATTTAGACAAACCATTTGGTTTAGAGGGGGAGATGCAATGGTTTGTTCTGAAGCCCAAACTGCTAGGGGAAACAAATGGGGAGTAATTATATACCTTTGGGCTATTCAAAGGAGCGCCTCCTTTTGGTTTATGTATTGTGTAATGATACGTATTGTAAGACATGTTTGTTTCTCCAAACTTCTAAGTAGTTAGCACAACACTATTTTTAAATATCATCTCCCTTTGGATTTATGTTATTTTATTTATAATACACAAATGCATAATATATGCATGTATATATGTATAGGTATAACCTGAAATTTTATTTCATCTTTTATTAATCAATTCTATTTCATTTTTATTTTTTGCATTAATCTCTACTGATTTGATGATGTTTTAAAATATGGTTAACGATGGTAAATAACATTCACTATTATTTTACCAGTCATAGCTTTCTTTTAAATAATGTCTTTTGAGAAGTTGGCCCATTTATTAACAGTATTTATTTTAAAATCACTGAAAAAACTGATTTAGAAGACACAGTAACTAAATTTTAAGAATGGTAAATGGATGTAGGGTAATACAGAATACTCCCCTCCCTCAATCCTTCTCACCCTCCTGCCTAGTACTTTTGGAGAATACTCCCCAGAGTCCACCATTTCGCTCACAGGTGCTGGTGGCTCAAGGGAAAATATCTGTCCATTATTCTGAGTCTAGATTACTTCTCACCAATCATCATTTTTGAGTTGTGATCTATAATAAATAGCATTTCCCCCCTAATTTTACTCCACAAACAAAACTTTACATTCCTTAAATTGGCATATGACCTGGCAAACAACCACTAAAAAAATTTCAATTCCTGCTCTAGAGACTAAGAGAAGATCAAGGAGTAAGAAAGAAGTGAACGTTAATCTTTAATGAAAATCTGACCCAGAAAGACAGCTGGCAGAGAGAGAGAGGAAAACAGTATTAGCAAAAAATTACTGACACTATTCAGATATGTGGCAGTTCTCTTCTCGTTACTCTTCACACTTAAATGTATGAGTGTTTAGTGTCTGTCCCTTGGAATTATGCTAATCCTTCTAACTTCCTACTGTCTATACCAAACCAAAAGACCACTGTATGACTTAAAATGATAGAGTTATTGTTCACTTTAGAGTCCCTTTACATGCAACTTTGCCCCTTTGGTTACCAGAACACATATAAAAGAATATGTAGGGACAAATGTACTTATATTAGGCAATCAAGGTTCAGGTGAGTCTCTTTGAAGTTGCAGATATTTTATTTCACTGAATCATCCAGGTTTCCAGCTAACATAGATAAGATTGATCAAAGAAGTTCATGAGCTCCCCAATTTCCTTTGCACATAAATAGGCTTAATAGGAGGAACAAAGCTATCATGACTTTAAGCTATCAATCTTGTTTTCTTATATAGTTATATGTAGAAAAAGCAAGTAGAAGGGAAGGTCGATTACTTTGACCAGTTGATTCCCAAATCTATCTGTAGGGACAGAAACTAAGAACATGAATTATTATCATATTTTGCAAAATTTGGCATATAAATTCTACCAATCTTCCTTCACTCATGTTCTCTGTCAAAATGCATTCTTCAGAAAAATTTAAAAAATTAAAAAAAGTCAAAATACATGTCAAATATCAATGAAAAGCAAATGTCAGAGCAGACATCTCTTAGCCAAGAACATTTATTTTAATAAATTTCTCTCATTAGTTTTCTCTTGAAAAGCACTGAAACACACACACACACAAGCAGCCTTCAGGGTTTTCTGACTATCTGCTGTGATTGTGTGGTTCAATCCATTAGAAAACCAGCAGTACATAGCCCTTCCCACACTCCACTCAAGGAATCACAATTTCACAGTTTAGTTCCCAGCACTGCCTTGCAGGGCTGCTGTCATAATGAGTTTCTGGCTCTGGAAGCACAGGCAGAAGTCTCTTACATTGGCTTCTCAATGGGGAAGGAGAGAAACACTAGAGGAAACAGCAATTATGTTAATAAATGGTCTCGCAAAAGCTACAGAATTTTTTCCCAATACTCATGTGTATGTTACTGAAGTGATCTGTCTCTTTCCCTTCAAATAATGAAGGAGACTTGAGTAGGTTGTACAGACTAAAACATAGGAAGCAGCACTAAGGTGTGCATTATTTATTTAGAAGTTTATTTCGCCAGTTTTTTTTTTTAACCAGAAGAAATGATCAAATCCAAACATTCATCAGCCATGAAATTTCTGATGAAAAAAATCTTTCTGTGGATAAAGCTTAAAAAAGTATTTCTGTTGCCACTAAATATTATGAAAATAAATCAGTTTAAAGGGTATAATCTCTTCATATGCTGAGCAATATGGCATATTCAATTTTTTTAGGGTACTTTTTTAAAAAGCAAGGTTGCTGAGCAACTAACCACAAGAATCTAAAGTTATTTCAGCATGTACTAGTCTAGTGCTCAGGAGACATGTGACATCAGCCTTTGTAGTGCCACTGCTTCCTACCAGAGGTAATGCTATCTACGAGAAAATGCATTGGTCTTGAAGGCAGCTAAACTTGGGGACACATTGCAGCTCCCTCCTGACTTACTACTTACCTTTCCCTGGGTACATGTCTTAACCTTTCTGCCTCCCCCCATTGTAAGATTGTATGAAACTACCTTGCAAAGTCATTGTGAAGATCTGTGACAATGTGTATAAAGTATCTATGGTATAACAAAGTAAAATTCAATAACTGGCAGCTATTATTATTCTCGCATCTTTAATCTATCCTACATTTTCTTCACAGGTCATGTCTGGCAAATATTTCATAATTGTGCTTGTATTTCTGCCCCCAGCCTCTTTCCATATCCATAAAAGACACTGTTAATTGATTATGGCACTGTATTCTACTATGTTTGGACAGTCTTAGACTCTAATTACCTCATTCATTTGCTGAGGTAGATACTGTGCTTCTTTTTTTTTTTGGTAGTTGTTACAATTTCCAGTAGACATTGTGTGCAAGAAAAGATATATATATATTTTTAATTTCCCAATTTTTCATATGAATTTTATTGTTTACATTGATATGGATAAATTAAGTGGAAATTAATTTGTGCTATGACTATTTTGAAAATTATTTTCTTTTGAGTGCCAGTATTGAGTAGAATCAGGTTCTGCTATTAACAGGTACCTAACTCTCACTGGATCAGTCTCCACTCGTTTCATGAAGAGATCTGGACTCTATCGTTAAAGTAAAGGTCTCTGGCCCTTTGTTCTTCCTTTCCTGAACCTGGTGTTCTTATGGAAACAGGACTATTAGGGAATAAGGAGAGAGTGCTGCCTCAAGCACTACGTCTGTGCTGCCCAAAGAAGGTAAATATTACCAGCCAGGAATTGGAAAACAGTTAGTGTCGACCCAAAGCAAATGTTCTCAAGGACTATTTCTTCAGGGCAAATAAGGAGAGTGGTAGTGTTTTCTTTCATTTTCCTGTCTGTCTTTCCCATATTATTGAAGGCCATGATTTTGATCTCTGTGTAGAATAATAAGCTCTCTCTGAAGTTACAGTCTTCTCTTAACACACAGTCGGAAGGTCTTACGAGCTTTCAATGGTGTTGCTTTTTTCCAAACATTTTAAACGTCTTTCTGTTGTTGTGACAGTTTTTGTTTTCTAAAGACTGGGAAACACTTCTAGAAGAGATGAAAAAATCAGTTTTTTTTTTTTTTTTTTGACATAGAAACCTATATATTGGGTGAAAAAAATCTCCCTTTGAGAAAGAAAAGAAAAATAGTTAAATTCAGGGTGATCTGTTTTTTGATGTGGAAATCAGAATTCTGAGAAGGTCCTACATATTTCCACCTCGATAATCCTTTCCCCGTGTAGGTGGGACCTGTGACTAGTATGGATGTCATTCCCCTGATTAGGTTACATTATATGACAATGATGAAGGGAGTTTACAGATGGAATTTAGGTCCCAAATCACCAGGCTTTGAATTAATCAGAAAGAAGATTATCCTGAGTGGGCCTGACCTTATCAGGGGAGCGTTTAAGAGACTGGGCCCTTTCTGATGTTGGAGAGATTTGAAGTAGCAGAGATGCTCTTCTGTTGGTCTTAAAGGAGCAAATTTCCATGTCATGGAGAGGGCTGCATGGAGGGAATGGTGGGAGACATCAGGAGCTGAGAATAACCCCTTGCTGATAGTTAGCAAGAAAGCAAGGATCTCTGTCTTAGAACTTAAATCAGCTGAATTCAGCTAACAAACAGTAAGCTTGGGAGAGAACCTGAAGCTCAGATGATCTCACAGCCCAGACAACACCGTGATTTCACACTGTAAGACCCTGAGAAGAGGACTCAGTTAACCTGTGCCCATACTCATGAAAACTGTGAGATAATAAATTTATGTGGTTTTAAGCCATTGATTTTGTGGTAATTTGTTATGCAGTAGTACAAAACTAATATGCCTGGCTAAGAAGAAAGTCGCATTCGTCATTTTAGTATTTCCTTCTTAAAGTTAATTATTTCACTTAGGGGTATTCTTGATTCCATCCTATATCTTTAACTTCACTCTAAACTCGTATCTAATTAGCATTCAACTATGCCAGGCCTCTCCATCTTTAAAACAATTTTATATCCATTGCATGTTCCCCTTCAAATATCTCCCTAGTCTATCTAAAAATAATTGCCTATAATTAATTTCTCAAATTTGCCTTCTCTCATTCACTGCAAACTGGCTTGATCCCATCAATCCATGGACATATTCTTGTTATGTTTGTACATAACTTCCTTGATAATGACCCCAATAGACACTTTTCAGTACTTTTATTGACCATTTGGTAGCATTAATGCTCTTGACCACTCTTTCTCTCTTCAAAACACTTACTTCAGCTTCCACCACATTTTACTCTCTTAATTTTCCTGTTTTATCCAAGACTGCTTTATTGTTTTTTTTGCATTGAATATTGATATTACCCAAGGTTCCATTCTCTGCTTCTTTTTTCAGTCAAAATAGTCTCCTGTTTCATTCCCTTTATTTCATTTGCCATATATATGCTGATAATCAATCTCTAAGCCGGCTCTTTCTTCTGGTTATCAAATCTGTGTGACTGTCTTAGCTACCTAACGGTGCTTGTCTTAGTCATCTAGTGCTCCTATAACAGAAATACCACAAGTGGATGGTTTTAACAAAGAAATTTATTCTCTCACAGTCTAGTAGGCTAGAAGTCCAAATTCAGGTCAGCTTCAGGGGAAGTCTTTCTCTGATGGTTCTGGGGAAAGATTCTTGTCATCAATTTTCCCATGGTCGAGAAGCTTCTGAGCACAGAGACCTCAGGTTCAAAGGACACACTATGCTCCCGGTGCTCCATTCTTGGTGATGAGAGGTCCCCCCACTCTCTGCTCGCTTCCCTTTCCTTTTATCACTTGTAAGATAAAAGGTGGTGCAGGACACACCCCAGGGAAACTCCCTTTACATTGGATCATGGGTATGACCTGAGCAAGGGTGTTACATCTCACCCTAATCCTCTTGAACATAATCCAGTCTTGCCTCATTAACCATAGGCAGGTATTAGGATTTACAACGTATAGGAAAATTATATCAATCACAAAATGGAGGACAACCACACAATACTGGGAATCATGGGCTCGCCAAGTTGACAGATATTTTTGGAGGACACAATTCAATCCATGACACTGCTATAACAGACATACCACAAGTGGATAGCTTTAACACACAGAAGTTTATTCTCTCACAGTCTAGTAGACTAGAAGTCTGAATTCAGGGTGCCAGCTCCAGGGGAAGGCTTTCTCTCTCTTTCAGTTTTGGAGGAAGGTCCTTGTCATCAAACTTCCCTTGGTCTAGAAGATTTTCCAAGCAGGAACTCCTCATCCAAAGGACTCACTCTTCTCCTGGTGCCGCTTTCTTGGTTGTATGAGAGAGAACCCCATGTCTCTCTGCTTGCTTCTCTCTTTTATATCTCAAAAGAGATTGGCTTAAAACACAATCTAATCTTATAGATTGAGTCCTGCCTCATCAACATAACTGCTGCCTATCTCATCTCATTAACATTGTAGAGATAGGATTTACAACACATAGGAAAATCACATCAGATAACAAAATGGTAGATAATCACACAATACTGGGAATCATGGCCTAGCCAAGTTGACAGACATTTTGGGGGGACACAATTCAATCCATGACAGTGACCAGTGTCTCCATTTGGATGCCTCATAGGTATCATTAGCTCAATTCATATCTTCCTTTCCAGCTTTGGTTTTTATTCCTACATTCCCTATTTTAGTAACTAGAGCCACCATCTTCCTAATTAGCCAATCTAAGGAGCTTGATATTGTCTTAGACGTTTCACTTTTCCCTTACCTCCTACATTTAATTATTTACCAAATTCTGCTATGTCTTAGAATATCTTACCTTCATCAATTTTCAACTACTTTATTTGAGGTCGTTAAAATTTCTTTTCATATTCTGCAATATCCTCAAAACCGATCTCTCTTTCAGTTCAGACTCTCTACTATAATGTTGTCACTTTCCTGCTCAAACATTTAATGAAAACTGCATGTAGATCTTTTGAGACGCCACATGCTTGAATCTTTATTTTTAAATTTCCATGACAGCTTTTACACTTTCTTGAACATGCAGGTTCTAAATCTCTACTGAAGCATGTAATTACCTGCGATGACTTAGCGCCCTCCATGTGGTGCCAAGTAATGGCAAATGGAAGCAATGTCAGTAAGAGAAGATTGGCAAGTTGGAGATATCCAAGTGAGATAACTGGGAGGGTCGTGGCTCTGGCAAATGCACTCACCATTGCTAGTAACAGAAAAAAATTTTATTTACCAGGAATTCTTCTGCAATCTCCCAAGTTCCCTACATTAGAGAAAATAAAAGGGCTGATTTTTTATTTAAAATAAAGACATGGTTTCATTGACTATCTGAAGTGTCTTATTCTTCCAAAACTATTCTTCATCTAACCTGTCATTTTACCTGCTGTCTCCGCTATTTGATTTGCTCCTCTTGATTAGGGCATTATTTGTAGAAACCTATTGCTTCTACACAAAACACACTGCTAAGAAATGGAAGACCTAGGAATGGGATTGGAAATTAACCTGTAATTTAGTTTTTGGGGTTTACAGGAATCATCTAAAAAGATTATTAAAATTGCATATTCCTGGGCTCAGCCCTCAGGATTCAGAACCGGTCGGTCTGGAATAAATCCAGCAATCTTTATTTTTATTAAGCAATGAGTCGTTAGACTAGTGGAGAAAGACATTGCTTTAACTTGACCTTTATTCTTTAGCTTCTTTTTACTCTAAGTGTGGTCTGTGAACCAGAAGGATAGTAACATCACATAAGAACATGATAGAGCTGCAAAATCACAGGCCACATTCCATCCTTATTGAATCATAATTTGCATTTTGTGAAGATACTCATATGCATGTTAATGTGTGAAAAGCACTGCATTAGCAAACACATTAGATTTAGTTACAAAACCAGTTGCCAGTTGAGTCAACCTCACAGGAGGTGACCCAAACTGGAGAAAACCCTGACTCATGGGGACCCCATGTGTGTCAGAGTAGCACTGTGCTCCACAGGGATTTCAATGACTGATTTTGGGGAAGTAGATCTTAAGATCTTTCTTCTGAGGTGTCTCTGAGGAGACTCAAACTGCCTGCCTTTCATTTAGCAGCCCAATGCATTAACCATTTATACCACCTAGGGACTCCTAGATTTAGTTGTTGCTGTTAGGTGCCGGCAAGTCAGTTCCGACTCATAGTGACCCGTTGTACAACAGAACAAAACACTGCCTGGCCCTGTGACATCATCACAATCATTGCTGTGATTGAGCCCATTATTGCAGCCACTGGGTCAGTGCATCTCCTTGAGAATCTTCCTCTTTTTTGATGACCCTCTACTTTAAAAAGCATGATGTTCTTCTCCAGGGACGGGTCCCTCCTGTTACCATGTCTGCAATGTTTAAGGTTTGTGTCAACTTGACTGGGCTGTGATTCTCTGTGGTTTGGCAATTATGATGTAGTTTGGCGGCTATGTAATGGTGTAATCACCTCCATAATGAGATCTACTATGAGCAGCCAATCAGTGGAAAGGGAGTTTCCTTGAGCATGTGGCCTGCTTCCATTATATGTGGACTTCCTGGCAAAGCTTGAAGACTTTTGCTTGCTGTGGATCCTACAGCTGGCTTGCAATCTGACCTCTGGTTCTTGGGACTTGAACTAGCAGCTTGCGTGCCTATCTTGGGATTTGTCAGCCCTGCAGCTACGTGAATCAGGAGAAGCCTCCCAGCCTGCCCACAGACTTGGGGCTTTCAAGCTCATAGACTCAAGTGAGCCATTTCCTTGATATAAATCTCTCTCTCTCTCTCTCTTTTTATATATACATACATACATATGTTGTTGTTGTTGTTTGGTGCCATCGAGTTGGTTCTGACTCATAGCGACACTTTGTACAACACAATGAAATAATGCCCTGTCCTGTGCCATCCTCACAACTGTTATTATGCTTGAACACATTGTTGAAACCACTGTGTCAATCCATCTGGTTGAGGGTCTTCCTCTTTTTTCACTGACCCTCTACTTTACCAACCATGATGTCCTTCTCCAGGGACTGATCCCTCCTGATAACATGTCCAAAGTATGTGAGACATAGTCTCACCATCCTTGCTTCTAAGGAACATTTTGGTTATACTTCTTCCAAGGCAGATTTCTTTGTTCTTCTGGCAGTCCATGGTATATTCACTATTCTTCACCAACACCACAATTCGAAGGCGTCAATTCTTCTTTGGTCTTTCTTATTCATTATACAGCTTTCACATGCATATGAGGTGATTGAAAACACCATGGCTTGGGTCGGGTGCCCCTTAGTCTTCAAGGTGACATCTTTGCTTTCCAACACTTTGAAGAGGTCTTTTGCAGCAGATTTGCCCATTGCAATGCATCTTTTGATTTCTTGACTGCTGCTTCTGTGTTGGTTGTGGATCCAAGTCAAATGAAATCCTTGACAACTTCGATCTTTTCTCTGTTTATCATGATGTTGCTTACTGGTCCAGTTGTGATGATTTTTGTTTTCTTTATGTTCAGGTGTAATGCATACTGAAGTCTGTGGTCTTTGATCTTCAACAGTAAGTGCTTCAAGTCCTCTTCACTTTCAGCAAGCAAGGTTGTGCCATCCGCGTATTGCAGGTTGTTAATGAGTCTTCCTCCAGTCCTGGTGCCCCATTCTTCTTCATATAGTGCAGCTTCTCAGATTATTTGCTCAGTATACAGATTGGACAGGTATAGTGAAAGGATACAACCCTGACACACACCTTTTCTGACTTTAAACCACTCAGTAGTCTCTTGTTCTGTTCAAACAACTGTCTCTTGATCTATGTACAGGTTCCTCACGAACACAATTAAGTGTTCTGGAATTCCTATTCTTCCCGATGTTATCTATCCACACAGTCAAATGCCTTTGCATAGTCAATAAAACACAGGTAAATGTCTTTCTGGTATTCTCTGCTTTCAGCCAAGATCCATCTGACATCAGCAATGATAACCCTGGTTCCACGTCCTTCTCTGTATCTGGGCTGAATTTCTGGCAGTTCCCTGTAGATATACTCCTGCAGCCACTTTTGAATGATCTTCATCAAAAATTTTACTTGCGTGTGATATTAATGATATTTTTTGATAATTTCTGAATTCGGTTGGATCACCTTTCTTGGGAATAGACATAAATATGGATCTCTTCCAGTTGGTTGGCCAGGAAGCTGTCTTCCAAATTTATTGGTATAGACAAGTGAGCACTTCCAGCACTGCATCTGTTTGTTGAAACATCTCAATTGATATTCCATCAATTCCTGGAGCCTTGTTTTTTGACATGTCTTCAGTACAGCTTGGACTTCTTCCTTTGGTAACATTGGCTCTTGATCACATGCTACCTACTGAAATGGTTGAATGTTGACCAATTCTTTTTGGTATAGTGACTCTGTCTATTTCTTCCATCTTCTTTTGATGCTTCATGCATCATTTAATATTTTCCTCATAGAATCCTTCAGTATTGCAACTCGAGGCTTGAATTTTTTATCCAGTTCTTTCAGCTTGAAAAATGACTAGCATGTTCTTCCTTTTTGGTTTTCTAATTCCAGGTCTTTGCACATGTCATTATAATACTTTACTTTGGCTTCTCAAGCCGCTCTCTGAAATCTTCTGTTCATCCCTTTTACTTCATCATTTCTTCCTTTTACTTTAGCAAGTTTCAGAGTCTCTTCTGACATCCGTTTTGGTATTTTTTTTCTTTTCTATCTTTTTAATGACCTTTTTCTCTCTTCATGTATGAGATCCTTGATGTCATTCCACAACTTGTCTGGTCTTTGGTCATTAGTGTCCAAGGCATCAAATCTATTTTTGAGATTATCTCTAAATTCAGGTGGGATATACTCAAGTTCATACTTTGGCTCTCGTGGACTTGTTTTAATTTTCTTCAGCTTCAACTTGAACTTGCATATGAGCAATTGATGGCCTTTTCCACAGTCAGCCCCTGGCTGATGATATTGATCTTTTCCATTGTCTCTTTCTACAGATGTAGTCAGTTTGATTCCGTGTATTCCATCTAGTGAGGTCCACGTGTATAGTTGCCATTTATGTTGTTGAAAATAGGTGTTTGCAATGAAGAAGTCATTGGTCTTACAAAAGTCTATCATGTGATCTCCAGCAGTGTTTCTATCACCAAGGCTGTATTTTACATCTACCGACCCTTCTGTGTTTCCAACTCTTGCATTCCTATCACCAGTAATTATCAATACATCCTGATTGCATGTTTGATCAATTTCAGACTGCAGAAGTTGGTAAAAATCTTCGATTTCTTCATCTTTGGCCTTAGTGGTTGGTGCATAAATTTGTATAATAGTCGTGTTTACTGGTCTTCCTTGTAGGTCTATGAATATTATCCTATCACTGACAGTGTTGTACTTTTGGATAGATCTTGAAATGTTCTATTTGACTATGAATGCAACGCCATTTCTCTTTAAGTTATTCCCGGCATAGTAGACCATGTGATTGCCCGATTCAAAATGGCCAATACCAGTCCATTTCAGCTCACTAATGCCTAGGATATCCATGTTTATGCATTCCATTTCATTTTTGATGATTTCCAGTTTTCCTAGATTCAAACTTTGTACATTACACATTACATGCTCTGAATATTGATGGATAGTTGCAGCTATTTCTTCTCATTTTGAATCATGCCACATCAGCAAATGAAGGTTGCAAAAACTTGACTACTTCCATGTCATTGTGGTCGACTCTACTTTGAGGAGGCAGTTCTTCCCTAGTTGTCTTCTGAGTGCCTTCCAACCTGAAGGGTTCCTCTTCCGATAATATAACAGACAATGTTCCGCTGCTGTTCATAAGGTTTTCACTGGCTAATTCTTGTCAAAAGTAGACTGTCGTATCCTTCTTCCTAGTCTTAGTCTGGAAGCCCAGCTGAAACTTGTCCACCATGGGTTACCCTGCTGGTATTTGAATACTGGTGGCATAGCTTCCAGCATCACAGCAACACACAAGCCCCCACAGGAGGACAAACTGATGGACGCGTGAGGGATGATAGTATATATATACTCTTCGCTGGTTTTGCTTCTCTAGAGAACCCAGCCTAAGCAATGTCCAAAATACTTAAGACAAAATCTCACTATTCTAGCTTCTAAGGAGCATTCTGGCTGTACTTCTTCTGAAACAGATTTGTTCATTCTTTCAGCAGTCCAAGGTATAGTCAATATTCTTCACCAACACCATAATTCAAAGGTGTCAATTCTTCCTTATTCATCGTCCACGTTTCACATGCATATGAGGTGATTGAAAATACCATGGCTTTGGTTGGGGGAACCTTATTCCTCAAAGGGACATCTTTGCTTTTGAACACTTTAAAGATGTCTTTTGCGGCAGATTTGCTTAATTAATTAGATTAGCTGTTACCCTGAAGAGAGAAGAGAGAGTAGGAACACAGGGGAGGAAAATTTGGATGGAAATGTGGATTACAACAATCATGGCATTAGTTGGAAAAAAAGGTGCTGGAAGGCTTGTGGCATTTTGGTGGGAAGAGAGTGGGGATAGAACTGGCTATTAAAGTGAGCAAACGATTCCAGGGCCCTTTGGCCCAATACTTAAAAAAAAAAAAAAAAAAAAAAAAACTACAACAAAACAATTTACTTCCCTTTTGTTTAAAAATATTCCATCTATGTTTTTCATTTATGATTTGGATTTTGCATGAAGCAGTTTTGATAAATTATTATTGTGGTATATCCATTGTGCTTTAATGTGTGATAGCTAGAACAGATAGATGCTTTCTGAGGCCTCCTGTTTTGAAAATGTGTGCAGACTGACACCATCATCATCTGAATAATTCAAGGAGAAAATATGTGATATTTCTTAGGTTGCCACTATCTTTAAGCCTGGCTACCGATGCATTTTGCCTGAGTCAAATAATCTCAATTAAGATTAAAATTTCAAGCAAATCATAGGAGCTATATTATCTGAATGAGTCCTATATCTGGTGAAATGAGTTCAGCTATTTTAAGCATCTATAAATCAGAATAAACTTTATGATAATAAATTAGATCACATAATCTAATGAATGTACTTCTTGTCACTTATCAAGATAACTACTGCAAGCTAAATGCTAAAATCTGCGCATTTAATTGATAAAAGCACATTTGTTGCATTAGAAATACACAAAGTTACCCTGTAATGTCAACTACCACACAGGGTTCTGTCTCATTAATTCTGAAGAGACACTGTGCAAGTTTTATGGTAATTTTGACAAATTAAATTTCTTAGTGTTTAAATTTGGATTTTGTAGGCTTTCTTGCCAAGTTATTTAAGTTCACAAATGCTAGCTTTGTAATATTTAATTTATATTTAATTATCACATAACTGGTAGGGTTATAATCTTTAAAAGAAGTTTTATTTCATTTAAAATAAATGCTCATTTTGATTAATTTTTTTTTTTTCAGAGAAGTATCATGGGGAGTGTGTCACAAGGTCTAGTGGTCTTGGTCATTCTTCCTAACTTAGTAGGCAAGTAATCTCCTTCCAAGGTCAAAAAGGAGTTTAGGTTTTGTTCTTGCTGGAGACTGCTCTGAAGCCTTATTTTCTTTCTAGAACATAAATCCAAAGCACATAGTTTTTCCCCCTCAGGACCCTAAATAGAACAATTACCTGGCTTGTTAGGTTGTTGTTAGGTGCTGTCCAGTTGGTTCTGTCTCATAAAGACCCTTTGTACAGTAGAACGAAACGCTGCTATCCTCACAGCTGTTGCAGTTTGAGCCCATTGTTGCAGCCACTGTGTTAATCCATATTGTTGAGGGTCTTCCTCTTTTCTGCTGACCCTCTGCTTTACCAAGCATGATGTTCTTCTGCAGAGACTGGTCCCCCCTGATAACATGTCCAAGTACATAAGGCAAAGTACTTCTCTTTCCTTGCTTTTAAGGAGCATTCTGGCCATACTTCTTCCAGTACAGATTTGTTAACTTCTGGGAGTCCATGAATACCGTAATTCAAATGCTTCATGACATTACAATTAATGAGTCAAAAGGTAAAAATATGTGAAAACTAAAAAGTGTAATTCTAGTCTCAGGGCACCAACCTGGACAGTATTCTTGTCTCACAATGCAAAGTGGTCAGAGTCATACATACTTAACTTATTTTTGATATATCACTTTTTCCTAAATTTTCATAATGAGAAGAATCACTGCTGCTTGTAAAAATTCTGCTTCCTAGGGGCTTCTCAGGAGATTCTGATTTATTTGGTTTAGGATAGGGCTCTGGAATTTGTATTTTTATCAAGGACCTAAGTAATTTAAGGGAGTCTTGGTGACAAGGCGGTTAAGAGATCCGCTGCTAACCAAAACGTCAGCAGTTCGAATCTACAAGCTGCTCCTTGGAAACCCTATGGGGCAGTTCTATTCTGTCCTATTGGGTCACTATGTGTTGGAATTGACTAGACGGCAACAGGTTTGGTTTTGGTTAAGTAATTTAATTCATCAGGGAAAGCAGGGGAACACTATTTTCATATTAAGGACCAGAAAAAGGAAATTCAGAATTATTCATGCCTAACCAAGAGTATAGATCGGCGTTCTCAACCTTGGTTGCTGCTTAGAAACCTTGGTGATCTTTTAAAATCCTGATGGTGCACCCAAGCCAAAAATCTGTTGCTGTCGAGTCAATTCCAACTCATAACGACCCTATAGGACAGAGTAGAACTGCTCCATAGGGTTTCTAAAGAGCATCTGGTAGATTCGAACTGCTGACCTTTTGGTTAGCAGCTGAACTCAACCATTATGCCACCGGGATTTCCAAAACCAACTACCCGTTTGACCCATTAAATCAGAATCTCTAAAATGAGTCCTGGGTGTCAGAATGAGTAATTAGGTAACTACCTCATAGAAGAGTACAATAGCAATAGCAAGTGGTTTCAGAGAATCTGAACAGAATTCTAAGTGAAAGACCAGGAAGATAAGCATATGAGAAAAAAAAATGCATAATTTTCAAGGTAATAAAATTATTATAGTCACTGCCTGTTCACTGAGAGAACATAGCCAAGAAATTTATTGAATTAAGACTTTAAGGCAGTAATATTAAAACTTCAGTGTATATCAGAATCACAGGGAGGGCTAGTTAAAACACAGATTGTTAGGCCCCACCTTCAGAATTTCTATTCAATAGGTCTGAGGTAGGGCCCAAGATTTCGCATTTCTAACAAGTTCTAGGTGAGGCTGATGCTGCTGACCCAGGGAACACACTTTGAGGGCCAACATTCTAAAGGAAGGCAAAGTAAACATGAGAGACCTCAAAGAGGAGCCAGGTGGAACCATATTAGATTGAGTCCAGAACTGGGCAAAACACTGGTTGGATACAATATCTCCTAAAACCGATTACAATAACTAAAACTTATATAGTGGTTACTACATGCATTTTACATATATTAAGTCATTTAATCCTTAAAATATTCTTACACAACAGATGAACTATTATTGTTTCCAGTTTTCAGCGGCAGAAGTTGAGGCATAGGGAGATTAAGTAACTTGCCCAAGATACGCAGTTAGTAATGGTCAAGCTAGAATAGCAATCTAGTGGTCTGGCTCCAGGGTCCACGCAGTTAACTAGTGGTCAATACTGAAGGAGAAGAAGATGGACAAGATTTGTTCAAAGGATAGATGTTTGTAACCTGCCCAGAGTTCACTTGCTTGATCTCTTTCACCATTCCTCACAGGGTAAATCTAAATTTTAGGGAAACAATTATATGGACCATAAAGTCGAAGTAAAAGGAAGGAAGACAATCTGATTCAGAAATGGCCTTACATAAGTTAGAGGAAGAAAGGAACAAATTGAAGATGTAATTTAAAATACTGTAGCTTAGTTGTGCCTTCCTTAAAGAATGTGGAAATAGTAAAGATAAATAAATCACCAGGGGCATATCTCATCACTCCTGAAAAAGATGTACCATAAAGACACGCTATTCAAGGGCTGAAACATTCATATGCTGAGTAATAACCATGTTTGGATTACATAATACAGAAGTGTTGACCTTTGTGAGGCCCTAGGAGCACCAGCTTTAGCAGCACTTATTTGAGTTCATGTAATTCATGAAATTTATGAATCAGTAAGGGTGACTTTTCATTAGAAAAAATTCCTAAATTTATTATTTATTCCATCCAACCCTCAAATATTTATCTACTGTATGCTAGGCAGAAACCCTGGTGGTGTAGTGGTTAAGAGCTACAGCTGCTACCAAAAGTCGACAGTTTGAATCCGCCAGCCATTCCTTGGAAACTCTGTGGGGCAGTTCTACTCTGTCTTGTAGGGTCACTTTGAGTCAGAATCAATTCGACGGCAACGGGTTTGGTTTTTTTTGGGGGGGTATATGCTAGTCAAGGGGCCCTGGTGGCACAATGGTTAAGAGCTTAGCAGTAACCAAAAGGTCTGTGGTTTGAACCCATTAGCTGTTTTGCTGGAGAAAAGACCTGGTGATCTGCTCCCCTAGAGATTACAGCCTAGGAAACCCTATGGGGAAGTTCTACTCTGTCGTATAGGATCTCTATGAATCAGAATTGACTTGATGGCATACAACAACGATATGCTAGGCATTCTTGGCACTAAGGAGCTAGTGGAAAAAGAGAGAAAACATTCCTGTTCTTATAGTCCTTACATTCTACTGAGGGGAGAGAGAATAAACAATAAAATAAATGTATGTTAAATATGGGTAAAATGTTTTGAAGGAAAACAAAGCAGGATAATAGGGATAGAGCACACTAGAAATGGTGGAGGCGTGTCTGAAAAGGTGGATGAGAATAACAATTGCTCATATAAAGCAGTAGTCAAGGGAGTCATCTTTAATAATTGAAAAAAAAAAAACAAAATCAAGTGAGACAAGGATAATGTGACAACCTAGCAGATCATTAGAATTAGTCACCTAGTTTCATGAAATGAAACACAGGTGCCCATGTCATGCATGGATGGGACCAATGACATGACAATACATTCCCCTTGCAACTGAAGAGACTGTTAAAGTGGTAAGAGATCACTCGAATGCCAACAGGAAAGAAATCGCCCTAAGATGATTCTAGGCAGAATTTCCTGAGGACGAGGTTGCTACAGCTGGCAAGTGGATTACTTGGGTTCCCTAGAAGTCCCTGTGGGCTAGAAATGGGTATTAACTTGAATTGACATATATTTTATTCCATGCTTTGCTTATTCTGTAAGAGAAGAAACTGTAGAGAATATAGTTAAAAAATTGAACAGCAGATTCTCAATTTAGACCACCAGAAAATACATTTTACTGCTATCAAGTTACGAGAAAGAGCAAGAAACTATATCACATTCTTTATGGCCCTCTGAACTGTGGTCTCATTGAAACTTGGAATGGGAAATTAAAACATTTCTTATTTAAAATAGGTCGAGGGGGGTAGTTTTGAAAGGTCGGTTTGGTCAATTAAACACGTTGACTACAAGAGAAAGTTAAGTGGGAATTCACATACTTTTTTTTTTTTCCGATCTTGTTGTCCTAGGATGAGGATCAAATTTACAAATGCCAGTAGAGGGAACATGTCATTGCACAAGACACAATATCCATACCATTAAATTTGGCTGAGCACATTCCTAAAGGTATTTTGGGAATGAGTCATAACTTCACACCATGCAGCCAAATTAAGGCTAAATGTGAATGCAGCTCCATTAAAAAAACCAAACCTTTTGTCATCGAGTTGATTCCAACTCATAGCAGCTCCATTAGTAAACAATAAATATAGTTTGTGATTCATTACCTGAAAAAAATCTATATTTTCTGGGAAATGGAACATAAGACAGGCATGAGAAAGTTTGCTGTTATTGTTTGCTTCATGAGTAAGCGCTGTACTCAAGCCAGAGAACTCTACTTTGAAGGGAAGGATATGGATAGAATAGGTACCAAATGCAAAGGTAGAGATAGTGACAAAAAGAAAGGGCACTTAGAAAGGGATGCAATTATGCTATTTTCGAGAGAGATTCAAAGCAAGAAAATAATTGTTGTTGCTAGGTGCGGTCAAGTTGCTTTTGACTCATAGCGACCTCATGTATAACAGAACAAAACATTGACCAGTCCTGTGCCATCCTCACATTATTAGGTATGTTTGAGCCCGTTGTTGCAGCCGTTGTGCCAATCTATTTTGTTGAGGGTCTTCTTCTTTTTCGCTGATCCTATATTTTACCAAGCATGATGTCCTTCTCCAGGGGTTGTTCCCTTCTAATAACGTGTCCAAAGTAAGTGAGATGAAGTCTCGCCATCCTTGCTTCTAAGGAGTATTCTGGCTGAACTTCCCTCAAGACAGATTTGTTTGCTCTTCTGGCAGCTCATGGTAATTCAATATTAGTAGTCTTAGATATATCTTCCAAAAGTCATGCAGACTAATAGATGATATTGGGAGTAGCCACTTGAATTTTTTCGGCATAAAAAGGAAGTGGACACCTGTGACTTAAAGATTCTTCCCAAAAATTGCTCTTCGTAATTCCCATAAAAGAAATGATGCAATGCTCTCTGTTGAATCAACTTACTGGAAAGTGGCTGGAAGTAAAGTTTGGCTCACAATTTATAGACTTTATTTACCACTTTGGTTTTTTTTTTTCCAGGTATACTGACAAAAATATCACAATAAATTTTATAGAGAGAAAGCTACCAGTCCATAAAACAAGTCCAAATAAATCTAAAATCATACAGATTAAATTTTCTGACTCTAACGAATTAAGTTAATGACTTTGAGTGTCCTTAAATATTAGTTTAATTTTGGGTTTGAGAAACTTTTTCTGTAAAGGGCCAGATATTATGTATTTTAGGCAGTGAGATCCATACATTCTTGGTCATGACTACTCAAATCCGTCATCTTAGTGCAGGCACACAAATATGTAGATGAATGGGCATGACCAGAAATGAGCTGTAGTTTGCCAACTTCTGAATCCCATCGTAGCATATCCTCTGATGAGTTTTGTTCAACAAAAGGGCTTTACATAATGGTTGTGAGAAATCAAAGAAGAGATTAACTTTCTTTAAAGATTTCATAGGTGGTTATTTTACATTCTGTATCTTGTATTTACAACCTCTGAAGTTACTGAGGGGTGTAAAGCTGTTATTGTTTCTACTGATGTTCACTCATGGTGCCTCTTTCCTCATTTATTTGATAAGCTTTGATTGTGAGCTGTACTTAATTTGTAAAAATTGGGGCTGGATTGATGGTCTATTTCAAAATAGGATTTGCATTTGCTGCTTCTGGGAATCAGGGAGTGTAAAGAATCTGGGGTCGTTTTAATTTTTCCATTGAGTTTTTTTCCAACTATGTTGTTGGTGAACTCCAGGGTGAGGGTACGTTTATGGTGGTGAACACTCAGTGGAGATTTTATCATTAGTATTTTTTTTGTCATTGTGGTCATCATCATAGTCATTATTAATCTTTTCCATCTGGAGTCCTGGAAAATGCAGATAGATCACCTATCTTCTCCCTTCACTGCTAGGGGGTCTTCAGCCACTCTTTCACTGAGTGTCTCAAGTTCAGCAGCCGCGTTTTGTATAGAGTGGGGCTCAGTTCCAACTACTCCACGGTAAGTTGATTCTGACGTAAGTTGCATCCTTAATTTTTTTTTTAGTTTTCATTATTATTGTCTTTTATTATCAGTAGCTTTATAAATCACAGAATTGAACATCTGTGAGTGGACATCTGAGAATGACAACATTGGCAAATTATGCACTGCAACACCGTATGTGGTACATACTACTAACAACGAGATATACAAAAAAATACCCCAGAAAACAGACGGTTGAAAGTGTGGTTCGCTGTGACTTGAAAATGTCGAGGACTACCTGTAATTTAAAAGCCTAGTCCTTTGATCCCCATGTGACTCCTAATCCCCATATTAGCAAGCCCATTTGAATTTTTGAAGTCATGTTCTCCAAACAGCTTTATCAGTAATAATTTGGGAGTATCTATTTACTTGACTCCCATGTCTGTCTCTCAGGTGGCTCTGAACTTAAATGTGGAATACTGGTGTAATTTACTAGGTCCCCTAAAACTCCAACAATGTTAAAATTATGAATCCCTTCACAAGGAAAAATATTTCTATGTCATATATATTTCTATTTTTCTGTATCTTTCTATCTCTATCTCTTTCTACCTATTTACCTATCTACCTATCTGTCTATCATCTATCTATCTGTCTACCTATCTATCTGTATTCATGAAATCACAGATGATACACAGACCCTGTGAAGGCAATCCCTGGACTCCTTAGAGTCATGCTTTGGGGATTTCTTTTAATTGTTACATAATTTAAAGTTCGAATGAGTTGTTTTGGTTAAAATCAAATTTCAGTACAATAACTGTAATTTCTGGGTGTAGTTGTATAGAAGACTTAGTTTATTAATATATAAATGGGATGCTGTGGGTATGTTGGGATAGGAGAAACATGAATGCTGATTAGAGGTTTTCAACTTTTTATAACTGAAAGTGTCATTATTGGCAATAAGCAAAATCTTCTTTGATTGATTTGTTAATTGTTATTGTTGCTATTAGGTGCTATGGCGTCTATCCAAGTCATTAAGGTTTACTCTACTTTGTGAAGGCAGCTTTTCCCCAGTCATATTTTGAGTACCTTCTATCCTGAGAGGCTCATTCTCTAGCACTATATCAGACAATATTCCACTGCTATTCATAAGGTGCTCACTGGCCAATTTTTTCAGAAGTAGATTGCCAGGTCCTTCTTCCTAATCTCTCTTAATCTGGAAGCTCCGCTGAAACTTGTCCTCATGGGTGACTGTCTTAGTCATCTAGTGTTGCTCTAACAGAAATACCACAAGTGGTTGGTTTTAACAAAGAGAAGTTTATTCTCTCACAGTCCAGTGGGCTACAAGTCCAAATTCAGGGCATCATCTCCAGGGGAACACTTTCTCTGTCAGCTCTGGAGGAAGATCTGTGTTGTCAATCTTCCCTTGGTCTGGGAGCTTCTCTGCATGGGAACCCTCAGGTCCAAATGATGTGCTGTGCTCCTGGCACCACTTTCTTGGTGGTATGAGATTCCCATGTGTCTCTGCTCGCTTCTCTCTTTTATATCTCAGAAGAGATTGGATTAAGTCACTATATAATCTTGTAAACCTCATCGGTATAACCTCATCATGGTGATAGAGTTTACAACACATAAGGAAATCACATATAACCTTATCATAGTGATAAGGGTTTATAATACATAAGGAAATCACATCAGATTACACAATCATACAATACTGGGAATCATAACCTAGCCAAGTTTTGGGGGGACACAATTCAATCCATGACAGTGATCCTGCTGGTATTTGAAATACTGGTAGCATAGCTTCCGGCATCACAGCAATGTGCAAGCCACCACAATACAACAAACTGACAGATGAGCTGTAGACTTTGATAATTATGTGGTGCTATTTCCTGCTCTACATGAGTCAATGGTTTGAAAGAACAGTGATCAAGGGAAGGTTTACGCAATGTGTTTGTTTTATCTATTTTTCTTCTGTTGATGTCCTTGTGAATGTTTTGCTCTAACACTGGGTTCTTGGGATTATATAGAAATGAATTTAAGGTTTATATATGCATCTTAAGTCAAAAGGAAAATATTTAAAATGAATCAAAGTCGGTCAAATAAAATATTTAGGAATGTGTATTATATGTTTAAACCATCTGTATTTTTTTTATTAAGAATTCTGTCAAGGCCCATATCAGTTTAATAATTTTAAATGCCATAATTAGGACAGTATTTCAAAATAGCTTGATAAAAGATGTCAAAAAAGGAGAAAGAGTTTTATGGTCAAATGCATTGGCAATATCTTGAGTTAGACTTAATGAAACAGGTTTCTTTATAGTATAATTTTTCAGAAACTTTAAAATGCAAATATATTATTGTGAATTCCTAAAAGAAAGTATAACCACCTGCATTTTGTAATCTCATTTAAACATGAAATCCTTTCTTCTTGGTGCTTCTCCTGGGACTATAGATTTGAACATATCCAGGTCTCTTTGAACTATTTTTTTTCAATTTAAATATGAGAGAAAATTTATATACATATGTCATGAATATTTTTTTTAATATGTGGAAATTGGAATAGTTAAGGCTTAAAATGGAAAATATGTATACAGAGCATGAGAAGAGTAAATTGATTTTTAGTATAAATCTAAATTATCAAGATGTTGTTGTTAATAGCCATCGAGTTGGTTCCAGCTCACAGCAACACTATGTACAACAGAACAAAACACTACCCAGTCCTCACAATAGTTGCTACATTTGAGCCCATAGTTGCAGCCACTATGTCAGTCCATCTTGTTGAGAGCCTCTTTTTCACTGACACTCTACTTTAACAAGCATGATGTCTTTTCTTCAGGGACTGGTGTCTCCTGATAAGATGTGCAAAGTATGTGAGATGAAGTCTCACCATTCTCTCTTCTAAGGAGCATTCTGGCTGTTCTTCCTCCAAGACAGGTTTGTTTATTTTCTGGCATCCCATGGTATATTCAATATTCTTCACTTACACCATAATTCAAAGACATCAGTGCTGCTTTGGTCTTCCTTGTTCATTGTCCAGCTTTCCAGTGCGTATGAGGCAATTGAAAATACCATGGTTTGGGTCACGGTAACCTTAGCTGTTGTCTTAGTCATCTAGTGCTGCTATAACAGAAATACCACAAGTGGATGGCTTTAACAAAGAGAAGTTTATTCTCTCACAGTCTAGTACGTTAGAAGTCTGAATTCAGGGCTCTGGCTCCAGGGGAAGACTTTCTCTCTTTGTCGGCTCTGAAGGTCCTTGTCATCAGTCTTCTCTTGGTCTGGGAGCATCTCAGTGCAGGAATCTCAGGTCCAAAGGATGTACTCTGCTGCCAGTCCTGCTTTCTTGGTGGTATGAGGTCCTCCTGTTTCTCTGCTGGCTTCTTTCTCTTATATCTCAAAAGAGATTGGCTTAAGACACCATCTAATCTTGTAGATCACATCAATGTAACTGCTGCTAATCCATTTTATTACATCATAGTGGTAGGATTTACAACATGTAGGGAGATCACGTCAGATGACAAAATGTTAGACAATCATATAATACTGGGAATCATGACCTAGCCAAGCTGACAGACATTTTCAGGGGACACAATTCAATCCATGACAGTCCTCAAAGTGACATCTTTACTTTTTAACACTTCTAAGTTTTTGCAGCAGATTTGCCCAGTGCAAAATATTTGATTCTTGAATGCTGCTTCCATGGGCACTGATTGTGGATCCAAGTGAAATGAAATCCTTGAAAACTTCACTAGTTTCTCCATTATCACAATATTGCTTATTGGTCCAGCTGTGAGAATTTTTGTTTTCTTTGTGTTGAGATGCAATCCATTCTGAAGGTGGTAGTCTTTGATCTTCATCAGTAAGTGCTTCAAGTCTTCTTCACTTTCAGCAAGCAAGGTTATGTCATCTGCATATTACAGGTTGTTAATGAGCCTTCCTCCAATCCTGATGCAGTGTTCTTCTTCATACAGTCTAGCTCCTCAGAGTATTTGCTCAGCATACAGATTGAATAAATATGGTGAAAGGGTACAACCCTGACGCACATCTTTCCTGATTTTAAACCACAGAGTATTCCCTTGTTCTGTTTGAACAACTGCCTCTTGGTCTATGTACAGGTTCTGCATGAGCACAATTAAGTGTTCTGGAATTCCCATTCTTCACAATGTTATCCATAATTTATTATGATCCACACAGTCGAATACCTTTGCATAGTCAATAAAACACAGGGAAACATCTTTCTGGTATTCTCTGCTTTCAGCCAAGATCCATCTGACATCAGCAATGATATCCTTCATTCCATGTCCTCTTCTGAATCCGGCTGGAATTTCTGGTAGTTCCCTGTCGAGGTATTGCTGCAACTGCTTTTGAATTATCTTCAGCAAAATTTTACTTGTGTGTGATATTAATGATACTGTTTGATAATTTCCATATTCTATTGGATCACCTTTCTTTGGAAGGGGTATAAATATGGAATTCTTCCAGTTGGTTGGCCAGGTAGCTGTCTTCCAAATTTCTTGGCATAGACAAGTGAGCATCTCCAGTGCTGCATCCATTTGTTGAAACATCTCAATTGGTATTCCATCAATTCCTTGAGCCTTGTTTGTCACCAATGCCTTCAGTGCAACTTGGATTTCTTCCTTAAATACCATTGGTTGTCAATCATATGCTACCTCCTGAAATGGTTGAATGTGGAACAATTGTTTTTGGTGTAGTGACTCTGTGTATTCCATCCATCTTCCCTTGGTGCTTCCTGTATCGCTCAATATCTTGCCCATAGAATCCTTCAATACTGAAACTTGTAGCATGAATTGTTTCTTCAGTTCTTTCAGCTTGAGAAATGCTGAGCATGTTCTTCCCTTTTGGTTTTCTAACTCCAGGTCTTTGTACATTTCATTATAATACTTCATCTTCTTGAGCTACCCTTTGAAATCTCTTTCAACTCTTTTACATCATCATCTTCTGTTCACTTTAGCTACTCTACATTCAACAGCAAGTTCAAGAGCAAGTTTTAGAGTCTCTTCTGACATCTATTTTGTTTTTTCTTTCTTTCCTGTGTTTTTAATGCCTTTTGCTTTCTTCAGATATGATGTCTTTGGTGTCATCCCGCAACTCGTCTGGTCTTTGGTCATTAGTGTTCAAGGCATCAAATCTATTCTTGAGATGGTCTCTAAATTCAGATGGGATATATTCAAAGTCATACTTGAGTGGACTTGTTTTAATTTTCTTCGGCTTCAACTGAACTTGCATTTGAGCAATTGATGGTCTGTTCCACAGTCACCCCCTGGTCTTGTTCTGACTGATGATATTGACCTTTTCTCTCGTCTCTTTCTGCAGATGTAGTTAATTTGATTCCTGCGTATTCCATCTGTCGAGGTCCATGTTTATAGTCACCGCTTATGTTGTTGAAAAAGGTATTTGCAATGAATAAGTTGTTGGTCTTGCAAAATTCTATCATGTGATCTCTGACATTCTATCACCAAGTCCATATTTTCCAACTACTGATCCTTCTTCTTTGTTTCCAACTTTTGCATTCCAATAACTGGTAATTATTAATGCATATTGATTGCATGTTTGATCAATTTCAGACTGCAGAAGTTGGTAAAAATCTTCAATATCTTCATATTTGGCATTAGTGGTTGGTGCCTAAATTTGAATAATAGTGGTATTAACTGGTCTTCCTTGTAGGTGTATGGATATTATCCTATCACTGACAGTGTTGTACTTCAGGATAGATTTTGAAATGTTCTTTTTGATGATGAATGTGATGCCATTCCTATTCAATCTGTCATTCCAGGCATAGTAGACCATATGATTGTTAGATGCAAAATGGCCACTACTAGTCCATATTAGCTCAGTAATGCATAGGATAATGACCTTTATGTGTTCCATTTCATTTTTGAGAACTTCCAGTGTTCCTAGATTCATACTTCTTATGTTGCACATTGTTATTATTAATGTATGTTTGCATCTGTTTCTTCTCCTTTTGAGTCATGCCACATCAGCAAATGAAGTCCTGAAAGATTTACTCCAACCACATCACTAAGGTTGACTCTACTAGGAGGAGGCAGCTCTTCCCTAGTTGTATTTTGAGTGCCTTCCAACCTGAGGGGCTCCTCTTCCAGCACTATATCAGACAATGTTATAGTCTATTATGGTTTTCACTGGCCAATTTTTTCAGAAGTAGACCACCAGGTCTTTCTTCCTAGTGTGTCTTATTCTGGAAGCTCCGTTGAAATCTGTCCACCATGGGTGATCCTGCTGGTATGGGAATACTGGTGGCATAGCTTCTAGCATCACAACATGCAAGCTACCACAGTATGATAAACTGACAGACTAGTGGTGGGAAATTATTAGTATAACATAACAAGCAGAATTTCTCATATTATACCTGCTCATTACTGTTCATTCTAAATTCTCCAAACAAATTATGCATGGCAGATAACAGGAGCCAAATGCTTATCCCCAAATGTGAACAATGTGGTTTCTTGCATGGGTTTGATTAGATAATTGAAGTATAGGATGCTAATTACATATGTTAATACCGTGGCTTCTTCTGTAGCAATATGTCACTTATTATCTGTGAAAGAACTTATAATTAGGGTTAGTTAAGCTGAATAATTAAAAATTAAATCAGATCTTAGATATTTTAAAATACATTGTAAAGCTCTTTAGAAATACTATATCTTTTTTTCTGAATGAGATATATATGTATAAACATATTTTAATACATGGTACTGCACAATATAACTTGTATATTGAACAGGTTGCGTTAAATTTTTTTTTTAATTGTACTTCAGGTGAAGGCTTACAGAACAAATAGTTTCTCATGAAACAGTAGTACACATATTGTTTTATGACATTGGTTAACAACCCCACAACATGTCAACCCTCTCCCTTCTTGACCTTTTTTTTTTTGGTGAAAATATACACAGCCAAAGATACACCATTTAAAAAATTTCTACATGCACAGTTCAGTGACATCGACTACACTCTACCGATTGTGCTGCTATTCTCAGTTTAGATGAAGGCTTACAGAACAAAATAGTTTCTCATTTAACAGTTAGTACACACGTTGCCCTATGACAATGGTTAACAACCTCACTACATGTCAACACTATCCTTACTCAACCTTGGGTTCCCTATCACCAGCTTTCCTGTCCCCTTCTGCCTTCTGGCCCTTGTCCCTGGACTGCTGTGCCTTATTAGTCCCATTTGGTTTTATGGGGCTGTCCACTCCCTGGCTGAATGGTGAACCTCGGAAATGACTTCACCACTGAGCTAAAACGGTGTCTGGGGGCCGTACTCTTAGGGTTTCTCCAGTCTCTTTTAGGCCAGTAAATCTGGTCTTTTTTTTGTGAGTTAGAATTTTGTTCTACACCCTTCTCCAGCTCTGTCCAGAACCCTCTGTTGTGCTCCTGGTCAGAGCAGTCAGTGGTGGTAGCCGGGCACCGTCTAGCTGTACTGGACTCAGTGTGGTGGAGGCCTTGGTAGCTGTGGTCCATTAGTCCTTCAGACTAATATTTTCCTTGTAACCTGTTTTCTTCATTCTCCCTTGCTCCCAAAGGGATGAGACCAGTGGACTATCTTAGATGGCTGCTCACAGGCTCCTAAGATCCCAGACGCTACTCACCAAGGTAGAATGTAGAACATTGTCTTTATAAACTGTGTTATGCCAATTGAGCTAGATGTTCCCCAAGACCATGGTCCCCACAGCCCTCTGCCGAGCAATTCAGTCCCTGAGGGAGTTTAGATGTGTCTATGGAGCTTCCATGACCTTTCCTTGTACGAGCTGTGCTGGTTTCCCCTGTATTGTGTACTGTCTCACCCTTCACCCAAGATACCACTTATCTATTGCCTATTTAGTAAGAAATACTATATCTTTTCTGCTGACTGTTGTACAGCCACCAAGTGGCAGCTTTTATGAATATCTTAATTTGTTTAGTATATGGTATTGTACATGTTAGTATCTGGGACATTTCAACTAACTGTTCTGTATTGAAAATGTTTATCTATGTTAACCATTGTCATAAAACCATATGTGTACTGTTTAATGAGAAACTATTTGTTCTGTAAACCTTCATCTAAAGTACAATTAAAAAAAAAAAAAAAGAAAATTTTTACCTATTATCTTGTTCCAGGTAGTATGTATTAGCCTCATCATAGTATATCTTATGAATAATAGACAAATTCGGTTTTAAAAACAAAAATAACACACATAGATAGTGATGGGTATAGGGGGCTGGCGTTCTTCTTTCCCGTCTTTTCTATACTGAATGAAGAGCCAACTAGTCTTATTTGCACCTGATGCATTTCTCTCCTTGCTCAAAGCTCCATTGAGCCTCCATTGGTCTTTCCACATAGAAATCTTGTGGGACCCAAAGGCCTCTGCAGTTTGCTTGCCTCCCTCATTTACTAGAAAATGGCAGATTACATACGCGAAGATATTGTAACTGCAGTGGAGTGAAAGTGAAAGTAGTCTGAGGACATTCCTCTTGCAGAGTCTTTTTTTTTTTTTTTTTTTTTTTTGACTTCATTTTACTCTCGGCTCTTGTCTATGCATTTTTACTGGGAAGAAAGTACCTCAGGTTCTCACCCATGCGAGAATACTAGTCAACCATCAATTTTTAGGCCTTGATCCCTGGGAAAATCATATGCCCCACCGTTAGCTCCAGTCCCAGTGACAGCAGCTTTGGCTAAGATTGTCAGTTTGTTGTTTCATTCCTGCCTTATATATATTCTGGAATACACATATGCTTATCAAATGCATCCATGAAGTTTTAGCTTAAACTTTGGAGATTATCTAATGAGTAGCTTCTCTAAACTCATCAAGTTAGAGATCTAATGTGTACAATGAATGGTCTGGCTGTCCCACTTAAAAAAAAATACATATATATAAAATTAATATATAATTATGTTATAATAACTATTCTGTCATAACTTTTTTAATCCCCCAATACATGGAAAGAAATGAGTAGAATTTGAGTTTTAAAAAATGTATTTTTCTGCAGCATAGTGAGTTAAAAATTCAAATTTGTAACCAAAAGAGCTAAAAAGAAAAGTCTATACATTTTTTCTGTTAAAATAATTTTTTGCTTTATTAAAAATAAACCTGGAACACTTATTTTTAATTGCAGTTGTTTTCTTAATGCAATGATATCCCCCACATCTATGATTCAGCTACTGAATAAGATGATTTGTCCCCCACTGACTTCACATTAATAGAATAACAAAATTATTCAATTGTTTGTTATAACTGTGAAATCCATATATAAAATACAAAAGCAAATCTTTCTCACAGTAATATGCTGTGTATATCTTTTGAAATAAGCCTATGTCTACATCTGTATTATAAAGAATATTTATTAACTCTCTAGCAACAATTAAAAATGCATTGTTTGTAGAAAATTATTACTAAATTAAATTGTTCTGGCTTGCATTTTAAATCAATTTTATTTAACTAATACTCCACCCATTTACTGAAATCACACCCATGATAATGGAAAGGAAGAGTGGCAAACTACATCATCAGTATCAAATCCAGGAAGGTCAAGAGACCAACCTTGGATTAATATAAGGAGGTCTTCATAACTTAAGAGACTCAAGAAAACACGCAAGTTGCCTGACAGTCCTAACCATGATGAAAATCATCCACTGAAGTGGGCATTATTGTAAATCTTTGTCTACATGACAGTTACATCTCCTTACCTCCATAAAATTCACTGTTAATGGCACAACACCTATTAAGGTGAGATATTTCTAGGCATAGTATGTCATGGTATTTTCCTGTACAGTTTATATTATTCTTGGCATTTCACTGCCTGTCTCATGAGATGGTGGAGAAGGAAAATATAGTAACTTGCACTCACTTCTCAAGGACAAAATGCCACGTCTTACCAGAGGAAACATTCAGAAAGCAAAAAGCAAATATTGAGAATAAAAAGTTTGAAAAATATGGCACATGAGAAATCTGGAAGCTTAGAGAAAGCACATTTTGTTTCATGGAATAAAATTTTAATATATTATCAAATTCCTAGTTTTTAGAGGTTTTCGAAAGGGGACAAATAAACTTTTACAAAAGTTCATTCTTAGAGTTGGGTATGTACAGGAGAGAAAATATGATCTTTGACATAAACCCAGTCTTAGAGCTTAGGCTTCCACTAGTGCTTGTATAGGGAAACTCTGGGGCCTCAGAAACATTTGGGTAGAACTACTGTAGCACTTTCTGACAATACAGGCAGAGCAGGCTTTGTGTAACAGAGGCAATTAAAATGTCCGGGCAATCCCTGGAGATATGTCAGTACATTGAGAACCTGGGATACTGAATAACTTAATTCTTATTCACATACAGCAGGAGAGGAAAATAATTTCAACTCTTGTCATATATTTTTTTAGTTTCTCTTTTAAGAGAAACAATTTATCGGTTACAAGTATTAAACTTTCTGACACATCCATAGGAAGTTTTTGGCCATATTGCAGGGTAAAAAATAAACCTATAGAGTGAATGCCAATGTATCTTTTGTGGACTAAAAATAAATTTTGAAAATCACAGATTATAGTATTCCACACTTGAAAGGGTTTGGTGACCTTATCTCATTCAAAACCTGCATTTTATATATGAGGGAACTAGAAAATGACTGACCCCAAGGTTAGTTGATAGCTAATGGTAGACCCAGAAATTGGAAAATAAGTGCTCTATTTGCAACGGAGGGAACCTTCCTCTGAATCCAGACAAAGTAAAACTAAGTTTGTTTGGTGTGGAATCAGCTTTGGGCAAAATCATGTAGAAGAAAATGGCACTCTATGGTCTTTGCTTTTTTCCCTTTGGCGAAAGAGAAACCGAAGCAGATGAAATTACTGAAGTATTAAGCAAATCTTAGAGAAGTTGTACTTTTTTTGTGTGTAGTGTACATTGTTTCCCGATCTGTTTCTTTACTTACAGCAACAACCCTTTCATTTTATATTAGCAGTAAAGGGCAACACAGGAAAGCCTCGTGTGCAACAATATGGTCATTACACAAAGCTCTTAGATGTATGGTGTTTATCGGTGCTACAAACTCCTGGAAATAGCCATATAGATCTTATGGAAGAGCTTTCTTATAATGGCTAGTAATGCTTTCATGTAATAGGGGCTCAGAAAATATTTGTTATTTGATTTGCTTCTTTGGCAGGTAGTTTTTTGTGAATCTATATTTAAGAAAATCCAGTCTGGAAATTGAATGGCCTGAAAAAACAAAACAAAACAAAAAAATATACTAAAATGTTCATCATGCATCATTTCTTTATGGGTTTTTTATTAAAGGCTTTTCTTGAGGCTGAGATGCAGAGTTTTACTATTTCCAAGGAGCAGGTTGGGGAAATCCTCATGATTATAAGTACCAGCAGGTAGTGTTTGCTTTCTTTCCACTCCCTGGGAAAGTACAAGAGCATTCAGGTTGAACTACTGTCCACTAGGTAAATTTGAAGCTAAGTCATACCAGTTAATTCATATCAACCTCACTGTGCAGAGACCCTTTGGCTCTGGTGGATGGAACATTACCACTTAAAACAGGCATAACTGATCAATAAGCAAGTATTTTTTTGAAAACTATAATATGGTTAAAACTCCTGAACAACTGTACCATTTCCTTTTCTCTTTTTCCCTCCATCGTGTTTGGTTCTTTACTTAATCATTCTATACACTTTCTAGATCATTAAGAGAGCAAAATCATCTTGGGAAATTAAAAAAAAAAAAATGCACCAACATATAAAAACAAATGCACTACAGTCTGTCAGCCCAATTCTTTGCAGACCAACTGAAAAATGAAATGAGAAGTAGAGTTTAATTTTTTAAGAACATATACTGTCATGTGAATTTTAGTTTTCTTACTCATATTTGTTTTAGTTTTGCTCTTTGGACCAGGCACATCCTGCTAATAGGCTTCATGATCAGCAACTGTTTCCATGAGAGCAGTTCAGAGTCAGAATGTTGAGTTTCTCCAAGTTGAGAAATTATGTTTGCATAGCAGAAAGCACTAATTTAAGTTAGAAATATGTTGGAAAATGTCATTTCCTTTGCAACCCAAACAAATTAAGATGAAGGGAAATATCACTTAGTAGAATTCAGAGCTTGTTGTAAAATTTTGGAAAGTGTTCCAAACATTTGGCAAAACCTGAAATATTTTTGGCATGTATTCCCTGGGATGAATATTTCAGGAGCTTAAATTAAACTTGTTAACAGATATATACTGAGAATATGTTAACTTGGTGCTGTTTCTGCTTCTTGCTCTAAGTGCTGTCCTATGAAATGAAGATCTGTTCCACATATAACCTATTTAAGTTGCTATATGTCATGCAGATGAAAGATTTATATCAAATATATATTTTTAAATCATGACCATATACCCATGGGATAGAGTATTCCCAAATACTTATAAAAAAATAGACATAAAATGCTTATAAAACTAAACACAGAAAACCAGTATGGCAGGTTTCAAGGCTACCACTATGCTGTTTACCACCTATTAACTGAAGAGAAAATGGCAGAATGGAAGTTAAAATGTAGGAAGCTACTTAAAAGCTCCAACTGCTTTCATTGCGTAGACAACATGTACATTTAAATGCTGTATGTGATTACCTTGAGCAACTATTTAGTTGCACTTCTCTATTTTATTCAGCTTGAACCACGAGGTTCTGTTAGTATCTCAATTTTCATGTGAGGTTTTGGAAAAACCCAGTTACAGCTCAGGTAAGATGGCGTATCAGGCAGATACATGAAAGTATTTGTAGAGATGGTATGGAGATAGAGCCATTGTTGCTGAGATGGTGTAAGTCTATCTTTTGAAGCCAAAATTGTAAGTTTTACATTTATCTTAACTGACATTTTGAATTCTAGTCCTATAGAACAATGGTTGGAGTCCTGGTGGTGCCTATGTTTAAGCGCTTGACTACTAGATGAAAGTTTGGCAGTTCAAACCACCCAGAGGTGCCTTGGAAGACAGGCCTGCTGATCTGCTTCCAAAAGGTCACAGCCTTGAAAACCCTATGGAGTAGTTCTACTCTGCATACACGGGTTCACCGTGAGTCAGAATCGACTTGACAGCAACTAACAAACCCAAACAGAATAATCTTAAACTACTACAATGCTTGAAGATTTTCCCCGGTATCTTTGCTAAGTGAAGTACGTACAATATTCAGTATAGTGCTTAATGAACTACATACAACATAAAGTATAGTGCATAAATGTTATTTTCTTTTCTTTCTTCTTTTTAACAGAAGACCAAGTAGGAGGAAAGTAACATTTCCACAGGCTTTGACTGCAGTTTGGAAGTTGCTCAGCTCTCTCATTTGGTGGTTATAAAGAGTAGTAAACAGGGGAAAGGAAGTAACCTAGTTCCAGTCACTTTGGCCTAGGAGAAAAAGCATCTGATTTCAGAGTCTTTTGGAGATCATAGACTTTGGAGTCAAGATAATTCCTAGCATGCAGTTGTTGTTAGCTGCTGTGGCAGCCCCATACACAACAGAACAAAACACTGTGGATCAGATTTTTGTGACCCATAAGATTTGTATTGCCTCTTTTTCAGAAGCAGATTGCCAGGCCTTTCTTCCTAGTCCATCTTAATCTGAAAGCTCCACTGAAACCTGTTCAGAATCATAGCAACACGCAAGCCTCCACTGACAGAGGTAATTGCTGTGCATGAGTTGTCTTGGCTTAGAATCAAATCTGGGTTTCTGCATGAAAGGTTAGAATTCTACCACTGAACCACCACTAGCCTCATGCAGCACACGGTAGACATTCAGTAAAGATTTGTTGAATGAACAAGTTGATACACGCATAAGGACAACATGTGCCAGTATATGTGTATTGTCTGAGTAAACCAGAAACAGAAGAGGGGGAGGAACAAGGGATGTGAACCATGTCCTATAGGCAGCTGTTATCTAGCAACACTAATTATCTACACAGCCTTCACCTTGAAGACTTGGTTTAGAACCAGGAAAGTCTGCCTGAATCCAGCAACTGCAAAGTGAAGATATAAGGAATTTTCTATTGTTCGGTGTATCTACAATATACTCCAAGCTTCCAAATATGAGAATGCCAGTAAAACTCTTTTGAGGGTGGCCTACAGATTTTGCTTTAAATTTCTTCACGATACTCCCTCCTTCCCCCACTGAACTCAAATAAAAACAAACAAACCAAAAAGCACATTTGACTAAAATCAGTGTTTGGTACAATAGGACCTATCTCATAGTCGATTTGAACTTCATGTGAATGTAGTTAATTCAAAGCAGAAGGAATGATTAGCAATGAATATTATATTCCCAGCAATTCAGGTACATTAATTCATCAATTAATAGATACCGTAATTTAATAAAAAATCAGCTTTATGTGACTGACACAGCAACATTATAAGGTGTTGCACTGTATCTTTACTATAGTATTTATAATTATTACTCGAATTTTTTAAAATTATTTTTAAATTTAAAAAAAAAGAACACACTGAAGGGGTTTATGCTCTGTATCCTAACAGATATCCTGGACCACATAGTTCTATTATTGTTCACAAACCATATCTTATTGACTTAAAAGGATAAAATAAATATATATTTTGAACAATCCAGAATTACATTGAACTTTAAAGTCCTATCTGATAAAGATGCTCACCTATGTTAAGAATATTAAAATAAGTATTTAAGGGTGAGTTAAAAAGATTGTATCACTTGAAGTAATTTTTGGTACATTTTGAAGAAATGCCAGTGTTGATCATATTTGATTCTAGACTTTCCTTCTAAATATGCTTTGCTGAATTATGATTTTAACCTATAAATCTTTCAAACAAATGCTCATTCCTTTTCGACTAGTTCGAGTAGTCAGATTATTTCTAAACTATTATTGCTTAGTTTGCATATGTGGTATATACATTTTGAGAGAAGCATGCGCAATACAATGTGTGACAAAAGCCACAGGCATGACATTATGAGTTATGGGGTAGGAGGAACCTTCTCATACATGTGTATATATATATAGATAGATAGATTATATGTATAATCTAAATACATTCATATATGTTTAGTTTCTTCTCTTTTCTCTCCCTCCTGTTTTTATTTTTCTTTTTTACTAACCTTTCTAATCAGTTTCTTATTTCCCATTCCTCACACAACTCTCTATCAAGCATCAAAAGTGCACATATTTCCCTGAATCCTTCCCAAGTCATTTACTTTTAGAAGTGTTTCCTTTGTTTCTTTCTCTTGCAAACACATGCAAAGAAACTGTAGGAATATCCAGGTACTTACTTTTCTGCCATTTCCAAGCAAATTTGAAACAGTAGCCGAAGACTGATACTTGGCACTTGATAACATGAGTTGATTGTCCTCTATCTTTTTGAAATAGGGAATCATGTTAGCTGAACATGAAATTTTGTAGTTCCCTGACATGCATTATATCCTTTCATCTGTAGTTAGTGTAACTCCCTTCCTATCGCTATAAAAAAGGGGGAAAAAAAAATGTTGCCATCAAGTCGATTCCAACAGTGATCCTGTAGAACAGAGTACAACGGCCCCATAGAGTTTCCAAGGCTGTAATCTTTATGGAAGCAGGCTGCCACATCTTTCTCCCACAGAGCGGCTGGTGGGTTTGAACCACTGACCTTTTTTTGATTAGCAGCTGAGCCCTTAACCATTGCATCATTACCCCACTCCTTTTTTTTTTTTTTTCTAATTTATCAACCACTGAGCTAGAATCGTTTGCAAGGCTGCCTGAATTATACTTTTTGAAATAAAAATGCTAGGTTGGGACTAGTTGAAGATGTAAATTTTTGAGACCAGAGAAGAGTCATTACTGCTCCTTTCACTGTAGTTTGGTGATTTCTTGGCAGGTTAAATGAGAACATAAGAACATGTGGTTTTAGAGGAGATGGTGCCTTTTTTTTTTTCTGTGCACAGGCTTCACTGAGAAGTAGTGATTGTTCAGTGCTATGAAGCTGGTTTTGGTTTGTGAACTTTGGTCTGTAATTTTAGGAAACCAGAGTTTCTAGAACTGCTGGAACTTGTGAGGTATGTAGCACAGTAGCATTCAGAATATATGAATATAGTCTTGGTTTCTTTTAAATGATCAGCTACGTCTGCTTGATGGTGCTCAAAGCTAAGACATACTCTATTAGAATTATAGAACTCCTAGACCTGGAAAAGATTTGAAACTGATCTACTTCAAGATAGTCCTTAGTACTCTGGAAAGCACGTCCATGGGATGCTGTTGTCAAAAAAAAAAAAAAAAAAAAATCTGGACTTTCATGGGAGAAACTTAATTCAGAAAGAAAAGTGGGGTAAGGGAAAGGGACTATTGAAATAGGGAGGGGTCTATCGTAATAGCGTGAACACTGACCATGAGTGCAGGAGTTCAGTAAGGGTCTCAGAGAGTTAGGGAAAAAGTGTTTTTCTTTTACAGAGACTGAGAGTAAGCAAGGTTGGAAAAAAACCAAGTGTGAGGAAGTGGGAAGAAAGAATGACATCATCAGATATAAATCAGAATGTTTTATGCTGAGGTCAGTCCATTATCCAGGAGGGATCCTTAAAGAGGGGTAGTAAGTTGGCTCAGGCTAAGGGTGGGTCAAAGTTCAGACAATTGTGGGAAGGAGAGAAGCTTCATCAAAGTTTGGTTAACAAGTCCTTTGTTTCTGATTGATTGGTGAGGACAAGCAATTCAGTTACTCATTTATGAGGCAGGGAATGGGGATTTGGAGGGTCTATGTCTGGCCTTTTCTTACGTAAACAAGGGGGCATCCATGAGTCTTATCTAAGTCATATGGGAAGGTGGTTCTTTGCAGTAAATCATTTTCCCGAACACAAAGGGTGGAGAGATTCTTTAACCATTGTTGTTATCACAAGATTCAGATAAAATTCAATATTATTACCGAATTTTTCAAGATTTTTTTGGGTAATACCTGGCAGAAATCCAACTTAAGGGAAGAAAATTTGACTGGAAGGAAAATGAAGTAGCTCACAGTGGAAGGCAAGGTTTCTCTGCAGACCTCTGGCACTGGAACTGGCAACCAAAATTGCCAGCATTCTTTCTCTTGGTATCTTATTACTGTCTTTTTTGAGTAGGCTTCAGTCTTTCAAATTCCTCCATATGGAAGAATGTCTCCAGCTCCAAGATCAGAGAGAAGAGGTGAATTTTCACCTAAATATCCATTTAGAAAAATATTGAGGAAAGGCTCTTATTTGATTAGTATAGCCATGTATCCATCCCTGGAACCGTCTCTGGGCCAGAAGCATGAGGTGCCATGATCAGGTATATGTGGATCACATGTTTAATTATGTGGCCAGAAGAGTGGGCCACTATAATTGGAAGTTCAATGAGAAATGCAAAGTTCTAAAGGTTAAGGGGAGGGGAATTGTTACAGGTAGCAAAATTTTAAAAAATGCTACAATGAGATACCACCTCACTCCTATTAGAAGTGCAAAGATAAAAAAACTAACAAACATAAAAACCATAGAAAACAACAGGTGTTGGCAAGGGTGTAGAGAAGATGCAACTCTCATCCATTGCTGGTGGGAGGGTAAAACAGTACAACCACTGTGGAAAACAATTTGGTGATTCCTCAAAAGTTGAACATAGAAGTATCATGTGATTCAACAATTCCAATACTAGGTAATTACCCCCCAAAAATGAAAGCAGAATGCAAACAGAAACATGTACACCAATGCTCACTGTAGCAGTTTTCACAATAGCCAAAATGTGGAACAGCTGAAATGTTCATCAGTAGATGAATAGATAGAACAGTCTTCCCCAATCTGCTAGTTCTTTCCGGGTCCCAGTCTTAACTGCTGCTGTGTCTCTCCTTTTCTATCATTTGCAAATCACAGACTTCAGTGTAAGGCAGAGAATCCAGCTTTGCAATTCTGTAGGATTCATTAGACAGGAGTTTTAAAAGCCACAGCTTAATGGCCATAGGAAAAAAATGTATCTCTTTTAAAAAGCTGTTTATATTTTTATTGACCCTTCTGTTTCCAGATGGAGAAGCTCAGGTTAAAGCTTATCTCTTTCATGAAGGACCTCACTGAAGCCTGCAAAAGGTAGCCAGCGCTCCAATATTCTGATATTTTTCTACCATTCGAGCTCGAGCTTAGTCAGGCACACATTCAGAGACAACAAATCGTTTAATGAACTGCTTCACTGGCTTAAAGAAATTATTATTTTTCCCAGCCTGGGATGGTGGGGTCCTCACTAGCCCCAAGTCTGATTTAAATAGCCACTTCTACATTTTAGGGCTTATAATTTTTCATTCCCCTCTTCTGATATAATTTTTTGTATTTATTAAAAACATTTCTATACAAGTGACAAAACCTAACTCAAATTAGCTTAAGCAAAAAGTGGTAATTATTTATTTTATAACTAATGAGCCCTGGTGGCACAATGGTTAAGTGTGCAGCTACTAACTGAAAGGTTGAACCCACCCAGCAGGTCTGCGGGAGAAAGACCTGGAGATCTGCTCCTATAAAGATTATTGCTGTTGTTAGGTGCCCTTGAGTCATTTCCAACTCTTAGTGACTGTATGTAAAACAGAACAAAGCACTGCCCAGTCCTACGCCTCTTCACAATCATCACTACTTTTGAACCCATTGTTGCAGCCACTGTGTCAGTCCATTTCATAGAGGATCTTCCTCTTTTTCGATAATCCTCTACTTTACTGAGCATGATGTCCTTCTTCAAGGACTGGTTCCTCCTGATAACATGTCCAAAATAAGCAAGATGATGTCTTGCCATCCTTGGTCCTAAGGAGCATTCTGGCTGTACTCCTTCCAACACAGATTTGTTTGTTTTTCTGAAAGTCCATGGTATATTTAATATTCTTCGCCAACACCATAATCCAAATGCATCAATTCTTCTTCAGTCTTCCTTATTCATTATCCAGCTTTCACATGCATATGAGGTGATTGAAAATACCACGGCTTGGGTCAGGTGCACCTTAGTCCTCAAAGTGACATCTTTGCCTTTTAATACTTTAAAGAGATGTTTTGCAGCATATTTGCCCAATGCAATGCATCGTTTGATTGCTTGACTGGTGTTTCCATGGGCATTGATTGTGGATCCAAGTAAAATGAAATCCTTGACAACTTCAATTTTTTCTCCATTTACTGTAATATTACTTATTGGTCCAGTTGTGAGACTTTTTGCTTTCTTTATGTTGCGGTGTAATCCATACTGAAGTTGTAGTCTCTGATCTTCATCAGTAAGTGCTTCAAGTTCTCTTTACTTTCAGAAAGCAAATTTGTGTCACCTGTATATGGCAGGTTGTTAATGAGTCTTCCTTCAATCCTGACACTTCATATAGTCCAGCTTCTTGGATTATTTGCTCTGTATACAAATTGAATAAGTATAGTGAAAGGATACAACCCTGATACATACCTTTTCTGATTTTAAACCACGTAGTATCGCCTTGTTCTGTTTTACAGACTGCCTCTTCGTCTATGAATACCTTGATTACTGCCATACAATGATATTAACCTAGATCCTTCTCAACTATTTTTGTGCCATCAAATTTGGAGGATGGGAGTCATCATACTGAAAAAAAACATGTTGCTTTCCATAATAAAATGTAATCTCTTTTTAGTATTGAAGAATGTGTCAAAATTTTGACACATGCTAACAAAGGATTTAGTGAGAGAAAGAGGAAGAGTTTGTAATTCATGTTGCTACATAGCAACCAAAATTTTCATTCATGAGTTTCTATTGTTGCACACACTGAAGTATACTAACAAAGGTGGACTTGTAGTTTCTGAATATGATACACCTAAAGAATTATGTTATTGTTGTTAGTTGCCCTCTAGTGTATTCTGATTCATGGTGACCCCATGTGTGCAGCGCAGAACAGCACCACAGGATTTTCAAAGCTTTGACAGATCGCCAGGTCTGTCTTCTGAGGTGTCTCTGGGTGGGTTCAAACTTCCAACCTTTCAGCTCCTAGTCTAGCACTTACCCATTTGTACCACCCAGAGACTCCTAATAAACTATACTAACAAATAATAAAGATATAAGATGATGCCTTTATGAATATATAACTTGTATTTCTCCCTCATTCCTGCTACTGCTTGCTTGTATTGAATCATGTCTATATCTCAGTGGGGAGCCCTGGTGGTGCAGTGGTTAAGAGCTCAGCTGCTAACCAAAAAGTTGGTGGTTCCATCCCAGCAGTCACTCTGCAGGAGAAAGATGTGACAGTCTGATCCTGTAAAGATTTACAGATGTGAAAACCCTACGGGTCAGTTCTACTCTGTCCTAAAGGGGCCGCTGTGAGTCAGAATCAACGTGAAGGCAATGGATATATCTCAGTGTTTTCATATTAGAATCATCTATGGGAATTTTAAAAAATACTGATGCTCTGGCCCTCACAGATCTATTAAGTTTGAATTTCTGGGGATGGCATTGGACAGCAATACTTTTTAATGTTCTACAGGTTATTAGAACACACAGGCAGGATTGAGAACTACTGATCTGTCTTTATGTCATATAAACAAACAAACAAAAATCAAACCCATTGCCTCTGAGTCAATTCTGACTCATAGCAACATTATAGGATAGAGTGGAACTGCCTCATTGGGTTTCTGAGGAGCAGTTGGTAGATTTGAACTGCTGACCTTTTGGTTAGCAGCCAAATGCTTAACCACTGTGCGACCAGGGCTCCTTATGTCATATGAGAATATAAAAATAAATATATGTTCTTGCCTTTTTGATTGTATATCTGGCTTTGACTTCCTGCTATATCTTGGAGTTAGGTATATTTGAGACCTTTGGCTTCTTAATGTTAATTACGATTTTGTTTAGAGATCTAATCCTGCATTTAATGTTAAAGTCCTAATATTTAAGCACGTGGAGTTCTAAAATATGAAGGGATTTTAAGAGAATTTTGTTGTAGTGAAGCATTTAAAACATAAAACCTGTACCCAAAGACTTTTTCTGTCATCTAGCCAGAAGACTGCATGAAGCTATAGTTGTTCAGAGTTGGGTTATTATTTTTTAAGCATTTTTATGATTCCATTTATATAGAATTCTAGAAATGGCAAACATGGATGAGGAGCCAGAAAGGGTATTAGAGAAGAGGATGAGGTAACTTTAGGGATGATGGGTAAGTTCACTATCATGATTATAGTGATGGTTTCATGGGTGTATGCATATGTTAAATCTTATCACAGTTTACACTTTAAGTATGTACAGTTTACTGCACATCAGTTATATACCAATAGAGCTTTAAAAAATGGTTCCATTTAAATTAATATATAACCATTCTTTTACTTTCCAGGTAAGTGCTTTACAATTCCATATATCATATCTTGTTTTTTTTTCTTTATGATATTGGTTTTGGGCTCTCCAGATAAGAAACAATTTTTTCCTTATCTAGCACATGCTATAGGTTATTTGTGGGTGTTTGGGTATTAAAAGTCTAATATGGACACTATTATATCGTGAATAGTTGAAGATTTTATAATCTGCGTTACCTTTTGGGAGTATTGAACATCTTGGAATGTACAAAGATAAAAATGAAAACAGAAAGACCTTTAAAAGAGGGGCTTGCTTGCTAAAAATTGCTCTTATGGAATGTTGGTTGTTATGGTGATAGAAGAGACAGAAGTTATGTATCAAATATTCAATAATGCATTAAGAAATGTTTGTTTGAGCCTACTATGTGCCAGGCAATGTGTTAGACAGTGTAAATGGAGGGCCAGATTGAAGAAAATAATATGATAATGAATATGGAAATACATTCACATTAATTTTATATGTGAAGAAAATTTGAATGATGCTTTTTAACAAGATATTTTCTAGTATAACATGGTTAAACTAATTCTGGGATTCTTCAAGCCAGGCTGATTTCTATCTTTTCCATATTATCTCAAGTTCCTAATGTAATATAACAAAAAAACGGGTGGAGAGAGAATGGTCCTTGCTATTACTAAATATTTGCTTCCTGAGAATCACTACTTCTTATAACTTCTGCTTTTAATTCCTGATTTTGAGTCCTCTAGCTACCTTCCTGGTGGTGCAGTGGCTAAAGCGCTCAGTTGCTAACTGAAAGGTTGGCAGTTTGAACCCACCAGCTGCTCGGTGGGAGAAAGATATGCCAGTCTGCATCTGTAAAGATGTACAGCCTTGGAAATCTTGTGGGACAGTTCGATTCTGTCCTATAGGGTGGCTATGAGTTGGAATCAATTTGAGGACAGTGGGTTTTTTTAAGCTACCTGCTCTTTCTGATTATTCCTGAAATCTGATCTTTGCCTTATTTATCCTGGTAGAGGTTGCGTTTCCCTCATTGGTTATTTTCTATACTTCTTGGATGATTCAGATCTTCTTTTGAGCAGATCGTAAGTCCAAAACCACACGTGATATTTGTATACGTTCAATTTTGGAATCACTGTGAATTTATTTCGTCTATCTTAGTACCATCATTCTCATTACCCTAAAGCTCTTCCCTAATTTATACAGATTTTGAAAATATTCAGTACTTTAACTTGGAAAGCAGCTTGCTCATTCTTTTTTACATATGATTATTTATACATTAAAAAAGGTAATATTTGATATAAATTTAATTGTTACATAATATTACTAAGCTGTTGATAGGTATTAAAATTATTCTTTAAGACAACAGATCTCAACCAGGGGCAACTGTGCCCTCTCCCCACACCGGGGATATTTGACAATGTCTGGAGACGTTTGTGATTGTCATGTCCAGGGGATGCTATTAGTAGTGAATATAGGCCGAGGATGCTGCTAAACATCCTGTGATGATCAGGACAGCCACCACAACAAAGAATTCTCCAGCCCCAAATATCAATAGTGCTGTGGTTGAGAAAACTTGTCTTAAAATAATTCCAAGAAAAAGACTATATTGTTGAATATTTAATGTATACTTGAAAGCCATAGTAGTATAATTTTTACTTAGGGAAAAGATAATTTAAAAGCATTTATGCTTTGAGTCTTCTTTCCTTTACATATTAATGCATTCCTTCTAAAGCTCTAAATTGAGTGGATTAAGTGATTTCCCTTCTAAAATTTCCAACTACCTACAACCACGAGTGCTTCCCCTAAGTGCAAGCGCAAGCTGTCTTCTCAGCAATTTACGCCAGATGCGGTTATTAAGAAAATGAATACCCTGTAGATAAAATAGGTTCCTATTTTCAAAATAAATTACACATTTAAAGATGCTGCGGCAATCAACCAAATATGGTTCTCCTGTACGAATCAAAATTCTATTTCTGTGTTCACCATATAGTTTCATCACTAATACCTAGGTTTGATTTCTAGATATGTATGGGAATGTCAATGAATGCAAATACTCATGCTCTCTAGGGTGCTAAATGTATATGTTGCCTATGTGTATATGTCTTGGTATATTTGCTTATAGTTTATGCACATATCATTTCTAGCTTTTTACTGGTACCTAATATAGTGTTGGAGCCCTGGTGGTGCAGCGGTTAAGTGTTTGGCTGCTAACCAAACGGTCAGCCATTCGAATCCACCAGCTGCTCTTTGGAAACCCTGTGGGGCAGTTCTACTCTGTCCTATAGGGTCGCATGAGTTGGAGTCAACTTGATGGCAACGGGTGCGGTAATATAGTGTCTTTTAAGGAATATTGTGATATTGCAGAAGATACTTAGCTGTATCTGTACTTTTGTAAAGAAAGCATTTTATTGTATATAGATACACATATATATCTGTGTGCATGTATATATATGTATATATAGTAAAACTGGTGAAAGCCAGAACCGGTGTAAGGTGGAAACCTGTCAGAGAAGGAAAACACAAATATTTTCCACTAAAACGAGAGACAGAAAAGTGGTAAGACTGCACCCTGTTACAGGTGGAAAACTTTCGAGACCAAGAAAAAAAGGCTGTCCTATCGAGTTTTGGATCTCACAGCTTTAACTTTATATACATATATATGATGATTTTGTGTCATATTGCATTGATTCCTGTTTATGAAATTAGCAGTGGAGAGTGAACTATATCTTCTAGAGGCTGTCCCTGAATCCCCCAGTCTGGAGCACACCTATAGCACCCCACTTATGGCACTATTAATCCACTTCCCAGATTGTTTTGAAAGGGTTTATGTGCTATCTCCTACAAGTGTCTATACATTTTTCTTTATACCCCAGGTCTGTCACATTGTCTGGCATGAAGTAGAGCATCAGTAAGTGTTTGTTGACCTATAATACGTGTAATATCTTCTAAAACCGAGTTAAGCCTCATGTTAATGGTATCTGTTTCTCTTCTTGTTTTTTGTTAGTTTTTAAGTCAGTCTTGCTCCATAGCCACGTACGTATTTGATCACTCATGAGTTACAGATTTTGCGGTTTCCCTATCTATATTCATCCTGTCCTCTGACCTTCTTAACAGAACCCTATCTTTGTTCAGAAAGTTATCAATCTCCTCACAGTCCACCTTAAGGGAAATGGGCACATTTGCAGCTATAGAGCTACATGTTGGTTAGTCTACTAAGCCAATGTCAGAAAATCCAACCTCCTTTCCAGTGAGTCGTTCAGAAATCCATAACTAAACCGCATGCACTAGGAATCTGTGGAGGCAGAGAGAGCCAAATGATGATTAATTTAGGGGATTTATCCCAATCAGACTGGAGGAAAGGATATTCCCTCTATTGTTAGAAAAAAGAATTTTCTTCCCTATCTTTCTTTCTAGACATGAACAAGGAAGCATGCTGCCACAGTTGCTGCTGGCAGCTATCTTGCTACAGTGGAGAAAGCTGGACTAGTAATAGAACTGACACAGAGAAAAGGGCAAAACCAAGGCAATAACAGAAAAACATGAATATATGACACTTGGAGCCCATCCTACCATTGGATTTAGGTGGTGTGAGAATACGTCTTTTTTAATCCCATTGGAGTAGTGCTTTCTATTACTTGCAGCCAAAGTATCAGAAAGTTGGAAATTCCCACCTGGCCCTTGTTAAAATCATTGAAATCTGTTTGCTTTTTCTGCAATTCAGGCTATAATCGCCCATCATACATTGTCAGCCATTCTCTCTTTTCTCTACTCTCTCTCGTTGCACCTCAATATTTCTGTTCATATGGGCTATCTTAACCTTGGAGCCTACTGACAGTTATCTCTAGGTTCTCAACTTTCCCCAAGTAACTTATCAAGACACATTTTAAAGCAAATAAATTCCCTCTGTAAGAGAAATTCCATGCCAGTTGTTAAGATGTTAACATTTTCACGTTTCCTCAGTCTTTCCACCGGTTACTGAGAACGAGAGAAATGATAGAATATTGGGAACAGTGTAACATAATAGTTAGGGGCTTAGATCTGGAGCAAGCCTGTTGTCAAATGTTGGCCTCATAACTTAGTGAGCTTACCAAACAACCTGTTGCCGTTGAGTTGATTCTGACTCACAGTGACCCTGTAGTACAGAGTAGAACTGCCCCATTGGGTTTCCAAGGCTATAATCTTTACAGAAGCAGACTGCCACAGGAGCAGCTACTAGGTTCGAACCATCAACCTTTCAGTGAGCAGCTGAGTGCTTAACCATTGCGCCACCAGTGCTCCTTCTAGTGAACTTAGGTGAGGTATTTAACTTTGCTAAACCTTAATTTCATCATCTAGAACAGGGGTAGACAAATAATGGCTCACAGGCCAAATCCGGCCCACTTCCTCTGTGTGTGTGTGTGTGTTTTAATAAATAAAGTTTTATTAGAATACAGTCATACTCATTTTGTTATGTATTGTCTATGCAGCTTTTAAGGCATATGAGTAGTTGCAACAGAGACAGTAAGGCTGGAAAAGTCTAAAATATTTTGTATCTGTTCCTTTACCAAAAATGTTTGCGACTCCTGACCGAAAAAATAGGGATAAGAAAAGGCTCTATGTCAAAAGATTGTTGTGGGGCTTAAGTGAAATGATTTGTGAAAAATAGTTAGGTCAGCTGGCATATAGAAACATTCAACAGATGTCATCTGTCATTATTGTTGTTGTTAATAATGGTCCAAAAAAGGTCAGTGTCTAAAGATGAAAAGTGATTTGAACCAATAACATCAACACTTTTTACAGCTGAGGAAATGACTACCATGAGGACACATGATGTCATTTCGCTGAACAGTATTTATTAGCAGGGAGAAGAAAACAATATTTATTTCTGGAGCCTGTCTCCCAGGTAGGGCGTAAATATAATTACAAAGTTGCATAAATATATTGATACCACCCTACTGAGACAGAGATACTTTAAATCTTATTTTTCATTCAGAGGAAATAAATGTTATTTTAAAAATCATAATTCATTTCTATTGTTAATCCAATAATAACAATCGTGTATGGTACTGCATTAGAGGAGAGTATATCACTGGTGTATGGCCAGACAGTGGAACAATTAATGGAACCCCTGTTTCGCCAAAGAGGTTTATTTGTCATGTCAAAGTTACTCTAGTCTGGTGCAACGCAGATGGTGTTGTGACAGTGCAAAATGATGAGTGCCACATTGTTCCTTCTAATGATCTGCTTCTGCTTCATTCATCTTGTTTTGCAACCTTAGATCTCTGCTACATGCCTGTTTTGAAAATAGGAAGAAAGAGGTGGAGGAAGTCAAAGAAGATGTTGAATCCTTCTCTGTTATTTTTCTGATTGTTATAAATGTCCAGGAAGTACTAAATCATAGTATGAAATAGAAAACAACAAATGAAAACCCAAAAATAACCCCACAAAACAGCAGCTTTCTCACATAAGTGAAAAAAAAAAAAAGCATAGTTTTCTCAAAAAGGGTACAGGGTGTCAGAGTTTTATGTAAATAATTTCTGCTAAACTCTTAATTCTCTCTATGACACATCATTGGGTGTGGTAAATAAAAGAAAACTGTTACATGTGTTAAAAAAAAGGATACATGGGTAAACTGTGATTGTCTTTCTTAATTCGCTCTTGAAAGGAACTAATAAAGGATTAATAAAAGTAGTGGAAATGTCAAGAGGGAAAACAACCTCATTCACATAATGAGAATTATCAAATTCAAACACTGACATTTTAGTATTACACTATTAAAATATACTTTTATTAAAATTCATAGACCTGACAAAGTAGGAATAAAATAAACTAATATTCAAATTTATACTTTCTTGAAGTTCACTTTATGGTTCTTCACTTTTTTGCCCGTCGGTCATCTCCACTTGTTTAGATGTTGAAGTAAATGTCAAGCAGAACTGTCCTTTAGCCTGTAAGTCTTTCCTGAGCAGCGTCTTGGGAATAACAGTAGTGAGATTTAGAGCAGTTTATCTCAAAGGTTTGAAATCTACAAAACTCTTAAAGGCACTTAGCATACACTGAAACCATCAATTTTAGATTGATCACAACTTTTAAAAATTTAAAAATAATATTTAAAATTGGCAATTATACCAACTCCCTACTCGTGAGAAGGGTGGTAATTGTTTGCAACTTTTCACCAAGATATCTAGATTAAGCCTTGATGATAGTTTGAGTTAGCGATTGTTTTCTCATTCAGTCAGTTTCTTATTCTGTTTTTTAGCAAAAGTAGAAAATCTTAACTTACAATAAGGGCGTTACGAATAGCTCTAATTTGTTAGATGATTCTCGATATTTGGATTAAACTTCCTTCTAAGTCAATGAGACTTCCATTTAGAAGCCAAATTCATTGACTCAAGACCTGTTTTCTGCTTATATTCAGCTCTGGAAAGTCTGTCTGTTGCATTATTTGGATGCTGTTTGTAAATGTGTCTAATTTTTAATCTATTTTTTTCCCAATGAATGGAAAAGCAGTAATCAGATGTTAGGAAAGAGTGAAACTCTTAGTGATCTAATAATTTTGACGAAAGTACAATCTACTTAAGAAACAGTTCTGTTTTGTTTTTTTCTTTAACAATAATAATGGTAATATTTTCAGGTTGAAATGATGATTTTAGGCTCTTCAAGATACTACATATATCCCCGAGATGTACTACCCACTAGAGCAATCCACATGTAATCATTTAAATGGTCTTGCTGGGCATTATTAGTATCATGAAGTAGTGCTTTTCATTTCATACCTTATTTTTGAATTGATGGAACACCTTTTCCCTCGACTGCTAGCATACTTCAATACAGGAAATCAGTTATGGGAAATATGGGAAAACTGTCCATTTCTTCACACAGCATACTAAAAGACATACACTCAGTAGATTAAATGTGATCATGTGAAAGTTTTCGCTATTTTTCCAGCACTAAATCATGATTAGGAGGTATATTATAGGCTGCTTACTGGACTCTGTGGGTATGACAATGTGCTGGATTGGTATTCAGATACAACCCACCCCCCACTTTTTTAATTGTAGAGAAGTGCTTTTCCTTATTAGACACAGAACTACTTCTCTATTAAGGTGAATCCTAACACATATTTTTAGTGTATATCATAAAAGAAAAATATTACCCACTTTAGCATATTTTTCAATAATAAGCCCTACAAACAGATATCAAGCATGTCTTATTTATACTGCATATACCATAAAGTACATTCATATCCTGCATATGCATAACCTTGTCTACTGCAAAGTGAAATACAGAATGTTTTAGTAATTGCTTGTCTACATTATATGCCACGAATATGTGTGTAAGACTTCTAGATTGTGCCTTAAAAAGAATGGGTACTTCTCTGAATTTCCCCTTTCCCATTGTTTGGGCAAAGATGAGTATTAGAACAAACTCTTGGACCCAGAGATGGAATGGTATGTTGAAGATGGTAAACAAAAACCAAACCAGAAGCTATAGAGTCGATTCTGACTCATAGGGACATCATGTACTTCACAGTAGAACAGTGCCTATAGGGTTTTCTATGGCTGTGATCTTTCTGAAGTAGATCTTCAGCCCTTTCTTTTGAGGTGCCTCTGGGTAGACTTGAACTACCAACCTTTTGATAAGTTGCCCAGTGCTTAACCGTTTGTACCACCCAGGAACTCCTATTAAAGATGGTAGAGGCCTGCTTATAGCCCTGGATTGTATGTAACTAAGATATAACCTTTGATTTTGTTTAATCAATTTTATTTATTTGTCTATCTTAGAGCAGCTGAGCTGTGCTCATTAATATAAAGAACAATATCCTACCTAAAATAATTACATAAATGGCGTTGAATATGGTTCTATCTATATCCAAAATTATAGAGAAATCTTCTTAAAATTCCCAAGCTTCAGCTTTTTAATCTGTAAAATATGGATGATACAACACTTCATGTGGTTATTATGAGGAATAAATGATACAAACTACATAAAAATACTTTAGCATAGTTTCAAGCACTGTAGATACTCAATAAATTTTAACTGTTACTTTTGAATTTACTGCTTTGAGACTTTGGTACATCGCTAAATTAATCACTGATTTATTACTCTGTGAATAGAGATTATATTTAAGTTTCAGATAACTTGTTGTTTGAACTCACTTGATGCTAGAATGTACATTGATCTAGTTCTAAACCTGTTCAATAGACGTATCCCCATTCAGCCAACTCACTCCTCAAACAGTGATCATGGGTCCCTCAGCTGAGTTATGGTCTCCACATGTTTTATGCTTAAGCAAAACAATGGTTATAAATTGATTGGCATATAGTTAGCACTTAATTATTGGAGGTTATTATTGATTATTTTGCTCACTGTTACTATTTATCCTTTAATATGTAGTGGTTAGATGCCGTTGAGTCAGTTCCAACTCATAGCAACCCTATGTACAACAGAACAAAACACTACCCAGTCCTATTCCATCCTCACAACTTTTGTTATGCTTGACCCCATTGTTACAGCCACTGTGTCAATCCATTTCACTGAGGGTCTTCCTCTTTTCCTCTGACTCTCTACTCTACCAAGCATGATGTCCTTCTCCAGGGACTGGTCCCTCCTGATAACATGTCCGAATTATGTGAGAGGACATCTCACCATCCTCGATTTTAATGAACATTCTGACTGTACTTCTTCCAAAACAGATTTGTTTGTTCTTCTGGCAGCCCATGGTATATTCAATATTCTTCACCAACACCATAATTCAAAGGCATCAATTCTTCTTCAGCGTTCCTTATTCATTGTCCAGCTTTCACATGCGTATGAGGTGACTGGAAACACCATAGCTTAGGTCAGGTGCATCTTGGTCCTTAAAGTGACATCTTTGCTTTTTAACACTTTAAAGAGATCTTTTGCAGCAGATTTGCACAATGAAGTGTGTCTTTTGATTTCTTGAGTGCTGCTTCCATCGACATTGATTGTGGATCCAAGTGAAATGAAATCCTTGACAACTTCAGTATTTTCTCCGTTTTTCATGATGTTGCTTACTGGTCCAATTGTGAGGATTTTTGTTTTCTTTATGTTGAGGTGTAATGCATACTGAAGGCTGTGGTCTTTGATCTTCATCAGTAAGTGCTTCAAGTCTTCTTCATTTTCAGCAAGCAAGGTTGTGTCATCTGCATATCACAGGTTGTTAATGAGTCTTCCTTGAATCCTAATGCCATGTTCTTCATATAGTCCAGCTTCTCAGATTATTTGCTCAGCATACAGATTGAATAAGTATGGTGAAAGGATACAATCTTGATGCAAATCTTTCTTGACTTTAAACCATATAGTATCCCCTTGTTCTATTCAAATGGCTACCTCTTGGTCTAAGTACAGGTTCTTCATGAGCACAATTAAGTGTTCTGGAATTCCCATCCTTCGCAATGCCCACTGCCATCAAGCCAATTCTGACTCACAGCGACCCTATAGGACAGAGTAGAACTGCCCTATAGGGTTTCCAAGGAGTAGCTGGTGGATTGGAACTTCTGACCTTTTTGTTAGCAGCCAAACACTTAACCACTGTGCCACCAGAGCCCCATTCTTCACAATGTTATCCATAATTTGTTATGATCCACACACTCAAATGCCTTTGCATAGTCAATAAAACACAGGTAAACATCTTTCTGGTATTCTCTGATTTAAGCCAGGATCCATCCAACATTAGCAATGATATTTCTCATTCCACCTCCTCTTCCAAATCTGGCTTGAATTTCCAGGTGTTCCCAGTTGATGTACTGCTGCAACCTCTTTTGAATGCTCTTCTGCAAAATTGTACTTGTGTTGATATTAATATTTCTGAATTCTGTTGGATCACCTTTCTTTGAAATGGGAACAAATATGGATCTCTTCCAGTCAGTTGGCCAGGTAGCTGTCTTCCAAATTTCTTGGCACAGAGGAGTGAGTGTTTCCAGTGCTGCATCCATTTGTTGAAATATCTTAATTGATATTCTGTCTGTTCCTGGGGCCTTGTTTTTTGCCAATGCCTTCAGTGCAGCTTGTGCTTCTTCCTCCAGAACCATTGGTTCTTGATCATATGCTACCTCCTGAAATGGCTGATAGTCAACCAATTCTTTTTGGTACAGTGACTCTGTGTGTTCCTTCCATCTTCTTTTGATGCTTCCTTTGTAGTTTAATATTTTTCCCTTAGAATCCTTCAGTATTGGAACTGGAGGCTTGAATTTTTTCTTCAGTTCTTTCAGCTTGAGAAATGCCGAGCATGTTCTTCCCTTTTGGTTTTCTAACTCCAGGTCTTTGCACATTTTTTCCTTCAATATAGTGTTGAGAAAAAACAAAAACAAAACAAAAAGACACCGTAGCATCTGATTTGGTTTTTGTTTACCAAAGATGTGAAATCCTTTCCCTATTCTATGTATTTTCTCCCTTGGTGAAAGTAGAACAAATCATAATACCTTAAGCAAAAAGAGGCATTTGCTGGGAAAGAATTCTGTGGTAACTCAGGGTCAGTGGCAGAGCTGATAGCACTTAGTCCTAGGAAGGATAGAAGACAGGAAAGTCCTTAGGGCCTGATGGCCAGGATCAGGGACCCTAATGCCATCAGTACTCTCTCTCTTTCTCTGTGTTTTTCCGGAAAGGTACATATTCCTGGAATTGCCAAATATCCAGTTTCTCAGCATAGGAAACACTTGCATACTTTGGAAAAATTCCAATTATATAGCTGTTTAGCACATACAAGTAATTAATATTTTATAATTATCGTCAAGTAATGGTGTGACTTGATGTATTTGAGTATTGTCACCTATTTTCTTAGCGCTTTGTTCTATCTTACTGGAAAAAAAAATTGCAGAAGAGAATGTGAGTGGGGAATGTAGGTCTTACTGATAGGAAGAAGTCTCCTTAACCCCTATATAAATTTACTTATCTTTTTCTTAAGAACCCAATCTGAATCGAGATATAAGGGGCAGACTTTTTTTTCAGGCCACACAGGATTTTATTATACCTTTTCTCTAGAGAAATAGTTGACTGTATAATTGACTACTTAATATAGAGACTAATTAGGTGTTTAAGGAAGTGTCAAAAATATCTTCTCTAAGGTGATTTTGTGTTCATCTTCTTTATAACTAATTTAACAGCTTTTCTTGTTCAAAAAGTATTTTTCATTAGTACCTCACCTAACACTGTTTAAGATATTCAATTCTAGAAGAAAAGATTAAGATATGCACAAAAATAATGATAAGCCAGTATGGGGAAAGTATTTTAAAATCTTAAATAATAAAAAAAAAAAGCTCCATAAATTTAGAGGATGGAGTGGTTGCTCTTTGTAATTCTTTAAAAAAAAAGGAAAGACTTTCGGGCAACATGGTGCTATAGTCAGAAGCACCACGCCATCCCTCCACAGCAAAGATCAGAAAAACTAAGTCAAACAGAGTCACACGTCAATCCTGAAACCCTAAGCATCAAAAGAGAGAAAGAGCTCAGCCAAGCACCAAATGGAATAAGAAACTGACTGAGAACAGAGAGTGAAGAGAGATACCTACAGAGGTCTCCTATCATCTACTGCAGCACGGATCAGCCGTCTTGGACTCCTATCGGAGATCAGTGAACAGGGGGTATGAGAAAGCAGCTTCATGGAGCTTCCAGCAGGAGACAAAATAACCAGTAGCCAGTGATATAGGCTTTCCCACCCCCCCACCCTTTATCACCCCCACTTAGCCTCCTCTGCTTCCTGAAGCCACAGTCTCTTGGCCAGGAAGGACCAGCTTCACCCCAGTGTTGCTTGGATTCCACCCACCCACACTGGCCAGCTCCCTGAGCGCCTTTTGTTGGCTGCTGGTGTTGCTTTTTTCCACTTCTTTAGATTTCTTCCTTACCTCTCACCACCTCCCCCTGCCTTCTCTCAAATACCTGGCTCCATGCACCATCTTTGCTTCTTCCTGCAAGTCTTCGAAACACTGCTCGAGTGTAAAACTACTTCCCAGCCTGTGCTGCCAAGCTGGTGGAACCCTGAGGGCTTTTTTGTTTGTTTATTTGCTTTGTTTTGATTTGTTGGTTTCTTTTTCTTTTCTTAGCTTGGGAGCCCCTTCTAGCTAGGCAGTACCATACAGCTTGGAAGCTACTGCCTTACTCTGTGCAGATGCACAGGGACATCCCTGGGGGCATTTCTTTTTTCTTTTTTTTTTTTGTTTTGTTTTCTTCTCTCTCTTATTCCCTTTTTCTTTCTTCATTTCCAGTTTCTCCATTTAGTCATTTGTTTTTCCCCATTTCTCAGTCTCTCATCTCTCCACTCCAATAGCAACCTCCCTTAGCACTCTCTTTTGTTTGTGTGTATGTTTTTGGCTCCTGTTCCTCTCTCCTCTTTCTCATCGTTCCCATACCCATCTTAGCTCCACACATCACAATCTACACCCTCCTTCCTGCCTACCTGCACCGTGCACTGAACATCACACTCCCAAGCAGCACAGGCACAGCCTACTGGAACCTGCTGTGCACTGATTCCCAGTCCGCACCGTCAGCCCTGGTACATGCCACAAAGAACCCATCCCAGCAATTCCCCTTCAGCTGGGCCTGCCCTGCTGTACCATACCTGAGTGACTGACCCTGCCTATTGGAGAAGGAGGTGAAAAGTATTGTGCCCACAGATGAGCAAACAACAAAGAATGCACAGTCTGCCTGCTCAGACATAACCAAATAAAAAAGTAGGATGAAACAAATATACAATCAATAAACAAGGAAAATAACCACTCAGTGCCCTGAAGACAGCAGACAATATCAAAACATTTACAAAAACAGGACAGGACAGTTCTAGTAGGCGTCCTAAATAATACACCAGATGACCTCCCAGTAGAAGAAAAGGCACTAGGCCTAACTGATAGGGAATTCAAATCTATAATGTTCAGAATTATCCAAGAGTCGAAGGAAATAGCAAGCAAACAAAAGGAAAAAATAGACAAATTCATGGAAAAGGCAGACAAATTCATGAAAAATACAGACAAAAAAATGGAAAAATTCAGGAAAATAATGCAGGAACAAAGTGCAAAAATAAATTCACAACTATAAATCATACAAAAACAACAAATAGAAATCCAAAAGATAAACTACAAGATTTCAGAAATGGACAGTGTCATAAAAGGGCTGAGGAGTAGGTTTGAAACTATGGAAGATAGGATCAGCGAAATTGAAGACAATCACCTGGCTACAACTCTATTTGAGGAAAAATCAGAAAAAAGAATGAAGAAAAATGAAGAAACCCTTAGAATTATGTGGGATACAATCAAAAGCAAAAATCCGTGCATGATCGGAGTTCCAGAATAGGGGGAGAAAACAGAAAACACAGAGAGGATCATTGGAATTGCTGACAGAAAACTCCCCCAATATCATGAAAGATGAGAAGATGACCATCCAAGAGGCTCAATGAACCCCATATAGGATAGACTCCAAAAGAAAATCACGAAGGCATATCAAAATCACACTTGCTAAAACCAAAGACAAAGAATCCTGAGAGCAGCTGGAGAAAAAGAAAAAGTCACATACAGAGGAGAAACAATAAAACTAAGCTTGGATTATTCAGGAGAAACCATGCAGGCAAGAAGGCAATGGGATGACACATATAAAACCTTGAAAGAAAAAAATTTCCAGCCAAGAAGAATATGTCCTGCAAAACTGTTGTTCAAATATGATGATGAAATTAGATCATTTCCAGATAAACAGAAATTAAGGGACTATGTAAAAACCAAACCAAACCAAACTTACAAGACTTATTAAAGGGAGTCCTTCCATCTGAGAACAAACAACATCAGACTACTGGCTGAATGTAAGACACAGGATTGTACTAGCCAGATATCAACCTAGGAAATGAACACTTAAGGACTATGTAAAACCAAAAGAATTACAACAGGAAACCAGAGAGGTTAATCTGTAAATGACAACAGCATCAGAACAATAAAAGAGGGAATAAACAGTGTAGGTATAGAACCTTCTAATGGAGAGGAAGGCAAGGTGATACCAAGTAATAGTATAGACTGGGGAAGATCTAGGAAGATAAGAGTAAATTTCAAGGTAACCACAAAGAAAGTTAACAAACCTACTCATCAAAATAAAGAAGAAAAACATAAAGTCTCAGTAAAAACAAAACCTACAAAAACAAAAGAAATGAAAAAAAAATCCACCAACGAAAGTAACTCAGCACTGGAGAGTAAGAGGAACAAAGAAAATGTCAGCACCACAAAAAAAAAAAAAAAAAAAAAAAAAAAAGGCACTACAAAATGCAACCCCACTCCTAGAAATATATCCTAGAGAAATAAGAGCTGTCACATGAATAGACATATACACACCCATATTCATTGCAGCACTGTTCACAATAACAAAAAGATGGAAATAACCTAGATGCTCATCAATAGAAGAATGGACAAACTAACTACGGTACATACACACTATGGAGTATTATGCAAAGATAAAGGACAGTGATGAATCTGTGAAGCATCTCATAACATAGATGAAACTGGAGGACATTATGCTGAGTGAAATAAGTCAATCACAAAAAGACAAATATTGTATGAGACTTCTACTGTAAAAACTCATGTAAAAGTTTGCATACAAAAAGAAACAATCTTTGTTGGTTGTGAGGGATGGGAGGGGTGGAGGGGGAACTAGATAGACAACAGATAAGTGTTAAAGTGTGGTGAAGGGTAAGACAGTACACAGTTTTGGGGAAGCCAGCACAGCTTGTACAAGGAAAGGTCATGGAAGCTCCATAGACACTTCCAGACTCACTGAGGGACCGAATTGCTGGGCCGAGGGCTGTTGGGACCATGGTCTCAGGGAACATCTAGCTCAGTTGGCATAACACAATTTATAAAGACAGTGTTCTACATTCTACCTTGGTGAGTAGCGTCTGAGGTCTTAAAAGTCTATGAGCAGCCATCTAAGCTACTCTACTGGTCTCACCTCTTCAGGAACAAGGGAGAATGAAGAGAACAAGATACAAGGAAAAGATTAGTCCAAAGGACTAATGGACCACAGCTACCACAGCCTGCACCAGACTGAGTCCAGTACAGCTAGATGGTGCCTGGCTACCACCACTGACCGCTCTGACCGGGATCACAATAGAGGGTCTTAGAGCTGGAAAAGGATGTACAACAAAATTCTAACTCTCACACACACACACAAAAAAGATTTACTGGCCTGACAGACTGTAGAAACCCCTAGAGTATGTCCCCTGAACACCCTTTTAGCTCAGTGGTGAAGTCACTCCTGAAGTTCACCTTTCAGCCAGGGAATGGACAGCCTCATAAAACAAAACGGGACTAATGAGGCACAGCAGTCCAGGGACAAAGATTAGAAGGCAGGAGGGCACAGGAAAGCTGGTGATAGGGAACCCAAGGTTGAGAAGGGACAGTGTTGACATGTCGTGGGGTTGTTAACCATTGTCTTAGGGCAATATGTGTACTAACTTTTTCATGAGAAACTATTTGTTCTGCAAAACTTCATCTAAGATACCAAAAAAAAAAAAAAAAAAAAATTATGTACCTGAGATCAAATTGACAACAGCAACTCAAAAGGTTAGATGGGAAGCCTAGAGGTCAGTGAGTTGAAGATACTGGTGATGGAATAATTTGGAAAAGGATATGAGAATAGCAGCAGAGCTGGAAGAATGTAATTAATGTCACTGAATTGTACATGTAGAAACTTTTGAAATGGTGTAACTTTGCCTATGTATATTTTCACAAAAATAAAAAGTCCTCCAAGGTTGAGAATGGAGAGTGTTGATATTTTGTGGGGTTGTTAACCAATGTCATAAAACAATGTGTGTACTGACTGTTTAATGAGAAAGTATTTGTTCTGTAAATCTTTAAAGTACAAAAAAAAATTTAATAAAAAAAAAAAAAAAAGGAAAAGGCTTTATTTAGGGTACTTCACTTGGAATTAGGCTTTTGCCAGTCAGCTTGTGACCATTGAATATGTAGGAAAAACACATCACTTTATTATTGACTAAAGGTTTAGAATACAATCCTTCATACATTGGAGACTACCGCGAGTGCTTGTATTTATGTTCCTTTTTTGGCCTTTATAGCTTTGCTTTGGAAAATATTTAAAGTGTATTCAATGAATAGGACAAAATTTGACACTTTGAGAAGGGCTTAAAAGGCTTCTGATATATGAGCCACTTGATTTTGTGGGAAAAAAATGTAGGTTTAAAAATTTTACTTAATTTACACATAAACATTCAAGAATTCATCTATCACAGAGTGTGGTGTACCTGCTTTCTGTTAAAGATTAGAACCAGCTGCATTACATCACATATATTCCTGCCTGTTATTATTATTTTTTCATGTATTAATGAAAGTAGTTTCTGATCCAGAATGGCTAGTTATCATGGATTGCATTTATTTCACAGTGTCTTAGTTCTTATTATGGAGAACATCATTGGAAAGACATCATAGATGTCTAATCTGGGATTAAGATAGATCACCCATTGCTTCACAAGTAACATCTGGCACCAAAGATAATTCCATTGACTTGAAATCTCATAAAATGTAACATCATTAGATTGAAGAAAAGACTGTCATTCTCTCTGGTTATAATGAACCATCCCTGCTGGAAAGTCACATAAAGGTGCTTTATAATTTTCCTTAATGATCTATAAAGTCGAAAACACATTTTCTGGAGCTATCCTAGATGTTTGTATCCCTATGACAGAGCATCCTTGAAAAATTAGGAAGAAAAGGTATGATTCTGAGGGCCTAGAACAATCTTTAAAGAATGGCTTCTAAGTTGCTAACACTTGTTTTGCTGATCTATAACCACAGATACTAAAAGAGGAGACAATTGATTTCTAATGAAAAATATGTTTCCGTATCCAGTGTGGCCCACAAACATTATCACTTTCCCTCCAGATAATGAATTTAAATGAAAACAATCTTAAACAGAATTACATCACTGATGGGGTTGAATTGATGAGAAAGCTTTACTGTTTTCTGGGAATAAATCAAGAAGTGATTTTTTTGTCTTCTCTCCAATCTGTAATGTCAGTCAGTGTTGGGAACTTTTCTGAGTTTATATTAAGTAACTGCAGTTTTAACAAAAAAACAATTTCAAGTTTTACATTAATTAAAAACAACAATACTAGGTTCCTGAATTATTAGAAAATATTAATGAAAACAAATGAAGAAGATTTTCTTTATAATAAACTTTTCTCTGGTCCAGAGTTGTAATTCAAATACTGGATATTATTTAAGAGTTTATATTCCTGTAATACCAATTATTTTATTGTCTTTGAAAATTTCTGCTCTCACTGTTTTCCTGTGGTAAAATGGAAATAATGGTATTTTAAAAGAATTAAAAATAATGTGTACTTAAAGTGAAAAGCTCATCATGAGTTGATGGTTAATGTACTCTCTTTTAAAATATATGGGTTCATAAGAGTCCGATAAATGAAAAAATCCATATATGCTATCTAGTACTCAAGTACACATGCACACATGGCTTTTGAAAGTAAACTATACTTTCATTTAATATCTTTTTAACTGATGATTCAACCTCCTCCATGGATCAGGCAGGATAGTATCAGAAAGCAGGAAGCTACAGAATACATGTGCATAGGAATTTGTTTTTGTGAACACAGCCTTGAATTCTGATTATATTATTACCAAATATTTTCTATATTTGTAAATAGAAAACTAAATTTCAGAAAAATTATTATCCACGTTGGCATCTTTTTTATTTACCAGTCATTTATCTTCCTTTAGGTCTTGTTTAAGAGTCCTTGGGTGGCACAAATAATTAAGCACTTTACTACTAGCCACAGGGTTGGTGATTCAAACCCACTCAAAGGCACTTGAGGAGACAGGCCTGGTGAGCTTCCCAAATGCCACATCCTTGAAAATCCTATGGAACAGTTCTGCTCTGCACACATGGGTCACCATGAGTCAGAATCAACTCAACGGCAGCTAACTGCAACAACAACAACAAATCTTGTTTACCCTGCCTGCAAAAAATAACCAAACCAAACCAAACTCTATAATACTCAGATGATCAAAAGTGACAGTTTTTAGAGTTATCTCTGTTTAGTATCAAATAAATTTGTTTGAACTATTTTTTTCCGTGAATAATAATATTTAAAATAAAGAAGAACTTATAAAATACCTAGTTTGGTTTTTAAAACCCATGAAGGGAGGAGAACTAATGTTTTGAAGTACTGAGTGCCTGGTTCTCTTCCCGTTGCTCTGTTTTTGCTGTTGTTGTTAGTTGCTTACTTGCTAAAATTTATTTGTAACCCCAAAATCAGTGCTCGGGGTGCTTTCCCGGTCACTTGCAGACATATGCATGTGCAGTGTGGCATACATGCTCCCTGTTGGGGTTAAAAAAAAAAGGCTGGTTTGGTATTCATTAATTCAGTGTTTATGGGGGCTTTATAGAACATAGCTACCACAGGCAGTGTGGATTGATTGCACTGATGGAAGAACACAAGCCCTCTGAGTCAGAGAAGTTATATTTGCTCATAACAAAAACCAGCAGCCAGAGCAGTGACTTGTATACATGCCAGATACTTTTAAATTTTTACATTTGCTTACTTTTTACATAGTTATCATCAATTTTTTTCCAACTGTTCCAACACAGTCTATTAAACACCACTGGCTGTATTTCCAAACACTCCAACATATTACATAATCTATCAGTTTCTTTTCATTGTCTTGGAAACCTCTCCCAGCCCTCCCCCAGTCTGTTCCAATCTGGAATAATTGCTCTCCAGGACTGGTGAACACACATCATCCTGGTGTTTTCCTTGTTTTTTTTCCTTTATTGGATATCCTATTTCTGAATCTTAATTCTTCCTATTTCATTGTTTACTCTTTCATCTTTTCTGGACTACATTCTCTAGATTTCTGAAAAGGGAAGAAATATTTCTAGACTTTTGAGCTAGGCCAGACTATAGGTCCTATATAGGTTCAAGATTGAAAAGAAAGGTCACTTGGATATGGATTAATTTACTTTCACTCTGGTTAAACAAATAATGCAAAAATACGCGAGATGGCAATGTGAGTGTATATTTATTGTCCAAATTGTGTTAAAATTCTGTGGTGAAGGTGGCCTGCACAGAGTGGACACATTTCAAGATCAGAAATGCCAATAGCTGGATGCTTACTGTTCTATTTTATTTATTTATTTATTTTTGTTTTAATTCCATTAGCTGGGTAGGAGGAGCCATGCCAGCATTCAAAGGTCTACCTAATCTTTTCTTGGTTTATTTATTACTGGAGTATTTGACCATGATTAAACACTTTTGTTTACATGATTTTTTAAAAAATTTTTATTTTCTCTGTACACTTGATTGATAGTTTGGATATAAAACTCTGGACTGAAAATCATTTTTCTTCATACTTTTGAACACTTGGCCCAGCTAGCTTTTAGCATTCACTATTGCTCTAAAGTAATCCAGTGCAATTTTGCCTTTTCTTCATTCCATTTTGTCGCTTTGTTTCTTTTTTCCCCTTTCCTCAAAAATTTTGGATCATTTTTTATAACTAATTAAGTTACATCACATGAATCTTCGCCAGCCCCCTGACAACTTCCACTGTATTGGTACAAAGTTAGAGAATTTTAGTTTATTTAGATTTTTATTAGGGGACAGTGGTGGTTCAGCGGTAGAATTCTTGCCTTCAATGCAGGAGATCTAGGATCAATTCCTGGCCAACACACCTCATGCACAGCCACTAGCCATCTATCAGTAGAGATGTGTGTGTTGCTCTAATGCTGAACAGGTGTCCAGCGGAGCCTCCAAACCAAGATGGACTAGGAAGAAAAGCGTGGTGACCTACTTCTGGAAATCAGCCAATGAAAACACTGTGGATCTCAACGGTCTGATTAGCAACAGATCATGGCATGGTGTAGGACCCGGGAGCGTTTCATTCCATTGTGCATGGGGTTGTCATGAGTTGGGGGTTGACTCAATGGCTGCTAACAACAACAACAGATCTCTATTACCTTGGATCCCTTCAGGCACTCTTCATAGTTCAACAAAGTGTCTTTTGATATGATGGTTAGCCTTATGTGTCAGATTGACTAGGCAATAGTTTTTTTATTGGTATTTCTTGGTTAAATGACTTGTCCAAGTTCACTAAGACAGTTTATAACAAGCAAGAATTAGAACTTGGGTTTTGGGATTGAGTTTCTTTGCACAACATCATGCTATGTGTTTAAAGCCGTGATTCTCAAATTTTGGTGTAGAACTATCAATGGGGAATCTCTAAACAGTCTCTCAGGTCTGGGATCACTCAGGAATATGCACTGATATGAAGGACTCCGGTCATCATAGTTCACACCTGGGAATGCATTGCTTTTAGGTTGTTTCTATTAAAGCAGTCACTGGCTTTCACAAAATATTGCATGTCAAATTGCTTTCAGGCCTGATCAATGATAGTAAACTAATTTTATTCCAGACCCTCCAGAATAAAAGCAGATGAAATCTGACCTCACTGGACTTTATTGCAAACTTTTCAATAGCGGAAAACACCTGGTTCTTATCAAAATAATTGTAGGTAGTGGTTATCTCACAACATGGTTCCCTTGGTTTTACCTCTTTGATATCTGTGCAAATCTTTTTGCGATCATGATTTAGCTTTCAGTCCCGGTAACCAATCTGAAATTTCTTTCTCATAGACAGTAACAACTTGTAAGCAAGTAGAATTTTTGTGTATCTCATCTGCAGCATTTTTTCATGTTTTTCCTCATATGCATTGTAAAACTTTATGAACCTGGGTTGTGATACAACAGTGTATGTCACAGTCCATGGATGTTGCTGCAATCAGTCTTCTGAGACATTTGTATGGACATGATTCTACAGGTAATGGGCTGTTTCTGTTCTGCTTGAGCTTTCATTGCCATCTCCATCCCTGTAACAGCTGCGTTTTACTGCTCTCACTTGGAGTACATAAATACAGAGGGTAAGTCTGATATTCCTTTCAATATCTACTCCAATAAATAATTGGGGTAAGTGAAAAGAATGTCCAATTGCTTTCAAAGGAAGATGCTATAAACACTTGTAACAATTTAGTACATTTTCATAAATCATAAATGCTTTTATAAAGGAAATATTCTCCATGATGGTTCTGAATCACATTCTAAAATTTCTCTGTCAAATTTTTGTAGGCCTTATTTTTGGTAAATTAATTTTTTTTTTCAGAACAGGCATACCTCATGTCAGCAACAAAATGGAAAATGAAACAATACATATAAACTCATTTAAGCACAGAGAATACAGAATTATCCAATTCAGAGGTTGGCAAACTGTGACCAGTGGGCCAAATCCCGTCCACACATTTGTTTTTTTTAAATAACATTCTTATTGGAATACAGGTATGATCATTAGTTTATGTGTTGTTTATGAATGCCTTTTGGTTATAACAGTAGCCTTACGTAGTCTGACAGAAAACATACGGTCAATAAAACCTAAATATTTACTATCTGGTCCTTTGTAGAAAAAATTATAAACCCATGATCTAACCCAACAATTTGCAGCCTTCACAGTGAGTCAGAATTCTTGGAGAGCTTTTAAAAAAATACAGAATTTTGGGCCCCATACCTAGGGGTTTGAATTTATTAGGTCTTAGCAGGGACTCAGAGCTTCTGCATAATTTGAATGGGCACCAAGTCTCGAGAACCACCATCTGATCTCTGCAGTAAGTTTGCATTCCTCATGAAGTACATTATATTGTACTTTTCAGAGGGTAGGAGACCCATCAAAGAGACTCAGGCTTGCTAGACCAGTCATGGCCTCAGATAAAAATGAAACCATATAACTTGACCAAAGACTTTTTTTTTTGTTGTTGTTGTTTTTGGTTGACCAAATTAAAGTCTCATGAGTGATCTTACATGAAGTGAGATGATTCTGGAGAAAATGAGCATCAAATATATTCTACTGTAGATCAGAGGAAGGAAAGATTCCTTTGAGCTGTGGTGTTCAGGAAAGACATCACAAATTGGGTGCTTTGAAGTGTACGATGATACTTAAAATGTAAGATTCAATCCTTCAGATAGAAGTGATGGAGAGATTACATTATTTCTTCAAATTCTTTTTTCTTGCCCACAAGTCCTTCCCTAAAGGGTCAGAAACCACAGTTTATCCATCCTGACTTAGGTTAGCCCAATTCAATTCAACAAAATGTATTGATTCAGGCATGGATAAGTGTGGAGCACATCACAATGAACAGAACAGACATGGACCTTGCTCTGTCGGTGCTTCCATACAGTGATAATACAGTGTGATATCCAAACCAAAGCCCATTGTCTTCGAGTTGATTCTGACTCATAGCAACCCTATACTATGGAGTAGAACTGCACCATAGGGTTTCTAAGGAGGAGCTGGTGGATTCAAATTGCCCACCTTTTGTTTAGCAGCCAAGCTTTTAACCACTGTGCCACCAGGGCTCCAATAAACACTCTGAAATGGGAGAGGCAGTATATCTTCAGGTAACATAGAGGTGTTACATTACTCATGGCATGATCTGGGAAGCCTCTGTAGATTAAATTCTAAGTTTGGACCCTCTGAAATCTTGGTATGTAGTTGTGTGAGTGAGATGGTCAAAGGGAGAAGGATGAGAAAAACAAATCAAAAGAATAGAAATAATTTTGGCTGGCACAGAGTGCCAGATGGATGGCATGGTAGATATGAGTTAGAAAGCAATTAGGATTAAGATTTTCAAGGTCCTGCAACCGATGTCATGAGACAAGCTGTGTGTAAATTGTTGAATGGGAAACTAATTTGCTTTGTAAACTTTCACCTAGCCAACAATAAAGTATTAAAAAAAAAAAAAATTTAAAGTCCTTTTTTATTACTTGCTGCAGAGTTTGAACTATCCACAAGACAATAAGAAACCTTAAAGGAGTTTTGAGCTGTGGGATAACATGATACAAGGGTCTGCTGATACATGGGGTAAAGAATCAGGAGGGGACATATCTTCAGACAGGAAAGTCAGTTAAGTATCTAGTATAGTCTTTCAGTATGTTCTTGGGTGGCACAAATGGTTTGTGCTTGACAACTAACCTAAAGGTTGGTAGTGCAAACCCATCCAGTGGTGCAACTGAAGAAAGTCCTGGTGATCTGCTTCCACAAAAGATTAGAGTTAAGGAAATCCTATAGAGCAGTTCTGCTTTGTAACACATGTGGTTCCTGGGAGTTGGAATCGACTCAACAGCAAGGGGTCTATAGCCTTTTTGGGCACCGAGACTGGTTGCATGAAACCTGGCAGTGGCAATAGTGAAGGAGATAAGCAGACAAGCTTCAGAGATAATTTGGAAGTAATAGAGACAAGCCTTGGAGATCGCTTATGTATGGAATGTGAAGAGGAGAAGAAGGAATCTGGCATGACAGAAGGTTTCTGTTTGCATCTTTGTCTGAGAAAAAGCATTTGGAGTGTCTGATATTGATGTATAAATTTACTACTCCGGTTTTATATCCTTATTGCCTCCATTTTGCTACTGAAAGAACCAGAAAAAACCTCCAGCTCTACTGAGACCACCAATGCAAAGTTAATTTGCTTCATGACCCTTGAGGAGAGGGTTGATTTTGAGGATTTCATTTTCTAAATGGCTGGGGGATCACACTGAAATGAGCTGTGACACATTCACAACTATCTTAATATTGCAAAATGTGGAGAGCAGGAATATTCACATACGTCTCTGACTCCCAGCCTTGGACAAGACACCTCTTTCACCTTAAAAATCCATACATGCTTCCAAATGATCCTACTTAATGTATGACTCATATTCATTCAGCTGCTGCACTTGGAACATTTAAAGGATCCATGGGCCATTTACTTCTTTTAGAGATTGTTAGCAATGCTATCTCGGCGATTTATGCTTCCTTTACCATGTTTTGTGAACTGTGAGGTGGGTCTTTACTATTCATTTATCCTAGTCCCAGGAAAGCCAAAGCAGGAAAAAGAGAAAGATAGTGAGAGAGACATCGTTTGTAGTTATTGTTTATACATTGAGCCTTGGAAAACAGTGTTTTGTATTCAGATGATAAGTATTCAGCAAGGTATGTATCAGCTATAGAATTACCCAGCGAAAAAATGGGCTTTATCTGCATTCATATTGATTCCAGGTTAGTCATACGTCATCTTTATTGAAAGCAGCACATGGCTGACTATGAAAGCAATGAATTTTTGCATTTCTTTGCTAACTTGCTGCACTTTGACTCTATGCATTGTAAAGTTTTCTCTCTCATTTTAATAGCCAAACATTAAATGCATGTAGTTGTGGGGATGAAACTGGATGCTTGATAAAATTAGCTGTTCTTTTTTTTCTTTTAAATGTAATACATTCTTTCCTTTACTCTCCTTTCCAACTGGACAATAAAGCTCTCTATAATATCATGGATTACATCATCTCCATATGTTAATTTCTTGCTAGTTCCCAGCCATAATAGGTGTTTAATCTGTATTTAAAAATCTTATTGAATTAATTCCCTTTTCTACCCACTCTCACATTGAATTCTTTACGACTCTCTCTCTTTTTAAGGTGTCTTATGTGGAAACCCTGGTGGCGTAGTAGTTAAGAGTTTGGCTGCAAACCAAAAGATCAGCAGTTCAATCCACCAGGTGTTCCTTGGAAACCCTGTCGGGCAGTTCTACTCGACTTGACGGCAATGGGTTTTGTTTTGTTCTGTTTTATGTTAACTAGGAGCGCTGGTGACACAGTAGTTTAGAGCTATTGCTGCTAACCAAAAGGTAAGCAGTCTGAATCCACCAGCCACTCCTTGGAAACGCTATGGGGCAGTTGTACTCTGTCCTATAGGGTTGCTATGAGTTGGGATCGACTTGACTGCAACGGGTCTGGTTTTTGAAATGTTAACTATGAGCCATTTTTCTTCCTCTTTTCAGTGTTACTTCTCTCATCTCCAAGAGTCTGAAGCTCTCGCAGAGTTGATGTTTTTCTGGATCGTTTCAGATCTATCTGAGTTCAAAACGTTGCTACCTCCAACCCACTTGTCCTTAGCATTTCCAACAGGAATAAGAGAGATTCCATGGTTTGTGTGCATACTTCCAGATAGTAAGAACATTTTTACCTGTAGGAAAAGCTGGTGGAATTCTTCAGTCAACATTGCTTCATTGTGTCCTTGTTGTTGTTGTTAGGGGTCATTGAGTCAAGTCTATTTTCTTTTTTTTTATTGTACTTCAGGTGAAGGTTTACAGAACAAATAGTTTCTCATGAAACAGTACTACACATATTGTCTTATGACATTGGTTAACAACCCCACAACATGTCAACCTCTCCCTTCTTGACCTTTTTATTTTGGTGAAAATATATATAGCCAACGATAGAGCATTTCAAAAATTTCTACATGCACAGTTCATTGACATCAGCTATGCTCTTCCAGTTGTGCTGCTATTCTTACTTTAGAAGGTTTACAGAACAAAATAGTTTCTCATTAAACAGTACACGTGTTGCCCTATGACAATGGTTAACAACCCCACTACATGTCAACAGAGTCGTCTATTTTCAACTCATGGTGATCCCATGTGACAGAGTAAAACTGCTCCCTTAGAGTTTCCTAGGCTGTAATCTTTACAGAAGCAAATTGCTAGGTCTTTCTCCCATGGAGCCACTGGGTGGGTTCAAACTGTCAACTTTTCAGTTAACAGCAAAGTGCTTGACCGTTGCATCACCAGGGCTGCTTATTGTATCCCTGCAGGAAGATATACAAAAGAAACAATTCCTGTCCTAAGAAGCTTTTCAGGGAAAAATCCAGGGAGCTTCTTACTTAGAGAAAAATTAAATGGCAAACATGATGCTACCGATAATAGGTATAGTTATAAGTATTCAGAAGAGGATGCTAGGGGTTGGCGTTATTGGAAAATGCTTAATGTTAAAGATGGGTCTTGAGCTGGAAAGTGAAGGATGAACAAAACTGGAACAGGGCATAGGAGTGGATAGGGCAGAGGTAGTGAGGCCACGAGGGAAGACAATAGTTAGAGAAAATGGTCTAAATAAACTGGTAAGCTAGCCTCGGGTATGGCAGAAACCCCATTTAGTGCAACCATACATATCCGTCCCTCCTCACTTCCCTCATGGAGATAACTTCCTTTCTGAATATTTGTATGGGTCTGACTCTCACCTCTGTGTTTCTGATCTTGATTGGATAAACTAGAGCTGTATTTCCTGTGTTTCTGATTTTAATTTTCATTTGCTTTTCTCACTTTATCCACGACCCTGGGCACTCGGTGCTAAACCAGACCCAGTTTTTTTGTTTTGTTGTTTTCTTTGATTTACCTCGCTGCTTTGGATTGATTTATGGCCCTACATCATGCTCTGGTCCTTAGTGGTATAGCAGAAAATGTAAGATGAAAATTATGATTTATTTCAAGTTACTGAAGGGCCTTCACACTTGAGTATTTAGTTTTTCAGATATATATGGCCACCCTCTAACCTGCTGCTAGTCCTACTTATTGTAAAAGTTCTAATTTCATAACAAAGGCAATAAGAAACGACTTACAATGTATTTCAAGGCTCTGTACCTCTAGTTATCAGAAGACATCAAAATTTGAATCATCTTGAAAGTGATGACTTTTACATTCTGTCAATCTGTCAGTTGACAAATATGTGTCGTGCAGGGTGCTGGGTACTAAGCATGTAAAAATAAACATATATATATACATATTTTTTTTTTCAGAGAGCTTACATTTTAGTGTCAGGAAGAAGATAATAAACACAGAAAAATAAATAATTGAATTTTGTATGCTGATAAAATAGGACAATGTGTTATGGTTTGGAGGGTACAGGGATACGGCACTGTTTTAGCCAAGATATTCGGGTAAAGTATCTTTGAGGAGATGACATTGAAGATAGATGTGACATGGAAGTTGAGTCAGGATGGATGAAAAGGACTCAGCCATAAAAATAATTGGGGGAAGACTACTAGCAGGAGCAACAAATCTAGGGCTCTTAGGTGGGAATGAGATTGGTATGCTCAAGGGACAGAAATAAGACCAGAATGCCTTGAATACAGTGGGAATAAGGATGAGAAGGAAAAATGCATATGCTCATATCTTAAATTTCTACACAATTTGGTGGTGTGTTTTCAATACACCTATGTTTGGTCCAGTTTTTACATAACATTTTGATATATTGTGGCATTTCTTCTTAACTTTTTGCTTACTTTTATGCGTTAACTGAAGGTCAGCTATTTTGAAAGAGTAACTCATAATCAATTTCTAATCCTGTGACAGGATTTTAGCATGCAGCAAATTCATCCTGTATCAAAAATCAAAGTGATTTTTTTCTTTCCTTTTAATATTTAAAATGTGACAAAACTTCCCTTCCTTATTACATTTTCCGGCATTTATAATGTTATACGTAGGCAGTGTTAAATGAAGGAAATGCTAATAAAACTTAACCAAGGGTTCATTTTGTAAGAATACAAAATGGATGTGAGTTTGGCTTCTTTTTTCAGCATGGTATAGTTGTCTTCAATTTTGAAGCTGTGAGATGTGGTTAGATATTTTCTATTAGCTGTGTAAACATAGACAAATTAATAAATCTTTTGGCTTTCATTTCCTCATCTGTAAAATGGGGGATGATTTTATGAGGATTTTATAAGGATTAAATGAGAAGGTGAAGTATGTGGAAGCAGTAAATCAGTGCTTAGCTCATACCTCGGTTGTTGTTATTATTGTTAGGTGCTATCTAATCAACTCCAATTCATACAAACTCCATGTGACAGAAAACAACTTCCCCACAGGATTTTCTAGGCTATAATCTTTATGGAAGCAGATTGCCAGGTCTTTCTCCCACAGAGCCGGTGGGTGGGTTTGAACCACCAACCTTTCGGTTAGCAGCCAAACTCTTAACCGTTAGCTCATATCATATTGCACAATAAATGCTTGAGCTTAAGGACATAAATGTGGGTGCATACTCATCCTCTGATCTTTCTTTAATATTTTTTTGCCTCCTAACATTAATAGACTCATTTGTCCACAGAATTAGTTTTGCTCTGAATCACTGCATTGAGTAACAACAACAGGATATGGATATTTGGATCAGAAAACTGCATTTGGGGGCAGACGTCTTTGTTGGATGATGATTAAGTTACATGTTTTGGAGCCCATTCCTACCGTTTTTGTAGTGGCTTAGTCAGCACCTCTCTGGAAGAAGGGGCTTGGCTACTTAATAGGAAGCTTAACTTTCTCCCTTCCATGGGGCAGTTCTACTCTGTTCAGTAGGATCGCTCTGAGTTGGAATTGATTCAGAGGCAACAAATTTAACTTTCTTCCAGGGCACCCAAGGGATTCCTTTCTATTCAGTTTCTAATTTGAAAACAGTCTCTGAAATGCTTTTTCCTTTGTTGTATTGACTCTAATATACCTTAGGCTTCTTTTGTGGAATCACCAGCTGATTTCTCACTATTTTGCCTATCCTGTGTTTTAGAATCTTCAACTAACATCTATTTCTTGCTCTCCAATCGGCTCCCATGTACTTGACTATGAAGAACTTGACCAGTTTGTTACGCTGGACTTTAACTGGGTCACTTGCTAGTTTTACTCTCTCTAGGCAGAGTCTGGATCCCAGGGACCTTTGCTCTTACTGAGACTTCCACTCTGTTTTTTCTTTTCAATTAATGTTTATTCCTGGATGCACTGAGGCACTGGTGAATTCCTCTTCTATTGGCTAAATAAGTAGGATAAGCCTTTGAAATCAAGAGGCAACTGGGAAGATTCAATAGGAATGACAGCTTTCTAAAACCATAAAATGATACTGGTTTTTAAAGCACTGGTTTTAAATTTATCTCACTAGGTCTATTCATCACAGTCACTATGAGTCAGAATTGACTCGACAGCAGCAAGTTTGAATTTTTTTTTGGTTAGGTCTAGTACTTTGACTTAAATAATTTCAAACACATTAAATTGTTTTTTACTAAAGACAATTTTTTTTTATCATTTCTCTGTATTGTGTGCAAAGCAAACAAAGAGTAAAAAGTATTTTGATTCATATCAGCATTATCAAAGTATTTATTAAACACTGGATCTTGAATTGTGTTTTGCTTGTTCAAACAAATTAAATGTAAGCTGCCTCAGCCTTTTTAATATTAATCACCGAAGCAAGCCATGAATCTTGGGATGCTCCTGACAGTATCCCTTTTTCTCTTTCCTTTGCCTTACCTTTCGTTTTCTTCTGTGTCTCACCTCCAAGAGCTGTAGGTGGGGAGACATGATATTTAAACCAACAGCTACAGTAAAATGTGGGAAATGATATAGAGGCACGTACAAAGTGGAAACATAAGGGACAGATTGATTCCATGCTTCTTCCTTCTCCAGAACTCAGTGAAAAGTTGAAGGTTGAGTTGAGTCTTAAAATTTGACTAGGGACTTTTCAGGTGGACAAGGGAGATGGGAACTCTAGAGCTAATGATGCATGATGACCCAAAGGTTAGGAAAACATGCATTGTCAAAATTGTCAGTAGTCTATTATTACTAAAACAACCTTGGAACACTAATCCCCCCAAAATTTTAGCTGTACCTGGGAACTCTAAGAAGATTTTCCCTAATCTGTGAATCTTTGGTTCAGTGACATTGCCCTAGGTTAGCGGATCCTTCATAGTCTAGGTGACCTGACATTCACATTAGCTTCACTGCTTGTCTCTCCATCAGCCTGGTAGAACTAAAGGAGATCAGAATTTGGGTACGAACCTACCCAAGTCTTTGGCAATATTATGGCAAATTGAATGACAAATCCTCTTCCCACCTCCTCCATTAGATGAAAACTTTATGTGGAAATGTGTATTTTGAGTTTCTTACATTCCTAAGCACAAATAATTTTCTCTCTGAGAAGGGAAAAGGATATCATTTGAAAGCTTGAGGTGGACTGAGGATTTATCTACTCCAGTGTTTATCAACCTGTAACCTTCAAGGCACTTGAAGTGCTTGTGAAACATTCAGGTTACTGCTATGGCTCAGGCTAAGGTGATCCTAGTGTACCCTAAAAATTCAAAAAAATTATCTGACACCTGCTAGTCTTTTATTTATAGATAAGTCTACCATCTCGATGAGTGATGTGGCCCTCTCAAAGTCACAAATTCAATAAATAAGGGTTCAACATGACAGAAAACTGTTGTATTTCTGATTATAGCAGTTTTGCTAAGGTCTGATAAAAATTAAGTGAGAATAAGACAATGACTCTTAACCATTTATAAAGAATATTAGCAAAACCAGAAAGTTTACTTTTCACTGGGACATCACAAATGACAATTGATCACTCAGCTTTCCTCTCTGCTGATCTTCATTCTGTGGTCATCTTAGGCTCTCAGAGTGAGTGGAATCAGGTCATTTTCTAGAACCTTGCTGATGTAATTTCTATTTGTACCTCTGCCATAGATCATGTAGTTTCTGAAGACCTCATCTTTCAGCTCTATTTTAATTTAAAATAAAATGGAATATGTACGAGTACAAATAAGAGATCCAAACTACTAGCTTTGTTTCAGAATCATACATAAAAATGAATTGTCATCCATCAAGTACTCTATCCCTTTCTATTGGTTTATCTTTCTCTATTCATGATCATATTTTTCTCCATCCATTGCTCTTCTCATCTATCCATCCATCCATCCATCAAAATGTTTTTATTTTTTACCTCCATTCAGACATACACTCATCCTCTTCTGCCATCTTCAGAAATGTAAACTAAACAAAGTTTTGGGACACAGAAAAGAATAATATACAGCTTCTGGAGACAAAAATAAAAAAGACTTAATTTTCTACTTATGTTAATTGCTTTATGTTCACAACATAAAAGTCTATGTGGTGAATAAAACCTTCTCATACTGTAATTTATTTCATTTTATTTTTATATTTAAAAATAACAAATGACCACAGAAACTCAGAAATACATAAAAATGTATATCAAACACCAATGACTCATAATCTTGTCGTCTTGAAATAAGCATCATTGTATTTTTACTATAATTTCTTAAACAAATTTTACCAATGGATATATTAGGAACTCAGAGTATGTCTCTGAGATCTACGTTAGAAATTGTGAGATGATTGTTAAAATTTGTGGCTTAACCTTGAAAATGCAGATTCCTGAGTGGCTCCTTCCTTGAAAATCTCTGGGGTGATTATTGTGCACATTGAAGTCTGGAAACCACTAATGCCCAAATACACTGATATTTTGATACTAGCACCTCATCTTTATTGTATTCTTTTTCTGTCCTAGTGTGTTCTTCAACAGTCTCAGCTAACAGTCTACCTGTGGAGAAGTGGCTTCAATGTTTTTACTCATTACATTGAGTTTATATTTGATTTTTAATCAAAATGTAACAGAAAGCTAAATAAAAAATCCATTTTACCATAGCTAATGCTTGCCCTGAATCCTTAGAAAACATTACAAAGACCACAGATATTACACTAGGTTTCTATAGCCAGCTGTAAAATCACAGCCACATCTGCCCAGTAACAGCCTGGAACAGTGAGAGAGCACTGCCCAGACTCCTCTGCCCTTTCTTCACTGAGAAGTTCGTCAGTGGCTTCTTTTTGGTCCCAGAGTTTTGCTTCACAGTATATTGGAAACAAATGAGATAATGCAAACTACAGATGATAACTGTCAACAGGCTTCAGAGGAAATGAAATATTTGAGAGAAATGTGATAATATTTGTTGATTGTTGTTGGAAAATTTCTTCAGTTTGCACTAATGACATGACTTCCTGGAAATCAGTCTTTCCTATCAAAGAAAGGCAGACAATAATATGCTGTGCTTGATACAGTATTTTGTGGAAGGCTAGGGGGATAGTAAAGTCAGCTGACTGCTTTTTCTATTTGATGACAAAAAGATAACTCACTTTTTTTTTTTTGGGATTCTATTTTTTATTGTACTTCAGATGAAGGTTTACAGAACAGTTTCTCATTAAAGAGTTAGTACACATATTGTTTTATGACAATGATTAACAACCCCATGACATGTCAAAGCTCTCCCTTTTTGACCTTGGGTTCCCTATTACCAGCTTTCCTGTACCCTCCTGCCCCTCCTTGGACTGTTCTGCCCCATTAGTCTCGTTTTATTTTATGGGGCTGTCTAATCTTTGGCTGAAGGGTGAACTTCGGGAGTGACTTCATTACTGAACTAGAAGGGTGTCCAGGGGCCATACTCTCAGGGTTTACAGTCTCTGTCAGGCCAGTAAGTCTGGTCTTTTTTTGTGAGTTAGAATTTTGTTCCACGTTTTTCTCCAGCTCTGTCCAGGACCCTCTGTTGTGATCCTTGTCAGAGCAGTCAGTGGTGGTAGCTGGGCACCATCTAGTTGTACTGGATTCAGTCTGGTGGAGGCCATGGTAGTTGTGGTCCATCAGTCCTTTGGACTAATCTTTCCCTTGTATCTTATTTCCTTCATTCTCCCTTGCCCCCGAAGGTGTGAGACCAGTGGAGTATCTTAGATGGCTGCTCACAGGCTTTTAAGACCCCAGACACTACTCACCAAAGTAGAATGTAGAAAATTTTCTTTATAAACTATGTTATGTCAATTGAGCTAGACGTTCCCTGAGACCATGGTCCCCACAGCCCTTCGCCCAGCAGTTCAGCCCCTCAGGGAGTTTGGATGTGCCTATGGAGCTTCCATGACCTTTCCTTGTACAAGTGGTGCTGGCTTCACCAGTACTGTGTACTGTCTTACCCTTCATCAAAGTTGCCACTTATCTATTGTCTATTTAGTATTTCCCCCACCCCCCAGCCCCCACCCCTCCCATCCCTCATAACCAACAAAGATTGTTTCTTTTTGTGTGTAAACCTTTCCGTGAGTTTTTACAGTAGTGGTCTCATGCAACATTTGTCCTTCTGTGATTGACTTATTTCACTCAGCATAATGTCCTCCAGTTTCATCCATGTTGAGATGCTTCACAGATTCATCATTATTCTTTCTCTTTTCGTAATACTCCATTGTGCATACATATCATAGTTTGTTTATCCATTCATCTGTTGATGGGCATCTAGGTTGTTTCCATCTTTTTGCTATTGTGAACAATGCTGCAATGAACACGGGTGTGCATATGTCTAGTCGTGTGATGGCTCTTATTTCTCTAGGATATATTCCTAGGAGTGGGATTGTTGGATCATATGGTATTTCTATTTCTAGCTTTCTAAGGAAGTGCCATATCATTTGCCAATATGGTTGTATCATTTTGCATTCCCACCAGCAGTGCATAAGAATCAGATCTCCCCACAGCCTCTCCAACATTTGTTATTTCCAGTTTTTTTGATTCATTCCAGTTATAACTCACCTTTTTTGTGTGACAGAGAAATCAGAACCAAATGTTTATTTGAGCGCCATTCATATACACCGTGCTTTCTATCTTCATGTGCCAAAATTGCACAGAATTTCAAAGAATTGCTTTTCTGGATCTGAGTTATTAAACAACCAACTTTAAGTAAAGGAAGAAATTGTTCTGGCTCAAGGGAATCAATGTAGAACTTTACTGTAGCAATGTGTTGATCACAAATTTTTTTTTCCACTTAAAACGTGACCATTGTGTCTAATCTCTTGAAGAAATTGTTTACATATATCTTCCTACTTATTTATTGTCTTTATCTATCATTAGACTATAAGCACCATTAGGACAGGACTGTATTCCCAGTACCTAGAGTCTCTGGCACATGGTAAACCAAAAAAATCAAGTCAATTCCAACTCATGGCAACCCCAGGTGTATCAGAATAGATAGAACTGTGCTTCATAGGGTTTTCAATGGCTGTTATCTTTCAAAAGTAGATCGCCAGGCCTTTCTTTAAAGGTGCATTTGTTTGGGTTCAAACTGCTGATCTTTCAGTTAGTCGCTGAGTGCTTAATGGTGTATGCCACTAAAAACAACCTAACCCCGTTGCAGTCCAGTCCATTCCAACCCACAGTGACCCTACGGGACAGAGTAGAACTGCCCCATAGGGTTTCCAGGAGCAACTGGTAGATTCCAATTGACGACTTTTGGCTAGCTGCCAAACTCAACAACTGTGCCACCAGGGCTCCTTGTTTATCCGGGAGGAAAAAAAAACGCTTTCCAGAAAAAGATACTACCTCTCAACAATGCAGTGCTACCTTTTCTCTGTGCATTTTGTATGATGATTTCACCTGTACTTCTAGTAATTTAGGAGTCGGATGTTACGTATATTTAACTAGAATGTGAATGATTCCGAAAGGTTGAATGACTTGAGTAAGATTATCAATGTGGGCTAAGTAAATATTTATTTCCAGTAGTTAAATTATGTTTAAAAATATTTTTAATTATTTGATGTGGCTTTCAAAATTGGTGACTTTTGAAATTCACCTTTCTCATCATAGAATACCTAGCAATTTAGAAATTGTAAAAAAATCTGTGGTAGGAAGGTATTTTCTGAATTCAGTATATATGCTGAATGGTTATGAATATAGAATGAATATATGTATTAGAAATTTTTATGAAACGGTTTATGTTATTTCAAAATATGTATCATCTAAATCTTCTTCAAATTATGGGTTAATTGTAAAGGTTTTTCAGTAAAGAGAATAACTATGTTAGGATCTGGAGTCCCTAGGTGTTACAAATGATGAAGTGTTTGACTGTTAATCAAAAATTGGCAGTTCAAACCCACACAGAGATGCCTCAGAAGAAAAGCCTGGAGATCTACTTCCAAAAGGTGACAGCGTTGATGATCTGCTTCCGAAAAGTCACAGCCTTGAAAACCCTATGGAACGCAGTTCTACTCTGCACACATAGGGTCACTGTAAGCTGTAACTGACTGGACAGCAATTGGTTTGGTTTGGTTTTTCTGGGTGCTAGGTTCTGGACATAAAGTATCAAGAAATGTTTTGATAACTGCATTAGTAATGGGACTAAAATGGGCTATCCAGGAATAAACTTACTATGCCATTTTAATATTTTGAGATTAAAGCAATGAAAACAGTAATCGTCTTCTACAGATTGTCTTTGATAACTGCTGAAGACACAGTATAAGATTACCCTTTCTTACTCAGACAGCATTTCTCTATAAAAAAATTATTTTAAAAGGAATTTTATTAAGCACCTCCCTTCAACCAAGTGTAGTATGGGAAGATGGAAATTAATATGGCATTGGGTATGACTTCTATAGTACAGATGAGACTAGTACAAGAAGATTATTTCTTTAGATTTTCTAGGTTCACCATTTTATCAGTGTTCTTACTTTGTTTTTCAATTTCATCCACTATTATCTAGGTAAATCACTTTAAAAGTAACACATCTATATTTCAGGCATATAGAGGCACAAACTTTCTCCCATATGCAAATTCCATATATTTGACTTTTTCTCTGAGCTTATCGCATATTCAGTAAACTGGTTGCCACATTGAATACAAATAATTATGTGCTAGAAAACAACATGTTTGTAAGAATCTGGGTAGTCTTCTTTCTTCCTATATTTCTTTCTCCCTCTCTTTCTTTCTTCCTTTCTTTCTCTCTCTTTTTAAAAGTGACTAAAACCCTGACAGAACAAGACATTTTAAGTACACCTCCCGTAGGAGATCTCTATAGTCACAGTGAGGGGTGGCATTCAGATGTTACAGCTGACTGACGTTAATAAAGAGCCTGATCCCTTTGGAATAGATTTCTTCCCAACCCCTGGTTATGCCTCCTGGGAATTCAACACTTGCCTGACAGACAGGTGTCAACTATGAATAGACATATGCAACTGAAAATTCAGTAAGGAAGGAAACTGTCTGCAAATCTGACTCAGAGGAAAGGAAAAAGAAGAAAGAGGGTTGGGTGATTTTCACAGTATCTTCCACCAGGAACAAGTGCATAGAGTAGATGGCTTCTGGAAAGATCTCCCTAAAAAGATCTTTTCCACTGCTTATTATTTTGATTTCTTACTTCGTTGCCAGGCCTTTCAACATCTCATTAGTGATGAACTTCAGTTTCTATTACCCTGAGTCATATATCTTTCTGAATTGAGTTCAAATTGAGGTATAAATGACGGATAACTGATGCTCTTTTGGGTGCAACTTTTGGCCAAAGGAGGGATAGCCAACGCATAAGAGGCACAAGGAATTTGAGAACAGAGGGAACTGCACAGCATGGTAAGAAGGCAGAAAACTGACTGGTATGTCCAAGCGCTAGCTTGCCTACTCAAATTTTCTCGGGGCCACTCACACCCATTTTATATACATTATCCAAGAAATTGCAAAACAAACAAATAAACCCACAGCTGTCAAGTCGATTTGTACTCATAGCAATCTTATAGGACAGAGGAGAGCTGCCCCATAGGATTTCCAAGAAGTGGCTGGTGAGTTCGAACTGCGGACCTTTGGGATAGCAGCCAAATGGGTAACTACTGCGCCAAACTGCTAAAGATGGATCAAAAAGTGTGAGACCCTGAAACTATTGCCCTGAGATAATCTTTAAACCTTAAACCAAAAATATCCCCAGAAGTCTTTATAAAACCAAATAATAGTTTAGCTTAACTAGTAAAAAATGTCTGCCTTAAGCATAATGCTCTTTTAAGAACTATCCTTATGGAATCAAATTGACAATAGCAGCTCAAAAGATTAGATAGGAACCTTAGCAAACAGTGCATTTATGTTAATGGAGGAGGAACAATTCAGAAAAGGAGGGTGAGAATGGTTGCACAACTTGAAAAATGTAATCAATGTCACTAAATGGTAGACATAGAAACTGTTGAATTGGTGTATGCTTTGCTGTGTATATTCTCAGTAACAACAACAAAATAAATCCTGGTAAAGAGAAACAAAAAAAGTGTGAGAGATTGCATGATTCAAATGTTATGGTTGAGTCCTTGGGATAGCACTTTGCTTGCACATCCTTGGAACAGGCAACAGAGAGAAGAAAAGACAGGACAATTGGAGAACAGCATAAAAAAATGGAAGAAAGATGACAATAATGTGTGGGAAAACAAAACAAAACAAAAAAGCAGATTTCCTAAGGAGACTTAGGGATTTTTGAGAACTAACTGTCAATGTGGGGGAAATATGTTACAGGCACATATTAGAATTAGGGGGCAACAGGTTAGCACTTGGGACCATGGCTTCTGCTTTAGGGTTGGAAGGCTTCCTGCTCTCTCTTTTGTTTTCTCTCTGCTAATTGTAAGTAAAATGTTAGGTCATCATGATAGGCTCCAGTCTACCTCCAGAGACAATTCAAGAGCTATATCAGCTGCTTAGTGAAAAATCAAATAAGCAGCTAGTTATATTTTTGCTATCATATCACAACTGCTTTGTTCACTCTTAAGAACCTGTTTCAGAGTTTCTCTGCACATTATTTTCCCTGTGCACATTTTGTGCAATGTATAAAATCCTACTATTTTGTTTCTTGTTATTGTTATTGCCATCAAGCTGGCTCTGATTCATGGCGACCTTATGTACAACAGAACAAAATGTTGTCTGGTTCAGAATCATCTCCATGATCTCTAATATAATCAGTAGGGGTTTATTTTTTATGCTGATATCTCTTCCTTACCAAGTACCACATCAACTACCACACAGTTTAGTTACTGAGTTCTGAGAGTTGACATTAAAAATAATAATAATAAAACAAAGCATAACACAGTTTCAGTTCCAGCAGCAAACACGAGAACAGTACTGACCTCTGTATAGTTGGATTTAATTATGTTCTGATTGGCCAAATATCAGTTGGTGGCAGATAATAACAATAGTTCATGGTAACCACTCTTGCAACTAAGTACTATTATGAGGTCTTTTTTTTTTTTTTTTTAACATGGTTCATTATATCAATGAATATCTGACATCTGCTTCAATAAATTCTGCAAATAAAATAACAATAATGCTTCCTAACTATGGTTGATGATAAAAGCCCATTCTTTAGTTAGTCTATAGTACCTGATAAATGGAGCTTCCTAGACAAGTGCGTAGTCACTAAGAAGCATTAAGCTTTTGTGGGAATATTAATTCTGATGTGTGTTCCTCCATTTAACATTTGCTATAAACATAGTAAGAAGCCCTGGTGGAGCAGTGGTTAAGGTGTTCGACTGCTAACTGAAAGGTCAGTGTTTTGAAACCATCAGCAGCTCCTCAGGAGAAAGATGTGTCAGCCCTACCTATGCCATCCCTCAGCAAGGAAAGGGCCATGTTCAGTTCAATTGCGAAGACTGTGAAGCTCAATGGTGAAAAGCTGGATGAATTCAAGTCTGGCATTTCTCAAGCTCTGCTTGAACTGAAGATGAAATTGGATCTGAAGGCTCAGTTGAGGGAGCTGAATATAACCGTATCCAAGGAAATTGAAGTTGCTGGTGGTCAGAAAGCTATTCTAATCTTTGTTCCTATTCCTCAACTAAAGTCTTTCCATAAAATCCAAGTCAGGGTAGTATGTGAACTGGAGAAAAAGTTGAGTGGAAAGCACTTTGTCTTTATTTGTCAGAGGTGAATTCTTCGTAAACCAACTCGAAAAAGCCATACTAAAAATAAGCAAAAGCATCCCAGGAGCCATACTCTGACAACTGTGCACAATGCAACCCTTGAAGACTTGGTCTTCCCAAGTGAAATTGTGGGCAAGAGAATCCTTGTAAAAATGGATGGCAACTGGCTTATAAAAGTTCATTTGGACAAAGCACAGCAGAACAATGTAGAATGCAAGGTTGAAACTTTTTCTGTTGTGTATAAGAAGTTCACTGGCAAGGATGTTAATTCCCAGGTTTCAACTGTAAACAAATAAAGAATCAGTAACCAAAAAAAAAAAGATGTGGCAGTCTGCTTCTGTAGAGATTTACAGCCTTGGAAACTCTATGGGGTCGCTATGTGTTGGTATCCATTAGACAGCAGTGGGTTTGGTTTGGTGGGATAAACGTAGTAATTACGCTCTTTCTTATTGGAGCTTGAAAACGTTATGCTGAGCCAAATAAGCCAATTACAAAAGGACAAAATTTGCATGATCTCACTTTATATAAAAAGATAAGAAAAGGAGAATGTATATAGACCAAAGTTTATTAGTGGTTACCAGAGGCAGGTGGGAGGGGGAAAAAGGGTCCTCAGGGTGATGGAAAAATCATATTGATTAAGGCTAGGGTTGCACAGCCAATTATGTAATTACAGTCAATAAGTTGTACAAGTGTAAAAAGTTGAACTGGCAAAAGTTGTGTGATAGATACATTTACAACAGTGACTTAAAAAAAAAAGAGTAGCTGCTGAGCCTGCTTATGTGCAATCAATCACCTCATGGGCTTTCTTTCCTTGGTTTGGAGGTTTAGGGTCATGGTTTCATGAGACACCCCAGTTAATTGGCCTAATGTGTTTAGTGCTTCTGTTCTACCTTCTAGTTCGTTGCATAGTGCCTGGGGTCTTGAAAGCTTGCAAGCAGTTGTCCAAGGCGCAACAATTGGTCTCTGTTCACCTGGAGCAACAGAGGAAGAAGGAGAGTCAGGAATAGGATGAGCATATGGAATGTGTGGCTAATTGCCTCCATGAACAACTGCCTCCTTTGCTGTGCAACCAGAAGAACTGGATGGTGCCTGCTACCATTACTGAACATTTTGATCAAAGATTCCGTAGAAGAATCTTGATTAAAGGGGGGTAAATGAAGAACAGAATTCCAAATTCTCATGGACTCCAGACTTCCTGGATCCATGGAGGGTGGATAAGCCCCTGAAACTATTGCCCTGAGATAATCTTTAAACCTTAAACCAAAAATATCCCCTGAAGTATTCTTAAAAGCAAACAATAGTTTAGCTTAACTATAAAAAATGTCTGCCTTGAGTACTGTGCTCTTTTGAGAACTATCTTTATGGGATCAAACTGACAACAGTAACTGGATAGATAGGAACCTGAGGAGGAAGTGAATTTATGTTAATGGGGAAGGAATAACTAAGAAAAGGAGGGTGAGAATGGTTGCACAACTCAAAGAATGTAATCAATGTAACTAAATAATACATGTAGAAACTATTGAAAAAATTCTTTCTTATTGTAAGTTCTTAAAATGGACAAATTGAGGTGATAAAAAATTTGCAATTAAGGACAACATAGTAGAATACCCCCAGATAAGGGCCCTGACACTTTAGCAGGATATTGGCACTTGGAGAAGTACATGTGAGTCTCTGTATCTCAGGCATCAGAGAGTCACTGCATGTGCTGTCAGCCTGATGGGTAGGAAGCAGGGTGGGAGTGCCTGTAGGGTTAAATTTGAACAATATGCCAGGCAGGGTTCCTTGCTGTTCTCTGAATACACCATGCTCATTACTGTGGGTAATGATTAGAAAATGAACTTGGAGAGTCTACAGATATTTCAAGGCTCCTGTTAAAGTCCCTCCTCCATTGTTAAGCTTTTCTCCATTATTTCAACCCCCTGATCTCTCCATGCTCTGATTGCTTATAATGCTTATTATCACATTCTCTCATTACAGCTTTTAACCATGGGCTTGTGTCTAATGTTTTCTGTGTTTCATGTGTCCTGTGCTTTAGTGCTCACTCTAAGTACGAGGAGATCACTCTTTTAACTTCTTTTGTCTTCTGTATGGGGACTACCAAGGGCTATTCCATTACCTGAATAAATTCCAGCCTTGTTGAACAAATGGGGGCTATACACCATTAAAGATTTAAATAGTTTAAAATTAATGTTTTATTTTAATAAGCAAATTGCTAAAATGGGCTGAGTATTATTAAATATCTGATGGAATGGATAAACAATATGTTGTAGTGAAGGAAGCACTTTTCAAACTTCAAGAGCATATGATATTATATGTTGTTAAAATTCAGTGAATTCTGTCTGAATCAACATAAAGAGATAACATTAAATGATACTGTTCTTCTTTAGTTCTCTCTTTGTTTTTAAAGTGTTTGTTTGAAAACAGTGACTGCCTATCTGCTGCTTAGTGTGCTTGGGATACAGCCAATGCCTTGGGAAGTGATGGACTGCTTGTATTTCTACAATAATACCTTCTCGTTTGCACAGAAGACCAAACCAACTCAAAAGCATGAAGAAATGGGATTCTAGACTTAGGTAATGGAAGAAAAGTGAAGCGTAAAATGTTGGGTCAACAAGAACACATTACAGCATGTCATCTCCTTACTGGAGAACTGGGGGGAATTTTCTAAGCACATATGAGCCATCTTTTAGTCTCAGGGCACAGCAGTAAGTACAAAGGAACTCTGTACTCTGGCATGTAATTGTCTGACCTTTGTTTGGATACTTTAACTTTCTTGGTTTCAAAATGAAGTCAATATTTCCTTTTTTTTTTTTTTTTTTTTTTTTGGACTTTTCATTTATAGAGTCACTAAAAAACATTTTCCATGACCCACTATGTGACAGGTAACTTCCTAGGAAACTAAGTCTTCCAGCAATAGACAAAAGAGATAATGTCTTTGCTCTCATGAATCTTACATTCTAGTGTATTAGTGTATGTGTGTGTGTGTAGTGGGTAGGTAAGTTAATGTATGCAAGCATCTAGAAAATAGACACTTAACAACAATAGCTGTCCTTAACTGAGAAACTACTATGCAACAAGAATTTTACATATTTTATTTCTCATAACCGTCAACATTTTAAACATAAGGCAGTTGATTTGACAGGAAATTTATTTGGTGAGAATGAAATGGTTTCCAAGGACTCTTTAGGGACAGAGCCTGGATGAAAATATTACCTACCAATGTATATTATTAACTTCCCTTTCTCCTGGCATTGTCCTTTATGACATACCATACTATTAGGGTTATACCATATATAGATATTTTAGGAACTTTAATCCAATGTGTACCAAAAATGTATTTTTGTAATAATGAGCTATAGTGATGGCTCTATTTTTTCAGAGTCCATGTTTATCTTGCATCTGTTTATGCCCTGTCTCTAGCAGATTGCCTGAACTCAAAATTATTTGATTAATAAATGAATGAAAGAATGAATAAAACTACTGGCCTATATGAAGAATTTTGCATCTTACTGTTCACTTTTCATTATCCAAGGAGTATTGTTGTCAATTTATAGCTCCTTTGCCAAATTAGTCTTTCAGAAGCCTGGGTTTAAGTCTTGGCAGAAATGAGTTCTCTGCCACGTAAGTGTTATAAAAGTCATGTTTTACTGTAATAAGCTCAAGTGATGCATTTTCAGCAGGGATACCCAAGGACATCAGGCTGCCAGGGGTGCAGGGGGCATGGCTTGTGTTCAATGAATCAAGTCTATTCTTGAGAAATCGTATGTTTTAATAAAAATGACCAGTTAAGTCTCATTATGTGCAATAGCCATGGTGGAGCAGTGCTTTAGAGCTACTGTTCAAGGGTGGTTTAGAGCTATAACTGCCAAAGGGTCAGCAATTGGAATCCACCAGCTGCTCCTTGGAAACTCTATGGAGCAGTTCTGCTCTGTCCTATAAGGTCACTATGAGTCAGAATCGACTCAACGGCAACTTTTTTTTTTTTTTTTTTTTAATGTGTAAGACAGGAATCCCTAGCGCTAGCCAAAGGGAAGGCTGTTTGAACCCACTCAGAGGTATCTTGGAAGACAGGCCTTGTGATCTCTTTCTGAAAGTTTGCAGCTTTGAAAATCCTATGGAGAAGCTCTATTCTGCACACATGGGGTCACCAAGAGTTGGAATGGACTATAACTAACAAATAATAACAGCAATGTGAGAGGCACTTTGTTAGGAAATTCGTGCATAGATGTGTGTTTAAGGCACAAACCACTTGAAAAGTTAAATTAAAAAATGTTTGAATCCAATGCTCTTTGATATATGAAGCAAGAGCTTGCTCTTATTCTTTTTTGTAGGTATCATGGCTCTTGGGATAAGGCACATGGCAGATTTTAAGAAATTTTTTATGAATTAAAACATAAGACTTGAGCTCAAATCTGTGAATTTCAGATGATTAAGAGTAATTATCAGTTATCCAGAAGCTTGTTGTTATTGTTGTTAGGTGCTGTCAAGTGGGTTCCAACTCATATGCACAACAGAACAAAACACTGCCTGGCCCTGCGTTATCCTCACAACTGTTGCTGTATTTTATCCATTGTTGAAGCCACTGTATCAATCCATCTTGTTGAGGGTCTTCCTCTTTTTGCTGACCCTCTACTTTACCAAGTATGAGGTCCTTCTCCAGGGATTGGTCCCTCCTGATTATATGTCCAAGTACGTGAGATGAAGTCTTAACATCCTCACTTCCGAGGAACACTCTGGTTGTACTTCCTCCAAGATAGACTTGTTTGTTCTTCTGGCAGTCCATGGTATATTCAATATTCTTCGCCAACACCATAATTCAAAGGCATCAATTCTTCTTCGGTCTTACTCGTTCATTGTTCAGCTTTCAGAAGCATATGAGGCAGTTGAAAATATCATGGCTTGGGTCAGGCGCACCTTAGACCTTAAAACGACATCTTTGCCGTTCAAAACTTTAAAGAAGTCCTTTTCAGCAGATGTGCCCAATTCAATGCGTAGTTTGATTTCTTTACTGCTGCTTCCATGGGCATTGATTGTGGATCGAAGTGAAACGAAATCCTTGACACCTTCAATCTTTTCTCCATTTATCATGATGTTATTTTTTTATCCAGTTGTGAGGCTTTTTGTTTTCTTTATGTTGAGATTTAATCCATTCTGAAAGCTGTCGTTTTGATCTTCCTTAGGAAGTATTTCAAGTCCTTTTTGCTTTCAGCAAGTAAGGTTGTGTCATCTGAGTATCACAGGTTGTTAATGAGTCTTCCTCCAATCCTAATTCCACATTCTTCTTTGTATAGTCCAGGTTCTCAGATTATTTGCTCACCATAGAGACTAAATAAATATGGTAAAAGGATACAAACATGACACCCACCTTTTCTGACTTTAAACCAGCGATGTCCCTTTGTTCTGTTTGAACAACTGCCTCTTGGTCTATGTACAGTTTCCTCATGAGTACAGTGAAGTGTTTGTAATTTCCATTCTTCACAATGCTATACATAATTTTTTATGATCCACACAGTCAAATACCTTTGTCTAGTCAATAAAACACAGGTAAACATCTTTCTGGTATTCTCTGCTTTCATCCAAGGTCCATCCGACATCAGCAATGATATCCCTCTTTCCAAGTCCTCTTCTGAATCCTACTTGAATTTCTGGCAGTTCTCTGTCAATGTATTGCTGCAACCACTTTTGAATGATCTTCAGCAAAATTTTACTTGTGTGTGATCTTAATGATATTGTTCAATTATTTCTGCAATCTGTTGTATCACCTGTCTTTGGAATGGACACAAATATGGATATCTTCCAGTCAGGTAGCTGTCTTCCAAATGTCTTGTCATAGATGAGTGAGCACCTCCAACGCTGCATCCATTTTCTGAAACATCTCAATTGGTATTCTGTCAATTCCTGCAGTCTTGTTTTTCGCCCATGTCTTCAGTGAATCTTGGACTTCTTCCTCCGATACCATCAGTTATTGATCATATTCTATCTCCTGAAATGATTAAATGTTGATCAATTCTTTTTGGTAAATGATTCTGTGTGTTCTTTCCATCTTCTTTTGAAGCTTCTTGCATCATTCAGTATTTTGCCCATAGAATCCTTCAATATTGCAACTCAAGTCTTGAATTTTTTCTTCAGTTCTTTCAGCTTGAGAAATGCTGACCATGTTCTTCCCTTTTGGTTTTCTAAATCCAGGTCTTTGCACATGACATTATAATACTTTACTTTGTCTTGTCAGCTCTTTTACTTCATCATTTCTTCCATTTGCTTTAGCTACTCAACATTCAAGAGCAAGTCTCAGAGTCTCTTCTGACATCCATTTTGGTCTTTTCTTTCTTTCTTGTCTTTTTAATGATCTTCTGCTTTCTTCATGTATGATGTCCTTGATGTCTTTCTCCAACTTGTCTGGTCTTCAGTCATTAGTGTTCAATGAGTCAAATCTATTCTTGAGATAGTATCCAAATTCAGGTGGGATATACTTAAGGTCATATTTTGGAATGGTAATTGATCAAAATGAAAGTATATATACAAAACACTTTGCAAACTGCAAAAACATAAATAGATAGATAGGTAGATGGTAGATAGTCAAATGACATTACATTTAAGGTTCTTCTATATCTGATTTTATTACTTCTCCAAAACTTCTGGAAACAGCATGGAAGCAGTAGTCAATAAACTATGCATTGCATTGGGCAAATCTTCTGCAAAACGCCTCTTTAAAGAGTGAAAAGCAAAAATGTCATTGGGAGGACTAAGTTGTGCCTGATCCAAGCTATGGTATTTTCAATATCCTCATATGCATTTGAAAGCTGGACAATGAGTAAGGAAGACCAAAGAAGAATTGATGCATTTAAATTATTGTGTTGGCAAAGAATATTGAATATATCATGCACTGCCAGAAGAATGAACAAATCTACCTTGGAAGTACAGCCAGAATTCTCCTTAGAAGCAAGGATGGCGAGACTTTGTCTCACGTACTTTGGACATGTTATAAGGAAGGACCAGTCTCTGGTGAAGGACCTCATGCTTGGTAAAGTAGAGGTTAAGCAAAAAAGTGGAAGACACTCAATGAGATGGATTGACACAGTGGCTTCAACAATGGATTAAATACAGCAACAATTGTGAAGATGATGAAGGACCAGACAGTGTTTTGTTTCTTTCTGTTGTACCTAGGGTCTCTATGAGTCAGAATCCACTGGAAGGCACCTAACAACAGATAACAACTACAGCATCATTCCTGTGAGACAGGTAGTGGTACAGGAATTATTAATTATTTACAGATGAAATGGTAACAAGAGTGCAATGTAACTTTTCCAAAAGCCATAGCTAAAGGGCAGAGCTGGGACTCAAACTGAGTTGTCATCATTTCCAGTTCAGTGCTCTCTCTGACATACACATTGTCACCCTTCACCAGTATATAGCATTATTGTTGCTGTTTTGCTAAGTTTGTGCAGATCCTGTAGATGTGACTTGCCCTTATTCACCGTCCTGGAATCTAGACGGAGTTCCTAGGTGGCATAAATGGTTAAGCATTTAAGCTGAAAGTTTAGTGGTTCAAACTCACTCAGAGTTGCCTTTGGAGACAGGCCTGGTGATCTGCTTCTGAAAGGTCATAGCCTTCAAAACCCTAAGGAGTAGCTCTACTCTTCACACATGGGATAGCCATGAGTTGGAGTCGACTTGACGGCAACTAACAACAACTAACTAGAATCTGGATCATTCTCTCAGTTTTTCAGGTGGGTAGCTCTAAATGAATGCTTGTGCCTCCAAAAGAAACAAAAGTCAGTGTTAATCAATGACAATGATTTAAGAATACAAATGGGTCTTTCTGGATTCTATTGAGTAGTTTAGTTTAAGAGTACATGGAATGAGTGACCAGGGAACTAGGTGGGGATTGAAAGGAAAAAAAAGGGCAAGAACAAAAAAATAGACAAGGGGTCATGCAAATGACCTTGCCACCCATTCTTTATTGATTTTTAGTTCTTGGGCAGTGATTGCAAAAGCTATACAGAGGGATGAGAAGCCTGACCTAGTTAGCTTTTGGGCAAAAATTGTCTCATAAGTGTGTTTTAGTCCATATGGTAAAGTATATTTCTGGCAAGAGTGCTTTCTAAATAGCAGGCTTCTTTTTAGGGGACTGGAACAGATTTTGCAGGTGATAACCTGCTTTGTGCCCTGGGGCAGAGGTATTACTCTGCAACTAGAAGCTGATGCTTAACCTTTGCCTGGCTTCAGAAACCATTCAGTGGTAGGAGCCAAGCAATTTCAGATATTTCAACCTAATGTACCTTCAAGCCCATAGGCTGTCTTGCTCTGTCTCTTGAATGTGATCTCTTTTGTGCAAAAGCAAGCCCCATTAACAGTCTGGCAAAAAGGCTTTAAGGAAGCAGGCCAATAGAACTCTAATGTTGCAGCTATGAAAGTCGGGCTTCTAGCCAGCATGCTGCCCAGGTGGGACTTGAAAAGGCAATGCACATTGTCAACTCAGACCAGCCCTAGAATACTTGTCCTTATTGCCTTGTGGGATTTGCAAGTTGTTCTTCCACATCTGAGAGAAAACAAGAAAAAGGATGTGTGCCAGCTTGTGTATATATAGTCTGGCCCTGTAAAGCTGGAGTTTTCAACAACAAAGATAATGATTTGGAGATTATAGTGGGTACCTTTTTCTTTGCATTTGACTCAAAGTTTCGTTTAACAACAGGAGCGGGATCATCTGTTATAGATTAAATTGTGTCCCCTAAAATATGTATTGGAATCCTAACTGCTATACCTGTTGTCTTAGCTAGTGCTGCTATAACAGAAATACCACAAGTGAACGGTTTTAACAAAGAGAAGTTCATTTCTTCATAGGAAGGAGGTTAAAAGTCCAAATTCAGGGCGTCAGCTCCAGTGGAAGGCTTTGTCTCTCTGTCGGCCTTCTCATCAATCTTCTCCCAGACTAGGAGCTTCTCTGCACAGGGACCCCAGGTCCAAAGGACAAGCTGTGCTCCTCGCACTGCTTTCTTGGTGGTATGAGGTCCCCCTGTGTCTCTGCTCACTTCTCTCTTTTACATCTCAAGAGATTGTCTCAGGATACAATCCAATCTTGTAGACTAAGTCATGCCTTTCAAACACAACCGCTGCACATCCTCCATCATTAACATCATAGAGGCAGGATTTACAACGTATAGGAAAATCACACAATACCAAGAATCATGGCCCCGCCAAATTGATAAGCACATTTTTCGGGGGACATAATTCAATCCATGACACCTGTAGATATAATCTTGTTTGGAAATAGAGGTTTCTTTGTTACGGTAAGTAGATTATACCAGAGTAGAGTGGGTTCCAAATCTAATTAGAGTTATGAAAAGGGCAGATTAGACACGGAGATATGCACACATGGGGGAGGGGGAGTGGAAGGACAGACGCCATGTGAGGATTACCAAGGAACCAAGAAATGCCCGAGACCATCTACAAGTGGAGCCGTGGTGGTGCAGTGCTTAAGAGCTCAGCTGCTAACCGAAAGGTCGGCAGTTCGAATCCACCAGCTGCTCCTTGGAAACCCTATGGGGCAGTTCTAGTCTCTCCTGTAGAGTTGCTATGAGTTGGAATTGACTGGACGGCAAAGGGTTTGGTTTTGGTATCTACAAGTAAGCAATTGACACAGGAAAGATCCTGCTTTATTTGGACTTTTAGCCTCCAGAACTATGATAAAATAAATTTCTGTTTTTTAAAACCATCCACTTGTGATATTTCTGTTACAGCAGCACTAGGAAACTAAGACATCATCCAAAATATCTATCTTTTTCCTCCTCCTTTTGCCCCATTTTTCTAGTCAAATCATCTCAACCCAGGATTTTGAAAGTAATTTGCCTTTTTTCGTTTCAAAGGCATGCCCCACATTCCTGACATGCTCTGGAACATCTGAAAATTACCAAGAAGTTGCATTATTAGTCTATTAGTATTATGATTCTTAAATATCATCCCTTAAGGCTCTCAAAACTATATCCTCCTGTACAGCAGTGTTTAGTGTCCTCCTGGTCTCATGCTGTGTGTTCTCACTGAAAATCTCTCTTCTGTTTATCATCCTTGTTGGAATATCACTTTTGTACTTTATACAACCTTTCCTGACATTTGTCATCCCCATTTTTCTCATTCTGTCTCACCCCAATTTATCATTTTACATACTACACTTTTGTTTTCCACTTCACATGGCTCATGTCTGCCTTTCAAGCTAGAATGTCAGCCATCTTGGCAGGAATCATGCTGTGCATTTCTTCACAGGAGAGACATAGCCTTATAAAATGTTAGAGCTGGTTTTCTGGGCCAGGCAACTCCTTTATTTTTAAGGAAACTGAACTCTGTAAAGCTTAATGGTGTTCACAGTGTTTTAAAGAATTTGTGGCAGAGTCAAAATTACAGAACTAGTTACTGAGTCTTCTGACTCTCACTCCACTGTTGTTTCTATCACCTTACACATGGTACGTGTTGAATAATGATTGATGTGGATGTACTGACTTGTCCAGTGCTTATTTAACTGCCTGCAGTTCTTTATGGTTTGTCTACACTGGTGGTGTGTGAAGTGAAACTCTAGTAATGGTCAAAGTGATGGCTACACTATATTTCTGATGTACACTAGAGACTTGTAAGTCTCAAGTGTGTGTGTGTGTGTGTGTATTTATTTAGGGATTCATGAATGACACTTGAAACATGGTACTTAATTATTTGGAACTAATGCATTTTAGCAAAATATTACTTTTTTCTTGTGTTAAAATTGTGAGGAATCATAAGAATGGTGTTGCTGTTGTCATGTGCCATAGAGTTAATTCCAACTCATAGCTTTTTCTGTCCCATAGGGTTTTCTTGGCTGAAGGTAGCAGATTATCAGGTCTTTTCTCCTTCAGAGCTGCTGGTGGGTTCAAACCACTGACTTTTCAGGTAGCAGCGGAGCACTTAACCACTGCACCACCAGGGCTTCTTATAAAAATGATGAGGGCTGCTAAAAATAAAAGAAAAACATGTCACAGGAGGTGGCCACATCTGAAAATGACATTAAAAGTTATTAAAGTAAAAAATTTAGATTGAAACTTTAAAAGTAGTAGTAAGATAATTATTTCAGATAATTTCTGCTTCTGTTGATAAAATCTAATTAAAACAAGCCAGGGAAAGCAATTGTTTGGGAGATGTGGGTAAAAGTCCTGGATCACTCACCAAGCATCATGGTCCTTAAGGTAGTGTCATGGCTGCTCTTATAAGAACTCAAGAAAAGAACACAGAAGAAAATATTCTTCGATGGCTATGAGGGTGGGGAGGGAGGGTGAGGGTTATTCACTAACTAGATAGTAGACAAGAATTATCTTAGGTGAAGGGAAGGACAGCACACACTACAGGGGAAGTCAGCACAACTGGTCTAAACCAAACCTAAGAAGTTTCCTGAATACAGTCAAACACTTCGAGGGACAGATTAGCAGGTGTGGGGGTCTGGGGACTATGCTTTCAGAGGACATTGAGGTGAATTGGCATAACAAAGTTTATTAAGAAAATGTTCTGCATCCTACTTTGGTGAGTGGCATCTGGGGTCTTAAAAGCTTGCAAGTGGCCATCTAAGGTGCATCAATTGGTCCCAATCACCTGGAGTAAAGGAGAATGAAGAACACCAGAGACACAAGGAAAGTATTAGCCCAAGAGACAGAAAGGGCCACATAAACCAGAGACTTCATGAGCCTGAGACCAGAAGAACTAGATGGTGCACAGCTACCACCAATGACAGCCCTGACAGGGAACACAACAGAGAGTCCCTGATGGAGCGGGGAGAGGGTGGGATGCAGAACTCAAATTCTAGTAAAAAGACCAGACTTAATGATCTGACTGAGACTAGAGGAACCCCAGAAAACATGGCCCCTGAACTGTCTGTCAACCCAGAACTAAAACAATTCCCGAGGCCAACTCTTCAGACAAAGATTGGACTGGCCTGTGGAACATAAAATGATACTCATGAAGAGTGTGCTTCTTAGCTCAAGCAGATGCATGAGACTAAATGGGCAACTTCTGTCTGGAGGTGAGATTAGAAGGCAGAGAGGGTTAGGGGCTGTTGAATGGATATGGGAAATCAGGGGTAAAAAGGAGGAGTGTGCTGTCACAGTATAGGAAGAGCAATTAGGGTCACATAACATTGTACGTATAAATTTTTGTATGAGAGACTAACTTGAATGTAAACTTTCACTTAAACTACAATTAAAAAAAAAAAAAAGACAATGTCATGGATTGAATTGTGTCACCCAAAAATATGTTTATCAATTTGGCTAGGCCATGATTCCCAGTATTGTATGATTGTCCATCATTTTTTCATCTTACGTGTTTTTCCTAAGTGTTGTAAATCCTATCACTATGATGTTAATGAGATGGATTAGTGGCAGTTATGTGATGAGATCTGCAAGATTAGATTGTGTCTTAAGCCAATCTCTTTTCAGATATAAGAGAGAGAAGCAAGCAGAGAGACATAAGGACCTCATGCCATTAAGAAAGCAGCACTGGGAGCAGAGTGTGTCCTTTGGACCTGGGGTTCCTGCACAGAGAAGGTTATTGACTAGGGGAAGATTGATGACAAGGACCTTCCTCCAAAGCCAACAGAGAGAGAGGGCCTTCCCCTGGAGCTGACACCCTGAATTTAAACTTGTAGCCTACTAGACTGTGAGAGAATAACCTCTGTTTTTTAAAGCCAGCCACTTGTGGCATTTCTGTTATAGCAGCACTGATAACTAATACAGATAGTAAGATTGATTTGGGCTTGGAGTTGCAGGTCTCATTCCATCCTGTGTTATTATATCAAGAGCAGGGACTTTCTGATGAAGGTTTTTTGTTGTTGTTTTTGTTTTTAGCATTTAAACTATTTTTATTTTATCACTTCAATACTTTTATAAGATTTGGAGTTGACTTTTAGAGTTTTCTGTTTAGTTACACACTACGAAGTGGATAATTTGCAAATGCTTATCACAAGAGCTATCATTTGTGGTAAAATGTTTTCCTTATCTCTACTTTATATCCTGCTTACAGGATGATCCTGAGAAAAATACCAGGAGACCCAGATTTTGCAATCATTTTCATAATGACTGATATGGGTTACTTTCCACAAGTTGTTGACGTTCTCATTACGTGTTGAGAATGTGCATACATAGAATCCCTACGTTAGGCACGGACACACATGCTTAAATAAGAGTAGGTGCTGAAAGTTATGGTTATGAAAGGCAGAATATTTCAGAATTTTCACATAATCCAAATTGTTCATATTAGTAGGTCAACTTTGTGCCTCAAAAGCAGGGATCACATTAAACCTCCATCAAAATATTTGGATCTCTGTCTTCACTTTTAGGATTCTGGACTACCTCTGGGATGCAGGGCATGAGAGGATGTCATTCACTCTAGTAACTTGCTAAAGAGCTAGAACTCATTGCTTCTAATTTATTTAGAAGGGCTTTGGAAAATCTCTATCGAACTAGACTCCTTTATATCCCTTTGGCATAGGTGAATCCTGGAATTTGATCTCCACTTAGGTGGGTGGTCCAATACTGGATTATGGCCTGAACATTTATTGCAAGAGTAGGTCCTTTGGACTTTACTCCTATTGAATCCTCACCCTTGGAAAAACTGAAATTGACCTAGACTCCTGAAGACATAGGCTGTTGACCTAGGAGTACAATCCACCATTTGTGGATGGACTGGTGGAGTGGCTAGTCCCAAATTGGGTTCTTTGGAAACAGATGCTAAGACGCTTGCAGTGCAAGTGTTTATTAGGGACCAATACCTGTGAAAGGAACAAACAGGATTGAGAAAAGGAAGAAGTTGAGCTTTGCGGTACCTCTAACAAAGCCTTAGCCCATCCAGGGGGGCATCCTGGAGCCAGTATTGCCCATCAGAGAGATCCATGTTGGGCCCTCACCTCATCCAGTCACTGGATGTGGGTTACCACTGAATGTGTGATCTCGAGCCAGGTAGCTCTCTAAAACTGAGATAGACTCAGGTTCTTGGATCTGGAAGGAACTGTACACTGGAGGCTCTTTGCTGACTGCCCATGCTGCAGCTGAGCAATAAGAGTTGCATCTCCAGACCTCCTACACTTTCTTTGATCTAAATTTCCATCAATAAAATCTACCCAATTAATGGACATTCTACGAATCCATTGCTGTCCCTTTCAGAGCTCAGAGGGTTTTATCACTTAGAGATTGCTTAGAGATTGAGGAGCTGACGATGTAAACCACAAGTTTAGAAGCAGAGTTATTATGATCTTCCACTTAGTGTAACCTGCCAGTTTTTTAGATGAAGACACCAAGGTCTAAACAAATTGTACAGTTTAGTCAACTTTAAACTTCTTGTTAGACTCAGGACAACAATTAGAACCAAGCAGTCTTAGATTCTACTCCAAACTACTCTACCTCTAATATCTCTGCTTTTTTAAAGTACTTACTCTTACAGTAATTTTTTTATTGATAATAAGTGAACATAATTGTGAAGAAGAATTATTGTAATATGAAGTGATACCTTTGAGTGTTACCCAATTTGCTATTTACTTTAGTGCAGAGGGAATAGTGACCTCTAGAAAAGTGCCAAAGAACTGTACAGGCCTGAAATATTAATTTAAGCTGTTTCTCATATAAAGACTATCCTCTTAAATAAAGAGCTGTTTAAATAATTGGTACTCCACTGTACAAAGGACACCATTAAGAGAAAGAAATTATAAAAGATATTTAATTAACATATCAAATGTTGAAAACTGTTCCTTAAAGAGCACAGCCCCTAAAGACGGACATGAACAATTAGCAATGAGGTCACATCATAGGTGAATAGTGTGTTTGGTATACAATTTGAAGTTTTAAAAGAGGGTAAAAAAAAAAAGTTCCAGATTTAAAGGGGCTCTGGCTTAGACTCTAGGATTCCAGGTGAACTTGAGTATTAGGGGGATCAAACAGGTTTTGAGGACGGATAATAAAAGAGTTTAACCATGTTTAATGTGGACGAAAAATGTTTTTCCATATTTGCATTTTGGAACATACTTGCAATACGACTGATTACTTTTGTGTGGCCTTTCTAGCCATAATCTTGTAATTCCCACCCAGGTGATTGGGTAGGATAATTGTGGCCCACTAAAGGACTGGTCACTTTTACCATTCTGCTGAGGTTGAAAGAGCCACGCCAGAGACAGGAAGGGAGAGAATCCCACCACTGTCAGGGAAGAACAGCCAAGAGCTGGCTCATCTAGGATCCCTGTGCTGGGAGGTTCCTGGGACAAGGAGACAGAAAGAGAGAAAGCTGTAACCCTGAAGATGGTGAGAAGCAGTGACAGACGCAGCAGAAAAGACTCGGCAGCACAAGACAGCATGGTGGGCTTCCTGGCCCATGGAGAGAGAAGGCTGAACGCCTTTGGGCAGAGGCCTAGGGCCAGGGAGAGGCATGCCTCTGAGCATGTCTGGGAAGCAGCTCTCCAGATGGAAGAGCTGTATCCTTGAGTGTTCCTGAGCCTGAATTGTAACCTGTTACTTCCCTAATAAATCCCATAATCGTGAGTATGGTTTGTGAGTCCTGTGTGGTCATTACAATGAATTATTGAACCCAGTAGAGAGTGCTGTGGGAGCGATGGTTAGCATCAGAATGCGGAGAGAGGAGATATATCTGACCCTCACTTCGTAGGAATCAGCCTTGGGCGGCTGATCTTGGTTCTCCTTCCCCCTTGTGAGGTTGGAGGAGGTCAGACACTGCCCCTACATTGCTTTTACAATACTGTTCATGATAATTGGGAAATACTGGTGGAATTTTCTTTCTTTATTTTTTTTACTTGTAGTATTAACTGAACTGAACATAGTTTTCAATGTAACTTAAAGTTTGATGTAATTCTGTAAATTAAATTCATTTACATTTGAACAATCCTTGTGTGCATTCCATACTTCAATATGTTATTAAAGTTATTCTTTACCTTAATAGTGAAGTCACTATAATTGAGGTTATTTCTCACAGGAAATTCCAGGCTTATCCTAAGTTCTCCTCCCAGCTATTTATGGTAAACATTCTATAGTGTTTATAAATACAAACATTTTATCAATGTTTTAGAACGCATGCCTGTTCCACAAAGTCGTCTTGGCCGTTTCTTATTGTCTAAGCCATCCATCATACACTGGACCATGCCTCAAACTTACCCATGGTATGTTGCTCTCTCTGCTATGATATTCTTCTCTATGATTCTTCATCCCAAGAATAGGCCCAGACTCTTATTTCCCAACAGTGAAAGCAGAACATAATACTGTGTTAAATTCTAAACACACTTATTAATATGTGGATTCCCGGAAAAATTACAATAGAGAGGTTCGTTTACACTACTCAAGCTCAAATCTAGGCTCATCACTGAGGTACTTGTGAAATGTACCCTCAGTGCTTTACTTTTTCCCTATTGACCTACTCTCATTTGGTAAGGCCAACCTATCTTCTTCCCTCCAGTGGTAATTCACTTTACCATGTCAACCTCAGACTAAGTTCAACCACAAGGCTCCAGAATAAAGAAGGAAGCTTTATTGTTACTTTTAACTAAGAGATCTATCTTCCAAATCCTTACTTCCATGCCTGCATTGACATCTTCCAGGGAATATTAATCACAATATTTACATTGATTTAAAAGGACCTCCATCACATGTTGTGGTTTTGCCCTGTGGCCAAAGAGCAAAATCTCTCTACATCAATCTGAGTTAGTCAGCTTTAGATAACATTACACTTAGGATAACAATCCAATCTATTTTCAACTGTCAAATTCACTTCACTTCACTTCCATTTAATTCTATTGAACTCCTTTTTTACAGTGGTCATCTAGCTACCTGTAATCTTCCCTATCTAAGCTCTGAATCTCCTGCATACTACAATTTAGAGAAGCACACTTGTACGTCCTTATGAACAAATAAATTTACAAACATGTGTTGTTGTTGTTAGGTGGTGTCGAGTTGGTTCAGACTCATAGCAACCCTGTGTACAATAGAATGAAACCTTGCCCGGTCCTACATCATCCTAACAATCATTGTTATGTTTGAGTCTATTGTTGCAGGTACTGTGTCAATCCAACAAATATGTGTAGTTGTTAAAATTCTTGCTGACAAAACCATTATTTTTTTTTCAAAAAGGCAATAAATTCTTCAGAGTCAATACCTTATAGCCAAAAACATACACCCAAATGAAATTATCAGACAGACTGTTACATTTCTTAGTATGAGTATCTGCATTCAGATTACTTTATTCAGGTTGCCTCCATAAACAGAAAAAAAAAAAATTACTTGCAGCTTTTAAATGGAAGATTTTTAAGTCTATTACTCAAAGCTTCACTAAAGTATTCCCAGAATGTGCTACTTTGTCTACTCAGAAAAACCCAGAAAAGTATGTATTAATATTTTGTTGGGTAAAACTTTTGTTGAAGCTTGTATAGCTATATTACTCTTGAAATTGTACACATTTCAAATGTAGACTCTCAAGATCCTTATTCCAACAGAACATAGCATTTTGACCTCTATGATGTTGTGAGATGGGGAAAATATTTTTAAACTGTCAAGGGCTCATGGATAGAGGAAGGAGAATAATTTCCAGCCCTTTTAGTCATCAATCTACTACACCATAAAACAATGCATTGTTTCAAATATAAACTGATACTTATTGCTAGCTACACCTAAATAATTAATCTTAAATATTCTACCAACTAAAGTGTTAAATACACCATAAAACCTTATTGACTCAAAGTATTTTATTTTTATTTAGTCAACCCTGGTGACTGGAACCTAATCTAAAATCGGATTTGTGCCTCCAGATGATATAGATCTAGAAGAGCCCAGGGAAATCCTCTATCTGCAATCACATATGTCTATCCAACCCTTTATTATTATATTTTCAACACAAAGTCTGGTAATTGGATGGCTAAAAAAACAATGCCTTAAAGTGAATGTTCATCTGCTACATTGGCAAGAAAGAGCAGCTGGAGGGAATTCCACTCCAAGATAGTAATGGTAATTTAAAAGGGTATGACCTTCTAATATAACTGTTTGATAGCTTCAAATCTTTGTGTTTCTTCCTTTTCAGAGTTGCCAACAGTTTCGATAGACATTCTTTGAATGCAGAGAATTTCCCAACCCAATATTTTTTAGTTGAGCAAGATTTTATAAGTTATTGATATTCTTTTCCTGAATTAGTGATGGTTTTCTAATTCTGGAGGTTATTTATAAATAGAATGTGGTGCTATGTTTCTAGGAAGATTTAATCATAACATAAAAGAGAAAAATAATAACCTCACTTAAGAAAGCAATGTTCATATATTCTGATAATTAAAGAAATTACAGCTGCAGTATAAAAAAAGTGTCAGTAAAAAGAATTTTAATCCCTGTGACAAGATAACTTTATATTGCTGTTTAAATTCATGTCCAATTTTTTAAATGAGTTATAATATGCTATACTTTTATATGCCTTGACTTCAATCTTGGAAAGACAGCACAAAGTAAATATCAATTTTTATTTTAACCTTGCTGAAAATAGTTGTTAGTATACATTAATCAAACAAATTTAAAGGTGAAAATTATATTTATGTATACACATACGTATGCATACTATTATTGTTAGGTGCTGTCAAATCAATTTTGACTTGTAATGACCCCATGTGACAAAGTAGAACTGTCCCTTAAGGTTTTCTAGGCTATATATACATATATATATATATACAGAGTGGAAAGGCATATTGACCACCTTCTCAGTTAATCTTTCCATGTTCAGGTGGACTATGTTTAAGTAGGGAGGAGGTAATCTGTTGTGATCTGGTCTAGGTTTATTCTGTTTGTAAGCAGCATATCCAGGAAAAGATGAACAAACACATACATATAAAATAAAATATTAAGAATTTTCAAACTTGGTTATACTAGAATTGCAACCTATCATTTATTTATTTGTTCTCTTATCATTAGCCATCCAGGTATTAATTGGATTCTATATGTCAGACACTGTGCTAAATGTTGAGAAATTACAGATAAATAAGGTAAGGTACTTGCACTCAGAGAGACCAGAATCTAAGGGAGGGAAAGGCATATACATAAATAATTTCCCATTAGGTAAGATAAATGTCATGCATGTGATGAGATGGGACCTCCCATCCAGCTGCCTATCTCCTTTAGAAAGGTACTCAGGACCACACAATATTCCCTGAGCTGGTTCTTGACAAAGTGTGATTTCCAAATGGAATCACATATATCCATTTCCTTGAATGTGTTACAACTTGCACATGTTTATTTATATATACATACAAAAGAGCTATAAAACCAGTAAGAAAATTTAGATATTAGATTTTTTATATATCTTTTTGTAATTCAAGTATGCTTCTTTTTCAAATATCGTTGGCAACATATTTCTCCATCCTTCAAACTTCCAATGGCTTTCTCTTGCCTTACTTTCTCTTACCAAATCAGTAAATATCTTCTCTGATCTAATCTCAAACTTCCTTTCACTCTCTTCTTCTATGACATCATTTCATAAAACCTAACAGACTCCATATTTACGTTTTTCTTACCTATGATTTTACCAGCCTTTAATTTTGTCTGTGTTCTGCCCTCAGCCTGGAGTCTCCTACTCCTAATTATATACCTGCCAATCTCCATTGTTCTGATTAAAAGCAGAGTTTAAATATCACCTGCTTATAAATGCTTTGCCTGAGTCATCCATTAGAAGATGGGTCTCATGTTCATAAATACTTGTTGAACAAATCTATTATGCCAAACTTTTAATTTAGTACTTATTTAAATTTGGGGTATATTATAGATAACTGCTGTATATTTAGGGAGTCCTGGTGGTGCAGTGGTTAAAGTGCTGGGCTGCTAACCAAAAGATCAGTGGTTCAAACCCACCAGCTGCTCCGTGGGAGAAAGATGTGGCAGTCTGCTTCTGTAAAGATTCACAGCCTTGGAGACCTCTACTCTGTCCTAATGGGTCACTATGAGTCAGAATTGACTGGGCAGCAGTGGGTTTGGTTTGGTTTGGCTGTACAGTAGTCTCCCCTTATCTGCAGGGAATACGTTCCAAGACTCCCAGTGGGTGCCTAAAAGTGCAGATAGTACCAAACCCTGCATATACTTTTTTTCCCCTATACATACTTATCTATGATAAAGTTTAATTTATAAATTAGGCACAGTAAGAGATTAACAATAATAACTAATAATAAAATAGAACAATTATAACAATATACTGTAATAAAAGTTATGTGAATGTGGTCTCCCTCAAAATACCTTATTAAATCAAGAACTTTCACCTTTTCACTTAAAGGAAGCACTTTACAGCTTCCCTTTGGCATATCCGAATTGCCAGCATCGCTGCTCTTGGGCTTGAGGACCATTATTAAGTAAAATAAGAGTTACTTGAATACAAGCACTGCAATACCGTGACAGTTGATCTAATAACTGAGATGCTACTAGGTGACTAACAGGTGGGTAGTGTAGCGTATACAGCGTGAATAGGGTGGATAAAGGGATGATTGACATCCAGGGTGGGATGGACTGGCATGGCACAAGATTTCAACAAGATATCCAGAACGGAGTGCAATTTAAAATTTATGAATTATTTCTGGAATTTTCCATTTAATATTTTCAGACCGTGGTTTGCTGCCAGTAACTGAAACCATGGAAAGCAAAACCATGGCTAAGGGGGGACTACTGTATATTTATCTCACCCGCTAGTTTGTAAGTTCTATAAAATATAGGACTATACATTAATCATTGTTGCAGGACCTAGCACAATATCCTTTTCTCAATACAAACTTAAGAACTGAATTGAATTCAGGAAAATTTCTATAACGGGATGTTGATTAAGTACTGTCATATGACAGATTAGCAAAAGGAATTTTGTCAGTGATGATTAATAGGCAGAAGGCATTACACTCTACTAAGATAAGTTTAACCTTCCTTTGTAGGGAATACATTTCTGGAATGACCTAAAACATCTTTTGCTTTGGGTCCCTGTTGAGTCCTCCCCTTCATCTGGTCGGTGGAGAGAGCACTACAGTTAACTCGGAGCAAGAAGACCCATATCAACTTTCACCACTAATTTGTTTTATGATCATGGTCAAGGGTCAAGTCTCTTGATATCTTAGTTTTCCTCATCTGGAAATGGGAATGATATTACTTGCTTTGAGGATGTCATAGGTTTGCTATGAGGATCAAACTAATAGAACATTTGCATATGCTTATACACAAATGGAGCCCTGGTGGTGCGAGTGGTTAAGTGCTTGGCTGCTAACCAAAAATGTCTGCAGTTCAAATCCACCACCCACTCCTTGGAAACCCTATGGGGCAGTTCTACTCTGTCCCATAGGGTCACTGTGAGTCAGAGTTGACTCCTCTTGGCAACTGTTTTTTTTTTTTTAATAGATGAACAGAACCAAATTATTCTAAATCTCCTTAAAATTGGCCTTAAGCTTTCCTAAGGTCTTAAGTTAGGAATCAGAATTTTTACATATTGCAAAAAACAGATATGTTTTGAGGAGAGAAGAGGTTTCCACAGATAATAGTCTCTTTATTTACTACCTGGTTGGTTTCTTGCTTTCCTCTATTTGTTGTCTGTAATGGAACCCTTTTCTCTTCATAGCAACAATCAAAATTTGTAACAATATATTTGCTCATTTACTTATTCATTTTCTATTCTACAAGCCTATAGGTTCAGTGAGGGCACATACTATGTGTGTGATCTTCACTACCGTACAATGTTTATGACAGGGCCTAAAAGATAAGTACTCAATACATTCTAGTTGAATGAAAAAATAACCTAGAATCAGTAAGTCTCAAAATTTAATGTGAATAAGAATTGTGGAATTCTTAAAAATACAGATGTCTGAATTTAAAGATTGGAGAGTTTGATTTTCTGATCTAGAGTGGGCCCAGCAATCTGCATTTTCACTCCCCTCCCTCCAAGATGGTTCTGCTGCAGATTATCAACAGATCTACTGTTGATAATTAATGACAAGGTGATACATTTCATGCATTTTATGTGGGAATCTTTGCTGCCTCAGTGATTTTGGGAAGATTTAGAGTTAGCTTCTTGACACTACCAGATGCTTCATGGGAGAAAGATGTAGCAGTCTGCTTCTATAAAGACTACAGCCTTGGAAACCCTATGGGGCGGTTCTACTCTGTTCTATAGGGTTACTATGAGTTGGAATTGACTCAATGGCAACAGTTTGTTTTTTTTTTTTTTCTTCTTGACACCACTGCAGAGGAACTCCTCTGGAAATACACACCGTGAAGAGGCGGATTATCACTTCAGTTGTCTCAGAACATGGCAATTACAACTCCGCGTTTTGAATGAGTGTGACATGAGATTTCCTAAGGATGCAGGTTGGCAGGGCATATAGTAGTGCTGTGTCTTTGGGCACTGGAGGTCTGCCAGAAGCACTTGCCCAGCGCTAATCACAGAGCACCTGAACTTTTATCCATCATCTGTGCTGCTGCACAAAAACTTGAACCCTCTGATGAATGGTTTGTATTCTCCCCAGCAGCTCCAGGACAGAGGAAAATCCTTTCATTTAATTAGGCTATTATTTTCCATTTTGAAGCTTCAATAGAGACTCGGGAACAGGTGCCAGTTTCTCCTCTGCCTTTAGGCCTACAGAAATCAGTTACGGGCCCAGCAGCAATGCTATTAACTTTTCTCTACCTATGCAGTCCTGAAACAGATGTTAATTACCAAACAGTACAACCCTGAACTGAAGACAGCTTAATCTCTGCTCAGATTTTTGTTGATTGCCTATTAATGCTTTCAGCTGGTTCCTCTATGTCTGGCAATCTGTATCTGTATATGTTTAGAGAAGTCCTTGGGTGCCACAAACCGATAAGCCCTTGAGTTCTAATTGAAAGGTTGGCAGTTCAAACCCACCCAGAGGCACCTCAGAAGAAAGGACTGGCAGTCTACCATTGAAAACTCTGTGGAGTGCAATTCTACTCTGCACAATGGGGTCACCATGAGTTGGAATCCACTTGAAAATATATGTCTATATATCTATATTTTAGTAGTAGGTTTTCTGTTTACTTTTTTAAATTACCAACATTATGTAATTATAGATGACGCTGCTCAGGGCATTTTGCTTTTGCGAGGCCATAGTCGGCAGCATGGACACTTGGAATAATTCACATTGGATTTGTGAGATGTGATCATTTCCTTATGCAAGGCACAGCCTTATATTCCAAACTCCATGCAAAGATTATAAGATTACTTTTAGAGAGCAAGGCAAAACAAAATGAAAACTCCAGGCATTTACCTGAGTAATTCACTTTAAATCCATTTTATTAAATAACCGGAAGACTTCTGTTTTCTGAAGATATTTTGGACTTGCTGTCTTCTGATAAAGAGATCATTACATGAAATTGAGAACTGCAATTGGATGCAGGAGTGAGAAATTGGTGGGATCAATATGATATCATTGACCACTCTTGCTTTGACTGCAGTGTTTGGGATAGGCTGACTGAGTTAATGGGCCAACTCAACAGACTGCTTACCTGTTACCTGTTGCTATCAAATGATTCCAACTTATAGCAACCCTATAGGACAGAGTAGAACTGCCCCATAGAGTTTCCAAGGCTATACGTCTTTATGGAAGCAGACTGCCACATCTTTCACCTGCAGAGCAGCTAGTGAACTGCTGACCTTTTGGTTAGCAGCCAAGCACTTAACCACTGTGCCACCAGAGCTGCTATGGGCTGTTGAAATCTGAAGCTGGGAAGTATTTAAAATACATAAGAAGTGCAGGGCAGAGACTAACATCTTTGTAGAGAAGAAAAAGCAACTCCAAAACCATAAATGCCACTGGGGACCATGGTTTTAGGGGACATCTAGGTCAATTGGCATAACATAGTTCATAAAGAAAATGTTCCATGTCTTACTTTGGTGAGTAGCATCTGGGGTCTTAAAAACTTTCAAGCAGCAATGTAAGATACATCCATTGGTCCCATCATGTTTGGAGCAAAGGAGAATGAAGAAAACCAAAGACACAAGGAAAATATTAGTCCAAAGGACTAACGGACCGAATGAACCACAGCCTTCACCAGCCTGAGCCCAGAAGAACTAGATGGTGCCTGGTTACCACCAACAACCACTCTGACAGGGATCACAATAGAGGGTCCTGGACAGAGCAGGATTAAAATATGGATCAAAGTTCAAATTCACAAAAAAACAGACCAGACTTACTGGTCTGAGAGAGACTAGAGGAACCCCCAAGACTATGGCCCCCGGACACCCTGCTAACTCAGAGTGAAGCCCCTCCTGAAATCCATCTTTCAGCCAAAGATTAAGACAGGCCTATAAAACAAACAATAACACATGTAAGGAATGTACTTCTTAGTTCAATCAAGTATATGAGACCAAATGGGCAACACCTGACCAAAAGCAAAGACGAGAAGGCAGAAGGCACAGAGAAACTGGACACATGGACACAGAGAACCCAGGGTGGAAAGGGAGAAAGTGCTGACACATTGTAAAGATTGCAACCAATGTCACAAAACAATCTGTGTATAAATTTTTGAATGAGGCACTAATTTGTGCTGTAAACTTGCACCTAAAACAAAATAAAATAAATAGATGCCCACTTTGTGAGATGGCTCAAAGGCCAATGGAAGGACTGTTGGATTGATTTTCTCAATGAGCAAATTTTCTGAGAGAGAATAAAATCAAAACTGATGTATTATCAAGTTTATTCAGGCCTGCGGAAGCTGAGTAAACAGTTTTTTGTTGTTGTTGCTGTTGTTTTTCAAATAGTTCATCTTGACTGCCTAAAATAAGGGGAAGTGAGGCCAAATTCCTATGGGGGCCAGGAATATAATATAAAGGAGCGAAATGATATGAGTGTAAGAAATATTTCTGGAAGCATTTGCCCTTTCTGCCTAAATTTTATTTTCTTAGTTGACCCTATAGGACAGAGTAGAACTGCCCCCCTAGGGTTTCCAAGGAGCGGCTGGTGGATTCGAACTGCCAACATTTTGGTTAGCACTGCACTACCAAGGCTCTGCTAGAAATATGGATATAAAAATATTTTACTATGAGAAAGATAACAGTTTAAGTGAGATGATAAATGAGAATTGGCCACTCTACCTTAGTGGGGGAAGTATAATGGCAGCGGGGGGTGGGGGAGGCGGGCACTGAGCAGAGCTGCAGACCCCTTCTAAATTGAGCAGCTGCTATGCTGCCCAGCCTGAAGTCACCATGTAGGATTGAGGGCCCGATCCTACCAGTTATTCCATTTACAAGAGGAGCAGGATTTCTGAATTTTTATATAGAATCTCCAGCTTTAAAATCATGGCTGCTATTTCATCTTTTTACAAAGCTTTTTTTGCCAGTATATAGATATTCTTCAATTCAACAGTTGCATAACTATCTCAGCATCTTTTCTTCTTAGCCCCAAAGCAAATTTCCCAGAGGCAGAAGGTGCTGTGTTATTTATTTTGTGCTAAACCCTGCAAGACAATTTCCTAGTGAGTTGACAAACACCTCTTTTTTGTTTTTTCTTCTTTTTCCTAGGGCTTAACTGATCTTTTTTTCTTTGCCATTGGCGTATGAAAATTCCTTTTAAATTCACCGTCAAAGGAATATAGGGAGCCTAACAATAGGGCTTGTTAGTGCTAGACATGCAGCAACGTTAGTTAGAAAAGGCTTCTACTTTGGTGACAGATGTTTCAGGACCATTAGAACACTTTCAACCCCGTCATTATGGATAAAAGTAGGAATTATAAAGATGATAATCTTTTATCAACCCACCATTTATGGAAATGAAGAAATCGCCCAATGCACAAAAAACACAAAACAAAACAAAAACCAATCACTTCACAAGTCTTCTCAAAAAAGCTTCAGGTATAGTTGGGCAAGAAGAGATTGTTATATTTCTAAAGGCCTTTCGGGGATATTAATCAAGGGTTATATATTATAATAAAAATAATGTGCTCTTAAGGAAAACAGAATTAAAAATGATCAGCTATAAGGGGTATTTCAGCAACTTTCAAGTAGCTTTAGCTTCTATTCTGGGATTTAAGGAATGCTTTCAAATTTGAACAGTCTCTTTGAGAGCATGTTTTCATATTTTAAGATTGTTTTCCTGTGTTCAGTACATTTATTTTTCTATCATCATGATACGATTATTCAATGATGGCCCAGCATTTTTAGAATATGAATCTTATTTTATGGAATGTCCTGAACTTTGGTTAATATGAAGCTTTCCTAAAATGCTGATGTTTGCAGAAATCATTACAGTCCACGCTTTACCTTCTGGGCTTAAAATTATTATTGGTATCAGATTTGCGGAAGCATTTAATCTGCGATCATTTTCCCCCCTCACCTATCAGATCTCCATATAATCAAATGAAATAGCCAATCCATCCATCACATATCAGTATCCAGAGTGACCTTTCTATAAATGTCATCATGAACCACTCCCCCCACCCCCACCCCATACTCCAGTTACCTATTGTTGCATACAGGAGTCCCTGGGTAGTGCAAACGGTTAACATGCTGGGCTGCTAACTGAAAGGCTGAGGTTGGAGACCACCCAGAGGCACCTCCAAAGAAAGGTCTGGTGATCTATTTCTGAAAAATCAGCCATTGAAAACCCTATGAAGCACAGTTCTACTCTGACACCCATGGGGTAGCCATGAGTAGGAATCCACTGTACTGTGACTGGTTTATTGCTGCAGGCAAACCACCCTAAATCTAGTGGCTTAAAACAATAATCATCGTTATTATTTTTTCACGAATCTGCAATTGTTCAGGGCTCAGAGGAAACAGTTCATGCAGCATCAGCTGGGGTGGCTATATGGAGGCTGAGGATCTACTTTTAAGTGGCTTCTTTACATGACCAGCAGCATGGCATGACAGCTAAGGGAACCGATTTCTTTCTGTGGAGTTCAGGTTTCCTCATGGCATGGTGGCTGTGTTCCCAGGGCAAGTATTTCAAGAGACAGGAAGTACAAGCAGTTAGTTACTTGAGGACCAGGCCTGGAAACTGGCAAAGGATCGTTTACATCCTATTCAATTGGTCACGCAGTCACAGAGCATATTCAGTTGGGCACACATCCAGATTCATGGAGTGGGGACATAGAGTCCACTTCTTGATGTAATGAGTGTCAAAGAATTTACTTCCACCTTTACCGCATCCCATGCCTGAAATCCTCTGATAATTTTCTCCTTAAGATATATATATATATATACATGTATATATATATATATATATATATATATATATATATGTATATACATATATATATATACATACATATACATATATATATATACATATACATATATATATATATACATATATATATATACATATATATATATATGTATATATATATATGTATACATATATGGATGATCCTGCTGATATTTGAAATACTGGTGACATAGCTTCAAGCATCATAGTAACACACAAGTTACCACAGAGCAACGAACTGACAGCTGGGTAGGGGACAAAACTTAATCCTGTGAGGGTAGATCTAAGTGAGACAGAGAGTGGCAATAGTGAGCACAAGGAGAAGGTTCAGCAATAAAGCAAAGCAGCTCCAGAGAGCATCAGATGTGGGCCATGCTGTATACATAAGACCAGAGTGTGCAAGAAAGCAATGTTTCAGAAAAGGAAAATGTGTGATATACCATTGCTGAAAAAAGAAAAGATGATTCTATATGTATCTTCAATCAGGGCTGTAAAATCCTAGTTACATAACAAAGGGGAAATTGCATACATTTAAAGGCATGAATCAATGCTCAGTAACACATATGCAAAAAGAAAGAAAAGGAAATAATACATAAAGGGTGAAGACATGATCACTATTTTGCTGTACACTTCTCCTTTATGAGGAGGAAGGTTGGTATAAATTATTTTGAGTATGCTTTACATGTCTGCTAATTAATACATGCCAAAGTTGTTTGCTAGATTAAAGTCAAATTTAAACTCACAGTATTATTATGTCTGGGGAATTTGTTATTATTCTTAAGTCAACCGTTTAATAATTCAGTAGATGTTTTATTTATCATGCATGTTTAAGGTTCTCAAACACATTTTAAATGCCTTAACAGCTATCAGTTGTTCATATGTGCATCCAAATCTTGTTGGCTCCCACAAAATGTCTGGTTACTACCAAGGCAGAGAAAGGCAGCACCTGAATTCATCTTTCTGTATTCCAACCTAGCTGGTAGAGAAAAGGGATCAATTATTGTCAACACTAAAGGGCATTTTAAAGCTACTGTTGAATACCTAAGTCAGCTACAGCAGGGCAGAGACTTTTATTACACATGTATTTATTTTTTCCCAACTGAAAGATCCAAAACACCAGTTGTCATGGAGTCGACTCTGACTTTTGGGGGTCCTGTGTATCAGAGTAGAACTGTGCTCTATAGGGTTTTCAATAGCTGATTTCTCAGAAACAGATAGCTGGACTTTTCTTTCAAGGTTCCTCTGAGGGGACTCACTGAGCCAAACTTTCAGTTACCAGCCAAGCCTGTTAACCATTTATACCATTCAGGGACTCCTCCCAAATGAAAAGCACTCCTAAATCTCGTAGGTAAAGATCAAGAGGAGGAAAGCAAAGATGACTAACAGTGATAATAACTTGCCTGTTTTCTACATGCCCACAGTAACCAAGCTTCTTGTTCAACTTGACCATTAAGTTGGCGCCAGCAAAGAAAAAAAAAAGGCAGAGCTGTGTAGGAGGATGCAGGGCTCTCACTCTCACAGGCCTTTCTGCTGCCCATCAACATTTTAAAGGACTGGTGGCATTTAGCCAAGTCCTCCTAGAAGCTTAGTTTTCATTTCCTCTGTGTCTCAGTCTCCTTAGCACCAAACTGTCTTAAGACCATTCTTGAAGTGTAAGACTACCTGGAGATCAGTGCAGTCCTCAACCATCTTATATTTTTGTTCAGAAGGCGTTCCACAGAAAAACAGAAAAACAACAAGGTTTTCAAGGCTGACTTAACCCTTTTTTGATATCAATAAGAAGAGAACTTTCAGAGTGTTTTGTTTTTCCTTATGAATTTTACACACATTGAGAGTGAAAATTATTATGTATTTCTAATTTAGCTATAAGATCTTCCCTGATTTCAATTGTAGCAAGTGATGCTCAGATCTATTTATGGTGAAATGTTTTTGAAATATCTTGTAAAATAGGAAGAATTTAGAAATTCATTTTTAAAAAAGAAACCTTATACTTGTTTTGAGTTATCTAACATCAGACTCTTTATTTCTCTTTGATACTGCTCTTTGAGACGTTCTAATTTATAAAAATATTTCTTGATATATGGGAGTCAACTTAATGAATTGTCACTAAAGTTAAATGAAGGGTTATCATAAATTTCTTTATCTCATCTATTACCTACCTCATTCTTTGTGTACTTTTTCTGTCATTGATTGAATTATTTTCCATATTTTTAGACTTCAATTCCTATGTATAGAATATATATATACATACATAGAGAGAACATATATCTGATGTATTTACATATATAATGTATTGTAGAGAAATGCTACCCAATATGGTAACCACTAGCAACATATGCTACTAAATTCTTGGAACATAGCTAATGTTACATGTTGAACTAATAATATTTGGGATATATTGGGTTAAGTAAAATATACTATCAAAATTAAGTTCATCTGTTTATTTTTACTTTTTTAATGTATACTAGAAAATTTAAGATTACAGATGTGGCTCACATTATATTTCTATTGGAAAGAGCTTTTCTAGAGAATATATAGTCTAGACAATAAATGTATCTTATATATTATAAATATATAATATACACATTAGGGGGTGTGTCTCAAAAATTTCTCTGAATAGAGTTTCATGATCTATTAAACCACTGTTCTATAGTATGTTCTATAGTACTAAATAACCCAGTGTATTAAAATATTAAATGAAATAACACAAGTAGGAAGTGTTTATTAATTTATTGATATGCTTATAGATACTGTACTGGGCATATGGTATTCTCAATAACCTCTCATTCTGGGGAATCTGATTCTTTCTGCTCTATAAATGTGGTTTTATGGAAGCTTTTCTGTTAGTTGTCCCTGGCTCACAGATAATTATAACTGATCTAAACTAGGTTGATCAGAATCTTTCTGAATTCTGAAAGTGAGTAATAAAATCATATTCTATCTATCGGGCCACGGTTGTAAGACAGGACGCTCAAGCGCATATAATGTGTATGTGTTCTGTCCTGTGGAGAAAGTCAGTCTGTGGCAAAAGACAATGAAGAACGAAAGCAGAAGAGTTGCAATGTGAAGAGAATATCTCTTTGTTCATGTTTCTGGGGGAAATCTACATTTCCCACTCATTAGACTTGATAAGGTGTTTCAGGACCAATATAATTCAATTTGAGTTTCTGTCAGGAGCACAGAACAACTTTGTTTTATGGTTCGTCTCTTAGGTGATTAGATATTGTGGGGATAAAGCTCCAGTCTACTTCTTAATTCTAGAAGAAACAGAACCCAGGAATATGATTTTAATTTTTTAATATAGTTTTTTTTTTGGCCTATATAAAAATGCATATTGATTAGAGAAAAGATCTATAAAATACAGGTAATTATAACGACAGAAATAAACATCATCTGACATCCAATCATTCAAAAATAAGCTTTATTAGCACACTATTATATTTTTGCATAGATAACATCTATGTCTCTATTTTTTTCAAAATCTATGTAATACTTGATATGCAATATTCTAGTCAGTATTTCTTTCTTGTTTAACATTATATCATTAACATTTTATTATTACATTAAAACTTTATGTAAATATCTTTTTAAATGACAGCATTAATTCTATAGTATAGATGAATCATATTTTATTTAACAACTTTAACCATTTTAAGTTTTTTTCCAATTTTCTATGAGTATAAATACTACTGAAATTAATAAATGTTTCACCCATAAGTATTTGACTGCATCTCTGTATTAATTCGACAGGATAAATAGTGAGATACATGGATCAAAAAAGTCTGACCACTTTAGTAAATGTGATTTATTTTGCAAAGTTCCTCAGGGAAAAGATTTGAGTGCCCACGTCACTGGAATCTCGCCTGCATGAGATATGGTATTTTTAAAATTGTCTAAATATTACTTTAAATTGTTATTCTTAACTATAAGGAGCTCTGCTGGTGCAGTGGTTAAACACTTGGCTGCTTCCGTAAAGATTGTCCTATAGCGCTGCCATGAGTCGAAATCAACTCAGTGGAAGTGAGTTTAGTCTTTGTAATTCCTAAATATATAATTCAAGAAATTTATACAGATAACAGCAAATTATTTAAATCATTTAAACATATATGTTCACAGAATCAATTTACTGAGATTTCAGAATACATGTGCAAAACATAACCGCAGAAAATCAAATGGTGATAAACTATAAAATACTGCCAAAAAATACCCCAAACCCATTGCCATACAGTCAATTCTAACTCATAGCGACGCTATAGGACCGAGAACTGCCCCATAGGGTTTCCTAGGAGCGGCTGGTGGATTTGAACTGCTGATCTTTGGGTTTGTAGCTGAGCTCCTAACCACTGTGCACCATGGCTCCAGATAAAACATCACAGTGATATAAAAATGAAGATAACTCAAACTGCAGAGATGACTTTACATAGAATTTTAGAATGATAGGCAGATCCATATAAGAAATATAAGTATACTTAAGCAATTCAGAACTACAGTATCAGAAAAGAAATAATGTATTAAAAATTAGAAAAATAATATAAAGGAGAAGAAATAAGCATTAATGTCTAAGGACAGTTTGAAAATTGGTTGTAGATCAGAAAGTGCATGAAGGAAGACAGAGGAAGATCTGAAATGGAGAATGAGTCAAGACTGGCAAAGATGTAGATAAAACAAAAAATAAGCAAGCTGCTCTCTTCTCTATGTTGCTGCAAATGTCTTTGATTTTTGCTTTAACTCTTGTTTTTGCCTTTGTAAACACATTTCAAGAAAATTCTCCAAGGTCAAAGAAGTGATAGATAATAGGTAAAAGTAACAGGCAGCCACAAAGAGTAAACAAAGGGTTTTATTTCTTAGACAACTGCTCCCTTGACAAGCAGATTTCATTATTTGAAACCAACTATTGTCTTTTTCCCCATTTGGTATTTAGCTAAAGAAGGATTTACAAATTACATGAGATGTTGCTTCTCTTCTAATAGTCTGAAACTTTGCTGATGTTGAGAGAATGCTGCAGGGTTAATAAGTTAATCCTTTATCATATAGAACTTCATATATATTCTAATCGTGATCGTGTTACAAAATATGCCTTAAAACCCTTCATTAATAAAGCTGACATTTTTACATTTTAAGGTAGATCAGTTGTATTTGATGTGACGGTAGAATTCATTAAAAGGTAGAACACATTAATCTTGCAAGTTTAAGAAACGCAATTGTTATTTTTTACTTAAAAAAAAAGGGAATTTGGTAGGGGGAATTTGCATATGTTCAAAATGCATGAACATATCGTATATCTGATGGAAGAGGAAATATCTAAGTATATTTTATGTTAAGTCTGTGTCCGTAGAATATAAACTCTCAAGTGTAAATGGGCAGTCGCTGCCTCAGCCTGGATTCTCCAAAAGCAGTATCTGAGACAAAGTTTTGCGTGAGGTAGTTTATGTGGGAAAGAATCTCAGCAAGAATGATGGGTAGAAATTTCCAGTGTGACCCCCAAGGAGATTAAAAAATGCATTTTAGACCTCTCTGTCTGCAGGACTAAAGAAGGGGGCACATATGCATCAGGTCCTGTACCCCATTGATCAAGCATGGCCTATCGGCAATAACTCATCTGTATTTCTATCTCCCATGTGCATGAGTGCTAAGTGATATCCCATGGACATCTCACACTATAGCATTAGAGAAGCCTTCATGTAGGAAGCAAGAGATGTCCTCCATGGGTCTGTGGTGAGGTGTTTACTGGTTGCCCTATGTAAGCTTGGATGAAGGCTGCATAGGCCTAGTTACCTGTCTTAGTCATCTATTGCTGCTGTAACAGAAATACCACAAGTGGATAGCTTTAACAAAGAGAAATTTATTCTCTCACAGTCTAGGAGGCTAGAAGTCTGAACTCAGGGTTCTAGCTCTAGGGGAATGCTTTCTCTCTCCATCAGTCAGCTCTGAGGGAAGGTCCTTGTCATCAATCTTCCCTGGTGGAGGAGCTTCTCAGTACAGGGACCCCGGCTCCAAAGGAAGTGCTATTCTCCTGGCTCTTGTTTCTTGGTGGTATGAGTTCTCTCTGCTCACTTCTCTCTTTTATATCTCGAAAGAGATTGACTCAAAATATAACCTAATCTTGTAGGTTGAGTCCTGCCTCGTTAACATTACTGCGGCTAATCCAACCTCATCAAAATCAAAGAGGTAGGATTTACAACACATAGGAAAATCAAATCAGTTGAAAAAATGGTGGCAGATTATACAATACTGGGAATCATGGCCTAGCCAAGTTGACACATATTTTTGGGGGACACAATTCAATCCATGACCTTGCCACAACTGGAGTAAGAGATGACATCGGGAGGATTTGAAATAGGGCACAAGAGTTGTATACACAGTCCCATCCTTGAGGTACTCAGATCTATTAAAACTCACTGCTAAGTCTAAATGGTTATTTGAACAACTGAAATAGTCCTTGGATGGTGCAAATGATTAAGCACTCAACTACTAACTGAAAGATTAGCAGTTGGAACCCATCCAGAGGAACCTCAGAAGAAAGGCCTGGTGACCTGTTTTTGAAAAGTGACAAGTTTGAAAACCCTATGGAGCGCAGTTCTACTCTGCACGCATGGGGTCACCATGAGTCAGAATCGACTGCACAATGACTGGTCTTGTTTCTGGTATTTCGGTGTCCCAATGGTATGACTTGTCTTGAGGCCAAAATTGATAATCATTATCTACCACCTCAAGCACCCATTCTAGATTTGCCTCCTCCTTAGCCAGAATTTCCACTTGACTAGGTTGCTTGCCTAATGAGATGATCCACATCTTTAAGCCCTAAAGGGTATGAATCTTCAGTTGAATTGCTTTATTGGTCCATGATTGTTTCAATTTTTGTTCACTGTTATCAGTGAGCACAGAAGCATCAAAGCATGCCCCCATGAATCACCTATTTTCTGAACACTGTATTCACTGTACCACTATATATGCTGTAGCCCCTCAAGGTAGTCATTCAATCAGTCTCCCATTATAGTAACTCTTTTATTTATTTACATTTTGCCTGTTGATCCTTTGGCATGAGAAGCCCAAAATTAAAGTTACAGATTCAAGTTTAGTAGAACCCTTACTGTATACCCTGGTGGAAGGACTCTTTCTTCCTGCCTCCAAACCAGGACCTCTATTCTGAACCTAAGGTTGTGGGAATAGGAAGCAAAAAGGCTGCAGTGTGTCAATGAAAGTGATGAAACTAAGGATTGATTATATTTCAACTCCTTGGTTTATGGACTCATGTAGTCTCGTTATTGGGCCACAGTATCAGCTTTTGGTTTTTGATTCAGCATGTATAACTCATTCTGGAGGAAAGAACACCAGCCCCACAGGATCTTGTCCCTAAGCTGACAACTTAGCTGAGTCTTTAGCAGGAAAACCGCACATTTTTATTAGGTTGGATGCTCTGGGTGGGAAGGTTTATAATAAAGCTAGAGGATCGTGTTATTATTTTCTCACTGCTGCACCCCCTTTTCCACAAATGGATCCCTTACTATCATTCACTATTGAGTAACATACAGTGTCAATGGATGATGGTGCTGGAAGAGGCACTTTGGAAAGAGAAGACAAGTCCATATTCCAGAGTAGATGTTGAGTGTGATAAAGATTCATCACTTACTCTACAGGAGATTAAAGATCAGGTGTGGACGAAGTGCCAAAAAGTAGATAGCTATTCTCTTTGAAGGAGTCTCTGAGTGGTGCAAACAGTTAATGGGCTTGGCCGTAAACCAAAAAAGTAGAGCTTCTAGTTCTCCCAGGGCACCTCTGAAGAAAGACCTAGTCATCTACTTCTGAAAAAATCAGCAATTGAAAGCTCTATGGAGCACAGTTGTTCTTTGACACACATGGGATCACAATGAGTTGGAATACTCAATGGCAAATGGTTTGGGTTTTACTCTCTTTGAGGGGTGCTGCCATATTGAAGGCTCAGTGTCATTTTCTGTTGCTGACAAGTTAGTTATTCAGCTGCAACAGTAATCTAATCAGCCTTGGTGATAAAGAACCCTGCTGTTGGATCCGTATATAACCTTTTTATGTTCATCCATGGACCATTTCTCAAGCAATGTGTAGCTGATGAGAAAGCTTGGCTGAAATTACCAGAACAAATTATCCTGTCATTTGGATGCCTAATGTTCCTTCTGCAGTGGATACTTCCTTGTGAGCTTTAATGTAAGACATAAAAAGCTACATACAGAGTGAATGAGCAAGTGTACTGCTTGCAACTCTGCCTACTAAGTAGTGTTCTCCTCAGCATCGTCCTTTAGAGTCACTCCTGAATGGGATTACAGAACATCATTGGTCAATTTGCGGCCAGCATCAGTATCAAATAATCTGTAAATTAAGTCCTGGTCTTTTCTTTATTGGTCAGTTAGGTCTAAGGAACTTCCTCAAAAGGCCAAGTATATGTCAGAGTTAGCTAAAACGGGATCTGCATCTTCTATTTTGTAACTTACTTGTGCCTTCTAGATCTACTGAGGCATGATTTTGAATGTCCCATTTCCACCACCTAGTTGATTGCTGCCTGTTGTGTGACATGATGGACAGCTCTAATCCATAGTCACCTTGTATCCCATGATCAGGTCTTAAGTCTCTGTTAGGGTCTTGTAGCACTACCGAAGCTATTTTTCAAGGCTGGTAGTTCTATGCTACAGAAAGCACGGTTTTGCTCCAAAATTTTCAGTCTGTGCTGTGACTCTTCTATTGTGGCTTTAGAGATTTACATAGTGTTCTTATCCAACATGTATATTTCTAGCATCATCAGATCTGATAGGTCATCTTATACCCAGTCTAGATTTGGTGCAGAATCTTCTCTTTTTCTGTGCACTATTCAAAACTGATAGGCTTATAGGTTACTTAATAAATAGGTCAAAACAGAATTTCCAAGTACAGTATAAATTTCTTCCAAATTAAAAAGGTGCTGTCAAGTACTGTGCTTCTTTCTTAATGATAGAGGGTGCAAAGTGCAGCAACTTGTCTGTATCTTAAACAGAATGTCCGGGCATTCTCCCAACCACTGGACTCCTATAAACTTGGCAATAGGGCAGATCCCTGAATCTTCATGGAGTTTATCTTGCACCCTTTGGGAATTCTCTGTTTTACCAGATTATTTACTGCTCACCAGGTCCAATTAGCATTATTACACATTATGTAATGAACCACTATGGTGTTCTGCAGAATATCAAGAGTTCCCTGTGAAATAGGAGGTTTGCTAAGGACAGAGAGCAAGATAGTTAACAGTCTGGAGGAAAGACCATGATTGTGTACTGCTATCTCTCCTATGTAAAAGAGAACACTTTTCCACCTTATTTAATGATAGAGGTTAAAAAAAAAGTATGCAGCTTATCAGTGGCCACATATAAAGTGCTAGAGGCTGTGTTGACATATTTCAGTAAAGAACCACTTCTGAGGGTGCTTCCTGGTTAAGTTTATAATAGTCTGTTAGCTGCAATCATTGGATTTTTCAGAGACAAAACAGGTAAACTGAAAAAAAAAAATGATGTGAACCACCAATCATATATATTTTAAGTCTTTAAGGGTAGTAGTAAGCACTAAAATTCTTCCTGAATTGCAATACTGTGTCTCTTTACAGTCTTGACAAAGTTCAGTGGCAGGTTAAAGGGCTTCCATTTATACTTTCCAACTATATAGCTCTTATTCCATAGATCAAGTAACTAATGTGAAGGTTATGCCAGTTACTGAAAGTATCTACTCAATTACACACTTAAAGCCTGGGGAACAAATTACTGATCAGTCAGGAGAAGTTTTGGACTATTGTGATATGAACTTGGGCCACAATTATCTTTATCATTGGCCTCCATAAACTCCCTCAAAAACAAGAGAATCCATGATGGGATTTCAGATCCTCAGGTCTCAGTGTCCTAAAAATATCTAGCTATTCTCCTTTCCTGAGTGCAGGGTCACAGGTTTTTTTAGGGAATTATTAAAGGAAAGTTGATCATATATGGTTTGGGGGGAACTTCCTTAAGGGAATTTAACTTCCCCTTCAATTAATGTACTCAGGATCTGTGAACTGATTTAGATTTGGGAATTGGGTAAAGGATTGTGATTTTGCAATATGATGACTTGCCTCAGCCTTCAAATTGCCCGAGTTTTGTTGTATTTTTTTATGTTGTTGTTGTTGTTAATGAGCTGTCAAGTTGCTTCCTACTCATGTAGAACAGAGTAGAACCGCCCCATTGGGTTTCCAAGGAGCCGCTGGTAGGTTCGAACTGCTGACCTTTTGGTTAGCAGCCAAGCACTTAACCACTGTGCCACAAGGGCTCCATCAAGTAACATCAAAATCGGCTGATCACCTGTGATGGTTAAGATTGTGTTTCAACTTGGCTGGGCCATGATTCTCCGTGTTTTAATGTAATCACTCCCGTGATTGAACATACTGTGAGTAGCCAATCAGATGAAAGGGAGTCTCCTTGGGAGCGTGGCCCACATTTGTATATAAGCAGACATTCTGGCTTTTTGCTTTCTCTGAATCCTGCGGCTGCTTCCTGTCATCTCATCTCCCGTTCTTGGGACTTGAGCTGTCAGCTTATCTGCCGAACCTGGGATTTGTCGATCTGCACAGCCGGTGAGTGGGAGTCCTGCTCTCCAAACTTCCGATCTTGGGCTTGCCAGCTTCTGCAGCTGTGTGACTTGGGAGAGGCCTCTACCCTGATCCACAGACTTGGGACATTCTAGCCTCTACAATCACATGAGCTGTTTCCTTGATATAATCTCTCTCTATATATATATTTATACACTTTACTGGTTTTGCTTCTCTAGAGAACCCAGCCTAAGACATTTGGTACCAGGAGTGGGGTGCTGCTCTAACAGATACTTAAAATGTGGAAGCGGTTTTAAAACTGTGAATGGATAGACGTGTGTGAAAGTGACAGAGGACCACCAGCAGCAGAGAACCTACAGCAGCAGAGAAGTGGCAACAGCAGAACCAGGAGACCAGTGCGAGATGGCGCTGGAGCCGAACCACAGAGCGAGAGAGCTGAGTGCCTGTGCGAGGGAGGCTTCCTGGTGGAGTGGGGTGCCTCCAGGCACTTATCAGTGGAGCTAGGCTTGCCGACCCACAGAGCGAGAGAGCTGAGTGTCTGTGTGCAAGAGGCTTTCTGGCAGAGTGGGGTGCCTCCGGGCACTTATACTGGGGGCTACAGAGCTTTGGAACACTTGCCCCAGCAGGGCAGATGTGGGCATGAGACCTGAGGGCCAAGAGGACACAGGAAATAGAAGCAGAAGCTGAAGAGACAAGGGACACAAGAAGGCGAGCTACCTCAGTCTCAAAAGGTATGGCCATGACCTCAGGGGTTTCAAAGGGTGGAGCAATGGCCTCTGGTGCTTCTAAGGGTGGAGTCACCACTCAGATGGACTGGGAGAATGGTGTGCCTAAAGCCAAAGGAGCAGAGTTGTTGTCCCAGTGGGCCTGGAAGGCAGAGATGAAGCCCAGGGCTGATGGGCCTCCACTCAGAATCCAGAGACTGTGACCAATACCTAGAGTCTGGAGGGCAGGGCCATTGTGTAAATTGTCTCAGAGAACAGAAGATTATTTTCAAAGCCTTGAGGGCTAATGTAATGTGTTCTGCTGACTTGCTTGGTGCCTGTTATCACTTCTTTTTCTCTAGTTTCTCCCATTTGTAATGGAAATGTCTAGTTTGTGCCTGTTCTGCCATTGTACCTTTGGAAGCAGATAACTTGTATACTAGATTTCACAGATGAAGAGGAATTTTTGGATTTTGGACTTGGAGTTAAGACTTTTGCTATGCTATGATATGATATGTTGCAAGGAAGTGATTTTTTGGGGGCTAAAGGGTGGAATGTCATGGTTTGAATTATGTCCCCCCAAAAATGTGTGTATCAATTTGGCTAGGCCATGATTCCTAGTACTGTGTGATTTTCCTGTAGGTTGTAAACCTGCCTCTATGATGTTAATGAGGGAGGATGGGTGGCAGTTGTGTTGGTAAGGCAGGACCTGATCTACAAGACTGGATTGTGCCCTGAGGCAATCTCTTGAGATATAAAAGACAAAAGTGAGCAGTGAGACAGGGGGACCTCATACCATCAAGAAAGCAGTGCAGGGAGCAGAGTGTGTCCTTTGGACTGGGGTCCCTGCACAAAGAAGCTCCTAGTCCAGGGGAACACCAAAGAGAAGAAGGCCGACAGAGAGAGAAAGCCTTCCCCTGGAGCTGATGCCCTGAATTTGGACTTTTAGCCTACTTTGACCATGAGGAAATAAACTTCTCTTCATTAAAACCACCCACTTGTGGTATTTCTGTTGTAGCAGCACTAGATGACTAAGACATCACCTATCTTGGCTCTTGAGGCACCATAATCTATTAGCCATCTGTGTGGAAAATCAAATCCCGTTTCTGACACCAACTCTGTGGATCAATGCAATGTACTCTACTTCTGTTCCTCTCTGTTTCACTTCTGTTCTGACACAAGCTGCACATTCAGAACTTTTTCCTTTGACTCTAACCACCTGGAGATAGGACAGACCTCACAAGTTAAAGGAGCACAGTCTTTCAGACTGCCCAAGACCTCAGATGCCAGCTTTAAGTTTGAGAGTTCCCACAACACTCTCACTTCTGACCCGCTTGCTACAAATTTGAGGTTTCCTTCTATCCCCTTGGGGTACCAGCCATAAGCTAAGGGGCCCTAGGGCTGCTCCTCAATTCTGATCTGCCCTCTCCATTCCCTCAGGTTCCATAATTTGCTAGAACAACTCACAGAACTCACGAAAAGCACTATACTTACAATTCCCAATATGAAGCTTCCAAGTCTCAAACAACACCCCACCCTCCCTATACACCAATGTCTATCACAAACTATGACACTTATGGAGCTTCTATGTCCATAACCTCTATTGGGACCTCCTTACACAGGCATGAGGTTAGCTGATATCACTCAGTGATATTTCTGGCCTGGCCAGTCCCCACCCGAGTCACCTCATTAGCATAGCAGGTGTGGTCTGAAGGCCCCAACAAAAACACTTCAGTCATTGGGGAAATTCCAAGGTTTTAGTGGTTATCTGTCAGGAACCAAAGACAAAAATCAAATTCTTTGGGTAAGGTTAATTTTAAGTCCCACACCATATATCATCACTAATCTCTGTGAGCACACTGCCATGCTACCCTTGCTCTGATGTTTAAGTACCAGACTTGGCCTCTGCTATTCTAGAATCCTATAATTACTGTTGATACTAGTGAACTCATAGGAAGCATCTCCTACTGTCACTTCCTGCCTGCAGAAGACATGCTCATTGAGCTTTTCAAAGATGCCAGTGCCTCTGTCACTAATACATTTCCTATTATCTTGGTGAAGATATGTCCTCTGAGTTTTCCCAGTGAGAATTCCATAGTAAATTTATTTCAATATTCTTGTTTCCCTAGTGGCACAGTGGTTAAGCATTAAGGCTGCTAACCAAAAGGTCAGCAGTTCGACTATACCAGCTGCTCCTATGGGGCAGTTGTAGTCTGTCCTATAGGGTTGCTATGAGTCGGAATTGACTCAAAGACAACTTTTTTTTTTTAAGTCTTCTGATCCCTTTCTTATTATCATTCCAAGGAAGTTTCATTATCTCTGTCTTATTTAATATAGACCCATCATTGTGTCTAAGCTTTAAGGAGCCACCCAAGCAGTATATTAGGACCAGTTTCAAGTATCCTTACAAGGACACTGAACTTTGAGTCATAGGCTTCCAAATCAATGAATTAGCCCCTTCTCAGCTTATATCCTGCCTTACCTCCTCCTTCTACACGAACCATAACCCATTGTATTACCCTCAAGACCACTCAGATATATTCTTCTGTTTCTGCTGCCACATATTAACAGTCCCTGGAATTCCTTCAGTTTATAAAAATCTATATTTGCCTGTTTAGGCTGTGCTGAGACCTATTATTGGGTTTTGGCCTGGAAGCATTGAGGGTAATGGATGTAGACTGTGAGGAGATAAGCATCATCTGACTAAGCATCTGCCTTAGAGTTTTGCGGGACATTTAGGAATTAGAATGCTACTTTTCTCTATCAAGAGGGAGGAGGCTGCTTCTACTGCCATGAAAGGTTCAGGGATGCTTAGGGGTTCAAAATTTTTAGACTTTTTTCCACCAAAAAATTTTTAGAGTGACACTTTTTTGTAGTAAGGCTCTGACTTTAACTCAGTAGACCGATAAAAACCATGTATTCAGTCTCCTTTGCAGCTCTGACACCCTCGTGATAAATCCTGGGCCTGATTTTCAGCCAGATCTGTCCTGTGGCTATAGGAGATGCCCTTAAACACTCTTATACAGTTATTCTTTCTTTTCAAGCATGCCTTGAGCTGATAGTGGGCTGAACGGAGCCTATCATTTCCTTTTTTGAAGACTTCCAAAGCAATCAATAAAATATAGCCATATTAAAATTTTGTATAATTATTTCCCCCATGGGGCCCTGGTGACACAATGGATAATCTTTTGGCTGTTAACCAAAAGGTTGGCAGTTCAGATCCACCAACCACTTCTTGGAAGTCCTTTGGGGCAGTTCTACTCTGTCCTATAGGGTCACTATGAGTCGGAATCAACTCAATGGCAATGGGTTTTGTTTTGTTTATATTTCCCCCATATCATTTAAATGCCACAATTACCAATGCTTAACTTTTCATCTGCACCTGATTCTAATCCACCACAGATGAGATTCATAATAATTGTGATGCTCCGAAATGCCAGAGTTATCATACCATTCATACTGTCTTCTCTCTGACTGGAGCTTGATTCAGTTTCCAAACCTCATTCTGTTTATGTAGAGCCAATTCAAGTAACTACTGTCTTAGGATGGTCACCCAAGAAAGTAGAGCCTGAGATAAAGCATTACCCATAGAGAGTAGGAGTAAGGGATGGGAAAATAAAACAGGGAAGGAGAGAAAGCTAAAGTGAGGATGCGTTATTAAGTTGGCAATCAGTATGAGAAGGTGGAGTTTGATTACACTGCACTTCATGAAGTATTTTATGAAAAGTGTTTTAGAATGTTCTGCCTGGGGGATGAAAGGAGAAAACATTATCCATTGGCTTTCATCTCACATTGGTTAAAGATGACTTTTGGGTATTTACTTTCCCACACACCCAGAACGGATATGCTTAAGTGCTGAGCAGATATCTGCAGTCATTCCACATTGTGGCATTAGAACAATCTTGAAGGCAAGGAATACAAAGCAATGACCTGAAGTTTCAGCTATGTGAAGATTATCAAAGCTAGTGAAGTTAGGTCACTACAGCAACAGTTGGAGTAAGAGGTGGGGGCAGGAGCTTTTAAAGTGGGCACACAGGAAATCTCTAATTTGAGACCCATAACCAACTTCAGTGGTAAATGCTATATACATTCAAGTGTTTTATTTTTTTGGGCAGAAATTGTTATGTTATGAGGAAATCTCACACAATTGGACTTTTGAATACAATGTAGGTTTGTTTTTAGGTTTAGAATCCCTGGGTGGTCGGTTAACGTTCTTGCCGGTAACAGAAAGGTTGGAGTTTCGAGTCCACCCAGAGGCTCTTCTGAAGAAAACCCCGATTATCTACTTCAGAAAAATCAACCACTGAAAACTCTATGGAGCACAGTTCTACTCTGACACACATGGCATCACCATGAGTCAGAATTGATTCAGTGGCAACTGGTATTTTTAGGTCTTAATTGTAAAAGCTAGAAGAATTGATAAAACAACAGAATTCTGAAGCTTCACTGTGTGAAAATCATATCAATGGGTTCCCAGTTTGCTGGATAAATCTTATTATGCTTCTTTTTTTTCCTTCCCATGTCTCCAATTGCACTTACTGATTTCCATATTTATCAATGATTTGTGTATTTATTAAAAAACAGAGAGGTGCTAATAATAATATAACATGTTGTACATATTTTCATCATATATATTTGCTAAATTGGGTCAAAACTCATTAGTAACTATACAAAAAGTAAAGCTAACTTTTCAGGGATTTTCCTGCTTCCTGTTGTAAACACAAATGTAGTTGGAGAGAAGATGAGATTTGAGTTCTTTTTCTCTTCATAGTTTTGGAGACAGGTTTCCAAATGATCCATGTGACAAATGGAAAATTCTAAGCTGACTCATCAAGGAAAATAATAATAGCTTGCATCTTATTTATTATTATTGCTCTTAATGTGTATGCCACACTGTAGGTACTTAATAAATGAATGTTAAACTAAACTTATTATTTTCATTTCTGTGGCTTTGCTCCTCAGTTTTATATAATCTTATGGTCTCTCACCAGAATACCATTTTACAGGATATCTATCTGTAAAATGAAACTGAAATTTGAGGCAAACAAGTGTGCCCCATAATATTGTACACGAGTATGAATAAATTAAATGTATCCTCTTTCACCTCTATTATTATCTTTTTCTTTTTCTGTGCTTTCTCACTGCCAACTTAACTCTGGTTAATTTTCCTCAAACTCCTTTTTCCTGTGGTAAATTTTTTTCCTGTTTAATGACTTTATTTTCTAATGATTTATGAAACACTGTTTTTTTTATCTATAGGCTAAGAGGAAAGATGTTAACAAAAGCATAGCAAATTGACTATTATTCATTCACTCCTTAATTAAAAATATTTTCTGGGTGACCACTATGAACAAATCACTGTGCTAGATTCTGGTACTAGAACATTCCCAAAAGTTGACTCTATCTTTGCCTTCAGAAAGATTCCTTATTAAAATGATATGGTTAAACAATGATATGAATTTGACATATTGAAAATAATCAAGAAATTTTGGGTTGAAGATTTTTCTTTATTTAAAAAAAATATTTTTGAAGAAATGAGGAAATGGTGACAAAATTAGGAAAACTGTCTCATCAAGGTAGCTTACAGAACTGAGATCATACCATGCACTGTCTTTAAAGGGAATACCCAAGAGTATAAAAAGACAAGCTCTACAAGTTAATCTCTCTCAATGCAATGGAAACCCCATCACCATCTCAGCAGTATTTACCATAGAAAAAAATAAAAAAATAAAAAATCTTTAATATATAGCTTTCGGTTACTTTTTAATACCTGTCAAAATATGACAATATGCTATTAACACTGGGAAAATAATTGATTAATTCTGCTGTTTAATTTATTCATCAAATATTAATTGAATAACCTGATTTTAAAATGCTTACATTGGCATTGTGTTGGAGGATATAATTCTAAATAATGGTTCCTGCTCTCTAGGTATTTAGGTTGCTAAACTTATTAGAGAAATTTGTAAATATTAAGCTCTTGAAAATTTATTTGAAATCTCGAGGGCAGGAATAGCATTAGATTGCTGGGTAGAGAATAAAAAAAACAAAGAGAAATGAAGGAAAGTAGACTAGCATGAAGTTAACGCCCACTTGAAGTGTGGAGTAGGTGTTTACTGAAAGTGTGATTGTGTTGTATATTTCTTGATTCCACAGAAGATTTATATTTAGAGAGGTAAACATAAATTTTCCTGCCACAAAAAAGTCAACCCAAGAATACTTGTCAAAAGAGTCTCAATAAGAATAATTATTTGGATAGTAAGAGGAGACCTATACCTGTAATCAATGTTTTGTAATGTAAGTGCTTGAGTTTCATTATTCATTAAAAATATTTTTATCAAGTGCCTGTTTTTCCTATGCACTGTACTAGGCACTGTGATACAACAGTGACAAGTTCATGACATTTACTATCTATGTAGCCAAGATAAAAACATTGAAAAAGCAATAGCAAACATTGTGATAAGTTCCAGGATAGGAACATCACAGGGTGCTTTAGGATTATATAGAGGCAGCTATCCTATTGTGTTGGAATTAATTATTAAACTTGATCTGAAGGATAAATTAAAATAGCTAAACAAAGACAAGAAGGAAGATTACAGTATAGTGAAATCATAGTGAGAATGCAGTATTAGTTTAACGTGAGTCTGGAGATAGGGAAAAGGCTAGGTCATGCAGGTCCTGTTAAGCCCATAAAAGAGTTTATCCTAAAGGTATAGGAAATAATTGGAGGGTTTAAAATTAGTATAGTGACATAGTCTTGAATGGACCAAGAATAAATTAAAATATGATAAGACTGAAGGTTGAAAGGCCACCTATACCTGCAGTCCAGGAAAGAGAAGGTGGTGGCTTACATTAAAGTAGTGCCAATGCTGAAGGAGAGGTGAATAGAATGATACTTATGAATTATGATTAAATCCATATAGTTATTGGATGGACACGGTGGCAATAAATGTTAAAGACAAGAGGCACTCCATGGAATTTGGCTTAGTTAACTAGGTGGGTGGTGGTACTATTCCCTGAAGTGAAAACTCTAAGGGTAAATGTATGTTTCAGGAAAAAAAAATGATGAGTTTACTTTTGAACTTAATGAATTCAAAGAGATTGAGAAAAATCTATTTGAAAATATTGGATGTAAGATCTGGACCTCAGCAGAGAAGTCTGGGTTAGAGAGAAGGATTAAAACATTATCAGCATATAGATGAGCTCAATCAGAGGATTAAATGTAGATTTAAGAAGATAAGTAGTCCGAGGAAGATGTTAGAATATTCTATGATGTTATATTATTGTTTAAGAAATTGCCTGAGGGAAATGACAATGATTGGAAACAGAGAAAGATTGACCATGGATATAACAGCAAAAAATCAAGGTGTGATGTCTCAACAGCCAGCAAAAAGAGTTTTCAGTGAGTAAGCAGTCAATGATGTTGAAAGCAGCTAAAAGGTCAAGTGAGCTTAAGAGCAAAAATATTCATTGGATGTGTCAATAAACATGCCATTAGTATCCTAAGAAGAGTAGTTTTAGTGGAATGGGAGGGTAAGGAGACACATTGTGTTTCCACAAGTGAGTGATGAGAGGTGAGGAAATGGAGAATGTGATTATAAAGAATTCCTTCAAAAACTTTCTTTGTGAAAGGAGATGAGATGAGGCTAAAATAGGAGGAATACATGAGGTTTTAATAAGGACTTTGAAGTGATGTTCTGGGAATAGTAGTGTAAAAAACTTTTAAGTGGGGTGTAATAATCAGAAGGAGTTCCTGGGTGCCCCCAATTAATGTGCTTGACTGCTAACCAAAAAGAAGAAAGGTCTGACTATCTACCTCCAAAAAATCAGACACTGAAAATCCTATAGAGCACAGTTATTTTCTTTTTCATCTTCTTTTTCTTTATTGTTGTAAAATATTCAACATTTTTCACATATACAATTCAGTAACATCAATTACACCAATTATGTTGTGCAATCATCACTAGGCAACTGGTTTTTAATAGTTAGAAAGTAATATGACTGATTCAGTGCAATGGATTATTTAATACAGTCCTTCTAGCCATAGTCTTTGTGACTCATACACAATGATTGAGTGAGACTATGACGATAAGGTGTATGAAACCCTAACAAGGAGATTGATCAGTTTTCATCCTACTAGGCTTAGAATGAGCCATCCTAGAGGTGGGAGGAGAGGATCTCACCACCACTGAGAAAGAAGAGTCAGGAGTGGAGTGCATCTTTTGGACCTGGAATCATGTGCTGAGAAGCTTCTGGAACCAGGAGACTGAGAAAGAGAGAGAGAGCTGTAACACTGAAGATGGTGAGAAGTGGTGGCAGAGAAACAGTGGCAGCAGAGGAAGGAGACCAGCAGGAGATGGTGCAGTGGACTTCCTGGCCCACGGAGCAGGAAAGCTGAGTGCCCTCAGGCAGGAGGCTTGCTAGTGGAGTAGGGTGCCTCTGGGCACTTGGTGGAGCTAGGTTTGTTGACCCACAGAGCTAGAGCTGAGTGTCTTTTGGCCAAGGCTTACTGAAGAGTGGGGTGCCCTCGGGCACTCATCAGCAGACCTAAAAGAGCTTTGTAACACTTGACCAAGCAGGACAGAGGCTGGGCCAAGGAGCCAGGAGGCCAATGGGCCAGAGAGAGGTGTGTCTGCGAGCATGGTTAACAAGAGGCTGCCCTGATCAAAGAACTGTATCCTGAGCATACCTGAACCTGAATTGTAACCTGTTATTTCTCTGATAAACCCCATAACTGTGAGTACCGTCTGTGAGTTCAGTGTGGCCATTGCAAGGAATTACTGAACCCAGCAGAGAAGTAGAGAGTGCTGTGGGAGGGATGGTTGGTGTCAGAATAGGTAAAAAGTTTGGAGGGTAGAGGCATGTCTGACCTCCACCTCACAGGAATCAACCTTGGGCCGTTGATCTTGATTCTTCTTCCCCCCTGTGAAGTTACAGGAGATCAGACGCCCCCACCATGCCATTTTTACAAATGAGTTTATGATTACAGAGGTAGGGAAAATTTAGGTGTCAACAACATTAAAGGAGCAGTTGGCTAAATTACATTTAGTAGACGTTAAGGTCCTTGGCGATGAGAGTATAATTTGGAGACATATCCAGGTTGATGAAATTCGTTGAAGGTAAAAGGAAGACTGTGAAGGAAAGGTCCAAACCTCCAGTGAATGTGAGTGAAAAGACAGGGAGGTTGCTAGACAAGTACATAAGACAAGGAGATTTAACGGCATTTATTAGTCATTGGCTCTTCTAGTAAAATCTGGTAGCTATCTAGCATCAGCTTCCCTATTCTCTTTTCTGAGAGCCTTCGTTTTGTTTTTTCCTTCAGCATTCACCTGTCTTGATTCAGGTTCGATTAGAAACAGTTAGTTACACAAAGGCTGAAGGGTAAGTAGTACACATTTGGGAGGTGGGAGAGTAAGGAGGTGAGACAGGGATGTGAAAGCAACCAACAAAGTGTGTGTAATTAATCAATTTGCCTATGGGCAATGGGGTCTGAATTCCAATGGGGAGTTCTGGGAGTCAGCTCAGAACGTGTACTTCAGATCTATCTATGAAAGGGCCAAGGTAGCTGAAGTAGTTAGTTACTTTATGATTTAAGTTAGTTTAGTATCAGCTTTGTCACTTGCAATTAAAACATAAGGAATAGTTGCAATATGATTTGCTTAGACATCCTTTATTTTATGGAAGTGTAAGTATGAAACGGAAACTATGTGCATGTTTTGTGCAAGGAGAGAGGTAAACTGCAGTAAATATTTGGCATACTGTGGGCCATCAAGCACTCAGATTTGCTCAGTATCTAGAGGTTATTTTGCCCTGTGTGTATTGCAACTTCCACTACAAAATAGAAGGCTAAATTTTTTTTGCTTCCTCTTCCATGGCTGTAGCCGGTTGATTAATAGCCACTCAAAGATATCAAGTCCTAATATTTCTTATCTTAATACATCCTAATATCTAATCCCTGGAATTTGTAAATGTTATATTATTAGGAAAAGAGACCTTTGCATATGTAATTAAGTTGGGGATTTTGAGATGTAGGGATTACTCTGGATTATCTGGGCAGACCCTCAATCCTATCACAAGTATTTTTACATGAGAGAGGCAAAGGGAGTTCTGAGAGACACATAGAAGAGAAGAAGGTGATGTAAGATGGAGGCAGCTGAGAGTGAGGTGGCATCAAGCTAAGGAATGCCAGCAACCACCAGAAACTCGAAGAGGTAAGGAACGAAATCTCTAGAGCCTCTAGGGGGACGCAGCCCTGCCCACAACTAGATTTCAGACTTTTGGTCTCCAGAAATGTGAAAAAAAAATTCTGTTGTTTAAAGCCACCGAATTTGTGGTAATTTGTTGCAGCGGCTTTAGGAAATTAATATAATGGCTTTCTAGGGATACTTCTACCTAGGACATTGATGCTTTAATGAGTGATATGAAAAGAAAGAAAGAAAATAAATTCATCACGGTAGACTGGAATGTCCACAGCAGTAGCCATGCTAGTTAGCGTAAGTGGAGGTGGCACGTCTTACAGTAGTCATTGGAGTGTCTGGCAGTACTCATGTTCTGGGCACACACTCCTCCTGTTGACTGGGTTTCACACTTTCGGGACATGTTAGGAACGACCTTATGTTGCTGCTTTTTTTTTTCTCAGAAGTCCAAATTTAATAGAAACAGCTTTGCAATCTTGCCACAGTATAAGCCCTTAACCATCAATAAACAAAATCAACATCAGGGCTGCCGATGAGTAATGCCTTGAGTTCAATACAGATGGACCTGAAAATCATCTTTTAGTCTTTAATATTCTTTTCTATTCCAATGATTTACCTCACTCTCTGACTCACTCCCCTCTGCATTCCAAAGACCAGTCCTCTGTGCTTGTGCATTACCAGCGTAAGAGGTTTTGTATCACGTTCATAGAAGCCACCATTTCTCTTCATGTTTTTACACAGCCAAATATGTTTCTCAAAATTTAATAAAACCTAGCGGCACAGTGAACTTTGCAGTGATTAACTGAAAAAGTTTAAGATTTACACAGGACATTTTTCAAAGAATTTTATACATCTAAGAAACGTTTGGAGACTAAATAAACAGGAGATGGACGATTGCATTACTATAATCCAAACAAACAAATTTGATTTTCTGTTTAGTGCATTTAGCTTCTCTTAAGCTTTGACTCCATAATGATAGTATAAACACCAATTCTCTGCGGGGAAAGTCAGTAAAAATATTAGACAATTGATTGCAAAAATTACTGCTTGATTAATTTGTTTCACCAGTTGGGTAGTTTTATATAGAAATAGCCTTAGGGCTGAGTGTTAGTTCATTTCTTTCTCCTGTCAAATGAAGTTCATAGACAGAGTTAATTATAACTTCCTATGCCCTTTATCCATTTACTCAAGTGAGCTACATTTGAACAATAAAAGGAAGTTAAATTGTTATTCAGGGGAGTAAATAAATGGCAATCTGGGACACTGAGGTCAGAAAACATACTCTTTTTGCCTCATCCCTACAATCCTCTTCTGACAGTGGATGCTCATACAGCCTTAGCTGCTCATCAAGAGAAGAATATTACATTTCTTGTGGTCTTACTACTTAGAATGATAAAAATCAACATAATCACTATTCCCTTATAAAAATAGGAGAACATTTTCCTTTTGGGTGTTGGGTCAGCACCTCATCAGTTATTGGCTACTATTATCAAAAGCATCTCAAAGAATATAATCTTTGTAACGCCATTGTCTCTAGTGACAAGATTTCATATTGTTAATGCAACTATAATATTTTGATCTCAACATAACCTTTCTTGAAGTTGTTAGGGCAAATCAGGAGGACTATATCTTGAAAAAATTTGAGTGATAGAATTTTGATTATTAACTTCACATTCTATATATATTTACTCTTCTGGAGAAAGACATGTAAATTAATTTCCTTCATTACTGTTTTAAAATGAGTAAAACCAAACCACACCCAAACCTGTTGCCATAGAGTTGATTCCAACTCACAGCAACCCTATAGGACAGAGTAGAACTGCCCTTTAGGGTTTCCAAGGAACAGCTGGTGGATTCGAACTGCCAATCTTTTGGTTCATAGATGAGGAGCTCTTAACCACTGTGCCTCTAGAGCTCCATTAAAATGAGTGGAGGATTGTAATCCAGATAAATTATGGGACAAGGTTTTTCATTTTTTCAGGATTTTTTTTTTCAGAATAATGGAGTTAAAAGAACTTGAAGAATTTTCTAATTTAACTCCATATTTTTCAGAAGGAAAAAAAAATTGAGTCAGAGTAGGATGATATGCTGAAGGTCATGAAATTTATGGCACAAATGAAACTAGAATGTAAGCCTTCTGATATTTCTATATCTTATTTGACACAAGACTTTATTTACAAAGGACTCAAGACAGAATTATTTTTTGTTCTTGTTCTTGTTGTTGGTGTGTGCTATTGAGATGTTTCCGTCTCATAGCGACTCTACATGACAGAGTAGAACTGCATCATAAGGTTTCTTAGGCTGTAAACTTTATGAAAGAAAAGAAAGTGAAGAGGACTTGAAGCACCAACTGATGAAGATCAAAGACTACAGCCTTCAGTATGGATTACACCTTAACATAAAGAAAACAAAAACCCACACAACTGGACCAATAAGCAACATCATGATAAAAGGAGAAAAGATTGAAGTTGTCAAGGATTTCATTTTACTTGGAACCATAATCAATGCCCATGGAAGCAGCAGTCAAGAAATCAAAAGGCACATTGCATTCAGCAAATGTGCTGCAAAAGACCTCTTTAAAGTGTTAAAAAGCAAAGTTGACACCTTGAAGACTAAGGTGCACCTGACCCAAACCATGGTATTTTCAATCGCCTCATATGCATAGGAAAGCTGGACAATTAATAAGGAAGTCTGAAGAAGAATTGATGCCTTTGAATTACGGTGTTGGTGAAGAATATTGAATATACTGTGGACTGCCAAAAGAATGAACATATCTGTCTTGGAAGAAGTACAGCCAGAATGCTCCTTAGAAGCAAGGCTGGTGAGATTCCATCTCACATACTTTGGACACGTTATCAGGAGGGACCAGTCCCTGGAGAAGGACATTATGCTTGGTAAAGTAGAAGGTCAGTGAAAAAGAGGAAGACCTTCAATGAGACGGATTGACACAGTGGCTGCAACAATGGGCTCAAGCATAACAACGATTGTGAGGATAGTGCAGGACCAGGCAGTGTTTCATTCTGTTGTACATAGGGTCACTATGAGTCAGAAATGACTTGATGGTACCTCACAACAACAACAATCTTTACTGGAGCAGATGGACAAGTCTTTTCTCCCCCAAAGCAGCTGGTGAGTTTGAACCACCTTTAGTGCATATCAGTATCAATATATTTACAAACATTTCATTTGACTCTATTTTTTTTATGGCCCACATCTAGTAAAAGTCAGTACAATTTCATTCAAAGAGGACCCTAGGAGTTAGTCCCACCCTGGTCATTGCTAGTTATAGGACATAGAATAGTAAGTCATTTTGGCCTCACTTTCCTCACCTGGAGATCAGATTATGTGTCCTCCAAAGCTTCTATCAGTTGCTGTGGAGTCGATGTTGACTCATGGAAACCCCATGTGTGTCAGAGTAGAACTGTGCTCCACAAGGTTTTCAATGGTTCATTTACCAGAAGGAGATCACCAGGCCTTTTTCCGTGGTGTTTCTGGGTGGACTTTAACCCTTCAATCTTTTGAATAGCAGTCGAGTCTGTTAACCATTTTCATCACCCAGGGACTTTCCAAGGCCTCTACTAGCCCTTAACTCTACTCTGTAATACAAAGTAACACCATCTAGAGTATCATTGCACGTTTATGTGGGAAATCCTCCATCGTGGATGAAATGACAAGGTAGAATTCTCCGTGAATGGTTTAGAAGTTCCTTACTCTCTTTTCAATACAGCCAGAATCAGCTTAAAGGATGACAGTGTTATGTACCTAGTGTCACTCTATCACATGCTCTCTGCTTAGTGTTTACATGCCACCTCCTGCCAGTTCCTGACCAGAGCCTTTCATTCCCTGTGATATGGTCCAGCCTGGCATAGCTGTGTAGGTACAGCCCACACTTCCAGAAAGTACACCATGCTGAAGTGCCAGTGTGTTACTATGAGGAGCTATGAGTACTTATTTGCTTTGAACATTTTCTGAGGATTGGATAAATACATATTTTATAAGCACATACATCTACATTATAGATATATACACTTATGCATATATTAATTTAATATATCTATCTACCTATATAACTGTATTTTAAATAAAGGAGTCTTGGTGGTGCAACTGATAAGTGCTCAGCTGCTAACTGAAAGGTAGGTGGTTTGAACTCACCCAGCAGCTCCCTGGAGTACTTTTGTCTTTTATCTTCTCAGTAAGATACTAAAACTGTCTAACATACCAAATGTATATTATCATATGAGGGGTTGGCAATTCTTTTGATATTAACAGGTAGAGTTTTGGAGCTGCCACCCTGGACTTTAACTTCTCCCCATTAACATTATCTTTTGCTAAGAAATCAGGAGCACAGTAGTCTCAGTTACCAATAATCTGAGAAATCACTGTGAGCTGAGACATTTATGGTTGGTAGTGATTTAGTAAGAAGCCTTGGTGGCGCAGTGATTTAAGCGTTCAGCTGTTAACCAGAAGGTCGGTGGTCCGAACCCACCATCCGCTCTGCGAGAGAAAGATGTGGCAGTCTGCTTCCACAAAGATCACAGCTTTGGAAAGCCTGTGGGGCGGTTCCGCTCTGTTCTATAGGTTGCTATGAGTCGGGTTCGAACTGATGGCAGTGGGTTTGGTTTTTTGGTTGGGTTAGTGGTTTAGTGAATAATATCTTCATTAAAATATTTTTTTAATTTTTGTAAGAAACTTAAAATCTACAGCAAGTCACAGTAGGGGGTTCCAGGTACTATGACAGGCAACTAAAGAGCACATTTTAGGACAAGAAGGTTTTTGTTGCCTCTCCAATCACACCCACTTGGGCCTTGGGAACTACCCGCTCTGCATACTCATTTTAGTCAAGTGCCTTTGATTATTAGGAACTTTCATGCTTGAAAAGCCAGCTCTGCTACTTCTCCACAGAGTGAGGGAGGGAAATGGCACATCTTGCAAATTTCAGTGGTTTTGAAAGGAATAATGAAAGGGAGGTGGTGCTGCTTCAGAAGGCGGGCTACAGATGGAACAAAAGGTTAACTCAAATTTCTGCTGAAAATAGAAAGTAAAAATAGTAATGATGATCTATACAAGAGCAGAAAACACAGCAAAGTGAAGTTATTCATTTTGAATCAGCAGCTTCTTTTAAAACATCCTCTGGTTGTTCAAAGGGTTTTATTTTACAAATTGGCATTCAGTAGGCACGTCTGACAACTGGTTCATTGTGTCTCTTTTACCAATTGTCAGCAATAGTCTTCCTTTGGATCAACTGAGGAACTTCAGTGTTCAGAGGTAGTTTCTTTGAGGACAAACGATCCAACTTTTTCTCCATGTTTATTTAAAAGAATTCAAAGCTTGCATGTGCATTCAGTGGCTTCTCTTTATTATATCTATAGCTGCTTTCCCCTGGCCCCATCACTAGAAAGGAGAGTTTTCTCGCTTTCAGATAGCGCTCTTTGTCTGTTACCTTACCCTATTTAAAAAAAAAAAAAAAAAAAAGGTTATCAATCCATCTTTACAAAGGTTGCATTACTGTTAAAAAAAAAAAAAAATACTGTTTTTAATAGAACCTTCCAAGAAACGTATACATGGTATATGTGCGGGAATGAGACTGAAATACAGGAATCCCTCCTCAGGATTTTATGTGTGGCTTTATATATGAGCAGAGCAATTTGACAGGATTGGCTCCCGTTAACTCTGGTCAAACTTTAACCCCAGTCCACACTCATTCTTGACTATCTTCAGATCTCTTAAATTGGGAAAAATCTTTGTAAAGAGAAAGACAGAAATTGATACTTTCTCAGACAGCTACAAGCAGCAAAAATAAAATACTAAATCTAGAATTAATGCTTAATAGAGTCTTTTCCCAGTTATAAACAGAATCTTTAACGCTATGTTGAAAAAGCAAAGCTTTTAGAAAATGCTGATCCTTGTGCAAAACATTCTATATCTTTATTATTAATACAATATCCTATTACAGAGTTTTTTTATTCATGGACTCTTGTGAACAAATAATATCTTATGTCTACATAGGACTTAAGTGTAAATCAATTGTTTACATGTGTAACAGACACTTTCAAACTGAACATGTTGTTTAGTAAGCATTACATTCTGATCATGTAATATTATAATCCCTGTTATAGCTAAATTTGTTGTTTAGGAAGGTAATGTCACTTGCATATGATCATCGTGGCAGAGACTACTAGTTTTCTATCAGTGTCCTTGGGTTTTTGGTTATGTACATGACCATGAAAAAAAGAAAAATCCCAGCTTTCTTTCCAACTAAATATGGCCTATTACTAAGTTTTGGTCAATGTTGTTGTTAGGTGCTGTCGAGTCAGCGTCAACTCATAACAATCCTATGTACAACTAAAGGAAACACTGCCTGGTCCTGTGCCATCCTCACAATCATTGCTATGCTTGAGCCCATTGTTGCAGCCACTGTGTCAATCCGTCTCATTGAGGGTCTTCCTCTTTTTTGCTGACCTTCTATTTTAACAAACATGACGTCCTTCTCCAGGGACTGGTCCCTCCTAATAACATGTCCAAAAAACCAAAAAACCAAACCCATTGCCGTCGAGTCGATTTCAACTTATTGAGACCCTAGAGGACAGACCAGAACTGCCTCATAGGGTTTCCAAGGAGCAGGTGGTGGATTCGAACTACCAACCTTTTGGTTAGCAGCTGAGTTTTTAACCACTGTGCCACTAGGTCTCCAACATGTCAAAAGTACTTATGTAAGTCAAAGTCTTGCCATCCTTTTTTTTTTTTTTAATTTTTATTGTACTTTAGATGAAAGTTTACAGAATGAATAGTTTCTCATTAAACAGTCAGTACACATATTGTTTTATGACATTGGTTAACAACCCCATGACATGTCAACAGTCTCCCTTGTCGACCTTGGAGGACCTTTTTTTTTTTTGGTGAAAATATACATAGCCAAAGTTACACCATTAGAAAAGTTTCTACATGTACAGTTCAGTGACATTGACTACATTCTTCCAGTTGTGCTGCTACTATCCTTTTCCAAAGACATCCTCTCTTCTAAGGAGCATTTTGGCTATACTTCTTTCAGTCAGCACCAATGGAAACAGCAGTCAAGAAATCAAATGACGTATTGAGTTGGGCAAATCTGCTGCAAAAGACTTCATTAAAATGTTACAAAGCAGAGATGTCACTTCGAGGACTAAGATGCCCTGACCTAAACTATGGTATCTTCAATCACTTCATATGCTTGTGAAAGCTGGAAAAGGAATAAGGAAGACTGAAGAAGAATTGATGCATTTGAGTTATGATGTTGGTGAAGGATATCGAATATACCATGGGCTGCTAGAAGTTTTGGTTAGTAAACCAAAACCAAATCTGTTTCTGTCGAGTCCATTCTGACCCATAGAAAACCTAGAGGACAGAGTAGAGCTGCCCCATAGGGTTTCCAAGGCACTTCTAGTGGATTTGAACTGCTGATCTTTTGGATAGCAGCCATATCACTTAACCACTGCTCCACCAGGGCTCCTTTGGTCAATAGGTTTAAGTGTTATGTGCAAGTTCCAAGAGGTGCCCTTGAAATTAAGGGGCCTAACCTTGTTTTTTTTTTTTTTGGCCCTCCTTCTTGATGGCTCTAATGGGGTTGTGATGGCTTACAGCTTGAGCAGCCAGTGTAGACACAGATGATTGTGTGACAGAGCAACAAAACCGAAAGCATTTACTTCTGATGAGCTTACCTTGACATGAGAGGATAAAAATCTTATGAGTTTATGCCATAGGAGACCCTGATCTTGACTGATAGAATCTTACAATTGTGAAATAGAAAAACTGCAATTTAGTCTGTATTATCTAAGTCTAAACCAGGTGTTCTTAATATTAAGAACTGTACACCGTTAGTACCCCTGCCATGCATCTATGTAGATCCATCTTGGCATTTCACATTAGATTGGCCTGTTTCAGGTTCCTTCACCACAGTCCAAGAACCACAGTTAGATGAAATTTTATAGTAGATCATATTATATAATATGGACTCATATTTAAAATGCTTCAAGTACTAAGGATTTTACAGTATTTTTCAAGCATTAATTTTTATGCAAGTAAAAAGAAAGTTCATATTATAACACTTTATAGACATGTGAAAGAAGATATTAAAATCTCCTTCAGAAGTCACTAAAACTTGTAAGAAACGTAGGAAGTAGGGATAAGAAATGGAGCCGTTAGAGTTGATTTCCTCTCCTATCATCAATCTGTCTTATTCACTTCCTTCCAATGGATTCTTTTAGTAAAACTCCTATTTCCTTCAAACAGCTGTAGTAGTCTTATCTTCTAATGATATACACCACATTAAAAAATGCTACTAATCTAAAAATTCTACTCTGTGAAGATAAGCATATGGTTTAGAAGATGAAAAATGCTGACTGTACAGTTAAATTCCTGTCTACTTGTATAAAACATGATCATTAAGCCATTCATCATTCTTTCTGTGGACTTAATTTTGGGGTTGGTTAAAGGAGAGATGAGGTAAGTAGAGAATCAATTAACTTTCACTTGGTGGACAATAGTGTTTGCCTCCTGATATTCTACATCATCAAGGACAATTTTTTTGACTAAAGAGAAGTTTAGTGACTTGCCAGTAAGCCAGAGTCATGGCTTTTATCTGGGTGTTTAGATTCCTAAGTCTCGTGATCTTTCTTCCACATCAAGCTGTGATTTTTTTATTCTTGACATGACCTTTGTAAAGGCAGAACTGGTCTGAAATCCCAGCTATGCCCCTTATTAACTGTGTGATGATGGGACAATTTACTGAACCTCCCTATTCATTAAATGAATCTAATAATTGTCTCTAAGGGGTAGTTAGATAATTAAATGAAGGAGCTCTGGTGGTGCAGTGGATAAAGCTCTCATTTGCTAATTGGAAGGTAGGTGGTTCGAACCCACCTGCTGCTGGCTCCATGGGAGAAAGATGTGGCAGTGTGCTTCTGTAAAGATTTACAGCCTTGGGAACCCTATGAGGCAGTTCTACTTTGTCCTATAGGGTCGCTATGAGTCAGAATCAACTTGATGGCAGTGGGTTATATAATTAAATGGGATATTGTTTGTAAAATATTTTGCAGATTGTCAGTGCTCAGTAATTTATTTGTTCATAAAATTGACTAACAAATAATAGAAAATATGAAAGCAATAAATGAGTATTTGCTGGGGTTAAATGACCTACCTGTCAAAACAAAATAAAATACTGCTGATTTTTTGATCAAGGAAGAAAGAAACATTGGGAAGGAAAATGTCTAAATTCAGGTTAGTAAAGAGAGACAGTCCATTTCACAGATGTACAAACACTGCACAATTTAATTTAGCGGACACAGAAAATAAAAGTTGATCTGCCATGAATAGGGCGGAGAGAACCAATCAAATTTTCAGAAGTAATGTGGTTTACATTTATTTTCAAAATAAATGTATGAATTCATGCTCTTGAGTGATTAAAACTTGTAAAGTGCCTTTGAATTCACTCATTTTTTTGTATTTGTTGAATAAACGAAGGGATACATGTCTATAATACGGGATAGAGACAGCCATTTTCTTCATAATTGTAAGAAATTCAAGATCTGTTCATTCAAAAACAAAGAAATGGAACCCAGGACAGCAAGTCACCCATAAGCTGAAGAAAGAAACTCATTATTAACATTAGCAGGGAATTTTCTGAAATTCTGTTAAGTGGAGTTGCTGAATTCAGTTTCAGTTTTTATTTAACAATAACAGTCATTCTACAAATTATTATTGAGCACCTAAAGAATTCAGGCTCTTTAGTGAGCATTTACAATGTTGAGGAAGATTGAACGTGGCTTTTCTCCTTTTGGAGCTCATAGTCTAGTAAGGGAGATAGATGTGAATTAATAATAAAAATGTAAAACTATCTCTAACCACTATGCACAAAGTTCACAGTGCTATGAGATCTTTGCAGAGAGGATTTGACCTAAATAGGGAGATGAGGAAATGACAGTTATGCTAATATCTGAAGTAGGAATTAACATGATGGGAAAAGCACCCTGTGCAAAGACACCACGGCTAGAGGAAGCATGGCCAGGGTGACTGAAGCAGAGAGCAGTGTGGGAGACCAAGCTGGAACATTTCTAAGGGTGGACCACGCGGAGCACTGGAAGTTCTGGTGAAGAGTTTTCATGTTTATGGTTAAATGAATAGGAAATTCAGTGAAATTTTTCAAGTCTTTTATGGGAGGTAGAGCAGGAGAGGGTGACGGCATACTCACATACGGCCTTTGAAAAGATCACCTTGAATGCAGTGTGGAGAATGGATTCAATGGCCACAAGTGGCTTTTTTAATAGTTCTAGTGGGACGTGGTGATATTTCCTTTTTTCCCAGCTGGATTGTTAAGGTCTTAGAGGCAAAGCTGTATTTCTTCTGTTTTATGGTGCTAGACTCAAATTATAAACTTGGTTAATATTTGCAGACTAAATGAAAGAAGGGTAAGCTTATCAATTATTTAGATGACAGAATAATTAGGCTGATTACTTATTATCATTTAATTTAGTCATAGGTACGATTGCAGTTGATTGGGCATTTATCTCATGCTCTTTTCTGAGCCCTTAGTGTAATCAAAAGGAGTTGAACTGTTGGTTGCGGGAGTTATCCTTCATTCTAAACACTTAAGATGCAACTCAAACTAAGAGGCAGTTGCAGAGTTGCTCATTTTAAAATTTTCTTGCCATTGTTCTGTATAAGCTCTAAATGCTTTCATGACTTTTTTTCATTTTTTTAGAGAAAGAGAAACATGAGCAATCTAATAATCAGATTGTGCCTCCTACTTTGGATATTTTTTTTCTTAACTTTATCAGCTCATATTGTGTTCTGAATAAAAAATGAATCTGTCAATTTTTTTTATTTATTTAGAAATAGTATGGCATACTATGTTTCTGAAACTGTCCTTTAAGAAATAACTTACTTGTAAAATAAGTAGAAGTTATATAAGGAAATTCCAAAGACAAGTGATCTAACAAAATGTGGAAATTATCAAACAATATCATTAATATCACACGCAAGTAAAATTTTGCTGAAGATAATTTTAAAAAATGGTTGCAGCAGTACATCTGCTGGGAACTGCCAGAAAGTCAAGCTAGACTCAGAAGAGGATGTGGAATGAAGGATATCATTGCTGATGTCAGATGGATCTTGGTTGAAAGCAGAGAATACCAGAAAGATGTTTACCTGTGTTTTTTGACTATGCAAGGGCATTCAACTGTGTGGATCTTAACAAATTATGAATATAATTGTGAAGAATAGGAATTCCGGAACACTTAATTGTGCTCATAAGGAACCTGTACATAGACCAAGAGGCGGTGGTTCAAACAGAATAAGGGGATACTGATAGGTTTAAAATCAGGAAGGTGTGTGTCAGGGTTGTATCCTTTCACCATATGTACTCAGTCTGTATGCTGAGCAAATAATCAGAGAGGCTGGTTTATATGAAGAAGAATGTGGCATCAGGATTGGTGGAAATCTCATTAACAACCTGTGATATGTAGATGACACAACTTGCTTGCTGAAAGCAAAGAGGACTTTAAACACTTACTGATGAAGATCAAAGACAATAGCCTTTGGTATGAATTGCACCTCAACATAAAGAAAACAAAAGTCTTCACAAGTGGACTAATAAGCAACATCATGATAAAAGGAGAAAATATTGAAGTAGTCAAGGATTTCATTTTACTGGATCCACAATCAATGACCACGGAAGCAGGGGTCAAGATGAATTGCATCAAATGATGAATTGCATTGGGCAAATCTGCTGCAAAATATCTCTTTTAAGTGTTGAAAAGCAAAGATGTAACTTTGAGGACTAAGGTGCGTCTGACCCGAGCCATAGTACTTTCAGTCGTTTCATATGCATCCAAAAGCTGGGCGATGAATAAGGAAGACCCAAGAAGAATTGATGCCCTTGAATTACGGAGTTTGCAAAGAATACTGACTATACCATGACCTGCCAGAAGAATGAACAAGTTTGTCTTGGAAGAAGTACAGCCAGAGAACTCCTTGGAAGCAAGGATGATGAGACTCTGTCTCACGTGCTTTGGATAGGTTATCAGAAGGAACCAGTTCCTGGAGAAGGGAATCATGCTTGATAAGGTAGAGTGTTAGCAAAAAAGAGGAAGACCCTCAAGGAGATGGAGTGACAGAGTTGCTGCAACAATGGGCTCAAACATAGCAATGATTGTGGGGATGGCGCAGGATCGTGTTTCTTTCTGTTGATGTTTAGGGCTGCTATGAGTCTGAAGTGACTCCAATGACACCTAACTACAACATATGGGGAAATAAACATTATTTATAAATTGGAATTCATATATAAGGGGAAATAATTACGTATCTATACTGAAGTTACTATTTTTCTAGAGTTTATGTCCTCATAGCATACCTCAAACTGTCCGATGGTATGCTGATATAAGGGTCTGTAAAAACAGCATGGTGGAGGTATCTGACCTCCTCTAACTTCACAGGGGGGCGAAAAAAAAAAAAAAGAGAATTAAGATAATTAGGCCAAGGCTGATTCCTACGAGGTGGAGCATACCTCTACCCTCCAACCTTTTTACCAGTTCTGACACCAGTTGTCCCTTCCAGGGCATTCTCTACTTCTCTGCTCGTTTCATTGATTCATTGCAACGGCCACACAGAACTCACAGACAATAGTCATGATTATGTGGTTTATTAGGGCAGTAACATGTTACAATTCAGGATCAGGAATGACTCAGGATACATTTCTTCACTTGGGACAACTTCTTCTCAGCTGTGCCCGCAGGCAGGCCTCTCTCTGGCCCTCAGACACTCAGCCTTTCAGCCTGGCCTCTGTCCTGCTCAGCAGGTGTTCCAAGCTCTTTAGCTCCTCCAATAAGTGCCCAGAAGCACCCTATTCCACCAGTAAGCCTCAACCTGAAGGTGCTTGTCTCTTTTGCTCCATGGGTCAGCACACCCACTGTAGCTACCTCGCTCCATGGGCTGGGAAGCTCAATGTGCCATCTCTCACAGGTCTCCTGGTTCTGCTACTGCCTTTTCTCTGCCACTGCTTCTCACCGCCTTGTGCCATCTCTGGTGTTACAGTTCCCTCTCTGTTTTCTGGGTCTAGGAGGTTCTCAGCACAGGGGCTCAGGGTCCAAAGGACATACTTGGCTCCCATCTCTTCTTGATAGTAGAGATTCCACCCTTCTACTCTGGGATTGGTTCTCTTTTAAGCCTAGTGGGGTGGCAAAACTGACCAATTCCCTGGTTAGGGTTCGAAACACTGTGTTTGAATGTTCTCATCTCTACAAGGGTGCCATCCACCTTATTTGCATTATTAGCAATGCTGTCCAATCCCCTTGGTGGCATATAAACACATTATTTGCATAGCCCCACTCAATCATTTTGTAGGAGTCACAAGACCATGGTGAGAAAGGCCATATAAAATCGATTCATCACACTGCAGGGCCATTCCATACAGGTACTCCAAAATGATTTATAGATCAACTATTTGTTAATACAATAACAAATATTCAAAAATAATAGCTTTTTGAATTGAATAGATACTTATATCTTAAATTTCTCTTTCAAATTGAATTCAAATCTCCTGCCATGTGCCTGTCTAGTTTTCTTTGAGTCCTTCCCTGTCTTTATATTTTTCTGTCCTTAGCTTAGTCCTTAAGGGAGCCCTGGAGGCTCAGTGGGTTAAGTGCTCGGCTGCTAATGGAAAGGTTGGTGGTTTGAACCTACCAGCCACTCTGTGGGAGAAAGATGTGGCAGTCTGCTTCTGTAATGATTTACAGCCCTGGAAACCCTATAGGGCACTTTTATTCTATCCTATAGGGTCTCGCTGTGAGTCGGAATCGACTTCGGGCAATAGGTTTGGTTTGAGTTGGTATCTTAGTCTTGAAGGAGCCCTGGTGGTGCATTGGTTAAGCGCTCAGCTGCTAACTCAAAGGTGGGCGGTTCGAACCCACCAGCTGCTCTGTGTGCAAAAGATGCAGCAGTTGGCTTCCTTAAAGATTATAGCCTTGGAAACCCTATGGATGCAGTTATATTCTGGTCCATAGGGTTGCTATGAGTCACTCTGAGTCACCATGAGTTGGAAGCTACTTGACAACAAAGGAATTTTGGTATCTTAATTTTTAAGGTCCCTGGGTAGCCCTAGGCTGCTAACTGGAAGCTTGATGGTTCAAACTCTCTCAGTCACTTCAGTATAGATTACAGTCAAGAAAACCTTGTGGAGCTCAGTTCTACTTTGTAACACATGGGGTCACTATGAGTTGGAATCAACTCAACAACAAGGAATTTGTTTTGTTTTATCTACCCCTCCATTTCAGTGTCTCTCACTCTAATTTTTCCTTTTTTGTTTTATTTTCTATTTCTTTCTCATTCTACCTTTCCTCCCTTTCCTCTCTCCTTCTGTAGCAAAGTATACTAAAATATCATAGCACAGTGATTGCCTCCCAGTACCATTACCCACATATTCATAAACAAATCTGATATAGGCACCACCCTAGTTAGCAACAAGAGAAGCAACCGCTTTTGTGCCATAAAAATCAGTTTATATTTGGGAAGCTCTTCAAATTCTTTTCAAATGTCTTTTTCTTTTTCCATCCAATGTGGAATGAAAATTAGAGTTCAAAGGGGAGTGGATTTCTTGCTTCATATTTATGTTAAAAAAATACAGTGAAATGTGTTGCGTTTCTCTTTGTGAGACATAGTAAAAAGGTTAAAAATGAATATCAAAGAATTAAAGATTGAAATAAAATAACTTAGGAGGTCTGTTAGATTTATTTATTTATTTATTTTTGCCAGTATGTTTGATTGGGTACAGGTTAAGCTGCTGCAAGCCAGAGACCCAAAATATGAGTCATCAAAATATAGACCTTTTTCTCTTTCCCTTATTACCTACCAAAAGTAAGCAGTTAGGGCTGGTTGAGTAACTGTTCTATTTAATATGTTATCTTTCTCTGTCCCAATTCTTACTTTCTCTCAGCCTGCCATAAAAGAGAAAGACCCAAGGTAGCAATAGGCATCTCATGTTAGGACCCAGGGTTGGCACTTGTCTCTTTTGCTTGTATCTCATTAGCTAGAATTTAGTCACAAGGCCTGCTATAGATTCTACTATAATCCAAACGGAATAAGGACCTTGGTGGACCATTAGCAGTTTCTTTAAGTTTGAAAAATTTTATTGAAGACAAATTATTTTACCAAAATTCCCTCCATACCTGTAATGCATTTAATTTTAAAATCCTGTTTATTTCAGCTTTATTATTGACAATCAAGGACTAAAAAAAAGGTTGAAGTTCAACCATGAGTTTCCTAGTGGACTACCAAATGAACATTATTAAGAGCGCATAGGAAACAGCAGGTGATTAAAATATATCTCCAGACACAATGAAGAGTTGGATCATACTCTATTTCATTTAGCATTAATGGAAAAGTCCTTACAATTATTTTCAGAGTCTTACTAGATCTTGGCTTCTGTAACACCCTTGTTTTCATCTTTTATTTTTCTCTTCCTGTCTAATACCAGGCAAGCCACAGTGTCATTTTTCAATTTTCCTCCAAAGTGCTAGACACTATCTCACCTCTGAGCCTTTCCTCTTATGGTCCTCCTCCTTGAACTCCACCCCCCCAAGTTTTTTGCAAGGTTTGCTCCATCATCTCCTTTAGATCCTTTTTCAAATGGTACTTTCATAGAAAGGCCTGCCCTGACTTTCCTATTTAAAATTTATGTTCCATCTCCAGCATTTTCTATTCCCCTTCACCGCTTTATGTATTACATTGAAGTTACTTCCATCTGCGATTCTATGTATTTTGCTTATTTATTTATTTATTAACTGTCTTTCCCAACTAGAATGGAAGCTCTCTGAGGACAGTGATTTTTGCTTATTTCATATTTGTTTCCCATGGCTTGAATACTACCTGACACATAATATGATTATCAATAAGTATTCAATGCTTGAATGAATGAATGATCAAATGAGTGACTGAGTGAATGAATCATCAAAGCTAAAATGATATTAGCTTCATTAGTCATTTTGTGGAAATGTAATTCATGCATTGACATTTTTTTCAAATTCTCTGTCTTTACTTATGCAATTATACCAATTTCCATGCTACGCAAAATTTTTTAAATTATCTTTTATATTAGTTTTATGTATTAAATGGCTAAGAAAAATAAAGTCTTTGGTAGACAAGAATATTTCATAAAATTATAAATGCTTATCTTGCATACATTCTATACCTGGAGTTAAAAATGTCCAAGCATTGATTTTAATCATTCCATCCACGTTAAAATCTCTTTAAAAGCAATAAAATTGCTTTTTTTTTTTTTTGAAGTATCATTTCCATAGTAAAACTGTTACTTATAATTTGCTTATATAAGGATCAGAATTCTTAAAGCTATCAGCAAAGCTCCAAAATTCATGACCTCTTATGGGTATATTTTTAATGCAGTGAATACAGTTCATAATGACAGTTTCAATCATTATCATCATTTTGTACTGAAACACGAGCCATAGGAGCTAGTTATTTAGCGGGATTTACTTTTAAAGTATTAAATTGTGCCAGGTAATGTTCTTCAATCTATAGTATCTAAGTGTCAAGTAATACTTAACCAGTGGTTAAGCAACCAGATTAATGTTTCCACTCACCACTGGAAGTGATTCTGAAAATCCCCATGGAGGTAACTGCAAATTTGTTTTAGGTACAAATGCACTGATTTGGTTAGATAGTCAGCAGAGTCTAATCTGTATGGTCTAAACAAAGTGTGGTAGAGCAAATTGTTCTGAGCATAATTGTCAAGAATGCTTCAAAGTGATAATTAGGATGATAGCAAATGATATTCCCAAGGGAGTGAATTGTCAGGTAGCATGTAATAAAATTGGAACTTTATTGAAGAATTTAAGGAGGTTCTTAGCATATATTTAAAACAACCTCACACAAAGAAAAAATTAAATTTTAAGATTTTTATGATGACCATACACTTATAAACTTCAATGAATTTATTTAAATGAAGAAGACCTATTATGCACCACTAAATGAGATTCTTCAGAGTGCGGAATTTTTTTTTTTCAGTCTTGGTAAATAGGTAATGACAAAATGTGTTATTATAGAGTATTTCTCACATAGAGCAGTGAGTGCTGCTGCAGCATAGTTACTGGCGATCAGTATTCACCTCCTACCTACAGATGGGATCCAGCATTTAAAATTTCAGGCACAGGAGCTAAAATTTCTGGCCTTAGAGAGGCAATTTAAGCTAATGACAATGATGACATTAATAATAATCATAATAAAATTAACATTTATTGAACACTTTGTATCAGACACTATTAACTGCTTTAAATATATAATTTAATTTTCACAGCAATGCTGTTAGATGGGATTGTTATATTCATTTTACTGATAAGGAAGCTGAATCAAAATTAGCATATAGTAGAACCTGGATTAAAACGCAAATCTGTCTTATTCTGTAGTTCTTAATCTTAACCACAACATTATACAGGCATAGCCACGGGTAGGGCTAACAGTCTATATTGGTAACAGCATTCTGCACTATGTTTTCAGAATTCTCTTGATCATATTCCCCTAGATTCTGGTTGGGTCTACTGTGATTTGTGGTTACCTAAGAGATGGCCCTAGCCATTGACACTTTCTTTTTACAGTTCTACATTTCTTGAACTTGATGCAAGGATAATGTGATACTGCATATAGTAAAGAATGAAACTCCTGACAGAGTGTGCTTTAACATTCTCCTTATATAGCTCATATTTCCTAATCTATGATGAGATCCTAAGGGCCTGTTACATGCTCGAAGGAGCCCTGGTGGCACAGTATTTAAGCCCTGGGCAGCTAACCAACAGTTCTGCAATTCGAACTCACGAGCTGCTCCATGGGACAAAAGACCTGGTGATTTGCTCCATAAAAATTACAGCCTAGCAAACCCTAGGGGGCGGTTTTGCTCTCACATACAGGGTAGCTATGAGTTGGATCTGACTGGATGGAACACAACAACAACATGCTTGAAATGTTTATATAATTTATTATTTTGGCATTGGAATTTCTAAATACTCTGGGAAAATCATATAACCATTGTACATCCAGTTTTCTTCTCTGTAAAATGGGTATAAAATGATGTACTTCCCATTGCCGTGCTGATTAAATTCAACATGTATGTCAAAGTTGTGGCACAGTGCTAGGGAAGCCTGTGACTTTCGAGGCACTGAGGGGGACAGCCACTTAAGGTAGTATTTACATAATAGACACTCAAAGGGAAAAACTCTATTAAAATTGAGTGTTATTTATAAAGGGCAACATTTACACTGTGCCAAGCATAGTACTGATACAGATACACGGATGAATAAAATAGACTGCATTTCTGAATATTCATGAACAAATAAGTATAAACTTCTAAATTATGACAAGTGTTATGAAGTACAAGACCAAGGAGTAATGAGGGGCTGTGACGGGCTGGGGGCCTAATTTGGAAACCACAGTTGGGGAAGTCCTCTCCGAAAAGTGTTATATTTAACATGAGACTCAAGCAACGAGAAGGAACCAGGTAGATAAAGAGTATTTAAGGTAAAAGGAACAATTTATGGAAAAGCTCTAATATGGAGATGAGTTTGGTAAGGTAGAGGAATTGATAAAAAGACTGAGCAAAATGAAAGAACTGAATACCATGGAATGGTGTAATATTGTATCTCCTAAAAAAGATATTTTGAAGTCCTATTCCCTGTTACCTATGAATATGACATTATTAGGAGATACAGTCTTTGCAAATGTAATCAAGTTAAGATGAAGTCATACTGGATTAGGGTGAGTCTTCAATCCCTATAAGGAGAAGGAGTTTTGTAGACCCACAGAGACACACAGATACACACAGAGGGAAGATGGCTGTTTGAAGACAGGGGCAGAAACTGGAGCCATGCAGCTACAAGCCAAAGAACGCCAAGGGTTGCCCACAACCTTCAGTAACTAGGAAGAGGCAAGGAAAGATTCTTCCCTAGAGCCTTCAGTGTGAACATGGCCCTGCTGACACCTTGATTTTGAACTTCTAGTCTCCAAAACTGTGAGAACATAAATCGCTGTTGCTTTAAGGCAGTCAGTTTGTGGTAAGTTGCTAGGAAACTGATACAGATTTGAATGAGAAAAGAATGTGGAGAGATTGTAGCCTGGGAGCTATTGGGTGGGATGAAGGGTACAGAGGAAGGAAAAGGTACCTAAGAGCAGTGGGAGCAGTGCTGAAGATTGACCTTGGAAACCTCACAATTCTTTCCTTCCAGTGAGCTCTGGGCAAACGTTTGTCTTCACACTTTACAAAAGCAGAAACCAAGCAAACAGCTTTGCGAAGTGTTCTCTGTGGAGACTTGTTTCCCTTCAAGGCTGCTGGTACTTGAGAACTTATTTTTTTTGGCTTTGCAGTCCTACAAGGTTTGTTTGCTCAGTCACTTTTGCTTTAAGTCTTTTAAAATGGACCAGCCAGGCCAATGAAAGGCCATATTTACAGCCTTTGCTGTTTAAAGGTGAAAGTAAACATACTGATAGCTGGGGAAAGAGCATCTTCAGCTGTGTTTTGAACTGTGCAACGACTTGGAGGAACTTGGAAAATTAGTTAGGCAGGGCAGAATGAAGGCCCCTAATGAAAGGCCACAGATTTAATGCTGTCAGCCTTCTGACCTCTGTGAGTGATGGAATTTAAAATATTTGTCATTCTTTTTGCCTGGGTAATGAAGTACCGTGACACAGATGAGTACTGTGGGTCCTTGTTTACTTTCTGGCAAAGGTGGGTGTGTCAAGTTAGGAGAAGAGACAGAGACACACACACACAGAGAATGAATATGAGAATATTACAGACTCGGGTATACTAAAACAAATCAATCTGTTTCAACAAATTTCAGATGTGGTTTTCCAATTCTGAAGAGGCTGTTGGTCGTTGTTACCTGTTGCCAAACTGAAAGCCAGAAATTTATTTTAAACAAATCACATTGATTAGAGGGATATCTAGCTGCCAGCCTGTGAAAAGCAGAGGTGCCAATGAAATGGTGCTGATCGCTGTGTTTTCTGCAACAAGTGCCAGAAGATACATCGGGCTGGAAGGGCTATACCAACATGATGAGGAAAAACATCGGAACTGAGGCGCTGCTTCTGTGTCTTTTTCCCAGAGCTTCTAAAAATGTTATATTTGTACTCAGCCAAGTGGCTGCCTGCTTTGTGTGATCACAGACACGCTGGTTGCTAACAGACATACCATACAACATTGGTTTCTTTCATGAGCTCTTTTTTCTGGCCACCAGAGGCATAATTTGTTAAGAAATGCCACTGGAATATTATGCACCAAATTCATTATGTGGGAGAAATTGCAAAGCTTCTGTGTTTTAAAATCCCAGCCAAGAAACTCAATCAGGCAAATAAAAATCCCTACAAAAGCCTTCAACCAGCCTCCTCTTTCGCTGACATGACATTCATAGCTAACAGATGAAAATACAGCATTGGTCTATCAGAATGACAAAGTAAGGTAAAGTGTGAGTGTCTTATGAAAGAGAGGTAAAAGCCTATGGATATTAAAATGGCTGGAGAAATTGAAGTACCAGTAATGGAGGGACCTGACTTGAAGATATTTCAAATCCTCCTCGGAAAGAGGGCATCCTTAAGTGCCAAATGTCTGCACCTTAACAGACGCAGAGGCACTGCACTGCGTAACCTGTAGCACTCAATGGGATTTTCAGTCTGTGAAGATAAACAGGATTGGGCTTTCTGTTTATAATTCAAGGCATACAGCCACTATTTTTAAGTTGTTTGAATTCATAAAGCATCTACTGGTTACAATGTGCCTAATATTCCTGAAAACAAAAACAAATACTGTTTTACCAAACTCTACTTCTTGTTTCTCTCTCACTTTTTTTGGTTTCTCCTCTGTCTACCTCGAATCATTATTTCTACTGCTTTCTCTGCACGTGTATCCATGCAGCTGAATGAGACTGGAGAAGAGCACACAGCCATGCTGACAGCTTTGGCTTTAAATTTATGACTGTTATCTTCGTGGGTCCTTCATGCTGAAGCATAACATGCTACATAGCTCTGATCTATTCACTTTCCACTCTCCTATATTGGTTATCGAACACCTTTTCTTCTCTCCTCAAACCTGCAACCATTTTTTTCACCATCTTTACTCTTAACTGGTGAATTAGCTTATTTGTTTAGAAAGTAGAAGCAATCAGGAAAAAGCTTCTACCAACACATCCATTCACTTACATTTTTGCCCATGGACTCTGACTTCAAATGTTTTACCTTGAATGAATGCCCCTGGTCCTGAGGCCAACGCCTCCCCTTGAGCTCTACAGACTTACTCAAGGACATTGTTTTACCAGTTTCACACTCCTGCATCATTATTTTTTTTCCCTCTCAATAAATTATTTCTTTCAGCATATACACATCCTGAAACGCCTGTCAATAGGTGAATGGTTAAACAAACTGTGGTACACTCTTACCATGGAATACTAATCAGAGAGAAAAAGGAATGGATTATTGATACATTCACCAACTTGGATGGATCTCAAGAGCATTATGCTGAGTGAAAAAGGCCAATCTCAAAATATCATATACCACATGATTCCATTTATATAGCATTCTAGAAAAAAAACAAAGTATAGAGATGGAGAGAAAAAATTGATGTTTTTCAGAGGCTAGGAATAGCAGCAGGGAGAAAAGCAGATGTGACCATAGTGAGGTAGTTAATACAAGGAAGATCTTCGTGATGATGGAATAGTTCTGTATCTTGATGGGGTGGTGATTACACAAATCTACACAAGTGATAAAATGATATAGACTATATGCATACATTATATCAATGTCAATTTCCTGGTTTTTATATTGTATGATAATTACATAATATGTAACCATTGGGTGAAACTAGGAGAATGGTATAAGCAACCTCTCTGAACTATCTTTGCAAATTTCTGTGAATCTATAATTATTTCAAAATAGAAAATTTTAAAAAATACTTAGGATCAAATATATTTGTACCTAAATTCAGTATATCAGAGATGATCAAATGCAGTAATTTATACTACCAGGCTAGCTTAGAAAATGAAACAAAGTACTAAACCAGAACACACCCCCCCACAAAAAAAAAAAAAAAAAAAACAACTCTCTTGATCCCACACTCTGCTCCAGCTACCACTCCATTTTTCTGAATTCCTTCACAGCAAATCACCTAGAAAGTTTCATCCTGTCTTCAACTCCTCTATCCCCATTGCTATTGAATCTACTTTAATCAGTATTTAATGCTCATCACTCCAGTGATATTGGTCTTATCTAAGCCATCCTTGGCCTTCATGTTGCCAATTGAATGGTCAATCCTCTTTCTTCATATTAGTAAACCTATCAGCAATATTTGAGAGAAGGTGTTATTATCTCCTTCTTTAAAAGCTTTGTTTAAAGTGGTCTCTGGTATGTCACACTCTCCTGAATTTTTTCTTTCTGCCCAGCTGTTCATTTTCATTCTTTGTGGCTTGTTCTTATCTCTCAGAAATATTATATATGGATAGCCAGAGCTTCGACTACATCTTTCTGTTTCTACTTCCACTTTCACATTAGATACCATCAATTTACTAATGACTCCCTAGATTTTTATTGTTAGCCCTGACCTCTCACTTCAGGTCTGGACTCATACATACGACACAGCCTTCTTGACATCTCCCTCTACACACGTAATCCAGTCCAGTCCAGTTGTATCAAGTCAACGCTAACTCATGGTGACCCCATGTGTGTCAGATTAGAACTGTGTTTCAGAGCATTTTCAATGGCTGATTTTTAAATTTTCAGAAGTAGATCTCCAAGCCTTTCTTCCTGAGGCGCCTCTGCGTGGACTCGAACCACCAACCTTTCAGTTAGCAAATGAGCATGTTAACCATTTGTGCCATTCAGGGACTCCACACATCTAACAGGGATCTCAAATTTAACATATCCCAAAACAATCTCTGATCATCTCTTCCACCAGTCTGTTATTCCTGAAGCTTTACCTCTTTCAGTTAATGGCAACTCTGATCTTCCAATTGTGCGGGCTGAATGTCTAGAAGACATCTTTCACCCCTCTCTTTTTTCACATCATACATCCCATTTATCAGGTAATATCTATGGTAAAATTTTATCTAGAATCTGACTAGTATTCACCACTTTACCGTTGCCACATTAGTTAAAGTACTATCATCTCCAGTCTGGATTATTGTAATGGCTTCTTAGCTGGTCTCCCTACTTTTGCTCTTGGAGTCTATTCTAAATTCAGCATTCAGAAGGATGGCTTTGAAATATAGTCATATATAAAGGTATTATGAACACTTATCTCCAAGTATTTCTAGGGACATATGATTTTATTTACCTTAGATAAATACCTGGTGGTGGACAGGCTAGGTCATATGATAGATGAATATTTAATTCTTAAAGAAACTGACAAACTTTTCCAAAGTCAATGGACCATTTTACATTCCCAAGAGCAGTTCCTCCACATTATAATCTATAGTGACAGAAAGCACATCTGTGGCTGCACGAGGGGAAGAAGGAAGGTAAAGTACAGGTTGGGGAAGAAGGAGTAGATTACAAATGAGCACTAGGAAACTTGTAGGAATGAGTGATATGTTTCTTATCTTGATTGTGGTGATGGTTTCATGGGTATATATATACCTTAAAACTTATCAAACTGTACGCTTTAAACATATACTTTATTGAGTATAGTTTATATCTCCTTAAAGTGGTTATGGTTATGGGAATAATAATAATGTTTCATCTAGTTATCACAAGTATTAAATGAGGCAATACATGTAAAAGACTTAGCACAAGCCTGGCTTATGTTAAGTGTTCAATAAATGCTAACTATTCTAACTTTATTATTGGTAATAAAAGAATTAATCTTACTATTTTCTGCTCTGGAGATGTATTGCATTAATTCAGAGTAGAAGAGGAAAATAATCTTTTCCAAGTATAATTGCACTTTTAAGAAACATTCTTGACATTTCTTTATGTATACAAAATTCTGAAACTTTTTTTTTCCAATATGAATAAATACATTTAAATCATCAAAAAGAAAACATAAGATTGGAGTCAATTTTCCAAAACACGATGAATGGGGATGCAATTTTCTTATCCAATCCCATAATATGGTCCATAGATTAGAATCATGGGAAATTGCACAGGGTGTAAGAGGTGAACTTTAGGCTGTCACATTGGAGCTTTACACTGAGTCAATGCTGTTTCATTTAATACTTATTAGGTTCCCTCCCAAAACCCTTCATTTGTCTTCACTAATTGACTTATTACTTTACTGTTACATTTCATAACCATCTCAGGATCCAGAAGATTCCATAATTAAATTATTGCTTGGTACCTTGATTTCCATTTGAGGAAATGTATTTCTGGCCTCTGTATTTGCCATGTTGCTCCAATTATAAGAACCCAGTTCATTTAAGGAGAAAAAATTTTAAAGGAAACAAACAAACACAGTAGCAGTGAAGATCAGGGTATGACTTCTTCTAACCCCTTCCTCAGCGATATAATCAGATGGTACCACTTTTAATTGAAATTAATGTGCTAAAAATAATCAAGGTTTCTCTGATGCACTGGAGAAAAATACGGTTAGACTTCACATAATAAAAATAACCAAAACCAAACCAAACCTGTTGCCATTGAGTTGATTCTGGCTCACAGTGACCCTATAGGACAGAGTAGAACTGTCTCATAGGGTTTCCAAATCTGTAATAGTTATGGGAGCAGACTGTCACACCTTTCTCCTGTGGAGCGGCTGGTGTGTGGTGTGTTCGAACCGCTGACCTTTCTGTTAACAACCCAGTGCTTAACCATTGCTCCACCAGGGCATGTCAATAATAAAAACAGAACATCATTTATGATGTTGCTTATCAAAGGGGAAAATATCGCTGTTTTTTCTTGAAATTTGTCATTCTAATTCTTTAATGCTCAGTTATCTAGTTAAATTTATTTTACCTCCTCTTTGAGTTTAAAAATGAAACTTGGAAAACATACAAAGCACTGAATAATGCCACTGAATTTAAGAACGTTAGCCATGGCGGTTTCTTTTTTTTTTAGTTTATTTTTTATTTTACTTCAGGTGAAGGTTTACAGAACAAATAGTTTCTCATTAAACAGTCAGTACACATATTGTTATTACATTGGTTCACAACCCCACGACATGTCAACCCTCTCCCTTCTCGACCTTTTTTTTTTGTGGTGAAAATATACATAGCCAAAGATAAACCATTTAAAAAATTTTGACATGCACAGTTCAGTGACATCGATTTTGTTCTTCCAGTTGTACTGCTATTCTCACTTTAGATGAAGGTTTACAGAACAAAATAGTTTCTCATTAAACAGTTAGTACACATATTGCCCTATGACAATGGTTAACAACCCCACTACATGTCAACACTGTCTTTACTCAACCTTGGGTTCCCTATCACCAGTTTTCCTGTATCCTTCTGCCTTCTAGTTCTTGTCCCTGGACTGCTGTGCCTCATTAGTCCTGTTTGGTTTTATGAGGTTGTCTGAACGGTAAACCTTGGAAGTGACTTCACCACTGAGCTAAAAGGGTGTCTGCGGGCCATAATCTCAGGGTTTCTCCAGTCTCTTTCAGGCCAGTAAGTCTTGTCTTTTTTTGTGTGTGTTAGAATTTTGTTCTACATCCTTCTCCAGTTCTGTCCAGAGCCCTCTGTTGTGATCCCGGTCAGAGCAGTCAGTGGTGGTAGCCTGGCATCATCTGACTGTACTGGACTCAGTCTGGGGAAAGCCTTGGTAGCTGTGGTCCCTTAGTCCTTTGGACTAGTCTTTCCCTTGTATCCTGTTCTCTTCATTCTCCCTTGCTCCCGAAGGGGTAAGACCAGTGGAGTATCTAGATGGCTGCTCACAGGCTTTTAAGACCCCAGATGCTACTAACCAAGGTAGAATGTAGAACATTGTCTTTATAAACTGTGTTATGCCAACTCAGCTAGATAGTCTCCGAGACCATAGTCCACACAACCCTCCGCCCAGCAATTCAGTCCCTCAGGGAGTTTGGATGTGTCTAGGGAGCTTCCATGACCTTTGCTTGTACAAGTTGTGCTGGTTTCTCCAGTATTGTGTACTGTCTCACCCTTCACCAAAGATACCACTTACCTATTGCCTATTTAGTTCCCCCTCCCATCCCTGGTAACCAACAAAGATTGTTGCTTTTTGTGTGTAAACTTTTTCATGGGTTTTTACAATAGACGTCTCATACAATATTTGTCCTTTTGTGATTGACTTATTTCACTCAGCATAATGTCCTCCAGTTTCATCCATGTTATGAGATGCTTCACAGATTCATCATTGTTCTTTATCGTTGCATAGTAATCCATTGTGTATATGTGCCATAGATTGTTTATCCATTCATCTGTTGTTGGGCATCTAGGTTATTTCCATCTTTTTGCTATGTGAACAATGTTGCCATGAACACAGGTGTGCATATGTCTATTCAAGTGATGACTCGTATTTCTTTAGGATATAGTCCTAGGAGTAGGATTGCTGGAACGTATGGTATTTCTATTTCTAGCTTTCTAAGGAAGCGCTATATCATTTTCCAAAATGGTTGTATCATTTTGCATTCCCACTAACAGTGCATAAGAGTTCCGATCTCCCCACAGCCCATCCAACATTTGTTACTTCCAGTGTTTTTGATTCATGCCAGTAATGCCGGGGTGAGATGATATCTCATTGTAGTTTTAATTTGCATTTCTCTAATGGCTGGTGATCTTGAGCATTTCCTCATGTGTCTGTTGGCTGCTTGAATGTCTTCTTTGGTGAAGTGTGTTCGTTTCCTTTGCCCATTTTTTAATAGCATTATTTGTCTCTTTGTTGTAGAGGTATTGGATTTTCTTGTAGATTATGGAGATTAGACCTTTGTCTGACTTGTAATGTCCAGTCTGTAGGTTCTCCTTTTATTCTTTGGTGAAGTCTTTTGAAAAGCATCGGTGTTTGATTTTTAGAAGATCCCAGTTATCTAGCTTACCTTCTGGGGTTTGTGTGTTGATAGTTATGGTTTGTATCCTCTTAATGCCGTGTATTAGGGCCTGTAGTGTTGGTCCTATTTTTTCTTCTATGAACTTTATAGTATTTGGCTTTATATTTAAGTCTTTGAAACATTTTGAATTAGTTTTTGTATATGGCATGAGGTTTGGGTCCTGTTTCATTTTTTTGCAGATGGATATCCAATTTTGCCAGCACCGTTTGTTAAAAAGACTGTCTTTTGCCCATTTGATGGTCTTTGGGCCCTTGTCGAAGATCAGGTGACCATAGGTGGATGGATTTACATCTGGGTTCTCAATTCTGTTCCATTGGTCAATGTATCTGTCGTTATACCAGTATGTGTCTGTTTTGACTACTGTAGCTGTATAGTAGGTTCTGAAGTCAGGTAGTGTGAGTCCTCCAACTTTATTCTTCTTCTTCAATAGTGCTTTACTTATTCAGGGCTTCTTCCCTTTCCATATAAACTTAATGATTAGTTCTTCCATCTCCTTGAAGAATTTTGTTGGTATTTGGATCGGGATTGCATTGTATTTCTAAATTGCTTTGGGTAGAATTGTCAGTTTCACAATGTTGAGTCTACCTATCCATGATCATGGTATGTTTTTCCATTTATGTAGATCCCTTTGTGTTTCTTGCAGTAGTGTTTTATAGTTTTCTTTGTATAGGTCTTTTACATCCCTGGTCAGATTTATTCCTAAGTATTTTATTTTTATAGGGGCTATTATAAATGGTATTGTTTTCCTGATTTCCTTTTCATCATTCTCTTTATTCGTGTATAGGAATCCAACTGATTATTGTATGTTTATCTTGTATCCTGCTACTCTGCTGAATCATTCCATTAGTTCCAGTAGATTTCTTGTGGAGTATTTAGGGTTTTCTATGTATAGTATCATATCATCCACAAACAGGGACATTTTAACTTCTTCATTACCAATCTGGATGCCCTTTCTTTCTTTTTCTTCCCTTATTCCTCTAGCTAGAACTTCCAGCACAATGTTAAATAAAAGTGGTGATAAAGGGCATTCTTGTCTTGTTCCTGTTCTCAAGGGGAATGTTTTCAGCCTCTCTCCATTAAGAATGATGTTGGCCATTGGTTTTGCATAGATGCCCTTTATTATGTTGAGAAATCTCCCTTCTATACCTATTTTATCGAGAGTTTTTTATCAGGAATGAGTTTTGGATTTTGTCGAATGCCTTTTCTGCGTCAATTGAGAAGATCATGTGATTTTTTTCTTTCCTCTTATTTATGTGGTGGATTATGTTGATTGATCTTCTAAAGTAGACCCATCCTTGAATACCTGGTATGAATGCTACTTGGTTGTGGTGTATTATTTTTTTGATATGATGCTGAATTCTATTGGCTAGAATTTTGTTGAGAATTTTTGCATCTATATCCATGAGAGATACTCGTCTGTAATTTTCTTTTTTTGTGATATCTTTGCCTGGTTTTGGTATTAGGGTTATGCTGGCTTCATAGAATGAATTCAGAAGTGTTGTTTCCTTTTCTGTGTTCTGAAATAGTTTCAGTAGTACTGGTACAAGCTCTTCTGTGAATATTTTGTAGAATTCTCCAGTGAAGCCATCTGGACCAGTGCTTTTTTTTGTTCAGAGTTTTTTTTTTTTTAAATTAACTTTTCAAACTCTTGTCTTGTATGGTTCTGTTCAGATTTTCAACATCACCTTGTTGTAGTTTGGGTAGGTAGTGTGTTTCTAGAAATTTATCCATTTCCTCTAGGTTTTAAATTTTTTAGAGTATAGTTTTTCATAATATTCTGTTATGATCCTTTTTGTTTCAGTAATGTCACCCATTTCATTTTTTATTTGGGTTATATGTGTCCTCTCCTGTTTTTCTTTTGTCAGTCTAGCCAGTGGTTTGTTGATTTTGTTGATTCTTTCAAAGAACCAACTTTTGGTTTTGTTGATTCTTTCTATTGTTTTTCTGTTCTCCATTTATTTCTTCTCTGATATTTATTATTTCCTTTCTATTGGTGGCTGTGGGCTTTTTTTGCTGTTCTCTTTCTATTTGTTTGAGTTATGTAGTTAATGTTTTGATTTTGTCCCTTTCTTCTTTTATGATGTGTGCATCTATTGCTATAAACTGTCTCCTGAGGACTGCCTTTGCTGTGTCCCAAAGGCTTTGGTATGATGTGTTTTCATTCTCATTTTACTCTAGGAATTTTTTGATTCCATGTCTGATTTCTTCTATTACCCAGTTGTTTATAAGCAGGGTGTTATTCAGTTTCCATGTAATTGACATTTTCTTCCTTGCTTTTTCTGTTGTTAATTTCTACCTTGATGGCATTGTGGTCAGAGAAGGTACTTTGTATTAAATTATCTCAAAGTTTTGGATCTTGTTGTGGATTCCTCTATGGCCTAAGATGTGGTCTATTCTGCAGAACGTTCTATGTGCATTGGAAAGAATGTGTACTTTGCAGCTGTTGGATGGAGTGTTCTATATATGTCTGCGAGGTCAAGTTGGCTGATTGTGCCCTTTAGGTCTTCTGTATCTTTGCTCAGTTTCTTCTTAGTTGTTCTGTCCTTTACTGAGAGTGGTGTGTTGAAGTCTCCTACCATTATTATGAAACTTCAAATTTTCTTTCCAGTGTTGTTACAGTTTGTTTTATGTATTATGGAGCCCTGTCATTTGGTGCGTAGATGTTTCTTATGGTTATGTCTTCATGATGGATCATCCCCTTAATCATCATATAGTGTCCTTCTTTGTCTTTTATGCGGGATTTTGTTTTAAAGTCTATTTTATCTGAGTTTAGTTTTGTCACTCCTGCTCTTTTTTGGTAATTGTTAGCTTGATATATTTTTTTCCAACCTTTGATTTTTAATAAATTCACATCTTTGTTTCTAATGTGTGTCTCTTGTAGACAGCATATTGATGGATCCTGTTTTTTTTTTTTTTTTATCCATTCTGTCACTGTCCATCTCTTTATGGTGCATTGAGTGCATTTACATTCAGTGTAATTATTGATGGGTGTGAGTTTATTGCTGTCATTTTGTAGTGCTTGTTTTTGTGGTTTTCTTTGTTCTTTGTTCTTTGTTCTTCTTACTCTCCTGTGCTGTATTCCTTTTGTTTGTGGATTTTTTTCCATTTCTTTTGTTTTTGTAGGTTTCGTTTTTGCTGAGACTTTATCTTTTTCCTCTTTATTTTTATGAGTATGTTTGTTAACTTTCTTTGTGGTTACCATGAAATTTACCCTTATCTTTCTAAGTTCTAAGCAGTCTATTATTACTTAGTATCTCCTTGCCTTCCTCTCCATTAGAAGGTTCCATACCTACTGTGTTTAGTTCCTCATTAATTGTTCTGATGCTTTTGTAATTTACAGATTAAAGTCTCTGGTTCCCTGTTGTAATTCTTTTGGTTTTGGATAGTCCTTGAGAGTTCATTTCCTAGATATGTATCTGGCTGGTACGATCCTACATCCTAGATTCAGCCTGTGAGCTGAATTGTTGTTTGTTCACAGATTGAAGAACTCCCTTTAATAATCCTTGTAAGTTTGGTTTGTTTTTTACATATTCCCTTAATTTCTCTTTATCTGGAAATTGTCCTAATTTCACCATCATATTTGAATGAGAGTTTTGCAGGATATATTATTCTTGGCTGGCAATTTTTTTCTTTCAAGGTTTTCTATATGTCATCCCACTGCCTTCTTGCCTGTATGGTTTTTGCCAAATAATCTGAGCTTAGTCTTACTATTTCTCCTCTGTATGTACTTCTTGTTTTTCACAAGCTGGTCTCAGGATTCTTTGTCTTTGGTTTTGGCGAGTGTGATTATGATATGCCTTGGTGATTTTCTTTTGGGGTCTCTCCTATATGGGGTTCGTTGAGCTTCTTGGATGGCCAGCTTTTCATCTTTTATGATACTGGGGAAGTTTTCTGTCAGCAGTTCTTCAATGATCCTCTCTGTGTTTTTTGTTGTCTCCCCCTGTTCTGGAACTCCAATCACTCTCAGATTTTTGCTTTTGATTGTATCCCACATAATTCTCAGGGTCTCTTTATTTTTCTTTGTACTTTTTTTCTGAGTTTTCCTCAAACAGAGTTGTATCCAAGTGTTTTTGTCTTTAGTTCTGCTAATCCTGTCTTCCACCATTATTCAAATCTGCTCCTCAGCCCTTCTATGACACTGTCCATTTCTGAAATCTTGTTGTTTATCTTTTGGATTTCTGATTGTTGTTTTTGTATAATAGCTAGTTGTGAATTTATTTTGGCTTTTTGTTTCTGCATTATTTTCCTGAATTATTCCATTTTTTTGTCTGTGTTTTCCATGAATTTGTCTATTTTTTCCTTATTTTTGTCATCTTTTTGCTTCAACTTTTGGATAATTCTGAGTATTAGATGTTTGAATTCCCAAACAGGTAGTTCTAGTGCCTTTTCTTCCATTGGAAAGTCATCTGGTGTTTTATTTTGGACACATACTGGAACCATTCTGTCCTATTTTTGTAAATGTTTTGATATTGTCTGCTGTCTTTGGGGCATTCGGTAGTTATTTTTCTCATTTATCAATTGTAGATTTGTTTGATTCATCCTTTTTTTTTTTTTTTTGCCTTGTCTGAGCAGGCGGGTTGTGTGTTCTTTGTTGTTTGCTCATCTGTGGGCACGATACTTTTCACTTCCTTCTCCCATTGGCAGGGTCAGTCGCTCAGATATGGTTCGGCAGGGCTGGTCTAGCTGAAGAGGAGTTGCTGGGATGGGTTGTTTGTGGCACTTACTACAGCCACCGGCGTGGGCCAGTAATCAGTGCAGGGCAGGTTCTGGTAGTGCCTGTGCTGCTTGGAGGCGTTATGTTAAGTGCACGGCACAGGTAGTCAGGATGGAGTGGGGAGATTGTGATTTGTGGAGCTAAGATGGGTATGGGAGAGAGGAGAGAGGAACAGGAGCCAAACACATACAAACAAAGAAGAAAGAGTGCTAGTGGAACTTGCTGTTGGAGTGGAGAGATGAGAGACTATGAAATGGCGAAAAACAAAAAGGGGAAGAAGAAGAAAAGAATGAATAAGTAAAAATTAGAAAGAAAAAAGAATAGCAAAGCTCCCAGGGATCCCACCTTTGTGGCTACGAGGTCTAGGGAATTTGTTCCCAGGTGTTGAAGTACAGCCTGGCTAGAAGGCATAGAGGTATTCAGCACCAGGTAGTCAGGGAACAGAAAGAGAAGGAAGATATAGAGAGACAAGAAACTGAGTAATGAAGAAAGACAAAAAGGGAAAAAGAGGGAAAAGGAACCAAAGCAAGTTAAAAAAAAAAAAAAGAACTAGAAAAGCCCCCAGTAAAACAGGGGAAAGAAAAAAACCATGAAAAAAGAAATGCCCTCAGTGATCCCTCTGCATGTCTTTGCGAGCTGAGGGGGTAGGTCCCAAGTTGTGTAGCACTGCCAGACAGAAAGGGCTCCCAACTCAAGAAAAGAAAAAGAAAACAAACAAGCAATTCAAAACAAACAAACAAAAAAGCCCTGGGATCCCACCAGTGTAGCAGCACAGACTGGGAAGCAGTTACACATGCGAACAGAGCTCCACAGCCCCCCAGGAAGAAGCAAAGATGGCACTTGAACCCAGGTATTTGAGCAAAAGGAGGGTGAGGTGGTGAGAGGTAAGGAAGAAATCAAAAGACGTGGAAAAAAGCAACACCAGCAGCTAACAAATGGCACTCAGGGAGTTGGCCAGTGTGGGCGGGTGGAATCCAAGCAGCTGATGCTTCCTGGCCAAGAGACTGTGGCTGCTGGAAGCAGAGGAGGCCTAGTGATGGTGAAGAAGGGTGAGGGATGGGAAAGCGTATATCACCAGTTACCAGTTGTTCTGTCTCCTGCTGGAAGCAACGTGAAACTGCTTTCTCATACCCCCCTTTCCTGGTCTCTGATAAGAGTCCAAGATGGCAGATCTGTACTGCATTAGGTGATACGGGACCTCTGCATGAATCTCTCCTTGCTCTCCATTCTCTGTCAGTTTTCTCACTCCATTTGGTGCTTGGCTGAGTTCTTTATCTCTTCATTTGATGTCTTAGGGTTTCAGGATTGCTGTTTTCTCTGTTTGGCTTAGTGTTTCAGATCTTTGCTGTGGAGGGACGGTGTGGTGCTTCTGCCTGGAGCACCATGTTGCTGGAAGAGTGCATGGTGGTTTCTTAAGGGAGTTTTCTTTCTGCAAGAAAATGATATTTTGTTGTAAAGAAAACTTGCTAGGCAAATTTTCTAAGGTCTCTCCGTATTTTTAGGATTAGTTTGGCTAATCTTTATGCTGGAAAAGACCCCTTCTAACTTCATTCCATGGATCTTCAGTTTCCCTACCAGGATTTTTATTTTTTAATTCTCCAAATATTTATAGGATAAGCTATAGGTATTAACTGCAAGAGCTGTGGCTGCTAGAGCCAGTACTGTAAAATCTCTACCTATTCTGTCAGGAAAGGTGTGCATCAGGGTTGTATCCTTTTGCCATACTTATTCAATCTATATGCTTAGCAAATAACCCAAGAAGAATGCGACATCAGGATTGGAGGAAGAATCATTAACAACCTGCGTAATGCAGATGACACAACGTTGCTTGCTGAAAGTGAAGAGGACTTGAAGCACTTAAGAGGAAGATCAAAACTACAGTCTTTAATATGGATTACACCTAAACATAAAGAAAACAAAAATCCTCACAACTGAGCCAATAAGCAACATCATGATAGAAGGAGAAAAGACTAAAGTTGTCAAGGATTTCATTTTACATGGATTCACAATCAATGCCCATGGAAGCAGCAGTCAAGAAATCAAACGATGCATTCCGCTGGGCAAATCTGCTGCAAAAGACCTCTTTGAAGTGTTAACAAGCAAAGACAGCACTTTGAAAAGGAAGGTGTTTCTGACCTAAGCCACGGTATTTTCAATTGCCTCATATGCATGTGAAAGCTGAACAATAAGTAAGGAAGACCAAAGAAGAATTGATGCACTTGAATTATGGTGTTGACTATGCTACGGACTTCCAGAAGAATGAACAAATCTGTCTTAGAATGAGTACAGCCAGTATGCTCCTTAGCAATGAGGATGGCAAGACTTTCTTTCACGTACTTTGTACATATTATCAGTGGGGACCAATCCCTGGAGAATGACATCATGCCTGGTAAAGTAGAGGGCCATCGAAAAACAGGAAGACCTTCAATGAGATGACTGACACAGTGGCTGCAACAATGGGCTCGAACATAGCAACAATTGTGAGGATACCTCAATGTTTCGTTCTGTTGTTCATAGGGTCTCTATGAATTGGAACTGACTCGACAGGACCTAACAACATTCTGTTTCTTTACCAAGAAATAAATCCAGTTAATACCACAGAAGACCATAAAGAGAAACTATTAAGGACATGGTTTTCACAAGGGAAACACAACTCCAAGCCTTTTTTCTTAAACACATGTAGCGTTTCCTCCACTATTGTAAAAGAAAACACACCTTGATAGCTGCCTGGGCCGTTGAACTTGTATATTTGTGCGGTAAAATCACAAGTGCCAACTGACAGAACACACATGGCAGGATGCTGATACACTACGTGATGGATAAAGAGAGGGGACGACACCTTGTATGAATTGCATTGCTAAGTGTGTAGTTTGCCTTTAATGCCTTGCTGCTTCTACTGAGTGGAAAGACAATGCCAGACATAGCTTTTAACAGTGTTTCAGATTTTCTAACATGCTCTACTTTCAAACTGGCTCTGCCTGAAGAAATGCCCAAAGTGGTGAAAGTGATTTGCCATTCAACATAGTTAGCAATCTTTACTGGACTATTTGAGATCATAACAGTGAATATAAGTGATGGATTCCTATCTTACTGATGTAGTTTGCATTCAGCATAGAAATAAGCAAAGGCAAAGAGACGTATAGTTTGGGGACAGAAATTTTATTGTGCAGCAATTCAACGTCCAGATTTTGCCTCTAAATTTGTGGTGAGCAATATGGAGGTATCAGATTGCAAACATTTACATATGCTTTGCAGCAAATTTGCATTTACTATATTACTATCTGAGTTATCTCTGCTTTTATTGAAATAATTGAGCAGTTTTTGGGCTATTCTACTTTAGGCATGCACATTTTTAGGGGGAATAGAAACAAACTTAGGCTAATGGAGTGCACACATTTTTTGTGTCTCCTTTTTAGCTGCAAATTCTTTACAGGGAAGAAAGTACAGGCAATAATGAGGACAGGCTTTTAGGGTATTTTATTACTTCCGCTTCCCCACTTTTCGCATGCTTCTTACTTAGTCACTCTAGAGTGGTGATAGATTCTTAATGACAATTACATTATGTTGGGATATTCTGCAGTCTCCGTTCATTGAAAGATGATGTTAATGATTTTAATTTTTTTTTTTTTCTGGAAGAGGGAGGTTAGGTCTATAATTTGCCAAAGAAAATAAAAGCAGATTTTACTGTCTTAAAGTCAGATTTTAACTTCTTGTCCTGTTATGAATCAGAAATATTTTCTTATACTGGGGGAAGATGTTTTCTGGTATTTGTTTCTATTGCTTCTAGACTATAAAACGCCATGAGGGCAGGATAAGGTTATTTTCATATTTGGATTTTTAGAGCCTGGCATAGAAGGAGTCAGTATATGCTTATTGATTGGAAGGGAGGAAGAAAGGAAGGAGGCTAGTAGTTTTACTATTGGCTTCTAAAACCAATCGGCCACATTTTTCTTAAATGGTCCACGGGTCATAAATTTGAGAACTGCTCTCACATTTTGTGAACAGTATAAATAATACGTCTGAGGAACTTGCGCTTGTGGACAGTACAACTCCATCTCTCTTTTCCCTAACATTCACTAAAAAGGGACACAGGTGCTTCTCACCTGTATTTCTGATTCACTATGTGATTTACTTTGGCCAGTGAAATGTGGACAGGAGTAACCTGCATCACTTTTGATGAGATTGCCTGCTTGTCACCTTTTCTTCTGCTATGGTAATCAGTGATGTCTCATATGATGGAACACAGGTCTCTAAGTAAGAGTACGATGGAGCTGAGACCCCCTCCAACCTGTCACAGAGCAAGGAACACCTCTTTTTATTTTAAGCTACTAAACTTTATTTTTAGCTACCAATAGAGCTAAGGCTCTGATCATTGCTGCCATTTACCTTATTATTTCTCTGCCATTAATTTCACAACTGTATTTTTACATCTAATATTCTAAGAGTTTTCTGGCAGCAAAATATGTATTATTATAAATATAATTTTTCTTATGATTTCACAAATAATACATGTTTATTGACAAAACTTTGGAAGGTGCAGAGAAGCACTACCCTTAAAACTGTAATTACATCTTTGAAATCTGACTTTTCAAAGGTAACCACTTTTAGAATTTTTATATTTATATTTCAAGCCTCCTTTGTACATTTGTGAATAATATTTTTCATGTACATATGTCTATAAGTTTTCCCATATAAAGTAATTTTAAAAAATATATAATGGAAAACAATGGAATAAGTGCTTTCATATATTAAATTTTAACTTTAAGAATATTTTTGAGTCTCAAGAATACAACAGTTTCCATTGTTGAATGATAGCTGTACCCTATTTTTATTTTATTTTATTTATTGTACTTTAGATGAAGGTTTAAAGAGCAAATTAGTTTTTCATTAAACAATTAATACACATATTGCTTTGTGACACTGGTTGCCAACCCCACGACATGTCAACACTCTTCCCTTCTTAACCCTGGGTTCCCCATTATCAACTTTCTTGTCCTCTTCTGCTTTCTCGTCCTTGCTCCTGGGCTGGTGTGCCCATTTAGTCTTGTTTCGTTTTATGGGCCTGTCTAATCTTTGACTGAAGTGTGAACCTCAAGAGTGACTTCAATCTGAGTTAAAAGTATGTCTGGGGGCCATACTCTTGGGGTTTCTCCAGTCTCTGTCAGACCAGTAAGTCTGGTCTTTTTTGTGAGTTAAAATTTTGTTCTACATTTTTCTCCAGCTCTGTCCCAGACCCTCTATTGTGATCCTTGTCAGAGCAGTCGGTGGTGGTTGTACTCTAGTTTTAGATAGAAGATGCGGGTGGAATTGAGTTTATTTTGTCGCTTATCACACTTTGTTTCTCTTGCAGTGACATATCCATAAAAGAGAAACTTCTACTTATAAAGCACTTTATCTTTTTCAGTATGCTAGCATACCTATGTAAGCCCCCTACCATCCTATGCAAGAAGAAGGGCTGACATCCACTCTTCTATATCTATGTGGAGGTGTGATTTGGCAAAGTCAGATGGCTGGTGCCTAGGAACTCTAAATGAATGCTTAATACTCTTGTATATATTTTATTTTTCCTACCAGTGTAGGGTTATCCTTGTAAGAAGCTAATGATCTTTAATGATCTTCACTTGCCTCAACAGAGATTGACAGACTTAAAAAAATGGGACATTATCTATTCCAACATTTTAGAGAGAAAGACATTCGTTTTACATTCCCAAACTTCCAGCTGAACACATACAAAAATAGGACTAAATCTCACCGCCCCCCTTACTAAGTGTACTTACCATAATTAGAGTAATATCCTGGCTGTTTAATAAACTCAAAAAGATAAGAGTTATTCCGTATGGCTCAAAGGCTGTTGGATGTGATGGAAGAACACTAGACTAGAAATCAGAAGATTTGTTGTCCAGACCCACTGAGTCCTTAACTAATCTTGAGCTAGGCGTTTAACCTTTATGTTTCCGTAGTATAGTGTGTAAAATGGGCATAATAATACGTCTTGCCATTCATCAGACTACGTATATGTGTGTGTGTGTATATATGTGTGTGTATATATATATATATATATATATATATATATATACATATACATATGTATGTATACATAAAACACCAGAAGAGTGACTGGCAAATAGTCTGTACCTGATAAATTGTAGGCATTATTGTTTGTAAGCAGGACTTCCATTTTTAAAGCCACGGTAGTTCTTTTATTTTTCTAGTTTTCAAAGATTTAGTTCATGTATGGGATCAGACTGTTTTAGGAAAAAAGAACACTCTGTGACCAAAAGTAAAGCAAAGATCATATTTTTTTAAGGGAGATGGTCACTGCTCTGCAATAATAAAGTAAAAGTTTATCGTTATGGGCAGAATGTGGTCTTTACGGATTATTTCTTCTAGGAATAAATGTTTTATTTCCAAACTGGTCTTTAGACTGAATCTCCTTGAAAAATTCTTTTTCTGAAGCCATTATGGAATTTACTGTACCTGGATGTGAATCACAGCTCCCTCATTTATTAGCTGTTTGACCTTGAGCAAGTTATAGGATTTGTCTGTGTGTAAGTGTCCTAATAGAACCCATCTCATAGAGCTGTCAGTAGCAGAGCCCTAAAGATGGCAGACAAGATGTGAGGACATATTTTTACTTCATGTAATCAGAGGGACACTTAAAGGGCACAATTTGAGATTGTAAAGCTTACGCCAGGCTGCCAAAGTACTCTTTGAAATGGTATTTAAGAATGAATTACACTAGCTAGAGAAGTGATACCAGAATGTTAAATTCTGATGAATTGTCCTAATAGAAACGTATAGTTTAAATGTAGGAAAAAGTAGGAATTTACATTGTCAAGGATTCAGGGAGGAAATTAGTCTTAGAGCAGAAATAGGAGCATAAGAGGAAAGTCTTAGATTTGAGTAACAGGGAAATGATTTTCTTTTTCCACGTCTCAATTTGTTGGGGGCTTGCACCCCAAGGGAAGGATTTCTAGGCTGTAATCTTTATGGGAGCAAATTGCAGAGTCTTATCTCCCGTTGAGTGGTTGATGGGTTCAAACCACCGACCTATTGGTTAACAGCCAAACACTTAAACATTGCTCCACAAGGGCTCCTTATGAAAAGACTACAGTGTTCCACAACTGGAATGAAATAACATTCCTAAATCATTTATTTATGTATTCTTTAATAAACCTGCCATCACCACCAACTGCCACCAAGTTGATTCTGACTTATGATGACCCCATGTGTGTTAGAGTAGAGTAGGGTTTCAATAGCTGATTTTTCAGAAGTAGATCCTCAGGCTTTTCTTCTGAGGCATGTTTGGTCGGAATCTAACCTCCAAACTTGTGGTTAGCAACAGAGCCAGTAAACGTTTGTGCTATCTAGGGACTCCTTTAGTACACCTAGATAGACGTAACTTACGTTAATATAAAATTCTGTAAGGGCTATTAAAATACCTCTGGTTTTAGACACCTATAAAATTATTTTACACAGGAATGTGGGGGCCAAGATGGCAGAGTAGTGAGATGCTTCCAGTGGACCATCTTACAACAAGCACCCCCCCCAAAAAAACAAGTGATTGGATTATATATGGCAATCTGGGAGCCCTGAACATCAAAGGCAGAGTTAAGGAACCAGACTGAGTGGCAGGGGAAGGGAGAGATGGTTCGGAAGCAGCGAGGAGTTGCCAGAGCTGACCTAGCAAGAGCCTGAGCCCTTCAGTCCTGATCAGCTTGGGGGTGAGTGGTGAGGCAGGCTAGCAGCTGAGCTCAGGAGGCGTGTTTTCCACACCAGGAGAGATCCAGCCACTGAGAGTATACACGGCCACCCAGAACAAGTGAGAAACACCCCTCAATTGGGCAAAAGATAAGTAATTGCGTACTGCCTACCACACGGATGAAAACCACCCCACTTAGGGAAAAACCTCTCTCCCATTTACTTCCCTGCTCCCTTCTCTGCACTGGGTCACGGACCAGCTTCAGCAATTGCTGAGTCCCCTGGGCCAGAAGTAGGATCTGTCACATGCCTGGAACCAATCTCACTACCTTGGAGAGTGAACAAATTAAAAAACAGAGGAAAAAATAAACTGCTGGCTCCCCTAAGCCAGGAACCCAGGGTAGGCACAGCACCTTTGCTTAGGCACAGCTCCCTTGCCTAGGCACAGGCATAAGGGACCCATGAACTCTGAGTGCCTTTCCCCCTGCGTAGACTAGCGTGGGCCCATCTCAACAGTGTAGGCCCTCATTACTGCAGTACAACAGGGTATATAACAGAACCCTAACTTCAACTGTTTCAGCTGTGAAGTAGCAGGTTCTTGACACTTCACACTGCTCTGCCCATTAATCAGGGTCTTCACCTTCCCACATCAGGGGCCTGAGGACTGGTGGATCCACCCACGCCACCTAGTCCACCTGTGAGAGGGGCCCATGAATAAAAGGTGCCCCCCAGTCCTCACAGCCAACAGCATTAGGTGCTCATATCTGGTTGCAAAACCCACCCACCGATGCACTCTAGGGAACAGGGGCATGCCTTCCTCCTGGACACTTAGAGGCAGCCATCAGCACACTGCCTTGATCAGAGTGTGTCCCCCTGTTGCAGCCAGATGTCTGAGCCTACACCGATCACCCATGCCTGTCTACGACTGTAAGTAAGAGCCTACACCACACACTTGGTGCCTATCTACGTGGACATCTGAGCTGAATCCATACAGGAGGAGTGGGCAGACTCCTGAGCTCACATACCTAGTAACAGAACTAACTACCTGGTGACAGGACATTAGAGACTCAAAGGTGCCAATAATCAAACTTGCTTATATGGGCAGCTTATTTGGGCATATCAAAACAAAACAAGAAGCTAGGACACAGTAAGCAAACATAAAATGAATAAATATAATAACTTATTGATAGTTTGGAAACAACAGTCAATATCAAATCACATAAACAGGCAATCCATGATAGCTTCAGCAAGCTCCCAAAATAAAGAATCAAGAAATTTTCCAGTGGAGGAAAATTTCTTGGAATTACTGGAGGCAAAATACAAAAGATTACTATACAGAACTCTTCAAGAAATTAGGAAGGAAATTAAGCAAAACACAGAACACGCAATAGAGGAAGTTAAAAAGATTAGAGAAGAGCATAATGACAAATTTAACAGGTTGCAAGAATCCATACTGAGACAGCAATCAGAAATTTAGATGATTAACAATAAAATTTCAGAATTGAACAACTCAGTAGAAAGTCATAGGAGCAGAATTGATGCAATGGAAGTCAGAATTAGTGAGACTGAAGATAAAGGACTTGACACCAATTTACTTGAGAAAAATCAGATATAAGGATTAAAAAAATGAAGAAACCCTAAGAGTTATGTGGGACTCTATCAAGAGGAATAACCTATGAGTGATTGGAGTACCAGAATGGGGGGGATAACTGAAAATACAGAGAGAATTGTTGAAGATTTGTTGGCAGAAAAATTCACTGATATCATGAAAGAAGACATCTATCCAAGATGCTCATTGAACCCCACAGAAGGTAGATCCCAAAAGAAAGTCACCAAGACATATTATAATCAAACTTGCCAAAACCAAAGAAAAAGAGAGAATTTTAAGAGTGGCTGGAGGAAACCAAAAGTCATCTACAAACAAGAGTCAATAAGAATAAGCTCAGATTACACAGCAGAAACCATGCAGGCAAGAAGGCAATGGGATGACATATATAAAGCCTTGAAGGAAAAAAAAAAAAACTGCCAGCCAAGAATTATATATCCAGCAAAGCTGTCTCTCAAATATGATGGCGAAATTAGGGCATTTCCAGATAAACAGAAGTTTAGGGAATTTGCAAAAACTGAACCAAAATTAAAAGAAATACTAAAGGGAGTCTTTCGGTTAGAAAATCAGTAACATCAGATAACAATCCAAGACTAGAACACAGGACAGAGCAACCAGGTATTAACCCAGATAGGGAAGACACAAAACTAAATTAAAGCTAAAACACTGAAAATATGGAAACAGATGTCAATATGTAAAAGATGACAATATTAAAACAAAAAAGAGGGACTTAAAAAATATAGACGTAGATTTTTCATACAGAAAGGAAGTCAAGGCGATATAAAGGAATAAAAGATTGGTATAAACTTAGAAAAATAGAGGTAAATATTAAGGGAAACACAAGGGAAACTAACAATCATACACATCAAAATAAACAACTAGAAAAATATAAAGACTCAGCAAACACAAAATCAACAACAATGAAAATGATGAAAAGAGAATACATAAAGAAAAAAGACTGAGCACAGAAAATTAACGGGAACAAAGAAACTGTGAAAAACACACAAAAAAACACATCAAAATGACAGCACTAAACTCATACCTATCAATAATTACACTGAATGTAAATGGACTAAATGCACCAATAAAGAGTCAGAAAGTGGCAGATTGGATAAAAAAAACACGATCCATCTATATACTGCCTACAAGAGACACATCTTAAAGACAAAATAAACTAAAACTCAAAAGACTGAAAAAAATATATCAAGCAAACAACACTCAAAAAAGAGCAGGAGTGGCAATATTAATCTCTAACAAAGTATACTTTAAAGTAAAATCCACCACAAATGATAAGGAAGGACACTATATAATGATTAAAGGGTCAATACACCAGGAGGACATAACCGTAGTAAATATTTACGCACCCAACGACAGAGCTCCAAAAACATAAAACAAACTCTAACAGCACTGAAAAGAGAGATAGACAGCTCCACAATAGTAGTAGGAGACTTCAACATGCCACTTTCAGTGAAGGACAGAACATCCAGAAAGAAGCTCAAAAAAAAAAGACATGGAAGAGCTAAATGCTTCAATCAACCAACTTGATCTCATAGACATATACCGAACACTCCACCCAACAGCAACCAAGTATACTTTTTTTTCCAACGCATATGGAACATTCTCCAGAATAGACCACATATTAGGCCATAAAGCAAGCATTAAGAAAATCCAAAGCTTCGAAATATTACAAAGCATCTTTTCTGACCATAAAGCCATTAAACTAGAAATCAACACCAAAAAAGCAACGAAAAAAAAATCAAATACATGGAAAAACAATACCTTGGACAAAAACTACTGGGTTACAGAAGAAATTAAGGATGGAATAAAGAAATTCATAGAATCAAATGAGAATGAAAACACATCCTACAAGAACCTTTGGGACACAGCAAAAGCAGTGCTCAGAGGTCAGTTTATAGCAATAAATGCACATATCCAAAAAGAAGAAAGGGCCATAACCCAAACATTAACCCTACAACTGGAACAAGTAGAAAGAGAGCAGTAAAAGAAGCCCTCAGGCACCAGAAGAAAGGAAATAATAAGAATTAAAGTAGAATTAAATGAAATAGAGAATAGAAAAACAATTGAAAGAGTTAACAAGAACAAAAGCTGGTTCTTTGAAAAGACCAACAAAATTGATAAACCATTGGCCAAACTGACAAAAGAAAAACAGGAGAGGAAGCAGATAACCCGTATAAAAAATGAGACGGGTGATATCACAACAGACCTAACTGAAATTAAAAGAATCATAACTGAATCCTATGAAAAACTGTACTCTAACAAATTTGAAAACCTAGAGGAAATGGACAAACTTATAGAAACTCACTAGGTACCTAAACTAACACAAACAGAGACAGAACAGCTAAATAAACCCATAATAAAAGAAGAGATTGAAAAGGTAATTAAAAAACTCCCAACAAAAAAAGCCCTGGCCTGGATGGCTTCACTGGAGAATTCTACCAAACTTTCAGGGAAGAGTTAACACCACTTCTACTAAAGGTATTTCAGAGCATAGAAAAGGATGGAATACTCCCAAACTCATTCTATGAAGCAAGCATAACCTGATACTAAAACCAGGTAAAGACATCATAAAAAAAGAAAATTACAGACCAATATCCCTCATGAACATTTACGCAAAAATCCTCAACAAAATTCTAGCCAACAGAATTCAGCAACATATCAAAAAAATCTTTCATCATGATCAAGTGGGATTTATACCAGGTATGCAGGGATGGTTCAACATTAGAAAAACAATCAATTTGATACATCACATAAACAAAACAAAAGACAAGAACCACATGAACTTATCAATCGATGCAGAAAAGGCATTCGACAAAGTCTAACACCCACTCATGACAAAAACTCTCAACAAAATAGGAATAGAAGGGAAATTCCTTAATGTAATTAATGGCATTTATGCAAAGCCAACAGCCAACGTCATCCTAAATGGAGAGACTTTGAAAGCATTGCCGTTGATAATGGGATCTGGATAAGGATGCCCTCTATCACCACTATTATTTAACATTGTGCTGGAGGTCCTAGCCAGAGCAATTAGGCTAGAAAAGAAATAAAGGGCATCCAAATTTGTAGGGAAGAAGTGAAACTATCTCTATTTGCAGATGATATGATCTTATACACAGAAAACCCCAAAGAATCCACAAGAAAACTCCTGGAACTAATAGAAGACTTCAGAAAAGTTTCAGGATACAAGATAAACATACAAAAATCAGCTGGATTCCTTTACACTAACAAAGAGAACCTTGAAGAGGATATCACTAAATCAATACCATTTACAATAGCCCCCAGGAAGATAAAATACTTAGGAACAATTTAACCAGAGATGTGAAAGATCTATATGATGAAAACTACAAGACACTACTGCAAGAAACCAAAAGAGACCTGAATAAGTGTGAACATAACTTGCTCATGGATAGGAAGACTCAACATTGTGAAAATGTCAGTTTTACCCAAAGTGATCTATAGATACAATGCAATCCTGATACAAATTCCTACCGCATTTTTTAATGAAATGGAGAAACAAATCACCGACTTCATATGAAAAGGGAAGAGGCCCCTGATAAGTAAAGCATTATTCAAGAAGAAGAACAAACTGAGAGGCCTCACACTACCTGATTTTAGAACCTATTATACCACCACAGTCATCAAAACAGCCTGGTACTAGTACAACAACAGATACATAGACCAATGGAAGAGTATTGAGAATCCAGACATAAATTCATCCACCTATGAACAGCTAATATTTTACAAAGGCCCAAAGTCCATTAACAGGGGAAAAGACAGTCTCTTTAAGAAATGGTGCTGGCATAACTGGATATTTATCTGCAAAAAACTGAAACAAGACCCATACCTCACACCATGCACAAAAACTAACCCAAAATGGATCAAAAACTTAAATATAAAACCAAAAAACAATAAATATCATGGAAGAAAATATAGGGACAATGCTAGGAGCCCTAATACATGGCATAAACACAATACGAACAATAACTAAAAATCCACAAGCACCAGAAGAGAGACTAGATAAATGGGAGCTCCTAAAAATCAAACACTTATGCTCATCAAAAGACTTCACCAAAAGAGTAAAAAGACAACCTGCAGACTGGGAAAAAAAATTTGGCTATGACAAATCTGATCACTGCCTAATCTCTAAAATCTACAAGATACTTCAAAACATTGACAACAAAAAGACAAATAACCCAATTAAAAAATGGGCAAAGGATATGAACCGGCACTTTGCCAAAGAAGATATTCAGGCAGCTAACAGACACTTGAGGAAATGCTCATGATCATTAGCCATTAGAGAAATGCAGATCAAAACTACAATGACATATCATCTCAACCCCACAAGGCTAGCATTAATCCAAAAAACACAAAATAATAAATGCTGGAGAGGTTGTGGAGAGACTGGAACACTTATATACTGCTGATGGGAATATAAAAAGGTACAACCACTTTTGGAAATGGATTTGTTGCTTCCTTGAAAAGCTAGAAACGTAAGTACAATACAATCTAGCATTCTTGCTCCTTGGGCTATATCCTAGAGAAATAAGAGCCGTCACACAAATAGATATATGCACACCCATGTTCATTGCAGCACTGTTCACAGTAGCAAAATGATGGAAACAACCTAGGTGCCCATCAACGGACGAATGGATAAACAAATTATGGTATATCCACACAATGGAATACTAGGTAACAATAAAGAACAACGATGAAGCTGTGAAACATGACATGGTGGAAGCCAGATGTCATTATGCTGAGTGAATTTAGTCAGTCACAGAAGGACAAATATTGTCTAAGACCACTGTTATAAGAACTCAAGAAAAGATGTAAACACAGAAGAAAACATTCTTTGACGGTTATGAGAGTGGGGAGGGATGGTGAGGGTTATTTACTAACTAGATATTAGATAAGAATTATCCTAGGGGAAGGGAAGGGCAGCACACACTACAGGGGAAGTCAGCACAACTGGACTAAACCAAAGCTAAAAAGTTTCCTGAATGTAATCAAACACTTTGAGGGACAGAGTAGCAGGGGTAGGGGCCTGGGGACCATGCTTTCAGGGGACATCTAGGTCAATTGTGATAACAAAGCTTATTAAGAAAATGTTCTTCATCCTACTTTGGTGAGTGGCAACTGGGGTCTTAAAAGCTTGTAAGCAGCCATCTAAGATGCATCAATCGGTCCCAACCACCTGGAGTAAAGGAGAATGAAGAACACCAAAGACACAAGGAAAGTAGCAGCTCAAAAGACAGAATGGGCCACATAAACCAGAGACTTCATCAGCCTGAGACCAGAAGAACTAGATGGTGCCTGGCTGCCTCCATTGACTGCCCTGACAGGGAACACAACAGAGAGTCCCTGATGGAGCAGGAGAAAGGTGGGGTGCAGAATTCAAATTCTACTAAGAAGACCAGACTTAATGGTCTGACTGAGACTAGAGGAACCCTGGAAAGCATGGCACCTGGATTCTCTATTAGCCCAGAACTAAAACAATTTCTGAGGCCAACTCTTCGGACAGGGATTGGACTGGACTGTGGGACATAAAGTGATACTTGTGAGGAGTGTGCCTCTTAGCTCAAGTAGATACAAGAGACTAAATGGGCAGCGTCTGTCTGTAGGTGACATGGGAAGGCAGAGAGGGTTAGGAGCTGGTTGAATGGACATGGGGAATCGGGGGTGGAAAGGAGGATTGTGCTGTCACAGTATGGGGAGAGCAATTAGAGACACATAACAATGTATGTATAAATTTTTGTATGGGAAAAAATAAAATAAAAAAATATTTTATGCAGGAATTCAGAAATATCACAAAATGATTTGTTGAGATTTTCTCCACCAGCACCCCCCCCCCCCGCCCCCGCCCCCAATCCCTGGATTTGAAACTTCCACTTCTGTCTCACCAGCATCTGATAACTTTAAACCAGTGTGATTAAGGAAACAATCTTGATTTTGGTCTAGTTTGTGTTCTTCTTGCATTGACTCAATTCTAATACTCCATTTTACTGTGTCTTTCAAAGTTAAGTCTTAGAATATTCTGGGCTGACAGATCTTATTTCAAAGCCCTTTACATAGTGGCAGGTATTCCTAAGCCTTTTCATTTGCAAATACTCAAAGAGTATTTTATGAAAGATCTGTACATATACTAAAAAGGCTGCTTTGCTCCAATGTACACTGATAAGTGGTTTTGGATAGAGATTAAGTGCGTCAGAATCCAAATTGCCTGGATTTGATTTGATTTGATTCTGCTACTTACAGAGTTGCAAAGTTACTTATCATTTCTGTCTCAGTTTTCTTATCTAAAAAACAGTGATAATATAATACTATCTACCTCATAGAAATGTTATGAGGATTAAATAGGTGTAAATATATTTATATGTGTATATATATAGATTCCCATTGCCATCGAGTCAAATCCAACTTATAGCACCCCCTACAGGACAGAGTAGAACTACCCCATAGAATTTCCAAGTAGCAGCTGGTGGATTCAAGCTGCCAACATTTTGGTTAGCAGCCTGAGCTCTTAAGCACTATGCCACCAGGGCTCCTTGCTTGGCACAGTGGTTGGGAGTTTGGCTTGCTAACCGATAGCTCAGCTGTTTGAATCCACCAGCCACTCCTCGGAAACCCTACAGGGCAGTTCTACTCTGTCCTACAGGGTCACTGTGAATCAGAATCAACGTGACAGCAACGGGTTATACATAAATACATATATATGTGTATATTTATTATGTATATGTGTATGTGTGTATAACTATACATAGAGAGAGCATTGTATGTATTAAATAGATGCCATGGGTCAGAATCAACTTGATGGCAAAGGGTTTGGTTTGGGGTTTGGGTTATCTTTTAAAATATTAATCACATATTTATTTCCCAATGTATTAGAAAAATATTGGTTGCCTCACATTATTTCTGCATGCCTTTTCAATTCTGTTTCTATTCTAATGGACAATAAATAAGGAAGACCAAAGAAAAATTGATGCCTTTGAATTATGGTGTTGGTGAAGAATATTGAATATACTATGGACTGCCAAAAGAAGAAATATGTCTGTCTAGGAAGAAGTATATCCAGAGTGCTCCTTGGAAACGAGGATGGCTAGACTTCATCTCATATACTTTGCACATGTTATCAGGAGGGACCAGTCCTTGGGGAAGGATATCACGCTTGGTAAAGTTGAGGGTCACTGAGAAGGAGGAAGACCTTCAATGAGATGAACTGACACAGTGGCAGCAACAATGGGCTCAAACATAGCAATGATTGTGAGGATGATGTAGGACCAGGCAATGTTTCATTCTGCTATACATAGGATTGCTATGAGTCAGAACCTACTCGACGGCACCTAACAGCAACAATGTTCTGTCCTTCATCTTTGCTTTGTAGTCCATGGTTGTTCTATTTAGAGGTGAGGGAAGAAACTTTCCAAACTAGGAACTATCACTTACAACCTGGAACCCAAATTGAAGTCTGATTCCATTTGCATCAGACCCCAACGCTGTAATAGAATTAAACACTGCTCCCTCCTCCATCCACAGGATGCAGCAGTTTCAAGGGAATTATTTTTATTCATTTCATGTCTAATATCTTGTGGGCTACAACTGTGCTCTATAGTCATGAACTGCACTAGATGGTACTGTGAATTTTTAACCTCCGATATTTTTTTTTTTTTAGATACAACAAATTGTAAAAAAATCAACATTGTGGTGTAAAATTGGAAAAAAATAAAACTCTACATGAGACTCTTCTATTTCAAATTACTCGTGAAATGTGACATGTCCAACTTCCTGTTATCATGCTGTCAGTTCTAGAGCACTGCTTCTAGTTATAATACTTGGTAGCATTTTATCTTTTTGGCACTGATTATATTATAATATAATTTCTGTCTTTTTATGAATTATGGTTTTTGGTACTGAGTTCTGAAGCAAAATCTTAGAAGGGAGAAGTGCTGTTCAAATGCAGTAACAATTTTAGGAGAAGAGGGTTTTTGTGAGCATTACACTTGGTGGCAGCGATGTGTTGTCTTTCCTATAAGAATGGCAAGAGACAATCGTGTAGGGGTAAAAGCATATGCCCTGCAGTGAGGACACCTGGGTTCAAAAGTGGAAATGCCACTTACTAGGTTTGTGGCTTTGGCCACATCATTTACCCTCTCTCTGCCCCAGGTTCCTTATCTAAAAATAATGGAGGTAGTAATAATAATATCTACCTCATAGCATTGTTGTGAGGACTAAATGAATTAATATATGTGAAGCTCTTACAAGTGTGGGTCATATGGTAAGCACTGGATAAGAGCTGGCTCTTATTAATACTTTCAATCAAAAGACACCCTGTCTGAGTGGACTACTTCATGTATCACCCTGTGACAGTCATATAAAACAAACAAACAAAATCCGTTGCTGTTTAGTCAATAGTGACTCATAACAACCCTATAGGACAGAGTAGAACTGTCCCATAGGGTTTTACAAGAAGTGACTGGTGGATTTGAACTGCCAGCCTTTTAGTTAGCAGCTGAACTCCCAAGCACTGTGCCACCAGGGCTCCATCCATGACAGTAACAGTCATCTTAATTTCTTTATTTCCCTGCATATCTGATCAGTAACTAAGGTTATTATTTTTTTTTTAATAATCCTTCTGATCTACATATTTTCATTCTGATGGTCAACTTCCTTTCATAGTCCCCTATTGTATCTTCATCGGACTAGTGTGCTTGTTTCCTGTCTGACTTCCGTGACTGTAGACTCTCCTCACTTCACTTCATCCTAAGCATCGCTGCCAGATCAATCTTCCTAAAACTCAGATTGAGTACATCACTTTAGATCTTTGGTGGTGCTCTATTTCTTACAGTGTAAAATCCAGATGCTTCATTTTTACACTAAAGATTCTTGTATATTCCTAGCTTCAACCTTGACAAAACCTTCAATTGTAGTGGTCTTATCTGTGTTACTCTAACATGTTTTCCTTCATTTCTGTTGCAAGTTTGTTCTTTGGGCTTATTCATGTGAAATGTTCTGTTTATTCCTTGACAATTGCAGTTTAATTTTATGCATACATGTCAAGATAGATTTTATACACGTATATTGAAGGAGAAGAAGAAAAGGAGGTGTCACTGACAATTCTCCCATTATATGCATAGAGTAACTGCTCAATAAACATTCGCTGAATGAATATTTTATATATTATATTTGGTGGAGTTCTCCTTCTTGAAGTAAGATGGATGTGGTTCAAATTTCCTAAAATTACCACATGGTTGGAAACCATTTCTTTCTGAATTGTTCAAAATTGCTATCTTTTTATGCTGAGAAACCTCATTCTAAAGACATGTGTTTTATACAATATCTGGGGCTGTTACATTTATGATTTATTTCCCTGTGTCAAATAATCATAATATGTACCTACTTTATATAAGAGCTCAGCTGCTCACCAAAAGGTTGGCAGCCCAGGTCCACCAGCTGCTCCTTGGAAATCCTACTGGGCACTTCTACTCTGTCCTGTAGGGTCACTATGAGTTGGGTTGGACTTGACAGCAATGGGTATGCTTTGGTTTGGTTATTTTTATATGCTAGATATTGTACTAAGTATTGTATCTACGATATCTTATTTCATTCTTAGAATAACCCTGTGATTCAAGACAATGGATTATTATAATCCTTATTTATATAATCTAAAGTTAAGAAGGTTAAGTAACTTTCCCAGCGTCCATCGATCCTAATGTGGTAGAGCCTAAATATAACTTGAGATTACCTGACTCTCAAATCATACTGCTTCAAGCTAATGAAAATAAACAGTAACTAAATTTTCATTAATAATGGTTTTGGTATTTAATTCCCAGGAACTGATTAAGTAACGTAGCTGAGGAAAAAGCATGAGTCTGGAAGCAGGCAATATGGACCTGCAACTATCTATAGGCCCATGGCTGGTCTCTACCCTTCAGGGATGTAGTGTACGATTGATTTTAGAATTTGATCAAAATTCAGCACTAAAATGTAAGAAGTATTTAACAAGCAAGCATGGTGTGACAAACAGATGGCAGGTAATGTAGAGGTGACAGAGAACAATACTCCCTTGTAAATAATGCTCTAAGAACAGAGGAAACGAGATGCCAATGTGCTAACTTCTTCTGGGGAATAACCTCAAAGAGGCTGAGACACTAATAAACATATATGGCTTCTGGATGTTGAAACAAAAGAAAGACTTCCTGGATGTGACTGTGGATAAAACGTATGTATTTTATCTATAATTTAACAGTATTGCTTGCAAAAAATAGGATATACGTAGATAGACATGTGCCACAGATTTGAAGGAGAAGCTGTACTGTAAAAATCAGAACAATCATCTCTATCGGGAGAGAAAATTTAGTGTCAACCATGGCCTAGATCTCTTCCTCTGTGTGTGTGTGTGTGTGTGTGTGTGTGTGAAGTCTTCTTATCTTCTGTTCTCTATCGCTGTATGAAAATATATATATTCATTCTGCGTTTTAAATCCTCAACTGTAGGTTGTACCGAATTCTATTTTCTTGTCTAGATTTGCATTTTAGTTGAGACAGACTATGTTATCCAGATCAATTTTCATGTCTGTGTGTGTATGTAAATTCTGGGTATAGACTTAAGGATACAAAAGAATAAAGAACATTTCCTCAGAAAGACAATAAACACTAATGCTTACATTAGAAACTTAATCATCATTTGTATGCTTTTGGGTGGGTTATTTTCCTCCCCAAACTTATCAGGTTAGTACAATGCCTTTTTCTTTTTTCTTTTTCTTCTCTGAGTTTAAGAAGTACATTTAAAAACAAGGTGTCTGATGTGTTAAATGGAGTATAATTAAAAAATGTTAGGTGCATTGTGTATGTAAATGTGCATAATTGTTTTCCATATAAAAGATGTCTTTTATGCTCCCTTAGAGTAGTTTGCAGATGCAAATACAAAATTTTAAAAAGAATGATTCAAAAGGCACCGATCAGCAAAGGAGCACTGGTGTTCAGCATGCCCCTTTGGGTAGACTTGCCTGAACAGATGGAACTTCAGTCTGTATTAAAGGTCAGTTGATTGGCACTATTGCCAAATGAGCATAGGAAAGAAATTTCAAATTTTGTCTCTCCAATAAGTGACTCACAACATATTTTGTGAAAATTCAAATTTAATTATACAGTTGCTTCTAATACCTTAACAGAAAGTCTTAGGGGCCAAAGTTAATGCCTAAATAAAGTTTGAACTTCTTAGTCTAAATCTGACATTTAAAAGTTTCCTACTGACCCTGATCCTTGAACCAGCCTCAACTTTCATTATATCCCTACACAAATCCCTCCCCTACTCTAAAATAAGTCTCCCAACCAAACGGTAAACTCATTTAATTCTCTGAGTCTGAAACGGTGCCTTCTTTGTAATGGAACAAGAGTACTTCTGTTCAAGTTCTAGTTTGAGTTGTTCCTCATATACACGAGTTTCGTGGATCACTCTTGTTATTTGCTGTTAAGTCAGCTTCAACTCATGGCGACCTTATGTACAACAGAAGAAAATGCTGCTCAGTCCTGTGCCACCTTCATGATGGTTGGTATGTTCGAGTCCATTGTTGTGGCTATTGTGTCAATCCATCTCATGGAGGGTTTCCCTTGTTTTTGCTGACCCTCTAATTTAGCAACCATGAAGTCCTTTTCTAGTGAGGATTCCTAGCTAATAAAAATTCTTTTTCTAAACTCCTTTAGCCCTTGCTGTGTATTTTATTAATTTAACTGTTAACATATATTTCTTTACATTCTTAGTTCTCTTTTATGCAATTTTTCTATCTCCATGAGTAGTATGTTAAAATCAGGGCTACTGCAGTTCCTGTGTGTTGGAATCGACTCTACAGCAATGGGTTTGGTTTTGGTTTTGATAGTTCCTATACTAGACAGAGAGGAAGGTAAATGTGACTTAGCAAACGTTATCAGGATATTATCCCTGCCTAATGGAATCAAAGGCAGCAAGCCTCAGGCTATGGCCTTTATCTATTTACCAAGTCTAATATCTAATATCTGTCTAATATCATTTTAGATGATAAGCATTGAATTTAGAAGATTAATATAACAATATGGAAGTCAAGTTCTACTATATGGTTTTATTTATATTGAAAGTTGTTCTAATCTATTGTGCTCATTCAGCTGAAAGTTATGTCATACAATAAAGGTTAATTCTAGACGCAGGTGGGAACACCTGGAAAAAGTTATGAGTTATCTCTAGAGAAGGAATACTAATGGACTCTAATGTCTATTTAAAGAGTTTAGAGTTGGTTTTCTAGTACAGTACTCACTATGCTCCTGGAATTTTAGTTGCTTTTCCTCAAGGAGAAAGGACATGTTGGGGTGGGGTATTAGGAAAGGAAAATAAATCTTGAAAAACTAGGGTATAAAAGGAAGGAAGATGTGAAGACGGAGTCTAATTAAAAGTTGTAATTCTCTCTTCTTCGTGTCTGTGCATTCTCTAGAGCAGAGGTGCACACCATATGCTTATAGACTGCAGTTAGTTTTCCTTTAGCTGCACATGTGTTTTTGCTTAATTCTCATAATATTATTATATACAGTGTTTTAAAAACTTTAAAGTAGATTATAACATTTCAAAATTTAGAAATTTGACAAAATCTATGTTTTGGCTTGTTTGAGGAAAAAAAAAGGTAATTCCTAAGCAGCAACAATAAACTTGAATTAGGTACTGATTTTCCCCTTATCATGGATTGAATTATGTCCCCCCAAAATATGTGTCAACTTGGCTAGACCAAAATTCCCAGTATTGTGTGGTTGCCCTCCATTTTGTGATCTGATGTAATTATCCTCCATTTGTGATTTGTTGTAAATCCTAACCTCTGTGTGTCAGTGGCTTGTCTGTCACTGACCTTTAGTGGTTGGTGACTTCAACCTTGACAAAAGCAGGTACAATGTCAAAAATTGATATTATAAATTCAATGGACATGAAGGGAGAAATTCTGTAGAAAATCCATTCCAAATTAGTTGGCTATAGCTGGAAAAATCAAAGAGAGGTCTGTGACTTTGCAAGATGAATATGTTGATTATACATTCCCCTCTTTGCTGGGTTTTATCTCCTTGAGTAACAGAGTGAATGACTTTGGAGACAACTTTATTCTTAAACCAAAGATATAGTTAAGGTCCTTTTAAAACACTATATATTAGCCAATTTTGTCATTGCAGATAATGAGCAGAGTATGACATTTCATGAGTTGATACCAACTTACATGAAATCACTTCTTAATGGAAATATTGCATATTCTCTGTGTCCTTAGGTACCATAAAATTTATGAAGTCACTTGTGAACTAGAAAAGTAGAGATCATATAAAGTTGACATTTTCTTTCTCCTTTTTCTCTGAAGCTATGTGGTAGAATTGTAGTATATTTAGGGAGTTAAACATTAAAATAGACTGTCCTACATTGCAGTGAAATCTAGCTCATTTTACCTTATCCTAAAAACACTGACATTAAAGGGATTGTAAAAATTATCTTGTCCAGCTACTATCTAATCTATATCACTATTGACAAGTTAAAGTCTTACTTGTGCTTGACTTCACTTTGGTGATGAGAAAATTTCTGTCCTGAGGCCATCTCTTTCATTTGTGAACATCTATGACTGTTACAAAAATCTCTGTATAGTTGAAATTTGTTTTCTTGTATTCTAGCCCTTTGGTCATAGCTATTCACTCTGATCAAGTTATATATTTTTAATAATGCCAGAATTTTAGATATCTGAAGACATTTAACCAATTCTTCTTAAGCTCCTCTTCTCATGGTTAAGCACCCATAATTACTTCATCTACTCCAAAATTGATGTAGCTTCAAGTTCCTTAATTAATTTGTTCACCTTTCTCCGGATAGATCCTGATTTTCCAGGTTCCTCTTAAATAGTGAGTCCCAAAATTTGCATGGACTCTGACTAACCTGACCTATATAAAATAAAATGTGATTTTTTTCACTTCATTACTATAAATTTAGTATGTCTATTTATGCAATTTAACATTGCTTTGTCTTGGTTGATGGTGCCATCATGTTAACTGATTGTATTTTCTGTTAACTGTAACCTTCTAATCTTTTATAGAAGCTACTACTAATCTTCATCTAGCTAATTCTGTACTTATATAATTAATCTTTCGGAGCCAGAGTTCATGTCCTTACTTATATCTTACATTACTGCTTGTTGACTTTCTATTTAGTGAAATGTCTATATTGTTAGACTTGACCAGTTATTCCAATTCATTAGGTACATTTTAAAACTTGATTATGTTACCTAACATACTGACTTTCTTTACAAGCTTTGTGACCCCACTAAATAAGCTATTGAATCATTATGGACATTTTGAACAAAACAGAGTATAGATCTAAGGGGTTTATACCAATAATAGAGAACTCTGTAGTATATTTTGTGACTATCTCCCCTGGATCCATTTTAAATTCCATTTGCTCTGTAGCAACCATGAAGTTGGGGAGGGATTGCCCCACCATCACCTGCAGGCTTGGGCCCTGAATGGTTGAAGTCAATTAGTGTAATTTCACTCTCTATGCCACAGTGATTAGTTCAGGAAAAGCCAAGTGAGAGTTCAGGATAGAGCATTAGTTTAGTGGTTGAGGAGAAAGAAATTTCTCCCTTACCTTGGTTGATAAGCAGTGCAGGGTGAGACCTGGAAATGTTTATAGCTACTTTGCTACCACAAGAGATGCCAGTCTGAGGTTGAAACCAAAACACATTTGACAAAATTTCCTGTAAGTAACATTAAAGCTCTAAAATATCCAAGGTTTTATCTATCACTAAAATTTTTTAGTTATATGAGTAACTGTATGACAACAAAGGAGCCCTCGTGGTGCAATGGTTAAAACGTTCGGCAGGTAACAGAAAGTTTGGTGGTATGAACCCACCAGTTGCTCTCTGGGAGAAAAGACCTGGTGATCTGCTGCTGCTGCCACCATAAAGAGTAGAGCCTAGGAAATCCCAAGGGCAGTTCTACCCAGTCCTATAGTGTTGCTATGAGTCAAAATCAACTGCACAGCACATAGCAATGAGAGAGCAAGAAAATTAATGCTAGCTTCCCTAAGATATCATGAAGTAGGAGTAGCTCAAAGCCTTGGTGTTGCAGTGGTTGAGTATGGCTGTTAACCAGAAGATTGGCAGTTGGAATCTACCAGCCACTGCTTGGAAACCATATGGGGCAGTTCTACTCTGTCCTATAGGGTTGCCATGAGTCAGAATCGACTTACGGCATTAGTCATCATCATCAATGCACCAAAGGTATATATATTGCTCACATGACATGTGCAATGTCCTCTTTCCAGTGACTTAGGGAACCAGGCTCCTTTTATCTTGTGATGCCATTTCAACCTGTGGCAGGGAAACAGAATTAGAGGAAGAATGTCACCTTTTAACTGTTTTGGCCTGAAAGTCAAATTTATTCCCTCTATTCATTTATTTAAGGAGCCCTGGTGGCGCAGTGGTTAAAGTGATGGTTAACCGAAGAAAGGTTGGCAATTTGGTAAACACTAATGGTATCTGTAGTCCAGCATCATATCCTTAAAGAACATAGGTTTTCACAAGAGATTTTCACTGATCTTAAGCTATGTCTGCTTTCCGCTTGCACAATCCAATAGTGTAATGATGGCCTGACCACTTGGTTAGAACATTGAGAACACACATAAATTATAACAATAAATTTTTCTGATACATAATCTTTTTCACTGATTTTGAAAATCAGGACTAAATTCTAACTCTGAATTCCGGGTCACTTTTCCTGTTTTCCTCAGTGGCTGGAAGAGAAGAAATTGCTGTTCCTACAGTTTGCTATCTCATCTGCAAGTTTTTGCCATACTCTGGTTTGTAATCTTCTTCGGCCTGGAGATTTGAAATCATTTAGAGAAGCTAAATGCTATCTTACCATCTCTTTACATATCTTGAGGTTCAATTGCTTCTTACCAATATTTATTCCACCTTCTCCAGGCTAAAAATTATTCTCCTAGTCAGAGAATATGGAAGTAAAATAGGATTTTCATAAATGTATTTTGTGACACTTTTTCATTTTATACCGTCTTGCCAGACATAGCCCAGGTAAACTCTTTGTTCTTTCTCTGAATATGAATATGACTTAAAAATGTTTCATTTTCCTTATATAGTTTATTCATAAACAACAGCTCATTCTAGTATTTCTGATACTGTTCTAACAGGCTTATGCTCCTGTTATATTTGCACTTGGTTATGTGCCTCCATGCCCCTTTTCCACATGTAAATTTAAAATCTGAATCCATCCAAGTGCTCCTTATGGAGTCACTCTGAATCTTCAGATACTCTCCTTAATGAGTTTTTCAATAATTTCATAGGTGGAAATTCAATTTCAAGTCATTCCAAACTACATAAACTTTTCCATTTTAGAGTCTCAAAGTACATGACTATTTGTATTTTTCATTTAAACTCTTTGGCATCTGCCTATCTGGAGTTTAGGTAACTTTCTTCTCTGAACATCCTGGTCACCAGGTGTTTGTAATATCCTTGGTGCTCAGGAAGTGACTTTTTGAAAGACTCTCTTTGAATTAAGCAGGGGCAATATTGCTTTTCCATGAGAATTCCATCACATCCCTTTTTCACAACTGAATTTTTGGTTGCTCTTTACATGATGTTGATAATTCAGTCCAACCTCTACTTTTTTTTTTTTTAAATGAGAATTTCTGACAAAATTTGATCAATTGATAATTTCTTTGAATATTTCTATTTATGGAGATTAAAATCTTTACTTAAGAGTCTGCTATACTCTTTTTAAGTGTGCATAACACTATCGGGATCAAAGTTGTAGGTTTAATATCTATGTGAGACAATTATCATCCTACAGATAACTTTATATCATCTCATGTCCTTACCAACAAGCTTCACTGATAACCAGAGACAGGTTAAGAGAATGCAAATAGCTCAGTGTAATTCCATTATCATTACTAAGGGTAGAAAACCTTTGATATCTCTTTCATATCTATATTTAAGATCTTATAAAATGAGCAAGCCTATATTCAATATTCTACAGCTTTTTAAAAGTTTTGTTCTTATTGAATTATTCAATACTGCTTCAGAATAAAAGGACAAATATATTTTATGTTTAAATGAAAGCCATTAAAATCAACATTAGCATCAACAAAAGAAGTAAACATCCATGAATCATAACCAAAGAACTATTAATCTATAATAGAAGAATTTTAAGTTTACAGACCAGAGTTTACCTAATCCAACCTCTAGTACATTTCTCTATAAACCCCCAGATAGATAATTATAATGACTGAATACTTTCAGGCAGGAGGATTATTTCTTTGGCAGTTTTTTTTCTAAGCAGTCAAATTAGAGCTTCCCTTTATTACTTCCCTAAATGCTTATCTGTTTCTTGAAGTATTTCATGGTTTACGTCTTGTTTTGCAGTAGCATATCCACAGTAACCTCCTTATTGAAAATATAAGATAAATTTTTGAATCTTTCCTAATTATGGAGACAAATTTGAAAGTGGAAGAGGGGCTATTACAATTATTCTGGGACAGCAGATGTAAACTAGGATGATCCTGAGCAAATTTATGTAACAACCATGTTGATATTTGAAAATATCTTTTTTGTTTGTTTTTACTATTCCCAAACCTTAATGATAATGACTTGTGTTGAATTTAAGTTGAAAATAATTATGTCCCAGAACTTTGAAGGCATTGTCTTCTGACATCAAGAGTTACAAGAAGTATTGTCTTAGTCATCTAGTGCTGTTGTAACAGAAATACCACAAATGGATGGTTTCAATAAACAGAAGTTTATTCTCTCACAGTCTAGTAGGCAAGAAGTCCAAATTCAGGGCATCAGCTCCAGGGGAAGTCTATCTTGCTCTGTCCGCTCTGAAAAAAGTCCTTATCATCAATATTCCCCTGGCTTAGGAGCTTCCCTGCCTAGGAACCTTGGGTCCAAAGGACATGCTCTGCTCCTGGTGCTGCTTTCTTGGTGGTATGAGGTCCCCCAACCCTCTGCTCGCTTCCCTTTCCTTTTATCTCTTGTAAGATAAAAGGTGGTGTAGGCCACACCCCAGGGAAACTCCCTTTACATTGGATCAGGGATGTGACCTGAGTAAGAGTGTTACAATCGCACCCTAATCCTCTTTTACATAATCTAATCTTTCCTCATTAACCACGGACAGAGATTAGGATTTACAACACATAGGAAATTTACAATCACAAAATGGAGGACAACCACACAATACTGGGAATCATGGCCTAACCAAGTTGACACATATTTTTGGTGGACACAGTTCAATCCATGAGAAGTATGAACCCATTCTGATTTTTATGGCTTCCCTCCATCCTTTCCCCTCTAGAAGCACTCACAATATTCTTTCAGTCTTTGATTTTGTAACTAAAGGGATTCTGTGCTTATTTTTATTTTGTAGGTACAGGAATTTCTGAAGATACTAGTTTTTTTGTTGTTGTTGTTGTTGTTTGTTTGTTTTTTGGCTTCCTTATCTTGTCAGATGATTTTATTTCCTATTTATTTTCCATTATTCAGCTTCTTATATAATAAGAAGTTGATCAGAAATTTGTAATAGTCTGGGTTCCCTGGGAATAGAGGCCTAGACAGAGTTTAGAGTGCAGTATTCATATTAAGAATCAAAACCTGTGAAAGGAAGAGAATAAACAGCACTGGACAGATCAAAAATTGGACTATAAGGGAGATCCAACAAAGCGTTGGCCAACTCTGAGTAGGTCTACAGCAATTATTGCCTGTCAGAATGTCTGTGTTAGGCCCAAATGCCTGGGCCTTCATATATCCATCTTGCTCAGTCACTGGATCTGAGCTGCCTGGGGATGGATGTGATCTCCAGTGAAGCTGCTGTTAGGAGCTGAGGCAGATCCTAGAGTAGCTGACAGCTGGAGACCCTATGCTGACCACACTTGTTACAGATGGGCAGCAATTCCTTCCTTGAAGGGTGATCTGCTTGGCACATCTTCATGTTTTATTTTATTATATTTTATTATGCTTTAAGTGAAAGTTTACAGCTCAAGTTAGTTTCTCATATAAAAATTTATACACACATTATTATGTCACCCTAGTTGCTCTACCTATAATGTGACAACATACTCCTTTCCACCCCAGCATTCCCGTGTCCATTCAACCAGCTCCTATCCCTCACGTCCAGACAAGAGCTGCCCATTTAGTCTTGAGTATCTACTTGAACTAAGAAGCATACTCTTCACGAGTATCATTTTATGTCTTGATTATACTGGACTATCAGACAGGGTATATTTTTTATGGACAGGGCTTGTCAGTGAGTTTAGATGTAAGATAAATGGAAAGGCAGCATACTGGGTAATTCCTAGATCCAAGAATGTGGCTGCCTTAGTTTCCTAGTGCTGCTACAACAAAGGAGTCCCTGGATGGTGCAAGTGGTTACCACATTTGGCTGTTAAACTGCAAGACTGGAGATTCAGTTTCACCCAGCGAAAGACCTGGTGATCTACTTCTGAAATATCAGCCATTGAAAACCCTATGAAGTACAGTTCTCTTCTGATACACATGGGGTTGCCATGAATCAGAATCAACTCTGACGACAACTAGTTTCAACCATTCATAACAAAAATAAAACAAGTGGTTTTAAAGAACAGAAATATGTTGTCTTACATTTTTGAAGTAGTCCAAATCAGGGCATCAACAGGGCTATATTCTCTCCCTCTCTCTGTAGGCTCTAGGGGAAGAGTCTTTTTCAGCTGATGTAGCCTGGGGCATTATATGGCATTTCTTAGCATTCCTTGACTTGTAGACAGACCCTCACGTGGTCTCTTCCCCTTTTTATAAGACACTACTCAAAAGGTACTAGGTTTAGGACACTCCCTACTCCAGTATGACATCATTAACATAACAAAAGAAAAGCCCTATTTCCAAACAGAGTCACATTCACAGGTACAGGGGTTAAGATTCAACATATCTTTTTTTAGGAACACAGTTCAATCCATAACAGTCCACCCGCTGGTCACCAACAATTTATGCTCTTCCCACATAAGAAAAATATTTACCCCATTCAAGTATCCCCCAAATTTTAACCCATTCCAGCATCCACTTCAAGTCCAAAATCGCATCTTCTGAATCATCTAAATTAGGCATGGGAGAGATGGGAGAGACTCTAGGCATGGTTCATCCTGGGACAAAATTCTTCTCCATCTGTGGACCTGTGAAACTTAGAATCTGTTTCCAAAGTACAATGGTGGGAGAGGCACAGGGTAGGCATTTTCATTCCAAATTGGGAAACTGGAAGAAAAGAAGAAGTCATGCGTTCCAAGCAAGTCCAAACTCCAGCTGGGAAAATTTCAGGGCTTGAAAATAATTCTCTGTTCTCCAGGTTCATGTGGGCAGAGGCCTCACCTTCCAGACTCTGGGCATGAGTAGAACATTTTGTGTAACAAAAATTATACATTTGAGATTGGGCTATATTAGGTAAAGAAAACTAAGAGAAGTACTTGAATAAGTGGTCCAGGTTCCCATGACACTGACCACCACTGCAGTTTAACTCCTACCATTAGCCTAATGGGACATTCCCTACAACTAACTGAAAGATGTGTTAAGTACTTGAATCTGATTCCCAAAATGTCAGCACAAGATGTTGATGCCCACTTACAATGGGCTACTGCTTTATCATGGCACCACTGCAGACAGGCAGAAGGGCAGTCATCCTAATGGGCAGAACTGAGAGCAGTTCACTTGATTGTTCTATTTATGGGGGAAGAAGATAGGAGAAGTGACCACATACATATCTAGTATATATTCTTTGGCAATGAAAGTCTCCCGGTTGTTTGGTAAAATATATGAAGAAACAATACTGGAAAATTAGAAACAAGGAAGTCTGGAGAACAGAGTTGTGGATAGACCTATGGGAGGGGGCAGAGAACATGCAGATCTTTTTGTTTCACTTTAATACTCATCACTGCAGAGGAGAATCTCACCAATCAGTAGACAGGATAACATGACCTATGGATGTCAACCAGTCCCTCTTCTGAGCAATTCCAGTGTTGGTGAAATGAGTCCATAAATAGAGTAGCCATGGTGGTAGAAATGCAGCCTACACATAGACTCAATAAATAGTCTCCCTTTTCCTAGCTACTTCTTTTGATGAATGTCTAATCTTTCAGAAGCAGAGGCTGATACTAAACCCTTAATATGGCACCATTCCTTGAGAAGACCAACCAGCTATTGATGGCAGGGTGGTTACATTGGATTTCTTCCATTCTAGAGGAGTTAGAAAATTTTCTTTACTATAATCAATGCTTAATCTAGATATGGGTTGTATTTTCTTACCTACAGTGCCTCCATTTCCAGGACTATCTGAAAGTTTATAGAATATCTGATTTATAAATATGTTATTCCACAGGGCATTACCTCAGACCCAGGAGTTCATTTCATGGCAAAGAGATGCAAAAATGAAAAGCATTAGCCTAGGGTCTACAGGTCTTATACATCCACCCAAATCAACTGACCTAATGATAGAATGGATTGCTAACAGCTCAGCTAAGGCACTAGCTTAGGGACTACACCCTGCAGGGTTTGGACATTTATCTGTAGGATGCTCTGTATGCAGTGGATTGATTGGTGAGTTCTCTCTTGTCTTATTTACTTAGTGCTGTTGTAACACAAATACCACAAGTGGGTAGCTCCAAAAAACAGAACTTTATTTTCTCACAGTCCTAGAGATTGAAAGTCCAAATTAGTGTCTCTGCCATGTCAATTCCTTTCTTGTTAGTAGCCCTGGGTATTCCTTGAGTCCTTGAAGTTGCTTGGCTTGTTGACAGTCCTCATATGCATTTGCTTTTTACTGCATGTGTGTCTCTATGTCTATTGTGGTCTTTTTATAACTCAGAAGTGATTATGTTTATGATCCACCCTACACCGGCATGAACTCATTAACATAACACAAGAAAACTCCTGTTTCCAAACAAGATAACTTCCACAGCTACTAGGGCCAGAATTCAACACATATTTTGGATTCAATCTGTAACATCCCCAAAGCAAAAATATACAGTTTCAGGCACTAAATGTTGGAATAAATTTGGCTCAGATCGTCATCTTTTCATTGCCTTCGCAAATTTAGATTCTATTGAGGATCTTGGTTTTCAGGGTGGTAACACTTTAGTTGTTCAAGGGACTTAGAATTGCATTGAACTGGATACAGAGTAGCATCAGTCCATGTGAGCTCCTCATGACGGTGAACCAGGAAGCAAGAAATTGAGGTGTGCTTTATTATTGGGAGTAATTGATGATAATTATTATGAAGAATTAGAGTTGATATCACCCAGTGGGAGCAAAATGGAGTATATCTGGAATCTAGGAGTTTCACTAAGATACCTCTTGCCTCTTCTATGCACAGTAAATGGCCAATTGTATCAACTAAGGCCTGGCAAGGACAAGGACAACTAAAGGCTCAGAACCTTTGAGGATGAGGGACGAAAATCCCCACCAGGTGATTTAGATTTAGATTGGTTTTAAAAATATGCCACGCACACGCATACACACACACACAAAACTTGCCGTCTTGAGACTTGCATATGACTTCATTTATTTCTGACTGCATTTAGACTCCAAGTCTGATTACATTTATTGGCTTCGTTAATATCTGTCTCTCTTTATTCCTTCAGTCCCTATTCTTATTATTATCACGTCTTAAATATATGTTTACATTTCTTAAAAATAGTGATTTTAAACGTTTTTGAATTAAAATCACCTGAGTTTTCTTTACTAACAAAAGCACGGTGAGTTTATCTTCTTAAGTTCAATGAGTCAGGATCATCAGAGAATACAAATATTTTCTTCATATTTCTTTTAAATTCTTTAAAATATTTTCCTAAACGTGGACTCTCTCTACTGCCATCTTGTATTTTTGTCATCTCTATATGGGAACTCCATAAGCAAAAAATATCAGATAGGTGAATGGATTTTTCTCCTTAACATCTATTCCTTCCAGATAGGACACTAGAGATAATAACACTAGTGCATTATGGAAGAAGCTTCATGGAGCAGTATAGTTATATTGCAAATAATTTTGTGACATATCTTTATATAGCTTTATATTTTTGAACATGGAGATATACAGAAAAATGGAAGAGAAGAAGAAAGCAAAGGCATTAAATCTATCATCATGGCTATCAAAATCACAGCTGGTTATATTTACTAAGCATCTAAAAATATAGGTGACAGTTTCAAAGGTGGTCTAGGTTAGTTTTTACAAACTTTTGAATTTTATAAACATGGATTCATGTTAATATATTGGGAGACTTGAAAAAATTTAATATTCATGAATGTGTTCTATAGTGAATAATTTAGCCATTTAATACATTGTATCCATGTGCAAATTGTCTATGCAATATTTTATTATTTGGAGAGACAAATTTCACCAGAATAAATAGCAATAAATGAAAACAAGGTTAATTTCAAAAGTTTTATCTATTTATCATGTATTGTGTTTTGTTTGTTTGTTTATACATCCTTTAAAACCACAACCCATTGCCTTCGAGTCAATTCTGACTCATAGTTACTCTACAGGAAAGAATAGAACTGTCCCATAGGATTTCCAAGGAGCAGCTGGTGGTTTTGGACTGCTGACCTTTTTGGTTAGCAGCTGAACGCTTAACCACTGCACCAAATGGGCTCCATATATCCTTTACAGGCTTAGAAAAGAAGAATTTCAAATTGTGTTAATAATTTCAGTAGGAGTTCTATTGTACTTTAATAGTTTACTCTCTGCATCTGAACAACCACATAAGATCTTAGGATTTGGACCCTTTTTCGCATTTTATTCTAGCCCCTGGGAACTGAGTGACTGAGGTCTTGCTATCGCCATGTGCTTCAACAGTGTGAACTTTGTGGGTACCACAAAGTCCCTGTTTAATGTCCTGTGTTAAATGGCCTATCTCTAGGACCTGTATATATAAAATATTACTTTGGTCATTATGAATAATCCAATATACTAATAATTTTTTTGTGTGTATGCATTGGTTTAATGATTCTTAGAAGAAACACACTCTGAAATGGAACCACTTATTAAAGTCCTCAAATTCTATTTCTGATACTAAAAATAATTCAGATAAAAATTTGTCCTTGAAATGAACAGACACTTCACCGAAGAAGACATTCAAATGGCCAACAGACACATGAGGAAATGCTCGTGATCAGTAGCCATTAGAGAAATGCAAATTGAAACCACAATGGGATACCATCTCACCCCAGCATTACTGGCACGAATCAAAAACACTGGAAATAACAAATGTTGGAGGGGCTGCGGGGAGATCGGAACACTTATGCAGTGCTGGTGGGAACGCGAAATGATACAACCATTTTGGAAAATGATATGGCGCTTCCTCAGAAAGCTAGAAATAGACATACCATTTGATCCAGCAATCCCACTCCTAGGAATATATCCTAGAGAAATAAGAGTCGTCACTCGAATAGACATATGCACAGTTATGTTCATGGCAGCATTGTTCACAATAACAAAACGATGGAAATAACCTAAATGCCCATCAACAGATGGATGGATAAACAAACTATGGTACATACACACAATGGAGTATTATGCAACGAGAAAGAACAATAATGAATCTGTGAAACATCTCATAACACGGGTGAAACTGGAGGACATTATGCTGAGTGAAACAAGTCAATCATAAAAGGACAAATATTGTATGAGACCTCTATTGTAAAAACCCATGAAAAAGTTCACACACAAAATGTAACAATCTTTGTTGGTTACTAGGGATGGGAGGGGTGGGGGGGAAATACTAAATAGGCAATAGATAAGAGGTATCTTGGGTGAAGGGTGAGACAGTACACAATATAGGGCAAACTAGCACAACCTGTACAAGGAAAGGTCATGGAAGCTCCATAAGACACATCCAAACTCCCTGAGGGACTGAATTGATGGGTGGAGGGCTGTGGGGACCATGGTCTTGGGGAACATCTAGCTTAGTTGGCATGACACAGCTTATAAAAACAATGTGCTACATTCTACCTTGGTGAGTAGTGTCTGGAGTCTTAAAAGTCTGTGAGCGGCCATCTAAGATACTCCACTGGTCTCATCCCTTCGGGAGCAAGGGAGAATGAAGAAAACAGGATACAAGGAAAAGATTAGTCCAAAGGACTAATGGACCACAGCTACCAAGGCCACCACCGGACTGAGTCCAGTACAGCTAGATGGTGCCCGGCTACCACCACTGACTGCTCTGACCAGGATCACAACAGAGGGTTCTGGACAGAGCTGGAGAAGGATGTAGAGCATAATTCTAACTTACAAAAAAAAAAAAAAAAACAAAAAAAACCCAGATTTACTGGCCTAAAGGAGACTGAAGAAACCTCGAGAGTATGGCCCCCAGACACCCTTTTAGCTCAGTGGTGAACTTACCTCCGAGGTTCACTGTTCAGCCTGGGAGTGGACAGCCCCGTAAAACCAAATGAGACTAACGAGGTACAGGAGTCCAGTGACAAGGACCAGAAAGCAGAAGGGGACAAGGAAGCTGGTGATAGGGAACCCAAGGTTGATTAAGCATATTGTTGATGTGTTGTGAGATTGTTAACTATTAGGGCAACATCTGTAGTAACTGTTAAATGAGAAACTATTTTGTTCTGTAAGCCTTCATCTTAAGTGAGAATAACAGCACAATTGGAAGAGCGTAGTCAATGTCACTGAACTGTGTATGCAGAAATTTTTGAAACGGTGTATCTTTGGCTGTGTGTATTTTCACCAAAAAAAAAAAGGTTGAGAAGTTAGAGGGTTGATATGTTGTGGGGTTGTTAATCAATGTCATAAAACAACATGTGTACTACTGTTTCATGAGAAACTATTTGTTCTGTAAGCCTCCACCTGAAGTACAATAAAATATAAAATATATATATTTCCTTGGACAAATTTGTAGGACTTCCTAATATTTGCTGAAAAACCCTTAGGAATCTTATTAGTTGACCTTGAAATCTGCAGATGTTCCCAAGAAGACAAATTCATCTTTTTTATTCCTAACCAGAGTACATTAAATTTGGTCAAATCAAATCCAAAACCATTTCTAAGCTGCAGATTTATTTAACACTTTTATAACTTTGCGTTCATTTTTCCATTTATTTATATTTATTTATTTTGAGCAATGGTTAAACGTTTCTTCAAGCACAATGCTGGATAACTGCCAGAGTCCCAACATGTGCTCCTAAGTAGGTAAAGGAGCCAGGGAAACCAGTGAAAATGATCTCTACGATTGTAGGAAGGGATTACCTGTTCTTGTATATACAGGTCCTAGGGATCTGTGTTGAGCTCTAGGGCTAGAGTGTAGCTCTAGCTGTTCATACCAGGAGAACAGAGCAGAGCAGAACAACTGGCAGAGCTAAATGCTGCGTGTGTAGGTATGTATGCACATGCACTCAAGGGCTATGGACTTAATTGCTTGGGGGCTAGAGATCTATCTCATAGCAGGCATTCACTCAGTTTTTATTTTTATCAGGCTGTGGGAGGTTCAAGGGCAGAGAACAAACTCTGTATAGTCCATCACATGTTCCTGCCTTGCCCAGCTACCTCTCCTATACCACATGCACTGTTAAAGCCAAATAATAGTTTTTGCCAATGAATGAATGAATTCCTAATTTTCCATGTAACAGACAATTCATGACGCAGTTTCATTCCGATGCCTCCATCATAATTCTGTTCTCATGTAAGTCGAATACCTCATATTTTTTTAGTTTTCATTGTTATTGCCTTTTTTATCAGCATCTTTATAAATCCGATCTTTATTTGTTTTGGGGCTTTGTCATGAAAATGATAACATGAGCAAGTTATGTGCTGCAACATTGTATATCGTACATATCACTAACCATAGGATGAAAAAAAAGAAGAAGAAGACGGTGTAAGTGTGGTTCACTGTGACTCAAATGTCTTATAAGTCAAGGGCTATTTGTACTTCTTGTTCTTTAAGAGTATTTGAAGGTGAATTTAAAAGGACACCAGTGACAGATTCTACCTATATTTTTACCTATGTTTCCTTATTTAACAAAGAAGGGGTTTTTCTGTTGAATTCAAATCAAAAGAGAAATTTTAAAATAATTTGTTTATAGACAGATATAGTCCTCTTTAAGCGGTCTTGAGAATCTACCTATTTTTCCTTTGGCTTCTAATTTTTTTTTTAACATTATCTAGTTTCTTATTATAGTTAACAAATGCAGATTTCAGATCAGTGTTATTGTGACCTCTGATAGAGTGGTCTTTAAGTCTTTTAATAATCAGAGAAAGAAATTAAGTTGCTTAATTATAAGAGGTAAATGTTAAGATGCACTTAAGTTGACATGGGCTTTGGTAAAGCTTGAGTCATTTAAATCACCTAGCTATTGGGTTGTCATAATTGCAGGCCCCTTTAAGTGATCCTGAGCTTGAGAACCTTGGCATGTCCACGCAACCGGACCCATTAAGTAGCAAAACTCAGGATGTTATGGTGGATTTTTTCTGACCATGAATTCCTGTCGCTGTATGGTAATAAGTCATGGCCTATCCAGTAACTTAACACTTAAGAGTGGTTTCTAGCATTTCCAAAGAAGGCAAAAATAATTATTGATTGTTATACTTCTATATGATCAAGAACATGTAAAGCATTTAGTGGATTGTTGAATTAGTATTTTAAATGTAAGCTTATCCTGGCAATTGATCCCTTCAAAACAAAGAAACTGAAAATTCATTATATTTGGAGATTTAGCTAGGTCACAGCCTGGCTAAAATTGACAACAGTTTTTTTTTTTTTAATATTCTGATAAAGTATATTTGATATAAAATTTGCCATTTTAACTATTCTTAAGTGTACAGTTCAGTGACATTAATTACATTCACAGTTTATCACTGTTGTCTGTTTCCCAAACTTCGTCATCATCCCAAACAGAAGCTCAGTACCCATCCTTTCCCCAGCTCCTAGTAACCACTAATGAACTTTGGTCTCTGTACATTTGCCTATTCTATGTATTTCATATAAATGGAATCATACAATGTTTGTATTTTTCCTCTGACTTAATTTACTCAGCCTAATGTTTTCCAGATTCACTCATTTTAGCATGTATCAGAATATTTGTCTTTATGGCTGATTAATATTCTATTGTATGTATATACCACATTTTGTTTATCCATTCATCTGTTGATGGACACATGAGTTGTTTCTATCTTTTGATCATTGTGTATAATGCTGTTATAAACATTGGTGTACAAGTATCTGTTTGAGTCCCTGCTTTCAATTATGTTGATATATACCCAGGAGTGGAATTGCTGGGTCATATAGTAATTCGATGTTTAACTTCTTGAGGGACCACCAAACTGTTTTCCACAATGGCTGCACCATTTTACATTCCCACTAGCAATGGACAAGGGTTCCAACAATTTCTCCACATCTTCACCATTTATTATTTTCTGTTGATTTTTGTGGGAGGGAGGTTAAAAATTATAGTGCTATGGATTGAATTGTGTCCCCCCAAAATATGTGTTATAATTCCTTATCCCCATACATGTGGATATAATTCCATCTGGGAACAGGATTTTCTGTTATGTTGATGAGCCTGTATCAGTGCAAGGTGTGTCTTAAGCCAGTCACTCTTGAGATATACAAGGAGTACCTTAGGGACAGAGGCAAGAAGCAGAAAGGAGCAAAGATAGATGTCGCGTGGAGGTCTTCAACAAACGTCAAGAAATCTACAGAAGCTGAGGCAAGGATTTTTCCCCAGAAAGGACTGAGAAAGCCTTCCCCTAGAGGCAGCATCTAAGTTTGGATTTCCAGCCTTCTAAACTGTGAGAAAATATATTTGTTAAAGCCACCAACTTGTGTATTTCTGTTAGAGCAGCACTAAGAAACTGAGACACATAGCTATCCCAGTGAGTGTGAAGTGGCATATCATTGTGGTTTTGATTTACATTTCTGTAGTGTCTGATGGCCATATACTTACTGGGCATTTATATATCTTTTTAAAATGTCTGTTATGTCCCTTGTCTTATTTTGATTGTCTTTTTGTTATTGAGTTGTAGGAATTCTTTATATATCTGGATAAAAAACCTTTATCAGATACATGATTTCCAATTGTGGTTTTTTTTTTTTTTTTTTCTATTTTGTAGATTGTATTTTCACTTTCTTGATAATGTCCTTTGATGCACAGGTTTTTTTTTTTTTTTTTTTTAATCTTGATAAGGTCCAATTTATCTTTTTGTTGTTGTTGTTGTGTTTTTGATGTTGTTTTTAAGAATTCATTGCCAAATACAAGGTCCTGAAGATTTACCCCTCTGTTTTCTTCTAAGAGTTTCATGGTTTTACCTCATATTTAGCTCACTAACCCATTTTGAATAAATTTCATACGTGATGTGAAATATGGGTCCAACTTCATTCTTTTGTACATGGAAATCCAGTTGTCCCAGCACCATTTGTTAAACATACTTTTGTTTCTTCACTGAATGGACTAGGCACCCTTGTTGAAAATCAATTGGCCATTTATGTATAGGTTTATTTTTGGAGGAAGTTTTTTCAAAATGTATTTATTTTTCATGGTACTCATTTCTCTCTTATTTTTGGAAACATTTGGTGGTTTTTTACCTAAAAATAGAAATGGATCTATTTTCCTCAGGAGGTAATTCTTTTAAATTATGAATCTTTTCATTAATCCAGCAATTTTTCTCTTTTTTCTTTTCTCAGATCACATTGTAGGGAGGCGGGGCCAAGATAGCAGAGTAGTGAGACACTTCCAGTGTTCCTTTTTAAAACAAAGACCTGAAAAAACAAGTGAATCAATTATATATGACACTCAAGGAGCCCTGAACGTCAAAGGCAAAGTTGAGGAACTGGACTTAGTGGTGGGGGAGGGAGAGATGGTTTGGAAGCAACAAGAAGATGCCAGATCTGACCCGACAAGAGTCTGAGCGTTTCAGGCCTGATCAGCTCATGGTGCCTGGTGAGGCAGGCAAGAAGCAGAGCTCAGGAGGCATTTTCTACGTTGGGAGAGACCCAGTGGCAGAGAAGCTACTCAGCCATCCAGAACCAGTGAGAAGCAGCCTTTGATTGGTGAAAGATAAGTACTTTGCATCTGGCTGACAGCACGGATCAAAAACACCCCCCCCCCCCCCCCCCCCCCGCTTAGGGAAAAACTTCTCTCCCATTTACCTCCCTGCTCCCTGCTCTACACTGGGACTGGAATGGCTTCAGCAATTGCCCAGTCCCCTGGGCCGGAAGTAAGACCTGTCTCATGCCCTGAGCCTTTCTCCTGGCCTTGGAGAGTGAATAAATTAACAAACAGGGGAAAAAATAGTCTGCCAGCTCCCCTAATCCAGGAATTCAGGGTAGGTACAGCTCTTTTGCCTAGGCAGAGGCATAAGGGATCCACAGACTTTAGTGTCTTTCCCCCTGCATAGACTTGTGTGGGCCCATTTCAACAGCATAGGCCCTCATTACCGCAGTGCAACAGGGTACATAAATGAAGTCTAACTTCAACTATTTCAGCTATGAAGTGGCAGGTCCATGACATTTGACACTGCTCTGCCCATTAAATAGGGTCTTCACCTAACCACATCAGGGGCCTGAGGACTGGTGGCTTTACCCATGCCACCTAGCCGCCTGAGACAAGGGTCCAAGAATAAAATATGCCTCCCAGTCCTTACGGCCAATAGCATTGTGTGCTCATAGTCTGGCTGCAAACCCACCTACCTACTCTCTCTAGGAAACAGGGACACACTTTCTTTTCAGACACTCAGAGGCAGCCATCAACCACCTGCCTTGCTCAGCATGTGACTCCTTACTGCATCCAGATACCTGTGTCACAATCAATCACCCACACCTGTCTAGGATTGTAGGTGAGAGCCTGCACCACACATTTGGTGACCAGCTACCTGGACACCAAAGCTGAATCCATACAAGAAAAGTTAACAGACTCCTAGCTCACATACTTAGTAACAGATTTAACTACCTGGTGACAGGACATTACAGCGTCAAAGACACCAATAACCAGACTAGCTCACACAAGCAGCCTATCTGGGCATATCAAAACAAAACAAAACAAGAAGCTAGGACACAGTAAGAAAACATAAAATAAATAAATATAATAACTTAATGATAGCTCAGAGACAACAGTCAATATCAAATCACATAAAGAGGCAGACCATGATGGCTTCAGCAAGTTCCCAAAATAAAGAATCTAGAAATTTTTGGGAGGAAGAAAATTTCTTGGAATTATCAGAGGCAGAATACAAAAGATTAATATACAGAACTCTTCAAGAGATTAGGAAGGATATTAAGAAAAACGCAGGACACAGGAACTTAATAAAATTAGATAACTGCATAATGACAAATTTAACAGGCTGCAAGAATCCATAGAGAGATAGCAATCAGAAACCCAGGAGATTAACAATAAAATTTCAGAATTAGACAACACAATAGAAGCTCATAGGAGCAGGATTGAGGCAACGGAAGTCAGAATTAGTGAGATTGAAGATAAAGCACATGACACTAACTTATTTGAGGAAAAATCAGCTAAAAGGAATTAAAAAAATGCAGAAATCATATGAATTATGAGGGGTTCTATCAAGAGGAATACTGGAGTACCAGTACAGGGGGGGCATAACAGAAAATACAGGGAGAATTGTTGGAAATTTGTTGGCAGAAAACTTCCCTGATATCGTGAAAGATGAGAAGATATCTATCCAAGATACTCATCGAACCCTACATAAGTTAGATCCTAAAAGAAAGTCACCAAGACATATTATAATCAAACTTGGCAAAACCAAATATAAAGAGAAGACTTTAGGAGTGGCTAGGGATAAATGAGAAGTCACCTACAAAGGAGAGTCAATAAGAATAAGCTCGGACTACTCAGAAGAAGCCATGCAAGTAAGAAGGCAATGGGATGACATATATAAAGCCTTGAAGGAAAATAATTGCCAGCCAAGAATTATATAGCCAGTAAAACTGTCTTTCAAATATGATGGAGAAATTAGGGAATTTCCAGATAAACAGAAGTTTAGGGAATTTGCAAAAGAAAATCAAAATTACAAGAAATACTAAACGGAATCCTCTGGTTAGAAAATCAATATCATCAGATAACAACCCAAAACTGGAACACAGGACAGAGCAAGCAGATATCAACCCAGATAGGGAAGTTACAAAAATAAATCAAAGCTAAGGCACTGAAAATAGGGAAACAGATGTCAATATGTAAAAGATGACAACATTAAAACAAAAAACAGGGACTTAAAAAATGTAGACATAGATTTTTTCATACTGAAAGGAAGTCAAGGTGATATAAAGAAATAAAAGACTGGTATAAACTTAGAAAAATAGGGGTAAATATTAAGATAACCACTGAGGAAACCAACAATCCTACACTTCAAAATAAGAAACAAGAAAAATATAAAGACTCAACAAAACAAAATCAAAAACAATGAAAAAGATGAAAATACATGAAGAAAAAAGACTCAGTACAGAAAATTAAGTGGAGCAAAGAAACTGTGAACAACACAAAAGCATCAAAATGAAAGCACCAAACTCATACCTATCAATAATTACACTGAATGTAAATGGACTAAATGCACCAATAAAGAGAGAGTGGCAGACTGGATTAAAAAAAAAAAAAAGATCCATCTATATGCTGCCTACAAGAGACACACCTTAGACTTAAAGACACAAACAAACTAAAACTCAAAGGATGGAAAAAAATATATCAAGCAAACAACACTCAGAAAAGAGCCGGAGTGGCAATATTAATCTCTGACAAAATAGACTTTAAAGTAAAATCCACCACAAAGTATAAGGAAGGACACTATATAATGATTAAAGGGTCAATACACCCGGAGGACATAACTATAATAAATATTTATACACCCAAGACACGGCTCCAAAATACATAAACTCTAACAGCACTGAAAACAGAGATAGACAGCTCCACAATAGTAGTAGGAGACTTCAACATGCCACATTCGGTGAAGGACAGATCATCCAGAAAGAAGCTCAACAAAGACACGGAAGAGCTAAATACTACAATCAACCAACTTGATCTCATAGATATATACTGAACACTCCACCCAAGAACAGCCAAGTATACTTTTTCTTCCAACGCACATGGAACATTCTCCAGACTAGACAACATATTAGGCCATAAAGCAAGCCTTAACAAAATCCAAAGCATCGAAATATTACAAAGCATCTTTTCTGACCATAAAGCCATAAAAGTAGAAATCAGTAACAGAAAAAGCAAGGAAAAAAAAAACAAGCACATGGAAACTGAACAACACTTTGCTCAAAAAACTACTGGGTTAGAGAATAAATTAAGGATGGAATAAAGAAATTCATAGAATCAAATGAGAATGAAAACACATCCTACAAGAACCTTTGGGACACAGCAAAAGTAGTGCTCAGAGGTCAGTTAATAGCAGTAAATGCACACATCCAAAAAGAAGAAAGGGCCATAATCAAAACATTAACCCTACAACTGGAACAAGTAGAAAAAGAGCAGCAAAAAAAGATCTCAGGTGCCAGAAGAAAGGAAATAATAAGAATTAAAATAGAATTAAATGAAATAGAGAATAAAAAAACAATTGAAAGAGTTAACAAGACCAAAAGCTGGTTCTTTGAAAAGATCAACAAAATTGATAAACCACTAGCCAAACTAACAAAAGAAAAACAGGAGAGGAAGCAGATAACCCGTATAAGAAATGAGATGGGTGATATCACAACAGACTCAACTGAAATGAACAGAATACTATGAAAAATTGTACTCTAACAAATTTGAAAACCTAGAAGAAGTGGACAAATTTCTAGAAACTCACTACCTACCTAAACTAACACAAACAGAGACAGAACAACTAAATAAACCCATAACAAAAGAAGAGATTGAAAAGGTTGTTAAAAAAATCCTAACACCACCAACAAAAAAAGCCCTGGTCTGGATGACTTCACTGAAGAATTCTACCAAACTTTCAGAGAAGAGTTAACACCACTACTACTAAGGTATTTCAAGGCATAGAAAAGGATGGAATACTCCCAAACTCATTCTATGAAGCCAGCATAACCCTGATAACAAAACCAGGTAAACACACCACAAAAAAAGAAAATTACAGACCAATATCCCTCATGAACATTGATGCAAAAATCCTCAACAAAATTCTAGCCAATAGAATTCAGCAACATATAAAAAAAAATAATTAACCATTATCAAGTGGAATTTATATCAAGTATGCAGGGATGGTTGAACTTTAGAAAAACAATCAATATAATCCTTCATTTAAATAAAACAAAAGACAAGAACCACATGATCTTATCAATCAATGCAGAAAAGGCATTCAACAAATTCCAACACCCATTCATGATAAAAACTCTCAACAAAATAGGAATAGAAGGGAAATTCCTCAATATAATCAAGGGCATTTATACAAAGCCAACAGCCAACATCAACCTGAACGGAGAGACTTTGAAAGCATTCCCCCTGAGAATGGGAGCCAGACATGGATGCCCTTTATCACCACTCTTATTCATCATTGTGCTGGAGGTCCCAGCCAGAGGAATTAGGCTAGAAAAAGAAAGAGTATCCAAACTGGTAGGGAAGAAGTCAAAATATCTGTATTTGCAGATAATATAATCTTTTACACAGAAAACCCCAAAGAATCCACAAGAAAACCGCTGGAACTAATAGAAGATTTCAACAAAGTTTCAGGATACAAGATAAACATACAAAAATCAGTTGGATTCCTTTACACCAACAAAGAGAACTTCCAAGAGGAAATCACCAAATCAAACCATTAACAGTAGCCCCCAAGAAGATAAAATACTTAGTAATAAATCTAACCAGAGATTTAAAAGACCTATACAATGAAAACTACAAGACATTACTGCAAGAAACCAAAAGAGACTTGCATAAGTGGAAAAACATACCTTGCTCATGGATAGGAAGACTCAACATTGTGAAAATGTCAATTTTACCCAAAGTTATCTACAGATACAATGCAATCCTGATGCAAATTCCAACTGCATTTTTTAATGAGATGGAGAAACAAATGACCAACTTCATATGAAAAGGGAAGATGCTTCAGATAAGTAAAGCATTACTCAAGACGAAGAACAAAGTGAGAGGCCTCACGCTACCTGATTTTAGAAACTATTTTACCACCGTGGTAGTCAAAACAGCCTGGTACTGGTACAACAACAGATACATAGACCAATGGAACAGAACTGAGAATCCAGACATAAGTTCATCCACCTATGAGCAGCTGATATTTGACAAAGGCCCAAAGTCCATTAACTGGGGAAAAGACAGTCTCCTTAACAAATGGTGCTGGCATAACAGGATATCCATCTGCAAAAAACTGAAACAAGACCCATACCTCACACCACGCACAAAAAAGAACTCAAAATGCATCAAAGAAGGCATTCAGGAGGCTAACAGACACATGAAGAAATGCTCACAATCATTTGCCATTAGAGAAATGCAGATCAAAACTACAATGAGATATCATCTCACCCCAACAAGGCTACAGTAATCCAAAAAACACAAAATAATAAATGTTGGAGTGGTTGTGGAGAGACTGGAACACTTATACACTGTTGGTGGGAATGTGAAATGGTACAACAACTTTGGAAATCTATTTGGTGCTTCCTTAAAAAGCTAGAAATAGATGCACCATACGATCCAGATCCAGCAAGCCTGCTCCTTGGAATATATCCTAGAGAAATAAGAGCTGTCACACGAATATGCACACCCCTGTTCATTGCAGCACTGTTCACAATTACATAAAGATGGAAACAATCTAGGTGCCCATCAACAGACGAATGGATAAACAAATTATGGTACATTCATACAATGGAATGCTATGCAACGATAAAGAACAAGGATGAAGTCATGAAACATCTTATAACATGGAGTTATCTGGAGGGTATTATGCTGAGTGAATTTAGTCAGTCCCAGAAGAACAAATATTGTATAAGACAACTATCATAAGAACTCAAGAAAAAGATTAAACACAGAAGAAAATATTCTTTTGATGGTTATGAGGGTGGAGAGGGAGGGAGGGTGAGGGTTATTCACTAAATAGATAGTAGACAAGAATTATCTTAGGTGAAGGGAAGGACGCCACAGACTACAGGGGAAGTCAGCACAACGGGACTAAACCCAAGCTAAGAAGTTTCCTGAATGTAATCAAACACTTTGAGGGACAGAGTAGTAGGGGCTGGGGTCTCGGGACTATGCTTTCAGGGGATATCTAGGTCAACTGGCATAACAAAATTTATTAAGAAAATGTTCTGCATCCTATTTTGGTGAGTGGCATCTGGGGTCTTAACAGCTTGCAAGCACCCATCTAAGATGCATCAATTGTTCCCAACCACCTGGAGTAAAGGAGCATGAAGAACACCAAAGACATAAGAAAGGTATTAGCCCATGAGATAGAAAGGGCCACATGAACCAGAGACTCCATCAGCCTGAGACCAGATGAACTGGATGGTGTGTGGCTACCACCAATGACCACCCTGACAGGGAGCACAACAAAGAGTACCTGATGGAGCAGGAGAAAGGTGTGGTGCAGAACTCAAATTCTAGTAAAAAGACCAGACTTAATGGTCTGACTGAAACTGGAGGTACCCCAGAAAGCGTGGCTCGTGGACTCTCTGTCAACCCAGAACTAAAACAATTTCTGAGGCCAACTCTTCAAAGATTGAACTGGACTGTGGGACATAAAATGATACTCGTGAAGAGTGTGCTTCTTAGCTCAAGTAGATACATGAGACTAAATAGGTGGCTTCTGTCTCGAGGTGAGATGAGAAGGCAGAGAGTGTTAGGAGCTAGTTGAATGGACATGGGAAATCAAGGGTGGAAAGGAAGAGTGTGCTCTCACAGTATAGGGAGAGCAGTTAGGGTCACATAACAATGTAGGTATAAATTTTTGTATAAGAGACTAACTTGAAATGTAAACTTTCACTTAAACTACAACAACGAACAACAACAACAACAAAAAAGATCACATTGTAATCAACTTTCTAATTTTGTTCTAAGTTCCTATTTAGGAGTCCTGTGTCAGGTCATCTCTTCTTCCCTACAATGTGAATCACTTCCATATAGGGATACTTGCATTTCCCATAGCTCTTCAGGAACACTTCTGAGTAGGGTTGTAGAACACTAGCCATAGACATCCATCCAGTTCAAGATCCATCCAAGAACAAGGCTCACACTTTTTCCTTCTTTAAGAATTTAGCATAGTAACGTTTTTATGAGACCACGTGTGTGTTGAGAGAGAGGCAGCAAAATAGTAGAAGCAGATACCTTGGAAGTCTGAGTTATTTGCTTGCACAATTCATACATGTTTTCCAGACCTGCTAGAGCCTGGTTTATATATATATAAAAGTATAATATATATAAAAACATATAGTATAGTAGAGATTATATATAGACGTATATACATACATATAGACATGTCGATATATAATCTCTACCATATTATGAAATACTGCAGTGCACATTCAATTCCAAGGTTTGGTAAATAAGAAAAAATACAATCATAATGGGCAGTTTATCTCAGATGGGCATTAGATACCTCATGCTCAGTCATTCAGTCTCTACCCGGGCCTAGTCACAAGCCAGGAGCTGTGGAATAGTTGCCAGAAAAAGAGAACACAACAAATTTTATTAAAAAGAGAGACAGAGAGATTAAATACGGACTTACCTCAAAAACCATAGGGGTTTTTCTGTGTTTTTTTTTTTCCAAGCTTGCCAGAAACTCCAGAGAATATGTGTATGCCACAAACAGTTCCAAAACCATTTGATTTACTGAGTCTTTAAGCCCAGTAATAGCATAATCATGTTATAACCCAAGCCTGATTAAGTGAAATTTCTTGTTCTAAACCACTTAAAACAGATATATCAGAGATTATATGGTAAATGGATACAAATAATTTACACAAATATGGGATATTTTGCCTCTAAAATCCCCTTATATACACAAAACATTGTGCTTATTCTTTTAATACTGGCCTTTCTTTTACTTTAGAGGGAATATTCTGACATAGCCCAGTCATTTGATTCCTAGGAACTTCTCCCATGGGACATATTTCTGAACATTTACAATTTATCTCCTACCTTCTGGCACGGGCTTGTCTTATTATCTAGGCTTCTGTCTAATTAGCAGATGGACAAACTCCCTGTAGCAAGACAGTAAAGATATACCATTGTCTTTGCCATGTGAATGAAAACTGTGTCTAATTTTGCTTACTGATTTTTACATAAAAGATATTTACTACATCCCATTAAAAAACCCGTTGCTGTCCAGTTGATTCCTACTCATAGTGACCCTACAGGACAGAGCAGAAGTGCTCCATAGGGTTTCCAAGGGGTGGCTGGTAGATTTGAACTGCCAACCTTTTGGTTAGCAGCCAAACGCTTAACCACTGAGCCACCAGGGCTCCATTTGCTACATAGCTGATGCTAAAAGCTATGTTGATTTGTACCTATAAAGATACTTCATCTTAAAACAGAGCTGCAATGGGCATCTGCACCTGATTAAGTTTTTCATAATCTATTGTCATTGTCCACAATCCACCAGAATTTTGCACTGATCAAACAGGCTAATTAATTGGTGCTGTGCTAGGAATCATAACCCTTGCATCCCTCAGATCCTTTATGGTAGTATTAATCTCTGTAATTCCCTAGGGATGTGGTATTGTTTTTGGTTTACAGTCTTCAGGGAGGGACTTAGATGCAGGAACTCTTCTTCGGCCCTTCCTACTATAATAGCTCTTGCTCCACAGATCAGAGCACCAAAATGAGAATGCCTGTTAAGCATATTCTATTTCTAGTGTACATTCTGAACCCACTGTTAGAAGAATTTAGGCTTACTCTGACTAGTGGAACATGATTGTATTTTGGATCTCTGAGGTTAAGCATGAGTTCAGAGGCAGTAGCTAAAACTTCTGAAGTCTGGATACTTCTTTTTCTTTAGTCAGTCTGGTAGGTGGTAAGATCTCTCTGGGAACCAGGTTCCTTCTTCAAACTGACTCAAACTTCGTCATGGTGCAGACTCTGAATCTTGAACCTAGAATTTATAATCCCCGTATGTGTCAAGAAACACTTAAGTGGACCTCTAGAAATAAATTTATTTTATTTCTGAGGCTATGAGTAATTAACAATAGCCACTGATTCTGGTGGGCCAAACTGGCATGGTTATCATTTTGTTCCTATGGCTTATTGTGTAATGGTGCAGAATTTTTTTCTGATGCTTAAATGCCTTCACCTGCACTCCACCATTCTTGAGCCCCATTATCACTACTGATATCATGGTGACAACTTTCATTGCAGCATCTCACACTGGCATCTCTGGCCTAAAGATACAGTCACTAGAGAGATCATCAAGAATGTTCATGCCTCCCTGACCAGTGCATTTCTTAATGTCTTGTTGAAGGAATGTCCTCACAGATATCCCAGGTGGCTGTGGTTAGGCAATGGATGTGAAGATTGCACATAATAGCTTCTTTCCAACAAGTCCATTTCTCTAAGAACTAACGTTTTGCTCCTTTAGAGTATGACAAGGAAGTTTCTGTCCTTCAACCCCATTACCTATCTGTAGCTCCTTGGTGAGAGAAGGCTTAGATTAGCCAGCCTAGCAAAACGTTAATGCCATGCACAGGTGCTCAAGCCTACACATTAAATTATGAAGCCAATGTGAATGCATCCATGCAAATTAATTAGAACCTAATGAATCTTCAATTAATTTGTGGTCTAATGCACTTAGAACCAACTGCCACACATACTCCCCAGATTCCCTTCAATTTATATTAATGAAGTCTTGGAACTTACTTGGTATATAGACTATTACCTTCTAGAACAGATCACCTCACCGTCTGATCTATGTTGAGATCTACCTTTTGCTATAGATCTGGAAGGATGGAGAAAAGGAAGAGAGAGTTCTGAAAATAATTTCATCATCATATGAGGTTAATTGTCCCAAGTGCAACCAGGTGTTGAGAGCAGATTGATTTTCTCAGATGTGGAAAGGTTTAGGGGAATTTGAAGTTTCAAGCTCCTGGGTCTCATCCATGTTGATTTAATTATTCCCATTCTATGTCTTCTCCAGCAATGCTGTTAGCATAGATACCTGGGAGGTTGAGTAATTTGTAATGCAACTCCAATCCTTATTATAATTTCCTATGCTTGGTTTTCAGCCATATATAACTATAGTAATAAGAGGCTTCATAAAAGCTGTCATAGAGACATTTTGTTTCTCCACATATATCATTAGTTTCACATTCATGGTTTTGAATTTCCTTTTACCCTATGTTAATTATCTAGGGCCATTAGAAGTAAGATAGTGAACTTTATAATCACTGTCTTTGTCATAGCAAAGTGCCAAAGCACTTGATCTCCCTATGCTGTTTCCTCCAACTGCATTTCATCCAGTGCTATCAACAGGGATAATTGGGGTAATTGTGATGTCATCCCATGCCATGGGTTACCTGCGTCCCATTTTTCCCAGAATGAAGGTGACCTTTGAACTCCTGATTTACATGACCAATCCAATCCCAAAATACCATTTGGAGAAAATGTTTTCCAGGACCACTTCTGCTACCAATTATTATATTAGATCACAGAAAATAGATAGCACATTCAAATTAGAATAATTTGAATAAGGTGTATTTACAAAGTGTCTAACTACAAAAGGATGGCTGGAGTCTTGGAAAACCACAGAGACTAGTTCAGGATCCCAGAAGCTTGCTACCAGAAGCAATCTGGTACCATCTCTAAGTACAAAGGCTAGGAGGGGTGGGAGAGATTTTCAAACCCACAAAGAGTTGAGTAGTGTAGTACACTTTCTCAAGGGATACAACTGGCCTGAGATGACTTCACAGCAAGGGAACCAAGAGAACCAATGACTCATTCTCATTCCTTACTCTGAAATTCCACTGGGGCTCCCCAGCTAGAAGTAGAGGGCACAGGAGATCTACTAATGTTTTTCAACAAGTCAGCCTCCTGTGGAGCATAGTAGGATGGGAAAAGTTAGAGGGTGGATCTGGAGAGGAAAATGTAGATGTCCAGTGCACTTCATTTTCTATTTTAAATTGATCTTTCCTGGAATCCTGAATACACTGAGGCATTTCATTCCTTTCCGATTGGGTATATCCACACTTATTAGAAGTCAAATGTGATAATAAACAAATTTCCTAAAGATACTACCCACACACTCACAAAAAATGCCTAGTACATACTCTCCATACCAAAACCAAGCAAATCCATTGCCCTCAAGTCAGTTCCAACTCATAGCCATCCTAAAGGACAGAGTAGACTGCGTTTCCAAGGAGCAGCTGGTAGATTCGAACTGCCAGTTTTTTGGTTAGTAGCCAAATGCTTTACCACTGCACTATCAGGGCTCCATAGCTACTCTGTATTTGATGTAGTAATTCTTTATATAATTCAGAAATTTGGCAATCATAGAGGATTCAATCCTGAAGAATTCTGTATTTTAGTGTATGGAGCTCAGACTTACTCATTGATTCACCTTTGCCAATATAAATATTGTCATGGATTGAACTGAGTCCTCCAAAAATGTGTATCAACTTGGCTGGGCCATGATTCCCAGTACTGTGTGGTTTTCTACCATTTTGTGATCTGATGTGATTATCCTATGTTTTGTAAATCCTAACCTCTATGATGTCAATAACGCAGAATTAGAGGCAGTTATGTTAATGACCCAAGACTCAATCTATAGAACTAGGTTGTATCTTGAGTCAATCTCTTGAGATATAAAAAAGAGAATCAAGCAGAGAGGAGAGAGCCCTCATTCCAACAAGAAAGAAACACTGGGAACAGAGCACATCCTTTGGACCCAAGATACCGGTGCAGAGAATCTCCTAGACCAGGGGAAGATTGACGACAAAGACCTTCCCCCAGAACCAGCAGAGAAAGAAACACTTCCCCTGGATCTGGTGTCCTGAATTTAGAATTCTAGCCTCCTAAACTATGAGAGAATAAATTTCTGTGTGCTAAAGCCAACCACTTGTGCTATCTTTCTGGATTAAGGAGCCAACAGACATTGCTAAGGACAACAACAACCACCAGACAGGAAGAATCTAATCCTGGAGGGGAAAAGTTGGAAATGGGGAACACTAAATTCCATGTGTGAATTCTGTCCAAAGTCTCTGGCTGCCTCCTGAGCCATTCACAAAGGAGGAAGACTCAAAAGAGCTTGCAGCAATAGTTAAGAGAAATGAAAATACATTTGACCTGCAGGTGACAAGAGTATATGGTTTGTGCATAAATATATTACTTGTATGTTGAAACAAACAACTAAAAAAAAAAAAAAAAAACCACAACAACACTTTTCATATGCATATAACAAATTCCAGAGTCTCCACAATGCAATATTAATAATGTCCAGGATATTACCAAAATATATGACATTAAAAGAAACTATAAGATTGTATTTTCAAGGGAACAAAAAAAGCTCTAACCTCAAGATAACATGGGTGATCATTAGACTATGACTTTAAATTAGCTACTATAATTATGCTCAGTGAGGCAAAGGAAAATACCATCATGATGGACAAAAAGGTAGGCAATCTCAATGGAGAAACAAAAAGCATAAACAAGAAAAAAATTGATATATTAGAACTTGAAAGTACAATATCGGAACATTTTAAAGACATCACTGGAAGAGGTGGGGCCAAGAAAGTGGAGTAGTCAGACACCTCCGGTGGACCCTCTTACAACAAAGACCAGAAAAAACAAGTGAATCGATTATATATGGCAATCTGGGAGCCCTGAACATCAAAGGCAGAGTTGAGGAACAGGAATGAGTGGCAGAGGGAGGGAGAGACTGTTCAGAAGCAGCAAGGAATTGCCAGATCTGACCCAGTGAAAGCCTGAGCAATTCAGGCCTGATCAGCTCGGGGGTGAGCGGTGAGGCAGGCAAGCAGCAGTGTTCAGGAGGTGCATTTTCTGCACCAGGAGAGACTCAGCACCAGACAGTCTACATGGCCACCCAGAAACAGTGAGAAGCAGCCCTGGATCAGCAAAAGATAAGTACTTGTGTACAGCCTACTGTACAGATCAAAAACACCACCCTTAGGGAAAAAATACTCTCTCCCATTTACCTCCCCACTCCCTTCTCTGCACTGAGTCTGGAACCAGCTTCAGCAATTGCCAAGTTCCCCGGGCCAGAAGTAGGATATGTCAAGTGCCGGGAGCGATTCTCCCTGCCTTAGAAAGTGAAAGAATTAACAAATGGGAAAAAATAGACTGCTGGGTCCCCTAAGTCAGGAACCCAGGGTAGGCACAGCTCCTTTGTCTAGGAGCAGGAATAAGGGATCCAAGGACTTTGAGTGCCTTTCCCACTACATAGACTTGTGTGGGCCCATCTCAATAGCAAAGGCCCTCATTACCACGGTACAACAGGGTATATGCTGGAAGTATAACTTCAATTGTTTCAGCTGCGAAGTGGCTGGTTCTTGATATATGACACTGCTCTTCCCATTAAGCAGGGTCTTCACCTATGCACATCAGGGGTTGAAGGACTGCTGGCTGCACCCACACCACTTACCCACCTGCGATAGGGGCCAATGAATAAGAGGTGTCCCCCAGTCCTTACAGTCAAGAGCTTCAGGTGCTCATAGTCCAGCTGCAAAACCCACCCACTTATGTGCTCTAGGGTACAGGGACAAGTCTTCCTCCTGGACACTCGGGGGTGACCATTGGCCCCCTGCCTTGCTCAGAGTGTGTCCCCTTGCTGCAGCCAGATGCCTGTGCCTATACTAATCACCCATGCCTGTCTAGGACTGTAAATAAGAGCCTACACCACACACTTGGTGGCTATCTACCTGGGCACCTGAGCTGAATCCATAAAGGAGGAGTGGGCAGACTCCTGAGCTCATATACCTAGTAACAGATCTAACCACCTGGTGACAGGACATTAGAGACTCAAAGGTGCCAATAATCAAACTAGCTCATATGAGCAGCCTGTTTGGGCATATCAAAACAAAACAAGAAGCTAGGACACAGTAAGCAAACATAAAATAAATAAATATAATAACTTATTGATGGCTCGGAGACAACAGTCAATATCAAATCACATAAAGAGGCAATTCATGATGGCTTCAGCAAGCTCCCAAAATAAACAATCTAGAAATTTTCCAGAGGAGGAAAATTTCTTGGAATTACTGGAGGCAGAATAGAAAAGATTAATATGCAGAACTGTTCAAGAAATTAGGAAAAAAATTAAACAAAACACAGAACACGCAATAGAGGAAATTAAAAAGATTAGAGAAGAGCATAATGACAAATTTAACAGGCTGCAAGAATTGCTAGACAGACAGCAATCATAAATCCAGAAGATGAGCAATACAATGTCAGAATTAGACAACTCAGTAGAAAGTCATAGGAGCAGAATTGAGGCAATGGAAGTCAAAATTAATGAGAATGAAGATAAAGCACTCGACATCAACTTATTTGAAGAAAAATCAAATAAAAAGATTTAAAAAATGAAGAAAACCTAAGAATTATATGGGACTCTATCAAGAAGAATAACCTACAAGTGAGTAGAGTACCAGATGGGGGGAGGGGAATAACAGAAAATACAGAGAGAATTGTTGAAGATTTGTTGGCAGAAAATTTTCCCTGATATCGTGAAAGATGACAAGATATCTATCCAAGACGCTCATCAAACACCACATAAGGTAGATCCCAAAAGAAAGTCACCAAGACGTATTATAATCAAACTTGCCAAAATAAAAAAAAAAAGAGGGAATTTAAAGAGCAGCTAGGGATAAACGAAAAGTCATCTATAAAGCAGAGTCAATAAGAATAAGCTTGGACTACTCAGCAGAAACCATGCAGGAAAGAAGGCAGTGGGATGACCTATTTAAAGCCTTGAAGAAAAAAACTGCCTGTCAAGAATTATATGTCCAGCAAAACTGTCTCACATATGATGGCAAAATTAGGGTATTTCCAGATAAACAGAAGTTTAGGGAATTTGCAAAAACCGAATCAAAATTACAAGCAATACTAAAGGGAGTCCTCCAGTTAGAATATCAGCTACATCAGATAACAACCCAAGAGTAGAACTCAGGACAGAATGACCAGATATCAACTGTCTCACATATGATGGCAAAATTAGGGTATTTCCAGATAAACAGAAGTTTAGGGAATTTGCAAAAACCAAATCAAAATTACAAGCAATACTAAAGGGAGTCCTCCAGTTAGAATATCAGCTACATCAGATAACAACCCAAGAGTAGAACTCAGGACAGAACAACCAGATATAAACCCAGATAGGGAAGTCACAAAAGTAAATCAAAGCTAAAACACTGAAAATAGGAAAACAGATGTTGATACGTAAAAGATGACAACATTAAAACAAAAAAGAGGACTAAAAAAATGTAGACATAGATTTTTCATATGGAGAGGAAGTCAAGGCGATATAAAGAAATAAAATACTGGTATAAACTTAGAAAAATAGGAGTAGATATTAAGGTAACCACAATGGAAACTAATAATCCTACAAGTCAAAATAAAAAACTAGAAAAATATGAAGACTCAGCAAACACAAAATCAACAAAAATGAAAAAGATGAAAAGAAAATACATAAAGAAAAATGACCCAGCACAGTAAATTAAGGGGAACAAAGAAACTGTGAACAACACACAAAAAAAGACATCAAAATGACAGCAGTAAACTCATACATATCCATAATCACACTGAATGTAAATGGACTAAATGCACCAATAAAGAGACAGAGAGTGGCAGATCTGTCTATATGCTGCCTACAAGAGACACACCTTAGACTTAAAGACACAAACATACTAAAACTCAAAGAATGGAAAAAAATACATCAAGGAAACAACACTAAAAAAAGAAAAAGAGTGGCAATATTAATCTCTGACAAAATCGACTTTAAAGTAAAATCCACTGCAAAGGATAAGGAAGGACACTATATAATGATTAAAGGGTCAATACACAAGGAAGACATAACTATAATAATTATTTATGTACCTAACGACAGGGCTTCAAAATACATAAAACAAATTCTAACAGCACTGAAAAGAGAGATAGACAGCTCCACAATAGTAGTAGGAGACTTCAACACACCACTTTTGGTGAAGGACAGAACATTCAGAAAGAAGCTCAACAAAGACATGGAAGAGATAATTGCTACAATCAACCAACTTGGTCTCATAGACATATACCATACAGTCCACCCAACAGCAGCCAAATATACTTTCTTTTCTAATGCACATAGAATATTCTCCAGAATACACCACTTATTAGGCCATAAACAAGCCTTAACAAAATCCAAAGCATCAAAATATTACAAAGCATCTTTTCTGACTATAAAGCGATAAAAGTAGAAATCAACAACAGAAAAAGCAAGGGAAAAATATCAAACACATGGAAACTGAACAACACCTTGCTCAAAAACTACTGGGTTATAGAAGAAATTAAGGATGGAATAAAGAAATTCATACAATCAAACGAGAATGAAAACACATCCTACCTGAACCTTTGGGACACAGCAAAAGCAGTGCTTAGAGATTAGTTTATAGCAATAAATGCACACATCCCAAAACAAGAAAGGTTAATTAAACATTAACCCAAAAACTGGAAGAAGTAGAAAGAAAAGGGAAAAAGAGGCCCTCAGGCATAAGAATAAAGGAAATAATAAGAATTAGAGCAGAATTAAATGAAATAGAGAACAGAAAAACAATTGAAAGAGTTAACCTGGCCAAAAGACTGTTCTTTGAAAAGATCAACAAAATTGATAAACCATTGGCCAAACTGACTAAAGAAAACAGGAGAGGAAGTAGATAACTCATATAAGAAATTACATGGGTGATATCACAACAGACCCAACTGAAATTAAAAGAATCATAATGGAATTCTGTGAAAAATTGCACTGTAACAAATTTGAAAACGTAGAAAAAATTGACAATTTTCTAGAAACTCACTACCTACCTAAACTAACACAAACAGAGGTAGAACAACTAAATAAACCCATAACAAAAGAAGAGATTGAAAAGGTAATTAAAAAACCCCCCCCAAAAAAAGCCCTGGCCCGGATGGCTTCACTGGAGACTTCTACCAAACTTTCAGAGAAGAGTTAACACCACTACTACTAAGGTATTTCAGAGCATAGAAAAGGATGGAATACTCCCTAACTCATTCTATGAAGCCAGCATAACCCTGATACCAAAACCAGGTAAAGACACCACAAAAAAAGAAAATTACAGACCAATATCCCTCATGAACATTGACGCAAAAATCCTCAACAAAATTCTAGCCAATAGAATTCAACAACATATCAGAAAAATAATTCACCATGATCAAGTAGGATTTATTCCAGGTATGCAGGGATGGTTCAACATTAGAAAAACAATCAATGTAATCGATCACATAAATAAAACAAAAGAAAAGAACCACATGATCTTATCAATCAATGCAGAAAAGGCATTTGACAAAGTCCAACACGCATTCATGATAAAAACTCTCAAGAAAATAGGAACGGGAGGGAAATTCCTCAATACAATTAAGGGCATTTATACAAAGCCAACAGCCAATATCATCCTAAATGGAGAGATTTTGAAAGCATTCCCCTTGAGAACAGGAACCAGACAAGGATGCCCTTCATCACCACTCTTATTCAACATTGTGCTGGAGGTCCTTGCCAGAGCAATTAGGCGAGAAAAAGAAATAAAGGCATCCGAATTGGTAGAGAAGAAGTCAAAGTATCTCTATGTGCAGCCGATATGAGCTTATATGTGGAAAACCCCAAAGAATCCACAAGAAAACTACTGGAACTAATAGAAGATTTCAGCAAAGTTTCAGGATACAAGATAAACATACAAAAATCAGTTGGATTCCTTTACACCAACCAAGAGAACCTTGAAAAGGAAATCACCAAATCAATACCATTTACAGTAGCCCCCAAAAAGATAAAATACTTAGGAATAAATCTAACCAGAGATGTAAAAGATCTATACAATGAAAACTACAAAACACTGCAAGAAGACAAAAGAGACCTGCATAAGTGGAAAAACATACCTTGCTCACAGATAGGTAGACTCAACATTGTGAAAATGTCAATTTTACCCAAAGCAATCTACAGATATGATGCAATCCTGATCCAGATTCCACCAGCATTTTTTAATGAGCTGGAGAAACAAATCACCAACTTCATATGGAAAGGGAAGATGCTCCAAATAAGTAAAGCATTACTCAAGAAGAAAAACAAAGTAGGAGGTCTCACACTACATAGACCAATGGAAGAGACTTGAGAATCCAGACATAAATTCATCCACATATGAGAGCTGATATTTGACAAAGGCCCAAAGTTAATTGGGGAAAAGATAGTGTCTTTAAGAAATGGTGTTGGCATAACTGGATATCCATCTGCAAAAAACTGAAACAGGACTCATACCTCACACAACCCACAAAAACTAACTCAAAATGGATCAAAGACTGAAATATAAAATCGAAAATGATAAAGATCGTGTAAGAAAAAATACGGGCAACATTAGGAGCCCTAATACATGGCATAACACAATACAAACCATAAGTAACAATGCAGAGTCACTAGAAGACAGACTAGATAAATGGGAGCTCCTAATATCAAACACTGATGCTCATCAAAAGACTTTACCAAAGAAGCCAAAAGACAATCTACAGACTGGGAAAAAAATTTTGGCTATGACAAATCCGATCAACCTCTAAGCTTTAAAATCTACAAGATACTGCAAAACCTCAGCAACAAAAAGACAAATAACCCAATTAAAAAATGGGCAAATGATATGAGCAGGCACTTCACTGAAGAAGATATTCAGGCAGCTAACAGACACATGAAGAAATGCTCACGATCATTACTATTAGAGAAATGCAAATCAAAACTACAGTGACATATTGTCTCACCCCAACAAGGCTAGCATTAATCCAAAAAAAAAAAAAAAAAAAAAAAACGCAAAATAACAAATGCTGAAGAGGTTATGGAGAGACTGGAACACTTATACACTGTTGGTGGGAATGTAAAATGGTACAACCACTTTGGAAATTGATTTGGAACTTCCTTAAAAAGCTAGAAATTGAAGTACCATTCGATACAACTATCCCAATCCTTGGAATATATCCTAGAGAAATAAGAGCCATCACACAAATAGATATATGCACACCGAAGTTCGTTGCAGCACTGTTAATGGTAGCAAAAAGATGGAAACAACCTAGGTGCCCATCAGCAGATGAATGGATAAGCAAATTATGGTATATCCACACAAGGGTATACTATGCAATGATAAAAAACAACGATGAAGCCGTGAAACATCTTATAACATGGAGAAAGCTAGAGGTCATTATGCTGAGTGAATTTAGTCAGTCACAGAAGGACAAATATTGTATAAGACCACTATTATAAGAACTCAAGGAAAGGTTTAAACACAGAAGAAAACATTCTTTGATGGTTATGAGAGTGGGGAGGGAGGGTGAGTGTTACTTACTAACTAGATAGTAGATAAGAATTATCTTAAGTGAAGGGAAGGACAGTACACACTACAGGGAAAGTCAGCACAACTGGACTAAACCAAAGCTAAGAAGTTTCTTGAATACAATTAAACACTTTGAGGGACAGAGTAGCAGGGGTAGAGGTCGGGGGATAATGCTTTCAGGGGACGTCTAGGTCAATGGGCATAACAATTCTTATTAAGAAAATGTTCTGCATCCTACTTTGGTGAGTGGCATCTGGGGTCTTAAAAGCTTGCAAGTGGCCATCTAAGATGCATCAATTGGCCCCAACCACCTGGAGTAAAGCAGCATGAAGAACACAAAAGACACAAGGAAAGTATTAGCCCAAGAGACAGAAAGGGCCACATAAACCAGAGACTTCATGAGCCTGAGACGAGAAGAGCTAGATGGTGCCCAGCTGCCACCAATGACTTCCCTGACAGGGAACACAACAGAGAATTCTGGATGGAGCAGGAGAAAGATGGAGTGCAGAACTCAAATTCTAGTAAGAAGACTAGGCTTAATGGTCTGACTGAGACTGGAGGAACGCCAGAAAGCATGGCTTCTGGATTCTCTATCAGCCCAGAACTAAAACAATTTCCAAGGCCAACTCTTCAGACAAGGATTGTACTTGACTCTAGGACATAAAGTGATACTTGTGAGGAGTGTGCCTGTTAGCTCAAGTAGATACAAGAGACTAAATGGGCAGCTTCTGGTCGGAGGTGAGATGGGATGGGCTGTTGAATGGAAATGGGGAATCAGGGGTGGAAAGGGGGACTGTACTGTCACAGTACGGGGAGAGCAATTAGGGTCACATAACAATGTATGCATGAATTTTTATATGGAAAAAAAAGGAAAAATACATAAAATGAGGCAGTGTAAAAAAATAATCACTGGATATGTTTAATAACATTATGGAGACAATAGAAGAGATAGAGAACTTTAACAAAGGTCTTATGAAGTAGCAATTGGAAAAATATTGAAAGAAAGAATCTGAGCCTCAGAAACCTGTGGGACCATGTGGAAAGGTCTAACATACAGGATATTAGAATTCCAGGAGAGACAAGAAAGAAGATGGTAGAAATAAGCGTTTGAGAAAATAATAACTGAATATGCCCCAAATTGATTATAAACTTTACAGATTTGAGAAGCTCATCAAATTTTGACCAGAATATATTAAGACAAACAAACGAAAACAAAAACAAAACATGTCTAGGTACATTTGATTGTAATTTCTGAGTACTAATGATACAGAGCAAATCTTGAAAGTAGCCAGAGAAAAACAGATTATATAGAGGGGAACAAACTTTGAAATATTGTGGAATTCTCATCAGAGACTATGGTGACCAGAGACAGTGAAACAAAACATTTAAATTAGTGACAAAAATAGAAACTGTACTGTGCTCTAAATCCATCACTGATTTCTCCAAGACCACACTTTCCATAGGATGCTCAAAGACAATGACAGTACATCAGGAATGCTAAGGCAGGCCATTCCTGTGAAATGCAGGACTTCTATAACTGATGACTTTGGCTCTGGGAAGCTTCATCAGCGTAGCCAAAACTGTCTTAGAACTCTTGATACTCTCCCTACACAGCATCCTCCCCCTGCTTTCTTCCCTTCTTCTCAGAGGTCAGAGCTTCATCATGCTCTCCCCACCTCTCTGGCTCCCTCTTCCTTTTCTCTCATGGGAATATCCACCCCCACCCCCAAGTCTCTTGGATGTCTAATTTTATCTTGGTATCTACTTCTTGGAGCATCAGAACTAATGCAGTAGGAAGCACTGTTGTACTTTTCCTGGAGCTGATGGAAGAGAAGTTTGTTTTATAGAGAAACAGCTAGGAAAAGACCAGGCGGAAGAGAAGTATTAGGAAACTTCTTACATTTGGCTTTCAATACTTTGTGGATTTGGGAAGTTAAAAGGTAAATCTACCAAACTCTTTTAATATACTGTGTTGTCATGATAATTTTATCTTATGCTGGATTTGAATGTTGGGGATGCATTTCTTGCTCCTGGATCTTTTGTTCTGAAATCTCTTCCCTGGAAATGTATTGTTAGAAAAGACAGAAGAAGAGATTTGACTTAGGTCCAGAAGATGAGCAAACTGTTGCATTTCCGGTAGGTAAAAATTTTCTGAATTATTTTATGAGAAGATAAAAGCATTGTGTAAAGAAATTAGATAGATTACACATGAGACGAAGTTGTTATAGTTGTTGTTAGTTGCCGTCGAGTTGATTCCAACTCTTGGTGACCCCATATGTGCAGAGTAGAACAGCTCCATAAGGTTTTCAAGACTGTCACCTTTTGGAAGCAGATGGCCAGACCTGTCTTCAGAGGTTCAAACTATCAAACTTTAGGCTAGCAGTCAAGTGTTTAACTGAGCCACCCAGGGATTCCATTAAGATTTTGAGTGTTACTATATGTCAATAATTTTTAATAAAAGTAAGTATTTAGCATCCAATAATTTAGAATTAAGTGATTAATTCTAAAGTTATTGGAGAAATTTTTACTTTGTGCATTACAGTCTCAGGTTATTTTTCTAAATCATCCTCCTCTTTCATTGCTTATAACCATCACTTAAATCTTTGAACATCCTGTTACATTTCTCCATTCTCACTGCCATCACCATAACTCAGATCTTCAGCATCTCATATTCAAAGTTTAGCAATAGCCTTCAACCTGCTTTCTCTTACCCCATTGTGGTAAATAACGCAGTCAGATATCTGAGTTAGAAAGGCTTTGTTTATCATTTTAGCTGTGTAATTGTGGGCAAGTTAATTAAGGACTTAAAAGTCTCCATTTACCTTCTGTTTGGAATATTATATGAAAAAATATATAATGCATATAGCACAGTTCCTGAACTTGTCAGCACCTAATAAATGATGAATATTGTTATAAGCATACCTTTTTCTGCCATTACACTGCTTGAAAACCTTCCATGTTTCCCTATTTGCTTTGGAGTTGGCCTATATTTCTCTTTTGATTTTAACTCTTAGAATTGCTCTTTCCTAGTTTTTCATCTGACAAATACTTAAAGACAACCCACTCTGTGCGAGATGTGAAGATTTTTCTCTGCTCCCAACATATACAACCAGCCAAAACTCTGGAGAGTCCAGACTTTTCACTGTATTATTAAAAGGTTTGGTTTATGTCTGCTACAAAATCTTTACTCCACCACAACACCCTTCCCTTTAACTTTTTTCCCCAAAATGTATTTACTGAATGCCTAATACTGTATTATTATGCAAATAACACTCACCTTCTACGTGTTTGTCAACCACACCCTCCCTCTGTGAGGTATTTTCTTAAGCACGCTATGCTTTTTTTTTTTTTTACAACATGTAAAAAAAAATTGGCATAGCGGCACTTACGAACATACCTCATGTGGAGAGGATGCAGTTGGCAAACAAATGTAGAAAGTGCACGTTATTTGTGTAAAAATACAGTATATGCCATACATCGTGCAAAATGCTGACAGCATGCATGAAAGCATCAATTTTGCCCTTGAGTTGCTTACAGTTCAGTGAGAAAAACATCCAACTAAATGCACAGTTAAAAGTCCATGCATTAAATTCTATCGTAATAGAAAGTAGTACATAATCTGGAAAGCAAAGGAGAAGCAACTAATTCAGTATTAGCTTGAATATGAATTGTGAAGGATGAAGAAGAGACAGTAGAGGCTGTGGAGTAGGGCTTGGAATGAGATAGAAGAGGGGTATAGAGGGCATATGGAAAATGAGACTGATCCGAGAAGCGGGAAGAAGTTCCAGGGAATGGGAGCAGCTTGTGAGATGTCTCTTAGCCATGGGGGAACTTACTGTTTCTCAAGAATGAAGAGAACTTCATCATGATCTAGATAATAGTGTATAAGTGAGAGAATGTGTAGAGGAAATGAAGCTGGGGAGGTCATCAGAAACCATACCTTGTAGAACTAAGTAAAAACATGTTAAACAGTTTATTATTTTTTAAGGTCAGCAGGAAAGTGTTCAAGCAGGAGAATGTCATATTTATATCTGAGTGTTAGAAAGATCAATCTGATAAGAATTGCTTGAATGGGACAAGAATGAAGAAAATGAGAGAATTAGGGACCTCAAGACGTAGTCAGTAAAAGGTAAAGACGGCCTGAACTAGGTAGCTCATTAGAACTAGAAAAATGTGGATATAATTTTACATTTATTTGTAGTATCATTTGATTTTTAGTCTCTACTTGATTCTAGGCCCCACAGAGTTGGAGCCATGCTGTTTTTGCTCATCATTATATCCTTCATATTGAAATACATAATAGCTCAAGAAATTTTTTTTTTTTTACACCAAAGATAAATCACTGCTAACATTTTAGGGGGCTTCTTGCACAGTTTTTCCTTTGTTCAAGTTCTTCATCATATAATTCAAAATCCTGCTCATTTCATTTACATAAGACATAAGTGGTTCACAATGCTGTTACCTAATATTTGCTAACATAATTTTGTTAATGTAATTTTAATGGCTACAAAAGCCTCCTTCTCTGGGTATAACATTAGGAAGTTATTGTTTCTCTGCTATTACATTATTATAAATGATACTGAAGGGCAGTGCTGGGTCTGTAGCTGTGAGTTGGTTTGAGACATATGAATAGACATTTTAAAAGTCTGAGTGTACATTGCCTGAATTAATTTACAAAATATAATTACACTGTCAATAAGGGAGAATCCTGTTACACTGCCTCCATTAGTTTCCTAGGACTGCCGTTAACAAAGTACCAAAAATTGAGTGTCCTTCAAGACCAGTCCCTGGCGAAGGACATCATTCTTGGTAAAGCAGAGGGTCAGCAAAAAAGAGGGAGACCCTCAATGAGACAGTGGCTACAACAGTGGGCTCAAGCATAGCAGCGATTGTGAGGATGGTGCAGGACTGGGCAGTGTTTCGTTCTGTTGTACGTAGGGTCACTATGAGTTGGAACCTACGTGATGGTACCTAACAATGACAAAGAACAAAAATGTGTTGTTGCACACTTCTGGAGGCTGGAAGTCCAAATTGTCAGTGTTGACTGGGTCCAGAATCTCAAGAGGAAGATCATTTCTTCTCTCCCAGCTTCTAGTAGCCTCAGCATTTCCTCAGCTTGTAGATGTACCTTCATGTGACCTTCCTTCCTCTGTCTGCTTCTCTGTAGCTCTTCTCTTTTAGAAGGACGATGCCCACGTTGGATTAGGACCCACTTAATGCCAGTAAGACCTCATGTTAACTGATAAACATCTTCAAAGATCCTGTTTCCAAGCAAGAGCACATTCACAGATGCCAGGGGTTAGTAGTTCAACATATCTTATTGGGGGGACATGAGTTAGTCTGTAACTCTGCCCTCTTAACTTTTCTTTTTTTTTTAGTACACATATTGTTTTATGACATTGGTTAACAACCCCACAACAAGTCAGCCCTCTAACTTCTCAACATTTTTTTTTTTTTTTGGTGAAAATACACATAGCCAAAGATACACCATTTCAAAAAATTCTACATGCACGGTTCAGTGACATTGACTATGCTCTTCCAATTGTGCTGGATTCTCACTTAAGATGAAGGCTTACAGAACAAAATAGTTTCTCATTTAACAGTTACTATACATGTTACCCTATGACAATTGTTAACAATCTCACAACACATCAACAATACCCTTACTCAACCTTAGGTTCTCTATCATCAGCTTCCTTGTCCCCTTCTGCCTTCTGGCCCTTGTCACTGGACTACTGTACCTCGTTAGTCTCATTTGGTTTTACAGGGCTGTCCACTCCCAGGCTGAACAGTGAACCTCGGAGGTAACTTCACCACTGAGCTAAAAGGGTGTCTGGGGGCCATACTCTCGAGGTTTCTCCAGTCTCCTTTAGGCCAGTAAATCTGGTCTTTTTTTTGTGTGTGTTAGAATTATGTTGTAGATCCTTCTCCAGCTCTGTCCAGAACCCTCTGTTGTGATCCTGGTCAGAGCAGTCAGTGGTGGTAGCTGGGCACCATCTAGCTGTACTTGACACAGTCCGGTGGAGGCCTTGGTAGCTGTGGACAATTATTCCTTTGGACTAATCTTTTCCTTGTATCCTCTTCCCTTCATTCTCCCTTGCTCCCGAAGGGATGAGACCGATGGAGTATCTTAGATGGCCATTCACAGGCTTTCAAGACCCTAGCCACTACTCACCAAGGTAGAATGTAGGACATTGTCTTTATAAACCGTGTTATGCCAATTGAGCTAGATGTTCCCTGAGACCATGGTCCCCACAGCCCTCCGCCCAGCAATTCAGTCCCTCAGGGAGTTTGGATGTGTCTATTAGGCTTCCATGACCTTTCCTTGTCCAAATTGTGCTAGTTTCCCCTGTATTGTGTACTGTCTCAACCTTCACCAAAGATACCACTTATCTATTGTGTATTTCGTATTTCCCCCCCACACCTCCCACCCCCGGTAACCAACAATGATTGTTACATTTTGTGTGTGAACTTTTTCATGGGTTTTTACAATAGAGGTCTCATACAATATTTGTCCTTTTATAATTGACTTATTTCACTCAGCATAATGTCCTCCAGTTTCAGCCATGTTAGGAGATGGTTCACAGATTCATTGTTGTACTTTCTCGTTGCATAGTACTCCATTGTATGTATGTACCATAGTTTGTTTATCCATCCATCTGTTGATGGGCATCTAGGTTGTTTCCATCATTTTGCTATTGTGAACAATGCTGCCATGAACATAGCTGTGCATATGTCTATTGGAGGGACGACTCTTATTTCTCTAGGATATATTCCTAGGAGTGGGGTTGCTGGATCAAATGGTATGTCTATTTCTAGCTTTCTGAGGAAGTGCCATATCATTTTCCAAAATGGTTGAATCATTTTGCATGGCTGCCAGCAGTGCATAAGAATTCTGATCTCCCCGCAGCCCCTCCAACATTTGTTATTTCCTGTGTTTTTGATCCGTGCCAGTAATGCCGGGGTGAGATGGTATCTCATTGTGGTTTTAATTTGTGTTTTTCTAATGGTTAGTGATCGCGAGCATTTCCTCATGTCTCTGTTGGCCATTTGAATGTCTTCTTTGGTGAAGTGTCTGTCCATTTCCTTTGCCCATTTTTTAATAGGATTATTTGTCTTTTTGTTGTAGAGGTATTGGATTTTCTTGTAGATTATGGAGATTAGACCTTTGTCTGACTTGTACTGTCCAAAAATTTTTTCCCACTCTGGAGGTTCTTTTACTATTTTGGTGAAGTCTTTTGAAGAGCATAGGTGTTTGATTTTTAGAAGATCCCAGTTATCTAGCTTATCTGTTGGGGGTTGTGCGTTGATGGTTATGGTTGGTATCCTGTTAATGCCATGCATTAAGGCCTGAAGTGTTGGTCCTATTTTTTCTTCCATGAACTTTATAGTTTTAGGCTTTATATTCAGGTCTTTGATCCATTTTGAAGTAGTTTTTGTATATGGCGTGAGGTATGGGTCCTGTTTCATTTTCTTGCAGATGGATATCCAGTTTTGCCAGCACCATTTGTTAAAAAGACTGTCTTTTCCCCATTTCATGGACTTTGGGCCCTTATCGAAGATCAGGTGACCGTAGGTGGATGGATTTACATCGAGGTTCTCAGTTCTGTTCCATTGGTCAATGTATCTGTCGTTGTACCAGTACCAGGCTGTTTTGACTACTGTAGCTGTATAGTAGGTTCTGAAGTCAGTAGCGTGAGTCCTCCAACTTTATTCTTCTTCTTCAGTAGTGCTTTACTTATTCAGGGATTCCTCCCTTTCCATATAAAGTTAATGATTAGTTTTTCCATCTCTTTGAAGAATGTTGTTTGTATTTGGATCGGGATTGCATTGTATTTGTAAATTGCTTTGGGTAGAATTGTTATTTTCACAACGTTGAGTCTGCCTATCCATGAGCATGATATGTTTTTCCATTTATGTAGATCCCTTTGTGTTTCTTGCAGTAGTGTTTTGTAGTTTTCTTTGTATAGCTCTTTTACATCCCTGGTCAGATTTAGTCTTATGTATTTTATCTTTTTAGGGGCTATTATAAATGGTATTGCTTTCCTGATTTCCTTTTCATCGTTCTCCTTCTTGGTGTATAGGAATCCAGTGATTTTTGAATGCTTATCTTGTATCCTGCTACTCTGCTGAATTTTTCTATTAGTTCCTTTAATTTCTCGTGGACTCTTTAGGGTTTTCTATGTGTAGTATCGTATCATCTGCAAACAGGGATAGTTTAACTTCTTCATTATCAATTTGGATGCCCTTTATTTCTTTTTCTTGCTGTATTGCTCTAGCTAGAACTTCCAGCACAATATTAAATAGGAGTGGTGATAAAGGGCATCCTTGTCTTGTTCCTCTTTTCAAGGGGAATGTTTTCAGCCTCTCTCCATTAAGAATGATGTTGGCCATTGGTTTTGTACAGATGCCCTTTATTATGTTGAGAAATTTCCCTTCTATACCTATTTTATTGAGAGTTCTTATCAGGAATGGGTGTTGGACTTTGTCAAATGCCTTTTCTGCATCAATTGAGAAGATCATGTGATTCTTTTCTTTCCTTTTATTTATGTGCTGGATTACATTGATTGATTTTCTAATGTTCAATCATCCTTGCATAACTGGTATGAATCCTACTTGGTGGTAGTGTATTATTATTTTTTTTTTGATATGATGCTGAATTCTATTGGCTAGAATTTTGTTCAGAATTTTGGCATCTATATTCATGAGAGATATTGGTCTGTAATTTTCTTTTTTTGTGATGTCTTTGCCTGGTTTTGGTATCAGCATTATGCTGGCTTCATAGAATGGATTTGGAAGTGTTGCTTCCTCTTCCATGATATGAAATAGCTTGAGTAGTACTGGTACAAGCTCTTCTGTGAATGTTTTGTAGAATTCTCCAGTGAAGCCATCTGGGCCAGGGCTTTTTTTGGTTGGGAGTTTTTTTATTACCTTTTCAATCTCTTCTCTTGTTACGTGTCTGTTCAGAATTTCAACATCACTTTGTTGAAGTTTGGGTCGACCGTGTGTTTCTATAAATTTATCCATTTCCTCTAGGTTTTCAAATTTGTTAGAGTATAGTTTTTCATAATATTCTGTTATAATCTTTTTTATTTCAGTTGGGTCTGTTGTAATGTCCCCCATTTCATTTCTTATTTGGCTTATTTGTGTCCTCTCCTGTTTTTCTTTTGTCAGTCTGGCAAGTGGTTTGTTGATTTTGTTGAGTCTTTCAAAGAACGAACTTTTGGTTTTGTTGATTCTTTCTATTGTTTTTCTGTTCTCTATTTCATCTATTTCTGCTCTGATATTTATTGTTTCCTTTCTATTGGTGGCTGTGGGATTTTTTTGCTGTTCTCTTTCTATTTGTTTGAGTTCTGTAGTTAATGTTTTGATTTTGTCCCTTTCTTCTTTTTTGATGTGTGCATCTATTGCTATAAACTGTCTCCTGAGGACTGCCTTTGCTGTGTCCCAAAGGTTTTGCTATGATGTGTTTTCATTCTCATTTGATTCTAGGAATTTTTGGATTCCATCTCTGATTTCTTCTATTACCCAGTGATGTGTAAGCAGGGTATTATTTAGTTTCCATATAATTGATTTTTTTTCCTTGATCTTTCTGTTATTAATTTCTACCTTGATGGCATTGTGGTCAGAGATGATACTTTGAATTATCTCAGCGTTTTGGATCTTTTTGAGGACTGCCCTGTGGCCTAAGATGTGGTGTATTCTGGAGAACGTTCCATGTGCATTGGAAAAGAATGTGTACTTTGCAGTGGTTGGATGGAGTGTTCTATATATGTCTATGGGGTAAAGTTGGCTGATTGTGCCCTTTAGGTCTTCTGTATCTTTGCTGAGTTTCTTCTTAGTTGTTCTGTCCTTTACTGAGAGTGGTGTGTTGAAGTCTCCTACTATTATTGTGGAACTGTTAATTTCTCTTATCAGTGTTGCTATAGTTTCTTTTATGTATTTTGGAGCCCTATCATTGGGTGCGTAGATGTTTATTATGGTTATGTCTTCATGATGGATCATCTCCTTAATCATTATATAGTGTCCTTCTTTGTGTTTTATGGTGGATTTTGTTTTAAACTCTATTTTATCTGAGATTAGTATTGCCACTCCTGCTCTGTTTTGGTAGTTGTTAGCTTGATATATTTTTTTGACTTTTAATAAATTCACATCTTTATTTCTAACGTGTGTCTCTTGTAGATAGCATATTGATGGATTCTGTTTTCTTATCCATTCTGTCCCTCTCCATCTCTTTAGGGGTGTATTGAGTCCATTTACATTCAGTGTAATTATTGATAGATGTGAGTTTGTTGCTGTCATTTTGTAGTGCTTTTTTTTTTTTTTTTTTGTGGTGCCGAAGTTTTCTTTGTTCTTCTTACTCTCTTGTGCTGAGTTACTTTTGTTTGTGGATTTCTTTTGTTTTTGTAGGTTTTGTTTTTGCTGAGACTTTATGTTTTTCCTCTTTTTTTTTATGAGTATGTTTTTTATCTTTCTTTGTGGTTACCATGAATTTCACCCTTATCTTTCTAAGTTTGAAGCAGCCTACTATTACTTGGTATCGCCTTGCCTTACTCTCCATTACAAGGTTCTATACCTATGCTGTTTATTCCTCTTTTATTGTTTTGATGTTGTTGTCATTTACTGATTAACTTCTCTGATTCCCTGTTGTATTTCTTTTGGTTTTTGATAGTCCTCTAGAGTTCATTTCTTAGATTGGTATCTGGCTTGTACGATCCTGCGTCCTAGGTTCTGCCTGTGGGCTGAAGCTGTTTGTCCTCAGATCAAAGAACGCCCTTTAATAATTCTTGTAAGTTTGGTTTGACTTTTACAGATTCCCTTAGTTTCTGTTTATCTGGAAATGACCTAATTTCACCATCAAATTTGAACTAGAGTTTTGCAGGACATATTATTCTTGTCTGGAAAATGTTTTACTTTCAAGATTTTATATATGTCATCCCACTGCCTTCTTGCCTGCATGGTTTCTGCCGAATAATTTGAGCTTAGTCTTATTGTTTCTCCTGTGTATGTGACTTCTTGTTTTTCACGAGCTGCTCTCAGGATTCTTTGTTTGTCTTTGTTTTGGCGAGTGTGAATATGATATGCCTTGGTGATTTTCTTTTGGGGTCTCTTCTATATGGGGTTAGTTGATCTTCTTGGATGGCCAGCTTTTCAATTTTCATGATATTGGGGAAGTTTTCTGTCAGCCGTTCCACAATGATCCTCTCTGTCTTTTCAGGTTCCTCCCCCATTTCTCCCCCAATCACTCGTAAATTTTTGCTTTTAATTGTGTCCCACATAACTCTCAGGGTCTCTTCATTTTTCTTTGTTCTTTTTTCTGAGTTTACCTGAAACAGAGTTTTATCCAAGTGTTTGTCTTCAGTTCCACTGATCCTGTCTTCTACTGTTTCAATTCTGCTTCTCAGCCCTTCTATGACACCGTACATTTCTGAAATCTTGTTGTTTATTTTGGATTTCTAATTTTTGTCTTTGTGCAGTTTCTAGTTGTGAATTTATTTTGGCATTTTGTTCCTGCATCATCTTCCTGAATTTTTCCAATTTTTTGTCTGTATTTTCCATGAATTTGTCTATTTTTTCCTCATATTTGTCAGCTTTTTGCCTCAGCTCTTGGAGAATTCTGAGTATTAGAGATTTGAATTCCCTATCAGGTAGTTCTAGTGCATTTTCTTCCACTGGAAAGTCATCTGGTGTTTTATGTAGGATGCCTACTGGAACCATCCTGTCCTGTTTTTGTAAATGTTTTGATATTGTCTGCTGTGTTTGGGGCATTAATTATTTTTCTCATTTATTGATTGTAGATTTGTTTGCTTTTTTCCTTTTTTTTTAAAATTTGACTATGTCAGAGCAGGCAGATTGTGTGTTCTTTGTTGTTTGCTCGTCTGTGGGCACAATACTTTTCACCTCCTTCTCCAATTGGCATTGTCAGTCACTCAGATATGGTACAGCAGGGCAGGTCTAGCTGAAGAGGAGTTACTGGGACTGGTTGTTTGTGGCACTTACTACAGCCACCAGGGCGGGTCAGTAATCAGTGCAGGACAGGTTACAGTAGGCCATGCCTGTGCTGCTTAGTGGTGTGATGTTAAGTGCACCGTGCATGTAGGCAGGATGTAGCAGCGAGATTGTTATTTGTGGAGCTAAGATGGATATGGGAGAGAGGAGAGAGGAACAGGAGCCAAAAACGTACAAAGAAACAATAAAGAATGCTAGCGGAGCTTGCCGTTGGAGTGATGAGATACTATGAAATGGAGAAAAACTGAAAGGGGAAGGGGAAGAAAAGAATGAATAAATAAAAACTGGAAAGGTTAAAGAACCTCAAAGTTCCCAGGGATCCCACTGATACAGCTATGAGGTCTGGGGAAGTTGCTCTCAGTTGTTGTAGTACAGCCTTGCTAGAAGGTGTAGAGGTATACAACGACAGGTATTCAGGGAACAGAAAGAGAAGGAAGATATAGAGAGACAAGAAACTGAGTAATGAAGAAAGAGAAAAAGGGAAAAAGAGGGTAAAGAAAAGAAAACAAAAAAAATTAAAAATAAAAAAGAACAAGAAAAGCCCCCCAAAAAGCTGAAAAAAAGAAAAAAAAAAACCAGCGAAAAGAGAAATGCCTTCAGGAATCCCTCTGCATGTCTGTGCAATCCGAGGTGGTAGTCTCGTTGCCACGCAGCACTGCCTGGCCAGAAAGGGATCGCAAGTCAAGAAAAGGAAAAGAAAACAAACAAACAATTCAAAACAAACAAATGAACAAAAGCCCCTGGATCCCACCAGCGTGGCATCTCAGACCAGGAAACAGCTCCACACTCGAACGGAGCTCCACAGCCCCTCAGGAAGAAGCAAAGATGGTGCATGGAGCCAAGTATATGAGCAAAAGATGGGGAGGTGGTGAGAGGTAAGGAAGAAATCAAAAGAAGCGGAAAAAAGCAGCACCAGCAGCCAACAAATTGCACTCAGAGAGCCGGCCTTTCGGGCGTGTGGAATCCAAGCAGCCAGTGTTTCCCGGACAAGAGATTGTGGCCACGGGAAGCAGAGGAGGCCGAGTGGGCGTGAAGAAGGGTGGGGGTGGTGGGTAACCATATATCGCAAATTATTGGTTTTTTTGTCTCCCACTGGAAGCTCTGTGAAGCTGCTTTCTTGTACCCCCTGTTTGCTGGTCTCCAATAGGAGTCCAAGATGGCGGATCCGTGCTGCGTTAGCTTGTAGGGGACCTCTGCATGAATCTCTCCTCACTCTCCATTCTCTGTCAGTTTTCTCACTCCATTTGGTGCTTGGCTGAGTTCTTTATCTCTTCATTTGATGTTTTAGGGTTTCAGGATTGTTGTTTTCTCTGTTCAGTTTAGTTTTTCAGATCTTTGCTGTGGAGGGACAGTGTGGTGCTTCTGCCTAGAGTGCCATTTTGCCCTCAAGAAATATTTTTTAATAAATTCTTAATGATAGATAGATTAAATTAGAAAACACATTTACATGGGAGAATTAATAAGAACTGAGATTGTTTAGATGTGGGAGCAGAAGAACTCTAGTAAAATATATTGGTCTGGCTCAGGAAACAGCTAGATGATGACTCCAGTCAACAAGAGAGAGAAAATACAGGAGAAGGAACAGGTTTAGTGAAGAATATAGTAAGTGTAGTTTTGGACATGTTGAATTTAAGAAGATTGGTGAATTCCAACTGGAGATTTCTAGTAGACATCAGAGAGAAACCAGAAACATGCATTTTCACATAAGACAAAATAAATTTTCAAGAAGAAAGGGCATCTACATTGTTAAAAGGTACTGAGAAGTAACATAAGAAAAGTATTACAAAGATTTCTTAGCAAGAAAAGAAACAATTGGTGGCCATGGAAAGAGTAGTTTTAGTAGAGTGGTAGGAATGGAAACCTGTCTTTAGAATTGTGTGGTAAGGTATAAAGTAGAAACACAAATGAAAAAATATATATGTTTTAAGAATTTTAAAAGGAAGCAGAGAGAAAGGATAAAAGTTGAACAGAAAATGGAATCCAGGGAGTGTTTTTGTGGTTTGTTTTGTTTGTAAAAGAGGAGGGAGATTTTGGGAGAAGATTTCCACAAGAAAAAGGCACAGAGGTCACAGGAACACAAATGTAGGAAAATCCATTGATGTGATGGTGCAAAAGAGAAAAAGCCTATTTTTGATAGCTTAAAATTTCTCTATAAAGAAAGGAAATTAACATTTTGAAAGTGAAAGCAGGTGTTTCAGAATTAGAAAGACGGGAAGAGAAGAGAACTGAGACACAGACTCACCCGGTCTTTTCTAACAGCTGCTTACCCTCTCTTGAGATATCTGAGGTAAAAACATTTACAGATGATAAATTCAGAAAAAAGAAACCACTTTTCATTACTATATGGTGCTGTTCCCAAACTCAAATACAAAAGCTTAGTGAGTTAGGTTAGACTTATACTTAAATTATTTTGCCCAGGCTGGAGAAAGCCTAGGGTCTGAACAAAAATACAGACAAATGGTCTCTTTAGTCCCATTTTCTTTAAAGATGTATTAAAAATATCAGATTTTAAGATTTCAATCATAATGAAAGACTAGTCATGGCAGAGCACAACAGTGAATGTGCTAAACAATCAAAATATAAAATATGACTCCTTTTAACAACCCAATCAGTACGTTGAATAGTCCATAGAAACTTCCCTTTTGGCATAGACATGAGAAATGTAGAAATAGATGATCAGGGAAAGTCATATGGATTCCTAGAAGTGTTGAGGGTACAGAAAATATTAGAGATTGAGAATATACAGAAGAAATAATGTATGTCATTGTATATTTTTTATCTTGTCCAGTGAGTAACCTAGAAGTAGATGTGGCGAAAATAGACAATTACATTCGTTCTGGACTGAGGTTTATTCTGCTAGTGGACAAGAAAGATAATGAAATAAGAGAGTTGATGATACTGACAAAATTTAACCTCAATAATAAAAAAAGACACCAAAAAGATGATAATTGGGGAAATAGTAGAGGTATTAAGGTATTGGTGATTTCTATGTAATGAAATTACAGATATATTGGGAAGCAACTGAGTTAGGAAGTATGAAGGACAGTAGGTCTTGATTACAAATGTATGCTTGATATAATATTTTAAAAATGGAGTATCTTCAGAAGATGAGATGTTGAAGAGTTTATCTATGAAAAATGCAATGATTTGGGTTATTGTTCAGCAAATTCTTACTGTGGGTAGACTACATTTCTCTGCTCCACTGATGTTGGGCATGATCATGTGACTTGTATTGAACAATGAAATGTGTCAGTAGAAATGACCATATGCCAGTAAACAGTTTATGTCTTGAAAAATGTTACCTGTTTCAGTTTCCTTTCTTGTGCCTCTGCCATTGGCATAACAAATTAAGTAGACTTCTGGTCCCATAAGAATGAGAGGTACATGAAGTAGAGCTGCCAAACCACACCTCAGATCTGCATCTGGAAACAGAGGCACCCTAGCCCACTTGTAGATCCACAGTCTGAACATAAGGGTCTCCAGCTGCTCTGAAGACATGTCAGTGTTATAACTGATACTTATTTCTTAATGTCACGGAGTGCTGGATGGGTTTCTTATGAAACAAATGTCTGTTGAGATAGAAGGAAAATGATGAAGTAAAATTGAGGAAAATTCTCTGAAGATAAAGAAGTCAAGAAATTGAACACTCGAATTTTGAAAGATCCTGGATAACAGCAGTATTTGGGATGCACACAAATCCAGAAAACAAGATGCTAAAGTCTTCAGTGAATGAGTATGAGGTTAGGGAGTTTGGAAAATGATATTAAAGAGAGAGAATGAAAAAGAGGATATGACAATAGAATGGCATTAGCCAAAGAAGCAAGGTTTTTAATGAGGATGAAGTAATGATCTGGAATCAGTACTAGTACTGGAAGCATGAGGAAACTAACTCCACTTTTCCATTCTTAAGTGTGTGGTGCATTGTTATGGATTGAACTGTGTTGCCCAGAAACGTGTGTCAACTTGACTAGGCCATGATTCCTAGCATTGTGTGCTGTCCACCATTTTGTCACCTGATGTGGTTTTCCTCTGTGTTGTAAATCCTGCCTCTATGATGTTAATGAGGCAGGATTAGAGGCAGTTATGTTAATGAGGCAGAACTCATTCGACAAGATTATGTTTTAAGTCAATCTCTTTCCAGATAAAAGAGAAAATTGAGCAGGGAGACAGAGGGCTTCATACTACCAAGAAAGCAGCACCGGGAGCAGAGCGCGTCTTTGGATCCAGGGTCCCTGAGCCTGATAAGCCCCTAGACCAGGGTAAGATTGATGACAAGGACCTTCCCCCAGAGCTGACAGAGAGAGAAAGCCTTCCCCTGGAGCTGGCACCCTGAATTTGGAATTCTAGCCTACTAGACTGTGAGACAATAAATTTCTCTTTGTAAAGTCATCCACTTGTGGTATGTCTGTAATTGCAGAACTAGGTAACTAAGACAGGTGTCAAAGAGCAGCTTCAAATTGAGAGGGTACCAGGGGAAGCAGTGTTCTCAGAGGAAAGTTCAGTTTCAATCAAGACAAGGAGGTTCAGGGAGTTTTCAGCAAAGACACTAAGGATGTAGAGAAACTGTTTCTTTTTTCTAGTATTTGAAACCTGAAAATTGTATGTCCGACACATACAAAAACTGAGTGTTAGTTGGGCTTGCAAAATTAAGAGAGAGGCATTTTCTGTGCTTAGTATAAAACCCTGTAAATGAGAAGACAGGAGCCTGAAGGGATGGTTGTAAAATAGAAAGAGATCAACAGATGAATGCAAAAATGTCTGAAAGAGCATCAACACAAGAGGGCAAAAGAGACTGTAAAAAACTTGTAAGAATATCCTGGTCATTCTAAGTGTTTCTAAGAACAGGGACTTCTATAAAAGAACAGGGAATCCTGCAGCCACACATTAAAATAAGATATCTGACCTTCATTTCTTTGAGTAAATTCCTCATCTTATCTCTGTGTTGAATTATTTTCTTAGGTACCACAAGTAACTAGTACAAATAAAATTTATATCTAAGTAGAGATTGGTTTCATTTTTTAACAGACACGGTTGTATTAGTTTGCTAGGGCTGCTGTAACAAAATACTACAAATTGTGTGACTGAGAAGAACAGAAATTTATTGTCTCACAGTTATGGAGACTACTAGTCCAAATTCAGGGAATCACCAGGACCATATTCTCTCTGAAAGATCTAAAGGAAGATCCTTGTCTCTCTCAGTTTCTGGTAGGCCTAGGTGTTCTATGGCCTGTTGATGCAGCTTCTCAAGGCCATCTTTCATCTCTATCTCTCTCTATGTCTCTTCTCTTTTATAATGACATCACTCAGATGGGATTAGGATCCACACTACTCCACTATGAACTCATGTTAACTAATAATATCTTCAAAGATCCTATTTCCAAGCAAGATCACTTTCACAGGTACCAGGGGTTAGGACTTTAACATATCTTTTTGGAAAATACAATTCAATCTGTAGCAATAGTCTTTTTTTTTTCTTTTCTTTTTTTTGTACATAGACCACCAGCAAAAGTTTGAATAATGCCATATCAAAGAAACTTTGAATCCTTCTCTTTAAGAGATACATTTTATCACTGTCTTCTCCTAAGACTTTGCCATGGAAGTTGTCTTATGCTGTATAAAAACTAACTATAATTTGTTCAATATGTGTTTATGGAGAACCAAGTGCAAACAAGGTATTGTGCTAGCTACTATGTAGCATGCAGAGTTGTTCAAAACATTGATCCTACCCTCAAGAAGCTAACAATGTGTCAGAAAGATGAAGAAATTAAATTTATATGACTTAGAGTCTCAGGAGCTAAGTGTCATTTGATTGTTATAAACTAAGTTTTGTAAGGATAGGTAAAAGAATATTCTGAGAGGAAACAAGAAAAACTTTTAGAAAAATATTAATTAGAGGGAATGTTATATGTTTTAGGCTGGGTTCTCTAAAGAAGCAAAACCAGTAAAGCATATAAATATACATATAGAGAGATGTATATCAAGGAAACAGCTCAAGCAATTGTAGATGCTGGATCGTCCTAAGTCTGTGGATCAGGATAGAGGCTTCTCTCGATTCACATAACCACAAGGGCTGGTGAACTCAAGATTGTCAGGTCAGAGAGCAGGGCTCCTGCTCACAGGCCGCGAAGATCTACGAATCCCAAGATTGGCAGACAAGACTGCAAGGCTTCTTCTGATTCACGTAGCTGCATAGGCTGGCAAACCCAAGATCGGCAGGTCAAGAGCAGGGCTCCCCTTCACAGGCTGTGAAGATCTACGAATCCCAAGATCAGCGGACAAGCTGATAGCTCAAGTCCCAAGAACTGGAGGTCAGACGAACAGGAGGTAGCTGCAACATCCAGACAGAGCCAAAAGCCAGAACGTCTGCTTATATTCAGATGCAGGCCACACCCCCAAGGAAACTCTCTTTCAACTGATTAGCTACTCACAGCAGATTCCACCATGGGAGTGATCACATATAAACACGGAGAATCATGGCCCAGCCAAGTTGACACATAATCTTAACCATTACATTATATTAATTTCCTATTGCTGCTGTAACACATTACCACAAAGTTAATGGCTTAAAACAACACAAATTTATTATCTTTCTGTTCTGAAGGTCAGAATCTGAAATGAGTCTCTCTGGGCTAAAATTAATCTCTCAGCAGTACTGTGTTTCTTTCTGGAGGCTCTAGGGGTGAATCCATTTACTTCCTTTTCTAGATTTTAGAGGCTGCTGATATTATTTGGCTTGTGCTCACCTTCCATCTTCAAAGACAGCAATAGCCAGTCGAGTTTTTCTCACATTGAGTTGCCCTGACCCTGACATTTCTGCCTCCCTGTTCAACATTTAATTGAAGAACTCATGTGATTACATTGGGCCCACTGGTTAATCCAAGATAATTTCTTTATTTTAAAGTCAGCTGATTAGCAATTTTAACTCCACATGCAACCTAATTCCCCCTTGCCATGTAACATACATATTTGCAGGTTTCAGGGATTAGGACATGGACATCTTTGGGTGGCATTAATCTGCCTACCACAAATGGCAAACAAAAATTATTGAGACTGGAAAGAACAGGGCACTTCTGAGAAAACATGTGTGCTCACATATGCTGTGTAGGTAGGTTTTTGAGGTTATTTTGAGAGAGATGAAATTGGAAAGGTAGATTTGGACCAAACAGTCAGGGAACTTAAGGTCAGAATAAAGACTTAGGAATTTATTTATAGGCGACTGAACAGCATTGAATTTGTTTGAGAAGGACCATGTCACAGCTGTAGATCACCTTTCGGTAGATTAACTAGGAATGAAGTTCAGATTTAAAAAAAAAAAAAAAAAGTATAGAGGTGAGGAACTCTGGCTGGGTTGCTCACCACTGTAGCCCCAGGGCCAAGGAAAATGCTGACACTCCATAAATACCCGATAGCCTGCTTTCTCTACCACAGAAAAATCCTATCAGGATTAACCTGGATATATACATGGAATTTTTTAATTTTTATAATTAAAAGGAGGTAATTTGTGGCCTTTACTGAGTTATCTATTTTCTCCAAACCTTAATTTTAGCACTTGTGGAATACAGATAAAATAATAAATACCTCATTGGGTTGTTGTGAGGCTTACAATAGGTCATACGATCAAACGCTTGCACAGCAGATTCCACATCAGTTATTATGGTTAGAGTCCATCTACAGATTTTCGACTCATAGCGAGCCCGTGTGTACAGAATAAAACTGCCTCACAGGGTTTTCTTGGTTGTAATCTTTATGGAATTAGATTGACAGGTCTTTCTCCCGTGGAGTGGCTGGGTGGGTTGGAACCTCCAACCTATCATTTAGCAGCCAAGTACTTAACCATCACGCCACCAAGCCTCTTGCCATATGTTGTTGTTGTGTGCTGTTGAGTTAATTCTGACTCACAGTGACTTATATGACAGAGTAGAACTGCCCCATCAGGTTTCTTAAGCTGTAATCTTTATGAAAGCAGATCACCAGGTCTTTTCTCCAGTGGAGTCACTGGTAGGTTCAAACCATCAACCAACATTCTGGTTAGCAGCTAGTGCTTAACCATTGCACTACCGGAACTCCTTTTTCGACATGGGAAACACCTAATAAATGCTAACTGGTTTAGTTCCTTTATGCACACATCTAGTTATCCTCTCATTGTCATTTTATAAATCATGTATCCATCAACATTTTCTGGTTTAGATTTATCATTTGAGTTACTAGCTCCCTATAGTATCCCTTTCAGCCTGTCCCAATAGACCAACTTACCACATATTTTCTTTTATGCTTCTAGTGATTCCAATTATGGATCTCTCATAAAAGCCACCTACAATGACTGATCAATGAAGATTATGTAGCTATGGTTGGCAGAATTGTTAGATGATTCATGATAATTCTTACCTCCTTAAGTCCATGCCTTGGAGTAATCCCTGGTGACTTGCTTCTAACCAATAGAACACGGAAAAGGTGATGGGCTCCCACTCTCTTATATTATGTTACTAGTTTTCTATTCCTGTGTCACAAATTACCCCATACTTATAGGCTTAAAATAATACGTACTAATTATCTCACAATCTGTATGTCAGAAGTCCAAGCAAGGTCAACTGAGTCCCCTGCTTAGGGTCTCACAAGGCTGAAATTAAGGTGTTGGCCAGGCTAGGGTATTCCTCTTGAGGCTCTGGGAAAGAATCCCTTCCAAGCACATTTCAGCTGTTGGCAGAATTCTTTTCGTTGTGGTTGTTGGACTGAGGTCCCTGTTGTCTTGCTGGCTATCAGTCAGACTGGGTTGTTGTTCCTAGAGGTTTTCCTCATTTCTTCTCACATGACCTGCTCTATCTTCAAACCAGCAATGGCACATTGAGTTCCCTCTTGCATTTCCAATCTCTCTTACTTTCTCCTGCACTATCAGCAAGAGAAAACAGTCTGCTCTTAAATCTATGTGATTTAGATCAGGCCTATCCAGACAATCTCTCTGTCTTATGGTCAACTGTGCCTTGTTAAATAGTGTAAGTATGAGAGTGATATCTCATCATTTCATAGGTACTGAGAATTAAACAATCAGAAAAACAAACCCATTGCCACTGAGTCGATTCTGACACACAGCGACCATACAGGATAGAATACAACTGCCCCATAGAGTTTCCAAGGAACACCTGGAGGATTCGAACTACTGACCTTTTGGTTAGCTGCCATAGCACTTAGCCACTACGCCACCAGGGTTTCCTACTGGGAATTAGGACTTGGAATCGTGGGAGTCATTATAAAAATTCTGCCTACTATAGATTCCATCATTGCAGTCTGATGACAGAGATTCTCTTGCTTTCCTTGAAGAAGCAAACTGGCATGTGAATTGCCTATGAAGAGGGCCACATGGCAGGGAATGGTAGGTGGCCTCTATGACCTGAGGATGGCCTCCAGCCAACAGCTGGTAATAAGCCAGGGCCCTCAGTGGTACATCTACAAGAATCTGAATTCTGCCAACAACATGGGAGCTTGGATGAGGACCCTGAGATCCAGAAAGAAAGATGGTCTGGCTGACAACTCAATTTACAGCCTAATGAAACTCTGAGCAGAGAACCCAGCTAAGCTGTGTCTCAGATCCTGACCCATGGAAACTATGAGATTAGTGTGTTGTTTTAAGCCACTAAATTGTGATAATTTGTTATCCAGCAACAAAAAAACTAATAAAGGTAGTCCCCAACTTATGGTGGGGTCCTGTTGTGCCCACTACTCTGTTGTAAGTTAGTTGTGACATAAGTCGAATATCTTTATTTTTTAGTTTTCATTATTATTGCCTTTTATTGTCAGTATCTTTATAATTCAATCTTTTTTTTTGTCTTTGGGGGTTGTAAATATTACATCTGAGAATGATAGTATGAGCAAGTTACATGTTACAACATTGTATGTAGTGAATATTACTAACAATAAAATGTACACAAAAAACTAAAAAACAAAAAACTGACTGTTGTAAGTGTGGTTCACCATAAGTTGAATACTTCATAAATAGGGGACTACCTGTACATGAAAACAGCCTTTGGAGATCCCAATTCAGCAAGTCTGAAGTCAGAATCAGAAAACTGTGGTCTAATAAGCAAGACAGATAAATTTGTTGCAGATTTTCTCCTGGCTGTTTTGAGAAACCTTAACTTTATTCCTCACAATTTCCATCTTTCATTAAGATGTAGGAAAAGCTCATCAATGTGATTTTTTGCCGGGAGAACTGCATGTGGTCGAAGAGTTTTCCTTCCTTTATTTCCTTTAGGAGGACATTACTCAGTGAAAGTAGCTTAAAATATGTAATAACCTGAGAAAGGCCCCAGAGCAAGAGAATCTACAAAATCTGTGGCACTGGAGACATAAAACAGCTTCTTCCTTCCAAAGACTGGGTAATTCAATCATCTTCCAGAAGGCCACCAGCAGGAGAATGATAGAAATGACATATTTGCTGTTCATGGAAGAAAAAACTGTATGTATTTAATTGGAAGGAAATAAGACAAGATGTTCACAGACAAAGAAGGAAATATCTGTTGGTTTAAAAAATTGTGTGCTAGTTACTCATCTCCCAACAATGAATCTGTATTTTCACCTTCACTATTGAAGCTTGGTTAGGATTACATGTTGTGAGAAGTGTTTGCATTCAGCACAGCAGTTATTTTCATTTTTTTAATGCCTAGATATGGATCTATACAGAATAAAGTTTATTCACTTTAGCAGAGCAAGGAGCTGTGTATTGCTTCACAAGCCTAATAACTCATTTCCTAAGAAATAGTAGTGAGCACCAGGGCTGCAATTATAACTCCACTATATACATTCTGGCATTTAGAAACAAATTTGATTTTGTGATTAGCAAGCAAACTGCCTACCCTGTGCTTATTGGACTATATATTTTGGAAGTGGTTTTTACACTTGGTCTGTAAAGTGTCTTAGAGGGTGTATTAATCATAATTTCTTACCTAGGGTATACTCTGATATCACTGAGGAATCCACATAGTTAATTCTGCATTGAAGGCAATGCCTAGTGCTGGATTGAGGCTCACTTTGTTAAATTATCATATATTTGGATAAGGAGAATCAACTACCAGATTTAATACATTTCTCTAAATATGTATAGGAAAGGTTTTCTACTTCTTAGTAATATCACTTGAAATTAGAACCTAAATTTGAAGCATTTATTTAAAAAATGAAGTTTCATCATAGAGAAAAGAACTTAAAGCCCTACCCCAGCTGTTGGAGAATAAAGACAAGGTGGTTGACTGACGAACAAAATTTTACTAAAATCAACTGAAGAAACTTTCATTGAAATAGACTTATACTACTAGTAATAATGTACATTTGAGTGTTATTTTAGAATTTATCAAACAAGATCCTGAAACCCACCTGCAACATAAAACTCTATCCATCAGGGTTCAGCAAACTAAAGCCCACAGCCTGTTTTTGTATGACTAGTGAGTTAAAAATAGTTTTTACATTTTCTAATGATCTTTTTTTAAGAAGAGTATGTAACAAGAGACTTCACAATGCCTAAAGTACTTAATATCTGGCTCTTTAAAGAAGTAGTTTGCTGACCTTACTCTAAACCAAGACAGAGCAATTTGCCGAGAACCACACTATTGGAATAAAATTGATAAAGTCCCTTCTTTACTCACTCTGCTCTTGTGTCTTAAATCTTAGTAGAATTCTCTAAAATCCTTTACATCACTCACATGAGATTTTAAGATCTAAATAGGTTATATGGCTTGTCCAAGATCAAATGGCTAATAACCACAGAACAGAATATGAACCCACGTTTCTTGCTCCAAGTCATGTATACTTCTCACTCCCTTCAGTTGCCCTGAGAAATTAATAATCATATTCACCTACTCGTTTCATTCACTTATTCGACTCAACAAATATCTATTCTATGCCTAGTATATTTCATGCATATTCAAAGGAGCCCTGGTGGTGCAGGGGTTAAGCAAGCAGGAGAAAGATATGACAGTCTGCTTCCGTAAAGATGTATAGCCTTGGAAACCCTATGGAACAGTTCTACTCTGTTCGGTAGATAGGGTCTCAATGAGTTGGAATAGACTGAACAGCAGTGATTTTTTTTTCAGGTTTATAGTCCATGTATACATAGATTAAAAAAGACAGAATCAATCCTTCTCAATAGGAGGAGATAAAATACATGTGTAGATATTTATAATAGAAGGTAAAATGTGATAAGTGGCATTAGAAAATACCAGTAATTCGAAGAAGAAATTTTGTTTTCTTAATAAGGACAGTTTTAATTCAAGTGGTTATATCTTTTCAATATGGGTTAAGTCAAGATTCGGTTAAGGTGATAAGCTTTATTCCCTTCCCATTCTGAAATCAGAATTTCAGAAGTCATTATCAGGCTCCATCTTGTTGCAGTATTATTTTTTCAACAACCCCTGATAGGATTGTTTAAATTAAGATCTTGTAAAGATAAAAGAAAAAGAAAAAAAAAAGTTTAATAATAACTGAATATATACAGTGAAATACCAGCTAATACAAGCTCATCCAATGAATTAAAATTAATGCATACTATGAGAGTTAGGTGTTAATTTCTACTCCTTTCTCATAATTAGGGAAATTCTTAGTCACAAGTGGCTCAATTCAAGGAGACCTTCTTTGTTTTTTGTTTTGTTTGATTGTTGTTGTCATTTTGGCATCCTGTTTCTGGGTCATTAGGATCTCTTTTTTTCTGATCCCCATAATTTTTGCTCTAGTCTGTTAGAGTGATCATTTTCTTTTATCAAGCTAAGTAATATCAAACGAGCCCTGGTGGCTCAATGGTTAAGTGCTTGGCTGCTAATCGAAAGGTTGGAGGTTCAAATTCACCAGCTACTCTGTGGGAGAAAGATGTGGCAGTCTGCTTCTGTAAACGTTACAGCCTTGGAAACCCTATGTGGCAGTTCTACTCTGTCCTACAGGGTCACTATGAATCAAAATCGACTTGATGGCATACAACAACAACGTAATATCAATATCAGAGAATGTGCAGCATCACTGTAAACAATTTCTAAAGATATGCACCATCTATATGCCCCCCTGACTATCTAGACAGGTTTGTTTTCCCCCAAATCATGATTGCTACAAAACGCTGGCTTCTAGGATTTGGCTTCTCTTCTCTACTCTGTGATAAGCTGAGCTAAGTTACATGGTAGGAAGGCTTTTATAGGTCAGTTTGGGCAAGAAAGGAATATCTTCTAAGTTTAAAGTAAACTGAGAAAGTCTCTTCCACTGCACAGACTTCACTGAGTTAATTATATTACCTGTGATAAAATATGGACTATCTCCTCTGGCCACTACCACCTAGGGTTTTATTGTTTAACTATAACATGCCTATATTTTGAAGCATCTGACACTGACATATAAGTTCATCATATTTAAAAAAATGCGTTGCTTAAGTAAAGGCTTTACTTAAGAAAAGAACCTAGTCGGAAGTGACTCTTCCATCCAAGTTTGGCCAGCCTTCTCTGCATTATGATTTAACCAGAATGATACAAATTAGCTTTTCTCTGGTTAGGCTTACAGAGTCACAAGTGTTTAAACAGTTTAAGCAAAACATATACATTGGATTATGTACGCTGTTGGTCCAAACTGTTCTAAGAAATGCTAAGATTGCATGCTACTTTGTAGATTTTTTAGACATTATTTTCTATCTGAGCAAATGCTTATTTCTGCGTGCATGTAAACATTTTATTTAATGGTTCCCATCTCTTCTATCTCAATAAAAAATTAAATTGATGTGCTTAAAAGCCTGATATTAATTTATTGCATAACTTTAGTTGGATTTCTATATAACATGGATTTCTATAAAACAGTGGCGAATTATACTGTTTACTGTTTTTATTTATTTATAATTAAGATTCAACAACATAAAATAAAAATGGACATATTGTGTTGTTTTACTTTTGAACCCTAAATCTAAACACTCTGCTCAGTAGAATCATAGAGCAGTTGAAACCCTTCTTCCTTGAGGATGCTGGTTGAAGTCCAGAGTAGAGCCCTAAAGTCTGAGGATTACAAGACTTTTCCCTGGGGGCATTGTACACATCACAGTATACAGAAAACACACAAATGTCCTACCTAGAAAGCCCATTTTAGGGAGCAGGAATTGAAGAATGCTCTATACCAGATAGTCATCCTGGGATTTCTCCAACTCCAGGAGGTGCTGGGCAATCTCAATATGATTCCCACAACCAAGTCACACTGACGATCTATAGAAACTCTCCGAAGTTTGAACCTGCTCTGTTTTGATGATAAAATGATGAATTCTCTGTACTTCTCAAATTGGAGGGGAGCTCTTGCGGCTTGAGAATTACTCTAATATTGTGCCTGTTACTAATTGCTTCTTCCAACATGATCAACCTTACAAAATAATATTACTCATTACTGCCCAGGCAATTTTGACTCATAGTGACCCTATAGGACAGAACAGAACTGCTCCGTTGGGTTTCCAAGGAGTAGCTGGTGGATTTGAACTGCTGACCTTTTGGTTAGCAGTAGTATTACTTAACTACTGCGCCACCAGAAATACACTTCTCCATAAATACTAGAGATGCTTCACAAATACTCCCCAAATTCTAATTTAGTACCTTGAGATGAAGCTCAGAGATTTGCATTGTAAACAAGCATTCTAGTGTTTCTCTTTGAGGTGGTACTTCCTTTGAGAAAGCATATTCTAATGAGGCAAAACTTCGAATATGATCTAATTTATTCATTTATATAAGTGGGAGGAAATATTTTGCTATAATGAAAAGAAATCAAACAAATATAAAAAAAATTAGAATAGTAAATAACCCTGTATTTCTTCTGTCTACCAATTACATTCCTTAGGATTTAAAATATATGTTTGTCATTTCAAAGTACATAGTAACTTTTGTCAACTCTGTGAAAGTATGTAGTAAGTTTGAGGGAGTTCAGGGTTGATCAAGGAAAAAGATATGACCATGAGATAGCAGTGTTTCCACAACAAGCTATTTATGGAGGCTGATACATCCACAGCTTGCATGCAGGGGGCAGTTCCCCTGCAGCAGGAGGTCTCCCAGAGGTAAGAAGTACAGGAATCAATAGCAAGGGAAGAGGGCAAAGGAACTCCCAGGGGAGAGGAGAAAAGAGAAGGCTTACTTGAATTTAGACATGTTCCTTAGCATCCAGGTAGAGAGTCTCTGGGTCAGAGAGCTCCATAGGGCAGCAGCGGTTGTGGTGTTATAACTACAGGATTTTGTCTTATGGATGGATAGCAGATGTTGGGAGTAGTTTTGCAGGATATATAAAACAAATTGACTATATCTGTGGGAAGAGACAATGGGAAAGCTCAATATAATCAGTCAGAACAAGGTCAGGGGTCCTCTGCAGAACAGACCATCAATTGCTCATATGCAAGTTTAAGTTGAAGTTGAAGAAAATCAGAACAAGTCCACAAAAGCAAAGCATGACCTTGAGTATATCCCACCTGCATTTAGAGACCATCATAAGAATAGATTTGACACACTGAACATGACCAAAGACCAGACCAGTTGTGGGATGACATCAAGGACATCATACACGAAGAAAGTAAAAGGTCATTAAAAAGACAGGAAAGAAAGAAAAGACCAAAATGGTTGTCAGAAGAGACTCTGAAACTTGCACATGAACATAAAGCAGCTAAAGCAAATGGAAGAAATGATGAAGTAAAAGAACTGAACGGAAGATTTCAAAGGGTGGCTCGAGGAAACAAAGTAAAGTATTACAACGAGATATGCAAAGACCAGGAGTTAGAAAACCAAAAGGGAAAAACACACTTGACATTTCTCAAGCTGAAAGAACTAAAGAAAAATTCAAGGATTCTATGAGGAAAATATTAAACAACACAGGAAGACTCAAAAGAAGGTGGAAGGAATACACAGAGTCACTGTACCAAAAAGATTTGGTCGATGTTCAACCATTTCAGGAAGTAGAATATGATCAGAACCAATCGTATCAAAGGAAGAGGTCCAAGCTGCACTAAAGGCATTGGCAGAAGACAATGCACCAGGGATTGATGAAATACCAGTCGAGATGTTTCAACAAAAGGATGCAGATTTGGAGGTGCTCACTTGTCTATGCCAAGAAAATTTGGAAGACAGCTATTTGGCCAACCAACTGGAAGAAATCCATATTTGTGCCCATTCCAAAGAAAGATGATCCAGAATGCAGAAATCATAGAACAATATCATTAACATCACACACAAATAAAATTTTTCTGAAGATAATTAAAAAATGATTGCAGCAGTACATTGACAGGGAACCGCCAGAAATTCAAGCTGGATTCAGAAGAGAATCTTGAATGAGGGATATCAGTGTTGATGTCAGATGGATCTTGGCTGAAAGCAGAGAATACCAGAAAGATGTTTACCTGTATTTTACTGAGTATACAAAGGCATTTGACTGTGTGGATCGTAACAAACTATGGATAACATTGCAAAGAATGGGAATTCCACAACACTTAATCGTGCTCATGAGGAACCTGTACATAGATCAAGAGGCAGTGGTTTGAACAGAACAAGGAAATACTGCGTGGTTTAAAGTCAAGAAAGGTATACCAGGGTAGTATCCTTTCACTATACTTATTCAATTTGTATGCTGAGCAAATAATCCAAGAAGCTGGACTATATGAAGAAGAACAGCACATCAGGATTAGAGGAAGACTCGTTAATAACTTGTGATATGCAGATGACACAATCTTGCTTGCTGAGAGCAAAGAGGACTTGAAGCACTTACTAATGAAGATCAAAGACCCCAGTCTTCAGTATGGATTACACTTCAACATAAAGATGACAAAAGTCCTCACAACTGGACCAATAAGCAACATCATGATAAACGGAGAAAAGATTGAAGTCGTCAAGAATTTCATTTTACTTGGATCCACAATCAACACCCATGGAAACAGTCGTCAAGAAATCCAAGAATGTATTACACTGGGCAAATCTGCTGCAAAAGACCTGTGAATGTATTCAAAAGCAAAGATGTCACTTTGAGGACTAAGGTGCACCTGAATCAAGCCATGGTATTTTCAGTGACCTCATATGCATGTGAAAGCTGGACAATTAATAAGAAAGACGAAAGAATTGATGCCTTTGAATGATGGTGTTAATACACCATGGACTGCCAGAAGAATGAACAAATCTTTTTGGAAGAAGTACAGCCAGAATGTTCCTCAGAAGACAGGATGATGAGACTTTGTCTCATGTACTTTGGACATGTTATCGGGGGACCATTCCCTGGAGAAGGACATCATGCTTGATAAATTAGACGGTCAGCAAAAGAGAGGAAGACCTTCAATGAGATGGAATGACAGTTGCTGCAACAATGGACTCAAACATAACAATGATTTTGAGGATGGTGCAGGACTGGACAGTGATTTGTTCTGTTGCACGTAGGGTAGCTATTGAATCAACTTGATGGCACTTAACAAGAACAACAATGGGTAGCAGATGCTGGGGAGCAGTTTTGCATGATATAAAAGTAGGCAGGCTCTAAGTAGTTATAAACCTATTTATCCATGCTTGTTTTAATACAATTGGAAGTGAAAAATTTTGTTACTACTGGTATTTTTGGGCTATTGGGTCTCAGCTTGCTATCACGTCAACAACGTGGGGCCAATACACAGAGGCTACTTCTGGCTCATTTGTACAACAAGGCATAATATATGTACAATTATCGTCTACAATAAACTGCATTCTATTTAAAGTGAACAATTTTATGAGTTTTAACAGGTGCACACACCCGACAAGTATCACAATCAAGGGAGAGAACATTTCTTCTGCGCCTAAGATTTTCCTCATCTTCCTTTGCAATTTATTCTTCCCTGTGTCCCTAAATCCAAACAATCACTGATCTGATTTTTTTTTTTATTTCTTCATATGCTTATTGGCCATTCATTTATTTTCTTTTTTTAAGTGTTCATTCACATCTTTCTCTATTTTCTGTATTTAAAATACTTTTATTATGAATCCAAGTGCTCTGAGAATATTTTCTCCCAGTCTGTGGATTGCCTTTTCATTTTATTAACAGTATTTCTCAAAGAGAAAATACTTTTAATTTTGATAAAGTTTAGTAGTACATATTGGGAGCTCAACTTGGTTTCTGTGGCTAGCAAATAGACATTCAGAGTCAGCAGTAGCTGGGTCAGCCCTGTTAAGTCAGAGTCCATTTTCTTGGGCCTGTGTGTAACCTTTGTCTCTGCCACATGGCCACTCCTGTCATGTTGAAAGGGGCTGCGCAGGAATTTCACATTTATTGCTTATTGTCAGCAGTGTAGGCCTAGCATCTTGAGTACTGTGGTATTGTTAACGCATAGTTTGCATAGTTCACTTCTGCTTACTTCCATGATTCTGATTTATTTTCCTTCTCTCTGCCCTCTTGTTTTACCGTGATTTTATAAAAGTTTAAAATTAACCTAAGTTCCTCTTTGGGAGGTAGAACAACAAGTGATAAAATCTGGAAGTAAAATGCCTGAACAAGGAACAATCATCTTGTGGCCGAAACCAGGATGGTGTCAAAAGGTCAACATGTCTGGAGCATAGTTAATGTGGCCACCCCAGAGGGGAATCAGCATTCCACAAATTCCCTGGACTTTGATTTCTTCCTATAAAATCCTCTGATCAACCTCCAGATGAGGAGGCAGATTTTGGAGGAGCTCATTCCCCTCTGTCTCCCGTATATCCATGTATGATAAAGACCGTCTTGCTACTCACCTCACCCCTGTCTCAGTATTGGATTCTGTGGCAGGTGGCTCAGACCTGCCATTGTGGTAACAGTGTTTCCACCATGACAGTCTTGGGGTGGATGATGAGGGAGGCCAGACAATATCAGTTGGCCCAGTTATTTTGTCTACTTGGTTGTTTGGTGTCTTTTCCATGGTAGATTAATTTTGGTCAGCATTAACCTGTGATATAAAAATCTTCACATTTTTTGCCCCTTACTATGTGTTCACCCACATGCCTCTACCCGACACTTCTTTGTCTTCAATCTTACTGTTTTCCCTTCCAGCCCCATCACCAGATGGTCATACCATTGTCCACTGCCCAGGGATCTCTATATATCCTCACCTGGAGACACTTCTTTTTCCACATAAAGTCCAGGTGCATCACTTGTAGCTCTGCCCAAAGAAAAGATTTACAAACTGTCTTTCCATTTAAAACCTTGATTATAATCAAACTAGTGTTATTTTTTTGACTTGCATGTAAAATCCAAGCTCAAGTTTTTCTTCCTCTTTCACCTGGTTGTATGGGACAACTTATAGGTTCATAGGTGCACACTGGGGAATGGTGATGGTACAACTGTGGTAAATGACATGAGCATCTAAGTCACCTAGTCATGCAGCTTACTTGTGCTCTCTGGTTATACTCAGGCTCCATCCCAGATGTACCATTTTATTTTTATTAAGAACTGTTGCTAAGCCCTCTCCACTTTATGAATTGGTGCCTCTGACAGATCTCAGGTCATAGTAGTCAGTTCCAGATGCATGGTCATCTAACAACCATCATTAAGCTGTTTGTCTAGACCAGGGACCATCGCATCTTTTCCCACCAATATTATAGTGTCTGTTGGATTGTATAGACCATGTGGTATGATTGTTTGCACTGAAGCCTAGGCCTAGTGCATATCCCTTTCCTGCTCCAGGTACCACACCACTCAAAGCTGACAGACATATGTGTCATCAGGTGTAAGGACCAGAGCAGTGTTCCTAGGGGTGGACTATTTTGCCTGCAGAACTAAAGAGGTCTACCAGTGACTGTGTTTCTTTTATTGTGATATGTGATTCAAGATGCAGCAGTTTTTCTAGAGACACATGCTTTACTAAAGCCTCAAGTATTCTAGGTACCTCTTGCTCAACTTGTTCAGTCAGGATGATGCCATTAATGTAATACATCGGGGGACATTCTGCAGGATGTCCCAGCAGTCCAGATTTCCTTAGACTATAGTATGACAGAGTAAGAGAGTTAACTTAGACCTAAGGCAAAACTAAATGAATACTGTCATCTGTTCCATGTGAATATGAACTATATCCAATTCTCTTTTCTAATCAGAATGAAAAAAGAATGCATTCACCAAATCAATGACTGCAAGCCAGGCACCTGGGGCCTTATTAATGTGCTCTAACAACATTATGCCTAACCCAGCAACTATATTTGAGACCACTAATTAGTTAAGCCTACTGGAGTCTGCATTCATTCTGCAGGATCTAAACAGATTCTACAGGGGTTAGTCTGGCAAAAGTAAATAGAGATACTATAGGAACCGCCACCTGTGTGCCCCATAGGACCTTAACGATCATACTGATCTCCTCTACCCCCGTTGAGATACAATACTTGTTTTGATTTATTATCTTGGCCAATGGTGAGCAGTTGCAGATGTTTCCACTTTGTAGCTCTTGCCCTATAGTTCAATAATGTATTGGCTGGGATTACTTCAACTGCTAAGTATACCAATTCCAATTATGCACTTAGAGATTGGTAAAATGAATACTGGGTAGGTCTGCAGACCCAATAAGCCCACTCTGATTTGACTTTAGCCATGACTTCATTTGCTATCTGGTGCCCACTAGTCTGCACTCTAAAAGGGGCCATAATGATTTTTGGATCTCTAGATAACAGTGTCAATAACCTCTTTCAACAGTACTAAAAATGCTTACATTTTTCTCTTTCCACAGTGTGAAGGCAAACCGAATAAATTATTTAGGTTCCTTTGGGGAAAGACTAGGGAAATCCTCACAATATATACTTGCGAAAATATTGCAAAGTTCTTTCTCCTAGGCTTAACCACCTTTAATTAGTAGGTTCCAGATGTGAAAATTGGCTCAGGGATCTGAGTGACAGATGATTGGGGTGACTGCCCTCAGATTCCTTGACCTCCATTTTTGCTTCTTTTTTTTTTTTTTGGTACTGGCTTTTAAGTGGGACCCTTTTTGGATTCTTGTCTAGTTTACTCCTAGGAATGTCATCATGTTCTATTAACCATCTCTACCAAGTTGGTTAGGTCCCCTTGGATGCTCCTCCAGCCTTTCTGGTGATTATGGCAATTAGTGGTTTCAAGTGACTAAGTGCTGCCCACCAGTCCCATCATCCCATGGATATTAATGAACCCAGGTCTGTGATTACCTCTCCTTCCATCAGCACTGGCTTGTAGAGGGACACAATACTGAACTTTTTAGTGATGCTGGTGCTTCTCTCATCAGAGCATTCATAATGACCTTGATGAATGATGTGAGCAGTTCCTGAATGAGATGCTTGTTGCCATGTTGGAGAGATACCTCTGTAGTGTCTTCCAGCACAGGGAAAACGCTGGCTCTTATTCTGGAAAATTTGGCTACCTCTGTCTGTTCTAAGTATTTGGGGGCATTTTCTGAGCAAATGGCATTTATCCAGATGTTCTTATCCCATGTTTCAGGGTCTCAATTTTTGATAATTAGGGCAAAATAGATCTGCCTTGGCTGAGATTCAAACATTTTTGGAGCTCTGCAACTCTACCAGCTTTTCTTGCTTACCTATGCCACATTTAGCTTTCTAGTCCTTGTTAATAATCCTCAGTTTCTCATTATACCTCTGCAGGGAATCAATACAAATTAACAGTAAACAGTCAGCTCCACCATGATTATATGCATGGTTTCCCCATATTTTCCAAATGCCTGGATGATAGAACCTACAATGGTATTCATTTTCACTGGGACATTTTACCAGGTCACTACCAGTGAAACTTTTAGCTGTTGTCCCGTTCCAGATACTAGCTCTACCCCATCTACCCTCTCAGCCAACAGGCCTGTAAGTGAACCAGATTTAATGCCTATTTTATTGCCTAATTTCTTGGATCAATCTAGGTACCTTTAGCATTAGGTTGGATCATCAGAGAAACAGATGCTAAGATGGGACTAGACATATAAGGAATATATTTGAGAAAAATTCTTGTGTAGGAAAATGGGGATAGAGCCAGAGAAGGTGGTAGGGGGCTGGAGAAGCCATTAGACCATAATGCATGTCTGAAACTGTGAAGGAGAGAGGTAAGTGTTTTATAGGAAGAGTCTCAGACTGCAGTCCATTTCTAAGAATGTTTTTACCAGGCCATTGGTGAGTCCTTCAACCAAAGCCATAAGACAGAAGAGTCCTGCCTGCCATAGGCCTGAGCCTGCCTTAGTATCCCTGCCACACTCCATCATTTTCTGGAAACAGCCATGGGAAGCGTGGCCCCAGTATAATTGCAATGGATTTAAAATGCATCCATTAGGGCTGTTTATCAATTATATTTCCCATAGCCAGAGATCTGAGTGGCCTATTTTCATGGCCATCACATACACTCTTGAAAGAACATACCCTAGCCAAAATAAAATTCCTTCAAATATGTAAGGGTTGTCAAATAAATAAAAATGTACTTTACATTATTTACTTTGGACATTGCATTTTGTTGCATACAGCATTGTATTTGTTATATTAGTGATTCTAGAAGTCTGTTCTAATTTATTAAATATGAAAAAAGAGGCTTTGGAGTGGCGTTGTAGATGATTTACTAAAAATGTTTGTATTGATTTTGAAAACTAAGAATAAAATTTAAGTGAGAGACAGGATTAGAAATATTATACCAATATATGAAGATCAACCACTGAAAAAGAATGAGTTTCCTAAGTAAAGAATACAGGACAAGAGGGGATGGGAGAATGGTAAGGCAGGGCTTAATTATCTAATCTCCATGGTAATGGTTGTAAACATGTCTCAAAATGTGAAATATCATCAGCACTAAAATCCTAATGACCCAAGAAGGAACTATTTCTTTGTTAAGACTCTACTGTCTCAATATCTCTAGCTCTGGATACTTACTCTTCTCTCTCTCTCTCTTTCTGTTCACGTCCAAATACATCTCAGTTTCTCATTAAAACAAAACAAAACAAACCTGTCTTGTTCTTTGTGTCTATTTTGTTTTCCATTTCTTGTTCTCTTATTCTTTTATCCTTGTTCCCTTATTTTTTCTCTCCTTTCTTGACTGGCAGTACATACAGCTACCACTTAATTTTTCTGCTTCTGGAGTTTATTTGGGAGGTATTGTACCAATGACAGTATGTGCTGCTGGCAGACGGGTACCTGTATGTATCTTTGAAATGGAAGAAATGGGTGTGTGCCACAAATTACTGTTTTTACAGGATCTTGTATGAGGTGGTGCTGAATTGATATGTATGGCAGGAAAAATAGGAAGTTTTGGAAAATTTTTTATGTGGTACACATATGTACCTCTGGACTCTTGTGGCAGAATTAGGGGTACACTAAGGGTACATATATATACTACTGGACTCTGAGGGTAGGATTTTTGAGATGAGTCCTTGTCATGGATTGAATTATGTCCCCCCAAAAATTTGTGTATCACTTTGGCTGGGCCATGATTCCTGGTATTGTGTGGTTTTCCTATATGTTGTAAATCCTGCCTCTATGATGTTAATGAGGGAGGATGGGTGACAGTTGTGTTAGTAAGGCAGGACTCTGTCTACAAGATTGGATTGTATCCTGAGGCAATGTCTTGAGATATAAAAGAGAGAAGTGAGCAGAGAGACAGGGGGACCTCATACCATCAAGAAAGCAGTGCTGGGAGTGGATGCATCCTTTGGACCAGGGTCCCTGCACAGAGAAGCTCCTAGTCTGGGGGAACACCAAAGAGAAAAAGGCTGACAGAGGGAAAAAGCCTTCCCCTGGAGCTGATGCCCTGAATTTGGACTTTTGGCATACTTGGTGAGGAAATAAATTTCTCTTTGTTAAAACCATCCACTTGCGGTATTTCTGTTATAGCAGCACTAGATGACTAAGACCATCCTAAAAAAATCCATATTATCTACCAAAAATTCAGACATATTGAGATTTATAGGCCTCTGTGGCAATGAGACACACTGGATGATTCAGCACACATTCCATTAACAAAAACACACAGTAGCAACAAAAAATTCAAAGCAGAAAATAATTGGGTCTTGAAAGGGTTAAGTAATGAGAGTAGAATCGTAATAAAACTCAAGTGTGGGAATTGACTGAGCGGTATGACTCTCTATTCTGAAGATTCAAGCTAGATTGCTGTCCACTTGACCTAGAATTCTTCTGCTTGTACAGATTGAGTAAATATTTAGTAGATTTCTTATCTATTTAACTCCTAGGGACACCATGACTAAGTAGCCAACACCGAAAGTCCATATGAGTTAGATTATTCTGATTACTGTTTTGACTCCACTATCCATTACAGTAACCACGTCCACCTTGTCTTTGTTGACTGAGTGCTGCCACTTGGTCTCTATTCCAATCAGCCCCATTGTAGTTAGGTGTCTTAATTCAGTGAGAGAAGTTGCCACTGTCAAATCTGACTTATATAAAATAGCAATCACAGCAGTCTTCAGGGTTGCTGGGGCTCCCTTCACAAATTTGTTCCTCACTGTTGTGGTAAAAAGTGCATCCTCTGGACATTCCATGTGTGGGTCTGTGGGTCTAACCTGATGAATCTACTCTAACATGCCAATTTCCCTAAGCTTTTAGATATCTTCTACAGTATACAAAGGCAGGTCTGGTACTTCAACTTGATTTAGTGTAGGCCCCCAAGTAAACTATGCTTTAGCAACTCAACCAAATAAACTATTAGATCCTTTCTTAACCTCTCTAGCTGAATCATTAAATGAAGAATCTGTGCTTAGTGGGCCCATATCAATAAACTAGACTGATCCACCTTGCACCATTATCCCATACCCTTAAAAGCTATTCCCACACATATTCCCCAGGTTTCTGTTTGTACATATTAGAAAAGTCAAGCTGTTCTTTTGGAGTGTAGTGTACCTCCTCTTGGGACATACTTTGTACTTCACCTTTTGGGGCTTGCTGGAAATTAAGTCTGGTTATAGTTCTAGAAGCTAAAATGGGTGGTTGGGAATGTGTGTGAGAACATTCAGCATTGTCTTGTAAAGCATCTGCCTTAGGTGATGCCCCAGGCAATGATTCAGACAAAGGTTCTTTAGACACAGCTGGGTTAATCTTGTCTGACGGGGGTGGACGGGCTAATGATTTTACTGGGGAGGGTAACTTAGCAGACAGACATGGAGTAATCCCTTCATATGTGAATGAGAGGGCTGGTTCTGTTGGCAAGAGTGATTCAACGGAATTTAGGGACTCAGAGGTCAGACGAATAGGAGCCAGCTGCAGGAGCCAGAGAGAGCAAAAGCCCACAAGCCTTGCCAGAAAGTCCACCTATATATGATGCAGGATGCACCCCCAGGGAAACTCCCTTTCAATTGATTGACTATTCACAGCAGATGCTATCATGGAGGTGATCACACTACATCAGATCTCATCATGGAAATGATTACATCATTAAATGACTGACAAACTACATCATAACTGCCAAACCACTGAGAATTATGGCCCAGGCAAGTTGACACACAATATTTATGATCACAATGCCCATTATCACCACTCTGATTCAACACTGTAGTGGAAGTGCTAGCCAGAGCAATAAGGCAAGAAAGAGAAGTAAAATGTACCGAAATTGGAAAGGAAGAAGTAAAACTATCTCTACTTGCAGATGACATGATCCTGTATACAGAAGACCCTAAATATTCCATAAGAAAACTACTGGAACTAATAGAAGAATTTAGCAACATTGTGGGATACAAGGTACAATACACAAAAATCAGCTGGGTTCCTCTACACTGACAAAGACTACTCCAAAAAAGAAACCAAGAAAACAATACCGTTCACTATACCTCCAAATCAATAAAATACCTAGGAATTAACCTAACCAGAGATATAAAAGATGTATACAATGAAAATTAAAATACACTACTACAGGAGACTAAAAGAGACTTACAAAAATGGAAAGACATCTTGTGCTGATGGATGGGAAGACTTAATATAGTAAGCATATTAATTCTACCTAAATTGGTTTACAGATACAATGCATTCGTGACACAAATCCCAACAACATTCTTTACTGAAACGGAGAAGCTAATGACCAACTTTATATGAAATAAGGATAGTTTTATTTCTTCCATTCCAATCTGGAGGCCCTTTATTTCTTTTTCTTGCCTGGCTAACTCTTCCAGCACAATGTTAAATAGGAGTGGTGATAAAGAGCATCCTGGTCTTGTTCCCGCTTTCAGGAGGGAATGCTTTCAGCCTCTCTCCATTAAAGATGATGTTGGCTGTTGGTTTTGTATAGATGCCTTTTGTTATGTCAAAGAATTTTCCTTCTATTCATCCTTTATTTATAGTTTTTATCAGGAATGAGTGTTGACCTTTATCAAATGTTTTTTCTACGTCAATTGAGACGATGATGTGATTGTTTGGTTCTGTTTATGTGGTGGATTATGTTCATTAATTGTCGAATACTGAATCATCCTTGCATAACTGGTATGAATCCCACTTGTTTGTGGTGTATTATTTTTTTTAATATGATGTTTAATTTTATTGGCTAGAATTTTGTTGAGAGTTTTTGCATCTATATTCATGACAGATATTGGTCTATAATTTTCTTTTTATGTCGTGTCTTTGCCTGACTTTGATATCAGGGTTAAGCTGGCTTCATAGATTGAATTCAGGAGTGTCTCTTCCCTTTCTACGCTCTGAAATAATTTGAGTGGTACTGGTGTGACCTCTTCTCTGAATGTTTGGTAGAATTCTCCAGTGAAGCCATTCACACCAGGGCATTTTTTTTTTTTTGTTGTTGGAAGTTTTTTAATTACCATTTCAATCTCTCTCTTTTATGGGTCTGTTCAGATTTTCTACCTCAATTTGTGTTAGTTTAGGTAGATAGAGTGTTTCTAGAAATTTGTCTGTTTCCTCTAGGTTTTTTAATTTGTTGGTGTATGGTTTTTCAAAATACTCTGTTATGATCCATTTTATTTTAGTTGGGTCTATTGTAATGTCCCCATCTCATTTCTTATTTAGATTACTTGCTTCCTCTCCTATTTTTCTTTTGTCAGTTTTGCCAGGTTTTTCCATTTTATTGATCCGTTCAAAGAACCAATTTTTGATGTTGATTCTTTCTATTGCTTTTCTGTTCTCTATTTCATTTATTTCTGATCTTTATTATTTCCATTCTTCTGGTGGCTTTGGGCTTCTTTTGATGTTCTCTTTCTATTTGTTTGAGTTGTAGGGCTAACTTTTTGATTATGGCCCATTCTTCTTTTTTGATGTGTGCATGTATTTTTATAAATTGGCCCTCTGAGCACTGTCTTTGCTGTGTCCCAAAGGTTTTGGTATGATATGTTTTCATTCTCACTTGTTTCTAGGAATTTTTTATTCCATCTTGGATTTCTTCTATTACCCAGTGGTTTTTAAGCAAGGGGTTATTCATTTTCCAAGTTTTTGATTTTTTTTCCTTGATCCTCCTCTTATTAATTTCTACTTTTATGACATTGTGATCAGAGAAGATGCTTTGTATTATTTCAATGTTTTGGACTTTATTAAGGGTTGCTTTGTGGCCTAAAATGTGGTCTATTCTGGACAATGTTCCATGTGTGTTGTAAAAGAATGTATACTTTGCTGCTGTTGGGTGGAGTATTCTATATATGTCTGTGAGGTCTAGTTGATTGATTCTGGCCTTTAGATCTTCTGTATACAGAAGATGTTCTGTCCTTTACCATGAGTGGTGTGTTGAAGTCTCCTATTATTATTGTGGAACTGTCTATTTCTCTTTTCAGTGCTGTTAGAGTTTGTTTAATGTATTTTTGGAGCTCTGTTGTTGGGTGCAAAGATATTTATTAAGGTTATGTCTTCCTAGTGGAATGCTCTTTTAATCATTATAAAATGTCCTTCCTTGTCTTTTATGGATTTTTACTTAAAATCTATTTTATCTAAGATTAGTATTGCCACTCCTGCTCTTTTTTGTTGCAGTTTGTTGATATATTTTTTCCATCCTTTGATTTTTAATATATTTATGTCTTTGTGTTTAAGACGTGTCTCTTGTAAACAGCATACCAATGGATCATGTTTTTTTTTTTTAATTTATTCTGTCACTCTATGTCTTTTTATGAGTGCATTTAAGCAGTTTACATCCAGTGTGATTATTGATAGTTGTTAGTTTATTGCTGTCATTTTGTTATGCTTTTTTTTTTTTTTTTGTGGTGATGACATTTTCTTTGCTCCTCTTGCTTTCCTGTGCTGAGTTCCTTTTCTTTGTGTTCCATTTCTTTTACTATAGATTTTGTGTTTATTGAGGCTTTATGTTTTTCTTCTTTTTTATTTTGATGAGTAGGTTTGTTAACTCTCTTTGTGGTTATGTTGAAATTTACAACTATCTTCCTAAGTTTAAACTAGTCATTTGTTACTTGGTATTGCCTTATTTCCTCTCTATTTAAAAGTTCTATACCTACACTGTTTATTCCCCCTTTTATTGTTTTTACATTGTTATCATTTACAGATTGATGTCTCTGGTTCCCTGTTTTAAATCTTTTAGTTTTGTTTTATTATTTACAGTTCTTACCTAAGTTGATATCTGGCTGATGCTGTCCTTTGTCCTAGCCTCAGATTGTTGTCTGATGTTGTTGGTTCTCTAACTGAAGGATTCCCTTTACTATTTCTTATAAGTTTGTTTTGGTTTTTGAAAAACAACCTTCATTTTTGTTTATCTGGAAATGTCTTAATTTCAGCATTGTATTTAAGAGAGAGTTTTGCAGGATATATTATTCTTGGTTGGCAGTTTTGTTTTTTTTTTTTTTTCTTTCAAAGTTTTATGTATGCCATCCAATTGCCTTCTTGCTTGCATAGTTTCTGCTGAGTAATCAGAGCTTAGTCATTGTTTCCTCTTTTAAGTGACTTTTCTTTTTTCTCGAGTTACTCTCAGGGTTCTTTGTTTGTCTTTGGTTTTGGTAAGTGTGATTCTGATATGTCTTGGTGACTTTCTTTTGGAGTCTGTTCTGTATGGGGTTTGTCGAGTTTCTTGGATGGTCAGCTTTTCATCTTTCATGATATTAGGGAAGCTGTCTGCCAGCAAATTTTCAACAGTCCTCTCTGTGTTTTCCATTTTTTCCCCCTGTTCTAGAACTCTGATCTTGTGCAGATTTTTGCCCTTGATCGTGCCCCATATAATTCTAAGGATTTCTTCATTCTTTTCTCTGATTTTTCCTCAAACAAAGTGGCATCCATGGATTTGTCTTCAATCTTACTGATATTGTCTTCCATTGCTTCAGATTTGCTCCTGATACCTCTATTGTGTTTTCCACTTCTGAATTTTGTCATTTATTTTTTGGATTCTAGTTACTGTTTTTGTATGATTTCTAATTGTTTGTTTATTTTGACATTTTGTTCTTGTATTATTTTCCTGAATTATTCTATCGCTTTGTTTATATTTTCCTTGATTTTGGCTATGTTTCCATTGGTTTTGTCTGTGTTTGCCACGATTTTGTCTATTTTCTCCTTGGTTTTGTCTGTGTTTTCCTTGGTCTTTTTTCTCATCTCTTATAGTGCCCTAAATATTAGTCTTTTGAATTCCATATCAAGTAGTTTCACTGCCTTTTCTTCTTCTGGAAAGTCTTATGATTCTTTATTTTGGTCAGTTGTTAAAGCCATCTTTTCCTGCTTTTTTATATATTTTGATATTGTTTGCTGTCTCTGAGACATTCAAGTATTATTTTCTTTATTTATAGGTTGTATTTTTATTTGCTTTATCTGGCTTTTTTGTTTTGTTTTAATATGTCTGGGCAGGCGGGCTAGGCTTACTTTGTTGTTTGTTCATCTGTGGACATGATAGCTCTTTCAGCTTGTCCAGATGGGCAGGGCAGGTTGCTCAGCTGTGATGCAGTGAGGTGGGGACAGCAGGTACAGATGGCATGGGGCTGGAATGTTCAGCTGCAGGGCATCTGTATAGGGATGGCAGGAAGGGAGGGAAGTGGGGCTAGGTTACTCGGCTGCGGTACAGTGGGGCTGAGCAAGCAGAGAAGGAGAGGGCCTGGGCACAGGGTCAAGTCCCACAGCTGGAGCAGAGCAGCTCAGAGCTGGCAGTAAGGGAGGTGGCAAAGGTCTGGTTGCTCCACTGTGATGCATGCAGCTGGACTGGCTGGCAGGGAGGGAGGTGTGCAGAGTCAGGTCACTTGGTTGCAGCACAGCGGGATGTGGCTGGTGGGAAGACAGAGGCAGGAGGCAGGGTGAAAGGGGAGAGGGTGAGTCTAGACAGGGGGACAAAGTAGAGAGGGTTTGTACTGTGGTCCCCGGCAGTCAGGGCTGCTAGGATGGGGCAGTTCTTGCCACTACTTGCCAGAAGGGTGAGGGCTGTAGGAGTACGCTCCTCTGGTTACCGTGTGAGAGTGTCTGGGCACTTCTATGAGTGGCAACCAGCGAACAGGATGCTACTTTGCTCTGGGTATGTCCAAGTCATTCCTCTGTCTTTTATTGGGAGTTCCATGAAGGTGCCTTTCTGTGCTCTTTGTGAGGGTTTTTGGCTCTATCTTAAGATGGCTGCACTGAGCCAAGCTGGTAAGCAAGGAACCTCCACTCTGTATTTCTACTTTTTCACTGTTTTCAATCAATTTCTTCTTCTCAGTGGCTACTGACCTAATACTTTAACACTTTATCCTTTCATTTAAAGTTCCAAACCCAAACCAAACCCGTTGCCGTTGAGTTGATTCTGACTCATAGCTACCCTATAGGACAGAGTAGAACTGTCACATAGGGTTTCCAAGGAGTGCCTGGTGCATTTGAACAGCCAACCTTCTGGTTAGCAGCAAAAGCTCTTAACCACTACATCACCAGGATTTCCATTTAAAGTTCAGGGTTCCAGGATTGATGCCTGTACTGTTGTACCTGGTTTTCTGGGTCTTTGTTGCAGAAGCGTGACTTGTTGTAACTGACTAGTCTGCCATTTTGGCTACACCTATAATAATTTTTCTTGTTTAAAAATTAACTGTAGACAAATACAGAAAATAAAAAAAAAAAAAAACTACTGATCAGAAAGGTTAAGAAAGAACTGATATTTATAAATAAATTGAATCCTATAAATTTTATTACAGAGAAAAATATAAAAAGAGAGGTAGCAAGCATTAAGGAAGTCAGTATTAATCAGATTTTAATTACCTTTCCTGTATTTTCAGGAAGGCTTTAGTGCTTTCCTGTTACAAAATTCATCTGGAAGAGTCTTTCTGTTCAAATTGTACCAGCAGATGTAAAGATGGATTTTTTTTTTTTTTTTTTAAATTAGGAGAGTGGTCCAAATTGTGTGTGGAATAACACAGAAATTATTTGGTGTTTCATTATTACCTTGTAAACCACTGAAAAAATAAAATTTGAAATGGAATAAAAGACATTTTAAGCAGATTCTGAAGTAACCTGATGATTTCTCAGCAACACATAATCTGAATAATATTGATGTTCTATCGTTTGAAATTTCAAAATTAATTTCTATTGTGATAGATCTTATCAATTGGGTCTTCAGTTTTTATTACACTCCAAGACCCTTTTGGTGATTTTAATAGTTCTAATGAAATCTTCCCCCCCACTCCACACACAATCAAATTATTTGGCAATATTAAATTAGTTTTTAGTCAGTTTTTCATCCTCTTTAACATTGAACAAAGTACCTTGGACTGAATTCACCTGTGTTAAAACAGTGAAATGTCTATCCTGGCAATTCACATGCAATGAATTATAGAAAAATGAATGCATTTAATAATATCTCATTCAATGTAGGCAGCTACTTAGCTGACTGAGAGTAAAAATTATTTTTTTTTATCAACAACTTTATTGTTTTTGCCCAATGTTTGATATCCCTAGGGGCAAAGAGAAATGAATAACTGAGATCCTTACAGATTTTTCTGAGAAAAGTTAAGTCCTAAGTGTAGTAAAATATGAAGCTAGGACCCTCTTTGGCTAAGCATTTCTCCTAAGGACAGTATTTGATTTTTGCTCAATAATCAGCTAAATTCTTCTTCTTGTGCTGGTGGGAACACTGTAGCTAAGCTATGAAACTTGTGTTGTAGTTTCTCATTCTGTTACCAGCCCCTATTGCTGCTGCTGTTGCTTCTATTGCCGTCAGAGTTTTGTAGGGACTGCTGTGTCAGTGCCTGTAAAACCTAAAAGTCAGAATTACAGTTTAGTGGGTTCTTTTATTTGTGCTTTTAACTATTGTAGATATTTTTCTGAAGATAACTTTAGAATTTTCTGTTTTTAATAACCTATATCAAATGTGATGTGGTCTTAGAATTTTTCTATTAGTAGATTTAAATAGCTTGTGAAGTAATAATTCAAACTAAATTTGATATTGCCATACATATTCAAAAATTACTTAAATTTATTGAAGCTACTTTAGAAATTGTTCAGGTTCTACCAATGATTTACTTTCATTTACTGACTATTTTGGAATTTAAGTTAACATTAGTTTCTACTTAAAATGTTAAAATTGAGTGTTAAAGTTGTTTGTACAATGAGTGTAAATATTTGTTTTAAACTAAAAAATGGCAGTTGGCATGGAGGGGTCGTTGCTTGCAGAAAGCTGTATCCTGAGGCATGGGCTGTAATAGACAATGTAGTTACTTTTGTTCTTTAAGCAGGTCACTATAGTGATCATGTGCAGATAAGAATGATAATTACAGACAAAATGTCTGCTGGGAAACTATAAAATATACCTTCCTGAAAGCTGAGAAAAATATAAAGTGGTGAATTCTGGTCATTTGTAAATTAGTAGAATGAAGATACAGGGAATGTTGAAATCATTACCCTGAAATAAAAAATTAAAATAGTGGAATTATTAAAAAGTGACATTTTTATAATTTTAATGCTAGGTATCTTGTTGTGCCATCCATTTTGATGTGTTATGTGGCTCCACTGTGATTGGTTGTGAACTCCTGAAAGAGCCCAGCAGTACCTCAGAAATGCCAGATATTATTTAATTACATTATCTCTCCATCCACCTTCTATTCTCTCAGAGGGTAGGTGCTCCACCTTGTCTGCTTTTGCACCTCTTCTTTCTGTTCTTTCCCACTTCTCACTTCTCTTACTCACTACCCTCATACTCTGCATTTATCAGAGTATTTAGCACAGAGAAAAGTTATTTAATTCATAATTTTTGTGGTTATTTTAGGCATTATTATTTATTTATTTATTTTTTACTGTACTTCAGGTGAAGGCTTACAGAACAAATAGTTTCTCGTGAAACAGTACACAGGTTCTTTTGTGACATTGTTTAACAACCCCACAACATGTCAACCCTCTAACTTCTCAACCTTTTTTTTTTTTTGGTGAAAATACACATAGCCAAAGATACACCATTTCAAAAATTTCTACATGCACAGTTCAGTGACATTGACTACGCTCTTCCAATTGTGCTACTATTCTCACTTAAGATGAAGGCTTACAGAACAAAATAGTTTCTCATTTAACAGTTACTACACATGTTGCCCTATGACAACGGTTAACAATCTCACAACACATCAACAATATGCTTACTCACCCTTGGGTTCCCTATTACCAGCTTCCTTGTCCCCTTCTGCCTTCTGGCCGTTGTGACTGGACTACTGTACCTCATTAGTCTCATTTGGTTTTATGGGACTGTCCACTCTCAGGCTGAACAGTGAACCTCGGAGATAACTTCACCACTGAGCTAAAAGGTTGTCTGGGGGCCATATTCTTGGGGTTTCTCCAGTCTCCTTTAGGCCAGTAATTCTGGTCTTTTTTGTGTGAGTTAGAATTATGTTCTACATCCTTCTCCAGCTCTGTCCAGAAGCCTCTGTTGTGATCCTGATCAGAGCAGTCAGTGGTGGTAGCCGGGCACCGTCTAGCTGTACTGGACTCAGTCTGGTGGAGGCCTTGGTAGCTGTGGACCATTAGTCCTTTGGACTAATCTTTTCCTTGTATCCTGTTCTCTTCATCCTCCCTTGCTCCCGAAGGGATGAGACCAGTGGAGTATCTTAGACGGCCGCTCACAGGCTTTTAAGACCCCCCGATTGAGCTAGATGTTCCACAAGGCCATGGTCCCCACAGCCCTCCGCCCAGCAATTCAGTCCCCCAGGGAGTTTGGATGTGTCTATGGGGCTTCCATGACCTTTCCTTGTACAAGTTGTGCTAGTCCCCGCTGTATTGTGTACTGTCTCACCCTTCACCCAAGATACCACTTATCTACTGCCTATTTAGTATTCCCCCCCACCCCTCCCATCCCTGGTAACAAACAAAGATTGTTACATTTTGTGTGTGAACTTTTTCATGGGTTTTTACAATAGAGGTCTCATACAATATTTGTCCTTTTATGATTGACTTATTTCACTCAGCATAATGTCCTCCAGTTTCACCCATCTTATGAGATGCTTCACAGATTCATTGTTGTTCTTTCTCGTTGCATAGTACTCCACTGTGTATATGTACCATAGTTTGTTTATCCATTTGTCTGTTGATGGGCATCTAGGTTGTTTCTATCATTTTGTTATCGTGAACAATGCTGCCATGAACATAGGTGTGCATATGCCTATTCGAGTGACGACTCTTATTTCTCTAGGATATATTCCTAGGAGTGGAATTGCTGGATCAAATGGTATGTCTATTTCTAGCTTTCTGAGGAAGCACCATATCATTTTCCAAAATGGTTGTATCATTTTGCATTCCCACCAGCAGTGCATAAGAGTTCCGATCTCCCCACAGCCCCTCCAACATTTGTTATTTCCAGTGTTTTTGATTTGTGCCAGTAAAGGCGTTACGTATTTTTAATTACAAATGTTTAGAGACGTTTGGAAAAAGGAACACTAAATAAATGGCAACGGTTATTAGAACTGATTTAGTGTTTTGATTACCAGGAATTGGAGAAAGACCGCATAAATCTTGGGCAATAACTGTCAGCTTATCAGGTCATACTTTTGGACTATTGGTTAACCAAAGAACACTGTATTTTTTTAAAATGCTTTTGTGCATGCATAGTTATTCTGTTGTTTAATATTTTATATGATATTTTTTCCTGGATTCTGATTACTAAAAACAAATACATTTAACAGGATTAAAACAAAAAAAGTATACTTCATATTTGGGGACATTACATACATACTGACTCCTTAGGAATGCAGATATTAATGAGTCTACATGTTGTATAAATTATTTATAAGATAAACTAAATTCATAATCATAGATTATAGTTAGGAAAATAAATAAATAAACTCTCCACTGGTAGGGATAGAACTATCGTGAATCACATTCAACTGGTCCTTCGAAGTTATGTGGTAAATTGTGTCCCTCAGACTTACCCAGCTTTTATTTTAGATATAAAATATAATGGGGAAGAGTCTGCGAGAGAGCAGTGCTAGAGAATATTCCTAGAGAAATGCATTGGTAGCCGTCGCTCGTAGGGTAGCTCTCTGGTTTACATGCTAGATTCTCCTATTGACTCTTAATCCTGCCTAGAATTCCTATTTCCAAATTTTTCCCTGAAAGAAGTGAATGTAACTTCAAAGGCCTGAGGGATCATCTACTCTCTTCATAACAGCTTTGTAAGGTGAAAAAGAAATGAGTCAAGGGAAGCCCATCTCTGCTATTTATAAACAACACGACCTTGTTCATTGCTTCATCTCAAAGTCACAAACTGGCTGCCTCATGACCCAATTCAGTGGCAGACATTTTGGCCTCAAAATGTTCTCTTCAGTATATGAATTAATCATTGCTTATCTCCACTACACATTTGCATTTGGATAATAATCAGTTTGAGCCTCAATATCTTTATAACATTTTTTACTTTATGATTGGTGAGAGTTTAAATGAGATAATTTACAAAAAATTGTCTAGCATGGTTTTACCTCTTGTAGGTATTCAACAAATATTATTCTATGTAATGCACCCTAAGCCCCTTGCCGTTGAGTTGATTCCAACTCATAGCGACCCTATAGGAGAGAGTAGAACTTCCCCATAGGGTGTCCAAAGAGTGCCTGGTGTTTTTGAACTGTCAAACTTTTGGTTAGCAGATGTAGCTCTTAACCACTATGCCACCAGGGTTTCCATAAGGGTGCCCTGGTAAATGTTTAACACCCAGCTCTTTTGAGGAAAACAAAACAAACGAGAAAAACATGATTTATAGCATTGTTGATTTCCTTGGTGTAAATTTTTCCACCAAAGCTGATTTCAAACTACCAACGTGACGTCTTTGAATGGGGACCTGGGGAGAGATATGCACAACTGGCTCATGCAAGTCAGTGAGAGCTGGCCATTTCTGCTTTGTTGATATTTCTTAGGACCATACCATTCCATTGTATCCTGCCCAACTTCTAACTAAAAGATCAAACCAAACCCATTGCCGTTGAGTCAATTCCGACTCATAGTGACCCTATAGGGCAGAGTAGAACTGCCCTATAGGGTTTCCAAGGAGCAGCTGTTGGATTCAAACTGCCAACCTTTTGGTTAGCAGCCAAGCTCCTAACCACTGCGCCACCAGGGTTCCAACTACTATTTCTTAAATCTCTCTGTGGAGAGTTACCTGTGGATGTGGGATTCTTTTCGGCCTGAGCCAAAAGTGTGAAAATTATGCTCCCTGACAGCACCATTCAACAATAACTGACAGGAGCTGGTGCATAAATTCACCAGCTCCCTCACTCCTCTGGTGGGATTAAGTCTGAGGTGGATCTTCTGAAATAACATCTCTTGTTCCATAGCAAGATTAAGTTCCTACTGCCTACTGTGGTAAATTTCAAGATCATACAAACTATATTTGTTGTTTTTCCTTCCCCTTGTCACTTTTCTACTCCCTTACTGGTGTTTCCTGAGATCACTGCCTTAGAAACTTCTTGCGTCATATTCTGCCTTAAGATACGCTTCTAGGTAAGCCTAATGTAAAACAACCTCCTGTCATTCATTTCAGTTCTCACCTTTTTGCAGATGGCTTTGGAATATGTATCTCCAGTCAAACCCATATATCTAGTCAGTATTTCTCATCATTAAAACCTCAAAATGATCCGAAAGAGCAGCTGATGGATTCAAACTGCCGACCTTTTGGTTAGCAGCTCCTAACCACTGCGCCACCAGGGCTCCCAAAATAATTCCAAGTGCTATCAAATACCATATTGTTTCTGTCAGAGGTGCAGTGGCTCCAGGTAACTCCTGCTGTGGCTAAATATCTCATCATCTCATAGCACTGGGCCTCCAGTAAATACTTTGTAACAGAGAATTTGGCTATCAAATGTGACCTACTTGCAAACCTGAATAAGACAGGTTCTGATTCTTGTTGCTGTGATTTTCAGGTTTTCTAGAAGGAATGCACAGAACTGAGGCTAAGCAAATGACTGCACCTGGAAGGAGGAAGGCTAAAGAACAAAGCAAGAAAGACGTGGAAAATACCTCACTGATGTAAACGGAATTTGATTATTTTTGGAGGTGTTTTCAGATATAATCTCTGGGTTCTTCTTATTACAATTGTTTTCTTTTTTTTTTCTTCCATGCTTATGATATTTTCTGCAAACTACTTATAAACATAATTTTGTTTCTTTTTGTTTTGTTTTGCTGCTTAAGTTTTTTGACATAAAACCTTGAGGAAAATTTCCATTGAGTCTATATGGCCAAAAATACAGTTATGATTGCAAAAGAGTAATTTTAATGTCTGTCTACATGTTCAAACAGAGAGTAAATGTTGACAATGAAACTGAAAAAAATCTGGCAGAGGAAACCATGTGAAACATTTGCCTTGTAAAAACAACAAGAAAGCTATCCTTGTACTTATCCATAATGACATTGTCTCCTCCCCAACTGGTAATGTGAACAACACAGGACAGGAGCAACAAATGTAAGGGAGAATATGAAAAAAAAAAAATCTTGTTAAATTCCTTTCCTTCTTGTGCTGTACATCTTGCTTGATTGTGATAGAAGAGGTGCCATCTGTGTGATGTCATTAGAGTGTTGGCTCAAAATTGCCTCAATTCTTCTCATGTTTGTTCCAGGAGTCATAAATTGTACGGCAGTAATGACAAGAAATGACAAGTACTGTCCAGCTTCCAAGGCTGGCCTTTAGAGCTGTCCCTGCTGTTTAGATAAGTTGTGTGTTTTCCTAGGTCTTTGAATGGTCCCATGTATCTTATGAAATCAGTTTTCTGACACTTGAAATGAGTCTTTTTATAAGATACTTGGAAAAATCAAAATGTATGTTTTTGAAATCAGAAATAAATTTTGAAATGAAATGCTTCCCATCAATGCATGGTTCGATCTGGCCGTCATAACAGCGTTAGCTGTTCTCATAATAAGTGAAATTAGAATAACATTTTTCTTTCACTTAGAGCCCCTAGAGCAGCTTTCAAGAGCATTTAGGCTATGTAGAATGAGGGCTGGGTCTCTGTGAGAACACGTTTAATTAGTCAATACTGGTGTTGTAAAGAAAAACTTGAACGTTGTTTCAAATTAAAACACAGAGGTTTATTAAGGGTTGCAAACAACTTCAATTGGAGAACTACGAAACCCATTGAAAATGGAACCCGTTAGTCCCAGGGTAGTTTCATTATACAAGTGTTCTTATGGAGTAAAAAGAAGAACTACCATCGAGGGGGCAATTACAGGAAAATCAATGACTATTGTAATAATCACACTCTGATTACTGATTATTAATAATATAGTTAGTGATTGCATATACTTTCATAGGATGCTTACATCATGGTCACGAGATGCTCACATGAATTTTTTTGTTTTGCTATCTTGCAAAAATGTCTTATTGGCAACAGCACCCAGACAGCATTCTTCCTTAGTACATGTTTGTTTGTTTGTTTGTTTTCAGGGAGACTTTGTCTCACGTACTTTGTTTTTTCCTTTTTTTTTTAAATTGTGCTTTATATGAAAGTTTACAAAGCAAATTAGTTTCTTATTAAACAATTAATACACATATTGTTTTGTGACATTGGTTGCCAACCTCGTGACATGTCAACTCTCTTCCCTTCTCAGCCTTGGGTTCCCCATTTCCACTCGTCCAGCTTTCCTGTCGCCTCCTGCTTTCTTGTCCTTGCCCCTGGGCTGGTGTGCTCATTTAGTCTCATACTCAGTTGAGCTCCACGTATTGTTTATCGTGTAGTCCTGTCTAATCTTTGGCTGAAGGGTAAACCTCAGGAGAGTGACTTCAGTACTGGGTTAAAAAGAGCTTCCAGTGGCCATACTCTGAGTTTCTCTAGTCTCTGTCAGACCAGTAAGTCTGGTCTTTTTTTTGTGAGTTTGAGTTTTGTTCTACATTTTTCTCCAGCAACTTCCAGGACCCTCTGTTGGCATCCTTGTCAGAACAGTTGGTGGTGGTAGCCGGTCACCATTTAATTGTGCTGTCCTCGGTCTGGTGGAGACTGTGATAGATGTGGTCCATTAATCCTTTGGACTAGTCTTTCTCTTGTGTCTTTGATTTTCTTCATTTTCCCTTGCTCCAGACTGGGTGGGAACAGTGCAGTATTTTAGATGGCCACTCACAAGCTTTAAAAAGATCCCAGATGCTAAAGAGTATTTGTATTTTGAGGGGTACAGATAGTCACTTGGTTAAGACCCCTTGGGGCATATGGTTTCACATTCTGGTTTTAACCACCAAGGAAAAACATGTTTTTCTCAAAAAACATAGCTGTTAGTCTAAAAATCCATATAAGATTAGATGCACGATCGCATATTATGCCTATGTCTTACTGACTGCATTGACAGTTGTCTTTGTTGAGACACTGGATTAAAGGAGAAATTAGGTAAGAAGAACGGGAGTCAGGCATCATATGAATTAGCTAAATAGTTTTTGATATTTTGAAGTGATGAATAAGCAGGTCACTCAATGCCACCGTTTTTATTCTTTGGCAATAATGATACAAAAGCTAGGAATGGCTAATAAAAGATATTATTGAAACCAAAGCTTTATAATGGGTTAGATTACAGGCAGTCCTCTAGTTACAAACATCAGATTTACAGACAACTAGTACTTGACCTTTAATGTTATGTAAATTTGCCCTCACTTTGACATGATTGAACCAATCCCTATTAGCAACAACTTCTTCATCACCATCACCTTCACTTGCTGCACTTGCAACTTTTAAGTCACTGAAAAGCCTTCAATCTTTCTTGCACTAAAGTAAGGCTAAGTAAGAACAATATGCACCTTGTTCTGACTTACCTACAAATTTGACCGAAAGACTTACAAACACAGGAACAGATCTCATTCATAACCCAGGAACTGCCTGTAATAAAACTCAAATAAACTTCTTTTTGCAAAATTGTTTATATTTTCTATATTGTGCAGGATATCATTTTTCATGATTATTTCAGCTGAAATTAAATCCCATTTTATCTTTAAAGTTTTGATGCCCCAGAATTTGTAGTATTGTTCTCTTGTATGTGGACCTTTTGATGTTTGATTTATACCCTTCTTAGTCACCAATCCTCATGTATAAATGATGACTGATGTGGCTTTTTACTTTTCAGGAAACTTTTTTTTTATGTGATTGTAATTATGGCCAACTGTTAAACAAAAGAGAGCAGAACATAATTTATTACTGAACAGTTTTATGAAAATTTAAAGAAGTTGTTTTCCGGCTATGTGGATTTGAGTGAGTAGCCCATTCTAATTTTCTCATATTCAATAGATTTTATTCTTTAGTATCTTTTATTATTCAAATGTATTTTAGGTGGGATATTTAGCTTTTAGTTTTATACGTTCCAACCTATTTTATTTAGATTGGCAAATGACAAATTATTGTGAAAAGAAGTATGTGTAAAATAAAATACCCTAGCATTGAGAGCTACAGCTGCTAACCCAAACGTCAGCAGTTCAGATCCACCAGCTGCTCCTTTGAAACCCTTTGGGGCAGTTCTACTCTGTCCTTTCCGCTGTGAGTTGGGATTGACTCCATGGCAATGGTTTTGTTTGTTTTTTTTAATGTGTCAAATTTTGGACCTCTCAACTGAAGGCAGATATAGAATGCTTTGGAGTTTTGGAGACATCATGAATGCAGGAGCACATCAGATTACAGTGTTGGTCTAGGGAAAACTTCAAAGTGGACATTTTCTTTGGTTCCTGTCCACATTCTAATTTTTCCCTCCTTTGTCCCATATGTAGCACCTTATGTTTTTGTTTCTAGATGCTTGTTAGCACCTATTCTGACAGCTTACTCAGCTCTCTACCAATAGAGCTTTCATTTCCTTGGAGAAACATGGGATCAGTTAGATATTAGCAGGTATGGATGACACACAAGCTAAAACTTGCTGGGTAGAAATTTTATTTTCAAACGAACTCTAATCATTCTCTAATTAGTCCAGCTCAGACAGTTGTAGGGAGATCATTTGAGAGTGAGAGCCTCACAGATAATCCCCCAGCCCACTATTTTATATTTGTCAACATTTAACTTAACTGTCCATGAGCAATGAACCCTGAAAAGTCATAGAAGGAAGCTGATTGAACTTAATGGAAATTCTAAAAGTTTTTTACACCAAAAGCAGTGAAAAGCTGATCTCATGTCTAATGAAAAGCTAAACCAAACCAAACCTGTTTCTGTCCAGTGGATTTTGACTCATAGAGACCCTGTAGGACAGAGTAGAACCCCATAGAGTTTCCAAGGAGCTGCTGGTAGATTGAAACTGCCAACCCTTTTGTTAGCAGCCGAGTTCTTAACCACTATGCCACCAGGGCTCCATGTCTAATGAAGGCACAAGAAAGCATGGACTTAAAACTAATGCCTAGGAGTTTTGAGATTTATATTATCCATATTTATATTATGTGCTTGGAAAAGTCGCATAAGTCAACATTTCCTAAATTCACTCTGGGGTAAACTAGTCTCACAAATTCTTTCCCTCCTTGTCCAGGCCCTCTCTCCAGGCCCTCTCTCCCCCAACTTCATCAAAACAAAAACAAAAACAAAATTTCAAAGATCTTGTGAAACATGCCCTATTATATTCTCCCTTGAAGAATCACAATGTAAATTAACAAAATAAAGCCCTAAAATGCCCTGCAGTGAATCAGCCTCTCTAATAGTTTAAGTTCAAAGTTTCCACAATACGTTTGACTCTAGGAAACCTTTTTTTTTTAATTAAAAAAAAAAAAAAAAAAAAACCATATATATGTTTTTCTCATTCCAGAGCACTCTTTGGAAACAAAACAAAAAAAAAATAAAACATTAAACTTCTTTGTGTTGTTGAATAGGAAAATTAATAACAGATATCTTACTTCAATTTTAAGGTTTTTCTTATCCAGGAAACCAAGTATTAACGAGAAAAAACCTGACCCAACCTGCAAAAGCCTGCTAGAAACTGCTCTATAGCAACGTCAATTTGTCTCATTCTGCTAGGAAAGGATAGTTGTCCAAGGATTACCGCCTAGTTTAAATCTCAAAACATCTCATAGCTGCAGGGAGGTGAAGCGCCAAATTGTTAGCATCCAGGTCAGAAAGAGAGCCATGGTAGCACAGTGGTTAAGAGCTTGGCTGCTAACCAAAATGTTGGCAGTTTGGATTCACCAGCTGCTCCTTGGAAATCCTATGGGGCAGTTCTACTCTGTCCTAGAGAATCGCTGTGAGGTGAAATCTACTTGACTGGCAATGGGTTGAGTTTGCTTTTTTAGGCCAGAAGTAACCTGATGTCAGTTAATCTCAGTAAAGAGGGGAACACTGGGTTCAGTCAGTCACATTAAGATTAGCCGATGGTTGATCTTCCATTCTTCTCCCTCCTCTTCTCTTTATAAGCCTTATCATTCTAGCTTCTTAAAGCCATTTGCTTTTTCTGGAATCAAAATGGGCTCCCTATATGCATATAGAATAACTTCTCAAAATGAACCTTATGTTCAAATTTCTGTGAGTTTTGGTTATTTTTAACAGGATTCATCTTGTTACCTATAAAATGAAACCAAACCCGTTGTCGTTAACTCGATTCCATGTCATAGCGACCCTATAGGACAGAGTAGAACTGCCCCAAATGGTTTCCAAGGAGTGCCTGGTGGATTCAACTGCCCAACTTTTGGTTAGCAGCCATAGCTCTTAACCATTAGGCCAACAGGGTTTCCCCTATAAAATGAGGGAGTTGGAAAATAATGAGCGCTCAAATATAGACTTGCTCATCTTCTGATAGAGAAATTATAAAGAAAACTCCATTCCCATGTGGGAAGTAGCTTGGGATGATCTCTGATTTCATTCTAATGTTGCGTGTAACGTATAACGAAATGAACGCTCGTTTGTTTCCAGACCTAGAATTTATTGATTCTTAGGAGTCTACATCAGTGTGACTTGTAATATATCAAAATGGCTCATGAGAAGAATTTTGATAGACTCTATTAAATATAAAGTGTATTTCCATTGTTTTAAATTGTTTAAGGATTCATCCAAGAGTAGATAGTTAATGCGTTAATCTTTGCGGGAACTACTAAAATTTTTTTTTTTTTTTTGTTTGCACAGTTAGGAATTATCCGTGAGGTTAGTAAAGCTGTTCAAATATATCTTTTTTTAGGATTAGGTGATATTCGTTGCGGTAACTGGTAATTCTGGATTATTTCTGCCTCTTCCCATATGCACATTTTTTTTCATTCAAAAAAAAGTCTAACCTTTTTTCCACTGCAACATTTTTTCTTTTCCTTCCTTCCTTTTTTTTTTCCTTATTTATTAAAATTGTTTTTCTTCTTTTCATTTCTAAACATGTTAGAAGTAATCAGGTTCCAGGTAATTACTAATACAAATCTTCTTTAAATTTTTTCTCTCTTTAAACAGATTGCTTGCCAGCCACTTCACTATAGATTTATTTTCTTCTATCCTTTTCTTTTTCTTCTGTCTGCATTACAGCTACAGAAACTTGAAGGGTCACAGTTTATACCCAATATTTCCCTTCCTTTTTTTGTTTTTTTTACAAAATTTTATTTCTTTAAACTCATTCGGCAGGACATTTCTGTCTTGAAAAATAAGACAGGCTGTGTTAAGCACTGTTCATTACTACTGTATTCTTCTGTTTCACCATTGTAAGATCTCCTGAATGCCACGTTAAATTGTCTGTATGTCAAAACAAAAAGAGATAGCAGTTTAAGGCCTGTGTTCATTTCCTTTCTATTATGCTTTGAAGTGCTCCATGTTTTGAAATAGTTCTCAGTTCATGAAAGAAACTTTAAAACCTCTATCCTATTTTTTCCTTTCAGCAAAATAGGGCAGTCACTTTTCATTTCACCATCTTTTCTATATAAAAAAAATAAAAACAAGTTTTGTGTGTTAAGGACCAAGCATACATGATATAATGACTACTATTATCCTGGGAAATTAGCTGAACAGCATTTAAACACTTTTCTCCAAGTGCTCTGAATTCATTTCTTTGATTTCTGAATAGAAATCTGTCTGGCAAAGCTAGTGTATAAATCAGAGAGGATTTTCTTTTCTCAGGAATAACGTTTGCCTTCCTTAGTCTTGCTATCTATCTCTATGTGTCTGTTTTTGTAGCTCTATAGAGACTTGCTCTGTGGGACCACAGTTATCTATAGCACAGAAGACTGGTTTTACCTTTAAAGTCCCACCAAGAACCTTAGAGAAATCATGTTTTCAGGCAGAATCCACCAGGAAGGTTTGTAACAAGGAAAGCTGTATCAATAACATGACTAGCAATTTAGTCATGAGAATGTAGTTCACAATAAATGGGAGGAAATGGCCAGTGGCAATGTATTGCAGGGTCATTATGCAAAAACTGCATCAAAGTAATGTTTGAGACTGCTTTCAAAATCATCTTAGCTTTGGACAAAGCTGATATAATGAACAAACTCAAGGACATTTTAGATTTTCTGGATGAGTGATAGGAAGAGTTTGTAGAGCAAGGAAAGCGAAAAATAAGAGGAGCTGGGATAGTGTGGGCATCCCCTGATGCCATAGAAAAGGGATGGTTGGCAATCTTCTGAAAAATCTCAGAGGGTGTATAGGAAAATGTGCTGACTCTACCATCAGACAGGCTGGTTTCTGACACTGGCTAGCTGTACAGTTTTGGTTAAGTTGCTGAACCTCTGTAAGTCTTGGTTTTCCTGACTGCGTTATCTACGTGACAAGATTGTTGATAAGATCACAAAAGATAAGGCATGCAAAGTACTTGGCACTATGGCTGACACATGTTAGTTATTAAGTTGTTATTATTGTTATTAATATACTTATTCTCCTCTTCATTCTCTTATTTGTCCAGCCATAGGTGATTCAAGCTATGTCCCTTCTCACTGTTGCAGATGACAAATGATGAATCAGAGCTATGAAGAACAATTTGTAACTGTGGAAATATTGTCCCTGTTCTAGATGTTGTACTGTGAAAGAAACAGAGAGCATGTAACCAACCAATTTGTAAGGGTTAAATGTGAGAAAAGTACAATTTATTTTTCATGCTTTATAAGGTAGAATAAAATGAAGAAAACCAAAATCCCGAAGATGGGTTTAGAACTTTTTTGCAGAAGAACAGAAGAGTGTGAAGATGTTTTATGAATTAAAAAGTACAATACCAATTTAAATGTGTGTCAATCATGATCATTTTTCCTATCTTTTTCCTCTTTTGTTCTTTGTCTCTATTTCTCATCCCCTTTGTTCACCAACCCCTTCTTTCACCCTTTTTTTCTTCAATGCATTCTTATTCTATTCATTATTTCCTTTGTCTTCTTCTTTTTCTTCAAAGTCTCATGATTTGGGTATTCACATACTAAATCAAGCCTCTATAGGCATCATTTTGGGGGTTAACATGGGGTAAGAGACCCACAGTAATATATTTGTCCAAATCAAGGTTTGTTTTTAATATTTATTTTTTCATAGTGTTTGAAATGGTTGTGAAAGTCATATAAATGTGACCTCTTTGTTGTAACACAATGATATCTGAAATTCATCCCTAAGTATTTTAGAAGTATTTAAATATAGAAACTGGTAAAATATACGATTTAAAGGCTACCGTAAAGATGGAAGCTTGAATTTTACACTGGAAAAAGGGTTTTCTTTGTTTGTTTGTTTTGAGGGAGGTTGCATTATAATGGTCCCTTATTTATAAACGGGTGGTACAAATGGTTAATGCTCTTGGCTGCTAACAAAGAGATTGGAGGTTTATGTTCACTCAGAGGTACCTCAGAAGAAAGTCCTGGTGATCTATTTCTTAAAAATCAGCCATTGAAAATCCTATGCAGCACAGTTCTACTCTGACACACCGGGGGTCACCACGAGTCAGAATCGACTTGATGGCAACTTGGTTTGGATTTATATTCATAACTAAATGCCACCCGTTATTATTCAAGAAAGAGCAGTGAATAATAATGAAATCATAGGGACTGGCATGGTTTAGATTGAGAAATCAGTTGCCTCATCCAATAATGTAAATTATTGTTAATAGTTGAGCAAAGAGCTATGGTTTAGCTAAGAGCCACACAGACTTTCAGATTTTGCATTTATATGGAAAAGAGGATTCTGTTTTTCTTCTTTCTGTACATTATAACACACTGCCCATGTAACATCTGCTTGTTTTGGCATTGTGTGCATTTTTGTTTGAGATGAGGAGGACAGTCGGAAAGTAGAAAAAGATGCTTAAGCTTAATCATAACCTGTTACTGAGAAAATGCAAAAAAAAAAAAAAATTGTCTGGTCTGGACACAGCTCAACACCAATTAGTGTATAAATGCTCACATCTGAATAGCAGAGCTTGTGCTGCTAATGAGCTATTAAGTTCTGATGAAATTGTGCTACCTGAGTCCATTGGGTGAGTACACACCCAGTTGTTAGGGGGTTATCATTTTTCCTGAAGACAACACATATTCCCATAGCAAATCAGACTGGAAAAGACTAACTCATATTAGCATACTCAGAGCACTCCCTGTGGTCAGGGTGACTGGATCTAGCAAGGGAAGGCTGATCAGGAGGTAGGGAGGCTCTGAGGACAGTAAAGCAGAGTGAAGTATTCTCAGTTGTGATAGCAAATAAAGGAAAGATCTTACTCTTTAACTGGGGAAAAGTGGAAAAAACAAGACTTTCCTCTCGACTGGATCCCTGCATGGCACAAACAGTTAAGCACTCAACTACCAGCTGAAAGGTTTGTTGTTCAAACCCACCCAGAGGTGCCACAGAAGACAGGTGTGGTGATACGTTTCTGAAAGGTCATAGCCTTGAAAACCCTATGGAGTAGTTCTACTCTGCACACATGGGGTCGCCATGAGTCAGAACTGACTTGAAGGCAACTAACCACAATAACCCTCTCTATTAAGCCAGCTTACTGTAAAAGTGTAGAGCCAGACTTTTTCTGTGGGGGTGTAGAAGTTCTGGGTGGTGTAAACTGGGCTTGACTACTAATCTAAAGTTTGGCAGTTACAAACACAACCAGAGGAGCCTTGGAGGGCAGTTCTACTCTGTAATACATGGGGTTGCCATGAGTTGGAATTGACTTGACAGCGACTGATTTTCGTTGCTGTTGTTGGTGGTGACCAAGCTGCCAGAGATGGTCCGGGATGGTGATTGAGTGTTGAGGCTGGAGGACAGGAAACTAGGCTTACGCATAAGCATTTCTTTGCACCTAATAGAGCAGTGTGTCTTTGCTTGATTCTCACATGAACCTGGCCATACTTTTAAAGTATGGAAATTAATTTAATACCACTATACAACTGTATCCCCATATAATATAGGCTTGTGAAGAAGGCTGGCTATTTAAATGGAAGTTAGCAAAAATAAGGCCAGTTCTGAAGGGAAAACTCTTTCAGAAAGTAATAAAAACAAAAAGAAAGTATTGTTAAATTTAGCAAATTTATTTCTTTTCTTATTGAATGTTAATTGAAATACTCAAATAAGATTATATTGAGGTATACTCTCCTAACCAAAAACCCAAATCCATTGCCATCGAGTCTAATTCTGACTCATAGCAACCCTATAGGACAGAGTAGAACTGTAGGGTTTCCAAGGCTGTAAATCTTTACAAAAGTAGACTGCCACTCCTGTGGAGTGGCTGGTGGGTTCGAACTGCTGACCTTTCAGTTATCAGCCGAGCACTTAAGCATGGCACCACCAGCGCTGAGGTATAGTTTATATACAGTAAAATGCAAAGAGTTTAAGTGTGCAGTTTGGTAAGTTTAAAAAAATGTATATTCCATGTCACCAACAGCTCAGTCAAGATACAGAACATTTTCTTTACCCTAGTAATTTCCCTTGAGTACTCTACCAGTCAATCCTTCTTCCTCAACTCACTGCTCTTATTTCCATCATCATAGATTAATTTTTCCTGTTCTAGAACTTCATAAAAATGAAATCATAGAGTATGGATTCTTTTGTTTCTTGCTTTTTTTGTTGTTGTTGTTCAACATGTTGTTTTTGACATTCATCCATGTTGTTACATGTATCTATAGTTTATTCCGTTTTGTTGCTGGATCAGAAGCAATGTTTGTCAGTCTTCTTTACAGAACTACAAAATAGAAATAAACCCAAAATAAACAAACAAACAAAAAAACTCATTTTGGTGCTCTTCTCATTTAAACAATACGAAAATTTGCATTATTTCTGAGGGATATGTGGTACCTTGGATTTAAAACATTTTAATAAAAATAAATTATTAACCCAGCTGTGATTTAATGAGAAATACAAGCTTCTAGAAATCAATAGGAGTTTTCCAAAATTTCATTTTTAGTAGAATTACAATATAATATCTTTATTAAATATCTTGAATCATTAAATTGTTCTATGAAAAACATATTTGCAATTGAACACACTTACTTGTGTTATTCATTGACCAAAACTGTTCGTATCACAATGGAGGTATTTCCTGATTTGGTGCTAAGGATTTGGGAAGACAGAAAGAGCAGAAGAATGGAAATACACATTATCTGAAAATATTTATAAACTTGTCTATGTGAGTATGTTAGGCCAAACATTTGCCTACATCCGGTTTCTGGGTTCCTGCTTGCTTTTTCTAGATCTTTACTCTATAATTGCTCTTCCCATTTTTTCTGTCTTCAGCATCTTCCTCCCTACTGAATCCTGAAAGTTGAATGCCATCAACATTCAGGCATACTCTAGTTCTTCTAATCTAAATATACACATTACATAGACACATACACCCAGGCACACGACCTCCTCAATTCCACATTTCCATCCAGCATTGCTGTATTTACTATTTCCTTTTCACATCCACATTTCTCAAGAGTTGTCTGAATACTGTGTCTTCAATTTCTAACCACAAATGTATTCCTCAACTCACTCATCTAGATTTCATATTACCACTCCCAACTTCCCTAACAGGCCTCTCACTGAGATATCCAGTGACTTCCATATAGCTACAGGCAATGATATTTAATCTGTTAGCAGGATTTGACAGGGTTGAACATACACACCTTGAAATGTTTGCTTCCTTTGACTTCCATATTACTATCCTGGGTTTCCTCCAGACTCTATGGCCTCACTTTTCCAGTTCCTTTGCTGACTTATGCTCTTCCATTTAGCTTTTAAATGTCAGGATACTGAAAGCCACCTTCTGTTCTCATTCCATATTCCCCCTTTCGGTGTTTTCATCTTTACAACAGCTTCAATTATTACCAATACAATGGCTCTCAAATATTTATGCCTAACCCTGACAATGTCTGTGAGCTCTGGACTTATATATTCAGGTACTGATTTCCCATCTCTAACTGGATGACCCCAAGGCCCACAAATACAAGATGGTGACACGGTAAAATGTTCCCACATCATATCTAGTTTTATTCCAGTGTTCCTTAACTCAGTGAACAGCCACCTGTATGTTTACAGTTTTCAAGCCTAAATACTTCAAGAACTTTCTTTCATACTTGCCATATCAAAATCAGTACAAAATGTAGATAATTCCACCTTCTACAAACTTCTTGAATCTATTTATCTTTTTTATCCTCCAATAACATACTAGAGGCTACCACCATCTACAACATAGAATATTGCATAACCTCCGAAATTATTTACTCATTTCCTCTCTTATCTCCTTTCAATCTATTTTCCACATTGTCTATTAATTGAATTTCTAATGCAAATCTTACCATGTTAGTCCTCTGTCTAAAATTCTCCAATGCCTCACACTTCTAACAGAACAAATATTAAGTATTTTACCTGGTTCTACCAGGCCTTGGAGCACTTAACAGTGGTTAAGTGCTCTGCTGCTAATCAAAAGGTAGACAGTTCAAACACACCAACTTCCATAAGAAAAAGATGGGGCAGTCTACTTCCATAAAGATTTACAGCCTTGGAAACCACATGAGGCAGTTCTGCTGTGTCCTAGAGGGTTGCTATGAGTCTGAATCAACTCTGTGGCGATGGATTTGGCCTTTTTGATTTTACCAGGCCTTATCAGGTTCTACTAGGCCCTGAGAGTTCTGGCCACTGCCTATTTCTGTAGGTATGTCCTATATGACTCTCCTCTAAACATCAGCCTCTGTCTCCTTCAGTTCTTTGAGTGTTCTGTGCTCTCTCCCATATCTTGGCCTTTCATTTACTCTTTTTCTAGCCTAGAAGACTAGTCACTTTCCCGCCTGCTTTGGCCACGGTCATCCTCACTCATCTTTTAGGCTTTAGGTGAAAACTCATTTCTTTAGGGAATCCTTCCTTGACTCCATAATATATGCTCCTGTCATATGCTGTCATAGCTCTTATTATTATTTTCCTTTATAGAATTTTTTTTTTCACGGATTTTGAGTAACATCTGAATCCTAAACCAGGTTCTAACTCCATTAGGGCAAAAACACTACTTTGCTCACAGTTGTATCCTTAGCTTTTGACATAGTGCATGGCAAATTCTAGGCACTTAATGTTTATTGCATGAGTGCTTACATATAGATAGTATGGGAAATACCTTGTCAATCATTGCGAATTTTCTTTATACTGCCAAATGTTGGAAGAACCTAGACGATGTATGAAATGTTTATTTTCAATCAGATGTCAGGATGATACAATTTAGTGACATACTAATTGAATACATAAATAGGAAATGGAATGATTATAAACGCAATAATTATGCTGAATTTTTGAATAGTTCCAACATAATTTATTACAGAGAAAATAAGGTGGTCAATAAAAAAATAGAAGGACTATTTGATTTTGTTTTTTTTTTTTTAGTAGAGAATATGTTGTTTTTGCTGTTGTTAGGTGTCTCCGAGTTGATTTTGACTCATAGCAACCGTATATACAACAGAACCAAACACTGCGCAGTCCTGCGCCATCCTCACAATCACTGTTAAGCTTGAGTCCATTGTTGCAACCACTGTCAATCCATCTTGTTGAAGGTCTTTGTCTTTTGCACTGACCCTCTACTTTACCAACCATGATGTCCTTCTCCAGAGACTGATCCCTCCAATAACATGTCCAAAGCATGTGAGACGTAGTCTCACCATCTTTGCTTCTAAGGAGCACTCTGGTTGTACTTCTTCCAAGACAAATTTGTTCCTTCTTTTGGCAGTCCATGTGTCTTAGTGTTCTAGTGCAGCTATAACAGAAATACCATAAAATGGATGGCTTTAACAAAGAGAAATTTATTTTCTCACAGTCTAGTAAGCTAGAAGTACAAGTTCAAGGCATCAGCTGCAGAGGAAGGCTTTCTCTGTCGACTCTGGAGGAAGGTCCTTGTCATCAGTCTTACCTTGGTCTGGGAGCATCTCAGCACGGGAAGCTCAGGACCAAAGGACTTGTTCTGCTCCCAGTGCTCTCCCAGCACTGCTTTCTTGGTGGTTTGAGGTCCCCAATTCTCTGCTGGCTTCCCTTTCCTTTTATTTCTTGTAAGATAAAAGGTGGTGCAGGCCACACCCCAGGGAAACTCCCTTTACATTGAATCAGGAATGACCTTAGTAAGGGTGTTACAACCCCACCCTAATCCTCTTTAACATAAAATTACAATCACAAATGGAGGACAACCACACAATACCTGGAATCATGGCCCAGCTAAACTGATACACACATTTTTTGGGGGTATATTCAATATTCTTCACCATATAGGGTTCTGTATTTCCCACACTATATGTGATATGGACTAGTTATCACCACTATATTTTAATATTAATACGTGAAAGATTTGGAAATACCTGAAACATATACATTTGGTGTTTGTGTGTGATATTTATAGATATCTCCATGTGGTTTACCAAATCATCTTTTGTTTCTAACCCTTGCTTGCTTTGTTTTCAAGAGAAATGGGATCCTGAAATCCCTTAAATATTGTGGAACACATATAACTAAATCCTGTTGGAACCAGATGAGCTTCAGGGATCACTAGTCCAGTTATATGGGTAAGGACAAGCCTTGATTATGTTTGGCAGGCCATCTGTTATACCTCAGGTGTCCTAGAAATTCATTTCCTGTTTAGATGGGGCAACAAATCCAGCACATGTGCAGTGCTTTCAAGAAGATAGCTTTCTTTCTAGATGTTTAGAAGGAAATAATCAGTGACTGCTACATTGAAGAATAACCTTTGTCTTTAAAATAATATCTTTATCAAAACTTATGTTTATACCTTTTTTTTTTTCTTTTTCTCATAGGTTGTGCCAATTTCCAATTATGTCTAACAAATTACACCGTAACATGAAGCAACAACCACTTTGTCATATTCATAATTTTGGGAGTCAGGAGTTTGGGTAAAGTCCAGCAAATAGAGTATGTTTCTGCTCCACAGTGATTGGGACCTCAAGTGCTACTGACTACAAGGCTAGATATCCCTGGAGCTTTGGCTCTAACTGTTAAATGGGTTCCTTGGGTCTGCTGGGGCTGGAATGTCCAAGATGGTTCCTTTATTCACATAGTTTTTTCTTTTCTCCTGAAAGATCATAACAAATTCAGTCTCAATCTAAGTTTGCATAGCATAAATGTTACTTATGAAGTGAAAGAGAAGACTAGCAAAGGTAACTTTTTCACCGCATAAATCAAAAAAAATAAATTAGGTCTCATTGGTTTACTCTGAACAGAATTCAACGTTTATTGAGTGCCTACTATGTGTCAGGAATAATGTTAAGTCCTGGGGATATTGAGATCAATATGCCATAATCCTCATCATCAGGGAGCTTGCATTCCAGAAGGAGAGACAGACATGCAGAAAAATAAATAGAATATACTGTGTTATGTACTTATCAAATGCTATAATGGGGAAAGATGAAAAAGCCATTTCTTTAGCTTGCTGTGGGAGGTGAGAAGTTAGAGAAAGAAGGTGGCATTTTAACCTGCATATTTATAGCCAGTGGGACGTATGCAAGTTTATAAGCGAATAGGAAAGTTGTTTATAATTTAATCAAAGTTAAAGCTTTTTCTGAAATCAGGTTTGAAGTTTTAAAGTATAAAATTTAACCTCCAAATTTAAGTTTATAATATTAGCTAAAAGAAATCATGCTATCTCAAAAAATAAAGATGAAACAAACAAGAAATAAGACAATGATGGAATCTTGTAACTCATTATCTTTCCATATAACAAAAGAAATAAAAATTTAATAATTAAATTAAGTGTGAGCAAGATACTCATGTACATAGTAAGGACACCTGAATAAGTCATATCTAGCTTTGATTCAGTGATGTCCATATACTACTGGTTTACTTTTAAATTTTCATTTTCATATGAAGGTTCTTAAATATTTTTAATTTCTAAAAATGTTTTTTATAAGGTTGGTAATTTATATAAGTATAAATGCATTTGTTTTCAAGAAAAAAATACAACTCATTAATAAACTAACTTTCCTTCCTTCCTTCCTTCTCCCCTTCCTTCCTTCTTTCCTTTCTTCTTGCTTCCTTCTCTCTTTCTCTCTTTATACACACATACAATTTTTACAGTCCCTGGGTGGTGCAAATAGTTAAGTGCTTGATCATCAGCCCACCCAAAGGCCCTGAGAAGACAGGCCTGGTAACCTACTTCCGAAAGAATACAGCCTTGAAAACCTTATGGAGCAGTTCTACTCTGCACACATGGGGTTGCCATGAATCGGAAAAGACTCTATGGCAACTAACAACAACAAAAACATGTCTTATTATTTTAGGAATAAGAGGAAATCTTTTTATCCAGTATTCCCAGGCAATGTCACAGATTTCACTTTGAGTGGACAGGATCAGGTTTAATGCCTACTGTTGAACCTATCACGATGGTCAGAAAAATGGAATGCCTAACTGGCATAGCCTGAGTCATGTGTGCCACTGCAGGATTTGGTGTACATTTAGCTTTCCAACATAGAAATATCCTTTGCCATCCAGTTGACTCATAGTGACCATAAAGAGCAGAGTAGAACTGCCCCATAGGGTTTGCAAGGTTGTAGTCTTTAGGACTGCAACATCTTTCTCCCATGGAACAGCTGGTTGGTTGAACTGCCCTTTCAGTTAGCAGCCTAGAACTTAACCACTCTGCTGCCTGGGCTCCTTAAAATAGAAATAAGGGCTGTTAATAGGGAAAGGTGGAGATGCTTCTGGGAAGACAATGAACAAGCATCCACTACATACATAAATATATGAATAACCAGTAGGTTAAATAATTCAAAAGGTTAGAACTTTTTTAACTCTAACGTGGATAATGTACAATAAATAAGTAATGAAAAACAAACAAACAAAAATGTAGACTGTTGTCCCGATGAAATAGTGTTGTAAATGATAGATGCCTTATTCACAGCCAAAACCATATGTTCATTTAAATTGAGGAAGGATAAAAGATAGCTCACAGAGTTGAAAACACAGTAACACTTCTTAACAGACTTGAAAGAGTTCTTTGCTTTAGGTCCCAGCAAGGTGCCATCTTTGCTCATGATACCACCTGATAAGAATCTTATCAGATTCTTCAAGAATTTCCCTTTGTCTTTCTCACAAGGATTGATATACCCTCCTGGGCCCTTCTAAGTTATCTGGAAACTGGCTACTTGCTCACCGGGTACAATGATCCTAAGGGTTTACTACAGATATGTGAACCAAAAGTCATTTTTCACTCAGTCAAAAGTGACTAGCATCCCAGTGAGAATAAAAGACTCGGAATTCCCAATCAAAAATGACACTTGGGTCCTTTTCCCAGTATACATTTTCCTAATAGACTAGAATTTTAGTCCTGCCTGAAATCTATTCCTGCAGCATTGCTATTTAGTAACTTAGGTGGTATTTGTTTTATTGTTTGGTAGACAAAAATATAAACTGATTAATAATAACTTAATATTTCTCCTTTTGGAGTCTTCAGGAGATCTTGTGCTATGCAAAATGAAAGATTCCTTGTATATTTTTATACTTTGAAGGTTGTAGTTTTAAAAATTAGAGACTTTCAGTAATTGTAAAAAAGTCATTATGAAAAGAACTTGGAAATTTAGAAAATATATCTTAAAAATCACTCGATATTTCACCTCCCAAATATAATCATTATTCATATTTTTAGGGCTATACTATGTATACAATGTTTCCAAAAAACAGAACCCAATGCTGTTGAGTCGATCCCAACTCACTCAGTGCTAACAAAAAAAGAAAAAACTAACAAACCCATTGCCGTTGAGTTGATTCAGACTCATAGCGACCCTGTAGATAAAGTGCTTAGTGCTCAGTAGATGCTCAGTAAATGTTACCTGTGTTTGCTAAATGAATATAAATAGGATTTACACTCATTTAAAAAAATATGTTGATATTCATTTTTTTAACGTTGGTAGCTTAGGTCTTTTGTAAACGTTTGCTTCATCAAGCTTGATTAAAATTTAAAACAAATGTAATAAGATGTGCTTTGCAATATTTTACGGGTTGTTATTCTCTGATGAGAATTCACATTTTCTCATCCTATTTATATGTTGCCATTTTAATTACCTATCACTGGCTAAGCAGTGGGTGAGTGAGTGGTTATGCCTACAGGAACATTTGGCACATGGTGGAGGACAGAAGGAGACCTTCAATTTAATGTGACTCACTCTGGCACTAAACACGACATTCTTAGACAAGGACTATATTATCATCAACTTGTCACTAGCACTGATCTCTGATCCATCACAGGGATTTTCCGGACAAATCACTTGGGAAAAAAAATTATTCTCTGTTCAGAAGGTCAATAGTTTAACTTAGGAGAAGGTGGCGAAATGGAGAGTGGTCCATGATATTCACTGAAAAGTATGACCTAGTTCTTGCATCTTGTCATACTCGTAGGGAATAAAATTGAGATACCTAATGGTGAGAAAATGTGAATAAAAGAAATTCAAAAGCATGCTACATATAAATGAGCATCCATCACCAAAGCATGCCTTAAGTTTACATCCCTGAAAATTTCTATGGAAAGCTTTTTTCCCCAATGGCACTTGGTGGACTATTTCAACCTTCTCAACACATTAGAAAAGTAAATGTATCATTTTCTGATTGGGTAAAATTCACTGATGTGTCTTACTTATACTGGCAATACCCTTGCATTGATTCACTTACTCTTCATGGTGAGTCTAAGATTTCAAAGTCAAAATGGAGTTAGTAAAGTGTAGGGGAAAATAAATCAGGATGGAAACCACACTCTTCAAGTCATTAATTAGAAATGTTTGCTAAGACCAATTTAAGCTACCATATTTTCAGAGAAATACGTTTGTAAGTCTGACATAGTGGGTTTGATAAAAAGGAGAAAAGAAAAGGGGAAATAAAGTGAAAAGAAGTTTAAAAAAAGAAGTATGGACTTGGGAGAAAAAAAAGTCTAAACTGAGCTCTACTATTTACTAGTTGTGTGACTTGAAACATCTTTGTGTTCCATTTTTCTTATTGATAAATTGTAGTTAGTAATGGTAGCTGTTGCAAGGAGTTATTCTGAGGATCCAATAAGTTAATATATTTAAAGTGCTCAGGCCTTTAAAGAGTAACTGGCACATAGTAAACCTGTTGCTGTCAAGTCAATCCCCACTCAGAGCAACCCTATAGGACAGAGTAGAACTGCCCCACAGGGTTTCCAAGGAGTGGCCGGTGGGTTCGAACTGCTGACCTTTTGGTTCGAAGCCCTTAAGTACTGAGCCATCAGGGCTCCTACACATAGTGAGAGTTCAGTAAATATTAGCCTTAATCATTATCTTTTGATTAGACATGCATAACCAGAGTTGGGAGACAAATAAGGTAGGAATAGCATGAGGTACCTCTACTGTAAGTAAAATTCTAGTAGCCCAGGACATTCTTGTTCAAAATAAAGGGCCAAAATAAAAGAGCTTGTGCTCCCTACCACTTAGAAAGACATATGCCGAAGTCAGTGGGAAACCATTTTAGATGCTTTCTTTCTGATTGATTTAATCAGCAAAGTTTCCAGGTTTGATTTGGTTCTGGAGCAAAATAAGTCCTTCCAGCTGGTTTAGAATGCAATACCACTGCTTAGTCACTTGAATCTTATGACTGACTAGATATTGGAGGTATCAAACAGGTTCACATAAGTCCATGGTAAATGCAGATGGGAGATTTACTAAGAAGGCCTCTGTGTTTTGGGAAAAGGTTATACCCTCTTTAATAGATTCATTTTGGAGAAACTCCTCCTGCCTCTGGTGAAGATAAAATGCCTGACCATGGGTCAACAACTGACCAAACATTCCAGGGTCTCCATGTACAGCAAGATGTCCATCATGAAATAATTGTTATTGTGTCTACCCAGTGGAAAATTTAAATGTTTCATTCAGCATTTCAGCATTAAGTGGTATATATGGTACCAGGATTTCATAGACTCTGAAGATGATCGACATCAGGGATTATACTAGTTCTAATATAAGGAATGGACAATTTTGCAAGATGGTAGAGGGTTTGGGATTAGTAATTTTAAGAAGAAAAAATTGGAAAGAGTTATGGAGGTAGATAAGGAGCCCTGGTCGCACACTGGTTAAAGCGACCGACTGCTAACCGAAAGGTCAGCAGTTCAAAACCACCAGCGGCTTCGCAGGAGAAGGATGTGATGGTCTGCCTCCATAGAAGCTTACAGCCTTGGAAACCTGTGGGGTCACTATGAGTTGGAATCAACTCGATGGCAGTGGATTTGTTTCATTTTTTGGGAAGATTATGGAGATAGATATTTTGGAATAGAACCAGAATTGAACATTTGCATATCCCATGTGAATATTTACCAAAAAGTCACCTCTGCAGAGAGTCTCAAATCAAGTGGACAGAACAACCTACTCTGCAGAGATCAGCGATCTTCTTTTTTCTATCAATTTGATTGCTCAATGGTATAATGAACAATGAGGTCATGAAGTTATGCCCTGTTTAAATAGCACATTGTCACAACTTGGCTATCACCACTGCTGAGTACCCAGTTTACCAGAAACTATGAACTCTTGATATGGCATCATACACAGTGTGGACTAATCAGTTTCTTGGTAGTGATTCCATTACATGTGTCTGAAAACTTAATAAATATAAATGATTATTCTGGATTTGGATCTGACATTCTTCCTTGTCATCTTTTTGCCAGCTTCACAATTTGTGGGTTTATGAGTCTAGTTTTGACGACACACGTGTATACATTGCAAATTCTTAAACTCATAAATTATATTTCCAACCCAACCACAGACTTTTGGTTAAGACATTTTCCTTATTTATGTCTCTGTTTACATACATATATGCATATATTTTTATGATGGTTCAATTCTGCCTAAAGTAATGTTAAGCTCATTATATAAACATTCATATGAAAAGCAAGAAATTCATCTTGTCATGCACTTTTTCAAATACCCAGATATTAGGTGTTATGTCAGTAAAATGTTAAAAGAATGGAAGAATTTGATTTTTAATGGTAAATTTGTTGTCACAGGGACACAGACATTTATCTTTACACAATTTGAGCAGTGCATGGTGTACTAATGATAAATTATACACGTTCTAAATAATACATCGCCATTATAAATTAGTTCTCAAATGCAAGTTGCATAAAGACACCTGCTTACCTGTTCTTTTAACTCTGTGGCATGATTTGAAGACGTAATGCAATTTGTCATACTCTGTTTTTCCAAACACAACTGTCCTTGAATGTCACTTTCTAAAGATGATTAAGGGAAAAAAACACACTTTCCTACAATATAAGGGTATTGAAGAAGTGATTTTTACTCATGTTACTGTAATGTGAAATTGACTAGCTTCAGGACAATGAATATAACTCGGCAGTGGAGCCACTATTCAACACAATATATCAAAAGCCAACATGTCTCCTTTCAATCAATGTCTGCCCTCAAGTACATAATTTCTGTTGTGTTTATCATTTACAGACTTATTTTGGGGGATTTATGAAGTTTCACCACAGCTTGTCTTTGCAAGAGATTAATTTTAGGAAAAAAAATGACCTTATTTATATAATAACCTTTAGCAATCAAGTGTGTGATATATATCTTCTAAGTTCACATTTATATATGAAATTTGGAGTCACTAGTTTATTTATGATAGTTTTGGTATCTGGATATATAAAATTATAGAAATATTAACATGAAAAGTGACCTTCCATATCACAGATTTCTATGACCAGCCTGCTGCTTGAATCCTTTATACCACTTTTATCAAGCAATTATCTATACTGTAACTATGCGCCATGAACTAATCACTTGCCTAAGCAGCCTTTTCCATTGTGGAAAATTTCAGTCTGATTTTTTTTTTTTAGCTGAGAAGATATTTGTCTAATTTCCATTTATTTGTCCTAATTCTCCCTTCTTCCACATAATACTGCTTCAGGTATTTGAAGATTATTGCTATGTTCTCATAAGTAATCTTTTTTTAAAATAAATGTCTTGGGTGCTTCACTTCTTCCTTATGTTATATTGAATGAAGAAATACATCATTTCCAGATCTCCTCCTATTTTCAATATTCTATTTTGGAGGTTTTATTATATATTTTGCTTCTAAGACCACAGATAACTAGATAAAAAAATAACAGTTCATGTGGCCATGTAGTTTTATGTCTGGCACTTGGAGTTTTGTGGATCTGTCTTCTGTGTAGTGGACAGACTTTCTCACTTTTCCTTATTTTATACTTATATGAATACAGCTATTTCCTTCAGGTCCTCTCTCAATAGCTTTACTTCCAGACAATTTCCATGAAAGAGGAGATCAGTTATATTTATTTTTTCCTTTTGAGTAGACTCCAGAATCTTTTCCAGAAGAAGGCTTGAGAAGAGTCATCTTTTGTAACACAAAGTCAAACTAGAGAGGAACCCAAGCACAACTCACCTAGGAAAACCTTATCTACATGCTCTATTTAAAATGAACAATGAAACCTAAAGGGACCCATCTCGAATGGATGCATCAAAGAGATCTAGAGCAGAAAGAGGCAGAGTTTCTATTGAATGTAGTTCCATTTTGAGTTTTTAAAGGAGTCTCATCTTGGCAAAAGAGACATGAGTATGTATTCCTGACACCTACTCAGTTCAAATATAAATTGCCAATGTGTAAAAGAAAGACAAATGAATGCCAAAATTAGACTTGACGTGTGACTTCTTAATTTGATGCCCTTCACCCTAAAATACTTTACTACAAACAGGGACATTATCTCTCGCGCTCTTGTTCTCTTTCTCCTTCTCGCTCTCCTTTTTATTGTGGTAAATATATATATATATAACAAAACATTTGCCATTTCAACATGTACAATTCAGTGACATTAATTACGTTCATCATGTCATTCAATCATCACCATTATTAGTTTCCAAATTTTCCCTTCACCCTTAACAAAGGCTCAGTGCCCCCTTAGCAACGACTCCCTTTTTCTTTCTCTCTCTCTTCTCTAGTCACCACTAATAAACTTTGGTTTCTATACACTTTTCTATTCTGGATATTTCATGTAAGTGGGATCATACAATATATGTCCTTTTGTGACTGACTAAATTCACTTACCATAATGTTTTCAAGGTTTATCCGTTTTGTAGCGTGTATCAGGACTTTATTTCTCTTTGTGGTTGGGTAATATTTCATTGTATGTATGTACCACCTATTGTTTATCTGTTGATGGACATTTAGATTATATCCACCTTTCAGCTATTGTGAATAGTGCTGCAATGAATACTGGTATACTTGTATCTGTTTACATTCCTGCTTACAATTCTTTTGGGCATATACTTAGGAGTGGAATTGCTGAGTCTTATGTTCATCTTTTTTGAGGAATCTCCTGTTTTCCACAGCAGCTGTACCATTTTATAGACCCACAAAAAATGGATGAGGGTTCTAATTTCTCCACATCCTCACCAACACTTACTGTTTTTCTTTCTTTCTTTCTAAATAATAGCCATCTTAATGGAGGTGAAGTGTTATCTTATTTGCATTTCACTAATGACAAATTATGTTGAATATCTTTTCATGTGCTTGCTGGCCACTTGTATTTCTTCATTGGAGAAATGTCTGTTCGAGTCCTTTGCCCATTCTTAATTTTTTTTTTTTTTTTTTTGTCTTTCTGTTGTGAAGTTGCAGTTCTTTATATATTCCGGATATTAAACCCTTATCAGATATAGGACATTCTCTTTTATAATCACTTTATAACCATCAAAATCAGAATATTAATATTGATACATTCCTACCATCCAATCATCAGACTCCATACAGGTTACATTAATAGTCTCATTTATGTCCATTATGACAAGCGGATCCAGTTTTAAATCACACATCATGCTTAGTTTTTATATCTCAGTCTGGAATTATCCATCAGTCTGTCCTTGACTTTCCTCAGATTGAAACTTTTAAAGTTATGCAGATTATCCGTTGTCTGGGTTTGTCTGATATTTTCTCGTGATTAGATTCATATTATGCATCTATGGCAGGTGCCACACAATTTTGATTTATCCCATTATTGGTAATGTTTACTCCAATTTCTTGATTAAGATGATGTGTGTAAGGCTTCTCCATTGTAAAGCTATTGTTTTCCCCTTTGTAATTAATCCATATTTAATAGCCAGTTACTTTGAATTGATGTAAATATTGTGTTTAATTTTTTAATAAATTAATATTAGCTTGGATTTATAACTTTTTATTTTATTCAGTGTGTTTTGATCTGTTAGTATCAATATTTATTTTGATGTTATGATTATTCCTGATAGAGCTAGGATCTGTTTTCTTTTAACATTTCCCCACCATTCTTTTAGGACTTCTTTGTTTTCAAATATTTCAGGCTCCTTGTTCCTTTTAATAGAGAATAGTATTTAGAAGCCAGCACTAGACCTTGGGGGTGCTTGTTGCTATTGAGGTTTTGCTGTTCCCACATACTCTCAGAGATAGGGAATAAATGTATTCATATACATACTTATATACACACTACATATATAGAGGAACATAAACATTATATGTACAGTTTTACATTTATGGAGCCCTGGTGGCACAGTGGTTAAGAGCTCCACTGCTAAGCAAAAGTTGGCAGTTTGAATCCACCAGGTGCTCCTTGGAAACCCTATGGTGTAGTTCTACCCTGTCCTATAGGGTCGCTATGAGTAAGCAACGGGTTTGGTTTTATGTTTATTATACTTGATGCATCAATAATGTGACAAATACTTCTTACCACACCCTGTAGCAAACTGATGCAATCTGTCCTCATCTACTCAGGCTCTGACACTCCACGCTGTGCCTCCCCCATGCAGACGTGCTTCTCACCCGCCTTGGACTCCAAAACCCCATGCTGGGCTGCCCCATGCATGGAAGCTGTCCTGTCCCTCTTCAGGCTCTGACACTCTGTTGGCCTGTGTACACACTTTCCTCAGCATGCTCAGGCTCTGAAAACCTGCACCAGGCCTCCCATCTAAGGGGGTTCCCTCCTCATTCATCCTACTTGGGCTCCAACATCTTGAGCTGGGCTGCCACTCCCCATCCTCACCATGTGGACTTGCTTTTCTCACTACTGACACCCCGTGCCAGGTGCCCCTCTGTGTGGGTACCCTCCTCATCCTTCTTGGCATGTCATTCCTGAGTTCAGGCTATGCACCCCTCCCACAGTGGATGTCCTTCTCACTTTGCTTGGGCATTGACACCCCACATAAGTTTGCCCCGTGTATGAATGTCCTTCTCTTTCTACTTGCAGTCCCACATCCAATGCCAGGTTGACCCTTGACATGGATGTCCTTCCAATCCCACTCAGGCTCAAATACCCTGCTGATGGAACCTTCACACCTGAGTCTGCCTCATACCTTCCTCACCTCACTTGGGCTCTCACTTTGGGCTTTCTCCTATGCTGGGATGCCCCCTGTGTAGGTTTTCTTGACTCTGCACAGACTCTGACACCCTGAACCACACAGCTCTCCTACATCCACTTGACTGTAATGCCCAACTCTGGGCCACCGTGGTTTCTGCTTCCCATCCCATCTGTATGCTGCCTGCCTTGCTCTGCCCACCAAATGGCTAGAGCTGAAGTGTTCAGGAAGGAAAGAGAAGAGGATGAGAAAAGGCTAAAAGATATTTTTTAATTAGAAGAATTTAATTAGCAGCTTGTTTGTAAAACGGCTGAATATTTTTCTAAACAGAATGTATCTGTTACTTTATCCCATGCAATTTTCTCTCTTTCTCAGTGGGTCTTCAAAATGTACCAATTTTGAAATGCAAGCCCAAAATGAATAGAATCTTGGTAGGAGGTGTTGGAATCTTTGTGAAGTTTTATGTTTTCTATCTGTTAATATCAGGAGATACTCTCTTTTGGTATCATGGAAGGTGTTAAATAAGACGTATGCATATTTCTAAGCAAACTGACCTGGAAAAGATAAAATTCTACAAAAAATCCTTATGCTTTCAACAGTTCAACTGTTGGTGCCAAGAAAACAGCTAAATCGAGATGTACTTCTTCCTTTCAGCATTCTATGCCAAAAATAATTAGAATTGAGAATGTTTTGGGCTCAGAAAACTAAGAATCTGTCCGTGTTGACATACATTTGTGATCCTGGTGTTTCCAGTCCCGTTTGGATCTGTATAAGCCCATTATATAATTTTTTACTACCGAATTGAAAAAAAAAAGTAAATGTAGACTAAAAAAAAAATCTTGACATATGAAAGCAATCATTAAAATCTACATTAAAGGGAAGCATAGACAAAGTTCCTATTTAACAATTTAAGATGTGGTTTCCTAGTTTTCTGACTTCCAGCACCCCCGCCTCTTTTTCTGCCCGCCTCTTCTACCATTCCCTGCGGAGCCCTGGTGGTGCAGTGGTTAAGAGCTTCGGCTGCTAACCGAAAGGTTGACAGCTCGAATGCACAAGCTGCTCCTCGCAAACCCTGTGGGGCAGTTCTACTCTGTCCTATAGGGCCGCTATGAGTCAGAATTGAGTCCCTCCCCTCCTTCTCTCTTTCCTTCCTTCCTTTTTCTATCCTCCTGAGCCTATTTACCTCCATATTGCTTTGAATTTCTATGGGTCGGAAGGGACTCAAAGGCAACGGGTTTTGATTTTGGTCTTGAATGCACTTCTTGCTCTTGATTAATTGACTGATTAATTGATTTATAGTTTTCAGTAAGAATTTCCAGAGACTTAGCACTGGCCTTCATGAAGTGATGAGATCTGGACCAATTTCTCTGCTTTCTAGAAAGTTGAGAGGAAGGGAGGTAATTAATAATTCAACAATATATAAAAGCTCTGCCTGTATTCTGAAAAACATGTATCTGGCCAGTTCAGTGAATTTACTCAAAATTGACTTTAATCATCCAGGTGCTTGGCCCATATGATGCCAAATACTCAGGAAGGTTGAACACCAAGTAGATAAAATATTTTGATGTCACATGTAGGCATAATCATCTGAGGATATGTCCATTGAGTTACTTAATTTGACCAGAGGTTTTGTGGTGGGTAAGTAATATTTTTCCTATGTAAGACTTTTTCATGTATTTTAGTTTCAATATATAAATATCTCAAATATATCTCAATACATTAATGTATGTATTGACAACATACATAATATTTATTATTATAATCAGGAGTCAATAGTCAAACTTTATAGTGGCTATACATTTCAGTCCATTTAACATTTTTAAGTTTGTATTTTCTATTACATAAAACCAAGCAAAATATAACCAGAGTTATACAATATCATATTTTTTTTATATATATTTTATTGTACTTCAGGTGAAGGCTTACAGAACAAATAGTTTCTCATGAAACTGTAGTACACATGTTGTTTTATGACATTGGTTAACAACCCCACAACGTATTAATCCTCTAACTTCTCAACCTTTCTTTTTTTGGTGAAAATACACATAGCCAAAGATACACCATTTCAAAAATTTCTACATACACGGTTCAGTGACATTGACTATGCTCTTCTGATTGTGCTATTATTCTCACCTAAGATGAAGACTTACAGAACAAAATAGTTTCTCATTTAACGGTTACTACAAATGTTGCCCTATGACAATGGTTAACAATCTCACAACACATCAACAATATCCTTACTCAACCTTGGGTTCCCTATCACCAGCTTCCTTGTCTCCTTCTGCCTTCTGGCCCTTGTCACTGAACTCCTGTACCTCGTTAGTCTCATTTGGTTTTACGGGGCTGTCCACTCCCAGGCTGAACAGTGAACCTCGGAGGTAACTTCACCACTGAGCTCTCGAGGTTTCTCCAGTCTCCTTTAGGCCAGTAAATCTGGTCTTTTTTTTTTGTGAGTTAGAATTATGCTCTACATCCTTATCCAGCTCTGTCCAGAACCCTCTGTTGTGATCCTGGTCAGAGTAGTCAGTGGTGGTAGCCAGGCACCATCTAGCTGTACTGGACTCAGTCCGATGGAGGCCTTGGTAGCTGTGGACAATTAGTCCTTCAGACTAATCTTTTCCTTGTATACTGTTCTCTTCATTCTCCCTTGCTCCCGAAGGGATGAGACCAGTAGAGTATCTTAGATGGCCACTCACAGGCTTTTAAGACCCCAGACACTACTCACCAAGGTAGAATGTAGAGCATTGTCTTTATAAGATGTGTCATGCCAATTGAGCTAGATGTTCCCTGAGACCGTGGTCCCCACAGCCCTCCGCCCAGCAATTCAGTCCCTCAAGGAGTTTGGATGTGTCTATAGGGCTTCCATGACCTTTCCTTGTACAGGTTGTGCTAATTTGCCCTGTATTGTGCACTGTCTCACCCTTAACCCAAGATACCACTTATCTATTGCCTATTTAGTATATCCCCCCCACCCCTCCCATCCCTGGGAACCAACAAAGATTGTTACATTTTGTGTGTGAACTTTTTCATGGGTTTTTACAATAGAGGTCTCATACAATATTTGTCCTATTGTGATTGACTTATTTCACTCAGCATAATGCCCTCCAGTTTCATCCATGTTATGAGATGGTTCACAGATTCATTGTTGTTTTTTCTTGTTGCATAGTACTCCATTGTGTGTATGTACCACAGTTTGTTTATCCATTCATCTGTTGATGGGCATCTACGTTGTTTCCATCGTTTTGCTATTGTGAACAATGCTGCCGTGAACATAGGTGTGCATATGTCTATTCGAGTGACGACTCTTATTTCTCTAGGATATATTCCTAGGAGTGGGATAGCTGGATCGAATGGTATGTTTATTTCTAGCTTTCTGAGGAAGCGCCATAACATTTTCTAAAATGGTTGTATCATTTTGCATTCCCACCAGCAGTGCATAAGAGTTCCCATCTCCCCGCAGCCCCTCCAACATTTGTTATTTCCAGTGGTTTTGATTCGTGCCAGTAGTGCCGGGGTGAAATGTTATCTCATTGTGGTTTTAAATTGCATTTCTCTAATGGCTAGCGATCGCGAGCATTTCCTCATGTGTCTGTTGGCCATTTGAATGTCTTCTTTGGTGAAGTGTCTGTTCATTTCCTTTGCCCAGTTTTTAATAGGATTATTTGTCTTTTTGTTGTAGAGGTGCTAGATTTTCTGGTAGATTATGGAGATCAGACCTTTGTCTGACTTGTACTGTCCAAAAATTTTTTCCCAGTCTGTAGGTTCTCTTTTTAGTCTTTGGGTGCAGTCTTTTGAAGAGCATAGGTGTTTGATTTTTAGAAGATCCCAGTTATCTAGCTTATCTGTTTGGTTTTGTGCATTGAGGGTTATGGTTTGTATTGCCATGTATTAAGGCCTGAAGTGTTGGTCCTATTTTTTCTTCCATGAACTTTATAGTTTTAGGCTTTATATTCAGGTCTTTGATCCATTTTGAAGTAGTTTTTGTATACGGTGTGAGGTATGGGTCCTGTTTCATTTTTTTGCAAATGGATATCCAGGTTTGCAAGCACCATTTGTTAAAAAGACTGTCTTTTCCCCATTTGATGGCCTTTGAGCCCTTGTCGAAGATCAGGTGACCGTAGGTGAATGGATTTACATCTGGGTTCTCAATTCTGTTCCATTGGTCAATGTATCTGTCGTTGTACCAGTACCAGGCTGTTTTGACTACCGTAGCTGTATAGTAGGTTCTGAAGTCAGGTAGTGTGAGTCCTCCAACTTTATTCTTCTTCTTCAGTAGTGCTTTACTTATTTGGGGCTTCTTCCCATTCCATATAAAGTTAATGATTAGTTTTGCCATCTCTGAAGAATGTTGTTGGTATTTGGATCGGGATTGCATTGTATTTGTAAATTGCTTTGGGTAGAATTGCCATTTTCACAATGTTGAGTCTGCCTATACATGAGCATGGTATGTTTTTCCATTTATGTAGATCCCTTTGGGTTTCATGCAGTAGTGTTTTGTAGTTTTCTTTGTATAGGTCTTTTACAGCCCTGGTCAGATTTATTCCTAAGTATTTTATCTTTTTAGGGGCTATTATTAAAGGTATTATTTTCCTGATTTCCTTTTCATTGTTCTCCTTACTGGTGTTAGGAATCCAACCGATTTTTGAATGTTTATCTTGTATCCTGCTACTCAGCTGAATCTTTCTATTAGTTCCAGTAGACTTCTCGTGGAGTCTTTAGGGTTTTCTAGGTATAGTATCATATCATCTGCAAACAGGGACAGTTACACTTCTTCATTACCAATTTGGATGCCCTTTATTTCTTTTTCTTGCCTTATTGCTCTAGCTAGAACTTCTAGCACAATGTTAAATAGGAATGGTGATAAAGGGCATCCTTGTTCCTGTTTTCAAGGGGAAAGTTTTCAGCCTCTCTCCATTAAGAGTGATGTGGGCCATTGGTTTTGCATAGATGCTCTTTATTATGTTGAGAAATTTCCCTTCTATACCTATTTTATTGAGAGTTTTTATCAGGCATGGGTGTTGGACTTTGTCAAATGCCTTTTCTGTGTTAATTGAGATGATCATGTGATTCTTTTCTTTCCTTTTATTTATGTGGTGGATTACGTTGATTGATTTTCTAATGTTGAACCATCCCTGCATACCCGGTATGAATCCTACTTGGTCGTGGTGTATTATTTTTTTGTTATGATGCTGAATTCTATTGGCTAGAATTTTGTTCAGAATTTTTGCATCTATATTCATGAGAGATATTGGTCTGTAATTTTCTTTTTTTGTGATGTCTTTTCCTGGTTTTAGTATCAGCATTTTGGTGGAATCATAGAATGAATATGGAAGTGTTGATTCCTCTTCCATGCTCTGAAATAGCTTGAGTAGTACTGGAAGAAGCTCTTCTGTAAATGTTTTGTAGAATTCTCCAGTGAAGCCATCTGGGCCAGGGCTTTTTTGGTTGGGAGTTTTTTAGTACATTTTCTATCTCTTCTCTTGTTATGGGTCTGTTCAGATTTTCAACATCAGTATGTTGTAGTTTTGGTAGGCCATGTGTTTCTAGAAATTTATCCATTTCCTCTAGGTTTTCAAATTTGTTAGAGTATAGTTTTTCATAATATTCTGTTATAATCTTTTTTATTTCAGTTGGGTCTGTTGTAATGTCCCCCATTTCATTTCTTATTTGGCTTATTTGTGTCCTCTCCTGTTTTTCTTTTGTCAGTCTGGCCAGTGGTTTGTTGATTTTGTTGAGTCTTTCAAAGAACCAACTTTTGGTTATGTTGATTCTTTCTATTGTTTTTCTGTTCTCTATTTCATTTATTTCTGCTCTGACCTTTACTATTTCCTTTCTTCTGGTGGTTTTGGGCTTTTTTTGCTGTTCTCTTTCTATTTGTTTGAGTTCTGTAGTTAATGTTTTGATTTTGTCCCTTTCTTCTTTTTTGATATGTGCATCTATTGCTATAAATTGTCCTCTGAGGACTGCCTTTGCTGTGTCCCAAAGGTTTTGCCATGATGTGTTTTCATTCTCATTTGATTCTAAGAATTTTTGGATTTATCTCTGATTTCTTCTATTACCCACTGATGTGTAAGCAGGGTATTATTCAGTTTCCATGTAGTTGATATTTTTTCCTTGCTGTTTCTATTATTAATTTCTACCTTGATGGCATTGTGGTCAGAGAAGATACTCTGAATTATCTCAACGTTTTGGATCTTGTTGAGGATTGCTCTGTGGCCTAAGATGTCTATTCTGGAGAATGTTCCATGTGCATTGGAAAAGAATGTGTACTTTGCAGTGATTGGATGGAGTATTCTATATATGTCTATGAGGTCAAGTTGGCTGATTGTGACCTTTACGTCTTCTGTATCTTTGCTGAGTTTCTTCTTAGTTGTTCTGTCCTTTATGAGAGTGGTGTGTTGAAGTCTCCTACCATTATTGTGGAACTGTGAATTTCTCTTTTCATTGTTGTTAGAGTTTGTTTTATGTATTTTGGAGCCCTATCATTGGGTGCGTAGGTGTTTATTATGGTTATGTCTTCATGAAGGATCATCTCCTTAATCATTATATAGTGTCCTTCTTTGTCTTTTACAGTACATTTTGTTTTAAAGTCTATTTTATTTGAGATTAGAATTGCCACTGCTGCTCTTTTTTGGTGGTTGTCAGCTTGATATATTTTTTTCCAACCTTTGACTTTTAATAAATTCACCTCTTTGTTTCTAAGGTGTGTGTCTTGTAGACAGCATATTGATGGATCCTGTTTTCTTATCCATTCTGTCACTCTCTGTCTCTTTATGGGTGCATTGAGTCCATTTACATTCAGTGTAGTTATTGATAGATGTGACTTTGTTGTTGTCATTTTGTAGTGCTTGTTTTTTGTGGTGCTGAAGTTTTCTTTGTTCTTCTTACTCTCTTTTGCTGAGTTACTTTTGTTTATGGATTTTTTTTTCCTTTCTTTTGTTTTTGTAGGTTTTGTTTTTTCTGAGACTATGTTTTTTGTCTTTATTTTTATGAGTATGTTTGTTAACTTTCTTTGTGGTTACCATGAATTTTACCCTTATCTTTCCAAGTTTGAAGCAGTCTACCATTACTTGGTATCGCCTTGCCTTCCTCTCCATTAGTAAGTTCTATACCTATGCCTTTTATTACCTCGTTTATTATTTTGATGTTGTCATTTATTGATTAACTGCTCTGATTCCCTGTTGTTTTTCTTTTGGTTTTGGATAGTCTTTGAGAGTTCATTTCCTAGATTGGTATCTGGCACGTACGATCCTGCATCCTGTGTTCTGCCTGAGAGCTGAAGCTGTTTGTCCTCAGATCGAAGAACTACCTTTAATTATTCTTGTTAGTTTGGTTTGACTTTTACATATTCCCTTACTTTCTGTTTATCTGGAAATGACCTAATTTCACCATCAAATTTGAACGAGGGATTTACAAGATATATTATTCTTGGCTGATAAATTTTTTTTTTCTAGATTTTATATATGTCATCCCATTGCCTTCTTGCCTGCATGGTTTCTGGCAAATAATCTGAGCTTAGTCTTATTGTTTCTCCTCTGTATGTGACTTCTAGTTTTTCACAAGCTGCTCTCAGTATTCTTTGTTTGTCTTTGGTTTTGGCAAGTGTGAATATGATATGCCTTGGTGATTTTCTTTTGGGTGTCTTCTATATGGGGTTCATTGAGCTTCTTGGATGGCCAGCTTTTCATCCGTCATGATATTGGGGAAGTTTTCTGTCAGCATTTCCTCAATGATCCTCTCTATGTTTTCTGTTTTCTCCCCCTGTTCTGGAATTGCAGTCACTCATAAATTTTTGCTTTTAATTGTGTCCCACATAACTCTCAGGGTCTCTTCATTTTTCTTTGTTCTTTTTTCTGAGTTTTCCTGAAACAGAGTTTTATCCAAGTGTTTGTCTTCCGTTCCACTGATCCTGTCTTCCACAGTTTTAAATCTGCTTCTCAGCCCTTCTATGACATCATCCATTTCTGAAATCTTGTTGTTTATCTTTTGGATTTCTATTTGTTGTTTTTGTATAATTTCTATTTGTTAATTTGTTTTGGCGTATTGTTCCTGCATCATCTTCCTGAAGTCTTCCAATTTTTTGTCTGTATTTTGCATGAATTTGTCTATTTTTTCCTTATTTTTGCCAGCTTTTTGCCTCAGTTCTTGGAGAATTCTGAGTATTAGAGATTTGAATTCCCTAATAGGTAGTTCTAGTGCATTTTCTTCCACAGGAGAGTCATCTGGTGTTTTATTTTGAACATCTACTGGAACCATCCTGTCCTGTTTTTGTAAATATTTTGATATTGTCTGCTGCTTTCGGGGCATTCAGTAGTTATTTTTCTCATTTATTGATTGCAGATTTGTTTGTTTCTTCCCTTTTAAAAAAAAAAATTGACTATGTCTGAACAGGCAGACTGTGTGTTCTTTGTTGTTTGCTTGTCTGTGCGCTCAATACTTTTAGCCTCCTTCTCCAACTAGTAGGGTCAGTCACTCAGATACGGTACAGCAGGGCAGGTCTAGCTGAAGAGGAGTTACAGGGATGGCTTGTTTTTGGCACTTACCACAGCCACCAGGGCGGGTCAGTAATCAGTGCAGGGCTGGTTCTAGTAGGCCATGCCTGTTCTGTTTGGTGGTGTGATGTCAAGCAGACGGTGCAGGTAGGCAGGATGCAGAGGGGAGATTGTTATGTGTGGAGTTAAGATGGATATGGGAGAGAGGAGAGAGGAACAGGGGCCAAAAACATACAAACAAACATAAAAGAATGCTAGGGGAGCTTGCTGTTGGAATGGAGAGTTGAGAGACTATGAAATGGAGAAAAACAGAAAGGGGAAGTGGAAGAAAAGAAAAGAATGCATAAAGAAAAATCAGAAAGATTAAAGAACCGCAAAGTTCCCAGGGATCCCACCGATGCAGCTATGCGGTCTGGGGAAGATTCTCTCAGGTGTTGCAGTACATCCTGGCTAGAAGTCATAAAAGTATATAATGCCTGGTATTCAGGGATCAGAAAGAGAAGGAAGATATAGAGAGATGAGAAACTGAGTAATTAAGAAAGGGAAAAAGAGGGAAAAGAAAACAAAACAAATTAAAAATTAGGAAGAAAAAAAAAAGAACAAGAAAGGCCCCCAAAATAAACAGAAAATAAAAAAAAAAAAAAGCCAACAAAAAAGAAATGCCCTCAGGGATCCCTCTGCACATCTGTGAAAGCTGAAGGGGAGTTCCTTGCCATGCAGTTCCACCTGGCCAGAAAGGGCTCCCTACTCAAGAAAAGGAAAAGAAAACAAACAAACAATTCAAAACGAACAAAACCCCCGGGATCCCACCAGCATGGTAGCCCAGAGAGGGAAGCAGCTCCACACTCGAATGGAGCCCTGCAGCCCCTCAGGAAGTAGCAAAGATGGCGCACGGAACTAGGCACTCTAGCGAAAGGAGGGGGAGGCAGCGAGAGGGAAGTAGAGGAGGCCTAGTGTGGGTGAAGAAGGGTAGAGAGTGGGAAAGCGTTTATCACAAATTGCCAGTACCCTGGAGCTCCACAGGAAGAAGCAAAGATGGCGCACGGAGCCAGGAACTCAAGTGAAAGGAGGGGGAGGTGGTGAGAGGCAAGTGAGAAATCAAAAGAAGCAGAAAAAAAGAAGCAACACTAGCAGCCAACAAATGGCACAAACAAAAGTAACTCAGTACAGGAGAGAGACAGGATCAGCGAAATTGAAGACAAACACTTGGATACAGCTCTGTTTGAGGCCCATTGAGGTGTGTGGAATCCAAGCAGCCAGCACTTCCCTGTCAAGAGACCATGGCCGCAGGAAGCAGAGGGGGCCGATCTAGGGCGAAGAGGGGTGGGGGGTGGAAAAGCACACACCGCAAATTACCGGTTGTTTTGTCTCCTGCTGGACGCTCCGTGAGGCTGCTTTCTCATACCCCCATTTGCTGGTCTCTGATAGGAGTCCAAGGTGGTGGATCCATGCTGCATTAGCTGGTAGGGGACCTCTGCATGAATCTCTCCTTGCTCTCCATTCTCTGTCAGTTTTATCACTCTCTTTGGTGCTTGGCTGAGTTCTTTAACTCTTCATTTGATGTTTTAGGGTTTCAGGATTGTTGTATTCTCTGTTTGGCTTAGTTTTTCAGATTTTTGCTGTGGAGGGACTGCGTGGTGCTTCTGCCTAGAGCGGAATTTTGCTGGAACTCTCTACAATATCATATTTTTTAAGATTTTAGCCTTGTAGATTTGATTTTTACCCATCTACAAGGTAATACTTGAGCTATGGTTGTTTGCATTTACATTTATGCTAGTAGAATAGTGTAAGCCTAAATTATAAAAAGAATTTATATTTAGTGAATGACTCCTGTATGTAAGTCATAAATTGTTATTTAACCCTGTTAAAAATGCTGTTAAGTTAAAATAGTTTCAATGCACTACGTACGGTCATTCAACTCATATATGGTGGAACTTGAATTCTTATCCAGTTCTGTCTAATGTTAAATTGTGGCATCTTAGCAAGTAAAGTAAATGAAGTTTGATTAAAAGACCCACCTTCCTTTTAACTACACATTTGTGTGTGTGTGTGTGTGTGTGTGTGTGTAAGTGAATGCATGTGTTTGAAATGGTTTCAAAATTAAATTTTTTTTTTTTCTGGCTATGAATATGATGTATGGTTTTTGTATACAGCTCAAACAATACTCAAAAGGGTTAAAAAGAAAGTTTACTACCCAGGCAAAAATACTGCAGACACCTTGATGGACAACTTTACAGATTTTAAATGCATTCTATACATATAAATATTGATTTATAGTTTTACACGAACAAGATCACACATTCTTTCTATAACTGCATAAAATATATGTTATGACTATAATTTAAAAAATGCAGTTCTGCATAAGTTTTTTATAATGGTATTACAAAATTGCATTTTATGGATATATTTAACTTCTTAAATTGACTATTGGTAATACGTAGATTGTTTATGATTTTATAATCACTTTTTTTTTTTACCATGGATGGATTTTTATGAAGTATTTTATTTATGTGAAAGAAGAATATATATATTGCATAAACTAGAGCCAAAGCATAATAAATTGAACACTTAGAGAGTTACCTCCTAGCTTGAGAAGGACACTTTAGCCCATAAATTGGAATTTTTTGTATGTTACTTCTCAGTGGCATATTTCTTTTTTCTAATGTTGAGAGCTGACCTTGTTTTTGCTTTGTATTATGTGTATTTATCCTTAAAGAGCATCTGAGTGGTGCAAATGGTTAATACTCTCAGCTGCTAATAAAAAGATTGGAGGCACAAGTCCACCCAGAGGTGCTTCGGAAGAAAGGCCTGGTGATCTACTTCTGAAAAATCAGCCATTGAAAAGACAAGGGAACACATTTCTACTCTGACACATATACGGGCACTGTGAGTTAGAGTTGACTCAATGGCAACTGTTTATTTTTTATTGTTTGTAATTTACTTTTAAAAAATATTTTTGTTTTGCCTTTCGATTGCATATGATGCTATCCATATTGTATGTAGTTTTTCTCTGTTCTTTGCTTTTTTAAAATTAATTTTATGTTTTTGAGGTCTATTCATGTTGAAACATATTGTTCTAGCTTATTAATTTTAACTGCTGTATTCTACTTCATTTCATTACTATTACTAAATTTCTCTGTCTATTGTTTTTTTAGTGAGCATTTCATTTTAATTATTTTGTATTACAGACCTTGCTGCTGTGAAGAGTGGACATCTCCAACATCATAGCTAATGGGTACGTTGTAATTAAAAAAAAAAAGTTGAGATAATGATAGAAAAAACTTTTTGGAGCACCTTGAAGGAGGGGTATAATTTAAAGAATACTTTAAGATAAAGAGTATCTCAAATATCCTAGGAATGAAATTGCTGAGCTTATGGTAGAAGTATCCTCAAATATATTAGATAAGTTCAAATTTATTTCCAATATGATTGTACTAATTTATACTCACAATGAGAGAATAGCAGAATACTTGTTGTGCCACATGATCATAAATACTTAATGTTGGCATATTATAAACAATTTTGGTAATCTGGTGAGCATAAAATAGTATCATTTTGTAGATTTAATTTCCATGTGCCTAAATTACAAACAGATTGAGCTTTTTAAAAATCTATGTTACACTTTTTTCTGTATTGTCTGTGAAAGACACATTTATAGTTTTTGCCTGTATTTGTATTGGGATTTATCCTTTCTTATTGATTTTAAGACCTTTATATATTCTGAATGCCATTACATTATCAGTTATATACATTGTAGCTGTATTTTCTCTTCATTCTTACTTGATGGTTTGAAAAATAACTTCTTAAGTATAATATGATTCAACGTAACAATATTTTTCTTTTTTTTTTCCTGTGCTTTTTATGTTTTGTTCAAGATCGACTTCTTTATTTTGAGGTTATTTTTATCTAAAAATGTCGTTGCTGTTGTGTGCCATTGAGTTGATTCCGGCTTACAGGGATACTATAGTACAGAGTAGAACCAGGGCTCTAAAGAGTTACAGTTATGTTTTTCATGTGTAATATTATACTCCACTCAGGACTGGAGCCCCTGGGTGGCACAAATGGTTGAGCACTCAACAACTAGCTGAAAGGTAGGCAGTTTGAACCTACCCACAGGCACCTCGAAAGACGGGTCTGGAGATATGTTTCCAAAAGGTCACAGCCTTGAAAACCCTACGGAACAGTTCTACTCTGCATACGAGGTCACCAGGAGCTGGAATCAGTGACTCAATGGCAACTAACAACCACCCAGAATTAATTTTTGTGTAAGGTAGAAATTCATTTAAAAAAAATATTTTTCCAAAATAACAACCAATTGGGTAACAGCATCTGTTTTCCTATTATCTGTGCAATGACACCTAAGTTCTAGATTGTATTTCTGTATGATTCCATTACTTTACTTGTCTTTCTCTGTCCTTGAGTTGTGAGGTGAAGACTATGCACTACCCTGTGTGGCCTCCTCGACTAATTTTACAGGAAATACTTGAAGGTTTCACCATCACGTACAATGTTTGCTACATATTCTTGGTAGATCTTTTTTTTATAAAGGCCCTTTCTTTCCTGGTTTGTTTAAAGTTTTATAATTACGTTTATTTTATCTAAACATTTATGTTCATCTATTGAGATTATCAAGTGTGTTTTTTTCCCTCTTTTAATCTGGTAATGTGATAAATTGCATTAATTGTTTTTGTAATTTTAAAATTATTTTTTGTTTTTATGAAAAACCCAATATAGTAAAGATATATTATTTTACTTATGTTTATTGTTATTATTCAGACTTCAATTGAATTTGTTTTTCTTTATTTTTAGGACTTTTGCATCTAACAATATTTAAATTCTCATTAATGGTTCTTCTTTGACTGATAAGTTGCTTATAAGTATGTTTTTAAATGTCCAAATATTTAATTTACATTTTGGTTATGTTTTTATTATTGATTTTTAATTTAACATCATTATGGTCAGCAAATATAATCTATATAACACCAATCTTTGGAAATTTGTTAAAGTTTGCTACGTGACAAGAACATAGGCAATTTTTATTAAAAAAAAGATAGATCTATGCTTGAGAAGAATATGAACAATTCACTTCTGGAGTACACAATTCTATATACGTCCATTTAATAAAACTTGTTTAGATCACTGTTCAAAAAATTTATTGTTTTGCCAATGGGAGTGTTGTCAAAGCATTGACAAACAGCATGGTATATATTACACAAATCAGAATAGATGAATCAAATGATGATGAATCAGAATCAACTCGACGGCAATGGGTTTGGTTTTTTTGACTTATAAAGAATTAGTACTGCTGCACTGGTGTATGCTGACAGATGGTCACCCTTGATAAGTGATACATAGTCTTTTGAAGAGAGGTATATTGAAACTCACACCATTATGGTAGATTTTACTATATTTCTTTGAATTATGAGAATATATTCTTTCAATTATGGGAATATATTATTAGGTACATATGAGCTTAGAATCATGATAACTTCTCAAAGAACTGAATTTTTTTTCACGATGAAATAAGTCCTATTATGCTTAATAATGAGCCTCTCTGTCCATGTAATCTTTCATTCTCAAGTTGGGTAGCCTAAACGTCTTCACAGGGAGATTGCAGGACAGTAAGAGTGAGAACAGAAGCTGCAAGACCTCTTGATTCCTTGCTTAGAAATAGCAGTGTCCCTTCAGCTGCAAGTAACAAGCCAGTGAGAGTCAAAGAGTAGAGAAATAGCATCTATAACTTCATGGATGGAGCTGCAAAAAAATCTATGGCAATTTTTACTTCACCACCAAACCAAGACCAAATCCATCGACTTTGAGTTGATTCTGACTCATCGTGACTCTGTTATAGAGTAGAAGTACTTCATTGTGTTTTCTAGGCTGTAATCATTGTGGAAGCAGATCACCAGGCCTTTCTTCCATGGTGCAGCTGGGAGGATTCAAACTGCCAACCTTTAGGCTAGTAATCAAGTGCAAACCATTTGCACTACACAGGGACCACAGACTAATTTACTGTAATTACTAATATACTTTAATATATTTTCACTGTTGTATTTTGCACTATATACATATCCTGCTTAATTTTTTCTCATTTCTTGCCTTTTGGAGTAACTGAATGTTAATTTTAATTTTATTTTCTCTTTACAGATGTTTTAGTTATCTTGTACTGATATAACAAATACTACAAACAGGTGGCTCTAACGAACAAATTTATTTTCTCACAATTTAGGAGACTAGAAGTTCAAATTCAGGGCACCGGCTCTAGAGGAAGGCTTTCTCTCTGTTAACTCTGGGAGAAGGTCCTTCTGTTTCTTGGTTCCTTCAAAATCTCATGTGGTATGACATCTATCTGCCCGCCTCTCTGCTTCCTTGCCTCCTTGCTTAAGCTGATCTTTTTTAAAAAATATTTTTATTGTACTTTAGATGAAGGTTTACAGAACAAATACTTTCTCATTAACCAGTCAGTACACATATTGTTTTACGACGCTGGTTAACAATCCCACTACATGACAACACTCTCCCTTCTCGACCTTGGAGGACCTTTTTTTTTTTGTGAAAATATACATATCCAAAGTTACACCATTTCAAAAGTTTATACGTGTAAAATTCAGTGACATCAATTATATTCTTCCAGTTGTGCTGCTATTCTCACTATCCTTTTCCAAATTATTCCATCATCGTTATCTTCAACTCACTGCCCCCTCGCCTTCCCATCAAACCTTCTGAGATGCTGCTGTCAATTTGATCTCGCATAGTTAACTTTTTTTTTTTGTACCTAAGATGAAGGTTTGCAGAACAAACAGTTTCTCATTAAACAGTTAGTACACATATTGCCCTATGACAATGGTGAACAACCCCATGACATGTCAACACTGTCCCTTCTCAACCTTGGGTTCCCTATCACTAGCTTTCCTGTCCCCTCCTGCCTTCTAGCCCTTGTCCCTGGACTGCTGTGTCGCATTAGTCCAGTTTTGTTTTATGAGGCCGTCCAACCCCTGGCTGAATGGTGAACTTCAGGAGTGACTTCACCACTGAGCTAAAAGGTATCTGGGGGCCGTACTCCTGGGGTTTCTCCACTCTGTCAGGCCAGTAAATATGGTCTTTTTTTGTGAGTTAGAATTTTGTTCTACATCCTTTTCCAGCTTTCTCCAGGACCCTCTATTGTGATCCCGGTCAGAGCAGATAGTGGTGGTAGACGGGCACCATCTAGCTGTACTGGACTCAGTCTGGTGGAGGCTGTGGTAGCTGTGGTCCATTAGTCCTTCGGACTAGTCTTTCCCTTGTATCTTGTTCTCTTCATTCTCCCTTGCTCCCGAAGGGGTGAGACCAGTGGAGTATCTTAGATGGCAGCTCACAGGCTTTTAAGACCCCAGACGCTACTCACCAAGGTAAAATGTAGAACATTGTCTTTATAAACTGTGTTATGCCAATTGAGCTAGCTGTTTCCTGAGACCATGGTCCCCAAAGCCGTCCGCCCAGCAATTCAGTCCCTCAGGGAGTTTGGAAGTGTCTATGGAGCTTCCATGACCTTTCCTTGTACAAGTTGTACTGGTTTCCCCAGCACTGTGACCTGTCTCACTCTTCACCACTTATCTATTGTCTATTTAGTTCCCCCACCCCCACCCCACCCCCTGAAACCAACAGATATTTTTTGTTTTTGTGTGTAAACTTTTACATGAGTTTTTACAGTAGAGGTCTCATACAATATTTGTCCTTTTGTGATTGACTTATTTCACTCAGCATAATGTCCTCCAGTTTCATCCATATTATGAGATGCTTCACAGATTCTTCATTGTTCTTTATCTTTGCATAATACTCCATTGTGTGTATGTACCATAGTTTGTTTATCCATTCATCTGTTGATGGGCATCTAGGTTGTTTCCATCTTTTTGCTATTGTGAACAGTGCTGCAATGAATATGGGTGTGCATATGTCTATTCATGTGATGGCTCTTATTTCTCCAGGTTATATTCCTAGGAGTGGGATTGTATTTCGTAGTGCTTTTTTTTTGTGGTGCTGACATTTTCTTTGTTCCTCTTATTCTCCTGTGCTAAGTTCCTTTTGTTTTTTGATTTTTTTTTTCATTTCTTTTGTTTTTGTCGGTTTTGTTTTTACTGAGACTTTATATTTTTCTTCTTTATTTTGATGAGTAGGTTTGTTAATTTTCTTTGTGGTTACCTTGACATTTACCCTTATCTTCCTGGATTTGAACCAGTCTGCTACTACTTGGTATTGCCTTGCCTTCCTCTCCATTAGAAGTTGCTATACGTACACCGTTTATTCCCTCTTTTATTTTTCTGGTGCTGTTGTCAATTACAGATTAACCTCTCTGGTTCCCTGTTGTAATTCTTTTTGTTTTGCATAGACCTTAAGAGTCCATTCCTAGGTTGATATCTGGCTAGTACAATCCTGTGTCCTATATTCAGCCTGTGGTCTGATGTTGTTTGTTCTCAGATTGAAGGACTCCTTTTAATAATTCTTGTAAGTTTGGTTTGGTTTTTACATAGTCCCTTAATTTCTGTTTATCTGGCAGTGACCTAATTTCACCATAATATTTGAACGAGAGTTTTGCAGGATATATTATTCTTGGCTGGAAATTTTTTTCTTTCAAGGTTTTATGTATGTGATCCCATTGCATTCTTGCCTGCATGGTTTCTACTGAATAATCTGAGCTTAGTCTTATTGTTTCTCCTCTGTATGTGACTTTTTGTTTTTCTCGAGCTCCTCTCAAGGTTTTCTGTTTGTCTTTGGTTTTAGGGAGTGTGATTATGATATGCCTTGGTGATTTTCTTTTGGTGTCTATCCTACCTGGGGTTCGTTGAGCTTCTTGGATGGTCAGATTTTCACCTTTCATGATATTGGGGAAGTTTTCTGTCAGCAGTTCTTCACTGATCCTCTCTGTGTTTTCTGTTTTCTCCCCCTGTTCTGGAACCCCAATCACTCGCAGATTTTTGCTATTGATTATATCCCACATAATTCTCAGGGTTTCTTCATTCTTTTTTCTGAGTTTTCCTCCAACAGTGTTGTATTCAAGTGTTTATCTTCAATTTTGCTGATCCTGTCTTCCATCGTTTCAAACCTCCTCCTCAACCCTTCTATGACACTGTCCATTTCTGAAATCTTGTTGTTTATCTTTTGGATTTCTAATTGTTGTTTTTGTATCATTTCTAGTCGTGAATTTATTTTAACATATTGTTCCTTTATTATTTTCTTGAATTCTTCCATTTTTTGTCTGTATTTTCCATGAATTTGTCTGCCTTTTCCATAAATTTGCCTATGTTTTCCTCCTTTTTGTCTGCTTTTTGCTCCAACCCTTGGAGAATTCTGAATATTAGGGATTTGAATTCTCTATCAGTGCCTTTTCTTCTACTGGAAGGTCATCTGGTGTTTTATTTTGGATGCCTACTGGAACCATCCTGTCCTGTTTTAGTAAATGTTTTGATATTGTCTGCTGTCTTTGGGGCATTCAGTGGTTATTTTCCTCATTTATTGATTGTGGGTTTGTTTGTTTCATCCTGCTTTTTTGTTTTGTTTGGTTATGTCTGAGCCAGCAGGCTGTGCATTCTTTGTTGTTTGCTGGTCTGAGGGCACAATACTTTTCACCTCCTTCTCCAATGGGCAGGGTCAATCACTCAGGTATGGTACAGCAGGGCAGGTCCAGCTGAAGGGGAGTTGCTGGGAGGGGTTGTTTGTGGCACGAAACAGGGATAGTGGTGAGGACTGTTAATCAGTGTAAAGCAGGTTCCAGTAGGCCATACCTCTGCTGCTTCAGAGTGTGACGTTCAGTGCATGGTGCAGGTAGGCAGGAAGGTGGGGGTAGATTGTGATGTGTGGAGCTAAAAAGGGTATGGGAAAGAAGAGAGAGAGGAGAGAGAAACAGGAGCCAAAAACATACACACAAACCAAAAAGAGTGCTATGGGAGCTTGTTATTGGAGTGGAGAGATGAGAGACTGAGAAATGGGGAAAAAGAAAATGAAAAAAAGAGAAAAGGGTAAAGGAAAAAAATTAATATATTGAGAAACTAGAAATGAAGAAAGACAAAAAGGGAATAAGAGATAGAGGAAAGCAAAACAAAGAAATAAAAAAAAAAACCAAAAACAAACAAAAAAACAAGAAAAAAGAAATGCCCCCAGGAATGTCCCTGTGCCTCTCTGCAGAATAAGGGAGAAGCTTCCAAGCCATGCGGTACTGCCCAGCTCCCAAGCCAAGAAAAGAAAAAGGAAACAAAGTAATCAAAATGTAACAAATTAGAGCAAACAGACGAACAAACTAAAAAGCCCCAGGAGTCCCACCGGCATAGCAGCATGGGCTGGGAAGCAGTTTCACAGTCCAGCGGTGTTTCACAGGCTTTCAGGAAAAAGCAAAGATGGTGCACGGAGCCAGGTATTTGAGAGAAAGGAGGGGGAGCTGGTGGGAGGTAAGGAAGAAATCTAAAGAAGAGGAAAAAAGCAACACCAGCAGCCAACAAAAGGCACTCAGGGAGCTGGACAATGCGGGTGGGTGGAATCCAAGCAACACTGGGGTAAAGCTGGTGCTTCCTAGCCAAGAGACTGTGGCTGCAGGAAGCAGAGAAGGCTAAGCTGGAGTGAAGATGGGTGGTTGGGAAAGCCTATATCGCTGGTTACTGGTTGTTCTATCTCCTGCTGGAAGCTCCATGAAACTGCTTTCTCATACCCGCATTTGCTGATCTCTGATAGGAGATCAAGATGGCATATCTGTGCTGCGGTAGCTGATAGGGGACCTCTGCATATATCTCTCCTCGCTCTCTGTTCTTGGTCAGTTTCTTATTCCATTCGGTGCTTGACTGAGTTCTTTATCTCTTCAGTTGAAGTTTAGGGTTTCAGGACTGACGTGCAACTCTGTTTGACTTAGTTTTTCTGATCTTTGTTGCAGTGGGATAGTGTAGTGCTTCTGACTATAGCACCATGTTGCCCAGAAGTCCCTCTTAAGCTGCTCTTTTTATATCTCAGAAGAGACTGATTTAAGACACACTTTACATGAATATTTTCTTATTAACATAACAAAGAAAACTTAGTCCCAGATGAGATTACAACCAGAGGAAGATATAAACAGAAAAAAAAAAATAAAAACCCCTTGTTGTCCAGTTGATTCCAACTCATAGCGACCCTATAGAACAGACAGTAGAATGCCCCACAGGGTTTCCAGGGAGCAGATGGTGGATTCAAACTGCCGACCTTTTGGTTAACAGCTATAGCTCTTAACCACCATGCCACTGCTACTCCACTAGTAGGTATAGGGATTGGAATTTGTAGTACATATTTTGGGGGACACAATTCAACCCACAATGGTGGGTTTTAAGTTAGAAACTCTATTTATATTTTTTCCAAGATTATTTAATTTTATGAAGTCAAGGTTAATCAGTATCTTATCTGCTAATCAATTTAAGGGCCTTGAGAGGTTTTTTAATTCAGATTAGAACATCTTTCCCCATCCCTTCAGAATTAGAAGCATTGCTGTCTAGTATTTTAGTTCTAGTCTTGAGCCACATCAAATCAGAAATTTTTACTCTTACTTTACACAAACAATGTTTAAATATACCACCATTTTCTTGTTACTTTTTTTGTGTGTTTCTTATATTTCTACATGAATGATTTTCATTTTGAAGTAGGTCTTTTAGATCTTTCTTCTCTAAGTGTCTATTGACACTTAGATCCCTTCAGTACTCTCCCCCCTCCTCCTGAAGCTCCCCACTGCTCACGCCACAGTATGAAAATGTCTTTATTTGACTTGTTCTTCAAACACTCTTTTACTAGGTATGTAGATTGGAATGGCAGATGTTTTCTCTCAGCTTTCTAAACATACTAGTCTGCTGTCATCTGGATCTCCATGAGAAACAAGGAAGCATAGTGATTAAAAGCCTGAATATCAGTGTCAAACTTTCTTAACTCAAATATGGACTCCCTTTCTTAGTAACTGAGGAAAATTAAGTAAATTATGTAAACTTTTTATCATTAAACTTCATCTGTAAAATGAGTATTCTATAAAAAATACCCATGTTACAGGATTAACTGAATTAACAGTAAAAAAAAAACCCATTGCCGTCAAGTGAATTCTGACTCATAGAGACCCTATAGGACAGAGTAGAACTGCACCATAGGGTTTCCAAGGAGTGCCTGGTGGATTCAAACTGTTGACCTTTTGGTTCGCAGCCATAGCTCTTAACCATTATGTCACCAGGATTTCCAAATTAATACTAGTACTCAAAATTTTTAGCTATTTTAAGCACTCAAATTCTAGCATTTCTTATTTTCTAGTTGATCTTGGGAAATGGTGTTTCAATTTAATTGTTGTTCCATTGTTGATAATCTGTCTCTTTCATACATTTAAGATCTTCGCTCTTTGTTTTTTCATTTCAAGGGCTCTGAGTGAATTTATTTTTCTTTATCTTTCTCAGAATACACTATGATTCTTGAATCTCATGATTCTTGTCTTTCATAAGTTTTGGTAAATCCTTAGCTAATATTATTTGAAACATTTTCTTACTCTTTTTCTCTCTATTCTCTCATTCTAGAACCCTGTTTAAACCTATGGTTTGCATTCTTACTTTGACCATTAAATCTCTTAATATCTCACACATTCCCTATCTTTTTGTCTCTGTGCTGCATTTTGGGTTATTTTTGTTGTTGTTGTTCGGTGCCATGGAGTCGGTTCTGACTCATAACAGCTGTGTGTACAATAGAAGGAAACACTGCCTGGTCCTGCACCATCCTCACAATCTTTGCTATTGGTTATTTTTAAATACATGCATTTTCCAAATCACTATTGCTTCAGACATGTCTAATCTGCTGTTGATTCATCTATTGAGATTTTGTTTTATTTCAATGATAGTATTTATCATTCTTTACATTCTTTTTAATTTAATTTTAAAATGTGACCAATCAGAATTCCTTGCAGTCTTTTTTCAAAGGAATTTATATATCTTTTAAGGCTTTATACACAGTTGTTCTATATTCTGCATAGGATAAATCTAATACCTAAATTCTTAGAGGTTGTATACATTTTTAAAATTTCTGTTTACTCACATTTATGTTGACTTCTTTCCTTGTATTTTTAGCAGTTTTGATAATTAAGTTATATTTGGCTGCACTTGTTCTATGAGACTTCAGAAAAGGGCTTAAGTTAAAGATGTTTTTATCTTATCCAAAAATATTTATATTTGCTCCTGCCAGATTTTTGGGGTTGCTATCAAGGCAGAGAAGCTTAATTTAATTTTTACTTGTGAGATTCCCCTGTAGTATAAATTTTAACCTCTGATTCAAGTGAGGACAGGCTTATCATTAAGAATTCTCATGCACAAATACTTTCTTTTTTCTGTTATTTTGTTATCATCATCATCATCTAATTGGAATCACGACTATTGCATGTTAAATTTGTTTGCTGTATAAAGGATAGATAAAATGTGAATATTAGAAGTAAACTAAAAGAAAAAATTCAATAGGATCAGTAACACACAGGAAATGTAAAGATTATTAAAAAAAACTTCATTAAATGCATCAGAAAAAAAGGTTATCATGGAATAAAAAGACAATATCCACCAAAGAAAATTTAAGAAAAACAAAAATCATTCACAATGATTTGATAAAATTAAAAGATTGGCATTATGGGGAAAGCGCAGCTTTCAAATGTTAAATGTTACCTGAAAGGGTAGATGAGGAAACCTAATAAAGTATTAAATTATGCAAAAAAGCAATGAATTGGATGACAAAGAAAACCAATAAGAACACTCTTCAAGTGATCTGAAAGCAGTTAAGGAATATTCTTTAAGTGTATCATTGCAGATTTGAAACTAATCAGCACAGTGTGTTAACCACTCTGCAAAAGATGTGCTAAGAGCTAAAAAGTGCGTAGAAAAAAATACTACATGAAAAGAGTTATCTGCTTCAGTCTTTATGTGATCCGCATTTCCAATTTTATTTGGAAAACAAAACTAATTCAGAATTCTTTTTTCCTAACTTCCCTCCTGTAACATTGCCTTTTCATTTTCTTGTCATCCTGATTCATATTCTCTCCACTCTAACTCATTATCCACATTCTTATCAGACTTTCATTTCTTAAATACAAATTGAAATGTCTCTCCCACGTTGCCTATATGACAAAAACTAAATTGCCTAGCATGGCATTCACAGTTGGCCACAGCCTAACTCTATTTTCTCATGCCTTTCATTTCTGTGATATATATATATATATATAAGTGTGTGTGTGTGTGTATGTGTACCCACACACACACATACACACATATCTCTGTAGGCAAGCTGCATTTCTCTCAATTCCCCAAACACAGATACACTGCCCTGCTCTATGAGTTTGTTCACCCTCTCCTCATTCACTCTATGTTCTTAGGCTGGGTTCTTTAGAGAGGCAAAACCAGTAAAGTGTATAAATATATATATATATATAGAGAGAGAGAGAGAGAGAGAAATTAATACCAAGTAAATGGCTCATGATGTTGTAGAGGCTGGAATGTCCGGAGTCCATGGGTCAGAATACAGGCTTCTTCTGATTCACGTAGCCGCAGGGGCTGGTAAACCCAAGATTGGCAGGTCAGAGAGCAGAGCTCTTGCTCACAGGCTTCAAAGATGGATGAATCCCAAGATTGGCAGGCATCAGCACAGGTAAGCTGCTAGCTCAAGTCCCAAGAACCGGAGGCCAAACGAACAGGAGCCAGCTGCAGAATCCAGCAAAGGTAAAATGCCCCCCAAGCCTTGCCAGAATGTCTGCTTATATTTCATGCAGGCCACATGCCCAGGGAAACTCCTTTTTGACTGATTCATTGCTCACAGCAGATCCCATCATGGGGATGATCACATATCAAATCTCAACAGGGAAGTGATCACAACATTATACGACTGCCAAAACGCTGAGAATTGTGGCCCAGCCAAGCTGATACACAATCTTAACCATCACACTCCACATTCCCTTCCATTTCCTTAGTGAAGTTCTACTGGTCATTCTTTCAATAAGCGAATTGATTGCTCTCTATGAAGAGTTCCCTTATTACTTTCCAGACATAATAGTTTGCTTATCAATATTTTCACTTTTTATAATAACTAAAAACATTATATCATATTATTATATCATATCATATTCTATTCTAATTTATTAATTATAGTTATTTACTCTCTGCAGTTAGAATTTGATAATGTTAGTATGATCTTCTTCATATTTTAAGAACTCATTCCAAGGCTGGATATATTGATTGTTGAATGAAAATACTAATGGTGTAGAGAATCAATAAATTATAAAATCAAAGAAGTTGAAGACAATGAATGTAATATTCCATGATGAAAATATTAAGAACAAAAATATTAAAAGCGAACAACCTCTGAATGCAACCTGAGCAATGTGGGAAATGATGTTGGAAGGGGTATCTTGGCATTCATGTTTTATTCAGTTGGGGCTCTATTTTCAATTAAAATGCTACTAAGAAGTAGTTCATTCTTTTGAAAGGAGTTTAGTATAAACCTTCTACAGAAAAAGAATGCAGAATACTAACTATAGCAAGAAAAATGAGTGCAATGCCATTTCTCTTCAAGTTGTCATTCCCAGCATACTAGACCATATGATTGTCCAGTTCAAAATTGCCAATACTTGTCCATTTCAGCTCACTAATGCCTAGAATATTGATGTTTATGCATTTCATTTTTGATGATTTCCAATTTTACTGGATTTGTACTTTGTACATTCCATGTTCTGATTATTAATAGATGTTTGCAGCTGTTTTTTTGTTATTTTGAGTTATTCCACATCAGCATATGAAGGTCCTGAAAGCTTGACTCCATCCACATCAGTGTGGCCAACTCTACTTTGAGGAAGCAGCTCTTCCCTAGTAGTCTTTTGAGTACCTTCAAACCTAAAGGGCTCATCTTCCAGCACTATATAAGACAATGTTCCACTGCAATTCATAAGGTTTTCATTGGCTAATTCTTTTCAGAAGTAGACTTCCAGGTCCTTCCTTCATTGTACTTGGATCCGCCATCAACACCCAAGGAAGCGGTAGTCAAGAAATCAAAAGATGCTTTGTATTGGGCAAATCAGTGCAAAAGACCTCTTTAAAGTATTAAAAAGCAAAGATGTCACCTTGAAGACTAAGGTCTGCTTGACCCAAGCCATGGTGTTTTCAATCGCCTCATATGCATGTGAAAGCTGGACGATAAATAAGGAGGACCGAAGGAGAATTGAAGCCTTTGAGTTGTGATGTTGGCGAAGAAAACTGAATATACCATGGACTGCCAAAAGAATGAACAAATCTGTCTTGCAAGAAGTACAACCGGAATGCTCCTTAGAAGCAAAGATGGCAAGACTACGTATTACATACTTTGGACATGTTATCAGGAGGGACCAGTCCCTGGAGAAGGACATCATGCTTGGTAAATTAGAGGATGAGTGAAAAAGAAGAAGACCCTCAACCAGATGGATTGAACCCGTCGCTGCAACAATGAACTCAAGCATGACAACACTTGTAAGAATGGCATATGACTGGGCAGTGTTTCATTCTGTTGTACATAGGGTCACTGTGAGTCAGAACTGACTCAATGACCCCTAACAACAACAACAACTGTAGCAATAAAAGCAGAATCTAGCCAAGGGCAAAACACTCAGATTTGTGAGAGAACTGCAGCCTTACTCTGCCATTCTGTTAACAAGCAAAGGAGGCTTCTAGAATTTTTTTCTTTGCTTTATGGAGGAAAGTAGAACGTTTTAACAACACAATAATGGCAATTGTTATGAAATGAAATCATTTTTCAAGTGCATAGATAAAACTAAGGACTTCCTATAACTTTTTTTAGAAAACTTCAATATCAAAGTGGACTGTTAACCATTACAGCATCATAGGGTGAAATATTAAAGAACAGAGCAGAAGCTAAGAAAAGAGAAATCCAGAAGAGATCTGGAAATACTCTCCTTTAGCCAGATTAATGATACATTACCGCTTCTTTTATTCAGAAGGGCCAGAAGTTTTTTTTATAAAATAATCTGGTATATTTTGGCAAAGTCACAAGTCTTTACACAGGTGGCACTATTTTTGTGAATTAAAAAGTCCTCACAAAGTGGTGCCATTTTGGTGAACTCCTATGCTCTTAAATTCTTCTTTATCTTGGTGAAGTAGTATAACTGAATCCAGTCAACTCCATTTAAATCCTCAATATATGATGTATAAAAGTAATAAAAACACATACTTGATGGCTGATGAGGTAGATCTTCTCTCTCCCCCTCGCAAACCAATAGTCCAGATTCTATTCTCTATAGCCAGAGATAAAAATTTCCTTGCAAGAGATTTTCTTAAGGTAAGTAACCTGGGTCTTGAGGTATGGGTATAACAAGCTTTTGGGCCTGTAGGCTGGCAGCCCTTTCCTGAGACCCCTTGAAATTCAGAGTACGGAAGATGGAGTGGAAAAGTTTTCAAAGAAGTCGAAAGCCTTCTGGAACAGACAGGCTCATGATGTGAAATTAGGGAAATCTGTTTAAGTAATCCTGAGTGTCACTGAGCAAGTTCCACTGATGGGAAAAGACTTAAGAACCTAGGGTTTGTACAGAAATTACCAGAGTCATATCCTGAATGGTTGAAATAGCTGCACTAGTTACAAAAAAATTCCCATTCATTTTCATTTATAATGGGGAATATAACTAATAAATGATAAAATTATCCCAGAGACCCATATCATTGTTTCCTGCAGACCAGCTATGTAGAAAACCGAATTATCAGAAGTTTGCTTGTTGAGTATAGAAACAAAACCAATGTGCGTATGATTCATATATTCAACAGCACTGGGTTCTGGTAGGTTGCAGAGTCTAACACCTGTTCCCATTGCACTGAGACGACCACCTCCAGCTGGACCAGGCTGAGATGGTCCTGGCGATGTTTACCTCTTGTTTACTGCCACTGTTGATTACCCTTAACCAAGTGTTCAAAATTGCTTTGTCCTGATGAAATATTAAAAAAACAGTTGCCATGGAGTTGATCCCCATTCATGGTGACTCAATGTGTGTCAGAGTAAAACTGTGCTCCATAGGGTTTTCAATTGCTAATTTTGGGAATTTAGATTGCCAGGCCTTTCTTCCGAGGTGCCTCTGGGTAGATTTGAACCTCCAATCTTTTGGTATCAACCAAGCTTGTTAACTGGATGGCTTTTCTCCTTCTAAAAGGCCCCTGAACTCTGCTTGCCACCAAGCCTGAGCAAGCACGAAAAGGTGGTGTGCGTATACCTTCTCAGTTTATCCTGAGAATAAGCTGACCACAGCGAGACTGTTTCTCTGTCAGACTCCACTGGTCATTTCTCGTTGATTGTCCAAATTCTCCTTAAAGATTCTGCAAACCTTTGCTTATCCCTCTTTACGCTATAAAAGAAAAGCCTTTTTACATCGATTTGAAGATGCTTGCCATTTTCTGAGATCAGCGCATTCTCCCAATTGCAATAGTCTTTGTTTATGAATAAACACTTTCCCTATCTAAGTTTGTACTTGTTGTTATTTTTAAACTTTATAATCTCAAGACCCCATTACACTTATTGTGGATTTCAAAAAGCTCTTGTTCATATGGGTTAAATCTATCACTGTTTACCATGTTAGAAGTTAAAGTGGGGGGAAATTTCAACATATTTATTTATTTAAAAAATTAATAAGAAATCTATTACTTATTAAAATAAATAACATAGTTTTCTATGAAAAAATACTATTTTTTTTTGCAAATACAATTCTACTGATTTACATTTTTGCAAATCTTTTCTATATTTGAGTAATTGAAGAAGGAATTCTCATGTAGCTTTTACATTTAGTCTGTAGAAGTATGTTATTCTGAAGCATCTGAAGAAAGTCTGGCCTCACACAGACATGTAGTTGCAAAGGGAAAGAGTATTTTAAAAGTCTTTTCAGATAGTTGTAGATATTCTTTTTGATACTTTACAAAAGCTCAACAAATAACAAGTGGTTGTTTCTTAAAGATAAGTTGCAAAGTGGAATCAAAAACCACATCAATGAACTTGTCATACTCTGTTACATTAACCATTGGTCTTTCTGGTGCCAAGAATGCATCTTTTACCCATACAAGATTTTTTATTATCATACACTGGTAGTTTGTGAAATATTGGCTTACTGAATTATGCTTATCTTACTAATGTTGACATGTTGCTATTGTTAGTCGGTTCCAACTCATGGCACCCCCATGTGTTACAGAGTAGAACTGCTCCATAGGATTTTCTTGGCTATATTCTTAACAGAAGCGGATTGCCAGGACTTTTGTTCTCTGATACCACTGGGTGGGTTTGAACTGCTAACTTTTAGGTTAATGATCAAATACAAACTGTCTCCACCACCTAAAACCAAAAACCAAACCCACTGCTGTAAAGTCGATTATAATGTTGACAGAGGAGTCCACAAACCATACTTTGAGGACCACTGTTTTAGTGAATGCATTTATTCTGTAAATATATTACTATGCAAATTAGCCTTTCTAAAAAGGAGTCAATTTAAAAACTAAAATCTAAGTGATAAATGATGAGAAATTTTTTTTTTTTAATTTTATTGTGTTCTAGGTGAAAGTTTACGGTGCAAATTAGTTTCTCATTCAAAAATTTATACACAAATTGTGACATTGGTTGCAATCCCTGCAAAGGGTCAGCACTCTCCCCTTTCCCTTTTCACCCTGTATTCTCCATGTCCATTCATTCAGCTTTTACCATTTACAGTAAAGAATTTGAATACAGACTATAAGAAGTATGACAATAAATCATTAAGTGCAAAAATAAAATTTCCAGTGGATTAGCAGAAGCTGGGAAGAAGTAATTTAATTTAAAATAATGAAAAACACAAAGTTTTTGTCAATAGTGACTATGTTTTATATATCGTTAGATGCCTTATAGAAATTTACTTCCAGGTCTCCCCTATGAAGAATGCCTAGTATATAAGACATGCTCAATAAATATTTGCTGAATGACTAAATAAATGAATGATTAAATCATGAATTGAATATAAAAACACTAAGAACCATTTTTGAGGTTATATAGTGGATGACATACAAGTGGATCTATTTATTCTAAACTGTCAGAGACAAAAAACTGTCTTAGATAAGGATCTGACCCAAAGCCACTCTTATCAGCTCAGAGACAGACATATTCTAACTTCTTTGTGTATCAGTTGCTTTGTTCTTCAGCCTTGGCAGGGAACTGATAAGAAGTTTTGCTGTCAAGAATAACTTAAAAGATTGTACTTCCTAGTTTCACTGCCACTTGATATTATAATTGGAATTGTGCCTTGTTTACTGCCTTGTGACATGGAAATATAATTTGACTTGACACTGATGGCTTTTATGAATCAAGCTGCACCCTGTACTGTGTATTCAGATTTTATTTGCTGCGCGTCAGGCAGACAGCAGTAGCTTTTGATCAGTTCTAAGTGGAGCAAGTGGGGTGATCTACCGCACAGAGCTCCTACATTGCAACTTTGAAGTGCTTGAGTACAAACAACATCCCAAAACTAAAGCTTTGACCTGAAGAAATGTAGTTTCATCCTGTTGTTTTTCTGAATTGTATTGTACATACCTATTTTGCTGTATGAGGGTTTCGACTCACAAAATGAAGTTTTATTTCTATAGTCAAGAGGCATCTAAAGATGTATAAAACACAATGCCTAATGCCAAGAAGTTTTGTCCTTTTTGTTATTCTGATTAAATGACTTCTTTCTAGCTTCTAGGGATGCAGTCTCAGTCACAGATAGGAAGTTCATTAAGGGCAGAAACAATGAGTTTTTTGTTGAAAGTTTGCGAGTGGTCAACTTTTGTCTGTGTGTTTGTGCTTTAAATGAAGGTTTACAGAGCAAATTAGTTTCTCATTAAACAATTAATACACATATTGTTTTCTGACATTAGCTGCCCATCCCACGATGTGTCAACACTTTTCCCTTCTCAATCTTGGATTCTCCATTGCCAGCTTTCCTGTCCCCTCCTGCCTTCTCGTCCTTGCCCCTGGGTTGGTGTCCATTTAGTCTCGTTTTGTTTTATGGACAGAGTGGTCAACCTTTTTGATATGAGCATTGAGATGATGAAATTAGTATTTTGGAAGCTATGATCAATGAGATTTTCATAGTATTTAAAGTTATAGATAAAAATATCAGATGAAAAAGTACACATTATAGATACTAAAATCAGTCTGAAACGCATTGAGAGTCACCTGGGAATATGCCTAGTGGGCAGCTGGCTATTTACAGTGCTTTTCTGATTAGACCATATTAAAGATAGCGAAAATAACTGACTCCTTACCTGGCCATTTGATTATGTTCCCCCATCATTTTCCTTAAAATAGGAGAACCATGTGGGATATATTCAATATTCAGAATAGTGGCACAAAACTCTCATGTAATGTTTGGACATATTCTTGGAAAGAAAACAAACAGTTTAAAATCATCTCTTCAGTATTATGCCTTTAACATCGATGTGGTAGGCAGAATAATAGCCTCCCAAAGATGTCCCTGCTCTAATCTCCGGAAACTGAGTATGTTGTCTTCTTGGCAAATGGAACTTTGTGAATATGATTAAGGATAGGGAAGGGAAGATCATCCCAAATTATTCTGGTGAGTCCAATCTAATAATATGTGCCCTTAAAAACACTGAATCTTTCATGGCTGAGTTCAGAGTCAGAGGGAGAGGTAACTGATGAAGACAGTTCAGAGAGATGCATTGTTGTTGGCTTTGAACATGGAGGAAGGGAACAGGAGCCATGGGATGTGGCTGTCTTCTAGAGGCTGTAAAAGGAAAGGAAAAGGATTCTCTCCTAGAGCATCCAGAAAAGAATGCAGCCCTGTTAACATCATGATTTTAGCACAACGAGACCAGTGTCAGATTTCTAACCTATAGAATGGTTAGATATAAGCTTGTGTTGTTTTAAGCCACTAACTTTCTTTCATCAGCAATAGAAAACTACTACAATATTTCTTGATTGCCTAATTTCATAACATGTTTTAAATAATTTTAAATGTAAACAATACTTATTATAACAAATTATTATTTAACTAAGATATGTAAGATTCTTAATATTTGTAAACTCCTTTAATACTCCAAGCAAACTTCTAAGCAAAAAGATTTAAACAAGACAATTAGTATTTGTCTAGTTTTCTATGATAGAAACAATGCTGGGGATTGCATGATAGAATTTTGCAAGACCAATGACTTCTTCCTTGCAAATACATTTTTTCAACAACATAAACAGCAACTATATAAGTGGACCTTGCTGGATGGAATATACAGGAATCAAATCAACTAAATCTGTGGAACAAGATTACTAACAAGCTTAATATCATCATCAGTCAGAACAAGGCCAGGGGACAAGTGCAGAACAGACCATCAATTGCTCATAGGCAAGTTCAAGTTGAAACTGAAGAAAATTAGAACAAGTCCACGAGAGCCAAAATATGACCTTGAGTACATCCCACCTGAATTTGGAGACCATCTCAAGAGTAGATTTGGCGTGTTTAACACCAATAACGGCAGACCATACAAGTTGTGGAATGACATCAAGGACATCATACATGAAGAAAGCAAGAGGTCATTAAAAAGATAGGAAAGAAAGAAAAGTCCAAAATGGTTGTCAGAAGAGACTCTGCAACTTGCTCTTGAACATCAAGTAGCTAAACCAAATGGAAGAGGTGATGAAATAAAAGAGCTGAATAGAAGATTTCAAAGGGTAGCTTGAGAAGACAAAGTATAGTATTATAATGACATGTACAAAGACCTGGAGTTAGAAAACAAAGGAGAAGAACATGCTTGATATTTTTCAAGCTGAAAGAACAGAAGAAAAAATTCAAGCCTTGAGTTGCAATAATGAAGGATTCTATGGGGAAAATATTAAGCAACATAGGAAGCATAAAAAGAAAATGGGAGGAATATACAGAGTGAAAAAGAATGAAAAAAGAATTGGTTGACGTTCAGCCATTTCAGCTGGTAGCATATGATCAGGAAACGATGGTACTGAAACCAAGAGGTCCAAGCTTCACTGAAGGCATTTGTGATAAATAAGGCTCCAGGAATTGACAGAACACAGATTGAGATGTTTTAACAAATTGATGCAGCACTGGAAGAGCTCGCTCGTCTATGCCAAGAAATTACTTGAAGAGATCCATATTTATGCCTCTGCCCAAGAAAGGTGATCCAACTGAATGTGGAAATTATCAAACAATATCATTAAGATCACATGCAAGGAAATTTTTGCTGAAGATCATTCAAAAGCAGCTGCAGCAGTGCATTGACAAGGAACTGCCAGAAATTCAAGCTGGATTCAGAAGAGGATGGGGAACGATGAATATCATTTGCTGATGCCAGGTGGATCCTGGCTGAAAGCAGAGAATACCAGAAAGATGTTTACCTGTGTTTTATTGACTATGCAAAGGCATTCAACTGTGTGGATCATAACAAATTATGGATAGCATTGCAAAGAATGGAAATTACAGAACACTTAATTGTACTCATGAGGAACCTGTACATAGATTAAGAGGCAGTTGTTCAAACAGAACAAGGGGATTCTGCAGGGTTTAAAGTCAAGAAAGCTGTGTGTCAGGGTTGTATACTTTCACCATATGTATTCAATCTGTATGCTGAGCAAATACTCCGAGGAGCTGGACTATATGAAGAAGAATAGTGTAGCAGGATTGGAGGAAGACTCATTAACAACCTGCGTTATGCAGATGATAAAATCTTGCTTGCTGTAAGAGAAAATGTAGCACTTAATGATGAAGATCAAAGACCACAGCCTTCAGTATGGATTACACCTCACTGTAAAGAAAACAAAACTTCTCACAACTGGACCAATAAGCAACATCATGATAAACAGAGAAAAGATTGAAGTTGTCAAGAATTTCATTTTACTTGGATCCACAATCAACACTTATGGAAACAGCAGTCAGGAAATCAAAAGACGCATTTCACTGGGCAAATTTACTGCAAAAGACTTCTTTAAAGTGTTAAAAACCAAAGATGTCACCTTGAAGACTAAGGTGCACCTGACCCAAACCATGGTGTTTTCAGTTGCCTCATTCACATGAGAAAGGTAGACAATGAATAAAGAGGATGGAAGAAGAATTGATGCCTTTGAATTATGGCATTGGTGAAGAATATTGAATTTACCATGGGCTGCCAAAAGAACAAAGAAATATGCATTAGAAGAAGTACAACCAGAATGCTTAGAAGGAAGGATGGCGAGACTTCGTCTCACATACTTTGGACATGCTATCAGGAGGATCAGTCCTGGAGAAGGACGTCATGCTTGGTAAAATAGAGGGTCAGCAAAAAAAGAGGAAGATCCTCAACGAGATGGATTGACATTGTTTTAGTAATCTAGTGCTGCTGTAACAGAAATACCACAAGTGTATGACTTTAACAGGGAGAAGTTTATTTTCTCACAGTCTATCCAAAAAACCCACTGCCGTCCAGTCAATTCTGACTCTGTATAGGACAGAGTAGAATTACCCCATAGAGTTCCCAAGGAGTGCCTGGTGGATTTGAATGGCTGACCTTTTGGTTAACAGCTGTAGCTCTTAACGACTACAACACCAGGGTTTCCTCACAGTCTAGTAGGCTACAAGTCCAAATTCAGGGCGTCAGCTCCAGGGGAAAGCTTTCTGTCTCTGTCAGATATGGATGAAGGTCCTTGTCATCAGTCTTCCCCTGGTCGAGGAGCTTCTCAGTACAGGGACCCCAGGTCCAAAGGACATGCTCTGCTCCCAGCATTGCTTTCTTGGTAGTATGATGTCCCCTCCCTCTGCTTGCTTCCCTTTCCTTCTGTATCTTGTAAGATAAAAGGTATATCAGTCCACAGCCCTTGGAAACTCCCTTTACATTGGATCCAGGATGTGACCTTAGTAAGGGTGTTACAGTCTCACCCTAATCCTCTTTAATGTGTGTAAAATTACAATCACAAAATGGAGGACAACCACACAATACTGGGAATCATGGCCTAACCAAGTTGAAGCATAGTTTTGGGGAACACAATTCGATCCATGACAGACACAGTGGCTGCAACGATGGGCTCAAGTATAACAAGGATTGTGAGGATGGCGTAGGACCGGGAAGCATTTCATTTTCTTGTACATAGGTTTGCTATGAGTAGGAACAGACTCGATAGCACCTAACCACAGCAACGGTTTTGTACGAATTCACAACTGGATTCTCCTCTGGGTTAATCCTCCACTCTACTTCCTCTCAGGATTGCTGCCACTGAAGAGCTAAAAGTTATATTCTAAAGAAAACTTGTAAGTATTCAAGAGTAAATAAATAAAATTTCATGAATTACTTTTATTACATGTATGTATAACTACTCCTGTGATCACTGTTTTAATTAAAATAAGAAATAAAACTCAGAATATACAATATCTTTGCAGGAACAGTGTAGAACATTATTTTTAAAAAACATATTTGTGTTTAATATTTTGTTTCTAATTTTATATTCTTTCTTGGATGACCAATAAATCTTCTCATTGGACAGAAAATTATTTCTTACTAATCTTTTACCTCTTGATTTGGTTTAGTCACAATGTTCTTTTTCACTTCTCTTTGGGCACATGATACAGATGTCAGCTGGGGGCTCCCTCTGTTCCTGGGAGATAAAAATTAAATTCATCCTCTTAATACCATGATTTATGAAAGTCCACCATTCTCCCTAATATTGCTCCAGATTCTCAGGGAACTTAGGTACTCAAAGTCTTCTCTGCCTCTTGGGATTCTGATTCCATATATGCTGCACCATATTGATCAATATTAACCTCTTAAAATTCCACAGTATGAACCCAGTAGATTTTTCTTTGTCTTCAGTGGTAGAGAAAGAATGGATTTGCGTCATAAACAACTTCAAATGAAAATATACTCACTCTTCACTTATCAGCATGGTTAGGTTCCAAAAACCAAGTCCTTATGCAAAAATCGGTGTTATATGAAAATGCAGGATGACCACGTCACATCAAAAAATGGAAGATGACTACATCATTGCATAACTGCCAAATTACATCATCACATGACTGCCAAACCACTGAGAATCATGGCCCAGTCAGGTTGACATATAACCTTAACCATCACAGCCAGCATTACTCTTGCCTGATGCCTCAGCTTTTATTACTACCAGATGTATGTTGTTAACGTGCAAAATAGATAGTAGATTTTTTTACTATTGTAAGTGTCATGGATTGAATTGTGTCCCCCTAAAATATCTGTCAACTTGTCTAGTCCATGATTTCCAGTATTTTGTGATTGTCCACCATTTTGTCATTTGCTGTGATTTTCCTATGTGTTCTAAGTCCTAACTTTATGATGTTAATTAGGTGGGATTAGTGGCAGTTATGTTAATGAGGCAGGACTCAATCTATAAGATTAGATTTTATCTTAAGTCAATCTTTTTTGAGATATAAAACAGAAAAGTGAGCAGAGAGACATGGGGACCTCATGCCACAAGAAACAAGAGCCAGGAAAACAGAGCGTACTTTGGACCTTGGGGTCACTGTACTTAGAAGCTCCTCATCCAAGGAAGATTGATGACAAGGACGTTCCAGAGCCAACAGAGAAAGCCTTCCCCTGGAGCTGGAACCTAGAATTCAGACTTCTAGCGTCCTAAACTGTGAGAAAATAAATTTCTCTTTGTTAAATCCATCCCTTGTGGTATTTCTGTTATAGCAGCAATAGATGACTAAGATAGTAAATAAGGAGTAGGTGTATAGGCATTCTTATTCTTAACATGCTCTTTTTCAATCCCTTCATTATTGACTTTTTGACCTTTTCCTTTATACTCTACATTTATCCTTTTTTATTTTTTTTCCTGGATCATCTTAATTTATCTTTCCTCCTCGTTGTTATGTTCTTTCACCTTGTTTCTCCCTCTTAGTAACAATTAAACCATCCCTCTCCCTATTAAGCAGAACACTTTGACCTTCTTCTCTGAAGTCTTTGTTAAGGCCTTCACCCTTCTTGGATCTAAACTTTTACCCCCAGTGTTGGTTAAGTTATTTTTCTAAATGAAGACAGTTTCCTTCCTAAGATGAATTCCTGTGTCAACTATTAAACTAAAACATATTTTTTATTCTCATTTTTTAAATTTATTTTATCATTACATATAACATAAAGTACAAATAATAATAATATGAACATTCAGATACTCAACTTAAAAAATAGAATATTACCACTCTATATCTCTCCATTATCTCATCCCTCTCCTTTCCTCCCTTTCCTTACGGATATCCACTACTCTGAATTTTGTATTTATCATTCTCTTGCATTTCTTTCTTTCTTTTTAATTGTACTTTATATGAAGGTTTACAAAGCAAACTAGCTTCTCATTAAACAATTAATATACATATTGTTTTGTGACATTGGTTGTCAACCCCATGACATGTCAACTCTCTCTCCTTCTCAATCTTAGGTTCCCCATTAACAGCTTTCCTGTCCCTTCCTGCCTTCTCGTCATTGCCCCTGGGCTGGTGTGTCCATTTAATCTCATTTTGTTTTATAGGCCTGTCTAATCTTTGGCTGAAGGTTGAACCTCAGTAGTGACTTCTTTACTAAGCTAAAAGGGTGTCTGGGGGCTATACTCTCAGGGTTACTCCAGTCTCTGTCAGACCAGTTAAGTCTGTTTTTGTTTGTGTGAGCTAGAATTTTGTTCTACATTTTTCCCCAGACTTGTCTGGGACCCTCTACTGTAATCCCTGTCAGAGCAGTTGGAGGTGCTACCTGGGCACCATCTAGTTGTGCTGGACTCAGTCTGGTGGTGGCTGTGGTAGTTGTGGTTCATTATTCCTTCGGACTAATCTTTCCCTTGCATCTTTGGTTTTCTTCATTCTCCCTTACTCCAGATTGGGCAAAACGAAAACATTTTTGTCTCTACTTCTTTTCAGGAGTTTATTACTTGCCCACATTGAAGGCATGGATAAAAAACTGGAATGAGAACTGATTATGTTTTCTTTTACTTTGCAGTTTATTGTTCTATATAGATTTAATATATTAGAAAACTAACTACTTTGCAGTTTATTGTTCTATATAGATTTAATATATTAGAAAACTATTTCCTAATCACTCTGGTTGCTAGTGTTAATATAATAAGCTGTATTTATTTTAAAAATATATAAACATTATATGTTTCTTCTATAGCTGGAAAGAATAATGGAAAAATTCCCACCTCCTGAATGCATGGATACCATGGCAATGTCAACTCAGGTTACAATATGCATAATATTTTACAAAATATCCAAAGACAAGGAAGTTCTTTAGAAGGTGTTATTGGTTGAGTTATGTCCCTCACAAAGATATGTTCAAATTCTAACCCCCAGTCTTGTGTAGTGTGACCTTATTAGAAATTAGGGTTTATAGATGTAATTAGGTCAAATGAAGTTATGCTGGACTGGGGTGGGCCTTAATTCAATATGACTGATGTCCTTATAAAAAGAGGGAAAATTTAGACACAGAGATAGAGATACAGAAGATAGTCATGTGAGGAAGGAGACAAAGATCGAAGTTATGTTGCAACTTCACAACATAACTGCGACAGTATAACTTCTGGGGATACCAGAAGCTGGAAGGCACAAGAAGAATCTACCCCTAGAGGCTTTGAAGGGAGCACAGCCCTGGTAACACCTTGATTTAGGACTTCTGGCCTCCAGAACTGTGAGAGAATAAATTTTTGTTATTTTAAGTCACTCACTTTGTGGTAATTTCGTTATGATAGCCCTAGAAAATTTACCCAAAGGGTGTGAAAAAGGAGAAAGTCCAAACTGGAAGAAATTATTTCTATGGATAATATAAAAGCCACAAAAACCAATCAGGTTTTTCACAGTACATGCTTCAAAGTCCTGAAAATTTTGTTTTTATCGAGTGTAATGTTTTTCATATGCCTCAATGATAGAAGGTTAGTGTTCTACCATTAAACTCAAATATCTAGCCTAATTTTAGTATTCTTTTTGTTATAAGTCACAGAAATACACTTAATCCAATCGACATTTATTATCTAAAGGGTTATTGACCTACCTAATCAAAGAATCTGAGAGCAGATCTTGCTTCAGGCACTGAAACCTTAAAATTAGAAGTAGGAAACAATGAAATTCAATCCATAATGAAATTAACACATAAAATTGCAAAACTATTCTACATGTACTTTTTAAAGAATTTAAACTAGAAAATGGTGATTAAAATATTGGATTGGAGTAGAGAGAAAAATATATTTCGTTAGCTCACCCTGAGGTTTCTTTCTAAGCCTGAGATTTTGTGCTACTGTGATGACACTGTATATCACTCATTCAAGCTTTCCTATGGTTTCCCAGAGAATGCATTATTATAAATTTCTATGGATTCTTAGACATTAGTGATAAACAGAATTTTTTATAATACTAAAATAATACAGAGTTTGAGCAAGCTTCACACAGTACTTCAGGGGACGCCACAACTATAGAGACTCCCCCATCTTGATGCTGAACATCTGATTATTTTGGAGGTTGCAAAATATATGTGATTCCTTTTTGAAACATTGAGAAACTTTAAATTTATCAGTCAATTGAGATTTTATTATTTTTCAGAGTAATTATTTTTAATCACTTGAATCTCATAACCTCTTAATTCTAAGTTACTTTAAGAATTCTTTAAGAATAGACATTACTTACTTATTTTCTTAGATAAATTTCAAGTTCTTATAATAGTACTGGTAGAGAAAAAAATATTTACTTTTCAAGCCAACTAAATGTGACAACTGATCAAGCTGTTTGCCACCTGGTGCAAATACTGAAGAATAGCTTCTATTTATCTCTAGCGTGATTCAGCCATACAGAAGAATCATCTCTTTCCTAAAAGGTCAAGTGATTATTAATTAAAATTTAATTATACCATTTAAGAATTCTGTACTGTTAATTTGCACTCAATAATTCTTTATTTACTAGGTTAATAAGGCATTGCTTTTCTTAGCTATTGTTAATATTATAGATATATCCATCATAATATCTATAGAAAATGAAATGTGTATTGAAATTAAAAACCAGTAAGTCTCTCCAGGCCGGTATTATATGCTAGCTAAAATGAATTCCTGTTAGCTCACTAATATATTAGGTACTTTTACAATTAGTTGAACTTCAATTTATGAAGGAATGTGTTCTTTCACATGACATATTCCTTTTGTATTACTGTAGATTTTAGTGCCAATTTTTCCTACAGTATGGATTATTTTTGTTGATTTGTTTTTCAGATATTTTTATATCGTGGTATAAATTTACTTCTCTTTTTCACACTCATTTATGTATTCTAATTTATTTAAAGGACATATATGTTTTGTTTTGGGGAGGAAAAGATACTTGTATGATTGCCTCACATAAAAAAAACAACCCGTTGCCACGAGTAAATTCTGACTCATAACGAACTTACAGGACAGAGTAGAACTGCCTTATAGGATTTCCAAGGTTGCAATCTTTATGGAAGCAGACTGCCACATCTTTCTCATGCAGTGTGGCTTGCGGGTTCTAACTGTGACCTTTCAGTTAGCAGCTGAGCACTTAACTACCGCACCACCAGAACTCCTTTTGGCCTCCCATTGAAGACACTAATAATCAAGTTCAAGACCAACTCTTGGTGCCTGTGAGGCTGTTCATGAAGTAGATCCAGGTGAGTCCTCTTATTCTATAGTTTTTTTCTGAATTCCCTTCCAAATTGGGTTAAACTCTGGATTCAATGATTCTCAGATGAGTAGTTAGTTTTAGAACAAACCTGGAATTCTCAGCAACTTAGGTAGACTTAATATTAAAAGTTTTAAATATTTTTGGAGTCACAAATCCATAAATTAAAGGAGATTCTAATTAATTCTAAGTCTTTCTTCCTAGAAAAAAAATACACACACAAACCACACATTCCAAATAACTTCATAGGTGATTTTAGATTCCCTGGAGCATTTGTATGGACCCTAGATTAAGGATTATTTTAGAAATTGATACTGTAGTCTGAAAGCCAGATAGCATAAATTTTTGCCCTTCTACTTCCCCAGTTGCATCCATATAGATATAATTTTGATTTTAGACCCAAATGTTTTTCTTGACAATATATAAACCAGGACAACTCCCCCATGGGGTAAGAGATGAGAGGAGAGGCTTTGAGACAACTCATGTTGTGATATCAAAAATTGTGGTAAACATCTTGTCTACCTAGTCTCTTGGCGTATGATGGTAAACCAAACCAAACCCATTCCCATCCAGTCAAGTCCAACTCATGGTGACCCTATAGGGCAGAGTAGAACTGGCCCGAAAGTTATTTCTATTATCTTGTTACATTGTTGCAACCACCTTATGAAGTAGATTATGAAAATAGCTTTAACTTATCTTTGCCAAATTCTAGGCACTTCTATATATTAACTTACTTAATAATGACAAGATATCATAACAAGTTATACCTTTGTTAACATTAACATTTTACAGATGAGTCACCAGTGGCACATATAATTTAACACTTTGTGACTCGCGGAACATAAGGTATCCCAACCATTTTTTATGCCTCTGGAGTTCTTTGGGAAGGAGGTAGCCTGATTTTAACACATTTAGCCTCAAGGTGGGGGAGCTCTTTGAAATGTGTGAAACTCAAGAACCCTGACTTGGAGCCTTATTTTTGTGTAGACTGAGCATTGTCTTAGGTGATGCACCCCTGGATGAGTGAATTTTCTAAACTATTGACAGGTTTGCCTTTATTTCTGTGAGATAAGCCTCCTCACTAAGTCTCCCAGCTACTATGTTCTCGTGCGAATGTATTTATCGTGAGAGTAAGCTATTCCCAGTCTTCATTCAGTCATAGTGGCCATTTTCTCCCTGATGCCATTCATTGTTTCTGGGTGTTACTGGCTCCCTGCTTTTCTAGCTTCTAAACAGTAAATAATGTCTTTGCAATAAGACATTCCACATGTAGCCCGTGGAATGCACCACTGTGAGCAGTTCTGGAGTATTCCAAGGCAGCTGTTTCTGTTTCTTTGCTGTTAGTACTGCTTTTGTTATAATGAAGAATACATAGTAGTAATAATTTTCCTGAGATTCAAATTCCTTTAGTTTTATTAATTTGGCCTGTCTGTACTGCTTTTGCAGTAATGAAGAATGTATTGTTGTGGTAATTTTCCTGAGATAAAAAATCCATTGGCTTTATTTATTTGGGCTGTAAGTACTGCTTTTACAGTAAGGAAGAATGCATTGTATCATGTTTTGAAAAGTTTCATGAAAAATAATGAAAAGGCTAAGAAGAAGGAGATTTGGATAAAATGTATGTGCAGTCATTGTCAACTGCCTTCATGTTTTATCTCATGTTTTGCAAATTTGCAAGAAATAAAAAAGAAAAAAAAAAACTGATTTTATCCTTGACTCATATCAGCAGGATTTGCAACACCCAGGCTCTGCTGGTCCATATGTGATCCCAGATAATGAGTATCAAAATTCATAAATCTTAACAAAAATTCTGAATTCATCCTTTAATCAGCATGCCTTACATTACTGAAAACACATGGTATCAACCAAAAATTCGAAGGAGAAAATAAGGTTCGAAAGAGTTAAACAACTAAGTCAAAGTCACTCAGTTATTTTGGTGGAATACTAATCCCAAACTTAGAAAGCTTAGCTCCAGCCTCCATATTCATCGCTTAGGTTTACTGCTCCTTTAGTAAATGAATCCCCCAGCAGAGCAGAGCAAACAAAGTTAATGCTCAGTAAAGCTATTCTTTTTTCTCTCTCTTCCCTCCCCAGTTTACAAGTTATAAAACCAAAAGAAAAAAAAAATTAAGTAACTTGCCAGAGAGCACAGATTTAGGAAGTACTAAAGCTGAACTCAAACCAGTCTTATACTCAAGTTTAGCGTTCTGTTTCATGTTGCTTCTTTTTAAAAATAAAATAAAATAGCACAGCATGTTTCTGAAAATGCCGGTGGCGGCGGGGGTGGGGGTGGGGGCGTTGGCAAGCAAATGTAGAAGGTATGCGTTATTTGTTTATTTATTGGTCTTTATTTATTTTTCTCCTCTATACCACAGCTTCTCTGTGCACACTCATGTGTTAACTAAAATAAACACTCAGGTTTTGGCAAACAAATATTTTAATTATACACACTGTATTTTTTTTTAAAGCTGGGGGAGGGTAATGATACTTTAGAATGAGAAGATTTCAAAAAAAAGATTCCACATTTTCTTGTAACTTATATGCCCTGGAAAGAATGCCATAAAAATGTTAAAACTTGGAATCCTTGAAACTGTCAAGTCTGAATGCACGTGATCTCTCATAGAGAGACGCTACTTCTCAAACATCCATGCAAGATATTAAAGCCATGATATTGAAGGAACCTCAAAAGACTGATCTAAATTTACAAAACAATGATTTGGGTGATAGTACTCACTTTCGTACTGAACTATCTTCATATAGTGGCTGCATCAGAAACATGTTTTTTATTTATTTCCCATAGGAAATGAGCACTCTAAGATTGGAGAAGAGTAAATTTATTGAAGAGCAGCTGGGTTTTCAGTTCTTATCACCCTATAACTTGTATTATGGTTAGCTTGATTTATTTTTGTCTCTCCTAACACCCAGAAGGAGCTCCTTGAAAGCAAGGACTGCGTTTTATTTGTTTTTGTATTTCTAGTGCTTAGCTCATGCAAATCTGTCCTTACCTGCCTTACTTATTTCAGTGAAAAACTGCCCTACCCACCTATGTTCTCAAGTCTATGCCTTCCTGCCTCCTCAAGGATCACGTTGTGTCAGGTAGTCCCTCTCTCTCGTACATCTCTTACCTGGCTCTACCCTAAAGCTTTTTTTAAATTATGCTTTAAGTGAAAGTTTACAATTCAAGTTAGTTTCTCATACAAAAATTTATACATACATTGTTTTGTGACCCTAGTTGCTCTCCATATACTGTGACAGCACACTCTTCCTTTCCACCCCGGATTTCCTGCGTCCATTCAACCAGCTCCTGACCCTCTCTGCCTTCTCATCTCACCTTGGGACAGGAGCTGTCCATTTAGTCTCATGGGTCTACTTGAGCTAAGAAGCACACTCTTCACAAATATCATTCCATAGCCCATAGTTCAGTCTAATCTTTGTCTGAAGAGTTGGCCTCGGGAATGGTTTTAGTTTTGGGCTAACTGAGAGTTTGGGGGCATGTCTTCTGGGGTCCCTCCAGTCTCAGTCAAACCATTAAGTCTGGTCTTTTTACTAGAATTTGAGTTCGGCACCCCACTTTCTCCTGCTCCATCAGGGACTCTCTGTTGTTTTCCCTGTCAGGGCAGTCATTGGTGGTAGCCGGGCATCATCTGGTCTCAGGCTGATGGAGTCTCTGGTTTATGTGGTCCTTTCTGTCTCTTGGGCTAATATTTTCCTTGTGTCTTTGGTGTTCTTCAACCCCTAAAGCTTTTAAACATAGTGCTCTGTCCAAATTAAAAGGAACATCAGTAGAAGCAGCAACAAAAACAGCTGAACTCCAGACTCCCTGAACCCTAAATCCTCCTTAGCAGGCACACTCTTTCTTTCCTTTCAAAGCCAACAACCTTGTGAAAATAGTCTGTATTTCCAGTCTCCTTTTCTAGCATATTTATTCTCCAACCTATAACAGTTTACTTCAAATCGGTCTAAATAAAACTGCTTTGATTATGGTTACATGGTTATCTGTAACTATTTTCTTCTGACATGCGTTGGATGTATAATATTTAATCATTATCACTGATGTTTAAACCAGTCGGTACATAACAATTTTCTCTTTCATGCCTGAGTTCGAACCAGTTGAGAAATAGGACATGGATCACTGAAAATGAAGATTAAAATGTCAGCATTATCACTTATAATAAACTAACTCGAACTTTCCTTTTTCCTTAGCCTCAATGATGCCATTTTATTCTACTTGCTAGCATACAACATTTGCTCTTTCTTCTCAAACTTTTTCGTGTGTTTTTATATTTGTTAGCTCTTTAAATGAATTTTCCTTTAGGGTTCAGTTCTTCACTTTCTCTTTACACACTATATGTAGTGCTTGATCATTTTATCTATATCAGTTTATCTTCTATGTTCTACTTTTGATTATTGGAATATGTATCTCTAAAGATTTTTTTTTATGGCTCAAATACAATGAATTGATCCATCTAGTAAAGTGTTTTGGGGATTTCTGATACACAATTCAGATTGTCCATACCTGAACTCATCATATTTCCCTTGAAATTACTTCCACCTTCTTCCTTATTTTGATTAACAACATTAAGATCCACATAACTGCCCATTTAAAAAAAATCCAGCATAATCCTTTACTATTCCCCCTTTCTTAACCTTCAAATCTAATATTTTCATTGTGTCATGGATTTTTACCTTTCTTTCATGTCTGTTCTAAGAATTTTAACTCAGGTCTTCATCATTTTCACTTCGATTACTACGAGAGCATCTAAATTTGTATCCCAGACTCAGTTATTTCACTTCTCTTTAATTGATTTTCCAAATGATTGTCAGAGTAAACTTTTTAAAAAGTCAGTGTGATTCTACTATGTCCCTGCTCAATGCACTAAGCCTCCAGTGATTTGGCCCAGAAGAACTTGGATAACCAACTGGTGAAAACAAATTAGTTAATTTCACAATTTTATTGAAACGAAAATTTGGTTCCTCAGATTTTTTCTTTCTCCAAGTGTTGAAAATAAATTCTTTGTAAGACTTGAGTATTTTTGTCTTTCTGAAAGTATTCTTCGAGCTAATTAATTTTGCTTGCCACTGTACATAATTGAAAATTTGACAACAGTCTAAATATTCTAAGATTGAAAAAAATGTAGAGAACTTAAATACTTAATAATAGAGGATCAGTTGAATAAAATTTTTTTGTTATCAAAAATATGTATGTTATGATTTTTTTGCAAAAGTCTTCATCAAAATGTATATACAGAGAAATCTTAAATAAAAACAAAATAAGATGTTAACAGAGAGATCGTCCTTGTGTTAGTAGGTACTTTTTTTGTCTTTCTACTAGGTTTCCTTATTTGTTTTTTTCTATCATGAATTTAAATTGCTTTTTAGAAATAAATATAAATTATCAAAAGTAACTTAAAGAAGTAAAGGGAGGGATCTGGATTTTTGGAAGGTTTTTGACTCATCTAAATCATTTTTAGCCACTTATTTCTGACCTGCCCGGCAATGTTAACATAATTTAAAAAAAAAAAATTCAAAATGGAAATTTCTAATACTCAGTTTGTATTTTCAACATTTTGTTATTGCAATGACTGCTTTTTAACCTATCATAATTTAAACCAATTCTTATAGTCAGATAAGTAATTGTTTCTTAAATTTCTCTATTAAAAAAAGTGCAGAGTGAGAATAACTGTCTGAGAGTAATTAAAATGTAAAGGCAGACGAGAAAAAATTTTGATTTTAAAATGTGCATAGTATTGTCTGGGGCTGCACTTTTGACCTGATAGTCTTTTATAATATATACCACTCACATCTATCTATGTTCCCACATTAAGAAATGATTTAACGTTTCCATAATTTATTACTTTCCATTTTATGTTCCCTTCAAATGGAAACATTCTTTTTAATTTAATTTCTATTTGTCCTTACCCTTGTGGACACCACCAACTATTCTTCTCAGCCCATCCTGAAGGTCTAACTTATACTCTTTTGGCTCTTTGTTCACATTTCTTTCAGATGACTTTTTATACTGTTATTTAATTTCTGTTTCTGTCATGAAATATTAGGTTCTTTAAAGGCAAAATCCACACATTCTACTCATTTTTGTGTTTCTAGTACAGTACCTGGCACACATAGGACTTGAATGAATCATTAACGGAGTGAACAAATGCATTAATGATAATTTGTGGAACTACTGAATGATCAAGATTAGTTTTTGGTCAGGTGGAAACAAAGTGGCCAAGAATAAGTTTGGGCCCAAGGGATAAGGGACGCCTTCTTCCAGATATCACTGTGTTTTTTTTTTTTAATTTTTCTTCTCTATAGATGAAAATCTTGCCTCAGTATCTCTTTCTCAGAGAAAAGTCCACTCTGTGTTGGAAAGTTGTTTATTCTTCAGTTTGCAAAAAACATTTCAAAATGCATCTATTGGTATTGTAGCTCTACTGAGGTAGGTGGGTGGGAGGACAGTTATGCTCCCCAGCGACTTACAGTACAAATTCTCCTGATCACAGTTAAAATACCTCTATCTGCTGCTACCATTTTTTCAACCAGCACTTGAATTATCAAACCCTTCAATAGAAAGAAAATCAAAATGAATCAAAACAGATAAAGTATTTAACCCTGCAAAAACTACACAGAAACCCGATATTAGCCTATACATTTAATGGCTAAAAAGTTGGCTTCTGCACCTCTAATCTGCGGTGGAGTTCAGCCTTGGCTGTTTACTGAGTTTCATACCCTTTCTTGCTTTTCGAAAATATTGACTTTCCTGAGTTTTTAGTCTCTTGTCAGCATGCGTATCAGAGGCAGAAACAAATACTAACAGCTTGCAATTTCTCTTTCCAAATAAAGCTATAATTGTCAAAAAGCATGTGCAATATCACAGAAAGGCCTTGGGAAAACAAACTGCCCATCACCTTATAGGTCTGATTCATTATAAAAACAAAGAGGTTATATCCCTATGGGTTTTTTGTTTTTTTTTTTTAGCATCGCTTTCCAATGTTTCACAAACTACACCTTTTTTTAAGCAAATAAAAACTACCAAGGATGTAAACCTACATCTGGGAAATTAAATGGACACTCCAATGTTATTCCTGTAATGGCTGATAGATGAGGTGGCAGCTGTCACCACAAATCTCTGTAATGCTTTAGCATAGTTTCCATTCAGCAGCCTAATACAGACACAGCTTGAAGCTCATAATGGCTGCCAGAAGTTTCATTGCCTTGATATTGCATTTGACTTTGAAAGTCATAGTTTTCCCCAGGGTTGGTCAGTAACAGAAACACAGTTTTTTTGTCTTTCTACTTGAAGGAATCAGAGATGCTCACTGTGAAGTGCACATATTACCCTGCTCAGAGAGGGGTGTATCTCAGAAAGACATCCTCATCAAGGGTAATTACAGTTTCCGATCAAGTGCATCTTCAAGGTCAAGCATGTTCCAATAAAAAGAGATAGGAAGCAATTAAACAACATATATATTCAATGCCAAGAAATCCTTTGGTAAATTACTCAGGACCTGAGTATTTGAGAATTTTGTGTTTTGTTGTTTTAAAATCAAACTGAGCCTTTTTATATGTATGACAGCTCAGCATCTTTGTGTTTCTCTTCTTCTTGGACAAGAGTACACAGTCTTTTTTCATAGAGAAGCTTTATGTTCTTCATGCATGCTTAGACTGAGTCAACTTTCCAACTCCCGAATTATAATCATGACAAGATTTTAACCTTTCTCCTGAGAAATTTTGGCTCTGGTATGAGAGATGCTGACGTGTGTCCAAGACTTTCCTGGTTACATTTAGCAGAGGCAGCTCTTCCCTTCCGCATCACAAACTTCTTGCTTTTTGGATTTAAGAACTCTGAATCTTTCCTTTATGAAAATTTGATTTTCTTAGAATTTTATACTTAATCAGAAGAGACAGAAGTCATAAGAAGAAAGAATTAGAAGAACAAGACACTAAGGGGCTGAGCAATTTGTGCAGCCCTGTCCTTGAAATTAATAGAGAATAGAGTATGGCTGGAGATAGGACCAAACTGATTGAGGTTCCAGCACCTAATTTAAAATCAAGATCCTAGATTCATGTTGGGTAATTTGTTGAGGTATTGCACTATGAACGTTTCTTTCTTTTATTTGTATGAAAATAATCCCACAAACTTTAATAGCCCACTGTTTTATTCTTCTTAAAAAAAAGAAAATTATCTGTTAAGTTTATATCACCTGAAATTCTTGTCTCTGCAAAGAGCAATAATGTATCCAGAAGGCTTGAATTCCTAGATCTGCTTTTATAGTTTCTTCTTCCAAGTGGACGTTAGAAATACTGCCATGACCCAAAATGTACATGAAAACAAACTGACAGCTTGTCCCCCTGCCATTGAACCAGCCCATCTCACACAAAAAGGCACTATAATTTTCATAGACACTTGACTTTACCTTGTAGTGATTTTTAGTTCATTCTTCCTTGATACTTATATCAAAGTCCCATCAAATGGTTTTAACTTCTGACTTTAAGCTGTCGCTTGTCCTTTTCCATTGTTACTATTCTTGCCCAAATATTACATACTTGTATTTTTTAATAGCCTTCAAGTTTTCTCCATTCTCCTGCTCTAAACATCGTGTATATGTTTGCTAGATTACTCTTTAAGTATTATGTTCACTAGTAAGATAACATCTTTTTTAAAACTTTTCAATACCTGTTTTTTGGGGGTGAGCTGAGAACTCAATACACACAAGACCCACAGAGGGGTAGTTACACTAGCAAGCGTACAGACCTTGAAGAGAGATTGCTCCATGGAATTGATTGAAAACAAATTCTTGAAGAAAACAAACTAGTCAAAAATTAGTATACATATAATTTTGTCTATTTTTATATACTTGAATATTTTAAGTGTAATGTAGGTGGTATTACAAATTTGCACCCACCTTATTTATATCCATTTAACTAACTAATCAGGTGCTATTTAACAGACACTAAATGTTACACCTAAGGTTAGTGCTATTTCTCCTGTCTTAATAGTAATAGTTCAAATTTTAGGAAATACATAAAGACATTTTTGGTTTTCTTGGCATTTCTTTAAAAAAAATATGTTCCTTCTATAGCTATTTGGCTATATTTTCAATAATTTAATGGTTGGCTATTGTTGTTGTTAGTTGCCATCAAGTCAATTCTAACTCATGGTGACATAGGTGTGCAGAGTAGAACAGCCCTATAGGGTTTTCAAAGCTGTAACCCTTTGGAAGCAGGTTGCCAGGCCTTGCTTCTGAGGCACCTCTGGGTGGGTTCGAACTGCCAGCCTTTTGGTTAGTAGTCCAGTGCTTAACCAAGCAAACTGATAACAAATAAGTTTCTGACTTGCATGCAAAAGACCAAAGAACACATACATAAGACCTGTTGGGACGTCTTCATTGGGGAAAGGTTGTAAAGTCAGATGTAGTAGCAGATATGAGTTTCCCATTGCCCACTGGGCTGTGGAGCTTTCAAGCTGCATGAATAGCCTCTTCCTTGGCATAATCAGGGCGTAGGGTCAAGCTTTGTGGTTGTAACAGTAAGAAGTAGAAAATTAGTAACATGACTGATTATATCAGTATTCTTGGTTGGAGAAGTATTAGTCAATATTCTGGTCAGATCAAAGGACTAGGATCCAATACTGGAAGCTGATCAGGATTAATTAAAGTAAGCACAGGGTCATAACCAGTTTCCATGGAACTTTACAGTACACCTACTCCTTTTCTAGTAAGCCAGCCTGCAGGGATCAGTCTTAGCTAAAGAAATCTTATCTTTCACCAGCCACTAATTTCTCTTTTGAAAAAGTGTGTAAGCCTATTGTATTTTAACAACTTTTAAATCATTTTAAAAAATCAGTGTTGTAACTTGGATCCGTATTTTACACTTTACATAAATACAAAATGGATCATATACAGACCAAAATGGATAAAGTATATAAATAGATAATTCATAAATATTTAGTTCATTCAAAAAGAGTTCTTAAAAATATGGAAAACAGACACCCTCACAATAAGAAAATGCAAATTAAAACTACTATTTTTCATTATTTTGGCAAGCTGTGGAGGGACATTTGGCAACCTTTATTCCAGTTTCCATTTTGGGAACTCACTATATCCATCTGCTTGTACAGGTAAAACTGACATATATAAAAGATTATTACCAAGGCTGTAATCTTTATGGAAGCAGACTGCCACATCTTTTTCCCAAAGATCGGCTGGTGGATTGACAGCCAAACACTTAACCACTCTGCCACCAGGGCTCCTTTGTCCATCAATAGAGGATGGTTAAATGGAATATGATATGACCATTCAAGCCTATAAAAGACTTTCTATGCATTAAAATGAAAAGATCTCCATGATTTCTAAGTGTATGTAACTTGCTAGATTTGTACTATATGTGCACAAGTAAACTCTGGAATGGTACATAAATCAATAGAACAACAGTTATTCCGAAGAAGGATGGATAGACATTATAGTTTTTAAACAATATTACTGATTCAAAGCATTAAGTTAAAAATGTAAAAAATAAAATAAACAACTCAAGGCTAAAATAAAGTTAATTTTATAATTTTTGAAAAGTGTTCTCTCTGCAAGTTTTTTGCCTTTTATCTCGTCATTAAACATTTTTTATTTAGATTTAGCTACATTCATCTCAGTATATTTTCTTTAACTTAAGCTTTTTAGAGGTTTCTTCTGATAATTATGTGGATACATACAGGAATATCTTGGAAACCCTGGTGGCACAGTGGCTAAGAGGCTACTGCTAACCAAAAGTTTGGCAGTTCAAATCCACCAGCTGCTCCTTGGAAACTCTGAGGCAGTTCTTCTCTGTCCTACAGGGTCCCTATAAGTCAGAATCGACTTGATAGCAATGGGTTTGGTTTGGTTTATATAGGCATATCTTAGGGCAAGGTGAGCAGGCTCTTTATAAGGCATTTCACAGACTCATTCATTCCCTTGATGAATTTATTACGTCAAGAGTCTTACCTCCATGCTAAGAAAATTCGGTATGTCAATGTAACTAAACTCAATATACTATTCAGCTGCTCGTGGTATACCCACATTTATGAAGCACCCAAGATTACTATATAAAACAAGAATGATGATTTATACATTTAAAATAAGATGTATCACCACCCAAAAAGAGATGCCTAAGTTTGTATGTACTTGTAACATTCAATTGGTCAGTCTTATTAACCATGCTTCCTAAATGTTCCTTACAGCTTTCCATTTCTCTCTGTCCCTGTAATCAGTACACTAGTACACCATCATCCCTCCATAGTGTCTCAGCATTCAAACTTGTGTCTGTGAGTCTAGCATGCATGGTACATTCTTTAGAGGAAGATTTCTAAACTGAAATAAGATAATATAATTCTTATGCTTAAAAATCTTTTAATAAATCCACACTGTTCTATGGGTAAAATTTATGTTCCTTAACTTAATTTTCCAAAGACCAGCATGATTTGTCTTCTACCTGCCTCTCTTGCTTATCTTTCACAAGTCCCTACCATCTTAGTTCTCTTCTGGTTTTTCTTAGTTTCTTAAGAATGTTGTGCCAACTTTCAGCAACAAGGCACTCTAGGCAGAAGCACCATGCAGTCCCTCCTCAGGAAAGATCTGAAAAACTAAGCCAAACAGAGAAAACAGCAATCCTGAAACCCTAAACATCAAATGAAGAGAGAAAGAACTCAGCCAAGCACCAAATGGAATAACAAACTGACAGAGAACAGAGAGCGAGGAGACGTACATGCAGAGGTCCCCTATCAGCTAACACAGCATGGATCCGCCATCTTGGACTCCTATCATAAATCAGCGAACAGAGGATACAAGACAACAGCTTCACGGAGCTGCCAGCAGGAGACAGAATGACCAGGAACCAACGATATATGCTTTCCCACCCCCCACCCTTCTTCACCCCCACTCGGCATCCTCTGCTTCCTGCAGCCACAGTCTCTTGGCCGGGAAGCACCAGCTGCTTGGATTCTACCTGCCCACACTGGCCGACTCCATGAGTGCCATTTGTTGGCTACTGGTGTTGCTTTTTGTTGCTTCTTTTAATTTCTTCCTTACCTCTCACTACCTCCCCCTACTTTTGCTCAAATACCTGGCTCCATGCACCAACTTTACTTCTTCCTGAGGGCCTGTGGAGCTCCACTTGAGTGTGGAACTGCTTCCTGGTCCATGCTGCTCTGCTGGTGGATCCCGGAGCTTTTTGTTTGTTTGTTTTGAATTGTCTGTTTTCTTTTTTCTTTCCTTTACTTGGGAGCCCATTCTGGCTGGGCAGTGCTGCCCAGTTTGGGAACTACCCCTCAGCTTGCATAGACATGCAGAGGGATCCCTGAGGGTATTTCATTTTTCATGGTTTTTACTTTTTCTTTTTGGGGGGCGGGGTTTCTTGTTCTTTTTTTTTTTTTCAATGTTTTGTTTTCTTTTCCCTTTTTTCCCTTTTTGTCTTTCTTCATTGTTCAGTTTCTACTCTCTCTATACTTTTCTTCTCTTCCTGTCGCCCTGAATACCTGGCGCTGAGTGACACCTCTACGCCTTCTAGCCAGGCTGTACTTCAACACCTGGGAACAACTTCCCCAGACCTCATAGCTGAACCGGTGGTATTTCTGGGAGCTTAGCTTTTCTTTTTTCTTTCTAATTTTTATTTATTCATTCTTTTCTTTTCTTTTTTTTATTCTTCTCTTTCCCCTTTCTGTTTTTCTCCATTTCATGGTCCTCATCTCTCCACTCCAACAGCAAGCTCCACTAGCACTCTTTTTTGTTTGTTTGTATGTTTTTGGTGCCTGTTCCTCTCTTCTCTCCCCGGTACCCATCTTAGCTCCATAAATGACAATCTCCCCCCTCCATCCTGCCAACCTGCACTGTGCACTTACCATCACACCACCAAGCAGCACAGTCACGGCCTACCGGAACCTGCCCTGCACTTACTATCGACCCATGATGGTGGCTGTAGTACATTCCACGAACAACCCATCCCAGAAAATTCTCTTCAGCTAGACCTGCCCTGCTGTACCATATCTGAGCTACTCACTCTGCCAACTGGAGAAGGAGGAAAAAAGTATCAGGACCACAGATAAACAATAAAGAATACACAACCCGCCTGCTCAGGCATACCCAAATTAAAAAAAAAAAAAAAGACAAAACAGACAAACCTACAATCAATAAATGAGAAAAATAACTACTGAATGCCCCGAAGACAGCAGACAATATCAAAACATTTATAAAAACAGGACACAATGACTTTCCAGTAGAAGAAAAGGCACTAGAATTACCTGATAGGGAATTCAAATCTTTTATACTCAGAATTATCCAAGAGTTGAAGCAAAAAGTGACAAAAATATAGACAAACTCATGGAAAAGGCAGACAAATTCATGGAAAATTCGGACAAAAAAAAAATGGAAGAATTCAGGAAAATAATGCAGAAACAAAATGACAAAGTAAATTCACAACTAGAAATTATACAAAAACAGCAATTAGAAATCCAAGAGATAAACAACAGATTTCAGAAATGGACAGTGTCATAGAAGGGCTTAGGAGCAGATTTGAAATGGTGGAAGACAGGATCAGTGGAATTGAAGACAAACACTTGGATACAACTCTGTTTGAGGAAAACTCATAGAAAAGAATGAATCAAAATGAAAAGACCCTGAGAATTACGTGGATACAATCAAAAGCAAAAATTTGTGAGTGATCGGAGTTCCAGAACAGGGGAGAAAATAGAAACCACAGAGAGGATCATTGAAGAACTGCTGACAGAATACTTTCCCAGTATCATTAATGATGAAAAGCTGGCCATTCAACAAGTTCAACAAACCGCATATAGGATAGACCCCAAAAGAAAATCACCAAGGCATATCATAATCACACTTGCCAAAACCAAAGACAAACCAAGAATACTGACAGCAGCTCATGAAAAACAAAAAGTCACATACAGAGAAGAAGCAATAAGACTATGCTCAGATTATTCAGCAGAAACCATACAGGCAAGAAGGCAATGGGATGACACATATAAAACCTTGAAAGACAAAGATTGCCAGCCAAGAATAATACATCCTGCAAAACTCGCATTGAAATATAAAGGTGAAATTAGGACATTTCCAAATAAACAAATGTTAAGGGAATATGTAAAAACCAAACCAAACTTACAAGAATTATTAAGGGGAGTAACTTCGATCTGAGAACTAACGACTTCTGCTCACAGGCTGAATCTAGGATACAGGATCATACCAGCAAGATACCAATCTAGTAAATGAACTCTCAGGGACTATCCAAAACCAAAAGAAATACAACAGGGAATCAGAGCAGTCAATCTTTAAATGACAACAACATCAGAACAATAAAACAGACAGTAAACGGTGTAGGTATACAACCTTCTAATGGAGAGGAAGGCAAGGAGATAACAAGTAATAATAGACTGCTGCAGACTTAGAGGGATAAGGGTAAATTTCACAGTAACCACAAAGAAAGTTAACAAACATACACACAAAAAAAAAAAAAGAGGAAAAACATAAAGTCTCAGCAAAAACAAAACGTACAAAAACAAAAGAAATGAAAAAAAATCCACAAAGTAAAGGAATTCAACACAGGAAAGTAAGAACAAAGAAAATGTCTGCACCACAAAAAAAAAGCACTACAAAATGACGGCAACAAACTCACATCTATAAATAATTACACTGAATGTAAATGGCATCAGTGCACCCATAAAGAGACAGAGAGTGAAAGAATGGTTAAAAAACAGGATTCATCAATATGCTGTCTACAAGAGACACACCTTAGAAACAAAGATGTAAATTTATTAAAAAAATCAAAGGTTAGAAAAATTATATCTAGCTAACAACTACAAAAAAGAACAAGAGTGGCAATACTAATCTCAGATAAAATAGATTTTCAAACAAAATCCACCATGAGAGACAAAGAAAGACACTATATAATGATTAAGGGGACAATCCATCATGAAGACTTCACCATAATAAACATCTACACACCCAATGACAGTTCTCCGAAATACATAAACTCTAACAAAACTGACAAGAGAAATTGACAGTTCCACAATAATAGTAGAAGACTTCAACACACCACTCGCAATAAAGGACAGAACATCTAAAAAGAAACTCAGCAAAGATACAGAAGACCTAAAGGGCACAATCAACCAACTTGACCTCATACACATATATAGAATACTCCATCCAACAGCTGCAAATACACATTCTTTTCCAATGCACATGGAACGTTCTCCAGAATAGACCACATCGTAGGCCACAGGGCAATCCTCAACAAGACACAAAACGTTGAAAGAATACAAAGTATTTTCCCTGACCACAATGCCATCAATGTAGAAATTAACAACAGAAAGAGCAAGGGAAAAAAATCAATTACATGGAAATTGAATAACAACACCCTGCTTACAAACCACTGGGTAATAGAAGAACTGAGAAATAGAATCAAAAAATTCCTAGACTCAAATGAGAATGAAAACATATCATACCAAAACCTTTGGACACAGCAAAGGCAGTCCTCAGAGAATAATTTATAGCAATAGATGCACATATCAAAAAACAAGAAAGGGACAAAATCAAAACATTAACTACACAACTCAAACAAATAGAAAGAGAACAGCAAAAAAAGACCATGGCCAAGAGAAGAAAGAAAAAATAAAGATCAGAGCAGAAATAAATGAAATAAAAAATAGAAAAACAATAAGAAGAATCAACAAAACCAAAAGTTGCTTCTTTGAAAGAATCAACAAAATCGACAAATCACTGGCCAGACTGACAAAAGAAAAACAGGAGAGGATGCAAATAACACACATAAGAGAGGAAATGGGGGACATTACAACAGACCCAACTGAAATAAAAACGATCATAACAGAATATTATGAAAAACTGTACTCCAACAAATTTGAAAACCTAGAGGAAATGGATAAATTTCTAGAAACACACCACCTACCCAAACTACAACAAACTGATGTTGAAATCTGAACAGAACCATAACAAGATAAGAGATTGAAAAGGTAATAAAAAAACTCCGAACAAAAAAAAAACACTGGCCCAGATGGCTTCACTGGAGAATTCTACAAAACATTCACAGAAGAGCTTGTACCAGTACTACTGAAACTATTTCAGAACATAGAAAAGGAAACACTTCTGAATTCATTCTATGAAGCCAGCATAACCCTGATACCAAACCCAGGCAAAGACACCACAAAAAAAGAAAATTACAGACCAATATCTCTCATGAGTATAGATGCAAAAGTTCTCAACAAAATTCTAGCCAATAGAATTCAGCATCATATCAAAAAAATAACACACCAAGACCAAGTAGGATTCATACTAGATATGCAAGGATGGTTCAACATTCGAAAATCAATCAACGTAATCCACCAGATAAATCAAAGGAAAGAAAAGAATCAAATGATCATCTCAATTGACTCAGAAAAGGCATTCGACAAAGTTCAACACCCATTCCTGATAAAAACTCTCAATAAAATAGGTATAGAAGGGAAGTTTCTCAACATAGTAAAGGGTATCTATGCAAAACAAACAGCCAAGATCACTCTTAATGGAGAGAGGCTGGAAACATTCCCCTTGAGAGCAGGAATAAGACAAGGATGCCCTTTATCACCACTCCTATTTAACACTGTGCTGGAAGTTCTAGCTAGAGCAATAAGGCAAGAAAAAGAAATAAAGGGCTTCCAAATTGGTAATGAAGAAGTGAAACTGTCCCTGTTTGCAGATGATATGATACTATACATAGAAAACTCTAAAGATGCCATGTGAAATCTACTGAAGTAATAGAAAGATTCAGAAAAGTAGCAGGATACAAGATAAACATACAAAAATCAGTTGGATTCCTATACACCAATAAAGAGAATGATGAAAACGAAATATGGAAAACAATACCATTTATAATAGCCCCTAAAAAAATAAAATACTTAGGAATAAATCTAACCAGGGATGTAAAAGACCTATACACAGAAAACTACATGACACTATTGCAAGAAACCCAAACGGGTCTAAATAAATGAAAAAATATACCATGCTCATGGATAGGTAGACTCAACATTGTGAAAATGACAATTCTACCCAAAGCAATTTACAAATATAATGCAATCTCGATCCAAAGGCCAAGAACATTCTTCAAAGAGATGGAAAAACTATTCATTAACCTTATATGGAAAGGGAAGAAACCCTGAATACATAAAGCACTACTGAAGAAGAAGAATGAAGTTGGAGGACTCACTCTACCTGACCTCAGAACGTACTATACAGCTAAGGTAGTCAAAACAGCCTGGGACTGGTACAATGACAGATACATTGACCACTGGAACAGAATTGGGAACCCAGATGTAAATCCATCCACCTACAGTCACCTGATCTTTGACAAGGGCCCAAAGACCATCAAAGGGGAAAAGACAGTCTTTTTAACATTTGGTGCTGGCAAAACTGGATATCCATCTGCAAAAAATTGAAACAGGGCCCATACCTCACACCATATACAAAAACTAATTCAAAATGGATCAAAGACCTAAATATAAAGTCAAAAACTATAAAGTTCATAGAAGAAAAAATAGGACCAACGCTATAGGCTCTAATACACAGCATTAACAGGATACAAACCATAACCATCAACACACAAACCCCAGAAGATAACTGGGATCTTCTAAAAATCAAACACCAATGCTCTTCAAAAGACTTCACCATAAGAGTGAAAAGAGAACCTATAGACTGTGAAAAAATTTTTAAACAGTAAAAGTCAGACAGAAGTCTAATCTCTGTAATCTACAAGAAAATCCAACACCTCTACAACAAAAAGACAAATAATCCTATTAAAAAATGGGCAAAGAAAATGAACAGACACTTCACCAAAGAAGACATTCAAATGGCCAACAGACACATGAGGAAATGCTCGCATTCACTAGCCATTAGAGAAATGCAAATTAAAACCATAATAAGGTACCATCTCACACTGGCATTACTGGCACGAATAAAAACACTGGAAATAACAAATGTTGGAGAGGTTTCAGGGAGATTGGAACTCTTATGCACTGCCGTTGGGAATGCAAAATGATACAACCATTTTGGAAAATGATATGGTGCTTCCTTAGAAAGCTAGAAATAGAAATACCATATGATCCAGCAATCCCACTCCTAGGAGTATATCCTAGAGAAATAAGAGCAGTCACACGAATAGATGTATGCACACCCATGTTCATGGCAGCATTGTTCACAATAGCAAAAAGATGGAAACAACCTAGATGCCCATCAACAGATGAATGGGTAAACAAACAAACTATGGTACATACACACAATGGAGTACTACACAACAATAATGAACAATGACGAATCTGTGAAGCATCTCATAATATGGATGAAACTGGAGGACATTATGCTTAGTGAAATAAGTCAATCACAAAAGGACAAATATTGTATGAGACCTCTACTGTAAAAACTCATGAAAAAGTTTACCCATAAAAAGTAACATTCTTTGTTGGTTACGAGGGTTGGGAGGGATAGGGGGGAATACTAAATAGACAGTAGATAAGTGGTATCTTTGGTGAAGGGTGCGACAGTACACAATATTGGGGAAACCAGCACAACTTGTATAAGGAAAGGTCATGGAAACTCCATGGACACATCCAAACTCCCTGAGGGACAGAATTGCTGGGCTGAGGGCTGTGGGGACCATGGTCTCGGAGAACATCTAGCTCAGTTGGCATAACACAGTTTATAAAGACAATGTTCTACATTCTACCTTGGTGAGTAGTGTCTGGGGTCTTAAAAGCCTGTGAGCAGCCATCTATGATACTCCACTGGTCTCACCCCTTCGGGAGCAAGGGAGAATGAAGCAAACTGGATACAAGGAAAACATTAGTCCAAAAGACTAACAGACCACAGCTACCAAGGCCTCCACCAGACGGAATCCAGTACATCTAGATGGTGTCCGGCTACCACCACTGACTGCTCTGACCAGGATCACAACAGAGTGTTCTGGGCAGAGCTGGAGAAGGACGTAGAACAAAATTCTAACACATAAAATAAAAACCAGATTTACTGGCCTGACAGAGACTGGAGAAACCCTGAGAGTATGACCCCCAGACACCCTTTTAGCTCAGTGGTGAAGTCACTTCTGAGGTTCACCGTTCAGTCAGGGAGTGGACAGCCCCATAAAACCAAATGGGACTAATGAGGCACAACAGTCCAGGGACAAGGACTAGAAGGCAGAAGGGGACAGGAAAGCTGGTGAAAGGGAAGCGAAGGTGGAGTAAAGACAATGTTGACATGTAGTGGGTTTGTTAAACATTGACATAGTGAAATGTGTACTAGCTGTTTAATGAGAAACTATTTTGGTCTGTAAACCCTCATCTAAAGTTAGAATAGCGGCACAAATGGAAGAACATAATCGATGTCACTGAATTGTGCATGTAGAAATTTTTGAAATGATGTATCTTTGGCTATGTATATTTTCACCAAAAAAAAAAAAAAGGTAGAGAAGTTAGAGGGTTGACATGTTATGGGGTTGTTACCCAATGTCATAAAACAGTATGTGTACTGACTGTTTGTTGAGAAACTATTTGTTCTGTAAACCTTCACCTAAAGTACAATTAAAAAAAAAAAAAAAAAGAATGTTGTGCCTTTTCTCAACTCAATCTTTGCCCATGTTGTTGTATCTCCCTAGATGAGTGTCTTCCCATACTCCTCTCCTTTCACCTGGCTAACTTCCTTCTGACTTCAGCTTAATGGAATTTCTTCCAAGACATACTTGCTGATGCTGTTTTTAAATATATCACGTGTCCCTGATACATATTTCAGATAGGATCCTGAATTCTCTTGTCATGACACTCCTCACACTTCATTTCAAGGGCTTTCTTTATTGTCTGTGTTGCATACTAAAATGATGTCTCAGGGAAGATAAGGACAATGGCTGTCTTGCTTATTTTTTTCTTATCATCTAGCATAATTCTAGCGATATAGATGGGCCTTAAAATATTGCTAGCTGAATAAAGGAATTCTCTCAATGTCAACTTCTGATATTACAATGACAAATTTAACACTCTCATGGGACAGAAGACTTGAAGTAAGCATGAGAAGCACGTGTTCTCTTTTATAATAATCAGACTTCCATGATGAGGGAAATCATCATCAGACTCTAGAGACTGGACAGTAAACCAATTAATGAGGTGAATGTATAGTTAAATACATCTATGTAATATAGCCTAACATATCTATCTGACCATATGGAAACCTCAACAATGGATCCCAAATGTGTCAGACCACTTTCCTCAATAGCACTTGGACAGGCCTAGGGATAGTTTACTTCCATGATTCTATTACCTATTTTTTAATTTCAGTGATTGATGAATCTCCTTCCTGGTGGATATGTTCTTTCTTTAAATATTTTGGAATTACAGTCTTTTCTCAGAGGCAGCCTGCTTTGTATCCAAGGGAGCTAGAAAAGATACTATTCTTTACACGAACTGGCCAATACATTCACAAAATACATACTAGCTGAATAAATTAATAAAAGGGAAATTTATTGTTGATAAGGATGGAAAAGTTACTTTAGATCAGTAGATCTAAAGTTGTCTGAGACTTAAGATCGTATGAGGGATTCTGTAAAACTATGGATGCCTTGTCTCCATTCTTAGAGGTTTGGATTTAGTAAATAATGAATGATCAAGGAATTTATGGTAGTCAACAAGTTTAAAAAAAAGAAGATATGATTTTTTAGCTTAATGAATATAATATCCAGATAGTAGACACTGGACATTTTCATTTTTATAATTTCACTATAGGATTCTGTTGATTAGCAGAGTTAGGAAACAGTTATGTCCTTGGATAAAATATGCTAGACTTCAATGCTTGGAGGACATTTTGTGTGTATGTACATATTTACTTATATAAATGCATGTGAATAGATATGATTATTCTTCTGATGTAGAATACCCACGTATTTTTGTGTGTGTCCATGAAGGCTTAAATCTAATCTCATCTTTATTGACAACACGTTCTTATCAGACATTTCAGAGTACTTAATTTAAAATCCTACAAAACACATTAGCACGTTGCATTAATTTGAGAACTCTCAAAACTAGATTGTGAGAAACTTTTCAACTCGACTGAAGACAGTTTTAATTAAACTTTGTTTTATGGCCTTAAGTCATAAACTCTATAACTTAGATTTTTCTTTATAACCAGTACACAGATATCCACATAAATCTGGAAGTTAATAAAATTATGATGGAAAATAAAGCGGGACCTTAGTAAAAATAAAAATGACTTGTCTAGTAGACTAGCCAGGTATAAGCTCTTTGTACCAATGTTCAGAGTTTTTAAAAATGTTTTATTAAACATATACTGATTGTATTTGCTGTGTGTATTAGGTATTGCATGTGAAACTGGAGATTACAGGAGTGAATAAGGAAAACATAGTCCCTACCCTCATGGAACTTAAAGTTCAATGTATGATACAGTTGTTACATATTTATTTATAATTATGATATATACTCTGCAGGAAAAGATCACAGTAACTATTCTGGAAATTTCATATAAGACTAATCATACAACGTGCTTTTCGTGACTGAATTCTTTCACTTAGCAAATGTTTTTAAGTTTCATCCATGTTGTAGCATGTATCATTACTCCTTTCCTTTTTGTTGCCAAATATTTCATTGTATGAATATACCATGTTTTGTTAATGGGATTCTGTCCTCCTTGGTAGAACTATGCCCACTCTGGAATTTAGATTCACAGAGCCTAGAGTTACAGGGAAGGGAGGCACAAATTATCCAAGTGGGTTTACTGTGCGTGATGGGAAACAGGGGCACTTCAGCTTCCACCCTGTGATTCTTGGACTCATGTATTTTACCTACACACTATCTGACGGGCATTGATTTAAGATGTACACTGCCTCTTAGGGGATGATTCCTCATCCTCTCAAGGTTTTGTCTCCAAGATTGCAGCTTAAAAGGCTGTTACATCATTTTATCAGCTGAAAGCTTCTGAGTGGCATGCTATGTGATAGCACCAGTGGATCCCATGATTATGCACCCACTGCTGAACCTCCTTTGCTATAAAGCGGGTCACTTGATCCAACAAAATGTAATGTGAAATTCTGTGTAAGCTTTTGAATAATGGTGCTGGCTGAGACCTGTGTGAAGGAAAAGAAAATCTATAATCAGAATGTGGATTGATTTCTATCGAGATGATTTTCTGTCCCTTCTAGGGCAGATGGATTCAATGTAGTGACTTGGTGTCCTTAAGGGATGGTGTCACATCAGTTGTTCAGTGTTGCTTCACATTGCTGAGAATTTTAGTCATTTGACAATTAAAACAAAAAAAACAAAAAACAAATCTGTTGGCATCAAGTTGATTCTGACTCATAGCCACCCTGTAGGACAGAGAAGAACTACCCCATAGGGTTTCTAAGGTGCAGCTGGTGGATTTAAACTGCCAACTTTTTGGTTAGCAGCCAAGCTCTGAACCACTACACCACCTGGGCTCCCATTTGACAATAGCAGTGACTAAACTGATCTCAGTGAATGAGAGTCTACGATGTTGAGCCCATTCACAGACTCCATCGCTGCCTCAATGTCCCATTGCATAAGTATTGAGGTGGATCATGACAGTGGCTGGCTGATGTCAACTTCTTATTAACTTGTCTACTTGGCTATTTGATTAATCTTTAATGGTGAATGCTCTCTACAGAGTGTTGTTCTTGTTGTCAGTTGCCATCGAGTCTATTTTTTGGCTAATAGTGACCCCATGTGACAGAGTAAAACTAACCCATAGGGTTTCCTAGACTTTAATGGAAGCAGATCACCAAGTCTTTCTCCTGTGGAGCTGCTTGGTGAGTTTGATCCCCTAAATTTATGTTAGCAGCTGAGTGCTTAGCTGTTGTGCCACCAGGGCTCCAATGAAGTGTCAATATACGATAAAACAATCCACTATCATGGAGCTATTTATATGTTTTTTTTTCTCTAGAATCCCTTATTTTCATTTTTCTTCTTTCAGTAACTGGTTTTGGTTTGGTTTATTATCTGCTGGAAAAGGCAAGGTCTTGATCCAGAACCCTAAAGGTCTATGTTGTGATTAAACTTCCAGAGCTTGCCATAAACACCACGTGTGTAAATATGCCATGGGGGCAACATCTGACCTCCTCTAACTTCACAAGCGGGAAGGAGAATCAAGATCAACAGCCCAAGACTGATTCTTATGCGGTCGAGGTCAGACATACCTCCTCTCACCAGCCCTTTTTACCAATTCTGACACCAACTATCCCTCTCAGGGCTCTCTCTGTTTCTCTGCTGAGTTGGATAATTCATCACAGTGGCCACTCAGAACTCACAGACAATACTCACAATTATGGGGTTTATTAGAGAAGTAACAGATTATAATTCAGGTTCAGGAGTCTCAGGATACGGTTCTTCCACAAGGACAGCCTGTTTTAGCTGTGCCCACAGGCATGCGGCTTCTGCCCTACTTGGCCAAGTCTTACAAAGCTCTTTTAGCTCTGCCGATAAGTGCCCAGAGGCACACCATTCTGCCAGTAAGGCTCCTGCCTGAAGGCCCTCAGCGTTCTTGCTCCATGGGCTCCCTGCCAGATCTCCTGTCACTGTTTCTTGCTGTCTTTGATGTTACAGTTCTCTCTCTCTCTCTCTGTCTCTTGGTCTTCTGGTTCCAGGGGCTTCTCAGCCCAGGGATTCCAGGTCCAAGAGACATGCACTATTCTTGGCTCTTCTTTCTTGGTGGTGGTCAGATCCTCTCCTCTCACCTCTGGGATAGCTCATTTTAAACCTAGTGGATGGCAAAACTGACCCATCCCTTCATTAGTGTTCCATAGACCTTATTTGCATGATCCCACCCCAACACAATGCCATGAACTGTATTTGTATTATTAGCCAGTTACCCAGTCCCCTTGGTGGAGTACAATTATTTGTATAGTCCCACCCACTCACTTGGGTGGGAGTACAAGACCAGGGTGAGAAAGGCCATATAAAAGCAGTCCATCACACTACAACATGTTTTCTTTTTTTTCCACCACAAATACCTGTGATACTATAATGTTTGCAGGATTATACGACCCAATAGGCTGGATGACTTACATGAGAGTCTGGATGTATTGCATACCTCTTTCCAGCCCTAAGTCCCACTTAAAGCTTTTAACGTCACCAGGTAAATGGGTTGTAGCAGTATTCCTAAGTGAAAAAGTGCTGCATTGAGAACCCAGAGAAACCTGCTAAGCATTGTGCTTTCTGTTAGTGACAGGATGTTTGAGATGCAGTAATTTATCCTTTACTTTTCAGAGGATGTCGCAGCATGTCCCAGAACACTAGACCCCTCCATACTTCAGTGCATTGATATAGAAGAGTAGTATGATGTTTTGTAGAATATCTAGTACAGTCTAGATCTTTTTGAACTATATTGTAAAAGAGAGTGTAACCCTGGGGCAAGACTCTATGTACACTCCTTTCTGTATCATGTAATTGTAAACTGCTTCTGGTTCACTTCATGAAAAGAAAGGCATATAACACATTCAGCATATCAATGCCACATGCCACGTACCTGAGGTGTTATCATTCTGCTCTGATACAGACAGCATACTTGTCAAAGCAACTTAAGTTGGGTCTATGACTTGGCTGAATTTTAATATTTAGATGCATGTGTGTGAGTATGATGTCAATGTGTGTGTACGTACATAAATGTGTGCATACTTTTTCTTCTGAACCACCTGAGAGATCACAGGCTTCTCAATAGTCCTCAAAATAGAAGAGCATTTTCATTAGCCAAAGTATAGTTTCTGGAGAAAATGGTCATAGTTACCTTTGGTGAAGGACTTGGTGAATTATTACCATATATACTTGTTGTGGTATTACTAGGACATTCCCAGTGGGGACCTGACCTCTTATACAGTCAGTGAGTTTCAGATTAGAAAACTATCTGAGGCTTTGGAGGTAGCTTAAACTTTTTTTTTAATTTTATTTTTTTATTATACTTTAGGTGAAGGTTTACAGAACAAATAGTTTCTCATTAAACAGTCAGTACACATATTGTTTTACGACATTGGTTAACAACCCAAGACATGTCAACTCTCTTCCTTCTCGATCTTTTTAATTTTTGGTGAAAATATACGTAGCAAAAGATACACCACTTCAACAGTTTCTACATGCACAATTCAGTGACATTGATTACGTTCTTCCAGTTGTGCTGCTATTCTCACTTTAGATGAAAGTTTACAGAACAAAATAGTTTCTCAATGAACATTTAGTACACATGTTGCGCTATGACAATGGTTAACCACCTCACAACACATCAACTCTGCCCTTACTCAAACTTGGGTACCCTATCACCGGCTTTCCTTTCCTCTTCTGCCTTCTAGTCCTTGTCCCTGGACTGCTGTGTCTCATTAGTCCCATTTGGTTTTATGGGGTTGTCCATTCCCCAGCTGAATGGTGAACCCCGAAGTGACTTCACCACTGAGCTAAAAGGGTGCCTGGGGGCCATACTCTCGGGGTTTCTCCAGTCTCTGTCAAGCCAGTAAATCTGGTCTTTATTTTGTGTGTTAGAATTTTGTTCTACATCCTTTTTCAACTCTATCCAGAACCCTCTGTTGTGATCCTGGTCAGAACAGTCAGTGGTGGCAGCCAGGCACCATCCAGCTGTACTGGACTCAGTCTGGTGGAGGCCTTGGTAGCTGTGGTCCATTAGTCCTTTGGACTAATCTTTTCCTTGTATCTTGTTCCCTTCATTCTCCCTTGCTCCCGAAGGGGTGAGACAAGTGGAGTATCTTAGATGGCTGCTCACGGGCTTTTAAGCCCCACACACTACTCACCAAGGAAGAAAGTAGAGCATTGTCTCTATAAACTCTGTAATGCCAATTGAGCTAGATGTTCCCTGAGACCATGGTCCCCACAGCCCTCCGCCCAGCAATTCAGTCCCTCAGGGAGTTTGGAAGTGTCTATGGGTCTTTCATGACCTTTCCTTGTACAAGTTGTGCTGGTTTCCCAAGTATTGTGTACTGTCTCACCCTTCACCAAAGATACCACTTATCTATTGCTTATTTAGTATTCCCCCCACCCACCCCTCCCATCCCTGGTAACCAACAAAGAATTTTACATTTTGTGTGTGAACTTTTTCATGGGTTTTTACAATAGAGGTCTCATACAATATTTGTTCTTTTGTGACTGACTTATCTCACTCAGCATAATGTCTTCCAGTTTCCTCCATGTTATGAGATGATTCACAGATTCATCATTGTTCTTTCTCATTGCATAGTACTCCATTGAGTGTATGAACCATAGTTTACTTATCCATTCATCTGTTAATGGGCATTTAGGCTGTTTCCATCGTTTTGCTATCGTGAACAATGCTGCCATGAACATGGGTGTGCATACATCTATTCGTGTGACCGCTCTTATTTCTCTACGATATGTTCCTAGGAGTGGGATTGCTGGATCGTATGATATTTCTATTTCTAGCTTTCTAAGGAAGTGCCATATCATTTTCCAAAATTGTTGTATCATTTTGCATTCTCACCAGCAGTGGATAAGAGTTCCGATCTACCCGCAGCCCCTCCAACATTTATTATTTCCAGTATTTTTGATTTGTGCCGGTAATGCCGGGGTGAGATGATATCCCATGGTGGTTTAATTTGCATTTCCCTAATGGTTAGTGATCGTGAGCATTTCCTCATGTGTCTGTTGACCGCTTGAACGTCTTCTTTGGTGAAGTGTCTGTTCATTTCCTTTCCCCATTGTTTAATTGGATTTTTGTCTTTTTGTTGAAGAGGTGTTGGATTTTCTTGTAGATTATGGAGATTAGACCTTTGTCTGACTTGTACTGTTCAAAAATTTGTCCTCAGTCTGTAGGTTCTCTTTTTACTCTTATGGTGAAGTCTTTTGAAGAGCATAGGTGTTTGATTTTTAAGAAGATCCCAGTTATCTAGCTTATCTTCTGGGGTTTGTGTGTTGATGGTTATGGTTTGTATCCTGTTAATGCTGTGTATTAGGGCCTGTAGCATTTGTCCTAATTTTTCTTCTATGAGCTTTATAGTTTTTGGCTTTATATTTAGGTCTTTGATCCATTTTGAATTAGTTTTTGTATATGGTGTGAGGTATGGGTCCTGTTTCATTTTTTTGCAGATGGACATACAGTTTTGTCAGCACCATTTGTTAAAAAGACTGTCTTTTCCCCATTTGGTGGACTTTGGGCCCTTGTGGAAGATCAGGTGACCGTAGGTGAACGGATTTACATCCAAGTTCTCAATTCTCTTCCATTGGTCAATGTATCTGTCATTGTACCAGTACCTGGCTGTTTTGACTACTGTAGCTGTATAGTAGTTTCTGAGGTAAGGAGTTTGAGTCCTCCAACTTTATTGTTCTTCTTCAATAGTGTTTTACTAATTCGGGGCATCTTCCCTTTCCATATAAAGTTAATGATTAGTTTTTCCACCTCTTTGAAGCTTGTTGTTGGCATTTGGATAGGGATTGGGTTGTATTTGTAAATTGCTTTGGGTAGAATTGTCTTTTTCACAATGTCGAGTCTACCTATCTATGAGCATGGTATGTTTTTTCATTTATGTAGATCCCTTTGGGTTTCTTGCAGTAGTGTTTTGTAGTTTTCTTTGTATAGGTCTTTTACATCCCTGGTTAGATTTATTCCTAAGTATTTTATTTTTTTAGGGGCTATTACAAACGGTATTGTTTTCCTGATTTCCATTTCATCGTTCTCTTTATTAGTGTGTAGAAATCTAACAGATTTTTGTATGTTCATCTTGTATCTACTCCTCTGAATCTTTCTATTAGTTCCAGTAGATTTCTCTTGGCGTCTTTAGTTTTTTCTATGTATAGTATCATGTCATCCGCAAACAGGGACAGTTTAACTTCTTCATTACCAATTTGGATGCCCTTTATTTCTTTTTCTTGCCTTATTGCTCTAGCTAGAACTTCTAGCACATTGTTAAATAGGAGTGGTGATAAAGGGCATTCTTGTCTTGTTCCTGTTCTCAGGGGGAATGTTGTCAGCCTCTCTCCGTTAAGAATGATGTTGGCCGTTGGTTTTGCGTAGATGCTCTTTATTATGTTGAGAAATTTCCCTTCTATATCTAATTTATTGAGAATTTTTATCAGGAATGGGTGTCGGACTTTGTCGAATGAATTTTCTGTGGCAATTGAGATGAACATGTGATTCTTTTATTTCCTTTTATTTATGTGCTGGATTACAGTGATTGATTTTCTAATGTTGAACCATCCTTGCATACCTGGTATGAATCCTACTTGGTGGTAGTGTATTATTTTTTTTTATATGCTGCTGAATTCTACTGGCTAGAATTTTGTTGAGAATTTTTGCATCTATACTCATGAGAGATATTCGTCTGTAAATTTCTTTTTTTGTTGCATCTTTGCCTGTTTTTTTTAATCAGCGTTCTGCTGGCTTCATAGAATGAATTTGGAACTGTTGCTTCCTTTTCTATGCTCTAAAATAGCTTGAGTAGTACCGTTACAAGCTCTTCTGTGAATTTTTTGTAGAATTCTCCAGTGAAGCCATCTGGGCCAGGGCTTTTTTTTGTTGGGAGTTTTTCTTTTAATTACCTTTTCTCTTGTTATGGGTCTGTTCAGATTTTCAACATCACTTTATTGTACTTTGGGTAGGTAGTGTGTTTCTAGAAATTTATCCATTTCTTCTAGGTTTTCACATTTGTTGGAGTATAGTTTTTCATAATATTCTGTTATGATTCTTTTTATTTCAGTTGAGTCTGTTGTAATGTCACCCATTTAATTTTTTATTTGGGTTATTTATGTCCTCTCCTGTTTTTATTTTTTCAGTCTGGCCAGTGGTTTGTCAATTTTGTTGATTCTTTCAAAAAACGAACTTTTAGTTTTGTTGATTCTTTCTATTGTTTTTCTGTTCTCTATTTCATTTATTTCTACTCTGACCTTTCTTATTTCCTTTCTTCTGGTGGCTGTGGGCTTTCTTTGCTGTTCTCTTTCTATTTGTTTGAGTTGTGTGGTTAATGTTTTGATTTTGTCCCTTTCTTCTATTTTGATGTGTGCATCTATTGCTATAAATTGTCCTCTGATGACTGCCTTTGCTGTGTCCAAAGGTTTTGGTATGATCTGTTTTTATTCTCATTTGATTCTAGGAACTTTTTGATTCCATCTTTGATTTCTGCTATTACCCAGTGATGTGTAAGCAAAGTATTATTCAGTTTCCATGTAATTGATTTTTTTTCCTTGGTCTTTCTGTTGTTAATTTCTTCTTTGATGGCATTGTGGTCAGAGAAGATACTTTGAATTATCTCAGTGTTTTGGATCTTGTTCAGGATTGCTCTGTGTCCTACTATGTAGTCTATTCTGCAGAATGTTCCATGTGCATTGGAAAAGAATGTGTACTTTGCAGCTTTTGGATAGAATGTTCTAAATATGTCTATGAGGTCAAGTTGGTTGATTGTGCTCTTTAGGTCTTCTGTGTCTTTGCTGTGTTTCGTTTTAGTTGTTCTTTCCTTTACTGAGAGTGGTGTGTTGAAGTCTCCTACTATTATTGTGGAACTGTCAATTTCTCTTTTCAGTATGGTTAGAGTTTGTTTGATGTATTTTGGAGCCCTTTCATTGGGTGTGTAGATGTTTATTATGGTTGTATCTTCATGATGGATTGTCCCCTTAATTATTATATAGTGCCCTTCTTTTTCTTTTATGGTGGGTTTTGTTTGAAAGTCTATTTTATAAGAGATTAGTATTGCCACTCCTGCTCTTTTTTGGTAGTTGTTAGCTTGATATATATTTTTCCAACCTTTGTCTTTTAATAAATTTACGTCTTTGTTTCTAAGGTGTGTCTCTTGTAGACAGCATATTGATGGATCCTGTTTTCTTATCCATTATGTCACTCTCCATCTCTTTATGGGTACATTGAGTCCATTTACATTCAGTGTAATTATTGATAGATGTATGTTTGTTGCTGTCATATTGTAGTGCTTTTTTTTGTGTGTGGTGCTGACGTCTTCTTTGTTCTTCTTACTCTCCTGTGCTGAATTCCTTTAGTTTGTGGATTTTTTTTCATTTCTTTTGTTTTTGTACGTTTTGTTTTTGCTGAGACTTTATGTTTTTCCTTTTTATTTTTATGAGTATGTTTGTTAACTTTCTTTGTTGTTGCTGTGAATTTACCCTTAACTTTCTAAGTTTGAAGCAGTCTATTATTCCTTAGTATCGCCTTGCTTTCCTCTCCAGTAGAAGGTTTTATACTTACACCGTTTATTCCCTTAGTGTTCTGATGTTGTTGTCATTTACAGATAAACTGCTCTGATTCCCTGTTGTATTTCTTTTGGTTTTGAATAGTCCTTGAGCATTCATTTCCTAGATTGGTATCTGGCTGGTATGATCCTGTGTCATAGATTCAGCCTGTGAGCTGAAGTTGTTTGTTCTCAGATCGAAGAACTCCCTGTAATAATTCTTGTAAGTGTGGTTTGCTTTTTACATCTTCCCTTAGTTTCTGTTTATCTGGAAATGTCCTAATTTCACCATCATATTTTAACGAGAGTTTTACTGGATGTATTATTCTTGGCTGGCAATTTTTTTCTTTCAAGGTTTTATATATGCCATCCCATTGCCTTCTTGCCTGCACGATTTCTGCTGAATAATCTGATCTTAGTCTTGTTGTTTCTCCTGTGTATGTGACTACCTGTTTTGCATTAGCTGTTCTCAGGATTCTTTGTCTTTGGTTTTGGTGAATGAGATTATTGTATGCCTTGCTGATTTTCTTTTGAGGTCTATCCTATATGGGGTTTGTTGCGCTTCTTGGATGGCCAGCTTTTCATCTTTCATGATATAGGGGAAGTTTCCATTCAGCAGTTCTTCAATGATCCTCTCTGTGTTTTCTGTTTTCTCCCCCTGTTCTGGAACTCTGATCAGTCATAAATTTTTGCTTTTGTTTGTATCCCACATAATTCTCAGGGTCTCTTAATTTTTCATTGTTCTTTTTTCTGAATTTTCCTCAAACGGAGTTGTATCCAAGTGTTTGTCTTCAGTTCCACTGATACTGTCTTCCACTGTTTCAAATCTGCTCCTTAACCCTTCTATGACACTTTCCATTTCTGAATTTTTTTTTGTTTCTCTTTTGGAATTCTAATTGTTGTTTTTGTATAATTTTTAATTGTGAATTTATTTTGGCATTTTGTTCCCGCATTATTTTCCAGAATTCTTCCAATTTTTGTCTGTATTTTCCATGAATTTGTCTGCTTTTCCATGAATTTATCTATTTTTTCCTCATTTTTGTCTGCTTTTTGCTTCAACTCTTGGATAATTCTGAGTACTAGAGATTTGAATTCCCTATCAGGTAGTTCTAGAGCCTTTTCTTCCACTGGAAAGTCATCTGGTGTTTTATTTTGGACACCTACTGGAACTATCTTGTCCTGTTTTTGTAAATGTTTTGATATTGTTTGCTGTCTTCGGGGCATTCAGTAGTTATTTTTCCTGTTTATTGAGTGTAGATTTGTTTGTTTCATCCTTTTTTTCTATTTGGCTATGTCTGAGCAGGTGAGTTGTGTACTTTGTTGTTTGCTTGTCTGTGGGCATGATACTTTTCGACCTCTTCTTCAATTGGCAGGGTTAGTCACTCAGCTATGGTACAGCAGGGCAGGTCTAGCTGAAGAGGAGTTACTGGGGTGGGTTTCTTGTGGCACTTACTTCAGCCACTTGGGCTGATCTGTGATCAGCACAGGGCAGATTCTGGTAGTCCATGCCTGTGTTGCTTTGTGGTGTGATGTTAAGCGCACCGTGCAGGTAGGCAGGATGGAAGGGGGAGATTGTTATGTGTGGAGTTAAGATGGATATGGGAGAGAGGAGAGAGGAACAGGAGTCAAAAACATGCAAACAAACCAAAAAGAGTGCTAGGGGAGCTTGCCGTTGGAGTGGAGAGATGAGAGACTATGAAATGGAGAAAAATAAAAAGGGGAAGAAGAAGAAGAAAAAAGAAAAGAATGAATAAATAAAAATCAGAAAGGAAAAAGAACAGCAAAGCTCCCAGGTATCCCACCAGTGTGGCTATGAGGTCTGGGGAAGTTGTTCTCTGGTGTTGCAGTACAGCCTGGCTAGAAGGTGTAGAGGTATTCACCATCAGGTATTCAGGGAACAGAAAGAGTAGGAATGTATAGAGAGATGAGAAACTGAGTAATGAAAAAGGGGAAAAAAAACATATTAAAACAACAACAACAACAACAAGAAAAGCCCCAAAAAAAACAGGAAAAAAAAAAAACATGAAAAAAGAAATGCTCTCAGGGATCCTTCTGTGCATCTGCACAAGCTGAGGGGGTTGGTCCCAAGCCGCACAGTACCACCCAGCCAAACGGGCTCCCAACTCGAGAAAAGGAAAAGAAACAAACAGTTGAAAAGAAACAAACAAACAAAAGCTCCGGGATCCCACCAGCGTGGCAGCCCAGACCGGGAAGCAGTTCCACACTGAAACAGAGCTCCACAGCCCCTCAGGAGGAAGCAAAGATGGCGCACGGAGCCAGGTATTTGAGCGAAAGGAGGGGGAGGTGGTGAGAGGTAAAGAAGAAATCAAAAGAAGTGGAAAAAAGCAACACCAGCATCCAACAAATGGCACTCAGGGAGCTGGCCACTGCAGGTGGGTGGAATCCAAGTGGCCGGTGCTTCCTGGATAAGAGATTGTGACAGTGGGAAGCAGAGGAGTCTGAGTGGGGGTGAAGAAGGCTGGAGGGTGGGAAAGCATATTTCACAAATTACCGGGTGTTGTTTCTCTCGCTGGAAGCTCTGTGAAGCTGCTTTCTCGTGCCCCCTATTTGCTTGTCTCTGATAGGAGTCCAAGATGGTGGATCCGTGCTGCGTTAGCTGATAGGGGACCTCTTCAAGAATCTCTCCTCGCTCTCTGTTCTCTGTCAGTTTTCTCACTCCATTTGGTGCTCGGCTGAGTTCTTTTTCTCTTCACTTGATGTTTTAGGGTTTCAGGTTGCTGTTTTCTCTGTTTGGCTTAGTATTTCAGATCTTTGCTCTGGAGGGTTGGTGTGGTGCTTCTGCCTAGAGCACCAGTTTGCCAGAATTCCCTCCTTTGCCCATTTTTAAATAGGATTATCTGTCTTTTTGTTGTAGAGGTGTTGGATGTTTTTTGTAGATTATGGAGATTAGAACTTTGTCTGACTTGTACAGTCCAAACATTTTTTCCCAGTCTGTAGATTCTCTTTTTACTCTTTTGGTGATTGAAGAGCATAGGTGTTTGATGTTTAGAAGATCCCAGTTATCTAGCTTATCTTCTGGGGTTTGTGTGTTGATGGTTATGGTGAAGTAGCTTTAACTTTTATTGGAACTCTTGCTACTCACAGATGAATTCCTACATCCCCATTTCTGTCAGGGAGCCTAACTCTGAATATCATCTCCTACTTCAGTCTAGGGCTACAGAGGCTTCTCAGATTCTTGTGTCTCTTTTCACGCTGTATTTCCTCTCGATTTGATAAAAAGAATTATCCTCTTTGTTCTCCAAAACAAACTGAGTGGGCTGGCTGATTTTTTTAGCCTTACATAGTGTATTATATCTAACATGTCTACTTCTGGCGTATTTAATTGCCTCTCCCACCTTCTGCCACGGTATTTGGGGTGTTTCAACTTCTCTTATTGTGTCCATTGCTTTCTCCAAGCTTTTAAGAACAATCCTCGCACTTTTTGACGACAGCCCTTGTCAAATCCTATATTCTAGTGAGTTTGCCTAGTGAATTTGCCTATCCAACTTTATGTTCCACCCTTGATTCAGCACCCAAAAGATCTATTCCCATGCATTTTCTTTCCCTGCCTGCCAGTGATGTTTTCAATGGCCAATTTTTTCAGAAGTAGGCCTTATTCCTAGTGTGTCTTAGTCTGGAAGCTCTTCTGAAACCTGTCCATCATGGGTGACCCTGCCTGCTCGTATTTGAAATACCAGTGGCCTAGCTTCCAGCATCATAGCAATAAACAAGCCAGCACAGTGAAAGAAAGGAAGGAAAAAAAAAAAAAAGCCTTGAGTTGCAATATTGAAGGTTTTTCTGGGCAAAATATTTAATGATGCATGAAGCACCAAAAGAAGATGGAGGGAATATACAGAGTCAATGTTCAAAAAAGAATTGGTTGTTGTTCAACCATTTCAGAAGGTAACATATTATCAAGAACTTATAGTATTGAAGGAAGAAGTCTAAGCTGCACTAAAGGCACTGGAGAAAAATAAGACTCCAGGAATTGAGGGAATATTAGCTGAGATGTTTCAACAAATGGATGCAATGCTGGAAATGCTCAATCATCTATGCCAATACATTTAGATGACAGCTACCTGGACAACCAACTGAAAGAGATATTTGTGCCCTGTTATGGATTGAATCATGTCACCCAAAAGTGTGTGGACTTGACTAGGCCATGATTCCCAGTATTGTGTGATTGTCCACCATTTTGTTATCTGACATGATTTTCCTATATGTTGTAAATCCCACCTCTATGATGTTAATGTGGCAGGACTCAATAACATTAGTTTGTATTTTGAGTCAATCTCTTTTGAAATATAAAAGAGAGACGTGAGCAGAGAGACATGGGACCTCATACCACCAAGAAAGCAGTGCCAGGAGCAGAGCATGTCCTTTGGACCTGGGGTACCTGCGCTGAGAAGCACCTAGACCAGGGGAAGATGGAGGATAAGGACCTTCTCTCAGAGCCAAGAGAGAAAGAAAGCCTTCCCTTGGAGCTGGCACCCTGAATTCAGACTTCTAGCCTCCTGGACTGTGAGAGAATAAATTTCTGCTTATTAAAGCCATCTACTTGTGGTATTTCTGTTATAGCTGCACTAGATTACTAAGACATGGCCGTTCCAAAGAAAGCTTACCCAACAGAATGTGGAAGTTATGGAACAATATCATCAATATCACACACAAGTAAAATTTTGATGAAGATAATTAAATAGTGGTTGTGGTGGTACATTAACAGAGAACTGCCAGAAATTCAAGCTGGATTCAGAAAAGGGCATGGATTGAAGGACATCATTGCTGATATCAGATGGATCTTGGCTGAAAGCATTTGATTGTGTGGATTTATAACAAATTATGGATAACATTGTGAAGAATGGGAATTGCAGAACACTTAATTGTGCTCATGAGGAACCTGTACATAGATCAAGAGGCAGTCGTTTGAACAAAACAAAAGGACTCTGAGTGGTTTAAAATCAAGAAAGGTGTGTGTCAGGGTTGTATCCTTTCACTATACTCATTCAGTCTGTATGCTGAGCAAATAATCCAAAAAGTTGGACTATATGAAGAAGAATGGGTCATCAGGATTGGAGAGAGGCTCATTAACAACCTGTGTTATGTAGATGACAAAACCTTGCATGCTAAAAGTGAAAAAGACTTGAAGCACTTACTGATGAAGATCAAAGACTACAGCCTTCAGTATGGATTATGCCTCAACATAAAGAAAACAAAAATCCTCACAGCTGGACCAATAAGCAACATCATGATAAATAGAGAAAAAATCGAAGTTGTCAAGGATTTCATTTTACTTGAATTCATAATCAACACCCATGGAAGTAGCAGTCAAGAAATCAAATGATGTTTTGCTTTGGGCAAATCTGTAAAAGACCTCTTTAAAGTGTTAAACAGCAAAAGTGTCACTTCGAGGACTAAGGTGTACCTGACCTAAGCCATGATATTTTCAGTCACCTCATATGCATGTGAAAGCTGGACAATGAATAAGATCAAAGAAGAATTGACGCCTTTGAATTATGGTGTTGGTGAAGAATATTAAATATACCATGGATTGCCAGGAGAATGAACAAATCTGTCTTGGATGAAGTACAATCAGATTGTTCCTTAGAAGCAAGGATAGCAAGACTTCTCGTGTACTTTGGACATGTTATCAGGAGGGATCAGTCCCTCGGGAAGGACATCTTACTGGTAGAGAATCATTGAAAAAAAGGAAGACCTGCAATGAGATGGACTGACACAGTGGCTGCAACAATGGGCTCAAACAGAGCAGCAATTGTGAGAATGGCACAGGACTGGGCAGTGTTTCATTTTGTTGTACACAGGGCTGTTATGAGTAAAATGGTCTTGAGGGCACCTAACAACAACGAAAAACACCTACCTATTATAATAGCTAGATCTTGCTGCTTCTTTGTGAAATAGACATTTTCTTACTTTGGCAGACTCATCACTCCACACAGAGGTTAGGTTATGAGTTTATTGATCTCTTGGGCAGTAGGGAAAGTGGGAGTAGACCCTGAGGTGAAGGACAAATGTTCTCTTGCAAGACAGGAATTTTCAAGTGCACCAGCCTAGATGCCTTCATTTAATTCTTATCCCACTTATTCTCAATCACTGCCCTAGATTTCGTGTGACAAATTTGGTGAGGTTGACAATTTCACCATCTGTGGAGTGCTGTTGCTTGTATAACCAAATCCTAGGCCTGATCCTCAAGTTATTCTACCTTCTGTCTATAGGAGATTAGATTCACTTTATATTCTGATGAGGCCCTCAAGTTTTCAGAATTAACCTCAACTTGGCAATTAGTTTATCTTTAATCTTTTTTTAAATAATCTTTTGACAAGACATTGAAAGTCTCAAGAAAGAACTATAGGATTCCATAATTATTAGTAATATTACTTCACTTGAATCAGATGTCTGAGAAATTAACCTGTCAGTGCTTTCTCTTCCACCGCTCTCTTATCTTAATTTTCAACCAATGAAAGTTTTAACAATTGCAGTTATAGCATTTCATGGGTTGTTAGTACTCCGCCTACCAACAGTAGTGGGGTTCTTAGTGCCAGCTGGATAAAAGGTGATCCTACTCCCAAATCCTTGCTCCTTAGGACCAATTCTGGTACCAACAGTCATCATTTGGGTTCATAGCAGATTCTGAAATGGAGATTTTTCATGCAGATGACTTATTGGAAAGTATTCCCAGGAAAGAAAGTGAGCAAAACAAAACTGAGTAGAGAAAGGGGCTAAACTCTGATGAAATTGCGACAGTGGCCTCAGCTAATCTCCTAGGAAACTCTAAGGCTGAGATGACTCTTCAATTATCCCAAGTTGAGGCAAGAATTTTAGTCTTTGTACCCAAGCATTGACCCATTTTTGGAAGCTGGCTGCCCGTAAGGAAGGACTGTACCTTTGGGAAAAGCAGCTTCATTCTACACAGAGCAAGTCCTAGTGACTTAGCTGTGAGATCTCAGCAAGCAACACTCTTGGCAGCTGGGGGAGTAAGTTCCTGGATCCTGAAGGAGAGACCTAGGTGGTGCACCTAAACCTTTGCTACATGTATCACTCCTAAATAGTGACTTTTCAGAATATTTATAGACTTACAGATGAAGAATAAACAATAAACTTTATTATCTATACTTGGGAATTTTTTTCTTCTTTCCTTTGCATTTTTAAGCTGTATGCTGGCAGCAAGACTATGTAAAAGTTTCAGTTGTTTCATCTTCTAAATATTCAAACTTCTGACCTCACAAAGAGAAACCAGTGAGGGGAGGAGGAAGCAGGACAAGGAAGGAGAAGGGTCCTAGCAAGACTGTAGTTCAGTCAAAGTACCTCAGAGGACAGTTTCTCCTGATCCAAGAGGATGACTCTGGTGTAAACAATACTTCAGGTGATGGAACTGCTCCTTCAAAGCTCCATATCCTGAAGTCAGTCATTGGCTGAGCAGAGCATAAACTTTCAGGAGCTCAGCTCCTTGCTGGGAGGGCAGACAGATCCAGAAATCTGTGTAGGGTATACTAGAGAAAATCAAAGATGTAGGCCAGAAGAGGCAAAGGCAGACCAGAAATGGGGAGGGGGGGGAGGGCACATTGGAAAAGTCAAAAGGGGATAGGAAGAGATCTGGGCTGAATACCAGCAGTGGCAGCTACAGGGAATCATAAGGGAATATCCACTTAAAACATAATGGTTTGCAGCCAAAACTATCTTTTTCCCCCCCTTTCTTTTTACTCTTTAGCATTTGGAACTATTAGACTTCTCAGTCATCACAGCTTTATTTTTTTTTTTTTATTGAACAGAGTAATTACCTGTTTTTCTTTTTGCGCAGGATGTGTCCCTTTTACTTTCTTTACAAGGTGATGCAGAGAATTAATGCTATTTTGATATAGATCTGATTTATTGATTTTGGAAATTGGAGAACAACCGTGAGATGTTCTACGTGTCAAGACATCAAATAAAGATCTGAACTATTTGGAAACTTTTCAGTTTTCACACTGAATAAATAAGATGCAAAAAGCTCACAAAGAAGATGAGACTTTTGAGAACAGGCATTTCTAATTAGGAGAAAACATTGCATTGATAGGCTGATTCCATCCCTTTCTCTTGCTAATACCTTTTCTATTTGTCTTTGGATGTTTCTTGTCATAGCACTTGAAGGAGAATGGGGATTAGAACAAGGCAGTAAAAAGCTGAAATGAGAGAACAGGTTATTTTTTTTGTGTGTGTGATTTATATGTTTTAGTCAAAAGATAGTTCTTTGAACCAGGTGGAAAATTCCATAGCCTTATTCCCATTAAGGAGTCTTGGTGGCACAGTGGTTAAAGCACTCGGCAGCTAACCCAAAGTCTGGCGGTTTAAACCCAACAGCCGCCGCTATGTGGAAGAAAGATGTGGCCATCTGCTTCCATAAAAGTTTACAGCCTTGGAAACCCTGTGGATCAGTTCTACTCTGTCCTACAGTGTTACTGAGTTGGAATTGACTTGATGGCTACAGGTTTGGGTTTTTGTTTGTTTGTTTGTTTTGTTTCCATTAAACAGCAAAGTCAAATTAGAACTATTTTTTTCTTTCTAATCTTAAAATCCATAGGTCCATAGAACCTTGAAGTATGGTGGAGTCCTGATACCATTATCAAGATAACTTAAGTATAGCTTAGTTTTAAAGCCTTTTTGCCAATCTAAAATCATATTCATGTTAATCTGCAGAATTATTTTCCACTTTTTGCCTTCACCATGCAATTGTCATTCAAACAATGAATTAATAATCCTCATATAGGTATATATTTAGTGCATTAATAACTTGTGTTTCTTTGTGAAAATTTCCCAAAAGGCATATTTAACACACACTTCTTCTCATTTAAGTTTTCAGTAGCTTTTTATTACCTTCAGGGAAAATGCTGACCTTTTTCCACGATACAAACAAACTCTTTGTCATCTGAGCTTTGCCTGTTTCTCCAACTTCTTTCCCATTTTTCACATATTTGGCCCAAAATTCAGCTATGCCAAGCAACATCTCACAGTTTTCTTCAAGGATTATACTTTCTTTTCTATGTATTTACATGTGATGTACATATATATTTTTTTCTGAATTGGTACTTTCCACATTACTGGCCTGAGTCCTATTTTTTAGATCTTAACTCAATATTTATTTTTCAAAGCTTTCTCTAACATATTCGCTTCCAAGGTGAGTTAGGATTTCTCTTCAATTTTTCTATATGTGGCTGCAACACTGCACGTATTCCACTGTATTGTATATACTGGTTTACTCATCTCTCTGTCCTGTCACATGCATCAAAAACATTTTACTGAGCATTTACCATATCTTATTCCAAGTGCTTGGGATACAAAAAAGAATGAAGTATTCCCATTTCTCTAGTAGCTGCAGAAGAAAAACTATTATATAATGTCATAAGTATTTTAAAGGAGATCTAAAAAAAAAAAAACTGCAAGGGTACAGATGACAATAATTATTTGGAAGGAAAGCACAATTCGGGTAAGTGACAGATGAAACATGACATTCAAGCTGGGCTTTGAACAATGCGTAGGATTTTTCTAGAACAAGTCCAGGGTGGGAGTGAAGAGAATATGCCATATGAAGAAGACAGAATAATAAAAAGGAAGCAGTTTTATTATTTTTGTAGCATTTCTACATTAAATTTTATAGTATTTCTGGAGTACATAATTTGAGTCTATTGTGAGGCTAAAACAGAGTGCCATGAGGAAGGTTTATTTTGTTTAACATTTTTCATTTTTTTATAATGCTAATAAATGTATTGATCTGAGCTAGGACATGGTTTTTCACAAATATATCAGTTAATAGGGAAAAGCACACAAAAAATGAAATATATTAAAGCAGCCACTATGTCAACATACAAAAAGAAAAAAGCATTGATAACATTTGTTGAACATCATTCCAATCTTCTGATGTATGCGTGTGTGTGTGTGTGTGTGTGTGTGTGTGTGTGTATCTATATATGGAGCGAGAGAGAAACTTGTAAGAATAAGGTCAGACTGCAGAATATTTAGGACTTTTATAATAAAACATTAAATTTATTTATAGAAATTAAAATACATTTGAAGTATAACTGTTTAAATAATTGCTTTTTTACTTTTTTAGTCATATTTCTAAAATGTCTCTTTGAGGTTAAGGAAAAATGATGAAATTTGTAAAGGGTATGGAGATTTATTTATTTATTTTTATACTTTTTTTTTATTGTACTTCCGGTGAAGGTTTACAGAACAAATAGTTTCTCATGAAACAGTAGTACACATATTGTTTTATGACATTGGTTAACAACCCCACGACATGTCAACCCTCTCCCTTCTCAACCTTTCCTTTTTTTTTTTGGTGAAAATATGCATAGCCAAAGATACACCATTTCAAAAATTTCTACATGCACAGTTCAGTGACATTGACTATGCTCTTCCAATTGTGCTGCTATTCTCACTTTAGATGAAGGCTTACAGAATAAAATAGTTTCTCATTAAACAGTACACATGTTGCCCTATGATAATGGTTAACAACCTCACATCAACACTATACTTACTCAACCTTGGGTTCCCTATCACCAGCTTTCCTGTCCCCTTCTGCCTTCTAGTCCTTGTCCCTGAATTGCTGTGCCTCATTAGTCCCATTTGTTTGTATGGGGCTGTGCACTCCCCTGCTGAACGGTGAACCTTGGAAGTGACTTCACCACTGAGGTAAAAACATGTCTGGGGGCCATGCTCTTGGGGTTTCTCCAGTCTCCTTTAGGCCAGTAAATCTGGTCTTTTTTTTGTGAGATAGAATTTTGTTCTACATCTTTCTCCAGCTCTGTCCAGAACCCTCTGTTGTGATCCCAGTCAGAGCAGTCAGTGGTGGTAGCCGGGCACCATCTAACTGTACTGGACTCAGTCTGGTGGAGGCCTTGGTAGCTGTGGTCCATTAGTCCTTTGGACTAACCGTTCCCTTGTATCCTGTTCTCTTCATACTCCCTTGTTCCGGAAGGGATGAGATCAGTGGAGTATATTAGATGGCTGTTCACAGGCTTTTAAGACCACAGACACTACTCACCAAGGTAGAAAGTAGAACATTGTCTTTATAAATTGTTTTATGCCAATTGAGCTAGATGTTCCCGGAGACCATGGTCCCCACAGCCCTCTGCCCAGCAATTCAGTCCCTCAGCGAGTTTGGATTTGTCTACGGAGCTTCTGTGACCTTTCCTTCTACAGGTTGTCCTGGTTTCCCCAGTATTATGTGCTGTCTCACCCTTCACCAATGATATGACATATCTATTACCTGTTTAGTATTTCCCCCCCACTCCTCCCATCCCTGGTAACAAACAAAGATTGTTGCTTTTTGTGTGTGAACTTTTTCATGGGTTTTTACAACAGAGGTCTTATACAATATTTGTCCTTTTGTGATTGACTTATGTCACTCAGCATAATGTCCTCCAGTTTCATCCTTGTTATGAGATGATTCACAGATTCATCATTGTTCTTTCTCATTGCATAGTACTCTATTGAGTGTATGTACCATAGTTTGTTTATCCATTCATCTGTTCATGGGAACTTAGGTTATTTCCATCTTTTTGCTATTGTAAACAATGCTGCCATGAACATAGGCGTGCATATGTGTCTATTTGAGTGACGACTCTTATTCCTCTAGGATATATTCTTAGGAGTGGGACTGCTGGATCATATGGTATGCCTATTTCTAACTTTCTAAAGAAGCGCCTTATCATTTTTCAAAATGGTTGTATCATTTTCCATTTCCACCAGCAGAGCATAAGAGTTCCAAACTCCCTGCAGCCCCTCCAGCATTTGCTATTTCCAGTGTTTTTGATTCGTGCCAGTAATGCTGGGGTGAGATGGTATCTCATTGTGGTTTTAATTTGCATTTCCCTAATGGCTAGTGATAGTGAGCATTTCCTCATGTGTTTGTTGGCTGCTTGAATGACTTCTTTGTTGAAGTGTCTGTCCATTTCCTTTGCCCATTGTTTAATAGGATTATTTGTCTTTTTGTTGAAGAGGTGTTGGATTTTCTTGTAGATTATGGAGATTAGACTTTGTCTGACTTGTACTGTCCAAAAATTTTTCCTCAGTCTGTAGGTTCTTTTTTTACTCTTTTGGTAAAGTCTTTCGAAGAGCATAGGTGTTTGATTTTTAGAAGATCCCAGTAATCTAGCTAATCTTCTGGGTTTTGTGTGTTGATGCTTATGGTTTGTTTCCTGTTAATGCTGTGTATTAAGACTTGTAGCGTTGGTCCTATTTTTTCTTCTATGAACTTTATAGTTTTTGGCTTTATATTTAGGTCTTTGATCCATTTTGAATTAGTCTTTGTATGTGCGTGAGATATGCGTCCTTTTTCATTTTTTTTTTTTTTTTGCAGATGAATATCCAGTTTTGCCAGCACCGTTTATTAAAAAGACAGTCTTTTCTGCAATTGATGGATTTTGGGCCCTTGTCGAAGATCAGGTGACCGTAGGTGGATGGATTTACATCTGGGTTCTCAATTCTGTTCCATTGGTCAACGTATCTGACATTGTACCAGTACCTGGCTGTTTTGACTACCGTAGCTGTATAGTAGGTTCTGAGGTCAGGTAGTGTGAGTCCTCCAACTTTATTCTTCTTCTTCAGTAGTGCTTTACTTATTCGGGGCTTCTTCCCTTTCCATATAAAGTGAATGATTAGTTTTTCCATCTCTTTGAAGAATGTTGTTTGTATTTGGATTGGGATTGCGTTGTATTTGTAAATTTCTTTGGATAGAATTGTCATTTTTACAATGTTTAGTCTACCTATCTATGAGCATGGTATGTTTTTCCATTTATGTAGATCTCTTTGGGTTTCTTGCAGTAGTGTTTTGTAGTTTTCTTTGTATAGGTCTATTACATCCCTGGTTAGATTTATTCCTAAGTATTTTATTTTTTTAGGGGCTATTATAAATGGTATTGTTTTGTTGATATCCTTTTCATCGTTCTCCTTATTGGTGTATAGGAATCCAGCTGATTTTTGTGTTTATCTTGTATCTGTTACTCCGCTGAATCTTTGTATTAGTTCCAGTAGATTTCTCTTGGCGTCTTTAGAGTTTTCTACATATAGTATCATATCATCTGCAAACAGGGACAGTTTAACTTCTTCATAACAAATTTGGATGCCCTTTATTTCTTTTTCTTGCCTTATTGCTCTAGCTAGAACTTCTAGCACAATATAAATAGGAGTGGTTATAAAGGGCATCCTTGTCCTTTTCCTGTTCTCAGGGGGAATGTTTTCAGCCTCTCTCCATTAAGAATGATGTTGGCTGTTGGTTTTGCATAGATGCCCTTTATTATGTTGAGAAATTTCTCTTCTATTCCTATTTTATTGAGAGTTTTTATCAGGAATAGGTGTTGGACTTTGTCGAATGCCTTTTCTGTGTCAATTGAGATGATCGTATGATTCTTTTCTTTCCTTTTATTTATGTGGTGGATTACGTTGATGGATTTTCTAATGTTGAACCATCCTTGCAAACCTGGTATGAATCCTACTTGGTCGTGGTGTATTATTTTTTTTGATATGATGCTGAATTCTATTGGCTAGAATTTTGTTCAGAATTTTTGCATCTATATTCATGAGAGATGCTGGTCTGTAATTTTCTTTTTTTGTGACATCTTTGCCTGGTTGCAGTATCAGCTTTATGGTAGATTCATAGAATGAATTTGGAAGTGTTGCTTCCTCTTCTATGCTCTGAAATAGCTTGAGTAGTACTGGTACAAGCTCTTCTGTGAATGTTTTGTAGAATTATCCAGTGAAGCTATCTGGGCCAGGGCATTTTTTTTTTGGTTGGGAGGTTTTTTTTAAATTACCTTTTCAGTCTCTTCTCTTGTTATGGGTCTGTTCAGACTTTCAGCATAATTTTGTTGTAGTTTAGGTAGGTAGTGTGTTTCTAGAAATTTATCCATTTCCCCTAGGTTTTCAAATTTGTTGGAGGGTAGTTTTTCATAATATTCTGTTATGATCCTTTTTATTTCAGTTGGGTCTGTTGTAATGTCACCCATTTCATTTCTTATTTGGGTTATTTTCGTCCTCTCCTGTTTTTCTTTTGTCAGTCTGGCCAGTGGTTTGTCAATTTTGTTCATTCTTTCAAAGAACCAGCTTTGGTTTTATTGATTCTTTCTACTGTTTTTCTGTTCTCTGTTTCATTTATTTCTGCTCTGATCTTTATTATTTCCTTTCTTCTGGTGGCTGTGGGTTTTTTTTGCTGTTCTGTTTCTATTTGTTTGAGTTGTGTGGTTAATGTTTTGATTTTGTCCCTTTCTTCTTTTTTGATGTGTGCATCTATTGCTATAAATTGTCCTCTGAGGACTGCCTTTGCTGTGTCCCAAAGGTTTTGCTATGATGTGTTTTCATTCTTATTTGATTCTAGGAATTTTTTGATTCCACCTCTGATTTCTTCTGTTACCCAGTGATGTGTAAGCAGGGTATTATTCAGTTTCCATGTAATTGATTTTTTTTCCTTGCTGTTTCTATTGTTAATTTCTACCTTGATAGCATTGTGGTCAGAGAAGATACTTTGAATTATCTCAACATTTTGGATCTTGTTGAGGATTGCTCTGTGGCCTAAGATGTGGTCTTTTCTGGAGAACGTTCCATGTGTATTGGAAAAGAATATGTACTTTGCAGCGATTGGATGGAGTATTCTATATATTTCTATGAGGTCAATTTGGCTGATTTTGCCATTTCGGTCTTCTGTATCTTTGCTGAGTTTCTTTTTAGTTGTTCTGTCCTTTACTGAGAGTGGTGTGTTGAAGTCTCCTAGTATTCTTGTGGAACTGTCAATTTCTCTATTCAGTGTTGTTAGAGTTTGTTTTATGTATTTTGCAGCCCTATCATTGGGAGCGTAGATGTTTATTATGATTCTGTCTTCATGATGGATCGTCCCCTTAATCATTATATAGTATCCTTCGTTGTCTTTTATGGTGGATTTTGCTTGAAAGTCTATTTTATCTGGGATTAGTATTGCCACTCCTCCTCTTTTCTAGTAGTTGTTAGCTTGATATATTTTTTTCCAACCTTTGAGTTTTAATAAATCCACATCTTTGTTTGTTATTCTTACTCCCCTGTGCTGAGTTACGTGTGTTTGTGGATTTTTTTTTCATTTCTTTTGTTTTTTTAGGTTTTGTTTTTGCTGAGACTTTAAGTTTTTCCTCTTAATTTTTATGAGTATGTTTATTAACTTACTTTTTGTTTACCATGAATTTTACCCTTACCTTTCTAAGTTTGAAGCAGTCTATTATTAGTTAGTATTGCCTTGCCTTCCTCTCCATTAGAAGGTTCTACACCCACACCATTTATTCCCTCTTTTATTGATCTGATGTGGTTGTCATTTACTGATTAACTGCTCTGATTTCGTGTTGTATTTCTTTTGGTTTTGGATAGTCCTTGAGAGTTTATTTCCTAGATTGGTATCTGGCTGGTACAATCCTACATCCTAGATTCTGCTTGTGAGCTGAAGTTGTTTGTTCTCAGATCGACAACTCCCTCTAATAATTCTTGTAAGTTTGGTTTGGTTTTTACATATTCCCTTAACTTCTGTTTATCTGTAAATGTCCTCATTTCACCATCATATTTCAACGAGAGTTTTGCAGGATATATTATTCTTGGCTGGCAATTTTTTTTTCAAGGTTTTATATATGTCATCGCATTGCCTTCTTGCCTGTATGGTTTCTGCTGAATAATCTGAGCTTCATCTTATTGCTTCTGCTCTGTATATGATTTTTTGTTTTTCTCGAGATGCTCTCAGTATTTTTTATTTGTCTTTGGTTTTGGCAAGTGTGATTATGATATGCCTTGGTGATTTTCTTTTGGGGTCTATCCTATATGGGGTTTATTGAGCTTCTTGGATGGCCAGCTTTTCATCTTTCATGATACTGGGGGATTTTCCTGTCAGCAGTTCTTCAATGGTCCTCTCTGTGTTTTCTGTTTTCTCCCCCTGTTCTGGAACTCTGATCAGTTGTAAATTTTTGCTTTTGAGTTTATCCACGTAATGCTCAGGGTCTCTTCATTTTTCATTGTTCTTTTTTCTGAATTTTCCTCAAACAGAGTTGTAGCCAAGTGTTTGTCTTCAGTTCCAATGACCCTGTCTTCTATTGTTTCAAGTCTGTTCCTCTGCCCTTCTATGACACCGTCCATTTCTGAAATCTTGTTGTTTATTTTTGGATTTCTAATTGTTGTTTTTGTATAATTTCTAGTTGTGAAATTGTTTTGCCATTTTGTTCCTGCATTATTTTCCTGAATTCTTCCGATATTTGTCTGTGTGTTCCATGAATTTGTCTATTTTTTCCTCATTTTTGACTGCTTTTTGCTTAAATTCTTGGATAATTCTGAGTATTAGAGATTTGAATTCCATATCAGGTAGTTCTAGTGCCTTTTCTCCCACTGGAAAGCCATCGATGTTTTATTTTGGATGCCTACTGAAACCATCCTGTCTGTTTTTGTAAATATTTTGATATCATCTGCTGTCTTCAGGGAATTCAGTAGTCATTTTTCTCATTTGTTGATTGTAGATTTATTTGTTTTATCTTTTTTTTAAAATTTCTCTATGGCTGTGCAGGCAGGCTGTGTGTTCTTTGTTCTTTGCTGGTCTGTGGGCATGAAACTTTTTACCTCCTTCTCTAACTGGCATGGTCATTTGCTCAGATATTGTATAGTTGGGCAGATCTAGCTAAAGAGGGTTTACAGGGATGGGTTGTTTATGGCACTTACTACAGCCACCAGGGCAGGTTGGTCATCAGTGCAGGGCAGTAGGCCATGCCTGTGCTGCTTGATGGTGTGATGTCAAGCACACAGTGCAGGTAGGCAGGATGAAGCCGGGAGATTGCTATGTGTGGAGCTAAGATGGATATGGGAGAGAGGACAGAGGAACAGGAGCCAAAAACATACAAACAAAAAAGAGTGCTGGGGGAGCTTGCTGTTGGAGTGGAGAGTTGAGAGACTATGAAATGGAGAAAAACAAAAAGGGGAAGAAGAGAAAAAAGAAAAGAAAATAATGAATAAATAAAAATCAGAAAGGAAAAAAAAAAAACAGCTATGCTCCCAGGGATCCCACCAGTGCAGCTATGAGGTCTGGGGAAGTTGTTCTCAGGTGTTGCAGTACAGGCTGGCTAGAAGACTTAGAGGTATTGAGCACCAGGTATACAGAGAACAGAAAGAGAAGGAAGGTATAGAGAGACAAGAAACTGCATAATGAAGCAAGACAAAAAATGGAAAAAGAGAGAAAAGAAAATGAAACAAATTAAAAAAAAAAAAGAACAAGAAAAGCCCCCCAAAAAACAGAAAAGAAGAAAAAGAAACCCACGCAAGAAGAAATGCCCTCAGGGATCCCTCTGTGGGTCGGTGGAAGCCCAGGGGGTAGGCTCCAAGCCACGCAGCACTGCCCGGCCAGAACAGGCTGCCAACTCAAGAAAAGGATAAGAAAGCACATGAACAATTCAAAACAAACAAACAAACAAAAGCCCCAGGATCCCACCAGCACGGCATATCAGACCGGGAAGCAGCTCCACACTTCAGTGGAGCTCTGCCACCCCTCAGGAAGAAGCAAAGATGGTGCATGGAGCCAGGTATTTGAGCGAAAGGAGGGGGAGGTGGTGAGAGGTAAGAAAGAAATGAAAAGAAGCAGAAAAAAAGCAATAACAAATGGCACTCAGAAAACCTGCCAGTGCAGGCAGGTGGAATCCAAGTGGCCAGTGCTTCCCGGACAAGAGACTGTGGTCACGGGAGGCAGAGGAGGCCGAGTGGGGATCAAGAATGGTGGGGGGATGGGGAAGCGTATATCGAAAATTACCAGAGCTCCGCAGCCCCTCGGGAAGAAGCAAAGATGGTGCACGGAGCCAGGTATTTGAGCGAAAGGAGGGGGAGGTGGTGAGAGGTAAGGAAGAAATTAAAAGAAGTGGAAAAAAACAACACCAGCAGCCAACAAATGGCACTCAGGGAGCCGGCCAGTGTGGGCAGGTGGAATCCAAGCAGCCAGTGCTTCCCGGACTAGAGACTTTGGCAACCTGAAGCAGAGAAGGCTGAGTGGGGGTGAAAAGGGGCCGGGGGTGGGAAAGCATATATCGCAAATTACCAGTTGTTCTGTCTCCTGCTGGAAGCTCCATGAAGCTGCTTTCTCATACCCACTATTTGCTGGTCTTTGATAGGAGTCCAAGATGGCAGATCTGTGCTGCGTTAACTGACTGGGGACCTCTGCATGAATCTCTTCTTGCTCTCCATTCTCTGTCAGTTTTATCATTACATTGGTGCTTGGCTGAGTTCTTTATCTCTTCATTTGATGTTTTAGGGTTTCAGGATTGCTCTTTTCTCTGTTCGGCTTAGTTTTTCAGATCTTTGCTGTGGAGGGATGGCGTGGTGCTTCTACCAAGAGCGCCATTTTGCCGGAAGTCCCTGGAGATTTATTTTACAAACAATTTTAATTAATGAAAATATAGATCAACTCCCTACTTCAAACTATTAAGCAAATAGTAATTTTATATTTTCGACCTCTTCCCCAGGAGCTCTGATGGTGCAATGGTTAAGTGCTTAGCTGCTAACCAAAAGATCTCCAGGGGAGAAAAGACCTGGCAATCTGCTCCTATAAAGATTACAGCCTGGAAAACCTTATATGGCAGTTTCTACCCTGTCTTATAGGGTCTCTATGAGTCAGATTCCACCTCATGGCACATAACAACAACCTCTTTTCCATCATCCATTACTCGATTTGTTTTTGCTTCTATTATGTTTATTTTGACAGTGATTCTATTCTAGTCTAAGGTAATTTTATCAGTCGCTGTGACTTTTTTTTTTTATGTAGAATTTTGTAATCACAGTTCTATTATCTTTTAGCATTAAATATTGCTGTAGAGAAGTCTGCAGCCAGCTTGATTCATACCCTGACACCTGCCTCCCTCACTAAATGTAGCTATATTTTTTACCTGAATTATTAAATAATTTTCTATTTATTTTTAAAGTTAAATAACCATAAATATTGTTTCAATTTTGATCATTCTGTATCAATGCTTGGGGTGGAGTTCAGTGGCGTTTAAAAGTACATCATATTGAATAACAACAAAACCATCTCTCTCTTTTCCTAACTTCACTTTTTTAAGTTTATTTTACAAGGTCGAAACTCTATTGTTTGATTGCTACTAGTGAATTTTTTCATCAAAAAAATTCTGTTTTCCAATATATTGGGTCTTGAGTAAAAGTCTGTGGCTACAGTTCATATTTCCATCAATGTCAAGAAGACCACTGGCTAGGATAACTGTTTTCTTTATTCCCTGCCACATCTCTAGCATCTATAAAAGTGCCTAGTACAGAATAGACATTCAATAAATATTTGTTGAATAATAAAAAAAATTATGAACAATAGAAATTAGTTTGAGATACAGAATTGTCTACTGTAAATTATCTTACTGTGAAATTTTCACAATGATATTTGTCCTGTTTTGAATTATCCAGGTTTTGTTTTATTTTCTCATTTCTATAACAACTCATTGAATTAAATTTTTTTCCCCGTATGCTTTTCAGTTTGAAAGTATCCATAAGCATATAATCTTTTGTTTAATGATCCTTAAATCATCTTTCTAGTTCATCCACCCAAAAGAATATTTAAAAAAAAAGTCATGAGATGTTTGGTCTCAACTCTGACATGTGAAGAGCTTGGAGGTCATCACCTCTAACCTAACAACAAGAAAAAAACTGGACACACTGAAATACATTCATTTTTCTTGCACACGTCTGAAAACTGAGGTTACGGGGCAAACTGATATGCTGAAATCTTAAAGCACAGGCGCATCTCAAAAGATACAGCAACTGAGATCTGTACTTGAGACGGAAGCCATTGGAGCCATTGCCTGAAGGAAGGAACAGGGAAAAAAAAAAAAGAAAAAGACTTTACTTGCAGAGGAACAAGAGTAAGAATTACAGCATATGTCTTTTAAAAACCATATGAGCAAGTAGATAGGAAGTGAAACATTTAAAGAATAACCACCTAACTAGAATTATATATCCAACAAAATTAATGTTCAAAATTGTAGGAGAAATGAATACTTTCTCAGAAAAACAAAGACCTCATTGGAAATTCATTGACTTGAATTTCTTCAAACAGAAAAATAATATAATTGAGAAGAGAAACTTGGATCTATATAACAGGAAAAAGAGTAGCTGAAAAAGAGTAAATCAAGGTAAAATAACATCATTATTTTTCTTAGTCTTCATTGATCTGAAGTTTCTTTCAAGTACATGCACTACACATAAAGCAGTGTAATGTTATTCTAAGGTGGACTTAGTTGGCTCCTGTTTCCCTGATGTACTCCCATTATCGTGTCTCTTGTGTTGCATTTTATTATTTATTTTTGAGCACTTTCTTACTTTCTGGCAAGGCAAGATATTTCAGGCTTCTCTTGTATATGTCTTACCCCAATGCTAGAAATCAACTATTTCTCCAATGAATTTACCTAGAGTTTCCAATACACATTTTTAAGCAGAGTGAATAGTAGTTTTAGTAAAACTTCCCCTTTCCTTGTTATTCTCAAATAATCTGTTTAACACTACTACTACCCTCCCCCTCATCCATACACCTTAGCGTTCTATTTATATAACTCTGCCAAATAAAAAGTCAGTGCCTTTCCTTATAAGGAGCCCTGGTAGCACAGTGGTTAAAGCACTTGGCTGTTAACCAAAAGGTGGGTGATTGGAATCCACCAGCAGCTCCAAGGGAGAAAGATGTGGCAGTATGCTTCCATAAAGATTTACAGCCTTGGAAGCCCTATGTGGCAGATCTACTCTGCCCTATAGTCTCACTATGAGTTGGAATCGACTGGATGGCAGTGGGTTTGGTTTTTTTGTTTTTGTTTTGGGATCACCTAAAGAACAAAGTTGTTAGACATGGGGCGCCAGCCCAGAATCATTAGTCTGGAATTATAGCTCTTCAGCCATGCTGCTTATTTAGACAAACCATTAGGCTTCAGAAGGAGAGGTACAATGGTTTGTTTTGAAGCCCAAAAATGCTAGCAGGGGAAAGGAATCTAAAGTAATTATAGACATTTGGGCCAACCAAAGGACTGCCTCCTGTCATAAGGCTTTTAACATGTGAACTCACATCACTTTCTTAGTTGGAATATATACACACACAATATATATACGCGTGTATGTGCATATATGTATACGTAATTTTATTATCAATCCTTCAACTCATATTCTAAGACACAAAATAACATATTTTCTAAGGATCTGGTTGTTTTTGAAGATGTTAAAAAATCAAGACTTAGAGTTAAAGTTGCCTCCCTGCAGCAAATTTCTAATCTGTTCTTCTGTCCGTTTAGGGTGAGCATTTATTATCCAGCAAAATAAAGAATAGAGAATCTCTTTTTGCTCTAACATGAAATATTCTCCAATAAGTGAGAAAAGGTATGGAATGTTGACAATAAACTATAATTTGGTTAAAAAGTATATATACATATACACTATATATACTTTTTATATATACACATTTATAAATAGTTTTATAACAAAATTAATAGGCAAAACTCAAGTGCAAAAAATGCTTGAAAAATGACCTAAATATACACTGAATCCTGGTGTTGACTATTTCTATGATCAACTAGTATTTACATAAAGAGTCTGAATTACTCTACTAGGACTTTTTGTTGTAGTCTGCTTGCTTTTGTATAACATAATATAGTATAGTATGGTATGGTATAGTATAGTATATGGGAAACCCTAGTGGCGTAGTGGTTAAGAGTTCAGCTGCTAACCAAAGGTCGGCAGTTTGAATCCACCAGGCACTCCTTGGAAACTCTATGGGGTAGTTCTACTCTGTCCTATAGGGTCGCTATGGGTTGGAATCCACTGGACGGCAACAGGGAGTATAGTATATATATGTATATACATATATACATTATATCGTATTAGTGTTAACGTGATTAAAAGATATTGAAAAAAAATCATTTGGATATCAAGACCTCTTAATCACAATTTGAGGAGCCCTGGTGGTGCCGTGGTTGAAGGGCTCAGCTGCTAACTGAAAGGTTGGTAGTTCGAACCCACCAGCCACTCCGTGAAAGAAAGATACGGCAGTCTTTAGGTAAAGATTTACAACCTTGGGAACCCTATGGGGCAGTTCTACTCTGTCCTACAGGGTCGCTATGAGTCCAAATCAACTCAACAGCAGTGAGTTAGATTTGGTTTTGGTTTAATCACCATTTTAAAATTGCTTCAGAAATAATTTCAAGAGAAGTGTGAATTTTTTTCACGCTTCTCTTGAAATTCAAAGAATTCTTCTATTTTATGTGTAAGAATTAGAAACAGAATTCTGTCTGTCTCTGTGTCTTTGGAACTTGGTTACTTTCTCTGTGTACTCGGACTGTATGATATAATACAGATGACATATATATATATAAATATATACATATATACTGAAACACACTCATAAAAAAGCCTTCAGAATGACATTTTAAGTGCAGTTCATTCAGTTGATTAATACAGGGAGATGGTAATGACAGCTCAGGATGATCTTACAATCAAATAAATAAGTAACAAGCCAAGAAAAAGTGAAGGGATTATTTCTAGACAGCTAAGCATTTTATCACAATTCTTCCCAGGAAGCAGTTATGTATTATGCTCTCATTTGAACACATAGGAAATAATAGGACAACGTTGGGTGTTCTTACATTTTCAGCATAATGCATGTGGTGTTATTCATGCAGTTTTTTGCAACTTAGTGGAATGGATAGCACCTGTGACATACACACAGTGAGTCAGGCCCTCATTAGGACATGCTGTTTGCTGCTGCCTGCAGCTTAGCTGATGACCATGTAAATGATTCACCAGCATCCTGTTAGTAATTTCTGATCAACGTGTGGTTCCCTGACTATTTTAATACATACCACCAGAATGCATTAACCTGCAAAACAATTTCCTTTTTCATTAGCTCTCAGACAGGAACCACTTAATTTATACAGTAAGGTAAGGTATTGGAAGTCTTTAATAATTACTCTTTTTAATCACTGCTCTGGCCTTTACCCACCTGTCAGGCAATAATTTACTTTATTTTTGGAGTATTTATGTTAAAATAACATGCTTTACGAAAATTTTAACCTATTTTATATTATTCAAAACTCTTTGTGTCATCTGTTTTCTTTTTAAAGCTGCATTATATCCTATCCGAGTAAAGTACCTCTATAAGCAGCATTTGAGAATATATTATTTTTATAAATTCTACTTTCTCTAATCTGACATTTGACAGATTCTTTGGAAATCTTTGCCAACAGTGCTTTGCCAAATAAGATTGTGTTTAATTGTTTAAAGTTATGCTACATATGGGTATTTACTTTAAAATTCTGACCTAATAGAGGTCACATTCAAATAAACAGTGTGCATTAATTACTCCAAATTTTATTAGTGTAAAAAATATAGAGTCTAATTGTTAGAAAAAACTACAGAACTCTGATGAATTAATTTTGCCCTTACAGCTTTTGTATTAAAGGACCTTAGAAGAAGGGTATGTTTAGTGTCTGAAACAACATAAACCCTCAAAAATGTTAGTTAAGCATATTGGTTAAATTTGAAGGGTAATTCACATTCTTTTTGAACTTCCTTGGTGCACAGAACTTTAGTAACTAAGGCAGCTCATCTCTTATATTGAGCTGAAATTTTCCTCCTTTCTGTGTTTACAGTTAAAATCTAAGCACTCTTCCAATTTGACAGTCTGCCTTACGTTTGAAGACTGATATCATGAGTTCCTTTCACATCTCTGTATTAAATATTCCTTGTTTCCTCATTGTATTTCCAGAGGGCAACATACCTTCAATCTCTATATTGATGTCTTGTGAACGCAATTAAGTTTGTCATTTTCCTACTTAAAGTTCATGGCCAAAACATTTAAAATATTATTGTTTGTAGTATCTAGACACCAAAGAATAGTGTAGGACTATCATCTGTATTGTTCAGGGCATTTTATGTAGATACTTGCAAATAAAATTAATTGAACATCATCTCCTCTTCTTTTCTTTTTTAGGTTGTCTTTTGACTCTTTTGGTGAAGTCTTTTTTTAAAATTTTTTATATTTTATTGTACTTCAGGTGAAGGCTTACAGAACAAATAGTTTCTCATGAAACAGTAGTACACATGTTGTTTTATGACATTGGTTAACAACCCCACAACATATTAACCCTCTAAATTCTCAACCTTTTTTTTTTTTTTTTGGTGAAAATACACATAGCCGAAAATACACATAGCCAAAAATACACCGTTTCAAAAATTTCTACATACACAGTTTGGTGACATTGACTACGCTCTTCCAATTGTGCTGTTATTCTCACTTAAGATGAAGGCTTACAGAACAAAATAGTTTCTCATTTAACAGTTACTACACATGTTGCCCTATGACAATGGTTAACAATCTCACAACACATCAACAATATCCTTACTCAACCCTGGGTTCCCTATCACCAGCTTCCTTGTCCCCTTCTGCCTTCTGGCCCTTGTCACTGGACTCCTGTACCTCGTTAGTCTCATTTGGTTTTACGGGGCTGTTCACTCCCAGGCTGAACAGTGAACCTCGGAGGTAACTTCACCGCTGAGCTAAAAGGGTGTCTAGTGGCCATACTCTTGAGGTTTCTCCAGTCTCCTTTAGGCCAGTAAATCTGGTCTTTTTTTTTGTGAGTTAGAATTATGCTCTACATCCTTTTCCAGCTCTGTCCAGAACCCTCTGTTGTGATCCTGGTCAGAGCAGACAGTGGTGGTAGCCACGAACCATCTAGCTGTACTGGACACAGTCCGGAGGAGGCCTTGGTAGCTGTGTACAATTAGTCCTTCGGACAGATCTTTTCCTTGTATCCTGTTCTCTTCATTCTCCCTTGCACCCAAAGGGATGAGACCAGCGGAGTATCTTAGATGGCTGCTCACAGGCTTTTAAGACCCCAGACACTACTCACCAAAATAGAATGTAGAGCATTGTCTTTATAAGCTGTGTCATGCCAATTGAGCTAGATATTCCCCGAGACCATGGTCCCCACAGCCCTCCGCCCAGCAATTCAGTCCCTCAGGGAGTTTCGATGTGTCTATGGGGCTTCCATGACCTTTCCTTGTACAGGTTGTGCTAGTTTCCCCTGTATTGTGTACTGTCTCACCTTTCACCCAAGATACCACTTATCTATTGCCTATTTAGTATTTCCCCCCCACCCCTCCCATCCCTGGTAACCAACAAAGATTGTTACATTTTGTGTGTCAACTTTTTCATGGGTTTTTACAATAGAGGTCTCATACAATATTTGTCCTTTTGTGATCGACTTATTTCACTCATCATAATGTCCTCCAGTTTCATCCATGTTATGAGATGCTTCACAGATTCATTGTTGTTCTTTCTCATTGCATAGTACTGCATGTGTGTATGTACCATAGTTTGTTTATCCATTCATCTGTTGATGGGCATCTAGGTTGTTTCCATCGTTTTGCTATTGTGAACAATGCTGCCATGAACATAGGTGTGCGTAAGTCTATTCGAGTGATGACTCTTATTTCTCTAGGATATATTCCTAGAAGTGGGATTGCTGGATCGAATGGTATGTGTATTTCTAGCTTTCTGAGGAAGTGCCATATCATTTTCCAAAATGATTGTATCATTTTGCATTCCCACCAGCACTGCGTAAGAGTTCCGATCTCCCCGCAGCCCCTCCAACATTTGTAGTTTCCCTTATTTTTGATTCGTGCCAGTAATGCCAGGGTGAGATGGTATCTCACTGTGGTTTTAATTTGCATTTCTCTAATGGCTAGTGATCGCAAGCATTTCCTCATGTGTGTGTTGGCCATTTGAATGTCTTCTTTGGTGAATTGTCTGTTCATTTCTTTTCCCCATTTTTTAATATGATTATTCATCTTTTTGTTGTAGAGGTGTTGGATTTTCTTGTAGATTATGGAGATTAGACCTTTGTCTGACTTGTACTGTCCAAAAATTTTTTCCCAGTCTGTAGGTTCTCTTTTTAGTCTTTTCGTGAAGTCTTTTGAAGAGCATAGGTGTTTGATTTTTAAGAAGATACCAGTTATCTAGCTTATCTATTGGGGTTTGTGCATTGATGGTTATGGTTTGTATCCTGTTAATGCCATATATTAAGGCCTGTAGTGCTGGTCCTACTTTTTATTCTATGAACTTTATAGTTTTAGGCTTTATATTCAGGTCTTTGATCCATTTTGAAGTAGTTTTTGTATACGGCGTGAGGTATGGGTCCTGTTTCATTTTTTTGCAGATGGACATCCAGTTTTGCCAGCACCACTTGTTCAAAAGACTGTCTTTTCCCCATTTGATGGACTTTGGGCCCTTGTTGAAGATCAGGTGACCGTAGGTGGATGGATTTACATCTGGGTTCTCAATTCTGTTCCATTGGTCAATGTGTCTGTCGTTGTACCAGTACCAGGCTGTTTCGACTACTGTAGCTGTATAGTAGGTTCTCAAGTCAGGTAGTGTGAGTCCTCCAACTTTATTCTTCTTCTTCAGTAGTGCTTTACTTATTTGGGGCTTCTTCCCTTTCCATATAAAATTAATGATTACTGTTTCCATCTCTTTGAAGAATGTTGTTGGTATTTGGATCGGGATTGTGTTGTGTTTGTAATTGATTTGGGTAGAATTGACATTTTCACAATGTTGAGTCTGCCTATCCATGAGCATGGTATGTTTTTCCATTTATGTAGATCCCTTTGGCTTTCATTCAGTAGTGTTTTGTAGTTTTCTTTGTATAGATCTTTTACATCCCTGGTCAGATTTATTCCTAAGGATTTTATCTTTTTATGGGCTACTATAAATGGTACTGTTTTTCTGATTTCCTTTTCATCATTCTCCTTACTGGTGTATAGGAATCCAACTGATTTTTGAATGTTTATCTTGTATCCTGCTACTCTGCTGAATCTTTCTATTAGTTCCAGTAGATTTCTCATGGAGTCTTTAGGGTTTTCTATGTATAGTATCATATCATCTGCAAACAGGGACAGTTTCACTTCTTCAGTACCAATTTGGATGCCCTTTATTTCTTTTTCTTGCCTTATTTCTCTAGCTAGAACTCCTAGCACAATGTTAAATAGGAGTGGTGATAAACGGCATCCTTGTCTTGTTCCTGTTTTCAAGGGGAATATTTTCAGCCTCTCTCCATTAAGAATGATGTTGGCCATTGGTTTTGCATAGATAACCTTTATTATGTTGAGAAATTTCCCTTCTATACCTATTTGATTTAGAGTTTTTATCAGGAATGGGTGTTGGACTTTGTCAAATGCCTTTTCTGTGTCAATTGAGATGATCATGTAATTCTTTTCTTTCCTTTTATTTATGTGGGGGATTACGTTGATTGATTTTCTAATGTTGAACCATCCTTGCATACCTGGTATGAATCCTACTTGGTCATGGTGTATTATTTTTTTGATATGATGTTGAATTCTATTGGCTAGAATTTTGTTCAGAATTTTTGCATCTATATTCATGAGAGATATTGGTCTGTAATTTTCTTTTTTTGTGACGTCGTTGCCTGGTTTTGGTATCAGTGTTATGCTGGCTTCATAGAATGAATTTGGAAGTGTTGCTTCCTCTTCTGTGTTCTGAAATAGCTTGAGTAGTACTGCTACAAGCTCTTCTGTAAATATTTTGTAGAATTCTCCAGTGAAGCCATCTGGGCCAGGGCTTTTTTGGTTGGGAGTTTTTTTAATTACCTTTTCAATCTCTTCTCTTGTTATGGGTCTGTTCAGATTTTCAACATCACTTTGTTGTAGTTTGGGTAGGCCGTGTGTTTCTATAAATTTATCCATTTCCTCTAGGTTTTCAAATTTGTTGGAGTATAGTTTTTCATAATATTCTGTTATAATCTTTTTTATTTCAGTTGGGTCTGTTGTAATGTCCCCCATTTAATTTCTTATTTGGCTTATTTGTGTCCTCTCCTGTTTTTCTTTTGTGAGTCTGGCCAGTGGTTTGTCTATTTTGTTCGTTCTTTCAAAGAACCAACTTTTGGTTTTGTTGAGTCTTTCTATTGCTTTTCTGTTCTCTATTTCATTTATTTCTGCTCTGATCTTTATTATTTCCTTTCTTCCGGTGGTTTTGGGCTTTTTTTGCTGTTCTCTTTCTACTTGTTTGAGTTCTGTAGTTAATGTTTTGCTTTTGTCCCTTTCTTCTTTTTTGATATGTGCATCTATTGCTATAAATTCTCCTCTGAGGACTGCCTTTGCTGTGTCCCAAAGGTTTTGGTATGATGTGTTTTCATTCTCATTTGATTCTAGGAATTTTTTGATTCCATCTCTGATTTCTTTTATTACCCACTGATGTGTAAGCAGGGTATTATTCAGTTTCCATGTAGTTGATATTTTTTCATTGCTGTTTCTGTTGTTAATTTCTACCTTGATGGCACTGTGGTCAGAGAAGATACTTTGAATTATCTCAACGTTTTGGATCTTGTTGAGGAGTGCTCTGTGGCCTAAGATGTGGTCTATTCTGGAGAATGTTCCATGTGCATTGGAAAAGAATGTGTACTTTGCAGTGGATGGATGGAGTGTACTATATACGTCTATGAGGTCAAGTTGGCTGATTGTGCCCTTTAGGTCTTCTGTATCTTTGCTGAGTTTCTTCTTAGTTGTTCTGCCCTTTACTGAGAGTGGTGTGTTGAAGTCTCCTACTATTATTGTGGAACTGTCAATTTCTCTTTTCAGTGTTGTTAGAGTTTGTTTTATGTATTTTGGAGCCCTGTCATTGGGTGTGTAGATGTTTATTGTGGTTATGTCTTCATGTGGGTTTGCACCATTAATCACTCTATAGTGTCCTTCTTTGTCTTTTATGGTAGATTTTGTTTTAAAGTCTATCTTATCTGAGATTAGTATTGCCAATCCTGCTCTTTTTTGGTAGTTGTTAGCTTGATATATTTTTTTCCAACCTTTGACTTTTAATAAATTCACATCTTTGTTTCTAAGGTGAGTCTCTTGTAGGCAGTATATTGATGGATCCTGTTTTCTTATCCATTCTGTCAGTCTCCATCTCTTTATGGGTGTACTGAGTCCGTTTACATTCACTGTAATTACTGATAGATGTGAGTTTGTTTCTGTCATTTTGTAGTGCTTTTTTTTTGTGGTGCTGATGTTTTCTTTGTTCTTCTTACTCTCCTGTGCTGAGTTACTTTTGTTTGTAGATTTGTTTTTCATTTCTTTTGTTTTTGTATGTTTTGTTTTTGCTGAGACTTTATGTTTTTCCTCTTTTTTTTTTTTAAATTAGTATGTCTGTTAACTTTCTTTGTGGTTACCATGAATTTTACCCTTATCTTCTAAGTTTGAAGCAGTCTACCATTACTTGGTATTGCCTTGCCTTCCTCTCCATTAGAAGGTTCTAGACCTATGCCGTTTATTCCCTCTTTCATTGTTTTGATGTTGTTGTCATCCATCGATTAACTGCTCTGATTTCCTATTTTATTTCTTTTGGTTTTGGATAGACCTCGAGAGGTCACTTCCTAGATTGGTATCTGGCTTGTACGATCCTGCGTCCTGGGTTCTGCCTGTGAGCTGAAGCCGTTTGTCCTCAGATCGAAGAACTCCCTTTAATAATTCTTGTAAGTTTGGTTTGGCTTTTAAATATTCACTTAATTTCTGTTTATATGGAAATGATTTAATTTCACCATCAAATTTGAACGAGACTTTTGCAGGATATATTATTCTTGGCTGACAATTTTTTTCTTTCAAGATTTTATATATGTCATCCCATTGCCTTCTTGACTGTATGGTTTCTGCCAAGTAATCTGAGCTTAGTCTTATTGTTTCTCCTCTGTATGTGGCTTCTTGTTTTTCAGGAGCTGCTCTCAGGATTCTTTGTTTGTCTTTGGTTTTGGCGAGTGTGAATATGATATGCCTTGGTGATTTTCTTTTGTGGTCTCTTCTATATGGGGTTCTTTGAGCTTCTTGGATGGCCAGCTTTTCATCCGTCATGATATTGGGGAAGTTTTCTGTCAGCAGTTCCTCAATGATCCTCTCTGTGTTTTCTGTTTTCTCCCCCTGTTCTGGAATGCCAATCACTTGTAAATTTTTGCTTTTAATTGTGTCCCACATAACTCTCATGGTCTGTTCATTTTTCATTGTTCTTTTTTCTGAGTTTTCCTGAAACAGAGTTGTATCCAAGTGTTTGTCTTCAGTTGCACTGATCCTGTCTTCCACAGTTTCAAATCTGCTTCTCAGCCTTTCTATGACATCATCCATTTCTGAAATCTTGTTGTTTATGTTTTGGATTTCTAATTGTTGTTTTTGTAAAATTTCTAGTCGTGAATTTATTTTGGCATTTTTTTCCTGCATTATTTTCTGAAATCTTCCAATTTTTTGTCTGTATTTTCCATGAATTTGTCTATTTTTTCCTCATGTTTGTCAGATTTTTGCCTCAGTTCTTGGAAAATTCTGAGTATTAGAGATTTGAATTCCCTATCAGGTACTTATAGTGCATTTTCTTCCACAGGAGAGTTATCTTGTATTTTAATTTGGACACCTACTGGAACCACCCTGTCCTGTTTTTGTAAATGTTTTGATATTGTCTGCTGTTTTCAGGGAATTCAGTAGTTATTTTTCTCATTTATTGTTTGTAGATTTGTTTGTTTCGTCCTTTTTAAAAAAAAAAAAAAAATTAAGTATCTCTGAACAGGCGGACTGTGTGCTCCTTGTTGTTTTCTCGTCTGTGCGCTCAATACTTTTCACCTCCTTCTCCAACTGGCAGGGTCAGTCACTGAGATATGGTAGAGCAGGGCAGGTCTAGCTGAAGAGGAGTTACTGGGATGGGTTGTTTGTGGCACTTACTACAGACACCAGGGTGGGTCAGTAATCAGTGCAGGGCAGGTTTCAGTAGGCTGTGCCTGTACTGCTTGGTGGTGTGATGTCAAGTGCATGGTGCAGGTAGGCAGGATGCAGTGGGGAGATTTTTTTGTGTAGAGCTAAGATGGATATGGGAGAGAGGAGAGAGGAACAGGAGCCAAAAAACATACAAACAAACAAAAAAGAATGCTAGGGGAGCTTGCCATTGGATGGAGACTTAAGAGACTATGAAATGGAGAAAAACAGAAAGGGGAAGAGGAAGAAAAGAAAAGAATAAATAAATAAAAATCAGAAAGGTTAAAGAACTGCAAAGTTCCCAGAGATCCCACCGATGCAGCTATGATGTCTGGGGAAGTCGCTCTCAGGTGTTGCAGTACAGCCAGGCTAGAAGGCGTAGAGGTATTCAGGGATCAGAAAGAGAAGGAAGATATAGAGAGACGAGAAACTGAGCAATGAAGAAAGACAAAAAGGGAAAAAGAGGGAAAACAAAACAAAACAAATTAAAAAAAAAAGACAAGAAATGCCCCCCAAAAAAACAGGGGAAAAAAAAAAAAAAAACAATGAAAAAAGAAATGCTCTCAGGGATCCCTCTGCACGTCTGTGGATGCTGAAGGGGAGTTCCTTGCCACACAGCTCCGCCTGGCCAGAAAGGGCTCCCAATTCAAGAAAAGAAAAAGAAAACAAACAAACAATTCAAAATGAACAAGCGAACAAAAGCCCTGGGATCCCACCAGTGCGGTAGCCCACTCCGGGAAGCAGCTCCACACTCGAATGGAGCTCCTCAGCCCCTCTGGAAGAAGCAAAGATGGCGCATGGAGCCAGGCACTCAAGCGAAAGGAGGGGGAGGTGGTGAGAGACAAGCAAGAAATCCAAAGGAGAAAAAAAAAAAAAAAGCAACACCAGCAGCCTACAAATGGCACTTAGAGAGCCAGCTAGTGGGCGCTGGTGTTTTTGGACAAGAGACTGTGTCCACGGGAAGCAAAGGAGGCCGAGTGTGGGTGAAGAAGTGTAGAGAGTGGAAAAGCGTATATCAGAAATTGCTGGTGCTCTGGAGCCCCTCAGGAAGAAGGAAAAATGGCGCACAGAGCCAGGCACTTGAGTGAAAGGAGGGGGAGGTGGCGAGAGGCAAGTGAGAAATCTAATGAAGCAGAAAAAGAAGCAACACTAGCAACCAACAAATGGCATCCAGAGAGCCACCCGCTTGGGTGTGTGGAATCCAAGCAGCCAGCGCTTCCCGGTCAAGAGACCATGGCCACGGGAAGCAGAGGAGGTCGAGCCTGGGCGAAGAGGGGTTGGGAGTGGGAAAGCGCACACTGCAAATTACAGGGTTGTTTTGTCTCCCTCTGGACGCTCCGTGAGGCTGCTTTCTCATACCCCTGTTTGCTGGTCTCCGATAGGTGTCCAAGATGGTGAATCCGTGCTGCATTAGCTGGTAGGGGACCTCTGCATGAATCCATCCTCGCTCTCCGTTGTTTGTCAGTTTTCTCACTCCGTTTGGTGCTTGGCTGAGTTATCTCTTCATTTGATGTTTTAGGGTTTCAGGATTGTTGTATTCTCTGTTTGGCTTAGTTTTTTGGATCTTTGCTGTGGAGGGACGGCGTGGTGCTTCTGCGTAGAGCGCCATTTTGCTGCTGGTTAACCATCTCTTCTTCTTAATGACAGTTAAGGTTTTGGAACAGGAAGGGAGTTATGGAAGTTTGGAAGAGGAAGGAAGTGATCATCTTGGCCAAAATTATAAATAGAAATTATTTTTAAAGCTTGTTTCTATTTTGGTTCTTTCAATACTCAAATTCAGCAATAGTCTTGATTGAGTATACAAGAAGCTTGAACTTACAAAATAAAAAGTGTCTTTTTTTTTCTAAAAATTATGAAATTTTACTGACTATAAAATCAGTGCACATTTACTAAGTCTTTTCTTATAGGAAAGTAAAAAATACAAAATAACCCCACATATCATTAGTAAACTTAAGCAGAACTAACCATTGTTACCCTTCCGCCGATACATACATGTGTATTATATGAAGGAAATATAGATTAGGCTAGTTATTCCCTAGTCCTTTTGTAATATTACAACATCTCTCCAGCTCCTTAAAGAAGAGTTAAGTTTTTTTGAAAAACGTAATTTGAATATGAATTAATTTTAAAAAGCCCAGGCTGTCTTCCATGTATTGTCACATGTTTCTTGAAAACAAACAAACAACAACAAAACACTATAAAATGGATCCTTGTGATGTGTATGCATTCATTTTTAAATGGAGATTGTGTTCATTAGCAAGAACTCGTCAGCAAATCAATCACAGACATAAAACCTCGTATCCTAAAGCAGAGAAAAAATGTAATAATATTTATCTTAATTTATTTTTGAGCTTTAAGGCTAAAAAGAAACTTAAATGAACATTATATACATTTTCATATGATAAACAGGGATTGGCTTTACTATAAAATATGCATGAAGCATATAGAATTGGTCTCAGATTTTTGATAAATGTTCCCTAAATTCACCATTATAACAAGCAATATTTAAATAAAATAAACTTCTTTGTGTCTTAGTATATTAATACATTTTTGCCAGTTATTTGAATGAAGTGTAACTCTTAAAAATAAGAGATCTCTCCTAATAGAAAGTAATATGATCTTTGTCTCCATTATTTCCAATAGCAATCAGAGATATGGAAAATATTTCCATTAATCTTAGAGCTGCCTGCAGAATACTATAGTTACTCTACTTATTTGAACTATTGAGACATCTCATACTCCATTGGAAAGCCATAAAAACAATTGCTTAGGTGTTCATCTGCAGAAACGTTTAAGTAGACGCTCTAGTGTATGGTAGAAAGAGACTTGGAATTTTATGATAATTCTGCTGATTCAGTTTCTGTGTGACCGTCGGCAGTTTTAAACTTTTGGGAATTCTTTTGTTCGTCGTTGCAAAAAAACTAAATCCGACTCTCTGATTTCCAAAGTTCTAGGCAGTTCACACATCCTGTGAACCTACAATAAGTTAGCTAGCACAGTATAATCTTCCATCCACATGACCACATTTGTGCTTTAAACTGAAAGGCTCAGAAAATTTTTCGGATTTTAGGGACGTTTGGTTTTCTTGTAAGAGTGAAGTGTGTATGTATAACTGTTGAAGACAGTTTATACCTACTATACAGGCCCTTGTATTTTTTGGGTAGCAGTACTGTTTAAACTTCAAACTGAAATGATAGATATTTCAAAATCAATATATCAATGGTCTTCACATACGAATATTCAGTATGCAGCATACACACACTTTATTTCCATGGCATTTCTTTTCTTAATTTTAAATCCTAGTATTATTTACTGGGGAAAAACAATGTATTTTTTAAAAAAAATTTCATTCTAATTAAACTTTTGTGTACATATCTGAAGAGAAATATTAAGTAGGAAAATAATATCAATATATTCCTGTTGGGGTAATCCTCTTTAACAATGAGATATCCAAACCCACAGTGTCTCTCTAATAATCTTAATTTTATCTTTTAGGTGTTGAGATATACTGTACAAATTAAAATAGTCAAACTATGTAATGGTGGCAGCATTTAGCCATGCTATGTATCATAAAACTTCTAGAATTCTGGTATAGTATGTAAAAAATACTATAGTATGTATACTAATACAAAGTGATTTTTAATAATGCATTTAGGAGGAACTAGTGAGCATTCTGTTCAATAAAATGGCTTGTTTATGCTTTACAAATATGATAGGCCATTAGATTATTTTCCGTTTGTGGTTTTTGCAGTGTGAACACAAAATCGTATCTGACAATTGTTTACAGCTTAATAAAATCACTCTAAAGAAATATCATAAAAGATGTGCATATTTATTGACCACATATTTCCTATGCTTTAGTATGTTTGATGTAGTTAACATGCATTACTTTAAGCATTGGCTTTACAGAATTTTGAAAGTGCAACCTGGAAAATATATATATGTTTTATTGTCTACACATATAGTCAATTGCATTGCTGGCAATTTTCCTAACACCACAAAGGCCTGCCAATACAACAGCTTTGTCTATTGATTCAACTCAGCAAGTAGCTATATTAAGACAGATGTGTAAGTCCATCAGAACTATAAGCCTCAAAAGTAGGGAGTTCTCAAAGTGTTGATCCACAGGCTGAATTCTATCCATAATTTTATTTTATTTTTTGGCCTGCACAGTGATAAAAAAATATTTCCTAGCCAAAGGTTGACCATAAATCAGTGTGAATGTAGCAGCCTTTCCATTCTGTGTTCCAGTATGTAAACAATTGACTATAACTGAGTAGCAACTGCTCCTTTTAGGAGTGACATGATTTCTAGGCCATGCTACTGAATCTGATTCACCGCGTTGAATTACTTGTTGGCTTATGAGGTGCCTTGAGTCTTTTACTCCATGGATAGCAGTTTATGCTCCCACCATTCCTGCTTTTTGAACACTTCTTATCAACTTCACGATCACTAAGTTATTGGTATGATTGCCAACTTACCAGGGGCAGAGTCTTCCTTATCTCAGATTTTTCTTTCTTATCTTTATACTTATCCTTTTCCTCTAACTTCCCTGAGCATGTCCCCAAGATAAAATCATTTTTAAATTTACTCAACTTTAAAAAAAAAAAAAGTTATTTTTATTTCTCCTAACTTAGAGAGGGGAGAAGGGGAAAAAACATACCCCTGTCCCCCATGGGATTATCAGTTTGGAAAGAAAACAATGGTGGTAAAGGGAGGGAATAAGAAAGGGTGAGGAGAGGTAAAATGGAAACCTTAAACTTCTTGCCCCTCAAACATATAAAGGATACTCTTCAGATCCCTGATGAGGAACAATGGAACAATAAAAATTGGAACTAGAAGTTGGCCTTAAAAAGGCTACTAGAAATTAAATGGGCAAGAAATATATCACAACTGCTATATTCTTATATCTCTCACAGGTTTGCAAAGAAAATAAAAAACAAAAATAAAGTATACTCAAAGATAAATCTCAATTTAATAACTCTTCTCCACCAGAATAGGATAGAAATTCATTATTGTATAGATCCATGACTGACTTCTCTTTCTAAATTTACTGACAACTTGACATCAGACTCATACAGCAGATAATCATGAATCCATACTTATCTTGGGCATATGATAGTACTATGGATATGACCATGTTGAATTCAGTTCCCTACATACACAGAATGTCAGGAAGAGGATGACATTATCAGTCATGAAGAAACTAACTCTGACTTTCCAACAGCTTGGGTTTAAAAATCATTTAAAAGAAATAAGCACATAACTCCAGGGTTTTTTACTTGGAGGTAGAAGTGACACATCACAAAAAGATATTAAAATTTTGCTTGAGGGTTCTTTATTCATGATTATTTGGAAATAAATCCTTTTTTCTAGAAAAGGTAGTTTTCTAATCCACAGTTCTGCACAAGGTTAAATCTGAGTTTAATTGTCAGCCACTATGGCAAAATTGTCTTAAATAAATTACGGTCAGTTAGGATTTGGGGAACTGGTTTAATAATTGAATTCGAATCCATTCTGTAACTCATTTTGATAATAAAATTATATTAAACAGGTGATGATTTAAATTTTATTATATACTTTTCATTTTATTAATATTTTTCATAATCTTTGCCAAATTGAAAATCTTAGTGTTTTTTTTAAGAATTCACCTATGCTATGTCTGTATGGAACCAAATGATTACTCCAAATTTGAAAATTTCCATTAAATTAAGATGATTTGGGCATTAAATTTAAGCTAAATTAATGTGGAAATGACTATTTAGCCAATACTGACTTTTTCTTTGTTTGGAAAAAATTAGCAATAAATATAATCATGTTGAACAACGCAGATCTTCATTGTTGAGAAGAAACATATGTAACATTTTCTAATAAATTTTTAAGCAATAGATATATAATATTAACTTTGAAGATAATAAACTTAGGAGAATTTATAGGCTTAAATGTAGGTAACTTTTACTCTTTAACCATCCTGTATACAAATAAAATTGTATACCTTTTCCAGTTGGTCTAATTTTGTCTTGTTATAGATACAGCCTTCCTACACAGGCCAAGCCTCCTGCCCTCCATTTACAGGAGTCATGAGAGATCCTAGCACATGTAGCATATTCTAGGAAAGACTACCTACCTCCCCCTCCCAAATCTCACAGCATCATCATCTCATTCTGACTCCAGACTACCAGAACTAATCACCTTGTGCCACTTATCTCTGTCAATGTCAGTCACCACATGAAGCTCCAGATTTCCCAGTCATCATTTCTCTCACTCAAATCCAGTGTTTGTCAAACTTAGTTTTGCACAAGACTCACCTGGACACTTGTTAAAACACCTATTCCTGGGCTCGATTCCCAAAGATTCTGATTCAGAGAGTTATGCTGAAGCTCCCAGTCCACAGACCACACTTTGATACCACTGCATCTCCCTAAAAGTCTGTGTATCCTTCCACTCTTCCCAACTCATAGATTCCTTCCATCATCAGCAAAATCTCCTACATCTGCAACGTCTATGCATGTTTCCTTCATCTTCTTGCTATAACTGAAACCAGCATCTTCCCTGAGTACACACCCCCTCTCTGCTCTCTTAAATAGTGGGTGTTTTTTTCTTTCTCACTTCTTGTGCCACTAATTCCAGTTCCTCATTGGTGGTTACAAAACCTTCTCCCTCTTCTTTGCCAAAATTACCCAGCTTTGAATCTAATATCATTAGACTATAATTGGCCACTATTCTTTCTTGTGGAAATTGTATGCTTTCCCCAGGATATTATCCCTCATCTCTTGTGGGTTTAGCTACTGGGATCACTACCATTCTCCCTAATGTTAATCCTGTGTTGATTCTTGGTGATTTCAACATCCATATTAGCCTTTTAACACCCTGTGATTAGGTGCGGTCAAGTTGGTTCCTAGCCATAGCAACCCTATATACAACAAAACGAGACACTGCTAGGTCCTGCGCCATCTTCACAATCGTTATGCTTGAGCTCATTGTTGCAGCCACTGTGCCAATTCATCTCACTGAGGGTCTTCCTCTCTTTCCCTGACCCTCTACTTTACCAAGCATGATGTCCTTCTCCAGGGAGTGGTCCCTCCTGATAGCATGTCCAAAGTGTGTGAAATGTAGTCTTGCCATCCTTGCCTCTAAGGAGTATTCTGGCTGTACTTCTTCCAAGACAGATTTGTTCGTTCTTTTGGCAGTCCATGGTATATTCAATATTCTTTGCCAACACCACATTCAAAGGTGTCAATTCTTCTTCAGTCTTCTTTATTCAATGTCCAGCTTTTACATGCATATGAGGCAATTGAAAACACCATAGCTTGGGTCAGGCACACCTTAGTCCTCAAAGTGACACTTTTACTTTTTAACACTTTAAAGAGGTCTTTTGCAGCAGATTTTCCCAATGCAATATGTCGTTTGATTTCTTGACTGCTGCTTCCATGGGCGTTGACTGTGGATCCAAGTAAAATGAAATCTTTGACAACGTCAATCTTTTCTCCATTTATCATGATGTTGCTTATTGGTCCTGTTGTGAGGTTTTTTTGTTTTCTTTATGTTGAGGTGTAATCCATACTGAAGACTGTAGTCCTTGATCTTTATCAGTAAGTACTTCAAGTCCTCTTCAGTTTCAGCAAGCAAGGTTGTGTCATCTGCATAACACAAGTTGTTAATGAGTCTTCCTCAAATTCTGATGCCCTGTTCTTCTTCATATAGCCCAGATATATCATAATTTCTTAAACTCCACTCATTGTGATATCCTAGAATTGTTACTACCCTCAGCTACCAAGCTTCCATGTCATGCATCTTTCTTTATGGCAAATGCCCTGTAGCTTTCCAGGTCATTCTCTCTAGCACTTTGACTCCAACAATCATTTGGAGTACCTTGGATTCAACCACCTTGACTCCAGCAGTCCACTTAGGACACTGTTTAATCTTACCGATTCACTGTTCCTCATCCTCTCATGTCCTGTGTTCCTCCTTGTAGCTAACATTGAACTCTCCTGCATACACCCTTGGTTCTCGCTCTCACAGGCTTTCTTGCCTGTTGAAATCTCTGTTATATCTCATTTTATAATATAACTGGAGAAACATTTATAAAAATGCTGATAAATTTATAATGACAAATCTCAAGGGAACCCTTAATAATGACAATAATTATGTTAATTTTCCTAGTCCATTCAGTATCTCAGCATCTCACTCTCCTGGACCAGTGGTCTTCAAACAAGAATATTTGTATTCCTAGAGGTACGCAAAGCTTTGTAAGGAGCCACAGAATCAGACGGTTTTAAGGAAATCATCTTCTAGATCTTCTATCTCCTATTTTGTAATTAACTTTTTTCTCACTTTTTAAAAGAGAAGTGTACTTCTCACCAATTTTAATCTCACTATAATCCATTGTCCTGAGATATAAAACTTCTGGGTTGCCAGAAAGAGGGTCAATGAAATATTGGTGACAGTGAATCCCCCTTCCATCTCATTGAGAGCTATACTTCCAAAAATTTTAATTTTTTATTTTTAATAGTTATCAGAATTTGAAATACATATTTTTATTTTGAACAATTTTGTACTAGTAATAATAGTAATTATAGCTAAACCTAGAAAAGCAATTTTAACATCTAAAGACTTATGATTACAAGGAACATATATATTTTAATGAGCATGTATATTTTGTTACAGAAAATTATAATAGGCTGATTAATAAAAAAATTAATCAAAAAATTACATTAAAAATTTCTCTGAGGAAAATATAATGGAAATATGATTCCACGGTACAAAAAAATAGTTTTTTCTTCTGTTAAAATTAGATTGTATATATTTTTACATCAGTGCTGGAAAATATCAGATCACAATGACATTTAGATTTCACAGGATGTCTTTAAATGAATGTTGTAACAGATTCACTTTAAAATATCAATACTTAAAGTATTCTGAGAATTATATCATTTGTAACTACTTAATCATATTATACAAATTTTAGATATTTACTTAAAATATTTGAGGATATATATACTTAAGAATTACTTTAGAGCATATTGGGCAAACATTTTTGAAGAACACTGTTCTATATTGCCATATTTTGACTTTTTCCTCTCTCTCAAAGCCTCTTCCAAATTCACTCTTAGTTAATGTCATGCTTACTGTTTTGATGATAAAATGAAGTAATCAGAAGAGAATTTCAACTATTTCTTATCAGGGTATCCACCTACTAGTCTACATCAATACCACATATACTGCCTTTTCTCCTATTAACTATGGATGCACTGTCCAAACTGCTTCATGGTGCCGGCCCTTCCGCTGGTTCAAGACATCTGCCACTCTCCACTTCCTAGGCATTCACTGTAGCCATTTTGCCCCTGCATCATCAGTTGTTTTTGGTTTTTTCCCCACTATATGATTACCATTGGCAAGCAAGTGTATTTCTATTGATGCTATGAAAAAGAATAAAATTGAAATAGTGCAAAAATTACAACAAAAAAACTCTCTTGACCCGATATCCTTAACAGCTATTGTCAATTTCTAGTTTTACCTTTTCAGCAAATTTCCTCAAAAAGACTTTTATACTCATGCTCTTCAATTACTTTTCTCCTTTCTTCTTTAATTAACTCCCTTAGCATTAAGCTTTCATCCCCCACCCCCAACCATCACCACTCTGCTTATACTGTTCTTGTCTACATTACCAAATCTAATAGTCACTTCTCAGTTTTTGTCTAACTTGACCTATCAGTATTATTTGATACAGTTGAGCATTCCATCCTCCCTTCAAACATTTTTTTCCACACAGATTCCAGAATACAACACTCTCCAAGTTTTCTTCTTATTCCATTAGCTGCTGCTTCTTTGTCTCCTTTGCTAGTAATTTCTCACCTGTTTTGCCTATAAATGTTGGAGGTCCCCAAGGCTCAGTCTTGGACCTGCTCCATTATTGACCTATACTCACTTATTAGTTCATCTCATTTAGTCTCATAATTTTATATACCATGTATATGTACATGATTGCCAAATTTATGTCTTTATCCCACTCTTTTTCCCTGAACTCCAGACTCTTGTAGTCAACTGCCTACTTATCATCTCTATATGAATTTCTTATCACTATCAGAAATATGACATGTTCTTCGATCTGATCTTTGATCTCCACCCTCGACCCAATAATTCCACATATAATTTACCACATCTCAGTTAGAGGCATGCTTCTCATTCAGTTGCTCAGGTCCAAAATCTCGGATTATCCTTAAATCCTTTTTGTTTTTCACATCCTACCCTAATTCTTTAAAATATCCTATTGTCTCCACTTATAAAACACTATATGTACAATTCTGACTACTTCTTACTACATCCATCATAACCAACCTGGCTGAAACCCAGCAGTCATTTCTTACCTAACCTTTGCCATCTGAAAGTTCACTTCAACATAACAGCCAGTGTGCTCAATTTAAAACAAAAATCGATTATCTCACGCTTCTGTTCAAAATCTTACAATGTTTCTCCCTATTACTCAGCCTGAAGGGTGAAGACTTCAAAATAGTCTTCAGGTTCCTTCATGCTCAGCATGCACCACCCGATTATCCCCACCTCACCCTTTCTTCTCTTATCATAGTGCCTTTTTCTCTTCTCCTTTCTCCTCTACTAAATCCTTGCTTTCATCTCAGAACCTTTTCTTTTGTAGTTCTGTCTGCCTGCAACCCTCTTTTCCTAGATATCTGCATACTTAGTCCTTCAGATATTTTGTTTTTGTTCAAATTTTATCTTTTCCATGAGACCTTTCTGGAGTAGTCTATTTAAAATTGCAATAGCCCCTCAACCTGACCTTGAGCCACTCTATACTACTCTGCCGCATTATTTCTATCCATTGTACTTATTGCCATCTAACACATTTAGTATTTATTTTTTTTCATCATCTATTTTTTCTACCATCTCTAGAATATATATTTTATAAGATCAAGGGCTTTTGTCTTATTTGTTCCCACGTATGTGTTCCTATATGTAGAACAGTCCCTGGCACGAAGTAGGCAATCACTACATTATTTTTTTCTTCAGGTAAGTACTGTGTGTTTTCAATATGTAGTTTTACATCTGTTGGCCTTTTTTTTTTAATTTCAGTAACATATTTCTTAATTAAAGATTTTCATATTTGTTCAATTACCTTGCTTGGGTTTTCTTTCTTGAGTATTGCTATTATATGTGTATTGAATCTTCTTCATCTCCTTATTCTTTTTTCCTATTTTTTAAAAAATTTTTAATGCTTTCCTCTTTCATCTTAATGCATTATCTGCTACTCACTTTTGTGCTCCTTTTGTTTAGGTACCGTTTCTAAAATGAATTTTTGTTTTATTACTAACTCCTCAGTTCTGTCACTTCATTTCTGAATTTTTCTAAATCTGATTTATACTTCTGTTCATTTCTTATGCCATTGTTCTAATGTCTTATAACTTGTTTTGAAACAGTGGTTGTAGTTTTGATACAATTTGTGGGATCGTTTTTTGGGGGGTAAACTTTCATTGTCTGTAGGAATGCTATTTTCTGGTTTCTTTCTATGGAATTTGATTTGAATGTTTTGGATTCCTAATTGCGGGTTTAATTATTATATGAAATTAGTTTTTGTGAACTTTTACAAGGAGTTTTACTTCATGAAAGCTTTTGAATTCCACAGATCTCTAGCAGTTAATTTCACATAGTGTTCAAAAAATATGGTAGATTACTCTTTGAGTTTTCAGAATTAGTTTTCCTACATCAGTTTTATCTGGATCTTCTTTTCATTTTGTCTACTGTCCTTGTCTTGATTAAATTAATTCCATTACCAGCAGTTCCTTTACGGTGTGGGGCCCTGCCTAAAAGGTAGGTCCAGGTAATTAGTTTTAAGAGTTCAAAGTAGCTACACTGCTCCAACCCCTTCAGACCTTGCCATGGACTTTTTACACTCGATTGTTACTAGGTTGGGTTGGTAAAAAGCACTGTAGGTTTTAGCTGATGGTCTTGATTTGGAGTGTAGTAGTGCTTTCCAATGAATATCTGTAGTTATCAAAGGGCTCTTCTGTCCACAGTTCTGTGAGATGCCCCACTGATTTCCTGTTTCTTCAACACAGATAATGAGAGTATACAGGTCTTGCTGTTTTGGTGTTTGTCCTCGCCTGCTTATAGTTTAGGGTTTGAGGGTATACTTTATATCCTTCTTTTGTTTTAGGAGTTGTCCATGAGTTTTTGATTTGCTGTCTAGTTTCTCTCTCTGTTGTTTTTCTTTTGTGTGAGTGTTTATGGGTGTATATGTATGTGTGGATTCTGAAAGATTTTAAAGAACTATGCTGCCACTGCCATCTTCCATAAGCCAGTAGTTAATTTTTTGATGTTGGGCAGGAATTGAACTTAAAAATAATTAGGCCAAGGAAATTAATAAGTTCTAGAAGTAATTGTAGGTAATTGTAGCCTACATAAAGTTGATCATTTCTCATACAATAAAAAAATACAACAGGCTTTATCAGCATTTTAATTAATTTTTGGCTTTATCAGCATTTTAATTAATTTTTGCCTTTCTAATGTTTTTCCTCTTCTTTTGTTCTTGTAATTAACCTAATAATTCATTAGAGTCTATCATATTAAATATTTGTTTACTGTTCTTTAGGACTAATCTGAGAAGAACTAAATTAAATTAACTTTTGTGACTATTTTTTGTTTATTTATTTTAAACACTAGACATTTTTTGGTTTAGAGTTTAACATAAATAACTTTAAGCCATTTTTTCTTCCATGAAACTGTGTTTTCACACCTTACCAACATTTATTTCAAATTTTGTTTTCTATTCGTCTAAAAAGTGAAACATTTAAGCTGGATTACTTACTTCTCTAACATCTTCCATCTATTAAATGATGCTAAAATTCTATAGTTCTCAACGTTTCTTCCCCAATGCCACATATGGAGAATTAATTCCCATGAAAGACACAGTCTTTCTTTAGATGTTGTTTGCGATGTAAGCTAGAGTGATGTTATTTATGTGGATAACCTTGACCAGACTGTAATTCATAAAAAGTGAATCATTCCCAAACTACAATACCTTAAATATTGTTTGTAACAAATTACCTGTAATACATCCCCATGACTGATTATAACACACATTTTATCACTGCACTGTTGCTAAAAACCACTGGATTACAGCAAGTTGACCTTTTCAATGACTTTTCTAAACCATTTGTGCAAATCTTACATTTTAAAAAGAAGCTCTTTCTGTGTGTTATTAAATGTCATCATAATTTGTCGTCACTGCTGTAGGTAATTTTATTTACTCAGGAGAATTACCTTGCCTCAGCATCCTTTAATTTCACCAGTGAATAATTTTACAGAATTGTTTTCTAGTAACCATTCTAAACTTTGTAGCACAAAGGTCTTTGGTATCAGAGCAGTCACATACAACTGATAGTGTTTTGTGGCTCTGTTGTCTGAGAATTAATGATATTTTAAATGCATGGTATTTTCTGGTACTGATATTCACTGTCCTCATTTGAAAAATTTTAAAATGCACTAAAATACGCTTAGGACCTCATTGTATCCATCTTTTAAAAAAAAGTAATATTTTAAGGTGAAAATGATTTTATTTTTAGAAGAAATTTGAGCTGGAGAAAGTCTTATTTCTTGGATGCCAAAAGGTTTACTATGGAGCTAGAAAGAGAGAATCCAGTCAATTGTGTGTTTGTTTTTTACTAGTTGCATAGTCTCAGCTGCCAAAAGTCATTTTGTTTTGTGGTGAAACATTTTCTCTCATGCTGAAGACAATCTGTTCATTCTCCTGTACTGCTTTTCATCACATGGGATTAAGCATCTTTTTTATATTTCTTGTAAACAGCGTAGCTACCCAACAAAACTTTTATAAATATATCCAAAATGTCTATATAAAAATGGAAATGGTTTATTATGTCATTTACTGCAAAATTACTATTATAATATTTGGGTTTTATGTCAAAAAACTCCTGTTGCTGTCAAGTTGATTCTGACTCATAGCAATCGTATAGGACAGAGTAGACATAGGGTTTCTAAGACTTGCAAATATTTATGGAAGCAGAATGTCACATCTTTTTCCCATGGAGCAGCGGGTGGTTTCCAATCGCTGAACTTTAGGTTAGCAGCCAAGTGTTTAATGCAGAAATTAGTGTTGTAATTATTTGGGTTTTATATCAGAGAAATCCACTTGTTTATTTTTAAGTTAATAAAGAAAATAAGGACTTGAAAGACCATATCCACAGGTAATAATGAAACTTCATTTTATACAAAACCTTGACTTTTTTTTTATTACCAAGCTTTTTAATAGAATTTCCAGTCAATAGTCACATAAGTTTATCATTAGTCTTTGTGTAGTAGTTGATGAAATGATAGGAAAAAAAACCCAAAAAACAAAAAACCCACAAATGGGTTGTCGTGGATTCTCAATTCTGACTCATAGAAACCCTATAGGACAGAGTGGAATTGCCCCATAGGATTTCCAAGGAGTGGCTGGTGGATTTGAACTGCCAGCTGAACTTAGCTGAATTTGAACTTAGCAGCTGAACACTTAACCACTACACCACCAGGGCTCCTGAAGGGATAAAGTGGGCAGAAATAACACAACATATGTTTCCCTCTGTACAACAAAAAAAGAACATTGTTTTGAATGATGAAAGTAAGATTTATTTCCCAAATACTTGTGTGATTTTAAAAGAAAATCACCCTTTGATTATTGGTCCTATTACCCCCATAGCCAATGGTTCCATGATGCAAGTCACAGAAATGACTTCGGCTATATTTACTGGAAAATAAATCTATTGAAAGGATATTGGGTAGCACGATGACTTGCTAAGGCACTATGAGACTTAACAGGCCAATTTTAAGCAAAATCATACCTCAGATCTACTTCAGTGAGGACACCACTCTCCTCTACTAGTAATAGGCATGCTACATGGAAGCACTTCCGTCATCCACACTTTGACCTGGATGCTGCCACAGCAGAGCTGCCATGGCTTCCTTTGTAAACTGGTTGCTGCTTTCACCACAGCGGCCTCCTGAAAAGCACATCTCAATGTCCCTTAATCAGTGTGGATAGGCATGTGGATCTCATTGGGTAGGTCTATGTCATATGCCCACACCTAACCTGAAAAGAAAACTGGGAAATTTTCAGTTTCTTCTATTGATACAAGCTTCTTTTTTTTTTTTTTTTTTTTTTTTTTTTAATATATATTTTATTGTACTTCAGGTGAAAGCTTACAGAGAAAATAGTTTCTCATGAAATAGTAGTACACATGTTGTTTTTTGACATTGGTTAACAACCCCACAACGTATTAAGCCTCTAAATTCTCAACCTTTTTTTTTGATGAAAATTACAGATGGCCAAAGATACACCGTTTCAAAAATTTCTGCATTCACAGTTCAGTGACAGTGACTACGCTCTTCCAACTGTGCTGTTATTCTCACTTAAGATGAAGGCTTACAGAACAAAATAGTTTTTCATTTAACAGTTACTACACATGTTGCCCTATGACCATCGTTAACAATCTCACAGCACATCAAGAATATCCTTACTCCACCTTGTGTTCCCTATCACCAGGGGGCTTCCTTGTCCCCTTCTGTCTTCTGGACCTTGTCAGTGGACTATTGTACCTCTTTACTCTCATTTGTTTATTTATTTATTTATTTATTTTTATTTTATTTAAACACCATTTCAAAACTTTTTACTTACACATTTAAGTGATATTGACTATGCTCTTCCAATTGTGCTGCCATTCTCGCCCAAGATGAAGGCTTACAGGACAAAACAGCCTCCCATTTAATAGTTACTACAAATGTTGCCCTATAGCAGTGGTCAACAATCTCACAATACATTGACAGTGTCCTTATTCAATTTGTGTTCCTTGTCATCAGTTTCCTACTCTCCCTCTGCCTTCTGGCCCTTGTCACTGGACTCCTGTACATCATTAGTCCCATTTAGTTTTACTGGGGTGTCCATTCCCAGGCTTAACATCGAACCTTGAAGGTAACTTCACCTCTGAGCTGAAAGGGTGTCTGGGGGCCACACTCTCGAGGTTTCCCTAGTATTCTTTAGGCCAGTATATCTGGTCTTCTTTTTTTTTTTTTTTTTTTTTGGGAGTTAAAATTATGCTCTACATCCTACTCCAGCTCTGCCCAGAACCCTCTGTTGTGATCCTGGTCAGAGGAGTCATTGGTGGTAGCCGGGCACCATCCAGCTGTACTGGGCTCAGTCCCGTGGAGGCCTTGGTAGCTGTGGACCATTAGTACTTCGGACTAATCTTGTCCTTGTATCCTGTTCTCTTCGTTCTCCCTTGTTCCCGAAGGGATGAGATCAGTGGAGTATCTTAGATGGCCGCTCATAGGCTTTTAAGACCCCAGACACTACTCACCAAGGTAGAATGTAGAGCATTATTTTTATAAGTAGTGTCATGCCAATTGAGCTAGATGTTCCCCGAGATCATGGTTCCCAGAGCCCTCCATCCAACAACTCAGTCCCTCGGGGGGTTTGGATGTGTCTATAGGGCCTCCATGACCTTTCCTTGTGCAGGTTGTGTTAGTTTCCCCTGTACTATGTACTATCTCATCTCTCACCCAAGTTACCACTTACCTATTACCTATTTAGTATCCCCCCCCCCCTCCAATCCCTGGTAACCAACAAGGATTGTTACATTTTGCATGTGAATTTTTTCATGGGTTTTTACAATAGAGGTCTCATACAATATTTGTCCTTTTGTGATTGACTTATTTCACTCAGCATGATGTCCTCCAGTTTCATCCATGTTATGAGATGGTTCACCGATTCATTGTTCTTTCTCGTTGCATAGTACTCCATTGTGTGTATGTACCATAGTTTGTGTATCCATTCGTCTGTTGATGGACATCGAGGTTGTTTCCATCGTTTTGCTATTGTGAATAATGCTGCCATGAACATAGGTGTGCATATGTCTATTCGAGTGATGACTCTTATTTCTCTAGGATATATTCCTAGGAGTGGGATTGCTGGATCGAATGGTACGTCTATTTCTAGCTTTCTGAGGAAACGCCATATCATTTTCCAAAATGGCTGTATCATTTTGCATTCCCACCAGCAGTGTATAAGAGTTCCCATCTCCCCGCAGCCCCTCCAACATTTGTTATTTCCAGTGTTTTTGATTCGTGCCAGTAATGCCGGGGTGAGATGGTATCTCATTGTGGTTTTAATTTGCATTTCTCTAATGGCTAGTGATCGCGAGCATTTCCTCATGTGTCTGTTGGCCATTTGAATGTCTTCCTTGGTGAAGTGTCTGTTCATTTCCTTTGCCCATTTTTTGATAGGATTGGTTGTCTTTTTGTTGTAGAGGTGTTGGATTTTCCTGTAGATTATGGAGATTAGACCTTTGTCTGACTTGTACTGTCCAAAAATTTTTTCCCAGTCTGTAGGTTCTCTTTTAACTCTTTTGGTGAAATCTTTTGAAGAGCACAGATGTTTGATTTTTAGAAGATCCCAATTATCTAGTTTATCTGTTGGGTTTTTTGTGTTGATGTTTATGGTTTGTATCCTGTTAATGCCATGTATTAAGGTCTGAAGTGTTGGTCCTATTTTTTCTTCTATGAATTTTATAGTTTGAGGCTTTATATTCAGGTCTTTGATCCATTTTGAAGTAGTTTTTGTATATGGTGTGAGGTATGGGTCCTGTTTCATTTTTCTACAAATGGATATCCAGTTTTGCCAGCACCATTTGTTAAAAAGACTGTCTTTTCCCCATTTGATGTATTTTGGGCCCTTGTCAAAAATCAGGTGACCGTAGGTGGATGGATTTACATCTGAGTTCTCAATTCTGTTCCATTGGTCAATGTCTCTGTTGTTGTACCAGTACCAGGCTGTTTTGAGTACCGTAGCTGTATAGTAGGTTCTCAAGTCAGGTAGTGTGAGTCCTCCAACTTTATTCTTCTTCTTCAGTAGTGCTTTACTTATTCGAGGTTTCTTCCCTTTCCATATAAAGTTAATAATTAGTTTTTCCATCTCTTTGAAGAATGTTGTTGGTATTTGTATCGGAATTGCATTGTATTTGTAGATTGCTTTAGGTAGAATTGCCATTTTCACAATGTTGAGTCTGCCTATCCATGAGCATGGTATGTTTTTCCATTTATGTAGATCCCTTTGGGTTTCATGCAGCAGTGTTTTGTAGTTTTCTTTGTATAGGTCTTTTATATTCCTGGTCAGATTTATTCCTAAGTATTTTATCTTTTTAGGGGCTATTGAAAATGGTATTGATTTCCTGATCTCCTTTTCATCGTTCTCTTTACTGGTGTATAGGAATCCAACTGATTTTTGAATGTTTATCTTGTATCCTGCTACTCTGCTGAATCTTTCTATTACTTCCAGTAAATTTCTCGTGGAGTCTTTAGGGTTTTCTATGTATAGTATCATATCATCTGCAAACAGGGAGAGTTTAACTTCTTCATTACCAATTTGGATGCCCTTTATTTCTTTTTCTTGCCTTACTGCTCTAGCTAGAACTTCCAGCACAATGTTAAATAGGAGTGGTGATAAAGGGCATCCTTGTCTTGTTCCTGTTTTCAGGGGGAATGTTTTCAGCCTTTCTCCATTAAGAATGATGTTGGCTGTTGGTTTTGCATAGATGCCCTTTATTATGTTGAGAAATTTCCCTTCTATACCTATTTTATTGAGAGCTTTTATCAGGAATGGGTGTTGGACTTTGTCAAATGCCTTTTCTGCATCAATTGAGATAATCATGTGATTTTTTTCTTTCCTTTTATTTATGTGGTGGATTACGTTGATGGATTTTCTAATGTTAAACCATCCTTGCATACCTGGTATGAATCCTACTTGGTCGTGGTGTATTATTTTTTTGATATGATACTGAATTCTATTGGCTAGAATTTTGTTCAGAATTTTTGCATCTATATTCATGAGAGATATTGGTCTGTAATTTTCTTTTTTTGTGATGTCTTTGCCTGGTTTTGGTATCAGCGTTATGCTGGCTTCATAGAATGAATTTGGAAGTGTTGCTTCCTCTTCTATGCTCTGAAATAACTTGAGTAGTACTGGTACGAGCTCTTTTGTAAATGTTTTGTAGAATTCTCCAGTGAAGCCATCTGGGCCAGGGCTTTTTTTGGTTGGGAGTTTTTTTTATTAACTTTTCAATCTCTTCTCTTGTTATGGGTCTGTTCAGATTTTCAATATCACTTTGTTGTAGTTTGGGTAGGCCGTATGTTTCTAGAAATTTATCCATTTCCTCTAGGTTTTCAAATTTGTTGGAATACAGTTTTTCATAATATTCTGTTATAATCCTTTTTATTTCAGTTGGGTCTGTTGTAATGTCCCCCATTTCATTTCTTATTTGGGTTATTTGTGCCCTCTGCTGTTTTTCTTTTGTCAGTCTGGCCAGTGGTTTGTCGATTTTGTTGATTCTTTCAAAGAACCAACTTTTGGTTTTGTTGATTCTTTCTATTGTTTTTCTGTTCTCTATTTCATTGATTTCTGCTCTGATCTTTACTATTTCCTTTCTTCCGGTGGTTGTAGGGTTTTTTTGTTGTTCTCTTTCTATTTGTTTGAGTTCTGTAGTTAATGTTTTGATTTTGTCCCTTTCTTCTTTTTTGATATGTGCCTCTATTGCTATAAATTGTCCTCTGAGGACTGCTTTTGCTGTGTCCCAAAGGTTTTGGTATGATGTGTTTTCATTTTCATTTGATTCTAGGAATTTTTTAATTCCATCTCTGATTTCTTCTATTACCCATTGATGTGTAAGCAGATTATTATTCAGTTTCCATGTGTTTGATTTTTTTTCCTTGCTCTTTCTAGTGTTAATTTCTACCTTGATGGCATTGTGGTCAGAGAAGATACTGTGAATTATCTCAGCATTTTGGATCTTGTTGAGGATTGCTCTGTGGCCTAAGATGTGGTCTATTCTGGAGAACGTTCCATGTGCATTGGAAAAGAATGTGTACTTTGCAGCGGTTGGATGGATTGTTCTATATATGTCTATGAGGTCCAGTTGGCTGATTGTGTCCTTTAGGTCTTCTGTATCTTTGCTGAGTTTCTTTTTAGTTGTTCTGTCCTTTACTGAGAGTGGTGTGTTGAAGTCTCCTACTATTATTGTGGAACTGTCAATTTCTCTTTTCAGTGCTGTTAGAGTTTTTTTTATGTTGATACAAGCTTTTAATCCCATGTAGACTTATAAGGCCTAAAATCTAAAAATATTTAAGTAATTTTCTTTAGTATTTCAAACTATCTCTTTTTGTGTGTGTGTGTAAAATCAAAAGATTTTCAGACCCTGAATTCTATTATCTCTCTTTTGGCTTCTTTTTAGGAGAAATAGGAAGCTTTGCCCCAACGACAGCTGTCTATTCATGAAGTAATTGCTTTGATTGCGACAGATTAATTATCAATCAATGTTCTTCTAACAATAGTGAAGAAAATGCACTAACTTTGTCAAGTTTTTATCCTGAGCTTGGCCTGAGGGCTCAAGGGACTTAGTAACTTATTTGATTTTTTCTTTTTCTCAAGTTGAAGAACACAAAATTTCTTTGATTTTGCCTTTTGTATTCTCTATGTTGCTTCCTAGACCCTGATTTCTGACAAAATATCAAATAACTGAGGGAGAAGGTTTATTAAATGTTGCCTTTCTGCCCTGGCACCTGGATGTGATTCTGGTTCTGGTTCAAATCCAGACTTCCACTAGGATTTGGGAAAGCTCTTATTTTGCCCTGGATCAGGCTCAAGCTCTGTCTACCCAAAAGCATCAGAAAGTTTTGAAAATGGAATAGCAGATTCAATCAATTATAAAGGACCTCTGTATGGTTCATTGTTGCCTGAGGGAATCCATTCTCATCATTATCATCTATTGCCAGCAATTTCATTCTTGGGATATATACCCAACAAAAGTTATGTATTTTTTCATGAAAGAATGTTCATAGAACACTATTCATAACAGCCCAAACTGGTAAGAAACCCGATGTTCAACAACAGTGCAGTGTGTAAATAAATAATGTTGTAATTAGTAAAATAAACACAAAACAGCAATGAGAATGAATAAACTACAGCTACATCATCAGATGAATAATAAAAAAATTTTGTTGTGCAAATGAAGCAAGACACAAAGAGTAATGCTATATGATTCCATTTTTTTAAGTATTAAAATAGGCAAAATCAATAGAAGTATCCTAGTCATCTAGCGCTGCCGCAACAGAAATACCACAAGTAGATGGCTTTAACAAAAAGAAATTTATTCTCTCACAGTCTAGGAGGCTAGAAGTCCGAATTCGGGACATCAGCTCCAGGGGATGGCTTTCTCTCTCTGTCAGCTCTGGGGGAAGGTCCTTGTCATAAATCTTCCTGGTCCAGGAGCTTCTCAGTCTAGGGACCCGGGTTGAAAGGATGCACTATTCTCCTGGCTCTTGTTTCTTGGTGATATGTTGTCTCCCTGTCTCTCTGCTCACTTCTCTCTTTTATATCTCAAAAGAGATTGATTTAAGACACAACCTAATCCTGTAGATGGAGCCTTGCCTCATTAACATAACTGCCTCTAATCCTGCCTCATTAACAACATAGAGAGGATTTACAACACAAAGGAAAATCACATCAGATGACAAAATGGTGGACAATCACACAACACTGGGAATCATGGCCTAGCTAAATTGACACAAATTTTGGGGGGACAAAATTCAATCCATAACAAGAAGCAATGATATTAGTTACCTCTGGTGAAGGATAGTAGACTGGAAAGTTATATAGGGACTTTCAGTTACAGATAATATTGTATTTATTGATTTGGGTACTATTTAAATGGGTGTGTTCACTTTACACAAAGTTGTGTTGAAGAATTATGTTTTGTGTATTTTTTTCTGGATGTATGTTTTACTTCAGTAAACATTAAATATATAATTTACTAAACTATACACCATTCATATAGGTAAATTTGAATATTCCTTTTACTCTCAAAGATTATTCCCTATTTCAGGAAAATGTAAAAATTTCATATTTCTTTTAGAGAGACTTACTATTGATTCTATTGCTCAGAGCACCATTACCATGCTCTATTTATTGGCAATCCACTCAGCTCTCTGTTATCCGGTAATGAACTGTAAATAAATCATTTGTGAGTGGTACCATTTTGAAATGAAATAATGTAAAAAAACGAGCAATTGTATTTGGTTCTCATAGAAAAGTAAAAGACATGCTGTCTGAGAAATAGTCAATGGCCTAATAATACAAAAAGCTTCCCTCTGCTGTATTTGCTCTTTATTCAAATTCTTTACTCTAACCCATATTAGTGCCTGATGTTATCATCAGCATAGGTCAACAATATTTGCTTATTTTATTTTTATTTGAGTATGAAGGAAAACCAAATTCCTAATCTGTTTCTTCACAACATCCTGTACTTCCCCAATTATATTCTTGCCACACCTTATTGTACTTCCTTGATTAACTGCTAGTCTTTCCAGCTAGAAAGTAAGCTCCAAGAGGGATCACACATTATTTTGTTCACTGTTTCATCTTCAATATCTTCCACAATGAATTACACATACTACATGTTTAATTAAAAATTGTAAGTGACAAATGTAGGATCCAACTAGAGTATTCATGTAGGTACATCTTCCTGGATTTTCTTGGAAAATTTATATGATCTTCCAAATCTCAAATCCTGATTATAAACAATTGAAATAAAAATACTGATTCTAATAATTTTTTTTTCTTTTCTCTTATTTTGAATACACTCGCTGAAGCACAATATCACTAGCAGTAATTAAAAGCTCTTACATTTTGGGGCCCATAATACAGCAAAGGAGACCTGGTAGAGCAGTGGTTAAGTACTTGGCTGCTAACCAAAAGGTTGGTGGTTTGAACCCACCAGCCACTTCGCAGGAGAAAGATGTGACAATCTGCTTCCATAAAGATAACAGCCTTAGGCACTCTTTCAGGCAGTTACAGTCTCTCTTATAGGGTTGCTATGAATTGGAATCGATTCAGTGGCAAAGGGTTTGGGTTTAGTATAATATAGTTCACGTCATTATACAAAGTATAAAGATACTCTGGTTTGAATGATTAGAAAACAATGTGAACTATGTCCAACACCAGTTTAATTCATGTTTCTTATTTATTTATGAATTTAACAAATACTACTTATTCCCTGTTATGCCCCAAGTATTAGACACTGTTGAATCACTCCTGAACAATGTGAGACAAAAATTGCTAATTTCTAACAGTCTATGTTTTTTGTTTGTTTGTTTGTTTTGAGGGAGGGCGTATGAGTTTCCTAGGGCTGTCATACAAATTACCACAACTGCATGGCTTTAAACAACAGAAACATAGTCTCAGGTTCTCGAGGGTAGAAATCTAAATTCAGATTTTTGGCAGGGGATGCTTTTACTGAGGCTCTAAGGAAAGATCCTTTCTAGTATCTCCCACCTTCTGGTAGCCCACCTTACTCCCATATCAGCTAATGTTAACTAATTACGTATCTAAACACTCTATTTCCAAATCAGGTCACATTTCTGGGAGGTAGGGTGGGGGAGGGTATTAGGACTTCAATGTATCTTGTGGGGAATACAATTCAACCCATAACAGAGAAGTACAGAAAATATTAATCACAAATAAATAAATTATACATTTACACATTTACATATCATTATACATTTATATCCACCATGCATCTGTCAGTTTGTCATACTTTGGTGGCTTCCATGCTGCTGTGATGCTGGAAACTATGCCATCAGTATTTCAAATACCAGCAGAGACACCTATGTGGATAGGTTTCAGTGGCGCTTCTAGACTAAGACAAACTAGAAAGAAGGACCTGGTAGTCTCCTTCTGAAAAAACTGGCCAGCAAAAACCTTATGAATAGCAGTGGAACATTGTCTGATATAGTGCCAGAAGATGAACCCCTCAGGTTGGAAGTCACTCAAAAGATGACTGGGGAAGAGTTACATCCTCAAAGTAGGGTAAACCTTAATGATGTGGAAGGAATCAAGCTTTTGGGACATTCAGTTGCTGATGTGGCACTACTCAAAATGAGGAGAAACACTTGCAAACATCCTTAAATAATCAGAAAGTGGAATGCAGAAAGTATGAATCTAGGAAAATTGGAAGTCATCAAAAATGAAATGGAATGTATAAAGATTGATATCCTAGGTATTAGTAAGCTGTAATGGACTGGTATTGGCCATTTGGAATCAGACAATCTACTATGCTGGGAATGACAAACAGGAATGGTGTCACATTCATTTTCAAAAAGAATATTTCAATTCATAGTGACCCTATGCACAACAGAACAAAATACTGCCTGGACCTGCACAATCATTGCTATGTTTGAGCCCACTGTTGCAGCCACTGTGTCAAACCATCTCATCCAGAGTCTTCCTATTTTTCATTGACCGTCTACCTTACCAAGCATGACGTCCTTCTCCACGGACTAGTCCCTCCTAATAACGTGCAAAGGACGTGAGATGAAGTCTTGCCATCTTGCCTTCCAAGGAGCACTCTGGCTGTATTTCTTCCAAGAAAAACTTGTTCCATTCCAAAGAACGGTGATCCAACAGTCTATAGAAATTATCAAACAGTATCATTAATATTACAGACTAGTAAAATTTTGCTGAATATCATTCAAAAGTGGTTGCAGCAGTATATCAACAGGGAACTGCCAGAAATTCAAGCTGGATTCAGAAGAGATGAGGAATGAGGGTGATCATTGTTGATTTCAGGTGGATATTAGCTGAAAACAGAGAATACCAGAAAGATGTTTACCTGTGTTTTATTGGCTACACAAATATATTCAACTGTGTGGATCATAACAAATTATGGATAACACTGAGAAGAATGAGAATTCCAGAACACTTAATTGTGCTCATGAGTAACATATACGTAGATCTAGAGGCAGTCATTTGAACAGAACAAGGGAATATTGGTGGTTTAAAATCAGGAGAGGTGTGTGTCCAGGCTGTTTCCTTTCATCATACATATTCAATCTGTATGCTGAGCAAACGAACAGAGAAGTTGGACTATGAAGAAGAACGTGACATCAGGATTGGAGGAAGATTCATCAATAACCTGTGATGTACAGATGACACAGCCCTGCTTGCGGAAAGAGAAGAGTACTTGCAGTACTTACCAAAGAAGATAAAAGACTACAGCCTTCAGTATGGATTACACCTCAACATAAGGGAAACAAAAATCTTCATAACTGGACCAGTTAGCCACATCATGATAAACAGAGAAAATATTGAAGTTCTAATGATTTCATTTTACTTGCATCCACAATCAATGCCCATGGAAGCAGCAGTCAAATAAAAGGACATATTACACTGGGCAAATCCACTGCAAAAGACTTCCATAAAGCGTTGAAAAGCAAAGATGTCACTGTGAGTACTAAGCTGCACCTTACCCAAGCCATGATATTTTCAATTACCTCATATGTACGCAAGAGCTGGACAATGAATAAGGAAGCTTGAAAAAGAATTGTTGCCTTTGAATTATGGTGTTGGTGAAGAATATTGAATATACCATGAACTGCCAGAAGAACAAACAAGTTTTTCTTGGAAGAAATACAGCCAGAGTGCTCCTTGGAAGTACTTTGCACATGTTATCAGGAGGGACCGGTCCCTGGAGAAGGACATCATGATTGGTTAGGTAGATGGTGAATGAAAAATAGGAAGACCCTGGATGAGATGGTTTGACGCAGTGGCTGCAACAATGGGCTCAAACATAGCAATGATTGTGCAGGTCTGAGCAGTATTTTGTTCTGTTGTGCATAGGGTTGCTATGAACTGAAACCAACTTGACAGCACTAACAACAACAACAACAATACACATTTATATGTAAGTTTACAATATAGTTTATGTTACTTGGTGATAAGTACCATGGAACAAATAGAATGCCAGGGATATGTTGCAGTTTTTAATTGAGTGTAAGCATACAGCTCACTGAGAATGTAACAACTGAACAAAGTCTTGAAAGAAGTGACAAATTCGTCATCCCTACTATCTTGGGGAGGAAAGTTCCAGTTAAAGAAACATCCAGTATAATATTCCTAAAGTGGCAGGATGTCTAGAATGCTTCCGAGGTATTGTGGAGGCCGGCGTGACTAGGGTGAAATGAGTATGACTGAGGGGAATAGCAAGAGAGGAGATCAAGAAGTAAGGATGGGTCACGGCTGGGTGTGTTGCAGGTTGAGTAGGGTCTTGAAGGATTTTGGAAGGACCTGTTTTACTCTGTAAGGAAAACCACTGCAGAGTTCTAAAGAAAAAGTGGCATGAATAGATTGTAAGATGAAAAGGGTGAAAACTTGGAGACAAGTTGAAAAGCTATTGAAATAATCCAAGAAGGAAATGATTATGGCTTGCCTTCAGGTAATGGTTGCAGTGGAAACTGATGACAAATGGTTCAATTCTGCATATATTCTTAAGGTAGAAAAAGTCCAAATCCATGACTGTCAAATCAATTTTGACTCTTTGTGATCCTGTAGGACAGAGTAGAACTTCTCCATATGGTTTCCAAGGTTGTAAATATTAACGGAAGTGGACTGCCACATCTTTATCCCGTGGAACGGCGGGCGGATTCAGAGTACTGACTTTTCGATTAGCAGCTGAGTGCTTAACCACTGTGCCACCAGGGATCTTCTCTTAAGATAGAGCCAACTAGATTTCCAGACACAGTGAATATGGGTCAAAAAAAAGTGACCATTCAAAAATGGCTCCAAATTTTTTGGAAGGATGAAGTTGCCATCAAGTGAGATTTGAAATATGAGTGAAGCCAGAATTTTAGGGAAAAATCTGGAGTTTAGTTTAAAAATAGAAGTTTGAGATGTCTATTAAAAAAAAGAGAGTTTTTTAGCTAGCAAGCCATGACTTCAAATCACTATGATTTCCTGCACATATTACATACATTCTAGCATTTACCATTGTTCTGTTGAAAAAGCTGGCAGTGAAAACTATTTACAGTTAGATTCAGTGTTTTCAAGAATTCCCTCAGCACAGAAGTTACACTTAGAAAGCTCATGAAATCACACTTGAGTTGCTTTTTTAAGAATTTCCTTCTTGACAAATTTAGCAACTACAAAATATTATGTAATACCATATCTCCTTTTCTTTAAAACTAGATCCAGATGTTGAGTATAAATTAATACCTGTTAGGTTCATAAAATGTTTTAATTACGTGGTAGAAGTACAATAAATAATAAAAATAATATCTTTCTAATTTTAGGTTTTTTCGTTTCCATCTTCTCTTCTTCTAACGTCCTCCTCCCCTCATATCCCCTTCTCTCTTTGCTTCCATACTTTTTTCTTCGATGATAATTTATCAACTTGAACATTTACTATATTTAAGGCCTTAAAATAGGCATTTAAAAAAATAGATGCTAAATAAGTTGCCAATGCTTTTAAACAATTGATAGCTTATTAGAAGATATAAAACCTCACCCCTGCCATATATAGCACAAAGCTGAAGATATTAACTGCAATGAGAAAGGTTATCGATAGATAAAAATATATATATATTATTTCACTTTGTCCTCATATCCCAATCCTATGTAAATGGACTTTATGTGCAAAACTAACAGCATTAGTTATACAACTTAACATGCCATGTTTCCTGTGGTAGACTGGGATTTATCGTCAAGTGAACTCATATTTATTAGTGATAAAAACTAAAACTGAAACTTTTTAAACATTTTCTGTGACTATAAACATTCAAGAATAGAGGAAAAATGAAGTGCAAAGGGAATTGAAATATTTTTATCTATATAAATATTGAATACACATCATGCTTACATGAGTCTTGGAAGGGCTTGATTCAGAGATTCAATCTCATTGACACAAATAATCTTGGCAGGTATTTCATAAGGCCCCTCGAAATTCCTGCTAATAATATTGCCTGAATGCCACATGAAACTGCTGTGATTATCTCTCAGTTTTATTTGCCATCTACTTACTGCCTCAGAACCTGTATTTATCTGTCTGATTCGGAGAAGACAGATAACAAACTACAGAGACACACTCTAATTTGAATAAAAGATATTTGTGCTGAAAAGGCCCATTTATCTCCACTAAACATAATAATCTTCTGAGGTAAGGAAGGAGATCTAAACTCATGGATATGAGTGTGCTTTTATAGAGTATCTGTGGAAGTGAACCAGAAATTTGTAGATAAGGATTCAAGTAATTCAAATAACTTAGTGAATCTGAATTATGTGAAGAGTTTGGTATGACTTCTTATCATGGCAACATTTTGATATTATGTGATTCACTGATATCCTGGAAATGTATAAATGAAATACGAGCATCTCATTCACTATTAGTGGCCAAGTTAGTAACCTTTGCATTGTGAATTTGGCCTTCTCTAGTCTTGATCCCACGGAAAAACAAACAAACAAAACCTGTTGCCATCGAATCAATTCTGAGTCACAGCAACCCTGTAGGACAGAGTAGAACTGCCCCATAGGGTTTCCAAGGAGTGGCTGGTGGATTCAAACTGCAGACCAAGAGAGGATGAAATTCTAGATGCTCAATTTGAGTTACTGGATCCCAGAGACTTCAATAAATATATAGTTGTACCCTATTCTCCTAGAAGAGATTAAATATCTGTGAAACATAGTATGTGGACTATGGACTATTAGTATGCCTCTTCTGATAGTTATGAGGTTTATTAACAGTTAGTTTGGAAGTGAGGAATAAAGAACTGAATTCTCAGATATCAGGTCATTCACTATGCCTTATGGGTAATCCACTGTGTTTCCCAGGTACAGTTTTAGTTTCACTGAGGTATCAAGGACTTAGCACTTGGATCACAAACTTGGATTTATCCTGGACCATTTCTGTTCAAGCTTTGGCCATGATTCCCACCATATAACACAAATCATGCTGTTGGTTTTACCCAAAGTAGATTTCTGGCTTCAGCTTTCCCTCCTATGACAACTTCCATGGTTCCTTCAGGGAACAAACTCACACAACCTTTGACATGACCTTTTCTGATATGTGTTTCAGCATTGTTTATCTTGAAACTAACACAATAAAAGATAAGAACTCACTTTTTCTTTTTTACTTAGAAGCACTCTAATGATAATTAACATCCTCAGTATTCTCATATTACTATATATAAAATACTAAAAAAAATCTAGTTAAAGAATTTATTGGAGATTTAGAAAGTCCTTGCCTTAGATACCTAGTGTTTCTATAACAGAAATACAACAAGTGAGTGGCTCTAACAAACAGAAATTTATTTTCTCACAGTTTAGGAGGTTAGAAGTCTGAACTCAGGGTGCCAGCTCTAGAGGAAGACTTTCTCTGTCAGCTCTGGTGGAAGGTCCTGTCTCTTCAGCTTCTATTCCTTGGCTCCTTGGTGATCTTCATGTGCCGTGGAATCGCTCTTCCCCTGCCTCTGCTTCCTAGCTTGCTTGTTTAATCTTTTTTATATCTCAAAAGAGATTGACTCAAGATACACCCTACACTAATCCTGTCTCATTAACATAACGAAGACAGTCAGTTCCCAAATGGGATTATAACCACAGGCATAGAGGTTATGATTTACCACACATATTTTTGGGGGATGTAATTAAATCCATAACAACCCACCCTTTGGCCTCCAAAAATTCATGTCCTTGACACATGCAAAACACATTCTCTCCATCACATCATCCCAAAAGTCTTAAAATGACTCCAAATCCAAAATCTCATCTTCTGAATCATGTAAATCAAATATGGATGAAATATTAGGCATGTTCCATCTTGAGGCAAAATTCTTCTTCATCTGAGAACCTGTGAAATCTAGAATATAGGTTATCTGCTTCCAAAATACAATGGTGGAACAGGCTGAAGGCATACACTTCCATTATAAAGGGGAGAAATTGGAGGGAAAGTAGGGATAATGGGCACCAAGCAAGTTCAAAACCCTGCAGAACAATTTACATTAACTCTCAAGTCTTGAAAATAATCCTCTGTTCTCTGAGAACATATAGGCAATGACCCTGTCCTCCAGACTCTGGGTGTTGACCATCCTCTCTGGATTCTGGGTGGAGGCCCCTCAGCCCTGGGCTTCAGCTCCAATTTCCAGGACTACTGAGAAGGCAACTCTTTTCCCTTGGCTTTGGATGGCCTTATTTTCCTAGTCCTTCTGAGTGGTGACCAACCCCACCACCTTGGCCCAGGCAGGCCCCATCCTTCTGTGCCTTGGTCATGGCAGCCCTGCCCTCTAAGCTTTGAGCAGAAGCCCCATCCTCTTGGCCAAACTGAATAGCAGCTCCACATTCTGGAACCGAGTTGGTGAAGATCTGACTTTTTGAAACCTAGGAGGCTGTAGCTCTACTCTTTGATACCCCAGGGGCCATGGCCCCACCCTTTGAGATCAAGGAATCTCTGCTGCCCTTGCTCATTCCATTCTATGGTCTCTGAGCTCTTCCAGGAATGGTTCTTTTCTTTTCTTGGAGGACAACAGATGTAGCTTCTTTGGCAAGTTTCCTGCCACTAGAATTCCAAGAGGCAGACAACATTCTTTCTTCCATTCTTTCTCTGTCCTCTTCAGTTTAAGCTGATGTGTTTTCTGCTGTGGTAGTTCATTAGATCCAACAGTCATAGGCTTAATCTCATTAACAAAAGATTATGTAGCCATGTCCTTGGTAAAAATTCTAGGACTCATGTCCTCAGTTTGTACAACAGAATTTTCCAAATCTTTAAGATCTGTTTTCATTTTGCACAATTCATTTTTACATATTTCAGTTGTGGAGAAAGGTCCTTGTCTCTGAGCTTCTGTTCCTAGGCAGGGCAATCTTCATGTTGTTTGGCAACCCACAGACAATCTCTGCTTTTTTGCTTGCTTGTTTAAACTTTTTTATATCTCAAAAGAGATTGACCCAAGATACATTCTACACTAATCCTGTCTTATTAACATAACAAAGATAACCCATTCCCAAATGGGATTATAACTACTGGCATAGAGGTTAGGATTTACAACACATATTTTTGGTGGACAGGGTTTCCCCTTTGGGAAACACAATTTAATCCATAACAGTCCTTTAAATGGATCTCTGATAAACTCACTGCTCAATTCTATTCCCATTTTTCTCCAGATGTTGCCCTGGGTTTCCCTAAAATACACTAAATATTTTTGTAACTTGTGGTTGGGCTTATTAATATGATAAATACTTGCATTTATGTACAAAATAAGACAGAGAATGCTCACCAATCTGTATTTCTTCTCTTCTTCTTATGTTCAGTGCTACCCTACGTTTCTCAGATCCCTTACATTTAGGTTAGGAGCATAGTACTGAATTCTTGCAAATGGAATGTGGTAAAAGTGAAATAGACTATTTTAAGGTCAAGCCCATAAAACATGCTATGCATATTTCCCATTGCATGACAATTGTGGAGACCACATCTTGAAAAGCATAGTGTATAATAAGGAAACAACAAGTGTTCCTAAGTAACTGTGGAGCATAGTACTTCTTCCCCACCTAATTGACTATCTTGGGATTGTGATGTGAGCGATAAGTAAACCATTGATGAGTTAAGCCACTCAGATTTTTCAGTTGCTTGTTAAAATAGTATATGCAGTAAAACCCTTGAAAGCTGGAACGTACGTAAGGTATGTCAGAGAAAGAAAACTCAAGTATTTTCCACTGAAATGAGCGATAGAAAAGTAGTAAGACTGCACCCTATCAAAGGCAGAAAACTTGCGAGACGTGCGAACACAAGGCAGTCCTGCTGAGTTCCGGCTCTCACAGATTTTGCTATACTTAAAAAAATAAAAGGTACAAAAATTAGAATCTTAAAGTGGAATGCCACTGTAATAAAAATTTTAATTATATGATGTTGGCATAATTGTCCAAAAGTGGTCAATAAAAAACTGATGCTGAAGAATGGAAATATACTGATATATGTTGCACAATATCAGAGCCCTTAGTAAAACTGTTGCCTATATTAACTTTGAAATCACTAAGTTACCTTTTGAACTAGAATCTCTGAAGGAATTGGCTGGAAAAAAAATTACTGTGAATTAACATCGGCACGGTATTCAACAAGTGATGAGCATAGAGAGAATCAGGAATTGGTTGGCTTGAAAGCAGAAATAAAAACGTCCATTAAGATACAGCCTCAGATTAAAAATCAGATGAAAGGTGTCTTTCACGTGCTCATATCTGATTACCTCAGTGTGGTCTCCAGTAAGATGAGAGAGAAGCATAAAGGCAAAGAAGCAAATATATATAAGATTTGAGACTTGTGTCTAAAAATAACTTTGTTATTAGTATATAGAATGACTGAAAGCAAATAGATCAGACACCTATGGAGATTTTGAGGAAACTTGATTGATAAAGATCTTCTGAGCTCAGATTTTAAAAACCTTTGACTTTTCTACCTATAAAAAACTTTTAGGTCCCTAGGCTTACTACAGCAGGTAGTTAGTTGAGAAAATTTGTATAGTCTCTAAATAAGGCATTCTTCTCAACTCAGTTTTTAGGTATGTCCAAAGGTATCTGATGCATCACTGAATGTTTGGTGTGGGGTTGGGGAGTGAGCAGATAACTAGATTTTTAGGCTTTAAATTGCTGAACTAAAAGGAGTCACATATAACTGAGCAACACAACATCTGAAATGTATGGTCTTTCAGCTGGATGCAAAGACTGGATAGAATTTCGAGTTGTCTCATTTGAGAAGGGGAAGAGGGTGTTATGCATGAGAAGAAAGGAGCGAAAGAATATTTGGTGATCAGAACGGTAGAATGAGGCAGAGAAAGCTAGAGCTTACTGATGTGCATGTTTTCCCTTTCCTTTCTGAACACATACATAAAGGGCACTTCCTTTTTTTTTTTTCAGGCGTTTTCACATTTTATTAACTACAGCATAGACCCTAGGGCTGTCTCATTCCCTCCCCTCCCCCCCACTATGGGGTCAGGCCTTCCCAGGAGCCCCTGCCTTTGCTGCCTGAGCCCATGGAACTCCTGCTGCATCCGAGCAAGGTTCTCCCTCTGTCGCTCTGACTGCCTCTCCAGGTCCTGGAGCTGGAATTTGTATTGCTTAATTTCAGCTGTTATATAGTCCAGCTTTTCCCCCACTGTGGCCTGAGGGCCCCCCTCGCCCCGCCCAGCTCCTGTTTGACCAGCACAGGACCGAGAAGTTTAAAGGCCACTTTGGATGCATCCAGTAGGGCCACTTCCTCCTTCATGATATTATTTTCTGTTGGTTGCCTCAAGCTTCTGCCACCCTGACATGGATTTACTCAAGTTCTTCTGTAGCAGTTGATATTTTTCCACTTCTCCTTGTAGCTTCTTCTGGATTAGGTTGGAGATAGGTTGGATTAGTTAGGTTGCAGTCATGTTCCTGAATTCTGGTCAATAGAATATGGTCAGAAGTGAAGTATGTAACTACCAGGCCTGACCCACAAAAATCTCTCAGATGCTATCTGTCATCTGTCTCTCCAGACTCAGCAAAATTGGAGGCCATGGGTTAATTTTGAAGATGGTGGTGCCACAAGATGGAATGAGCTAAGGACTGAATAACTTCTTGGCAAGATACACCTTTTCTCTCTCTACTCCCCTCCACACAACCAAATCAGAATGTGGCATGAGAAAAAAAATAAACCTTTGTTGTGTCAAGCTGTTGATATTTGGAGGTTGCTAGCATATCTTATTAAACATGGTTAGCTTATCCTATCAAATGTACACACGCGCCCACACCCACACACAATGCAGATTAAAGCTGACTTTGCCTGAAACAGCTGAAATGAGTATAGTACATATCAAAGACACGCTGTACAAAATGAGTTAGAAAGCCCAGATTACTCTGGAAATTGGAAAAGAAAAAAAAAAAGTCAAGCCTATGGGGGAGGGGGGGAATTTACTGAGAATGAAAGGATAATGAAAATTTAGGAAGAAACTTGAAATATCCCCACTCCTCCTATCCTAAAAACTTATTCTGATTACGGGCAGGAAAAGTGCAACAAAGGTCAAGGTTGAGATTTGATATTCACAGGGCAATCTGACATACTCAACAGGGAATTAGAATCCAGTTGGGGTATTCTTTACAAAAGTATTCTTTCTGAATAAAGGAAAAAAGAAGACCAAGACAGAATATATTATGTGGGGTTTGGGGGTTGGCCAAATCTGTCAAGTGCCTATCAGAAATCAGGAATTCTCTCAAATGTTAGTGCCTGGGAATACTAGGCACCCAAAAGATATTGGCAACATTGGCTATGAAGTAGCTTAGTGAGTCCAGACGAATGTGGGTGGCCACTACTTAATTAAAAAAAAAAAAAAAATCAGTTTGCCGTGGAATTGATTCCAACTCACTGGCGACCCTATGTTTGTCAGAGAAGAACTGCGCTCCATAGGGTTTTCAATGGCTGATTTTTTGGAAGTGGAGTGCCAGAAATTTCTTCCGAGGTGCTACTTGGTGTAGTTGAACCTCCAACCTTTCAGTTAATAGCCGAGTGCTCAACTATTTGTACAACCAGGGAGTACTCAGCAGGGCTATAGAAGTGTCTGGAACCTGGGGAAGAGTACAGACCTAACTATGTTCAAACTGTGATAGTATATATGCAGACAGACAGATGGGAGTAGAGGGGGTACAGAACTCTTAGGACACTCAAATGCTCATTGGCTATTGCTGAGGTGGAGTCTAGTCAAGAATAAGGGTTTACATGTTTTTTGGTTGGCTACTGTTTTTCTTTCATCTTTTCACCTTCTGTGTGAAAGAAAATGGACAGAAACTATCTTTGTCATCTAGCACTGTGCGTTGGCACATGGAAGATGACAAATATTTATTCAATAAAATATTTATTTCAGGAGGATTTAAAACTTAAGAAGCAGCAGAAGTAGATAAAGAAATTCAGGATTAGAACCTGATATCATAATCTGTGGGGCCTTGGTGGCACAGTGGTTAAGAGCTTGGCTGCTAATCAAAAGGTCAGCAGTTCAAATCCACCAGCTGCTACTCGGAAACTCTATGGGGCAGTTCTATGCTGTCCTATAGGGTGGCTGTGAGTCAGAAATGACTTGATGGCAACAGGCTTTTTATCGTAATCTATGCAGAACTATGGATGCTGTTATAATTATGGGAGAAAAAAAAAAAACTATGCCAGCTGTTTCTTTTCTTTTTTACCATTGCTTTTAAGTAAGAAACTAAATCACGTAGCTTACATTTAGAATTTTTTATAGTCCTGCAGATCTCTGAAGAATTTATGTTCTTACTTTCACCGGAAGTTTTAAAAGTTATAATATATTGAGCCTTTATCTAGCGTTTGATCGTCACTAATTGTTTTCCGAAGGTCCACACTGCCAGAGTCCTAAGGAATTTCCCCTTCCTCCCCTCCTATTGTATTTGTTCTCTTCATTTCTTTAAACAAAAAAGAACGACAATAAAACAAGTATGTCAACAACTGTTTGAGTGTCAGAGCATTTGACGAGTCAAGGCGCTGTGTAGATAGTAATGCATCTGTCATTGCCTTTCTTGTTATTAATGGGATTCTAATTAGACCAATCAGTTTTAATTAGCATGCTGTCTTGTAGCAATCTAATAAAATACTGTGTCGCGGAAAATTGATCTGGCTTTGATGCTAATTACTCTCCTACACTCAAACCTTTATATAAATAGGAATTGATTGTTTCCAGGCAACCTATGTTGTTTTCTTTCCTTTGGTTTCTCTTGCTTTCTTACACATAATGTCTTCTACTTAAGTTCTCTTCTTAATTCATGGTATACTTCCAATTTTATTTTAACCACACCTTGATCTCCTGTGTGACTTGAAACGATCGGGGCTTTATCACTTGATAGAAAAAACATTCCTCAGTTAAATTTTTCCTCTGAGGAACGTCCCATAATCCTAAAGGCTGGCTCAGAACTAAGGCTGACAGGGTTAGGCAAAGACAGAAAGAGCCAAGACTGTGTTTGGAATCAGAGATTTATTGAGACAGTGACATTAATACAAAAAAAGTATTGTACCTGTTTGCTCCTGTTTTCTTAAGGCAGCATGGCATTTTTAAGTTTAAATAAATGAGTTTTTCTGAGAATCAGGTGACTAATATGTGTTTCCCTAGCTGCCATTTAAATCTCTTTAAAACCAGAGTAATTTGAGATAACTGATATTTTCTTTTAGTCATAATGTACTTAGAATATAAATCTTGAAGACTAATTTAAAATTCTAGGCCCATTTTTAGCTCATTAACTGCACATCTAGGCTTTTTATGAAATTGTCATTTGGAAACAAAATTTAAACACATGTTCCTGCTTAAAAATAAATTGAATTATACATTGCTCTTCCTACCTTTTAAATTTACTTTATTTTAATGATGTTTTAAATCTAAGGACAGGCAGGAATTAATTCAAAGCAAGGTAATTTTTGTTCTTTGTACAAGTTTCTTTTTTATTATATTATTACAACTATTGTTTTAGGTGTTAAAGATGTTCATTAACTATCTAAATTTGTATCTGAGTGTGATCCTCAGGAAATGAGTAGCATCTATAGATTTACATATTTTCAGGTAAAGTAGGTATTGTGACAATATAAATTAGTTTATGGAACTCTAAAAGTTCCTGAAAATCCTATAAAATGTCTTATAAAGATATTGGGAATCTATTAATGGCTTATGTGACTTTGAGGTTTGTTTTTAGCAGAAATCCATGAAATTCAACCTTTTTTTGTGAGGCTAAAGAAAAATTAAATTGAAGTGATGTTGAAGCACTGGTCTACTCCATTGACTAGTGCTTCTCAAGGTTTAGACTGGAACAGCAGCCAGTTCATGAACTCTTTGTTACCTGTGCACTATGAGATAGGAGGTTAATGCTAGAATGAAAATCAGCTAGGTCATTAAGTACACTCTTTAGGTCAGTTGACGTTTGTCTTTTATAGCAATATTTTACCAACAAAGAAAGCAGCAAATTGGATTACTTTCTGACACAAGCTCCTTCATCATTATACACCGGTACTTTAAGTAGTCCTGCTGTAGACAGTCTGGTCATGTTGAGGACATACCATGTTTGGAATGCTGTAATTACCAACCCTGAAATATATGGCATCAGCTTGGGCAGAGGTGATGAAGTGTCTATTATATGGGACTGAAAATTGACGGTCCATGCTTTACATTGGTAAAATAATTGGTAAAAGAGACTCTTGAGGGAATGTGGGAGGCCAATCATGTGCTTAATGAATTTGTAGGTCTAGGGAAAGAAGATAGCAAGGTGAATATGAGGGATGCGTTGATTATTATTCACTGTGTTTAGAAGGTAGTGCAGGAAAGAAATGAGCTCAGGAAATAACTGGACAGTTTAACAAACAGTAATAAAAAGGAATAGAAGAGCCCAGAAATTTTAGGATTTGTGGAGTTGGAAGAGACAGCTATTTCTCAGCCTCACACTGTGCATATAAAACTAAGAAAGGCTTTGAGTGACAAAAAGCCAATTACGGTATGTTTTCATGTCTGTTACTATAATTTTAAGAAATTAAGAATGTGGGTAATTAAATTTTTTAATTAGTTAAAATGTCTCATCAAAGGTGATTCAAGTATATCTCTATGACAGAGAAACCACAACAAGGTATATGGAATCACAGCTGGAGAGAGAGATGGTGATGAGACAGAAATGAAATAAATATTTCAAATTTGAAAACAATGCCTTCAGAGAAACTATGGATTTGGCTATTAGCACAAGTTATTGAGAAAACGAATAAATAAGGAGTCTACTAAATTTCTGAAGGGGCTTTCTACCAAAGGAAGCCCAAAGCTGAATTAAAAGTATTCTGTGACTGAAGAGTTAAAATGAGCTTTGGGCTGAGAAATGTGCTCAGTCACAAAGAAAGGCATATTCCCCAAAGTCCACTTCAGACAGATGTAGCCAAGGAAGAAAATGGCAAAGGAAGGATTCCTCAGGTTAGAGATAGGAGAAGTGACGGGGCCTAATGAAGAAATATTCCCCACCCCAGGTGGAAACTCTGGTGGGAATTGTAAATTGCCACAGACCAGTGTCTTCTATATGTCTCCTGTTCTTCTCCTACCCCCAAAAAGAGTAATCCTCTTCTACTCCTATAAATTCCATGTTGTGGGTGTATAATTTTTTAGTTTATGTATCTCTGGGTCTAAAGCAACCACATCTTGACCTGGAGTAGACATTATGATGAACACCAAGAAGTCCTTGAGTTTGAGATTTATGTCACACTTAGGAGAAATTTTGGGGTATCAATAAGACATATTGTGATAGTCTTTAGTACTACTCTACTACTCACCAATATTACTGGTTATTTTACTTCCAGGACCAAGGTAGGGGTGCAATTCCCTGTTCCCTACAAGTTAGGGGTGGCCGTGTGATTTAATTTGGCCAATGGAAATCAAATGAAAGTGGTATGTTATTTTTTGGAGAAATTATTTAAGTATTCATGAACCCTTCTCTATCTTTCTTTTTCTTTTCTCCCATCATAGTGATCATGCAAGTCCATATTTATGTGGAAATTCAGCTATGGGCTATCTCACAGAGGATAATGCCTTGGTCAACCAACATGACCTGCAGTGGACTTTGTGTGAGCAAGAAATGAAGTTTTATTGTTTTAAAACACAGAGGTTTTTTTTTTACTACAATATGACCCAGCCAAATTTGACTAATACAACATATCCGGGGTTTAATCCTGAAGTCAAGAATTCTAGTACTGACCACTGGATCTCCCATCTCCCTGATTGTGACAGAAATTCCAGGTCTCTGGAATGCTAGGTCTAGCCTAAAACTTTCTGTTCCAGCTCTTCTAACTATTTTGTAAGTACATAATACTCTGTATTCAATCCTTTTTATGTTTAAAATAGCTGGAGTGTGTTTTTTTTCCTAAAACTGAATCCTGACTAGTATGCATAGCTGGGAAGAATGCCACAGGTTAAGGCTAGGATAGAAAGTCCAATACCTGGTTTCTGATCTGATTGATGGATTAGTTGGCAGTAGAAGATAAAAATTAAAAACCTTGAAATCCAGTCATGAAAAACTATAGAAATGAGTTGGTGGCCTAAATTATGGAATAAAACTGTGGGGCTAATTTGAATCAATTTCCAAAATGATGTGCCAAGGGATTTTGCATAGCTCCCATTTAAGACTGTGTGAGTTTGCTCGATTCATTAAAGGGAACTACAGTGGTGGTTGCTATGAGTCAGAACCGACTCAACAGCCCCTAACAACAACAACACAGTGGTGGGAGACATAATTGTGAGTGGTCCAGTGGTGGGGTGAGATCAAACTGCTACTTACTATAAAAAACAACTGTCTAAATCTGTAAAAACTGCTCAACATTCCTGATGTTCCTCTGAGGCAATGAGATTCTTTTCCCAGGAAAAGTCCAAGAATTTTATACATGATATTGGTCAAGGATACTGTTGAGGGAGTCTTCATAACAGAAAAGAGTCTTACTTTTGATTAGAAGTGGGAAATCAAAATAAAGATTAATGGAATCTTGTATTTAAATCCATAATAAGTTAGCAAGCTTAATATTTATCCACACACATACATGTCATCTTATGCTTGGGAAACCTAACACGCTATTAGAGTGTTGGTATAAAATCTTAGCTAGTTTGAGAAATCCTTACTCTTGGTTGACTCTAAAATAAGACAAGTTGTCTGTGTCTTGGATGATTTCACTGCATGTTGTTGTTAGGTGCCAGCAAGTCAGTTCCGACTCATATTGACCCTATGTACAACAGAGTGAAACACTGACGAATCCTGCGCCATCCTTACAATCACTGCTATGTTTGAGCCCATTGTTGCAGCTACTGTGTCAATCCGTCTTACTGAGGATCTTCCTCTTTTTCATTTACCCTCGACTTTACCAAGCATGACGTCCTTCTCCAGGGACTAGTCCCCCCTATTAACATGTCCAGAGTATGTGAGATGAAGTCTCACCATCCAATTTCCAAGGAGTACTTCTTCCAAGACAGACATATTTGTTCTTCTCGCAGTCTATGAGTTATTCAATATTGTTCACCAACACCATAATTCAAAGACATCAGTACTTCTTTGGGCTTCCTTATTCATTGTCCAGCTTTCACATGCATATGAGGTGATTGAAAATATCACGGCTTGGGTCAGGTGCATCTTAGTCCTCAAAGTGACATCTTTGCTTTTCAACACTTTAAAGAGGTCTTTTCCAGCAGGTTTGCCCAATGTAATATATCATTTGATTTCCTGAATGCTGCTTCCACGGGCGTTGATTGTGGATCCAAGTAAAATGAAATCCTTGATAACTTCAATCTTTTCTCCATTTATTATGATGTTGCTTATTGGTCTAATTGTAAATATTTTTATTTTCTTTAGGTCAAAGTACAATCCATACTAAAGTATAGAACTGTAGGAACCTGGAGGGTGTGGTAGATGATTCTAAGATTCTGTGAATGATGGAAATAGACTGAAAAGGAATATATACTTTATTTCAGTAATGAAACTATGTTAGCTATAATGAGAGTTATCTAACATATGAGTAATATATTTCTTCTAGAAGTAGCCACTAAGAAACCAGAAAAAGGGCTCTGTTCCCCTGGTTAGAACTAATTTTTGTTTTGCTTTTGCAGGTGAAACTAATTTGATACTCTTATTAAAATACAATGAAATTCTCATTCAGCAATAAAAATTTATAACCTGAAAATACTGGTTCTGGGAAAGCATCTCATTTTAGATGCTCTTGGGTTAAAAAGCAAAAGAATTTAAGTAGCTAAAAACTAGTTTCTATCAAAACCATTACTAAGGGGAAAAAAAACCCAGAATGCAATGAAACCTAAGAGGTTTCTAACATGTTAGGAAGAAAACGACAAATGCAGATGATATTAGCAACAGGATGCCACCTAGCCAGTTTGAGAACACAGCCTATAAAATGTGTAATTTTCCCTTAGGTATTGTGAATTGACCACATAACATCAAAAATGTCACTTGTGAGAAAAAATGAGATGATGCATGCAGGCTAATTGCTGAAAAGATAAACTGTAAAAGTAGGGAGAAGGTGTTATTTGGAATTTTTATGTTATGATACTTGATAGCTGTTATATTTTGAAATCCCACATTTGCTTTCAAAAACCTTTTATTGGAAATTAGGCTTGATCATAGCCGGCTTCAGTAGGGAATATTTTCTTTAAATCTTTTGAATGTTCAGTAACATTTCCCCCATCCCCTTCTAAAAAATATTTACTTATGAAGGATCCTAGGACCTTCCTAATATTTTTTTATTGTCTTTTTCCTAAAATGTGCTTTCAGATCTATCATTGACATTCAGGGCTAAATTCTAGTAAAAGCTTAACATAGTACCCTGTTCTCCAGGAGATTTGTATTTTAATGATAAAAAAGATTCTTATCTAAAATAATAAAACTTTCAATATGACTTGGTCAGCAAAGAATAATTATTTTGAATAATAGCCTTTCCTTTGGTCCAAAAATGCAACAGCACACGGTCAGCAGTCTGTTCTACACAGACATGAGCTTGTCTTGGTTATAAACATCCAGGCCTTGCTACTTCCTCATGACAATTAATTCAATTCGATAACATTGATTAAGTGCCTACTTTGTTCCAGAACTGTACTAAGAATATGAAGGTTAAAATATAGATCATCTCATGAAACACTTCATAGATTAGCAAGGGAAAAGTATATACAAATATAGTAAAACTTGTGAAAGCCAGAACCTGTGTAAGGTGGAAACATGTCAGAGGAGGAAAACTCAAATACTTTTCACTAACAGAGAGTGTCAGAACAGCAGTAGACTGTGCCCTGTTAAAGGCGGAAAACTTGCAAGACCTGGAAAAACAGGACAGTCTAGTTGCGTTCCGGCTCTCACAGGTCTCACTGTAACTAAAGCTCAATTTGACAAGTGCTACACTAATTGTATAAACAAACTATTTTAGGCACATAAAAGGAGTCATGGTTTCAATCTTGGATTGTCTAGCAGGTGTTCAAAAAGATAACATTTGGCTGCGTGATGGTGACTCATTAGATGAATTGCAGACAGGGAAGCGGGGAGGGGAATTTGGCAGATAAGGGAAAGCATGAGAGTGTTTGGGGGAAAAGCTGGAGCTCACTGGAGCACAGCTTATATTAAAGGACTGGTGGAGGACGTAAGTGAGAAGATAGGTCAGGCCAGATAGTGAATGCAGTGCTAGGAAGATCGGACTTAACCCTGTAGGGAATGTAGAGCCACTGAAAATATGTAAGGTGAGAAACAACATGATGAATACTTTGTTTTAGAAATTCAGTTCTGATAGACCAGTGGAGGATGAATTAGAAGTTTTGTGTGCAAGTTTACTTAGAGATTTCATTCACTAACATTTAATTTCATGACAGTATATCAGAAAGTTTCGGTTGACCACAGCCTAATCATACACTGGGAAGATGTTACTGTAATTTTGTAGACTGAATGTGTTGTATATAAGTGAAAAGGCATTAATTATTTTATGTCATTGTCTCTAACTCCATTGTGAGTTGTAGAAACACTCTGTTATAAACGTATCGCTATAGATCAGACACTGGCAAACTGTGGCCCACAGGCTAAATCTGGTCTGCTGCCTGTTTTGTTATAGCCCAAGGGCTAAGAATGGTTTTGACATTTTTAAAGAGTTATAAAAAAGAAAACGTAGGATATGAGACAGAAACCACATGTGGCCTATAAAGCCTAAAATACTTAATATCTGGACAACAGAAAAATTTGCAGATGCCAGCTCTAGACAAAGGCTTACTTCTTAGGTATTTTTTTTTTGTGTGTGTCATTTTATTTTAGTTTACATATACATTGTCTTCCTAAGTGAATTATGAACTCATTGAAGACAGAGACCAGGTCGTGGATCTGTGCGTCCCCCTCAGCATTTGGCACAGTATATCACAATCTCTCATATTGCTTTCTCTTTGAAAAATCTGTGATTCTGTGATTCTAAAATGTATAGATTACAAAGCTTCCTAACATTTGTGGGATCTAGGAAATGGAAGGAGAGAGAATAATAAACTCTGCAAAAAAAAGAAAAAGACAAAAAATATACATTTCGATGAGTATTCCAGGTGAGATGTCCTAAAGATCTTCTAAGTTTCTTCTCTCATTATTATTATTATTTTACCTTTGTACAAATATAAATTAAGTTGATTTTTATAAGTCATTACCTTGAAAGTAGGCAGGCAGTTAACAAAATGAACAATCATTTGCATTTTAAGCATGATATGACTAACATCTTTTTAAATAAGGAATGGATTTATGATAAGCGAAATAGAAGTTTTATTGATCTTACAAAGAATACCCGTACCTGTTGCTGGTGAGTCGATTCCGACTCATGGTGACCCTATAGGACAGAGTAGAACTGCCCCAAAGAGTTTCCAAGGAGTGCCTGATGGATTTGAACCGCTGACCTTTTTGGTTAACAGCCATAGCAGTTAACCACTACGCCACCAGGGTTTCCTTATAAAGAATGGGTCCTTTGAAAAATGGGTAGTATGGCCAATAGGGCCTACATTCTAAAATGATATATTAATCCTTTGATTGCATCTGTTTACCTGATCAGCTTTGAAAGTAAATAATAATTTATATAACATTGGTTTTGAAAGATTCATATTGGGTTCAGATATATTTTTTGCAATATATTTTTCTATTTAATGAAGAAAATAAGTCAATAAAAGAATAAGTAGACAACATACTCTAGTGCATAAATTTGTAGTTGTTGGCTTGGTACTGCCTTAGTCTGAATACCAGTTCTCCCTCTGGCTCTCTGTCCCCGAAAGGGGAAAACCTGTTGTGCCACAATTTCCTTATCTACAGAATGGGTATAATAATAGGGCCTTGTTTATACAGTTTATGTTAGGATTAAAAATCAGAATATCTATTGACACTTAAAATAGTCCTAAAAACATAATAACTAGCAGTGGTTGAAATTATTAACAAGTTCTTATTCTATGAAGGGAGCAACACTCTACCTACCCTAGCCATAAAGATAATTTGCCTTCTAGTTCTCTAAAAAGATGAAGGAGTAAATTGGGCCAGCTGCAAGCATTTCTTCTGAAAATTTATATTCCATGTTTATAATAATTTCTAAGGAACAGTGTGACTTTGAGGTAGTTAGATACTTTCCACACCTGTTATGTGCTATTCCAATTTGCTCAGATTTTTTTCATTTTTCTCTCTTTTTTATCATCTGTGTGCTGAATAGTGCTTGGCTTCACTTGTTGCAAGTATTAAATGTACAAGATTTTCTGTTCAAAAGAGTTTTCATTTTTAGTCTCAAATCCCCATAATTTCTGGCAAACTCTTCAGGAATGGGCTTGAGGAAAGCAAAAAAACAAAAAGATACGGTTTTGCTTTTCTGAAGATTTTCCACTTAACTAACAGGAACGTAACTCAGCACTCGTAAAGGGCTTCTTTATTTTTTATACCACACACACTTATTTTAAAAACAAGAAATGAAAAGATATTGACTTTTACTGTTCTATGTTGAACAGAGTGAAACAGATAATTATTTAACCTTTTGGAAGCTTATGGAATATTTCCTCATCTGGTCTCATGAACAGAGCAGAACATAAAATTAGCGATTTATTTATGTAGCCATTGTAATGGTCCCATGTCATTATATTAAAACATCAGGAGATAAAAAGAGTACATCAAACAATTGCAAAAAACAGATCAAAATGAGAAACAAAAATAAAGCTCTGACAAGCATTAGATGCTGTGTTCCACCACAGGCAGTAAAATCGAGAAAAAAGATCACACACGATGTTACTGACATACTGGTAGTTATCTTGCTTCAGGTTGTATATAAATGCAATAGAAAAAATATATTTTCTGACAGATGTTACCGAAAAATCAAAACCAATCTTGTTGCTGTTGAGTCAGTTCCAACTTATAGAGACCCTATAGAACAGAGTAGAACTGCCCCATAGATTTTCTATAGCTTGGGGCTCTGGCGGTGTAGTGGTTAAGAGCTTGGCTGCTAACCAAAAGGTTGGCAGTTTGAATCCACCACCTGCTCTTGGAAACCCTATGGGGCAGTTCTACTCTGTCCTATAGAGTTGCTATGAGTCAGAATCAACTCGACAGCAATGGGTTGGTTGGTTTGTTTGTTTTTTAATCTTTACTGAAGAAGATTGCCCTGTCTTTCTCCTGAGGAGAATGAGTCTTCAGTTAGCAGCTGAGCGCTTAACCAGTGCACCCCCAGAGCTCCTTCTGACAGATGTTAGGTAGTAAAAAAGCTTACAAAAATCCTTAGTAGCTTAAATATACCAAGTAACAACATACACTAGGATATAAAAGGCTTTTGATGTAGGTTATAATTTAAAATAAACTCATATTTGACCATCTAGATAGAACTCAATGTCATTTATCATTAATATCATTAAACATTAGGATCGAACCAATGGAAGTAGGTTATTGAATGTAAGTATCGTTTATTTAATAATAAAGCACATGCTCTCTATGATCCTCAACTTTCTTCTTTGAGAGGTACACTAAGGCACAAAGCTGGGATGAAGAATCCAGCACTAAAAAGTAGCACGCACGAGGCATTTTTGTCAAACACAGTAGATAGAAACTACCGAAGTGACCATCAAGAAATAAATACCACAGGAATCCCCAAATCAAAGAATTGTAGAGCTGAAAGATACCCAAATAAAAATGTTTACTGCAGACTTAAAGATTTCTAAGGAGAAAAATTCTATCACTTTTCTGGGTAACCTATACTAGGATGTAATTACTTTCTTAGTCCATCAAGCTATCCTGTATGTTAATACTTCTGTCTTATCTATAGTAAAGAATGATTTGATATATATCCTCTTAAATAACTGTTCTCTACTAGAGGTTACTACTAAAGTGAACTACTGCTTTGCTTTCTTTTTTCTTTTTTGGTTCTGACAAAATGGTCCCAACGCATTTTATCCTTTGTTACAAATGCAAGCTACAATGAACCAACAGGCAACCAATGGACAAAAATATACCAGTCCATACAGAGAAATCCCATCTCATTTAAAATTGGCATTTTTAGTGTAGATATTGTCAAAATGTAGAACGTCATAACATTTTGTATTATAGAACAACTTGAGTCAAAAATTTTGTTTTAAAAGTTACTTTTTTGCAATGGCCCTAATAGCTTTTTTCTCACACTGAAATAGTTATATTCATTTTTTAAACTAATGAAGAATAAAATCCTCAACTGTTCCAGAAATAATTTGATAAGTTTGTGTTCAATGTTCAAAACCTGATTTAATTCACTCCTTCGATAATGTCAACACCTACAACTATAATTTTTCAATAAAAACTCTTTATTGGAATATTCAAATACCAAACACCCATTTTCAAGATGAGGTGAAACCATAAAGGATAGTTACATGGTTAACGTTATAGTTGCTCAAGGGAAGATATAATAGATAATCCATGTTGTGTATAGCTTATTTCTGACATAAGTCTGCATATAAATTAAAATGTTAATGTTTGAAACTTTTTAACTGTCATTTGTCCATGAAATGATAAATTCCACTGAAGACATGGTAACAAAATGCCCAACAAAAGTATAAAGGGCATAATTTGTGTGAACATGTGCTAGAAAGAGTGTAATAAATTATACTTTCATCATAATTATAGAAGGTCAAAAGAGATTATGTTTTCTTTTTATAGGAAGAACAAGCAATGGGTCCTAGTGTATTTGAAATAAATTTTGTATTGGCTCATATTCAACATTAAGGGCTTGTTTATTGTCTTATACTAGTGGGTTTTTTTCCTATCAATTTGTATTTCAATTAATTACAAATTGTAAATTTTTGTTCAAAATTATTCAGAGCTAAAGATTAGCTCTGATTAGAGCTAAAGATTGGAATATATTTCTTCTGTCTTTTTTGTGCTCCAAATTTGTACCTTTCTCAATTCATAGGTGTTAACACTTCAGTGTCTTAATTTTGCTCCTCTGTGCTAGGAAATAGCTATTGACACAAGGTTATGAGATTATGGCTCTTTTACCTAGAAAGTTGAAAACTAATGGCCTGACTCTTCAGTCACAAATCTTTTTGATTAATTTTTATCCTTTTTTTGACAATATGGTAATCCATCATGAGACTAAAATATCTTACTTTATTGTATTTCTTTGTGACATATATACACCCACCCTTCACTTATGGACATGGTTAATTTCCATAGACCAGGTTGTTGTGTGAAAATCAACGTAATGAGAAATACTTGCGATTTCCTGCTTTGGTCTCCCTTCCCGCCTGGCCCCAGCCCTTCCAACGGGGCAGCCATGGCCCCTCTGTTCCTGCAGTGATTATAGGCTTGCTCTCACTTTGTGGAAAGTGGGCCAGCGTGGGCTGGGCTGTGGGTGGTGGCTGGGTCCCGGGGGTGGCTGCGTAGAGGTGAACACCACCCAATGCCCACGCCCTGCTCCCAGCACCCGCCAGCGGGGCCCGCGTGCAAGGCAAGTGTGGGGCGGAGGGTGAGGAGAGCCAGAATACAGCCTAGCATGGAGGAGGATGGGGAGGCGCGAGCCAGGAGGAGCAGAGTGTCAGGAGCCCCCGGGTTCCAGACTGAGATTAAATACCCTGGGAGGTAGCGCCGCTCCTCCCTCCTCACAGCCTGGACAAGCTGTGGGAGGCAAGGTTGTGCCAGTCAGTGGCGTCATTAACGAGAAAAATCATCGGATAGTAGGTCTTTTTTACTATTGCCATAAATGTGAAATATCGGTTAATGAGATAGCGCATAAGTGAGGAATTGTTGTTAGGGGCCGTGGTGGAGTCAGTTGCGATTTATAGTCACCCTATGTACAACAGAAGAAAACACTGCCCGTCCTGCACCGTCATCACAATCATTGCTATATTTGAGAGGGTTGTTACAGCCACCATGTCAATTCATCTCATTGAGGGTCTTCTGCTTTTGTGCTGACCCTCTACTTTACCAAGCATGATGTCCTTCTCCAGGGCCTGATCCCTCCCAATAACATGTCCAAAGTATATGAGACAAAGTCTCGCCATTCTCACTTCTAAAGAGAATTTTGGGTGTACTTCTTGAGAGGTAGGTGTGTATGTATATACATTTCTGTACTGAAATGTGTATTTGGTCCCCATAATTAGATAATTGCATATCATAACTTCCTACCAATATACTTGCATGAATATGTGCTATTAGTTTAATCTTCCAAAAGACCTTTCTTTGAAAACAGAGAAAGTATGAAGATTCCTCAGTTGTGACAAATCTGGCAGGTTCCCTGGGAAGCAAGTTCTGAAACGTACTTTATTATTGTTACTAGCCTAATGTGGAAATACTGAGCAAAGTTTGCCCATTAGAGGAGTCTCGTCTCCTGTGTGGGGTAAAAATGGCTAGGCCCTTGCCCACCACCTTGTGCAATCATTGGTTGAGGACCACTCTGAGAATAGGATTCTGCCTGAATTAGTTAACAGCTAGAGGCTGTCATCTAACCACAGTCATCATAAGTAGGTATCACGTGCTTACTTAAAGGGGGATCTGAGTGTTTCATCTCTATGTCTGTCACAGTCTACACTTTGGATCTCACAGATGCACTTCACCACACAGATTTGGGAATAGCTCCTCCAAGGCTTTGGTGGCCTTTCTTCCTGAGAGGAAACTTGGAAGAGGGAAGTCAGAGTAATTAATTAACCTCTCTATCTATAGTTGGTCTTGGGAATGTAACTGGTACTCATCACTATCCATTCTATTCCCTTACCCTCAGATATCACCTCTGGTGGATTTGGTGGCTTACTTAATGCTGTGACAGAAACTCTCATTCCTTAAGATTCTGAGCCCTTGGTAGCCATAATTATCTCAAGACACAGTTGCTGCACTTGTTCATTTACAGTTATACTATGTACCTCATTCACACAGGTGTTAACTCCAAGGTGGTACTTCAGCTGGGTCTTCACCTGACATTTCTAATGCTCCATCAGGCTGCCATCTTGTTGGTGGAGAATATAACCTGTTGATACCATTTTCATAGGGACTTTCCCAAATGTCCTTCATGGTAGAGTCTTTTTCTGTTGTTGTTTGCTTTTAATTCCAAAATGTTGTTATTGAATAAACCGAAAAACCAAACCCATTGCAGTCGATTTCCCACTCATAACAACCGTATAGGATGGAGCAGAGCTTCCCCATAGAGTTTCCAAGGAGTGCCTGGTGGATTCAAACTGTTGACCTTTGATATTGAATAGCAGGGGTCAAATTGGAATTACTCAAAAGATGAATTTTACAACAAAAAAGTAATTAAGGGAGAATACTATGTATTGTAAAAAAAAGTTATTCCTCTTTCCCCATCTAAATAAAGGCTTATATGTTGCGAGAGAAAGAAGAATTAGAGGAACATGATTAGTGTTTACTCTGGTCCTCAAAGAATAGATGTAACATGTGATCCCCTGGGCTAAGTTGGGAGTAATGTAGGATTTCAGGAAATTATTGGATGATACAACTTCAAATAAGCAGGATGAGGAGAATCTGAGAGTGGATAGTATCTCTGTAGCGAGAGTAGATGGCAGATGGTAGCAGAGAGTGCCTCAAAACCTTGCACAGAAACCCCAGGGCACCAGGATACCTGGAAATCTCTGAATTGGAGACCAAGAGGAAGACTAAGTTGTGCCTGAGATGGAATTGAGAGTGGGTATATCTAAGCAAAAAGTGGCTGAGAGTGTACCACTGTGCCTGGATGTGCCTTATCTTCTGGAAAAGGAGAATATAGAATGACTTGCATGTATGTGGTGTTGAAAGAACAGAAGGGAAGTGCCGGTGCCTTATCATGAATCCATTCACAGTAGGTTTTGATAGCAAAGGACTAGTGGGGATTTCACATATCAGTAAAAATCACAGTGGGTGAGTACTGGAAAATCTGTACTAGATGCATCTTTCTGATTCCAGAGCTACATGTAAAATCCTGGGGTCTTGGATCATATTGGAGAAGCAACGGAAAGAAAAAGAAAAGAGTGGGAATTTCTGAATTGATGGAGTTTTTACAAAATAGAAAAGTGACAGCATTTACCTTTCATGATAAGTACACCCTTGTGTAAGATCAGAAGACCAAGAGCTAAGCTCCCTTAGAGACATATACAGTAAGTTATTTTATTTATCTATTTATCTATCTATATCTGTCTGTCTGTCTATTTGTCTATCTATCATTTATTCATTTATTTTTGCTGAACTGAGTTTTTTTACTAGCACTGGAATATTTTATTTAATCTGCTCCAGTATCCTAAGAAATAGAAACTATTTTTATTGTAATTGTTATTTCTACTAAAATTTAGAATGGTAATGAAGTTAGCCAAAAGGGTTAGGGAACTAACTCTACATGTTTTTTTGTTGTTGTTAAGTGCCATCAAGAATTGGTTCCAACTCATAGTGACCCTATGTAAAACAAAACAAAACACTGTGTGATCCTGCTCCAGCCTCACAATCTTTGTTATGCTTGAGCCCATTGTTGTAGCCACTGTGTCAATCTATCTCCTCAAGGATCTTCATCTTTTTCACTGACCCTCTACTTTACAAAGCATGCTGTCCTTCTCCAGAGACTGATCACTCCTAATAACTTGTCCAAAACACATGAGACAAAGTCTTACCATCCTTGCTTCTAAGGAGTACTCTGGCTGTACATCTTCCAAGACAGATATGTTCATTCTTCTGGCAGTCCTTGGTATATTCAATATTCTTCACTAACACCATAATTCAAAGGCATCAATTCTTCTTCAGTATTCCTTATTCATTGTCCACCTTTCACACGTATATGAGGCGATTGAAAATACCATGGCTTGGGTCAGGCGCACCTTAGAGCTCAAGGTGACATCTTTCATTTTTAACACTGTAAAGAGGTCTTTCGCAGCAGATTTACCCAACGCAATAAGTCGTTTGATTTCAATATGTCATTTGACTGCTGCTTTCATGCAAGTAAAATGAAATCCTTGACAACTTCAATCTTTTCTCCATTTATCATGATGTTGCTTATTGGTCCAGTTGTGTGTATTTTTGTTTTCTTTATGTTTAGGTGTGATCCATCCTGAAGGCTGCAGTCTTTGATCTTCATTAGCAAGTGCTTCAAGTCCTCTTCTCTTTCAGCAATGTGTCTTCTGCATATGGCAGGTTGTTAACAAGTCTTCCTCCAATCCTGATGCCGTGTTCTTCTTCATATAATCCAGCTTCTTGGATTATTTGCTCAGCATACAGATTGAATAAGCATGGTGAAAAGATACAACCCCAACACACATCTCTCCTGATTTTAAACCACGAGGAATCCCCCAAACATCTTTCTGATATTCCCTGCTGTCAGCCAAGATCCATCTGACATCAGCAGTGATATTCCTCATTCCATATCCTCCTCTGAATCCAGCTTGAATTTCTGGCAGTGTCAATGTACTGCCATAACCACTTTTGAATGATCTTAAGCAAAATTTTGCTTGAGCGTGATATTAATGATATTGCTTGATAATTTCTGCATTCTTTGGATCACCTCTCTTTGGAATGGGTACAAATATGGATCTCTTCTAGTAGGTTAGCCAGGTAGCTGTCTTCCAAATTTCTTGGCATAGACGAGTGAGCTGCATCCATTTGTTGAAACATATCAATTGGTATTCTGTCAATTCCTGGAGCCTTGTTTTTCACCAATGCCTTCTGTGAAGCTTGGACTTCTTTCTTCAGTACTATCGGTTCTTGGTCATACGCTAACACTTGAAACTGTTGATCTTTGACCAGTTCTTTTTGGTACAGTGACTCTGTACATCCCTTCCATCTTCTTTTGATGTTTCTTGCTTCATTCAATATTTACTCTGTATAATCTTTCAATACTGCAACTCAAGGCTTGAATCTTTTATTTAGTTCTTTCAGCTTGAGAAATGCTGAACACGTTCTTCCCTTTTGGTTTTCTAACTCCAGGTCTTTGCAGATTTCATTATAATCCTTTACTTTGTCTTCTGGAGCTGCCCTTTGAAATGTTCTGTTCAGCCCTTTTACTTCATTATTTCTTCCATTCTCTTTAGCTACTCTACGTTCAAAAGCAAGTTTCAGAGCCTCTTCTGACATCCATTTTCATCTTTTCTTTCTTTTCTGTCTTTTTAATGACCTTCTGCTTTCTTCACGTATGATCTCCTAGATATCATTCCACATCTCATCTGGTCTTTGGTCATTAGTGTTCAGTTGTCAAATCTCTTCTTGAAATGGTCTCTAAATTCAGGTGGCACATACTCAAGGTCATATTTTCAGTGTTTTGTACTGACTCTAATTTTTTCAGCTTCAGTTTGAACTTTCATATGAGCAATTGATAGTCTCTTTCACAGTTGGCACCAGCCTTGTTCTCGTTAACAATATTGAACTTCTCCATAATCTTGTTCCACAGATGTAGTCAGATTGATTCCTGTGTATTCCATCTGGCTAGGTACACGTGTGTCATTGCCATTTATGTTGTTGAAAAAAGATATTTGCAGTGAAGAAGCTGTTGGTCTCTCAAAAATCTATCATACGATCTCTAGCGTCATTTCTATCACAAAGGCCATATTTTCCAACTACTGCTCTCTCTTCTTTGTTTCCAACTTTTACATTCCAATCACCAGTAATTGTCAATGCATCTTGATTGCATGTTTGATCAATTTTAGACTCCAGAAGTTGGTAAAAATCTTCAGTTTCCTCATCTTTGGCCTTAGTTGTTTGTGTGTAAATTTGAATAATGGTCTTAACTGGCCTTCCTGGTAGGGGATGGATATTATCCTATCACTGACAGCATTGTATTTCAGGATGCATCTTGAAATGTTCTTTTTGACAATGAATGTGATACCATTCCTCTTTGATTTGTCATCACCAGTATAGTAGACCATATGATTATTTGATTCAAAATGGCCAATACCACTCCATTTCAGCTCAGTAATTTCTAGGATATCGATCTTTATGCATTCCATCTCATTTTTGATGACTTCCAATTTCCCTAGATTCATGCTTTGTACATTCCTCATTCCAATTATTAATGTATGTTTGAAGCTGTTTATTCTCATTTTGAGTCATGCAACCTCAGCAAATGAAGGTCTCAAAAGTTTTACTCCATCCACATCATTAAGGTCAGCTCTACTTTGAGGAGGCAACTCTTCGCCAGTCGTACTTTGAGTTCTTTCCAATCTGACAGGCTCATCTTCCAGCACTGTATCAGACAACATTCTGCTGCTATTCATAAGGTTTTCACCAGCCAATTTTTGGGGAAGTAGACTGTGAAGTCCTTCTTCCTAGTCTGTCGTAGTCTGCAAGCTCTGCTGAAACCTGTCCACCAGGGGTGACCCTGCTGGTCTTTTAAATACCACTGGCATAGCTTCCAGCATCACAGCAGCATGCAAGCCACCACAGTATGACAAACTGACAGATGACTGGTGGAAACTCTCCATGAGTCTTCTGAATTTCTGCACTTCTTGTGAAGAGGCATTGATAACCAAGTTTTGGTTCCAGACTATTTTTTTCAAAGACATCGGCATAGCCAACAACCTTTAAAAACAAAGATAGAATCTTCCTCCACTGCAATGGGCACATTTGTTTCCAAACTAGGATAATAAAGATAATGTCTCTTACAGGGGAAAAGGTTTGACGACAACCTCCTCATAAAGATAGGAAGTTTCCAAAGCTTGGGGTTCCTTAGCTGTGACACAGTATGTGGGCAGCATCAATTTGGGCCTCTATGCATGGCACCCATGGGACTTGTGGGCAATGGGAACTGATGAGAACACGAAGTTCGTGCTGCCTGTTGTTCTGTAAGAATAAATCTTCTGCCTCCAAATTAAGTGTTTCTTTTCTTCTGTCACATCTACGACGTTGTGATCAGCTAACTTGTTAGCACGTAAGCAAGGTAAAATTTTAGGCCCTTCACCGTTCTTGTAAACTAGAAGAAAAGATGTTAGAATTTGGGCAATATGACTCTAAACCTCTGACTTGAAACCAAGAATTTTTATATTAGACAATGTCCACTGAGAGAGCCAGTTAAAAAGAAACTAGTACACATATAATGAGGAAAGTTGCTGGTTCTCTTAAGATCAAACTCCGGTCTTCCCAGATTGGCGACAGGAAACTTTCTTCACTTAATTAACCACATTATCAATGTATTTGTTTCCAAAAGTATAGTTGGCAAAACACTAGTTGTAAAGAATGTCCCTCAGTAAGTTCTGGTCAGGTAAATTGAGGGAAAAAAACAACCTTGGCACAATTTATCCTACTTAGAAATTTCCAGTACATTAACATTTAAGCCTTCTGAGAAATTCTGCAATAAAGCAACTAATTTGACTTCTTTTATCCCAAAATTTCAAGACTAATTTGATAACAAAACTTCTACTAGCATCCTATGGATCTAGAGTTCCACCAAACACATTCTGATAATCACTGATTGGAATGGATGCATCCTATGGGCCTATTCTCATCCTATCATCTCAAAGCCTTGAATAACTTCTAGTTTAAAAGGACATACTTGTGCTAATAAAGATAAAGATTTATGAGTCCACACTTGAGCTGCAGCAATTATTCTTAACTATGGATTCACAGTAAAGTCATCGAAGTGATTCTAAAAAGTTGATATTTTTATAGCTCATTGGGTTAGTCTAGTATGTAGCCAGAATTAAGTAACACAGTGATACAGCAGTAAAGCAGCAACCCACTCCTGGTGAAATCATGAGGAACAGAAGTCTATATACTATTCTGTCTAATATGCCAGCTACTACCTGCATGTGGCTATGTAAATGTAAATTTAAATTAATGTAATTAAATAAAATGAAAAGTTATGTTCCTCAGTCCTACTGGACATATTTCACATACCCAATAGCCACATGGGCTAGAGGCTACAATATTGGAGAACACAGATACAGATAGAACATTTCCATCATTGCAGAAAATTCTAAAGGAGGATACTGGCATATAAGGTCCAGAGTTCTCTCCTTGCATAGCTAAGGCTAAACTTAGAGGTTCTAGGTTGGATTTTATTAAGATAGCAGCGGGCTTCACTAGGGGGAACAAGGTCTCAAAAGGGCTAAGGACAGAACCTGTGTGGGGTGTGTGTGTGTGTTGTGGGGTGAATGGCGGTAGCCTCACTCCCTTGACCCTAAGAAATGTACAGCACTCTAAAATTGTGGAATATTATTATAGAGGTAATCAAGAAAATGTCAGAAAGAACTTATTGTCTTTAAAAACCCAGCCATAGGATTTTTTCTAATTAATCTGTGATTATTGTTTTTATGTTAACTTCTCCAGCACTTTTTTTTTTTAATGCCAATTACTATTTATTTTCTCCCTAAAAGTCACTTGTTTCTCTGGTTCTTATCCTACATAGACTACCTCTACTGCTAGAGAAAAAATCATATCCAATAATTTTGTCAACTATTTTCTAAGCTGTTGCTACCAACCACAAGATTTGAAACTATAAGAACCTAGATTTTTCTTCAGTATAGTACCTAAAGAAGGGTAGCAAAATATCTCAGTGAACAAATGAAAATAGGCAAAAGGAAATTATTTGGTGTCATGAAAAACACCTCATTACTTAGCTTCATAAGAAAAAAAAATACATTTTAAGTTTTCATGATGGTGGATTTGATATTTAGCAAATAAGCATAAACTTGGGAGAGAAATGAGAGTCCTCTAAATAGTTTCATGGTTCTCAAGTATGTGACATTTACTAAATAACACAAAGTGTGGGAAGAAAATAGTCCTTGAAGATTACTCATCATTTTAAACATTGATGAGCAGCTATAGAGAATGGTGGTCTGTTGTTTCCTTTCTGTGGAGTTTCTGGGGAAGAAAGAACCTAAGAAAATAATTTTCTGACTTTAATTCAGGTTTATTAACTGCAGACTTTCACATAACAGGAGAATATGAATACTTGCTGATTACAAATATTAAGGATCATTCTTTATACACTAATATTGTGTTCATATTACTGTCATTCTATGGAACTAAGGAAAAGGAGTAAATGTCCTCATTCTTTTTAACATTTTGGGCTTGATTTGATTTGATTCATGGTAATTTTGCAAGGTATATGAGATCAAGGAACAATATTGATTGAATTTAATAATTGCCTCAAAAACTACAGAAACTGTCGTAAACTAAACTTCTTTGAGCAACAGAATAGAGAGCATAAACAGGAAAAAAAAAAAAAAGCTTTCCTAATTGAACTATATAATAATACCTCTTAGGTACACAGCTTTCACGCTTTAAAAATGCTTTCACATAATTTTTTCTACTTTAAGTCTCATAAGAACCACACAAATTCAGTAAGGTAGGGAGTATTTTGTTCATTTTACAGTGGACATTGAAACTTGTCCTAGGTCACGAAGCTTGAGAAATAATAGTAACTGGGCTATAAATTAATCTCCCGACTCTGGTTTATATAGAACGCTGCCCCTTCTTGAAATTCGTATGACAGCACAGTCGTTGGAATTACTCAGATTATTTAAACCAACATGTCACTTTCGATTTATAATAATGTATTTAGTAAGTGTTCAATCGATGTCTTTTGTTTGGAATGCACGAAAAATTACATATTTAATGGGATATAGAAAATAACAGTAGACTGGCATGAGTTAAGAACACAGAACTGGCACTGTAACCTAGAAATTTATTTTATTTTCATTAGATAACACTGATACTGAAATACAGTAAGCAATATCCCGACATTTTCAGTTTTCAGACATCTCCAAGTAAAAATGGTCACAGATAGAAACAAATACCTTTTTATTGACCATCTCTTCTTAGAAGTACACTTGTGGATAGAATTGCCATCTAAAATGCTATTGAAAAATAACTATGGAGTGAAATGGAATATTTTATAAGATATTAAGTGATAATGTACTTCTAAGTTTATATAACAATAACAAGTAAAGGATATATTTGTTTGCAAAAGGATTGAGCACATGTCTAGAAAAACAACCCATTTGGCCCAGGCTACTATCTTCCTGGAAACAAACTAAATTATGTTAATCTATGTAGATACAACCACCACCATCTGTCAGTTTGTCCTGCTGTAGTGGCTTTCATGTTACGATGATGCTGGAAGCTATGCCACCAGCAATGTCACCCATGGTGGACAGGTTTCAGTGGAGCTTCCAGACTAGGACAGATAGGAAGAAAGACCTGGCAGTCTATTTCTGAAAATTAGCCAATGAAAATCTATGGGTCCACAACAGAATATTGTCCAATATAGTGTCAGAAGGAGCCCTGGTGGCGTAGTGGTTAACAGCCTGACTGTTGGAAACCTTATGGAGCAGTTCTACTCTGTCCTGTAGGTTTGCTATGAGTAGGAAATGACTCGATGGCAGCTAACAATAACAATAACATAGTGTTGGAAGATGAATCCTCTAAGTTGAAAGGCACTCAGACTCACACAGTGGCTGCAACAACAGACTCAAGCATAGTAACGATTGTGAACATGGTACAGGACCAGGTAATATTTCATTCTGTTGTACGTGGGGTCTCCATGAGTCGGAGCTGACTCGGTAGCAACTAACAACAACAACATGTACAGCAAAGTATATATTAGACATATAAACACTCTGTACTATATTGATCCTATTCTCACTAAAGAAGATGAAAGATATCTTACTCTGAAAGATTTTTGTCTTTCTGCTGTTCAATCTTAGCTCAGGGAATGCAGTTTTAAGGGGTACATTTTCCTTGGTAGCTAGAGTGCAACAGTAGGTATTTGTTAAGTAAAATTTGCCCTTCTCTCTCCCCTCTGCTACCTTAAAAACCACACTACGCATGTATTCAGCTCAGTACTCCGGAAGATTAGTATCTTCTCCAGATCCTCTCCTAGTACTATCTTCTTAAACAGTGCTCTCTCTTATCAGCCCCCTCTCCCTACCCATTTTACTACCCCCACTAAACATACTCTTCATTGTTTGTAGACACAAAATTCAAAGGAGTGCCTGTCTGTGATTTTGCTCCCATACCACCATTAAGCCCACACACTGAGTAAGGCACAGAGAACTCCCAGTGAATTTACATACTCTATTGTTCTTTCAAAAGCCTACTGCTAACAGGTCTCTGGGTATGCATACAAAATTCACACGGCTATGAAAGGAAAGAAGCCAATGCCAGACACACAGCACCAAGCTGAGAAACCAAATGTTAAGCAGGGACAATGAAGGAGCTGAGCTTAGAGGTTAGCTGTGAGACCCAGTACCAACTGCTATTTGGGATATCAAATGTTCTAATGAGTATGGAGTATTATATGATTCCCAAGTAATAAAGAAGGTTGGCATCCGTGCTCTCATTGTGACCACATCATGGCCAACAATTTAAGGAGGTGACGAGAGAGAGAAAAGGGCCTTTAGTAGTGTCCATCAAATTAAAGAATAGGGTGGCTATGGTTATATTTCAGTTCTCCCTCCCACCCCCCCAAGGCTAATAAATTAATAGCATCATTTATGATAATCCATGCAGAATATGGCAAATGCACAAGTTAGTCAAGGGAAAAGATAATGTTTCTGTTGAAGGTGAACTAAGATCATCAAAGGAATCCTGGTGGCACAGTGGTTAAGTGCTCGGCTGCTAACTGAAAGGTTGGCTATTGGAAACTACCAGCCACTCAGCAGGAGAAAAGATGTAGGATACCCTATAAGGCAGTTCTACTCTGTCATGTAGGGTCTCTATGAATCGGAATTGACTCATGGCACACAGCAACAACAACACCAAGATCACCAAAGGGCCAAAACACTATTGGCCTTCAGTCATCTGTGTTGAAAGACAGATACTCTGCAAACCATTTCAGAAAGGTTCTGTTCAAGGGTTAAGGATTGTGCATATTGCTGTGGGTAAACCTTGGGGTACTTTCAAGTGCAGTGAGAACAGCTGGGTCTAAGAGCTGCTGGATGACTTACCAGGCAACCCCCAAGTGGGGCAGCTTGCCTCTAGCTTGGAAGCTGGAGGTTCAGCACTGGGAAAAATCACCCTCTGGGTCAACTGTTGTGTATCGTGTATGCTGAGACATCAGAAATGACAAATTAGGTAATGATGTCCTTTTTCATCCATCAGTTTGGAACTTATGGGGAAAGGCGAGGAAAAGCGAAAGGATCAGGATTCCTGACTATATGTGATTCTTCAGCCTCTGCCACAGCTGCTATATTTAATCCTGGCAAAAATGTTTGGAAATGAGGTTTCCATTTTTTTTTTTTTTTTGGCCTAACATTTTTCCCTTGTTCAAAATATGGGCTGCTATCCCCATCGATCTACCTCCAAATATTTTAGTAAGAATGATGACCATTTCAGCATTTTGAAATCAGTATTCCTGCATTAGGGTTCAAGAACCTGTATAAGTCTCCCAGCAATTGGTGCAGTGGTTAAGAGTTCGGCTGCTAAGCAAATGATTGGCAGTTCAAATCCATCAGCTGCTCCTTGGAAACCCTATGGGGCACATCTATTCTGTCTATAGGGTCCCTATGAGTCGCAATCAACTTGACAGCAACAGGTTTGGTTTGGTTTATGGGAAATTTATTTTATTAAAATGTTAATGAACATTTAGTGACTTAAAATAGTAATACTCTGATGGGACTGGCTGATAATATATCTTTATGTAATGATAATCAGAAAAGGGTCTATTTTTTATAATGAAGCTTTTTATTTTTAATTTTAATTTAAAAAATTATTTTGGTGAAATAACATTTCTACATGTACAATTCAGTGACATTGGTTACATTTAAGTTGTGCTTTCATTTTCTTTATCCTTTTCCACATAATTCTAGCACCATTATCTTAAATGTACTTCCCCCAAGATTTCCATCCAAACTTTTGAGTTGCCGTTATCAATTTGATCTCATATAGATGACTTTTTTAAGAATCACAATACTCAGAGCAGACTACTTTACTAAGTAAAATAAGCTATCTTTTGTTCAAAGAAGACTTCAGGGGATAGTTTTGGTTTAAGGTTTAAAGTCTAAAGATTATCTCAGAACAATAGTTAAAAAGGGTCTATTTCAATAAATAATTTCTATATTCTTTCCTTATTGTTTTCGTTCTTTGCTTTCAGTGTGACACTAAATACAAGGGTCTTTGAAAAACAAAGGGTAAGCAATAATCTTTCTTGACTAATATCCACGGTAGCTGACCTTTAAGAAATCATTCAAATCAGTTCACACTTCATAATTGATGTTGTTACAAAACATCTCCAACTCAGTTTTATTGATTTTCTTAGGACACATTGTTTACTAACAGCTGAGCCTTTTCTTATCTTTCCAAGCTCTAAAACTTGTGAAACGGCCAAAAAGTTAATTCAACAAACATTTGCACAGGACTCCTAAAACTTAAGTCAATGGTAAACATTATGGGGCTTCAAAGATGAAAACAAAAGTGATGGATCCTGCCTTCAAGGAATATATGATATTCACTGTAAGACAGTGCAGAATGAGATAAGCAGCGCTGTTGGAGCAGAGGCAAAATGCTCAGCAAAACTAGAGGAGGGTGTGATCATTGAAAAGGATGAGCTTGATTGAATAAATGTGAATTGATCTAAACTTTCAACGGTGAATTAAATTAAAGTAGGTGAAGAGAAGAGTTCACTATAGGCACAAACTTACATGGAGATAAGAAAGTAGTCCCTTATGCACAAAACCTGGAACAAAACAAGGGATATGGTGAACAGAGTTTTTCTCCTCAGTGTTAACAGTCTAATATGGGTTATAATTCCCCATCTCTCTTCTCAGCTATGTTTTTCTCCACAGCACATGTCAGTCTCTAGTATACTGTATAACTTACATATTCATATCCATTGCCTGTCCTTTAGTGACAGAGATTGCTAGACACACAGATGCACACACATGCGCGGATTTCCTATTCTTGCTTGACTACGTTTTCCATTCTTTATAATTATGTCCATTTGACTGAGTTCTAACCATGGCTGACCTAAGAACATGAAGAGATTTTATGTGGTCTCTGTCTATTTAGAAAATTTGATTTATAATGTATTCCAGAATTCATAAGCCCATGTGAGGCATAGTGATTTATTAGTGAAAATTTACAAAAACGGGTTAGAAGAGTTACTTACATATTATGTTTATTGTCCAATCAGTGCATACAAATTTTTTCTATAGTGTTCAGCCACCATCTCTTTCTGTTCAGGTCAAAATACCTCTCTATGTTCTTTATTGTCAAATGTGCCATTCCTGGCTAATTTCTTATCTCCCATCATGAGAAAAAGGTAGCACCACTGTTATTACTCACAATGTCATTGCTTTCCAGAGCCTGTTTGTATTTAAACTACATAGACTCTCTTTCTTTTGAAGGTCTCTAATACCATTTATTTAATGCTGGTTGTGTCATTACTCAAGATACTGCATCATCAACTTTCTGTCCAAGACTACCAACTTTCAAGAACTTTCTCTGAGATTCTTACTGTGAATCACTAATGATGATCACAAATGCAAGGCTTATCCAGAAAATGTAGGATAGCATGAAAGATAATTCATTGTCTAGTCATCCAAAATTTACCATTTGTAATTTTGTAGCATAAATGTATAATCACACATCTTCCAGTCGTATCTTCTCTTGAACTCTTTGGTCCATAATCACTAAATTTCTGGAATTTGATCTCTTTCAATATTAGCTGCATTATTGCCTTCCACACACTGCCACCAGTGAGCAAGTTAGATAGAGACTTATGGTTGGAGCAAGAAGAGCCATCATACTGACACAAAAATGGCCATCTCTCCTCTCCATGGCTTACGTCTCACTTGGATGAGCTCAATATCACCGTTATCTAGCAGAGGCAAAAGAGGTCACAGATCTTAAGTGCCCTTTGGTGTTGTAGAGCAACAATCCTAAAATCTCTTGGAAGAAATAGGTATAGCCACTCCTGGAGGCTTGTCTGATATGTGGCTCTAGGTATCAACAAGAAGAGGCCCACAGAGTAAAGGACACTTCTGCCACCATTACCACCCTTAGATGCTGCAGACCAGAGTCAGCACCATGGTCAGAACATGGACTGGTGAGAGCTGATGGACAGGAAAGAGCTAAAGCATAGGCTCATACACATGGCCTTAGGCCAAGTGTCACCAGTGGACATAGGTAGCCTGTATCCCTAAACTCGTCCTGTGTCCAAGATGAGTGAGAATCACCTAATATCAGAATGCCAACCTTATTTAGGCAGCCCAATCTCAGGCAACCTTGCAAGAAAAATAAATAAATAAAACACGCTGGCCAATGGGAGAGATTTGCTCATCAGCCTGTCCTCCTGGAACCAAGGCCTGGGCACAGAACCTCAGGGTGATGATACAGATGTGAGTCCTGGAGCTTCTTGCATCATCTGGTTGACACCATGCACGAAGTAGAGGGTTTGAGAGTATTCCAAAGTGAGAAATAGGGACAGGGACTCATAGAACCTGGTATGGGATCCAGGTGTCCCGTCTGGATAGTACTCCCATTCTGGCCAGTCTCAGACATGAGGAAGACTTAGAAAATTTCAAGAAAAACACCTCAAAAAAACAAGGATCCTTGAGGTGCAGAGCCTGGAACAGGGACCCTTCATGTCCAGGTCTAGGGCAGTGCTTGTTCTAGTCAATGGAATATAAGCAGAAATGAAGAGCACCACTTCCAGGCTCTTTTTCCTTTCTATCAACTGGTTGTTGCAGCCCGGAGCAATCTTAAAACCACATGTTGAATAGATGTATGGGGCAACACACTCCCACCTCCACCCAGATCTGGAGGAACAGTCTTGCATTATTCACCTGTATAGAAATAACCTTCTATTTTGTTTGAGCCATTATATATTTTGCAAGTTGTTTCAGTAGTTGTCTATTCTAATTTAATACCTCACTAATACAATCACTCGACAAGGACTGGGATTTTTGTTTAATTTGTTCTCTGTTTTTATTTCTTGCATCTAGAAAAGCATCTGACATGGTTGTGATCCATAGTGATTGATATTAAGCATGATTTTCAACACAGGATTCACTTGAAAAAATAACTCAAATCTTTATTGGAACCCAGCTCTAGAGCTTAGTGATAGGAATGGGGGCCACATGACAAAACAGAAGGTGATCCAACTGATGGTGTGCTTGAATGTTAAGTGTTTATTCTAAAGACATCACTTAAAAAGCTTTAGGCAACATGTAATTTTTGGAGCCCAGAACAAAGCTGAGCAGTATGCTAACATGTTCCATTCCATGGCCGTGGGAACTTTAATGGGCTGAATATGTAGGTTAAAACCTCAATGGCTAGAACCAAAGCGAATGGAAAGTCAGGAGCTGGTGCAGACATCTTGTGAATGTTGTATCATTATTAATCTTTGTCTTTCTATGAAATGCATACATTTCTAGAATTCATAGGTCTTACTACATAAATGATCTAAAGTTTTTACATGATGAAATATATATTGGATTAGTGTTGTAGACAAACTCTGTAAATCATAAATAAGTAATTTTATCAAAGATAAGTAGTACTGGCACACACAGGGAAGAGCAGGTAGAATGGCATAATAGAAGCAGCAGCTGAAACAGCAGGACAGAATCATTACCCAAACATTGATTTTATATTGTAATTTCAATCAAGTAAATAAATGCTATTGGAAACTACAGAGATATTTGGAGGCAAAAAAAAAAAAGCCATCTAATTGTGCTAGGCCAAGGTAGACTAGCTGTACTGAAAAGTCAAATAAAAACAAAAGTGCAGTAAAAATCGAGAAGAAGTGGTTGGGTAATCCCAATATTGTTGTCATAGGGTTGGATCAGGGTTGATCTGTCTTTGTTCAGTCTCCATTCTGTCTTCGGCCTGGTCTGTGCTGTTGACCAGTACTCTGGGTTGAGTAATAGCCGGTAAAAGAATTGAACCCTGAGTAACTAGTTGCCATAGAGTCAATTCTGACTCATGGTGACCCCGTGCTTTCTAATCAAGCAACTCTGAGATGTTTTATGTTTAGAAGATCAAGAACATGCAGGAGGTAGACATGATTAAACACAGACAAAATGCTTGGGATAGATTTGTGCTTAACATTTGATATGGTAGAGTTAAATTTTTCCTCATAATTCTACATGATGTATGTTCAAATTAATGTAAAATTGAGAAGGGTATGGTTAGCTTTTAGTTACAGTACAGCATAGGGGTAAATAGTTTAGATTCTGGAGCCAACTTCCTAGGTTCTAATCCTAAATTGACAACGGTTAGGTGTACACCTTTGGGCAAATTGCTTAATCTCTCTGTGATTCAATTTCCTAATGTTTAAAATTGGGGCAGTCATAATACCTACTTTATGGAGAATAAATGAGTTAATACTTGGAAAGTTCCTGCCACAAAGTATACACTATGTAAGAGTTCAATAAAATGAAATAAATGAGTGTCTAAAATTATTTTTTAAAGTCCATTAAAAGATTCACTTAATTTGTGTGTGTATGTGTGTGTTTTTCACGTATAATGGTTAACTAAACATTATACCTAAGAGAAACACCAGTAACAGCCAGGAACTGAAACAGCTAGGTCAAGGTGTTCCCCAACTCTGTTAGACATAAATGATCTCATAGAACATCAGCATCAGACAAGGCCACTCTAACACTGATGAAATGAGACAGAAAACAAAAGAGTACTTCATAATTTTGTCTGAGCACCAAACCCTATCAACCCCAAGAAAAACAACTTTCACTTTCAGCAAACATGAAACTAAACTGCTTCTTTGTTTATTGCAACTTTAGCCTCACTGCAGTTTTCCCTCCTTCCAGTTAAAACTTATTAAGGTATGCAACCAGAGAATTACCTCTGCTTCCTGATATCACTCCTCTAGAGTAAACCTTTGCTTCCTTGAAACCACACCCCAAAACATCTAATCAAAGTGTAAAATACATGTTAAGTCTTTTCTAAAATCCTCTACTGAGCTGACTTATGGTTCCCCGTGGTGTGTGGTCCGCATCTTTGCAATAAGTGATGAATCCAACTTAGTCAACCACAGGTGCGTTCTTGGTGTGGTCTTCGGCTGGAAGTCATTGGTGTGTCATTTTATATATAGATATTTTTATTCATATAGAATGTGAAATAGTTTTAACATAGACAAAATTCATTCTTAACTTGATAGATATAGTAAGACTAGAGTCATTTCAATTTTTATAACTGTCTCGAACACAATATAGTGTATGGAAAAATTCTGTAGTTGTATCCAGTTTCCTAAGCTAGCAGCAGGTATTTATGCACTTTTTGCATTTAATATTATTGTTATTCAAATTACATTTCTGTTCCAAATAAAAGAGAGATTATTCATTCTTTGATTTGGTGGGGGCTGGTTTTTCTTAGGTGTGTGTTTCTCTTTTGTTTCCTCAGATTTATGAGCCTGGCAAGCTTCTCTGTCTGTTGCTGAAAAGACCATTGTGCCCGTGTATCCACAGTCCCAGCAAATAATTTATTTCAGACCTTTGAGAACATTCTTTTTTACACTCTCAAAACAGGAATTTTTCATTTCAGTCATCATTACTAACCTTAGTAGTGATTCTACGGTGTCAGTATTCATTTTCAATAAAAAGAAAAAAGAAGTTGTCTTTGAAGGGGCTTTGACATAGTATGACAGAATCATGGTGAAAATGGTTCTGCATTCTATGCTAGCATCACAAAAATTTTGATCAGGGATAGGCACTTAATTTTTAAAAATTGACTCTTTACTCTTGTTTTTAATTGTTTTATGTTTCTTTCATCCTTACCTCAAACATAAAAGAAATATATCCTAATTTAGCTAAGACATATTAGAATGGAAGATAGTGATTCAATAAATTCAAAGAACAACGTATTTTATTTTAATTCAAAGGAATAATCTGTTGCCCTGATTGGTCGCTACAGTTGTCTGTGTTGATTAACTTATCTAGAGGTGTGTGTAAAGTGATGAAATTATATTGTTGTTATTTATCTGCTTTTCTCTAGTAGCTTTGATAATTGCATCTGAGAATTTATAAGATCCTAGTGCCTAAAAACTATGTCTTTTTATCCATTACAAAATGTTCTGATCTGGATATAATTATATATATTGTTACATCATTTTATTATAAGACTAGATTGAACTTTGGAAATTTGTGTAGCTCATTCCCTCATGTATAGAAAAAACCTTGGCTGCAACTATTCTTAAAAATAGTCTTTTCTTAAAATTCCCCAAAGAGGAAGATGATTCTTCAACCTCTCATTCTAAAAAGAAACTTGGCTTTTAAAGAAATGACCACAGAGACTTTGACCATAACCCATAACAATTTGACAAAGGTACACATTTATCACTTGGTTTTGAAGGTCCCATACAAAAGCTTGTGATACTGACATTTCATAGAATCAGTAGACGTTATGTTTTATTTTTCCCTGCCCTGGTCATCCCTTTGTGTACTTCTAACATAGGTGGTTCAATGGTTAAAGTGCTGGGCTGCTAACCAAAAGGTCAGTGGTTCAAACCCACCAGCCACTCCATAGGAGAAAGATACAGCAATCTGCTTCAGTAAAGATTACAGCCGTGGAAACCCTATGGAGCAGTTCTCCTCTGTCCGGTAGGGTCATTATGAGTTGGAATCCACTTGATGGCAACAAGTTATTTGGTATACTGAGATTAAATGCCTAGATTGTTGAATAGGAAAAGATGAGTCTCATTTTAGCTACATTGTTGGCAGCAGAACAATTCCCAAGCCATTCTTTTTCAACCTTTATGAAAACCAGCTGCAAGTCTTATATGAGGGCAAAAATTAGCATGGATTCAGAAGGATTTGTATTCACATTTTTGTCAGCCAAAAATTGGCAGTTTTGAATATAATATATAGTCAAAACTTCTCAGGAATAGTTTTGTCAACATTTTAAAATAATTATATAGTACTATTTGTCAATAATTTTTAATTACCAATGATGATCTTGGGAAAACCACTCAGTTTCTCTTGCTTTTTTTTTTTTTTTTTAAACCTCTAAATTGACAGTAGTTGCTTCTTTTAATTACATTCACATGAAACATATATAGACCGTGAGCTAGACACTCCTATTACTTAAACATTTAAGGAATTATTTAGCATTTTGGAAAAAAGGAAAAAAAAAATACAAAAAACTTGTCAGTGTGGGGAAAGCAGGGAATAGTTTACTCTGTAACATTTTTAAAAAGCCAAAGCAGTACCTTTCACACACAAAAAAAGGAAAATTATATCACTGGCTTTAATAAACTGAAATACAGTCATGCCCTGCATAACATCCTTTTGGACAATGTCTGCATATACATCCGTGGTTCCAAAGGTTATAATAGAGTTCATAAATCTCAGTTAGCGAATGGGACATAGCAGATATAGGTATGTTGCTCTGGACAATCACGACGATCCTCAAAAAAAAAGAAAACTTTCTCCAGGCTGTTAAAGGATCGCTCCACTGAAAGCTAGAAGGCTAATGAAAATAGGAGAGGGACGTACCTCAGACACGGCGAAATTGCTAATGATGTGGATTAAGAACCAAAGAAAAAAGCAAATCCCTCTCAGCACATTGATGATCACTGTTAAGGTATGAAGCTTGTTCGAGCTGCTTAAAGAAAAAGCAGGACAGACTACAACATCGAACGTAGCGCTCGCTCTGGGTGGTTCAAGGGCTTCAAGTAGCGTTTTTCACTGCGGAACGTAAAACAGAGTGGCAAGTCTGCATGTGCTGATGCGAAGGCACCAGAAGAATTTGTTGAAATTTTAGATAAACTAATTGTAAAGGGAAGTTATTTGCCCAGGCAAATTTTTAATAGGGACGAAAACTCCTTATTCCGGAAGCGAATGCCTGAGAGAATCCTCATCCACAGTATGTGTTAATATAAGATCCAAATCACATTACATCCTATTTCACAGAAAGAATCTTGGACGTTAATAAACACTTGCCTGTATATTTTCATATTTGTTTATTAGTAAGAAGCCTTTTCTTGTATTTGACACGTAATGCCTATTTTTCTAGATCTTTGATTCTTTGTATTAATAGACATCTGCAGTCTTGACTATCCTAACCCCATCAATGGTAATCTGGACAAGAACTGTGGAACTAAGATGGCATCTAGAACCAAGATCCAAGACATATGATCTAGTTGAGCTATCATAGCCATATCCATCCACTTGAGCTGTCCCTGCTAAGTCTTCAATCATGGGGAAAGTACAAGCTGTCTCCACTACGCCCTGCCCAAACTCCTAACCCATGTACTTGTAAGCACAATAAAATGGTTATTGTTTTATATCATTAAGTATATTGAGTGTATTGTTATTCAACAATAGATTACCAGAACATAATTTGATTCCAAAAGTAGGATTCTACTTTACAGAGATCTAAAACATGTGGCATCAACTTTGGGACCAGGTCACAGATATAAGCTGGATGTAAAGAGGGGAGGTTAATGATGACATGCATGAGCAGAAACAGAACTTGGTGACTTACACTAACCTTAAAAGCATAATGCTTGTTAATTCCAAATCTTGTGTAAGATTTTCTATGGCTAACCTAAGCTGGAATGACACAAGGAAAGGAATTTTGAAAAATGTTATTCGTGCTTAACTAAATTGATGATGTTCAACATCACCACTCTATTTGAACTCACTCTTGAAAAATATGGCCACTGTCATAATCAAAGTTTCGTAGAATCACTCCAAAAACTGTATATCATTGTCCTGTTTTCTGGCCTACTTATTCCTCCTGTTCCTCCACTCCAGGTCATCTGCAGAATAACCAGCTTCAGTTTTTAAGATAATTGAATAAATTATGAGTTGTGCTAAATAAATGTTCTTTGATTCCTGCACTGAATAATCTGTGGGTTAAAATCCACAGTCATCATCATCACATATATGTACCTTCAAAAATCTGGCTTAACTACGTGCCCCACATTTTCTGTGCATTTTGGAAATTTACGTTCCTCATGTTTTTTGAACAAGCTATGTACTTTTCAGCTTTTATATTGATCTCCCTTGCAAATTCCTACTTACCTTTTAGATCAAGCTCAAAGATCACCTTTAATCTTCCTAATCAACTCTGTGTCATTCCCCTTATAACCAATAAAAGTCGTTCCTTTCATGGAGATTGTGATGTACTTGGGTCTTGCTTCCGTTTTAGTGGTTACTGCTTGCCATTAAATTTTTAGACAACCTCGTTGTAGTTCTTGGAAGACTTTGAAATATATAAATCTTCAGCATTTAAAAAGTTCTGATAGTTAGCAAGAGTTCAATAAATATTTGTTTTAAAATAACAAATGATAAATTACCATAGGTAGCAAAAAGATAAGGAAACTTGATGGAAATCTTTTTTGTGTATGACTTTTGTGAAATCACTATTTTGTGAAATACCCATTCAACGGCTCAACAAGCAATTTTGGGGTACCAATTATCCGTAAAACATTGTGTTAAGGAGTGTGGAAAATGTAAATATTAGGTAAAATATAGTCTTTGACCTATCGAAATTTAGTAACCTCAGCAGTAAATGTAATAAAATACATTTTAAATTTTATAATATCGTCATGTTTTGTTTATATGAGTTTTTCTACTAATTAATCTATCCACCTCCATTGTCCAAAGATCGTCTTTAATTGTCTAATTCATTTAATATTCTTTGGGATTGACTCTCTAAAACCTTATTAAAATTTTCCCATATTCTTTACATTGCTAGTTACATTAATAATGTAAAGAATCCACAGCAACTGTACTTCTTCTTCTATTTTTAAAGTGTTTACAACAAACACTTGACATGAATCATCACTTTAAAAAAGCATATCTCATACCACCTTCTGCCAGATATGAACCTTACCTATCAAGAAATATTTCCAGTAAGCTAACAATGCACATCTTCATTTTAGTCTTTAGTCCCTTCTGATGTGATGGAAATGTTTACCCTGTAATATCTAAGCTATAGAACATACTAAAATGTATTGGTTGACTCTAGTGATTTATATGTGTCTGTATTATGTACCTATAGGGGGAACATATTAATTTTACTTATAAATTGTATGGGCCATATACAAATAAAAAGATTCGCATTTCTAGCTTCAGTAATAGATACAATTAGCAATTTTATAGTAATTATACTCTTTGTCTGACAGTTCCTGAACTATACTTTTATTCTCTTATATAAATAAACCATTTATGCCTCTCTATTAGATTATCTATTTTATTTACTTTGTTACTGAATGATTTTACTGTACTAATGATTTGGGAATAGTATAATAGTTACCAATAAAGGTAGTTCTAATTTAAACTCAAAACCAAAAACTAAAACCTGTTGCAGTTGAGTCGATTTCGACTCACAGTAACCCTATCAGACAGAGTGGAGCTACCCCATAGGGTGTCCAAGGAGCGGTTGGTGGATTTGAACTGCCGACCTTTGGTTAACAGCCAGAGCTCTTAACCACTGTGCCACCAGGGCTCCAATTCAAACTCTAACTAACTTCAAACTATTCCTAGAGGCTTTGATACTTTCTTCCTTTCTGGAATCCAAACTAGAACTAGGGGATTTCAGTTCATAAACAATCTTAATGCCTGAGACATGTATTATATTTGGAGAACTAAATTCTTTTTCACTGTCTTAGAAGTCATATTCAGAATTTGTAGGAGCATCCAGTGACAGTGAAATAACAGCTTTTCACCCCACTAGTTCTGTTTTTGGGCAGCAATGACTATTATAATTTTTTTTTTCTTTAAATTGTATCAAATTCCCAGTTTTGTTTTCACCACTCGCATACAGAATAAATTTAATCTCTTCTACATAATAGATTTTAAATTACTTCAGAACAGCTACCCTGGACTCCAAAGAACTGTCTTTGCACAAAAAATTAACTTTATTAGTTCTGTCATAAAATATATTGAGTATATCCACTCTGTGCCAGATATTGTGCTAGGCATTTGAGATACAATTTTAAAAAGGACCGATTTGGACCTTGTCTCGTGGAACTCACCATAATGGAGGAAGCATACCATAATTAAATAAGCAAGTAACATGAGTTTTTCTGTTTATTTGCTTGTTTTTCAGTTTTAACTATTCTGATCTCACCTCTCGGAATATATTCAACTTCTACTATTCTCCTTATCATTTTCTTATTGTGGTAAATATATCTGTAACAAAATATTTGCTATATATATAGCATGTACAATTCAGTGACATTAATTACATTCATCATGCTGTGCAAACATCACCATTACCATTTCCAGATTAGTCCATCACCGTTAACAGAAACTCAGTGCCCCCTCTAAGCAATGAATCCTCTTTCTCTATCACTCCCACCCTTGGTAACCACTAATAATCTTTGGTTTCTGTATACTTGCCTGTTACAGGTATTTCATATAAGTGGGATCATATAATATTTGCCCTTTCAGCGAATTTTCAAGGTTCATCCATATGTTAGCATGTGTCAGGACTTCGTTTCTCTTAATGATTGAGTAACATTCCATTTTATGCATGCACCACATTTTGTTTATCCATTCATCTGTTGATGGACATTTAGGCTGTTTCCACCTTTTGGTTATTGTGAATAGTTCCCAACTGAATGCAATATTCCAAATAGAATCTGATTACTAATGACTTTAAGCAATTTATTCAACTTCTTCTTGCCTCAGTTTACTCAGTGATAAAAAGGAGTAATTGAAATACCTGTGTCTTTAGTTGTGGGTTTTAACTATGACAACAGACAAAAAATTTAGCATAGCCCTTGTCACTTAGAAAATATTCCATAAATATTACTTATTATTGAACCTAGGGAGATCATAATTATCCTCCTTCCTTTTCCCAAATGCAGTCTAAGACACATTAGTTTACATGCTGGACACATTGTACCACTTTTGAGACTTTTCCATTCATTCTTCTTCATAGTCTAAATCATTATGAAATTTTATGTTTTTTTCCAAATGTAATTTTCATTCATTTAAAATGTTATTTTCATAGAAGATGCACATCATTCCAGATACTGCCTATATTTATAGATCCTGATTATGTTGTACAATGTAGTTTCTACTCACACAGTTTTGGGCAATCTGCATTTAATTAGCATCTTCTATTTTGAACATTGGGCAGTGCAAGGTCAAAGGCAAAATCCTGTGACAAGTTACTGACCCAGCTAGAAGTCAAATATTGTGGAAGAAATAATTTTTCATATTCAAGATAGGGCTTTGTATATAATAATACAAGAATAAAACACCAAAGTTTCCCTTGTAAGCACAAGCATATTGTTAAGTTCTTCATAGTCATACTCTAATAATTAAAAATGCTGCTCTAGCTGTGCTGAGCCTGGTTTGGCTCTGGGAGTGATGGCTGAGATGAGATTTACTGTATAAACACAGACTCTCAAGTCAACAAAATCACCAATTTGCAGACCAGAGGGACAACTTCTAAATAATCATAATCGTAACCATAACAATAATAATATTTATATAATTGGTTAATTGAGACTTCCCATGGTGATAAAAAAAAAAAAAAAAAGAAAGAAAGAAAAGAAAAGGCAGACTTAAACAAAGCAGCAGATGCCTCTATTACAGCTGCCAAGAGATACAAGTTCTTTTCATGCAGACCATCTGAAATTTATTGTAAAACTTTTGTCGGCTGAAAGCTATCCACACCTACCAGACATGCCGTTAAAGGAGAAGTGCCATCTCTTTTACATAAATGATACAATGCACAAAACAAGTCATCTGTGGGATAATGACACCACTTTTGATATCCCTGAATACCGTATCAAACAAATGGTAGACAGATTTATTTTACTTGTAAATGTGTGCTTGTCTAGCGCCCACTCACACACTGATGTTTGTTTAAAGGGTTGTAACTTATTATGCTCGCGTTAAGTACTGCATAGGCATTTATTACCATCTGCGAGGAAGAGACAAGACTAAAAATCACCACTATTTTACATATTTTTGAATAGCTGTCCATTTAGACCCTTGGAAGAGTGTCTGCTTTGTGTTACAGTCTAACCACTTGGTTATGCTGAAAGCCAGTTATAATTATAACTGCTAATTCAAAATACATCCAATACTCCTAATGATCTGAATTTATTATTATTATCATTTTAATATTGGTGCAAATTTTCTGTGTAATGGCTCATCAGTTGTGACAGAGGAGGAAAACCAATGTTCTCTGGAGGCTTTTAGCTATTTGAAAGAGACCTATTCACTTGATTACTGATTCCTAAGGATATCAGTTTGTTGGGAAAAGGGTGAGTGTTCAGCAAACTGTTGTCGTGCTCTTTTGCCTCTTGGCCTACGAAGCTCCTCCACTGAGCTAACTTAGCTCCTGCGGAGTCAGCAATGTTGTGTGTGTAAATGCGTGTATGCACATGTAGGTCCATGGCTTACACATGCTTTCTTTTAGCACTGTTAGAATTTGACACCTCTTCCTTGACCCCATCTTTGTCTCAGTTCAACCCTTCATCATTTACTGACTTGATTACAGCAGCAGTGTCCCAGCTAGAATCCTTGCCTCTAATCTGATCTACCTGATCTAATCAGCTCTGAAGAAAATCAAGAAGCGTTTGACAGAAATGCTGTCTTTGGGGTAAGAAAGAATAAAAGCTGAGCAAGGCAGCTATAGTCAGAGAATATTGGACCTAAGCATAAATAGCACCTAAGAAGGAAGGCAATGGCCACTCTGAAAAAAAGCGCCCCCCCCCCCCTTTTTATGTCAAATGTAAACAGAAATGTGATACAGGAAAAAGCTGAACAGTTCACAACGAGTGCAACCGATTAACAACAACAATAGCAACACAGCAGAGTTAGGGCATGCAAGTTTGATAACCTCAGTCAATTTTTACTCAGAGCAAATCTGATCATAACAACCTCCCATTAAAGGATTCTAACTGCATTTATGACATGAGAGGATGATGATATATATTTTAGATTGAATTGTAGGACCACATCCCACATTAGTATGCATTTAATAAATAATTTTTGTGAGGAAGTGAATGAACAAATAAAGACATGGCTTCCTTGATTTCTTCATTTGTAAAAATTGAAAAGTCAAAGTAGGAACTTTCTGAACCCCTTAAGTGTTAATATTTTATAGTTTTATGTTTCCACAGGAAGAATAAACCCCAAAAAACCAAACTCGTTGTTGAATTGATTCTGACTCATAGCGACCTTATAGGAGAGAGTAGAACTGCCCCAGAGGGTTTCCAAGGAGCAGCTCGTGGGTTCAAACTGCTGACCTTTTGGTTAGCAGTGAAGCTTTTAACCACTGCACCACCAGGGATAGCACAGGCTAATTTAAAAATTAATTCTTTAATTAAAATGATTTATTCTCTCTCCACATGATGCTGTTTCTAATTTTGGCTAACGTTGCCAATTTTCACTTTCCAGTTTTCTGTGACTTCTGTGGTATTTCAAAGCTTGGAGTGGAAAAGAAACTCAAGGTTAAGCAAATGAGGACTAGAAGTTGGTCACTTTACTAATGCCGACTATTCCAGGAAAACAAACAGAAGAGTTAGAATGGAGAGGAACTATTCTTTGTACATCAGATTCATTTGAGGTATAATTTCAGTTAGAGTTTAAGAATTTATTGACAATTAAAAGAAACAGCTTGAATTCCTCCAAAAGAATTTTGCATAATCCAGGTCTATTTTAGCTCAAAGAACTAGAAATAACAACTGAAAAAAACGAAGGAGAAGAATGATATTTGTATAGTTCTTAAATTTCTACTTAATTTTCTTCCTTCCAACACTATTCTTACCAAGATTATGGAATTATGAGGAAGAAAGCCATGCATGCAAGTAGAAATAATACTTTCACATTGGTAAGACACGTGCCTTATAATTTCCAAGACTGATACTCCCTCCGATCATCAGCACGTCAATGTGGCTTTCTGCTTTTAATCTCCTCATAGTTCATAACAGATATCAATTTGATACTGAGCTCAGAAACATTAAAACAGATGATTAGACAGCTATGCAATAAAGTAAGAGGGAAATACAGTGTATTATCCTGGGATGGGAAAAAGAAAACAAACAAGCAAAAACACACACACGCACAACTAATGGTAACACAGACTCTGTGAAGTTTGACTGTTTGATGAGTATTTTCCCTGATTACACCAGTAAAATTTTCAGTATTATTTTTAATTGCAATAAGGAATAGGCAAGTAAAAATTTATTTTTACAAAGTAAATGGACTACAGAGGATATATAGGCTGAAAATATTAATTAGCACCCTCAGTACAATTATTCCTGGCATTTTTTTTTAAGAACAGGATTAATTGGGAATAATACAATTGATAGTAGCATATTCATATTTTCTAAGAATTTAACCTTCCTCTGTAATGAGTTGAGGTAAACGTTCTCATATAAAAATTACCTGAAATTGGAGTCTGATAGCTGACTATCAAATGCAGTTTTCTTGTCTGAGGTATCATTACATTTAAGATACATATATTAGTAATATAGGCTTTTAATGAAGTAGTAAAGAATTTACTGAGGCCAGCTCAACTATGCCTGAGAAGTGATTTCTGTGAAGGCAATTGCCTATCCTTAGTTTCAAACCTGCTGATATTTTACCAGAAACTTTACAGAATATATTACTTTAGAACTCGAGAGGGGAAACACGCATAGAAAAGGACTTATTTAATAATCTATCTTTCTGCTGAAAAGCAGTCTCTAAAATGTGGATTTATGTTTCCAATTATAAAGTAATACCTACTAAAATCATGAGTAAGTATTTTACCTATTATTGCATCCCTTTATTACCAAACACAGAAAGAAAAATCTAATTTCAGCTGTTCTGATTCATTTACATTTAAGCCATCAAATTTTTATGTTTGCAAAATGCTTTTAATGCACAAAAAGCTATAATGGTATTTTTAACAACATTTTCATTTCTGTACCATAAAGATCATATTTTCCTACTATCTTATGAGTCTTATTTAATAAGAAATCAAAAGGGAAAAGAGAAATGAAGAGGAAATGGTTTTGCTTGATTTGGACTATTTCTACATGACGTTGTTAACACTATTTTGAAATGAAAGAGTCTAGGTAAAACATAACTTGTTTCTGTATCTATATGGTGGCAAATAGTCAATGCTATTGGAAGCTCTGAGAGTATAATATGAAACCCATTTATAAGTGTGAAAATATGGTAATTTTTAAGCCTCCCTAATAAATCCATTTTGTTTGACCACTCACAATTCTCCAATTTTCTCCAATTTGTATTAATGGGCTGAAGCTATGCTAAGATAGCAAAATGAACTCAGTTATGATTTTCTTGCTAACAATTATATAGATAATACTGAATTAGCTTGTGTAAAAAGTATGAGCGAGTTAATGTTAGTATCAGGTCCCAGTGGTTTCTTGAAAGAGATTTAATCCGGGTTATTTTGAAACATAAACATGCATGGTCATCTGATCCAACCCAGGAAATGATCAGCCATTACGATTACAGACATGCATAGAATTCTGGTAAGGAATTTCAAGTTGTGTATCATGTTTTCTACTACAGTGTCCTTTTGTTGTTATTGTTAGTGGCCATTGAGTTGATTTCAACTGACGATGACCCTAATGATTAGGTATTTGCTTCCACAGAAAGCAAATGATAATGACCAAAGAAATAAAAGCACATTTGTTTTATTATTTTTGCTACCCTGTAACCAGACTAAGTCTGGTGGCAGTGGTTAAGCCCTAGGCTGATAATCAGAAGGTTTGTGGTTTGAACCCACCAGCTGCCCTACAGGAGAAAGATGTGGCAATCTGCTTCTGTAAAGATTTACAGCCTTAGATACCCTATGGGACAGTCTACTCTGTCCTATAAGGTGGCTATGATTTGGAATCTACTTTATTATATTCTGTAGAATAGAGAAAGGCACATTTAACATAGATTATCCACACATTTCACAAACTATTTATTATGCTCTCATTTATGAACATTTGAAACAAAAACAATGATCACCAGGTGTCAATATCAGTGCACTTAGAACAAGCTAAGTCAGCTTGTTCCCCCCACACCCCGGATTATTTTTCTAGTCGGTTATAGAAAAGCGTTAGGAATTGTTATCATTAATATTATTTCAATCTGATGTCATCAAATTATTATAGTCGTGTGGAATATATTTGGCTATAAAGGAGAAATATTATGTGATTACTATATTATTGTGTGGATTAGCAACTGGGAGAATAACTTTATTGTAGGGTATCTTTTTGTTTAGGAATGACTCTTGTTATATTCATGCAATTAATTTTTGAGCATTAACCAAGTATCATATGCAGTACTAACATTCACTGGGAATACATTGATGAGTAATCAGACATAGTTCCTGCTTTCATATGCCCTACATACTAACAGAAAATAAATAACGATTTCAAGTGTGTTATGATGTTTATGGAAGGATCTACTGGACCATACAAATAGAAATGCTAACTCAGACTAGGATTTAGGTGTAGGACGGGTTTGCCTGGAATGATGGTTACTTTAGATGGGGTCAAAAGATAAGTAGTTTTAGCTAAGTAAATAAGGAGATGACTGTAGTAGAGAGTTGTCTAGTCAGAGAATACAGTGAGTGTGACGCTATCTATTCTGATGCAGAGGACATCTTTAGGAGAATTACAGAAGGTAATTTTGTTTGTACAGAAGGTACAAACGGAACATAAAGAGCAAAGAGTGGAGTGAGAAGAGACCAGAGATGTAGGTAGGGACAAGATGATACAGAACTTTATGCAGGATATGTTAATGTTTTGGATTTTATTCCAGTTTGAATAGACAGCCTTTGGGAGTATTATATGAGAGTTAAAAGAAAAGAAAAAAAAAAGCTGTCAGAGTCAGGATAGGCTCTAACAATATGAAGCATCTAAAAAGATGAAGTTCTCTAAGGTGAATTGAATAATCCTTTCCAGGGTCAAAACCTTAATTCCAATTGATGAGAGATATACCATTTAGCAGTTGCATGTGATTAAAAAGACATATACACTTAGTTCAAAGCATGCCTAATATGAATCATTGGTAGAGTGTGCAGTTCAAATAGTAAATTCCATTTAAAGTGTATTTGAAAATGTGATATTTAGTTTAATCAGAGAATATCTTGAAATATTAGTCTTTGTGCTTTTCCTCCTCCAACACTTCCTTATTACCTGATCCCTTTCTACATCACTCACGGGCATGTACACTGTGTTAAGAATTAGCTGTATTATAGGGAGTGTATAGTGACAGAGGATTTTTCTTTCTTTCTTAGTTTCGTAACTTCCAAAATAAGCTCTTGAAAGTCTTCTTAGAAATGAGAGTTTTGAAATCTAAACATTTTTGTCTGTAATAACCAGGGTGCATCGCACACACAGGTTGCCTTAAAGGCTGTCTCTGGAACCCGAGCAACCTCCAGAATACTGGGGTGAGAATTCCACCCAGTGGTCCAACCACTCCATAGGTTTTATATCCTTTTAGCCTGATCAAGTCTTACACATGAGACATGTACACAGTGTTGGCAATAGAGAACTCCGTTTTAATTACTCACAGACAACAGATAGCATACAACAGGAAAAGTTCCATGATAAGGGGTCCCCCCCGGCTCCAAAGCTCTCTGGGTGGGATGGCAAACTTCCATGCACGTTCCCTCATTTTGCACCGTGGGTGAAGAATCCTGAGGATCCTCTCACACCCAGTTTTATACTCCAGAGGTTGCGTGTCTTACTCCACAGAGCACAGTGCAAATTTTCTGACCTAATCACCCATATAAGGGCATAGTCAGACATGCGGGTGTCAGCCTGGAATTGTATGTATCTCTTTAGCCCTGCTGCTTATTTAGAAAAACCATTAGGCTTCAGAGGGAGAGGCGCAGTAGATTGTTCCAAAGCCCAAAGATGTTGTGTTGGGGAAAGGAGAGTGAATGAGGAATAACTATATCCATCATTTGGGCCATCTGAAGGACTGCCTCATCTCACAGGGGTTTTGCACTTGTGCTGTGTTTTTTGGTGTTTGTGGCTTTGTGTGCTTGTTTGTTTGTGAGAGAAACTATCTTACTGCTAAAGACTGAATGATGGTCACCTGGGCTGGAAAGAAAAGAGAAAGGACTGGGATGAGGATGAGTCCTTGGAGGAAGTAACCGGGGACTAAGGCTGAAGAAATGTACCTGGGGACAGGGGGTTCCTGGTGGGACAAATAATAGACACAGCATCCAGAGATTCAGTATGAAAGTACATTGCCAGTGCCAGTAAACTATGTGGGCCAATGACTGCTGACCACCTCTTACAGTTCACATGGGTGTGATGTATTAGCAGTGATGGGGAACAACTTGGCTATATTTTTCTTTGCTCTCTGATGATGACTTTTTATCGCCCATTTTGCTCAGTAGCAGAAGTAAGGCCTTTCTGTGCCCTGAGACTTTGCTGTATTTAATCTGTCTTTTGCAACATAAAGTAGGATACTTGATGCTCAGGTATGAGGTGGTGATATAAAAGGGAAGGTGTTAACAATTGAAAGGGACCAGACAGAAATAAAACTGGTCTATTGACAAGAATGAGAGGATGATTTCCCAGTATGCTTTACACCATTTAGACCACTTTTCTTCCTTTGTATTTAGTTCTGGGCATTACATTTTACAGGATATATATTAGAAATGGGTCAAAAGAGAATGACCAAAAAGTGAAGGGATATAAAAACTATGTGACAAATCATAAGTCACAAGCAAGATTTACCTAAAAGAAACACTGGAGCAGTTGAAGTGGGGCAAGGTAGGAGTCAGGGATCTCATTAGTGATGTTTACCCAAAGGAACCACCATTCACCTGTTGGTTTGTCATACTGTGGTGGCTTGTATGTTGCTCTGATGCTGGAAGCTATGCCACTGGTATTTCAAATACCAACTGAGTCACCCATGGTGGACAGGTTTCAGTGGAGCTTCCAGATTAAGACAGACTAGGAAGAAGGACCTGGCTATTTACTTCCAAAAAAATTGGCCAGTGAAAACTTTATGAATAGCAGCAGAATATTGTCTAATATAGTGCTGGAAGCTAAGCCCCTCAGGTTGGAAGACACTCAGAACATGACTTGGGAGAGGCTGCCTCCTCAAAGTAGAGTGGACCTTAATGATTTGGATGGAATCAAGCTTTTGAGACCTTCATTTACTGATGCAGCATGACTCAAAATGAGAAGAAACAGTTGCAAACACCCACTAATAATGTATGAAGTATGAATCTAGGAAAATTGGAAGTCATCAAAAATGAAATGGAATGCATAAAGATCAATATCTTAGGCATTGATGAGCTGAAATGGACTAATACAAGCCATTTTGAATTGGACAATCATATGGTCTACTATACTGAGAATGACAAATTGAAGAAAAATGGTGTCATATTCATCATCAAAAAGAACATTTCAAGATCTATCCAGAAGTACAAATTTGTCAGTGATAGGATAATATCCATATGCGTACAAGGAAGACCAGTTAATATGACTATTATTCAAATTTATGCACCAACCACTAATGCCAAAGATGAAGAAATTAAAGATTTGTATCAACTTCTGCAGTCTGAAATTGATCAAACATGCAATCAAGATTCATTAATAACCACTGGTAATTGGAATGTGAAAGTTGGAAACGAAGAAGGATCAGTAGTTGGAAAATACAGCCTTGGTGATGTTGGAGAAAGTATTCTAGAATTTTTTAACACCAATGACTTCTTTATTACAAATACCTTTTTTTTCAACAACATAAACAGTGACTATGCACATGGACTTCACCAGATAGAATACACAAGAATCAAACCAACTATATCTGTGGAAAGAGACGATAGACAAGCTCAATATTGTCAGTCAGAACAAGGCCAGGGGCTGAGTGCAGAACAAACCATTAATCACTCATATGCAAGTTCAACCTGAAGAAAAATTAAAACAAGTCCACGAGAGCCAAAGTACGACCTAAAGTATATCCCACCTGACTTTAGAGACAATCTCAAGGATAGACTGGACACATTGAACACTAATTGCTAAAGAAGAACAGACAAGTTGTGGGAAGACCTCAAGGACATCATGCATGAAGAAAGGAAGAGGTCATTAGAAAGACAGGAAAGAAAGAAAGGACCAAAATGTATGTCAGAAGAGACTCTGAAACTTGCTTTGGAACATAGAATAGCTAAAGCAAAGAAAATAAATGATCATGTAAAAAAGCTGATGCCCCCTTCTTCTTCATATAGTCCAGCTTCTCGGATTATTTGTTCAGCATACAGATTGAATAAGTATGGTGAAAGGATACAACCCTGACACACAGCTTTTCTGACTTTAAACCACGCAATATCCCCTTGTTCTGTTCTAACGACTGCCTTTTGATCTATGTATAGATTCCTCATGAGCACCATTAAATGTTCTGGAATTCTCATTCTTCACAATGTTATCCATAATTTGTTATGATCCATATAGTCGAATGCCTTCGCATAGTCAATATAATACAGGTAAACATCTTTCTGGTATTCTTTGCTTTCGGCCAGGATCTATCTGACGTCAGCAATGATATCCCTCATTCCACATCCTCTTCTGAATCTGGCTTGAAGTTTCTGGCAGTTCCCTGTTGATATACTCCTGCAGCCACTTTTAAATGATCTTCAGAAAAATTTTACTTGCATGTGATATTAATGATATTTTTTGATAATTTCCGCATTTGGTTAGAGCACCTTTCTTGGGAATAGGCATAAATACGGATCTCTTCCAGTCAGTTGGCTGGGTAGCTGTCTTTCAAATTTCTTGGCAAAGAAAAGTGAGCACTTCCAGTGCTCCATCTGTTTGCTGAAACATCTCAATTGGTGTTCTGTCAATTCCTCAGCCTTGTTTTTTGCCAATGCCTTCAGTGCAGCTTGAACTTCTTCCTTCAGTACTATCAGTTCCTGATCATACGCTACCTTCTGAAATGGTTGAACGCAGACCAATTCTTTTTGGTATAGTGACTCTGTGTATTCTTTCCATCTTCTTTTAATGGTTTCTTCATGGTTTAATATTTTCCCCATAGAATTCTTCAATATTGCAACTAGAGGCTTGAATTTTTTCTTCAGTTCTTTCAGCTGGAGAAACGCCAAGCATCTTCTTCCCTTTTGGTTTTCTACCTCCAGATCTTTGCACGTCATCATAATAATTTACTTACATATATATGCATATATATGTATAATTGCACACACATAAATGTAAGTATATATACCTATTTATATCTACCTATCATCTCATTAATGTATTGAAATTCTGTCTTCACTAACCACTGTCAAGTTTAACAAGTTGAAGTGGAAAACATTTGGAAGAAAATAGAGTCCACTTCCATTTCCTCAAGTTTTGACTTGTCTGAAGAATTAATCGATCTATTTCCGGAAGTTATAGTCACTTGTGATTTTTGTCCTTTTCCAAGTTAGAAATGATGTCAAGGCAACAGCTTTCCAGTGTTCTGTGCCTGAAAACTCTCCCCAGGAGCGAGCTACCATGGGAAACTGCTTGGTAGGTGCAGTCTAACTTCACAGTAATTTTATCTCCCTTCTTTCTATTTGTGCCAACTTTGACTATTAACAGTCATTTCAACAGTGAAAGAGGAGAGCAATAAAAAGTGAAAAGAAAATTTTATTTAGTAGCTTATTAGACTTGCTGATGAAAGTTTTTGTTTGTAAAGTACACTAGAATTTATAATTAATTCTATTCTACAATCTTGAGCAGTACTTCGATACTCAATAGCACCTGAATAGTTAGCCATTGACACCAAATTCAGAAATAAAATGTTAAAGTAAACTTTAAAAATATTCTTTCTTTACTTTGACTATGTCAGAAACCATTCATTAGATATTTAGTATATTTGATTTTAAATGATTTTTAAAAAATTATGTGTATACTCAATCTTCATAAAAACAAAGAAAATGGAAAACTAATATTTTCTAGCATGTCAATTTTAATTTTTTTATATTGACTCAGATTAATTATCATTTTCTTACCCCCAGTTGATGAGATCTGAAATACTTGGGACATTAAAATCAAAACTTAATTTTTCCCATGGTAATTTGGGAGCTGCCATCTTTCAAGAGAGGTTTAGGGCCAGAGGTTTGCGAAATAACCTTCTCTTTCCATAAATTATAGTGTCTTCTTTTCCTGTCTTTCTCTCTTCATAAGGCTTAATTTGTGCTTATACATTTCTATGACACAGCAAATCAATAAATGGAGGAAAAATACAATTCACTCATCATATTCTCTTGCCCTACATGATGTCAGCCACTTACTTTTATGGCTATTTTTTCACAGTATTAACTCGTTTTCCTGGTGGGGACTCAACACAGTCAATAAGTAAATACAAAGTGCAATTATGTTTTTCTGTTGAGTGTTTACCTCCCTTCCAGATGGCTATGTGTAGCCTCCACAGACTTGTAACACATTTTAAAACGGCTCTTAATCATTTTTAGCACTACACATACAGAAACAATACAATTCAAACAAGAGATTTTATCTTTTCATTTGCCTTTCTCTAAATGCAGTAAGATGTAGGTTTTTGGATTTGCAAATTGTCACCACAAAGTTTGATGTTTTGTTTATGCATAATGGGAAATATATGTGAGAATGTTTTTAAAGGAGGTAATTATTATTTTAATATTGAATGGTAATATCTGCTTGGGTGCGTAAAATTATTTTGACATATGTTAGTATGACAATGATGATCATTTCACAAAATTTTAACAATAGAATAATAGAAGATACCACAAAAGAAGTGGTAGGCACAAGAAGATGGAGGCAGAGTCATGCTTAAGAAATGAAAAATAATAAATCTAGAAAATGGAAGAAATGTTAGACTATTAACATTAAGGGGAGTTCATCACACTTAAATAATAAAAAAGAAATTGTTTCATAGAAATTTATAAAATAAATATATAAAAAATATTTACCCAACAATGTAACCTTGGAAAATTTGCAACTTTCAATGCCATGTACATAAATATAAATACATTCTGAATGAAATAACTTACTATTATGACTTAGGCCTTAACACACATCATCAAGTGTTTAGCTTAACTTTTATGTAAATCAAAAGGTAAATGAAATAATATAGTATTAGTATTTCTCTAATATTCAATTTTGTTTCAGCATTGTGCCATTGTTAATTTGGTATCTCTCAGCTCCACATCTACTCTGCTCTACTCCGGCTTCTGATGCTGAAGCTGAGGACTATACAGACTTCAATTCTTCTTTGCCAACTGGTTTTTGATCATATTCTACCAATAAGGAGCACCAAAGGCTGATTGGAAAACAGGAGGAGAGTGAAAGAAACCTGTATTTCTATTTGCTTGCTGAAAATGTATCATTACCAGAATTTTAGCAGTTCCTCACAGTTTCCAGCTTCCTTACCAGTTAGTTACCCGTTGCTGTTGAGTTGATTCCGACTCATAGTGACCCTATAGGACAGAATAGAACTGCCCCAGGCACACTCAAAACCTGCCTCGTTGGGCCCTTAAATTACCAGTAGTATCTAGGTCACAGCCCCAGTAATCAGTCTACACAGCTCTAAAGGGACATTTCTCCAAATTTATGCTGTTGTTGTTGTTAGTTGCTGTCTAGTTGGCTCCGACTCACGGTGACCTTATGTATAACAGAAGTAAATGATGCTAGGTCTTGCACCATCTTCAAGATCGTTGCTGTGTTTGAGTCTGTTGTGGCTATTGTGTCAATCCATCTCACCGAGGATGCATTTATAGATTCTGTTAAACCCAGTCTCTTTCCTCTGTTCTCCTAGCCCTGTGACTGGAAGCTGCCTTCTGTAGTTAGTCATTCTGGGTTAATGAAAACCCAGCAAGTAAAAGCGCTTTGGTCTTTCAGCTTTTCATCAGACATGTAAAAAATTCCCTATGTTAAATTCCGTCTATTCAAATATTAAGTATGATATCTGTTTTCCTGACTAGACACTATCTGATATAAGAATCATGTTTTTGTAGTTCTGACCTATATACATTCTTTGTTTTAATTTTATTTATATATATATTTATTTTACACATAATACTCAGAATTGAATTGAACATAATCCTTGGTTCATTATATACTCTCTTCATTAGTTCCCTCATAGTCTATTTTTATTTAGTTGTTTAGTTATTTTTGATAATGTAATTTGCACCATAACACCAGCCAGAACAAAAACTGGTACAGTGTTGTGAAAAAAATATGTGGCCTTTGTAACAAATGGTGACAGGCCAATGAATATTCATGTGAGGAAAAAAGTAACTTAACACCTACCTCACATCATACACAAACATCAATTCCAGATGTAGGTCTAAAAGTGAAAGGAAATCATACGATATCATCATTGTGAATTTGGAGGAGGAAAATAATTCTTAAATACGAAAGAGATCAATAACTATAAAAGAAAATTTTATGAATTTGACTGTATTAAAGATAAAAACTTTTGATTACAAAAAACATTAAAAGTGTGAACAAGCATTGCATAGAGTGAAAGAAAGTACATGTACATATAAAGTACGTATATATAACCCCATTGCCGCTGAGTTGATTCTGACTCATAGCGACCCCATAGGACACATTAGAACTGCCCCCTAGGGTTTCCAAGGAGTGACTTGTGGATTCGAACTGCTTACCTTTTGGTTAGCAGCAGAGCCCTTAACCACTGCACCACCAGTGCTCCATATATATATATATATATATATATATATATATATATATATATATATATATATATATATATATATATATATATACATACATGTATATACACTTTCATACATATGAAACGACTCACATTCAGAATATAGAAAGAAAATCAATAAGAAAAGGCTAGCAACCCAATAGAAAAATGGGAAGAAAACCTGCAAAAGAATTTCACTAAAAAGTACATCAAAAGGACAATCAATACATATATATAAAGTAGCTCAAATTCATTAATGATAAAACCAAAAAAAAAAAAAAAAAAAAAAAAACCCAAACCCATTGCTGTTGAGTTGATTCCAACTCATAGAGACACTACAGGACAGAGGAGAACTGCACCATAGGGTTTCCAAGGAGCAGCTGGTGGATTCAAATTGTCAGCTTTTTGGTTAGCAGCCAAACACTTAACCACTGTGCCACCGGAGCTCCCATTAATGATAAGTGGAATGGAAATTAAGAACTATAGAGTCGTACCCACTACACATCTATAAGAATGGACAACATGAGAATGGAAAATAACAAGCTTGGCAAAGATATGTGGCATGGTAGTGTAAATTACTAGAACCACTTTGGATAACTGTTCTGCAGGATCTGCTAAAATTGAACATACACCGACTCTATGACTTAGTAATTGCTCTCCTAGATATATACTATATATATGTTTAGTACGTAACATAGGTACTATATATGTTATATATACATATATAGTTATATACTTATAGGTATATATGTTATATATACATGTACTATAGTTATATATTTTAGTACATATATATGTTATATACTAAACATAAATGTGTGCATATGTTCATCAAAAGACAGGTATTGTATTGGCATTATTTGTAATAGCCTCAAATTGAAAACTACCCAAAGGCCCATTCACATGAGAATGGATGAATGAATTGTGATACATTCAAATAAAGAAATTATATAGCAAAAAAGAATTAACTCTTTACAAGTACACCTCAAAAATATGAATAGATCTCACAAATACAATGTTGAACAAAGGAAACCAGTCACTAGAGTATATAGTGTATGATTTCACTTATATAAATTACAAAAACAGGCAAAACTAATCTATGAAGTTAAACAGGATAAGAGGTTATCCTTGGCAAAGATTGGGAGTACTGACTGGAACAATGCAGAGGGAGATTTCTAGGCTGCAGTTAATATTTTGTTTCTTGATCTGAATGTTGGTGATAATGATTTATTTGGTTTGTTAAACTTCGCTGGGCTATACATTTTTCTAAAGTGTACTTTCCTTTATTGTATATTTAAGTACAAAGTTGAAAGAAAAAGAAAGAAAGAAATCTATGACTTGGACAAACCTATATCTATGTGAATTCCTCCAACTTACTTTCCTGTCTCTCACCAGCTGAGATATTCTTCATACAAAATCCTTTTACATCATTATTTTGACGTTCTTTTTCGATGTAGTTTTATTGCATTTCTATGTATTCCTAAAGAGTATTTTTAGGAATACATACACTTATTAGTTGTTTTTAACTTTATAAAAGGATACAATTCTGTAAGTAGTTACTTTTGAGATTCACTTTTTTTAAAATTTGATACTATAATAATATTATACTGTTAAGACAGATTTGAGTAGGACAATCAGCACTATACTGTGTGTGTGTGTGTGTGTGTGTGCATGCATATATGGGTTTGTCTAAATGTTTAGATGATTTCTGAGTTGAGTTCAATCCCCATACTTTGGTGTTTGATTACTTATAATATTCAGTGACATTATTGGAAAACCGGTTGTTTACAGAAGTAATGTGATGTACGGCATATCTTCTGTTTTCATTTTCTTTTTTTTTCTTACATTCTTATGCATTTATTTCTAAGGGATAAACGCTCATGACTGGGTTGCTAGGTAGAAATGCATGTTGTTGTTGTTACGTTCCATCGAGTCAATTCTGACTCATAGTAACCCTATAGGACAGAGCAGAACTGTTCCATAGCGTTTCCAAGGAGTGGCTGGTGGATTAGAACTGCCGACCTTTTGGTTAGCAGCCATAGCTCTTAACCACTGTGCCACCAGGGCTCCAGGTAGAAATGTATATATATATTTAATTTTTTATTTTATTTTATTGGGCTTTAGGTGAAAGTTCACAGCACAAATTGGTTTTCATTCAAAAAACTTTATACACAAATTGTTTTGTGACATTAGTTTAAATCCCTGAAATGTGTCAGTACTCTCCCCCTTTTCCTTTCCACCCGGGGTTCTCAGTGTCCATTCATCCAGGTTTCCTGTCCCTTCCCACCTTCTCATCTTTCCTTTAGGGTAGGTGTTGTGCATTTGGTCTCGTATACTTGATAGAACTTTGGAGCATGATCCTCATGTGTGTTATTGTTTATTTTATAGGCCAGAGTAATCTTTGGCTGAAAAGTGGACTTCGGGAGTGACTTCAGTTCTGAGTTAGCAGGGTGTCCAGAGCCATAGTCTCACGGGTTCCTCCAGTCTCTGTCAGACTGGTAAGTTCTGGTGTTTTTTTGTGAATTTGAATTCTGTTCTACATTTTTTCTTGCTCTGCCAAGGACCCTCTACTGTGATCGCTGTCAGAGTGGTCAGTGGTGGTAGTTGGGCATCGTCTAGTTTTTCTGGGGTCAGGCTGGTGGAGGCTATGGTTCATGTTGTCTGTTAGTCCTTTGGACTAATATTTTCCTTGTGTCTTTCATTTTCTTCATTCTCCTTTGCTCCAAATGTGCTAGGACAAATAGATGTATCTTAGATGGCCGCTCACAAGCTTTTAAGAGTCCAGACACTACTCACCAAAGTAGGATGTAGAGTATTTTCTTTATGAACTTTGTTATGCCAACTGACCTAAATGTCTTCAGAGACAATGGTCTCCAGGCCTCAACCTTAGTAAGTCAGTCCCCCAAGGTGTTTGGATGTGTCTAGGAAGCTTCTATAACTTTGCCTTGGTCAGGTTGTGCTGCCTTCCCCTACATTATGTGTTATCTTTCTCTTCACCAGAGTTAACAGTTGTCTATTATCTAGTTAGTGATCCCCCCCCCCAACCTTCCCCTCCCTCATAACCGCCAAAGATTGTTTTTTTCTGTGTGCAAACTTTTCCTTGGGTTTTTATAGTAGTGGTCTCATACAATATTTTTCCTTTTGTGATTGACTCATTTCACTCAATGTAATACCCTCTAGATTCATCCATGTTGAGAGATGTTTCAAGGATTCATCATTGTTCTTTATCATTGCGTAGTATTCTATTGTATGTATATACCATAGTTTGTTTATCCATTCATCTGTTAATGAGCATTTAGGTTGTTTGCATTTTTGTGCTATTGTGAATTTTGCTGCAATTAATATTGCATATGGGTGTGCATATGTCTTTCATGTGAGGCTCTTATTTCTCTAGGATATATTCCTAGGAGTAGGATTGTTGGTATTTCTATTTCTAGCTTTTTAAGGAGGCACTATATTGTTTTCCATAGTGGTTGCACCATTTCACATTTCTACCAGCATTACATAAGAGTTCCAATCTCCCCACAACCTCTCCAACATTTGTTATTTTCTTTTGTTTTGACTAGTGCCAGTAATGTTGGGGTGAAATGGTATCTCATTGTAGTTTTGATTTTCATTTCTCTAATGGCTAATGATTGCAAGCATTTCCTCATGAGTCTGTTAGCCTCCTGAGTGTCTTCTTTGGTGAAGTGTCTGTTCATATCTTTTGCCTATTTTTTAATTGGGTTATTTGTCTTTTTTTTTTGAGTATATCTTTTAATACTCCAAACATTTTATTTTATTTTTATTGTGCTTTAAGTGAAAATTTACAGTTCAAGTTAGTTTCTCATACAAAAAATTTATACACACATTGTTATGTGATCCTAGTTGCTCTCCCTATAATGTGACAGCACACTCCTCCTTTCCACCCCAGATTTCCTGTGTCCATTCAACCAGCTCCTGTCCCTTTTAGCCTTCTCATCTTGTCTTCAGACAAGAGCTGCCCATTTAGTCTTGTGTATCTACTTAAGAAGCAGTCTGTTCATGAGTATCATTTTACATCTTATAGTCCAGTCTGATCCTTGTCTGAAGAATTGGCTTTGGGAATGGTTTCAGTTCTGGGCTAACAGAGAGTCCAGGGATCATGTCTTCAGGGTCCCTCCAGTCTCAGTCAGACCATTAAGTCTGGTCTTTGTACTGGAATTTGAGTTCTGCACCCCATTTTTCTCCTGCTCCATCAGGGGCTCACTTTTGTATTCTCTGTCAGGGTGGTTATTGGTGGTAGCAGGGCACCATCTAGTTCTTCTGGTCTCTGGCTGATGGAGTCTCTGGTTAATGTGGCCCTTTCTGTCTCTTGGGCTAATATTTTTCTTGTGTCTTTGGTGTTCTTCATTATCTTTGCTTCAGGTGGGTTGGGACCAATTGATGCATCTTAGATGGCTGCTCACTAGCTTTTAATACCCCAGACGCCACTCACCAAAATGGGATGCAGAACATTTTCTTAATAAACTTTGTTATACTAATTGACCTAGATGTCCCCTGAAACTATGGTCCCTAGACCCTTGCCCCTGCTATTCTGTCCCTCGAAGTGTTTGGTTATATTCAGGAGACTTCTTAGCTTTTGGTTTAGTCAGGTTGTGCTGACTTCCCTTGAAGTGTATGTTGTCCTTCCAGTCACCTGAGATAATTCTTATCTACTATCTAATTAGTGAATACCCCTCTCCCTCCCTCCCCACCTTCATAACCATCAAAGAATGTTTTCTTCTGTGTTTAAACCTTTTCTTGAGTTATTATAATAGGGGTCTTACACAATATTTGTCCTTTTGCAACCGACTAATTTCACTCAGCATAATGCCTTCCAGATTCATCCATGTTATGAGATGTTTAGTGGATTCATTGTTGTTCTTTATCGTTGTGTAGTATTCCATTGTGTGAATATACCATAATTTGTTTACCCATTCATCCACTGATGGACGCGTAGTTGTTTCCATCTTTTTGCTGTTGTGAACAGTGCTGCAATGAACATAGGTGTGCATGTATGTATTTGTGTGACAGCTTTTATTTCTCTAAGATATAGTCCAAGGAGTGGGATTGCTGGATCATATGGTACTTCTATTTTTACCTTTTTGAGGAAGCACCAAATACATTTCCAAAGTGGTTGTACCATTTTACATCCCTGCCAGCAGTGTATAAGTGTTCCAGTCTCTCCATAATCTCTGCAACATTTATTATTTTGGGTTTTTTGGATTAATGCTAGCTTTGTTGGGGTGAGATGATATCTCATTGTAGTTTTGATCTGCATTTCTCTAAAAGCTAATGCCCCCACATGTCTGTCAGTTTGTTGTACTGTGGGGGATTGCATGTTGCTGTGATGCTGGAAGCTATGCCACAGATATTCAGATACCAGCAGGGTCTGAATGTGGAAATTATCAAACAATATCATTAATATCACATGCAAGTAAAGTTTTGCAGAAGATCATTCAAAAGTGACTGCAGCAGTATGTCAACAGGGAACTGCCAGAAATTCAGGCCAGATTCAGAAGAGGAAGTGGAGCCAGGGATATCATTGGTGATGTCAGACGGATCCTGGTTGAAAGCAGAGAATACCAGAAAGATGTTTACCTGTGTTTTATTGACTATGCAAAGGCATTTGACTGTGTGGATCATAACAAATTATGGATAACATTGTGAAGAATAGGACTTCCAGAACACTTAATTGTTCTCATGAGGAACTTGTACATAGATCAACAGGCAGTTTTTCAGACAGACCAAGGGCTGCATGGTTTAAAGTCAGGAAAGGTGGGCATCAGGGTTGCAGCCTCTCACCATACCTAATCAATCTGTATGCTGAGCAAATAATCTGAGAAGCTGGACTATATGAAGAAGAAGGGGGCATTAGGATTGGAGGAAGACTGATTAACAACCTGCGTTATGCAGATGACACAACCTTGCTTGCTGAAAGTGAAGAGGACTTGAAGCACTTACTGATGAAGATTCAAAGACCACAGCCTTCAGTATGGATTAAACCTCAACATAAAGAAAACAAAAATCCTCACAACTGGACAAATAAGCAACATCATGATAAATGGAGAAAAGATTGAAGTTGTCAAGGAATTCATTTTACTTGGATCCGTAATCAACACTTATGGAAGCAGTAGTCAGGAAATGAAAAGACCCATTGCACTGGGAAAATCTGCTGCAAACGACCTCTTTAAAGTATTGAAAAGCAAAGATGTCACCTTGAATACTAAGGTGTGCCTGACCCAAGCCATGGTATTTTCAGTTGCTTTGTATGCATCAGAAAGCTGGACAATGACTAAGGAAGACTGAAGAAGAATTGACACCTTTGAATTGTGGTGTTGGCAAAGAATATTGAAAATACCATGGACTTCCAAAAGAATGAACAAGTTTGTCTTGGAAGAAGTACAACCAGAATGCTCCTGGTAGAAGTAGTATATAAAGCTAGGTGGGAGGGAGAAAGAAAAGGTAGAAAGGGGAATAAGAAAGAAAAAAAAAAAATGGGATAGCAGGAGCCATCCGGTGGGGGTGGGGCAGACCTGGTGTGGCAGTGGGCTAGTGCCACTTTAGCTAAGGCAGTGGGGCTTAACCCAGTGGGAATTGGTAGAGGTTGGGTACAGGAATGGGTGGAAGGGAGAAAGAAAAGGAGGAAAGGAAAAAAAATAAAAATAAAAAATAGATAAAAATATAAAATGGCATGGCAGGAGCTAGTGGATGGGGACTGAGGGTCCCAGGTTGGTGGCAGGCTGGTATCTCTCTATATACAGTGGGCCTGGTAGGAAGGGGTAGAGGTGATGTACGGGACTAGATGGGAGGGAGAAAGGAAGAAAGGGGAAAAAATGGCACAGCAGGAACTGGTGGTTAGTGTGGGGCATAACTGGGCTGGCAGCAGGCAGGTGTCTCTCTAGCCAAGGAGGTGAGGCATGGCCCTGTGGGAAGGGGTAGAGGTGGATAAGGAGCTAGGTTGGAGGGAGAAAGAAAAGGAGGCAAAGGGAAAAAAAATGGTGTGGTGGGAGTTGATGGGCGGGGGGAGTCCCAGGCTGGTGGTGGGCCACGAAATCTCTAGCTGCAGTGGTGCGGCATGGCCTGGGGGGAAAGAGTAGAAGTGGAGCACAGGGCTAGATAGGAGGGAGAAAGAAAAGGAAGAAAAGAAAAAAAATAAATGGAGTGGCAGGAGCTGGCTGGTGGGCACGGGGCAGACCCAGCCTGGCCTTGCACCAGTATCTCTCTAGCCAAGGTGGTATGTCTTGGTGGGAAGGTGTAGTGGTGGGGTATGGGGCTAGGTGAGAAAGAAAGAAAAGGAGGAGAGGGGAAAAAAAAGAAAAAAATGACATGGCCACAGCTGGTACGTGGGGGTGGGGTGGACCCAGCCTGGCAATGGGCCCTAGTCTGTCTAACCAAGGCAACGGCGTGCAGCTCAGCAGGAAGGGGTAGTGGTGGGGTGGTGGCTAGGTGGAAGGGGAAAGGAAAAAAAAATATGGTGCAGCTGGAGCCAGCAAGTGGGAGCGGGGTGTCTCTCTAGCCAAGGCAGTGTGTGGTGCAGCTCAGCAGGAAGGGATAGAGGTGAGGTATGGGCTAGGTGGGAAGGAGGAAGAAAAAGGAGAAAGAAAAAAAAAAAAGAAAAAAGGTGATGTGGCAAGAGACGGTGTGTAGGAACACGGCAGACCCAGGCTGGCCATGGGCTGATGTCTCCCCAGCCTTGTCTAGCCAAGGCAGTGCAACGTGGCCTTGAGGGAAGGGGTAGAGTTGAGGTATTGGTTAGGCGGGAGGAAGAAAGAAAAAGAGGAAAGGGAAAAAGAACAAAAATATGGCGTGGCAGGAGTTGGTACGTAGGGGTGAGGCAGACCCAGACTGTTGGAGGGCTGGTAGTTCTCTAGCCAAGGTGTCTCAGCGTGGCCTGTCAGGAGGAGTGGAGGTGGTGTATGGGGCAGAAGGGTGAGGGGTGGGAAAGTGTGCATCTCAGATTACCAGGTGCTTTGTCTCCTGTTGGGAGATCTATGAAGTTGCCTTCCCATACTCCCTGTCCGGGGTTGTTGATGGCTGTGCTCCAAGATGGCAACGCTGTGCCATGTTAGTTGGCAGGGGACCTCCACTCCATATCTCTCCTGGTTCTCTATTTTCCTTTATTTTCTTCTCCATTCCGTGTTTGATCTATTTCTTTATCCTTTCATTTGATGCTCAGGGTTCCAGATTGACATTTGCATCTGTTTTACTTAGATTTTCAGGTCTTTGCTGCAGAGGGATGACTTGATGCATCTGTCTAGGGCACCATGTTGGCTCTGCCTCTGTTCACATGTTATATGATTCAATATCAACAAAAAGAAATGTAATATTTTTATAAAAAATAAATTTATTTTTGCATTTTTACCTGCATTACTTTTGCAACATTCACAATAATATATATAGAGAGAATAAACACTCATTTTCTAGGCCATATGCTCAGACTTTTATTGATTATAATCATTATATATTTTGAAGGACATAATTTGACTTAAGGTTTATATGAATCCAAGCAATAATAAACAGATTGAATTGAGTTTGTGTGTGTGTATATATATATATACATATATATATGTGTGAAACTAATTTCTTAATTAATTATAGCAGCCAATACTGCTGCACTTGACTGCTATGAGTGCATGATGATGTGCTCTGAGCATAATTCCTGAGTGATAAGTGCAATATTCCCACTATTACCTTTTTGGTCACGAGGATAATAATAGGCTATGATCATCATTAAAATGAATATCTCTATGGCTGAGAGAAGAAAATTAAGGGTTAGCACAAGCAGTGAAAAATAAAATTCACAGATGGGAATGATGTTAATATGCCTTTCACATAAAGGTCTTGAACACGGGACTTAGAATTGGAGAAAGGTTTGTATTACTAGAGGTAACATTTTCAAGTCTGGCTGGAGATGAAAATATTTTCATTTGCTAGGAAATAATCTTCTCTGAAGGATGTTTTACACCTGCAGAAGATGAAAACATATTTACCCCTGTGGGAGTTTGTCTGAAATATTGTAATTCATGAAGAATAACTGAATGAAACATACTTTGTTTTGCACACCTTCATTTTTACATTGAATTTGAAGTGGACAAAAAGCTCTTCATAATTAAACACACATCTACCTTTATTTTGTCTGTAAAATTTTTCTATTTCCAAGTGAACGGAAATCTAGAATTAGTATATAAGGAAGTGTTTTCATCTTTCTCTTTCTTTTATTACCTGCCTCGGCAAGTAGGTAAGACTTCTATGTATATGTGCTTTCTTAGAAGTTTTCTACTAAGTTCTTCCTGAAAATTCATATCAAATTGCTTACTTAAGAATGAAGATAAAATATTTTAGTAGGTTTGGTGAAGGTTTCTCTGAGTAGATTTTTTTCTTCCTCTGTTTTCATATCCCTTTGATAGTTCTTTTAAAAAGAGGAAAGCTATTAAACTATGTTTCTTTGAATCATGGTTTAATTTTCTTGCAATATGCAGCGAACATTATTCCAATATATGTGATTTGAAGTCCCGCCAGAGACCTGCTTTCTGACTAACATATTTGGGTTGTCCAAGGTCTGTATCCCCCCCCCCCCCATTAGAGTCACATCTTTACTACAGCACTGCCTTCAGAAAGATGATAATACATGGTATAATAATGCAGTAATGATTATTAATATGTAACATGTTAACGTGTGGTCAGTTTTTCTAATGATATGTTGTAACTCTTGGATGGCAACTTTTGAGATTACTTGGAATGGATCCTGAAAGGGAGTTCTGTTTCAAATGCCGAGGTAACACAAAAAATCGGATATCCCATCAGACTAACAAGAATGGGAAATCATACCCAATGTCAAGCTTTACTAATACTTCAATGATACACATCATCATGGAACAGAGAAAATTTAAGGAGAGTTCTGGTACCACAAGAATGGCTCTCAGGTCCTTCCTTCCTTACTTCATCAGGATGCACTCTGGCTCAGATTAACATAAAAGAACTCTAAGTAATGTATGTGGCTATATTATTTACACAGACAGGAGCCATTTCACTATGAAACATTTTATATGCATACATATTTTACACTCAGATAATGCCTTAATTAATGTGACGTTTTCAAGAAAGTCATGCCCCATGAACTTGTAGGTTCCAAGTTTGCTTAAAATAGCGATCCTAGACAGAGTAGGTATATCTTACTAAAAGGATTACATATCTACAGACCCTCTGGCTAGCAAATATCATTAGTTTTTAAAGCAGTCTGTCTTTGGTGGGCTTACAAGAGGGTTTGAAGAGTCTCCTTCTTTCTTTCTTTGCTAGGAGCATCTCCCCTGTAGGAAGAGAGAATAGATTGAATGTCCATTGCTTTGCTTATCATTTTCTTCCCAAATGCCACAGGGATGGGAAAGAGAACCCACTGGAAGTAATGGAAGGTGGTGGGAAAAAGAGAAATAGTTTGCCTAGGAGATAAACCACCAAAATGAGAGAGAAATGTTTGGGAAAGAGAAAGGAAAACACTTAGGAAAGTTTGTCTATTTTGAAAATTTATCTATACTCCAGTCTCTTTAAAAAGATACTATACTGTCACCTCCTTTTGAACAGCTTTTCAGTGGCATGGCTTGGTTTTATTATTGAAATTGCTCCATTGTATGTGTTACTTTCTTGATGAATGTTATGCAGAGTTTCAAATCCTACATCAGGGTAATAAAAGCAAAACGGAGATATTGTGCAAATGGTGGTGATCATGTGGTGGTGGTTGGCAGATTAAAACTGATCCATAGAGTTTTCAAGGCTGTAGCCTTTCAGAAACAGATCATCCGCCTTCTGTGGTGCCTCTGGATAGCGTCGAATCATCAATCTTTCGGCTCGTAGTTGAGTGCTTAACTGTTTGTGCCACTCCAGGTTGTATTACATTTTGCCAGGTTAGCAGTTGTTGAAATGACTGTGAACGTTTTTTTAATCACTCCTTAAGAAATAGATATATACTATTTTAATTTTTTTAACATAATACAAAACAATTAAAGCAAAAATTATATAATAGCAAAGTACAAATTATACCTAAATTCATACAGTTAACATATTTGGTGTGGGTAGGTGTCTATATGGTATTAAAATCTTGTCATATCTAATTAAAGCAGTGAAGGAAGACAGATCTTGAGTATAACATGACTCTTAAATTACTTTTAAGAACAAAATTATGATATTTGAAAGAGAAAATAAAATCAATTTTCATAAAGTTGGTCTATTTACACAGGCCAGGTAAATAATTTTGTACCATGCTTCAAAGTCTTATGTGAAGTAGTTGACAAATATAATTCATCTCCTCCATTTCTTAAGTGTATAGCAGGAGCATATTATTGAATACCAAGAAATTGGGAAAAATCTCCATTGTAGATCTCTTGAAAAGCAGAAATGATGTGTAATACTTATTTCCACCTAGTCCAGAACATAATAATTTAATGTTAAGTTAATGAATATCTTACCATTGCCTTTTTGACAGTTATATGATATTATATTTCTGATCATATATGTCTGATGTTTTTATATAAAGTATTTCTATGATATACTTTTTATGATAATCTGTCCATTGCACCTTGCCACATATTCTTTCTTGATCCCACAGTTTCCTATAACCTGGATAGCTGTTAAAAAATCAGATCTTATCATTTGCAAAACAGAAAAATAAAATCCATCATTCATTCTCAAATGCCAAGTGCAGAAACACAAGGTCACTAAGCAAGATGAGAGCTCAATGTTTTGTGGAAGGGTTTGAAAAATAATGATAGAAATAAAACATCCATCTGAGATCTAAAATGTCATTACTCCTGCTGAGTAAAACAGGAATACTACCCTTATAACTACCTTAATAATATTTTATTGGATATAAGACCATTTTGTAATAATACTTCAAATAAGTAATCAAACATACCTCAATAATTGACATTGGTTAATAATAACAATGACAAAGGGAATAATGAAAGCATAAGCAGTAAATCACATTGAAAGACAAGTAGAGTTAATAACAACATTTACATTTATAATTGTTATAAGTCAAGAATTCTTATAAGGCCCTTCTTCCCAAGTTAAACATAATACCAAAAACCAAAAACCAAACCCGTTGCTGTCAAGTCGATTCCGGCTCATAGTGACCCTATAGGACAGAGTAGAACTGTCCAATAGGGTTTCCAAGGAAGGGCTGGTGGATTTGAACTGCCAGCCTTTTGGTTAGCAGCCAAGCTCTTAACCACTACATCACCAGAGCTCCTAAACATAATAGGTGCTGCTAAAATAAATACCGCGAATTTCTCCAATCACCACTCCAGTCACTGGTAGATTTGACTGCACTTTAACAAATATTTTGATACCCTGATATTAGGTCAGAAACAGACTCAGTGAAGGAGATTTGCATGCAGATGGCTCATTGGGGAAGGCCTTTAGAATCAACACCTATGAGGGACAGAAGTAAGCAGGACTGTGTAAAGGGAGAAGTTGAACTGTGAAGTAGTTGCAACAAATAGCTCAGCCGATCTCAAGGGCAGCTCTGAAGCTAGCACATCCTTTTGAGTTCTCCTCCCTGGAGGCAAGGGGACTTGGCCTTTGTATCCCCATTTTGACCAGTCTTTGGAAGAAAGCTGTCCTGAGGAGGGGCTTAACTTTGGGTGAAGCAGTTCCTTTAGGGCTAAGGCAATTTCTGGGAGAAACTCAGCAGTCAGCTGTCAGCAGGCAACACTCTTAGAAGCTGGAGAAATTAATGCCTTGGTCCCAAATGTGGGAGTGGAGGTGTCCAGGAAACCTAGCATTCACTCCAGTCCTTTTTCTAAATGAATTACATAAACAAAGATCCTTCAAAAAACACCAGTTATTTAAAATCATGGGTTCTGTTTCACAACAGCCATCAGGGAAACTCGCATGCTCCTAATAATGTGATGGAGTCCTTTTAAGTATTTATAGATGCATATTCTTATTACTCTGTTTAAATGTTGAATTTCAGTTCCAATTTAAGATTAGAGGAAATAGAATATTTACATAGTTTAAAATCATACTATTAGTCTGTTGATAAAAGTTAGGAAATCATCACAGTGATTTTCGTGGAATTATCTTTCATCTCATTTAGGTCTCATTTTTGCACAAATACTATATTTTGAACAAATATTACTGCATAAATATATTAGGATGTAGGACAAAGATATCTTAACCTTTCATTTGTCAGAAAAATTAATTTCTTTGACTAGGAGAAAATGTCAGGGAGAGATAAAAAATATTTCAAATATTACTTTCATCCTCTTTCTTTATTATCTTTCCCAAAGACTGAAATATTGTTCTGTTATTGAAATTATTAAAGCTATTAACTCAATTGAAAATGAATATTTGTAATATTTATAGTGTTTTGTCCATATGGTCTCATTAATTCATTCAGTAAATAATTATTGTATGTCTCATTATTGTACTCTCAATAACATAAAATGAAAAATTTTCTTGAAGAAAACAATCTACCAAAACTCACTCAAGAAAATATGAAATAATATGAATAGCCCTATATCATTATATAAACTAAATGTGTGGTCAAGAGTGTTTCCATGATGAAAATTCCAGGCACAGATGCCTTCTTTGGTGAATTCTCCAATAACTCTTCCAGAAAATAGACAAGAAGATAACAACTTAATTTACGAAGCCAGGATTAGCCTGATACCAAGACCAAAAAAACGCAATAAAACAAACAATTGCTATGAAATAATATCCCTTATGAACATGGATGGATATATCCCTAACACAATGTTGGCTAATCAAATCAAGTAATATCTAAAAGAAACAGTATATCATGACCTGCAGTGGTTTAACCCAGGAATGCAAGTTTTGTATAATATTACAAAAACAAACATTGCAATTCATGATCCTCATGAACTAAAAACTAAAAAAAAAAAATTATCTCAAAAAAGGCAAGATAATTATCACAAAATCAAACAACAATTTATAATTTAAAAAAAAAGAAACACGGTCACAAAACAAGGAATGGAGTGTAACTATAAAACTGATAAAAGGCATCTTCAAATGACCTCCTGCTTAATAACACACCTCATATATAGGGTCACTATGAGTTGGAATCGACTAGACAGCAACGGGTTTGGTTTGGTTTTGGACTCAAAGATTGAATGGCCCCTCTTAAGACCAATAACAATACAGGGATGTCTAATTTTGCCACTTCTATTCATCATTTTATATGTGGGTCCTGGCCAGTGGGCCAAGAAAAGAAATAAATGCTACACATACTAGAAGGAAAGATTTTTAAACTATCTTTATTTGTAAAAAATTTAATTTTCTATGCAGAAAATCCTAGAAAATCTACCAAAAACCTATTAGAATTAAGGGAATTTAGCAAATTCACAGAAATAAAGGTTGTTGTTGTAAGGTGCCATCAAGTCAGTTCTGACTCATAGCTACCCTATGTACAACAGAATGAAACACTGTCTGGTCCTGCACCATCTTCACAATCCTTGCTATGTCTGAGCCCATTTTTGCAGCCACTGTGTCAATCCATCACATTGAGGGTCTTCTTGTTCACTACCCCTCTACTTTACCAAGCATGATGTCTTCTCCAGGGACTGGTCCCTCCTGATAACATGTCCAAAGTATGTGAGACGAAGTGTTGCCATCCTTGCTTCTAAGGAGCATTCTGGCTGTACTTCTTCCTAGACAGATTTGTTCGTTCTTCTGGCAGTCCATGATATATTCAGTATTCTTCATCAACACTGTAATTAAAAGACGTCAATTCTTCTTTAGTCTCCCTTATCCATTGTCCAACTTTGGAATGCATATGAGGTGATTGAAAATACAAATGACTTGGATAAGGCACACCTTAGTCCTCAAAGTGACATCTTTGCTTTAAAGAGTTATTTTGCAGCAGATTTGCCCAGTGCAATTTGGTGTTTGATTTCTTGACTGCTGCATTGATTGTGGATACAAGCAAAACAAAATTCTTAACAATTTCAATGTTTTCTCTGTTTATCATGATGTTGCTTATTGGTCCAGTTGTGAGGATTTTTGTTTCTTTACGTTGAGGTGCCATCCATACTGAAGGCTGTAGTATTTGATCTTCGTCAGTAAGTGCTTCAAGTCCTCTTTGCTTTTCACAAGAAAAGTTGTGTTATCTGCATATTGTGGATGGTTAATGAATCTTCCTCCATTCCTGACTCCATGTTCTTTTTCATATAGTCCAACTTCTCAGATTATTTGCTCAGCATACAGATTGAATAAGTATGGTGAAAGGATACAACCCTGATGCACACTTTTCTTGATTTTAAACAACTCAGTAGCCCCTTGTTCTGTATGAACAACTGCCTCTTGGTCTATATACAGGTTTTGCAAGAGCACTCTTAAGTGTTCTGGAATTCTCATTCTTTGCAATGTTATTCATAATTTGTTATGATCCACTTAGTCGAATGCCTTCGCATAGTCAATAAAACACAGGTAAATATCTTTCTGGTATTCTCTGCTTTCAGTCAAGATCCATCTGACACCAGCAATGATACTCCTCATTCCAAGTCCTCTTCTGAATATGGCTTGAATCTCTGGCAGTTCCTTATTGATGTACTGCTGCAATCACTTTTGAATTATCTTCAGCAAAATTTTAATTTTGTGTGATATTAATGACATTTTTTGATAATTCACACTTTCTGTTGAATCACCTTTCTTTGGAATGGGCACAAATATGCATCTCTTCCAGTTGGTTGGCCAGGTAGCTGTCTTCCAAATTTCTTGGAATAGATGAGTGAGCACTTCCACCATTGCATGTTTGTGTAATCATCTCAATTGGTATTATGTCAATTCCTGGGGCCTTGTTTTTTGCCAGTGTCTTCAGTGGAGCTTAGACTTCTTCCTTCAATACCAAATAAAGGTAAATACACAAAAATCAAAAGTATTCTGACCTTGTCTAGGAAGGACTCACCCAGGGTCTTAAAACCTTCCAAGTGGTCATCCAAGGCACAACAATTGATCTCTATTCACATGGAACAAGAAAGGAAGAGAAATAGAGTCAAGGAATAGAAGAAGGATATGGAATGTGTGGCTAATTGCCTCCATGAACAACTGCTTCCTTTGCCATGAGACGAAAAGAACTGGATGGTGCCCTGTTACCATTACTGAACATTTTGATCGAAGATTCTATGGGAGAATCTTTGATCAAAAGAGGGAAAATGCAGAATGGAATTTCAAATTCTCATGGACTCCAGCCTTCTTGAAGCCATGAAGGTGGGATGAACCCCTGAAACTACTGCCCTGAGATAACCTTTAAACATTAAGCCAAAAATATCCCCTGAAGTCTTCTTAAAGCCAAACAATAGTTTAGCTTAACTAGTAAAAAAATGTCTGCCTTGAGCATTATGTTCTTTTCAGATCTATCAATATAGGCTAAAAGTGACAGGAGCAACTAGACAGATTACATAGGAACCTTAGGGGGCAGTGAATTAATGTCAATGGTGAAGAACAACTCTAAAAAGAGGATGAAAATGATTACACAACTCAAAGAATGTAATCAATGTCACTATAAGGTACATGTAGAAACTTGAATTGGTGTATGTTTTGCTGTGTATATTCTCAGAAAAAAGGGGGGGGAGCAACATCATTCTCAATGCAGAGAGGCTGAAAGCATTCGCCCTGAGCATAGGAACAAAACAAGGATACCCTTTATCACCATTCCTAGCTAGAGAAATAAGGGAAGAAAAAGAAATAAAGGGCATCTAAATTGGAAAGGAAGAGGTAAAACTCTCCCTATTCCCAGATGATATGATACTATACATAGAGAACGCCACAGATTCCACAAGAAAACTACTGGAACTAGTAGAAGGATTCAGCAGATTAGAAGGATACAAGCTCAACATACAAAAATCAGTTAGATTTCTATACACCAACAAATAGAACTTCGGAAAGGAAATCATGAAAACAATGCCATTTATAGTAGCTCCTAAAAAGACAAAGTACTTAGGTGTAAATCTATCCGGGAACGGAAAAGACCTATACGAAACAAAACTACAAAACACTATTGAAAGAAACCAAAAGGCGGCTACATAAATGAAGAAACATACCATGCTCATGGAAAGGGAGAGTCAGTATTGTGAACATATCAATTCTACCCAATGGGAGCTACAAATATAATGCAATCCCGATTCAAATAGCAACAGCATTCTTTAACGAGATGGAAAAACTAATCATCAACTTTATAAGGAAAGGAAAGAAGCCCCAGTTAAACAAAGCATTATTAAAGAAAAAGAACAAGGTAGGAAGCCTCACACTACCTAATCTCAGAACCTACTGCACAGCTACTGTAGTCAAAACAGCCTGGAACTGGTACAATGACAGACATGCAGACCAATGGAACAGACTCCAAAAACCAGTAGTAAATCCATCCACCTAAGGTCAGCTGATCTTTAACAAAGGACCAAAGTCCATTAAACAGGGGAAAGGGAGTCTTTTTAACAAATAGTGCTAGCAAAACTAATGTCTATCTGTAAAAAAATTAAATAGGACTATTACAGATGGAACTGTGTCCCCCAAAAATGTGTGTCAATTTGGCTAGGCCATGATTCCCAGTATTGTGTGATCGTCCACCACTTTGTCATCTGATGTGTTTTTCCTTTGTGTAGTAAATCCTACCTCTATGATATTCATGAGGCAGGATTAGAGGCAGTTATGTTAATGAGGCAAGACTCAATCTACAAGATTAGGTTGTGTTTTAAGTCAATCTCTTTTGAGATATAATAGAGAGAAGCAAACAGAGAGACAGGGGGACTTCATACCACCAAGAAATAAGAGCCAGGAGAATTGTAGTTTCTTTGGACCTGGGGTCCCTGTGCTGAGAAGTTCCTTAACTGGGGAAGATTGATGACAAGGACCTTCTCCCAGAGCTGACAGAGAGAGAAAGCCTTCCCCTGGAGCTGACACTCTGAATTTGGACATCTACCCTCCTAGACTGTGACAGAATAAATTTGTTTGTTAAAAAAAAAGTATTCTAAAAGTGAACAATTATCTCAATGATCAAGTAGAAACTGAAATTTAAATACACCTTTTAAACAGCTTCAAGAAATGTAAAATACTTTGGGATTAATTAACAAAATACTGTTGAGAATTATTAAGTAAGTTAAATAAATAGATATACCATATTTAAGGATGTCAATTCTCACCAGACTGAACTATAGATTAAATGCAACCTAACCCAAATTCAGGACTGCTTCTGTGTAGAAATTGATAGGCCAATTTTAAAATTTATATGCAAGCACAAAGGACTGAAGATACCTAAAGAAATCTTGACCAAAAAAAAAAAGTTAGAAGACTTGCTCTGGCCTATATGAATTAAAGTATTAATCTAAAGATATAATAACCAATGTAATGTGATATTGACCCATATGCATAAGTATACAAATCAAATGAACAGAATAGAGAGTCTAAAAACAGATTACACACCAGTTTTCAATTGATTTTTGGCAAACTGCTAGATTTCTGAAGAAGAAACAATGGTATTTCAACAGAGAAACTGGAAGAATTGCATATTCACATTGAAAAGATGAACATTACTCCTTCCCTTACAGTATATACAAGTATTAACTTGAAATTGTTACTTTCATTCTCATCTCATTGTCTTTGATAAAGCGTGCTGCTATGTTGGAGGGGAAAACAAGCAAGAAACTCAAAGCAGTCTTTGGCCAAAGGACAGGAAGAAATTGAGGCCCTGATCCAAGAACCCCTAAGGAAATAAATCTTGCCTGCAATCATGTAAGTGATCTTGGAAGAAGATATGTCCCTACTTGAGCCTTCAGATGAGATCCCTGCCCTGGGTGATATGTTGAGAGAATGCTGAAGCACAAGACCTAGATAATCTGAGCCCAGATTCCTGATACACAAAAACCAGGAGATAATAAATGTTTATTGTCTTCAAACAAGTTTCAAATAATTTAGTAAGCAGCAATAATTAAGTATACAGCTTCTTTAATTTTTTGTACTTGTGACAATACACTTGACATGTAGTATTTATTTTATCTTCCTTACAAATCTGTAAACTACTAAATGAATCAGCTATCTATGATTTATTTTTCTCTAGATCAATAATTTTTGTTCTATTAATATCTGTTTTATGGATGTTTTGATGAATGAATGAACAAATATTGTAACACTGGATTATTCTAAGTTCACCTAGAATACATAAACTACATAATTCCCAGAGCATTTTCTTTTAACATGATATTTCACAAGACATCTGTTGCAGAGTCATACCATAAGAAATATTTTCTATTTACATTGGTTGAATGCGTAGTAAACAGGACACAGGGATTCAGAGGGCATGTGGCTTAACTTGAATCAGTATACAACTTCGTCCTTTAGTATGTCTTAGATAATTTGTTCATTGGTAATTAAGTCGTGCTACTATTGAATCAATTTCCCATACAAAGAGAATTTTGATACATTAACTTTCAATTGTAATAACACATTCCTTAAAGAAAGAAAATTACAAGCTCGACTATGCAAAATTTGCTTGAAAAATACCTGAAATAATTTTTGATAAAAGAATTCCACGTAAAATTTGAATACTACAATTTAAAATTTTGACATTCTTGATTCGTCTGGTTCTACATCTTGAAGGAAAATCACATTCTGCAAGTTACTCTAACATTTAGCACATTGTGGGCACTCAATATGTATCTGTTGAATTGAACCAGATTGATTTGTCTCCTTTCACAGACTTTTTTGAATAAAATTTCTTCGTGACAGAAAAAGTCACTTCACTGAAATATTATATGTAGCAGTTTTCTTAATATAAGAACCTTTTCTGTTTCAACAACAGAAACATTTAGCACAGATACGAAGAAGAAAACTTTTCATTGGTATAATAGAAATAGCCATTATAGTAAAATATCTATGTTTTAACAAAAATAAAATGCAAATGAGTGATGGTCTTCTTAAAGAATAGAATCATTTACAAAAATATACAGATTTTTGACATATTGATGATTAGAAATTACATTTCTCCTGTTATTACTGATTTTAAATTTAAATATATTTATTTTTTTCATTTTTTTACAATGTCAGACAACTTTGTCCCAAGAGCCCTAGTGTTTTTTAACTTTTTCCCATACAAAAATTTATACATACATTGTTATGTGACTCTAATTGCTCTCCCCATACTGTGACAGCACACTCCTCCTTTCCACTCCTGATTCTCCATGTCCATTCAACCAGCTCCTAACCCTCTCTGTCTTCCCATCTCACCTCCGGACAGAAGCTGCCCATTTAGTCTCTGGTATTCACTTGAACTAAGAGGCACACTCCTCACAAGTATCACTTTTTATCCTACAGTCCAGTCCAATCCCTGCCTGAAGAGTTGGCCTAAGAAATGGTTTTAGTTCTGGGCTGATAGAGAATCCAGGGGCCACGCTTTCCGGAGTTCCTCCAGTCTCAGTCAGACCATTAAGTCTGGTCTTCTTACTAGAATTTGAGTTCTGCACCCCACCTTTCTCCTGCTCCATCTGGGACTCTCTGTTGTGTTCCCTATCAGGGCTGTCATTGGTGGTAGCTGGACACGATCTAGTTCTTCTGGTCTCAGGCTGATGAAGTCTCTGGTTTATATGGCCCTTTCTGTCTCTTGGGCTAATACTTTCTTTGTGTCTTTGGTGTTCTTAATTCTCCTTTACTTCAGGTGGTTTGGACCAATTGATGCATCTTAGATGGCCGCTTGCAAGCTTTTAAGACCCCTGACACCACTCACCAAAGTAGGATGCAGAACATTTTCTTTTTTTTTTTTTTTAATTTTTTTATTGTACTTTAGATGAAGGTTTACAGAACAAATACTTTCTCATTAAACAGACACTACACATATTGTTTTATGACATTGGTTAACAACCCCATGATGTGTCAACACTCTCCCTTCTCAACCTTGGAGGTCGTTTTCTTGGTGAAAATATACATAGCCAAAGTTACACCATTTCAAAACTTTCTACATGTACAATTCAGTGGCATTGATTACATTCTTCCACTTGTGCTGCTATTCTATCTTTTTCCAAATTATTCCATCACCATTATCTTCAACTTACTGCCCCCTAAGCTTCCCATCAGACCTTTTGCAGTGCTATTGTCAATTTGATCTCACGTAGATAATTCTTTTTCTTTTTTTTTTGTACCTTAGAAGAAGGTTTGCAGAACAAATAGTTTCTCATTAAACAGTTAATACACATATTCCCCTGTGACAATGGTTAACAACTCCACGACATGTCAACACTGTCCCTTCTCAATCTTGGATTCCATATCACCAGCTTTCCTGTCCCTTCCTGCCTTCTAGTGCTTGTCCCTGGACTGCTGTGCATCATTAGCCCCATTTTATTTCATGAGGGTGTGCAATCCCCGGCTGAAAGGTGAACATTGGGAGTGACTTCACCACTGAGATAAAAGGGTGTCTGGGGGTCATACTCTAGGGGTTTCTCCAGTCCGTCAGGCCAATAAATTTGGTCTTCTTTTTTGTGAGTTAGAATTTTGTTCTACATCCTTTTCCAGCTCTGTCCAGGACCCTCTATTGTGATCCTGGTCAGAGCAGTCAATGGTGGTAGCCAGGCACCATCTAGCTGTACTGGACTCAGTCTGGTGGAGGCTGTGGTAGCTGTGGTCCAATAATCCTGTGGACTAATCTTTTCCTCGTATCCTGTTCTCTTCATTCTCCCTAGCTCCTGAAGGAGTGAGACCAGTGGAGTAGCTTAGATGGCTGCTCACAGGCTTTTAAGACCCCATACGCTAATCACCAAAGTAGAATGTAGAACATTGTCTTTATAAACTGTAGTATTTCAATTGAGCTAGATGTTCCCTGAGACCGCAGTCCCCACAACCCTCCACCCAGAAATTCAGTCTCTCAGGGAGTTTGGAAGTGTCTATGGAGCTTCCATGACCTTTCCTTGTACAAGTTGTGCTGGCTTCCCCAGTATTGTGCACTGTCTTACCCTTCACAAAAGTTACCACTTATCTATTGTCTATTTAGTTCCCCCCAACACTCCCATCCCTTGTAACCAACAAAGATTTTTTTCTTTTTGTGTGCAAACTTTTAAATGAGTTTTTACAGTAGAAGTCTCATACAATATTTGTCCTTCTGTGATTGACTTATTACACTCAGAATAATATATTCCAGTTTTATCCATGTTATGAGATGCTTCACAGATTCTTCATTGTTCTTTATCACTGCATAATACTCCATTGTGTGTATGTACCATAGTTTCTTTATCCATTCATCTGTTGATGGACATCTAGGTTGTTTCCAACTTTTTGCTATTGTGAACAATACTCCCATGAACATAGGTGTGCATATGTCTATTCGAGTGACAACACTTATTTCTCTTGGATATATTCATAGGAGTGGGATGGCTGGATGGTATGGTATTTCTATTTCTAGCTTTCTAAGGAAGTGCCATATCACTTTCCAAAATGGTTGTATCATTTTGCATTCCCATGAGCAGTGCATTAAGAGTTCCAGTCTACCTGCAGCCCCTCCAACATTTGTTATTTCCAGTGTTTTTCATTCCTGACACTAATGCCAGAGGGAGATGGTATCTCATTGTGGTTTTAATTTGCATTTCTCTAATAGCTAGTGATTGTGAGCATTTCCTCATGTGTTTGTTGGCCACTTGAATGTATTCTTTGTTGAAGTGTTTGTTCATTTCCTTTGCCCATTTTTTAATAGGATTATCTGTCTTTTTGTTGTAGAGGTGTTGGATTTTCTTGTAGATTGTGGAAATTAGACCTTTGTCTGACTTGTACTGTACAAAAATTTTTTCCCAGTCTGTAGGTTCTCTTTTTACTCTTTTGGTGAAGTCTTTTGAAGAGCATATGTGTTTTATTTTTAGAAGATGCCAGTTATCTAGCTTGTCTTCTGGGGTTTGTGTGTTGACGGTTATGGTTTGTATCTTGTTAATGCCGTGTATTAGGGCCTGTAGTGTTGGTTCTATTTTTTCTTCTATGAACTTTATAGTTTTTGGCTTTATATTTAGGTCTTTGATCGATTTTCAATTAGTTTTTGTATATAGTCTGAGGTATGGGTCCTGTTTCATTTTTTTGCAGATGGATATCCAGTTTTGCCAGCACCATTTGTTAAAAAGACTGTTTGGGCCCTTGTCGAAGATCAGGTGACTGTACGTGGATGGATTTGCATCCTCAATTCTGTTCCATTGGTCAATGTATCTGTCATTGTACCAGTACGTGGCTGTTCTGACTACCATAACTGTATAGTATGTTCTGAGGTCAGGTAGTGTGAGTCCTCCTACTTTATTCTTCTTCTTCAGTAGTGTTTTACTTATTCGGGGTTTCTTCCCTTTGCATATAAAGTTAATGATTAGTTTTTCCATTTGTTTGAAGAATGTTGTTGTTATTTAGATTGGGATTGCATTGTATTTGTAAATTGCTTTGGATAGAATTGTCATTTTCACAATGTTGACTTACCTATCCATGAGCATGGTATGTTTTTCCATTTATTTTGATCCCTTTGGGTTTCTTGCAGTAGTGTTTTGTAGTTTTCTTTGTATAGGTCTTTTACATCCCTGGTTAGATTTAGTATTAAGCATTTTATTGTTTTATGAGCTATTATAAATGGTATTGCTTTCCTGATTTCCTTTTCATCATTCTCCTTATTGATGTACAGGACTCCAACTGATTTTTGTATGTTTATCTTGTATCCTGCTACTCCGCTGAATCTTTCTATTAGTTCTAGTAGATTTCTCATGGAGTCTTTAGGGTTTTCTATGTATAATATCATATCATCTGCAAACAAGGACAGTTTAACTTCTTCATTACCAATTTGGATGCCCTTTATTTCTTTTTCTTGCCTTATTGCTCTAGCTAGAACTTCCAGCACAATGTTAAATAGGAGTGGTGATAAAGGGCACCTTTTTCTTGTTCCTGTTCTCAAAGAGAATGTTTTTGGCCTCTCTCCATTAATAATGATGTTGGCCATTGGTTTTGCATAGGTGCCCTTTATTATGTTGAGAAATTTCCCTTCTATACCTATTTGATTTAGAGTTTTTATCAGGAATGGGTTTTGGCATTTGTTGAATGCATTTTCTGTGTCAATTGAGATGATCATGTGATTCTTCTCTTTCCTTTTATTTATGTGGTGGATTACATTGATTGATTTTCTAACGTTGAACCATCTTTGCATACCTGGTATGAATCCTACTTGGTCGTGGTGTATTTTTTTGATATGATGCTGAATTCTATTGGCTAGAATTTTGTTGAGAATGTTTGCATCTATATTCATGAGAGATATTGGTCTGTAATTTTTTTTTTTTTTTTTTTTTTTTTGTGGCATCTTTTCCTGGTTTTGGTATCAGGGTTATGCTGGCTTCATAGAATGAATTCAGAAGTGTTGCTTCCTTTTCTGTGCTCTGAAATAGCTTAAGTAATACTGATACAAGCTCTTCTGTGAATGTTTTGTAGAATTTTCCAATGAAGCCATCTGGGCCAGAGATTTTTTGTTGGGAGATTTTTTTTTTTTTTTTTAATACCTTTTCAATCTCTTCTCTTGTTATGGGTCTGTTCAGATTTTAACATCACTTTGTTGTAGTTTGGGTAGGTAGTGTGTTTCTAGAAATGTATGCATTTCCTCTAGGTTTTCATGTTTGTTGGAGTACAGTTTTTCATAATATTCTGTTATGATCCTTTTTATTTCTGTTGGGTATGTTGTACTGTCGTCCATTTCATTTCTTATTTGGGTTATTTGCATCCTTTCCTGTTTTTCTTTTGTCAGTCTGGCCAGTGGCTTGTCGATTTTGTTGATTCTTTCAATGAACCAACTTTTGGTTTTGTTGACTCTTTTTATTGTTTTTCTAGTCTCTATTTCATTTATTTCTGCTCAGATCTTTATTATTTCCTTTCTTCTGGTGGCTGTGGACTTTTTTTGCTGTTCTCTTTCTATTTGTTTGAGTTGTGTAGTTAATGTCTTGATTTTGTCTCTTTCTTCTTTTTTGATGTGTACATCTATTGCCATAAATTGTCCTCTGAGGACTGCGTTTGCTGTGTCCCAAAGGTTTTGGTATGATGTGTTTTCATTCTCATTTGATTCTAGGAATTTTTTGATTCCATCTCTGATTTCTTCTATTACCCAGTGATGTTTAAGCAGGGTATTATTCAGTTTCCATGTAATTGATTTTTTTTCCCTAGCTCTTTCTATTGTTAATTTCTGCCTTGATGGCATTGTGGTCAGAGAAGATACTTTGTATTATCTCAACATTTTGGATCTTGTCGAATATTGCTGTGTGGCCTAATATGTGGTCTATTCTGGCAAATGTTCCATGTGCATTCGAAAAGAATGTATGTTTTGCAGCTGTTGGATGGAGTGTTCTATATATGTCTATTAGATCAAGTTGGCCGTTTGTGCCCTTTATGTTTTCTGTATCTTTGCTGAGTTTCTCTTTAGTTGTTCTTTCCTTTATTGAGAGTGGTGTGATGAAGTCTCCTACTATTATTGTGGAACTGTCATTTTCTCTTTTCATTGTTGTTAGAGTTTGTTTTATGCATTTTGGAGCCCTGTTATTGGGTGCATAGATGTTTATTGTGGCTATGTCTTCATGATGGATCTTTCCCTTAATATTATATCATGTCCATCTTCGTCTTTTATGGTGGATTTTGTTTGAAAGTCTATTTTATCTGAGATTAGAATTGCCACTCCTGCTCTTTTTTGGTAGTTGTTAGCTTGATATATTTTTTTCCAACATTTCACTTTTAATAAACTCACGTCTTTGTTTCTAAGGTGTGTCTCTTGTAGACAGCATATTGATGGATCGTGTTATTTTATCCATTCTATCATTCTCCGTCTCTTTATGGGTGCATTGAGTCCATTTACATTCAGTGTAATCATTGATAGATGTGAGTTTGTTGCTGTCATTTTGTAGTGGTTTTTTTTTTTTTTTTTTTTTTGTGGTGCTGATGTTTTCTTTATTCCTCTTACTCTCATGTGCTGAGTTACTTTTGTTTGTGGATTTTTTTTTCATTTCTTTTGTTTTTGTAGGTTTTGTTTTTGCTGAGGCTTTATGTTTTTCCTCTTTATTTTTATGAGCATGTTTGTTAACTCTTTGTGGTTACCATGAAATTTACCCTTATCTTTCTAAGTTCTAAGCAGTCTATTATTACCTGGTATCTCCTTGCCTTCCTCTCCATTAGAAAGTTCTATACCTACAGTGTTTAGTCCCTCTTTTATTTTTCTGATGCTGTTGTCATTTATAGATTAAAGTCTCTGGTTCCCTGTTGTAATTCTTTTGGTTTTGGATAGTCCTTGAGAGTTCATTTCCTAGATTAGTATCTGGCTGGTATGACCCTGGGTCCTAGATTCAGCCTGTGAACTGAAGTTGTTTGTTCTCAGATCGAAGAACTCCCTTTAATAATTCTTGTAAGTCTGTTTTGGTTTTTACTTATTCCCTTAATTTCTTTTTATCTGGAAATGTCCTAATTTTACCATCATAGTTGAACAAGAGTGTTGCAGGATATATTATCCTTGGCTGGCAATTTTTTTTTTTCAAGGGTTTATCTATGTCATCCCATTGCCTTCTTGCCTGCATGGTTTCTGCCAGATAATCTGAGCTTAGTCTTATTGTTTCTCCTCTGTATGTGACTTCTTGTTTTTCACGAGCTGCTCTCAGGGTTCTTTATTTGTCTTTGGTTTTGGCGAGTGTGTTTATGATACGTCTTGGTGATTCTCTTTTGGGGTCTCTCCTATCTGGGGTTCGTTGAGCTTCTTGGATGGCCAGCTTTTCATCTTTCATGATATTGCAGAAATTTTCTGTCAGCATTTCTTCAATGATCCTCTCTGTGTTTTCTGTTTTCTCCACCTGTTCTAGAACTCTGATCACTTGCAAATTTTTGCTTTTGGTTGTATCCCACATAACTCTCAGGGTATCTTCATTTTTCTTTTTTCTTTCTTCTGAGTTTTCCTCGAACAGAGTTATATGTAAGTGTTTGTCTTCAATTACACTCATCCTGTTTTCCACCATTTCAAATCTGCTCCTGAGCCCTTCTATGACACTGTGCATTTATGAAATCTTGTTGTTTATCTTTTGGATTTGTAATGGTTGTTATGTATAATTTCTAGTTTTGAATTTATTTTGGCATTTTGTTCCTGCATTATTTTCCTGAATTCTTCCATTTTTTTCCCGTATTTTCCATGAATTCGTCTGCCTTTTCCATGAATTTGTCTATTTTTTCCTCATTTTTTGTTTGCTTTTTGCTTTAACTCTTGGATAATTCTGTGTATGAGAGATTTGAATTCCCTATCAGGTAGTTCTAGTGCCTTTTCTTTTACTGGAAAGTCATCTGGTGCTTTATTTTGGATGCCTACTGGAACCATCCTGTCCTGTTTTTGTAAATGCCTTGATATTGTCTGCTGTCTTCGGGGCATTCAGTAGTTATTTTTCTCATTTATTGGTTGTAGATTTGTTTGTTTCATCCTTTTTTTTTTTTTTTATTTGCCTATGTCTGAGCAGGCAGGCTGTATATTCTTTGTTGTTTGCTGGTCTGTAGGCACAATACTTTTCACCTCCTTCTCCAATTTACGGGGACAGTTGCTCAGATATTGTAGAGAAGGAAAGGTCTAGCTGAAGGGGAGTTGCTGGGATGGGTTGTTTGTGGCACTTATTTCAGCCACCAGGGCAGCTCGATAATCAGTGAAGGGCAGGTTCTGGTAGGTCCTGCCGGTGCTGCTTGTTGGTGTGATGTTAAGTGCACAGTGCAGGTAGGCAGGATGTAGGGGGGAGATTGTTATGTGTGGAGCTAAGACGGATATGGGAGAGAGGAGAGAGGAACAGGAGCCAAAAACATACAAGCAAGATAGAGTGTTAGGGGAGCTTGCCGTTGGAGTGGAGAGATGAGAGACTATGAAATGGAGAAAAACAAAAAGAGGAAGAAGAAGAAGAAAAAAATAAAGATTGTATTAGTAAAAAGTAGGATGAAAAAAGAACAACAAAGCTCCCAGGGATCCTACCAGTGCAGCTATGATGTCTGAGGAAGTTTTTCCCAAGTTTTGCAGTACAGCCTGGCTAGAAGGCATTGAGGTATTCAGCACCAGGTATTTAGGGAACGGGAAGAGAAGGAAGGTATAGAGAGACAAGAAACTGAGTAATGAAGAAAGACGAAAAGGGAAAAAGAAGGAAAGGAAAACCAAACAAATTAAGAAAAAGAAAAGCCCCCAAAAAGCCAGAAAAAAAAAAAAACCCACAAAAAACGAAATGCTCTCATGGATCCCTCTGTGCATCTGCACAAGCTGAGGGGGTAGGTCCCAAGCTGCCTAGCACTGCCCGGCCAGAACAGGTTCCCAACTTATGAAAAGGAAAAGAAAACAAACAAACAATTCAAAACAAACAAACAAACAAAAGCCCCAGATCCCACCAGCTTGGCAGCCCAGACTGGGAAGCAGTTCCACACTTTAACGGAGCTCTGCAGCCCCTTAGGAACAAGCAAAGATGGTGCACGGAGCCAGGTATTTTAGAGAAAGGAGGAGAGGTGGTGAGAGGTAAGGAAGAAATCAAAAAAAGCAGAAAAAAGCAACACCAGCAGCCAAGAAATGGCTCTCAGGGAGCCAGCCAGTCCAGGTGGGTGGAATCCAAGCAGCAGGTGCTTCCTGGCCAAGAGACTGTGGCCGTGGGAAGCAGAGGAGTCTGGGTGGGTGTGAAGAAGGGTGGGAGGTGGGAAAGCGTATATGTAAATTACTAGTTGTTCTGTCTCCTGCTGGAAGCTCCGTGAAGCTGCTTTCTTGTACTCACTATCCGTTGGTCTCTGATAGGTGTCGAAGATGGGGGATCCGCGTTATGTTAGCTGATAAGGGACGTCTGCATGAACCTTTCCTTGCTCTCCATTCTCTGTCAGTTTTCTCACTCCATTTGGTGCTTGGCTGAGTTCTTTATCTCTTAATTTGATGTTTTAGGGTTTCAGGATTGCTGTTTTCTCTGTTTGGCTTAGTTTTTCAGATCTTTGCTGTGGAGGGACAGTGTGTTGCTTCTCCCTAGAGCACCATTTTGCCAGAAGTCTCTCCTTTTATTTATTTATTTATATAGCCTTGACTTCCTCTCCATATGAAAAAATCTATGTCTACATTTTTTAGTCCCTCTTTTTTGTTTTAATGTTGTCATCTTTTACATATTGACATCTGTTTCTGTATTTTCAATGTTTTAGCTTTGATTTACTTTTGTGACTTCCCTATCGGGGTTGATACCTGGTTGCTCTGTCCTGTGTTCTAGTTGGGTTGTTATCTGATGTTACTGATTTTCTAACTGGAGGACTCCCTTTAGTATTTCTTTTAATTTTGGTTTGGGTTTTGCAAATTCCCTAAACTTCTGTTTATCTGGAAATGCCCTAATTTCGCCATCATATTTGAGAGACAGTTTTGCTGGGTATATAATTCTTGGCAGTTTTTTTCCCTTCAAGGCTTTATATATGTAATCCCATTGCCTTCTTGCCTGCTTTGTTTCTGCTGAGTAGTGTGAGCTTATTCGTATTGACTCTGCTTTGTAAATGACTTTTTTTTTTTTTAATCCCTAGCCGCTCTTAAAATTCTCTCTTTATCTTTGGTTTTGGCAAGTTTGATTATAATATGTCTTGATGACTTTCTTTTGGGATCTGCTTTATGTGGGGTTAGATTAGCTTCTTGGATAGATATCTTGCCATCTTTCACAATATCAGGGAGGTTTTCTACCAATAAATCTTCTCCAATTCTCTCCGTATTTTCTGTTATCCCTCCCTGTTCTGGTACTCCAATCACTCATAGTTTATTCCTCTTGATAGAGTTTCACATAATTCTCATGGTTTCTTCATTTTTTTTTAGTACTTTTATCTGATTTTTTTTTTTTTTGAAATAAGTTGATGCCAAGTGCTTTATCTTCAGTGTCACTAACTCTGACTTCGATTGCATCAATTATGCTCCTATGACTTTCTATTGAGTTGTCTAATTCTGAAATTTTATTATTTATCTTCTTGCTGTCTCACTATGGATTCTTGCAGCCTTTTAAATTTGTCATTATAGTCTTCTCTAATCTTTTTAATTTCCTCTATTGCATGTTCTGCACTTTGATTGATTTCCTTCCTAATTTCTTGAAGAGTTCTGTATATTCATCTTTTGTATTCTGCCTCCTGTAATTCCAAGAAATTTTCCTCTTCTGGAAAATTTCTAGATTCTTTATTTGGGAGCTTGCTGAAGCCATCATGTATTGCCTCTTTATGTGATTTGATATTGACTGTTGTCTCGGAGCCATCAATAAGTTATTATATTTATTTATTTTATGTTTGCTAACTGTGTCCTCAGTTCTTGTTTTGTTTTGATATGCCCAAATAGGCTGCTCGTATGAGCTAGTTTGATTATTGGCACTTTTGAAGCTCTAATGTCCTGTCACCTGGTGGTTAGATCTGTTACTAGGTATGTGAGCTCAGGAGTCTGCCCACTCTTCCTTTAGGGATTCAACTCAGGAGCCCAGGTAGATAGCCACCAAGTGTGTGGTGTAGGCTGTCGCTTACAGTCCTAGACAGACATGGGTTATTGGTGTAGTCACAGACATCTGGCTGCACGTGGGAACACACTCTAAGGAAAGCAGGAGGCTGACAGCCTCCCCTCAGTGTCCAGGAGAAAGGCGTGTCCCTGTTCCCTAGAGTGTGTAGGTGGGTGGGTTTTGCAGCAGGACTATGAGCACCTAGTGCTATTGGCTGTAAGAACTGGGGTACACCTTTTATTCATGGGCCCCTCTCACAGGTGGCTAGGTGGTATGGGTTAAGCCACCAGTCCTCAGGCCCCTGATGTTGGTGGTGAAGACCCTGCTTAATGGGCAGAGCAGTGTCAAATGTCAAGAACCTTCCACTTCACAACTGAAATGGTTAAAGTTAGAATTCTGGTATATACCCCGTTGTAATGTGGTAATGAGGGACTACACTGTTGAAATGGGCCTACATGAGTCTATGCAGAGGGAAAGGCACTCAAAGTCCCTGGGTCCCTCATGCCTGTGTCTAGGTAAAGGAGCTGTGCCTACTCTGGTTTCCTGGCTTAAAGGAGCTGGTGGTTTATTTTTTCCTTTGTTTGTTAGTTCACTCTCTGTCTTAGTCATCTAGTGTTGCCATAACAGAAATACCACAAGTGGATGGTTTTAATGAAGAGAAATTTATTTCCTCACAGCCAAAGTAGGCTAAAAGTCCAAATTCAGGATGTCATTTCCAGGGGAAGGCTTTTTCTCTCTGTCGGCCTTCTTCTCTTTGGTGTTCCCCTGGACTAGGAGCTTCTCTGTGCAGGGACCCCAGTCCAAAGGATGCCCTCTGCTCTGGGCACTGCTTTCTTGATGGTATGAGGTCCCCAGTTCTCTGCTTGCTTCCCCTTCCTTTTATCTCTTACAAGTGGGTGCAGGCCACACCCCAGGGAAACTCCCTTTACATTGGATCAGGGATGTGACCTAGGTAAAGGTGGTGTTACAATCCCATTCTAATCCTCTTTAACATAAAATTACAATCACAAAATGGAGGCCAACCACACAATTCTGGGATTCATGGCCCAGCTAAATTGATACACACATTTTTGGGGGGACATAATTCAAACCATGACACTCTCTAAGGCAGGGAGAATGGTTCCAGGTGTGTGTTAGATCCTACTTCCGGACCACGGGACTCGGTAATTGCTGAAGCCGGTCCAGTACCCAGTGCAGAGCAGGGAGGAGGAGGTAGATGGGAGAGAGGTTTTTCTCTAAGGAGGGTGTTTTTGATCCATGAGGTAAGTCATACAGAAGTACTTATCTTTTGCTGATGAGGGCTGCTTCTCACAGGTTCTGGGTTGCTGTGTAGACACGCTGGTGCTGGGTCTCTCCTGGTGCAGAAAACTTGCCTCCTGAGCACTGCCACTTGCCTGTCTCACCACTCAACCCTGAGCTGCTCAGGCCTGAAGGGCTCAGGTTCTCTCTGTGTCATGTCTAGCAACTCCTCACTGCTTCCGAACTGTCTCCCTCCCCCTAACACTCAGTCCAGTTCCTCAACTCCGCCTTTGATATTCAGGGCTCCCAGATTGCCATATGTAATGGAATCACTTGTTTTTTTGGGCCCTTGTTGTAAGAGGGTCCACCAGAAGTGTCTGACTACTCTGCCATCTTGGCCCCGCCTCTGAGTCCTAGTGTTTTAAGTGACACAGTGTACCCTTTCCCACAAGTTTAGGATGAGAAATTTCCCCAACTTTTTCACACTCCTACAAAGACTAAAATGGAGTCCACCTTTAAACTCCATTCTCAGTTACTGAACAAGTAATAATATCTGGATTCGTATCCATTGAAATTGTGTGCCTTTTGAACAAACTTGGCTATTAAGCAACATAGCTAACTAGCCACATGGAAAGCCCTTGACCAACATAATTTAATATGTTTCACTTTTCAGATTTGTGTTTTTTCATGAAGTCCTAATTTTGAAGCTATTGATCATTTTCTTATAGCATTAGAGATTTAGCCCTTCTTATTTCTCAGTATATCTTATTTCTTAATACTATATAGATACATCTTTTTGTACACATGGCTAGCTAGGCATCCTACAGAAAAATGATTTAGCTTTCTGACTGAAGTCTTCTCTTTTTCATTTGAATTCTGTGGAATGTTTAATTAGGAAGGCCTTAAAGGAGCCCTGGTGTCAAGGTTGTTAAGCACTCAGCTGCTAACTGAAAGGTCAGTGGTCTGAACCACCAGCCACTCCGTGGGAGAAAGATGTGATGGTCTAGCGTCCTTAAAAAATTTACAGCCTTGCAAACCCCATGGGGCAGTTTTACTCTGTTCTCTAGCATTGCTATGAGTCAGAATCGGCCCAACTCAATAGGTATGAAGGGCTTGGAGATGCCTCATAAAGAATACTTAGGAAAGTAATATTGTATGTCAAAATAGAGTGTAGATCATTGGTTTCCAGCAGTGTAAGAGGCAAAAATTTACTAATAAGTACATATTTTACTAAACAAAAGAAAACTTCATAATTCAAAACCTAATAAGTTTGTGTTTTATTTCATCCACTATTACAGGCAAATTATATCACTGTAATTTTTACCTATGAAACAGCCAAGGTGAGCTTGTGAGTAGTAGCAGCAAAAAGTATATATGAATACTACTTTATCCAATTTCCTAGCAAATATAGTAAATGTTCTATTTAAGACTGGATATGACTAAACTTTATTAGACTTGAACTGTATTCTGGGTAATTGTCCAGTAATAACTTTTGCTAAATTATACAAAGCCCTTACTTTACTTAAGAGGGAACAAAGACTCCTCAATCTCTAATATTATCATCATTCAAGATAATGAACAACACAAACCATTCTATTATCAATCTAAAAGCAATAAATGTCAAAGTAAAGAAGTATGCAATATTCTGGCCTGAAAGAACAAAGGACAAATGTAATGATAATACCTCTTTATATTTGCACTCTATTATATCACGCATAACAAATGATGCTGTAATTGTAGACAGTGTTATTTTAACAGGCTTAAGGAGAAGATAGCAGGGGAGGTGAGAGAGTGTTTTGATTATTGCTCTGAAAAATGCTTCAAGCATCTTAATTTAAAATAGCCAGAAAGAGGGGGATATTATTTTTTAGAATGCGTTCAATTTTAGTTTTTTAAGTCATATAAGCTGAAGATTTCAGTGCTTGATTAATCAAGCAATTCACTGTATTAGTGACTTCTGGATAGTTGGAGCAAAGGACCTAATATAGTACATGCTTTTTCCAACATTTCTAATAGTCATCAGGATGAACAGGAAATGGCTTTTTAGCTGGTCATTTCAGATAGTCTAGTGAAAACTAGCGTTGAGAAGGAGAGAATTATGTTAAGCAAACAAAACCCTGTTTCCCTTCTGAATATTGATAGTCAAAATTGTGTTCTAACCTACAGCTCATATGGGTTTGTGTCCTTTTGAGCTACTTAGGTTTCAAGACTGTGTAAAGAAAGGCCATTGAGGCTACAGCTGAGGAGGTCTTGGCTCAAGCTGTGATTCTTCCTGTGACTAATATATAAAATAATTTTTTTAAATTTATTTTTCAAGCAAAAAGAGAATTAAAGATCATGTTGCCCACATGCATTATTTAAAATGCAAAGATAGCCAGAGAAGTACTGACTTATCCAAAACATTTTATGGAAATTTAACTCTCTAAATATATCTTCTTAAATTTATCCAGAGACACATATCCTATTACACTGGAGTGCTCTGTAGGCAAAGTATATGGATATGATGGAGATTTCCCTTTTTTATGAAGACTTTCATGGCATTTTGTAGTGGTGGTGCTATTAGTATCTGTCTTCCTTATATCTCTGTGCTCCCTCTAGACAGCATACTGCTGATAATAGGGAAAATATAAACCTTTAAATTCACGTGGAATAGTTTAGGATCTTTCTTTTTTTTTTTTTTTTTTTTTTTGGTCCACAAGCACAATTACCTTTGTTATCTTTGCTGGTATTGCACAGCATCCATAAACTGTTTTTGACAGAAATAAAATGAAACACATTTCCTCTCCAAAACAAGTAAAATAAACCAGATGCTGTTGAATTGATTCTAACTCATGGTGGCCCCATATGTGCCAGAGTACAACTTAGATCTGTAGAGTTTTCAATGGCTAGTGTTGTGGAAGTTGATTGCCAGGGATTTTCTCCAAGGCACCTCTGGGTGGACTCAAATCTTCAACCTTTCAGTTAGCAGCTGGGCATGTGCACTGTGATTGATTGCTTTCGTGTGGCCTTTCTTGCCATGGTCTTGTAACTCCCACCCAGGTGATTGGGCAGGATTGTGCAGATAGGGTAATTGTGGCCCATCAAAGGGATTGGTCAGTTTTTGCCATCCCATTGAGCTTGAGGTGAGCTATGCCAGAGGTGAGAAAGAGGACCCCACCGCCAGCAAGGAAGAACAGCCAGGAGCAGACAGTGCATCCTATGAACCCGGGCTCCCTGTGCTGAGAAGCTCCTGGAACCAGGAGACCGAAAGAGAGAGCTGTAACCCTGAAGACAGTGACAGGCGGTGGTAAGAGAGACCGGCAGGAGACCACGCAATTGGCTTTGTAGCCCCTGGAGTGAGAAAGCTGAGTGTCTGGGGTGCCTCTGGGGATTTATTGGCAGGAGCTAAAATAATTTTGCCTGAGCAGGGCAAAGGCTTAGGGCCAGAGAGAGGTGGGCCTGCAAGCACAGCTGAAAAGTGTCTGTCCTGATGGAAGAACTGTATTCTGAGTGTTTCTGAGCCTGAATTGTAACCTGTTACTTCCCTAATAAACCCCACAGTTGTAAGTATTGTCTATAAGTTCTGTGTGGCCATTGCAATGAATTATCAAACCCAGCAGAGAAGTAGAGAGTGCCATGGGAGGGACAGTTGGTGTCAGAATTGATAAAGATGGCAAAGAGAGGATGCATGTTGATCTCCACCTCATAGGAATCATCCTTGTGCTGTTATCTTGATTCTCTTTCCCCCTTGTGAAGATAGAGGAGGTCAGACTCCACCCCTATTTTTTTTTTTTTTAACAGCATTTTAACCATTTGCACCATCCAGGGACTTCAGTTATGTACAAGTGATCATAAATACATGAGAATGGTTGAACTCAGTTTTCAAAACCCTGAACATAACTGGAAAATTCACTAAGGAACTAAAACATTTTGCTTTATATCAATTACATTTGCTCCACCCTTTGGAAGTAGAATTCTCTTGAATATCCCAGTAGCTGGATTCATATATAAACTCATGCCTCACAAGTTATAAATGCCTTCTTGTTTCAGTCAGCCAATTCCTGCCTTTCATGTGCAGTGGTTAAGCATTTGGCTGCCAACCAAAAGGCTGGCAGTTTGAATCCACCAGTTACTCCTTGGAAACCCTAAGGGGCAGTTCTACTCTGTCCCATAGGATTGCTATGAGTTGGAATCGAGTCAACCGCAACGGGTTTTGGATGCTTCCAAATATATTCCTTTAATGATTGGTAGATAATATTTTAGCACTTGTCTGTGATTGGGCTCATCCTGTGCAGAAGTGGTGCTTTCTTTAGAAAATCATGGGTAATTAATATGTCTTCATAAAGGAAATATACAAATAAACAGTATTTTGAAGATTCTGATCATTTTTTGTCACAACATAGTTGATATAAGGGAAATATTTTTTCCTCAGTGAGTTTTGTTTCAGAATTAATTGAATAATTTTCTTACATTCTTTCCCTCTATTAGAAAGAAAAGAATGATTTGTATACATTAATCGCTGGTAAAAAGTAAAGTATTAGTGGTAATAATATTATTTGCATTTATGTTTCAACTCTAGGCCAACTCCACAGCAGCTAACAACAATATATGGTCTAATTTTTTTTTTTTTAATCACTAGTATACTTGCAAAGAGTGTGTGTGGAGTCAATAATTATTTGCCGACTGGATTTGCTGTAAAATTCTATATTCTTACCTTCTACCCTCCTTCACTCCCTTTAAGAGACATCTTTACTATGAATAAACTGGAAGAAGTTTGTTAGGAGTATTCATCTCTGGGCAAACATAAAAAAACCGTAGCCATCAAGTTGATTCCAACTCATAGTGACCCTATAGGACAGAGTAGAACCTCCCCATGGGGTTTCCAAGGAGCTGCTCGTGGATTCAAACTGCCAATCTTTTGGTTAGCAGTCTGAACGCTTAATCACTGTGCCACCAGGGCAAATATAGTCTAAATTATTAACTGGTGAAGTTTACCTTAATGTTATCATACATGTTTTTTTGTCCCTTTCTCTAATGCCCCTTTCTCTTTTTTTGTCCTATCAGAAATCAATCTGTGTGATGGTTAAGGTTATGTGTCAGCTTGGCTGGGCCATGATTCTCAGTGTTTTAATGTAATCACTCCCATGATTGAATATACTGTGAATAGCCAATCAGATGAAAGGGAGTCTCCTTGGAGGTGTGGCCCGCATCTGTATGTAAGCAGATGTTCTGGCTTTTTGCTCTCTCTGGATCCTGCGGCTGCTTCCTGTCGTCTCATCTCCCGTTCTTGGGACTTGAGCTGTCAGCTTATCTGCCAAACCTGGGATTCATCGATCTGCACAGCCTGTGAGTGGGAGCCCTGCTCTCGGACCTGCCAATCTTGGGCTTGCCAGCTTCTGCAGCTATGTGACTTGGGAGAGGCCTCTACCCTGATCCATGGACTTGGGACGTTCTAGCCTCTACAATCACGTGAGCTGTTTCTTGATCTAATCTCTCTCTGTATGTATATTTATACACTTTACTGGTTTTGCTTCTCTAGAGAACCCAGCATAAGACAATCTGATAAACTGATTCTTGCTTAGATATTGATGACTGAAATACTGTCTAAAAATATTCACATTTTGACAAATAATTTCTGGAAATAAAAAGCTTCTATAGCTCCATTTTCTCAGGAAACAATCTTTATGGTAGAATTTCGGGCATCAAAAACTGAAAAGTATTTTAAGTTGAATGCAGGAAAATTCCTTTCTTAAGGCCCTAAAATTATATCACAGAGCCTTGATGGTGCAGTGGTCAAGGAGCTTGGCTGCTAACCAAAACATTGGCAGTTCGAATCCACCAACTACTCCTTGGAAACCCTATGGGGCAGTTCTATTCCATCCTATAGGGTCACTATGAGTTGGAATTGACTTGACGTAACCAGTTTTTCATTGTGTGTGTCTGTTTTTTAATATATTTTTTAATTTTTTTAATTATACCACATAGATGGCCTACTCATAGTATTTTTTTTTTTTTTTAACAGGGTTTTTCTCACTTCAGTCTGAGTTTCTTAAGAGTAAACAATCTTGTGTCTTTTACATATTTGTATGCAGTACTTGAACTTGGTGAATATTTTATATATATTTATATTTATATCTGTATATCATAAAAATGAAGCAAAGACTTCATAATTTTGGGTTAATGTGGCCAGTATAGCTAGGCAAAGGGGCAAATTCAGGACCAAACAAAATATTTTTGGCTTTAGGAATTTATTTTGTGGTTAATTAAGTCTAATTTTAGGTACTATACCTGAATCTGAAATAATTCAGCAAACTAATTACAGTTTGTCAGGACATTCTTGGGTTAAAACAAAAATGTTTGACCCAACTGTTCTTTATAATAAAACTGCTAATTTATAATTAATCATGAAGGGCCAAATTCTGCTTTTGTATGTTCATGTAAAATTATCCTTGATTACTGCGGGACTTCAGAGTAAGTTCTCGACAGCAAACTTTGGCCCAGTATGTTTAATTAAAATTAATAACCCATTTTGGTGCAGTCATTATTTGGAAGGAGGGAGATAAGATTACAAAAGCAGACTTTGGTAAGATAATCAACAGGAGAAGGGCATAGGTTTGGTAATAAAATGAATCACCGATAATGTTCTTTTAAGAGATTTTTAAATTCAATTTTAATTTATCTTAAAACAATAGAATACATTATTGTACTGAAGCTACCAATTAATATAATGTTTGCATTTTGAATTAGCACAAATCCTTCTTCCATTCCAACTTTGAGAATACGTTAAAAATTAATAAAATTTAACATATTCCTGACATATAAAACACTATGTCTCTGGCACTAATTACTGTCTTTTCCATTTGGCTCTAGATTACCTTACAAAGTAGAAAATCAATTACATTTGAATAGTAGGATTGTATCTTAAGACGTAGAGTACATCATAACTCAATAAATTTCAGAGTATATACAAAAGTGTATTTGTTTCAGGTCATTTTTAAAAATGATTTTTAAAACACCATCTCTCACTTAACCCCTCAACAAATAGAATATATGGTATATTATTTCTATTCAGAACAAGAAATAGCAGAATATTTATTTATTGTTGTGTAGCCGAGTACGGTCCTTAGGTACCGCAAATGGTTTGAACTTAACTACTAATCTAAAGTTTGGTGGTTTGAACCCACTCAGCAGTGCTGTGGAAGAAAGCCCTGGTGATCTGCTTTCATAAAATGATCACAGCCAAGAAAACCTTACTGATCGGTTCTACTCTGTAACACATGGGGTCACCATGAATCAACTTGAAAGCCACAGGTTTGGTTTTTGGTTTTGATATAGCTGAGTAATAACAGCTGCACTTCATGCAACACTTAGTGCTAGACAGTTAATTTACACACAATCTTGAAATGTAGAAATTATTTTTCCTGTTTTATGGATGAGGAAATTGAGACTGTAATTAGCTAAAAAAAGAAAAAAAAAAAGCTCAAGGTCAGATACTTGGATTAAAACCCTGTTTGTTTAAAACCAAAATCTCTCTTCTAAGCATGGCAGCACTGCCTCAAACCATGCTGTGGACCATTTTGACTGCACTCCTGAAAAGTGTGAGTCACCAAACATGGAGAGAGTTCGGTGGCTCAGGGAGCAAAAACTCTAAGGGAGAGATGTTCCTAATAAATTGCTTAAAATGAGTGTAAATTCAACTTTAGAATGTGAGAATCTAGTCAGATGAAAAAGGAAGTTGCTTTTTTTCTTCCTCTCCATATTTGAGAGAAGGTGAATTCAATTTTGTTTTTCCTGAAGTTAAAAGCTATCGAACACCTTCTATGCAGTAAATGCAGGAAATAATATCTGTGTGCTCTGATGTAAATTTTTTTAAAAGTTAAGAATAGGTAGTAGCATAAAAAAGACAAAAAAACATATAGCTTTCTTCTTGATGTTATGCAGGAGAGAGCTGGCATCAAATAGACATTGTTTTCAAAGTTTGTAAGCTGAAGAACTCTTTGCAAAAATGCAATTGCATGTATTAAAACCAATATGTGAAACTATTTCAAGCAGAATTATGTTTGATTGGTGAGGGAAGTGGGTGCTGGAGCTACTCTACTCACCATGTCTCTCCCATGATTGAATGGGGAGGGTGTCTCTACAGAACCACTTAATGTTCCACATGGAGAATCATTTAAGAATCCTTTCACTATATTTTCAAAATTCAAATTTCTAATTCTCTAAGGGTGTGTACATTCTAATTGTCTCTATGTGGCAAGAGATAAAAACGACAAAGACCACCAAGCAAAACCTGTGTGTTTCGTTAAAATCAGTGAAGACTAGTCTTTTAACAAGAAGATGCTGGTCAAAAATCTGCAGGCAGAATGTGATCAGTAGTTCTAAAAATATGAAACCTGGATAGATCTCAAGACTGAGAGAAGTGGGGACTAGCAAAGGAAGGCTGAGAGAGACAGGACTGCATCTCTGGGATTAAAAATATAGATTCTACAAGATAAGAAACCTAAAAGAAATATACCACTTTGTGATCTTTCTCTAATAACTCCCTAACTTTCCTTTGCTGTATGACTTTGATAGATTTACTTATAGATACTATATCACTTTTTATTTCCTCTTGGAAGAATTCAGCTAAATTGGTTTATTTGTTGTCATAGGAGAAAAGCTTAGATGCTTGTATCACTTTTCTGTAGTCACTAAAACAAATTACTACAAACTTCGTGGCTTAAAACAACAGAAATCTGTTTTCTTACATTTCTGGAGGTCATAAGGAAGGTGTTGGCAAGACTGGTCCTTCTGGAGACTCTAGGGGAGAATCTTGTTTCCTTGTCTCTTCTAGCTTCTAATGGCTGCCTGCATTCCTTGGCTCATGACCCCTTCCTCACATCACTCCAACGTCTTGTTTTCGTCATCAAATCTCCTCTTCCTCTTTTTTAGTCAAATCTCCCTCTGACTCCTTCTTATAAGGACACTTGTGATGACATTTAGGGCCCACCCAGATAACCTAGGATAATCTTCCCACTTCAAGATCCTTAATTTAATTATACCCATAAAGTATCTTTTGCCAAATAAGATAACTTTCACAAGTTCTAAGGATTAGGGTGTAGGCATCTTGGGGGGATCATTATTTTATCAAAGATTGTGTATGTGTTTCTGTGTGTGCCTTATAAAACCAATTCTTATGTGAAATAGCAAAAGCAGGTTGTAGTTATTTAAGGAATCACGCTAAACTAACACAAAATGTCCACTTTTCTTTAGACAGATAACTCAAGTACTAATTTTCAAAGTAAATTATCCAGAATGTTTTAGTTCCAAATTTCACTGTAGGAAAACTCTTACTTTAAGAGACATGTGACTGGAACACTTTCCATCTTGCATAGGTTATCTGATGGATGGAGCAGAATTGTAAATTAGGTGGAGTGTGCCATATTACTTGTATTCCTCATATCCCATTAGGGTTTCCTGTTTGTTGGATGGGCACCATTCCTATAAGAAACACGTCTCTTTCCCTCTTCTCCTTCACCAAAATACTATCTGAAAAAGTTGCCTAACAGCTTATTTTGAACTGAGAATTACAAATCCAATCAGCTGCTAACCAAAAGGTCAGCAGCTCGAGTCCACCAGCCACTCTTTGGAAACTCTACGGGGCAGTTCTACTCTGTCCTATAGGGTTGCTATGTGTCGGAATCAACTCTACGGCAATGGGTTTGGTTTTGGTTTATAAGGAACAGCAATGAAAAAACAAATGATTTGTGTGTATGTATGTGTGTGTGTGCATGTACACATGCTATATACAACATAAACTAAAAATGTTTGGTTTTATTTTTGCTGAGAATGTGGATAATTCAAATCACAACAGATTCTATCATGTTACAGTTAGCAGGGGAAATGCATATAAAATATTCTTACAGCTAAATTAAAACAAAACAAAACAACCCTCAAACTGGCTTAGTGATAACGAATTCTACTTGCTGTAGTCACTAGAGGTCCAAGACTTAAGCCTGCTTCAAAACTTTCCACCCTTACTCTAACCAAAAACAAAACTAAACTAAACCCATTACTGTCTAGTTGATGCCAACTCATTCTCTCTTTTTACAGATCTCTTTAGGGCTAGGATGTAATCAAGATTCCTACATGACAGCTAGGCCTCACATGTTGTACAACAGTGCTGAAAACAAAAATAGAGGTGGTTCCAGATAGCTTCCCAAAAGAGAAAGGAAAAAAAAAAAAAAATACCCAGAGGCAACCAACCAGCAATCTCTCACAACAGTGAATTTGTGACGTGCCCAATCTTGAACAATCATAAACAAGGGACTTGGGATGATCCTGAGTTACAGATAGACTGCTGGAGCTGGAAACTGACTCGGCTTCCCCTGTTGGGGAAGCTGTGTTAGGCAGTGGGGACAGCTGAGCAAAAATGGGCATTTATCATGAGTGAGGAGAAGGGAAGGGGAAAATAGATACTGCATAGTTAACCGAATAGGTCCCTAGGTGGCAGAAATGGTTCGCGTTTGACTATTAACCTAAAGGTTGACAGTTCTAACCTACCCTGTGGTACCACAGAAGAAAGGCCTGGTGATCTGCTTCTGTTAAGATCACAGCCAAGAAAACCCTCTGGAGCAGTTCTACACTGTCACACACGGAGTTGCAGTGAGTTGGAATTGACTCAATGGCAACAAGTACAGTTAACCAAAAATGTTTACTATGAGAGTCCTTCAAATGGGGATCATTCCAATGAAGACCCTTGTTAGAAACTTTGTTTAAAAGAAAACGGAAAAAAATCTCTATGCTTTTGACTTAATAGACCAGTAGAATCTGATTAACATTGTATTACAGAGTGTCTAATATATTTTAGCCACAGAGAGTACCATAGTAACCACAATCTAAGTGGATTTAATTAGGTACTATGGAAGGTATTAATCATAAATAGTAAAGGGAAACACCACAATTAAAAATATATGTATTTTAAAATTCAAATCCAGTCTGTATTACCTAAGAATAGCATATTTTAAAGTTAACCGAAGTTCTGGGTAGTTTGAGGAGCAGCTCTAAATAATTCAACATAATATATACATGAATTCTATCTTTTTATTTATTTGATGAAAAATACTTTCCAAATGCTTGGAAAATTGAGCGATTTTTTGTTTATTTCTCTTATAGAGTGTAATCAAAGAAAGAATTATGATTAAAACCACCATACAGGTTGTGTCTATGTAACATTTAACAGGAAAAGTTAAAAAAAAAAAGTCTAGTGTGTGTGTGTGTGAATTTCACACAAAATGATCAATTTCCTAACTTAACTTTTCACTTTTGAAATAGTTATTTCAGTTTTTTGTACATATAACTCAGTTTTGATAGTAAGTGGTTGGATATTTATATTTTTATTTTGGCATCATCAAATATTTTGTTAGAATAAAAATATTTAAATGACTTCATTGATTTATTTTTCATAAAAGATGATTAGATTTACAATCTCATGGATTAGTTTAGTTTATTGAGGATTAAATGTAGATTAATATAATGTTCATATTTCTTGCTTTTTTAACTTTAGTGTATAGAACTATGATTTATTTTGGGAAAAGCAGGAAAGCAAAACAACTTTTTGTCATTTTAAGTTCCTTAAATTTGTCATTTTTCTTAGAAACCTGCACTGCCAGACCTAAATTAGTAAACTTCTGCCTCAAGCAGTAAAACTTAATTAATGACTTAGTAGAAAAATCAGAGACTCATAATAAAGCATCCAGGTTCATCAGAAAACTGAGATCATCAAGATTTTGTCCTGCTGACTTCAAAACTTCTAAAACATTATAGCTCCCTGACTTTTTTTTTTGTTGTTGTTGTTGTTGTCGTTGCCTTTGGCACAGATGTGGTAAAATAACCGCTTTAATATACAAACTGGCATGATTTATGCATTGTAATGTGGTCGTTTCTACTGCAGATATCAAATTTAGCCTATGGAAATTTATGCACTCATGTACTTCTGGAATGTAATAATAGGTTTTTCTCCCAAGTGTTTGGTCTGGAGAACATCTTATCAGAAGAAGTGCTTTTGAACTTCTTTAAAATTTTGATGGAAATAAAACACACTTCAGATTATTTTCTTATTACATATAAAAATTACTGATATATTCAAAAATTAGGCTATCTTGTGGCAGATACACCTAAGGTGACCTGCAAAAATTCACACCTATGTATAATCCCCTTCTCTTGAGTGCAGGCAGAAACAGTGACTTTCCTCTAACAATGGAATATGGCAAAGGTGATAACATGTCACCTCCTTGATTAGTGTACATCCTAAGGCAAAGTGATGGGATATTGCTCCCATTGTTACATTATGTTACTTAAGACTCCATCTTAGCAGACTGGAGAGAGGGATTCTCTTACTGGCCTTGAAGTAGTAAACAGCCATGATGTGAATTGCCTATGGAGGGGGCCAACTGGCAAGGAACTATGAGTGGCCTTTAGGAGCCCAGCTGACTTGTAGGGAGAAAACAGTGATTCTAGCTTGTAGAATCTCAAGGAGATGAATTCTGCCAATACACTGAGGGAGCATGGAAACATATCTTTCCTCAGCTGTGCTCTGATGTGACCATAGTACAAGTAAACACCTGAACTGTAGCCTGGTGAAACTCTGAGCAGAGGACCCAGTTAATCCATGTCTAGACTCTTGACCCACAGAAACTGTGAAATACTAAATGAGTGTTGATTTAATCCTTACACTTATGGTGATTTGCTATGCAGCAATACATGTTTCCATTTCTCTATTCTCTCCCCTTTCATTCCTTTGATATTTAGCTGCATCTTTGCTCAACCACTTCTTCACTTCATCCAACCAACTCTTCTCTACAATGCAACCAACAAAACTGGTGTGTATATATTTTTTATTTTCTCTCCTGCTGCCTTTGAATATACTGTTATCCCTTCCATACCCTGCACCACTGCATCTCTCCTTACTCCTGATAGCCCACAGAAATTAGCAGAAATCTGAACATAATAGAAACTAATTAAATAATTAAATTTGGACAAGTCAATAAAAATACATATTTTTAAATTTCTTGAGGAAAACAAAGGGTACTTTTATGATGATTGTGAAATTTTGTGGAAAACTAGGTTTTTGTAAATTTGAAATTAAAACATAAAGTTATCAAAAACATAGAGAAAATTTAATATCTTATTCAAAGATAATTTGGTACCCTTTATTAAGAGCTTCTCTGAGTCATAAGTCAGAATATAGGTGTGTCATATTTGACTAAAATATATGACACGTTTTATAAACTTTGTTATTCAGAAAATCTAAAAATTAGTCTTGTTTGCTCCCTTTTCCATATCTGTTTCTTCAAAGTAGTTCATAAGTGGGTGACAGAATGGAGATAGCTTTTATTATAATATACATTAGTTCTCACATGACCTAAAATAAGGCTGCTTTTGTGTGGAGATGGAGAGAAGAAAGAATAATATTAAATTAGTTTTCTGAGTAAATATATAACATTTCTGTATAATAAAAATAAAAATGAATATATAATAATTATATTGGAATGTTTATGTATTTATTTAAGTAAAAACTATTTGGGTTAAACAAAACTATAAAATCTAAATATCACCCTAAGAATTATTTGGGTATAATTTGTAGCTATTGAATTTTTGGGTTTCACATAGCCAGTGAAATGGTTGTATTTTTAAAGTTTTCATGTTTAAAAGATGAGAATTTTGCATAATTTAGTACTAACTTTTAGCACTTGGGAAATATTTTAAAGTTACATATGTGATAAATGTGTTTTCCAAAACACATTATGGAGTCCAAAAAATATATCCAGCATCAATAGAATGCTTGGATCAAACTAAAAATGTAGTGTCAAACCCTAGATAAACAGACAAAGATATCCAACAATGAGAATATTGAACAAGCTGCCAGTGATTTTAGAACTATGTAGAAAGCAAGCAGGATCATTTGGATAAGCATCTCCTTCCCCTCTCTCCCCTACCATCCCTAGTTTATTTTTCAGAAACAAAGGTGATTTCTTTGTTTTATCTGAATTAGCAGTGTAACTGTTGGAATCCTTCCATCTCATTTACTTTTTCTATTGACTCCTATTGACAAACTATCATATGTGGTTTCAATTGATATGAACACAATATGTAGGCTGCCCTTCCCAAATACTGTTATCACTTGGAGCAAAGTGTTTATCAGCAAGGAATCTGCTCAGACTGCAGGGATCACAAGATAATGTCAGTTGACCTTGCTTTTTGTTGTCTAACCTATGCTAATTTTTATATGCTGGACAAATATCTGAGAGCCTGCCAAAAATATTCAGTTTTACAAATATGACACTTTATCCTCTTCATTATATTGTGAATAGATTTCTCAGTTTATCCAGTGAAGGACTGGGCTAAAATGCTAAGTAAGCATATTTATTTTTTCATATAAGCTGTCATACTAAGTTGAATGAGATGCAGAAAGTTTCCATAATTTTGATATAATTTTAATTTCAAATGTATTACATTCATCTTGAAAAAGATCTAGAAAATAGATACCACCATAGGCTTTATTGTGAAAACAAAAACATTTTAAAACAAATTTCATTTCCTGTGGATTTTCTTACCAGAAATAAAACTTTTTGTTTCATTTTTCTAGTTTTTGGTAGCTCCATGATTGATAGATGAAAGTTCATACATAGTACTTTATTACTTATAAATATATTAAGTGCTGTTCTTGTTATTAGCTGCCATTGAGACAGTTCTGACTCATAGCAACCCTTCATACAACAGAAGGAAACACTGCCTGGTCCTGTGCCATCCTCACAATCATTGTTATACTTGAGCTCATTGTTGCAGCCACTGTGCCAACATATCTCACTGAGAGTCTTCCACTTTTTTGTTGACCCTCTACCTTACAAAACATGATGTCTTTCTCCAGGGACTGGTCCCTCCTGAAAACATGTCCACAGTACACGAGATGAAGTCTCTCCACCCTCACTTCTAAGAAGCATTCTGGCTATATTTCTTCCAAGACAGATTTGTTTCTTCTTCTGGCAGTCCAACGTATACTCAATATTCTTCGCCAATATCATAATTCAAACATATTAATTCTTCCTTGATCTTCCTTATTTATTGTCCAGCCTTCACATGCATATGACGCAATTGAAAATACCGTGGCTTAGGTCAGGTGCACCTTAGTGCTCAAGGTGACGTCTTTGATTTTTAACACTTTTAAGAGGTCTTTTGCAGCATATTTGCCCCATGCAATGCATCGTTTGATTTCTTGACTGGTGCTTCCATGGGTCTTGATTGCAGATCCATGTAAAATGAAATCCTTGACAACTTCAATATTTTCTCTGTTTATCATGAAGTTGCTTATTGGTCCAGTTGTAAGAATTTTTCTTTTCTTTGTGTTAAGCCATAATCCATACTGAAGGCTATTGCCTTTGATCTTCATCAGTAAGTGTTTCAAGTCCTCTTCACTTTCAGCAAGTAAGGTAGTGTCATCTGCATATTGCAGGTTATTAATGAATCTTCTTCCAATCCTAATGCCGAGTTCTTATTCATATAATCCAACTTCTTAGATTATTTGCCCAGCATACAGATTGAATAAGTATGGAGAAAGGATAAAACTCTGACACATACCTTTCCTGATTTTAAACCACACGGTATCTCTTTGTTTTGTTCAAACAACTCTCTCTTGGTCTATGTACAGTTTCTGCATCACCACAATTAAGTATTCTGGAAATCCCATTATTTCCAGTGTTATCCATAATTTCTTATAATCCACACAGTCAAATGCCTTTGCATAGTCAATAAAACACCAGTAAACACCTTTCTGGTATTCAGCAAATATCCATCTGTCATCAGCAATGCTAACCCTCCTTCCAGGTCCTCTTCTGAATCTGTCTTGAATTTCTGGAAATTCCCTATCAATGTACTGCTACACCCATTTTTGAATTATCTTCAGCAAAATTTTGGTTGCATGTGATCTTAATGATATTGTTTGATGATTCTTGCATTCTGTTGAATCACCTTTCTTTAGAATTGGCACAGATATGGATCTCTTCCAGTCAGTTAGCCAAGTAGGTATCTGTAGGTGGAATTGCTGGACCGAATGGTATGTCCATTTCTAGCTTTCTGAGGAAGCGCCATATCATTTTCCAAAATGTTTGTATCATTTTGCATTCCCACCAGCAGTGCATAAGAGTTCCAGTCTACCCGCAGACCCTCCAACATTTGTTATTTCCAGTGTTTTTGATTTGTGTCAGTAATGCCAGGGTAAGATGGTATCTCACTGTGGTTTTAATTTGCATTTCTCTAATGGCTAGTGATTGTGAGCATTTCCTCATGTGTCTGTTGGCCATTTGAATGTGTTCTTTGGTGAATTGTCTGTTCATTTCTTTTCCCCATTTTTTAATAGGATTATTCGTCTTTTTGTTGTAGAGGTGTTGGATTTTCTTGTAGATTATGGAGATTAGACCTTTGTCTGACTTGTACGGTCCAAAAATTTTTTCCCAGTCTGTAGGTTCTCTTTTTAGTCTTTGGGTGCAGTCTTTTGAAGAGCATAGGTGTTTGATTTTTAGAAGATCCCAGTTATCTAGCTTATCTATTGGGGTTTGGGCGTTCATGGTTATGGTTTGTATCCTGTTAATGCCATATATTAAGGCCTGTAGTGTTGGTGCTATTTTTTATTCTATGAACTTTATAGTTTTAGGCTTTATATTCAGGTCTTTGATCCATTTTGAAGCAGTTTTTGTATACAGTGTGAGGTATCGGTCCTGTTTCATTTTTTTGCAGATGGATATCCAGTTTTGCCAGCACCATTTGTTGAAAAGACTGTCTTTTCCCCATTTGATGGACTTTGGGCCCTTGTTAAAGATCAGGTGACTGTAGGTGGATGGATTTACATCTGGGTTCTCAATTATGTTCCATTGGTCAATGTATCTGCCGTTGTACCAGTACCAGGCTGTTTTGACTACTGTAGCTGTATAGTAGGTTCTGAAGTCAGGTAGTGTGAGTCCTCCAACTTTATTCTTCTTCTTCAGTAGTGCTTTACTTATTTGGGGCTTCTTCCCTTTCCATATAAAGTTAATGATTAGTTTTTCCATCTCTTTGAAGAATGTTGTCGGTATTTGGATTGGGATTTTGTTGTATTTGTAAATTGCTTTGGGTAGAATTTTCATTTTCACAATGTTGAGTCTGCCTATCCATGAGCATGGTATGTTTTTCCATTTATGTAGAACCCTTGGGTTTCATGCAGGAGTGTTTTATAGTTCTGTTAGTATAGGTCTTTTACATCCCTGGTCAGATTTATTCCTAAGTATTTTATCTTTTTAGGGGCTATTGTAAATGTTATTGTTTTCCTGATTTCCTTTTCATCGTTCTCCTTATTGGTGTATAGGAATCCAACCGATTTTTGAATGTTTATCTTGTATCCTGCTACTCAGCTGAATCTTTCTATTAGTTCCAGTAGACTTCTCGTGGATTCTTTAGGGTTTTCTAGGTATAGTATCATATCATCTGCAAACAGGGACAGTTCCACTTCTTCATTACCAATTTGGATGCCCTTTATTTCTTTTTCTTGCCTTATTGCTCTAGCTAGAACTTCTAGCACAATGTTAAATAGGAATGGTGATAAAGGGCATCCTTGTTCCTGTTTTCAAGGGGAAAGTTTTCAGCCTCTCTCCATTAAGAGTGATGTTGGCCATTGGTTTTGCATAGATGCTCTTTATTATGTTGAGAAATTTCCCTTCTATACCTATTTTATTGAGAGTTTTTATCAGGCATGGGTGTTGGACTTTGTCAAATGCCTTTTCTGTGTTAATTGAGATGATCATGTGATTCTTTTCTTTCCTTTTATTTATGTGGTGGATTACGTTGATTGATTTTCTAATGTTAAACCATCCTTGCATACCTAGTATGAATACTACTTGGTCGTGGTGTATTATTTTTTTTGATATGATGCTGAATTCTATTGGCTAGAATTTTGTTCAGAATTTTTGCATCTATATTCATGAGAGATATTGGTCTGTAATTTTCTTTTTTTTTGTGGCATGTTTGCCTGGTTTTGGTATCAGCGTCATGGTGGCTTCATAGAATGAATTTGGAAGTGTTGCTTCCTCTTCTATGCTCTGAAATAGCTTGAGGAGTACTTGTACAAGCTCTTCTGTGTATGTTTTGTAGAATTCTCCAGTGAAGCCATGTTGGCCAGGGTTTTTTTTGGTTGGGAGTTTTTTTATTACCATTTCAATCTCTTTTCTTGTTATGGGTCTGTTCAGATTTTCAACATCACTTAGTTGTAGTTTGGGTAGGCCGTGTGTTTCTAGAAATTTATCCATTTCCTCTAGGTTTTCAAATTTGTTGGAGTCTAGTTTTTCATAATATTCTGTTATAATCCTTTTTATTTCAGTTGGGTCTGTTGTAAAGTCCCCCATTTCATTTCTTATTTGGGTTATTTTGTCCTCTCCTGTTTTTCTTTTGTCAGTCTGGCCAGTGGTTTGTCGATTTTGTTGAGTCTTTCAAAGAACCAACTTTTGGTTTTATTATCCTTTCTATTGTTTTTCTGTTCTCTATTTCATTTATTTCTGCTCTGATCTTACTATTTCCTTTCTTCCGGTGGTTGTGGGTTTTTTTTGCTGTTCTCTTTCTATTTGTTTGAATTTTGTAGTTAATGTTTTGATTTTGTCCCTTTCTTCTTTTTTGATATGTGCATCTATTGCTATAAATTGTCCTCTGAGGACTGCCTTTGCTGTGTCCCAAAGGTTTCAGTATGACGTGTTTTCCTTCTCATTTGATTCTGGGAATTTTTTGATTCCATCTCTGATTTCTTCTATTACCCACTGATGTGTAAGCAGGTATTATTCAGTTTCCATGTAGTTGATTTTTTTTCCTTGCTCTTTCTCTTGTTAATTTCTACCTTCATGGCATTGTGGTCAGAGAAGACATTTGAATTATCTCAACGTTTTGGATCTTGTTGAGGATTGCTCTGTGGCCTAAGATGTGGTCTATTCTGGAGAACGTTCTATGTGCATTGGAAAAGAAAGTGTACTTTGCAGCATTTGGATGGCGTGTTCTATATATGTCTATGAGGTCAAGTTGGCTGACTGTGCCATTTAGGTCTTCTGTATCTTTGCTGAGTTTCTTCTTAGTTGTTCTGTTCTTTACTGAGAGTGGTATGTTGAAGTCTCCTACTATGATTGTGGAACTGTCAATTCCTCTTTTCAGTGTTGTTAGAGTTTGTTTTATGTATTTTGGAGCCCTGTCATTGGGTGCGTAGATGTTTATTATGGTTATGTCTTCATGATAGATTATCCCCTTAATCAGTATATAGTGTCCTTATTTGTCTTTTATGGTAGATTTCGTTTTAAAGTCCATTTTATCTGAGATTAGAATTGCCACCCCTGCTCTTTTTTGGTAGTTGTTAGCTTGATATATTTTTTTCCAACCCTTGACTTTTAATAAAGTCACATCTTTGTTTCTAACGTGTGTCTCTTGTAGACATCATATTTATGGATCCTGTTTTTTTATCCATTGTGTCACTCTCCGTCTCTTTATGTGTGCATTGAGTGCATTTACATTCCGTGTAATTATTGATAGATGTTAGTTTGTTGCTGTCATTTTGTAGTGCTTTTTTTTTTTTTGTGGTGCTGACATTTTCTTCGTTCTTCTTACTCTCTTGTGCTGAGTTACTTTTGTTTGTGGATTTTTTTTTTTCATTTCTTTTGATTTTGTAGGTTTTTTTTTTTTTTTTTGCTGATACTTCATGTTTTTCCTCTTTTTTTTTATGAATATGTTTGTTAACTTTCTTTATGGTTACCATGAATTTTACCCTTATCTTTCTAAGTTTGAAGCAGCGTACCATTACTTGGTATCACCTTGCCTTCCTCTCCATTAGAAGGTTCTATACCTATGCTGTTTATTCCCTCTTTTACTGTTTTGACGTTGTTGTCATTTACTGATTAACTGCTCTGATGCCCTGTTGTATTTCTTTTGGTTTTGGATAGTCCTTGAGAGTTCATTTCCTAGATTGGTATCTGGCTGGTATGATCCTGCATCCTAGATTCTGCCTGTGAGCTGACGCTGTTTGTCCTCCGATCGAAGAACTCCCATTAATAATTCTTGTAAGTTTGGTTTGACTTTTACATATTCCCTTAATTTCTGTTTATCAGGAAATGACCTAATTTCATCATCAAATATGAATGAGAGTTTTGCAGGATATATTATTCTTGGCTGACAATTTTTTTCTTTCACGATTTTATATATGTCATCCCATTGCCTTCCTGCCTGAGTGGTTTCTGCCAAATAATCGGAGCTTAGTCTTATTGTTTCTCCTCTGTATGTGACTTCTTGTTTTTTATGAGCTGCTCTAAGGATTCTTTATTTGTTTTTGGTTTTGGAAAGTGTGATTATGATATGCCTTGGTGATTTTCGTTTGGGGTCTCTCCCATATGGGATTCATTGAGCTTCTTGGATGGCCATCTTTTCATCTTTCAGGATATTGGGGAAGTTTTCTGTCAGCAGTTCTTCAATGATCCTCTCTGTGTTTTCTGTTTACTCCCCCTGTTCTGGGATTCAAATCACTGGCAAATTTTTGCTTTTGATTGTATCCCACATAACTCTCAGGGTCTCTTCATTTTTCTTTGTTCTTTTTTCTGAGTTTCCTGAAACAGAGTTGTATCCAAGTGTTTGTCTTCAATTCCACTGATCCTGTCTTCCACAGTTTCAAATCTGCTTCTTAGCCCTTCTATGACACCATCCGTTTCCGAAATCTTGTTGTTTATCTTTTTGATTTCTAATTTTTGTCTTTGCATAATTTCTAGTTGTGAATTTATTTTGGCATTTTGTTCCTGTATTATTTTCCTGGATTCTTTTAATTTTTTGTCTGTATTTTCCATGAATTTGTCTATTTTTCCCTCATGTTTGTCAGCTTTCTGCCTCAGTTTTTGGGAAATTCTTAGTATTTTTAGAGATTTTAATTCCCTATCAGGTAGTTCTAGTCCATTTTCTTCCACTGGAGGATCATCTGTTGTTTTATTTTGGATGACCTACTGGAACCATCCTTTCCTGTTTTGTACATGTTTTGATATTGTCTGCTGTCTTCGGGGCATTCAGTACTTATTTTTCTCGTTTATTGATTGTCGATTTGTTTGTTTCATCCCCCCCCCCCTTTTTTTTTTTAATTTGACTATGTCAGAGAAGGCGGACTGTGTGTTCTTTGTTGTTTGCTCATCTGTGGGCACGATACTTTTCACCTCCTTCTCTAAATGGCAGGGTCAGTCACTCAGCTATGGTACAGCAGGGCAGGTCTAGCTGAAGTGGAGTTACTGGGACGGGTTGTTTGTGTCACTGCAACCACCAGAGCAGGTCAGTAATCAGTGCAGGGCATGTTCCAGTAGGCTATGCCTGTGCTGCTTGGTGGTGTGATGTCAAGTGCACAGTGCAGGTAGGCAGGATGCAGCCAGGAGATTGTTATGTGTGGAGCTAAGATGGATATGGGAGAGAGGAGAGAGGAACAGAAGCCAAAAACATACAAAAAATCCAAAACGAATGCTTGGCGAGCTTGCCGTTGGAGTGGAGAGATGAGAAACTATGAAATGGAGAAAAACAGAAAGGGGAAGAGGAAGAAAAGAGAAGAAAAGAATGAATAAATAAAAATCAGAAAGGTTAAAGAACCGCAAAGTTCCCAGGGATCCCACCTGTGCAGCTATGAGGTTTGGGGAAGTCGCTCTCAGGTGTTGCAGTACAGCCTGGCTAGAAGGTATAGAGATATACAACACCAGTTATTCAGGGAACAGAAAGAGACAGAAGATATAGAGAGACGAGAAACTGAGCAATGAAGAAAGACAAAAAGGGAACAAGAGGGAAAAGAAAACAAAACAAATTAAAAAAAAAAAAAAAGAACAAGAAAGGCCCCCCAAAAAACAGAGAAAAAAAACAACAAAAAAAGAAATGCTCTCAGGGATCCCTCTGCACGTCTGTTGAACCTGAGGGTGAAGTCCCCCTGCCACACAGCATCGCCTGGCCAGAAAGGGCTCCCAACTCAAGAAAAGGAAAAGAAAACAAACTAATGATTCAAGACAAACAAATGAACAAAAGCCCCGGGATCCCACCAGCATGGTAGCCCAGACCAGGAAGCAGCTCCACACTCGAACGGAGCTCCACAGCCCCTCAGGAAGAAGCAAATGTGGCGCACGGAGCCAGGTATTTGAGCGAAAGGAGGGGGAGGTGTTGAGAGGTAAGGAAGAAATCAAAAGAAGCAGAAATAAAAGCAACACTAGCAGCCAACTAATGATACTCAGAGAGCCAGCTAGTGCGGGCTGGTGTTTCTCGGTCAAGAGACTGTGTCTGTGGGAAGCAGAGGGGGCTGAGTGTGGGTGAAGAAGGGTAGGGAGTTGGAAGCCTATATCACAAATTACCAGAGCGCTGTAGCCCCTCAGGAAGAAGCAAAGATGGGACATGGAGCCAGGTATTTGAGCGAAAGGAGGGGGAGGTGGTAAGCGGTAAGGAAGAAATCAAAAGAAGTGGAAAAAAGAGACACCAGCAGCCAACAAATTGCACTCAGAGAGCCGGCCCATTCGGGTGTGTGGAATCCAAGCAGCCGGTGTTTCCCGGTCAAGAGATTGTGGCCGCGGGAAGCAGAGGAGGCCAAGTAGGGGTGATGAAGTGTGGGGGGGTGGGAAAGCATATATCGCAAATTACCGGTTGTTTTGTCTCCTGCTGGATGCTCCATTAAGCTGCTTTCTCGTAACCCCTGTTTGCTGGTCTCCGATAGGAGTCCAAGATGGTGGATCCGTGCTGCATTAGCTGGTAGGGGACCTCTGCATGAATCTCTCCTTGCTCTCCCTTCTCTGTCAGTTTTCTCACTCCATTTGGTGCTTGGCTGAGTTCTTTATCTCTTCATTTGATGTTTAGGGTTTCAGGATTGTTGTATTCTCTGTTCGGCTTATTTTTTCGGATCTTTGCTGTGGAGGGACGGCGTGGTGCTTCTACTTAGAGCGTCATTTTGCCAGAACCTCTCTCTCAATCAATTCTTTTGGTACAGTGACTCTGTGTATTCTTTCCAACTTCTTTTGATGTTTCCTGTATTGTTCAATATTTTGCCCATAAAATCTTTTAATATTGCAAGTCAAGGCTTGAATTTTTTCCTCAGTTTTTTCAGCATTAAATGCCAAATATATTCTTCTCTTTTGCTTTTTTAACTCCAGGTCTTTGCACTTTTCATTATAGTACTTTATCCTCTAGATCCTCACTTTAAAATCTTCTGTTCAGATTTTTTACTTCAGGATTTCTTCCATTTACTTTAGCTACTCTACATTCACGAGCAAGTTACAGAGTCTCTTCTGACATCCATTTTGGTCTTTTTTTTTTTTCTTTTATGTCTTTTTCATGACCTTTTTTTTCTTCATATATGATGTCCTTAATGTCAACCCGTAACTTGTCTAATCTTCAGTCATTTGTGTTCAATGTGCCAAATCTATCTATTCTTGAAATGGTCTCTAAATTCATGTGGGATATTCTCAAGGTTGTATCTTGGCTGTCCAGACTAAGACAGACTGGGAAGAAGGATCTGACAATCTATTGAAAAAACTGACCAGTGAAAACTTTATGGATAGCAGCAGAACACTGTCTGATATTGTGCTGGAAAATAAGCCCCTTTCAGGTTGGAAGGCACTCAAAATATGAGTGGGGAAGAACTGCCTCCTCAAAGTACAGTTGACCTTAATGACTGGGATGAAGTAAAGCTTTCGGGACCCTCATTTGCTGATATGGCATAATTCAAAATGAGAACAAATGGATGTAAACATCCATTAATAATCAGAATGTTTAATGTATGAAATATTAATCAAGGAAAATTGGAAGTTGTCAAAAATGAAATGGAACACTAGAAGATTGATATCCTAGGCATTACTGAGCTTAAATGACTGGTATCGGCCATTTTGAATTGGATAATCGTATGGTTTATTATGCTAGGAATGACAAATCGAAGAGGAATGGCATCACATTCATTGTCACAAAGAACATTTCTAGATCTATTCTGAAGTACAAAGCCGTCAGTAATAGGATAATATCCATACACCTACTAGGAAGATCAGTTAATAAGACTATTATTCAAATGTACACATCAACCACTAATGCCAAAGATTAAGCAACTGAAGATTTTTACCAACTTCTACTGTCTGAAACTGATCAAACATGCAATCAAGATGTGTTGTAATTACTGGTGATTGGAATTCGAAAACTAGAAACAAAGAAGGATCAGTAGTTGGTAAATATGGCCTTGGTGATAGAAATAATGCTGGAGATTGCATGATAGAATTTTTCAAGACCAATGACTTATTCATTTGAAATACTTTTTTCAAAAACATAAACTGCAATATACACATGGTCCTTTCCAGATGGAATTCACAGGGATCAAAGTGACTATATCTGTAGAAAGAGACCATGGAGAAGCTCAATATCACCAGTCAGAACAAGGCCAGGTGCTGACTCAGGAACAGACCATCAATTACTCATATGTAAGTTCAAATTGAATCTGAAGAAAATTAACACAAATCTGTGAGACCCAAAGTACAACCTAGAGTATTTTAAGTGCAAGTAAAATAAATTTTATTTATTTGTTTTCTCACATTTCAATAATTTGATTTCTCTTCAAAAAGAGATGGAGCTGTCCCTGAAGCTAGTGATTTTCAAACCTGGAACGTGTTAAGCTGCCAGTGACCAGGAAATTTTATAGAACTCCTATCGATTATGCTGACAGATTCTCTCTAGTACAATCACCATCTCTCTTTAGAGCAACCTAAAATTTACAGTCCTGTTATAAGGTAGAATATGATGGCTTTCCCATATACCATTTCCTTTCCAATTCTAGTCATACATAACTTCACTATTATTCTTCATCCAGCCATTCCAAATAATGACAACATTAGCAAAACAAGAAAAGATTTGAGAGTTGGAGTAGTTTAGTAGCTCAAAATTTTTAACCGATCAAAGTGATTTATTTTTTTAAAAAGAAAATTCAAAACTTTTGCAAATAAGCTGCAATCAAGCTCTCTGATTGTGATCACAGGTGATAGGTCAAAAAACAGTAATAAAAATCATATCTTCAAAATTAAGACCCTCTAGGCTAGGATTAATGAAGTGCGTAAATGTGGGACTTCTCTTTTTATACAAGCATCTAAGAGTAGAATAAAAGTAGATAAATTAGAAATTGCTATTTAATCTCATTTAAAAAATAATCTATTTTTCTCTTGTATTGACAGCACTATCTTGAAAATTCCAAGTAAAAAATTATTGCCTCAGCAAAATAAATAGTTAAATTTAGATATTTTGTCTTTAAGTTTTTGTTGCTATATTTTCTGGGCCAACATTTTATTAGCTGGAAAGATATAGTATTTGTACATTTTGCTTATATACATTCAAAGACCAAAAACAAAACCAATAGATGGTGAGTCTATTCTGACTCATAGTGACCTTATAGGACAGACTAGAACTGCCCTGTAGGGTTTCCAAGGTTATGCACTCTTTACAGAAACTGACTGTTCCATATTTCTCCTTCGGACTGGCTGGTGGGTTCAAACCACTGACTTTCGGGTTAGCAGCTGAGCTCTTAATCACCACACCACCAGGGCTCCCCCACACATGCACCCCACATAATTATTTTTTTTTCTTCTAATAATATTTTATTGTCTTTTTAGTGGAAGTTTACACAGCAAATTAGGTTCTCCTTCAATAATTTCTACACAGTTGTCCAGTGACATTGGTTATATTCTTCACAATGTATCATTCTCATTATTTCCATTCCGGTTGCTCCATTTCCAGTAACCTAATTTCCCTGTCCTCTTACCCTTCTCATCTTTGCTTTAAAGCAATTATTGACCATCTGGTATCATATAGATTATTTTTAAAAGGAGTACAGTACTCATGGGTGGTATTTTATATTTTGTGAGTTAATCTATTATTTAGCTAAAAGGTGATCTCAAGGAATAATTTCAGTTCAAAGTTTGAAGAGTATCTCAGGATAAAAGTCTTGGGAGTCATCTAGTCTCAACCATCCATAAAGTCTGGAATTTTTAAAGAATTTGAGTTCCATTTCATGTTTTTCTCCCTTTCTATCAGGATCCATTTATTGTGGCCCTGATCAAAAAGATCAGTAACGGTAGCCAGACACCATCTGTTCTTCTGGTCTCAGGGTAGACGAGATTGTGGTTCAGGTAGTCCCACATAATTCTTTGAAGCACTGGACCACCTTGAGGTGTACTTTATATTGTGAGATGGAAGTTATAGCTTATAGTCTCATTCTGTCAGAAACTTGCCTCAAGCAAGTTGATCGACATATTTTTTACCTGGTCACTGTCATGTATATTTTAATGGGGTTAATGTTTTGTATCCTACTTAATTCTCCTTAACTATTACAAAAGTCAAGTGGTAAATGACGTAAAAGTATAATGAAAGTAAATACATTAAAAGTACAAGGTGTGGTGCAAATGCAGCCACGATCATTTAAAAATAATTTTGGATGACTCATGAATCAAATGAAATAGCTTCAGGTATTTCAGGTATGTGTAGTAAGAACCTGCTTCTATAGCTTTGTAGACTCTACTCATTTCCTCCAAATCAGTGCCACCATTCCGGTGCTTTACTATTGAATGTCTCATATCAAAGCTGGTAAGCATGTTCACTTGGTTTATTCTAGCAGTGGTAACTAAGAGGAAAAATAACTAAAATTCACTTATTTCCCACAGTGATAAATGTAAAAAACCAAACTGGTGATTTTAGTGTCTGATAATTTTGGACTGTGCCAATGAGTACATCTACATAACACTAGTTAGTTTTTTACTTAACACAGTAATATTAAAATTTTAATTATATTTTATTATAAAAATGATCATTTTTTAAAAATGCATACAGATTTATTTTTTCACTCGTATGTTTAAAATGTAGGCTTATGGTTTACAGAAATGATGAATTATGAATGAACTCACTCATTAATTAAAGTCTTTGTTATGTGTAATGAATCGTAATCAATCTCTCCTTAGATTATCAGCCTTTTAGTAAAGATAATAGGCTTAAATTTTACTTGCATGTTAAATCTGAAAAAGTCTTAATGATCATATAGTTACACCTCTTGTTTTACAGATGAAGGAAACTGAAGTTTGTAGAGATTAGATGACTTGTCTGAGGTTGCACAGTTTCCTAGATGCAGAACTGGGCCTAGGGCTAAGGATTTTTTAATTCCTAACCAAAACCAAAATTAAAAAAAAAACAAAACCCAAACCCGTTGCCATCGAATTGCTTCCAGCTCAAAGCAACCATATAGGACAGAGTAGAACTGCCCCGTAAGATTTCCAAGGAGCTGCTGGTGGATTCGAACTGCCAACGTTTTAGTTAGCAGCCAAGCTCTTAACCACTGCGCCACCAGGGCTCCTTTTTAATTCCTAGGCCAATAGAAATAATTCAGTGAAACCAAATGTTATCAGTTGATTGATGTATTGATGGGGTTGGGTCCTAATCTTAGTGCAGAAAGTTGCCAAGATGTTCAAAAAGCTAAAAATTTCTGTATAATGAATTTATTCTCTTTAAATCTATATTGGTTACATCTACTCCTAAGAGGGTAGGTGTAGGCCAAAACAATGTTGATGAGACAAAGACTCATTTATGAAACTTGATTGCTTGACTTAAACTCTTAGATCCTCTACATTTTTTATGTAGGCCTCATGATAAAAATTCATGCCTTACTTGAAGCTAACTTTTAGCTGTCTTTAGCTCCAGCCACTCAAGGACCTGCTAGAGATGAGTTAATCTAAGAAAAAAATGTACATTTCAGTAGAAATTATACTGTTTATAATAAAATTATACCGTTTATAATAAAAATGTCCTTTAGAAGGTATACTTGTGGACCATCAAATCTAACCACATCCACTGCTATATACTCTAAAGAAAGCAGGTAGCTAGTACTGCGTGAAACATTTATACTGCCTTAAGTATTAACAGATGAATGGAATTGAGAGTTTGCTTTTAAATTAAATCTGATCAGTGACATGCCATTTAATTTCCTGAAACTGGCTCACTCCCACACTGTAAAGTATGGTTGTTCTACCAGATAACAATCTATAATTTGAAATTATGAATGTTGACTGTAAATAGTCATTTGTTACATCATCTATGAAGGCCACATTTCTTAAAAGTTTATTATCCATGGAGGTGGGGATGTGGTGCTAGCTGGTGGCCAGAGGAGAGAGAAAAACATTTTCAACCTTTGTATTTGTGAAAGGATATTGAGAATAGTCATATTCCTTATTTTAAAATACACAGTCTGCCTGGAAATAAAATAATTACTTTTTCTTCAATTGTAAAATGTGTCGTTAAATTTCTACTATAATTTCCTAAGTAAAATAGCTGTTTTATAATAAGCTCCAACATTTTAACAGGAGCAAGTAGCATTTAAAATAAAATAAAACAGTGGTTGAGACCATGGCTATTTCAGTATGACTAGCATTCCCTTTTATTTGCCACAGCATGTCTTTTTCACACCTGATGTTATTTGTCTTCTTCCTTATTCCTGAAACCAGGTGAGAGAACACACAGACATTATTGGTACTGATCAAATAGTTCAGGCAAGGTGATTTCAGCTGAAAGGTTTTGCTAACTGCCTCCTTAGGTCACTACATTTACAATAAACACAAGGGATCTAGATGGAAGAGATTATTTTTAAATTGTTGGAGTCAAGATAAAATCTGCAGAGATTATGAGCCAAAACCAAACCAAACACGTTGCCATCGAGTCGATTCTGAATCATAGCGACCCTATAGGACACAATAGAACTGCCCCTTAGGGTTTCCGAGGAACTGTTGGTGGATTCGAACTGCTGACCTTTGGTTACCAGCTGAGCTCCTAACCACTGTGACACCAGGGTTCCAGGAGAGATTATGAGAGGAGCCTGAAAATATTTATCAAAGTCTTAATCACAATGACTGTTTTTTCCTAAAGTCTCAGTTTCTTAGGGTTGCTATAACAGAAATAAGGAACAGAGATTTATTTTCTCACAGTTTAGGAGGCTAGAAGTCTGAATTCAGAGCACTGGCCCTTGGGGAGGGCACTCTCTCTCTATTGGCTGTGAGATTAGGTCTTGGTCTCTTTTCAGCTTTTGTTCCTTGGTTCTTTGGCAATCTACATGGCATGGCTTGTTTGCTTCTATGCCGAATCTGCTTGTTTTATCTCTCGAAAGTGATTGGCTTAAAACACACCTTAAATTCATATGACTTCATTTATATAACAAAGAAAACCCTATTCACTAATGAGGTTACATCCACAGGTATTTTGTTGTTGGTTAGCAGAGCCGAATGCTTAACCACTGCACCACTAGGGCTCCAACCAAACCTGTTGCCATCAAGTCAATCCTATAGGACAGAGCAGAACTGCCCCATACGGTTTCCAAGGAGCTGCTAGTGTATTTGAACTGCTGACCTTTTGGTTAGCAGCTGAACTTTTAACCACTATGCCACCAGGGCTCCTCCGCAGGAATAGGGGTTAGGATTTACAACACATACATTTGAGAGCACAGTTCAATCCCTAACACGTAGTTATCCTTAATACACTCTCACCCTCCACTATGTGCCTTCTTTGCCTATGTATCATTTCGTGTTCAATTTCAGTTTTGAACTATCTTGTTGATTTAAACTTTCTGCAAATTGAAATATTAAAGCTGATTAGAGATTTACAGTTAAAAATTCTTTGATTTGATATTTCTTTTATTTAAAATATCAGCAGTTTTTCTGAATTGCCCCATTTATTTACTCAGGAAGTTTCTTTCACCTGAGCACAAATTTAGAAATCAAAAATAATCAGTAAACTGCACTCAAAAAAGTGTTAGAACCTCCTTTTTTTCCAGTGAGAATGTTTTATAGCTTAATTTTTACCCCTGAAATAATCTTAAACTTCAAATTCTTTGGATACAAGGTCAACTCTGAGCTTTCAGTGACAATATGAATTGGCCCATGTTTTTAACACATGGTTCATTACAGAAATGTAGCTTCAATCAGTTCTAAGACTGTCTAAGAAGGTCTAGGGAAATTTTAAATTCTTTGACCACCTTGGGCCATTCTTCTGGAACTAAATGAAATAATTCTGAGGAGTTCAACACACTATTTAAATACAAGAAATTAATTGAATGACTCTCTCAGGGATTTATCTTTGTCAGAATGAGAACTGCAAGAGCTTTGTTAATAATAAAGCTTTTGGGATTTTCACAATACACACATGCATGCACACCTGTAACAGCAGGTAATATGAACACATTAAACAGAAGTTTTAAGTACACTGAGGTATCATACGACATGTTCTTGTGGTTGTTAGGTGCCATCGAGTCCATTCCAAATCATAGCAACCTTATGTACAACAGAATAAAACATTGCCTGGTTATGTGCCGTCCTCATAATCATGTTTGAGCCTGTTGTTGCAGCCACTGTGTCAATCCATCCCATTGAGGGTCTTCCTCTTTTTTGATGACCTTATACTTTACCAAGCATGACGTCCTTCTCCAGGGACTGGTTCCTCCTGATAACATGTCCAAAGTACACCTAACAAAGTCTCGACATCCTTGCTTCTAAGGAGCATTCTGGCTGTACTTCTTCCAAGACAGATTTATGCATATTTCTGGCAGTCCCTGGTATATTCAATATTCTTTGGCAACTTCATAATTCAAATGCATCAATTCTCCCTTGGTCTTCCTTATTCATTGTCAACCTTTCATATGCATGTGAGGCAATTGAAAATACCATGGCTTGGGTGGTACACACCTTAGTCCTCAAAGTGACATCTTTGCTTTTCAACACTTTAAAGAAATCTTTTGCAGCAGATTTCCTCCATGCAATACATTTCCTGATTTCTTGACTGCTGCTTCCATGGGTGTTGATTGTGGATCCAAGTAAAATGAAATCCTTGACAACTTCAATATTTTCTCGTTTATCATGATGTTGCTTATTGGTCCAGTTGTGAGGATTTTTGTTTTATGTTGAGGTATAATCCATACCGAAGGCTGTAGTCTTTGACCTTCAACAGTAAGTGCATCATGTCCTCTTCACTTTCAGCAAGCAAAGTTGTGTCATCTGCATATAGCAGATTGTTAATGAGTCTTCCTTCAATCCTGATGCCATGTTCTTCTTCATATAATCCAGCCTCTCAGATTATTTTTTCAGCATACAGTTTGAATAAGTATGGTGAAAGGAAGAACCCTGACACACACTTTCTTGATTTTAAACCACACAGTATCCCCTTGTTCTGTTCAAACAACTGCCTCTTGGTCTATATACAAGTTATTCACGAACACAATTAAATGTTCTAGAGTTCACATTCTTCACAATGTTATCCATAATTTTTTATAATCTACACAGTCGAATGTGTTTTCATAGTCAATAAAACACCAGTAAACATCTTTCTGGTATTCAGCCAAGATCCATCTGACATCAGCAATGACATCCCATCCAGCTAGAATTTCTGGCAGTTCCCTGTCAATGTACTGGCATAACCATTTTTGAATTATCATCAGCAAAATTTTACTTGAGTGTGATATTAATAATATTGTTCAATAATTTATGCATTTTGTTGTATCACATTTCTTTGGAATGGGGACAAATCTGTATCTCTTCCAGTAGGTTGACCAGATAGCTAGCTGTCTTCCAAACTTCTTGGCACAGATGAGTGAACGCTTCCAGCATTGCATCCATTTGTTGAAACATCTCAGTTGGTATTTTGTCAGTCCCTGAAGCCTTGTTTTTCGACAATGCCTTCAGTACAGCTTGGATTTCTTCCTTCGGTACTATCGGTTCTTCAGAATATGCTACCTCCTGAAATGTTTGAATATCCGCCAATTCTTTTTGGTACAGTGACACTGTGTATTCCTTCCATCTTCTTTTGATGCTTCCTGTGGCATTCAATATTTTGCCCATAGAGTCCTTCAATATTGCAACTTGAGGCTTGATTTTTTTCTTCACTTCTTTCAGCTTGAGAAATGCCAAGCTTTTGGTTTTCTAACTCCAGGTCTTTGCACCTTTCATTATAATATTTTACTTTGTCTTCTCTAGCCCCCCTTTAAAGTCTCTTTTTCAGCTCTTTTACTTCATCATTTCTTCTGTTCACTTTAGTTACTCTAGTTCAAAAGCAAATTTCAGAGTCTCTTCTGACATCCATTTTTGTCTTTTCCTTCTTTCCTATCTTTTTAATGATCTTTTGCTTTCTTCATGTATGATGTCCATCCCACAACTCATCCGGTCCTCGTTGGTCATTAGTGTTCAATGCATCAAATCTATTCTTCCAATGGTCTCTAAATTCAGGTGGGATATACTCAAGATTGTACTTTTGCTCTTGTGGATTTGTTTCAATTTTCCTCAGCTTCAACTTGAATTTGCCTATGAGCAGTTGATGATCTGTTCTGCAGTTAGTCCCTGGCTTTATTCTGACTCATGATATTCTGCTTTTGCATTGTCTCTTTCCACAATGCAGTCAGTTTTATTCTTGTGTATTCCATCCATCGAGGCTCATGTGTATAGTTGCTATTTATGTTGTTGAAAAAGGTATTTGCAATGAATAAGTCGTTGGTCTTGCAAAATTCTGTCATGCAATCTCCAGCATTGTTTCTATCACTGAGGTCATATTTTCCAACTGCCTGTCCTTCTTCTTGGAAACCCTGGTAGCTTAGTGGTTAAGAGCTACATCGGCTAACCAAAAGTTGGCAGTTCGAATCTACCAGGTGCTCCTTGGAACTCTATGGGGCAGTTCTACTCTGTCCTATAGGGTCGTTATGAGTCAGAATTGACTCTATGGCAACAGGTTTGGTTTTTATCTTTCTTTGTTTCCAACTTTCACGTTCCAATCACCGTTAATTTCAATACATCTCAATTGCATGTTTGGTCATTTCAGACTGTAGAAGTTGGTAAAAATAATCAGTTTCTTCGTCTTCGGTAGTAATGGTTGGTGCATAAATTTGAATAGTATTAACTAGTCTTCCTTGTAGACATATGGGTATTACCCTATCACTAACAGTAATGTACTCTAGGATAAATCTTGAAATGTTCTTTTTTATGATGAATGTTACATCATTCCTCTTCAATTTGATATTCCCGGCAAAGTAGACCATATGATTATCCAATTCAAAATGGCCAATACCAGTCCATTTCAGATCATTAATGCTTATTATATCCATCTTTATGCGTTTCCTTTTTGATGACTTCCAATTTTCCTAGATTCATACCTAGTACATTCCACATTCTGATTATTAATAGATATTTGCAGGTATTCTCATTTTGAACTGAGCCACATTAGCAAATGAAGTTTCTGAAAGCTTTACTCCATCCATGTTATTAAAGTCGACTCTGCTTTGACAGCTCTTCTCTAGTCGTGTTTTGAGTGCCTCCCAGTCTAGGTCTCTCATCTTTCAGCACTACATCAGGCAGTGTTCCACTGCTATTCAAAAGGTTTTCACTGGCCAATCTTTTTGGGAAGTAGACCACTAATTCCTTCTTCCTAGCCTGTCTTAGTCTGGAAACTCTGCTGAAATCTGTTCACCATGGGTGACCCTGCTGGTATTTCAAATACCAGTGACATAGCTTCTAGCATCACAGCAACACTCAAGCTACCACAGTACAACAAACTAACAGACAAGTAGTGGATCATAGGGCATAAATAGCCGTATTTATAAATAACCATTAAGATATCTGAAAATATATATTATTCCTTTAGAGATAATATCAGTAAAGGTAATATGTCCTTTTATGACCTATTGCTTTGGGCAACCATTGTCAACAGAATCCTGAACAGAATATGGTTCACTTGGAAGATTTCTTTCTTAACCTAAAACTTTATGGCTTTATTTAAGGCATGTCTCAGCTTTAGAGTTTAGAATACAGGCCATTGGCACTTAGTGGTCAAAATGCAGCTGTTCATTTATAAAAGCTCAAATGGCAGTTGTTTCAAATGATAGCAAGATTACAAGAAGCTTTTAAATCAACTTCAAATTATTTACATCTTTTTATCATTGCTTTGTATACGTTTAAGTATTAAATGACACATTAAATTATTTCTCAAGCAAAATAAGTTTTAAGTAATTAAATATATTTAGAAGTTTTAAAAATAGTTGACCTACAAGAAACAATTCAAAGTTTCACCTTAATAGAAATGAGGGTCAAATAGCATTTATCCCTGAAAAGTTTTATACATGTTCAGTTAGTTTCTAAGGGGGCGGGGGAGGGAGTAGTTCCCTATACTGTTGCTTAACTGATGAGTCTATTGCTCCATTGGTTAAACTATTTTCCCCAGGTACAGATAGCCATAGAGGCAGTTTGCAAAACTATCTTAAAGATAGGGGGTGGTATACCTCATTATTGCTTTGATTTGAAATCTCTTAAATCAAGATGAAATGGAATAATGCCATTCTTTACACATACCTTTGGGCACAAAGGGAGAAATATTCTGGGATTAAGGTTGGAAGATACAAGGAATCAAGATTTTGTTTCAAAAAAATAAATCAAATCACAGGTTTACAATAGCAACCATGAGATTTTAGAGAAAACTCTGAATGAAATCACTGTTTTTAAGAAGGTTAAAATCACTGAACAAAATAGTGCTAAATAGAGAAGAAGTCAAGTCGGATTATAAAAAGGAAGCTTAAAAAAGTCAAATTCTCAGGAGATTTGGTATTTTCTCATGTTTGTCCAAAATTAACCACTTAATGTAAGAACATTGTCAATAAAACACCAAAGAGAATACAATTAATTTTTTTTTTTAATTCAGAGCTAAGAGAGAACTTAGATATATGAATTATGATCTAATTTTAGAAATTTGTTCTTCAAAGTTCTTTCCATTTAGTCTAATAAGAATACTCAAATCTCATAGTACTTTAAAACAGAATTTATATTATTACAAAGCAAACTTCTTTGGGAAAGTATTGTTAAATTGAACTTTTTTTTTGTTATTTAGTGAGAATTTTTACTTGGTAGTTTTATATCCTCTCACTTCTAAAAATGAAAAACCCTCTTCCAAACTGTATCTTTAATACCCACAAACTAATAGGTAAAGTTACTTACAGAAATGGTTAATAGCCCATATAATTAGAATTTAAAATATAATTTTTGAGCAAAAACTCAGTGAATGAGAATATTTTAATCTATCAAAACAAGGAAGGTTAATGGATCATTTAATAAAGAGAGCACTAAACAGATTTTCTGAATATCCAAAGATGATCAAGAAAGAGACACACAGATTTGGATATAAGAAAGACTATCTCTAAAAAAGTTAAATTTATAAACAAGTGGAAAGCACACCAAGGGAATTATTTTTATTTAATTAGCTGATTCAAAATACTGTGCTTCAATTTATTTATATACTCTTTGGTACGTATAGAAAAATAATACACATTTTCCTTTTTTTTTTTCTACATGCTTAAATCTTGCTTGAACTGAAAGGAACTACAGCATACCTTGCTATAAATGAAAAGTGTAGTGTCAATTCTGATTTCTTTTTATAGCATGGAAGTCCTAGATTTCCAAGTAATTTTTCCAAGCTCATAAAACATTGCCAAGTACTCTCTTCCAAGAACTTTCTGTCATTGCTGTGTGTGTGTGTCAGGAAACTAACTTATGACTGAGCTCAAATTTCTGATCTACACTTTGCAACTGTATTATTTCAGGCAAGTTTTTTGACCTCTCTGAGCCTCATATTCTTTACCTGTAAAATGATAGCTTTTTTCCTTCCTTCTATCCACAAATATTTATAAAGCAATAACTTTATTACAAAGGCATTTTTGATTCAGTGATAGAATTCTTGCCTTCTGTGCTGGAGACCCAGGTTTGATTTCCAGTCAATGCAAGTCACCACTGTCTGTCAGTGGAGGCCTGTGTGTTGCTAGAAAGAAAGGCCTGGTGATCCACTTCCAAAAGTCAGCCAGTGAAAACCTTACAGATCACAACAGTTTTATCCAAAATTGATCATGGGGATGGCACAGGACCAGGCAGTATTTTGTACCATTGTACCTGGGGTTGCCATGAGTTGGGGGCTGACTCAATGACAGCTAACAACAAATGTATAACAGAAGAATCAGATTCCTTAAGAAGCCTCACCATCACATCCATTATTTCATTTCTTTAAATTCATGTTGCCTGTAGTTTTTCTATGGGATTTACCCTACTCCAAATTTTATTGTAGTTCTCTGTGTACATTCTCAGTTTTTGTACTCATATATCATGTATTAGTGCATGTCTTGCTTAGGTGTTCAATTATACTTTGTTTAATTAAATTTTCTCTTTTCAAATGTCCCCAGGAATAAAAGGGCTGGCTCAAGCTGAATAATAAATGTAATTTGTTTTAGTAAATTGTCATGGATTGAATTGTGTCACCCAAAAATACGTGTCAACTTGGCTAGTCCATGATTCCCAGAATTGTGTGGTTGTCCTCCATTTTGTAATCTGATGTAATTTTCCTGTGTGTTGTAAATCCTAACCTCTGTGATGTTAATGGGGGCCCTGGTGATACAGTGGCTAAGAGTTCGGCGCTAGCCAAAAGGTCAGCAGTTCGAATCCGCCAGCAACTCTTTGGAAACCCTGTGGGGCATTTCTACTCTGTCCTATTGGGTTGCTATGAGTTGGAATCAAATTGAGAGCAGCAGTTTTTTTGATTTTCTGACATTAATGAGGCAGGATTAGAGGCAATTATATTAATGAGGCAGGACAGAATCTACAAGATTAGGTTGCATGTTGAGTCAATCTCTTTTGAGATATAAAAGAGAGAAGAGAGCAGAGAGGAGAGGGACCTCATTAACACCAAGCAAGAAGAGCCAGAAGCAGATTATGTCCTTGGGCACAGGGTCCCTGTTCTGAGAAGCTCCTAGACCAGAGGAAGATTGATGACAAGGACCTTCCCCAATAGCCAACAGAGAGAGAAAGCTTTCCCCAGGAGCGGGCGCCCTGAATTCAAACTTCTAGCTTCCTAAACTATGAGAGAATAAGATTCTGTTTGTTAAAGCCATCCACTTGTGGTATTTCTGTTATAGCAGCGCTAGATAAATGAGACATAGATGTAGCATTTTCCAAGAGTGATTAAATAATTTACATACATACAATTGAGTATTTACCGGATTCCATATTCTCCTTTGAATTCCAATCAAATACAGATTATTATTTTTTACCCAATTCATTTTACACATAAGCATACACAAAATCATGCACACATTCACTTGCACAAAATATGTGTGGTACTATATTCATTGCAGCATTATTCACAGTAACAAAAAGATGGAAACAACCTAAGTGCCCATGAACGGATGAATGAATAAGCAAATTGTGGTACATACATACAATGGAAATATTCCACAGCTATAAAGAATAATGAGGAGTCCATGAAACATCTTATAACATGGATGAATCTGGACGATATTATGCTGAGTAAAATAAGTCAATCAAAAAAGGACAAATATTGTATGGTCTCACTTTTATAAAAAAGTCAAGTATAGGTATATATACATAAAGCAACATTCTTTGATGGTTAGCAGAGATGGGAAGGGGAAGGGGAGGGAAGGGAAATGGAAATCACTTTCTAACTCGTAGACATGTCATTTTTGGTGATGGAAAAGGAAATATCCAATATGGGTGTAGTCTGCTTAACTTGACCAAGGCAAATGAAGACACTAAGAAGTATGCAAGAATAAGGGATAATTTTGGTAAACGCTGTAACATACACAATTTTGCAACAAAAGTAATAAAAACAACCAAAAATATGAGTGTGGTTACATAAGTATATATGTATGCATATATGTGTATAGGAAGGCATATGTGGGCACATATGTATGCATGTATGGGTGTATCTGTAGGAATATGTATATATATCTTTGTAGGCGTATGTATATACATCTTTCATACCTATAATAGCTCACATAGGGGGCACGTTTACAGACTTCCTAGACATATCCAAACTCCTCAAGGAATTGTTTTACTGGGTTAAAGGACTTAGGATCATAGTCTCATGGGACAACTCGGTCAATTGGCGTAACATAGTTCATAAAGATAATATTCTACATCCTAGTTTGATGAGTAGTGTCTGGGATCTTCAAAGCTTACAAGTGGCCATCTAAGATACAACTATTGGTCTATACTCACCTGGAGCAAAAGAGAATGACAGATACTGAAGATTCAAAGAAGAAACTAGTCCCCGAGGCTAATACTCCACACGAACTGTGGCCTCTTCTAGCCTGAGACCATAACTAGATGGTGCCCAGCTACCACTACTAACAGTTCTGACCAGGGACACAATAGAATGTCCTGGATAGAATGGGATAAAAATGTAGAACAAAATGCAAATTCCTAAAAAAGGCCAGACTTATTGGACTGATAGAGACTAGAGAAACCTCCGAGACTATTGCCCTAAGATACCTTTTGAACTTGTGATGGAAGCCACTCCTGGAGGTCACCTTTCAGCCAAATAATAGATTGGTTTATAAAATAAACAATATCACCTGTGAGTAATGTCCTCCTTTAAACAATTATATGAGACCAAATGATGAACATTTACCCAAAAGCAAAGATGAGAAGCAAGGAAGTCAGGGAAGCTAGATCAATGGAAACAGATAAACAGAATGGAAATAATGAGAATGCTGACACATTGTGAAAATTATAACCAATGTCATGGAATAATTGTTGAACAAGAACCTAATTTACTGTGTAAACTTTCACCTAAAACACAATAAAATATTTAAAAACAAAAAACTAAATTAAAAATAAAGTGATTTAAAGTAATACATATATATGTATATGTATAAATCCAACTAATTAAAATGTCACAAAAATCCCATTATTAATTTTATATGCCCTAGATTCTGCTTACCCTCCTATCATGCCACATATAAAAGGGATACCACCTTCTAAACTCCAAGGAGGTCATGGAAAAAGAAATGCTTAATTTCATTCTCATTCCAACTGCATCTCACATTCTATAGTTCTTCATATATGTCTAACACATTAAATAGATGATAATCCAGTAATGTCCCATGGAGAAGGCATTATTATTTTAAATTTAGTTTAGATGCAGGACAAGGTCTTCCTAGGTGGGATTGTAATCATGGTAAATTACATGATTTTCATTTCCTATTAGAAAAAGACTTGTCAAATCTGAGTCTTTACTTCAGCAATGTGGCATCCTGGCAGGGAAAGCTTTAGCTTCAGTAGGGTTAGTTTTTGTTCAATTAATACTGTATGGCAAGCAGTTTCATCCATGAAGTTGTATAACATGAATACAATCTTTTTCCTAGATGCATTAACACTTCTAGATGAGTTGTTATTCCTGCTGTAACAAACTACCACAACTTTAGTGTCTTGAAATAACACATATTTATTATATTACTGTTCTAGAAGTTAGAAGTCCAAAATAGGAGTCACTGGACTAAAATAAAGATGTTGGCAGGGCTGTGTTCTCTTCTGGAAGCTCTGGGAGAGAATAAATTTTAATGACTTTGCCACATGCTAGAAACTGTTCATATTCCTTGGCTTTGGGCCTCCTTCCATCTACAAAGTCATCAATAGCAAATCAAATCTTTCTCACATCACTTCATCCTGACATTAACTCTTCTGCCTTCCTCTTCCACATTTACAGGACCCTTAAGATTACATTGAACCCATCCTGGTAATCTAAAATAAGGTTGCTTTAAGGTAAATTGATTAGCAATGTTAATTCTATCTGAAACCTTAATTCCTTCTTGACTTGTAATCTAACATATTCACAGTCTGTGGGGATTTTGGATGTGGACAACTATGGGGGATCTATTATATCTTCTTAGCTATCAGTAATCCTATGTAAACACTTCCTCCTTTTAAAGGAATTGGAATAAATAGAATAGCTCACGTTTTTCCTCAGGGAATCAATCCTTTCCAACCAAACAATGATGGCAGCAGAGGTGGGACATTATCCTTAATGTTTTGTGAAGGGGGAACAATTATCCTCTTCCTAAAAATATGGATGAATTAGGTTATCTACAATTGATACAGGCTACAAATGCCTATCTCCAGTCTAGATGATCTGGATTAATTACGGAGGTGAGTCATTGGTGGTGGTAGTGGCAGGTGGTGGGAAGTTATTGTTCACTTTCCAAAATATTAGTCCTTACCTCCCAGGACTCTATTCTGCTTTGGGATATGATTGGAATCCCAAGGAGCTTGTGTTCTGATAGCGTAACAAAGTCATAAAAAGTACTGATTGTCATTTCATTTTTACTCCTACTTTTCTTCTTTCTAGTTTCCATGGAGTAGATGCAAATTTATGGCAGTTCCATGTCTGTCACAGTAGAACTGTGCTCTGTAGAGTTTTCAACAGTTGATTTTTCTGAAGTAGATCACCAGGACTTTCTTCCAAGGCAACTCTAGGTGGACTTGAGCCTTCAAACTTTTGGTTAGCAGACAAGCACGTTAACCATTTTCACCACCCAGAGACTCCTACCTCTTTCTTACCTCACCTTAAAAATCTCAAGTACATTTTTCTATAGATAGCTTTTTCTTCCCTACCCTTCACTTTCCGCTCCCCTCCCCAGCCACACACACACTTCTGGTATTTCTCTGATTCATTATTTGTACTTTTGGAATAGATGCTACTCTCTTAAACAAAATGAGACAGGTAGCATGTACGGTCTCCAAAAATGGAGGAGGATGCCAGGAATTTCTGGGTAGTGTAAACAATTAAGCACTTGACTACTAGCTGAAGGCACCCAGAGATGCTTCAGAAGACCGGCCTGACTATCTGCTTCTGAAAGGTCTGAAGACCACAACTTTGAAAACCCTATGAGTCAGCTCTACTCTGCACACATGGGATAGCCATGAGTCACCACTGACTTGATGGCAACTAACAACAACAACATGTCATAAGCTATGAAAAACAAGAGAGATTTTATTTTTAAAAATATCTTCTAAAAAATGCTGTAAATCAATTTCTTTAACATCTTCATTTTGTAGATTAGAAAATTGAGGTCTCGATGGATTAAATGTCATGTCCAAGTCACATGGCTAAGTAGGAGCCAAAGCAGGCTTAGAATTTAGTGTTCTTAATTACTTTCAGTGCTCATCTTGACAGAATCTCTAAGTAAAGTATAAAATAGAAAGGGAGCATGAGGAGAGGAGTAGCAAAAGCTCTTATGGTTCAATGATGTTTTATAGCTGTGAGTGGAATTCCAGCAGCACTGTTCCAAATCTGATGAACAACATATAAATCTGTCTGCACTGGATAAATATTATCATTCTGAAATGATTCCTTTAATAGTATTTTCACAAACTGTTAATGGTTGTGATTGAAAGAGCCTACCTCACACAACCTGCTAGATCATAATTCACACCATAGTCATTATTTTTTTCTCTAGGTTGATGGCCTCTTGTTGACTTTAAGTATAGCCTGCGTACTTTGTCTAACCTTACATTTAATATATCACACTGCATGATACGATTATGCAATTCAGAAAGCCTGCAGTCAGAAATGCCACTTCTGTAATTATATAACCTGCTAGCCTTCATTTATAGAAAAAGCTGCAGAAACAGAAACAGTCGAGTCTTTGTGAGACATATAGCACACGTTCCTTTCTAGTAGGTGACATAAAAGCTGAAACTTATGAAATTGGGGTTCCAAAAGCAAAAATGGAAGGTGGAAGGATATTGAACACCTAGTTTTTATGAAAATGTTGATTGAGCTCCTAAGAAGAAAAATAATGGAGAGTGGATTAAAAGCCTGACAAGAACTTATCCAATTCCAAAGCAAATCAATAAATGCAAATTTGTTATTTGGTATATAGATGATGAGTTATTTATATAATGTAAAGCATGATAATGATGATTACCAACCTTACAATTGTTCTAGAGTGTAGTTTCATTGGTTTACATTGTCAAAACCGTATAATAGTAAATATATATTTACATGAAGGAAATTACCACTATTCTACCACTTCTACAAAATTACTCTTCTCATATTTTTGATAGTGTATGCCCATCCACATACATATATTTTAGAGTTATTTAGTGATATTAAACATAATATATATTACAATGTTTCCAAAAGAATTTACACACCTAAATTGCTCTCTAATGGCTATTCCATAATTTACTCAACCGTTTTCCCATGATTACATATTTAATCTTGATTTTTTGCTCTTATAAATGATTCTATATTGACAATTTTCATTATCAGAACTGGTCCCTTTATATAAATGAACAATTTCCTAAAGTACATTTCAAGAAAACAGATTGCTAAGGGAAAGTGCATATTTTTAGTGCCTTTTAATTCAAGTTTATATATTGCTTTTTTATTAGTGTTTGAGATGACAAGTTTCACTCAGTGACCTGTCATTCTTGAAAAAAAAAAAAGGTAATATTAATTTTTTGTAAAAAGAAATGCTTGCATTTTCTGTTCTTCACTTTGATTGGAAATAGAAGTATTATGAATTATAGAATTAATTGCAGGAGAATAACATGGGTAGAAATATCATCTAGTCCACATGTAATCAGGGTTGATTTTTGACTTAACAGAATATTTATAACCAATATATATTGTATTTCACAGGAATTCTCATAAAATATACTGAAAAGGTTATTATAAAAATACTACAAATAATCTTCAGAATAAAATAGCTATGATGAATTACAGAGACTTGCTAAATATTAGAACGAATTATCAAGACCTTAAATACAAATGCTAATTTTAGTAAATTTATGAAAAAAAGCAGCATGGTACCTAATCACTCCACTACTGGAAAAGTCGTGAGAGAATTAATCAGCTTTTGCAAATCCTGGAAAACCAGGGCATATTTTCATAGTGCCTTGAATGATTCTAGGATTAAAATACAGAGAAATTTTTAATGAGGGATAAAGATTGCTTTTTGTTTTGTTTTGTTTTTTCCTTCTTCATTCCAAGTTTATTACACAGGAATCAATAGGTCCACATAAAAATTTCCATGAGAGCTAGTGGTAATGTGTAACCACATTTGTCTCTAATTTAATTTAGTTAATTTCCCTACCAACTACTTTTTTCTACCAAATAAATTAAAATGTCCCCTCTGGGGCCATTAGATAAGACCTGAAACAAATAACAAATTTTATATTCACCTCAAAGATGTCACTTAGAGGACTAAGGTGCGCCTGACCCAAGCTATGGTATATTCAATCTTCTCATATGCATGCAAAAGCTGGACAATGAATAAGGAAGACTGAAGAAGAATTGATGCCTTTGAATTACGGTGTTGGCGAAACATATTGACTGTACATACAATGGACTGCTGGAAGAACAAACAAATCTGTCTTGGAAGAGATACACCCAGAATGCTCCTTAGAAGTAAGGATGGTGAGACTTCATCTCATATACTTTGGACATGTTATCAGAAGGGACCAGACTCTGGTGAAGAACACATGCTTGGTAAAGCAGAGGATCAGCAAAAAAGAGGAAGCCCCTCAACAAGATAGATTGACACAGTGGCTGCAACAATGGTCTCTAACATAGCAAGATTGTTAGGATGGCACAGGATAGGGTGGTGTTTCGTTCTTCTGTACTTGGGGTCATTATGAGTCAGAACCAAATGGATGGCAACTAACAACAACAAGTTTCCATAAGTAGTTTTTTTTTCTATTTAGGTGCAGATCTGCTGAGTTAATTACCTATCTGTTTACATGTCTATACTTTGCCTTTTCCAAAGAGGATTTGAAGCGACTCCTGTTATTTATTGAGTAAGCCAAAAAAAGTTTTCCAGCTTACTTGCAATATTCAGATTGTACGAGAAGAAACAAACATAATGAGTCTGGAGACTGTAATTAATGATAAGAATGTAAGGTTGCCCCTGCAGTTCAACTCACTTTCTCTTAGCTTGTCCACTGCTTTTTCTTTAGCATTTACTAGCACTAGCTTTGCTGTTAATTTTACAAGAATACTTCGTCGTTTTAGTACTAATTATTTGGGCTAAATCCAAATCATATTTATCTGAAAATATATCAGTGTTACATAGCGAAGGGGACAGTTTTTTGAGTTTCTTTTTGAATGTTTCTGTGCATCTGTCAGGCCATGTTTTCTGTTCTTTTGACAAAGCCCCTAGGTCCTACAGCTTACAGCTTTTAGCCTCTGCCTTATGTCATTTGCTTTTCTCTATCCTTCCATGATTCTCACAGTTTCTCCTACTCTCTCTTCTGCCTCTGGAAAACTATTTAAAGAATTTGAACATGAGAAGAATTTAAAATCTATATTCTGGGAACTTTGGAGATAAAGAGAAAAGCTTGTATTTGACTGGCAAGCTTTGATGGCTGGCAGGGAGTGGATGTTCTCGATATTTACTACTGAAAAAAGAGAATCTTTTGCATTTTCACAGATCTGCTTATTATGCATTTTCTTTTTGCTGTATTTATGCCATGGGATTCATGGCATTCTCTGGCTCACATGCTTAGCTTTTTCTGTCTGCAGAGATGGAATCCAAATCTGTGATAAATGTATTTTATTAAAACAACAAAGAATGCTTTTAGAGAAGAGTTGTCAGGCACCTTTTATTTTTTTTCCTGTTTAAAACTTGCCTTTCTATTTCCTGTAGAAATTAAGCATCAATCAGAAAAATTAAAAAAAAAAAAAATACATACCAGAATCAGGACCAAAATAGTTTACACATAATTGTTTTACTAATAAAAGACTAGACATATAATCTATAGTAGCCTACGGAAAGAGAAATTTTTAAAAAATTGTCTGCAAATTATTGTGAACATACTTGTTTCAAAATATATTTTTAGTAAAAATACTTTTGTGTTACTTATTATTCTTTAATTTTTATGTTAATAATTTTATTTTATATATTACTATTTTATGATCATTTTCAATTTATTAAATAGTATAGTTTAAAATATTCATTAGATAAATATTAATCTTTTTATTGCATTTGTCATCTTAATGCCAGTTTGAAAAACCATTGCTGTTGAGCTGGTTCTAACTCAAAGTAGAGGGTCAGCAGAAAACAGCAAGACCTTCAACAGGATGAATTGACACAGTGGCTACAATAGGCTCAAGCATAACAATGATCATGAGGACGGTGCAAGATCAGGCAGTGTTTCACTCTGTTGTACAGAGTCGCTCTGAGTCAGAATCAACTCGACGGCACCTAACAACAACAACGCCAGTTTGCTCTTCTGACTTTTATATCTAAGTGACCTATGTGTGTAAGACTGTTACCTAGTAAAAGAGATTGACCAGATTTATGGTTTCTTGTTTCTTTTAGAGTTTGAGGACTGTCTTGGGCATATAGGAGTTCACAAATTGAATTAATTAATGGATTTTTTATAAGCTTACTTTGTGAGATTTCAAACAATGAATATATATATACCATTTATATAATTTTCATTTATACACTAGGGCCTGCACATTATACATTCGAACATGTTTTTTTAGTAATGTTCAGAGTCTTTCTAGGTATTGATTTGCAATTACACACTGAGGAAACAATTTGTTATCTATGTACTCTGTTTAATTATATGGGGCTATTGCGTTGTTGTATCTGGAAAAGAATTTACTCTGGGATCAAATAAATCTGCATACAAATCCCAACTCTGCCCTTTTTGTTATCGTAGCTGCCATCAGTCACGGTCAGGTTGATTCTGACTCATGACGACTCCATGTGCAGAGTAAAACTGCTCCAGAAAGTTTTCAAGGTTGTGACCTTTCACAAGCAGATCACTGGGCCTGTCTTCCAGGAGTCGCTGGATGGGTTTGAAATCACCAATCTTTCAACTAGTAATGAAGTGCTTAACAACCATTTATGATACCCAGGGACTCCCAACTCTGCCCTATCCCTTACTAATTCTATGACACCATACAAATTGCATTAAAATCTTTTTAAGCTACACCCCCCCTCCCCGCCACATTTTTACAATAATCATTAAAATATCTAGTTTATAGGTCTGTTTTAAGGATTAAATAAAATAGTTCTTAATAAATAGTAGATTCTTTCTTCTTATGTTTCAATATGAAGTTATCATATCCCACACAACAAATGAGATTAAGTCAGAAGGTATTTTCTAAGTGGAGGTTTTCTAATTTAGAAGCTCCTCAACATAGGCCTAGGTAGCATCTGGCTTTTATTCTCCATGAGTTCTATCTTGTCCTTTCACAAGGAGACTATATTGCCCGAGTGAGTGAAAAAGAGACTGCATATAACACACTCTTTTGACCAGAGGTTTGTGGTTTGTTAGGAATGTTACCATCAATTGATCCATCATCATTAGCTCTATAATGACCAGCACTGATTACAGTACTTGGTTTTCTCCTACAAGGATTCAGTTGTTTTCAGGCTTCTGAAAGGATTCTGAATTTCCCATATCTTCATTAGGGATTTGTTTCAAATGAACATATAATATAGTAGAACTGCAATGATTTAGTATTAAGCATTTGGAATAGTTCTAAACACAATGTTTGTGGAAAAAATAAAGAGCTGCAATCACCTAAAGAACTATGATATATAGATTTCATGATTTTTTTTTTTTTTAACCTTTCGTGTGGTTAAAATGAGTGATTTGGAAACCCATTACAAAAATATATATATATATATTTTCTAGCTCCCTTCATAAAATAATTCCTAATGCTTTACACTAGTAATTGGAACTCTGAAATGTAAAAAGCTGGTTCCATGTGTAGTTCACTGTGTTACCAAATCTGAACTAATTCCTTATTCGAAAGTAAAGCTGATAAGTTCTGTATTAAAAATTGGTGGAGGTGCCAGTGAAGGAATTTGAAAGTTGCTGAACAACAACAGAATTGATTCTGCTGGCAGAAGTGACTTTCTGTATAGTTGTAACTGAGTTAGTTTGAGGCTGGTCCTGAAAGCCTATTTCAAATAAAGACTATGTTATTAGATGACTCCTTGATAGAATTTCTACATGACTCTTTAGATCACAACTAGACAGGTTTATATTTTGACAGGTAACATAAAAACAATCAAACACACAGTCCTGACTCTGAGAGTTTAGAAATATGCTTTTGTCTTTTTGAGCTGTCTGTAACAAAATGCATTTGATAAGGCAATCTGGGAAGACTGCATTGACAACATCATTTCACATTTTTTAACAACCTATTTCCACTTAATCTTTTGGAGAACTAGTACTCAAAAAATTTTTGTTTGCTGCCAGGTTTTCACAGTGACATTGAGAGATTTTTATTTTTCTTTCTAATATGCATGTTAGAAAAACCTACAGTTCTTAGTTAGCATGTATATGTATCTTGGGCCAAGCTGAAGAGACTACTTTGTCTTAGGCTGGGTTCTCCAGAGAAGCAAAACCAGTAATATATATATATATAGAGAGAGAAATTTGTATCAAGGAAACAGCTCATGCAGTTGTAGAGGCTGGAACATCTGAAGTCTATAGGTAAGGCTGGAGGCTTCTACTGATTCACATAGCCGCAGAGGCTGGTGAACCCAAGATTAGGGGTCAGACAGCAGAACTCTGGCTCACAGGCTGTGAAGACTGATGAATCCCAAGATCAACAGGCAAGATGCCAGGTAAGCTGCTAGCTCAAGTCCCAAGAACCGGAGGTCAGACAAACAGGAGCCTGCTGAGATCCAGAGTGAGCAAAAGCCCCGAGCCTTGCCAGGAAGTCCACCTATATTGGACAGAGGCCATAACTTCAAGGAAACTCCCTTTCAACTGATTGGCTACTCACAGCAAATCCCATCATGGAGGTTATCACATTATATCAGATCTCAGCAAGGAAGTGATCACACCACTATATGACAGTCAAACTACTTCATAACTACCAAACCACTGAGAATCATGGCCCAGCCAAATTGACACACAACCTTAACAATCACAGTTCACCCCTTGTCAACTTGGCCCCTGTACACATCTCCTTAAACCATACTTAATCTCTGAATAAAGACAATTATAAAGTCGTATTTACACCTAACATGATACAACTAACATACAACAGAAAATGCACTAGCCCTGTTTACATCTTATATTTTATAAATGAAGAAAACAAAAATATTTGATGCACACATACAAGGCAGAAATACTCATAACAATTGCAGTCCTTATTTCTGCAACTGGTCACTTGGTTGTAACTGGTATTTAGACTACTTTCTTCCACCACCCATTCATGATTTCCTTTGCCCTCAGCAAGGACCTCTGCTGGTCATGGTTCTTTGCCTGGTAGGGTGACCCAAACTCATTCTTGAAGGGTCTGGGCCAGTAGTCATGTCAGAATTGAGTTGCTGTAGTTTTCCATTGATTTTAATCACAGGACATGGTAGTACTAAGAGATGCCCTTAGGGATGTCATGCATTCCAGACTTATTCTTCTTTACCTCCATTATGTAATATCAATCGGATTTCCTCTTGGTAATCAGGATCAATCACACCAGGCAGTATGGTAACTCCCTTCTTTGCCTGTTGATCCAGAGGCATAAGGAACCCAAATTGGCCAGGTGGCATTCTTAGCTTACAGATCACTGGAATCAGTGATGTGTCTCCAGGTGGGCGCATTCCTCCTTTTGGAACTAAGATCTCTATACCCACAGAGCATAAGACAGGAAGCAAAAATTTTACGAGTGAGTCAATAAGTGTAATAATGAGTGGTGTCCTCCCCATTTCCACCCCTTGATTCCTGGACCCAGGAATCTTGGCTATGGGAGAAACAGCAACATATATCCTAAGGGTCGTGCTGTGATTCACCAATAAATGCCTGTCAAAGACTCCAACAGCATCTCTATCTGCCACTGCCACTTCAAGCACCACCGGATCAGCTGGATCGTATGGCTCAAGTGGTAGGACTGCTTGCATGGCAGCCTGAACCTCTTGCAGAGCATTCTCTTGTTCTGGGTCCCATTCAGAACTAGTTTTTTAAGTCACTTGGTAAATAGGCCAGAGTAGCACACCCATATGAGGGATATGTTGCCTTCAAAATCCAAAGAGGCTGGATGCAATAATTTATACTTCACTTTAGAAAGAATATCTCAACATGCCCAACATCACTGGACCCCTAGAAATTTTCCTGAGGTAGAAGGTGCCTGCTTTTTGTCAGATTAATTTCCACCCTCTAGAACGCAAATAGTCCTGGTGGCACAGTGGTTAAGAGCTTGGGTGCTAACCAAAAGGTCAGCAGTTTGAATCCACCAGCCACTTCTTGGAAACCCTATGGAGCAATTCTACTCTGTCCTAAAGAGTGGCTATAAGTTGGAATTGACTTGACAGAAATTTTTTTTCTTTTTTTTTGAGCACACAAATGTTTTACCAATGAGTTCAGAGTCATTAACACTTCTTCCTTACTAGGTCCCATCAGAATAATTTCATCAGCGTAATGGATCAGTGTGATGTCTTGTGGAAGGGAAGGGCGATCAAGGTCCCTGTGAACTAAATTGTGACATAGGGCTGGAGAGTTGATATAGCTCTGAGGTAGGACAGTGAAGGTGTATTGTTGACCTTGCCAACTGAAGGTAAACTGCTTCTGGTGGTCCTTTGAAACAGACATGGAGAAAAAGGCATTAGCCAGATCAATAGCTGCACATCAAGTACCAGGAGTTGTATTAATTTGCTCAAGCAATGAAACTACATCTGGAACAGCAGCTGCAATTGGAGTCACCACCTGGTTAAATTTTCAATAATCCACTGTCATTCTCCAAGATCCATCTGTTTTTTGCACAGGCCAAATAGGCAAGTTGAATGGGGATGTGATGGGAATCATCACCCCTACATCCTTCAAGTCCTTGATAGTGGCAGTAATCTCTGCAATCCCTCCAGGAAAGCAGCATTGCATTTGGTTTTCTATTTTCCTAGGTAGGGGAAGTTCTAATGGCTTCCACTTGGCTTTTCCTACCATAATAGCCCTTACTGCATTTGTCAGGGATCCAATGTGGGGGTTCTGTCAGTTGCTGAGTATGTATTCCAATCATGCATTCTGAAAATGGGGAAATCACTACAGGATGGGTTTGGTGATCCACTGGACCTCCTGTAAGACTGACATGAGCTAAGACTCGAATAATAACCTGACCTCCATATGCCTACACTCTGACTGGTGGATCACAGTGATGTTTTGGGTCTCCTGGAATTAATGTCAGTTCAGAGCCAGTATCCAGTAATCCTTGAAAAGTCTGATAATTTCTTATTCACCAATAAATAGTCACTCTAGTAAAAGGCTGTAGATGCCTTTCGAGAAGGCTGGAAGAATGATTAACAGTATAATTATTTGGCAGAGTAGTGGAGTCCTTCCTCAAGGGGACCCAGCTTCCCCTTTTTTCAAGGGAATGTGGCTCTGTAAGGTCATTCGATTCTGGGAATTGAGGGGCTGTGACTCTCTATTTTGGTGATTTGAATTAGATTGTTGTTCACTTCACCTTTAATTCTCTGCTTGTACAGATCAAGTAAATATTTAGTAGATTTCCTATCTATTTCACTCCTAGGGACACTATGACTGAGTAGCCAATGTCATAAGTCCATACGAGTCAGACTATTCTGATTACTGATTTGACTCCACTGTCTATTATGGTAACCATGCCCACTTGATTTTGTTGATTGACTGTCGCCACTTGACCCCTACTACCATAGGGTCCAATCAGCCTCATTATAGTTAGATGTCAGTTAGATGTCTTAATTCAGTTAGTGCAGTTCTCACTGTCAAATCTGACTTACATAAAATAGCAATCAGAGCAGTCTTTACAGATGCTGTGGCTCCCTTTGCAAATTTTTTCCTTACAGTTGTAGTAAAAGATGTGTCCTCTGGATACTCTGTGTGTGTGGGTCTGTGGGTCTAACCTGATAAATCCACTCTAGCATGCCAATTTCCCTAAGCCTTTTGATACCTTCTTCTACAGTGTACCAAGGCAGGTCTGGTACTTTAACTTAATTTAGTGTAGGCTACTGCATTATCCATGCTTCAGTGACCCAACCAAACTATTAGATACTTTGCTAACTTCTCAAGCCGAAATATTGAATGAAGTATCTGTTCTTAGTGGGCCCATGTCAATAAACTCAGACTGATCCATCTTTATGTTCTTTGCACCATTATTTCTTACTAGCCATTACCATACATATTCCTCAGGTTTCTGTTCATACGTATTAGAAAAGTCAAGTTCTTTTGGCGTGCAGCATATCTTCTCCTGGGTCACACTTTTTACGTCACCTTTTGGGCCTCACTAGGACTTAAGTCTAGTTATAGGTCTAGGAGCCAAAATGGGTGGTGGGGATGTGTTTTGATAACATTCAACACTGTCTTGTAAGGCACTGGCCTCAGGCAATGCCCCAAGAAATGACTCAGACAAAGGCTCTTTAAACACAGCTAGGTTAATCTCATCAGATAGGGGTAGAGGGGCTAACGATTTTTCTGGAGATGATGGTTTAGCATACAAAGATGGAGCAATCTCTTCACATAGGAGTGAAAAGGCTGGTCCTGTTGGTAAGAGTGATTCAACAGAATTTAGAGGCTCAGTGTCCCTAGCTTCTTGATTATCTGCCCATATGTCCCTATCCCAAGTTTCAGGATCTTCCCAGTCAATGCCCTCACTTTAACTTCAGACACCATTTGGGGTTGGCGTTCAGCTCATTTTGTAATTCAGCCACTCCTACGATAAGACTCTGTGTTTGATTTTTGGCGATATCAGCTCTGTTACTACAAGAAATAAGGTTTTCTTTCAAGGCACAAGTGGAAACTTTGAGGTCATTTATGTGGTGCTTGAGCTTTGACTCTGAAATCCTGAGCTCATCTCTTTCTTTCACCACTTTGTCTAGTGAAAGTAGCACCAGTAATCAGCTTCCTTATAGGTCTCATTGTGACAAAATTGTAGAAAGGTATCCAACATGTGATGACCCAGAGCTTTGCCTTTCACCAGTACCTGACCTATTGGTGGTGATATTTTGCATATTTCTGTTGCCAGCTCAAACCATGGATTAGCAATACCCTCTTTACTACTAGGAAAGAGTCATCAACATCTTTAAAACTAACCAGGCTTGAGAACCAATTTAAAAAATTCATCCTTACAATTTTGTTTCTGTAGAACCACTCTTCATACCAAATGTCTTAGGCTGGGTCCTCCAGAGAAGCAAAACCTGTAAAGCATATAAATACATATATGTATATATAGAGAGAGATTTATATCAAGGAAATATCTCATGTAGACTCTGGAAGTCCCAAGTCCATGGGTCAGGCTGGTGGCTTCTCCTGATTTATGCAGTTGCAGGGGCTGGTGAACTCAAGATTGGCAGGTCAGACAGCAGAGCTCTGGCTCGCAGGCTGTGAAGACTGATGAATCCCAAGATTGACAGGCAAGACGGCAGGTAAGCTACTAGCTCAAGTCCGAAGAACCAGAGGTCAGATGAACAGGAACCTGCTGCAGGATCCAGAGCAAGCAAAAACCCCCCAAGCTTTGCCAGAAAGTCAACATATATTGGATCCAGGCTGTACCCTGAAGGAAACTCCTCTTCAACCGATTGGCTATTCACAGAAGATCCCATCAAGGAGGTGATCACATTATATCAAATTTTATCACAGAAGTGACCACACCAATATGCGACTGCCAGACTACATCATAACTGCCAAACCACTGAGAATCATGGCCCAGCCAAGTTGACACACCACCTTAATGTTCACATACTTTAACTGAATTATTAAAATCGTGTTGGAGTGCACTGTTTTCCAATATCTATCATTTAAAGCCTTTCAGAACCAGATTTAAAGGTAGAGAGACGAACTACTTGATATGAATTAAGAAGATCTGCAAATTTCTTTGTTATAAAGTCTCTCTCCTACAGAATTTTAAAGGTTAAAAGTGATTGATTTGTCCATATTATGAATTTGTTGATCAGATGCATTTTCTCCAAACAGTTCTTCAAGATGAGAAGTCGTACTGTGGTATTGGTTGTGATTGATGATGTGTGGTGATGTTTGTGTCATGGGACAGATCTGACTTGCTGGAGGGGACATGCATTTTTTGTGCTAAGTGTTGCAGCCCTACCAGGTATCAGAGGGCAGAGGTTTGGCAGTTCTGGAATTCCAAGACTGTGACAATAGTGTTCATTTCCCCTCCCCTAAAGCATCACCACTAGTAAGATGAAAATGGAGTGAGATAGTAAAGCATTAGAAGAGGAGAACTAGATCAGCTTGTGAAAACTGTTTCAACTTTCAACTCTAATGAAGTACTCCATTAAGTACAATTACTCTAAGAGAAGTTACTCCTTCCATTGCTTATCTGAACAATTTTACTAAGACATTGGGTCTCACATTTGGAGGGAGCAGAGGGTTGTTAAGATGGCTGAAAAGTGTAAATTTAAAAATATTTACATCTACTTGCTTTCATTCACCTGCACACACATATACGCTCATTTTTTTACTTTGAATTTTTTCAGCATTTTTTAAAATAAAAATTTCATCTTTTCTTTTCTCTCAAATTATTCTCAGTGGAATTACAGATTATCTTCTATAAATCCACTAAGGACTCTCCATTGGTAACCACAATTTTGGTGATTTATCTATTGGTTTCTTTACCTATCATCATTTTTGTGACTTCATTGCCTGAGAACTCCTGAAGCCATTTCCTCTTGATCCTTTTTGTTTTTCTCTATTATTTGTGTCACCTTTGTCAGAATTTCTTTATTCTTTCTTCATCAGTTGTAGTTATTTGCAGAACTGATTTATATACATATACTTTTTTCTTTATCCTTCAGGACGCAGTACTCCATGTCATTTATGATTTAGCCAACACTAGTTCTAAACCATATTGATGATATGACCATGACCAAGGAAAGTGGTTACTTCAAAGTGGGGAGTTATGTTAAAAAGAAAACAAAATTAAACCCGTTGCCCTCCAGTCATTCTGACTCATAACAACACTATAGGACAGATCAGATCTGCCCCATAGTGTTTTCAAGGCTGTCATCTTTATAGAAGCAGACTGCCACGTCTTACTCCACAGAGCGGCTAATGGGTTTGAAACATCAACCTTTCAGTTAACAACTGAATGCTTAACCACTGCACCATCAGGGCTCCTGGCGTTATGTTAGGTGGTGGCAAACATAAAAATGCCCAATAACAACAAAGTGACTGTCACCGTTGCACGTGACATGATTTTGAATGCAATTGCCAACACCATGAAAGTCAAGAAAATAATTCACAGAGTAAGAAATAAGAACAATAACCAATCAAAACTAGAATTTCATCAGAAGAAGTACAAGGCAGCACACTCGAGGAAAAATAAACAGCATGACTTCTAAAAGAGAAAATGATAAGTATTCAATATATCATTAAAGAAAATCTTACCATAATTTAGTTTCTGATGCATTGTTTCCACTAGCAGTTACATTAAAATATATAGAAATCAAAATTTAAAAAATGAACTAAAGAACTGTGCAGTGTTTACTTACCTTCATATATAAAGTAACAGTTTGTCTTTTCTTAAAGATAGCTGTATCTTCCAATATTTTAATTAATCAGTCTTAATGTAATGCATGTTGAATTTGAAAAATTATGTTGGAAATAAAATAACTATAAATTTCTTACTGTTAGTATTATTTTCTTTTTACTTTTGCTCCATATAACCGTGATATTTTCTTTTTTTTTTAATTAAACACTTCTTGGGTAACAAATTCTACATCCCCGACACAGGATGAAATAAAGTTTTACTTTATTTTCCAGTAAATTAATAAAATTTAACATTAAATGCTGCTATTTTTACTATGACTACACATTTTCATAATGACACACAAACCTTATTTTGCAAAACCTTTTTAGTAATGGCAGCTATTATACAGATATCAGACAAAATTCTGTAAAACAAGTTTGGAATGTAAGAATCCCTTTCATTGGGTCACATATTGAGAATTAACAGAAATAAAAACAACTTTTTGTGCCTTTGTGATCTTAGATAGGTCATTTAAACTTCCAGAAACTTAAATTGATTTCTGTAAAATGATGAAGCAAAATCAAATAGTATCTAACATTCCATTTAGCTATAGGAACCTATTTTCTTTTGTTGCACATTTATAAACCAAAAAAACCAAACCCATTGCTGTCAAGTCAACTCTGACTCACAGAGACCTCTGTAGGACAGAGTAGAACTGCCCCATAGGGTTTCCAAAGAGTGGCTAGTGGATTCGAAATGCCTGCGTTTTTGTTAGCAGCCTGAGCTCTTATCCACTTTGCCACCAGGGCTCCTGAACTTGTACAGCACCCTCAAAAGCAGAATTTCATCTCTCTTCATGACTCACCCATTTTCTATTTTATAATGTACTTTCTAGTAATTTTCTCTCCATCTACATGTGGACATTGCTAATGGTCTTATAGGTTACTACAGACTACCCCAAACTGGGAGGCCTTTGACTGCGAGGTGTGTGTGTGTTTGTATGTGTGTGTGTGAGCTGTGTGTGTGTGTGTGTGTGTGTGTGAGAGAGAGAGAGAGAGAGAGAGAATGATCGAGAGAGACAGAATTTTTACTTCCCCAAAAAGTTGAGCTTATCTTGTCAGTAATTCTGAAGAAGAGGCCTAGATTGCTTTTACTCTAATGTATGCTCTGCTTGCTACGAAAGCTAAAGTGAATGTGAAGTGGATTCAGAATAATTTGGAAGTAACAGCACGTTTGAAGAGCTCCTGCTGAAAGCTGTTGCCAGATCCTATGTGAGCTGGGCATTTTGATTGAAGCTGTGCCTTTGCTTCTTCTTGACTTCAATCAGTCTAATGTTTAGTGATCACTGAAGCCTAGGGAACACGTTTAACATTGGGAAATGATGAGAGTGATGATCAGCGTAAAGAATTCTGATCCTTCTTTTCCCAGCAATCTCATTTTTTGCTGAATTGTCTCTCACGCAATGTAAATTCATCTTTTATCTGATACTAGCCTTGGGCTCCTTGTCAGTGCTACAGTCTTCACTATCATTAAGTGACAAATATTAAATTCCTTGAATGAGCCTTCTTTAGGTACTGAACTACAGTAATTAAAAAGGAAAGACATAATATAAAACAGGCTTAACATGGTTGAAAAGACTAGAGTCAGAACACTCAACATTAGAAAAAATAAATAAATGAAGGATTAGAAGGGTTACTTTTGCAACAAATATTTAAGCCATTACTTCTTAAACAAAATGGAAGTCAAGGAGAAAAATGATTTAAGGATATTGGAGGAAACAGATATGGCCATAGGGGGGCTCAGATTCTGTTATAGCTATCGCTATGTAGATAAAAGAAGACATTCTACTGTATGCATTTATACATTTTTTTGCTAAAAACAAAAATACCTCTTATTATTTAGCCTTCTTCCTTTAGGTTTTGCTTTGAAACAGTCCATGTTAGGCTTTCATTTTTCATTGTTTTTGTTTTTTTATTTCTTAGAAAAGTCATGATTAGGCATATTAATACTATTCCAATGTCTTTTCAAAATGAAGTTATAGGTGTGTTTTCTAATGAGGGAATATATTTAATATTAATATTTTTGAGTTTGTTTGTCCCAGGCCTGTGTGTGAAGCTTCATGAAAAGGGATAGATTGTATTTTAAAGCCTAAGTCCATATGGGCTAAAGAAAAATAACTTAGGGTCAGCCTATTTCATAGGGATCTGAGACACAGAACTTTCTACCACAGGCTGGTGGATGGTAAACTTGGTAAGCCAGATGTTTCGTTGCATTTAATTATCTTTCCATGAATTTGCTATAGCAGTGACCTATGATGCATACTATTATTGCTATACTTAGGTATCAATATTACTGATAAATAACTTCTTTCAAAACTTCTTTTTATATTATTGGATTGTCACAAATATTTGATCAATAATTTATGTGGACATTGTACAATTTATTTCAAGAATTATAAATATAAATTCTCAGTTTTCTCCTGTAATTATTCAAGCATTGCATTAATTCATTATCGATAAGGTGTATTTCCTTCAGTAAAGAGTACTGAAAAGGAATCTGAAAACTAGACATAAACCCCTGATTCAGCAATAGGTTTTATAGAACTTATTTTTTTTCTGATCCATGTCTATTTACACAGATATTTCACATAATGAATGCCCTGGCTTGGTTGCTATGTTATAAAATGGACTGTTTATTATCATCACTACTGCTACCCAGAGTAACATTGGTTTATAACCACTTTTTATAATTAAAGTCAAGCACAAGGGCAATTAAATCGTGTTAGAAACAACTGTATTGACACATGGAAATATTAGGGGCATTTAGAAGACTATAATAGGGAGAATTTCTTGCAGCATATTGATAGTATTATTGAAAACATGTAAATACATTGCATCTTCAATGTAGCCATAGTTCTACTGGGTTTGAAACACCATTAAGAGAGCTTTCATTTTTCATCTCATTTTTCTAACTAAACTTTAACCTGGTAATCTTATTCGACGCTTGTAGACTTACTTTTCCTTACACTATTGCATTGGGACGTCTTCTAATCAGTTCTAATTACTGTTACCCCGCCCCCCAAAAAAAAAAGTTTTCTTTCCTTCTGTTCTGACCTCACCACTCCTTACCCAAACAGATGGTTTTCTGATACAATGTAAACTATTCTCATCAGCGCCTCAGTCCTCTGTGCAAGCTGAAGTCAGTGAAATTAAGGGAATTAATTCAAGATGAAACAGCTATTTTTGTGTGAAAGGTCCTAAGAGTTTCTGAATGTTTAAGTCGTTTCAATCACAGAAGCCAGATTATATACAGGATGATATACTATGAAAAGGTTAAAATCCTGAAGCATATGTTGTATTCTGAAGCAGAGGACTGGAAGTCATATTAAAAATACATGGTGAGTAAAGCAACCGGATAACATATAGGTCTATCCAAGATTTAGGGAAGCAAGAATGCTCTGAATTGTGAGGTTGATGGGAAGAAAACCTGGGAAGGGAGGAGTCATCTATATCTCTCTGAATACAGTTAATCTCAAAGAGCCTTTAGAATACAGGGATGGACTTTTGTTTATTTTGATATTAAGTTATGCTGTGAAAATATAGTAGGGTGGGTTTCCGAGCTGCGGCTATTGCTGTGGCAGTGCCGTCTCTGATGGATCGCTCTTCACTCTCTGGCGTAAGGCTAATGTCAAAGGAAAACCCTGTGAAGACCACTGTAGACTGCAGTAGTGTAAACGCGGAAATGGTTTCTAACAGAATTTGCACCTCTGTGTAAAATGTACTGCTCAGATGAAGAAGAATGCACCATATCTAGCTCTGTTAGAGGATGGTTGGCAGAAGTAAACGAAAACGTTCTTCATAAGCCATCTATTCTTCAAGAGAAGCCATCCACTGAAGGCTACGTCGCAATTGTGTTACCCAGTTGTGAAGACAGTAAAAATATCACAAAGGGATTACCGACACAGAAAAAATATGAAGAAGTCATGGTGAAAGTATTAATGGCACAGCAGTTATGTTGTGAGCATTGAGATGAAGTAAAAAGCAACCCAGAATCTTACCTGGTCTAAAAGGAGGAGAACCAGTATATGGGAAGCCTACTTCTTCACATCCAGCCATCCTCAGAGGAGGGCTCATCCTTCACTTACCCTCCTTTCTCTTCTTTGCCATCTGCGAGAAGCCTTGGTTCCCCTTTTGTCTTCTACCTCCCAGATCTGTCCTGCCATATACACTGCTCCTCTTCTTGTTTTTCTCATTCTAACTGGCAAGCAGGGATGATTTTCTGATTTAAAAAAAAAAAAAAAGGAGCTTTGAAAAAAAATTGGAAAACACAGAAAGTAGCAAAGGAAAAAGTAAAATGTATTTATCTATCATCCTGTATCTCAGAAGTGAATACTACATTTTGACACATTTCTGTTTGAATGTTATGGCATGATTATTTATTGCTTTTTGCCTCACTTGTCCATGGGTTCAAAGTTAAAACAACAAACAAAAAAACCTGCTGACCTTTCTAACCCAGTCTGCTTCAGTGTGACACTACCAAAATGTTTAATCTCACCTCAATGAGAGAGACAATGCCTTTTGCCTGTTCAGCTGTTCTCTCTTTAGATTCTAGAAGAGAGGCAGGAGTGTAGAGTGTACTTTCTCCTCTGCTTAAGGCTGGGGATGGCTTTTGTCTCTGAATCAAAGTCGAACTCTAACGCTGTGACTTCTTAAATGAGGGACACATGAAAAGGCTTTTGACAAATACAAAGGGCTTTCTTAACATATGGGACTATTATAATGCAATCTAAGCTGGCTATTTCAATATGAACATTATAGTCATTCAGTGTGACACTCAAGTTACAGTGTTAGTGAGAATATATAATCCAGAGACACAGATGCCTTTAAACTGAACAAAGGTTTTCGCATCATTTAAACTAAAACAAAACAATAAAAGCAAAACCAAAATTTATTATTTAAGATTAGATACTTATTTACATTGAATTTCAAATAAAACATTTTAAAAATTGTTATTTTTCCTTAAGAGATGAAGCACATACATACATTTAAATATCTCTGTTTTCAAACAAAATACAGTACTACAATACAGAATAAATCGTACAGATATATCTTATATATGGAAACCCTGGTGGCGTAGTGGTTAAGTGCTACAGTGCTAATCAAAGTGTTGGCAGTTTAAATCCACAGGCACTCCTTGGAAACTCTATGGGACAGTTCAACTATGTCCTATAAAGTTGCTATGAGTTGGAATCGACTCGACGGCAGTGGGTTTGATTTTCTTGGATATTATATACATATATAATTTCTGATATGTATATCAGAAATATATATATAATTTATATATATATATCAGAGTATATAGAATTTCTAATATTTAGACCCTGTCAGTGTCTGCAAGACAATGGCTTATGAAACTTGGGAATTAGAGTAATTTTAACCTGTTGTGTTTACGTTTGGAAGACAATACGAAAAATTAATCACTAAGATAGTGATTAAGTTATTTTAATCACTAATGTAGCCATTTTTTAGTCAAGCACTATCATGGGATCATGATTGTATTTGTGAGTTTAACTGAAGCCAAAATATATTACGTTAATTTTACTAGGAAATGAGGAAAGAATAGACATACATAAATCATGTCTTCATTCTTAGTAAAGGACCATAAGTCATAATGCTCAACACTTGACAAGCTTTCACAGTAGGTAGAATATAGAAATATGATAGTAGCACTGGGCTATTCTAGGTACATGGTGCAGCCAGTTCTGCTGCAATATAACATACATGCTCCTAAAAATCATGTCTCTATGAAAAATCTCACAATAAAAACTGAGGTTAGGGACATAATACTCAAAAACCATCAGTGACACATAACAATAGATAGGAAACTTATAATGACAGCACAGTTTCACTTATGAAAAAATTGTTAAGAAATACTTAAATATAAATACTACAATAAATACGGCATTTTACTTGGAAAAGATTAGAAGTTTGCTTGTGTAAATGGAGCTGAAGGATTGAAGATTTTGTGTTACTGTGAAGTGGAGGAAGGAAGCTTATCTGATGAAATCTGATGAAAATTGTAACACCATATAAGGATGGGTGTGACTCATAATACATGAGTAGCTGGGGGATAATTTGACATGTGTGCATTTTGTGTATTCCTACTGGTCTAAGTTTTATGCATTTACATAGCGTTTTCTTATGGAGTATGTTACCCACAAGAAAAAATGAAATTCATGTTATGCCTAAATCATTACCTCATTTATCAATTGCTTTGGAATAAATTTGCAATTTTGAAACCAATGTTACAGTAGAACAGAATTCACATAAGTAGGTAGCCACATAAAAGTGGTTGTCTGTATCATATTCATGTTTTGGGGTGCAAATTAATTTTACCAAACCAAAATCAACTATCTCATTAAATTTGAATCATTAATCTGATTTTTTTTTCAATTTCCATTTTGGTTTGATCTTAATTTTTAAATTTACATTGGCTTTATATTTAGCTGCACAAGACATATGTGCATGAAGATTTTATGCTGAACTTACATTTGTTTTATGTACGTAATACTTTAATTCAACATGATTTAGCTCTAGAGTTCCAAGATAATTTTCCTAACATCTGTAAAATCCCTAATTTTCTCAAGTCTACAATAGACTGTTACAGAGAACTTGTTCCATCTGTTCTCATTCTTATCTCCCTGCTAGCTTTGTCTCAAATACTAAGAGATCATACTATGTGACCCATGTTATAGTTCATTGCCATATAAATTTTCATGCAAAGAAAGATTTACCATAATATGGCAGATTTGAAAAATAATATCCATCTATTACAAAATACTTTGCCCTTTGTATTCCATTTCTCTCTATTTTGACTTTCTATTAGCCTGTATATACGTGTATGTGTGTGTCTACAAATATATATGGGGGGGGGTGCGGGGAGAGAGACCAGTTGGCACTGAGTCTACTCTGACTCATGGTGACCACGTGCTTGTCAGATTAGAGTAGAACTGTGCTGCATAGGGTTTTCCCTGGCTGATTTTTTTCAAGAGTAGATCACTAGGACTTTCTTCTAAGGCACCTCTGGATGGACTCGGACCTCCAACCTTTAGGTTAGCAGCTTAACGTGTTAACAATTTGCACAGTCTAGGATTGGTCAGTTAGCCTACAGGTATTTAAAAGGAAAAACATAAATTAAAAAAAAAGAAAAATATGTAGCGGATGTTACATATGTGGCTATATTCAAATCTGAATTTTCTAAAAACTAGTAATTATGTTTTAATATCCTTTTTACAAATGTTAGACTAAAAGTAGCTTACACTCTAGGAGCATATCTAGGATTTCTCAAAGGTATATTAATTATTTAAGGCCAAAAAGTTATCAGTCAGAATTTAATGCACGCATCATACATTTGACTTCAAACAGTTAATAAATCAGTTGTTGTCAAGTCGATTCTGACTCATGGCGATCCCATGTGTATCAGAGTAGGATTTTCAATGGCTCTTTTTTCGAAGTTGATCACCAGGCATTTCTTCCAAGGTGCCTCTAGGGAGACTCACACCACCAAAACTACCAGCATTTTTCCCTGGGGACAATTATCCCACCTTCCCTATCTTTCGAGGGAATTTGAAAATTAATAAGGTTTAATTTTACCAAATAAACTATCTTACCTCAATGTTTCAGCATTTCAGGTGAAAAGTTTTTCTTGGTTTTAAGTCATCTGGTATTATTGCCTTATTTCTTCACTCCATTACTCTCTGAGGAGATCTGCATCGTGGATCAATAGCTATTAAATATCATACATTAAACATGCTAAGTTTTGTTGCATTAATAATTTTCCAGGGAGGAGAATGCATCATCTTGTATGCGAATTTCTGCTAGGAGGCTGTTACAGGCAACTATGATACACTCTCATTGCTGCAAGCCTGATTTAAACTGTTCTAACAAGTAAACCTCACACTTCAGCATGAACACAGCAGTTCCTTGGCATATAAAATTCTTATTTCTACTGCTTTTATTTTCCGGAAAATTAAAAATTGCTCTCTCACTGGCGCTGCCTTTCACTTTCTCTCTCTCTTATCAGCTCCTCTCTCGCAGTATAAAATATAGATGTAAATATTTTTGCATATGTTCTAATAGAATAATTCCCATATACTTTTAATAGGAAAAATAAACATTACATATATATATATATGTAACTGAGTTTTTATCTATTTAGACTATTCTAATTAAAACTTAATTCTAATTAAAACTGAAAAATTAAATTTTTAGGACATTTAAGGCAAACCTTAGAGGAAAGATGTTTATTAAAGAAAAAATGACAAGTATACTAAGTGTCCCAAAGTATAAGTGGAGAAGCCCTGGCTGTTGTTATTAGTTACCATCATGAAGTCAGCTCTGACCCACGGCAACTCTATGTAAAACAGAACAAAATATTGTCCAGTTCTGTGCCATCTTCGTGATCTTCAGTATGTTTAAGTCCATTGTTGATGTTATTGTGTCAGTCCATTTCACTGAGGGTCTCCCTCGATTTTTCTGACCCATTACTTTTCCAGCAGTTGGTCTTTCTTGATGACGTGTCCAAACGAAGCAAGTTGAAGCCTCCCTCGCTTCTAAGGAACATTCTGGGTGTATTTCTTCTAAGACTAATTTGTTCACTTTTTTGGAAGTCCACAGTATATTCTATATTCTTTGCCACCACCACAATAGGAATGCATGGAGAATCCTAAAGTCAGAATAATTATAGCATGGGGAGGGAGTGGTTAGGCAAAGCTGAGACCTGAAGCACAAATACTAGTATGTCAGATGAAGCAGAGGTGAAGTAATAGTAAGAAAATACATTGCATGTAGATGGAACAGCCTTGGGGAGAAAAATGGTATAGTAGAGGAATTGAAATAAATTCATGATGGCTAGAGTGTTGAGAGCTTGAATATTAGTAACTTTAGATGAGGCTAAAAAGAGGGGGGCAGTAACAAATAAGGCACCGTTTTAAAGACCACTGAAGTGATACCTTCTTTATTTTGAGGACAATGGAAAGTTATCAAAGGAATTTTAGTTGGTGGTTGACATGGCCAGATATATGTCTTAAAAGACGACAGTGTAGGAAATGGATGAAGAGGTAAAGTAAGGAGTTGGGGCTGATGTTTAGCTGGCTATGGTGTTAAGAAAGTATGTTGTTCTGACATAACATACTCCTAATGGAGCCCTGGTGGCACAGTGGTTCGAGGGTTCAGCTGCTCACAGAAAGGTCAGCAGTTCAAATCCACCAGCTGCTCCAAGGCTCCTGTAAAGATTACAGCCTTGGAAACTCAATGGGGTGGTTCTACCCTCTCCTATAGGGTTGCTGTAGGGTCACTATGAGTCAGAATAGACTCCACAGCAATAGCGCTCCTAAGAAAATAAATCATGAAGGGGTTGCACTGTTAAAAAAAAACACATAACACGTATGTTATTTGCATAAAAATACTGTATTCTATGACATTAAGTGGGCATGTGACTTGGATTCACAGGATGGCTGCAGAGATGGAGAGCACTTGACTTGAAGAAGATATTTGGGAGATGGATTCAGCATATAGAGATTGAGGATTTGAGAAAGCACAAAAATGATATCTAGGTACCTGCTTAAATATCTTAGATGGTAGCACTGTTTTTCAAAAAAAGAAAAAATCAATGAAGATGAGCACTTTGTGGAAAAGAATATGGCAAGTTAAGTTTTTGGCTATGTAAGAAATTCAAATGAAGACATAGGAAAGAGAATCAGGGCTAGAGATGTCCAATTTTTCATATGCAGGATAATAGGTTAGATAGATAACAGGTAAGTAGATTAGAGGTCTTAAAACAGAAATTTGAGATGCAACAACATATAGTGGCCTTCTTCACAAGGTATATCTAATGGAGAGGACAGTGGTAAGATGAAACATGGGCTAAACATGGAATCTAAGGGATGGGACAGAATGGTTCGCAGGGTTAACTACCACAGAGAAGTCAAGTAAACTGACGTCATACAGATGGCTTTTGGCTTCCTCTAGGCAAGTTATGAAAACTCCTTTTTTTTAATTCTAGCATACTTTAGCCACATTCGGATTTCTTTGTTCATAGCAAATGACTTTAGGTTTGGAACACTTAGAGAACTTTGTATTTTCTTAGGTATATTTGCTACCTGATAGACTTGCAAAAATTATATTATGCCTGATGGGAGTTGAGATAATTAGCTCAACATTCAATAAAATTCTAGAAACATAGATTTGGAAGAACTACCACAAGGATATTTATATGAACAAGTGGAGGTTCTCCAGATAGCCTAAGTATTTATTATCATTTTGAAAGAAGCAGGCATTTAAATATATTATAAATAATTTAAACATGTAAATTAGAGTCATGTGAATTGCTAATATGGTAACTATGCCTTCTATATATGCATGAAGTATATCGGTTTAAAAAAAGGTTAGATGACGAGCTACATAAGCTTTTTGTTAATTTTATTTCTCTTTCATAAACTGTTCAGACGTCACCTCCCCTGTAAAACATTCCCTCTATGCCATCCTCTTGACGGGTTTACTACTTCACTCTTGGACCCACACAGTACCATGGGTTAGGGTATATTTAATGACACATCAGATGATGGTCCTATTAACTAGACCCTATACCTAAGGTTTTATTCTTCTGTGTTACCAGTGCCTAGTATATAGCTTGGTATATAGTTTCAGCTCAAAGAATGTGTATTAACTATGGAAATAATTTTCTTGGAGTATGTAGATTATAGAAATAGAGGTGATTTTAGATTCTTTTAATCCAATCCCTTCATTTTCTAGGTGATAATACTGACAGTCTAAGGTATTAAACATGTTGTCCAGAAAATTAGTTCTTATGAAAAAATGCTTTAATTATCATATATTTGCCTGGCAAAGCGTTACAAAAATGTGAGCACTAGTACAACTTAATATATTTTATTTCAGAAAAAAAGATATTTTGTACTGATCTACATAATATTTTCACATGGTAGGACAAAAAATGATAGGCTATGTAAATGAGGTGCATACATATACATCTGTGTCAGGAAACACAGTTTTACAGTGAGATAAATATGTACCTCATAGATGTTTGGTCTCAGATATGCTTGTTCTCTAAAAATATTTGAAGTGGCTTGGGAAAATATTTAATATTCTCTTTCTATACATGTATTACTTTTTTTTCCCATTGTCATATGGAAATAAAATTTTTTACTATTTGAAACAAAAATAATATTTTTATATAATAATACTAAAATGAGACCTGCTTTATAGTCATATTATGTAAATAAAGTATTCATTTTCTCTAAAAGCTGACTATATGAGTTGGAACATGTTTTTTCATAAACTAAATTAAACAGTCCTGCTTTAAGTCATGTACACAGTGATACTCTGCCAACCATCTGTGTAAGAGTGGAATAGTTTTACTTATGGGGAGATTCTATAATAACATATAGCAATTCTTTTGAGATCAGAGTGAGTTTCTGCATCACTCTGCTGTGGGATTTATTTACATATAATCTTAAAATCTAAAGACTGCAGAAGAGTTTGGGATCATGCAATCTAACCTTTTACTAGGCATTTTAGTTTCCAGAATAATATTTTCAACAAAGTTTGTCCTTTTCTTTAACCAATAATAATAGATTCTTTCATTGTTACAGAGTTTTATTGGCTTTGAAGGATTCAAATTGCTGAAAAAGATCTTATTTAGAGTGAACCAAATGGTCTCTCCCTATCATCTTTCCTTTTTGCTTCTACTCCTTAAACTCAAACACAGAAAATCAAACATTTTTTTTTTCAAAAATGACACTTCACATATTTGAAAGCTGTCGCAGCGGCGACGGTAATCGAGATGGCGAAGACAGTAACCAACTGCACAACTCTTACAGAGAAGTGGGGCCAGGAGGGTCACTGAGGAGTCGACCCCCACTTCAGTCCCAGGAGTTTATTTTATAGTCAATACAGCAATCAATAAGGCAATTAACAAAACAATGGGCTTTGAATGCGGGCAAGGGAGAAGGAATTCAGGTAAACAAGTCAATCAGTAAAGGGACAATAGGTTTGGGAAAACACATCCGGACAAGTCTCCACATGTTGGAGCATAGAGGCCTGTGGGGGCTGCAGTTGTCAATAGTGCAGCCATGTTTAAATGGCATATATCCCAACAGAAAGCGGGGACTTTCAAATGGTTAACACAGTTGGCTGCTAACCAAAATGTTGGAGGTTCAAGCCCACCCAGAGGTGCCTCAGAAGAAAAGCTTGGTAATCTAATTTTGAAAAATCAGCCACTGAAAACCCTACATAGCACAATTCTTCTCTGACACACATGGAATCACCATGAGCTGGAATTGGTTAGAAGGCAACTGGTTGGTTATTGTGACCTCTAAGTTTCCCCTTCTATAAGCAAAACAATCTCATGTTCTTCAGATATTCATATTATGATATACTATCACCAAGCATCAATATTTTTACCAATATTCCCTGATACATTCTCCAGTTTGTCTATATCTCTATTAAAATGTAGAATCCTGGAGTGAATAAAGTACTGTAAATACCTAACTATCTCAGAAAATATTGTAACTCATTTGAGATATTCATTTGTTTAACAATTGTGTGTTGAGCACATATGTAAGAAGCGCTGTGTAAGAAGAACTTTTCAGTGGTCAGGATAGTCAGTGACCCTGCCATTATGGAGCCTGCTGCCTGTAGTTGACACATTTTGAGACACATTTTGAGTTCTCTGTTCACCATGAGTTTTCTGAGCGTGTGCTGAAGCCACCTCTATGGTGCATATCGCTTTCCAACTTCAATTTCAGTGATGTCCCTTTGGTAGCTTGAAATTGGCCATGGTGGGAGTATTTATACTATGGAAAATCAGCAAACACCACGATTCAGTTTTTTTTTTTTTTTCTTTTTGTTTCTTTGTTTGTTTTGCTTGGTTTTGTTTTGTTTATGAGACCTGCTTGTTAAACCTTTACAGCATACCACTGCTTTTTCATTTGAGAGTTCTTTCTTCTCACATTTGTGGGATCCTGGTAAATGGTTTTCCCATGACCATAGTTGACTATGCTAATGGTGAACACAAGCTGGACCATTCACAGATACTTGAAAATAATATTTGTTCTCTGTTATAATACATGTAGTAGAACATTTATTTCAATCTTATTAATTATATTACATAGATCCTCTGTACATTTATTTATTAGTATATTTTAATTAAATCATTTCACTTCATAACAATGGCATCATTGTATGAGCCACAGGAGGTGCTTCATTGACTTATTCATCAAGCATAATCACTGCTGATGGGCTGACTAAACTCCATATGGAGAATTTCTGTAACTCTCCTTTTATTTTTTAATCAACGTTTTCTATTTAGATACCTTGATTTCAATTGCCATCTACAGTTTATACCCAAATTTGTTAATAGAACCCCCAAGTGCTGAAATCATGCAAGCATTTTTCAATAGAATATTCTTGCCAGGTTGAAAATGGCATTGTAATGAAACACATATGTATTATGTGGATGCCTAAGACCTCAGGAATTGTGTTAAAGATTCACCACTATCTGAGGAGGTATAAAAAGATACTCAAGAGACTTTAATTGAGATTATATAACATTTAATAATCTCAGATGGGTAGATATCAACCAACATATGCATTTAATAATGATATTTGTCGTTGGAAAACATCACAAAAGAGAGGGAAAGTAGCCTATTCAGGATCCTGATACTAACACTGGTTCTCAAGCATGCAACAGACTACTTGCTAGATGCTCCATAATGATTCTATGAAAAATAGCAGCTATCAGCAGAGTTGATTGAATTAATACCTGTTGATGCCTATTTATATCTGCAAACAAAATGAAAGAGAAAAACAGCTGACTAAATGGAAAGTGTTTTTCTTCATAAACACTTAAGTCCAGAAAAATGCTTCTGAAATTGCTCTGGAGGTGGTGTTGGCTGCTTTTGTTCTGTTTTACATCCTAAAATTTAAGAAAAAATTATGATCCACCTGTATTCCCTGGCAGACAAACCGTTAACTGAACTTAATATAGTAGCTAATTAGTATTTGCAAAGATTGCAAGAAAAGAACAGGAAACTTACTTATTTAAACTCATATTTTTTTAAATTGAAAGCTTCAAAAACTCAGACGTCAACAGGGAATTTATAGATAAAAGTAAAGAAAAAGATCCATGTAGATGGTCAAGATTTTTAATAAGTCTCTTCTGGAAAAACCTGTGATTCTCTGTAAAGAAAGGTTTACATTAAAAAAAAAAAAAAAGTTCAATCAACCCTATATTTAAAATCCTCTCCCAGGTCTGATCCCAGATTGGAATAATGTCCAAAATGTACACCCAATGCCTGCCCTCCTTTAGAATAATGAGGAATTTTATTAATATTTCTGCTCCATTATTCCCATTATTACCACTAGACCAGATTGGTTCTTCTGAATCTAGCATACTTAAATGGGGACTAATAACTCATTAACACAGATCTCAAGGTTTTGGTCCACTAAATCTCAAGAGTAAAATATGCCCAGGTCTTACCACAACTTGTCCCTATAGCTTCTCTCTCTAGCTTTTAGGTATGTTATCTATTTTACTCCAGATAAAGTCTATTTGGAGTTTCTTCTTTAATTAACACGAATTCTGGGTGATACTGACTTAACTGTTTTACTGTCTCGGAATCCACTCTCCAAATCACCATGATACAAGAGAGTCTCTCTTCTGTACCATTTATTTTTGTCCTCGCCACCTAATAAATTCATATTTATTCAATATATCTGTTCAATTAAGGTTAAACTCAACTAAAATATTTTCAAAATTTCCACAATAGCCCTTCCATACTAGAAGCATGGGAAAATCACATATCTCATTTGAAAAAACATGGATTTTTTTCTAGACTTAAGTGTAGTAATTGGAGAAAAATGGCTTTCTTTTCCCATCGTTACTACCTCACCTACATGTTTTTATGAAATACATTTCCACTAAGTAATAGCATTATGTTGTTGTTGTTAGGTGCCATCAAGTTTGTTCTGAATCATAGCAACCCCAAGCACAACAGAACCAAACACTGCCCTGTCTTGTGTCATCCTCATAATTGTTTGAGCCCATTGTTGCCGCCGTCGTGTTAATCCATCTGGTTGAAGATCTTCCTCTTTTTTGCGGACCCTCTACTTTACCAAGCATGATGTCCTTCTCCAAGGACTGGTCCCCCTGATAATATGTCCAAAATAAGTGAGACAAACTCTCACTATCCTTGCTTCAACAGCATTATATAAATCAGATAGTGTATTATATTATATGTGTGTGTATGTATAACAGCATTATACACCACCTTATTTACTATACCAATCAATCCTGGTGGTCTATTTTTATGTTTTTATTTTTTGTTTTTTTTTAGTTTTTTCATCGAAAGTTCTCCAATATTCATGGATTAGAATTCTCTAAGGCTGTATTGAAAGTTTCTTTTATTTTCACAAATTCTCACAGGATCACTGTATGAATCTGTGTTTCCTGGATAATCTATCTTTATTATCAACGACCTTCTACTAGCCTCTTCCTCAATACTGGCATTAAAAGAAAGTTCATATATATATTTAGCCCCCTTTAGTGACCACATGTTTTATGAAGAGTTACTATGATTATGTTTATCCTGAATGCTTTACTTAGGACAGAATAGCTCTGCAGGAGAGCAATATCTGTCTTCTTTCAAAGTAAGGGTTATCTCAAAATCACCAGAACAACTACAATAACATGAATGCTAACTTTCTGGGCATGGTTGGCTATAGTCAACAACAGATACTAAGGAAGGCATCAAGGGCTATTACATTTAATTCAGTCTGACACCCAAATCTTTAATCACAAAGAGCAACAGAACATTTTTCATTTTCAAACAAACCATTTTGAGGTTGTTGGGATTTGGAATCCTTGATAAAAATAATTGTTTTGGTTTTAATGTTCTCTTGAGAAAACAGTTGCTTTAGCAGACGTTCATGTAAATTAATGAGAACAACCAATAGCCAGTTGCCTATCTTTTCTAGCTCACTCTAAAGTAGAACACAAAGAATTTGCCGAACTGTTTATCTTCTGTGGTGTCAGCTGTAGTGATGGTGGAGGCTTCCTCCTCTTTTGTCTTAGAATCCTCTTTCTCTGTGACTACTTCTACATACTGCATTAACATTTCTTCTAAGTCTAAACACATCTCTTTATGGCAGCGATAGCAATAGAGAGTGAATGTTGCTTATTTCTGCTGACCATGTTGCACTAGCTCACCTCATATTAAATTGAGACTGATTACTTTCAAAACACACAGACAGAAAATACCTCATGATTATTTTCCAGTTACTGGCTCCGACAAAACCTCATGTTTACTCAGGGACAATGCAATGTAAAACCCTAATCTTTCTTACTTATCTCTGTCTCTCTCTCTCTTACAACTTCTGTTAGCATTTTATTTTATTTTATTTAGAAAATCTGTTCTCATGACCTATTATTTTACTACTACGTGAAAGAAGAAACAATCTCTTTACCATCTAGCTAAGTATATTGCTCTCACTAGATCTTTATGTTCTTGTCTTTTCTAAAAACTGTCAATATTTATATTCATATCTGCTGCACATTTGGTGTGGTCTGTGGTTAAGAAAAACTATGGAATAATAAGAATTTCTCATCTACGAAACTGAAAACTCTCAAATGGTCCTTATGTTGAAGTTCTTTTAGATATCTTGAAACTAAACTTCTCATTGTGGTTTTTTTATTTGTGTTTTTTTTTTTTTTTCCTTTTCTCCATCACTTTGATTCTGAATTTTACCTACAGTAACGTACTAATTTTCTATTGCTGCTGTAACAAATTATCACTGACTTATTGGCTACTACGGATTAAATTATGTCCTCCCAAAAATACATGTTGAAGTCCTAACCCCTGGTACCTATGCACTTAACCTTGTTGGAAATAAGGTCTTTATTGATGTAATCGGTTAGTTTATCATGAGGTCATATCAGAGTAGGGTCGGTTCTAATCTCATCTGAGTGCTGTCCTTATATTATAAAAGAGGAGGAAGCAGAGAGAGAGACAGAGGAAGGGCACAGCATGACTCTGCAGCTCAACGTGAAGGACTTCCTGGAGCTACTAGAAGCTAGGAGAGACATATTGAGTAGATTCTCTCTCAGAAGAAATGAACCCACTGACACACTGATTTCTGGCTCCCAGCAACCAGAACTGTGAGACAGTAAATTTCTGTTTTTTGAAGCCACTCATTTCTTGATATTTTGTTAAAGAAGCCCTAGGAAATTAATAAACTGGCTTAAAACAACACAAACGTATTATCTTACTGTTCTAGAGGTCAGAAGTCTGACACAGGTCTCAATGGGCTAAAATCAAGCTGTCAGCATGGCTGGGTTCCTTTCCGGAGAATTTTTTTTTTTCCTTTTCCAGCTGGTAACTATAGGGTCACTATGAGTCTCTCCTCATAGCTATAGGGTCACTATGAGTTGGAATCAACTACACAGCACATAACAACAGCAACAGAGTCCTCTTTCTGTTTCTCAGAAACAGAAAGATTAAGCAACTTGTCTGATTCACACAGCTCATAAATGGAAGAGTATGGATTTAAATCCAGGCATATCAGCTCCAAGTGACTTTTTCAGTGCAGTGGGGCTGAGGAATACGGGAGCTGGGAGATTGGAGGAAGAATGGTACAGAAAAAAGAATGATGCAGTTACTAGAGCAATATAATTAATCAGACATGAAGAGACAAGATTTAGTGCTAAAATGGAAGGATTGTCCATAGATAGGAGAAACTACAGTTTATTCATAATAACAAGAGGAGAACCAGAGCAAATTGACCCAAGCACCACTATGTTGACATATATGGTGGTGTGAGAGTGAGTAAATTCTCTTCTGAGTGCTTCTATTTTCTCAGAGAAATGAGATCTAAGTCATGAACCAAGAGTAAAAATGAATGATCAGATGCTGGGTGATTCAGAGAAGAAGGAGGAGGTAGAATAGTCACCTAGGAGAGGGAGATATGAAAGAACTAAAACAACGTGGTAGGATTGCACACACCCTTAAGGGACCACTTGATAAATTAATGAACATCAATTTAAAGTGATACTATTCAGTATATTTGAGTACTTTACTTTTTTTTTTCATATAGCTGCTTTGACACAGGTGCTTTCTGGTTTCAGATTTTTCCAACTATTTGGGATGATATTTCAAAGACTGCTTCTGATAGAAATACACAGGGATTTATTTATTTATTTGTTTGTTTATTTTTCAGTATCAACTTGCTCATATCTCCCTAGTTGTAATCTTAGTTAAATAAAGAGAAAGATAGGCAAGATTTTTGACTTTTGGTCATGAATATGTTAATTCACAGAAGGAAAAGAGTCTATCAAATGAGAATTACTGTGTACCTTCTTCTCTCTGGGCAATCTATTCAGTCCATGAAAATGGAGGGTTGACAGTGTTACCAATCTTGGTAGGTCATTGTGATAGTACAGAAGGGCTTCTAACCTATAAGTGATTTTGTAATTTTATTTTGATCCACACTATCCTCCTCTTTCCCATGTTCTGCCTCCCTTCTTACACAGAGTAAGGAACTGCCTATTTTCAACTGCCAGAGTGGGAAACCTCATAATTCAGAAGGTAAGAGAATTGTAAAAAGGGTCTTGCTTCAGTTGTGAAGAAAAAGTTAATCCAAAACTAGAAACAGCTATGATGTGTTTAACAGTCATTAAAAGCAAGACCACAGAGAGTAAAACTGTTTTCAAGTAATCTGATTGAATCCCAGAAAAAGACTAAAAGACGTTTATGGAATACAAAATTTTTTGCTAGCTAATCAGGTAAAATTGATTATGGGACATCCAATCAAAAAATAAAATAACAACTTAAATTACACAAGGAAGTAGAAAATATAACCCCCTAATGAAAAGGAGCACTGGTGGCACAGCGCTTAGCTGCTAACCAAAAGGTCTACAGTTTGGACCTACCAGCTGCTCGAAGGAGAGAAGACATGGATACCTTCCCTCATAAAGACTGCAGCATAGGAAACCCCTATGAGGCAGTTCTACTCTGTCCTATAGAGTCACTATGAGTCAGAATTGACTCTATGGCAACAAGTAATGAAGAGAAAAATCAAATGACCGAAACCAACCCAGAAGTACCACAGATAATACAATTAAAACAGCTACTAAAACAGTATTCAGTATGTTTAAAAAAAAAATAAAAGATTATACATGTTAAATGAGGCTGTGGAAGATATTTTTAAAAGGCTCAAGTCATACTTCTAAAAGTGAAGGCTACAATGTTTGAGCAAAGGGAAAAGTAAGTAACTAGATGGTATTTATGGTGGATTAGATATTGTAGAATAAGAGATAAGAGAATTTGTAGGCACAGAGTTAGAAAATATCCAAAATGAAATACAGAGAGATAAAAGACTGAAAAGAAAAAGAATGTATCATTGGTGAAATGTGTGACAACTTCAAGAAGACAAATATACATATATTTGGAATTTACAAAGGAGAAGAGAGAAAGGGAAGAACTGAAAAATAAAATAGAAGAAAAATTTGATGAATACACAGATCCTAGAAGTTTAATGAGTCTCAAGCATAAGAAAAATCAATAATAGTTCACCAAGGCATATCACAATCAAATTGCTTAATGCCACTGATAAACAGAAACCTTTAAAGAAGATAAAAAATAAAAAAACACAAAGGAACAATATAAAGAAAATAAGAAGACAGCAAATTTCTCATTGGAAATAATGAAAGCTAGAAAGCAGTGGAGGAATATCTTTAAAATAATAACAGAAAAAGCGAAGTTTCAGTCTTGAGTTTGATACTCAGCAAAAAATGTCTTTTAGAAAACGAAGTCAAAACAAAAACTTTTCAGAGATACAGAATAGAAAGAATATATCATTAGCAGAATTGCACTAGAGGAACTGTTAAAGGAAGTCCTTCAGGCACAAGAAAAACAATACTAGATGGAAACCTGTATCCATACAAAGGAACAAAAAGAATTGAAATAGTAACTACGTGAGTAAATATAATAAAACTTTCTTTTTATTGTAAGTTAAATCTCTTACAAATACAATCTACCTTTTAAAGAAAAATAATAATAACAATGCGTTTTAGCATTTATAACATATGCAGAACAATAACAAAAGATCAGAAAAAAGAAATCCAAGTATTCTAAGATTCTTATATAATGCATTAAGTACTTTTTAAGGTATAAAATACAAGTTAAAGATGTATGCTATGAACCCTAATGCAACCAAAAAAAAAAAAAAAAAAGTCATAGCTAATTAGACAACACTGGAGAAAAAACGAAAATGTAAAAAATTAATCAAGAGAGAGCAAAACAAAATGAAATAAAGTTAAACACAAGAGCCCTGGTGGCACAATGGTTAAGTATGCTGCTGCTACCTGAAAGGTTGGCAGTTCCAACCCACCCAGAAGCTCCTTGGGGGAAAGACCTGGTGATCTGCTTCTGTAACTTTCACAGCCCAGAAAACTGTATGCAGCAGTTCTATTCTGTCACATGAGGTAGCTATGAGTATAAATCTACTCTATGGCACCTACCAATAACAACAGATTTAAACACAATCATATCAATTATGACATCAAATGGAAATGATATAAACAATCTAATTAAAAGACATAAATTTTCAGATTGGCTATATGCTGCCTACAAAAAAAATTATTTTAAATATTGAGGCACAAATAAATTAAAGGTAAAATAATGAATGACTTCTGGCAACATGGTGCTCTAGGCAGAAGCACCATGCATTCCCTTCACAGCAAAGATCTGAAAAACTAAGCCAAACAGAGAAAACAGCAAACCTGAAACCCTAAACATCAAATGAAGAGATAAAGAGCTCAGCCAAGCACCAAATGGAGTAAGAAACTGACAGAGAATGGAGAGCAAGGAGAGATTCATGCAGAGGTCCCCTATCACCTAAGGGAGACAGAACAAACGGTAAAGGGCACTATACGCTTTCCCACACCCCCACCCTTCTTCACCCCCACTCGGCGTCCTCTGCTCCCCATGGCCACAGTCTCTTAGTCGGGAAGCACCAGCTACTTGGATTCCACCCACCCACATTGGCTGACTCCCTGAGTGCCATTTGTTGGCTGCTGGTGTTGGTTTTCTGCTTCTTTTGATTTCTTCCTTACCTATCACCATCTCTCGATACTTTTGCTCAAATACCTGGCTCTGTAAGCCATCTTTGTTTCTTCCTGAGGGGCTGTAGAACTCCATTCGAGTGTGGAACTGCTTCCCAGTCCATGCTGCCAGGCTGGTGGGATGCCGAGGCTTTTGTTTGATTGTTTGTTTTCTTTTTCTTTTCTTGAGTTGAGTGCCTGTTCTGGCAGGGCAGTGATGCACGGCTTGGGACTTACCCCCTCAGCTTGCGCAGACACGCAGAGGCATCCCTTAGGGCATTTCTTTTTTCATTTTTTTTTTTTCTGTTTTGGGGGGAGGTTTCTTGTTCTTTTTTCTTTTTTAATTTGTTTTGTTTTCTTTTCCCTCTTTTTCCCTTTTTTTCTTTCTTCATTACTCAATTTCTCATCTCTCTATACCTTCCTTTTCTTCCTGTCCCCTGGATACCTGGCACTGAATACCTCTATGCCTTCTAGCCAGGCTGTACTTGAACACCTGGGAACAACTTCCCCAGACCTTGTAGCCACACCTGTGGGATCTCTAGGAGCTTTGCTATTCTTTTTTCTTTCTAATTTTTATTTATTCTTTCTTTTCTTTTTCTTTTCATCTTCTTCCCCTTTTTATTTCTCTCCATTTCATAGTCTCTCATCTCTCCACTCCCACGGCAGGCTCCCCTAGACTCTTTTTTGTTTGTTTCTATGTTTTTGGCCCTTGTTCCTCTCTCCTCTCTCCCATACCCACCTTAGCTCCACACATGACAATCTCCCCCCTCTCTCCTGCCTACCTGCACTGTATGCTTAACATCACACCACCAAGCAGCACAGGCATGGCCTACCGGAGCCTGCCCTGCACTGATTACTGACCCACCCTGGTGGCTATAGTAAGTGTCACAAACAACCCATCCCAGCAACTTCTCTTCAGCTGGACCTGCCCTGCTGTACCATATCTGAGTGACTGACACTGCAATTGGAGAAGGAGGCAAAAAGTATTATGCCCACAGATGAGCAAACAACAAAGAACACACAGCCCACCTGCTCAGACATAGCCAAATTAAAAAAAAAAGGAAGAAACAAACTAATCTACAATCAATAAACAAGAAAAATAACTACTGAATACCACAAAGACAGCAGACAATATCAAAACTTTTACAAAAACAGGACAGGGTGGTTCCAGTAGGCATCCAAAATAAAACACCAGAAGACTTTCCAGTAGAAGAAAAGGCACTAGAACTACCAGATAGGGAATTCAAATCTCTAATACTCAGAAGTATCCAAGAGTTGAGGCAAAAAGCAGACAAAAATGAGGAAAAAATAGACAAATTCATGGAAACGGCAGACAAATTCATGGAAAAAAAGACATAAAAATGGAAGAATTCAGGAAAATAATGCAGGAAGAAAATATCAAAATAAATTCACAACTAGAAATTATACAAATACAACAATTAGAAATCCAAAAGATAAATGCCTTAGTCTGGGTTCTCTAGAGAAGAAAAATGAGTAAAGTGTATAAATATATAGAGAGACAGATTATATCAAGGAAACAGCTCACATGATTGTAGAGGCTAAAACATCCCAAGTCTGTGGATCCTGGTACAGGCCTCTCCCAAGTCACACGGCTGCAGAAGCTGGCAAGCCCAAGATCGGCAGGTTGGAGAGCAGGGCTCCCACTCACAGGCTGTGCAGATCAATGAATCCCGGGTTTGGCGGATAAGCTGACAGCTCAAGCCCAAAGAACGGGAGATGAAATGACAGGAAGCAGCTGCAGGATCCAGAGAGAGCAAACAGCCAGAATGTCTGCTTATATACAGATGAGGGCCACACCTCCAAGGAGACTCCCTTTCATCTGACTGGGTACTCACAGTGTATTCAATCATGGGAGTGATTACATTAAAACACTGAGAATCACGACCCAGCCAAGTTGACACACAATCTTAACTATCACAATAAACAACAAGATTACAGAATTGGACAGTGCCAAAGAAGGACTGAGGAGCACATTTGCAACAGTGGAAGACAGGATCAGTGGCATTGAAGACAAACTCTTGGATACACTCTGTTTGAGAAAAATCAGAAAAATGAGGATACCCTGAGAATTGAGTCAGATACAATCAAAATCAAAAATGTTCGAGTGATCAGAGTTCCAGAATGAGGAGAAAACAGAAGACACAGGGAAGATCATTGAAGAATTACTGACAAAAAACTTACCCAGTATCATGAAAGACAAAAAGCTGACCATCCAAGAAGCTCAATGAACTGCATATAGGATAGACCCCAAAAGAAATTCACCATGGCATATCATAATCACACTCACTAAAACCAAAGACAAACAAAGAATCCTGAGAGCAGCTCAAGAAAAACAAAAAGTCACATACAGAGGAGAAACAATAAGACTAAGCTTGGATTATTCGGCAAAAACCATGCAGGCAAGAAGGCACTGGGATGATGTACATAAAACCTTGAAAGAAAAAAATTGCCAGCCAAGAATAATATATCCTGCAAATCTCTCTTTCAAATATGATGGTGAAATTAGGTCATTTCCAGCTAAACAGAAATTAAGGGACTATGTAAAAACCGAACCAAAATTACAAGATTTATTAACGGAAGTCCTTCAATCTGAGAACAAACAATATCAGACCACAGGCTGAATATGGGACACAGGATTATACTAGCCAGACACCAACCTAGGAAATGAACTCTTAAGGACTATGCAAAACTGAAACAATTACAAAAGGGAACCAGAGAGTTAATGTGTAAATGACAACAGCATCAGAAAAACAAAAGAGGGACTAAACGGTCTCTTCTAATGAAGAGGAAGTCAATGATACAAAGTAATAATACACTGGTTCAAATCTAAGAAGATAAAGGTAAATTTCAAGGTAACCACAAACAAAGTTAACAAACCTACTCATCAAAATAAAGAAGAAAAACATAAAATCTCAGTAAAAACAAAACCTACAAAAACAAAAGAAATGAAAAAAAATCCACAAACAAAAGGAACTCAGTACAGGAGAGAAAGAAAAACCAAATTGGAGGACATTATGCTGAGGGAAATAAGTCAATCACAAAAGGACAAATATTGTACGAGACCTCTACTGTATAACTCATGTAAAAGTTTACACACAAAAAGAAACAATCTTTGTTGGTTATGAGGGATGGGAAGAGTGGGGAGGAACTAAATAGATAAGTGATAACTTTGGTGAAGGGTAAGACGGAACACATTACTGGTGAAGCCAGCACAACTTGTACAAGGAAAGGTCATGGAAGCTCCATAGACACTTCCACACTCCCTGAGGGACTGAATTGCTGGGCGGAGGGCTGTGGGGACCATGGTCTCAGGGAACATTTAGCTCAACGGGCATAAAACACTTTATCAAGACAAGGTTCTACATTCTGCCTTGGTAAGTAGCATCTGTGGTGTTAAAAGCTTGTGAGCAGCCATCTAAGATATTCCACTGGTCTCACCACTTCAGGAGCAAGGGAGAATGAAGAGAACAAGATGCAAAGGAAAGATTAGTCCGAAGGACTAATGGACCAAGGCCTCCACCAGACTGAATCCAGTACAGCTAGCTGCTGCCCAGCTACACCAGTGACTGCTCTGACAGGGATCACAATAGAAGGTCCTGGACAGAGCTGGAAAAGGATGTAGAACAGAAATTCTATCTGACAAGAAAAAGACTAGATTTAATGGCCTGACAGACTGGAGAAACCCCGAGAGTATGGCCCCCAGATACCCTTTTACCTCAGCAGTGAAGCCCCTCCCGAAGTTCACCGTTCAGCTGGGGATTGGACAGCCTCATAAAACAAAACAGTGCTAATGAGGCACAACAGTCCAGGGACAAGGACTAGAAGGCAGGAGGGGACAGGAAAGCTGGTGACAAGGAACCCAAGGTTGAGAAGGGACAGTGTTGACATGTCATGGTGTTGTTAACCATTGTCATAGGGCAATGTGTATACTAAATGTTTAGTGAGAAACTATTAGTTCTGCAAATCTTCATCTAAGGTACACACACACACACACAAAAGAATTATCTATGTGAGATCAAACTGACAACAGCAACTCAAAAGGTTTGATGGGAAGCCTAGGGGACAGTGAGTTTAAGATAATGATGATGGAATAATTTGAAAAACGATAGTGAGAATAGCAGCACAGCTGGAAGAATGTAATCGATGTCACTGAATTGTACATGCAGAAACTTTGGAAATGGTGTAACTTTGGCTATGTATATTTCCACCAAAAAAAAAAACATCCTCAAGATGGAGAAGAGAGAGTGTTGACATGTTGTGGGGTTGTTAACCTATGTCATAAAACAATATGTGTACTGACTGTTTAATGAGAAACTATTTGTTATGTAAACCTTCATCTAAAGTACAATAAAAAAAATTCTTAAAAAAGTGAAATCATGACAAAGGTGTATCATGTTAAATTTAATCTATAGAAATCTGGAGTTGTTACATTAATATTGGACAAAGTAGATTCCAGAGCAAAGAACATTGCCACAGATAAACAGGATCATTTTATTAATGATAAAGAGATGAATTCATCAAGAATAGATATCCTAAATGTTTATGCATTTAATAACAGAAGTTCAACTTACTTGAAGCAAAAAACTAATACAACTGAAAAAGGAAATAGATGAATCCAAAGCTATAGTTGGAGAGTTCAACACTCTTCTCTAAGTAGTTGATCAAAGAAGTAGATGAAAAATCAGTAAGACAGAAGACTTTAATAACACTATCGACAAAAAGAACCTAATTTGCATTTGTAGAAAACTCTATCCAACAACACCATGATGCACACACACCCTTTTCAAGCATATATAATGTACAGAACATTTTCCAAGACAGTCTATATTTTGGGGAATTAGATAAAAGTCCTTATCTCTGTCACCAAAACTAAGAGACAGAGGGAAATAAAATTGTCTTAATTTTCTCTCAGTATGGTAGTGATAATTATAGAAATTCACGTTCAATTATTTGAACCCTAGTTTCTCTTATTTCCAGCTGTATGCAATCAAGAAGTTTATTTAATATGACAGAGCTGTGGCTTCCTGATTTGTATGATAGTGGTGATAATACTTGTTTCATAGGGTTGAAATAAAAGTTAAATGAAATTGCTTTATTGAAGTGCCTGTCATACAAATATCCTCAATTTTTTTCTCATTTTTTAAGCTCATATCAAAAACGTATCTGCTTCAGGACACCAGAATTCTAAATATCTTTTAATAAGACTACTTTCATAATCACTAGATCTCTGCTATTTCCAATAATATGATATTACCTATAATTTCCAGGAGAGTACAAAATTCTTTTCATGGAATAGGATCTGGAAAAATTAAGAGCATAAGATTCTTTGGTTTCAAAATTGACAGACCTTCCAACCTATATCCTTTGAAAGGAAAATTCTTCATTCAAGGCTTACTATTAAAATATTACTATTAAAATCAATTTGATTGAACATTATGATATATTCCTTTCTTCCTTTAGACAATCTGATACAGTGATTTTTCACTATTAGAAGGGCTATACAAATCAAGTATTTTTAAAATGATTTTAAGAATAATTTATCTCAGAAAAAATACTTATACATATGTCCAAATCCAGGGGATTGTTTAAAATTTTATTCATTCATAACATGAAGGATTTAATCTTGTTCTTGGAAAATGACAAAAAAAAAAATTAGAGTGGAAATTTATATTATAAAACACTATGTAGAGTGTCTTTTATGATTATGTCAGAAAAATGTAGAGAAGCATGTTTATCAAAATTGTAAGTGAATGTAATATCAAAGATGATTTTCATTTTTTTTTCTGTGTATGAATATATTTATTTATTTATTTATTTTCATTGTACTTCAGGTGAAGGCTTACAGAACAAATAGTTTCTCATGAAACAGTGGTACACATATTGTTTTATGACATTGGTTAACAACCCCACAACATATTAACCCTCTAACTTCTCAACCTTTTTTTTTTGGTGAAAATACACATAGCCAAAGATACACCATTTCAAAAACTTCTACATGCACAGTTCAGTGACATTGACTATGTTCTTCCAATTGTGCTGCTATTCTCACTTAAGATGAAGGCTTACAGAATAGTTTCCCATTTACCAGTTACTACACGTGTTGCCCTGTGGCAAGGGTTAACAATCTCATAACACATCAATAATATCCTTACTCAACCTTGGGTTCCCTATCACCAGATCCCTGGTCCCCTTCTGCCTTCTGGACGTTGTCACTGGACTCCTGTACCTCATTAGTCCTATTTGGTTTTACGGGGCTGTCCACTCCCAGGCTGAACGGTGAACCTCGGAGATAACTTCACCACTGAGATAAAAGGGTGTCTGGGGGCCATAATCTCAGGGTTTCTCCAGTCTCCTTCAGGCCAGTAAATCTGGTCTTTTTTTTGTGAGTTACAGTTATGTTCTACATCCTTCTCCAGCTCTGTCCAGAACCCTCTGATGTGATCCTGGTCGGGGCAGTCAGTGGTGGTAGCCGGGCACCATCTAGCTGTACTGGACTCAGTCCAGTGGAGGCCTTGGTAGCTGTGGACCATTAGTCCTTCGGACTAATCTTTTCCTTGTTTCCTGTTCTCTTCATTCACCCTTGATCCCAAACAGATGAGACCAGTGGAGCATCTTAGATGGCTGCTCAGAGGCTTTTAAGACCCCAGACACGACTCACCAAGGTAAAATGTAGAACATTGTCTTTATAAACTGTGTTATGCCAATTGAGCTAGATGTTCCCTGAGCCATGGTCCCCACAGCCCTCCACTGAGCAATACAGTCCCTCAGAGAGTTTGGATGTGTCTGTGGGGTTTCCATGACCTTTCCTTGTACAAGTTGTGCTGGTTTCCCCTGTACTGTGTACTGTCTCACCCTTCACCTAAGATACCACTTATCTATTGCCTATTTAGTCTTCCTCCCCACCCCTCCCATCCCTGGTAACCAACAAAGATTGTTACATTTTGTGTGTGAACTTTTTCATTTGTTTTTACAATAAAGGTCTCATACAATATTTGTCCTTTTGTGATTGACTTATTTCACTCAGCATAATGTCCTCCAGTTTCATCCATGTTATGAGATGCTTCACAGATTCATCATTGTTCTTTCTTGTTGCATAGTACTCCATTGTGTGTATGTACCATAGTTTGTTTATACATTCATCTGTTGATGGGCACCTATGTTGTTTCCATTGTTTTACTATTGTGAACAATGCTGCCATGAACATAGGTGTGCATATGTCTATTCGAGTGACAACTCTTATTTCTCTAGGATATATTCCTAGGAGTAGGATTGCTGGATTGAATGGTATGTCCATTTCTAGCTTTCTGAGGAAGTGCCATATCATTTTCCAAAATGTCTATATCATTTTGCATTCCCACCAGCAGTGCATAAGAGTTCCGATCTCCCCGTAGCCCTTCCAACATTTGTTATTTCCAGTGTTTTTGATTCGTGCCAGTAATGCCAGAGTGAGATGGTATCTCATTGTGGTTTTAATTTGCTTTTCTCTAATGGCTAGTGATCTCAAGCATTGCCTCATGTGTCTGTGGCCATTTGAATGTCTGCTTTGGTGAAGTCTCTGTTCATTTCCTTTGCCCATTTTTTAATAGCATTATTTGTCTTTTTGTGATAGAGGTGTTGGATTTTCTTGTAGATTATGGAGATTAGAACTTTGTCTGACCTGTACTGTCCAAAATTTTTTTCCCAGTCTGTAGGTTCTCTTTTTACTCTTCTGGTGAAGTCTTTTGAAGAGCATAGGTGTTTGATTTTTAGAAGATCCCAGTTATCTAGCTTATCTATTGGGTTTTGTGCATTGATGGTTATGGTTTGTTTCCTGTTAATGCCATGTATTAAGGCCTGTAGTGTTGGTCCTATTTTTTCTTCTACGAACTTTATAGTTTTAGGCTTTATGTTCAGGTCTTTGATCCATTTTGAAGTAGTTTTTGTATACAGTGTGATGTATGGGTCCTGTTTCATTTTTTTGCAGATGGATATCCAGTTTTGCCAGCACCATTTGTTAAAAAGACTGTCTTTTCCCCATTTGATGGACTTCGGGCCCTTGTCGAAGACCTGGTGACTGTAGGTGGATGTATTTACATCTGTGTTCTCAATTCTGTTCCATTGGTCAGTGTATCTGTTGTTGTACCAGTAACAGGTTGTTTTGACTACTGTTGCTGTACAGTAGGTTCTGAGGTCAGGTAGTGTGAGTCCTCCAACTTTATTCTTCTTCTTCAATAGTGCTTTACTTATTCAGGGCTTCTTCCTTTCCATATAAAGTTAATGATTAGTTTTTCCATCTCTTTGAAGAATGTTGTTGGTATTTGGATAGGGATTGCATTGTATTTTGTAAATTGCTTTGGGCAGAATTGTCATTTTCAAAATGTTGACTCTGCCTATCCACGAGCATGGTATGTTTTTCCATTTATGTAGATCTCTTTGGGTTTCATGCAGTAGTGTTTCGTAGTTTTTTATGTATAGGTCTTCTACATCCCTGGTCAGATTAATTCCTAAGTATTTTATCATTTTAGGGGCTATTATAAATGGTATTGTTTTCCTGATTTCCTTTGCATTGTTCCCCTTACTAGTGTATAGGAATCCAACTGATTTTTGAATGTTTATCTTGTATGCTGCTACTCTGCTGAATCTTTCTATTAGTTCCAGTAGATTTCTCATGGTGCCTTTAGGGTTTTCTATGTATAGTATCATATCATCTGCAAACAGGGACAGTTTAACTTCTTCATTACCAATTTGGATGCCCTTTATTTCTTTTTCTTGCCTTATTGCTCTAGCTAGAACTTCCAGCACAATGTTAAATAGGAGAGGTGATAAAGGGCATCCTTGTCTTGTTCCTGTTTTCAAGGGGAATGTTTTCAGCCTCTCTCCTTTAAGAATGATGTTGGCCATTGGTTTTACATAGATGTCCTTTATTATGTTGAGAAATTTCCCTTCTATACCTATTTTGTTGAGAGTTTTTATCAGGAATGGGTGTTGGACTTTGTCAAATGCCTTTTCTGTGTCAATTGAGATGATCATGTAATTCTTTCCTTTTATTTATGTGGGGGATTACGTTGATTGATTTTCTAATGTTGAACCATCCTTGCATACCTGGTATGAATCCTACTTGGTCGTGGTGTATTATTTTTTTCATATGATGCTGAATTCTATTAGCTAGAATTCTGTTAAGAATTTTTGCAGTGATATTCATGAGCGATATTGGTCTATAATTTTCTTTTTTTGTGACGTCTTTGTCTGGTTTTGGTATCAGCGTTATGCTGGCTTCATAGAATGAATTTGGAAGTGTTGCTTCCTCTTCTATGCTCTGAAATAGCTTGAGTAGTACTGGAAGAAGCTCTTCTCTAAATTTTTTGTAGAATTCTCTAGTGAAGCCAACTGGGCCAAGGCTTTTTTTGTTTGGGAGTCTTTTTATTACCTTTTCAATCTCTTCTCTTGTTATGGGTCTGTTCAGATTTTCAACATCATTTTGTTGTAGTTTTGTTAGGCCATGTGTTTCTAGAAATTTATCCATTTCCTCTAGGTTTTCAAATCTGTTGGAGTATAGTTTTTCATAATATTCTATTATAATCCTTTTTATTTCAGTTGGGTCTGTTGTAGTGTCCCCCATTTCATTTCTTATTTGGGTTATTTGTGTCTTCTCCTGTTTTTCTTTTGTCAGTCTGGCCAGTGGTTTGTCGATTTTGTTGATTCAGAGAACCACCTTTTGGTTTTGTTGATTCTTTCTTTTTCTGTTCTCCATTTTATTTGTTTCTGCTCTGATATTTACTATTTCCTCTTTTCTGGTGGTTGTGCGCTTTTTTTGATGTTCTCTTTCTCTTTGTTTGAGTTGTGCAGTTAATGTTTTATTTTGTGCCTTTCTTCTTTTTGATATGTGCATCTATTGCTGTAAATTGTCCTCTGAGGACTGCCTTTGCTGTGTCCCAAAAGTTTTGGTATGATGTGTTTTCATTCTCATTTGATTCCAGGAATTTTTTGATTCCATCTCTGGTTTCTTCTATTACCCTTTGATGTGTAAGCAGGGTGTTGTTCAGTTTCCATGTAATTGATTTTTTTTTCCTTGCTCTTTCTATTGTAAATTTCTACCTTGATGGCATTGTGGTCAGAGAAGATACTTTGAAATATTTCAGCTTTTTGGATCTTGTTGAGGAGTGCTCTGTGGCCTAAAATCTGGTCTGTTCTGGAGAACGTTCCATGTGCATTGGAAAAGAATGTGTATTTTGCAGCAGTTGGATTTCTATATATGTCTATGAGGTCAAGTTGGCTGATTGTGCCTTTTAGGTCTTCTGTATCTTTTCTGAGATTCTTTTTAGATGTTCTGTCCTTTACTGAGAGTGGTGTGTTGAAGTCTCCTACTGTGATTGTGGAACTGTCAATTTCTTTCTCAGTGTTGTTAGAGTTTGTTTTATGCATTTTGGAGCCCTGTCATTGGGTGCATAGATGTTTATTATGATTATGTCTTCATGATGGATCATCCCCTTCATCATTATATAGCGTCCTTCTTTGTCTTTTATAGTGGATTTTGTTTTAAATTCTATTTTATCTGAGATTAGTATTGCCACTCTTGCTCTTTTTTGGTAGTTGTTAGCTTGATATATTTTTTCCAACTTTTGACTTTTAATAAATTCACATCTTTGTTTCTAAAGTATGTCTCTTGTAGACAGCATTTTGATGGATCCTGTTTTCGTATCCATTCTGTCACTCTCAGTCTTTTATGGGTGCATCGAGTGCATTTACATTCAGTGTAATTATTGATAGATGTGAGTTTGTTGCTCTGATTTTGCAGTGCTTTTTTTTGTGGGGCTGAGGTTTTCTTCATTCTTCTTACTCTCCTGTGCTGAATTACATTTGTTTATCGATTTTTGTTTTCATTTCTTTTGTTTTTGTAGGTTTTGTTTTTGCTGAGACTTTATGTTTTTCCTCTGTTTTTAATGAGTATGTTTGTTAACTTTCTTTGTGGTTACCATGAATTTTACCCTTCTCTTTCTAAGTTTGAAGCAGTCTACCTTTAGTTGTTATCCCCTTGCCTTCCTCTCCATTAGAAGGTCCTATACCTATGCCATTTATTCTCTCTTTTATTGTTTTGATGTTCTTGTCATTTACTGATTAACGGCTCTGATTCCCTGTTGTATTTCTGTTGGTTTTGGATACTCCTCGAGAGTTCTTTTCCTAAATTAGTGTCTGGCTGGTACGATCCTTTGTACTAGATTCTGCCCGTTAGCTGAAGTTGTTTATCCTGAGATCGAAGAACTCACTTTAATAATTCTTGTAAGTTTGGTTTGACTTTTACATATTCCCTTAATTTCTGTTTATCTGGAAATGACCTAATTTCACCACCATATTTGAACGAGAGTTTTGCAGGATATATTATTCTTGTCTGACAAATTTTTCTTAAGATTTTATATATGTCGTCCCATTGCCTTCTTGCCTGCATGGTTTCTTCTGAATAATCTGTGCTTAGTCCTATTGTTTCTCCTATGTATGTGACTTCTTGTTTTTCATGAGCTGCTCTCAGGATTCTTTGTTTTTCTTTGGTTTTGGCGAGTGTTATTATGATATGCCTTGGTGATTTTCTTTTGGGGTGTATCCTATATGGAGTTGAGCTTCTTGGATGGCCAGCTTTTCATCTTTCATGATATCGGTGAAGTTTTCTGTCAGCCATTCTTCAATGATCCTCTCTGTGTTTTCTGTTTTCTTCCCTTGTTCTGGAACTCCAATCACTTGAAAAGTTTTGCCTTTGATTGTATCGCACATAACTCTCAGGGTCTCTTCATTTTTCTTTGCTCTTTTTTCTGAGTTTTCCTGAAACAGTGTTCTATCCAAGTGTTTGTCTTTAATTCCACTGATCATGTCTTCCACCGTTTCAAATCTGCTTCTCAGCCTTTCTATGACACCGTCCATTTCTGAAATCTTGTTTTTTATCTTTTGGATTTCCAATTGTTGTCTTTGTATAATTTCTAGTTGTCAATTTATTTTGACACTTTGTTCCTGCATTATTTTCCTGAATTCTTCCAATTTTTTGTGTACATTTTCCATGAATTTGTCTATTTTTTACTCATGTTTGTCAGCTTTTTGCCTCAGCTCTTGGAGAATTTTGAGTATTAGAGATTTGAATTCCCTATCAGGTAGTTCTAGTGCATTTTCTTCCACTTGAAAGCCATCTGGAGTTTTATTTTGGATGCCTACTGGAAGCATCCTGTCTTGTTTTTTAAATATTTTGATATTGTCTGCTGTCTTCGGGGCATTCAGTAGTTATTTTTCTTGTTTTTTGATTGTACATGTGTTTCATCTCTTTTAAAAAAAAAATTTGACTACATCTGAGCAGGCGGACTGTGTGTTCTTTGTTGTTTGCGCAACTGTGGGCACAATACTTTTCACCTCCTTCTCCATTTGGCGGGGTCAGTCACGCAGACATGGTACAGCAGGGCAGGTCTAGCTGAAGTGGAGTCACTGGGACGGTTTGCCTGTGGCACCCACCACAGCCAGCAGTGTAGGGCAGTAATCAGTGCAGGGCAGGTCCCAGTAGGCCGTGCCTCTGCTGCTTGGTGGTGTGATGACAAGCGCATGGTGCAGTTAGGCAGGATGTAGCAGGGAGATTATTATGTGTGGAGCTAAGATGGATATAGAGAGGAGAGAGGATCAGGAGCCAAAAACATACAAACAAACAAAAATGCTAGGGGAGTTTGCCATTGGAGTGGAGAGATGTGAGACTATGAAATGGAGAAAAACAGACAGGGGAAGAGGAAGAAAAGAAAAGAAAGGAATGAATAAATAAATATCAGAAAAGTTAAAGAAACGCAAAGTTCCCAGGGATCCCACCGGTACAGCTATGAGGTCTGGGGATGTCATTCTCAGGTGTCGCAGTACAGCCTGGCTAGAAGGCGTAGAGGTATATAATGCCAGGTATTCAGGAAACAGAAAGAGAAGGAAGATATAGAGAGACGAGAAACTGAGCAATGAAGAAAGACAAAAAAGGAAAAAGAAAAACAAATAAAATTAAAAAAAAAAGAACTAGAAAAACCACCCAAAAAACAGAAAAAAAAAAATGGAAGAAAAAATAAACCAACGAAAAAGAAATGGCCTCAGGGATCCCTCTGCATGTCTGTGCAAGCCAAGAGGATAGTTTCCTTGCCACACAGCACCGCATGGCCAGAAAGGGCTCCCAACTCAAGAAAACGAAAAGAAAACAAATAAATGAACAAAAGCCCCGGTATCCCACCAGTGCAGCTGCCCAGACTGGGTAGCAGCTCCACACTTGAATGGAGCTCCACAGCCCCTCAGGAAGAAGAAAAGATGGCGCATGGAGCCAGGTATTTGAGCAAAAGGAGGGGGAGGTGGTGAGTGGTAAGGAAGAAATCAAAAGAAGCAGAAAAAATAGCAACTCTAGCAGCCAACAAATGGCAGTCAGAGAGCTAGCTAGTGCGGGCTGGCGGAATGCAAGCAGCCGGTTTTTCTCGGACAAGAGACTGTGTCCACAGGGAGCAGAGGGGGCTGAGTGTGGGTGAAGAAGTGTAGGGAGTGGGAAAGCATATACCACAAATTACCAGAGCTCTGTAACCCCTCAGGAAGAAGCAAAAATGGCACACAGAGCCGGGTATTTGAGTGAAAAGAGGGGGAGGTAGGAGGGGTAAGGAAGAAATCAAAAGAAGCAGAAAAAAGCAACAACAGCAGCCAACAAATGGCACTCAGAGAGCCAGCCCATTCGGGTGTGTGGAATCCAAGCAGCCGGTGTTTCCTGGACAAGAGATTGTGGCCGCACGAAGCAGAGGAGGCCGAGTGGGGGTGAAGAAGCGTGGGGGGTGGGAAAGCACACACCGCAAATTACCGGTTGTTTTTGTCTCCCACTGGACACTCCGTGAGGCTGCTTTCTTGTATCCCTGTTTGCTGGTATCTGATAGGAGTCCAAGATGGTGGATCCGCACTGCATTAGCTGGTAGTGGACCTCTGCATGAATCTCTCCTCGCTCTCCATTCTCTGTCAGTTTTCTCACTCCATTTGGTGCTTGGCTGAGTTCTTTATCTCGTCATTTGATGTTTTAGGGTTTCAGGATTGTTATATTCTCTGTTTGGCTTAGTTTTTCAGATCTTTGCTGTGGAGGGACGCCGTGGTACTTCTGCCTAGAGTGCCATTTTGTCGGAACTCTTTTATTGTACTTTAGATGAAGGTTTACAGAGCAAATAGTTTCTTATTAAACAGTTAGTACACATATTGTTTTATGACATTGGTTAACAACCCCATGACACGTCAATACTCTCTCTTCTTGACCTTGAGTTCCCTATTACCAGCTTTCCTGTCCCCTCCTAGCTTCTAGTCCTTGTCCCTAATGTGTCCCATTAGTCTCTTTTTATTTTATGGAGTTGTCTAATCTTTGGCTGAAGGGTGAACCTTGGGAGTGACTTCATTACTGAGCTAAAAGGGTGTCCAGGGACCATACTCCTGGGGTTTCTCCAGTCTCTTTTAAACCAGTAAGTCTGGTCTGTTTTTGTGAGTTAGAATTTTGTTCTACATTTTTCTCCAGCTCTGTCAGGGACCCTCTCTTGTGATCCTTGTCAGAGCAGTCAGTGGTGGTAGCTAGGCGTCATCTAGTTGTACCGGACTCACTCTGGTGGAGGTTCCGGCTGCCCTTCTAATTCTAGTTCTTTTGCTATCTCTGCCTCATCTGAAGTTGCTTCCTCCACTGAAGTCTTGAACCTCTCAAAGGCACCCATGAGGGTTGGAATTAACTTCTTCCAAACTCCTGTTAATGTTGATATTTTGACCTTCCATGAATCATGAATGTTCTCAATGTCATCTAGAATGGTGAATTCATCAAGAAGATTTTCAATTTACTTTACCCAGATCCATCAGAGGAATCACTATCTATGGCAGCTTTAGTCTTACAAAATGTATTTCTTAAATAATAAGACTTGAAACTCCAAATTATTCCTTGATCCATGGGCTGTACAATGTATGTTGTGTTAGCAGCCATGAAAACAGTATTAATCTCCTTGTACATCTTCATCAGAGCTCTTGGGTACGTGCTCAATAAGCAGTAATATTTTGAAAGGAATCCTTTTCCTGAGCAATAGGTATCAACAGTGGGCTTAAGATAGTTAGTAAACCGTGTTGTAAACAGATGTGCTGTCATCTAGGCTTTGTTGTTCTGTTTATAGATCACAGGAGGAATAGCTATAGCATGATTCTTAAGAGTTCTGGGATTTTCAGAATGGTAAATGAGGATTGGCTTCAACTTAAAGTCGCCAGCTACATTAGTCCCTAACAAGAGAGTCAGCCTGTTCTTTGAAACTTTGAAGCCAGGCATTGACTTCTCTCTAGCTATGAAAGTACTAGATGACATCTTCTTTCAATATAAGGCTGTTTTGTCGGCATTGAAAATCCGTTGTTTAGTGTAGCCACCTTCATTAATTATCTTAGCTAGATCTTCTGGGTAACTTGATGAAGCATCTGCATCAGCACTTGCTGCTGCATCTTGCACTATTATGTTATGGAGATGGCTTCTTTCCTTCAACTTCATGAATTAACCTCTACTAGCTCCCAACTTTTCTTCTGCAGCTTCCTCCTCTTTCTCAGCCCTGCAGCTTCCTCCTCTTTCTCAGCCCTCAGAATTGAAGAGAGTTAGGGCCTTGCTCTGGTTAGGCTTTGGCTTAAGGGAATGTTGTGGCTGGTTTGATCTTCTATCCAGACCATTAAAACTTTTTCTATATTAACAAAAATTTGTTTCACTTTCTTATCATTCGTGTGTTCACTGGAGTAGCACTTTTAATTTCCTTCAAGAACTTTTCCCTTGAATTCAAAACTTGGCTAAATGTTTGGCACAAGAGGTGTATCTTTAGCCATATCTCAGCTTTTAACATGCCTTCCTCACTAAGCTTAATCATCTCTAGTTTTTTATTTAAACTGAGAGACATGTGACTCTTCCTTTCAGTTGAACACTTAGAGGCTACTGTAGGGTTATTTATTAGTTGGCATAATTTCAATATTGTCATGTCTCAGGGAATAGGGAGGCCCAAGGAGAGGGAAAGAGATGAGGCAACGGCCAGTAAGTAAGGCAGTCAGAACACACACAGCATTTATCAATTAAGTTCGCTGTCTTATATGGTCATGGTTCATGGTGCTGCAAAACAACTACAATAGTAATATCAAAGATCACCAATCACAGATCACTGTAACAGATATAATCATAATTAAAAAGTTTGAAACATTGAGAGAATTATCAAAATGTGATACAGAGACACAAAGTGAGCACATGCTGTTGGAAATATAGAGCTGATAGACTTGCTAGATGCAAGGTTGCCACAAACCTTCAGTTTGTAAAAAAACACAATATCTGTGAAGTACAATAAAGAGCAAAATGCAATAAAACGAGATGCGCCTATATTTTACAAAATTATTTATTAACTATGTTATAGAAAAATTAGTCTCTTAATAGAGGACTTTATAATAATGATAGAGTTACCAGGAATGGAAAAATTTGTATTCTTTGTAATTTAATGGAGCAAATTAAAAATGAAACCTGAAGTCTGTTCAAATTTAACTCTTGTATAATATCAGAGAGGTTGTGCACAGAAAAATCAATCATAAGACATTTATATAGAGAATTTTGGATTATGCAAAGTGAAGTATTCATTATTTATAATGTGTACCAGTACTTATACAACTTGGCTTTTCTATCATACTAAAACTCCACCGATGGAAATAAAAACTGAAAACCTTCCAAAAGAGTAAAGGGTCTTTTCCTATTAGGGATATATTAATCAAAGAAAAGTTAAATAAAATTTAAATGCATTCTATCATTGTTTGCTAAAATTATCTGGTCATGCAATCATTAACAGCATTGAGAAGTTTCCTCAGCATTAATTTCACTGTGTTGGGAGATAATTTAAAAAGTTTCCAACTTTTAAGGTATGTTGAAAGAACTGAAGAAAAAAATTCAAGCCTCAAGTTGCAAGATTGAAGGATTCTATGGTGAAAATATCAAATAATGCAGGAAGCATGAAAAGAAGATGGAAGGACTACACAGAGTCACTGTGCCAAAAAGAATTGGTCAACGTTCAGCCATTTCAGGAGGTAGCATATGTTCAAGAACTGATGGTACGGAAGGAAGAACTTCAAGCTGCACTGAAAGCATTGGTGAAAAACAAGGCTCTAGGAATTGGCAGAATTTCATTGTTATACAAAAGGTGTCCATGAGTTGGATTTGACTAGACAGCAACTAATGATAACAACACATTTCTTTGAAGCATCTAGTCAGTATTTACTGTTCCAAGTTATAAATAGTTAGCTTAAATTTTGATTTCAAATACCAGCACCATATATTGATAACCAGGGTTGTTTTATTTCAGAAAATTCTCTTAGTGAAGCTAATTGGGTCCATTAATGAAAAAAATTGAGGCTAAAGATACTATGGTTCTAACTTTTTATTCTTCTAACAGCATTAATTTTTATAATGATCTTCTGTTAAATTATTGTTCCTAGTTACTTGTTTACATTTTCAAATATATAGACATTTTTGCTGTTATGAAAAATGAAAATAAAGTTCGAATAAAATTTATACATTTTTATTTATGATACAAGTTCCCTTTCTTAGAAATATTTCTGAATGATTCATGTTTTGGTGAAGTAGAAGGAAATTTTATTTTGCTTCTTTCCTTTATTCTTTATTACTTAATTTATTGTTTAATATTTTAAGTATAACTTCGGAACAGAGGAGTGATAGACTTCATAGCACATCAATATGAGAGTAGCAAAAACTGTTATCTGAGAGCTTATGAACCTTTGTCCTAGAAATTTTCCGAAAAAGAGGGCAGGTTAAGATTGGCTGGTACATTTTGCATTTTTCTCCTTTTCCTGGCTAAAATATACACATCATATTTGAAGTTATAGCAATCATTTTGTCATGGTTTGAATTATGTCTCCCTAAAAATGTGTGTCAATTTGGCTGGGCCGTGATTCCCAGAATTGTGTGGTTGGCCTCCATTTTGTGATTGTAATTCTATGTTAAAGAGGATTAGGGTGGGATTGTAACACCACCCTTATCCAGGTCACATCTCTGATCTAATGTACAGGGAGTTTCCCTAGGGTGTGTGGCCTGCACCACCTTTTACCTTACAAGAGATAAAAGGAAAGGAAAGCAAGCCGAGAATTGGGGACCTCATACCATCAAGAAAGCAGTGCTGGGAGCAGAGCGCATCCTTTGGACCGGGGTCCTTGCGCAGAGAACCTCCTAGTACGGGGAACACTGATGAGAAGAAGGCCAACAGAGAGAGAAAGCCTTCCCCTGGAGCTGGTGCCCTGAATTTGGACTTTTAGCTTATTTACTGTGAAGAAATAAATTTGTTAAAGCTATCCACTTGTGGTATTTCTGTTGTAGCAGCACTAGATGACTAAGACACATCTTAAACTGACAATAAGAGAAAGGACATAGATTTACACTGACCACAGCCCACCGATCTTTGAGCTACTACTTCAGACTGGGACTGCCTACATTCATTCTTCTTGTTAGTTGGGAGGAAAATAAATTGCAATCTTACTTAAGTCATACCATTTGGAATTTCTCTTGTAAGCAGCTGAACTCAATCCTTAACTCTAACACCTGAGTTTAGCAAGATTCTGAATACCTTGGCTGTATTTAAAAGTACCCATGTCCAGATTTCCCCCACACCCAGTTAAATTTAACCAGTGAACTCTAGGTAAGATAAATAGGCATCACATTTTTTTAAAAAGTTCCCCAGGGACACTAATGTGCAGCCTGGATTAAGAAGCCATCCTCCAAGTGTTCTTTTTATGTGGTTTATCTACTGTAGCCACTGTTATCTTGACTGAAATAATCAGTTCACTCTTCATGATTCAAAAATCAATTTGAAAATATTTTACTGGTTTTCTATAACTCATGCTCTGAGAATAACTGACCTTCCACTATGAATTTTTTAATATATTTTCAATAGTTAATTAAGCATGATTATGATTTTAAATGTCAAAATGATGAGCAGTAGTATTCTGAAATTATGTTTAAACACTTCCCCGTTGAGTCAGATGTGGCCAATTGAAATATCTCCATTCTAACTGAAAAATGATATGTGTGTGTATGTATGTGGTAATTTATAAATAAATCTTAAAAAGACAAATGTTAGCTGGTGAAGGAATAAATGAATTTAAGGATATGAAGTATCCTCTTTGTCTTGAGTTATGTCTACTGGTTTCAAATTAATCAAAACTTGACCATAATAACATTAAAAGTGTCTTATATAACAAATCATATGGTCAATTCTCCATAGAATTTAACATAAGAAAATTTTGGTATATCTTAAAATAATTGTAAAATTTTGTGTAAGTTGACTATTCTTCCATTGGAATGTTGACCTTGTCTATTTCAAGGATATCATTATAAAGTAAGGTTAGCATGCTGTAAGTGATATGAGTTGCATAGATTTTCCCCAATTTGTCACTGTTTTTCTTTTTTCTTTTTTTTGTTTTTGATTTTTTAAATTGTACCCTAGTGTTTTTTTTGTTTTTGTTTTTCACCATGGAGACATTTTGATTTTTACATAATCAAAATAATTAATTTTTATGATGTGGAGTTGTAGAGAATATATTTTTATTTTATGTCAGTTCTGACTTTCTGAGAAAATCTTACTGAATCTTGAGATTTAGACTAAAAGAGGAAGCCTTAGAAATTAATTTACTACTGTCCAGACTATGAGAACTCCATAGAGATTTATCTAACTCTAGAAATACACAATTACATTTTAAGGAGGGCTAAGACCCAGGACCCCCACGCATCTGTCAGTTTGTCATACTGTGGGGGCTTGCATGTTGCTGTGATGCTGGAAGCTCTGCCACTCGTATTCAAATACCAGCAGGGTCACCCATGGTGGACAGGTTTCAGCTGAGCTTCCAGACTAAGACAGACTAGGAAGAAGGATGTGACAGTCTACTTCTGAAAAGAATTAGCCAGTGAAAACCTTATGAATAGCAGGGGAACATGTCAGATATAGTGCCAGAAGATAAGCCCCTCAGGTTGGAAGGCACTTAAAAGATGACTGGGGAAGAGCTGTCTCCTCAAAGTAGACTCAACCTTAATGACGTGGATGGAGTTAAGCTTTCAGGGCCTTCATTTACTAATATGGCATGACTCAAAATGAGAAGAAACAGCTGAAAAAGTCCATTAATAATCAGAAAATGTAATGTATGAAAGATGAATCTAGGAAAATTGGAAATCATCAAAAATGAAATGGATAAACATCAATACCCTAGGCATTAGTGAGCTGAAATGGGCTGGTATTGGCCATTTTGAATCAGACAATCATACGGTCTACTATGCCAGGAATGACAACCTGAAGAGAAGTGGCGTGGCATTCATCATCAAGAGGACATTTCAAGATCTATCCTGAAGCACAACACTGTCAGTGATAGGGTAATATCCATATGCCCACAAGGAAGACCAGTTAATACGACTATTATTTAAAATTATGTACCAACCACTAAGGCCAAAGATGAAGAAATTGTAGATTTTTACCAACTTCAGCAATCTGAAATTGATCAAATATGCAATCAGAATGCATTGATAATTACTGGTGATTGGAACGTGAAAGTTAGAAACAAAGAAGGATCTGTAGTTGGAAAATATGGCTTAGTGATAAAAAGGATGCCAGAGATCATATGTAGAATTTTGCAAGACCAATGACGTCTTCCTTGCAAATATCTTTTTTCAACAACATAAACAATGACTATATACATGGACCTTACCAGATGAAATACACAGGAATCAAATCTACTACATCTGTGGGAAGAGATGATGGAAAAGCTCAGTATCACCAGTGAGATCGAGGCTAAGGGCCGACTATGGAACAGACGATCAATTGCTCAAATGCAAGTGCAAGTTGAAGCTGAAGAAAATTACTAGTCCATGAGAGCCAAAGTACAACCTTGAGTATATCCCACCTGAATTTAGAGAACATCTCAAGAATAGATTTGACATGTTGAACACTAGTAATCAAAGACCAGATGAGTTGTGGAATGACATCAAGGACATCATACATGAAGAAAACAAGAGGTAATTAAAAAGACAGGAAAGAAAGAAAAGACCAAAACAGATGTCAGAAAAGACTCTGAAACTTGCCCTTAAACATAGAGCAGCTAAAGCGAAAAGAAAAAATGATGAAGTGAAAGAGCTGAACAGATGATTTCTAAGGGCAGTTCAAGAAGACAAATTAAAGTATTATAACAACATGTGCAAAGACCTGGAGTTAGAAAACCAAAAGGGAAGGACACGCTTGGCATTTCTCTAACTGAAAGAACTGAAGAAAAAATTCAAGACTCGAGTTGCAATAGTGAAAGATTCTATGGGGGAAATATTAAACGACACAAGACTCATCAGAAGAAGATGGAAGGAATACACAGAGTCACTATACTAAGAATAACTGGTCGACTTTCAACCATTTCAAGATGTACCATATGATCAGGAACCAAAGGTACTGAAGGAAGAGGTCCAAGCTGCACTGAAGGCATTGGCGAAAAATAAGGCTCCAGGAATTGAGGAAATACCAGTTGAGATGTTTCAACAAACAGATGCAATGCTGGGAGTGCTCATTCTCATATGCCAAGAAATTTGGAAGACAGTTACCTGGCCAGTCGACTGGAAGAGATTCGTATTTATGCCTATTCCAAAGAAAGGTGATCCCACCAAATACAGAAATTATCGAACAATGTTACTATCATAAGCAAGTAAAATTTTGCTGAAGATCATTCAAAAGTGGCTGCAGCAGTACATCAACAGATTACTGCCAGAAATTCAAGCTGAAAGCAGAGAATACCAGAAAGGTGTTTACCTGTGTTTAATTGACTATGCACAGGCATTTGACTGTGTGGATCATAACAAATCATGGATAACATTGTGAAGAATGGAAATTTCAGAACACTTAATTGTGCTCATGTACATAGATCAAGCAGCAGTCATTAGAAAAGAACAAGGGGATACTATGTGATTTAAAGTCAGGAAGGGTGTGTGCCAAGGTTGTATCCTTTCACCACACTTATTCAATCTTTATGCTGAGCACATAATCAGAAAAGCTAGACTATACGAAGAACAGGGCATCACTACTGGAGGAAGACTCATTAACAATCGGTGTTATGCAGATGACACAACCTTGCTTGCTGAAAGTGAAGAAGACTTGAAGCACTTACTGATGAAGATTAAAGACTATAGCCTTCAATATGGATTATACCTAAACAAAGAAAACAAAACTCCTCACAACTGGACCAATAAGTAACATCATGACAAATGGAGAAAAGATTGAAATTGTCAAGCATTTCATCTTACTTGGATCTACAATCAACACCCACGGAAGCAGCAGTCAAGAAATCAAATGATGCATTGCATTGGACAAATCACCTGCAAAAGACCTCTTTAAAGCGTTAAAAAGCAAAGATGTCACCTTGAATACTAAGGTGCTTCTGACCCAAGCCATGGTGTTTTCAATCATCTCATATGCACGCAAAAGCTTGACAATAAATAAGGAAGCCCGAAGAAGAACTGACGCCTTTGAATTATGTTGTTAGCAAGTAATATTGAATATACCATGGACTGCCTAAAGAAGGAACAAATCTGTCTTAGAAGAAGTGCAGCCAGAATGCTTCTTAAGAAGCAAGGATGGTGAGACTATGTCTCACATACTTTGGACATGTTATTAGGAAGGATCAGTCGCTGGAGAAGGACATCATACTTGGTAGAGGATCATCAAAAAAGAGGAAGACCCTCAACAAGATGAATTGACACCGGCTGCAACAATTGGCTCACACATAACAATAATGATTGTGAGGATTACACAGAACTGGACAGTGTTTTGTTCAGTTGTACATAGGGCGGCTATGAGTCGGAACCAACTCGATGGTACCTAACAGCAACAATAACGCCAATACCCAGGACGGTTATGTATCTAGGGTCCCCAAGACATCTCTGGGTTTTAAAGTTAGAGAAAATTATCCTACTTACATCCCAAAATGATTAAGAATAAGAACTCTTGTTCTCACTCTTCACAGGAGCAAAGTCCCCCCCACCACCTTCAAAGTGGGGAGAAGGATATAGGAGGGTAAGTCAAAAAGTATTGCTACAAAATCATAGAAATCTTTATTAAAAAAAAAAAAATCAAACTGTGAAGCTATTGTTTCTTGACATATCCTCCATCTAGGTCTATACACTTCTGAAGGTGATGTTTCCATCTCTCCAACCCTTCCCCAAAGAATTCTGTGCTTTTTGGTTTATGCCACGCCAGAATGGTAGTTTTGGCATCCTCGAGGGATTTAAATTGTGTTCCTTTTAAATGTTCTTTGAGTTTTGGGAACAAAAAGGAGTCTGAAGGGGCAAAATCAGGGTTGTATGGTGGATAGGGTAAGATTTCCCAATGAAATTCTCATAGGACAGCCCTTGCTACCCTCGAAGAATGAGCAGATGCATTACTGTGATGGAAAAAAAAAATTCCTTGGTGTAACTTTCCTGGCATTTTTCTCATCAATGCTGTTTTCAATTTTCTTAAAACTTCTTCATAATAAGCCTGTCTTAGTCATCTAGTGCTGCTACAACAGAAATACCACAAGTGGATAGTTTTAACAAAGAGAAGTTTATTTCCTTACAGTAAAGCAGGCTAAAAGTCCAAATTCAGGGTGTCCGGAAGGCTTTCTGTCTCTCTCGGCCTTCTTATCAGTGTTCCCCCCGACTAGGAGCTTCTCGGCACAGGGACCCCAGTCCAAAGGGCGCGCTCTGCTCCTGCCACTGCTTTCTTGATGGTATGAGGTCCCCCTGTCTCACTGCTCACTTCTGTCTTTTATATCTCAAGAGATTGCCTCAGAACACAATCCAGTCCTGTAGATCAGGTCCTGCCTTACTAACACAACTGCCACCCATCCTCCCTCATTAATATCATAGAGGCAGGTTTACAACATACAGGAAAATCACACAGTACCAGGAATCCTGGCTTAGCCAAACTGATACACACATTTTTGGGGGTACATAATTCAAACTATGACAAAGCCCTTGTGATTGTCCTGTATTCTTCTAGAAAATCTTTCAAGATCACCACTTTGGAATCCCAAAAAACAGTTGTCATAACCCTTTGTCCTCTATTGACTCATCTTTGAGGTCTTCCCAACCTTCCTTAAAACACTTGATCCGTCTAAAAGCTGTTGTTTTATGTGGGGCAGCATTCCCATAAACTTGTTGCCAAACTTCAATAATTTGGGAAGATTTCCACTTGAGTTTTGATAAATATTTGATATTAGCCCTGACCTCAAGATGTTTTTTTCCATGGCACAAGAAGTATCCTTTTTTTTTTTTTTTTTGAAGTCACCCTAACGAGACTAAGACAAGTGTATTACTGGAAGAACTTGTCTGCAGCCATCCACTGATTGAAGAGACATGTTTTAACTTGTTTTATTTGGAATAAACCTATGCATGTATGAACTGGAACCTTAGTAACAATACTTTTTGACTTACTCTTGTATAAGCACCCAGATTCATTTTTTTCTATGCCCCTTATCTACATTACAGGCCCTGTTACATGTACGTGACATCTGGTTCTCATTACATTGCCCTTGGGTAAAAATGAGGGTGAAGGAGAGCCAGTAGAATTATTATTATGTAAATAATAACAAGTAATTTGTTTCTACTCTGGAAACCTCATATATGCATCTAGGATATTATTAAGAAATACAAATATTGCAAACTTAAGTCATGACTTTTGGTTTGCAGTTGAAAATGTCTTCTCTACTCCAAAAATTATAATATTTTACCTGTGATTGTATGGTTTTGAAACCTTTAATTTGTCATTGATTGTGGGTTTTCTTTATATACAATGTGAGTTATATATGTAACTATAAATTTTTACACGTGGCTAGCAGGTTGGCCCAAAACCGTTTGTTAGATGGTCTATCTTTCATTCTGTTTTTGTTTGTTTGCTTGAGTGTGTGTGTGTGTGTGTATGTGTGTGTGCATGTTTTGACTCCTTTATAAGAATGGGATGGTACCTGCCACTGAGGCAGCTAAAGCACAGCCTGCACATTTCTCTAGCTTGTACCAAATGGTACTGCTATATATCTAGCTTTCCCAAGCCAAAAGTTCAGCCAGTTACATTTTTCTTTCTTCCTCTCTCCCTCCCTCCCTGAAGACCTTGTTTCATCTTTTTTTAATTTTTTTTTTTTTGTGGGGGAGGGCAAGTCGGCTAATAACAAATTCAGTTTTAATAATCTGAAAATGTCCTTATTTTACCTCAACTTTTGTTTTTGAGGATATTGTCAATGGGTATAGAGTCCTGGGTTGACAGTTTTTAGTTTTAAGCACGTAAAATATTTTGTTTCTGTCTTCTAAACTCCATGGATTACAGTGAAAAGCCCCTGGCCATTAAAATCTTTGATTTTCTATATGTAATGTTTTACTATTTTTTTAAATCTGTTTATTTTCAAGATTTTCTACATATTTTTGTTTTTCAGAAGTTTGATTATGAAGTAGCTAGGCATACTTTTCTTTAAATTTATTCTGTTGGGGTTAGCTGAGCTTTGTCTACTGGTAAATTTATTAGTTTTGCCTAACCTGGAAAATTTTTAGCCATAAGGCAATTAATTTTCCTTTTCCATTCCTTTCCAACTTTCCTTCTGTGACCCACATTACTCATTTGTTACATCAGTTGATATTGTAACACAGATAGCCAAAGTTCTGTTAAATTTCTCAATCTCATTTTCTCCTTTTTCCAGGTTGTATAATTCCTATCATCTACCTTCATTCAAGTTTACAGAATAGAGAGAGAAAAAAATCATCACTTGTTTCCTCCTCTCAGTTTTGACTTCTCTTCAGAATTTGTTTTTGTTTTATCTTCACAATCCTTAGGGTTTTTTTTGTTTATTAGTTTTGTCAGAGTTTATAGTTGTTATTAGTAGAAAAATTGTTATTTAAGTGTTTATACCATCCTGCTAGAAGTAGATCTTTTACCATTTCCTTTAAAACATCATTGTACCCAGAGGTGGGGCCAAGATGCAGGACTAGTCAGATGCTTCCTGTGGTCCCCTGACAACAAAGACCTGAATAAACAAGTGAATTGATTATATATATGCGACAATCTAAGAGCCCTGAACATCAAAGGAAAAGTTGAGGAATTGGACTGAGTGACAGCTGTAGGGAGTGATGGTTTGGAAGTAGCAAGGAGTTGCCAGAGCCAACCCAGTGGGAGCCAGTGTCCTTCAGGCCGGATCGGCTCGCCTGTGCAGTAAGACAAGCAGTGGAGCTCAGAAGTGTTTTCCACATTGGGAGATACCCAGCGGCAAAGAGTCTACTCAGCCATCCAGAACCAGAACCAGTGAAAAGCAGCGCTCAACTGGCAAAAGATAAGTACTTGTGTCTGGCCTACCACGTGGATCAAAAAACACCTCCTTTGGGAAAAACCTCTCTCCCATTTACCTCCCTCCTCCCTGCTCTGCACTGGGTCCAGAAGTCTTCAGTGATTGCCAAGTCCCCTGGGCTGGAAGTAAGATCTGTCACATGCTCTGAGCCATTCTCCTGGCCTTAGAGGGGGAACAAATTAACAAAAAAGGAAAAAATAATCTGCAGTCTCCCCTAAACCAAGAACTCAGGGTAAGCATGGATCCTTTGTTTAGACACAGGCTTAAGGGGTCCATGGAATTTGAATGTCCTTCACCCCTGCAAAGACCTATGTGGGCCTATTTCAACAGTGTAGCCCTCATTACCACAGTACAATGGGGTATATACCTGAAGTCTAATTTCAGCTGTTTCAGCTATGTGGTGAAGTGGTAGGTTCGTGACATTAGACAGCACTTTGCTAATTAAGTAGGGTCCTAACATACCCACATCAGGGGCCTGAGGACTGGAGTCTCCAACCACGCCACCTAGCCACCTGCTACAGGGGTCCAAGAATAAGTGGTGCCCCCTAGTCCTTACAGTCAACAGCATTGGGTGCTCATAGTCTGGCTGCAAAACCCACCCACCTATGTGTTCTAGGGAACAAGGACATGCTTTCCTCTCAGACACTGAGGGGCAGCCGTCAGCCCCCTGCCTTGCTCAGTTCACGACTCCCTACTGCAGCCAGATACCTGTGCCTGCACCAATCACTCATGCTTGTCTATGATTATACGTGAGAGCCTGCACCACACACTTGGTGACTGACTACCTGAACACCTGAGCTGAATTCATAAAAAAAAAAAAAGTAAAGAGACTCCTGGGCTCACATACCTAGTAACAGCTCTAACCACTTGGTAACAAGATGTTAGAGCTTCAAAGGAGGCAGTAATCAAACTAGCTCACATGAGCAGCCTATTTGGGCATATCAAAACAAGAAGCTAGACACAGTAATCAAACATAAAATAAATAAATATAACAAATTACTGATGTCTTGGAGACAACAGTCAATATCAAAACACATAAAGGGGCAGATCATGATGGCATCAGCAAGCTCCCAAAATAAAGAATCTAGAAATTTTCCAGAGGAAGAGAACTTCTTGGAATTACTGAAGGTAGAATACAAAAGATTAAAATACAGAACTCTTCAAGATATCAGGAAAGAGATTAGACAAAATACAGACCAAGCTAAGGAACACACAGACAAAGTAATCGAGGATCTTAAGGTTATTCAAGAGCATAATGACAAATTTAATAGACTACAAGAATCCATAGAGACAGCAATCAGAAATCCAGAGAATTAAAGATAAAACTTCATAATTTGGCAACTCAAAAGAAAGTCATAGGAGCATAACTGAGGTAATAGAATTCAGAATTACTGAGATTGAAGATAAAGAAATTGACACCAACTTATTTGAGGAAATGTCAGATAAAAGAACTTTAAAAAATGTAGAAACTCTAAGAATTATGTGTGACTCTATCAAGAAGAATAACCTATGAGTGATTGGAGTACCAGAACAGGGGGGATACAAGAAAATATGGAGAGAATTGTTGAAGATTTGTTGGCAGGAAATTTCCCTAATATCTTGAAAGATGAGAAGATATTTACCCAAGATGCTTATCAAACCCCACATAAAGTAGATCCCAAAAGAATGTCACCAAGAAATATTATAATCAAATTTGCCAAAGCAAAGATAAAGAGAGAATTTTAAGAGCAACTAGGGATAAATGAAAAGTCATAAACAAAGGAGAGTTATTAAGACTAAGCTTGGACTACTCAGCAGAAACCATACAGGCAAGAAAGCAATGGAAAGACATATATAAAGCCTTGAAGGAAAAAAAATTGCCAGCCAAGAATTATATATCCAGCAAAACTGTCTCTCAAATATGATGGTGAAATTAGAGCATTTCCAGATAAACAGAAGTTTAGGGAATTTCTAAAAACCAAATCAAAATTACAAGAAATACTAAAGGGAGTCCTCCAGTTAGAAAATCAATAACATCAGATAACAACCCAAGACTAGAACATAAGACAGAATAAACAGATATCAACCCAGATAGGGAAGTTAGAAAAATAAATTGAAGCTAAAACACTGAAAATAGGCAAACAGGAATGTTAATATGTAAAAGATGATAACAGTAAAACAAAAAAGAGGGACTAAAGAATGTAGTCATAGATTTTTCATATGGAGAGAAAGTCAAGGCAATGTAAAGAATAAAAGACTGGTATAAACTTACAAAAATAGGTGTAAATATTAAGGTAAACACAAAGTAACCTAACACTCTTACGCATCAAAAAAAAAAAAAAAGACTCAGCAAATTCAAAATCGACAACAATGAAAAAGATAAAAAGAAAGTGCATAAAGAAAAATGACTCAGCACAGAAAATTAAGCAGAACAAAGAATATGTCAACAACAATAACAAAAAAAGACAACAAAATGATGGCACTAAACTGATACCTATCAATAATCACACTAATGTAAATGGACTAAATGCACCAATAAAGAGACAGAAAGTGGCAGAATGGATTAAAAAAACACAACCCATCTATACGCTGCCTACAAGAGACACACCTTAGACTTAAAGACACAAACAAACTAAAACTCAAAGGATGGAAAAAAATATACCAAGCAAACAACAATCAAAAAAGAGCAGGAGTGGCAATATTAATCTCTGATAAAATACACTTTAAAATAAAATCTAACACAAAGGATAAGGAAGGACACTATATAATGATTAAAGGATCAATACACCAGGAGGACATAACTATAGTAAATATTTCCATACCCAGTGACAGGACTCCAAAATACATAAAACAAACTCTAGTATCATTCAAAAGAGAGATAGACAGCTCCAGAGTAATAGTAGGAAACTTCAACACATCACTTTCAGTGAAGGACAAAATATCCAGAAAGAAGCTCAATAAAGACATGGAAGATCGAAATACCACAATCAACCAACTTGATCTCATGGATATATGCAAAATACTCAACCAACAGCAGCTGAGTATACTTTCTTTTCCAACACACACAGAACATTCTCCAGAATAGATCATATATTAGACCATAAAGCAAGACTTAACAAAATCTAAAGCATCGAAATATTATAAAGCATCTTTTCTGATCATAATGCCATAAAAGTAGAAAACAATAAAAAAAAAAGCAAGGCAAAAAATGAAACAAATGGAAACTGAACAACACCTTGCTCAAAAACTACTGGGTTATAGAAGAAATTAAGGATGCAATAAAGAAATTCATAGAATCAAATGAAAATAAAAACACATCCTACCAGAACCTTTGGACACAACAAAAGCAGTGCTCAGAGGTCAATTTATAGCAGTAAATGCGCACATCCAAACAGAAGATGGGGTCCAAATCAAAACATTAACCCTACAACTTGAACAAATAGAGAGCAGCAAAAGAAGCCCTTGGGTACCAGAAGAAAGGAAATAATAAGAATTACAGTAGAATTAAATGAAATAGAGAATAAAAAAACAATTGAAAGAGTTAACAAGACCAAAAGCTGGTTCTTTGAAAGATCAACAAAATCGATAAACCACTGACAAAACTGACAAAAGAAAAACAGGAGAGGAAGTAAATAACCTGTATAAGAAATAAGATGAGTGATATCACAACAGACTCAACTGAAATCAAAAGAATTATAACAGAATACTATGAAAAATTGTTCTCTACCAAATTTAAAAACTGAGAGGAAATGGACAAATTTCTAGAAACTCACTACCTACATAAACTAACACAATCAGAGGGAGAACAACTAAATAAACCTATAACAAAAGAAGAGATAGAAAAGGTCATTTTAAAACTCCCTCCCCCCCCAAAAAAAGCCATGGTTGGACAATTTCACTGGAAAATTCTACCAAAGTTTCAGAGAAGAGTTAACACCACTACTACTAAAGATATTTCAGAGTATAGAAAAGGATGGAATACTCCAAATCATTCTATGAAGCCAGCATAACCCTGGTACCAAACCCACGTAAAGACACCACAAAAAAAAGAAAATTATAGAACAATATCCCCCATGAACACTGATGAAAAAATTCTCAACAAAATTGTAGCCAATAGAATTCAACAAAATATCAAAACAATAATTCACCGTGATCAGGTGGGATTTATACCAAATATGCAAGGATGGTTCAACATTAAAATAACAATCAATGTAATCCATCACCTTAACAAAACATAAGACAAGAACCACATGTTCTCTTCAATTGATGCAGAAAAGGCATTTGACAAAGTTCAACACACATTCATGATAAAAACTCTCAACAAAATAGGAACAGAAGGGAAATTCTTCAATATAATCAAGGGCATTTATACAAAGCTAACAGCCAACATCATCCTAAATGGAGAGACTTTGAAAACATTCCCCTTGAGAATGGGAACCAGACAAGGATGCCCTTTATCACTACTCTTATTCAACATTGTGCTGGAGGCCCTAGCCAGAGTAATTAGGCTAGGAAAAGAAATAAACAGCATCCAAATTGGTAAGAAGAAGAAAAATTATCTCTATTTGCAGATGATATGATCTTATACACAGAAAATCCCAAAGAATCCAGAACAAAACTACTGGAACTAATAGAAGCTTTCAGCAAAGGTTCAGGATACAAGATAAACATACAAAAATCAGCTGGATTCCTCTACACCAACAAAGAGAATTCAAAGAGGATATCACCAAATCAATACCATTTACAACAGCCCTCAAGAAGATAAAATACTTAGGAATAAATCTAACCAGAGACATAAAAGACCTATACAATGAAAACTCCATACACTACTACAAGAAGCCGAAAGAGACCTGCATAAGTGGAAAAACATACCTTGCTTATGGAGAGGAAGACTCAACATTGTGAAAATGTCAATTCTTCCCAAAGTGATCTACAGATATACGCAATCCTGATCTAAATTCCAATAACATTTTTTAATGAGATGGAGAAACAAATCACCAACTTCATATGGAAAAGGAAGAAGCCCTGGTTAAGAAAAACATTATTGAAGAAGAAGAACAAAGTGGGAGGCCTCAGACTACCTGATTTTAGAACCTATTATACCACCACAGTAGTCAGAACTGCCTGGGACATGTACAACAACGTATACTTAGACCAATGGAACAGAATTGAGAATCCAGACATAAATTCATCCACCTATGAGCAGATGATATTTGAAAAAGGCCCAAAGGCTGTTAAATGGAGAAAAAAGTCTCTTTTACACATGGTGCTGGCATAACTGGATATCCATCTGCAAAAAACTGAAAAAAGACCCATAGCTTGTACCATGCACAAAAACTAACTCAAAATGGATGAAAGACCTAAATATAAAATAAAAAATGATAAAGATCATGGAGGAAAAAAATAGGGAAAACACCAGGAGCCGTAATACATGACACAAACAAAATAGGAACCATAAGTAACAATGCACAACCACAAGAGGAGAAACTAGATAACTGGGAGCTCCTAGAAATCAAACACTTATGCTCATCCAAAGACTTCATCAAAAGAATAAAAAGACAACCTATAGACTGGGAAAAAAATTTTTGGCTATGGCAAATCTGATTGGCGTCTAATCTCGAAAATCTACAAGATACTGCAAAACCTCAACAACAAAAAGACAAGTAACCCAATTAAAAAATGGGCAAAGGATATGAATAGGCACTTCCCCAAAGAAGACATTCAAGCAGCTAACAGACACATGAAGAATTGCTCACGATCCTTAGCCATTAGAGAAATGCAAATCAAAACTGCAATGAGATACCATCTCACCCCAACAAGGCTAGCATTAACCCAAAGAACACAAAACAACAAATGTTAGAGAGGATGTTGAGAGACTGGAACATTTATACACAGTTGGTCAGAATGTAAAATGGTACAACCATTTTGGAAATCAATTTGGTGCTTCCTTAAAAAGCTAGAAATAGAAGTACCATACGACCCACCAAGCCCACTCCTTGGAATATACCCTAGAGAAATAGAGCCATAACATGAATAGATAAATGCACACCCATGTTCATTGCAGCACTGTTCATGATAGCTAAAGATGGAAACAACCTAGGTGCCCATCAACACACGAATGGATAAACAAATTATGGTATAGTCACACAATGGAATACTATGCAATGATAAAGAACAGGGATAAATCTGTGAAACATCTTATAACATGGAGGAATCTGGAGGACATTGTGCTGAGTGAATTTAGTCAGTCACAAAAAGACAAATATTGTGTATGACCACTATTACAAGAACTCAAGAAAAGGTTTAAACACAGAATAAAACATTCTTTGATGGTTACAAGGTTGGGAGGGAGGGAGAGGGATATTCACTAGCTAGATAGTAGACAATAATTATCTTAGGCGAAGGGAAGGACAACACACAATACAGAGGAAGTCAGCACAACTGGACTAAACCAAAGCTAAGAAGTTTCCTGAATACAATCAAACACTTTGAGGGACAGAGTAGAAGGGGTAGGGGTCTGGGGACCATGGTTTCAGGGGACATCCAGGTCAATTGTCATAACAAAGTTTATTTAGAAAGTGTTCTGCATCCCACTTTGTTGAATGGCATCTGGGGTCTTAAAAGCTAGCAAGCAGCCATCTAAGATGCATCAATTGGTCCCAACCCACCTGGAGCAAAGGAGAATGAATAACCTCAAAGATACAAGGAAAGTATTAGTCCAAGAGACAGAAAGGGCTACATAAACCAGAGACTTCATTAGTCTGAGACCAGAAGCACTATCTGGTGCCCGGCTACCATCAATGACCGCCCTGACAGGGAACACAACAGAGAGTCCCTGATGGTGCAGGAGGAAAGTGTGATGCAGAACTCAAATCCTAGTCAAAAGCCCAGACTTAATAGTTTGATTGAGACTGGAGGGACCCTGGAAGACATTCCATCTGGACTCTCTGTTAGCCCAAAGCTCAAACCATTCCCAAGGCCAACTCTTCGGACAAAGATTAGACTGGACTATGGGACACAAAAAGATACTGGTGAAGAGTGGGCTTCTTAGCTCAAGTAGACACATGAGACTAAATGGGCAGCTCCTGTCCAGAGGAGATATAACAAGGCAGAGAAGGTCACGAGCTGGTTGAATGGACACGAGAAATCCGGGTTGCAAAGGAGGAGTGTGCTGTCACAGTATAGGGATAGCAACTAGGGTCGCATAACAATGTATGTATGTTTTTGTATGAGAGACTAACTTGAAATGTAAACTTTCAGTTAAAGTGCAACAATGAAAAAAAAATTGTATCATGTATGTGAAGATATTTTGGTCTGTTTCTGGAGTTCTTAATCCGTTCCATTGCCTTATCTTTTAATGTGTTGATTTCACGCTGTTTTAAATCTATTTTAATAACTATATTACTCATCTTTTCCAGTCTGTTCCTTTCTATTTGTACTTATTTATTTTTCAGTATGATTGGAATCAGTGTTCCTAATTATAAAAAATAAAAAAAAATTCTGGTAATTTCATTAGGATAATGTTAATTTTACAAATTCATCCAGGGAATTAAGTTTTTTATGTAATTGTGTTTCTTATCTAACATGGATTGTATGTATTTATGACCTTCAGAAATATTTTTAAGTTTTCTATTTTAATATAATTTCTGAATATTTCTTGTTAAGTTTATCGGTAGAATTTTTTTCCATTCAAGTGGTTAATACAAATGAATCATTTTCTATCATTAAGGTTTATAATTTTGGTTTGTGTATATGAAGTCTATTTCTGCACATTGACTACTCCTACTATCATATTGCACTGTATTTCTGTTGTAGATTTTATTTGATTTTCTTGAGTTTTTTAAGGATAAAATAATATTATGAGTAAACAGAATATATTTTTACACCTCTATCCCACCCCCTATCTGAAGTGACCACATTGGTTAACACATCTAGAAAGTAGTTAAATAGCAATGGTAATAAAATGCACGCTTATTTGTAGGAAATCCTCCAGAGTTACTTCAATAATTATTCTGATGGCTTTTCTCTCTAGTTCAAAAATATCTTGAAAATGAAATGGGGGACATTAAATCAGACCAAACTGAAATAACAAGGATTATAACAGAGTAGTATGAAAAACTATACTCCAACAAATTTGAAAACCTAGAGGAAATGGATAGATTTCTAGAAACACATTACCTACCCAAACTACCACAAAGTGATATTTAAAATCTGAACAGACCCATAACAAGAGAAGAGATTGAAATGTAATAAAAAAATTCCCAACAAAAAAAAAGCCCTGGCCCAGATGGCTTCACTGGAGAATTATACCAAACATTCAGAGAAGAGCTTATACCAGTACTACTCAAACTATTTCAGAACATAGAAAAAGAGGGGATATTTCTGAATTCATTTTATGAAGCCAGCATACCCTGATACCAAAACCGGCAAAGATGTCACAAAAAAAGAAAATTACAGACCAATATCACTCATGAATATAGGTGCAAAAATTCTCAACAAAATTCTAGCCAATAGAATTCAGCATCATATCAAAAAAATGATATACCATGACCAAGTAGGATTCATAACAGTTATGAAAGGATGGTTCAACATTAGAAAATCAATCAACATAATCCTAAGAGGAAAGGAAAGAAAAGAATAACATGATCATCTCAACTGACATAGAAGAGGCATTCAACAAAGTCCAACACCCATTCCTGATAAAAATTCTCAATAAAATAGCTATAGAATGGAAATTTCTCAACATAATAGAGGACATCTATGCAAAACCATCAGCCAATACCATTCTTAATGGACAGAGGCTGAAAACATTCCCCTTGAGAACAGGAACAAGACAAGGATGCCCTTTATCTACACTCCTATTTAACGTTGTGCTGGAAGTCCTAGCTAGAGCAATAAGGCAAGAAAAAGAAATAAAAGGCATCCATATTCATAATGAAGAAGTTAAATTGTCCCTGTTTGCTGATGATATCATACTATACATAGAAAACCCTAAAGACTCCATGAAAAAACTACTGGAATTAATAGAAAGATTAGCAGAGTAGCATGATACAAGATAAACATACAAAAGTCAGTTGGATTCCTATACACCAACAAAAAGAACGATGAAAAGGAAATCAGGAAAGCAATACCATTTATAATAGCCCCTAAAAAATAAAGCATTTATGAATAAATCTCACCAGGGACATAAAAGACCTATACAAAGAAAACTACAAAACACTACTGCAAGAAACCCAAAGGGGTCTACATAAATGGAAAAACATACCATGCTCATGGATAGGCAGACTCAACATTGTGAAAATGACAATTCTACCCAAAGCAATTTACAAATACAATTCAAACCCAATCCAAATACCAACAACATTCCTTAAAGAGATGGAAAAACTAACCATTAACTTTATATGGAAAGGGAAGAAGCCCCAGATAAATACAGCTCTATTGAAGAAGAAAAATAAAGTAGGAGGACTCGCACTACCTGACCTCAGAACCTACTATACAGCTACGGTAGTCAAAACAGCCTGGTACTGGTACAAAGACAGATACATTGGACAATGGAACAGAATTGAGAACCCAGATGTAAATCCATCCACCTACTGTCACCTGATCTTCGACAAGGGCCCAAAGTCCATCAGATGGGGAAAAGACAGTCTTTTTAACAAATGGTGCTGGCAAAACTCGATGTCCATCTGCAAAAAATGAAACAGGACCCATACCTCACATCATATACAAAAGCTAATTCAAAATGGATCAAAGATCTAAATATAAAGCCAAAAACTAAAGTTCATAGAAGAAAAAATAGGATCAACGCTAGAGGCCCTAATGCACAAGATAAACAGGATACAAATGATGGCCAACAAAATACAAACCCCAGAAGATAAGCTAGATAACTGGGATTTTCCGAAAATTAAACACTTATACTCGTCAAAAGACTTCACCAAAAGAGTAAAAAGAGAACCTACAGACTGGGAAAATTTTATGGACGTTACAAGTCAGACAAAATTTTAATCTCTAAAATCTACAAGTAAAACCAACACATCTACAACAAAAAGACAAATAATTCAATTAAAAATGGGCAAAGGAAATGAACAGACACTTCACCAAAGAAGACATTCAAGGGGCCAACAGACACGTGAGGAAATGCTCGCGATAACTAGTCATTAGAGAAATGCAAAGTAAAAGCACATTGAGATACCATCTTACCCCAGCATTATTGACACGAATCAAAAACACTGGAAATAACAAATGCTGAAGAGGCTGAAAGGAGATCGGAACTCTTATGCACTGCTAGTGGGAATGCAAAGTGATACAACCATTTTGGAAAAGGATATGGTGCTTCCTTAGAAAGCTAGAAATACCATATGGACCAGCCATCCATTCCTACGAATATAACCTAGAGAAATAAGAACCATCACACCAATAGACATATGCACACCCATATTCATGGCAGCATTGTTCACAATAGCAAAAAGATGGAAATAACCTAGATTGCCATCAACAGATGAATGGGTGAACAAACTATGGTACATACACACAATGGAGTACTATGCAATGATAAAGAACAATGATGAATCTGTGAAACATTTCATAACATGGATGAAACTGGAGGACATTATGCTGAGTGAAATAAGTCAATCACAAAAGGACAAATATTGTATGAGACCTCTACTGTAAAAACTCATGTGTAAGTTTACACACAACAAGCAACAATCTTTGTTGGTTACGAGGGATGGGAGGGGTTGGCGGGAACTAAATAGACAATAGATAAGTGGTAACTTTAGTGAAGGGTAAGACAGTACACAATACTGGGGAAGCCAGCACAATTTGTACAAAGAAAAGGTAATGGAAGCTCCATAGACACATCCAAACTCGCTGAGGGACTGAATTCCTGGGCAGAAGGCTTTGGGGACCATGATCTCGGGGAACATCTAGCTCAGCTGGCATAACAGTTTATAAAGACAATGTTCTACATTCTACCTCGGTGAGTAGCGTCTGGGGTCTTAAAAGCCTGTGAGCAGCCATCTAAGATACTCCACTGGTCTCACTCCTTCAGGAACAAGGGAGAATGAAGAGAACAGGTTACAAGGAAATGATTAGTCTAAAGGACTAATGGACCACAGCTACCACGGCCTCCACCAGATTGAGTTCAGTACAGCTGGATGGTGCCACCACTGACTGCTCTGACCGGGATCACAACAGAGGGTCCTGGACAGAACTGGAAAAGGATGTGGAACAAAATTCGAACTCACAAAAAAGACCAGATTTACTGGCCTGAAAGACTGGAGAAGCCCTGACAGTATGGCCCCCAGACACCCTTTTAGCTCAGAGGTGAAGTCACACCCAAGATTCACGGTTCTGCAGGGGATTGGATAGCCCCATAAGACAAAATGGGACTAATGAGGCACAGCAGTCCAGGGACAAGGACTAGAAGGCAGGAGGGGACAAGAAAGCTGGTGATAGGGAACCCAAGGTTAGGAAGGGACAGTGTTGACGTGTCTTGGGGTTGATAACCATTGTCATAAGGCAATATGTGTACTGTTGAATGAGAAACTGTATGTTCTGTAAACCTTCATCTAAAGTACATGAAAAAAAAGTATTATCTATGTGAGATCAAATTGACAACAGCAACTCAAAAGGTTTGATGGGAGGTCTACAGGGCAGTGAGTCGAAGATAATGGTGATGGAATAATTTGGAAAAGGACAGTGAGAATAGCAGCACAACTGGAAGAATATAATCAATGTCACTGAATTGTACATGTAGACTTTCTGAAACGGTGTATCTTTGGCTATGTATATTTTCACACACACACCAAAAAAAGTCTTCCAAGGTTGAGAAGGGAGAGTGTTGACGTGGCTTGGGGTTGTTAACCAATGTCATAAAACAATACATGCACTGACTGTTTAATGAGAAACTATTTGTTCTGTAAACCTTCACCTAAAGTACAATTTAAGAAAATTTTAAAAAACTGATCCTTATTTTTTTGTGTAATTTTTTTAATGAATATATGTTGAATTTTGTCTAAAACATTACAAATTTTCTAGAGCAGATGCTATAGTTTTTATTATATTAACAATTTTTCTACTGAATCTCTCTTGCATTTCAGTAATATAACTGAGCTTAGTCACGATGCATTATTCTTTTAATTTGTTGTTGCAGTTTGTTTGCTAAATTTTATTTACAACTTTTACAGATATTCATAACTGAGCTTGGTCTGTGAGTTTATTTGTTCAATCTTTATTATATTTTGGCCTAAATAAAATCTCCCTTAAAATTAATTTAGAAACTTGCCTTCTTTTCCACTCTGAAAAGTAATTAAACAGCATCAAAAAGTTACTTTTTAAATATCTGGTAGAATTTCTGTGTGACTTAGTCTGGGCCTAGTGTCTTTTTTTTTTTTTTTGTGGGTAGTGGGTTTGTTTGTTTGTTTGTTTTTCTCTATGAAAAGTTTGAATTTTTCTTTTTTTTTTTTTTAATCTCTTAACCTAATTTGTTTTGAAAACTCACCTCATTCGTATAATTTCTTCTTTGAAGGACATGCATCTTATCTTGCCATTTCCTAGATTCCATAGAGCATTTTGTATACTTGTTTAATATACTGTTTTCATCAGACGTTGCTATTTTCTCTCACTCTCCTCTGTTTCTGGGATTCCATTTGCCAAATATTAGATTTTTACACTAAGATCCATATGTCAGTTACGCTCTTTTCTAAATCTCCAGCTTTTTTTTTTTGTATTTCAATCTGATTTTTTCCCCTGACCTGTCTTCCAGCTTATTTATCCTCCTGCTTTTGTGATGTCTACTGTGTTATTAATGCATCTGAGTGATACTTGTGTGTTTTTTTAAAATTTCTATTTCACTCTTTTATAGATTGTAGTTTCTTGTGAAATTCTTTTCTTCATTCTTCTATAATATTCATGGCTACATAAGTCCCTATTTGTTAACTCCAATGTCTGGATCAGTTATGGGTCTTTTTTATTTTTCAATCTTTTTTTTTTTAAACAAATTTTGTATTTTAGGACACTTAAATTTAAAGAAAAATTGTGAAGATTGTCCAGAGTCCTGTACAATGTACACTCAGTTTATATTATCATTAATGTCTACATTAATGCAATGTATTTGTTAAAATTAATGAAGTAATATTGATACATTGTTATTTCCTTAAATCCAACCTTCATTAAAATTTCCTTATTTTTTACCTAATGTCCTTTTTCTGTTGCATTGTTATACTGGAACCCTATTGGCGAGGTGGTAGTGTGTAGAGGTGGTAAGGTAAGTATTATATAATGTTATGAATACAACTTAATCTTTTATGGGTCCTGTGTCTCTGGGATGTGAACTTTACAAGTCTTCAAGACTTTCTTCAAGATCCTTTTTTGTCTCCTTACGTGAGACAGGCTAGAGGAAGCTTGACTGTGAGGAATACCTTTCTCTCTTTCTGTCTGTCTTTCTCTCCTTTTCTTTTTATTGTTCTCTTAACCAAAGTACCTTCACATTGGTAGGCCCTGAGTTCCAAGACGCTTAAAATTTTCATGAATCTCCTTAGTCACAGAGCTACTGCTTTTCTGCTTTGTATCACTCTTTGCATATGTAAATTAAGAGTCAGTAAATGCTTTAAGAGTAAATCTGAAACAGAATTTTAGTCTCATTTCTAGGCAGTTTTCTTTTCCCCCTTAACTCCCAGTTCCTTTGCTGCTATAACTTCACTATTGTTAATTCAGTAAGACTGCAGCAAGACCTGAGTTGCCGTTATACCTAAGTCTTTACTTCCCTGTTATGATTTGCAAAATTGCTCAAGGGAAAAAGATGAAGTGAGTATGGGGCTCACTTCACTATGCTTTTCTTCTCTTAGGAATTTTGACCCCTTGAGTATCACCTGTCTTGCCTTGGTTCTGCTGTCTTCAAACAGATGCTTTGTGCATTTTCTAGGTTTTACAATTAATTCTCATAGGAGTATTAGTTTTGTATAAACTTTTCCATCATGAAGTTTAAGTCTCTTTTCAGTTGTTTTAAAATTTAACATTCTATTGATTTTTGAAAAATCAGGGCATAGTAGATTATTGTTATACAATATACTTGGTAAAGTTTGTAAACTGAGCTCAAGCTTTTAGTTTTTTTTTTTTTTTCCTGCAAAAGGACTCATTTTTTCCTTTCTTGCTGAATGCAGTAAACATAGCTGCTTCTAAGTGGCCACTGAATTTCCTCAATGAATCTTTTTTCTATTTCATCTGCCTTCAGAATTTTTCCTTCTATAATAAAATGAACTTAGACTGATCAAAGAATGCTGACGACTTGCCTCTATCTCTATCATTATTTATATTTATATCCATGTCTCTCCATATATCTTTACTGAGAGGGGAATACATCATAATCTGGTTTAGTAATTTAAATATGCACTTTATTAAAAAAAAGAACTAAGTAAAATGAAATTTAAGAGTATCTTCTCAAAGCCCTTTTACTTCATAAGAAATGATAAACAGATGCTAGGATATTCTCAGCTTTTTCCTTATAATTGATTTTCCTGGGAATTGGAAATAGCAGTTATGCATGATATGATTGTATATGTTGATACCATATCCTTACTATCATCAATAGCTTTAATTGTGATAAAATGATTCCAAACTACAAATTTACTGGTATTTTGCTAAACTTATGATTTGTTTTGTTTTTGCTGCAATTAAAAACTAAGAGAAGAAGTAGTAGAGGTGCATTTTTGAGCATTTAAAACATAAGAGCTTGTTTTTCTTCAAAGCATAGGCAATCTAGGTAGTTTCTGCATTTGGTGCTAAATTCTAACAAACCTGAGTTTCAAATCTGTACACAACTGACCTAAAATAATGATATTGGTAACAACAACTTCATGCTTTATGGGGCTTGGGGAGAAAAAGAAAAGGACGATCAATCCTTTTTCATGAGATGTTGAGCCCTCTAGGCTTCCTTCAAAGAAGTTCTTTGTCCACTGTGGAAAGGGCTAGGGAAAAGAAGGGGATAAAGAGCCCCACTGCCTTTTAATACAGGGTCTGTGAAAGTGGTTCAGTGAGGCAGAAAACTTCATTGCAAGTCTATGATACAGGTCCTGTAACAGGCAACAAAGAGAAAGTGAATTTCAAGCTCTTTTAAAAAAAGTAGATTAAAAAATAACAACACTGGAGGGCCAGGTCAAATCAAATGTTGTTCTCATAAAAAATAACAAATATGGGGAAGTGACAGAAATTCCTGTGCTAAATTTGTTTTATTAAATGGGCCATCTACTCATGCTGACCTCCTTTTGTGGTAACACTATCTATATGTGTATATCTATCTCTATCTACACCTACACCTATATGTTTTTCCCAAACATATATATCCCAAAACATGAAAGCCTAATGTACAGCTTAGATAAAAAGTTTTTTTGTTTTTTTTTAATAAATTGGAGGCCCATGATCTTAATATAACCTACAAGTTGGGTGTGTGTGATTATGTGTGTGTGTATGTAGATGCATGCTTGTTTGTGTAAGTTATTATATGTGCACACAAAAGACATGTATAATATAGACACATTTTTGGCCTCTAGTGTGTTAGACCACAGTATATTAATTTTAATAACATTAGTTGCTAATTTATAAAATTCATGAAAATCTAGATTTTCAGCTTCTCTTGGAAGGCAGGAAGTCCTGAAAATGTCAGGCCTACAATCTGACATGAAAATAATTCAATGAAGCTATGCTCTCATTAGACTGAGTATGTTCTTTTCTCTGTCACAGATCTTCCTTCTCTTACTGTCTTCGAGATGTGGGATGACAGCTACCATTTGTTACAGATGTTTTGTAATTTAATTGTAAACTTAGGAGAAAGTATTTCACTCATGTTTCTATTAAAACTGGGGGGAAAATTAAGAGATCAAGTGGGCCATGTGTTTCAGGTAAATGGCAGTAAACATTGTTCTAAGTAGAGGTGAAGATTAGTTATACATTTTAATACACAATGTGAATTATTGTAAAAAAAAGACATTAAAAATAAAAACCACAACAATCTACATGCCAGAATTTAGATATGTTACGTGACAAAAACGAACTAAAAGAAAATGGCATTGAAACATGGTTCTGATGCTGTTGTGAACATTAGCTCTTCTTGTTGGACACCAGTATCTGAACAAATTGTTCATGTTAACATATGAGTCTTAGTGGAAGGAATAGCCTAAGGAAGCAGAATACACGCAATCATTTGTTCACCCTCTCTGGTGGCTAGGTTGCAGGCATGTGTTTTGGGCTGTATCTATCAGACTTCAAATTTTGCATTAAGAGTAAATGATTAACTGATTTGGGGTCAGCAATCCCTCTTTCTCTTGGCTGAGCTGGTTGCAGCAAGATTGAGTTCCTGAAGCAGCAGTGTCCTTCATGCTAGATTCTGGTCTGGTGGCGTTAGTGTCAGGAGGGCAACATCTTGTTTACAGTGGAGATAGCCCTGGATTTCTCACCTGACTATCCCAGGCTGTGATTTGGGGTATTATTACTGACATTTTAAAATCAATCAGTCAGAGTTAGTTTCCCCTGTTTCAACTAAGTACCCTTCATAGCCCAAATTGGTACCAAGACCAACTTAGATTTGAGGAAAATCTTTGATTAGCTACCTGCACTGAAGCAGTTGCTTAGAAGTATAAGAAACAGAGTTTTGACACAATACTTGATTGTAATCAGCAACTAATTAACTAGTTCTTGAGAGTATTGTTTATTCATCTCTTTATTAAATAAATATGTATTGAGCTCCCTTTCTGTTCCAGGCATTGTGTTAAGCACTGAAGATGCACTAGTTAATTAAAACAGACAAAGTGTCTGCCATCATGGACTTGCATCTTGGTAGAGGAGGTGGACAATTAACAATGACTATATTGTATACAGTCAGGTTGTTATATGTCATGAGAAAATTAAGGACTTCTGAGAAGGTAACACTCAAGACGAGACCTGAATGAAATAAAAAGCAAGACATGTGAATGCTGGGGAAAGGATATCACAAGTAGAGGGAATAATAGTAACCTATGCAATGAGGAAGGAATGGACTTGATTTATAAGAAAAGAAGTAAAGGAAAGAAAAAGGAAAGGCCAGGGTGACTGGATAGAAGTATACAAGGTCATAGTGATCTGAAATGAAACTAGATAGAATGAGATAATGTCTGACTCTGTAAACCTCAGTAAGGGGCTCGATCATATTTTCAATGTTATGGGAAGTTATGGAGTGTTTCAATCAAGGGAACAGTAAAATATTGCTTAGGAATCTAAGTGGTTAAACTTGCTGCTTTAAAGAGAATTGGTTGAAGGGGGCAAGAGCAACAGTGGGGCAACCAGATATGTGTCTATGAGAGTAATTCAGGATAGAGATTATGTTCAGTGGTGATAAATGATTAAAATGGGGAAATATACTAAAAGTAGAGTGAATAGGTATTTCTGAAAGATGAGATATGAGGCATGCCAGAAAATTAATGATAGGTTAAAAAAATGGCTCCTAAATGTTAGTGTAAGAAATAAAAAGACTGAGCTTCTTTAACTGAGATGTATAAGGAGCAGGTAGAGGGGGATTGGTATTGAGTAGCAGGAAATCTATGTAGAACATGTGAAGTTGCACATGCCTGTTAGATACGTATTAGGGGTGTTGGCAGTATATGTATGTATTTAAGAGGAGTGGTCAGAGTTGGAGATAAAAGTTGGGGAGTCATCAGCATGTAGCTGGTATTTAAAACTAAGGCACTGGATGAAATCACCTAAGTAATAAGTATAAATAGAAAAATAGACAAGGTCCTAGTATGAAGTCCTGCCTCTGCGATATTTAGATGTCATGAAGAGTTAGAGGATTCTACAAAGAGAATTAAGAAGACTATATTGTCTTGGAACCTAAGTAAAGAAAATATTTCAAGACGGATGGCTTGTAAAACTGTCAAATTTTACTTGGATATGAAGGCCAAGATTACTCATTTGGAAATGTAAAGGTCATTGGTGATCTTGGTAAGAGTGTTTCATTGGAGTGTTGGGACAAAATATTGAACAGATCTAAGAGAGAGTAAGGAGTAATGACTTGGCAACAGAAAGTATACATATGTAATTGGCAAAGATTTACTTATAAAGGAAACAGATGATTATGCTGTAACTAGAGAAGGATGGAAGGTAAAACAATTGCGTTTATAATGGGAAAGAACAAGCTTGTACGTATCGCAATGGCATTGTTGCACACTGTTGAGTTGATTCAGACTCACAGTTAGTAAGAGATCACCAGATCTCTTCTCTTACAGAGCGGCTGGTGGGTTCAAACAGGAGACCTTTCAGTTAGCAGCTTACTGCTTAACCACTGTGCCACTAGGGCTCCTTGACAATGAGATTAATTCAATTGAATGAGATAAATTAAGAATGCAGAAAAGAGAGGGGATAACTGCAGAGTTAATGAGAAGGATGCATTTATGAGCCACAGAAAAAGATTTGATTTATATAAGTGCATACTCTTCACCAATTACAACAGAGGAAAAGGCAGAGTAATGGATACATCCTGCTGTTGTTGTTAGTTGCCACCAAGTTGATTCTGACTCAGGCAACCCCATGCATGCAGATTAGAACTGCTCCGTAGGATTGTCAAGGCTGTGACCTTTCAGAAGCAGATAACCAGGCCTGTCTTTCGAGGCACCTCTGGGTAGGTTCAAATTGCCAACCCTTCGGCTAGTAGTTGAGTGCCTAACCAGTTGTGCCACCCAGGGGCTCCTTAATGAATACATGCACAGGTATTATGGTTGATTTGGTGATGTAACAATAATTACTACTATTTTATCAATTATGTAATAATTAAGGTCAACATCTAACTATGAGGAGGGAGAGAAGCTATAAGGGGAATTTGTGAACTTGTTATCTGGTAGAGTGGAGACAGCATTGGCTGCAGGTGTCTTGAAGGGGTGTGAGGAGGCCTCAGCTGGGATAAGTGATCATACACATAAAGAGATATCAATCATGCTGGCTGTGTGTTTTTCTCTAAATTACTGTAGTGGTTTAGATACAGTCTTAAAGAAGGTAGGGGTTGAATTTAATGATGATTGGTATTTTTCCAAGACAGTATGACAAAGAGATATTGTAGTCTATTTGTATGACACTATTGGGAAATGGAATTGTAGTGAATTGTAGGTCTAATCAGGACAGTGCTGGCCATGGACAATTACATGAGTAAGGAGGGAATGAAGGAGTGGCAGGTTTAATGGGCTGGAATTTCAAGTTGGATTGAAATCCATTGGGAGGTGATTAGTTTTTGTTGTTGTTGTTGTTGTTAACCCATTACCTTCGAGTCAATTCGACTCATAATGACCCTATAGGACAGAGTAGAACTGACCCATAGAGTTTCCAAGGAGGCTGTGGATTCGAACTGCTAACCTTTTGGTTAGCAGCTGAGTGCTTAACCACTGTACCACCAGGGCTCCCTGTTGTTGTTAAGAAGGTTTTATTTAGAGAAAAGAATATAGCAATTTGAGATACTGGTATATTTCCAGTTCATCCCCCCTAACCTTTGTGCTATTGATATCATACATTTTACTTGTAAATATGTTATAAATTGCACATTACATTGTTATTATTTTTGTTTAAACAGTTAATTATCTTTAAAAAGAGACTTAAATAGTAAGAAAACAAAAAAACAAAAAACCTTGCGTATTTGCTGCCACTTACCATTTCTACTTGTCTTCGTTCCTTTGTAGAAATTCGTACTTCCATCTGGAATCATTTTTTCTTCTTCCTGAAGGACTTCATTTAGCATTTCTTATAGTGCAAGTCTGTTTGATTTTGTCTGTCTGAATTTGTATGAATTGTTTTAGCTTTTGCGTGTCCAAAAATGTCTCAATTTTGCCTTTGCATTTGAAAGACAATTTCTCTGAGTGTAAAATTATCAATTTTTTTTCCTTTCAGTACTTTAAATAAGTTGCTTTACTGTCTTTTCACTTGAATTGTTTCTGACAAGCAATCTGTTGTCCTACTTACCTTTTTCTCTCTGTATGCAATGTGTCTTTTTTCTCTGTCTACTTCTAACACTTTATCACCAGTTTTAAGCAATTTGATTATGCTGTTTTTGTTTTTGTTTTTTTCTTCATGTTTTTGTGCTTGACTTTGGTTGAGCTTCTAGGATCTGTGAGTTTATCATTTTGAACTTTTTTCTCTAAAAACCATGAAGATACTACTTTTATGAGTTGCTAACATAAGCAAGTGATTTTAAAGTGTTCTCTTCCTGGTTTTAAAACTTATTTAGGATAGACCTGCTTTTCAAAAGTAAGTTTCCTTGATTTATGTTTTTGAATGTTTTCACTTTTTTTTTCTTCCAATTTTGTAGGTTCGTAATTGTTGAAATCACTTTGTTATCTCTCATTATCCAGCAGGTCAATGTTAGATTTTTTTTTTTTCTTTTTTTCTTTTTATACCAGTATCATCCAGAATCTGTAGCCAAGTTCCCCTTTTTGGTGGTTATTTATATAAATCGACTCTACTGTACCAAAAAGGGATTTTTCATTGCATGCCTAGCTCAGGCACTATCAAAGATATTTTATGTCTAGATGGCTGGAGGTCCTCCAGAGTCAGCATAAATGTGTTGAAATACGTGTGTTGTAGCGGTGGCTCTTCGTAATTTTCTCTCTTCTAACTCCCTCAAAATGCAGCAGCATCATTTGTATTGTCTCAATCTATTTGTATAACATCATCGGGAAATGGAATCTGAAAACACACATGGAAAGAGAAATACTAATGGGAGTCCTGGTGGTGGCAACATGCCTCAAAAAAGTAATGTTCATTTAGGAAGAGATGGTTTCCTTCTTTCTAAATGACTAAGAATCTGTGCACTAATGTAAATCTATAGATGCAGGGACAAGGGCTGTAGTTACCTTCTATATAGTTTTCCACCTCTACTTTATCCCTCAATATCTCCTCCCTGCTCTAATGAACAAAACATTCTCTGAAGCCTGTCATATCTTTAATCAACACTTCTACTTTCTAGTGTGATTGTAAATTTGCATCTTTTTGATTGCATATTTTTTTAGTGTGAATTCAGGCGTTATCTTAAACCCAAAGTGTCATAGAATAAAACTTTGACTCATCAGCAACAGTATGCATTTTATCACCCTTAGATACTCTAGCTAAAAGTGAAATTCTCAAATTCTTTTGTGGAACTGGTAGCAAAATTTATTAGTAAATAATGAGCTCCAAAGAAAGCAATTTTTTTTTTTTTTTAAAAAAGTAAAATAATTGCATAATGAGAGAATTAGGCCCTAGGAAAAAAAATGTAGTTTGAAAGTCAGAAACACTGTAGGTTCGAGTTCTGTCCATTAAAAATTTAAACATTTTCCCATTGAAAAATTAAATATTCTTCCTTAATATTATGTTGCCAATAAGGTAAAATCTGATTTTTTTGATTCTGTATGGTGACATGAGCAGCTCTGCTAAAATACAAAATGACTAGGGAACATAGTTCCATTGAAAATACAGGCAAGAGAAATACCTGCTGTCTCTCTTGGCACAATTAATAATCAAGTACCTGCCAATAAAGCTTGGTAGAACCATTAAAAAGCAGAATTCTACCATAAATTCATTCCCGCATACTTTGATTTTATTTAAACAAATTGGTAGAAAATATTATAAGGCATTGTTTTATTTATTTATTTATAAAGGACGATTTAAGAACAATTTTTTTCTTTTTTGGAGAGCAAATTTAATATAAAAGAATTGTCTCAGCTGTGTCAGCATTCCCACTGTGCCTGATAATAATTTGATCTGCATACACAGTTTGGAGCTAGCACAAATGTATACTATTTCCCTTCTTTCCCTGAATAGGGCCTTTCTCCCCATTCTGTGTAACCATTGCAATCTCCAAAGCCAGCATGCATTCCATTCATTTTAAAGATGCAGTTACGTGCTAATGGCAATCACATTTTCTTTTTTGGCTACTTATCATTATCATCAGTTCCTCTGGAACACAATGGTGTCCAACTCTGGATTGTTACTAAGGTTTTTTGTGGTTTTATTCTAATGACATATAGATCGATCATTACTGGCCAATTTTTATCAAGCCATTTAGTCAATCCCAGGTTCTTTTCTGAGGGAAAAATAATGCATTGATATACAAAAAGAGCAATTATCATGGTCCAGGTGGCCTACGTTTCTAGAAAATTTGTGAAATGTACTGAACAATATAACATTCATTTATCAAATCACATCAGGAGAGACATTAGCTATTCAGAATTTACCCTCAATCTTTCACTGAAGTAGAAAAATACTCTCTTCTTTTCCTATTTTTTTTGTTCTTATGATTACCTGGAATGCTTTCTTTGTTTCTGAGCTCTCACTGGGAACACCACACATCTCTCTCTCTCTGTCTCACCCTGTCTCTCTCTCTCTTTTCTTTTCCCTTAATGCCAGGTCAAATTCCTCTGCTTTTATGAAGTCTTCTCAAATAATAGTAATAATAGCTTTAGCTCTTGAGCACCTATTAATAGAAGGTAAACACTACTGTATGAACAATTCTTCCATTCAGGCTTTATTATTCCCATTTTTCAGATGGAAAAATTAAGGTTCAAATCAACTATGTTACTAAAATTTATATAACACAATAATTTTAACTAATTTCTATACTGATGTTAACCTATTCTAGCTTCTAGAACACTATTTGATTGTATGTCTCATTTATTTAAGTCTGAACTCCCTTGAATACATAAATATGCTTTATTCATATTTCTACCACTATCATGCTTTGTTTAGAACCTGAAACTTAGTATGTTCTATCTAAATGAAAGAAAATAGAGTATATTTTAAAACCTGAGGTTTTTTTTTAAGTTTGAGTGACTTTGTCACTGCAAAGACATACAAAATATTTCATACACATCAAGTTAATATAAATTATTTTATTAATTATGAATATTGATTATGTTTAGCTGTGTGTTAAGTTTAGTCTTCTGAATTTAGAAGTCAGTTGGAAAGACAAAACAAACACTCATTATGATATCAGATTGAATAAAAACCTAGAAGCATCAAGGGTCCATGCCTCCAGGTGGAAGTTCATTTAAAACGATTGTGAAGAAACTTGAGGAAAACCTACAGGGCAATCCTGTGATTATGTTATCACAGTTGCTTCACAACTGTTTGGAGAATAAAAATTTTAAGGGATTTTTTTTTTTTTTAAACACACAATACTGAATTGGGAGATATATATTTCTTATGTCCTATTGAGCAATGAAACTACACCTCAGGAAAAATTTCAGATTAGCACTTTCTCTCTCTGATAGCCAGTATTCATGTTCCTATAATTCTAGAGTTTATAGTCAGTTCTGTCTGAATATAACAATAATTCCCTCAAGTTACTGCAAATGTACTTTTTCCATTTAAGAATAATGGTATAAGAATATGGAAACAATGTCCTGTGTATATTGGTTTATTCTTAAACACACTATTTCGAAGCTATTAAGTGAACCAAACTGAATTGCACTTTCATCACGGGTATACGATATTTTGCTTTTTAAAGCAGAGAGAACTTTACTCTTCAATTGGTTTTGTACTGGCTGTAGAGTTCTTCAGCTCATACACAGGCATGTGTGATGATAATGGGAATTATAAAAATATACAGTATCTGCTTTCAATAAATTGACGATCTTGGGAAGAAAAGGCATAGATATGTGAAACAATTAATAGCAATGCAAGTTGGTATATATTATAATTATCATAATGATATATGTGATTATATATAATGCACATTATATTAATGATTCTGTTAATAAATATTATAAGAATTCTAAAATCAGAAAATGTCAAGAGTATTTAGAGATTTTTTAATCTCAGAAATAGTTGGAATCTCACCAGGAATTGAGATATGAATATAATTTTGAGTCTTACTGGTGTATGCAGAGAAGATGAAGAGGATATTCTGATTCTGTGTGTGCGTATGTGTGTGCCCACACAAGTGCTTTCCTATTTAGCTTAAACTTTTTTTTTTATGACTCTGATGGATTCCTGTAATTGCTGAAAAGATGAATCACATGTTTTATGTACGCCCTAGCTGCTTTAATACAGTGACCCTTAGCCTAAGATTGAGTCCCTAGTTTACTGAATCACATTTGGAATCTTACCTAGTATGCCAGAGATTCTCCAGCTTTGTGTCTATGAGAACCAACCTGTGAAACTCTTAGAACAATATAGACGTCTGGGAACCATTCTTTGGCCTTGGGTTGGCCTAAAAGTCTGCATTTTAACTAGTTCCCAGCTCACCTAATGGATTCTGATATAGGTGGCTAGTAGAAAACTTTTTGAGAAACAGTTATATTGTTGAGTAACAGCAAGGTTCTAGCTATCTTATTTACTGCTATATCTCCAGCATCTTGGATAATTTCCAGATGAAGTAAAATTCCATATATGTTTTTAAAATGAAGAAAAACAAAGTTTTTATTATAGGGAAGTTTTGTTCATTAAGTAGATGTTTAGTTATTTGGGAATTCCCATTGTTTATGAAATTCTAATGTTTGTTTGGCAATATGGATTAGATTTGAGGAATGCAGAGGACATAGATAAGTTCTCTACCTACTAGAATATATATCATGAGAAAATATTAATACAGTATTGATAAAAAATAGGTATAGGGTGCAGAGTGAGCCCAAAAAGTGTCCTCATTTTTTCATATTGGGCTGAGATAGCAGACTTCCTGGAGTAGGCAACGCCTACATTGAATCTTCAAGAAGGAGTTGGAATCTGTATATCAGGGAAGACTTACTGAAACATTTCTGTCAGAGGAAACAGCAAGAGCAAAGGTAAGGAGGCAAGTAACATCACTGTTTGTGGAGGAACCACAAGTAGCCGAGGAAAGGTGATTTGGTACAAGAAGGATACAGTGTGAGGAGGTATGTGGCAGGAACTAGAACTGGAGAGAGATGCAGAGGATGGATCAATGTGAGGCAAGACAAATTGCCAAACTGAGCTGAGTTTTCTTTGCTTGCGTTTCATGGGGTCACACAAATTGCCATGACAAATCTATTGTATTTGAACAAGAATTATTGTTCTGGGGAAAAAGAAATTACATACAGCAGCTGGCCTGATGTACATTAGTTTCCTTTACCCTGGGCTCCTCCTCCCCCCACACGCCTCTCCCTAGGAAGAAGAAGACAGGCAACCAGCTCCAGTCCCTTTGCCAACTAGACCTGTAGATAAATAGACAAATGACATTTGCTAGGAGGAAGAGACTTTATCTCTGAAATGTCCTTAGGTTAATGTCCCTGGTTACCCACATTGCTCATAGTAAATAGAAGCCAAACTCGATGAGTTGATGAGGCATGTCTCCCTGGAGTTAATGTTAACTGCATAACACTCAGGAGTACAAAATGGAGGTGTTTGAAACCTCAAATTCTCCTCCTGCCATAACCAGACCTGGAGATATCGTTTATTATTCTTAGGATAGAAAATGAATTTCTAACGTGAGGAAATAAGACCTTGGGAGCCACCCTTGATGTCCTACATCTCTCTGCTTCATCTGAGCCTACAGATTGACTATATACTTGAAATTATTACAAAAGCTTGATACTAGTAAGTTATTTGATCTGTGCAAGCCTGATTTAACAATTTATTTGTATTATCTCAAGTGTTATGTAGCAAAATAAATATAGAATAATATAATTATTGTTTTTGGCAAGAAAAATGGGAAGTATACTTTGAAAAATAAGTACTTGAATGAGCCATGCTAAAATTTTCCTGGTCATCAGGAAAGGAGGGGAATCTGGATAATGTTTACTTTTCTGTGATCATAAGAATGGTATAAACTAGGAACAATTTGGGAGTTAGGGCAAAGAAGCAAAGATGAAACCATTTATGTTCCACTCCTGATAACACTGATTACAAACTCTCTCTCAATTAAATAGTAACTGGAAAATTCACAGAAAAAGTAAATTTTAAATAAGATTCACAGCTACTGTGAAGAAGTCCTGGAGAAGAACGTGGGGGTGATTGTAGTGAAGGGTATAATAACAAAGAATGAAATCACTTTTGCAATGGGAAGTGACTTTCTTGAAGTTATAAATGAAACATGATACCTAGTTCTAATTCCCGCACACTGTGATAGTTCCTAAGAAATTGGTCAGTCATTATGAGTAAACTATAAGATTTATGCATCCATCTTACTTTCACCAGTCCCCTATGGTGACCATTACTTCCTAGGAAGAATCACAGAATTGGGATAAAATTAAGCCCATTCTGCAGGTGTAGTGACTTTCGTGAAACAGCTTATATGCCTGCAAATTGCTGCATCTTGTTTCCTTGATCCTTGCTGCTCCCAAAGGAGATAGGATAAGTCCAAAGAGGTAAATAGAATGTACATAGCTTGGTATTATTTTTAAAATACAATTAAAAAAAGAAGAACTAGTGGTAATATTGTTTGTGGCCTGAGATCTTATAATGCCAGGAAGAATTATAACCTAAAGCAGAAAAAGATTCTTCAGCGGGTCAGTCATGTTCTAGAAAGGGTGAAAACAGGGGGGGGGGAAAGTAAGGAAAAGCTGATAGATTGATGCTGTGTAAATCCTGAGAGTTAACATCAAGATCTTAAAAATCAATTCTCTGCTTTATTGGGACCTAGAGGAATTCTCTAAATACAGAGGTAATGTGATGGAAAGTCTCTGTACCTAGAAAGATGAGAGAAGCTCAGATCTTCTCTGACTACAAATAAATCACAAGGAAGAAAAAAACCTGTGAATCAGTCAATAAAATGAAAGGGGGGATAAAAATAAGCCCAAGGAAGAAACCTCATTTCACAATCATTTCAGGCTTTTTCCTAGAGACATGTGATAGCAAAAGTATAACATAAAGCCTAAAGATACAGTGGGATTAAATAAAATAAAAGGCAAGACCTGTTAAAGTTAACCACTGATACTTTGTGCTAGAAGAGGCAGGTAATGGAGCTCCATTTGTACAAAATATATCTATGTCTATACTGACATTTTCCATTATGCTTGTTTTTACACTGAGACATCTATTTCCTTATGAAAGAAGTAAATCAAGCAGAGAGCTTTCAGATATTAAACAGAATCTGGAAAACAAAGAAATTAATCCTATTATGCCATGCATAAATTACATAAAAACAGATGTTTAATATTTCATAGTTCGATCATGCTTAGATGTAAATTTATTTGGCCACAGATAATTGGCCAAATTAATTGAATAAATTATTCAAATTAAGTTTCTCTTTTAAAAACTATCCACGTACTTTAATGACACAGAACATTCAAAATATTTTCTTTTGATGGTCAATAATCCATGGTTTGAGGTTTGATAGTGTGACAATTTTATCTGAACATTTGTATTCAAAAAAGAAATAACCTCAATTGTTCTACCATGATTTCTAAGGTACAAGAAATATTTAGATAAAATAAAATGTGATCTTGAAGTGAGGACAAATACAAAGACTGGAGCATTCTATGTAAACATTATCTAATTGGTTGGTAGTGCAAGATTGATGTGGGTGTAACAGCAAAATTTCAATAAATATAATCAGATAAAAATACAGGGATCAATCAACTAATTTCTTTTTTTTATTTATCTTTTCTTAAAATTATAGTTTAGATGAAGATTTAAAGAATGAACGAGTTTCTCATTAAACAGTTAGTACACATATTGTTTTATGACATTGGTTAACAACCCCACGACATGTCAACACTCTCCCTTCTCGACCTTGGGTTCCCTATTACCAGCTTTCCTGTCCCTTCCTGCCTTCTAGTCTTTGCCCCTGGCCTCGTGTGCCCCTTTAGTTCTTTATTTCTAATTTCTACATATTCCCCACACAGCACTTTAATTCCTTCTTAGAAATCTGAAGCTGGTTTGTTTTAGATTATAATGATCATCGTGACTGTTTAATGTTTTCAGTGAAAAATGGCTTTTTATTCGTTTATTTAAAACTGACCTTTTATCTTTCTTACCAATGTTAGAAAATAATCCTTATATCTCTTAAATCTGTGTTAGCCCCTAGGAGAATTTAAGAATGATTACATTGCTAACTCAGCTTTTTTTTTTTTTCCCCTTCAGGAATGTAGTTACAACAACAGAAAGATTTTTAGTCCCTTAAAATACTTGTTTTATGTGATACTTCACATACTAAACTTTTGGTTCTCTCACAGATGCATATAGATAGTAAAGAGTCTACAGCTTGAGGATATTTTTTGAACACTGCTTGAGAACACAGTGAGCCATCGGTTAGGTCTGACAAGAACAGGACCATTTAAAATAGGAATTGGAAAGTTCTAAAACCATGGGAAAATCAGGCATTTCCATGTGACCCCTGGAGGACTAAAAAAGACACCAGCTTCTTCATGGCAATGGTATTTTAGAAATATCTCAAACTCTTACTAGTGGTAAAGACAGGAAGAAAATGCAGAAGTCTTGGCTACCCAGTTGTAGAAGGACTTGGTATATGAAAACAGACACAATTAGTAATTACTAAGTTTTATTTTCCTAGAACAAACTTGTCTACACTTCATATGTACCTGTTACATTCTGCAATCACCTCCCTATAATTAGCACTCAGACTCATGCACTAAGACACAGGCATAGTGTTTTGACTAATCAACAATGATCGTTAATAAAAATATTTTTAAATATATTTAAACTTAGCATGAAAACTGTTTACCTTTTAACTCCTGTAATATGTTTATTGCATATTCATCAAGTAAAGATTTTTTTGCTGCTGTTGTTGTTTTAGTGGATGAGAATTGAAATGAAATTAGGAGAGGGAAGGGACATGAGAACTCAATGAATTTTTAACCTGCAAAATTCTGTTATTTTTTTTCCTAGTGAATACTCTTGTTAAATGCACTTGCTGAAGATGCCCCCCACTGTAGCAAGGACATGTATGATAAAAACTTAATACTATAACTATGCTAAATAATAAAATATTTGGAGCACATATATTAAATTTACATTTTTTAAAGTACTCTAAATGGTGGGCATCTCTATTTTTGTTCGTGTAGAGTTGCCTTACAAACAATTTACCTTCAAAGTATTCTAAGCAGGTTCTCTGAATCCATTCAGTGGCAATGGGTTTTGGGATTTATACCATTCCATCCCATCCTCCCACCGTGATTCATCAAGTGTTTTGTAATTTTGTTCAAGAATTTGACTTGATGTAAGATAGGAGTATCAGAACAAAGTGTATTTGAGCTTTCTTAAGAAAATCACTGTTTTGTTAATGTTGATTTGCCATTATTTCCTTAAAAACTCTCTTCTGTGTTGTCATGCTCAATTTTTTTCTCTCTCTCATTTGATAAAGCAAAGAAAAATAATACACATTTAATATGTTAAATTAGTGATTAAGTGCTCGGCTGCTAACCAAAAGGTCAGTGGTTTGAACCCACAAGGCCCCTCAGCAGGAGAAAGATGTGGCAGTCAGCTTCCATAAAGATTACAGCCTTGGAAACCCTATGGGGCAGATCTGCTCTGTCCCATATGGTCGTTACGTGTTGGAATCAACTCGATGGCAGTGAGTTTGGGTAATTTAAGATTAACCTTTTTGCCTTATATTTTAATCAGTTGACATTTGATTCTAGGCATGGAGAGAAATAAGCTAATTTAAAAATTCAAATTGAAATCTCAGTATTGTTCAGCATTTTATCAGGGAGTCACATTAATCAGCTCATGTCAAACCTTTAGATGCTGTAGAGTACCTTTCTGAATAATGACTTGCCCTCCAGGGTTATTAATTATTAAAATAGAAGTTGAGGAATGGTCTGCAGCATTTCTAGATTTATTGGTGGAATGGTATGCACATTAATAAGCAAGATGAAGTGGTGAAATTTTTGGGATAATTTTTCAAAATATTCTATTAGATACACTTATGTTTGAAAATTGTCTTTGACTAAAGAAGTGTGTGACTTGGGTACTATCTTCTATTCAGAACCTGTTTCCTTTTAACAATAATTGGTAGTTACTGATGCTTTCATATTGTTACATGTGGCAGAGACCTGAACCTATGTTTTGTCTTTAGAAAACTTATAATACGATATCCTTATATAGACAGTAAGATCAATATACATAAAATATATCATAAAAATTATGATATGAATATGAATCTCATTTGCTAAAATTTTTTAGATTTTCTTTTACCATATTTTTTGCAAATAACGTGCACATTATACGTTTTTTGACAACCGTACAACCCACCTCATGTGTTATTTTTGTAAGCACACTTTGCCAATTTTTTTACATGTTGCCAACTTCAACTGACACTAAGAAGACATAATTAAACTATAAAATAAACAGACTTAACCCAACCTAAAGGTTTCACTGAAGATGATCTGGTAAGATTTTTGCATTCAACTGTTGAACTTACGTGCTATAATTATTAACTTAAATTAATAGAAACAAATGCAGTTTCAATTGTTTATTTTCTGATAACCAGTGGACTACCAACCTCTATCCATGCCATCTTGAACATGGCTTATACCTTTATTATACAATTATGATCAAAAGTAACATTTTCATATCATTTTTATACACATAAGTAGGAGATTAAAGAAAATGAACATAATGATAGAAAATAAACAGAACAATATGATTTACTTGTAATGTGGAAGGATGAGTGAATGAGCTAAAAATTCACTATGCTGGGACTGTTTTACTTAAGGTCACCTTTTCTGCACATTATATTTGTGGGTGTGTTATTTGCAAAAAAATACGGTGAGTTAATTTTAAATACTCAAAATGAAATAACATAAGTATCTATCAGAATGATACACAGTAGAGGCTTAGGTGTTGCTATGATGCTGAAAAAGTTTCAGTAGTGCTTCTTCATGAAGATGGGCGAAGGACAATGGCCTGGTGATCTACTTCTGAAGAGAAACCAATAAAAACCCTATGGATCACAACAGTCTGCTCCCCATTTTACTTGGGGTTGCCGTGAGTAGGGGCTGACTCAACTGCAGCTAACGACATTTCTTGCTTTACATTAAATTAACAAACAGTTAATTTAAACTAATAAATAGAAATGTTCATGTGAATTTAATGCAATTTTTTAATTCGTGCAATTATTTTTGCTCTTTGTGAATTGACTCATTCAATTTTTCAATGGTAATAACTAATAAATACATAATTCAATTTATAATTATATTCAAAACAGATTTGACATCCACTTATTCAAAATAATAATTTAGGCCCCTTGAGCCTCTGTCTCTTTTTAATTGCATTTTACCACTTTTCACCAGAAGACCTTTCGTTTTGACCTTTAATTTCATCTAATTTCACTCAGGAAGTTTTTAATTACTAAAGATGCCACTTTTGTTTCTGTTATTGTTTTTTTCATTTATTCTTAGCACTCTAGTTTAACCTTCTCAGCAGTAACTCTTGATGATCCCAGCAAAGTCTAGCTTTCTGTTTCTCACAGCTTTTCTCATTGAATCCTGTTTCTTTATTGCAAATCATTATGTGCATGTGCCAAGCACCACACAGGGCCACTTTTATATTCCTTGAAAAAACATTTGAGTCATTTTAAAATAATTTTGTAGTGGTGTAATGTGTTTCAAAGATATGTGATCTGCATCCCATTTTTCAAATAAAGAAAAAGTGCCCTGAGTGAAGGGATAAGAGACTGGGTGGAACCTCATGCACTCTCCTTCACAACCATTCTAACTTCCACTGTCCTGAGGCAACTATGTGGAATATGGCTTCTGCAGAAAACGTATATAAACACTATTAGGGAGTTAAAATATGGTAATAACTGAATTCTTATTAAGTGTGAATATTAGTAATTCCAGTGCAGTGATATTTGATGAAGTTGGAGCAGAAGTCTTTGAGTATGATAAATCTGACTTTATTACAAGAATATAATTTTATTTTACTCAAATTATGTATACTTGTAGAATCAATAGGACTGAATTGATATATATTGATATACTGAAAGTACATTCCTTTCAACCACTACTGCTATGCTTCCATCACTGGACAAAAGAGGTTTCTAAAATACTTTGTATTAAATACAAATATATATACATACACACACACACATATATAAGAAAACTGTATTGGGTTAAAATGAGGGGTCTAACCAGATTGAGAGCACTATTCTCGCACTCACTCTTAAGGACACCAGGTTTTGGCAGTTTGAAAATCATCTTGGAAGACAACAAACAGTACGTTAAGAAAACATATCCAAATTTGTGCTTAATTGAATGCCATGTTACCTTAAGACAAATTAAAAATACAGGCAGTTCCTAGATTACAAATGAGTTCTGTTCCTAATTTGTCTTTATGTCGAATTTGTACATATGTCAGAATAGTTAGGTACAGTTCGTATCCAAGGTCAGTTAGTCAAATGTTTGTCTTAGTATCTAGTATACAGTGTACTTTTCTATGCATAAAAAAACATTAAAGAAACACTTCCAGATACACTAAAACATAATTAACATAATAACACAGTGATAATAATAATAATAATAAAGTTTTGATAAGCATCACAAAGTAATGCACATTTTTTACTGTGAACCACTGAATGTACCTCGAATTCTTAATGTAATAGGCTTTATAGGCATTTGTTCATCAGTACGGGTTGTATGTACATCAGACATTTGTAACCTGGGGATTGCCTGTACATACACAATAATAAAAGTGGCAAGACTTCTTTTCAATTTGCATCTTTTTTGAAGATAATGATCCACTTTCCTAGTATCGAGTTTGCTTTTTATTTATTTTAAACTGATCTTCAAATTAAACTCCGTCAAAGTACTCCTAATATCCAGTAAGCTGTGATTCACTAAACATAAGTATTCTTATTATGCCCATGTCCCCTGGAGATTACTGGAATTATCACATCTCCTTTGAGTTTCACTTTCACAATTCAAGGTACCAAAATTTTAAGGGATTCCCAGATAAATGGAAGCTTTTTACATTTTTCCAATCAGTATATGCATATTTTTCCAGCCCCACTGTAAATTTATCATGGGTAGAATCCATAGTGGCCCATTTTGTTCACACTGTAAGGTACCAAGGAAAATAATTATTAATTTCATATGGGACTGTATCAGTTTGCTTCTTCTGTACAACAAAGCACCACAAAACTTAGTGGTTTCAAACAGTAAACCTTTATTATGGCTCATGGGGCTATCGGTCAGCCAGGCAGTTCTGTGGATCTGAACTAGCCTCAGCTAATTTCTTCTGGTTTCACTCATGTGTCTGCTGTCAGTTGGCAGAATACCGAGGTGATTTGGTCTACTGTGATCTGCATCATATGTTTAGTGATTAGCTGACTATCAGCTGGATGACTAGGCCATGTGGTTTCTCATTGTCCAGTAAGCTGAACACAATGATGCAGGACATCTTCAGGTCTAAACTCAGAACTGATACGTTCTCATTTCTGCTGCATTCTATTGGTCAAAGCAAATCACAAGGGTGGTCTTCATTCAAAGCATAGAAAATCATGAACTACTATTTGTTGGAAAGAGCTTCAAAGTTATATTGCAAAAGATGATAAAAGGAGGGGACTAATTGTGGCCATTTTTTAACAATATATGACATGAGCTGAGACATCTTCCAACAATTTTTGTCCTTTTATGAATCAGTAGACAGCAATAGAAAATTCATCCTTAATAAAAATATGTTATAATAGGATTAAATTTGAATAAAATTATTGTGATGAATGAAAACTGGATTGAGCAAATGTTTTTGAAAACTTGGAGGTTTAAAAACCAATAAATTCCTTTAAATGAGTCAATTTTGTTTCCTGTTTTTAAGTAGGAATTCAGTATTATGTTGATAAATGATTTTTCCATATATGCATTAAAACTGTATCCTTTATTACTTGACCATATCTCCCTGATGATCTTCAGATATTGTTTAAGTGCTTTCTGAGAAAAGAATTTAATGTTGTGTGGTAATGTGGGAAATGGAGTATTTTCATTGTAAAAGGAAGCCATAACAATGAATTTCCTGATTTTCATGCAATTAAATAATATTATAAAAATTCACTTAGTCTCATGCATCATGGAGTTAGATATTGCTCTAATGGCATATAAAATAATATGTGTTATAATTCACAAAAATACTTAGCTATCAAGAAATTTATACTGTTAGACTGACTTAATATCTTTTTCTACAATGCAATTTTTTTCTTAAGGTTTTGTCACTGAATAAGGATTCTTCAGAAACATTTTTCTCATCATTATTCTTCATTATTTTCTACAGTACTGAAAGGATTATCATTTTAAGTATATTAGGATCTTTAGAACCACAATGAAAATACTAATTAATTTTAATACAACTAATTAGAATTTCATGGTTGAAAAAAATATATAATGAACTTGTCCATGGATAGATACCTGGCAAATAAATGATTTAAAATTTATGTTCACATTTTGAATAGCAATTTGGATAATGGAAAAAAGTGAAAGGGATACAATATCTTTAAAAATTGTGTCCTGTATGTAGGTGGTTTATGCATAAAATAAAAAGTAATGAGATTATTTTGAATTTTTTGCACTTATTATTTATACCTTGCTTTTACCTTACACAAATCTCTTATCATAATTAACCAACTATGAATACAGAACACTAGAGGAAAAAAAATCTTGAATTAGAATAGAAACAACAATTTCATGCTGCAGTTCTTTTTTCCTGTGTGTTAGTTTTTAAGAACTATCAGGCACATCATTAAATGATGAAAATAATAATAATACACATATTACTGTTAATAAGACTTCTATATTTGACTTTACAGATCACGGGAAATATAAGCCAGGACCAATTGGGGTGACGTTAGACAGCATGGGAATGACAAAGGGAAAGACTAATATGTAATAGAAAATAATAGCAATAGCTTGTAAGATATAATATTTTGAATAAAATATTAGACTATTATTTATCTTTTTTGTCATCCTAGTAAATGGGAATAAACTACTACCAGATGCTACTAATCAAGAAATTCCCATGTACAAAAAAAATATTTTCTTATTTTTATTCTCCAAGCATCTTCTAATTAAAACAAATAAGCAAACAACAGCTGTCTCCAAGTTTTGAAAGAGTTCTGCTGGTGTCTACCATTGCAGTAGTATTTGGCTGCCTAACACCAGGATAATATATTAAGCTTATTTTTTATATGTATGGAAGGTCTTATACCATGCAGTAATGTAATGGAGATATATATCATAGATAAACATCATATTTAGTTTCCATAGATTAATTAAGGACTAAAAATTCTATAAATAAATAGTGAGGGCTCATAATTATTTACTACTAAAGCATGTTTTTCTGCTCACTCATAAAATTATTAGGTAATGGAAGACAATTTAGTCAAGTTCCAGGCAACATGGTTAATATATCAAAAATTAAAATTACTCCCGTTTAAAAAATGTTTGAAAATAGAAAGAAGTGTATTAATTATAAATAGTACTTAGCCTTTAAAGTACTTGAGCTTTATCTCTGTGTGTTGATATGAGAAAATCTCTAATATATATTATTGATTTTAAAAAGAAAGATGCAGAAAATGTGAGGTTTACTCAAACTGCAATGTGCCAGGTGCTATTTTCTTAGGCACTAGGAATACAACGGTGAATAAATACGGGGAAAAAAAAACTCTTACTCTCATGAAGTTTACAGCCTATTTCACTTGTGAAAATTAAGATTATAAACTATGTGTCTGTATGACAGCTATACAGGTGTATTTTAAAACAAAGTTATTATCAGTATAATGCCTGACTATTTTTAAAATTTGATGTTATCTGAATGCTACCTACAAAGAATTTAAAAAAAAAAAAAAACTTCTATCTTCTCCCAGTGTTTTACCTTCAGAGGCAAAACTGAAAATCTTGAGCTGTTTCTTGTGGCATTCCCTGAAATATACCTAAATAATATATTTATACATTTCTTTGACTCTTTACGGAAAAAGTCCTTAATCAGACCAATTCTAAGCACCACTACAACCCTGGTCTAAACTACCATCATCTAATATCTGGATTACTGCAATAACTTCCTAACCAAACTCCCTCCTTTTGTCCTTGCCCTCTTATAGTATATTGTTCATACAGCAGTCAGATCAACCTGCCTTAAATTCCATCATGTCTCTCATCTCTCTATCTTACTCAGAGGGAATAAAATGCCTTACAATGCTGAATCAGTCAATTCCCAGTTGGCAACAGACAGCCCCCTCAAACTGAATAATTGTATATATACAGAGGTGTGGTTAGGGCTTATGGAAACTAGCAATAGATAGTGCATTATCTTGGGTTTTGCAGGAGGCTTTTTTTCTGGGAAGCAGATTCTGAGGCTGAGTTTAATTTGTAGGATGTTCACTAAGTAGTGCCCTTGGGACCAGGACCCACACTCATGGACACAGGGAAGAAAGCAGTATTGGGAACAGGTAGAGTCTAGCCACAACACAGGCTCAGTGGCAACTTCAGTAAACCATACAGGAGCTTGGGAAACAGAATGGCCCTTTCAAGTTGTCCTGAGTTATATTTATATGGCCAAGACTTTATTTTCTCATGGAAATCAGTCACTGGATGTGAGTTGCCCAGGGAAAGGGCAGACACTTAATGGTATGACTTTTGATAGCTAAGGCAATTTCTAAAAGCACCATGAGCTGAAGCTTGTTTGCTTCTAAACTTCCAGTAGCTGGGACAACAAGTTGTCTTTCAAAGAGGGATGTGAACGAAGCATCACAGAATCCATACAGTTCCCAACACAACCAAAGTATGTATCTGTTACCAATACTAACCCTGTCAGTGCAAGAAGAGGATGCTATTGTTGGTATCCAAAAGGGGTAGATATTGAGAGAAGTCTGTCTTAAAGGAGCAGAGTAAAGAGATGCAATCATCTTAATACCGACGTGAAAGGATTGAAAAAGGGGGAAAAAAAATTCACTTACCTCTTTTTCCTTTCATCCTAAGTCCTACATCAGATGTTGCCCAGTAATCAATCTAGAAAGAAAGGAAATCTGTTGATGTAGACTAGAGAGATTTGATCCCCAGGTCACAAGGCAGGGTGGAGAAGGGTAGTTAGTGGATTTGGAGAGTCAAAGTGAAAATATCCAGTAAAAAGTTTTTACTTAATCCTACCCTAGCCTACACATACATTCTGGTGGGATTCAATGCAAGTTAATAAACAGTTTTTGTTGTTGTTTTTTCCCACAACCAATTCCCCATATATTGGTATTTGAAAGTCTTTTTCTTGAGATGCACTCCATTTTGCAAAACCAACTCTATAGTCTCCTGTTTGGAGAGTACAGTCCTTGTTGCTGTTTTTCTGGGGACAAGGCAGAGAATGTGGCTGGAAATTTCACAATTCAGTTTCTATATATGCTTACTTAGACCCTTGACTTGAGTACAACACTCACACATGACTTGTACTGTGTCTGGTCTCCTCTATCCACACATTGTTCTGGTACAATTATCCACAAACTAGAACTAAGGTTTCCTGCCTGAACATGTGGTAGCAGTGTCCACTGTCTTCATAAGGTGGTAAACTGGAGGTATAGCTGGTCCAAATAGAGAGTTCTCATCAATCTGCCAGCTTTTAGTTCCTCATATCTTCAGGCTAGGGACTCCTTGGATGGTGCAAATAATTTGTGCTCAACTACTAATCTAAAGGCTGGTGTTTTGAACCCACCCAGAGATGCTGCCCAAGAAAAGCCTAACAATCTGCTTCTGTAATAATTACAGCCAAGAAAACCCTATGGAGTAGTTCTACTCTGTCACATGGGGTTGCCATGTGTCGGATTGACTCAATAACAATGAGTTTGATTTTGGTTTTATTGGGACCACCAGGCTCAGAGCCTCGTAGGGGTTCTGAGAGGGCAAATTCTTGGTAACTCCCTTCTAGATTCCTCTCTGTAGCCATTGTAATGATAATTTTATCTACTCTACTTTGTCAAATAGAAATAGCTCTCCAATAGTCACTGTTCACTGTCTACTTTCCAAAATTGTTGAAATTTCTCCTCATAATGTCTTATCTTCCAATGTGGATTTATTCCCTTGTGTTCTTTACATAATGTTAGTGTAGTTCTGGGAGAGAGAGATGATAAAACTTGTGCGCTGTTAGAAGGGTTTTAGTACCCATTATCCATTGCCATCGAGTCAATTCCAACTCATAGCAACCCTACAGGACAGGGTAGAACTGCCACGTGGAGTTTCCAAGGCTGTAATCTTTACAGGAGCAGGTAGACTAGAACCCTTAAATGTATTAAATAAATAAATAAGGTAATAGTGGGTCTGCTTTGTAAGAAATATTAAACAACAACAACAACAATAAAAAACTTCCTCAGAACTGTTATCTTATAGATAATAGTTTGTTCAAAGTACCAATAACAACAATGTAGTAGATAATTATAGGTATGGATAAGTAAAATATACAACAGCAGTGTTATAAAGGATGGGAAAATGAATTGGGAATACTCTGTTGTAAGGTACTTGCATTACCCATGAAACAGTATATTATTATTTGAAAGTAGACTTGGACTAGCTGTAAATGTATATTGCAAAGAGTAGGGCAACCACTAAAAAAATTCAAAAAAGGATGCAAAGTTGATATGCTAAGAGAGGAGAGAAAATAAGTCATATAAAAGGCTCAACTAAAGCCAGAGAAGGCAAAAAAAAAAGATTCAAAGACAGAAAAGGAAGAAACAAATAAAAAGGGTAATGAATAGAACATTGTTACAAATACATTGGCATTAATCCAAGTATACTAATAATCACTTTAAGTATAAATGGTCTATATATGTGCCAATTAAAAGAGACTATAAGGGGGGCTATGTAATCTACAAGAAAAACATTTTAAATATAAAGACACAGATAGATTAAATGTAAAGGGATGAAGAAAGATGTATTATACTAAAGCTAATTAAAAAAACTGGAGTAGCTGCATTAAATTCAGACACAGCAGATTTCAGAACAAGGAAATTATCAGGAATAAAAATTGGCATCACATAATGATAAGTGAATTCTCCAAGGGGTATAACAATCTTGAATGTTGATGTGCCTAATGACACCATGCCAAAATACATGAGGTAAAAGCTGATAGAACCATGACAAATCCACTGTTATAGCTGTAGACTTCAATATACTTTTACCAATAGTTGTCAGATCCAGCAGGCAGAAAATCGGTAAGGATATCGTTGAACAGAACAGCAGCATTATTCAACTAGATCTAATTAAAATTTATAGAATGCTACATTCAACAACAGCAGAACACACATCCTTCTAAAGCTCACATGGAATGTTCCCCAAGATAGATGACATCCTAGGCCATAAATCACACTTTAACAAATTTAAAAGAATAGAAATCATACAAAGTATGTTCTCAGACCACAATGGAGTGAAACTAGCAATCAATAACAAAAAGATAGTTAGAAGTTCCCAAAGTATTTGAAGATTAAATAACACACTACTAAAGAACACACAAGTCAAAGAAGAGATCTCCAGAGAAATTTTAAAAAATCAACTAAATGAAAATGAAAATACAACTTATCAAAATGCATTCATTGCAGCAAAAGCAGTGCTTAGGAGGAAATTTATAACAGTGAATGCATGTATTAAAAAAGAAGAAAAATCTATAGTCAATCATTTAAGTTGACACTTTAGGAAATTTGATTTAACAAAAGATGAATTAAATCAAAACGAAGCAAAAGAAATAATAAAAATTAGAGAATATAAAATGACACTAAAAACAGAAAATTAATAGAGAAAATCAATAAAACTAAGACTTACTGATATCAGAAATGAAACAGGCACCATCGCAACTGATCTCAAGAATATTAAATACTCCCAAGTTTTATAACTTACATGCGATGAACCAATTCCTTGACTGATGCAATCTACAAAAACACACACAAGGAGAAATAGATAATCTGCATAGGGCTTTGTCTGTTAAAGAAATGGAAGCATCAATAAATAATCTTCCAAAAGAGAAAGCTTCAGGCCCAGGTGATTTTACTGGTGAATTTTACCAACCATTTAATAAAGAAGGTATACCAATTTTCTACAATATCTTACAGAAAATAGAAGCAGAAAGAATATCCCCTAACTCATTCTATGACATGAGCATTATACTAATACTGAAACCAGGCAAAGACATTACTAGGAAGAAAAATTAAAGACCGATATCTCTCATGAGCATAGATACAAAAATCCTCAACAAAATATTAGCAATCAAATTCAACAATGTATGGAAAGAATTACATACCACAACTATGTGGAATTTATCCCAGTTATGCAAGGCCAGTTCATCATTTGAAAATCAATTAATGTAATGTATCATATCAACAGGCTAAAGAAGAAAAATCATATGATGTCTTGGTCATCTAGTGCTGCTATAACAGAAATACCACAAGTGGATGGCTTTAAGAAAGAGAAATTTATTTTCTCACAGTCTAGTAGGCTACAAGTCCAAATTCAGGGCATTAGCTCCAGGGGAAGTCTTTCTCTCTCTGTCGGCTCTGGAGGAAGGTCCTTGTCTTCAGTCTTCCCTTGGTCTGGGAGCATCTCAGCGCAGGAACCTCAGGTCCAAAGGATGCTCTCTGCACCCAGTACTGCTTTCTTGGTGGTATGAGGTCCCCAATTCTCTGCTTGCTTCCCTTTCCTTTTATCTCTTGTAAGATAAAAGATGGTGCAGGCCACACCCCAGGGAAATTCCCTTTGCATTGGATCAGGGATGTGACCTTAGTAAGGGTGTTACAATCCTAGCCTAATCCTCTTTAACATAAAACTGCAATCGTAAAATGGAGGATGACCACACAATACCGAGAATCATGGCCCAGCCAAATTGCTATACACATTTTTGGGGGACATAATTCAATCCATGATATATGATCATAAAACAGATGCAGAAAAAGCATGTTAAAACATCCAATACCCATGAATGATAACACCTCCCAGTAAAACAAGGAATATAGAGAAACTTCCTCAACTTCATGAAGAACATCTACAAAAAACCTACAGCTAACATCATACTTAATGTTGAGAAATCAGATACATTCTCACTGTTGTGGCTGTTGTTGTGAGCCATCAAACCAATTAGGACTCATAGTGACCATATAGGACAGAGTAGAACTGCTCGATAGAGTTTTCTAGGCTGAAATCTTTAGGAAAGCGGATCGCCAGGTTTCTTCTCCCTCTGAGTGGCTCCTGGGTTTAAACCATCGATTTTTTGGTTAGCAGTTGAGTGTATAATCGTTGCACAACCAGGCCTTGAGTTCCCTCTAAGATCAGGAAAAGACAAGACTATTCCTTTGCACCACTCCTATTTAGCATCGTCCTGGTAGTCCAGGCAGATGCAATAAAAAAGCAAAGGAAATAAAATGTATCCAGATTGGGAAGGAAGAAATAAAACCGCCTCTGTTCACAGATGACATAATAGCTATGGAGAAAATCTCAAAGAAAATACACACACAAAACCTTCTGGAACTAAGAAGAGATTACAGAAAAGTTGCAGGATACAAAGTTAATATGCCAAAGTAAATTGTTTCCTATATACTAGCAATGAACGATAGGAATTTTAAATTGAAAATACAACACCATTTCTATTAAACTGATTAACATATAAACAATGGATAAATGAATGAATAAGTAGGTATAAATCTAAGAAAATATGTATGCAATTTATATAAGGAAAACTACAAAACTCTGATGAAAGAAATCAAAGATCTCTTTGTAAGAGATATCCCATATTTGTGGCTAAAAAGTCTTAATATTATCAAGATGTCAACTCTTTCCAACTTAATTTATAGACTCACTGTAATCCCAATCAAAATCCCAGTAAATTATTTTGGCAAATGGATCCCAGATTTATGTGAAAAAACCAAAGACCTAAAATAACCAATATTATACTGAAGAACAAAGTTGGAAGTTTGACTAGTTGACTTCAAAACTTACTATAAAGCTACAGTCATTAAGATAGTGCAGTTTTGGCAAAAGAATATACACATATCAATAGAACAGAATAGTGAGCCCAGATACAGACACACAAATACAGTCAATTGGTCTTCACAAAGGAGCAAAGGCAATTCAATGGAGATAAAATAGTCTTTTCAACAAATGGTTCTGAAAAAACTGGACATCTACATGCAAAACAATAATAAATAGACTTTACACCTTTCACAAAAAATAACTAAGAATGGATCATAGCCTCAAATGTTAAATGCAAAACTATAAAACTTACAGAAAATAGCATAGAATAAAATCTATGTGAACTTGAGTTTGGCAATGAATTTTTAGATACCACACCAGAAACATAATTCATAAAAGTAAAGATTGATAAATTGGATTTCAGTAAAATTAAAAACCTCTGCTCTGAAAAAGACACTTTTAAGAGGATTAAAAAACAAGCCACTAGCTAAGAGCAAATATTTGCAAAACATATGTCTGATAAGGGACTTGTATCCATGATATACAAAGAACTTAAAACTAATAAGAAAACAAACAATTCCATTAAAAATGGCAAAAGGTCTGGACACCTCAATAATGAACATATACAGTTGACAAATAAGGATATAAAAAAATGCTTAACATCAGATGTCATTAACCCATAAAAAAAAAAAAAAAGTTGCTGTGGTCAATTCCGACTCACAGCAACCCTAAAAAAAAAGAGTGGAATTCCTCTACAGGGTTTCCAAGGAGCAACTGCTGGATTTGAATTGCTGACTTTTGCTTAGCCGCTGACCTCTTAATTACTGTGCCACCAGGGCTCTCAAATGTCATTAGAGAACTTCAAATTCGAATAATGAGAGACCACTATGCACCTATTAAAAAAAACCAACCAAACCCATTGCCATCGAGTCAATTCCGACCCATAGCGACCCTATAGGACAGAGTAGAACTGCCCCATAGGGTTTACAAGGAGTACCTGGTGAATTTGAACTGCCGACCTTTTGGTTAGCAGCCATAGTTCTTAATCACTATGCCTAGGAAGGCTAAAATTCAAAACTCTGACTACATCAAATGCTGGTGAGGTTGTATGTTGTTCTTAAGTGCTGTTGAGTAGGTTCTCACCTTGCTGGTAGGAATGCAAAATGATAGCAACCCTATAAGACACCTTAGTGGCATAATGGTCAAGAGTTACAACTGCTAATCAAAAGGTCAGCAGTTCAAATCCACCAGGTGCTCCTTGGAAACTCTATGTGGCAGTTCTAGTCTGTCCTGTAGGGTCACTATGAGTCATATATATATATATATATATTTTTTTTTTTTTTCCTATAGGACAGAGTAGAACTGCCCCATAGGGTTTCTAAGGAGCAGCTGGTGGATTCAAACTGTCAGCCTTTTGGTTAGCAGCTGATCTCTTAACCACTAGGCCACCAGGGCTCCAGGTGAGATTGTATAGCAAGAGGAATTCTAATACCTTGCTGGTAGGAATGCAAAATGGTATAGCCATTTTAAAAGATAGTCTGGAATTTTCCTACAAAGCTACATGTGGCAATTATGTTTCTGGTATTAACACAAATGAATTTGAAAATGCATATCCTCATAAAGACCTGCACATAGGTGTCTATAGCATATTTTTAAAAATTGCCAAATATTGGAAGCAACCAAGATTTCCTTCCATAGGCAAATGAATAAACAAACTTGTGCTATAACAATACAATGGCGTATTACTCAGAAATAAAAAGAAAAGAGCTACCAGCTATGAAAAGATATGGAGGAAGCTTAAATGCATATTGTTATATAAAAGAAGAGTGCTGGTGGCACAGTGGTTAAGAGCTTGGCCACTAACCAAAACGTAGGAAGTTGGTATCCTGAAAACATTACATACTGTATAATTCTAACTATGCATTCTGGAAAAGGCAAAACTATAACACAAAAAAAATCTGTAACTGACAGAGGCTACAGGAAGAAGAGGAGGGAAGAATAGGTGAATCACGGAATTTTAAGGCAATGAAACTATTCTTCATGACACTGTATTGGTGGACACATAACATTATGCATTTGTCAACACCCATAGAACTATATGAATCTTAATCAAAAATATGGATTTTAGTTAAGAATAATGTATCAATATTTGTTGATCAATTTTAACAAATGTACCACACTATTGCAAGATGTTATTAATAGGAAAGAATATGTGTAGAAGGGATTTGAAGATACGGGTACTCTCTGTAGTTTCTGAACAATTTTTCTATAAACCTAAAATGTCTCAATAAGATAAAGGTCAAAAATGGCGCTCTAGGCAGAAGCTCCATGCTGTCCTTCCACAGAAAAGATCCAAAAAACTAAGCCGAACAGAGAAAACAGCCATCCTGAAACCCTAAAACATCAAATGAAGAGATAAAGAACTCAGCCAAGCACCATATGGAGTGATAAAACTGACAGAGAGCGGAAAATGAGGAGAGGTTCAGGCAGAGGTCCCTTATCAGCTAACACAGTGCAGATCTGCCATCATGGACCCCAGCAGAGACCAGCAAATAGGGGGTATGAGAAAGCAGCTTCGCAGAGCTTCCAGTAGGAGACAAAACAACCAGTAATATGTGATATACGCTTTCCACCCCCCACCCTTCTTCACCCCCATTTGGCCTCCTCTACTTCCCATGGCCACACTCTGTTGGCTTGGAAGCACCAGCTGCTTGGATTCCACCCGCCCACACTGGCCGGCTCCCTGAATGCCATTTGTTGGCTGCTGGTGTTGCTTTTTTCCGCTTCTTTGGATTTCTTCCTTACCTCTCACCATGTCCTCCTCCTTTCACTCCAATACTTGGCTCCGTGTGCCATCTTTGCTCCTTCCTAAGGGGCTGCGGAGCTCTGTTAGAGTGTGAAACTATTTCCCGGTCTGGGCTGCCATGCTGATGGCATCCCAGGGATTTTTTTGTTCTTTTTGAATTGTTTGTTTTCTTTTCCTTTTCTCAAGTTGGGACCCCGTTCTGACCAGGCAGTGCCACACGGCTTGGGACCTATCCCTCAGCTTGTGCAGATGTGCAGAGGGATCCCTGAGAGAATTTCTTTTTCGTGTTTTTTTTTTTTTTCTTTTTTTTTTGGTTCTTTTCTTGGTCTTTATTTACAAAATTTGTTTTGTTTTGTTTTTCCCCCTCTTTTTCCATTTTTGTCTTTTTTCATTATTCAGTTTCTCATCTCTCTATACCTTTCTTCTCTTCCTGTCCCCTAAATACCTGCTGCTGAATACCTCTACACCATCTAGCCAGGCTGTATTGAAATACCTGGGAAAAATTTACCCAGATCTTGTAGCCACACGAGTGGGATCCCTGGGAGCTTTGCTGTCCCTTTCTCTTTCTAATTTTTATTTATTCATCCTTTTCTTTTCTTTTTTTTACTTCTTCTTCTCCTTTTTGTTTTTCTCCATTTCATAGTCTCTCATCTCTCCACTCCAATGGCAAGCTCCCCTAGCACTCTTTTTTGTTTCTTTGTATGTTTTTGGCTCCTATTCCTCTCTCCTCTCTCCTATATCCATATTAACTTCACACATAACAATCTCCCCCCTACTACCTGCCTACTTGCACCATACACTTAACATCACACCACCAAGCAGCACAGGCACGGCCTACCAGAACCTGCCCTGCACTGATTACTGACACTCCCTGGTAGCTGTAGTAAGTACCACAAACAATCCATTCCAGCAACTCCTCTTCAGCTAGACCTGTGCTGCTGTACCATATCTGAGTGACACACCCTGCCAATTGGAGAAGGAGGAGAAATGTATCATGCCCACAGACAAGCAGTCAACAAAGAAGACACAGCCCGCCTGCTCAGACATAGCAAATTAAAAAAAAAAAAAAGGACAAAACAAACAAATCTACAATCAATAAACGAGAAAAATAACTACTGAATGCCCCGAAGACAGTAGACAATATCAAAATATTTATAAAAACAGGACAGGATGGTTCCAGTAGGCATCCAAAATAAAACAGCAGATGACTTTCCTGTAGGAGAAAAGGCACTAGAACTACTGATAAGGAATTCAAATCTCTAATACTCAGAATTACCCAAGAGCTGAAGCAAAAAGCGGACAAAAATGAGGAAAAAAAAAGACAAATTCATGGAAAAGGCAGACAACTTCATGGAAAATACAGACCAAAAAAAGGAAGAATTCAGGAAATTAATGCAGGTACAAAATTCCAAATTCATAACTAGAAATTATACAAAGACAACAATTAGAAATCCAAAAGATAAACAACAAGATTTCAGAAATGTATGGTGTCATAGAAGGGCTGAGAAGCAGATATGAAATGGTGGAAGACAAGATGAGTGGAATTGAAGACAAACACTTGGATAAAACTGTGTTTGAGGAAAACTCAGAAAAAAGAACAAAGAAAAATGAAGAGACCCTGAGAGTTACATGGGATACAATCAAAAGCAAAAGTTTGAGACTGTTCAGAGTTCCAGAACAGAGGAAGAAAACAAAAAACACAGAGAGGATCACTGAAGAACTGCTAACAGAAAACATCCCCAATATCATGAAAGATGAAAAGCTGGCCATCCAAGAAGTTCAACGAATCCCATATAGGATAGACCCCCAAGAGAAAATCAACAAGACATATCATAATCACACTCACCAAAACCAAAGACAAACAAAGAATCCTGAGACCAGCTCGTGAAAAACAAGAGGTCACATACAGAGCAGAAACAGTAAGACTAAGCTAAGATTATATGGTAGAAACTATGCAGGCAAGAAGGCAATGGGATGACATATATAAAACCTTGAAAGAAAAAAATTACCAGCCAAGAATAATATACCCTGCAAAACTCCCATTCAAATATGATGGTGAAATTAGGACATTTCCAGATAAACAGTAATTAAGGGAATATGTAATAACCAAATCAAACTTACAAGAATTATTAAAGGGAGTTCTTTGATCTGAGAACAAACAACTTCAGCTCACAGGCTGAATCTAGGACGCAGGATCGTACCAGGCAGATACCAATCTAGGAAATGAACTCTCAAGGACTATCCAAAACCGAAAGAAATACAACAGGGAATTGGAGAAGTTAATCAGTAAATGACAACAATATCTAGAACAATAAAAGACGGAATAACCGATGTAGGTAAAGAACCTTCTAAAGGAGAGGAAGGCCTGGCGATACCAAGTAATAATAGACTGCTGTAAACTTAGAAAGATAAGGATAATTTTCATGGTAACCACAAAGAAAGTTAACAAACATACTCATAAAAATAAAGAGGAAAAACATAAAGTCTCAGGAAAAACAAACCTATGAAAACAAAAGAAATGAAAACAAAAATCAATAAACAAATGTAATTCATCACAGGAAAGTAAGAAGAACAAAGAAAATGTCAGCAACACCAAAAAAAGCACTAAAAATGACAACAACAAACTCACATCTATCAATAATTACACTGAAGGTAAATGCACTCGATGCACCCATAAAAGACTGGGAGTTAAATAATGGATAAGAAAACAGGAACCATCAATATGCTGTCTACAAGAGACACACCTTAGAAACAAAGATGTGAATTTATTTAAAGTCAAAGGTTGGAAAAAATATATCAAGCTAACAACTACCAAAAAAGAGCAGGAGTGGCAATATTAATCTCAGATAAAATAGACCTTAAACCAAATCCACTGTAAAAGACAAAGAAGGGCACTATATAATGATTAAGGGGATGATCCATCATGAAGACATAACAATAATAAACATCTACGCACCCAATGACAGGGCTCCAAAATGCATTAAACAAACTCTAACAACACTGAGAAAGAAATTGACAGTTCCACAATCATAGTAGGAGACTTCAACACACCACTCTCAGTAAAGGACAGAACATCTAAAAAGAAACTCAGCAAACATACAGAACACCTAAGGGCACAATCAGCCAACTTGACCTCATAGACATATATAGAACACTCCATCCAACAGCTTCAAAGTACCCATTCTTTTCCAATGCACATGGAATGTTCTCCAGAATAGACCACATCTTAGACCACAGAGCAATCGTCAACAAGATCCAAAATGTTGAGATAATTCAAAGTATCTTCTCTGACCACAATGCCATCAAGGTAAAAAATAACAACAGAAAGAGCAAGGAAAAAAAATCAACTATGGAAACTGAATAATACCCTGCTTACACATCAGTGGGTAATAGAAGAAATCAGAGATGGAATCAAAAAATTCCCAGAATCAAATGAGAATGAAAACACATCATACCAAAACCTTTAGGACACAGCAAAGGGAGTCCTCAGAAGACAATGTATAGCAATAGATGCACACATCAAAAAAGAAGAAAGGGACAAACTCAAAACAGTAACTACACAATTCAAACAAATAGAAAAATAACAGCAAAAAAAGACCATGGCCAAGAGAATAAAGGAAATAATAAAGATCAGAGCAGAAATAAATGAAATAGAGAACAGAAAAACAATAGAAAGAATCAACAAAACCAAAAGTTGGTTCTTTGAAAGAATCAACAAAATCAACATACCACTGGCCAGACTGACAAATAAAAACCAGGAGAGGACACAAATAAGCCAAATAAGAAATTAAATGGGGGACATTACAACAGACCCAACTGAAATAAAAAGGATCATAACAGAATTTTATGAAAAACTATACTCCAACAAATTTGAAAACCTAGAGGAAATGGATAAATTTCTAGAAACACACAGCCTACCCAAACTACAACAAAGTGATGTTGAAAATCTGAACAGACCCATAACAAGAGAACAGATTGAAAAGGTAATAAAAAAAACTCTGAACAAAAAAACCCCTGGCCCAGATGACTTCACTGGAGAATTCTAAAAAACATGCACAGAAGAGCTGGTACAGTACTACTCAAGCTATTTCAGAGTATATAAAAGGAAGCAACACTTCCAAATGGATTCTATGAAGCCAGAATAACGCTGATACCAAAACCAGGCAAAGACACCACAAAAAAAGAAACTTACAGACCAATATCTCTCATGAATATAGATGCAAAAATTCTGAACAAAATTCTAGCCAATAGAATTCAGCATCATATCAAAAAAATAATACACCACGACCAAGTAGGATTCATACGAGTTATGCAAGGATGGTTCAACATTAGAAAATCAATCAACGTAATCCACCACATAAATAAAAGGAAAGAAAAGAATCGAATGATCATCTCAATTGATGCAGAAAATGAATTCAACAAAGTCCAACAACCATTCCTGATAAAAACTCTCAATAAAATAGGTATAGAATGGAAATTTCTCAACATAATAAAGGACATCTGTGCAAAACCAGAGGCCATCATCATTCTTAATGGAGAGAGGCTGAAAACATTCCCCTTGAGAACAGGAACAAGACAAGGATGCCGTGTGTCACCACTCCTATTTAACATTGTGCTGGAAGTTCTAGCTAGAGCAATAAGGCAAGAAAAAGAAATAAAGGGCATCCAAATTGGTAATGAAGAAGTTAAACTGTCCCTGTTTTCAGATGATAGGATAGCATACATAGAAAACCCTAGAGACTGCACGAGAAATCTACTGGAACTAATAGATTCAGCAAATTAGCAGGATACAAGATAAACATACAAAAATCAGTTGGATTCCTATACACCAATAAAGAGAACAATGAAAAGGAAATCAGGAAAACAATACCATTTATAATAGACTCTAAAAAAATAGAATACTTTGGAATAAATCTAACCAGGGATGTAAAAGACGTATACAAAGAAAACTACAAAACACTACTGCAATAAACCCAAAGGGATCTACATAAATGGAAAAACATACCATGCTCATGGATAGATAGACTCAACATTGTGAAAATGACAATTATAACCAAAGCAATTTACAAATACAATGCAATCCAAATCCAAATACCAAAAACATTCTTCAAAGAGGTGGAAAAACTAATCATTAATTTATATGGAAAGGGGAGAATCCCCAAATAAGTAAAGGACTATTGAAGAAGAAGAATAAAGTTGGAGGACTCACACTGCCTGACCTCAGAACCTAATATACAGGTACTGTAGTCAAAACAGCCTGGTACTTGTACAACAACAGATAGATTGACCAATGGAACAGAATTAAGAACCCAGATGTCAATCCATCCACCTACGGTCACCTGATCTTCAACAAGTTCCCAAAGTCCATCAAATGGGGAAAAGACAGTCTTCTTAACAAATGGTGGAGGTAAAACTGGATAGCCATTTGCAAAAAAATGAAACAGGACCCATACCTCACACTACATACAAAAATTAATTCCAAATGGATCAAAAACCTAAATATAAAGCCAAAAACTATAAAGTTCATAGACGAAAAAATAGGACCAACACTACAGGGCCTAATACACGGCATTAACAGGATACAAACCATAACCATCAACACACAAACCCCAGAAGATAAGCTAGATAACTGGGATCTTCTAAAAATCAAACACCTATGCTCTTAAAAAGACTTCACCAAAAGAGTAAAAAGAGAACCTACAGACTGGGAAAAAATTTTTGGACATTACAAGTCAGACGAAGGTCTAATCTCCATAATCTACAAGAAAATCCAACAGCTCTACAACAAAAAGACAAATAATCCTATGAAAAAATGGGCAAAGGAAATGAACAGACACTTCACCAAAGAAGACATTCAAATGGCCAACAGACACATGAGGAAATGCTCACGATCACTAGCCATTAGAGAAATGCAAATTAAAACCACAATGAGACACCATCTCACCCCGGCATTACTGGGGCGAATCAAAAACACTGGAAAAAACAAATCTTGGAAGGGCTGCAGGGACATCGGAAGTCTTATGCACTGCTGGTGAGAATGCAAAATGATACAACCATTTTGGAAAATGATATGGTGCTTCCTCAGAAAGCTAGAAATAGACATACCATATGATCCAGCAATCCCTCTCCTAGGACTATATGCCAGAGAAATAAGAGTTGTCACTCGAATAGACGTATGCACACCTATGTTCATGGCAGCATTGTTCACTGTAGCAAAAAGATGGAAACTACCTAGACACCCATTAACAGATAAATAGATTAACAAACTATGGTATATACACACAATGGAGTACCATGCAACGAGAAAGAACAACAATGAATCTGTGAAGCATCTCATAATATGGAGGAAACTGGAAGACATTATGCTGAGTGAAATAATTCAGTCAGAAAAGGACAAATATTGTATGAGACCTCTATTGTAAAGACCCATGAAAAAGTTTACACACAAAAAGTAACAATCTTTGTTGGTTACCAGGGATGGGAGGGGTGGGGGGGAAATATTAAATAGGCAATAGATAAGTGGTTTTTTTGGTGAAGGGTGAATCAGAACACAATACAGGGGAAACCAGCACAACTTGTACAAGGAAAGGTCATGGAAGCTCCATAAACACATCCAAACTCACTGAGGGACTGAATTGCTGGGCAGAGGGCTGTGGGGACCATGGTCTCAGAGAACATCTAGCTCGATTGGCATAACACAGTTTATAAAGACAATGCTCTACATTCTATCTTGGTGAGTAGTGTCTGGGGTCTTAAAAGCCTGTGAGCAGTCATCTAAGATATTCCACTATCAGGATACAAGGAAAAGATTAGTCCAAAGGATTAATGGACCACAGCTACCAAGGCCTTCACCAGACTGAGTCCAGTTCAGCTACATGGTGCGTGGCTACCACAACTAACTACTCTGACTGTGATCACAACAGAGGGCTCTGAACAGAGCTGGAGAATGATTTACAACAAAATTCTAAGACACACAAAAAAGACCAGGTTTACTGGCCTAAAGGAGACTGGAGAAACCCCAAGAATATGGTCCCCAGACACCCTTTTAGCTCAGTGGTGAGGTCACTTCCGAGGTTCACTGTTCAGCCGGGGATTGGACAGCTCCATAAAACAAAATGGGACTAATGAGGCACAGGAGTCCAGGGACAAGGGCTAGAAGGCCAAAGGGGCAGTAAAGCTGCTGATAGGGGACCCATGGTTGAGTAAGGACAGTATTGATGTGTAGTAAGTTTGTTAACCATTGTCATAGGGCAACATGTGTACTGTTTAATGAGAGACTATTTTGTTCTGTAAACCTTCATCTAAAGTGAGAATAGCAGCATAACTGGAAGATCGTAGTCAATGTCAGTGAACTGTGCATGTAGAAATTTTTGAAACGGTGTATCTTAGTCTATGCATATTTTCACCAAAAAAAAAAAAAAAAAGGTTGAGAAGGGAGAGGGTTGACATGTCATGGGGTTGTTAACCAATGTCATAAAACATGTGTACTACTGTTTAATTAGAAACTATTTGTTCTGTAAACCTTCCCCTGAAGTACAATTAAAAAAAAAGAAAAAAAAGATAAAGTTCACTAAAAAATGTTAGTGATGCGTAGGGAGGCAGGACCAAGATGGTGGAGTATTCAGATGGCTTCCTTTGTCTCTTTTACAATAAAGACGTGAAAAAAAATGAATTGATTGTATATTAATATCTAGAAGCCCTGAACAAATCAAAGTTGAGGAATTAGACTGAGTGACAGGGGGAGAGAGAGACAGTTCTGATGCAGCAAGGAGTTGCCTGACCTGACCCAGCTGGAGCCGCAGCCCTTGTTGCACACTGAGGTGGGCAGACACCTCCACTCACTCACTCAGGAGGCACTTCCTTCATTGATTGAGATCTAGCAGCAGAGAGCCTACTTAGACACTCCGACCCAGTGAAAAGCAGCACTTATGTGGCTATAAGTACTTGTGTGTGACCTACTGCTGGGATTTAAACAAACAAAAATAAAACAATTCAGAAAAACCTCTCTCCCATTTAAATCCTCCCTCCATACCCTCCACCAAGTCCCCTCCAGCTTCAGCAATCTGTGAGTCCCCTGGGACAGAAGTAGATCTCATAAGGCTCCCTGACCCATTCTTCTGGCCTTGGAGAGGGAACAAATTAACCAACAGGGAAAAAATAAGCTACTGGCTCTCCTAAGCCAGGACCTCAGGGTTGGCACAGCTCCTTTGCCTAGGCACAGGCATAAGGTGTCCGAAGATTTTGAGTGCCTTTTACCCCTGAATAGACTTGTGTGGGCCCATTTCAACAGCATAAGCCCTAGCTACCACAGTACAACAGGGTAAATACCTGAAATCCGACTTCAACTGTTTCAGCTGTGAAGTGACAGGCTTGTGACCCTTTAAGCAGGCGCCTTACCTGTCCACATAAGGGGCTTGAGGACTGGTGGCTCCACCCACTCCACCTAGCCACCTGCTACAGGGGTCCAAGAATAAGTGGTGCCCCCCAGTCCTTAAAGTCAACAGAGTAGGGTGCTCATTGTCCTGAAAAACTTACCTACCTACGTGATCTAGGGAACAGGGACATGCTTTCCTTTCAGACACTCAGGGGCAGCCATCAGCCTCCTGCCTCGCATGATCCCCTACTGCAGCCAGATACTTGTGCCTACACCAATCACCCATGTCTCTATAAGACTGTAGGCAAGAACCTGCATCACACACTTGGTGACCGACTGCCTGGACACCTGAGCTGAATTCATACAGGAAAACTTAACGGACTGCTGGGTACACACACTTAGTAACAGACCTAACTACCTGGTAACAGAACGTTAGAGCCTCAGAGGCACCAATAATCAAACTAGTGCACATAAGCAGCCTATTTGGGCATATCAAAACAAAACAAGAAGCTAGGACACACTAAACAAATATAAAATAAAATTTTAATAACTTATTGATGGCTCGGAGACAACAGTCAATATCAAATCACATAAAGAGGCAGACCATGAAGGCTTCAGCAAGCTCCCAAAACAAAAAATCAATAATTTTTCTGGAGGAATAGAATTTCTTGGAATTACCAGAGGCAGAATACAAAAGATTAACATACAGAACTCTACAAGAAATTAGGAAAAAATTATGGCAAAACACAGAGACCGCCAAAGAACATACAGACAAAGCAGTAGCAGAAATTAGAAAGGTTATTCAAGGGCATAATGGCAAATTTAATAGGCTGCAATAATCCATAGAGAGACAGTAATCAGAAATCCAGCAGATTAACAATGAAATTTCAGAATTACATAAATCAATAGAAAGTCATAGGAGCAGAATTGAGTAGAAGTCAGACACTGAAGATAAGGCACTTGACACAAAATTATTTGAGGAAAAATCAGATAAAAGAATTTAAAAAAATGAAGAAACTCTAAGTTATGTGGGACTCTATCAAGAGAAATAACTTATGAGTGATTAGAGTACCAGAAAAGGGGGGATAACAAAAAATACAGAGAGAATTGTTGAAAATTTCTTGACAGAAAACTTCCCTGATATCATGAAGGATGAGAAGATATCTATCCAAATGCTCATCAAACCCCACATAAGGTAGATCCCAAAAGAAAGTAACCAAGACATATTATAATCAAACTTGCCAAAACCAAAGATAAAGAATTTTAAGAGTGGGTAGGGATAAAAGAAAAGTCATCTACAAAGGAGAGTCAATAAGAACAAGCGTGGGCTACTCAGCAGAAACCATGCAGGCAAGAAGGCAATGGGATGACATATACAAAGGTTTGGAGAAAAAATATTGCCAACCAAGAATTATATATCCAGCAAAACTGTCTCTCAAAGATCATGGCAAAATCAGGGCATTTCCAGATAAATAGAACTTCAGGGAATTTGTAAAAACCAAACCAAAATTACAAGAAATACTAAAGGGAGTCCTCTGGTTAGAAAATCAATAACATCAGATAACAATGAAAGACTAGAACACAGGACAGAGCAACCACATATCAACTCAGATAGGGAAGTCACAAAAGTACATTAAAGCTAAAACATTGAAATACTGAAACAGAGATATCAGTATGTAAAAGATGACACATTAAAACAAAAAGGAGGGACTTAAAAAGTGTAGACATAGATTTTTCATATGGAGAGGAAGTCAAGGTGATATAAAGAAATAAAAGACTGGTATAAACCTGGAAAAATAGGGGCAATTATTAAGGTAACCACAAATGAAAATAACAATCCTACAAGTCAACATAAAAAAAAAAACTAGAAAAATATAAAGACTCAGCAAACACAAAATCAACAACAATGAAAAAGATGAAAAGAAAGTACATAAACAAAAACAACTCAGCACAGATAATTAAGGGGAACAAAGAAACTGTGAACAACACACAAAAAAAGACATCAAAATGACAGCACTATACTCATACCTATCAATAATTATGCTAAATGTAAATGGACTAAATGCACCAATAAAGAGACAGAAAGTGGCAGATAAGATTAAAAAAAATGATCCGTCTATATGCTGCCTTCAAGAGACACACCTTAGACTTAAAGACACAAACAAACTGAAACTCAAAAGATGAAAAAAAATGTATCAAGCAAACAAGACTCTAAAAGGAGCAGGCGTGGCAATATTAATCTCTGACAAAATACACTTTAAACTAAAATCCACCACAAAGGATAAGGAAGGACACTATATAGTGATTAAAGGGTCAATACACCAGGGGGACATAACTATAATAAATATTTATGCCCCAATGACAGGGCTCCAAAATACATAAAACAAACTCTAACAGCATTGAAAAGAGAGATAGACAGCTCCACAATAGTAGTAGGAGACTTCAACATGCCACTTTCGGTGAAGGACAGAATATCCAGAAAGAAGCTCAACAAAGACATGGAAGAGCTAAATGCTATAATCAACCAACTTGATCTCATAGACATATACTGAACACTCCACCCAACAGCAGTCAAGTATATTTTCTTTTCCAACACACATGTAACATTCTCCACAATAGACCACATATTAGGCCATAAAGCAAGCCTTAGCAAAATCGAAACCATCAAAATATTACAAAGCATCTTTTCTGCCCATAAAGCCATAAAAGTAGAAGTCAACAACAGAAAAAGCAAGGAAAAAAAAAATCAAATGCATGGAAACTGAACAACACCTTCCTCAAAAACTACTGGGTTATAGAAGAAATTAAGGACGGAATAAAGAAATTCATAGACTCAAACGAGAATGAAAATACATCCTACCAGGACTTTTGGGATACAGCAAAAGCAGTGCTCAGAGGTCAGTTTATACCAATAAATGCACACACCCAAAAAGAAGAAAGGGCCACAGTCAACACATTAACCCTATAACAGGAACAGTAGAAAGAGAGCAGCAAAAGAAGCCCTCAGACACCAGAAGAAAGGAAATAATAAGAATTACAGCAGAATTAAATGAAATAGAGAATAGAAAAAAAATTGAAAGAGTTAACAAGACCAAAAGCTGGTTCTTTGAAAAGATCAACAAAATTGATAAACCATTGGCCAAACTGACAAAAGAAAAACAGGACAGGAGGCAGATAAGCTGTATAAGAAATGAGATAGGTGATATCACAACAGACCCAACTGAAATGAAAATAATCATAACAGAATACTATGAAAAATTGTACTGTAACAAATTTGAAAACCTAGAGGAAATGGACAAATTTCTAGAAACACACTACCTACCTAAACTAACACAAACATACGTAGAACAACTAAATAAACTGTCTTAGTTATCTAGTGCTATTATAACAAATACCACAAGTGGATACTTTTAACAAAGAGAAGTTTATTTCCTTATAGTAAAGTAGGCTAAAAGTCCAAATTCAGGGTGTCAGCTCTAGGGGAAGGCTTTCTCTCTCTCAGCCTCCTCATCAGTGTTCCCCTGGACTATGAACTTCTCAGCGCAGGGACCCTGGTCCAAATGCACTCTGCTCCGGGCACTGCTTTCATGATGGTATGAGGTCCCCCTTTCACTCTGCTCACTCTTCTCTTTTATATCTCAAGACATTGCCTCAGGATACAATCCAATCTTGTAGACTGAGTCCTGCCTTACTAACACAACTGCCGCCCATCCTCCCTCGTTAACATATAGAGGCAGGATTTACAATGCTTAGGAAAACCACACAATACCAGGAATCATGGCCCGGCCAAATTGATACACACATTTTTTGGGGGACATAATTCAATCCATGACATAAACCCATAACAAAAGAAGAGATTGAAAAGGTTATTAAAAAACTCCCAACAACAACAACAACAACAACAACAAAAATCTGGCCCAGAGTTAACACCACTACTACTAAAGGTATTTCAGAGCATAGAAAAGGGTGGAATACTCCCAAACTTATTCTGTAAAGCCAGCATAACCCTGATACCCAAACCAGGTAAAGATATTACAAAAAAAAAAAAAAAAAAGAAAAGAAAGAAAATCATAGACCAATATCCCTCATGAACATTGACACACAAATCCTCAACAAAATTCTAGACAATAGAATTCAGCAACATAGCAAAAAAATAATTCACCATGATCAAGTGGGATTTATACCAGGTATGCAGGGATGGTTCAACATTAGAAAATAATCAATGTAATCTATCACCATAAATAAAACAAAAGATAAGAACCACATGATCTTATCAATCGATGTAGAAAAGGCATTTGACAAAGTCCAACACCCACTCACGATAAAAACTCTCAATAAAGTAGGAACAGAAGGGAAATTCCTCAATATAATTAAGGACATTTATACAATGCCAACAGCCAACATCATCCTAAATGGAGAGACTCTGAAAGCATTCCCCTTTAGAACAGGAACCAGACAAGGATACCCTTTATTGCCACTCTTATTCTATGTTATGCTGGAAGTCCTAACCAGAGAAATTAGGCTAGAAAAAGAAATAAAGGGCATCCAAATTGGTAGCGAAGAAGTCAAAGTATCTCTATTTGCAGATGATATGATCTTATACACAGAAAACCCCAACGAATCCACAAGAAAACTACTGGAACTAATAGAAGATTTCAGTAAAGTTTCAGGATACAAGATAAACATACGAAAATTAGCTGGATTCCTTTACACCATCAAAGAAAATCTCAAAGAGGAAATCACCAAATCAATACAATTTACAATAGCCTCCAAGAAGATAAAATACTTAGGAATAAATCTAACCAGAGACCTAAAAGATCTATACAGTGAAAACTACAAGACACTACTGCAAGAAACCAAGAAACCTGCATAACTGGAAAAAGATATCATGCACATGGATTTGTAGACTCAACATAGTGAAAACGTCAATTCTACCCAAAGCAATCTACAGGTACAATGCAATCCTGATGCAAATTCCACTGGCATTTTTTAATGAGATGGAGAAACAAATCACCAACTTCATATGGAATGGGAAGAGGCCCCGAATAAATAAAGCATTACTAAAGAAGAAGAAGAAAGTGGGAGGTCTCACACTACCTGATTTTAGAACTATTATACTTCCATGGTAGTCAAAACAGCCTGGTACTGGTACAGTTACAACAACAGATACATACACCGATGGAACAGAATAGAGAATCCAGACATAAATTAATCTACCTATGAGGAACTGATATTTGACAAAGGCCCAAAGTCCACTAATTGGGGTAAAGACAGTCTCTTTAACAAACGGTGCTGGAATAGCTGGATGTACATCTGCAAAAAACTGAAACAAGACCCATACCTCACACCACTCACAAAAACAAACTCAAAATCAATCAAAGACTTAAATATAAAATCAAAAATGATGCTCATGGAAGAAATAATGGGGACAATGCTAGGAGCCCTAATACATGACATAAACACAATACGAACCATAAGTAACAATGCACAAGCACCAGAAGAGAGACTAGAGATAAATGGGAGCTCCTAAAATTCAAACACTTATGCTCATCAAAAGACTTCACCAAACAGTAAAAAGACAACGTACAGACTGGGAAAAAATTTTTGACTACTACAAATCCTATCTGCATCTAATCTCTAAAATCTACAAGATACCGCAAAACCTCAGCAACAAAAAGACAAATAACCCAATTAAAAAATGGGCAAAGAATATGAATAGGCACTTCGCCAAAAAGATACTCAGGCAGCTAACAGACGCATGAAGAAATGCTCACGATCATTAGCCATTAGAGAAATGCAGATCAAAACTACAATGAGATATCATCTCACCCCAACAAGGCTAGCAATAATACAAAAAATACAAAGTAATAAAAGCTGGAGAGGTTGTGGAGAGCCTGAAACACTTGTACACTGTTGATGGGAATGTAAAATGGTACAACCACTTTGGAAATCAATTTGGCGCTTCCTTAAAAAGCTAGAAATAGAAGTAACATACGATCCAGCTATCCCGTTTCTTGGAATATATCCTAAAGAAATAAGAGCCATCACACGAATAGATAAATATGCACACCCATGTTCATTGCAGCACTGTTCACAATAGCAAAAAGATGGAAACAACCTGGGTGCCCATCAATGGATGAATGGATAAACAGATAATGGTATATCCACACAATGGAATACTATGCAACGGTAAAGAACAACGATGAAGCTGTGAAATATCTTATAACGTGGAGGAAGCTGGAGGGCGTTATGCTGAGTGAATTTAGTCAGTCACAGAAGGACAAATATTGTATAAGACCACTGTTATAAGAACTCAAAAAAAGGTTTAAACACAGAAGAAAACATTCTTTGATGGTTACAAGGGTGGGGAAGGGAGGGTGAGGGATATTTATTAATTAGATAGTAGATAAGAATTATCTTAGGTGAAGGGAAGGACAGCACACACTAAAGGGGATGTCAGCACAACTGGACTAAACCAAAGCTAAGAAGTTTCCTGAATACAAACACTTTGAGGGACAGAGTAGCAGGGGTAGGTTTCTGGGGACCATGCTTTCAGGGGACATCTAGGTCAATTGGCATAACAAAGCTTATTAAGAAAATGTTCTGCATCCTACTTTGGTGAGTAGTGTCTGGGGTCTTAAAAGCTTGCAAGTGGCCATCTAAGATGCATTAATTGGTCCAAACCACCTGTAGTAAAGGAAAATGAAGAACACCAAAGACACAAGGAAAGCAGTAGCCCAGGAGATAGAAAGGGCCACATAAACCAGAGACTTCATGAGCCTGAGACCAGAAGAAATAGATGGTGCCCAGCTACCACCAATGACCTCCCTGACAGGGAACACAACAGAGAGTCCTTGATAGAGCAGGAGAAAGGTGGGGTGCAGAACTCAAATTCTAGTAAGAAAACCAGACTTAATGGTCTGGTTGAGACTGGAGGAAGCCCGGAAAGCATGGCCCCTGGATTCTCTATCAGCCCAGAACTAAAACAATTTCTGAGGCCAACTCTTCAGACAGGGATTGGACTGGACTGTGGGACATAAAGTGATACTCGTGAAGAGTGTGCATCTTAGCTCACGTAGATACAAGAGATTAAACAGGCAGCTTCTGTTTGGAGGTGAGATGGGAAGGCAGAGAGTGTTAGGAGCTGTTTGAATGGACATCGGGAATCAGGGGTGGAAAGCAGGAGTGTGCTGTCACAGTATGGGGAGAGCAATTAGGGTCACATAACCATGTATGTATAAATTTTTGTATGGGAGACTAACTTGAAATGTAAACTTTATTTAAACTACAACAATAAAAATAAGGTTAGTGATGGTTAGCTAAGTTTCAAGGACAAGAGTTTGGATGGAGTCTGAGATGGCAGAAGATCTTCATTTCTTATTACATGAACTATGTATCTTAATTTATGCATCTATTGTTTATTATTTTAATGGCAAAGGGCCTGTTTTAGTGAGCTAGTGGGTAATTGTTCTATGAGGGGATAACTCTTCATATTTTAAATAAAATACAAAGGAATGTTTGCCCTTAGAGGTCTTTGCTCTATATTAACTTTAATTTTTTTTCTTCAATGTTATTATTTTTTTACTAGACCTTGCTTCCTCCTATAGTCAGTCTGTTTCCACTGTGAAACAAAGTCCACATCAGGCAGTTCAACAGAACAAATACAGGGAACAAGTTAAAGTTGGAAAAACTGAACGTTCAAACCGGGGAAGGTGAAACAATACCGTGATTAGTAGTTGCAGGAAGCTGCAACCTAGGACGGGAAGAATGAAAGAACTAGGTTTTAATATCAGAGGCAGAAGTTGGGTCCACCTAGTATAGACTTGATCAATGGTAGAGCTGCCAGGTTGGAAATGGATTGTGGAGGTGACACAATTATTTTTTAAAGATGCAGTCTAAACGGGAAGAATACACTGGGGTTTTTTTTTTTTTTTCTCTTGACCTACAATCTCTCAGGGGTGCTTTCCATGCTTAAAGCTAATGGGAAGTCAGTTGGTAAGAGAATCAGAAACACAGAGGTAGAGTTTGTTAAGAGATAGAATAGGCAAATTACCAATTACCATTATGTTGTTTTAAAATAGAGATTTTGATTCAGTATATCTGGGGTGTAAATGCAAATTCTCAGCAGAGGGTCAAACCAGAAAGAACTGGTTCAAAGCTTTGGGTGAAACCCATGTAAAATTGTTCACTATAGATTACCTGGTAAGCAAGGTATGCATCAAGTTTCTCCAATAAGCAATGTAAACACAATACTTACCTTGCTTACTGGATAATCCACCCCTGATTCCTATGCATAAAAATGTTTGAGAAACACTGCCCAAGGATTCTTAAGTAAACAGCCCCCTTTTCCTTTTTATCTCCCATTTACTAAATGAGCTGCAGGTGGAGAAGTCTGGGTTTGTAAGTGATTGCACAGGTGTTTCTGCTGGGATCCAGGTAACTGATTTCACTAGCAAGCTTTCACAAATTTTATGTTCTAACTCTCGTGTCTCTTTTACATTTGTTTTCCTTTGGATATTTCAACCCTTAGCTTTTAACACACACACACACACACACACACACACACACACACACACACACACACACACACACACAATAAACTAATTGAGCAACCATCGAGTTGATTCTTACTCACAGTGACCCCATGTTTTATCAAATAGAATTGCTCCATAGGGTTTTCTCGGCTGTAATGTTCAGATACAGATCGCCAGGTCTTTCCTCTGTGGCACTGCTGGGTGGGTTCAAATCACTATCCTTTAAGTTAGTAGTCAATTGCGAACGACTTGTGCACCCAGGGACCTAGGTACTTCTTGTTGAAGAACAAGTTTCACATTTTAAGTCGACCTAGAGATCACGATTGTTATCCCACTTTCTCTCTCGCGCAGAATAAAGAGGCAGGTTCAGCAAACTTCTTTCTTTCTAATGTGTCTCCCAAGTAATTGTTAAATCACTGATTCTCAACAACCTGTTCTCTTTCAAAATTCATACTCTATTGATTTAAACCACAGCCTCAACATTGTCATCTGTCATTATCCAGGAAAGTAGCTCATCTTTCTAGAAAAATTTTAGCACAGATTTGTATCTCCTCCAATCTCTGCCTTCCCTTTGTTGACATTAACAGAAGCAGTGATGACTTTTCCAAAACTTTCAAATATTTTGACACCCATTGGCTTTCTCACCACTTTTGAATCTTGTTCTATTTCTTTTCAGCAATCCGCAGACTGAGGCAACACAGCATATTTTCTAACTGTAATATGTAAAATAATCAGAATTTATCTTTCTCCTATTAAAGCTAAAGAGGCAATTTTTTTCTAAAGTAAGCACACTATGCATTCTTGTTTAAAAAAATCCATTGGGTCCTAATTATCTATAAAATTAAGTTAAAAGCTTCTGACTGATATTAAAGATTATCTACGAGTTGACCTCAATGTACTTTTCTACTCTTGTCTCCCACTAATTTTATTCATATTCCCTAGATCATAGGGTCCCTATTATACCCAATGTTTGCATATTATTTGTTGGACATACTTTTCCCTTTAGCAGAAAAGACTTTACCTTTAATCTTGATGTGTCCATGTTCTAACTATGCTTTCAGAAAGTATTTAAGTAGCAGCTCCTCCAGGAGATCTTAAGAACAAAAGAAGTACTATTTACATGAATATTAGTAGTATTATCTCAATTTACAGATGAGAAAATGAGCCTGAAACAGTCTGTTGTCAGAAAACTATTAAGGGCTTTTCCTAATTCTGAAAAATGATGAATGTTCTCCTCAAATATGTAAGTCTATGTAAGGATAAATGAAACCTAGAGCATGTGAAGAATACAAATCAATTTATTTCTCTCCATTGCAGCAGCTTTGTAACAGTTCGTATCATCAACAAATGTCATTTGGTCTCCTGGCCAAACTAGTCTTCCGTTTCCAGTCTCGTATTTTGCTAAACAATTGTCTACCTGCAGCCAGAGTTATGGTTGTAAGTTTATATGTGATTATAACATTTAATAACTTTAAACCCTTGAGTGGTTCCATATTACTATAGTATGGATTCCAGCTTATTAATGTTATCCCTCTTAACTCTCCATCCTTAAACTCCTTTCCACCTCTCTCCCTCATACTCAGCTCTTGAATTCTACAACTCCACTTTCACCAAACTTCTTCCAAGTATTCCAGTATCGTAAGCTCTTTCACTGCTGGCTTTCGCACACATGTCTTTCTTAATTTAATGCATCATTTTTCTTGTTTCACAAAGTAATATATGTCCATTTAACTCAGCCTAGATTTATGAATCCATTTCTTACCATGTAGGGTTGGGTTACAGATCTTTTCTAAGTATGACAATAAAAGTTTCGTTCAACTATAATAAATATCTTACTTTCTCTTGTAACTGAATATTTTGCTCATCTATATCCCCTAAAGAATGCTGGTGGTGCAGTGGTTAAATGCTCGGCTGCTAACCAAAAGATCAACAGTTCGAGCCCACCAGCAGTTCTGCAAGATAAAGCTGTGGGAGGCTACTACCATAAAGATTACAGTCTGGGAAACCCTATGGGACAGTTCTACCCTGTCCTATAGGGTCGCTATGAGTTAGAATCACCTAGATGGCAACAAGTTTGGTTTGGTTTATTTATGTCCTCTAGTACAGGCAGTCCCCGGGTTACTAATGAGATCTGTTCCTGTGTCTTTAATTCAAATTTGCAGGTAAGTCAGAACAGGTGCATAGGATTCTTATTTAGCCTTACATAAGCGCAAGAAAACGTTCAAAGCCTTTTCAAAGATGTAAAAGCTGCACGTGCAACAAGTGAAGGTGATTATGATGAAGAGTTTGTTGCTAATAGGTGTTGGTTCAATCATTTCAAAGTCAGGGCAAATTTACATAACATTAAAAGGCAAGTAGGAGTTGTCCATAAGTAGTTAGGTGCCATCAAGTCAGTTCCAACTCATAGTGACCCTATGTACAATGGAATAAAGCACTGCCCAGTCCTGAGCCATCTTCACAATTGTTGATGTGCTTAAGCTCGTTGTCGCAGCCACTGTATCAATACATCTCATTGAGGGTCTTCCTCTTTTTCACTGCTCCTCTACTTTACCAAGCATGATGTCCTTCTCCAGGGAATATTCTCTCCTGATAACATGTCCAAAGTATGTGAGACGAAGTCTTGCCATTCTTGCTTCTAAGGAGTATTACGGTTGTACGTCTTCCAAGACATATTTGTTCATCCTTCTGGCAATCCATGGTATATTCAATATTCTTCACCGTCACCATAATTCAAAGGCATCAGTTCTTCTTCAGTTTTTCCTATTCATTGTCCAGTTTTTGCATCCATATGAGGCGATTGAAAACACCACGGCTTGGGTCAGGCACACCATCATCCTTTAAAGTAACATCTTTGCTTTTTAACACGTTAAAGATATCTTCTTCAGTAGGTTGGCCCAATGCAATATGTCTTTGATTTCTTCACTGCTGCTTCCATGGGTGTTGGATTATGAATCCAAGTGAAATGAAATCCTTGGCAACTTCAATCTTTTCTCTGTTTATCATGGATGTTGCTTATTGGTTCAGTTGTGAGCAATTTTTTTTTATGTTGAGGTGTAATCCATACCTAAGGCTGTAGTCTTTCATCTTCATCAATACATGCTTCAAGTCCTCTTCACTTTTAGCAAGCAAGGTTGTGACTTCTGAATAATGCAAGTTGTTAATGAGTCTTCCTCCAATCCTGATGCCATGTTCTTCTTCAGATAGTCCAGCTTCTGTGATTAAGTGTTCATCATACAGATTGAATAAGTATGGTGGAAAGATACAACCCTGATGCGTACCTTTCCTGATTTTAAACCACGCAGTATCCCCTTGTTATGTTTTGAATGACTGCCTCTTTGTCTATGCACAGTTTCTGCTTGAGCATAATTAAGTGTTCTGGAATTCCCATTCTTATCAATGTTATCCATAATTTGTTATGATCTTTACAGTCAAATGACTTTGTGTAGTCAATAAAATACAGGTAAACATCTTTCTGGTATTCTCTGCTTCCAGCCAAATTCCATTTGACATCAGCAAACTGTTCCTTGTCCTCTTCTGAATCAGGCTTGAATTTCTGGCAGTTCTCTGTTGATGTACTGCTGCCACTGCTTTTGAATGATCTTCAGCAAAATTTTACTTATGTGTGATATTAATGATATTGTTTGATAATTTCCACGTTCTGTTGGATCACCTTCCTTTGGAATGGGCACAAATATGGATCTCTTTTAGTCGGTTGGCCAGGTAACAGTCTTCCAAATTTTTTGGCATAGATGAGTGAGTGCTTCCAGCACTGCATCTATTTGTTGAAACATCTCAGTTGGTATTCCATCAATTCTTGGAGCCTTGTTTTATGCCAATGCCTTCAGTGAAGCTTAAACTTCTTCCTTCAGTTCTACCAATTCTTAATCATATTCTACCTCCTGAAATGGTTGAACATCAACCTATTCTTTTTGGTACAGTGACTCTGTGTATTCCTTCTATCTTCTTTTGATGCTTCCTACATTGTTTACTATTTTCCTCATAGAATCCTTCAATATTGCAACTCAAGTCTCAAATTTTCTCTTGGATTCTTCAGCGTGACAAATGCTAAGCATGTTTTTCCCTTTTGGTTTTCTAACTCTAGATTTTTGCACATTTCATTATAATATTTTACTTTGTCTTCTCAAGCCACCCTTTGATCCAAACATGAAAGATGGAGATAAATAGTTCTTTGTTATTAGCAAGTTAATATTATTTCATCTAAACTTAAATATTGTTAGCCTGGAAAATACGTCTTATTCAGTGAAAGGAAAGTCAGTTCTATTGCTCTGTTTCTACTTAACCACCTGTCTTGTTTTACCACATTTTAAAAATCATTCAGACTTGAAAACATAAGGTGTTACTTGTTAAATAGTGTCCACCTGGTGGCTTAATTTTCCTCAATCTTAAGATGTTACCAAAAATGATGTTTCCATAGAACATTTAGATGTGGCTGCCACATCCTGTCTAAAGAATACAATATATACTATAAACGTTCTTTTTCCATTCTAATCCTCATCTTGTTCATTTTCATCACCTTCAAGTTTCCACAGGAACTCTAAGGGGAGAAAATTAATTATGTATTTTCTGTGTTTACCAGTTTAAGTAGAATTCTTACTGTGGAGCTTGTTACTGGGAGAGTGTTTACCTCATTACAGATATTGATGTGTTCCTTTTAACAGGAATTATATATCACTTCTCATATGAGATATTAAATTGCTTATTAAATTGCTTATTGGTGCAACTGGATTATTTTATGTTCTTTTTTGTGAAGCTATTTACTTGTAATCATTTATATATTTTTGAAATGTGATGTATATGTAAATATATATATCCTCATTGATCTCATAATTTTGATGGTTTATTCCCATTCATTCCTCTAATATTAGGGATTTTGAAAAAAATTGTTAAATGTACAACAAAAAATTGAGAGAAACTCTTGGGGATTAATTTTCTTGTGACAATGTAGTGGTATAGCAGTAACAGACAAAAGCAACCCATTTTAGGGAGAAAAATATAAACAATTTCTTCTAACACTCCTCTTCTAATATGCAAATATCCATATCTACAAAGCCAAACTAAATTAGAAATTAAAACAAAAAATTAAGATTGCACTTAGAGTACATGACATGGTGCTTCTTCTCTTTTTTTCATTTTATTGCTTCCATTTTTCCTCTTTCTACACTTCAGAGGGAAAAACTGTTTCTAATCCTTAAGATGAAAGGCATGCATAATCCTATTTCACAGGTCTTAAGTTCTCATGCTTTGAAAAGTTGGATAATGAATAAGGAAGACAGAAGAACTGATATATTTTAACTGTGGTGTTGGCAAAGAATATTTAATAAATCATGGACTACCAAAAGGACGAACATATCAGTCTTAGAAGAAATACAACCAAAATGTTCCTCAGAAGTGAGAATTGTGAGACTTTGATTTGCTTACTTTGAGCATGTTGTCAGGAAAGACTAATCACAAAAAAGGGACATCATGTTTGGTCTTATAGTAGAGAGCCAAGGAAAATGAGTGAACCTCTCAGTGAGATGGATTGGCACTATAGCTACAACAATGAAACTCAACGTACTAACAATCATGAAGATGGCACAGGACTGGACAATGTTCCTTCTGTTAGACATTAGATTGTCATGAGTCAGAGCAGACCTGATGGCAACAAACAACAACAAAAAGATCCCATGTTAATGCTAAGAAATAAAAAATAGAGAAAGAAGTATTTTAAAAAAAAACAAAAAAACAGATTGAAAACCGAATTTCACTGAATATCTGAGAAAATTTTTAAAATATTTGCTTCATGTTGATAAAGGCAGATCATCTACTCTTTATTCCTCACTTATTGCTTCTTTTTCATATTTTGATAGTTAAAAATGCACTGAAGTTCTTACTATTCCTTATTTTATTTCATAACATATCCAAGTGTCTTAACATAAGAATTGGCAGAAGTAGAGCTTATTTGGCTCTTCACTTAAACAACAGTTGCCTTCCAATTGTGCTCAGCCATTTTCTGGCTGAAACATCAAAGGAATTTACTTCTGTCTGTAGCTATGACCTGGTGGTGCAGTGGTCAAGATCTCAGCTGCTAACTAAAAGGTCAGCAGTTCGAATCCGCCAGCCACTCCTTGGAATCCTATGGGACAGTTCTACTCTGTCTTATAGGGTCGCTGTGAGTCAAAATCAATTCGACAGCAACAGGTTTTTTTTATTTTTTTTATGGTAACTACCAATTGAAGGAGAACAGAGAGAGTAGTAGTTAATCAACTTCTAGGTGGAGGTCTTTCCTAAGGAGGCTTTAAATCTCGGTAATAGTCTCCTGGTATGTGTTTCACAAAGTCCCAATATCTTACGTTTTAAAATGTCTTATATCATTGGAATACATTATGTGGTTGAGACTGGAAAACACTGAATTAGACAATAATAAACTATTATCTTTACTACAAGACTTCTCTGAGACTCTTCTATGTTGATGATAATTATGAAGAGCAAAAGGGAATTTATTATGCCATACTTAACTAGGAAGAAGGACCTGGCAGTCTACTTCTGAAAAAATTGGCCAATGAAAACCTTATGAATAGCAGTGGAACATTGTTTGGTATAGTGTTGGAAGGTAGCCCCCTTAGGTTGGAAGGCACTCAAAATATGACTGGGGAAGATCTGCCTCCTCAAATTAGAGTCGACCTTAATGATGTGGTTGGAGTAAAGCCTTCAGGACCTTCATTGGCTAAGATGGCATGGCTCAAAATAAGAAACACCTGAAAATATCCATTAATAATCAGAACACGGAATTTATGAAGTATGAATCTAGGAAAATTGGAAGTCCTCAAAAATGAAATGGACAGCACAAAGATCAATATCCTATGCATTACTGAGCTGAAATGGACTGGTATTGTCCATTTTGAATCAGACAATCATATGATCTACCATGCCCAGAATGACAAATTGAAGAGGAATGGCATCTCATTCATCATCAAAAAGAGCATTTCAAGATCTGTCCTGAAGTACAATGCCATCAGTGACAAGATAATATCCATATGCCTACAAGGAAGACCAGTGAATATGACTATTATTCAAATTTATGCACCATCCACTGATGCCAAAGATGAGGTAACTGAAGATTTTTACCAACTTCTGCACTCTGAAATTGATTAAACATGCAATTGAGATGCATTAATAATTATTGGTGATTGGAATGTGAAAGTTGGAAACAAGAAAGAAGGAACAGTTGTTGGAAAGTATGAGCTTGGTGATAGAAATGACACCTGGGATCACATTATAGAATTTTGCATGACCAAGGACTTCTTCATTGCAGATACTTTTTTCAACAACGTAAATGGCGACTATACAAGTGGACCTCACTTATGAAATACGCAGGAATCAAATCAACTCCATATGTGGAAAAAGACAATGTAGAAGCTCAAAATCATCACTCAGTACAAGGCCAGGCAGGGTCTATGGCAGAACAGACCATCAACTGCTCATATGCAAGTTCAAGCTGAAACTGAAGAAAATTAGAGCAAGTCCATGAGAGCCAAAATATGACCTTGAGTATACCTCAACTGAATTTAGAGACCATTTCAAGAACAGATCTGACACACTGAATGCTAACGACCAAAGACCAGACGAGTTGTGGAATGACATGAAGGACATCATACATGAAGAAAGCAAAAGGTCATTTAAAAGACAGGAAAAAAAGAAAAGACCAAAATGGATGTCAGAGGAGACTTTGAAACTTGCTCTTGAATGTACAGTAGCTAAAGTACATGGGAGAAATGATGAAGTAAAAGAGCTGAAAAGATTTTAAAGGGTGACTTGAAGAAGACAAAGTAAAATTTTATAATCAAATGTGCACAGACCAACGGTAAGAAAATCAATAGGGAAGAATATGCTCAGCATTTCTCAAGCTGAAAGAACTGAAGAGAAAATTGAAGTCTTAAGTTGCAATATTGAATAATTCTATGGGGAAAATATTGAACGACACAGGAAGCATCAAAAGAAGACGGAAATAATACACAGAGTCACTGTACCAAAAAGAATTGGTTGATGTTCAAAATTTCAGGAGGTAGCACATGATCAAGAACCAATGGCACTAAAGGAAGAAGTTCAAGCTGCACTGAAGAGAATGGCAAAAAACAAGGCTCCAGGAATTGACAGAATACCAACTGACATGTTTTAACAAGCGGATTCAGTGCTGGAGGTGCTTAGTCTTCTATGCCAAGAAATTTGGAAGATAGCCTCCTGTCCAGCTGAGTAGAAATGATCCATATTCGTGTCCGTTCCAAAAGAAGGTGATCCAACAGAATGCAGAAATTATTGAACAATATCATAAATATCACACACAAGCAAAATTTTGCTGAAGATAATTCAAAAAACATTCGCACCAGTACATTGATAGGGAACTGCCAGAAATTCAAGCCAGGTTTAGAAGTGGATGTGGAACAAGGAATATCATTGCTGATATCAGATGGATCTTGGCTGGAAGCAGATAACACAAGAAAGATATTTATCTGTGTTTTATTGACTATGCAAAGGCATTCAACTGTGTGGATCGTAACAAATTATGGATAACATTATGAAGAAAGGGAATTCCAAAACACTCATTCGTGCTTATGTGGAACTTGTACGTAGACCAACAGGAAGTTGTTTGAACAGAACAAAGGGATACTGCATGGTTTAAAATCAGAAAAGATGTGCATCAGGGTTGTATCCTTTCATTATACTTATTCAATGTATGCTGAGCAAATAATCCGAGAAGCTGGACTATATGAAGAAGAATGCAGCATTAGGATTGGAAGAAGGCTCATTAACAACCTGCCATATGGAGATGACACAACCTTGCTTGTTCAAAGTGAAGAGGACTTGAAGCACGTATTGATTAAGATAAAAAACTACAGCCTTCAGTATGGATTACACATTAACATAAAGAAAACAAAAATCTTCGTAACTAGACTAATAAGTAACATCTTAATAAATGGAGAAAATACTGAAATTGTCAAGGAGTTCATTTTACTTGGACCCACAATCAATGCCCATGGAAGCAATAGTCAAGAAATCAAAAGACACATTGCATTAGGCAAATCTGCTGCAGAAGACCTCTTTAAAGTGTTAAAAAGCAAAGATGTCACCCTGAGGACTAAGGAGCACCAGACCCAAGCTATGGGTTTTTAAACACCTCATATGCATGAAAAAGCTGGACAATGAATAGGGAAAACCGAAGAAGGATTGATGCATTTGAGTTATGGTGTTGGCAAAGAATATTGAATACACCATGGACTACCAGAAGAACAAAAAAATCTATCTTGGAAGAAGTATAGCCAGAATACTCCTTAGAAGCAAGGATGGTGAGACTTTGTCTCAAGTACTTTGCACATGTTATGAGGAGGAACCATTCCCTGGAGAAAGACATCATGCTTGGTAAAACAGAAGATCAGTGAAAAAAGGAAGATCTTCAATGAGATGGACTGGCATAGTGGCTGCAACAACGGGCTCAAACATAGCAACGATTATAACGATGATGCTGGACTGCACAGTGTTTTGTTCTGTTATATATAGAGTTGGTATGAGTGGAAACCAACTGTACGGCATCTAACAACAACATACTTAACTAAATAATTTCAACACATTTCACTTTTTAGTGGCTATAGCTGAGTATGTTTTCCCTCTAAACACATTTTAGAAAATAACTGTATTGGCAATAAATTTTATTTCAGGGCCAAAAGTGAAGACAAAATTTATTTGATAGAGAAGAATTTCCTCTTGTTTGACTTCTCCACCACCAGAGTGACAAGATATCTCAAGAAGTTTAGTAGCTTCAACAGGGAACTCAAGTAGAGATACTCTTTTTTTTTTTTTTTTTTTTTTTTAATATATATTTTATTGTACTTCAGGTGAAAGCTTACAGAGCAAATAGTTTCTCATGAAATAGTAGTACACATGTTGTTTTTTGACATTGGTTAACAACCCCACAACGTATTAAGCCTCTAAATTCTCAACCTTTTTTTTTGATGAAAATTACAGATGGCCAAAGATACACCGTTTCAAAAATTTCTACATTCACAGTTCAGTGACATTGACTACGCTCTTCCAACTGTGCTGTTATTCTCACTTAAGATGAAGGCTTACAGAAAAAATAGTTATTCATTTAACAGTTACTACACATGTTGCCCTATGACAGTGGTTAACAATCTCACAGCACATCAAGAATATCCTTACTCCACCTTGTGTTCCCTATCACCAGGGGGCTTCCTTGTCCCCTTCTGTCTTCTGGACCTTGTCAGTGGACTATTGTACCTCTTTAGTCTCATTTGTTTATTTATTTATTTATTTATTTTTATTTTATTTAAACACCATTTCAAAACTTTTTACTTACACATTTAAGTGATATTGACTATGCTCTTCCAATTGTGCTGCCATTCTCGCCCAAGATGAAGGCTTACAGGACAAAACAGCCTCCCATTTAATAGTTACTACAAATGTTGCCCTATAGCAGTGGTCAACAATCTCACAATACATCGACAGTGTCCTTATTCAATTTGTGTTCCTTATCATCAGTTTCCTACTCTCCCTCTGCCTTCTGGCCCTTGTCACCGGACTCCTGTACATCGTTAGTCCCATTTAGTTTTACTGGGGTGTCCATTCCCAGGCTTAACATCGAACCTTGAAGGTAACTTCCCCTCTGAGCTGAAAGGGTGTCTGGGGGCCACACTCTCGAGGTTTCTCTAGTATTCTTTAGGCCAGTAAATCTGGTCTTCTTTTTTTTTTTTTTTTTTTTTGGGAGTTAAAATTATACTCTACATCCTACTCCAGCTCTGCCCAGAACCCTCTGTTGTGATCCTGGTCAGAGGAGTCATTGGTGGTAGCCGGGCACCATCCAGCTGTACTGGGCTCAGTCCCGTGGAGGCCTTGGTAGCTGTGGACCATTAGTCCTTCGGACTAATCTTTTCCTTGTATCCTGTTCTCTTCGTTCTCCCTTGTTCCCGAAGGGATGAGATCAGTGGAGTATCTTAGATGGCCGCTCATAGGCTTTTAAGACCCCAGACACTACTCACCAAGGTAGAATGGAGAGCATTATCTTTATAAGTAGTGTCATGCCAATTGAGCTAGATGTTCCCCGAGATCATGGTCCCCAGAGCCCTCCGTCCAACAACTCAGTCCCTCGGGGGGTTTGGATGTGTCTATAGGGCCTCCATGACCTTTCCTTGTGCAGGTTGTGTTAGTTTCCCCTGTACTATGTACTATCTCATCTCTCACCCAAGTTACCACTTACCTATTACCTATTTAGTATTCCCCCCCCCCCCATCCCTGGTAACCAACAAGGATTGTTACATTTTGCATGTGAATTTTTTCATGGGTTTTTACAATAGAGGTCTCATACAATATTTGTCCTTTTGTGATTGACTTATTTCACTCAGCATGATGTCCTCCAGTTTCGTCCATGTTATGAGATGGTTCACCGATTCATTGTTCTTTCTCGTTGCATAGTACTCCATTGTGTGTATGTACCATAGTTTGTGTATCCATTCGTCTGTTGATGGACATCGAGGTTGTTTCCATCGTTTTGCTATTGTGAATAATGCTGCCATGAACATAGGTGTGCATATGTCTATTCGAGTGATGACTCTTATTTCTCTAGGATATATTCCTAGGAGTGGGATTGCTGGATCGAATGGTACGTCTATTTCTAGCTTTCTGAGGAAACGCCATATCATTTTCCAAAATGGCTGTATCATTTTGCATTCCCACCAGCAGTGTATAAGAGTTCCCGTCTCCCCGCAGCCCGTCCAACATTTGTTATTTCCAGTGTTTTTGATTCGTGCCAGTAATGCCGGGGTGAGATGGTATCTCATTGTGGTTTTAATTTGCATTTCTCTAATGGCTAGTGATCGCGAGCATTTCCTCATGTGTCTGTTGGCCATTTGAATGTCTTCCTTGGTGAAGTGTCTGTTCATTTCCTTTGCCCATTTTTTTGATAGGATTGGTTGTCTTTTTGTTGTAGAGGTGTTGGATTTTCTTGTAGATTATGGAGATTAGACCTTTGTCTGACTTGTACTGTCCAAAAATTTTTTCCCAGTCTGTAGGTTCTCTTTTAACTCTTTTGGTGAAATCTTTTGAAGAGCATAGATGTTTGATTTTTAGAAGATCCCAATTATCTAGTTTATCTGTTGGGTTTTTTGTGTTGATGTTTATGGTTTGTATCCTGTTAATGCCATGTATTAAGGTCTGAAGTGTTGGTCCTATTTTTTCTTCTATGAATTTTATAGTTTGAGGCTTTATATTCAGGTCTTTGATCCATTTTGAAGTAGTTTTTGTATATGGTGTGAGGTATGGGTCCTGTTTCATTTTTCTACAAATGGATATCCAGTTTTGCCAGCACCATTTGTTAAAAAGACTGTCTTTTCCCCATTTGATGTATTTTGGGCCCTTGTCAAAAATCAGGTGACCATAGGTGGATGGATTTACATCTGAGTTCTCAATTCTGTTCCATTGGTCAATGTCTCTGTTGTTGTACCAGTACCAGGCTGTTTTGAGTACTGTAGCTGTATAGTAGGTTCTCAAGTCAGGTAGTGTGAGTCCTCCAACTTTATTCTTCTTCTTCAGTAGTGCTTTACTTATTCGGGGTTTCTTCCCTTTCCATATAAAGTTAATAATTAGTTTTTCCATCTCTTTGAAGAATGTTGTTGGTATTTGTATCGGAATTGCATTGTATTTGTAAATTGCTTTAGGTAGAATTGCCATTTTCACAATGTTGAGTCTGCCTATCCATGAGCATGGTATGTTTTTCCATTTATGTAGATCCCTTTGGGTTTCATGCAGCAGTGTTTTGTAGTTTTCTTTGTATAGGTCTTTTATATTCCTGGTCAGATTTATTCCCAAGTATTTTATCTTTTTAGGGGCTATTGAAAATGGTATTGATTTCCTGATCTCCTTTTCATCGTTCTCTTTACTGGTATATAGGAATCCAACTGATTTTTGAATGTTTATCTTGTATCCTGCTACTCTGCTGAATCTTTCTATTAGTTCCAGTAAATTTCTCGTGGAGTCTTTAGGGTTTTCTATGTATAGTATCATATCATCTGCAAACAGGGAGAGTTTAACTTCTTCATTACCAATTTGGATGCCCTTTATTTCTTTCTCTTGCCTTACTGCTCTAGCGAGAACTTCCAGCACAATGTTAAATGGGAGTGGTGATAAAGGGCATCCTTGTCTTGTTCCTGTTTTCAGGGGGAATGTTTTCAGCCTTTCTCCATTAAGAATGATGTTGGCTGTTGGTTTTGCATAGATGCCCTTTATGATGTTGAGAAATTTCCCTTCTATACCTATTTTATTGAGAGCTTTTATCAGGAATGGGTGTTGGACTTTGTCAAATGCCTTTTCTGCATCAATTGAGATAATCATGTGATTTTTTTCTTTCCTTTTATTTATGTGGTGGATTACGTTGATGGATTTTCTAATGTTAAACCATCCTTGCATACCTGGTATGAATCCTACTTGGTCGTGGTGTATTATTTTTTTGATATGATACTGAATTCTATTGGCTAGAATTTTGTTCAGAATTTTTGCATCTATATTCATGAGAGATATTGGTCTGTAATTTTCTTTTTTTGTGATGTCTTTGCCTGGTTTTGGTATCAGCGTTATGCTGGCTTCATAGAATGAATTTGGAAGTGTTGCTTCCTCTTCTATGCTCTGAAATAACTTGAGTAGAACTGGTACGAGCTCTTCTGTAAATGTTTTGTAGAATTCTCCAGTGAAGCCATCTGGGCCAGGGCTTTTTTTGGTTGGGAGTTTTTTTATTACCTTTTCAATCTCTTCTCTTGTTATGGGTCTGTTCAGATTTTCAATATCACTTTGTTGTAGTTTGGGTAGGCCGTATGTTTCTAGAAATTTATCCATTTCCTCTAGGTTTTCAAATTTGTTGGAATATAGTTTTTCATAATATTCTGTTATAATCCTTTTTATTTCAGTTGGGTCTGTTGTAATGTCCCCCATTTCATTTCTTATTTGGGTTATTTGTGCCCTCTGCTGTTTTTCTTTAGTCAGTCTGGCCAGTGGTTTGTCGATTTTGTTGATTCTTTCAAAGAACCAACTTTTGGTTTTGTTGATTCTTTCTATTGTTTTTCTGTTCTCTATTTCATTGATTTCTGCTCTGATCTTTACTATTTCCTTTCTTCCGGTGGTTGTAGGCTTTTTTTGTTGTTCTCTTTCTATTTGTTTGAGTTCTGTAGTTAATGTTTTGATTTTGTCCCTTTCTTCTTTTTTGATATGTGCATCTATTGCTATAAATTGTCCTCTGAGGACTGCCTTTGCTGTGTCCCAAAGGTTTTGGTATGATGTGTTTTCATTTTCATTTGATTCTAGGAATTTTTTAATTCCATCTCTGATTTCTTCTATTACCCATTGATGTGTAAGCAGATTATTATTCAGTTTCCATGTGTTTGATTTTTTTTCCTTGCTCTTTCTAGTGTTAATTTCTACCTTGATGGCATTGTGGTCAGAGAAGATACTGTGAATTATCTCAGCATTTTGGATCTTGTTGAGGATTGCTCTGTGGCCTAAGATGTGGTCTATTCTGGAGAACGTTCCATGTGCATTGGAAAAGAATGTGTACTTTGCAGCGGTTGGATGGAGTGTTCTATATATGTCTATGAGGTCCAGTTGGCTGATTGTGTCCTTTAGGTCTTCTGTATCTTTGCTAAGTTTCTTTTTAGTTGTTCTGTCCTTTACTGAGAGTGGTGTGTTGAAGTCTCCTACTATTATTGTGGAACTGTCAATTTCTCTTTTCAGTGCTGTTAGAGTTTTTTTAATGTATTTTGGAGCCCTGTCATTGGGTGCATAGATATTTATTATGGTTATGTCTTCATGATGGATCATCCCCTTAATCATTATATAGTGTCCTTCTTTGTCTTTTATGGTAGATTTTGTTTTAAAGTCTATTTTATCTGAGATTAGAATTGCCACTCCTGCTCTTTTTTGATAGTTGTTAGCTTGATATATTTTTTTCCAACCTTTGATTTTTAATAAATTCACATCTTTGTTTCTAAGATGTGTCTCTTGTAGACAGCAAATAGATGGATCCTGTTTTCTTATCCATTCTGCCACTCTCCGTCGCTTTATGGGTGCATTGAGTCCATTTACGTTCAGTGTAATTATTGATAGATGTGAGTTTGTTGCTGTCATTTTGTAGTGCTTTTTTTTGTGATGCTGAAGTTTTCTTTGTTCTTCTTACTCTCTTGTGCTGAGTTCCTTTTGTTTGTGGATTTTCTGTTCATTTCTTTTGTTTTTGTAGGTTTTGGTTTTGTTGAGACTTTATGTTTTTCGTCTTTATTTTTATGAGTTGGTTTGTTAACTTTTTTTGTGGTTACCATGAATTTTAGCCTTATCTTTATAATTTTGAAGCAGTCTACCGTTACTTGGTATCGCCTTGCCTTCTTCTCCTTTAGAAGGTTCTATACCTATGCCGTTTTTTCCCTCTTTCATTGTTTTGATGTTGTTGTCATCCTTTGATTGATTTCTCTGATTCCCTGTTGTATATCTTTTGTTTTTGGAAAGTCGTCTGTAGTTCAGTTCCTAGAATGGTATCTGGTTCATGTTAACCTGCATCCTAGGTCCTAGGTCCTGCCTGAGGGCTTAAGCTGTTTGTCCTCAGATCGAAGAACTCCCTTTAATAATTCTTGTAAGTTTGGTTTGACTTTTGCATATTCCTTTAGTTTCTGTTTATCTGGAAATGACCTAATTTCACCATCAAATCTGAATGAGAGTTTTGCAGGATATATTATTCTTGGCTGACAATTTTTTTCTTTCAAGATTTTATATATGTCATCCCATTGCCTTCTTGCCTGCATGGTTTCTGCTGAATAATCTGAGCTTAGTCTTATTGTTTCTCCTCTGTATGTGACTTCTTGTTTTTCCCGAGCTGCTCTCAGGATTCTTTGTTTGTCTTTAGTTTTAGCGAGTGTGAATATGATATGTCTTGGTGATTTTCTTTTGGGGTCTATTCTATATGGGGTTCGTTGAGCTTCTTGGATGACCAGCTTTTCATCTTTCATGATATTGGGAAAGTTTTCTGTCAGCAGTTCCTCAATGATCCTCTCTGTGTTTTCTGTTTTCTCCCCCTGTTCTGGTATGCCAATCACTCGTAAGTTTTTGCTTTTAATTGTGTCCCACATAACTCTCAGGGTCTCTTCATTTTTCTTTGTTCTTTTTTCTGAGTTTTCCTGAAACAGAGTTGTATCCAAGTGTTTGTCTTCAGTTCCACTGATCCTGTCTTCCATGGTTTCAAATCTACTTCTCAGCCCTTCTATGACACCGTCCATTTCTGAAATCTTGTTGTTTATCTTTTGGATTTCTAATTGTTGTTTTTGTATAATTTCGAGTTGTGAATTTATTTTGGCATTTTGTTCTTGCATCATCTTCCTGAATTCTTCCAATTTTTTGTCTGTATTTTCCATAAATTTGTCTATTTTTTCCTCATGTTTGTCAGCTTTTTGCCTCAGTTCTTGGAAAATTCCGAGTATTAGTGATTTGAGTTCCGTATCAGGTACTTCTAGTGCATTTTCTTCCACAGGAGAGTTATCTGGTGTTTTAATTTGGACGCCTATTGGAGCCATCTTGTCTTGTTTTTGTAAATGTTTTGATATTGTTTGCTGTTTTCGGGGCATTCAGTAGATATTTCTCTCGTTTATTGATTGTAGATTTTTTTTTTTTTTCGTTCTTGTGGTACAGCTGGGCAGATCTATTTGAGGAGGAGCCACTGGGATGGGTTGCTTGTGGCACTCACCGCAGCCACCAGGACGGTCGGTAGTCAGTGCTGGGCAGGTTCCAATAGGGCGTGCCTGCACCGCTTGGTGATGTGATGTCTAGTGCACGGTGCAGGTAGGTAGGGTGCAGCGGGAAGATGGTTATGTGTGAAGCTAAGCTGGATATGGGAGAGAGGAGAGAGGAGGAGAAGCAAAAAGCGTACAAACATAAAAGAATGCTAGGGGAGCTTGTCGTTGGAATGTACAGATGAGAGACTATGGGATGGAGGAAACCAGAAGGGGGAAGAGAAAGAAAAGGAAAGAATGACCAAATGAAAATCATAAAAGTTAAAAAACTGCAAAGTTCCCAGGGATCGCACCGATGCAGCTATGAGGTCTGGGGGTGTCGGTCTCAATTTTCACAGCTCAGCCTGGCCAGAAGGTACAGAGGCATACATCGCCTGGTATTCAGGGATCAGAAAGAGAAGGAAGAGATAGAGGGACAAGAAATTAAGCAATGAAGAAAGACAAAAGAGAAAAAGAGGTAAAATATGACAAAACTAATCAAAAAAGGAAGAAAAATAAAATTGAGGAAAAAAGAAAAAAAGGGCAACACCAGCAGTCAGTGCCTACAAATGGGACCCAGAGAGCCCCCACTCAGGGGCGCGAATTCCAAGAAGCCGATAGTCTCGGGGTTAAGTGACCGTGGCCACGGGAAGCAGAGGGGCCAACGAACAAAGGCCCCAGGATCCCACCCGCGCGGGAGCCCAGACCTGGAAACAGCCACACGCCCGAACGCAGCCCTACAGCCCCGCAGGAGAGAGCAGAGACGGCCCTCTGAACCAGGCACCCAGGCAAAAGGAGGGGGAGGCGGCAGAAAAAGGTCCGCTAGGTGCCAGCAAACGGCTCCCAGAAAGCCCCCAGCCCGGGCGCGCGGAACCCAAGCACCGGCGCCCCCCCGCCCAGGGACCCCGGCCACGGAAAGCAGAGGGGCGAACGAACAAAGGCCCCGGGATCCCACCCATGCGGGAGCCCAGACCCAGAAACAGCCACACGCCCGCACGCAGCCCTACAGCCCCGCAGGAGAGAGCAGAGACGGCACTCGGAACCAGGCACCCAGGCAAAAGGAGGGGGAGGCGGCAGAGAAAGGTTCGCCAGCTGCCAGCAAACAGCTCCCAGAAAGCCGCCAGCCCAGGCGCGCGGAATCCAAGCACCAGCACCCCCCAGCCCAGAGACCCTGGCCACGGAAAGCAGGGGATCCCCAGCTGAGGCGGAGAGGGGTGGGTGGTGGGAGAGCGCGCACCGCAGTTTACCGGTCGTTCTGTCTCCGACCAGATGCTCTGCAAGGCTGCTCTCCCGTTTGCTGGTCTCTGATAGGAATCCAAGATGGTGGATCCGCGCTGCGTTAGCTGGTAAGGAATCTCTGCCTGAGTCTCTCCTCGCTCTCCGTTCTCTTTTAGTATTCTCACTCCGTTTGGTGTTTGGCTGAGTTCTTTATCTCTTCATTTGGTGTTCTAGGGTTTCAGGATTGTTGATTCTCTGTTAGGCTTAGTTTTTCGGATCTTTGCTGTGGAGGGACGGCGTGGTGTTTCTGCCTAGAGCGCCATCTTGCCCCTCTCCCTCAAGTAGAGATACTCTTTAAGGAATACTGCTGCTCTAAGGAATAGAGATCAGGAACAGTGTTTGGGATGATGATATGGATATGGGTGCCATTAGCTTTTTAAAAGGAGCCTGGGTGGTGCAAGTGGTTTCAAATGACTGAAAACCCAAAGGTTAATTTTTTAAACTCACCCAGTGGCTCTTCAGAAAGAAGGCCTGGAAAACCGTTTCCATAAAGATTACAGCTAAGAAAATACTATGGAGCAGTTCTACTCTCTAACACATGGAATTGCCATGAGTCAGGGACTGCAGCAACTAACAAGAGCAACAAAAACAACCCTGTTAAAAACAAAACAAAACAAAAAAAACAGTCACTGTCAAGTTGATTCAGATGGACTCTTGGCAACCCCAAATGTGTCAGAATGTAGCTGTGCTTCAGTGACTGATTTTTTGGAAGTAGATGTCTAGGCCTTCCTTCTGAGACACCTCTGGGTGGTCTTGAGCTTATAGTCTTTCTATTAGTAGCCAAACTTATCCATGGTTTGCTCCATCTAGGGAATCCATTAGCTGATTAAGTAGTGGTTGTTAGATACATGGAAAGTAACTAGATATATGATCTGGAGACAAGGCTGTGAAAAGAGGAGAAGAAAAATCTGAGAGTAGAATGCTAGAGAACATCAATATTTAAGAAAAACACAAAGAGTGTCAAAAAGGAACCTGAAACAGAATAGATCAGAATGTTAGAGGAGGAGAATAAACATTAGGAAAGAATTCACGCTGAATTCTAGGTAACAGTACAATATCTGTTGACACTGAGGAAGCTAACCGCTAAGAACACAAGCAAATGTTTTGAGAAGAATCACTGAATATTGAGAAATTTTTCTCATTTACATTTGTGATTTTTCTAGAGTATTCCTTAATTTATGAGAAAATTAAAGTTAACATATTTTCTTGTCTAAACAGATTTTGTGTGTATGTGTGTGTATTTGTGTATATAAATATCCTTGTGAGTTCATTAACCTCTTTTTAGTCATCCATTTATACAGAAGACAAACTGTACTATAACCAGGGTCAATTATTAGGTTATGGTAATTAGTGGTGGTAGAGAATATATTTATATAATATTAAAAAAAATTCCCAAGAACTTACAGTTTAAAGTTTATTATTATTATTTTTTTATTGTACTTCAGGTGAAGGCTTACAGAACAAATAGTTTCTCATGAAACAGAAGTACACATGTTGTTTTATAACATTGGTTAACAACCCCACAATATATCAACCCTCTAACTTCTCAACCATTTCAAAAATTTTTACATGCACAGTTCAGTGACTTTGACTACGCTCTTCCAATTGTGCTGTTATTCTCTCTTAAGATGAAGGCTTACAGAACAAAATAGTTTCTCATTTAACAGTTACTACAAATGTTGCCCTATGACAATGGTTAACAATCTCACAACACATCAACAGTATCCTTACTCAAACTTGGGTTCCCTATCACCGGCTTCCTTGTCCCCTTCTGCTTTCTGACACTTGTCACTGGACTCCTGTACCTCATTAGTTCCATATGGTTTAACAGGGCTGTCCACTCCCAGGCTGAACCGTGAACCTTGGAGGTAACCTCACCACTGACCTAAAACGGTGTCTGGGAGCCATACTCTAGGGGTTTCCTTAGTCTCCTTTAGGCCAGTAAATCTGGACTTTTTTTTGTGAGTTAGAATTATGCGCTACATCCTTCTCCAGCTCTGTCCAGAATCCTCTGTTGTGATCCTGGTCAGAGCAGTCAGTGGTGGTACCTGGGCACCATCTAGTTGTACTGGACTCAGTCCAGTGGAGGCCTTGGTAGCTGTGGACAATTAGTCCTTCGGGCTAATCTTTCCCTTGTATCCTATTCTCTTCGCTGTCCCTTGCTCCCGAAGGGATGAGACCAGTGGAGTATATTAGATGGCCACTCACAGGCTTTTAAGACTGCAGACACTACTCACCAAGGTAGAATGTAGAACATTGCCTTTATAAGCTGTGTCATGCCAATTGAGCTAGATGTTCCCCGAGACCATGGTCCCTACAGCCCTCTGCCCAGCAATTCAGTCCCTCAGGGAGTTTGGATGTGTCTGTGGGCTTCCATGACCTTTCCTAGTACAAGTTGTCCTAGTTTCTTATGTATTGTATACTGTCTCACCCTTCACCCAAGATACCACTTATCTATTATCTATTTAGTATTTCTGCCCCGCCCCCACCCCTTGCATCCCTGGTAACCAAAAAAGATTGTTACATTTTGTGTGTGAACATTTTCATGGGTTTTTAGAGGTCTCATACAGTATTTGTCCTTTTGTGATTGACTTATTTCACTCAGCATATTGTCCTCCAGTTTCATCCGTGTTATGAGATGCTTCACATATTCATTGTTGTTCTTTCTCATTGAATAGAACTCCATTGTGTGTATGTACCATAGTTTGTTTATTCATTCATGTGTTGATGGGCATCTAGGTTGTTTCCATCGTTTTGCTATTGTGAACAATGCTGCCATGAACATAGGTGTGCATATGTCTATACGAGTTATGACTTATTTCTCTAGGATATATTCCTAGGAGTGGGCTTGCTGGATCTAATGGTATGTCTATTTCTAGCTTTCTGAGGAAGTGCCATATCATTTTTCAAAATGGTTGTATCATTTTGCATTCCCACCAACAGTGCATAAGTGTTCCGATCTCCCCGCAGCCCCTCCAACATTTGTTATTTCCAGTGTTTTTGATTCGCCCCAGTAATGCCGGGGTGAGATGGTGTGTCATTGTGGTTTTAATTTGCATTTCTCTAATGGCTAGTGATCGTGAGCATTTCCTCATGAGTCTGTTGGCCATTTGAATGTCTTCTTTGGTGAAGTGTCTGTTCATTTCCTTTGCCCATTTTTTCATAGGATTATTTGTCTTTTTGTTGTAGAGCTGTTGGATTTTCTTGTAGTTTATGGAGATTAGACCTTTGTCTGACTTGTACTGTGCAAAAATTTTTTCCCAGTCTGTAGGCTGTCTTTTGACTCTTTTGGTGAAGTCTTTTGAAGAGCATAGGTGTTTGATTTTTAGAAGATCCCAGTTATCAAGCTTATCTATTGGGTTTTGTGCGTTGATGGTTATGGTTTGTATCCTGCTAATGCCATGTATTAAGGCCTGAAGTGTTGGTCTTATTTTTTCTTCTATGAACTTTATAGTTTTAGGCTTTATATTCAGGTCTTTGATCCATTTTGAAGTAGTTTTTGTATACGGTGTGAGGTATGGGTCCTGTTTCATTTTTTTGCTGATGGATATCCAGTTTTGCCAGCACCATTTGTTAAAAGACTGTCTTTTCCCCATTTGATGGACTTTGGGCCCTTGTCGAAGATCAGGTGACCGTAAGTGGATGGATTTACATCTGGGTTCTCAATTCTGTTCCATTGGTCAATGTATCTGTTGTTGTACCAGTAGCAGGCTGTTTTGACTACTGTAGCTGTATAGTAGGTACTGAAGTCAGGTAGTGTGAGTCCTCCAACTTTATTCTTCTTCTTCAGTAGCGCTTTACTTATTCGGGGCTTCTTCCCTTTCCATATAAAGTTAATGATTAGTTTTTCCATCTCTTTGAAGAATGTTGACGGTATTTGGATTTGGATTGCATTGTATTTGTAAATTGTTTTGAGTAGAATTGACATTTTCACAATGTTGAGTCTGCCTATCCATGAGCATGGTATTTTTTTCCATTTATGTAGATCCCTTTGGGTTTCTTGCAGTATTGTTTTATAGTTTTCTTTGTATAGGTCTTTTACATCCCTTGTCAGATTTATTCCTAAGTATTTTATGTTTTTAGAGGCTATTGAAAATGGTATTGTTTTCCTGATTTCCTTTTCATTGTTTTCCTTATTGGTGTATAGGAATCCGACTGATTTTTGAATGTTTATCGTGTCTCCTGCTACTCTGCTGAATCGTTCTATTAGTTCCAGTAGTTTTCTCGTGAAGTCTTTAGGGTTTTCTGTATAGTATCATATCATCTGCAAACAGGGACAGTTTCACTTCTACATTACCAATTTGGATGCCCTTGATTTCTTTTTCTTGCCTTATTGCTGTAGCTAGAACTTCCAGCACAATGTTCAATAAGAGTGGTGATAAAGGGCATCCTTGTCTTGTTCCTGTTCTCAAGTTTTCAGCCTCTCTCCATTAAGAATGATGTTGACCGTTTGTTTTGCATAGATGTCCTTTATTATGTTGAGAAATTTCCCTTCTATACCTATTTTATTGACAGTTTTTATCAGGAATGGGTGTTGAACTTTGTCAAATGCCTTTTCTGCGTCAATTGAGATGATCATGTGATTCTTTTCTTTCCTTTTATTTATGTGGTGGATTACATCAGTTGATTTTCTAATGTTGAACCGTCCTTGCATACCTGGTATGAATCCTACTTAGTCGTGGTGTATTATTTTTTTGATATGATGCTGAATTCTATTGGCTAGAATTTTGTTCAGAATTTTTGCATCTATATTCATGAGAGATATTGGTTTGTAATTTTCTTTTTTTGTGACTTCTCTGCCTGGTTTTGCTATCAGCGTTATGCTGGCTTCATAGAATGAATTTGGAAGTGTTGCTTCCTCTTCTGTGCTCTGAAATAGCTTGAGTAGTACTAGTACAAGCTCTTCTGTAAATGTTTTGTAGAATTCTCCAGTGAAGCCATCTGGGCCAGGGCTTTTTTTGGTTGGGAGTTTTTTTATTACCTTTTCAATCTCTTTTCTTGTTATGGGTCTGTTCAGATTTTCAACATCACTTTGTTGTAGTTTGCGTAGGCTGTGTGTTTCTAGAATTTTATCCCTTTCCTCTAGGTTTTCAAATTTGTTGGAGTATAGTTGTTCATAATATTCTGTTATGATCGTTTTTATTTTATTCTGTTATGATCTTGTTGAGGATTGCTCTATGGCCTAAGATGTGGTCTATTCTGGAGAACGTTCCATGTTCATTGGAAAAGAATGTGTACTTTGCAGCACTTGGATGGAGTATTGTATATATGTCTATGAGGTCAAGTCGGCTGATTGTGCCCTTCAGGTCTTCTGTATCTTTGCTGAGTTCCTTCTTAGTTGTTGTGTCCTTTACTGAGAGTGGTGTGTTGATGTCTCCTACTATGATTGTGGAACTGTCAATTTCTCTTTTCAGTGTTGTTAGAGTTTGTTTGATGTATTTTGGAGCCCTGTCATTGGGTGCATAGATGTTTATTATGGTTATGTCTTCATGATGGATCGTCCCCTTCATCATTATATAGTGTCCTACTTTGTCTTTTATGGTAGTTTTCGTTTTAAAGTCTATTTTATCTGAGATTAGAATTTCCACTCCTGCTCTTTTTTGGTAGTTGTTAGCTTGATATATTTTTTTCCAACCTTTGACTTAATAAATTCACATCTTTGTTTCTAATGTGTGTCTCCTGTAGACAGCATATTGATGGATCCTGTTTTGTTATCTGTTCTGTCACTCTCCATCTCTTTATGGGTACATTGAGTCCATTTACATTTGGTGTAATTATTGATAGATGTGGGTTTGTTGTTGTCATTTTGTAGTGCTTTTTTTGGTCATGCTGACGTTTTCTTTGTTCTTCTTACTCTTTTGTGCTGAGTTACTTTTGTTTGTGGATTTTTTTTCATTTCTTTTGTTTTTGTAGATTTTGTTTTTGCTGAGATGTTGTTTTTCCTCTTTTTTTTTATGAGTGTGTTTTTTAACTTTCTTTGTGGTTACCGTGAATTTTACCCTTATCTTTCTAAGTTTGAAGCAGTCTACCATTACTTGGTATCGCCTTGCCTTCCTCCCCATTAGAAGGTTCTATACCTATGCCATTTATTCCCTCTTTTATCGTTTTGATGTTGTTGTCATTTACTGATTAACTGCTCTGATTCCCTGTTGTATTTCTTTTGGTTTTGGATAGTCCTCGAGAGTTCATTTCCTTGATTGGTATCTGGCTGGTACGATCCTGCGTCCTAGGTTCTGCCTGTTAGCTGAACCTGTTTGTCTTCAGATTGAAGAACTCACTTTAATAATTCTTTTAAGTTTGGTTTGACTTTTACATATTCCCTTGATTTCTGTTTATCTGGAAATGACCTAATTTCACCATCAAATTTGAACGAGAGTTTTTCATGATATGTTATTGTTGGCTGGCAATTTTTTTCTTTCAAGACTTTATATATGTCATCCCATTGCCTTCTTGCCTGCATGGTTTCTGCCGAATAATCTGACCTTAGTCTTATCGTTTCTCCTCTGTATCTGCCTTCTTGTTTTTCACAAGCTGCTCTCAGGATTCTTTGTCTGTCTTTGGTTTTAGTGAGTGTGAATATGATATGCCTTGGTGATTTTCTTTTGAGGTCTCTTCTATATGGGGTTCATTGAGCTTCTTGGATGGCCAGCTTTTCATCTTTCATGGTTTTGGGGACGTTTTCTGTCAGCAGTTCCTTAATGATCCTCTCTGTGTTTTCTGTTTTCTCCCCCTGTTATGGAATTGCAATCACTCAAAGATTTTTGCTTTTGATTGTGTCCCACATAACTCTCAGGGTGTCTCATTTTTCTTTGTTCTTTTTTCTGAGTTTTTCTGAAACAGAGTTCTATCCAAGTGTTTGTCTTCAATTCCACTGATCCTGTCTTCCACTGTTTCAAATCTGCTTCTCAGCCCTTGTATGACACCATCCATTTCTGAAATGTTGTTGTTTATCTTTTGGATTTCTAATTGTTGTCTTTGTATAATTTCTAGTTGTGAATTTATTTTTGCATGTTTTTCCTGCATTATTTTCCTGAATCTTCCAATTTTTTGTCTGCATTTTCCATGAATTTGTCTATTTTTTCCTAATGTTTATCAGCTTTTTGCCTCAGTTCTTAGAGAATTATTAGTATTGGAGATTTGAATTCCCTATCAGGTAGTTCTAGTGCATTTTCCTCCAGTGGAGAGTCATCTGGTGTTTTATTTTGGATGCCTACTGGAAGCATCCTGTCCCGTTTTTGTAAATGTTTTGATATTGTTTGCTGTTTTCAGGGCATTCAGTAGATTTTCCTCTCGTTTATTGATTGTAGATTTGTTTGGTTTGTCCCTTTTTTTTAAAAAAAATTGACTATGTCTGAGCGGGCAGACTGTGTGTTCTTTGTCGTTTGCTTGTCTTTCGCCACAATACTTTTCACCTCCTTCTTCAACTGGAAGGCTCAGTCACTCAGATATGGTACGACAGGGGAGGTCTAGCTGAAGAGGAGTTACTGGGACGGGTTGTTTGTGGCACTTACTACAGCCACCAGAGCTGGTTGGTAATCAGTGCAGGGCAGGTTCCAGTCAGGCTGTGCCTGGGCTGCTTGGTGGTGCGATGTCAAGCACATGGTGCAGGTAGGCAGGATGCAGTGGGGAGATTGTTATGTGTGGAGCTAAGATGGATATGGGAGAGAGGACAGAGGCACAGGAGCCAGAAACATACAAACATACAAAAAAGAATGCTAGGGGAGCTTGCCCTTGGAGTGGAGAGATGAGAGACTATGAAATGGAGAAAAACAGAAAGGGGAGGTGGAAGAAAAGAGAAGAATGAATAAATAAGAATTAGAAAGGTTAAAGAACTGCAAAGTTCCCAGGGATCCCACCGGTGCAGCTATGAGGTCTGGGGAGGTAGCTCTCAGGTGTTGCAGTACAGCCTAGGTAGAAAGTGTAGAGGTATACAATGCCAGGTATTCTGGGAACAGAAGGGGAAGGAAGATATAGGAGATGAGAAACTGAGCAATGAAGAAAGACAAAAAGGGAAAAAGAGGAAAAAGAAAACAAAACAAATTAAAAAAAAGCAAAAGACAAGAAAGACTGCCAAAGAAACAGGAAAAAAAAAAAAAAAAAACAACGTAAAAAGAAATGTCCTCAGGGATCCCTCTGCACGTTTGTGGAAGCTGAAGGGGCGTCTCCTTACCACACAGCTCTACCTGGCCAGAAAGGGCTCCCAACTCAAGAAAAGGAAAAGAAAACAAACAAACAATTCAAAACAAACAAACGAACAAAAGCCCCGGGATCCCACCAGCACGGCAGCCCAAACTGGGAAGCAGCTCCACACTCTAATGGAGCTCCACAGCCCCTCAGGAAGAAGCAAAGATGGCGCACAGAGCCAGGTACTTGAGCGAAGGGAGGGGGAAGTGGCGAGAGGTAAGTAAGAAGTCAAAAGAAGCAGAAAAAAAAAAAGCAGCACTAGCAGCCAACAAATGGCACTCAGAGAGTCAGCTAATGCAGGGTGGTGTTTCTGGACAAGAGACTGTGTCCGTGGGAAGCAGAGGGGGCTGAGTGTGGGTGAAGAAGGGTAGAGATTGGGAAAGCATATATCACAAATTACCAGAGCTCTGCAGTCCCTCAGGAAGAAGCAAAGATGGCGCAGGGAGCGAGGTACTTGAGCTAAAGGAGGGGGAGGTGGGGAGAGGCAAGGAAGAAACAAAAAGAAGCAGAAAAAAAGCAACACCAGCAGCCAACAAATGGCACTCAGACAGCCACCCGTTCAGGTGTGTGGAATCCAAGCAGCTGCTGTATCCCAGTCAAGAGATTGTGGCTGTGGGAAGCAGAGGAGGCCAAGTAGGGGTGAAGAAGGGTGGGGGGTGGGAAAGCGTATATCACCAATTACCGGTTGTTTTGTCTCCTGCAGGAAGCTCCGTGAGGCTGCTTTCTCGTATTCCCTGTTTGCTGGTCTCCGATAGGTGTCCGAGATGGTGGATCCGTGCTGCATTAGCTGGTATGGGACCTCTGCATGAATCTCTCCTCGCTCTCCCTTCTCTGTCAGTTTTCTCACTCCATTTGGTGCTTGGCTGAGTTCTTTATGTCTTCATTTGATGTTTTAGGGTTTCAGGATTGTTGTATTCTCTGTTCGAGTTAGTTTTTCAGATCTTTGCTGTGGAGGGACGGTGTGGTGTGTCTGCCTAAAGCACCATTTTCCCAGAACTCCTAAAGTTGATTATATTTTTAACTAATGATTTTCAAAAAATACACTTATGCAGAAATATAGACACTAACATAATGAATCTGCATGTACTCATCACCCAATTTCCATAGTTTCTAACTTATATAATTTCATCTGCAATATATCAGATGTACTTGTAAGATAAGGACTCCGTTTTAAAAAGTTTAACTGTTGTAACATTGTTGCAGGTAAAAATTGACATGTTTTAAAACAATTCAAGATTGATTGGATATTTGACATAAAGTCTCAAATATTCCAACATTTCCAACCTATGCTACAATTTAATATCATAAATATCTAGTTATTGCTCAAATTTAACTATTTTTAAAAATAAATATGTATATATGTGTTTTTATTTGGATTTATTTATTTATCTGTGGTTACAACATGAAAATTGGTTTATATATCTCTGAAATTTCTTTTAATCTGTAGATTTCTTGTTTATACTTTATTTCCCCTTGAAAATTTTGTTGAAGAATTTGGATTATATATTTTATAGACTTTCTCACAATCTGAAGTTTTTTAAAAATTGCATTCTCATGTTGTAATAATTTACCATGTTCTACCCCTATGTGCTATATCATATGTTGATAGTTATTGTTGAGTCAGTTCTGACTCATAACGACCCTATGTACAAGAGAATGAAACACTGCCTGGTCCTGTGCCACCCTCACAATCGTTGTTATGCTTGAACTCATTGTTGCAGCTACTATATCAATCCATCTTGTTGAGGGTCTTCCTTTTTTTGTTGACCCTCTACTTTACCAAGCATGATGTCCTTCTCCAGGGATTGATCCCTCCTAATAATATGTCAAAAATATGTCATAAGTAAATATGTATATACACCCTTTGCCATTGCCTTAGAATGGATTCCAACTCATAGCGACCCTACAGGACAGAGTAGAACTGCCCCATAGGGTTTCCAAAGAGCGGCTGGTGGATTCGAACTGCTGACTTTTTGGTTGGCAGTCAAGCGCTTAACCACAGTGCCCCCGGGTCTCCTTATTTTCTCATTAGATGTTGCAAAATGATGATGTGCTAACTTTATTTCTCCTACTTAGTTAAAAAACTTGAATAAGGTTTTAAAGAAAAACTTCCCTTATCATCAATTTGGTTTTCCTAAAGCATAGATTATAGAAGAAAGCAGGATAAATACAAGATTTTTTTCCATTTAATTATCAATTTTTTAACAAACTTTTTAAGACAGGTTTAAATTACACAAAAATTATGAAGATAGTACAGAGTTCCTATAACACCCAAACTTGATTTTTCTTATTATTAATATCTTATATAAATGGAGAGTATTTGTTACATTGATTATGCAGTAATGATACATTATACACTATTTTACAAAGCAGAATTTTTTTTTTAATTTCCATAATGTCCAATTTATCCACCTGTTTCTTTATGGATTGTGCTTTTGGTATTACCTTTAAAAACTCATCACCAAACTCAAGTTCACCTAGATTATTTCCTATGTCTCCTTCTAAATGTTTTATAGTTTTTTTGTTCTACATTTAGACATATAATCCATTTTGAGTTATATTTTGTGAGAGGTGTATATTCTATGTCTAGGTTTATTATTTTGCCTATAGACACCCAATTTTTCTAGCATCATTTGTTGCAAAGATTATCCTTTCTCCATTGAATTGTCTTCTTTCCTTTGGGTCTTAGTCTTTCACCATTAGTCATGAAGGCAGGCAATTATCTTCCAATTGTGCTTCTTATTACCATTTTGGCTATTTTAGGTCTTTTGCCTTTCTATATAAACTTTAAAATACTTTTTTTTAATATCTAAGAAAATAGCTTGCTGTGATTTTGATTATAATTTTGTTGAATATATAGATCAAGTCGGAAAAATTGACATCTTAATAATACTTCCAATGCATGAAGACAGATAATCTTTCTATTTATTCATCTTAGAGCTCTTTCTTTAGAGTTTTGTAATTTTTTACATAGAGATCCTGTTATTTTTTTTAGATTTATACCTAAATATTTCATTTTATTCGGTGCTATTTTAAATTTTATATCAAATTACAATTGCCAAAATATAGGAAATCAATTGATTTTCTATATTAACCTTATGTTTCATGATCTTGCTTTACTCACTTATTAGTTCCAAGAGTCATATCATCTGTGAACAAAGACAGTCGTATTTCTTCTTTTCTTATATATTTATTTTTTCTTTCCTTTTCTTATGCTATTGCACTAGCTAGGTCCTTTCCACCCCGGATTTCTAATGTCCATTCCACCAGCTCCTGCTCCTTTCTGCCTTCTCATTTCATCTCCAGACAGGAGATGCCCATTTAGTCTCATGTATCTACTTGAGTTAAGAAGCACACTCTTCACGAGTATCATTTTATGTTCCATAGTCCAGTCCAATCTTGTCTGAAGCGTTGGCCTTGGGAATGGTTTTAGTTTTGGGCTAACAGGGATTCTGGGGACATGTCTTCCACGGTTCCTCCAGCCTCAGTCAGACCATTAAGTCTGGTCTTTTTACTAGAATTTGAGTTCTGCACCCCACTTTTCTCCTGCTCTGTCAGGAACTCTCTGTTGTGTTCCTGGTCAAGTCTGTAATTGGAGGTAGTAGGGCATAGTCTGGTTCTTCTGGTCTCAGGCTGATGAAGTCTCTGGTTTATGTGGCCCTTTCTGTTTCTTGGGCTAATACTTTCCTTGTGTCTTTGGTGTTCTTCATTCTCCTTTGCTCCAAGTGGATAGGGATCATTTGATGCATCTTAGATGGCTGCTCGCTAGCTTTTAAGACCCACTCACAAAAGTGGGATGCAGAACATTTTCTTAATAAACTTTATTATGCCAATTGACTTGGATGTCCCCTGAAACCATGGTCCCCAGACCTCCACCCCTGCTACTCTGTCCTTCGAAGTATTTGGTTATATTCAGGAAACTTCTTAGCTTTTTGTTTAGTCCAGTTGTGCTGACTTCTCCTGTAGTGTGTGTTGTCCTTCACTTCACCTAAGATAATTCTTGCCTACTATCTAGTTAGTGAATACCCCTCTCCCTCTTTCCCCGTGCTCACAAACATCAAAGAATGTTTTCCTTTGTGTTTAAGCCTTTTCTTGAGTTCTTATAATAGTGGTCTTATACAATATTTGTCCTTTTGGGACTGACTAATTTCACTCAGTATAATGCCTTCCAGATTCATCAATGTTATGACATGTTTCATAGATTTATCCTTGTTCTTTATTGTTGTGTAGTAATTGTGTGAATATGCCATAATTTGTTTATTCGTCCATTGATGGGCACCTAGGTTGTTTCCATCTTTTTGCCATTGTGAACAGTGCTGCAATGAACATGGGTGTGCATATATCTATTTGTGTGACTGCTTTTATTTCTCTAGGATATATTCCGAGGAGTGCGATTGCTGGTTCCTATGGCACTTCTATTTCTAGCTTTTTAAGGAAGCATCAAATCAATTTCCAAAATGATTGTAGCATTTTACATTCCCACCAGCAGTGTATAAGTGGTCCAGTCTCTCCACAACCTCTCCAACATTTATTATTTTGTATTTTTGGGTTAATGCTAGTCTTGATGGGGTGAGATGATATTTCACTGTAGTTTTGATTTGCAATTCTCTAATGGCTAATGATTGTGAGCATTTCCTCAAGTGTCTATTAGCCATCTGAATGTCTTCTTTGGCAAAGTGCCTATTCATATCCTTTGCCCATTTTTTAATTGGGTTATTTGTCTTTTTGTTGTTGAGGTTTTCAAGTATCGTGTAGATTTTAGAGATTAGACCCTGATCGGATTTGTCTTAGCCAATTATTTTTTCCCAGTCTGTAGGTGTGTTTTTACTCTTTGGTGAAGTCTTTTGCTGAGCATAAGTGTTTGACTTTTAAGAGCTCCAGGTTACCTAGTTTCTCTTCTGGTGTTTGTGTATTGTTACTTAAGGTTTACATTCTGTTTATGCCATGTATTAGGGCTCCTAGCATTGTCCCTATATTTTCTTACACAATCTTTATTACCTTAGATTTTATATTTAGGTCTTTGATCCATTTTGAGATACTTTTTGTGCATGGTGTGAGGTATGGATCTTGTTTCAGTTTTTTGCAGATGGATATCCAGTTATGCCAGCACCATTTGTTAAAGAAAGACTCTTTTCCACATTTAATGGACTTTGGACCTTTGTCAAATATCAGCTGCTCATAGGTGGATGAATTTACATCTGATTCTCAATTCTGTTCCACTGATCTATGTATCTGTTGTTGTACCGGTATCAGGCTATTTTGACTACAGTGGTGGCATAATAGATTCTAACATCAGGTAGTGTGAGGCTTCCCACTTTGTTCTACTTCTTTAGTAATGCTTTACTTATCTGGGGCCTATTCATTTTCCATATGAAGTTGGTGATTCCTTTCTCCATATCATTAAAAAATGCTGTTGGAATTTGAATCGGGATTGCATTGTATCTGTAGATCGCTTTGGGTAGAACTGACATTTTCACTATGTTCAGTCTTCTATCCATGAACAAGGTATGTATTTTCACTTATGTAGGTCTCTTTTGGTTTCTTGCAGTAGTGTTTTGAAGTTTTCTTCGTATAGGTCTTTTATGTCTCTGGTTAGATTTATTCCTAAGTATTTTATCTTCTTGTGGGCTATTGTAAATGGTATTTTTTTGGTGAATTCCTATTTGAAGTTCTCTTTGTTGGTGTAGAGGAATTTAACTGATTTTTGTATGTTTATCTTGTATTCTGATACTTTGCTGAAATAATGTATTAGTTCCAGTAGTTTTCTTGTGGATTCTTTGTGGTTTTCTATGTGTAAGATCATATCATCTGCAAACAAAGATACTCTAACTTCTTACTTACCAATTTGGATGCCCTTTATTTCTTTTTCTAGCCTAATTGCTCTGGCTAGGAACTCCAGTACAATGTTGAATAAGAGTGGTGATAAAAGGCATACTTGTATGCTTCCCTTTCTCAAGGGGAATGCTTTCAGACTCTCCATTTAGGATGATGTTGGCTGTTGGCTTTGTATGAATGCCCTTAATTATGTGAAAGAATTTCCCTTCTATTCCTATTTTGCTAAGAGCTTTTATCACGAATGGGTAGGTTTTGTCAAATGCCTTTTCTTCATCAATTAATAAGTTCATCTGGCTCTTGTCTTTAGTTTTATTTATGTGATGGATTACATTGATTGTTTCGCTAATGTTGAACCATCCCTGAATACCTGGTATAAATTCCACTTGGTCATGGTGAATTATTTTTTTGATATGTAGTTGAATTCTATTGGCTAGAATTTTGCTGAGGATTTTTGCGTCTATGTTCATGAGGGATATTTGTCTGTAATTTTCTTTTTTTGTGGTGTCTTTACCTGGTTTTGGTATCAGGGTTATGCTGGCTTCATAGAATGGGTTTGGGAGCATTCCCTCCTTTTCTATGCTCTGAAATACTTTTAGTAGTAGTGGTATTAACTCTTCTCTAAAAGTTTGGTAGAATTCTCCAGTGAAATCATCAGGGCCAGGGCTTTTGTTGTTGTTGTTGTTGGGAATTTTTTAATTAGCTTTTCAATCTCTTCTTTTGTTATGGGTTTATTTAGTTTTTCTACCTCTGTTTGTGTTACTTTAGGTAAGTAGTGAGTTTCTAGAAATTTGTCCATATTCTCTATTTTCAAATTTGTTAGAGTACCATTTTTCACAGTATTCAGTTATGATTCTTTTAATTTCAGTTGGGTCTGTTGTGATATCGCCTATGTCATTTCTTATTTGAGTTATTTCCTTCCTCTCCTGTTTTTCTTTAGTCAGTTTGGCTTATCAGTTTTGTTGATCTTTTTAAAGAACCAGCTATTTGTCTTGTTAACTCTTTCAATTGTTTTTCTATACTCTATTTCATTTAATTCTGTTCTAATTTTTATTATTTATTTTCTTATGGTGTCTGAGGACTTCTTTTGCTGCTCTCTTTTTATTTGTTTGAGTTGTAGGGTTAATGTTTTGATTTTGGCCCTTTCTTCTGTTTGGATATGTGCATTTATTGCTATAAATTGACCTCTGAGCACTGCTTTTTCTGTGTCCCAAATGTTCTGGTAGGATGTGTTTTCCTTCTCATTTGATTCTGTGAATTTTTTTTTTCCAGCCTTAATTTCTTCTCTAATCCAGTAGTTTTCAGCAAGGTTTTGTTCAGTTTCCATGTGTTTGATTTTTTTCCTTGCTTTTTTCTGTTATTGATTTCTACTTTTTTGGCTTTAGGTAAGGAATGATGCTTTGTAATATTTTGATACTTTGGATTTTCTTAAGCTTGCTTTGTGGCTTAATATATGCTCTATTCTGGAGAATGTTCCATGTGCTTTGGAAAAGAAAGTATACTGGCTGCTGTTGGGTGGAGTTGTTGTATATGTCTATGAGATCAAGTTGGTTGATTGTGGCATCTAGTTCTTCCATGTCTTCATTGAGCTTCTTTCTGGATGTTCTATCCTTCACCAATGTATGTTGAAATCTCCCCGGTTATTGTGGAGCTGTCTATGTCTCTTTTCAATGCTATTAGAGTTTATGTATTTTGGAGCCCTGTCATTGGGTGCGTAAGTATTTGTTATGGTTATGTCCTCTGGGTGTATTGACCCTTTAATCATTACATGGTGGATTTTACTTTAAAATCTATTATGTCAGAGATTAATACTGCCACACCTGCTCTTTTTTGAGTGCTGTTTTCTTGATATATTTTTTCCATCCTTTGAGTTTTAGTTTGTTTGTATCTTTAAGTCCAAGGTGTTTCTCTTGTAGTCAGCATATAGACGGATCATGCTTTTTTACCCAATCTGCCACTCTCTGTCTCTTTATTGGTGTATTTATTCAATTTACATTCAGTGTAATTATTGATAGGTATGAGTTTAGTGCTGTCATACTGGTGTCTCTTTTTGTGTGTTGTTCACAGTTTCTTTGTTCCTCTTAATTTTCTGTGCTGAGTCGTTTTTCTTTATGTATTTTCTTTTCATCTGTTTTGTTGTTGATTTTGTTTGCTGAGTCTTTGTTTGTTTGTTTGTTTTTTATTTTGATGTGTAGGATAATTAATTTCCTTTGTGATTACCTTAATATTTACCTCTATTTTTCTTATTTTAAACAAATCTTTTATTTCTTTATATCGTCTTGACTTCCTCTTCATATGAAAGATCTATGACTACATTTTTTAGTCCCTCTTTTTTATTTTAATGTTTTTCTTTTACATAGTGTTTCCTTATTTTCAGTGTTTTAGCTTTGATTTATTTTTGTCACTTCCCTATCTGGGTTGATATCTGGTTGCTCTGTCCTGTGTTCTAGTCTTGGGTTGTTATCTGTTGTTATTGATCTTCTAACTTGAGGACTCCCTTTAGTATTTCTTGTAATTTTGGTTTGGTTTTTGCAAATTCCCTAAACTTCTGTTTATCTGGAAATGCCCTAATTTCACCATCATATTCGAGTGACCATTTTTCTGAGTAGACTATTCTTGGCTGGCAATTTTTTTCCTTCAAGGCTTTATATATGTCATCCCATTGTCATTTTGCCTGCATGGTTTCTGCTGAGTAGTCCGAGCTTAGTCTTATTTACCCTCCTTTGTAGCTGACTTTTCGTTTATCCCTAGCCACTCTTAAAATTCTCTCTTTATCTTTGATTTGGCAAGTTTGATTATAATATGTCTTGGTGATTTTCTTTTGGGACCTACATTATGTGGAGTTCAATGAGCATGTTGGATAGATATCTTCTCATCTTTCACGATAACCGAGAAGTTTTCTATCAACAAATCTTCAACAATTCTCTCTGTATTTTCTGTTACCCTCCCTGTTCTGGTACTCCAATCACTTGTAGGTTATTCCTCTTGATAGAGTCCCACATAATTCTAAGGGTTTCTTCATTTTTTAAAATTCTTTTATCTGATTTTTCCACAAATAAATTGATGTCAAGTGGTTTATCTTCAATCTCACTAATTCTGACTTCCATTGCCTCAGTTCTGCTCCTATGACTTTCTATTGAGCCATCTATTTCTGAAATCTTATTGTTAATATTCTGGATTTCTGTTTGCTCTCTGAGTGTCTGGGACATGCTTTCCTCCCTGAGTGTCTGAAAGGAAAACGTGTCCCTGTTCCCTAGAGTGCATAGGTGTGTGGGTTTCGCAGCTGGACTATGGCTACTTAGTGCTGTTGGCTGTAAGGACTGGGAGGCACAACTTATTCTTAGACCCCTGTCATGGGTGGCTAGGTGGTGTGGGTGGAAACACCTGTCCTCAGGCCCCTAATTTGGGTAGGTGAGGACCTTGCTTAATGGGCAGAGTGGTGTCAAATTCACAAATCTTCCACTCCACCATATAGCTGATACAGTGGAAGATAGGCTTCAGGTATATACCCTGTTGTACTGTGGTAATGAGGGCCTAAGCTGTTGAAATGGGCCCACATAGGTCTATGCAGGGGTGAAAGGCATTCACAGCCCATGGATTCCTTATGCCTGTTCCTAGGCAAAGGAACCGTGCCTACCCTGAGTTCCTGGCTTAGGGGAGCTGGCAGATTATTTCTTGCTGTATGTTAATTTTCTCCCTCTCCAAGTTGGGAAAATGGCTTAGGGTATGAGATGGGCCCTACTTCTGGCTCAGGGGACATGGCAATCACTGAAGCCACCCTGGAACCGGTGCAGAGCAGGGAAGAGGCAGGTAAATGGGAGATAGGTTTTTCCCAAAGGGGATGTTTTTTGATCCACATAGTAGATTAGACTCATGTACTTATCTTTTGCTGATTGAGTGCCACTTTTTACTGGTTCTGGAAGCTTGAGTAGACTCTCCATCACTTGATCTCTCCCAATGTGAAAAATGTGTCCCTAGCACCATTGCCCGCCTCACTGCACACACCAGCAGATCTGGCCTGCAGGGTGCTGGTTTCTGCCGGTTCAGGTCTGACAATGTCTCGCTGCTTCTGAACCATTTCTCCCTCCCCCTGCCACTCAGTCCAATTCCTCAACTTTGCCTTTGATGTTCAGGGCTACTAGATTATCATATATAATCGATTCACCTTTTTTTTTTTGGGTCTTTATTGCAAGAGGGACCATAGGAAGCATCTGACTACTCTGCCATCTTGGCCCTGTCTCTGTTTTTGGATTTTTAAGAGACAGCAATAAACACTTCCATTCCCAGGTGATAAAAAAGTTTATTCATGTTGCCTTTGGTACTTGATTAGAGATACATATATTTTTTTTAACTCTGAAATCTTGTTAATTTGAATGTTGTGAGTCATGGATCTATTTTTATGTTTTTTTCCTCATAACCAGTAATGTGCTCATAAATGTTAAACATTTACCAGCTCTTATTTGTAATATCTCAACTTCTAAAAGAGTCAGAATAATAATACTGAATTACAATTTACAATAGCTGGCAAAATAATTAATAATATGATTTTTGAAAATGGTTTGTTATGTTTAGCCTTACGATGTATTCCACCAGACATACAGAGTTAGATGACTGTGCTTTAAAGTTACATCTCCTTTTCTAGGTCAGCGAGGAAACATGAACACGGTTTTTCTTCTGGGAATTTTATAAACTAAATTAGAGAAATCATATGTCTTCATGATGTTGAGTCTTTTTAGTTGTGAAAGGGCATGTTTTCCCCTTTGTTTACATCTACCTTTGAATCCTAGGAGTAAAGAGAGTTTTCCCCACAGGCATTTTAGATTTTTCTTGTTAAAATTTTGGCTATGTATTTTATTTCTTTGAGAATCATAACTATTATTTTCTTTTTCATTCTACTCTTGAATTTTTTTTTTTTTGTGTGTATATAAAGGCTACTTACATTTCCATGTCAATTTTATAACCTACTACTTTACTGAATTGACTTATTGTTTTTAATAGATTTCCACTGATTCTTATGAGGTTTTCAGATATGCGCACTCATATCATTTACAATCAGTGATCATTTTTATTAGCCATTTCAAATTTTTATGCCTTATAATTGTTCTCTTATCTTTTGCATCAGTTAATATATCCAAAATTGTTAAATAGAGAAGATAAGATTTTTACCCTTCTTTATAATAAATTGAATATTACCACTCTTATCTTTTTTTCTCCCTTTCCCTCTCCTTATTCACCACCCCCCCCCAAAAAAAAAAGCATTGAAATTACACAAGTTATTATGTTCTAACAATTTATCTAGGAAAACAATTTTGTTGAGATGATGAATTGACATATTCTTCTTCCAGATATTCCTGTGAACATCCAAAATAGTTCAGAAGCTAATGTAACCAGTTGGAAAACCCATTCTGCTTGTAAGTCCAATTTTCTTACCATGTGCACCTGGTCAACATAAAGACAGAAAGATAAGTAGAAAGGAGGATTTGCAAGTGGACTTTTTTCTTTTTTAGTAATGCCTCCTTGTTACTCATGTATTAAACTGTGTAAGTGAAGAATGGGTTAAAAAGGGAGAAAATGAACAAAAGAATACTTATGTCTGTGCTGTGTCCTGCTGAATCTCTAGAACTTTGAATAGAACCTGGAAATATTTGTTGAATAAAGTCAAGATAGAAAAAAAAAAGTTTGTACTTGTTTAAGAATAGATGCATCCTGTTTTAAGTGCTAGAGAGGTGTAGCTGAAGACTGAATAAGAATTTTAATATATTCAGCTTTTAAAAGAGTCTTTTAAAAAGAATCTGGGTAAGATGACAAGACTATATTTGAAGTTTTTTCTTTTCTTTTTTTCCAAGGATTACACGGCTTGCTAGTTTAGTCCCTGAAATATTCAGACAATTTGAAAAGAGCAAAATACATAATGATAAATTCTACTTGTATGGAGATGAATAACATTCTTATCCCCAATAGATAAAACTAGAATCTGAGCTGTTAGAATTTTTGCTGATATCAGCTATAAATCTAAATTTTTTATACTGTTATTTAAGGCACAATATGCATCTTTAAGAGAACATTTTTAGGCAGATAAAAAAAAATGTTGTTGTTATTGTTGGTTACTTTTGATTTTGACTCATGGTGACCCCATGTGTGCAGCATAGAACAACTCCATAAGGTTTTCATGGCTGTGACCTTTCAGAAGTAGATTGCCTGGCCTGTCTTCCCAGGCACCTCTGAATGGGTTCAAACTGCCAACTTTTGGCTAGTAGTCAAGTGCTTAACCATTTGTGCCTCCCAGGGACTCCTGATCAGAAACATACACCCTATTAGATAAATAAGCTAAAATATACTAAGCATCTACTACATGCAAAGTATTGTGATAGATACTGTAGAGTTTGTAACAAAAGAAAAAATGCCCACAAAATCACAAAATCAAATCTATATAGACATGAAAAATTTGCCTGCAATAAATGGTTATGGCAACATATTTCAACTTGAAAAAACATGATTTCTGAAATTTTGCTACCATTTAATTAAAAAAAAGCTAAATCAAGAACAACCATTAAAAAAAAATAACGTATCTGTAAAACTGGGTATCTTTGCCGTTTTCTTTAGCTGTTTTGAGGTGTTACATAATATATTTAATATAATATATTTAATTATGTTAATTATATAATTAATATATTTAATTTAACATAATATATTTAATTTAAGAGAATCTCTATTTGGTTTGGCACTGGAAAGCAATCGAATTACCAATAATATCACTTCTTTGAATAGCTGGAAGAGATGAGAATATCCCGCAGTCACAATTAGTGACAAAAGAGAGAGCTAACTGATGGCAGTTCCACTCTGTCCCATAGGGTCACTATGAGTCAGAATCATTGACTGTATAGCAACAGGTTTTTATAATATATGTAAGGTTGACATTGTGACAGAAAAGTAATCAACCTACAATTTTACAATTAAAACTTCCAAACACTGTGGAGGAACAACTGTTTGAAAAAATTTTTTTTTAAAGACAAAGTTGAACAGAAGATGATTAGAGAATGCTCCCTGGTAATGGAGTTCTTTAGCTTACTTACACAAACTGTCTTTTCATCTATCAATACCTCAAAATAAAGTTGACTAACATTGATTATGACTTTGAATTAAGAATAAAATAAAACAAAGATTCTCCCATATGAAAAGTTTATGCACTTCAACAATTATATCCATAAAATATATGAATTAATTAAATAAAAGTGGTTCTCCAATTAATCCCCCCAAAAGTCAACTTAATCAAGTTAGTGGAGTAAGTTTACAGTTCAGTGAATTAAGGAGACCATCTGGTTATTTGTTCTCATGTGGATGGACTTTCCCTGGTAGTATCCACTTCAAAAAAATCAGTTTAGGCATAGCACCTTTTCTTCTTTTTTACCTGATTCATGTGATGTCTCATCAATGCAAATAGAATTTTTTTTTTTTTTTTTTACTGAAAACCTCTTTGTGATGGACTTGATTAGAGAAAGGCAGACAATAGACATACTGGTGAATTAATTCTTTATGGAATTATATTAGAACAATTTAGAGATTGATTGTAAGGAATTGCACCATATCCTTTTTTCTCTTGAATTTCTTTGGAAGTTCACATCTGGAAATGGAAAGACAGCATAGATTCCATTATAATAACTTTTGTTGTATAGCGGCAGGTATTTCATCTATGACAGTTTGTCTGTGAGCATTGAACATATTTCAATTTGCCAAAATAAGATATTATTTTTCTTGCACTTTTTTGTGTGCATCAAGAAATATTACCACTTTCCAGATTTTTGATCTAATGGTGTTTTATGTTAGGTGGGTTTTGAAGCTTAAGCACTACACAGTGATAAGTGAGCAGTTTCTGATAACTCCTGGGCTCAAGATAAAGACCATGGACATTTCAATAGGCACTAAGAATTCTGGTTACTTAGGGGAAACAAATTTCTGTGACTTTTATTCCTCTCCTATTATCCTCCTAAATCTGCTAAATTGTTTTTCTCCAATATTTCAAATATATGCATTTCCTGGAAGATTGTTGTGATGAGTAACATTTATGGGACACCTATTCAGGGAATTCTCAAAGTTTGTTCATGTAATACCTTACTGCCATTTTATTCTATATATATATGTGTGCACACATAAGTTTATTATATATATGCGTGTGCACATGTATGTGTGTTTCTCCTCTGATTATATATATTCAGAGGAGAAACTGAAATTCTGGTTCTTTTCACTCCACAGTACATTGTTTCCATAGTTCCTGCTATTTCATTCTTTCCCCTGTCTTAATTATCTAGTGTTGCAGTAACAGAAATACTATAAGTGGGTGGCTTTAACAAACAGAAATGTTTTTTCACACTGTCTAGGAAGCTAGAAATTCGAATTCAGGGTCTAGGGGAAGGCTTTATTGCTCTGTCAGCTCTGGGGGAAGTCCTTGTCTCTTCAGCTTCGATTCCTTGGTTTCTTAATGATCTTAATGTGGCATGGCATCTATCCTTTCCCATTGTTGCTCACTAGCTTGTTTGTTTAATCTTTTATATCTCAGTAGAGACTGACTTAAAACACATCCTACACTAACACTGTCTCAATAACATAACAAAGACAACCCATCCCCGAATGGGATTATAACCACAGGTATAGAGGTTAGAATGTACAACACATATTTTTTCGGGACACAATTCAATCCATAGCACCCCTTTTTTATGGTAAGAAATAGGTGAGTTTCCTAAGTCAATCAAGACATATAACTCTTTTAAGTCCAGTGTGAACTATAACAATAGATGTCCTATCCTCGAGAAGCTTAAGATTTAAATAGAAAGGCCAGGCAATGTTTTATTAACTACTGCAGGGGACAGTACACATGAACAATGCCTCAGTGTAGAGTAGAAGAGAAGGGGAAAATGGAGGAAGAGAGGAGGAAATTGGCCCATAAAACATATGTAGGTCATAAACAAAACTCATGAACTAAAGGTCAAATATCCTAAGGGACATTAGGACATAAGTGAGGATATAAACCTGGTTCAAAGGAAGGCTTTCAGTTTGGGTTACAACAAAAAATATGGCCTGATAAACCTAGTGGGGGAATTTTATTAATAAACTGGACTAAACATTTATTATCTGTAGACAATGGGAAAGCCATGATATGTTTGAGCGGAAGAGTAATTTAGTACTTTTTTTTTTTCAGAAGTGATTTTAAAAGGGTTTGGCCAGTCAGCCAGCCAGCCTAGCCAAGCATTTATTGGGAATCTGCTCCTGAAATTTATTGTGCAAGATATTGAAGAGCCTTTGAATAACCCGTGATGTGAAAGGGTGACATAAAGGCGTGATGTGTGTTTAAACAAAAGGCAAAGAAGTTATACTACAATGTGACTTAATAGAGATGCTGTAATAACTCTCTGAGGAAATAGAGGTATAACTGACTAACCTGGGAAATTTCAGGGATAATCTCATAGAATGTGTGATTCATTAGGTGAATTTCATAAATGTTTGGGATTTACAGGAACAGGACGAGTACTTATGAAAAGATCTCATAAACCAAAAACCTGTGTTTAACTTGATATTCTCTAACCTTTATATCATCCTTCAGAAATTTGAATGATTTCATTTGTCCTGCAAAATTATATAAATTAAACATCTATTTTGCCAACCAATGAAAGCAATTTATAAATCCACCAAAAAACTATTACTAACAATCAACATTTGTGTTTATAAAGTTCTGTGCAGTATTTTGAGAATAGCATAAACGGTGCTCTGTAATTTGACCTGGCTTACTTCTCCAGTTTAATTTTCTACTAATTTTCAATAGTCATATCTCATGTTGACTAAACACATTTACAATTCTAACTACCTCATTATAAACAACCCGGAGTACTACTGAGTTTGTTAAGTAAAAATATGTGGTAAAGCAAGAAAGAATTAAAAATGACACGCAGGCATTTAAATATAAACCATATTATTCATTCGCCAAATGTTTGCTGTAGGGTCATTGTCTTTCCTTTGTATACATAATTGCTGATTATAGTTTGATATTGCTTTACTTTTAAGATTTCATCATAATCTACATTTTCCAGTTTTGTATTCTTTAAAAGAGCAAAAACTTTGAAGACAATTTTACCATATTCCATCTAGATATTTATTATTAACTTTCCAATATGTGACTATTATCTTTTTCACACCTAATTTAACAAAAAAGTTTTTAAATAACTCACTTTTGTCAAGTATGTTCAATTAATTAAATTTACTTATAACAACTATTTGTTTTGAACTGATTTAATTGGTTTATGCATTACAAAAATTAATTGCATAATTACCATAAAAATTACAAGAGGCATAAAAAGGATTAGAAAGAAAATCAACTGCTTTTGATAATGCAACATGAAATGCAGACAAGAGCGTGTAAATACTAAAATGTGGTTTACTTAGTCATGAGCACTTAGCATGCTGTGAGCACTCCTTTATACTTCTCTTAGAAAGAGAAGGCTATAAATTAATCCGACTAAATAGATTAGATTTCCTTATAAGAGCTTCTAGTATATTTATCATTATTCCCCAAACTCTCATCTATTTACCTTTGTACATGTTACCCTTTCTGCTGAAATGCCTACTCACCTATCATCCTGAGAAATTACTATAGGTAGTGTCCAACTTACTAATGGGCTCCATTCCGACGACTCCATCTAAGTCAGTTCTGAGGTAGGTCACATACCTCATTTTTTGCTTGTTTTCATTATTATTGCCTTTTATTGTCAATATCTTTATAAATCCAATCTTTATTTGTCTTTATGGGTTGGAAACCCTACATATAAACTTACAGATATACTTTAATACATACATAAAAAATAAACAAACCATAAAAATTTACTTAGATGATGAAGAAGAGTTGGATGACATCAGCATTTTGTCAATTGCAGTAATAACTCCACTTGTGAAAGGTTCTGGATCATCTGGATCTAGATCATCATCGTCAGAAAATTAGTGAGACTTGTCTATATTGTCCTTTTCTTTTTTCTTCATGTATTTCGCAGTAATATCTCACTGCTTCCTGAATCTGCCCATCAACTATAGCAAAGTGATCAGCGTTTGGGTCCATGTTTTCAAGCAACCGAAGCCCTTGATGTAGTTTAGAGAACTAAATCCATACCGGAGCGTTTTGAACGGTAAATCATAAAATTGAACATCTGCTCTGTGAGTGAACATCTGAGAATGATAATATCAGCAAATTACCCACGGCAACATTGTATGTAGTATATGTTAGTAACGATGTAAAAAACAAAATGAAACAAAAATGGACTGTCATAAGTGTGGTTCATCGTAACACGAAAACATCGTTAAGTCATGGACTACCTGTATTCATTTTTCAAGACCTCAGGGGAAGTAACAATTGACTTTGAAATTATTTTCTAGTAATTACTCACAAAAAGAGAGTCAGGAAGCTCTACATTATCTGTGCTCCCAGATCTCTCTCCAGATCACTGTTGCTACTCTTTTTTTTCACAAACACTAATCATAAATAACAGTTACTGAGTACCTTATGTGTTTCAGCTCTTCACATGCATTAACTTACTGAATCCTTTTAACAACACTATTATTTTTCTTCATTTCATTAATGTGAAAAAAGCAGAGTTAGAGTGATTTGCCCGAAGCAATATAGTTATTAGGTAGAAGTGTTGGGATTCAAACATAAGCATTCTGGCTTCAGATGTCATGTTTTTGTGATCTGTGCTAATTGCCTCTCAATCACAAGACATTGCATTTCAGTTGTCTGAACTCAGAATGAGCAATGGTTATTGAGAGTAGAACTATGTAATTTTCATCTTTCTATCTTTAATACACAGGGGCCTAGCTGGCAAAGCAGTTTGCAAGCTGCTACTAACCTAAAGGTTGGCAATTCGAACCCACCCAGCAGCTCTGTGGAAGAAAGGCCTGGAGAACTGCTTCTGTAAAGATTACAGCCAAGAAAACCCTAAGGAGCAGTTCTAAGCTGTAACACATGGGATCACCATGAGTTGAGGGGTAACTGATGGCAGCTCACAACAACAACAATTGCTGGCATATAATATTATTCATCACAATGCTTTTGGATAAATAGATACACATTTTAGTCATTTGAAATTTAGAGGACTATCTGCACCCTTTAAAGCAGGTATGTTCAGTAAAAAGTAGAGGTGGGTGGATTACCCAATAAGCAAGGTAAACATGGGCGTGCTTGTGCTTACTTACTAATTTGTAGTAAACAATTTCACATGGGTTGTGGTGAAAAACATATAAAGCTGTTCGCTACAGATTAGTAAGAAAGCACAAGTAAACCCATGCTTACCTTGCTTACGGGGTACTCCGTCCCTGTCAGGGATTGTAAATTTGAAAGAGGCTTTGATTCTGTAGGAAGATGCTGTGGTGTTGGGAGAGAAACAGATGCCAGCCATACCTAGAAGCAGAATCTTTGATGTGGTCAAAAAATGTGAAATTGTTCTCTACAGATTGTTAAGTAAGCACAAGTAAACCTGTGCTTACTTGTTTTTTGGATAATCTGACACTAATAAAGGGAATTCTGCATTTTTCTCATATTCTAGCCCTTCCACTGCCTTGAAGATTCACTAAATCTTATTTCTCACCTTATAATGTATCAATGTTTTTTTGGAATTTGATTGTGCTTTCTATTTACATTAATAAATCATGAAAGCTGACAACTGATACATCATTGAATTAATACAAATGACTTTTTTTTTTCTGATCTGCCATTTTATCCGTAAAGTTGAAAGTATTGGTTGTCTGAGTTCATAAAATTTCCACTGGATGGATAGGTAGAGCTTCTCCATAGAATCACTGTCACAAAAACCATGTGGGTTGATGGATTTTTTCACATCAAACTGTCATCTTGCCTCTGCTGTTACATTATATTTGCTACCTCAACAGTGACTCAAATTGTTATTTTTTACAGCTGGTATCCCACTAGAAAATAACCCCGTATGTATCTGACCACCCATTTAACTGTTTATTGATATCTAAAGGTTTGAGTTTTTCATTCTAAGCCTAAAATTTGTCTAGATTTTTGATGCTGGCAGACATTTAAAAACAGATCCTTACACAGGGAATCTCACTGTGACTCAAAATTATTTTAGAAGACAGGGTTGACTTATTGATGTAGTATTTTGTCTTCCTTTCATTTATTTCTTTATACCAGTTACCTCCCAGTTTTACTTGATGACATTTTATGATGACTGCTGGTATCCGTGCAATATAACAGTAAATACTAGGTTTTTCTTTTTAGTTTTTAGTTTAGCAGGCATTGGTGTCCAAAGGCAAGGGGCCACACACACATTGAGAAATATCAATTAGGAAGACAGTTTTCCATAAATACGCTCTGTGGGATGCTTTCTTATCTACATAAGAATGTCAGGCTGTCCAGGATACTTAACAGGTTAGCCTGAAAAGAGGGTGTGAAGGAAAATCCAGGCAATGGGAACTAAAATTTAAATTACATGTAAAAGGCAAAAGAAAAATGACCTAGGAATTGATAGTCAGGCGGGACAGATTTGCATATGTATACATGTGTATGCATGAGTATGTGTGCATGTGTGTTTGGGCTTATGTTTTTTACATGAGGTTCAGAGATGTAAAAAGGAGTCAAAGAATAACACGTATTATATACACACACACAAAAAAAAGGAATAATATTTTATACCAAATTCACCAAGGAATTTTAAAGAGGGCACTAATGCAATCAGATGTCTATTTTAGTAAGAGAGTTTGCAGCTATGTAGAGAAAATATTGAAGCAGAGAAGGCCAGAGGCAGGGAGACCAACTGTGCTACTTTTATAACTATTGAGTTGAGCAATAATTGGGCCTGCACAAAGGTCGAAACAGTGAGGATCAGGAGAAGGGATACATTTAAAATAATTTGAAGAGAGAATTAGTAATGCTTGATAAACTACTAAATTTGATGGGAGAGCAGAGTAGTTGGAAAAGAAACATTCAAGGTGATGTCTCTGCTTCTGGCCTGTGTACCTGACTAAAGAAGCTCATTGAGATGGGGAATGGCATGGATTGAATTGTGTCCCCCAAAAATATCTGTCCACTTGGCTACTTCATGATTCCCAGTATTGTATGATTGTCTACCATTTTACCATCTGATGTTATTTCCCTATGTGTTGTAAACTCTATCACTATGATGTAATAAAATGGATTAGCAGCAGTTATGTTGATGAGGTCTACAAGATTAGATAGTGTCTTAAGCCAATCTCTTTTGAGATATAAACGAGAGAAGTGAGCAGAGATACACATGGGAACCTCATACCACCATGAAAGCAGTGCCAGGAGCAGAGTGTGTCCTTTGGACCTGAGGTTCCCGCGCAGAGATGCTCCCAGACCAAGGGAAGATGGATGACATGGACCTTCCTCCAGAGCCGAAAGAGAAAGCATTCCCTTGGAGCTGACACCCTGAATTTGGACTTGAAGACTACTGGACTGTGAGAGAATAAACTTCTCTTTGTTAAAGCCATCCACTTGTATTTCTGTTATGGCAGCACTAGATGACTAAGACAGGGAATAAAAAGAAATGTTTAACTATGTTGATGAAAAGAGGGAGGCAGAGATTGTGGTAGAGAATTGTTTGTGGCATAAAGAATTTAAGGTGTCCCTGGGTGGCTAGTGGCTGAAAGGTTGGCAGTTCAAGGCCTCCCACGACACCTCAGAAAAAAAAAGCCTGAAGGTCCACTTCCATAAAGACTACAGCCAAGAAAACTCTATGGACCAGTTCTACTCTATAACACATGTGGTCACCAGGTATAAGAATTGACTCAGTGGTAATGGGTTTGGTTTTTTAGCTTTGGATAACATACATGGGTTAAGAGTACAGAGGCAGCTGGAGCTGAGGGAAGAGATTTATACTGACAGTGTACATTTGGAAATCACCACCATATACTTAGTCATTGAAGACATGGGTGCCAGACTGACTATGAAGACAAGGCTTGAGCTGTAAATTAGGTACAGAAAGCACCAGAATAAAATGTATACTCTTTTCACTCTGAGCTTCTCACTTTTCCCTGTAACACTTTCACTCTTTGCACCTCCTCACTTTTGAAGATGTAATTGCTGGTGCCTGGAATACTCCCACTCCATTCTCTACGTTGTGCTTCTGTCTCATTCTGTGACAACCTCCTCATTGGCATTAATTAATTAGACCTGAGGTGTGAGTTAGGCACAAGGAATCTGAAAGTAGGGGGACCTGAAGTGGCTGCTACCTTAGGTATCAGAAAGAACCAGCTACTTAAGAATATTTAGAATTGCCAGAGAACACTAAAGAAAAGAAAGTAGTTCACTTGCCAACTCCAAATTTAAGGGTTAGGAAAAATCAGAAACTGTGTTACTAATGGGAAAAAAACAAAAAAAATAAGGAAGTATCCTGCATAATTATTTCAAATAACACTGCTATGTTCAGGATTTACTTTTATCCATTTTTAAGCACTGTAAATAACAAGTTCAAAGGTTAACTGTTTCCTCGCTCCCCAGGATGACACCTTTTTGTTACCTGAGCAATCTGTCCACATAGTTTTATGAAACTTACAGAACTGATTTATATTCACCTATTTGCATGTCTTTCACTTCTCCTAGATTGGAAATTCTTCAGTGTCCCCATGTGTCAGTTTTAGTCCTTCAAGAAGCAGATGCTGAGAAGGGATTAGACATCCAAAAGATTTATTGGTGAGTCACCTAGAAAAGATGAAGCAGACAGGGCTAGAGAATACCGGAGGGCCTTCAGACCGTGGAACAGGTCTAACACTTGCAAACGAAGAGCAGAGAGAGAGAGAGTTAAAAAAAAAAAAAAAAAAAAAAAAGGAAGATTAGGATGGAATAGCTTCAGACCTCTGTGCAGTTCTTAGAACATCTCCAGTGGCTTTGGTGGGAATGCTGTGGTGAATCTGAACATGTAGCAAAACGTTCCCTCCAGCAGGTTTGACCAAAGGAAAATGTGTGCAGCATACCTCCTCGGCCATCACACATAGTATCTTGAACATTGCCTGGAACAAATCTAATGTGGGACATTTATTCTTTTGTAACAAAACATAATATTCATTATATGAATTGGATAAATGACTTAATGAGTGGAGTATTGTAGTAATGGTATTGGGTTTCCTTGCTTGTCCTTTTTAAAGCACAAGCATATATTGAAGATGAATAGTAAGGGAGAAGTTAACTGACCCTTGCAAGGACCTTGGTCTCATTAGGATCACATATTCATAATTAAGATTACTAGCCAGATAAACTATGTAATTGGTGGTTATATCCCTGTGAACAGAAAATGTAGTTTAATCCAACCATGTATCTATTTTCCTTCTTTATAAACTTAATTAAGAAGCTGTGGCTATCTCTGCTTTCTCATGTCAAATAATGAAACCTGGTTTTGTTGTTGTTAATAATTTATATATTACTTGTGCAGAAGGAAAATTAGCCACAAAATAACACTATTACCCTAACACTAAAGCAAAGCACTTATTGATTCAGTAGGAATTAATATTTGAAACAAATAAAAAACTTAATTATTTTCAAGATTTTTTCCAATTGACCTAGAGCCCTTCTCTTTAAATGATGTAGGATGGATGGGTTTTAAATATTCTGTTATTACTCATTAAAGTGAGAGAATTTCTTTAAAATTAAACTTGACTAAATTAAAAAAATGCAATTTATTTCCACTGGATAATTTAAATTTTATTTAAGTTTTGTCCTTTATTTTAGAAGAAAATCATTACATATTTTTTATACAAATTATCCTATAAAAAACTATTCATCCTAGTAATCTGAGCTGTTTTCAAGCTTTGTTATTAATGTGTGAAAGGCATATAATTTGAATTTTTGAATACTTATATTCTTAAATGTGAGATTACTTGAAGATGTGTAAATTTAAAGTATTTTACCAGACAGAAACAGGGAGACATGATTATTAATCTGAATAACAAAATGAAAATCAGTTCACATAAAATTACTGTATTTTCTTTTTGCATGCTGATCAAACATTGTAAATGAAATACAACATGTTGAAAGTAAAAGTTTATCTTAAATTCAAGTTTATAGGATTTTTTTAACACAACTAAAAAATTGGGTGAATTTTTATATTAAATATAGTTATTGTGGTGTGTTGTCGATTCTGACTAATATTAATCCTATATGACCGAATGGAACTGCCCCATAGAGTTTCTAAGGCAGCAACATTTTTGGAAGTAGACTGCTTCATCTTTCTCCTACAGAGCTGCCGGTGGGTTCGAACAGTTGACCTTTTGTTTAGCAGAAGAATGCTTAACCACTGAGCTGCTAGGCTCCTCTTACATGAGCAAGTAATAAATAAGTGATTCAAACATACAGGCTATATTTTTTTATGCCAAGGCTCAAAATGTTTAGATTGTTTATTAAGTACCCTTGGAGAAAAACGATATTGCTAGATAGTCTAAAGTAAAAGAATAAAATTGCTCATTATTGGTCATAACTGAAGATAATACACATGTGCACTCACTCATGTAAGAGTACCATGAACACAGAGTGATCAATCAACTTCTTAGTGTTCTGAGGTGGTGGGGCAGTATCCCCAAACGTAGCATTTTGTATAAAAGCCATTCTGATATTTCTGGTTTTGAACGATTGTCAAAAATTCTTATATATAGCTAAAATATACATGTTCTTGGCATTCTTCAGTTCACTCTCATTAAGGTGTATACGGATGGGAGAAAGGAATTCCTTGGAACCCAAAGAAAGACAAAAGGGCTAAGGGGAGATGGCCACTTTACAGAAACTGAGACCCTTAGTCATGGTACTCAATCAAGTCCTATCAATCCTGCAGGAGGGAGCTAAGGGAACAATGAATCTGGTTTCACTCTCCTTCCTCCTTCTACTTTCTTGCCACTCCCCGCACTGTCAGATCCCAATCAGAAGCAGGAAAGCTTTGATGTGTCCATACGGATTAGCCTCTCAGAGTGCAGACCTGGGTGGACATGGATCTTGTGTGAATCTGAAACCGTGTCTCTGTTTTATTGTATACCTATCCTAGAACATTATTTATGCTGGCTGATAACAGTTAAAGAATTATACTATTTAATTTTTTATTTTGTATATGTTTTAGTCCTAATGTCAATGTCCCTTTTTATTTTATAACTAAAACCAATGGTCTAACTAGACCCTACAATCACAATAATGATAGGAGTTAGGGGATCGCTGTGTCATTGTTTTTTTGTTACATGTAGAAGCAAGCACTCTGCAATTGACAGTGACATTACACAGTGTTTGTGTGTGGGCAACAGATTCATTCTAGCATGCTTTACAGCAATTGCTGCCATTTGATAAGTAACTCCAGATGGACTGAGGTTGAAGCACTAAATCATTGTGTCTCCTTCATGCCAAGCACTGATTCATCTCAGTCTTACCCTGCAACTCATTGCTACCAGATTTTAGAAAATATACTTGTTTTCTTCCAATCACAATATCTTCAATTTATTTTTTCCTCTGGCTGAATTTGACTCATACACTTGGTATTTTAGCATCTTCACGTGTTTGCTAAACTATTTTCAATCAAGCATCTACTTATAACAGAGTTTGAAGGGACCTCAAAGGTCACATTATCTCGCTTCTCACCACATGCACACCATCCTCAAATGATAGTCATATATCTGGCTTCTGCTTGAATAATTCCAATGACAGGGAACTGACTACTTGAGATACAGCCTTTTCTATGCTTGGATAGATTTCATTGCTAAAAGTTCTTCCCAATGTTGAGTGAAAATTTATTAACTGCATTTTCCACATCTTGGTCCTAGTTCTACCTTCTAGAACAATAAATTTAAATTTACAGTCTTCTCTTAACCCTTAAATATTCACTACTGCAAGATTTTTAGCACAATATATACTATTTAGTTGAGTTATGATAACTATAGAGAAAAAATTATTCTGATTGTTCTTTTCTAAAACAGTTGGTATTATTAGACCTAATTCAACATAGAACTTCAATTAATAATCAAATGTGAATCTTAGAATTCTAAGAGAGAATTCTTAGAAAGGACTATTCAAATGGACATACTGATGTACAGATTCTACTTCAGACCCCATGATGGAAACAGGTCTTTTGTAGAAACTTTGTTACAAAAATTTAAATTTTCATTTGTATATAAATTACATTGTTCTGGCAGAGTTCACCATCTCAAAATGTAAACTTAAACTAGAAGTAAAATGAAAATGAATCTGAGTTTAGAGTAAAGTTTCTTTTAATGCTTTTTTTTTTTTTATCATTTTGTGTAAAATTAAAATCAAGATGTGTGAAATGAATAGATTAATAGGGATGCCAAACAAATGTGACCATTAACTACATATTGACAACTCATTAAACATTTTAATTTGTTGTTGTTAGATGCCATTGAGTTAGTTACAACTCATGGTGACCTTACGTATAACAGAACAAAATATTGCCCAGTCTAGCATCATCTTCAGGATCATTGGTATATGTCTTAGTTATATAGTGCTGCTGTAACAGAAATACCACAAGTGGCAGTGGTTGCCTTTAACAAACAGAAATTTATTTTCTCACAGTTTAAGAGGTTAGAAGTCTGAATTCAGGGTGGCAGCTTTATTAGGGGAAGGTTTTCTCTCTCTTTCTGCTCTGGAGGCAGGTCCTTGCCTCTTTTGAGCTTCTGCTCCTGGGCAACCTTCATGTGGCTTGGCATGTGTCTTCTCCATCCCTGCTTGCAAACTTGCCTTTAATCTCTTTTATATCTCAAAAGAGATTGATTCAAGATACAGAGTATACTAATCCTGTCTCATTAACATAACAAAGACAATCCATTCCCAAGTGGGATTATAACAGTAGTTATAGAGGATAGGATTCACACCACATGTTTTTGTGGGGCACAGTTCAATCCATAACAGTATGCTTGAGTCCATTTTGGCTACTGTATCTCTTTGAGGGTTTCCTTCATTTTTCACTGATCCTCTACTTTACCAAACATGATGTCCTTTTCTAGTGATTTGTCTTTCCTGATGTCATGTCCAAAGTAAAGAGCCAAAGTCATGCCATTCTCACTTCTAAGAACTATGTATTAAATGTAAAAATTTATATTCCCAATTCTTTCAAAATATGTACTACTCCCTCATGGGGTCTCCATGAGTCAAGGCCCACTGGACAGCAGTTGAGAACAATACTCCCTTTAATATTCCACATATGCTCTTCAAGACACCGTCATCTATTTTTTTTTCTGAATAACGCGCCTAAATTTAATGTTTCCAAAGAAAAATCAACCAAAATAACAAGTCATTTCATGTAAATATAAAAAAAATCATTGAATATCTAGTGTTACTTGAATTGCTAAAAGTTTAAAAGAACTTACAACTTAGGATAATTTAGCTAAATATAATTGAATTAAGAAAATTATTAGATTTAATTAATTATATCATAATTATTTGATTTAATGAATTATATTCATAACAACTCATGCCAATTTTCACTAGTTTTTATTGGTGATTAAAGGCTTGTTAATAAATTGCAAGGCCATTAGAAAGTAAAGGGCAGACAACTCTTCAGACAGGGATTGGACTGGACTGTAGGACATAAAGTGATACTCATGAGGAGTGTGTCTTTTAGCTCAAGTAGATACAAGAGACTAAATGGGCAGCTTCTGTCTGGAGGTGAGATGGGAAGGCAGAGAGGGTTAGGAGCTGGCTGAATGGACATGGCGAATCGGATGGAAAGGAGGAGTGTGCTGTCGCAGTATGGGGAGAGCAATTAGGGTCACATGACAATGTATGTATAAATTTTTGTATAGGAGACTAATTTAAAATGTAAATTTAATTTAAACTACAACAATTAAAAAGAAAAAAAGAAAGGGCAGAAACATTTGCAGAAATAAAATAACGTATTTGCTTCTCTCTGATAAAACTCATTGCCATCAAGTAGATTCTGACTCATAGTGCCCTATAGGACAGAGTAGAACTGCCCCATAGGGTTTCTAAGGAGTGGCTGGTGGATTCAAACAGCCAACTTTTTGGTTGGCCACCGAGCCCTCAACTACTGCTCCACCAGGGCTCCTCCTTCTGATAGTGAACACTTAACATATGTATTTTATTTACAGATAATATTAAACCAATTTTTAGTACCTGTTCTTAACTATCAAGTTTTAAAAGCAAAATAATTCCCTACATAAACTCTCATGTAATTAGTTTTAAATGAACTTTTGGATAATAGTTGAACTTTTCATCTTTTTTTTTGTGTGTGTGTGAAAATATACATGACAAAATATAAGCCAATTCTAAGATTTCTACATGTATAATTCAGTGACATTGTTTACGTTCTTCAAGTTGTACAACCATTCTCAATATTTTTTTTCCAAATTACTTACCACCATTAATGTAAACTCGATGGTCCCTAAGCAAAGACTCCTCTTTTCCTGCTTCTTCCCACCGCTGGTAACCACTAATAATCTTTGAATTCTATATATTTGCTTATTTCATGTAAGTGAGATTACTGAGTATTTGTCCTTTTGAGACTGACTTAATTTGCTCAGCATAATGTTTTCAAGGTTCATCCATGTTGTGCCAATAGTTGAGTATTTTTTCCTTAGAGCAAAGCAGCTGTGCACTTCAGGTGATGTCAACATATTTATGGAACAATTGCATCATTTGTTCAATGCACTTCATATGCTGCATTACATAAATGAGGTGAAAACAGCAGGGCATTGTCTATGTTGCACTGTGGCTTTGAAAGTGACACTACAATATTTCTAAAATGTATGAATTTGGCAACAAAAAAATGCAGATTTCTTCCTGCTTGGCTGGTAATTACAACATCTTGTTTCTGAGAAAAACAGAGGGGGAGAGGAGCGTACCTGGCATATCTGAAACTATTTTGCTTATTTCTTTGCATTTTAGTAACAGGTAAACATAGTAAGGAGAACAAACAAACCAAAAACCTCCCCAGGCTTCAAGGTGCAGTCTATTTCATCAATATGTTTTGCAACATTTTAAAAATGAGTGTGACCTGAAGATCATCACTATCCAAAATAGATCTGGAATGATGTTGGGATTGGAAAATTTAGCAAAAGCTTCCTGAGTTCTGTCAGTGACGTATTATTAACTGAGAACCTTTGGGGGTATCTATCATGAAAAGAAGGCCTCCCTCATCTCTAAGCTGTGCTATGCAAGTCTTGGTATATTGAAAAATTTTAATTTTTTTCCATGTTTGCAAACCATGGACCTCAGCTTCCAACTTCCTATTTTGGTAACATTGCCCCAAAACACAAATGAGCAACCAAAATGCTATTACCTAGCATTTGGTGTTGGGGTGTCTCCTTGCTAGATCATTAGAAGCAGTAATATGGCTGCCTCCTATTGCATCCAGGTCTCTGATAGAAGTTTTTGTAGCTGAAGAGTGGTGATTAAGCACAAGTAGAAAGGGGATGTTGTTGCTGTTGTTGTATGCCATCTAGTTGATTCCTGCTCCTAGAGACCCTAGAGACAGATGCCAGGTCTTTTCTCCCATGGAGCCACCGATAAGTTCGAACATCCGACCTTTTATTTAGTAGGCAAGCACTTAACCATTGTGCCACCAAAGCTCCTTACAAAAAAATAAAAACCAAGCCCGTCGCCGTCAAGTCAATTCTAACTCATAGCAACCCTATAGGACAGAGTAGAACTGCCCCATAGGGTTTCCAAGGAGCAGGTGGTGGATTGGAACTGCCAGACTTTTGGTTAGCAGCTGAGCTCTTAACCACTGCCCAGCCAGAGACCTAAGGCTCCTTAGGAAGGGGATAGAGAGAGGTAACGTTTATCGTGCAGCTAATTAGCTAGCTAATTATAGACTATCAATAACCTCCTACATGATTAATGTATCTTATAAATACAAGGAGACAGAGTAAACTGTTATAATACAATTGAATATAAAGGAGATAATTTAGGATTACTGATGTAAAGAGCAAAAGAATGATAAAATAATTACCAATTTTCTAAAAAATTTTTTTAAAACTCTTGAATGGTTTATATGCATGTATGCAACAATGAAAAAACAACAACAAAAACAAATTGACAGCTCCACAATAATAATAGGAGACTTCAACACACCACTCTAAGGACAGAACAACTAAGAAGAAACTCAGCAAAGATACAGAAGACCTAAAGGGCACAATCAGCCAACTTGACCTCGTAGACATACATAGAACACTCCATCCAACAGCTGCAAAGTACACATTCTTTTCCAATGCACATGGAACATTCTCCAGAATAGACCACATCTTAGGCCACAGAGCAATCCTCAACAAGATCCAAAACGTTGACATAATTCAAAGTATCTTCTCTGACCACAATGCCATCAAGGTAGAAATTAACACTAGAAAGATCAAGGAAAAAAAATCAACTACATGGAAACTGAATAATACCCTGCTTACACATCACTGCGTAATAGAAGGAATCAGAGATGGAATTAAAAAAAAACCAGAATCAAATGAGAATGAAAACACATCATACCAAAACATTTGGGACACAGCAAAGGCAGTCCTCAGAGGACAATTTATAGCAATAGATGCACACATCAAAAAAGAAGAAAGGGACAAAATCAAAACAGTAACTACACAACTCAAACAAATAGAAAGAGAACAGCAAAAAAAAGCCCACAGCCACCAGAAGAAAGGAAATAGTAAAGATCAGAGCAGAAATAAATGAAATAGACAATACAAAAACAATAGAAAGAATCAACAAAACCAAGAGTTGGTTCTTGGAAAGAATCAACAACATCGACAAACCACTGGCCACACTGACAAAATAAAAACAGGAGAGGACACAAATAACCCAAATAAGAAATGAAATGGGGACATTACAACAGACCCAACTGAAATAAAAAGGATTATAACAGAATATTATGAAAAATTATACTCCAACAAATTTGAAAACCTAGAGGAAATAGATAAATTTCTAGAAACACACAGCCTACCCAAACTACAACAAAGTGATGTTGAAAATCTGAACAGACACATAACAAGAGAAGAGATTGAAAAGGTAATAAAAAAACTCCCAACCAAAAAAAGCCCTGGCTCAGATGGCTTCACTGGATAATTCTACAAAACATTCACAGAAGAGCTTGTACCAGTACTACTCAAGCTATTTCAGAGCACAGAAAAGGAAGCAACACTTCCAAATTCATTCTATGAAGCCAGCATAACGCTGATACCAAAACCAGGCAAAGACGTCACAAAAAAAGAAAATTACAGACCAATATCTCTCATGAATATAGATGCAAAAATTCTCAACAAAACTCTAGCCAATAGAATCCAGCATCATATCAAAAAAATAATACACCACGACCAAGTAGGATTCATACCAGCTATGCAAGGATGGTTCAACATTAGAAAATCAATCAATGTAATCCACCACATAAATAAAAGGAAAGAAAAGAATCACATTATCATCTCAATTGATGCAGAAAAGGCATTCGACAAAGTCCAACACCCATTCCTGATAAAAACTCTCAATCAAATAGGTATAGAAGGGAAATTTCTCAACATAATAAAGGGCATCTATGCAAAACCAATGGCCAACATCATTCCTAATGGAGAGAGGCTGAAAACATTCCCCTTGAAAACAGGAACAAGACAAGGATGCCCTTTATCACCACTCCTATTGAACATTGTGCTGGAAGTTCTAGCTAGAGCAATAAGGCAAGAAAAAGAAATCAAGGGCATCCAAATTGGTAATGAAGAAGTTAAACTGTCCCTGTTTGCAGATAATATGATACTATACACAGAAAACCCTAAAAACCCCATGAGAAATCTACTGGAACTAATAGAAACATTCAGCAGAGTGGCAGGATACAAGATAAACAAAAATCGGTTGGATTCCTATACACCAATAAGGAGAACAATGAAAAGGAAATCTGGAAAACAATACCATTTTAAATAGCCCCTAAAAAGATAAAATACTTGGGAATAAATCTGACCAGGTATGTAAAAGACCTATACAAAGAACACTACAAAACACTACTGCAAGAAACCCAAAGGGATCTACATAAATGGAAAAACATACCATGCTCATGGATAGGCGGACTCAACATTGTAAAAATGACAATTTTTTGCCAAAGCAATTTACAAGTACAATGCAACCCCCATCCAAATACCAACAACATTCTTCAAAGAGATGGAAAAACTAATCATTAACTTTATATGGAAAGGGAAGAAGCCCTGAATAAGTAAAGCACTAGTAAAGAAGAAGAATAAAGTTGGAGGACTCATGCTACCTGACTTCAGAACCTCCTATACAGCTACAGTAGTCAAAACAACCTGGTACTGGTAAAACGACAGATACATTGACCAATGGAACAGAATTGAGAACCCAGATGTAAATCCATCCACCTATGGTCACCTGATCTTCAACAAGGGCCCAAAGTCCAACAAATGGGGAAAAAACAGTCTTTTTAACAAATGGTGCTGGCAAAACTGAATATCCATCTGCAAAAAAATGAAACAGGACCCATACCTCACACCGTATACAAAAACTACTTCAAAATGGATCAAAGACCTGAATATAAAGCCTAAAACTATAAAGTTCATAGAAAAAAAAATATAGGACCGACACTTCAGGCCTTAATACATTGCATTAATAGGATACAAACCATAACCATCAATGCACAAACCCCAATAGATAAGCTAGATAACTTGGATCTTCTAAAAATCAAATACCTATGCTCTTCAAAAGACTTCACCAAAATAGTAAAAAGAGAACCTACAGACTGGGAAAAAATTTTTGGACAGTAGAAGTCAGACAAAGTTCTAATCTCAATAATCTACAAGAAAATCCAACACCTCTACAACAAAAAGACAAATAATCCTATTAAAAAATGGGCAAAGGAAATGAACAGACACTTAACCAAAGAAGACATTCAAATGGCCAACAGACACATGAGGAAATTCTCACGATCATTAGCCATTAGAGAAATGCAAATTAAAACCACAATGAGATACCATCTCACCCCAGCAGTACTGACACAAATCAAAAACACTGGAAATAACAAATGTTGGAGTGGCTGCGGGGAGATCGGAACACTTATGCACTGCTGGTGGGAATGCAAAATGATACAACCATTTTGGAAAATGATATGGTGCTTCCTCAGAAAGCTAGAAATAGACATACCATTCGATCCAGCAATCCCACTCCTAGGAATATATCCTAGAGAAATAAGAGTCGTCACTCGAACAGACATATGGACACCTACGTTCATGGCAGCATTGTTCACAATAGCAAAATGATGGAAACAACATAGATGCCCATCAACAGATGAATGGATAAACAAACTATGGTACATACACACAATGGAGTACTATGCAACGAGAAAGAACAACAATGAATCTGTGAAGCATCTCATAATATGGATGAAACTGGAGGACATTATGCTGAGTGAAATAAGTCAATCACAAAAGGAGAAACATTGTATGAGACCTCTATTGTAAAAACCCATGAAAAAGTTCACACACAAAATGTAACAATCTTTGTTGGTTACCAGGGATGGGAGGGGTGGGGGGGAACTACTAAATAGACAATAGATAAGTGGTATCCTGGGTGAAGGGTGAGACAGTACACAGTACAGGAGAAACTAGCACAACTTGTACAAGGAAAGGTCATGGAAGCCCCATAGATACATCCAAACTCCCTGAGGGATTGAATTGCTGGGCAGAGGGCCCTGGGTACCATGGTCTCAGAGAACATCTGGCTCAATTGGCATGACACAGCTTATAAAGACAATGCTCTACTTTCTACCTTGGTGAGTAGTGTCTGGGTTCTTAAAAGCCTATGAGTGGCCTTCTAAGATACTCCACTGGTCTCATCCCTTCGGGAGCAAGGGAGAATGAAGAGAACAGGATACAAGGAAAAGATTAGTCCGAAGGACTAATGGTCCACAGCTACCAAGGCCTCCACTGGACTGAGTCCAGTACAGCTAGATGGTGACCAGCTACCACCACTGACTGCTCTGACCGGGATTACAACAGAGGACAGAGCTGAAGAAGGATGTAGAACAACATTCTAACTCACAAAGGGAAAAAAAAAAAAAAAAAAAAAAAGACCAGATTTACTGGCCTAAAGGAGACTGGAGTAACCCCGAGAGTATGGCCCCCAGACACCCTTTTAGCTCAGTGGTGAAGTTACCTCAGAGGTTCACTGTTCAGCCTGGGAGTGGACAGCCCTGTAAAACCAAATGAGACTAACGAGGTACAGGAGTCCAGTGACAAGGGCCAGAAAGCAGAAGGGGACAAGGAAGCTGGTGATAGGGAACCCAAGATTGAGTAAGGATACTGTTGATGCGTTGTGAGATTGTTAACCATTGTCATAGGGCAACATTTGTAGTAACTGTTAAATGAGAAACTATTTTGTTCTTTAAGCCTTCATCTTAAGTGAGAATAACAGCACAATTGGAAGAACATAGTCAATTTCACTGAACTGTGCATGTAGAAATTTTTGAAAAAGTGTATCTTTGGCTATGTGTATTTTCACAAGAAAAAAAAAATGTTGAGGAGTTAGAGGGTTGATATGTTCTGGGGTTGTTAACCAGTGTCATAAAACAACATGTGTACTTCTATTTCATGAGAAACTATTTGTTCTGTAAGCCTTCACCTGAAGTACAACAAAAAATAAATTGAAAAAAAAAAATTTGAAGAAATCTTATTAAAGTTTCGGTTAGTTGTTTTGATAAATTTCATATGGTCTTATTTCATACTCAGTGATGATGGCAAAATGTAACAGTTGTTACTATAAGACAAGCATTCCTTAATCATGCTGTAGCGCTTGGCTTCACAAGTATGTCAATGTGTAAATCTTGAGAAAGCCCACATAAACTTGGTTAAGAAAATAAAATGGCAAAATTCCTTTGCAACTTAACCCCAATGATTTAAAAAGTGAATTAGTTATATAAGAAAAAATATATAATATTTTCTTTGGGATATGAGGTGATTGATGGCAGTACTTCCAAATTATTCCTTGAATCATGATAACCTGTAAAGTTAATTGAGGCATGAAGTTTTCAAATAATTTATATTAGTACCTTGGGCAGTCTAAAACTTACTCAGAGCAGAGTGTCATAATGATTAAAGAAACAGGTGTTGGAATTTGGGCAAGTATGTGGAATATTCCTAATTATGTCACTGTAGCAACTGAAGTAGCAGAGTTAGAAGAGATGCCGCTAGAAGCTATCTTAATAGAAAGTTATTTAAGAAATTAAAATGGCTGACATTCAAAATCACCTAATTTGCTCACAATTTTTCAGAATTTCTGGGACAATAAGCTCATTACAGCACAATAACCAACTGCAGGACATTGTATGAGAAGGCTGCACTTGTAATGATTGGTAGCACTACATCTGGAAGTAATTTTAAAAAAAAACCTCTAAAATAATGCAGCTATGTTATTCTAAATACCTACATTCAAAAATATAAGCAAGTTAGGTAGCATGGAATTATATACCTTGTGATTTTAGGAGAAAAAAAAATATAAAAATTCTCTTACTTAAAACTAAATATGCCATAACCAGGATTAATAATGGAGATAACAGTATTAAATGCTAACCTACAGGAGACTTATGAGACCTTCAGTACATAGATAGCTAATGTCAGTCTGTTTTAATAACATTTTAATTGTGTGTTAATTATTTATTCATTAAATTGTTTATTCTAGGACTTAATCTAGAGTCTCTAGTGGCCCTGGATGAGGAAATTCAAGCCCCCAGTCACTTGTAAACAACAAAGCAGACATTTTTATTTCATTTAAATTAGTTGTGTTGGGAAAACATGCAAGAGCAGGTATGGAACCCTCTCAGGCTTTATGAGCCTATGTTTAGGTCCTGAATCAGAAATCTCAAAATTTAAGTACTTGCCTTTAAATTAATACACCTCCGTTGAATCTATTTTTGGCTCTCAGAACTAGAATACATGAGTTTATGGTAAATGTATATCATAGGAAGAGTGGGGTAGAATATTTGTAATCAGAACTTTCTATGAATTGGGCCCATAATTAAGCAAACAGTAAGCATGTATATATACATATGTATTATGGGCCAAAGAGATGGAAATAACATAGTATTGTCTCCATCCTCAATGAGAGTATTATCTAATGGAAGATACATACTTGAAGAGAAAGCATTAAAATATAATATGATAAATGTAAACATATGGAATAATAAAGAAGGAAACAGAGTTTTGGGGATATTTAAAAAGGTTTATGAAGGATGACTAGGATTTAGCTAAGTAAATTTTTTTATTGTTGTAATTGAATGAAATTTACATTTCAAGTTAGTCTCCCATACAATTTTTTTTTTGTTTACATACATTGTTATGAGACCCTAATTGCTCACCCCATTCTGCGACAGCACACTCCTCCTTTCTGCCCCTGATTCCCAATGAGCATTCAACCAGCTCCTAACTCTCTCTGCCTTCCCATCTCACCTCTGAACAGAAGCTGTACCTTTGGTCTCTTGTAACTACTTGACTAAGAGGCACACTCTTCACGAGTATCGCTTTATGTCCCACAGTCCAGTCCAATCCCTGTCTGAAGAATTGGCCTCGGAAATCGTTTTAGTTCTGGGCTGATAGAGAGTGCAGGGGCCGTGCTTTCCGGGGCACCTCCAGTCTCAATCAGACCATTAAGTCTGTTCTTCTTACTAGGATTTGAGTTCTGCACCCCATCCTTCTAGTGCTCCATCAGGGACTCTCTGTTGTGTTCCCTGTCAGGACATTCATTGGTGGTAGCTGGGCACCATCTAGTTCTTCTGGTCCTGGGCTGATCAATTCTCTGGTTTATCTGGCCCATTCTGTCTCTCGGGCTAATACTTTCCTTGTATCTTTGGTGTTCTTCGTTCTCCTTTACTCCAAGTGGTTGGAACCAATTGATGCATCTTAGATGGCCGCTAGCTAAGTAAATTTTAACCAGGGACTATTTAATCATGCTGTTTTTATTGTTGATAGGTGCCATTGAGTCCAACTTTTGACTAGCAGCGAACCTATGTGACAGAGTAGAACTGCCATATAGGGTTTCCTAGGCTGTAATCTTTAAGGGAGCGGATCACTAGGTCTTTCTTCCAAGGAGCCACTGGGTGAGTTTAAACTCACAACCTTGTGGTTAGCAGTTGACCACTTAACCACTGCACCACCAGGGCTCTTTTTAATCATGCTAGATTTTCTTAATTTATTTGTGCTTGCACATGCAAGGGCTAAGATTTGCCTTATGATTTTTAATGGATCTCACTATACTGGGACACTAGATGTGGCAGCACTGGAGTTGTAATGAGGACATTCACTAGTTTTCCCAGTAGGACAAGTATTTAGGTCATATACCATCTAGAGAAAGGGTATGCGGGGGGTTATAAAAAGTTGGGGTAAAACAATTTTTTTTTTTTTTTTTAGTTTCTTTATAAACTTGTACATTACTAGACCTTGACCTTTGTACTGTTTGATTCTGCTTTTGGTCCCCAGCAGAAATGATCATGTACTTTACAGTGTCCTTAAGCTTGTTTTAAGGGGGAAAAAAAAGATATTTTTAATCATCAGAAAATAGAATGCAACTATTTCTAGAATCTTAAATGTGAGAATAAAAGTTTTCTAATTCATATCAATTAGATGAAATCAGCTTATGTAGCTGACAAATTGTTGAATAAAGTGACTTTTGAGATCATATGAAAAAGAATAATACATTTAAATAATTGCTGATAAAATTTAATTGGATTTCAAAATAATTCTTCGTCAAGTATATTCAGTTTGCATTGTCAAATATTTTTGTGTTGTCAAGTAGTTTGTATTATTTGAAAGAATGAAAATTACATTTTAAAAATAGGTTCATTAAAAAAGTATTATTAGAATACAAGGAAAGTATTAGCCCAAGAGACAGAAAAGGCCACATAAACCAGAGACTTCATCAGCCTGAGACCAGAAGAACTAGATGGTGCCCAGCTACCACCACTGACCACCCTGACAGGGAACACAACAGAGAGTCCCTGATGGAGCAGCAGAAAGACAATGTGCAGAACTCAAATTCCAGTAAAAAACCAGACTTAATGGTCTGACTGAGACTGGAGGTACCTCGGAAAGCATGGCCCCTGGATTCTCTATTAGCCCAGAACTAAAACGATTTCCGAGGCCAATTCTTCAGACAGGGATTGGACTGGACTGTGGGACATAAAGTGATACTCGTAAAGAGTGTACCTCTTAGCTCAAGAAGATACAAGAGGCCAAAGGGGCAGCTTCTGTCCAGAGGTCACATGGGAAGGCAGAGAGGGTTAGGGGCTGAGAGGGTTGAATTGACATGGGGAGTCAGGGACGGAAATGAGGAGTGTGCTGTCGCAGAATGGGCTGAGCAATTAGGGTCACATAACAATGTATGTATAAAATTTTGTATGGGAGACTAACTTGAAATGTAAACTTCATTTAAACTACAATTAAAAAAAAATTAATTAAAAAAAACAGACACATAGAGAACTGAAAAAAAAAAAAAAAAGTAGTATTAGATACTAGGGAAGCCAGCACACTTGGTACAAGGCAAGGTTATGGAAGCTCCATAGACACATCTAAACTCCCTGAGGGAACGAATTGCTGGGTAGAGGGCTGTGGGGACAATGGTCTCGGGGAACATCTAGTTCAACTGACATAACATAGTTTATAAAGAAAGTGTCCTACGTTCTACTCTGGTAAGTAGCGTCTGGAGTCTTAAAAGCCTGTGAGTGACCATCTAGAATACTCCACTGGTCTCACACCTTCAGGAGCAAGGGAGAATAAAGAAAACTAAAGATACAAGGGAAAGAATAATCCAAAGGACTAATGGACCACATCTACCACGGCCTCCACCGGTCTGAGTCCAGTACAACTAGATAGTGCCTGGCTACCACCACTAACTGCTCTGACAGGTCCCAGACAAACCTGGAGAAAAATGTAGAACACAACTGTAACTCACAAAAAAAACCAGACTTACTGGTCTGATGGAGACTGGAGAAACCCCGAGAATATGGCCCCCAGACACCTTTTTGGCTCAGTAATGAAGTTACTCCCAAGGTTCACCTTCAGCCAAGGATTAGACAGGCCAATAAAACAAAAAAAGACTAGGGGGGTGCAGCAGCCCAGTGACAAGGACTAGAAGGCAAGAGGGGACAGGAAAGCTGGTAATAGGGAACCCAAGTCCTAGCTGTTAACCAATGTCATAAAACAATACATGTACTATTTGATGAGAAATGAATTTGTTCCGTAAACCTTCATATAAAGTACAATAAAAAAAAGTATTATTAGATAGTGTCAAATTGGTTGAGATGCTAACTGTGGACCATTGTGAATCCAAGGCATAAATTTTAAAATGACAATTGATATAGGATATTTTAGATTCAAAGGTTTTTTTAAATATTTTTTTCTCATTGTACATTAAATAAAACCACACATCATGTAAATAAATAAATAAAGTCCAACTGGAAAAATCTGAAAAACTCAAATATTTAAGGACCTCTGTAATATCAATTTAATTTTGTATTTGCAGAAACATTGAAAGATGCTCTGTAAGCATTTTTTGTTTCTCAATATCTCAGCCTTGGCCTACAGACTCAATGTGAGACAAGTATTTGGAGAAGTTGCCTGTCTTAGTATTAAGAAAAACCTAATACAGTCAACTACAAGCATGTGTGTGTGTGTGTGTGTGTGTGTGTGCAAGTCCATTTATAGCCTGATCTCTTGGGTACTGATGATTATTTCTTCCTTTAAATAGGATAACAAAAATAAAAAGAAAAACTTCAATGCAATTCCTAAGAAATATTCACCTTGGAGAATTCTAGGAAAATAGTAGGTTCTCAACAAATACTTGGTTATGAATTTGACTGCATTCCTTTCACACAAGTAAACTGAACTTATAGGACCATCATGACAAAAATACACTATATGATTCTAAAATACTTAATACCAACTTAGAAAATGGGAAACTGATTCTGTAGCTTTTGGCTTGTTTTACGTGTTCTATTTGGCCAATATGGATGCTTTGGTGGCTCAGTTGTTAAGCACTTGGCTGCTAATCCACCAGCTCCTCCACTGGAGAAAGATGTGGCATTCTACTTCCATAAAGATTCCAAAAAACTAAACCCAAACCTGTTGCCTTCGAGTCAATTCTGACTCATAGCAACCCTATAGGACAGAGTAGAACTGCCCCATAGAGATTACAAGGAGCGCCTGGTGGTTTCAAACTGCTGACCTTTTGGTTAGCAGCTGTAGCAATTAACCACTACACCACAAGGGTTTCCATTACACCCTTGGAAACTCTATGGATAGTACTACTCTGTCCTACATGGTTGCTATGAGTCGGAATAAACTTGCTGGCAACGGGTTTTTTTTTTTTTTTTTTTAATGGTTTATTTGGCCAATAAAAAAAAAAAAAAATAACATCTAGAAGTAAAATATTCATATGTATTTCTGATCCCAGAGAATATGATATAATAAGTGACATTGGTAATAACTTCTAAACATCTTCTGTTAGCAGTTTTACAATTTTAGTATTTGTCATACAATTTTTAACTGCTTTTGATCAAACTGATTTCCTGGATGTTCATGCACGCACAAAATACCTCGGCTAAAGGCTGGAGATATATTCTCTTTCCTGTAAGTTGTTTAAGTATTTATTCTATGTATTTTTGATCAATTATAAATCATTTTTACTTCTCTTTTCAGACAATGGAAATGTTTAATTTGTGAGCTGTATCATTGCGTCACCATCAACAACTGTTATTACTATTACTAAAATTCTAAAACTAATATATATTTTTTACTCGGTGCAAAAACTAAATATTTTATACACATTGTCTCTTTGATCTAAAAACAGATACATGGATAAGTTACAATACAAATATTAAATTTGCATTCCCATTTTACAGACAGGAATCCAAGGCTCAAAGACATTATTTAATATGCCTCAGGCTGCGTGGCAAGTAAGTTGGATTCAAATCTTCATCTGTGTGACTCAAAATTCAGGCTTCTTATCACTACCCTGTGCTGCCTCCCCAGACTCTGGAAACAGAATATTCTAAGAACTAACAGAGCCAAGAAATAATCAATTTTATGACATTTTATTGGATAAATTAGTAAAGGAGATTTACAAGACAATATTACGGTTGTTAGATGCCATCAAGTTGGTTATGAGCAATAGTGACCCCATGTGCAAAAATAAAAAAACACTACCCAGTCTTACGCCATGATAACAATCATTGCTATGCTTGAGCCAATTGTTGCAGCCACTGTGTCACTCCATCTCATTGAGAGTCTTCCTCTTTTTCGCTGACCCTCTGTTTACCAAGAGCCCTGGTGGCACAGTGGTTAAGAACTTTGCTACTAACCAAGAGATCTGCAGTTCAAATCCACCAGACACTTCTTGGATGGGGTACTTCTACTCTGTCCTATAGCGTCGCTATGAGTCGGAATTGATTCGAAGGCAGCAGGTACGGTTCGGTTTGCTACTTTATCAAGCATGATGTTCTTCTATAGTGACCAGATCTTTCTGATAACATATCCAAAGTGGGTAAGATAAAGTCTCACCATCCTTCCTTCTAAGGAGTATTCTGTCTGTACTTCTTCCAAGACAGATGTGTTCATTTTTTTTAAGTCAATGGTATATTCAGTATTCTCAGGCAACACCATAATTCAAAGGCATCCATTCTTTTTAGGTCTTCTTTATTCATTGTCCAGCTTTTGTATGCATATGAGGAGACTGAAATTACCATGACTTGGGTCAGGCGCACCTTAGCCCTCATGGTGAGATCTTTGCTTTTTAACACTTTAAAGAGGCCTTTTCCAACATATTTGCCCAATGAATTATGTCCTTTGATTTCTTGACTGCTGCTTCCATGGGTGTTGATTATGGATCCAAGTAAAGTGAAATCCTTGACAACTTAAAATATGTTCTTTGTTATCATAATGTTGCTTATTGGTCCAGTGGTGAGGATTTTCTTTTCTTTTTTTTATTTATTTTTTATTGTTGTAGTTTAAATGAAGTTTACATTTCAGGTTAGTTTCCCATACAAAATTTTATACATACATTGTTATGTGACCCTAATTGTTCAACCCATTCTAGACAGCACACTCCTTCTTTCTGCCACTGAGTCCCATGTCCATTCAATCAGCTCCTCACCCTCTTTGCCTTCCCATCTCACCTCTGGACAGAAGCTGCCCCTTTGGTCTCTTGTATCTACTTGACTAAGAGGCACACTCTTCACGAGTATCACTGTATGTCCCACTGTCCAGTCCAATCCCTGTCTGAAGAGTTGGCCTCAGAAATTGTTTTAGTTCTGGGCTGATAGAGAATCCAGGGGCCATGCTTTCTGAGGTACCTCCAGTCTCAGTCAGACCATTAAGTCTGGTCTTCTTACTAGGATTTGAGTTCTGCACATTGTCTTTCTGCTGCTCCATCAGGGACTCTCTGTTATGTTCCCTGTCAGGGTGGTCATTGGTGGTAGCCGGGCACCATCTAGTTCTTCTGGTTTCGGGCTGATGAAGCCTCTGGTTTATGTGGCCTTTTCTGTCTCTTGGGCTAATACTTTCCTTGTGTCTTTGGTGTTATTCATTCATTACTCCAGGTGGTTGGGACCAATTGATGCATCTTAGACAGCCGCGTGCTAGCTTTTAAGACCCCAGATGCCACTCACCAAATTAGGATGCAGAACATTTTCATAATAAGCTTTGTTACGCCAATTGACTCAGATGTCACCTGAAAACATGGTTTCCAGACCCCTACCCCTGCTACTCTGTCTCTCAAAGTATTTGACTGTATTCAGGAAGCTTCTTAGCTTTGGTTTAGTCCAGATGTGCTGACTTCCCCTGTAGTGTGTCCTGTGATTCCCTTCGCCTAAGATGATTCTTATCTACTACTTAATTAGTAAATAACCCTCACCCTCCCTACCCTCGTAACCATCAAAGAATGTTTTCTTCTGTGTTTAAACCTTTTCTTGAGTTCTTATAATAGTGATCATATACAGTATTTGTCCTTCTGTGACTGACTAAATTCACTCAGCATAATAAGTTCCACCTTCCACCATGTTACATGATGTTTCACGGCTTCAACATTGTTCTTTATCGTTGCGTAGTGTTCTGCTGTGTGGATATACAATAATTTGTTTATCCAATCATGTATTGATGGGCATCTAGGTTGTTTTCATCTTTTTGCTATTGTGAACAGTGCTGCAATGAACATCGGTGTGCATATATCTATCTATTCATGTGATTGCTGTTATTTCTCTAGGATATATTCCAAGGAGTGGGATAGCTAGATTGTAGGGTACTTTTATTTCTAGCTTTTTAAGGAAGTGCCAAATCGATTTCCAAACTGGTTGTACCATTTTACATTCCCACCAACAGTGTATAAGTGTTCCAGTCTGTCCACAACCTCTCCAGCATTTATTATTTTGTGTTTTTTGGATTAAGGCTACCCTTGTTGGGGTGAGATGATATCTCATTGTAGTTTTGATCTGCATTTCTCTAATGGCTAATGATCGTGAGCATTTCTTAATGTGTCTGTTAGCTGCCTGAATATCTTCTTTGGTGAAGTGCCTGTTCATATCCTTTGCCCATTTTTTAATTGGGTCATTTGTCTTTTTGTTGTTGAGGTTTTGCAGTATCTTGTAGATTTTAGAGATGGGAAACTGATCGGATTTTTCATAGCCAAAAATTCTTTCCCCATCTGTAGATTGTCTTTTTACTCTTTGGTGAAGTCTTTTGATGAGCATAACTGTTTGATTTTTAGGAGTTCCCATTTATCTATCTCTCTTCTGGTGCTTGTGCATTGTTACTTATGGTTCGTATTATGTTTATGCCATGTATTAGGGCTCCTAGCATTGTCTCTCTTTTTTCTTCCATGACCTTTATTGTTTTTTATTTTATATTTAAGTCTTTGATCCATTTTGAGTTAGTTTTTGTGCATGGTGTGAGGTATGGGTTTTGTTTCAGTTTTTTGCAGATGGATATCCAATTATGCCAGCACCATTTGTTAAAGAGACTGACTTTTCCCCAGTTAATGAACTTTGGGCCTTTGCCAAATATTAGCTGCTCGTAGGTGGATGAGCTTATATTTGGGTTCTCAACTCTGTTCCATTGGTCTGTGTGTCTGTTGTTGTACCAGCACCAGGCTGTTTTGACTATGGTGGTGTTATAATAGGTTCTAAAATCAGGTAGTGTAAGGCCTCCCACTTTTCTCTTCTTCTTAAGTAATGATTCATTTATTTGGGGCCTCTTCCCTTTCCATATGTAGTTGGTGATTTGTTTCTCCATCTCATTAAAAAATGTTGGTGGAATTTGGATCAGGATTTCATTGTATCTGTAGATTGCTTTGGGTGGAACTGACATTTACACTATGTTGGGTCTACCTGTCCATGAGCAAAGTATATTTTTCCAGGTCTCTTTAAGTTTCTTACAGTAGTGTCTTGTAGTTTTATCTGTATAGAACTTTTATGTCTCTGGTTAGGTTTATTCCCAAGTATTTTATCTTCTTGGGGGCTATTGTAAATGGTATTGATTTGGTAATTTCCTCTTCAAGGTTCTCTTTGTTGGTGTAAAGGAATCCAACTGATTTTTGTATGTTTATCTTGTATCCTGAAACTTTGCTGAAATCTTCTATTAGTTCCAGTAGTTTTCTTGTGGAGTCTTTGGGGTTTTCTGTGTAGACTATCAGATCATCTGCAAATAGAGATTCTATGACTTCTTCCCTACCTATTTGGATGCTGTTTATTTCTTTTCCTAGCCTAATTGCTCTGGCTAGGACCTCCAGCACAATGTTGAATAATAATGGTGATAGAGGGCATCCTTGTCTGGTTCCTGTTCTCAAGGGGAATGCTTTCAAAGTCTCTCCATTTACAATGATGTTAGCTGTTGGCTTTCCATAAATGCCCTTAATTATACTGAGGAATTTCCCTTCTATTCCTATTTTATTGAGAGTTTTTATCATGAATGGTTGTTGGACTTTGTCGAATGCCTTTTCTGCATCGATTGATAAGATCATGTGGTTCTTGTCTTTTGTTTTATTTATGTGATGGATTACAGTGATTGTTTTTCTAATGTTGAACCATCCCTGCATACCTGGTGTAAATCCCACTTGAACATGGTGAATTATTTTCTTATTAGGTTGCTGAGTTCTATTGGCTACAATTTTGTTGAGGATTTTTACGTCAATGTCTATGAAGCATATTGGTCTGTAATTTTCTTTTTTGGGGTGTCTTTACCTGGTTTTGGTATCAGGGTTATGCTGGCTTCGTAGAATGAGTTTGGGAGCATCCCATCCTTTTATATGCTGTGAAATACCTTTAGTAGTAGTGGTGTTAACTCTTCTCTGAAAGGGTTGTAGAATTCTCCAGTGAAGCCATCCGGGCCAGGGCTTTTTTTTGTTGTTGGGAGTTTTTTAATAACCTTTTCAATTTCTTCTTTTGTTATGGGTTTATTTAGTTGTTCTTCCTCTGTATGTGTTAGTTTATGGAGGTAGTGAGTTTCTAGAAATTTGTCCAATTTTCTCTAGGTTTTCAAATTTATGAGAGTATAATTTTTCTTAGTATTCTGTTATGATTCTTTTAATTTCAGTTTATTCTGTTGTTATATTACCCATCTCATTTCTTATACAGGTTATCTGCTTCCTCTCCTGTTTTTCTTTTGTCAGTTTGGCCAATGGTTTATCAATTTTGTTGATCTTTCAAAGAACCAGATTTTGGACTTGTTAACTCTTTCAACTTTTTTTGTATTCTCTATTTCATTTAATTCTACTCTAATTCTTATTATATCTTTCCTTCTGGCGCCTGTGGGCTCCTTTTGCTGCTCTCTTTCTACTTGCTCCAGTTGTAGGGTTAATGTGTTGATTATGGCTCTTTCTTCTTTTTGGATGTATGCATTTATTGCTATAAACTGACCTCTGAGTGCTGCTTTTGCTGTGTCCCATACGTTCTGGTAGGATGTGTTTTCATTCTTGTTGGATTCTATGAATTTCTTTATTCCATCCTTAATCTCTTCTGTAACCCAGTAGTTTTTGAGCAAGGTGTTGTTCAGTTTCCTTGTGTTTGATTTTTTTTTTCCTTGCTTTTTGTGTTGTTGATTTCCACTTTTATGGCTTTATGGTCAGAAAAGATGCTTTGTACTATTTAGATGTTTTGGATTTTCTTAAGGCTTGCTTTATGGCCTAATATGTGGTCTACTCTGGAGAATGTTCCATGTGGGTTGGAAAAGAAAGTATACTTGGCTGTTATTGGGTGCAGTGTTCAGTATATGTCTATGAGATCAAGTTGGTTGATTGTAGCATTTAGCTCTTCCATGTCTTTGTCGAGCTTCTTTCTGGATGTTTGGTCCTTCACCAAAAGAGGTGTGTTGAAGTCTCCTACTACTATTGTGGAGCTGTCTATCTCTCTTTTCAGTGCTGTTAGAGTTTGTTTTATGTATTTTGGAGCCTTGTCATTGGGTGTATGAATATTTATTATAGTTATGTTCTCCTGGTGTATCGACCCTTTAGTCATTATACAGTGCCCTTCTTTATCCTTTGTGGTGGATTTTACTTTAAAGACTATTTTGTCAGAGACTAATATTGCCACTCCTGCTCTTTTTTGAGTGTTGTTTGCTTAATATATTTTTTTCCATCCTTTGAGGTTTAGCCTGTTTGTGTCTTTAAGTCTAACGTGTGTCTCTTCTAGGCAGCGTATAGATGGATCATGCTTTTTTATCCAGTCTGCCACTCTGTGTCTCTTTATTGGTGCATAAAGTTTGTTTACTTTCAGCGTAATTATTGATAGGTATGAGTTTAGTGTTGTCATCCTGATGTCTTTTTTTGTGTGTTGTTCACAGTTTCTTTGTTCCCCTTAATTGTCTGTGCTGAGTCGTTTATCTTTATGGATTCTTTTTTCATCTTTTTCATTGTTATAGATTTTGTTTTTGCTGACTCTTTATATTTTTCCACTTTTTTATTTTGATTTGTAAGATTGTTAGATTCCTTTGTGGTTACCTTAATATTTATCCCTATTTTTCTAAGTTCATATCAGTCTTTTGTTTCTTTATATTGCCTTGACTTCCCCTCCATATGAAAAATCTATGTCTGCACTTTCTAAGTCCCTCTTTTTTGTTTTAATGTTGTCGTTTTTTACATATTGATATCTCTGTTTCCCTTTTTTCCATGTTTCAGCTGTGACGTATTTTCGACTTCCCTATCTGAGTCAATATCTTGTTGCTCTGTCCTGTGTTCTTGTCTTGTGTTTGTATCTGATGTTATTGATTATCTAACCATAGGACTCCCTTTAGTATTTCTTATAATTTTGTTTTGGCTTTTGAAAGTTCCCTAAACTTCTGTTTATCTGGAAATGCCCTAATTTCACCATCATATTTGAGAAACAGTTTTGCTGGATATTTAATTCTTGGCTGGCAGTTTTTTTCCTTTAAGGCTTTATATATGTCAACCCATTGCGTTCTTGTCGATATGGTTTCTTCTGAGTAGTCCAAGCTTATTCTTATTGACTCTTCTTTGTAGATGACTTTTCATTTATCCCTAGCTGGTCTTAAAATTCTCTCTTTATCTTTGGTTTTGGCAAGTTTGATTATAATACGTCTTGGTGACTTTCTTTTTGGATCTACTTTATGTGAGGTTCGATGAGCATCTTGGATAAATATCTTCTCATCTTTCATGATATCAGGGAAGTTTCCTGTCAACAAATCTTCAACAATTTTCTCTGCATTTTCTGTTATCCCCGCTGTTCTGGTACTCCAATCACTCGTAGGTTATTTTTCTTGATAGAGTCCCACATAGCTCTTAGAGTTTCTTCATTCTTTTTAAATCTTTTATCTGATTTTTCCTCAAATAAGTTGGTGTCAAGTGCTTTATCTTCAGTCTCACTAACTCTGACTTCCATTGCCTCAATTCTGCTGCTATGACTTTCTATTGAGTTGTCGAACTCTGAAATTTTATTGTTAATCTTCTGGATTTCTGATTGCTGGCTCTCTATGGATATTTGCAACCTATTAAATTTGTCATTATGCTCTTGAATAACTTTTTTAAGTTGTGCTACTACTTTATATGTTCTTTGGACGTTTCTGCATCTTGACATATTTCCTTTCTTATTTCTAGGAGAGTTGTGTATATTAATCTTCTGTATTCTGTCTCTGGTAATTCCAAGAAATTCTCTTCCTCCAGAGAATTTATTGATTCTTTATTTTGGGAGCTTGCTGAAGCCATCACGGACTGCCTGTTTATGTGATCTGATGTTGACTGTTGTCTCCGAGCCATCAATAAATTATTATAATTTTATTTTATATTCATTTAGTGAGCCCTAGCTTCTTGTTTTGTTTTGTTTTGCTATGCCCAAATAGGTTGCTCGTGTGCGCTAGTTTAATTATTGGTGCCTTTGAAGCTCTAACATCCTGTCACCAGTTAGTTAGTTCTGTTAATTAGTACGTGCACACAGGAGTCAGTTGAATTTTCCTGTGTGGATTCAGCTCAGGTGTCCAGGCAGTTGGTCACCAAGTGTGTGGTGTAGGCTCTCACCTACAGTGTTAGAGAGGCATGGGTGATTGGTGTAGGCACAGGTATCTAGCGGCAGTAGGGGGCCACTTGGTAAGCCAGACAGGGGTCTGGCGGCTGCCCCTGAGGGTCAGAAAGGAAAGCATGTGCTTATTCCCTAGGGCGAGTAAGTAGGTGAGTTTTGCAGCTGGACTATGAGCAACCTACTCTGTTGACTGTAAAGACTCTAAGGCACCACTTATTCTTGGACCCCTGTAGCAAGTCACTAGTTGGTTTAGGTGGAGCCACGAGTCCTCAAGCCTCTGGTGCGGATTGGTAAATGTGCCTGCTCAAAGGGCAGGGCTGTGTCGTGCATCACAAATATGCCACTTCACAGCTAAAACAGTTGAAGTTAGACTTCAGATGTTTACCCTGTCGTACTTTGGTAGTGAGGGCTTAAGCTGTTGAGATGGGTCCCCACAAGTCTATACAGGGATGTAAGGCACTCAAAGTCTGCAGGCCCCTTATGCCTATGCCTAGCAAAGGAGCTGTAGCTGTGCCCACCCTGAGTTCCTGGCTTTGGGGAGCCAGTAGCTTATTTGTTCCCTCTCCAAGGCCTGGAGAGTGGGTCAGGGCACCTTTTGGGATCTACTTCTGGCCCAGGGGACTCAGACTTCGGAAGGACTGGTGCAGAGCGGGGAGGGAGGAGGTAAAAGGGAGAGAGTTTTCTCCCAAATGGGCTTTTTTTTTTTTTTTTCCTTTAAATCCCCTCGAAAGGCCACGTGCACGTACTTATCTTTAGCCACTTGGGAGCTTCTTTTCATTGGTTTGGAGTGTCCAAGCAGAATCTCTGCTGCCAGATCTTTCTTGATGTGGAAACTGCCTCCCGAGCATGTGCATGGAGCTGTTGCCTGCTTCACTGCATACTTCGGAGTCAGTCCTGGCTGAAGTGCTGGAGCCGAGTCCAGTCTGGCACTTCTCGCTTCTTCAGAACTGTCTCCCTCTCCCCCCGCCACTCAGTCCAATTCCTCAGCTTTGCCTTCTTAAGGGCTCCTAGATATTTATATACACTCAAATCACTTGTTTTTCCAGGTCTTTGTTGTAAGAGGGATATAGGAAGCCACCTGACTACTCCTCCATCTTGGCCCCGCCTCCAGATTTTGTTTTCTTTATGTTGAGGTGAAATCCATACTGAAGGCTGTAGCGTTTCATCTTCATCAGTATGTCCTCTTCAGTTTTAGCAAGAAATGTTGTGTCATCTGCATTGCACAGGTTATTAATGAGTCTTCCTCCAATCCTGATGCCATGTTCTTCTTCAGATAGTCCAGCTTCTATGATTATGTGCTCATCATACAGATTGAATAAGTATGGTGAAAGGATACAACCCTGATGTACACCTTTCCTGATTTTAAACCACTTAGTTTCCCATTGTTCTGTTTGAATGACTGCGTCTTAGTCTATCTACCAGTTTTGTACGAGCACAATTAAATATTCTGGAATTTCCATTCTTCACAATGTTTTCCCTATTTCATTATGATCCACATAGTGGAATGCCTTTGCATAGTCAATAAAACACAGGTAACATCTTTCTGGTGTTCTGTGTTTTCAGCCAAGATCCATCTGATATCAGCAGTGATATCCCTTGTTCCATGTAGTCTTCTGAATCCAGCTTGAATTTCTGGGAGTTCCCAGTAGATGCATTGCTGCAATTATTCTTGAATTATCATCAGCATAATTTTATTTGCATGTGGTATTAATGATATTGTTGGATAATTTCCACATTCTGTTTGATTACCTTTGTTTGGAAAGGGCACATATGTGGATCTCTTCCATTCAATCGGCCAGGTAGCTGTCTTCCCAATTTCTGTGTATAGAAGACTGAGTGCTTCCAGTGTTGCATCCGTTTGTAGTAACATCTTATTTGGTATTCTGTTAATTCCTGGAGCCTTGTTTTCCACCAGTGCCTTCAGTGCAGCTTGGATTTCTTCCTTCACTACCATCAGTTCTTGATCATTTACTTCCTCCTAAAATGTTTGCAGGTTGACAAATTCTTGTCGGTAGAGTCACTCTGTGTATTTCTTCCATCTTTTTTTCTTGCTTCCTGCATCTTTCGATATTTTGCCCTTTCAGATGTTCTGTTCATCTCTTCTACTTCATCATTTCTTCCATTTGCTTTAGCTATTCTACATTCAAGAGCATATTTCAGTATCTCTTTTGACATCCATTTTGGTCTTTTCATTCTTTTCTGTCTTTGTAAATGACCTGTTACTTTCTTCGGAAACCCTGGTGGTGTAGTGGTTAAGAGCTATGGCTGCTAACCAAAAGGTTGGCAGTTCGATTCCACTAGATGCTCCTTGGAAATCCTATGGGGCAGTTCTACTCTGTCCTTTAGGGTCGCTATGAATCAGAATCGACTTGACGGCAACGGGTAATGGGTTGCTTTCTTTATGTATTATGTCTTTTTGTCTTCCAACAACTCCTCTGTTCTCTGGTCGTCAGTGTTAAATGCAATAAATCTATCCTTGAGATGATGTCTCAATTTAGGTGGAATATACTCAAGGTCATACTTTGGCTCTTGTGGACCTGTTTGAATTTTCTTCTGCTTCAACTTAAACTTGTATGCCAGCAGCTGGTTTGTTCTGCGGTTGGCCTTTAGCCTTGTTTTGACTGTGATATCGAGCTTTTGCATAATCTTTTCCCATGGATATAGTAATTTGATTCCTCTGTATGCCATCTGGCAAGGTCTACATGTACGGTCAGTGTTTATGTTGTTGGAAAAGGTATTTCTGATAAATAAGTAGGTGGTCTTGCAAAATTCTATTATGTGATACCCACCATCATTTCTATCACCAAGGCCATGCTTTCCAACTACTGATCCTTCTTCCTTTTTTTCCATCTTTCATGTTCCAATCACCAGTAATTATCAGTGCATCTTGATTGTATGTTTGATCAATTTCCAACTGCTGATCCTTCTTCCTTTTTTTCCATCTTTCATGTTCCAATCACCAGTAATTATCAGTGCATCTTGATTGCATGTTTGATCAATTTCCAACTGCAGAAGTTAGTAAAAATCTTCAATTTCTTCATCTCTGGCATTAGTGGTTGGCATGTAAATTCGAATAACAGTTCTACTTACTTGTTTTCCTTGTAGACATATGGATGTTGTCATATTACTGACAGCATTGTACTTCAGGATAGATCTTGAAATGTTCTCTTTGACTATGAATGGGATAAAAAGAGAAGAAACAGCTGCAAATATCTATTAGTAATCAAAAAGTGGAATATAAGAAGTATGAATCAAGGAAAATTGCAAGTTGTCAAAAAACACATGGAACATTGCAGATTGATATCCTAGGTGTTAGTGAGCTGAAATGGACTTGTATTGGCTGCTTTGATTCGGACAATTATGTGGTATACTATGCCAGGAATGACAAATTGAAGAGGAACTGGGTTGCATTCATCATCAAGAATATTTTGAGATCTATCTCGAAGTACAACAATGTCAGTGATAAGATTATTTGTTCTGTTAACCTCTTGGATTTAACTATTAAATCAATGATAAACCAAAGCATAATCATCCTCTCAAGAGGAAACAAGGTCAGCAGGTCATGAGACCCTTGAAGTGTTGCTTTTCTTATTCGTCTATGAATTAAGTCAAAAGAGGTATTACCTCTGCTGAAATGTACTCAAAAACTTGAAACCTACTTAATATCTTTTACTCATTTGGTTTAGAAAATAAATGTAAATGATGTCTATTTTTTTACTCATTTTAAGTGGTATTATATTTAATTTAGAATTTGATCCAATTAAAATGCTCTGTTAGATAAGTAATTGATTAAATATTTAATTTTTTTCACTCAACCATATTTATTGAACTCTTAATATATTCCATGAATTGTTATATGTATCCATATGAATTCTATCAGCTTTTTCTTTTCAAGGTGACATTTTCTTACTGTAAATTTTAACATAGCTTTTGAGTCACCTGTTTGCTAACAAATAATTGCTTTAGTCTTTGTAACACATAAAACAGATGTGGAAAAATCAATGGCGTCCTAAAAGTATACAATGCCTCTCAATCTTAGCTACCACTGCCACCTGAAACCCATCCCTCAAGCACAAGATTAAGAGATCATGAAACAAGTCAGTTTTAAATATACATTATTTTCCCTCAAAAAGTTTTTCCTCACATATTACAAATTATTTATCATACATTTAACCTTGCTCACTTGGACTGTCTACTGAAAATGTCTATGGTTACTCTTATAGAGCTTTATTATGTGAGAAAATACTGTCTTTTTGGTATAAATGTTGATCTACACCACATAGTACGCATACTGAAAAGAAGTCAATACAGATAAAAGATAAAATATAAAATTATTTTTCTGTGTTAAAATATATATCATCCAAATGTTTTCCCTATCCAATATGGGAAGGGGAGTAAAAGAATAGTTTTACAGTGGCAAAACCTGACAAACTTTACCCCAGCCTGATGACCAAGGTTGATATCAATAGTGATAAGTCATGCTGATAGTATGTACTCTCGATGTGATGGAAATGAGAATTTATCACTTTGGTCTTTCACTCAAAAACGCATAACCCACATCTAGTCATGAGAAAAAAAATCAGACTAATTCCAATAGAAGACATACTGCAAAGTACTTCAATTCTCCTCAAAACTGTTCAAATCATAACCAAAAAAAAGAAAAAGAAAAGAAATTCTGAGAAACTGTCACAGACAAGAGAACCTGATACATGATGAGTAAATGTAACATAATGTTGCCCTGGAACAGAAAAACAAAATACATTAGATAAGAAATAAGGAAATATGAATAAAATATAGTCCTTGATTAATAGTTATATATCAACATTTGTTTACTAATTGTGTAACAAATGTACCACAATAATGTACAATAGTAATAATAGGAGGTACATAATAATTCTTTGTACTATCTTCTCAATTTTCTGTAATTCTAAAACTGTTTAAAAATAAAGTATATTAAAAATTTTAAAGCCTTTATTAGTTACATTTCATAAATATATATATATATATTTTATTTTGAAAAGTTTTATTAATCATGCCAAGGTTAAATTTATATAAAAATCTCGCTCTTTCCCTAGACACTTGCTGTTAACAATGGCAAAAACTACACCCAGAATCTTTAATGCACCTTTAATTTTCCTGTATTGAGGAATGAATGATTAATGGCTTTGCTTTGTAGGTCTGTGTTTTTTTAAATCTCTTTTTCTATTCCTTTCATACCAAATCCTCTAACCCTTTTAGAAGCTAAATTTTTTCGTTTTACTATGAGGGTAATTGCTATATGCTACTCTACTCAATATCCAACAGTATTGCCTCAGGAAAGAAAAAAAGAGATGAGTGCCCTATTGAGTTTAAATAGATTTTTTTCTGTAGATATGTTAAACTACATTTTATTTTTTTAGAACCTCTGCAAAATGAATCTGAATCTATTTCAGTTGTTTCATTTTACTGATGGTGAGATTTTTGGTGAGATTTTTTGTTTTGTTTTGTCTTACATAAATAATCTGAGAAAAAAACAAGTAACTTTTAGGTATTAACTGTATACATTTTGTCTTGATTTTACTTGAAAGTCTTATTTTACTAAGGAGCACTGCAATCATTTCCCAAAGAACAAATTGTGAGGTTCACATGAAAAATAGTTGTATGGCGACCTGTATCACCTTCTTCTCTAAAGGAGTAAACCCGTAGGTAATTTTAAAGATGACTATATGCGTTGCAGGAGGCCCTGGGTGGTACAAAATGTTAAGTCCTTGGCTACTAGCAGAAAGTTTGACAGTTCAAACCCAACCAGAGATGCCTTGGAAGAAAGGCCTGGTGATAAGCTTCTGATAGGTCACAGCCTTGAAAAACCCTATGGAGCAGTTCTAATCTGCTGAGATGGGGTTACGACGAGTCTGAGCTGACTCCATGGCAACTAACAACAGCAACGTGTTCTGCAATCATTTAAAAGTCAGTAGGGAATTAGGTTATATATATTTCCCTAATTACATGAACAAAAAAACATTTTATTGAAATTAATAGTTGAATTAGTATTAACACAGCAATAGGCACAATACAATAGTTTTTTTTTTTTTTTTTTAGCTTGTTGAAATGTTTGGAAAAATGTAATCCAAAGGCTTTCAAATTTAATTATGTTCAGCTAACAAAATCACAGAAGGCATTGATAATGAAACTTTTCAGGTTGAAAGGAGGTGGAGGAGATGGAGATGGGAAGACTTTTATCCTTGTTTCTAAATCCTCCAACTTCACCTTCACAGAACTTTTAGGAACCCTCAGAGTATGGACTAAAAACCAAATGCACAGTTCCAATCTCTCTGCTTATAGAAAAGCTTTTAAAGGGGCACTTTTGAAGAATAGAGAAAGTCTGAGAGGAGGAGAAAATCATAAAAAGTTGAGTGACTTACTGGAGATCCCAAAGTGAATGGCGAAACTAAGCTTGATACATAGTCAGAAATGTTCAAAGAGAATGGAGACCTTGATTCTGTGACTGCTTTTCTTTCCACTACAACACACGTCTTCAATCATAATTATGATTATGAGGGAAGATTGATTTAAAACATATGACTTAATTTAAAAGAATTGGATTGCACAAATTAATTTGGGAATATAGTTTTCCAATTCAAAATCTCATATTGTTCAATTTTAGGGCTTCACAAACCACAAATAATAGTATAATGTCTTTGTTATTTTGTCAAATCTTGATACCACCTATGCTATTATTTATTTAACACTGCTCTTTTATCAAAAACTTTTTACATATAAGTTAATATATTTTCAAAGAAATATATACTCAAAATTAATAGTCATAAACAGAGGTTTAAAACAGTTAAGTTAAAAAGCTAAAAATCGTTAGGATCATTAATTCTTTCTAGAAACTGTTACTTGTCAAAAGTTGCTACTGCTTTGTTAAAAGTGAATTCACCTTCATTCAAGATGTTTCAATGCATCTTAGTACCAAACTGAGATGTCTTTTGAGGGGAAAAAACAAACAAACAGAAGCTTGGAAGAAAAAAGTAGAGAAATTTAAGAAAGAGAAACAGCCTTATTGTGTGGTCCTCTATTATTTATGCAATGTTGGTATGCTAAATAAAATAATAATGCATATCCAAGAGGTTCTTGTCCCACAACTAAGGAAACAGTACTCTCCTCTGATCCTTTACCAGTTATGGATTTAATTAATTACAAGTTTTCTGTAGCATTACTTCTATCTTTTATCTTTCTTACATCAGTTGGTTTCTTCCTTCTTGCTCCTATTCCCTGAATGATATTGGAACCAATATGGAGATCAAAATAAAATTCAGGCTCATGGACAAGAAACACTATTGTTATTACAGACAAAGCATAGGTTAGAAGCTGAAACTAAGAGTTAAACAGAATCATTGACCCCATCATAGGCAGTTCTGGATGCAAGGATAGAGTCTGCCTGTGTAACACCAATGGCTCCAGAAGCAGAGCAGAATAAAAGATTTCTTCAAACATGCCAAGACCATGGAGAAAAAAGGGATAACAAGGTGCCAAATCACACTTAGGAGCCCTGGTGGCCCTGTGGTGGTTAAAGTAACAGACTGCTAACCGTAAAAGTCAGTGGTTCAAAACCACCAGAGGCTCCGTGGGAGAAAGATGTGGCAGCCTGCATCAGTTGAGATTTACAGCCTTGGAAACCTTACAGGGTCACTGTGAGTCGGAATCAACTCCATGGCGTGGGCTACATCACACTTGCTCAGTGCCTTTTGCCAAACTAATCAATCGGATGGATTCTTTGCTCTCCTCTACAGAGCAGTGAGTGAAGGAGTTAGAATTCAGGTGTATCAGTCTAATCAAATACCATCTTCTTCAAAACAGAACAAACTTCAAAGCAAATTTCTTAATAATCTTAATTATACATTACTCTAGATACACTAACACTAGAGTTCATGTAAACATTTCTCACAATCTTACATCTTCCCCTTGTCTCTCTATTTTCCTTATATGTTTTCTTCCTCTGCTCTTAAGTTCTCTAGAAGAAAAAAAAATCTCACCTTGTTTCACACAAAAATGTTCTACTTCTTGCGGTGAAGCTTTGATTACAATAAATACTGACAGCCCCAGGGCTTCACTTTCTGTAAGAATGATTTTTGAGGGTGTGTTCGCCATCCGCCTCTCATTTTGTTTTGCTTCTCTTCTCTTCTCTTAACTGGAATATTTAAATGGGGACATATTGTAAAACATAACTATACATTTTTTTTTTAATTTCTAAAGATCTTGGCATATTTCTTTTTATTCCATTTCAATAATTGTTCACAATTATTCATCTTCATGATGTAGGAGAAGTTAGGGGTATGGGTTCTGTATCAGACTATCTACATTTGACCCCCAGCTCTGCATAACCTTGGTTTAGTAATTTTACCTCTTTTTAACTCAGATTCTTTAGTCATAAAAATGACAATAATAGTATTTATCTTTTGTAAATCACTTAATACGTTAACACAGTGATTGATCAATGAACATTAGGTATTACTATTTCAAAGTCATCAGGTAATCTCTCAAATGTCTTTGAGCCCTTTTATATTGCCATCTGATTTTGGCCATTGAAAGTGAAGAACAGTAAAGGAATGAATTTTTGGAAGATTGTTGTTGTTGTGTGCTGTTGAGTCAATTCCTACTCATAGAAGCCCTAGAAGACAGAGTAGAACTGCCCAGAACGTTTTTATAGGCTGCTAACCAAAAACTCGGCAGTTCGAATCCACCAGTTGCTCCCTGGAAACCCTATGGAGCGATTCTGCTCTGTCTTAGTTGGGTTATTCTTTACAGGAGCAGATCGCCAGATCTTTTCTCCTGAGTAGCTGATGTTGGGTTTGAGCTGCCGACATTTTGGTTAGCAGCCAAGTACTTAACCATTGTGCTACCAGGGCTTCTTTTATTACTCTGATAAATCTCTGATAAACAGGTCTTTTTTTTTAGATAGCTTAAAGTAAATTCAGATCTTAGAAGACTGACTAATTTGACTTTGGTCTGAATTTCCTTTTAGGAAGAATTCCCAAAGGGTCGTCCTGGGAGGAGTCATCCAGGAAATGTTGACTTGTATTTTGGAAAGAGAAATTCTATAGACCAATATGTTTTAGAATGGTAGGGAACTGAAACCTGTCTTGAAGGTTCATGATACACATTAGTGAGATTCTCAGAAATTATAGCAAAAAGATTTACTTGTTATATGTTATATAAGAAATTTATTTAATCATTAGAAGATTTCTTGATCAATACATATGATAAAAAACTGCTTGCAAATTAGAGATTTAAGTTTGAATTATAAATCAGGAAGACTAGATGCACTAACATTTCATTTTTGAAATAGGTTTTTAAGGAACATTATTTCCATAAATTTAATCTGGAGAAAGGTATAAAACTAAAGCTTCACCTGAAAAACCTGAGTAGTTAATTTTTTTTTTACTAAACTACTTTATTTCTTTCTTGAATTATTTCATTTTTTCTTCATCACCGATGCACTGTTTTTACTTATTTTTTTTATCTGCCTCCTTCATGCATATATACTTCCACACCTAGTCCCCTAGTATTTCCATAGTATGGTCCATGGTGTAAACTTCTGTTAGGAGAAATGCAGTTCTGATTGATCCCTAACACCATAGAGGGATATTATATAATGTATTCTGGCTTTGTTAATATTAGTGTCTGACCTTAACATCTCTATTTTACTTTCAAGAAAGGGAGTATAATAATATTTCCTTCCAGATTTCTTGTGATGATTAAGTGAATCATACATGTAAAGTGCTTAGAAAAAAGGTGGCACATACTAAACACTATACAATGTTAGCCACTATCATCATCATCATCATCACTACTACTACTACTACTGATAATAATAATAATAAGTATTATTGAAACATAAATCTTCCAAGGGTGTTTCTCCGGGAGAAGAACTACCTGAGAAGATTCAATGGGTAGCATGTACAATTGAGAAGAGTATTTAGTAGACGTTGACTTGCCTCTGAATCTCTTCACTCATACCAGCAACTCCATCTCTTCATAAATTCAGGCCTATACAAAAGAAAAACGGGGGAGTTCTCCTTTATTGATTCACCAGACAGTGGACAGGATAAAAAAAGGATGATATTTGTAGTCCAGGATTGGGAAAAACCAACTATAGTTATTTGCTGCTTCTTTCAGCTTATCACACTGAATATTTTAAAAATTCATGTTTCTGACATCTTTACAATATTATGTATTCAGGGGCTCTAGTGAAGCCATAATAATTAAGTCAAAAGCTCTATTCTACAATATTTAAATAGTTTTCTTTTCTGTTCTTCTTAGTATATTTGGGTAACTACCCCAGAAAAAAAAAAGACAGCTTTTTTTTTTTTTTTTCATTATAAGGCACATTTCTCAAATTAGACAAGGTATTGTCTGGACATATGTTTTCAGCAATTGATTTACCTGATAGAGTAAGAAGTTGTCACTTCAATTCATATTCAAGATGTGATTATACTTTTCTGAATTTAAAGCATATAAATACACACACACACATATACCACCACTCCTTTGTCCATGTGTTGTAGTGTGGTGGCTTGCATATTGCTGTTATGCTGGAAGCTATGCCACCAGTTTCAAATACCAGCAGGGTCACCCATGTTGGATAGCTTTCAGAGAAGGTCCAGAATAGTACAGACTAGGAAGAAAGACCTAGCAATTTACTTCTAAAAAAATTGACCAGTGAAAATGTTATGAATAACGGCAGAATATTGTCCAATAAAGTGTCAGAAGATGAACCCCTTAGGGTGGAAGGCACTCAAAATATAACTGGGCAAGAGTTGCTTCCTCAAAGTAGAGTCAACCTTAATGAGCTGTATGGAGTAATGCCTTTGGGACCTTCATTTGCTGATGTGGCATGACGCAAAATGAGAAGAAACAGCTGCAAACGTCCATTAATTAGAAAATGGAATACATGAAGTATGAATCTAGGAAAATAGGAGGTTGTTAAAAACGAAATAGAAGGATTGAAGATAGATATCCTAAGCATTTGTGAGCTGAAATGGACTGCTATTGGCCATTTTGAGTGGGACAATCATGTCATCTACTATGCCAGGAATGAAAACTTGAAGAGGAATGGTGCCACGTTCATCATCAAAATGAACAATTCAAGATCTATCCTGAAGTACCATGCTGTCAGTGATAAGATATTATTCACACACCTACAAGGAAGACCAGTTAATACAATGATTATTCAAATTTATACAACCACCACTAATGCCAAAGATGAAGAAATTGAAGAGTTTTACCAATTTCTGCAGTTGTAGTGATAATTACTGGTGATTGCAATGCAAAAGTTGGAAACAAAGAGGAAGGATCAGTTGTTGAAAAATACGGCCTTGGTAAAAGAAATGATGCCTGACATCGCATGATAGAATTTTGCAATACCAATGTCGTATTCATCAGAAATACGTTTTTTCAACAACATTAAATGACAACTATACATGTGGACCTCATCAGATGTAATACACAGGAATCAAATCGACTACATCTGTGGAAGGAGACAATGGAGAAACTCAACATCAGCAGTCAGACCAGGGCCAGGGGCCGACTGTGCAATAGCCATCAAGTGCTCATGTGCAAGTTAAAGTTAAAACTGAAGAAAATTTAAACAAATCCACAAGAGCAAAAGTTCAATTTTGAGTACATCCCACCTGAATTTAGAGACAATCTCAAGAAGAGATTTAACACACTGAACACCAATGACTGAAGAACAAATGAGTTGTGAGATGACATTAAGAACTTCATACATGAAGAAAGCAAAAGGTCACTAAAAGGAGAGGAAAGAAAGAAAATACCAAAATGGACATCAGAAGAGGCTCTGAAACTTGCTCTTGAATGTAGAGAAGCTAAAGCAAATGGAAAGAATGATGAAGTAAAAGAGCTGAACAGAAGATATCAAAGGGTGGCACAAGAAGACAAAGTGAAGTATTATAATGAAATATACAAAGACCTACAGTTAGAAAACCAAAAGGGCAGAACATGCTCAGCATTTCCCAAGCTGAAACAACTGAAGAAAAAGTTAAATCCTTGAGTTGCAATACAACCTTCAGTATGGATTACACCTCAACATAAAGAAAACAAAAATCCTCACAACTAGACCAATAAGCAACATCATGATAAATGGAGAAAAGATTGAAGTTGTCAAGGATTTCATTTTACTTGGATCCACAATCAATGCCCAAGGAAGCAGCAGTCAGGAAATCAAATGACATATTGCATCGGACAAATCTGCTGCAAAAGACCTCTTTAAAGTGTTTAACAGCAAAGATGTCACTTTAAGGACTAAGGTACGCTTGACCCAAGCCAGGGTATTTTCAACAGCCTTATATGTATGTGAAAGCTGGACAATGAATAAAGAAGACTGAAGATGAATTCATGCATTTGAATTATGGTGTTGGTGAAGAATACTGAATATACCATATACTGCAAGAATGAATGAATCTGTCTTGGAAGAAGTACATCCAGAATGCTGCTTAGATGCAAGGATGGGTAGACTTCATCTGATTTACTTTGGACATGTAATCAGGAGGGACCCAACCCTGGAGAAGGACATTATGCTTGGTAAAGGGGAGGGTCAGTGAAAAAGAGAAAGTCCCTTGACCAGATGGATTGACACAGTGACTGCAACAATGGGCTCAAGCATAGCAACGATTGTTAGAAAGGCGCAGGACTGGGCAGTATTCCTTTCTGTTGTACATAGGGGCATGATGAGTTATTTCTGTAAAACATACATTATGACAGAATTATTGTAATTAATCACTTTTGATCACTAGGTATTAAAAAAAAGGAAAGGGTATGAGTTTGGTGTGTTAGGTGGTTAAGCGTAAGATGTGGTGGTAATTAATGTATAAACCATGGATTATTCTCTACTCAGAATCTGTGGTTCTTTAAGACTAAAATTGAATATATAAAAGTAAGATACATCTTCCTTTTTAGACAAATGACCCTTATTTTGTAGCATCTGACTTGATCATAGCATTAAAAAGAAACAAACTAACTGGGAAGGTTAATTTGACTAGGCTATGGTTCTTAGCTGTTTCTTAAAAACACAAGTCCAGAGGTCCGGCAAGATGGCACTCTAGGCAGAAGCACCACGCCGTCCCTCCACAGCAAAGATCTGAAAAATTAAGCCAAACAGAATCAACAATCCTGAAACCCTAGAACATCAAATGAAGAGATAAAGAACTCAGCCGAGCACCAAATGGAGTGAGAATACTGAAAGAGAACAGAGAGCAGGGAGAGATTCATGCAGAGGTCCCCTATCAGCTAACTCAGTGCAGATCCACCATCTTGGACTCCTATCGGAGACCAGCAAACAGGGGTATGAGAAAGCAGCCTCACGGAGCATCCAGTGGGACCCAAAACAGCTGGTAACTTGCGGTCTGCGCTTTCCCACCCCCCACCCCTCTTCGTCCCGGCTCAGGCTCCTCTGCTTCCCGTGGCTGCGGTCTCTTGACCGGGAGGCGCCGGCTGCTTGGATTCCGCATGCCCAAGCGGGCGGCTCTCTGGATGCCATTTGTTGGCTGCTGGTGTTGCTTTTTTTTTTTTTTTCTGCTTCTTTTGATTTCTCGCTTGCCTCTCACAGCCTCCCCCTCCTTTTGCTCGAGTGCCTGGCTCCAAGAGCCATCTTTGCTCTTTCCTGCAGGGCTGCAGGGCTCCATTCGAGTATGTAGCTGCTTCCCAGTCTGTGCTGCCGTGCTGGTGGGATCCCGGTGCTTTTGTTGGTTTGTTCCTTTTGAATTGTTCGTCTGTTTTCTTTTCCTTTTCATGAGCTGGGAGCCCTTTCTGGCCAGGCGGAGCTGCACACCAGGGAGACTCCCCCTCAGCTTCCACAGACGTGCAGAGGGATCCCTGAATACAATTCTTTTTTCGCTGGTTTTTTTTTTTTCCTGTTTTTCTGGGGGTCCTTTCTTGTTCCTTTTTTTTTTTTAAATTTTTTTTCCCTCTTTTTCCCTTTTGTCTTTCTTCATTGCTCAATTTCTTGTCTCTCTATCTCTTCCTTCTCTTTCTGATCCCTGAATACCAGGCATTGTATGCCTCTGCACCTTCCGGCCAGGCTGTGCTGTGAAACCTGAGAGCGACTTCCCCAGACCTCATAGCTGCATCAGTGGGATCCCTGGGAACTTTGCGGTTCTTTAACCTTTCTGATTTTTATTTTTTCATTCTTTTCTTTTCTTCCTCTTCCCCCTTCAGTTTTTCTACATTTCATAGTCTCTCATCTCTCCATTCCAACAGCAAGCTCCCCTAGCATTCTTTTTTGTTTGTTTGTATGTTTTTGGCTCCTGTTCCTCTCTCCTCTCTCCCATATCCAGCTTAGCTTCACACATAACCATCTCCCCGCTGCATCCTGCCTACCTACACCGTGCACTTGACATCACACCACCAAGCTGTGCAGGCATCGCCTATTGGAACCTGCCCAGCACTGATTACCAACTGCCCTGGTGGCTGTGGTGAGTGCCACAAACAACCCATCCCAGTGGCTCCTCTTCCACTAGACCTGCCCTGCTGTGACACATCTGAGTGACTGAACTGGCCAGTTGGAGAAGGAGGCGAAAAGTATTGAGCGCACAGACGAGCAAACAACAAGGGGCACGCAGTCCGCCTACTCAGACATACTCAATTTTTTTCTTAAAAAAAGGGATGAAACAAACAAATCTATAATCTATAAATGAGAGAAATATCTACTGAATGCCCTGAAAACAGCAAACAATATCAAAACATTTACAAAAACAGGATAGGATGGCTTCAGTAGGCGTCCAAATTAAAAACCAGATGACTCTCCTGTGGAAGAAAATACACTAGAAGTACCTGATAGGGAATTCAAATCACTAATACTCGGAATTTTCCAAGAACTGAGGCAAAAAGCTGACAAACATGAGGAAAAAATAGACAAATTTATGGAAAATACAAACAAAAAATTGGAAGAATTCAGGAAGATGATGCAGGAACAAAATGCCAAAATAAATTCACAACTAGAAATTATATAAAAACAACAATTAGAAATCCAAAAGATAACCTACAAGATTTCAGAAATGGATGATGTCCTAGAAGGGCTGAGAAGCAGATTTGAAACCGTGGAAGACAGGATCAGTGGAACTGAAGACAAACACTTGGATACAACTCTGTCCGATGAAAACTCAGAAAAAAGAACAAAGAAAAATGAAGAGACCCTGAGAGTTATGTGGGACACAATTAAAAGCAAAAATTTACGAGTGATAGTCATTCCAGAACAGGGGGAGAAAACAGAAAACACAGAGAGAATCATTGAGGAACTGCTGACAGAAAACTTCCCCAATATAATTAAAGATGAAAAGCTGGCCATCCAAGAAGCTCAACGAACCCCATATAGGAGAGACCCCAAAAGAAAATCACCAAGGCATATCATATTCACACTCACCAAAACTGAAGACAAAGAATCCTGAGAGCAGCTCGTGAAAAACAAGAAGTCACATACAGAGGAGAAACAATAAGACTAAGCTCAGATTATTCGGCAGAAACCATGCAGGCAAGAAGGCAGTGGGATGACATATATAAAATCTTGAAAGAAAATATTGTCAGCCAAGAATAATATATCCTGCAAAACTCTCCTTCAAATTTGATGGTGAAATTAGGTCATTTCCAGATAAACAGAAACTAAGGGAATATGTAAAAGTCAAACCAAACTTACAAGAATTATTAAAGCGAGTTCTTCGATCTGAGGACAAACAGCTTCAGCCCTCAGGCAGGACCTAGGTCGCAGGATCGTATGAGCCAAATACCAGTCTAGGAAATGAACTCTCGAGGACTGTCCAAAACCAAAATAAATACAACAGGGAATCAGAGCAGTCAATCAATGGATGACAACAACATCAAAACAATGAAAGAGGGAATAAAAAGCATAGGTATAGAACTTTCTAATGGAGAGGAAGACAAGGCGGTACCAAGTAAGGGTAGACTGTTTCAAACTTAGAAAGATAAGGGTAAAATTCATGGTAACCACAAAGAAAGTTAACAAACCAACTCATAAAAATAAAGACGAAAAACATAAAGTCTCAGCAAAAACAAAACTTACAAAAACAAAAGAAATGAACACAAAATCCACAAACAAAAGTAACTCAGCACAAGAGAGTAAGAAGAACAAAGAAAACGTCAGTGCCACAAAAAAAAAAAAAAAAAAAAAAAACACTACAAAATGACAGCAACAAACTCACATCTATCAATAATTACACTGAATGTAAATGGACTCAATGCACCCATAAAGAGACGGAGAGTGGCAGAATGGATAAGAAAACAGGATCCATCAATCTGCTGTCTACAAGAGACACACCTTAGAAACAAAGATGGGAATTTATTAAAAATCAAAGGTTGGAAAAAAATATATCAAGCTAACAATTACCAAAAAAGAACAGGAGTGGCAATTCTAATCTCAGATAAAGTAGACTTTAAAACAAAATCTACCATAAAAGACAAAGAAGGACACTAGCTAGTGATTAAGGGGATGATCCATCATGAAGACATAACCATAATAAACATCTACGCACTCAAAGACAGAGCTCCAAAATACATCAAACAAACTCTAACAACACTGAAAAGAGAAATTGACAGTTCCACAATAATGGTAGTAGACTTCAACACACCACTCACAGTAAAGGACAGAACTATTAAGAAGAAACTCAGCAAAGATACACAAGACCTAAAGAGCATATTCAGACCTCATAGACATATATAGAACAATCCATCCAACCGTTGCAAAGTACAAATTCTTTTCCAATGCACATGGAACGTTCTCCAGAATAGACCACATCTTAGGCCACAGAGCAATCCTCAACAAGATCCAAAACGTTGAGATAATTCACAGTATCTTCCCTGACCACAATGCCATCAAGGTAGAAATTAACACTAGAAAGAGCAAGGAAAAAAAATCAACTACATGGAAACTGAATAATACCCTGCTTACACATCAGCGGGTAGTAGAAGAAATCAGAGAAGGAATCCAAAAATTCCTACAATCAAATAAGAATGAAAACACATCATACCAAAACCTTTGGGACACAGCAAAGGCAGTCCTCAGAGGACAATTTATAGCAATAAATGCACATATCAAAAAAGAAGAAAGGGACAAAATCAAAATATTAACTACAGAACTCAAACAAATAGAAAGAGAACAGCAAAAAAAGCCTACAACCACGGGAAGAAAGCAAATAGTAAAGATCAGAGCAGAAATAAATGAAATAGAGAATAGAAAAACAATAGAAAGAATCAACAAAACCAAAAGTTGGTTCTCTGAAAGAATCAACAAAATCGGCAAACCACCGGCCAGACTGACAAAATAAAAACAGAAGAAGACACAAATAACCCAAATAAGAAATGAAATGGGGACATTACAACAGACCCAACTGAAATAAAAAGGATTATAACAGAATATTATCAAAAACTAGACTCCAACAAATTTGAAAACCTAGAGGAAATGGATAAATTTCTAGAAACACGCAGACTACCCAAACTACAACAAAGTGATGTTGAAAATCTGAACAGACCCATAACAAGAGAAGAGATTGAAAAGGTAATAAAAAAACTCCCAACCAAAAAAAGCCCTGGCCCAGATGGCTTCACTGGAGAATTCTACAAAACATTTACAGAAGAGCTCGTACCAGTTCTACTCAAGTTATTTCAGAGCATAGAAGAGGAAGCAACACTTCCAAATTCATTCTATGAAGCCAGCATAATGCTGATACCAAAACCAGGCAAAGACATCACAAAAAAAGAAAATTACAGACCAATATCTCTCATGAATATAGATGCAAAAATTCTGAACAAAATTCTAGCCAATAGAATTCAGTATCATATCAAAAAAATTATACACCACGACCAAGAAGGATTCATACCAGTTATGCAAGGCTGGTTTAACATTAGAAAATCAATCAAAGTAATACACCACATAAATAAAAGGAAAGAAAAGAATCAGATGATCATCTCAATTGATGCAGAAAAGGCATTTGACAAAGTCCAACACCCATTCCTGATAAAAACTCTCAATAAACTAGATATAGAAGGGAAATTTCTCAACATAATAAAGGGCATCTATGTAAAACCAACAGCCAACATCGTTCTTAATGGAGAGAGGCTGAAAACATTCCCCTTGAAAGCAGGAACAAGACAAGGATGCCCTTTATCACCACTCCTATTGAACATTGTGCTGGAAGTTCTAGCTAGAGCAATAAGGCAAGAAAAAGAAATCAATGGCATCCAAATTGCTAATGAAGAAGTTAAACTCTCCCTGTTTGCAGATGATATGATACTATACATAGAAAACCCTAAAGACTCCACAAGAAATCTACTGGAACTAATAGAAAGATTCAGCAGAGTAGTAGGATACAAGATAAACATTCAAAATTCAGTTGGATTCCCATACACCAGTAAGGAGAATGATGAAAAGGAAATCACGAAATCAATACCATTTTCAATAGCCCCTAAACAGATGAAATACTTAGGAATAAATCTGACCAGGGTTGTAAAAGACCTATAAAAAGAAAACTATAAAACACTACTGCATGAAACCCAAAGGGATCTAAATAAATGGAAAAACATACCATGCTAATGGATAGGCAGACTCAACATTGTGAAAATGGCAATTCTACCCAAAGCAATTTACAAATACAATGCAATCCTGATCCAAATACCAGCAACATTCTTAAAAGAGTTGGAAAAACTAATCATTAACTTTATATGGAAAGGGAAGAAGCCCCGAATAAGTAAAGCACTACTGAAGAAGAAGAATAAAGTTGGAGGACTCACACTACCTGACTTGAGAACCTACTATACAGCTACAGTAGTCAAAACAGCCTGGTACTGGTACAACGACAGATACATTGACCAATAGAACAGAACTGAGAACCCAGATGTAAATCCATCCACCTACGGTCACCTGATCTTCAACAAGGGCCCAAAGTCCATGAAATGTGGAGAAGACAGTCTTTTTAACAAATGGTGCTGGTAAAACTGGATATCCATCTGCAAAAAAATGAAACAGGACCCATACCTCACACCATACACAAAAACTACTTCAAAATGGAGCAAAGACCTGAATATAAAGCCTAAAACTCTAAAGTTCAAAGAAGAAAAAATAAGTCCAACACTTCAGTTCTTAATACATGGCGTTAACAGGTTACAAACCATAACCATCAACGCTCAAAAACCAACAGATAAGGTAGATAACTGGGATCGTCTAAAAATCAAACATCTATGCTCTTCAAAAGACTTCACCAAAAGAGTCAAAAGAGAACCTACAGACTAGGAAAAAATATTTGGACAGTACAAGTCAGACAAAGGTCTAATCTCCATAATCTACAAGAAAATCCAACACCTCTACAACAAAAAGACAAATAATCCTATCAAAAAATGGGCAAAGGAAATGAACAGACACTTCATCAAAGAAGACATTCAAATGGCCAACAGACACATGAGGAAATGCTCGTGATCACTAGCCATTAGAGAAATGCAAATTAAAACCACAATGAGATACCATCTCACCCCGGTATTACTGGCATGAATCAAAAACACTGGAAATAACAAACGTTGGAGGGGCTGCGGGGAGATGGGAACTCTTATGCACTGCTGGTGGGAATGCAAAATGATACAACCATTTTGGAAAACGATATGGCGTTTCCTCAGAAAGCTAGAAATAGACATACCATTCGATCCAGCAATCCCACTCCTAGGAACATATCCTAGACAAATAAGAGTCGTCACTCGAATAGACGTATGCACACCTATGTTCATGGCAGCATTGTTCAGAATAGCAAAACGATGGAAACAATGTAGTTGCCCATCAACAGATGAATGGATAAACAAACTGTGGTACATACACACAATGGAGTACTATGCAACGAGAAAGAACAACAATGTATCTGTGAACCATCTCGTAACATAGATGAAACCGGAGGACATTATGCTGAGTGAAATAAGTCAATCACAAAAGGACAAATATTGCATGAGACCTCTATTACAAAAACCCATGAAAAAGTTCACATGCAAAATGTAACAATCTTTGTTGGTTACCAGGGATGGGAGGGGTTGGGGGGGAAATACTAAATAGGCAATAGATAAGTGGTATCTTGGGTGAGGGGTGAGACAGTACAGAATACAGGGGAAACTAGCACAACCTGTACAAGGAAAGGTCTTGGAAGCCCCATAGACACATTCAAACTCCCCGAGGGACTGAGTTGCTGGGCGGAGGGCTGCGGGGACCATGGTCTTGGGGAACATCTAGCTCAATTGGCATGACACTACTTATAAAGACAATGCTCTACATTCTACCTTGGTGAGTAGTGTCTGGGGTCTTAAAAGCCTGTGAGCGGCCATCTAAGATACTCTACTGGTCTCATCCTTTTGGGAGCAAGGGAGAACGAAGAGAACAGGATACAAGGAAAAGATTAGTCCGAAGGACTAATGGTCCACAGCTACCAAGGCCTCCACCGGACTGAGTCCAGTACAGCTAGATGGTGGCCAGCTACCACCACTGACTGCTCTGACCAGGATCACAACAGAGGGTTCTGGACAGAGCTGGAGAAGGATGTAGAGCATAATTCTAACTCACAAAAAAAAAAAAAAAAAAAAAAAAAAAAGACCAGATTTACTGGCCTAAAGGAGACTGGAGAAACCTCGAGAATATGGTCCCCAGACACCTTTTTAGCTCAGTGGTGAAGTTACCTCTGAGGTTCACTGTTAGCCTGGGAGTGGACAGCCCCATAAAACCAAATGAGACTAACGAGGTACAGGAGTCCAGTGACAAGGGCCAGAAGGCAGAAGGGGACAGGGAAGCTGGTGATAGGGAACACAAGATTGAGTAAGGATATTGCTGATGTGTTGTGAGATTGTTAACCATTGTCATAGGGTAACATTTGCAGTAACTGTTAAATGAGAAATTATTTTGTTCTGTAAGCCTTCATCTTAAGTGAGAATAACAGCACAATTGGAAGAGTGTAGTCAATGTCGCTGAACTGTGTGTGCAGAAATTTTTGAAACAGTGTATGTTTGGCTATGTGTATTTTCACCAAAAAAAAAAGGTTGAGAAGTTAGAAGGTTGATATGTTGTGGGGTTGTTAACCAATGTCATGAAAGAACATGTGTACTACTGTTTCATGAGAAACTATTTGTTCTGTAAGCCTTCACCTGAAGTACAATAAAATATGAAAAAAAAAAACAAAAACAAAAAAAAAAAACTCAGGTCCAGTAGCTGTTCCATATGCAATACAATGTAAATTGTAATTACCCTTTATAATGTAATCAAATGTAATGTAATCAATTAATCAGTCAAAAAGGGAGTTTCCTTAGGTTGTGTTCTGTCTCCAGAATATACTGCAGATACTTTTGGTATAACTTTACTCTCTGCATTCATCCTCTTGAGTGTCCTACAGATCTTAGGATGCAGGCCTTCAGCAGTCTCCTTATTCACAGATCTTGGGATTCAAGCCTGCAGGAGTCTTCAGCCTGTCACCTGACTTATGAATTTTAGACTTATCAGCTCACTACCATCACATGAGCCAATTCCTTGAGGTATTTCTTTCTTCCTATCTATCTATCTGTCTATGTATCTGTCTGTTTGTCTATCTGTCTATGTATTTGTCTATCTGTCTATCTGTATATATCTCACTGGTTCTCTTTCTCTAGAGAACCCTGACTAGGACAAGAATAACCCCTACTTAACTGTCATTCTTCCTTGATACCTAGAGTCCTATCATCCCTCGTGCTTCTTTGCAGACACTACATTTTATAGACTAGTTGCCTCTAATCTGATCTTATTAAGATATATTGTCAGAGAAGAACATTTAGTTATATTTCTGTTGTTGTTGTTGTTAGGTGCCATCAAGTTGGTTCCAACTCATAGCGACCCTATGCACCACAGAACGAAACACTGCTCTGTCCTGCACCAGGCTCACAATCTTTGTTATGCTTAAGCCCATTGTTGCAGCCACTGTGTCAATCCATCTTGTTGAGGGTCTTCCTCTTTTTCGCTGACCTTGTACTTTACCAAGCATGATGTCCTTCTCCAGGGACTGATCCCCCCTAACAACATGTCCAAAGTACATAAGATGCAATCTCACCATCCTTCCCTCCAAGGAGCCTTCTTGCTGTACTTCTTCCAAGACAGATTTGTTCGTTCTTTTGGCAGTCCATGGTATATTCAATATTCTTCACCAACACCCCAGTTCAAAGGCATCGATTCTTCTTTGGTCTTCCTTATTCATTTTCCAGCTTTCGCATGCATATGATGCGATTAAAATACCATGGCTTGGGGCAGGCACACCTTAGTCTTCAAGGTGACATTTTTGCTTTTCAACACTTTAAAGAGGTCTTTTGCAGCAGATTTGCCCAATGAAATGTGTCTTTTGATTTCCTGAATGCTGCTTCCATGGGTGTTGATTATGGATCCAAGTAAAATGAAATTCTTGACAACTTAATCTTTTCTCCATTTATCAAGATGTTGCTTATTGGTCTAGTTGTGTGGATTTCTGTTTTCTTTATTTTGAAGTGTAATCCATAGTGAAGGCTGTAGTCTTTGATCTTCACCAGTAAGTGCTTCAAGTCCTCTTCACTTTCAGCAAGCAAAGTTGTGTCATCTGCATATTGCAGGTTGTTAGTAAGTCTTCTTCCAATCCTGATACCTCTTTCTTCATCATATAGTCCAGCTTCTCGGATTATTTGCTCAGCATACAGACTGAGTAGGTATGGTGAAAGGATGTAACACTGACACACACCTTTCCTGACTTTAAACCACACAGTATCCCCTTGTTCTGTCCAAACAACTGCCTCTTGATCTGTGTACAGTTTCCTCATGAGCACAATTAAGTGTTCTGGAATTCCCATTCATTGCAATGTTATCCATAATTTATCATGATCCACATCATCGAATGCCTTTGCATAGTCAATAAAACACAGGTAAACATCTTTCTAGTATTCTCTGCTTTCAGCCAGGATCCATCTGACATCAGCAATGATATCCCCGGTTCTACGTCCTTGTCTAGACTGAATTTCTGGCAGTTCCCTGTCAACATACTACTGCAGCCACTTTTGAATGATCTTTAGCAACATTTTACTTGTGTGTAATATTAATGATACTGTTCGATAATTTCCACATTCAGTTGGATCACCTTTCTTGGGCATAGGCATAAATATGGATCTCTTCCAGTTTGTTGGCCAGGTAGCTGTCTTCCAAATTTCTTGGCATAGATGAGTGAGCATTTCCAGCACTGCATCCATTTGTTGAAGCATCTCAATTGATATTCCGCCATCACTGGAGCCTTGTTTCTCGCCAATGCCTTCAGTGCAGCTTGGGCTTCTTCCTTCATTACCATCGGTTCGTGATAATATGCTACCTCTTGAAATGGTTGAGCATCGACCAAATCTTTTTGGTATAATGATTTATTTCTGGATTTTATGATATGAAAATTCCTCCCTGATCTGTTGTTTCGTCCTTCTTACAACTAATTCTTCTAATAAAATTAATTTTTTCTTTCTATACTGATCCAAGAGCTTTCAGAACAAACAGCCTTTGTTATGTAAGGACACAATTTTAGGTTTAGCATTCCTACATATACTCATACAGTCACTCATTTTTTTCATTTATAAATATTTATAGAAAGCCTACTCTGTGCCATGTATCATTCTACATATTAGATTATGACAAGAAAATAAGTTTGAAGTGGTTCCATATAATAATGCAGGAGAAAAAGGAAAACATGTATTTTGTTTGTTTTTTGGTGGAATAGGCATATTAAGTTTAGATATATATATAGGAGAGAATTAAGGTTGGTATGAGCTGGTAAAGTAAATGATAAAGAATCTTGGGGGCCAAGTTCAAATCTGTTACGGGAAGAAATCTTGGGAACAATTATTAAGCTAGCACATAGGTGCCTAATTAGCAAGGCAGAGATAAAATCAGAATATCTCAATATGATTAAAACACACTAAAGAAAAAAAAAAAAAAGAAAACAAAAATCATGTCAGGCTTCTGAAATTAGTGCCAGGAACTCAAGACAATTATACTGGCAGAAAGAGAATGAGATACATGCAGAATGCCTGAAAAACAGTTGTGGGACAGTTGCTTCAATAGCTGTTTGATTTTGGGGAAAAAAAAATCCTTTGTGACCAAATGGTCTTTCACTCACCTAAGACAGAGGTCTTTATCTAAAGACTGGAATATGATTTAAGATTATGGTAAACATAAAAGGAGCCTAAGAGAGCAGAGGGATGAATAGTAAGGTAGTTCTACCTTTTGCTGGATTAAGAGGACAAAATTACTACTTGAGCTTTTTTTCTCTTTCTATCCACCACCTACAGGTTGGCATATGGATATTTGTTACTGAAGAGATTTTCATATCTTGCCTTTAAAATTCTCCAGAAATGATTTTGTGTGTATGTGTGTGTGGCCAGCTTTAGTTCCTAAGCATTCTTAAAATGAGCACGCCATTGATGCTTAACGAAATTCTTGTTCCATGATTTGCTCATTTCTTTTCCTTAGTGGAGAGGGAAAACAATTGCTTTCCATCTCTCAGTGATTCATTTTATACTTGACAGTCATCATTTTGTAACTTTATCCACTAGGCACTAACCAAAGAAAAGAAATACATTAAGAATCTGAGCCCCAAGCATAGAGTAGAATCAGTAGCAACACCAAAGAGTAGTTGAGGAGGGGTCTGAACAGTGTTGTATTGACTCTATAATAGTTTGCAACAGCCCCCTTAAAGTCTTTCCAAATAAATACACAATTCAAATTAAAACTGTGTGTTAGCTATTGGAATTCAGGTTTAAAATAAATTCTTTCACATTTTGTTTCACCTGAATCACAACTGCTACTTCCCTCCTGTAAGGAATTTAGGACCAGAGACCATACAGAACCAGAGACTGCACAAGGATAGCACAGAACTACTAAACCTGAAAGGCCATGTGGAAAGACAGGGAAGATGGACATGCAGAGGCAATCAAGATCCTCCAGCCCCACATTGGATACCTTGGGATAATGTAAGAAGAATCCAGAATTACAGAATGATCAAAAATAAGTGGAGATACTCTAGAAGGAATTAAATTAACTGCTTTACCACCTAGGTGGTATAGGGCTGAGAAATGAACCATCATAAACAGCAAAGATATGTATTTTGGGCACCTGCTTTTGAAGAATGCAATTCATATTCAAGTATATACCTACTCCTCGCTAATGGACTATCTCGTTATCTGATATTTCACATTTATGACAATAGTAAAAAGTCTACTGACTATTTTGCACATTAACAAGTTAAGTCTAGCAGTAACAAATGCTGTGGTGAGAGATGAGAGAATAACACTGGCTATGATGGTTAAGATTACGTATCAACTTGGCTGGGCCATGATTCTCACTGATTTGGCAGTTATGTAATATATAATTTGGCAGTTATGTATGATGCAGTCATCGTCCACTTTGTGATCAGATGTGGTCATCCTGCATTTTTACGTAATGCAGATTTTCACATAATGACCTTGTCTTTGGAGCCTAACCATGTTGGTAAGTGAGGTGTAGGTGTATACAAGTTTCTAAAATGTGATGTTACTAGAGAAGGGATTGTTACACATAATTTTCTAAGCTTAATTCAATTCAGAAGTTTTGACCAGCTTAGCAAACAAACGAGGTCATTTCTACTGAACACAGAACACTTTTCTTTTGATGACAATTTATACATCCCATTCAACATCTCAGTAACAGTTTTTCATGGAAAAACAAATTGAGTCATACTGCAATAAATCAAGAAACCAAAAAATATTTATGGAGAAACTACTATGTCTACAATACTAATCTAGGCACTGAAAAATTTGTGTTTCATGGTTGAAAACACTAACTTCAAATACTACATAACTCAGTCCTTAAAATTCTTTTTCTCAGTTATTTAATTGTTAGTTAGTTTATTAGTTTATTTGCTTAACCATATATGGCCTATTTAATAACTATGAAATAAAACCTTAAGAACCTTATTTTTTGAAATATTGACACAGAAGAAAAACGTAAACAGGGGAAACGGTTCTTACTTGTTTGTTATAAAATTAATTACTTTGTACACAAAGTAATTACATTTCTGTACCAGCTTATCACTGTGCATATTTTATTTGGTCATAACCAATGTTGGAAAATAATGTTTGATTTCATTTCTGAGTCATATTTTGACTGGCTGGCCATAAGCATTAAATCATTCTTTTTCTACTTCATAAATCTATAAGCTCACTTTTCATTTCTTGCAATATTAAAAGCAAGCTTATGTTTTCTGTTCTTATTAAAATATCCCTTTCTTGTTCAAGAATCTGCACAGTGGTAAATATTGAGAGCTATATTATAGCATAGAAGGTGATCCTTTTTCTTCCTCTTTTGGAAGTGAAGCCATACAAAAACACAGTGGGAGAGCCCTTCTTTGCATACACTGTGTGCTGCAAAATCTTAGCAGACTTCTATTTACAGTAAATGATGATGGACTGAAAAGAAAATCTTGCTGAGATCAACTCCTTCCATGCCTACCTGATTGATTAACAGAGTACACATTTGGCCTAATTGTTCAGTAATAGAAGCAAAATAGATGTTATTATACATCTTGTACTTTCTGATTAATAATTTCCCCTAAAGATCAGAACAAAAATTGTTTTTTTCTTTTTCTAAAGCTTTGATTAGGTGAAATCTGAAGACTAAGAAGCATTTAATAGAATTATCAGAAGCAAACATATTTATCTTTTGTGTGTGTGTGTGTATAATTTTATTTTTAAAAATATCATTTTCCCTATTGCACATTTTGGAACTAGAATACTTGCTTCATGTGGATTTATCTTTTCTCTTGGACGTAAATTTTATGAAGGTAGGAACTAAATTTTATGCTTTTAATATATTTATAAAAGAAGTTAGAATAGCAGACCAGATGCGTTATATATTTGTTCAAATAATTTTTGACCCTCTGCCCCCAAATTCTAAGTTCATTGTGACGTTTTCTTTTTTCTTAGGTCTGTTAACATAAGGGACACTGTCTTATGCTGCTATGACAGAAATACCACAAGTGGATGGCTTTAACAAAGAGAAGTTTATTTCCTCACAGTAAAGTAGGTTAAAAGTCCATATTCACAGTGTCAACGCCAGGCAAAGGCTTTCTCTCTCTGCTGGCCTTCTTATCAATCTTCCCCCAGACTAGAAGCTTCTCTGTACAGGGACCCCGAGTCCAAAGGACGCACTCTGCTCCCGGTGCTTCTCTCTTGGTGGTATGAGGGCCCCCTGTCTCTCTGCTAGCTTCTCTCTTTTATATCTCAAGAGATTGCCTCAAGACACAGTCCAATCTTGTAGATTGAGTCCTGCGTCACTAACACAACTGCCAGTCATCCTTCCTCATTAACATCATAGAGGCAGGATTTTCAACACATGGGAAAATCACACAATACCGGGAATCATGGCCCAGCCAAATTGGTACACACATTTTTTAGGGTACTAGGGTACGTAATTCAATCCATGACAGACACTGCTTCCTTTCTTCCAGAAACTGGGAGGGTCACGTGACCATGTGTCAGTAGCCGCTTTTCCTTTGGTCAGAGCACAGTTTGAAGGTATCCTGTGGGGAGGCAGAGACTGAAATGCTACCTACACATTGCTCTCAAACTCTTAGAAACCCTTCTCTGGAGTTCTCCAATATGGGAGCAAAACAGTCTCCAGGATTTTACACAATTCGAGCTTAAGTCGTTCTTGTCTGAACATGTAGAAATTATTATCTCTCGTTTATACAAAGGTTCACAGAAGTCTTTCCAAATCAAGTAACAGATCATTTATATCCTTACTAAAAAAGATAGAAAGGTATTTGGAAAAAAAGAGTCCAAGTGATATAAATTAATATTTTCTCCTGTTTCTGTTTGTATTGTCCAGTTGTTTATTTGCTTGCTTGTTTGTTTTACAAACGATAAATGTGTTTTCATACAAATAATAAATTCTAGGTCTCCCAAACCTCTTTTCTTCCTTTGCTCCTTCACTTTTTTGTTTTTCCATCCTGTCAAAGATTGGCCTTATAAAAAAAATGAAATTACAGTTTTAAATGCCTCCAGCATACTAGCTACATCAGCACTCTTTCATATTTTCATACTTTTATCATCTAATTATTAAAAACTGGATCATGTGATACAAACCCAAATGCTCCTTTAAAAAAGGATATTGTATTTAGAGGTAGTCTTATAATATTTTCATCTTGAGATAATTTTAGCAACAGATACTTTAGCAGGTTTTGGGGTATATAATGTGTTGTTATGGTTTTAAAATATAAAACCAAATAAATCTATTTAGTGTTGAAAACTGATACTAACTGTAAAATATTTTTTAAAACAGCATTATTGGATATAATTCTATTTCTATGATTAAAGTATTTTAGAAATATCAAAATTTGCTGCTGGTATGTTTTTTACCAAAATATATCAGGTCAGGAGTGCAGGGCAGATTTCCTGGCATGGAGAATAAACCTAGTAGGGCAGAAGATGCTAAGGGTGTTTAGAAGAAAGGACAAGGAGCAAGAGCACAATGAATAAACCCCCGGCACAAATGGAAAGTAGGATGTTGTATATCACAGACTCTTATGTGCAGGAGAATTGGCAGTCACAGTGAGGGTCAAAGTTTGCTACTAGCAAACATTTACTGGATTGTCATTAAAGTACAGCACAGTTGTCAGAAGAAATAGGGTATGAGGAAAAAGTTGTTCTTAATTACTGTTGCTAATAGAAGATATCTGTTGTACCACATTTAATATACAGTAGGCCCTCCCCCATCTGCGGTTTCCTTTCTGTGGTTCAGTTACCTGAAGTCAACCGTGGCCTAAAAATGTTAAATGAGTAGCATGATGAAATCTCATGCCTTCTCCCTCCATTCCGCCTAGGGACCATATTCACATAACTTTTATTACAGTATATTGTTGTAATTGTTCTATTTTATTATTAGTTATTGTTAATCTCTTATTGTGCCTAATTTATAAAATAAACCTTATCATATGCATGTATAAGTCAAATATAGTATATATAGGGGGTTCAGTACTATCCACGGTTTCAGGCATCCATGGAGGTCTTGGAACATATCCCAGCGAATAAGGGGGGACTACCGTATCATCATGGAAACCCTGGTTACATAGTGGTTAAGATCTAGGCTGCTAACCAAAAGGTTGGCAATTTGAATCTACCAGGTGCTCCTTGGAAACCCTATGGGTCAGTTTTACTCTGTCCTATAGGGTCGTTATGAGTTGGAATTTACTGGATAGCAACAGGTTTCTGGTTACTGTATCATCATAGGTAACCAGCTAAAATCTCTGGTACTAAATGTCTTGGCTACTCCATCATTATCCCTTATGCTTGTCTGGACAGAGGGAAGAAAATGGTATTCTTGAAAAAGGAGATCAAAAAATAGACTAGGCCAATCACAAAAGGGCAAATAGTGTATGAGACGTCTACTGTAAAAACTCATGAAAAAGTTTACACACTAAAAGAAACAATCTTTGTTGGTTATGAGGGATGGGAGGGGTGGGGGAAAACTAAATAGACAATAGATAAGTTGTAACTTTGGTGAAGGGTAAGACAGTACACAATACTGGGGAAGCCAGCACAACTTGTACAAGGAAAGGTCACAGACGCTCCATAGACACATCCAAACTCCCTGAGAGACTGAATGGCTGGGCAGAAGGTTGTGGGGATCATGGTCTCAGGGAATATCTAGCTTAATTGGCATAACAGTTTATAAAGTCAATGTTCTACGTTCTACCTTGCTGAGTAGAGTGTGGGGTCTTAAAAGCCTGTGAGCAGCCATCTAAGATACTCCACTGGTCTCACCCCTTTGGGAACAAGGGAGAATGAAGAGAACAGGATACAAGGAAAAGATTAGTTTAAAAGGCTAATGGAGCACAGCTACCACGGCCTCCACCAGACTGAGTCTAGTATGCTAGATGGTGCCCGGCTACCACCACTGACTGCTCTGACCCAGATCCAACAAAGGGCCCTGGACAGAGCTGGAGAAGGATGTAGAACAAAATTCTAACTCACAAAAAAAGACCCGATTTACTGGCCTGACAGAGACTGGAGAAACACTGAGAGTATGGCCCCCAGACACCCTTTTAGCTCAGAGGATAAGTCACTCCCGAGGTTCACAGTTCAGCCGGGAATTGGACAGACTCATAAAACAAAACAGGACTGATGCAGCACAGCAGTCCAGGGACAAGGACTAGAAAGCAGGAGGAGACAAGAAAGCTGGTGATAGGGAACCCAAGATTGAGAAGGGACAGTGTTGACATGTCATGGGGTTGTTAACCATTGTCATAGGGCGATCTGTACTAACTGTTTAATGAGAAACTATTTGTTCTGTAAACCTTCATCTAAAGTACAAAAAAAAAAAAAAAAAAAGAATTAGCTATGTAAGGTAAAATTGACAACAGCAACTCAAAAGGTTTGATGGGAAGCCTAGGGGACAGTGAGTTGAAGATAATGGTGATGGAATAATTTGGAAAATGATAGCGAGAATAGCAGCACAACTGGAAGAATGTAATTGATGTCACTGAATTGTACATGTAGAAATTTTTGAAATAGTGTGTCTTTGGCTATGTATATTTTCACCAAAAAAAAGTCTTCTAAGGTTGAGAAGGGAGAGTGTTGACATGTCGTGGGGTTGTTAACCAATGTCATAAAACAATATGTGTACTCACTGTTTAATGACAAACTATTTGTTCTGTAAACCTTCATCTAAAGTACAATTTAAAAAAAAAAAAAAAGAAATACACTAGGCATAGTGAACCTCTTCTCCTGGAGCTAATTGTAAAAGCTAAATTTTTGTATGTAAATTATAAACAAGTAAAAATCTATTTAATGATTTGTTCTTGAGAAGATTCCCTTTTGCAGAATATTTGTGATTCTTTCTCATATCAGTTAGTAATTTAAAATAATATAATTATGGAAGTTATTCAAGTATGATCTGACCCAATGATAAAATTCTTTAATCAATTTCTTGAGCTGCAGGAATCAAAGAGGAAATGATCAGTCTGTAGAAATATGAAATTTGTAATACTTGTATTAAGTTTCAAAATATTAAATCATATTGTATTGTACTGAAATATAAGTAAGCCATGAATTTATACTTATTTCAGGCACAAAAGAAGGCCATTGAAGAAAATACTTTTACTTGGCTGAAAATAATGTACACAAGTTTAGGGTTTTACTTTGTCACTGTAAATACTAATATAAGTTATGTTCAACTAAATCAACCAATTGATCTTCTCTTTTTAGTCTCTTTTATCAAAAGAATTGACTAATTACTTAACTAAATTCACCAAGCAATTCTTTCTTTATAGTCTATCTTATTTTATCCCATATAAATTTAATCTTAGATTATTGATATTAATAACTCCTAACTTTTTTTGAAAGTCTATTCAGTTAGAATACATACTTTTAAGAAATTCTATCTTATTTTATCCATATACATTGAATCTTAGTTTATTGATATCAATAACATTCGATTAAAACAATGTGTATTCTGTTGGAATGTGCATTCCAGAAATTCTCTAATTCCTAGAGTAACCTTGCAAGGTATGAAGACAGCTTGCAGATAAAGACAATTCAATTGTCTGTGCCAATGTAACCGTGGGTACCTCTCAAATTGTGAGAAAAAGCATCAACAGATGCTGGAGCTGTTAGGGTTCTGGTGAACTCCACCACCCATTGAGAGATTTTCCTGGCTTCTATCCATAATGTCACCAAAAAGAAACCTTAATCTGAATTGGGACCTGAGCATAAATATTAAAATATTTACTAAGGATAATATTTTAGGCAATCTAACTGGTACACTATAACCCGAAGGCTCACATAATTTTAAATGTGCTTGCAACCAGAACTCATACAGAATGGACACTTTGGCAGAAATCAAATACTGCTATTCCTCCTAAACCTCTGATGCAGTTACTTTTACAGCCTATTTGAAAGACAATTTCTAGCTTGTTTTTTTGCCTTGAAGGAGACTGCTGCTACCACTGAAGATCAGATAGTTGAGATCAGAAATATCTACCACGTCTTGGGTAATGTTGAAGAAAGAATTTAAGAGGAAAAAAAAAAAAGCAGCAGAAAAAGCTCATTGATAAAATAAAAATTTTATTTTCAAAACCATGGTCCAGAGGAATGTCAGTATGTGTTTATGCATACCTAACCAACTCTCTTCCCTGCCTGTGGAGCCTATGATACAAACCTTGAGAGATCTCCAGTTTTCATTATTGTATGGTGTGAATCCTATGTTTCTTGTCCAGCAATGCCAATCAGGATGTTTGATTCATGGTTACAGTTCCTGAACTGCTTTGGAAATTGGTTGCAATACACTAAATAGACAGTACATCTTACATAAGGTAGAGCTGGAAGCAGTTTGTTTCACAGGTGCAGAAAGAATTAAACAACCACCATGAAAATAGTGTTTGGATATTTATAGAATCCTAGGCTACAACCAATGGCCTTACATTACAATGAGATAAAGTGGTACTGGCTAACTGAATGACAAACACCACCTGTCATTGAGTTACTCATTTATAGAATTATTGGTAGGAATTTACAGAATCAAAGTTAGGCAGGCATATGCCCTCCAAAAAGACTAAATTACCAGTTAAGAAGGGGATTGGAATGTTGAGTGAGATGCCTTAGTTAGATCCCTAGAACTAGCTACTTGAATTCACAAAATGAGCAGTCATCAGTGTTCTCAAACCATGTCCACAAGGGCCTCAAATTCAATGAAACTGCTAGTGTGTTAAAAAAGTTTGCTCAAGCCAACAAGAAAGAAATCACCTTAAGATGCCTCTAATTAGAATTTTTAGAGCACAGGAATCAACATCTCACTGGATTACATGGACTTCTACCAATAATCACAAGTAAGTTTGGTGTTTTTTTTTTCTGAATTTGAATTTTGTTCTATGTTTTTCTCCCACTCTGTCCAAGATCCTCTATTGTGATTCCTGTCAGAGTGGTTACTGGTGATAGCAGGACACCAACCAGTTCTTCTGGGCTCAGGCTAGTGGAGGCTGTTGTTCATGTGGTCCATTAGTCCACTGAACTAATAGTTTCCTTGTGTTTTTGGTTTTATTCATTCTCCTTTGCACCAAACATGCTGAGACCAATAGATGTATCTTAGATGGCTGCTTGCAAGCTCTTAAGACCCCAGACACTATTCACTAAAATTAGATGTAGAACATTTTCTTTATGAACTATGTTATGTCAGTTGACCTAGATGTACCCTGAGACCATGATCCCCAGCCCTCAGCCCTGGTAACTTTGTCCCTCAATGTGGTTGGATGTGTCTAGGAAGCATCTATGACTTTGCTTTGGTCAAGTTATTCTGCCTTCCACTATATTGTGTGTTGTCCTTCCCTTCGCCAAAGTTAACTTTTCTACTACCTACTTAGTGATTTCCCCTCCCCACCTCTTCCCTCCCTCATAATCATCAAAGACTGTTTTTTTTTCTGTGTGTAAGCCTTTTGTTGAGTTTTTATAACAATTGTCAAATACAATATCTGTTCTTTTATGATTGACTTATTTCACTCAACATAATGTCCTCCAGATTCATCCGTGTTGTGAGATGTTTCATGAATTCATCATTGTTCTTTATTGTTTTGTAGTATTTGATTGTATGAATGTACCGTAGTTTTTTATCCATTAATCTGTTGATGGGCATTTAAGTTGTTTCCATCTTTTTGTTATTGTAAATAATGATGCAATGAACATGGGTGTGCATATGTCTATTGGAATGATGGTTTTTATTTCTCTTGGATATATTCCTAGGAATGGGATAGCTGGATTGTATGGTATTTCTATTTACAGCTTTGTAAAGAGGAGCCATATCGTTTTCATAGTGGTTGTACTATTTTACATTATCACTAGCACTGCATAAGAGTTCAAATTCCCCCTCCCCCACCTCTCCAATATTTGTTATTTTCTGTTTTTTTTTTTTTTTTTTTTTTTAATTAGAGCCAGTAAAGTCAGGGTGAGACAGTATCTCATTATAATTTTGATTTGCACTTCTCTAATGGCTAATGATCAGGAGTATTTCTTATGTGTCTGTTAGCCACCTGTCTTAGGGTGAGTTCTCTATAGAAGCAAAACCAGTAAAGCATATAAATATCTATACAGAGAGATTTATATAAAGGAAATGGCTCACTTTATTGTAGAGGCTGGAACATCCCATATCCATGGGTCATGCTGTAGATTTCTCCTGATTCATGTAGCCACAGGGGCTGGTTAATACAAGATTGGCTGGTCAGAGAGCAGGGCTCTTGTTCACACTCTGAGAAGACAGATGAATCTCAAGATCAGCAGTGGAGACCAAAGTTAAGCTGCTAGCTCAAGTCCCAAGAACAGGAGGTCAGACTAATAGGAGCCATCTGCAGGCTCTAGAGTGAGCAAAAACCCATGAGCCTTGCCGGAATGGCCACTTATATTCAATGCAGGCCACACACCCAAGGAAATTCCCTTCTAACTGATTGGCTACTCACAGCAGATCCCATCATGGAGGTAATCACATTATATCAAATCTCATCACAGAAGAAATCACATCATCATACTGCATCATAACTACATCATAATTGCCAAAGCACTGAGAATCATGGCCCAGTCAAGTTGACACACAACCTTAGTGATCACAGTCTACCCCTTGGCACCTGTACACATCTCCTTAAACTATACCTAGTCTCTGAATAAAGACAACTATAAAGTTATACTTGTACCTAACATGATACAAGGAATACACATAGAATAGCCCTGCTTACATCGTGTATTTTACAAGTGAAGAAAACAAAAATATTTGATGCACTCATGCAAGGCAGAAATACTCAAAACAATTACAGTTCTCGTTTCTGCAACTGGTAACATGGTCATAACTGGTATTTAGAACTACCTTCTCCACTATCCATTCCTCATTCCCTTTGTCCTTAGTAAGCAACTCAGCTGGTTGTGGTTCTTTGCTTGGTGAGGTGACCAAAACCTTCATTCCTGAAGGGTTTGGGCTATTAGAAGTCAGGTCAGAGTTGTACTTTTCCATTGACTCTAATCACAGGGCGTGGTACTACTAAAAATTTCCTAAGGGATTATCAGCATTCCAGACATACTCTTCTTTAACTTCATTATGTAACATAAATCTGATTTCCTCTTGGTAATCAGGATCAATCACATCAGCCAATATGGTAACTCCCTTTTTCACCAGTTGATCCAGAGGCACAAAGCATCCTAAGTGGCCAGACGGCATTTGTAACTTCCAGTTCAATGGAATCGGTGATGTATCTCCAGGTGGGAGCATTCCTCCCTTTGGAATTAAGACATCTAGACCTGCAGAGCATCATGTGTCAGGGAGAGGAAGCAAATATTTTTCAAGTGGCTCACTAGGGGTAATAGTGAGTGATGTCACTCCCATTTCCACTGCTTGATTCCTGGAACCATGAATCCTGGCTATGGGAGAAAAAGCTCCATATATTGGATGCTGGTTTAGAGCATACACAGCCTCCTGGAGAACATTCCCCAACCCTGCAAGGTACTGCCACTTAGCTGGTGCCATAATTGTGTCTTTAAGAGGCAATTCCATAGTTCTGTGAAGCCAGCTGCTTCAGAATGCAGGAGAACATGATAAGACCAGTGAATTCCATGAGCATAATCCCACAGCCTCACTTCATTTGCTGTGAAGTGAGTCCTTTGATCCGAGGCAATGCTGTGTGGGATACCATGATGATTGATAAGGCATTCTGTAAGCCCATGGGTGGTAGTTTTGGCAGAAACATTGTGTGCAGGGAAGACGAATCCATATCCAGAGTAAATGTCTATTCCAGGAAGAACAAAACACTGCCCTTTCCATGATGAAAGTGGTCCAATGTAATCAACTTGCCATCAGGTTGCTGGCTAATCAGCTCAAGGGATGGTGCCATATTGAGGACTCAGTGTTGATCTCTGCTGCTGGCAGATTGGGCACTCAGCAGTGGCTGTAGCCAAGTCGGCCTTGGTGAGTGGAAGTCAATGTTGCTGGGCCCATGCATAACTTCTATCCCTACCACTATGGCCACTTTGTTCATGAACCCATTGAACAATGATGGAAGCTGCTGAGGAAAGAGGATGAGTAGTTTCCACAGAGCTTGTCATCCTATCCACTTGACTGTTAAAATCCTCTTCTGCTGAGGTCACCCTTTAGTGCGCATTCACATGAGACAAAAATATCTTTACTTCTTTGGCCCATTCAGAGAGGTCTATCCACTTACCTCTTCCCCATAAATCCTTGTCTCTAATTTTCCAATCATGTTCCTTCCAAGTCCCTGACCATCCAACCAAACCATTGCAACAGCCCATGAATTAGTATACAATCATACATCTGACCATTTCTCCTTCCGAGTAAAGTGAACAACCAGGTACACTGCTCGAAGTCCTTCCCATTGGGAAGATTTCCCTTCACCACTGTACTTCAGGAAGATTCCAGAAAGGGGTTGTAGTGCTGTCGCTGTCCACTTTCGAGTGGTGCCTGCATACCGTACAGAACCATCTCTAAACAAGGCACAAGTTTTCTCTTCTTCACTCAAGTGATCATAAGAAACTCCCCTTTAGGCCACTGGGAGATGGAAGGTAATGCAACAGGAGTAGAGATCATGGGCACTTGGGCTACTTCTTCATGCAACTTACTTGTGCTTTCAGGTCCTGCTCGGGCCTGATCTCGTATATACCACTTCCATTTAATGATGGAGTGCTGCTTGCCCGTCCAACTTTATGACTCTGTGGGTCAGACATCCAGTTCATGATGGTCAGCCAAGTTCACATGGTGACTTGGTGCCCCATGGTTAACCATTCAGTCTCTACTAAGGCCCAGTAACAAGCCAAATGCTGTTTCTAAAAAGGAGAGTAGTTATCTGCAGAGGATGGTAGGGCTTTACTTCAAAATCCTAGGAGTCTGCACTGGGATTCACCAATAGGGGCCTACCAAGATTCCAAACACCATTCATGTCTGCCATGGACACTTCAAGAACCTGGATCAGGTGCATCATAAGGCCCAAGTGGCAGAGTGGCTTGAACAGCAGCCTGAACCTGTTACAGAGCCTTCTTTTGTTCTGGGACCCACTCAAAACTAGCAGCTTTCAAGTCACTTGATAAATAGGCCAGAATAGCACACCTAAATGAAGAGTATGCTGCCTCCAAAATCCAAAGAGGCCCATTAGGCTTTATGTTTCTTTAGTTGTGGGAGGAGCCAGATGCAATAATTTTTCCTTCACTTTAGAAGGAGTATCTCAACGTGCCCCACACCACTGGACCCCTAGAAATTTCACTGAGGTGGAAGGTGCCTGAATTTTTGTGGGATTAATTTCCCACCCTGTAGCACACAAATGTTTTACCAATAAGTCCAGAGTCATTGACATTTCTTCCTTACTAGGTCCAATCAGCATAATGTCATCAACGTAATGGACCAGTGTGACATGTTGTGGAAGGGAAAGATCATCAAGTTCCCTGTGGACTAAATTATGACATAGGCTGGAGAGTTGACGTAGCTCTGAGGTAGGCAACTGAAGGTATATTACTGGCTTTGCCAGCTAAAGGCGAACTGCTTCTGATGGTCCCTCAAAACAGCTATGGAGAAAAAGGCATTAGCCAGATCAACAACAGTATACCAGGTACCAGGAGACGTATTAATTTGCTCAAGCAATGAGACTACATCTGGAAGAGCTACTGCAATTGGAGTCACTACCTGGTTAAGTTTTTGATAATGCACTAAAATTCTCCAAGATACATCTGTTTTTTGCACAGGCCAAATAGGCGAGTTGAATGGGGATGTGGTGGGAATCACCATCCCTACATCCTTCAAGCCCTTGATGGTGGCAGTAATCTCTGCAATCCCTCCAGGAATGTGGTATTGCTTTTGGTTTACTATTTTCCTAGGTAAGGATAGTGCTAATGGCTTCCACTTGGCTTTTCCTACCATAATAGCTCTTATTCCATTTGTCAGGGATCCAATGTGGAGGTTCTACTAGTTGCCGAGTGTACCTATTCCAATTATGCATTCTGGAATTGGGGAAATCACTACAGGATGGGTTCAGGGACTCAACGGACTTACTGTGAGACTGACATGAGCTAAGACTCCATTAATATCCTGACCTGCATATACCCATAGTCTGACTGGTGGACCACAATGACATTTTGGGTCTCCTGGAATTAGTGTCAGTTCAGAGCCAGTACTCAGTAATTCCTGAAAAGTCTGATTATTTCCCTTTCCCCAATGAACACTCTTGTAAAAAGCCTTAGATCCCTTTGTGGAAGGCTGGGAGAAAGATTAGCAGTATACATTTTACTCAAGGGAACCCAGCCTCCCCTTCATTCAACGAGTTGTGGGTCTTTAAACTTATTCAAGACTGGGAATTAACTGAGGGACCATGACTCTATTCTGGTGATTCGAGTTAGACTGCTGTTCACTTGACCTAGAATTCTTCTGCTTGTACAGATCAAGTAAATATTTAGCAGATTTCCTATCTATTTTACTCCTATAGACATCATGACTAGGTAGCCAATGCCATAAGTCCATACTAGTTAGATTATTCTGGTTGTTGCTTTGACTATGCTGTCCATTACAGTAACCACACCTATCTTGTCTTTGTTGATTGAGTGCAGCCACTTGGCCCCTACTACCAAGGACTTCAATCAGCCCCATTATAGTCTTAATTCAGTTAGGGCAATTCCCGCTGTCAACTCTGACTTACATAAAATGGCCATCACAGCAGTTATTTTTTCTTTCAAGCTGACCATAGAAGAAGCTCAATGAACCCCATATAAGATAGACCCCAAAAGAAAGTCACCAAGACATACCAGAATCACACTTGCCAAAACCATAGACAAAGAAAGAAACCTGAAAGCAGCTTGAGAAAAACAAAAAGTCACTTACAAACGGGAGACAATGAGACTAAGCTCTGATTAATAGGCAGAAACTGTGTAGGCAAGAAGGCCATGGGATGACATATTTAAACTTTGAAACAAAATCTACCAACCAAAAATAAGATACCCTGCAAAACTCTCTCTCAAATACAATTAGGACATTTCCAGATAATCAGAAATTAAAGGAATTCATAAAAACTCAACCAAAAATTACAAGAAATATTAAAGGGAGTCCTTCAGTTAGACAATCTATACCATCAGATAACAACCTGGGTCTAGTACACAAGATAGCATCAGGTAGATATCAACCTAGGTAAAGAACTCTCAATAGTAAAACAAAGCTTAAAACAGGGAGACAGAGAAGTCAATCTGTAAAGGACAACAACTCAAAACAATGAAAATGGAATAAACAGTATAGGTATAAAACTTTCAAACAGGAAGTCAAAGCGATATCAAGTAATGAAGACTGGATAGAACTTAGGAAGCTAAGAGCAAATTTCAAGGTAACTACAAAGAAAGTTAACATACCTACAGATCAGAATGAAAAATAAGAAAATCATGAAGTCTTAAAAAACACAAAATCTATAATAATGAAAGAAAAGAAAAGAAAATCCACAAAAAAAAGGAACTCAGCACAAGAAAGTAAGAGGAACAAAGAAAACATTAACACCACACATGCACACATACACACACATACAACAATATGACAATGATAAACTCATAACTATCGATAATCAAACTGAATGTAAATGGCTTAAATGCACTTGTAAATAGAGAGTGACAAAATGGATTAAAAAACACAACCCATCAATGTGCTGTCTACAAGAGATACACCTTAGACACAAACACATAGATATATTAAAAATCAAAAGACAGAAAAAATAAATCAAGAAAATAGTAACCAAGAAAGGGCAGGAGTGGCAATGCTAATCTCAGATAAAATATGTTTTAAGACTAAATCAACCATAAAAAACAAGGAAGAATATTATATAATGATTAAAGGGATAATTCACCAAGAAGACATAACCTTAATAAATATCTATGTACCCAGTGACAGGGCTCCAAAATACATAAAACAAACTCTACGAGTACTGAAAAGAAAAATTGATAGTGCCACAATAATAGCAGGAGACTTCAACACTCCACTCTTGGTAAAGGGCAGAAATCTAGAAAAAAATTCAACAAAGATACAGAAGACCTAAAGGTCAAAATCAACCAACTTGATCTCATATACATATATAGAACACTCTACCCAACAGCAGGAAAGTATACATCCCTTTCCCTTGCACATGGGACATTCTCCAGAAGACAGCACATTTTATGCCACAAAGCAACTCTCAATAAAAGCCAAAATATCAAAATAATACAAAGCATTCTCTCTAATAACAACACCATAAAAGTAGAAATCAATAACATGAAGAGTAAGAAAATAAATCAATCACATGGAAATTGAATAGTGTCTTGTTCAAAAACAACTGGGTAATAGAAGAACTCAAAGAGGAAATAAAAGAAAGTCTTAGAATTAAAAGAGAATGAAAACACATTATACGGAAAACTTTGGGACACAGCAAAGGCAGTACTCTGATCAAACAAGTACATACATCAAAAAAGAAGAAAGGGCCAAAATCAAAATGTTAGACCTACATCTTGAACAAATAGAAAGAGAATAGCAAAAGAAGTCCACAGTCACCTGTAGAAAGGAAATAAAAAGATCAGAGCAGAAATAAATGAAATAGATAATAGAAAAACAATAGAAAGAATCAACAAAACCAGAAGTTGGTTCTTTGAAAGGATCAACAAAATCAACAAACCATGGCCAGACTGACAAAAGAAAAACATGAGAGGACCCAAATAACCCAAATAAAAAATAAAGTGGGGGACATTACAACCAACCCAACTGAAATAAAAAGGATCATAACAGAGTATTATGAAAATCTATACTCCAACAAATTTGAAAAGCTAGAGGAAATGGATAAATTTCTAGAAACACCCTACCTACCCAAACTAACACACAGTGATGTTGAAAATCTGAACAGACCCATAACAAGAGATTGAAAAGGTAATAAAAAAAACTCCCAACCAAAAAAAGCCCCGGCCCAGATGGCTTCTCTGGATAATTCTACCAAACATTCAGAGAAGACCTTATACCAGTACTACTCAAACTATTTCAGAACATAGAAAAGGAAGTGTCACTTCCGAATTAATTCTATGAAGGCAGCATAACCTTGACACCAAAACCAAAGATGCCACAAAATAAGAAAATTACATACCAATATCTCTCATGAATATAGACACAAAAATTCTCAACAAAATTCTAGCCAATAGAATTCAGCATCATATGAAAAAAATAATACACCACAACCAAGTAGTATTCATACCACGTATGCAAGGATGGTTCAACATTAGAAAATCAATCAAGGTAACCCACCACATAAATAAAATGAAAGAGAAGAATCACATGATCATCTCAACTGATGCAGAAAAGGCAGTTGACGAAGTCCAACACCAAACCCTGATAAAAATCCTCAATACAATAAGTATAGAAGGGAAATTTTTCAACATAATAAAGGGCATCTATGCAAAACCAATGGCCAACATCATTCTTAATGGAGAGAGGGTGAAAACATTCCCCTTGAGAACAGGAACAAAACAAGGATGCCCTTTATCATCACTCTTATTTAACATTGTGCTGGAATTCCTAGCTAGAACAATAAGGCAAAAAAAAAAAAAAACAAAAGAAAGGGCATCCAAATTGGTAATGAAGAAGTTAAACTGTCCCTGTTTGCAGATGATATGATACTATACATAGAAAACCCTAAAGACTCCTAGAACTAATAGAAAGATTCAGCACAGTAGCAGCATACAAGATTAACATACAAAAATCAGTTGGATTCGTATACATCAATAAAAAGAATGATGAAAAGGAAATCATGAAAATGATACCATTTATAATATCCCCTAAAAATATAAAATACTTAGGAATAAATCTAACCAGGGATGTAAAAGACCTATACAAAGAAAACTACAAAACATTACTACAAGAAACCCAAAGGGATCTACATAAATGGAAAAACATACCATGCTCATGGATTGGTAGACTCAACATTGTGAAAATGACAATTCTACCCAAAGCCATTTACAAATATAATTCAATCCCAACCCAAATATCTACAACATTCTTTAAAGAGGTGGGAAAACTAATCATTAACTTTATAGAGAAAGGGAGAAAACCCTGAATAAGTAAAGCACTATTGAAGAATAAAGTAGGAGGACTCACACTACCTGACCTCAGAACCTACTCTACAGCTATGGTAGTCAAAACCGTCTAGTACTGGTATGACAGATACATTGACCAGTAGAACAGAATTGAGAACCCAGATGTAAATCCATCCAACTATGGTCACCTGATCTTCGACAAGGGCCCAAATTCCATGAAATGGAGAAAAGACAGTCTTTTTAACAAATGGTGCTGGCAAAACTGGATGTCCATCTGCAAAAAAATGAAACAGGACCCATACCTCATACCATACACAAAAACTAATTCAAAATGCATCAAAGACCTAAATACAAAGCCAAACACCATAAAGTTCATAGAAGAAAAAGTAGGATCAACACTAGAGGCCCTAATGCACGGCATTAATAGGATACAAACCATAACCAACAACACACAAACTCTTCTAAATTTAAACGCTTATGCTCATCAAAAGACTTCACCAAAAGAATAAAAAGAGAACCTACAGACTAGGAAAAAATATTTGGACATTAAAAGCCAGACAAAGGTCTAATCTCTAAAACCTATAAGAAAAGCCAACACCTCTGTGACAAAAAGACAAATAATCCTATTAAAAAATGGGCAAAGGAAATGAACAGACACTTGACCAAAGAAGACATTCAGGCGGACAACAGACACGTGAGGAAATGCTCGCGATTACTAGCCATTAGAGAAATACAAATTAAAACTACAATGAGATACCATCTCACCCCGGCATTACTGGCAAGAATCAAAAAAACTGGAAATAACAAATGTTGTAGAGGCTGCGGGGAGATGGGAACTCTTATGCACTGCTGGTGGGAATGCATAATGATGTAACCAGTTTGGAAAATGATATGGCGCTTTCTTAGAAAGCTAGAAATAGACATACCATTCGATCCAGCAATCCCACTCCTAGGAATATATCCTAGAGAAATAAGAGTCGTCACATGAATAGACATATGCACACCCATATTCACTGAATCACTGTTCACAATAGCAAAAAGATGGAAACAATCTAGATGCCCATCAACAGATGAATGGATAAACAAACTATGGTACATACACACAATGGAGTATTATGCAACAATAAAGAACAATGATGAATCTGTGAAGCATCTGATAACACGGATGAAACTGGAGGACATTATGCTGAGTGAAATAAGTCAATCACAAAAGGACAAATATTGTATGATACCTCTACTGTAAAAACTCATGAAAATGTTTACACACAAAAAGAAACAATCTTTGTTGGTTAGGAGGGAGGGGAGGGGTGGGGGCGGAGAAACAAAATAGACAATTGATAATGGTAACTTTGGTGAAGAGTAAGACAGTACACAATACTGGGGAAGCCAGCACAACTTGTACGAGGAAAGTTCATGGAATCCCCATAGACACATCCAAACTCCCTGAGGGCCTGAATTTCTGGGCAGGGGGTTGTGGGGACCATGGTCTCAGGGAACATCTAGCTCAATTGGCATAACACAGTTTATAAAGACAATGTTCTATATTCAACCTTGGTAAGTAGCCTCTGGGGTCTTAAAAGCTTGTGAGCAGCCATCTAAGATACTCCACTGGTCTCACCCCTTCAGGAGGAAGGAAGAATGAAGAAACAAGATAACAAGGGAAAGATTAGTCCAAAGGACTAATGGACCACAACTACCATGACCTCCACCAGATTGAGTCCAGTACTACTAGATGTTGCCCGTCTACCACCACCGACAGCTCTGATCAGGATCATAACAGAGGGTCCCGGACAGAGCTGGATAAAAATGTAGAACAAAATTCTTACTCATAGAAATAACAGATTTACTGGCCTGACAGAGTCTGGAGAAAGCTCAAGAGTGTGGTTCTTGGACAGTCTTTTAGCTCAGTAATGAAGTCACTCCCGAGGTTCACCTTTCAGCCAAGATTAGACTGCCCCATAAAACAAAATGAGACTAGTGGGGCACAACAGTCCAGGGACAAGGACTAGAAGGCAGGAGGGGACAGGAAAGCTGGTAATAAGGAACCCAAGGTTGAGAAGGGACAGTGTTGACATCCTGTCAGGTTGTTAACCATTGTCATACGGCTTTATGTGTACTAACTGTTTAATGAGAAACTATTTGTTCTGCAAACCTTCATCTAAAGTACAATAAAAAAATTTTAAAAAAATAGATTTACTACATACAAAGTCATCTACAAGTAAAAACAGTTACCCTTCCTGTAAAAAACAAAAAGAAAATCAATCAATGTATCCACCACATAAATAGAACAAAATAAAAAATAAGCAAAGCATTATTGAAAAAAAAGAAAAAAGTAGGAGAACTCACACTACCTGGTCTCAGAACCTACTATACAGCCACGGTGATCAAAACAGCCTGGTGCTGGTACAATGACAGACACATAAAACAATGGAACAGAATCAAGAACCCAGACATAAATCCATCCACCTATGGTCACCTGATCTTTGGCAAAGGATCGAAGTCCATTAAACAGGGAAAACATGTCTTTTTAACAAATAGTACTGGCAAAACTGGATGTCTGTCTGTAAAACAATGAAACAGGACCCACACCTCACAAAAACAGGACCCATACCTCACAAAAACTGACTCAATGAGTCAAAGACCTAAATATAAAACCTAAAATGATAAAGATGCTGGAAGAAAAAATAGGGACAATTCTAGGGACCCTAATACATGTCATAAGTACAATACAAACCATAACTAACAATGCACAACTACCAGAAGATAAACTAGGTAACCGGGAGCTACTAAAAATTAAACATGTATGTTCATCAAGACTTCACCAAAAGAGTAAAAGGAACACCTAAAGACTGGGAAAAAATAATTTGGCTATGACATATCTGACAAGGGTCTAATCTCTAAAATCTATAGACTACTTCAACAGCTCAATAACAAAAAGACAAATAGTTCAATTAAAAAATGGGCAAAGGATATGAACAGACATTTCACCAGCGGAGACGTTCAGGCAGCTAACAGACTCTTGAGGAAACGCTCACCATCATTTTCAATTAGAGGAATGTAAATCAAAAGTACAATGAGATACCATCTCACCTCGATTACTGGCAGAAATGAAAAAAACAGAAAATGACAAATATTTGAGAGGTTTCCAGGAGATTGGAACTCTTATGCAGTGCTGGTATAAATGTAAAATGGTGCAACCACTATGAAAATAATATGGCAGCTACTTAAAAAGCTATAAATAGAAATACCATATGATCCAGCAATCCTTTTCCTAGGAATATATCATAGAGAAATAAGAGTCATCATACAAATAGGCATATGCACACCCATGTTCATTGCAGCATTGTCCACAATAGCAAAAAGATGGAAACAACTTAAGTGCTCATCAACAGATGAATGGGTAAAAAATTATGGTACATACAAACAATGGAATACTATGCAATGATAAAGAACAATGATGAATCTATGAAATATCTCACAATATGGATGAATCTGGAGGGCATTATGCTGAGTGAAAAAAGTCCATCATAAAAAGAAAAATATTGTGTGAGACCACTATCATAAAAACCCAAGAAAAGTATTACACACAGAAAAAAAAAAAAACTTTTGACGGTTATAAGGGAGGAGAGGGGTTGGGGAGAGAAATCACTAGCTAGGTAATAGACAAGTTTTAACTTTGGTAAAAGGAAAGACAACAAACCATATTGTGGAAGTCAGCATAACTTGACCAAGGCAAAGCGATAGAAATTTCCTGTTATTGTTAGGTGCCTTCCCGTCAGTTCCGACTCATGGAGACCTTACGTACAACAGAATGAAAAACTGCCTGGTCCTGTGCCATCCTCACAACTGTTATTATGCTTGATCCCATTGTTGCAGCCACTGTGTCAATCCATCTCGTTGAGGGTCTTCCTCTTTTTCGTTGATCTTCTACTTTACCAAACATGATGCCCTTCTCCAGGGACTGATCCCTCCTGCTAACATGTCTTTGCTTCTAAGGAGCATTCTGGTTGTACTTCTCCCAAGACAGATTTGTTCGTACTTTTGGCAGTCTATGGTATATTCTGTATTCTTTGCCATCACTGCAATTGTATAAGCATGGTGGAAGGATACAATCCTGATGCACTCTCTCTAACTTTAAACCACACAATATCCCCTTGTTCTGTTCGAACACTGCCTCTTTCTCTGTGTACAATTTCCTCATGAGCTCAATTAAGTGTTCTGGAATTCCCATTCCTTGCAATGTTATCCATAATTTGTTAAGATTCACATAGTTGAATGCCTTTGCATAATCAATAAAACACAGGTAAACATCTTTCTGCTATTCTCTGCTTTCAGCCAAGATCCACCTGACATCAGCAATGATATGCCTTGTTCCACGTACTCCTCTGAATCCAGTTTGAATTTCTGGAAGTTCCCTGTTGATGTACTGCTGCAACCTCTTTTGAATGATCTTCAGCAAAATTTTACTTGTGTGTGATACTAATGATATTGTTCCATTATTTCTGCATTCTGTTGTGTCGCCTTTCTTTGGAATGGGCACAAATATGGATCTCTTCCCTCTGGTTAGCCAGGAAACTGTCCCTTAAATTTCTTGGCATAGACAAGTGAGCACTTCCAGCCCTGCATCCGTTTGTTGAAACATCTTAAGTGGTTTTCCTTCAGTTTCTGGAGTCTCGTCTTTTCACCAATGCCTTCAGTGCAGCTTGGACTTCTCCCTTCAGTACCATTGGTTCCTGATCATATTCTATCTCCTGAAGTGATTTAATGTTGACCAATTCTTTTTGGTATAGTGACTGTATTCCTTCCATCTTCTTTTGATGCCTCTGCATCATTTAATATTTTCCTTGCAGAATTCTTCAAAATTGCAACCCAAGATTTGAATTTTTCTTCATTTCTTTCAGGTTGAGAAATACCAAGCAAACCCTTTTGGTTTTCTATCTCCAGGTCTTTGCACATACGTTATAACACTTTTCTTTGTCTTCTCCAACAGCCCTTTGAAATCTTCGTTCAGCTCTTTTACTTCACCATTTCTTTCTTTCACTTTAGCTATTCTGTATTTAAGAGAAAGTTTCAGAGTCTCTTCTGACATCCATTTTGGCCTTTTCTTTCTTTCCTGTCTATTTAATGGCCTTTTTTTTTCTTCGTGTATGAACTCTTTGATGTCATTCCACAACTCATCTGCTCCTGGGTTATTAGTGTTCAGTGAGTCCAATTGATTCTTGAGATGGTCTCTAAATTCAGGTGGGGATATACTCAAGGTAGTACTTAGGCACCTGTGGACTTGCTCTAATTTTCTTCAGCTTCAATTTGAACTTGCATATGAGTAGTTGATAGTCTGTTCTGCAGTTGGCCTCTGGACTTATTCTGAGTGATGATATTGAGCTTTTCAATTGTCTCCATCTACAGAGGCAGTCAATTTGAGTCTTATGTATTCAGCAAGGTCCACATGTATAGTTGCTGTTTATGTTGTTGAAAAAAGGTATTGGCAATGAAGAAGCCATTGGTCTTACAAAATTCTATCATGTGATCTCAGGCATCGTTTCTATTACAAAGGCCATATTTTCCAAATACCAATTCTTCTTCTTTGTTTCTATCTTTCACATCCAATCACTGGTAATTATCAGTGCATCTTGATTGCATGTTTGATCAACTTCAGACTGCAGAAGTTAGTAAAAATCTTCAGTTTCTTCATCTTTGGCCTTAGTGGTTGGTCGTAAATTTGAATAATAGTCGTATTAACTGGTCTTCTTTGTAGGCATATGTATACTATTACTGACAGCGTTGTTCTTCAGGATATGTCTTGAAATGTTCTACTTTACAATGAATGCAACACCACTCCTCTTTAATTTGTCATTCCAGCATAGTAGATCAAGTGATTGTCTGATTCATAATGGCTGATAGCAGTCCATTTCAGCTCACTAATGCCTAGAATATCAATGTTTATTTATTCCATTTCATTTTTGATGGTTTTCAATTTTCCTATATTCATACTTCGTGTATTCCATGGTTCTTTTATTAACGGATGTTTGCAGCTGTTTCTTTTCATTTTGAGTCATTCCATATCAGCTAATGAAGGTCTTGAAAGCTTGTCTCCATCCACGTTGTTAAGGTCATCTCTACTTTGAGGAGGCAACTCTTCCCTAGTCGTCTTTTGAGTGCCTTCCAACCTGATGGGCTCATCTTCGGCACAGTATCAGACAATATTCTGCTGCTATTCATAAGGTCTTCACTGGCTAATTTTTTCAGCAGTATACCACTAGGTCCCTCTTCCTAGTCTGTCTTAGTCTGGAAGCTCTGCTGAAATCTGTCCACCAAGGTTGACCCTGCTGGTATTTGAAATACCAGTGGCAAAGCTTCCAGTATCACAGCAACATGCAGCAAACAACAATAGTATGACCAACTGACAGACACATGGTGTTTTTTTTTTTTTTAAATCAAATGCGTATTATTAAATGATAATCCAGAAAGGAAAAGTAGTTACATTAATTCCTTTGTTTCTTTAGCACTACGTCATTTAAACTCATACTAATCCCAATTAGTGTTATTTTTTACAGTTACACGATAAATAAATAATACATTCCTGTGTATTCTAATGGAAATATTAAGCATGATACAAACTAATCCTTGCACAATAGTGACCAGTTACCACAAAGAACGAAGTGTAGAAATTGTGAGAGATGTGACTTTTGGTCTTTGTTTACATATAAATTAATATGAAAAATTTTATTCTTAGAGGATTTTGAACCAGTGTTCCTTTTTCAGGTTCTTTTCACCTTGTACTAAATGAGAACATCATCCCTGATATTGCTTTGCTCTTCTCTATTTTCTGTTGGATGAATAAGCCTACCCTTTTTCAAATGTGATTACCCTCTTCGTCAGTTTTACTCTTCCTGTGGAATTAGATAACCTTATCAAGTACAGCAGTTCAATAATAGCCTTCTTTAAATAGGTACATGAAGGTCAACTTGAGACTTCCTTCTCCACGGGGATCAAAAAGAGGTATGAAATGCCATTGCCGCTTAAGTTCTGGTTGTCTCTAACCAAGCGGAAGGTGTTTTTATAAATAAATCTAAGTTTAGCACAACCAGGAAAGGGAATAAATAAGGAATATGAAAACAACACTAAGCCAATGAATATGAACAGCTTAGTATTAAAAAGAGCATATGCATTCATAGCAACTGTACATATTATTATTTCAAAGCACTTATTTTTGTTAAAGGGTATATTATTTTCATATGTGATGTAGTTTCTTTCCTCCAGTCGATACTTATCTCTAACATCGGTTTTCATACAATCAAAAACCAAGGCAAATTACAGATATGACTATAAATAAATGACATGCTTATATTTCTGCATATTTTCTAAGTCCTGTGAATATACCATTTATTGCTCTTATAACTATCAGAATGCCAGGAGTTTTCAGCTCTACCACCTGCAATAGAATTTCTCTAAACTTATCTGTATAATTTCCCAGATGGGAGGATAGAAAAGTCTTTTGCACATGTTTATGAATTTTTATGTGCTCTGATGTTTTTCTTTTAAAACAGATTGGATTTTTTCTCTTTCTATTGAATATCTTATTGCCAGCGAACTACTTAATGATAGGAAATCTCCCTTGAAAGTGAACTAGAATTAATTTATTTTCAATCTCTCATTTAAATTTATAGGTTATACTAAGTTTTAGGTAAAAATATGACTTAGGAATTTATATATTTTCATTGACCTGAATCTTATATCAGATGGACTTCTTTTGTTAAATCTGTGAAGATAATTACAGTCACGCTATGTCTTTTTCATATTCTCTCATGTGCCTAGAAATCTGTTTGTCTCATACAATGAATTACTTTAGTGAAACTTTAACCTGTATAGCTCTGTCTCTGACAATGTCTATGACATTGAAACCCCAAACTGAAATGAAAGTAACTTGGACTGTGGAACCATGATCAAATGATCATCCAGCCCCATTAAGTCAATCTCAACAATGCAGCCAGAGTAACCCATTTAAAATATCATCGTACCTCTCTGCTCAGAACACACCAATGTTTTCCTACATTATTCAAGCATATGGCCTTAGAAGGACTCCGTAGGATCGGGGTCCATTACCTCTCTAAATTCATGTCCTACTATATTCCAGTGAGTCCCTGGTGGCACAAACTCAACCACTAACTGAAAAGTTGAGGGTTCAAACCCACTCAGAGACACCTTGGAAGAAAGGCCTGGTGATCCACTTCTGAAAGATCACAGTCTTGAAATCCCTATGGAGTATAAATTCTACTCTGCAGCACATGGGATGACCATGAGCCAGAATTGACTAGATGGCAACTGTTACTATCCTTCAACTTGCTAATTAAGTTCCAGTCACGTTGGACTCCACACTTCCTCAGTCACACCAGGCATGGTCTGCCTCAGTATCTTTGGTCTTGTTGTTTTCTTTCCTTGAAATGTTCCTCTCAGGAACATCACTAAGCAAATGGCTCACTACATTACCTCTTCCAGGTCTTAAATATCATGTTCTCAGTGAGTCCTTTCTTGTCTACCACCTACCTACATGTGTGTGTGTGTGTGTGTGTATATATATATATATATATATATATACACATATATGTATGTGTGTGTATATATGTGTGTAGATATATAAAATCTGTTACTTTCAAGTCAATTCTGACTCACAGCAACCCTATAGGACAGAGTAGAATTACCCCACAGAGTTTCCAAAGAGTGGCTGGTGGGTTTGAACTGCCAACTTTTGGTTAGCAGCAAATGCTTAACCATAGCACCATCAGGTATATTCTTAATTATCTTGTTGATTTTCTCTCTGACTACTAGAATGTAAGTTCTAAAGAAGCAGTAACATTTAATCTGCTTAAAAAGGTTACTACTACATGGTAGGACCTCAGGAAGTACTTTTTTAATGACTGAATTAATGAGTGACCACGTTTTCATCTTTTCAACTAGAGTGCTAGGTCAGATTATCTAGGTAAACATATGCACATATAGAGGGTGTGTGTATGTGTGTGTGTGTGTGTTTTCTTACCTCCTTCTGCATGTGAGAGAATATTCATCTCCTTTCTCCTTTTCTCTCTCTCTACCTTCCTTAGCTACACTTGGGAAGTAAACCAAGAGTGATCAACAGGTATGGGCAGAGTTTCATGAAAATAAAAATTAGAAGTGAGAGAGAAGGGTGGGCGAAGGAGGAGTTTCTTATAATTCCCTTTACTAGTATGGTAGATCAGGGTTCATCATTTCCTGAAATTGGTCTTTCAACCATTCCCTTCAGATGGATGCCACATGTGGTTTCCCTGCTTGCTATTGATTTTGGTTTCATCTTAGAACACTGCTTCTTGAACCCTTGCACCTGAATAAGACTCTGTGAACTACAACCTGGGTACTGCATGTGGACTCTTATTTTAGCATTTGTGTGTTTGTATTTTGGGGTATGCTGGGGAATTTACTGATATGATGAAATGAAATGAGGCAGCAATCACATAACCCTGAAAGTTTTGCTGGGCAAGCCTTGAATTGGCTACCAGTAGTGAAGATAGACGCCAACAAACAGCAGGCAGTTGAGACAGCAGGTTTTTGTGTATCACAATCATCTCCTATAAGAAACAGAAAATCATATAATCCCTTTCCTTATATTTAGTTCTCTAGATAAATTCTATTGTACAAGGGAAATCCTTCTTCAATTATTCAGGTCCAGTATTCTCAAAAATATAAACTACACCAAGATTATAATTTGGTTTTAGAATGGATTGAATCTTTCTACAATATTTTTAAGTTAGGCTTAAGTTTACAAATACACTAGCAAAAAATGTAAATGGGGAAAAAAGTATCATGCTAAGTTGTTCTTATTTGCCTTATGTTTTCAAAACTTTTATGTATCACTTTCCCCTATTTAGATTTCTGGCATATTTAAATAAATTATCAGGAATACAAATTACTTGAAACCGACATGTAATTTATATGTAATTAAAAGTAGTTCACTGAGCTGCACACTTGAGATTAGAGCTCAGGAAAATTCACAACTTCTTTTTCTTTAATGATATCAAAACCATTGATTGAACTAATTTGAAAATTTTCTACTCTGATTATCTAGTTATCCCAGGGACCCAGAGCTGGAGAAAACAAAGGTAAAGAAATCATATAGTAGTGTTCACAAATGGACTGCATGGAATATTCCCTCACATGTCCTTAATTATATATCCAGGTAATGCAGGGTATTTTGATATAAATTGTTTGTCGTGGATACGATCTAAAGAAATTAAGCTAGAAAGATGTACGAATATCAATGTTCAAAGTGCTTTGATAAATGGTTTGCCCTTTGTTTTCTGAAGACAGTGAACTATTCAAAATAAGAAGAAGGAATTAATTCCAACATTAGTTAGTAACACATTCTGACAATTAAAGAAAAGTTTGATTACCCCCTTAATGGCTCTTCAAGGAAGACCAGTTAATACTACTATTCAAATTTATGTACCAATGGCTAATGAGAAGGCCAAAGAAATTGAAGATTTTTACCATCTTATGCAGTCTGAAATTAATCAAACATACAGTCAAGACACACTGATAATTACTGATGATTGGAATGAGAAAGTTGGAAACAAACAAGGACCAGTAGTTGGAAAATACTGTCTTGGTGCTAGAAATGAATCCAGAGACCCATAATAGAATTTTGCAAGACCAACAACTTCTTCACTGAAAATACCTTTTTTCAACAACATAAATGACAGCTGCACATGTAGACCTCACTGGATGGAATACACAGGAATCACATCAACTAATCTGTGGAAAGAGACAATGGAGAAGCTCAATATCATCAGTGAGAACAAGGCCAGAGCCGACTGTGGAACAGGCCGTCAATTACTCATATGCAAGTTCAAGTTGAAGCTGAAGAAAATTAAGTCCAGGAGAGCTAAAATACAGCCTTGTGTATCCTCTTAAACACGGAATAGCTAATGATGAAGTAAAAGAGCTGAACAGAACATTTCAAAGGGTGGCTCGAGAAGACAAAGTATTATAATGACATTTGCAAAGACCTGGAGTTAGAAAACCAAAAGGGAAGAACATGCTTGGCATTTCTCAAGAAGAAAAAACTTTGGAAGAAACTGATGCCTCAAGTTGCAATTCTGAAAGATTCTCTGGGAAAAGTATTGAACAACACAGGAAGCATCAAAAGAAGATGGAAGGAATACAGAGTCACTGTGCCAAAAAGTATTGGTTGACTTTCAACCATTTCAGGAGGTAGCGTATAATCAAGAACCGGCGATAATGAAGGAAGAAGTCCAAGATGTACTGAAGGCACTGGAAAAAGCAAGGTTGCTAGAATTGATGGAAAACTAATTGAGATGTTTCAACAAATGGATACAATGCTGGAAGCGTGCTTGTCTATGCCAAGAAATTTGGAAGACAGCTACCAGTCCACCTACTGAAAGAGATACTCATTTGTGCCCATTCAAAGAAAAGTGATCCAAAAGAATGTGGAAATTATCAAACAATATCATTAGTATCACACACAAGTAAAATTTTGCCGAAAAACAGTTGCTTCAGTACATCCACAGGGAACTGCCAGAAATTCAAGGCAGATTCAGAAGAGGTCATAGAATGAGCAATATCAGAGCTGGTTTCAGACGGATCTTGACTAAAAGCAGAGAACACCAGAAAGATGTTTACCTGTGTTTTACTGACTATGCAAAATCATTCTACTGCGTGGATCATAGCAAATTTTGGATATCATTATGAAGAATGGGAATCCCAGAACACTTAACTGTGTTCATGCGAAACCTGTACATACACCAAGAGGCATCCTTTGGAACATAGGAAAGGGATACTGTGAGGTTTAAAATCAGGAAGTGTGTTATCCTTTCACCATACTTATTCAATCTGTATGCTAAGCAAATAATCAGAGAAGTTGAATTATATGAAGAAGAATGCAGCATCAGGATTGGAGGAAGACATTAACAACCTGCTACATGTAGATGACACAACCTTACATGCCAGAAGTGAAAAAGACTTGAAGCCCTTACTGATGAAGGTCAAAGATTATAGCCTTCAGTATGGATTACACTTCAACATGAAGAAAACAAAAATCCTCATGACAGGACCAATAAACAATATCATGATAAACAACATCATGATATTGAAGTTGCAAAGGATTTCATTTTACTTGGATCCAGAATCATCACCTATGGGAGCAGCAGTCAATAAACAACACAATGTGTTCATTGGACAAATCTGTTGCAAATGACCTCTTTAAAGTGTTAAAAAGCAAAGATGTCACTTTGAAGACTAAGGTGTGCCTGACCCAAGCCATGATATTTTCAATCACCTCATATGCATGCAAAACTTGGACGAAGAATAAAGAATACAGAAGAAGAATTGACGTCTTTGAATTATGGTGTTGGTGAAGAATATTGAATGTACCACTCACTTCCAGAAGAATATATGTGTCTTGGAAGAAGTACAGCCAGAATGCTCATTAGAAGCAAGTATGATGAGATATCATCTCACATACTTTGGACATGTTATCAGGAGGGACCAGTCACCGGAGAAGGACGTCCTGCTTGGTAAAGTAGAGGGTCAGTGAAGAAGAGGAAGACCCTCAAGGAGATGGATTAACACAGTGGCTACAACAATGGGCTCAAACATAGCAATGACTATAAGAATGGCACAGATCCGGACAGTGTTTCATTCTGTTGTTCGTTGGGTTGCTATGAGCCGGAACTAACTTAATGGCACCTAACTACAACAACAACACAGCTCTATTCAAATAAGTTATATCTCTTTGTTAATTTTAACCTTCACTTTTCTTTGGCTATAAGTTTGCCTTTATGTAATGGAAATAAAGATGTTTAATAGGATGAAAATTTTTATTTTATTTTTTTTCTTTTTAAGACTTACTTAACAGCAATATTTAAAAAAATCGATATCTGGCTAAATATAAACATATCTTAAAATATTTTTCATTTCTTTAGGTAAATATGATGTTTACTTATATCTTAATAACACTTTTTAAAAGTAAGAACATGTTTTTACTCTACTGATTTTTTCTAGAATTTCTTCTACTGATGTTTTCTAGAATCTGGAAATTCTTCCTGACTCCTCCCTGAACCTCTGCAGATTTGAGCTACTAACAAAACCCTGAAGACATACACCTCTCTCTGCTGCGGTGGATACCACCCAATAGATTTTGACTTACAGCTATCCCACATGATAAAGTAGAATTGCCGTATAGGATTCTCTTGGCTGTAATCTTTACGGAACCAGGTCTTTCTCCTGCAAAGGCACTAGGTGGGTTTGAACTGCCAACCTTTGTTTAGCACCCAAATGCTTAGCCATTGCATCACCAGGGCTACTTCACCTCTCTCTACTCATTACTGTTGAGTAGATTCCAACTTATCGAGACCCTATAGGACAAAGTAGAACTGTCCCATAAGGTTTCAAAAGCTGTAAACCTTTACGGAAGCAAACTGCCACGTCTTTTCCCCTGCTAAGGGGCTTGTGGGTGCAAACCGCTGACCTTTTGATTAGCAGCTGAATGCTTAACCACTTGCCACCAAGTCTCTCTCATCTGTCTCTACTGAGCCACAAATAGGACGGGATGCACTATAATTCTATGTAAATTTCCAAAATCAGTTCTACCTATCCGGGAAACCTATGGCAGCTTGTACTGAAAGATAAAAACTTGTGGGAGATGATATCCCTGGAGCCGCTTTAGCATATATTTAATTTTTAAAATATGTATGTATTCCCACATCGGAGCCTGTTTAATTGTTTCTTTTCTGAAATGGATTTCCCCTATAGTTGACCCCTTCTCATCACTCAGATCACAGATTACATGACGCCTCTTAATAAAACCTGTCCTGACCAACTCTAATATTGCTCTATCGGAATCACTCTCTGAGAGGACTTTGTTTCATTTTCCTCACAGCACCTGTTACTGTCTTAGGTTGTTTTATATTTTAATTTCCTTTTCCTCCTGTCTCCATCAGCGCGATAGAGATTTATGAATACAAAGGCCTTCTGTGTCTTCTTGAACGTTGTAGCCCTAGTGCTTATTACAGTGATAGACACAGAGTAAATGATGTTGTTTTTGTTGTTGGCTTGTGTGTGTACATAAAATCCATGAATTACTATTAGACAGTTGGGCTGCAAAAAAAAAAAAAAAATACAATGTTTCATAATAATTCTAAATTATTCTAATTATTCTAAATTGTTTTGTATTCAGATTGAACTTCTTAACAGTACTGGCAGGGACGAATTACCCAATAAGCAAGGTATGCACAAGTTTACTTGTGTTTACTTACTAATCTGTAGTGCACAATTTTACCTGTACATCAGTTTCACAGATTAGTAAGTAAGCACAAGTAAGCCTGTGCATACGCTGCTTACTGTAAGCACATGAACACCTTGCTTACCGGTTGATCCACCCCTGAATACTGGCAAGAGAAAGAGAACTGGAATTGTGCGACTCTCCCTTCATCTATTGTTATAACACACAGGAACCTAGGGCTTATACAACTTCAGGAAAATAATGGAATAATGGAGGACCTACTTTTTAATTTGCAATATTAGCAGCTATTGTTCCTCCTTGCGCTAGTCCAGATGGTCCATCAAAGGTGATCATCTCCACTATTGGTCCCGTAGTTTCTGTACAAAGCTCTGCCACAAGGAATCTCATGGAAACGCTATGGCCCCAGCACAAAATACCTCCTCTCCACAGGTCCCCATGCATCTATGCCTTCTGAGGTTTCATCACCTACTGGCCCTCACTCCCAGATGCTCATCACTTTCAGGATATCCAGCCCTCCTTCTCAACTATCAAATATCCAAACTTGCATTTGAAGTTTCCATTTTTCAATTCTGTAAACTTCACTTATCAATCCCTTTTGGAAAGCAGTTGGCTCTCTTGAAGGAACTAAATGTTCTAAACAACAATGCCAGTATGTATAGATATAGCTATAGGTATAGGTATAGGCAGGAACAGATTACCCAATAAGCAAGGTAAGCACATGCTAAAGGCAACAACAAAACAGGGGCACCAGTTGTCCAAAGCAAAGACCCATAGATGCCAAGCAGACAGGACACAATGAAAAGTGAGTGCTGCAATGGAAGGGAACTGGCAGGGCACTAAAGTAAACTGATACCAGCTCCAGTGATTGAGAATGTGCCGGTTGGAAATAAAGTTTATGCAGGGTCACGAGGGCGCCCATGCACAAGGTTGTTTAAGCTATCAGGCCCCTACCACTTCAACACCTTCATTGACATCTCTTTCCTAAGGTCTCATCTTTGTAATTGAAACTCCTTATCTCAACTCATCTGTTGGGAGCATACTATTTCTTTCTAATAAACAAGAGATGAGGGTGAAGTGCCTAGTCAAACTCTTGCTACGTTCACCCAATATGTAACTGTATCCAACATGGGCAATTACTGAGCAAGGATGGATTCTTTATATCTGATCCATTTTGAGAGTACCATCTTGTATGTTCACATCTGCTGATGCAGCAACTCCAGTCCGGGGGACCAGCAATGCTCTTTGCCATGGTACAAACACAAAGGCATGCTCTTGCACATGTCCTGGTAAACAACCAATGAAAATTCCAGTCTCAGATGATGCACAAAAGTGAGAGACCTCGAATAAGTCCACCAAGGCCATGAATTCAATCAAGTAACTTTTTAACTGTACAGTATAGCATTTTTGTACAGAGTTATGTCCTAAGTTTTGTAAACAATAATATTTACAACTTTAAAATATCTTTGGCATGCATGCGCATATAATCTGGCATGCATCTAATGTAATACCAGCATGGGTAATAATTTAATATAATACTAACATAGTAAACATCCAAAAATACTGGAAATATTAATATTTATCTAACACAAAAAGTTTTAATTTATGTATAAAGTGATTTTCATTCTTTATTGTCTGTTGCACAGGACAAAGTACTTCATATTACTCTATATATGCTTATAAATGAGGTATTAGGCACATTGAGAGGATGCTAAATTCAATATTTATTTATCATACAAAACATATTTCTGCTTTGGAACAATGAATGTGTTTCTAAATTCATCTCCCAAGAAAGCAACAAAGGACATTTATCAGAACATTACATTTATATTTTATCAGAATATTTACTTATTTCCATGTAAGGAAATTGAACAATTCCTCAAGAAAATAAATTAAATGAATATTCAGATAATAAAACTACATAAATGTATTTTATTTTCCATTTCCCTTCAGACCGACTTTCTTTTAAGAAATTGACTGATACTGTTATGACTTGCAAAACAAAATTGCTCACTGAGAAGTGGTGTTATTGCTACATCAATTATGTACATATCTCTGAATATGGGAGTTGAACAATTCCACAAAGAAATAAAATGTACATTTTATAAATTTTGTCTATAATAACAATTATATTTTCCTTTTGAACCAATCACATATAATCTCACATTCAGTTCTCTGGTTTAGACCACATAAGAATGCAGTGGCAGCACTATAATCATGTGATTCATGACATATCTGGTTCCATCCCATGCAAAGTGAACAAAAATGCGTCTTCAGCTACAGCACACCTTTGTGCTCATATTGTGCTCTTCGGGATCGCGCTCGCTCCCTGTCTCACTGTCTTAGGTTGGGTTCTCTACAGAAGCAAAACCAGTGAAGTATATGTGTGTATATATATATGTATATGTATATGTATATATATATATATATATATATATATATATATATATATATATATAGCGAGAGAGAGATTTATATCAAGGAAATTGCTCACGCAGTTGTAGACACTGGAAAGTCCCAAGTCCACGGGTCAGGCTGGAGGCTTCTCCTGATTCATGTAACTTCAGTCTGGTGAACACAAGATTGGCAGGTCAGAGAGCAGGCCTCTAGCTTACAGGCTGTGGAGGCTGATGAATCCCAAGATTGGCAGGTAAGACAGCAGGCTGCTGTCTCACAGGCTATGTAGGCTGATGAATCTGAACATCGGCGGGTAAACTGCTAGCTCAAGTCCCAAGAACAGGAGGTCATGTGCAGGATCCAGAGTGAGCAAAAGCCAGTGAGCTTTGCCAGAAAGTCCACATATATTGGATGTAGACCATACCCCCAAGGAAACTCCCTTTCAACTGATTGGCTCCTCATAGCAGATTTCATCATGGAGGTGACTACATTATATCAGATCTCATTATGAAGGTGATTGCATCATTACATAGCTGCCAAATTACACAGTAACTACCAAACCACTGAAAATCATGGCCCGGCCATGATTTTGACACACAACCTTAACCATCACAGCCCCACTGCATAACAGCAGTAGTCCAATGAACTGTGAAAATGCCATATTAAAGGACAGAAACTGAGTGTGCAAATCTTTAAATATTATTTCAAGATGAAAAACACTCATGGAGATCTGGGAAGGGCCTGCCAACAAACATCGTAATACAAATTAATGAAATTATTTCCAACTTCCATGTTTAAGTACTGTTTATTTTGACTATCTCAGACCTGAAGAACAAAATTACATGTTCCAAATCATTTTTTTACTTACTTTTTCAAATTTATATTCGAAAATTATAATTTTCGAGTAAAAATTTTTGTGTTAATGTCCAAATTTGAGTGTAAATTTTATTTTATAAATTTTATTTATTGAAATTTATTTACTGTAGTAGAATCAAACTTAAAAAGTGACATAATTTTATATCCAGGTAAAATGAAATGGCAACAACTAAGTAGAGCACAAAAATGAAAGCTCCCAGAAGATAAAAAGTAAAGAGTTCATGAAACCCTAAAGACAATTCTTTTTTAAAATTAACTTCCTTTTTAAAATGTAATGAATCAGAAGATATTTGTTCCATTAAACATTCAAGTTTAATGGGTGCAAATAGTTGCACTATTACCTCTAGTGCTGAAATTACTAATAGCAATATGAATATACAGAATGTGTCCTGATTCTGCATCGATTCTTTGCTATAGTAAAAAAACAAACAAACAAACAAAAAAAAAAAACTAATAATGGTATAGAAAGGGAAACTATTTTATAATCATAAATTGTCACATCTGCAGACCCCATAAATAACAGAAATACAGATCCTGTTTTGTGAGATAAGAATATGTGGAATATTCTTTTTGGAGAAAATGTGGCATATAGTAAAAGTCTTAGTACCTTGCATCCACTAAAAAATTTATAATCCAGTTCATGTCATTCTGCTAAAATGTCGTAGGCCACTTTTGCATTCAATTGCTAATATTATAGTTGCATTTAAACAAAAGTTACATCATGGATAGCTAAGACACACACACATATATACATATATATAATACATACACACACACATATACATATATATATAATTCACATATCCTGTTCAGATGCATGAGTAAGCAGAAGAGAGGGCACCACATGTTGTCAGTGCTTAGGAACCTCACATGCCTTAATCCAGCCCTGGGCATAGGTATAGGTACATGTATATGAAGGAACACTGTTGGTGCAGTGTTTAAGCACTTGGCTGCTAACCAAAAGGTCAGTGGTTTAAACTCACCAGTCACTCCAAAAAGGAAAGATTTGGCAGTCTGCTTGTGCAAAGATTACAGCCTTGGAAACCCTATGAGGCAGTTCTACTTTGTCCTATAAAGTGGCTATGCATAGGAATTGACTCAACATCAATGGTTCTTTTTTTTTTTTTTTGTATAAGTATAGATGTAGATATAGATGTATAAAAGTCCTCTTTGCCTCACACATTCTACTTCCTGGACCTGAAAAACAAATATAAACAAACAAACAAAATATATTTACCTTCTCCTATGAACACTGAGAATCTCTTCAGTAATCTCTCCTTTACAAATCATGTCCTTTTTGCCTCCCATATAATCAATGAGGAGAAACTCTGAGATATTGTGGTGATACGAGCAGACATTTAAAATTTCTCTCTCTGAGAATTTCTTAACAAATTACTACTTCCTTTGATAAGTGATTAGTTACTTTGAACTTGAATAGATATATATATGTGAAGCTGTTTGTAAGAATCAATAAGACAAACACAGATTGTATATATGAAGATTTACACTACATTCACTTTAGCTTAAGAGGTCAACAAACAAATAAGAGGAAAGATGGTATTTTCCCCAAAGGCAGGAATGATTATTGCTTAGGGAGAGTACAAAAAAAAAAAAAAAAAAAAAAAAACCAAAAAACCTTGCATATAGTTTCTATTTCCTTGTATCCCTTAGAGGAAGATTACAATCTGACAAGCATGAATGGAGAAGAAATTAATGGAGAATGTAACCATAGAATTTTAAAGATCCAAGAGCCTCTAGATAAAAATCTAGTTTGGCATCCTTCATGCAAGTGAAAACAATCTAAGGCCCCTGAGTAACTGAGGTAGTTAGTACCAGACACAGGCCTAGAATCCACATAGCCTGACAGGTTGGTCTTGCTTTTTTTTTTTTTTGTGATGTAGAAGGTTAAGTAAAGGAGTCAAAGAAATAGTTCCCTAAGTTGGTTATAGCAACATTTAAAGAATTAAGAGGTTAAAACATTTTTTGCTACCTTGAAGTCTTATATCAGAGTCAAAGTCACAGAAAGTTTTGGAAAATAAGTGAAATATTTGCTAAGATACCAGGGAATGAGATTGAATTGGAACTAATCGTCCAAAAAATAAAATAAAATATAGAGAAGTATAACGTTGGTTTCATATTTTTCTTTAACATTTTGCTAAAAACTTGCGATTCTTTACTTGGCGTGGGTTTTATTTCAGGACTTTTGACAAGTGTGTAATTCAATGTGTTTCATTCACATGTATAAACATGGATCTAGAATCAAGAAACAAATGTGTGCTATGTATCTTCTCAGAGAAAATGAGTGAGTCATACCCTGGAATTATAACATACACCACTTTGGGCACAGAATTCAAAAAAAAAAAAAAACTTGCCATTGAGTCGACTCCAACTCATAGTGACCCTATAGGACAGGGTACAACTGCACTATGGAGTTTCCAAGGCTATAATCTCTGCAGAAGCAGACTGCCACATCTTTCTCCTGCGGAGCTGCTGGTGAGTTTGAACTGCTTACCTTTCGGTTAGCAGCCAAGCATTTAATCACTGCACCACCAGGGCTCCTTAGAGATTACAGAAGCAATATAAATCATTATAAAAGTAAAATCTGTAAAAAAAAATATGTGTATATATATATGAAAGGCAATATCTCACATATTTTTAAATGAAAAATAAATCAAAATTTATTTTAATATTCATTCAAAAAGATAACCCATTTAATCAATCTGAGACTGGGAAACTTTGTTGGTGGAAAGATTTTCTAAGTCTTTACATCATGAATAATAGGAAAATTATTAATTATTTTGATTTATTCTTATTATAAAACTGTCCTATACATTTTAATGTTTCAAATTAAAAATAATATATTAAATATTTATGTGAATTGCACAGATTTATACATCTAATCAGGAGTCCCTGGGTGATGCAAACAGTTAAGTGCTTGACTACTAGCTGAAGGGTTAGTGGTTTGAACTCACCCAGAGGTGCCTAGGAAGACAGGCCTAGAGATATGCTTCTGAAAGATCACAGTCTTAAACACCCTATGAAGCAGCTCTACTTTGCACATATGGGGTCGACATGAGTAGCAACTGACTCATTGACAACTAACATACATCCAATCACAACAAAATAAGAGAGAAAATTAATCTGTGGATCCTGGCTAAATGAATATCTCATATAAAACTAAGTACTACAACTATATATATATAATTATACATGTATACATGCACACACACACACACGTATACACACAGAGGTAAATATTTATAAATAATTACATGCCCAACATTTGGAAATTTTTAGATCTTTATATATCTGAAAATTTCTCTTCTTCACTAGCTTGGTAAAAGCCTCAGTAATTTTTTATAGTGACCTAATCAATTTTTAGACTCCTTTGGTAATTTGGTTAGGGGTTTATTTGAAATTGTTTATGGTCTTCTTTGCCTGAAACACAGAGAGTAAGTTATATAATAAGTAGTGCCTCCAACTGGTTGCTATTATAAATCTAAAAGTAAGTTTCTTTCATTTAGTAGAATAGCATCTCATCATCCTTTCCTTAGTTCATTTCAAAGTTTCACATCAAACATATGTATGTCACCATCCTTCCAAGTTACTACGTGAAGTGCTAAATAATAGAAAAACTGAGCAACAATAAATTTGTTCTAGGTGAATCTGAAGAAAGTTTATGCAGTGCAAAGGATCACTTTCATATGTCCTTTCTCAGCATGGTTTTATAACTCCTACCAACTGACTGGGTGGGATTATGCAAATGAGGTGCTTGTGGCCCCCCTAAGGGACTGAATAGCTTGCTAATAATGTAAATAAGGTGGATGGCACCCTTGTGGGGGTGGGACCATGCAAATAAGGTATCTAGGGAATTGGTCAGTTTTGCCATCCTGCTAGGCTTAAAGGTAGACATGGAGACAGAGAGAGATTGGAGCTGTAAAACAGGACAGTGAGACATGGCAGCGCTAGATGGCAGGAATCAGGAGATCAGCACAAGATGTCTGTGGCGGGGATTGCTGACCCATGGAGCTAAAAGATGTAACCTTGTCCAAGAAGGCCCTCAGCAAGACTCCATGGCAGCAAGGCTTTAACAGGGCCCAAAGGCAGAGGGCAAGAAGAAGCTGTACTGATTGAAGAATTGCGTCCCGAGTTGTTGTTTCTGTTACTTCCAAGCTGACCTTGATCCTGAATTGTACCGTTACTTCCCTAATAAACCACTTAACTGCAAGTACAGTTCTTGAGTTCTGTGAGAAGTTGCAGCGGGAGGGAGAATACTGGGGAGAGGGGGAGCAATTGATATTAGAGATGATGGAGTGGTACAGCAGTTTGGAAAAGTGGGACATTTTTAACCTCTGCCTCATAGGAACCAGCTTTGTGCTGATCATTATAAAATAAATTACTCATTTAATTAGTGTCAGAATGGTGGAGTTAGCTGCAATGGCCCACACTCACTGGAATATGTGGTTTTGGAAAAGGTGGGATAAAAAGGAGAATGAGAAACCTTTCATTTCTGGATGAGATTAAAAAAAAAAAAAAAACACCCATGGATTGAAAGAACTGTTACGTAGCAATCAGTTACCCAAGGCAAAAGCTAGTCAGGGAAATTAGGAGTGGTGGATCTAACTCTGGAGGAATTGACTAGCTGGATTCATATGGAAATACAGAGTGATAAGGAGAAGGTAGACATACAATTCCTTGTTTTCTGTTATCAGTAATAGCTGCAATGTCAGAGGAAAAGAATGTAGGGGTAGACTGTAGCACTGAACCAAGCCCAGATCTGATCTGGCTGGAGCTCCGACTACTAGTCTCAGGGCCTATCTGGAAAGGAAAAATCAGTTGGAACAACAGGAGTATCCCTATCACCACTTGTCAACAAGAAGGTGGTCTGGGAAGGGAATGGGCAAAATCAAGAAACTACTGAAACCAGGCAGTATAGCGTAAGGGAGTTACTTCAATTTGTAGATTGGTATCATCAGCTTCCTGAGGAATTGTTACTAAAATGGATCGTGAAAGTGACTAATTTAGGGACAGTATCTTTAGTTCTGAATATGGCAGAATGGAAGAGTATGTTTGGGTTGATGCAAGACCCACAACTCACTATGGAACAGTCACAAATGAAGATACAAGATCCAGTTACATAGCAGGTTAATCCAGAGGGCACGGCCAGCCTGGTGGACTGGATAAAATTTGCAGTGAGATTTGTTTACCCTGAGAAAGGAAAGTATCCCTCTCCCCCTTTAAATACCCAATGGAACACTCCAGAGAAAGTGGTTAATGTACTACTTATGTAAGCCAAGCTAGAATGGCAATCATGATATTCATCCAATGAATATGCCCCTTACACAGGTTATGGCATTGTACTCCTCCACATGTCTGTCAGTTTGTTGTACTGTTGGGGCTTGCGTGTTGCTGTGATGCTGGAAGCTATGCCACTTGTATTCAGATACCAGCAGGGCCACCCATTGCGGCACTGAAGGCTTTGGTGAAAAACAAGTCACCAGGAACTGACGGAATATCAATTGAGATGTTTCAACAAATGGATGCAGCACTGGAAGTCCTCACTCATCTATACCAAGAAATTTGGAAAACAGCTACTTGGCCAGCTGACTGGGAGAGATTCATGTTTACGCCTATTCCCAAGAAAAGTGATCCAACTGAATGCAGAAATTATCAAATAATATCATTAATATCACACACAAGAAAAATTTTGCTGAAGATCATTCAAAAGCAGCTGCAACAGTATATCAACAGGGAACTGCCAAAAATACAAGCTGGATTCAGAAGAGGACGTGGGACCAGGCATATCATTGCTGATGTCGGAAGGATTCTGGCTGAAAGCAGAGAATACCAAAAAGATTTTTTTATTGTTGTAGTTAAATGAAGTTTACATTTCAAGTTAGTCTCCCAGACAAAATTTTTATACATACATTGTTATGAGACCCTAATTGCTCACATCATTCTGTGACAGCACACTCCTCCTTTCCTCCCCTGATTCCCCATGACCATTCAGCCAGCTCCTAACGCTCTCTGCCTTCCCATCTCACCTCTGGACAGAAGCTGCCCCTTTGGTCTCTTGTATCTACTTGACTAAGAGGCACACTCTTCACGAGTATCACTTTATGTCCCACAGTCCAGTCCAATACCTGTCTGAAGACTTGGCCTCAGAAATTGTTTTAGTTCTGGGCTGATAGAGAGTGCAGGGGCCATACTTTCCAGGGCATCTCCAGTCTCAGTCAGACCATTAAGTCTGCTCTTCTTACTAGAATTTGAGTTCTGAACCCCAGAAAGATGTTTACCTGTGTTTTATTGACTATGCAAAGGCATTTGACTGTGTGGATCATAAGAAATTATGGATAACATTGCGAAGAATGGGAATTCCAAACACTTAATTGTGCTCATGAGGAAGCTATACATAGACAAGAGGCAGTTGTTCAGACAGAACAGAGGGATACTGTGTGGTTTAAAGTCAGGAAAGGTGTATGTCAGGGCTGTATCCTTTCACCATACCCATTCAATCTGTATGCTGAGCAAATAATCTGAGAAGCTGAACTATATGAAGAAGAATGCGGTATCAGGTTTGGAGGAAGACTCATTAACAACCTGCATTATGCAGATAACACAACCTTGCTTGCTGAAAGTGAAGAGGACTTGAAGTACTTAGTGATGAAGATCAAAGGAAGCAACCTTAAGTATGGATTACACTATAAAGAAAATATAAATATAAAGAAAATAAAAATCCTCACAACTGGGCCAATAAGCGACATTATGATAAACAGAGAAAATACTGAAGTTGTAAAGAATTTCATTTTACTTGGATCCACATCAGCACCCATGGAAGCAGCAGTCAAGAAATCAAAAGATGCATTGCACTGGGCAAATCTGCTGCAAAAAACCTTTTTAAAGTGTTGAAAAGCAAAGATGTCACCTTGAAGACTAAGGTGCACCTGACCGGAGCCATGGTATTTTCAATCACTTCATATGCATGAGAAAGCTGTACAGTGAATAAGGAAGAAGGAAGTAGAATTGAACTGTGATGCTGGCGAAGAATACTGAATACACCATGGATTGCCAAAAGATTGAAAAAATCTGCCTTGGAAGAAGTACAGCCAGAATGCACCTTAGAAGCAAGGATGGCGAGACTACATCTTCCATTCTTTGGACATTTTGTCAGGAGGGATAAGTCCCTGGCGAAGAACATCATGCTTAGTAAATTACAGGGTCAGTGAAAAAGAGGAAGACCCTCAATGAGATGGGTTGATACAGTGGCTGCAACAATGGCCTCAAGCATAACAACAATTGTGGGCATGGCATAGGACTAGGCAGAGTTTCATTCTGTTGTATATGGTGTCACTATGAGTCAGAACTGACTCAGCACACCTAACAACAACAACACAGGTTATGACAGATACAGTAATCAAGGGAGCCCCTTCTACATGGGCACCCCCTGTAACCCTGCTACTGCGAAACAAAGCAACAAAGTGAGAAGCCTTGTTGGATCTGTTGGCATAGCTTCCTCTCACGGGTCTTACAAATGCAAGAAGCATAAAGGTGATTCATAGGAGAATGGGAAGAGGCAATGGGGAAAGAACTTACCCCAGCAGGACAGAGATTTTTAGATGGCTAGGAAGAAATGGTATGAATATAGTGGTTAGTAAGAAATGGAATGGATATAGTTGACATTGATGGAGTTGAGACAAAGGTTTTAATGCAGCACTATAGGAGGTTGGGTGGATCAATGGAAACTCCTGCTGGTCTCCCAGTGTTAAGAGGCCTAAACAAGTGCATTCTATTCACCCCAGTCAGAAGGAATTTAATGTTGGGAAGTCCCACCTGGGACCATTTGAAGCAGAGGCTCAGGTAGTTGATCAAGATAAGGATGGATGAAGGGGCCAAGAAAATCCCTTTCCCACTCCTGGGCCATTTTACCCACACAAGTGCTGGTCCGGCCTCCAGCAGGGGATTTGAGGCCATATGCACATGTGTGGGTAAAATGGTCTGGGGATGTGGAATAGACCTTCTTGGGACTCCTGGACACAGGATCCCAATGTACTGTAATCCCAAAAACTAAATAAAATCTTGAAGGGGCCTAAGGTTAACATGGGGGGATACAGGGATGCAATGGATTATGGGACTAAGATGAAAGTTTGGAGGAGAGTTGGAAGATTTAAACAGATCTTTTATGAAGTAGCTGCATCTAACTTTCCTGAATGTATTATTGGTACAGATACTATGCTTAATTAAGGAATATTACCTCTATCTGATATCATAAAACAGAAGTCATGTAAGTTTGCCCTTAAGTCAGTGTTGATTAGACATGCTATATGGGAACTATTAGAATTGCCTGAACCCACTCAGGTTGTTAATGTGAAAAATATAGGGTACCTGGTGGACAAATCTGGATTACTGCTTTGGTTAAAGACATGCTAAAGGCTTGAGTGTTGGTGCCAACAGATTCTCTGTACAATAGCCCTGTATGGCTGTGAAAAAGGCAGATGGCTTATAGAGGCTGAGTGTAGACTGAGGCCTAAATAAAGTAGTGCCACCCAAGGCTTCAGATTTTCCAGACATGGTATCACTGGTGCAGAAAGTACAGCAGGCTAAAGGAGACTGGTACTCAGTGATAGATCTTGCAAATGACTTTTTCTCGATTCCAGTCTCGTAAAAGAACCAGTTGCAGTTTGCTTTCGCATGGGAAGGATCCCAATTTACTTTCACTGTATTGTCACAGGGTCACTTGCATTCACCAGATTAATGTCGTAGTTTGGTTAGAAGAGACTTGGACTTGCTGCAGATCTCAAGTGTAATGATGCATTACATTAACAATATAATGTTAATATAAAACACCAAAGACTAGGCTAGGAATGATTTGAATATAGTGGTGGCTCACCTGACAAACAGAGGCTGGTTATTAAATCCAGCAAAAAACCAGGGCCCTGCCCAAATGGTGAAATTTTTGGGAATAGCTTGGCAGGAGCAGGCAACCAAGAATAAGTTGCTGTTACCTTCCCCCAAGACTAAGCAGAAGGCCTAACATTTGGTTGGTCTATTTGGATTTTGGAGAATGCATATTCCATATCTGGGAATACTGCTGGCTCTCACCCATAAAACCATTTGGAAGAAAACTGCATTCAAATGGGGGCCAGAGCAACAGTAGGCTGTGTCTGAATTACAGAAAGTGATCTCGCCCTCCCTGCCTTTAGACCCTTATGAGCCACATTCAGACATGATTTTGGAGGTGTCTGCCACACATGCTTATGCAGACTGGAGCTTATGGCAAAAATCTGAGAAAGCCACCCTATAGCAACCATTGAGATTCTAGACTAGAAAGTTTCCAGATTCTGCAACACGACACATCGTTTGAAAGACAATTACTCACCCACTATTGGGTGTTGATTGAGACTACCTCAATAACAGAAGGACAAAAAATCATCATGAGACCTGAAATACCCGTAATGTCTTGAATGATGTCAGACAAACACTCTAATAGGCAGTGCCCAAATTAGTTCCATAACAAGATGGAAATTGTTCATACAAGAATAAGCTATTATGGGGGCATGGAGGCACTTACCATATACATGAGACGGTATCCTCTTTTCCCATATATCCTACCCTGGAGCCCCCTGAGAAGCTGCCAGGAAAAAAAAAAAAATGTTGCAGATATTGGAAGTTAGGAGACTACTGAATGGAATCTGAAAATTGTCAAAAGTGAATTCAGCAGGTCAGACAAGAGAAAATTTAATCTACTTGAAATTAGCATATGAGGCTTAAAGTTCACTTAGGGAGCTCTGAGGAAAGAGATTTACATTTGGGCATATAGTGTGTTCAGGAAATGTAGCAATTAAGAAATAAAAGAAATGGTGCCCTGCCATCTTTAATCATGGGATTTTAAAGATAGGAAGCTCATCAAAAAATCAAACTCACTGCCATCGAGTCGATTCCGACTCACAGCAACCCTATAAGACAGAGTACAACTGCCCCATAGGGTTTCCAAGTAGTGGCTGGTAGATTCAAACTGCCGACCTCTTTCTCAGCAGCCAAGCTCTTAACCACTGTGCCACTAGGGCTCCACAGACTTTAACAAAAAAAGAAGTGAAAAATAAGAATTTTTTATTCTTTATGCAAGAATTCAAGTACTAATTTCCCTAAGCACAAATGACCATTCTAGTGCTTTTATCTTGTTTTTTTTTACAAACATGATTATAAATCTACATTTTTTGCTCTATTTCTGTATGTTTAAAGCAATTGTATTGTGTACAAATTTACTTCCTGAATACAGCTAACAGAAAAAAGAGTTCCTTAAATTTCTAAGTCTTGTTGAGCCGGGTTAATGAGTGAAGTTGCCATCCAACTAAATTCAATCTCAGTTAGATTTTGGTAGCAGAAACAAATTCTCCAGAACAAATCACCACTGGGTAAGGTAATTATTAAGTTTCTTGACCTTCGTGGTTGAAAGTGTAGGTCTTAGTCTAGGGTGACCTCACTGAGGTTTGTCAGCCTTTGAAACTAGGCATTGCAAATCTCTTAATTTTTTTCTCATAACAACTTCACTCTAAGAATATCAAATGTATGGTGGGATTAAGTCATGTCTGCTTGTATGATTGTTTTCATTTTTAGAAGCTATAAGTAGCCAGTAAACTCTGAGAAAAAGTGAGGTTATGTAGTTACTTGGCCAATAAAAAATAAATGAAGACCATAAATTGAAATAATATAATATTCTAACCATCATAAATTAGATTACTATAGTGAGATAACGGATAACATGCTATATTGTATTTCAGGCAATTTGCTTTGGGCCCGTCTAGTGTCAAAAGAAATTATTTGAAATGATTCTCATGCAATACTCATGAATGAGCTTAGGTTCCCCAGATTTCAGGGGTCACCATTTCTATAATATGTAACTAACATTATGTAAGCCCCTAAACTGAGTAACTGCAGAATGTTCAGTGTTTATCTTACCCTTCTTCAGCCTTGCTTATTTCCCAAAGCTTGTTCACAAATTACAGAAATCTGTCATGATTACCCTTTGTCACATCCTGTTAAGGAGCACTGCTACATATTTCTCTTTTCTCTACTTTTCTTCTTATAATTGGGTTCGGCACTGTGTTTTGTTTTGAACTAATTCCATAATGGCCAGCTAACTCCAAGTTGAAGCACTATACAAAACCACTTAGGAAGTCTTGTAATACTGTAAGAAAGTTATGATGCTGTCACAAAGTCCAGTATACTCCCATGTGCACACACCTATATACAACTGAGATCATACAACTTAAAAAGTTCTTTATCCTCTGAACAGTATACCGAGAACCTTTCTGATGTCATTAAATATTAATCAAAAACATAATTTTAATGGCTACAAGTTTTTCCATGAAATGGAAATACAATAATCTCTTTAAACATTCTTTAATAGGAAAAATAAATACTTTATTATTATTATGTATAACTAACACTGAGATGTGTATTATATATTTTAACTTTTTTTTATTTTGCAATTGTGATGGATTTCAGAAAATTCATTTTAGGAAAAACTAAGCATAACAGAGACATGTTGAAAACCTATATTTAGTTGACTGTTAAAATATTTAACTTACTACATTTGTTATCTGTTTCAATCCTAAAAATAATTACAATTAGAAATCAAGATTAACATAATTTTTTTGATGATAACAATTGTTTTTTGGGTTTTTTAAACACTTTTTATTGTATTTAGATGAAGGTTTACAAAGCAAATTAGTTTCTCATTAAACAATACACATATTGCTTTGTGCCACTGGTTGCCAAGCCCACAACATGTCAACCTCTCCCCTTTTTGACCATGGGTTCCCTATTATCAGCTTTCCTGTCCCCTCCTACCTTCTTGTCCTTGACCCTGGGTTGGTGCACTGTTTTGTTTTATGGGCCTGTCTAATCGTTGGCTAAGATTGAACCTTAGGAGTGAATTCAGTACTGAGTTAAAAGTGTGTCCAGGGCATAAAATGATACTAGTGAAGAGTGTACTTCTTAGCTCAAGTGGATACATGAGACTAAATGGGCGGCTCCTGTCCAGAGGCAAGATGAGAAGGCAGAGAGGGTCAGGAGCTGGTTGAATGGACTCGGGAAATCCAGGGTGGAAAGGAGGAGTGTGCTGTCACAATATAGGGAGAGCAACTAGGATCACATGATAATGTACATATAAATTTTTGTATGAGAGACTAACTTGAATTGTAACCTTTCACTTAAAGCACAACAATTAAAAAAAACAAAAACAAAAACAAAAAACAAGTGTGTCTGGGGGCTATACTCTTAGGGTTTCTTCAGTCTCTGTTAGACCAGTAAGACTCGTCTTTTTTGTGAGTTAGAATGTTGTTCTACATTTTTCTCCACCTCTGTCTGGGACCCTCTATTGTGATCCCTGTCAGAGCATTCAGTGGTGGTAACCAGGCACCATCTAGTTGTGCTGGACTCAGGCTGTGGTAGTTGTGGTCCATGAGTCCTTTGGATTAATCTTTCCTTTGTGTCTTTGGTTTTCTTCGTTCTCCCTTGCTCCAGACGTGGTGAGACCAGTGGAGTTTCTTACTTAGATGGCCACTCACAAGCTTTTAAGACCCCAGATGCTACCCACCAAAGTAGGATGTAGAACATTTTCTTTATAAACTATGTTGTGCGAATTGAGCTAGATGTCCCCCGAGACAATGGTCCCCAGCCCTAAGCCCAGTAATCTGGTCCCTTAGGGAGTTTGGTTGTGTCTATGAAGCTTCCATGACATTGCCTTGGACAAGTTGTGCTGGCTTCCCCAGTATTGTGTACTGTCTTACCCTTCACCAAAGTTACCACTTATCTATTGTCTATTTAGTGCTTTTCCATGCCCACCCCTCCCCTCCCTTGTAACCATCAAAGATTGTTTCTTTTTTGTGTGTAAACCTTTTCATGAGTTTTATAGTAGTGGTCTCATACAATATTTGTCATTTTGTGATTGACTTATTTCACTTAGCATTATGTCCTCCAGATTCACCTGTATCGTGAGATATTTCCAAGACACATCATTGTTCTTTATTTTTGCTTAGTATTCTATTGGAAACCCTGCTGGTGTAGTGGTTAAGAGATACAGCTGCTAACCTAAAGCTTGGCAGTTCAAATCCACTAGGTGCTCCTTGGAAACTCTATGGGGCAGTTCTACACTGTTCTATAGGGTCACTATGAGTCAGAATCGACTCGATGGCAAAGGGTTTGGTTTTTTTTTTTGGTTTGGTATTCCATTGTGTGTTTGTATCATAGTTTGTTTATCCATTCATCTATTGATGGCTAGTTAATCTAGCTGTTTCAGTCTTTTTACTATTGTGAATAACACTGCAATGAACACGGATGTGCATATGTCTATTCGTGTGATGGCTCTTATTTGTCTAGGACATATTCCTGGGAGTGGGATTGCTGGATCATATGCTATTTCTATTTCTAGCTTTCTAAGGAAGCTCCATATTGTTTTGTAAAATGGTTGCACGATTTTGCATTCCCACCAGCAGTGCATAAGAGTTCCAATCTCCCCACAGCCTCTCCAACATTTGTTATTTTCTGTTTTTTTGATTCATGCCAGTAATATTGAGGTGAGAGGTTATCTCGTTGTGGTTTTGATTTGCATTTCTCTAATGGCTGGTGATGGGAGCATTTTCTTGTGTGTCTGTTAGCTGCCTGAAGGTTTTCTTTGGTGAAGTATCTATTCATACCCTTTGCCCCTTTTTAAATTGTATTATTTGACTTTTTGTTGTAGAGGTGTTGGATTTTCCTATAGATTTTAGAGATTAGAATTTTTTCAGATTTCTCATAGCCAAACATTTTTCCCAGTCTGTAGGTTCTCTTTTTACTCTTTTAACGAAGTCTTTTGATGAGCATAAGTGTTTAATTTTTAGAATATCCCAGTTATCTAGTAGTGTGATGGTTAAGATTGTGTGTCAGCTTGGCTGGGCCATGATTCTCAGTGTTTCTATGTGATCACCCACATGATGGGATCTGCTGTGACTAGCCAATCAGTTAAAAGGGAGTTTCCTTGGGTATGTGTGTCAACTTGGCTGGGCCATGATTCTCAGTGTTTCTATGTGATCACCCACATGATGGGATCTGCTGTGACTAGCCAATCAGTTAAAAGGGAGTTTCCTTGGGTATGTGGCCTGCATCCAAATATAAGTGGATGTTCTGGCTTTTGCCTGCTCTGGATCCTGCAGCTGCCTCTTGTTTGTCTGACCTCCAGTTCTTAGGACTTGAGCTAGCAGCTTATCTGCCTATTTTGGGATTTGTTGATCTTCACAGCCTGTGAACAAGAGCCCTGCTCTCCAACCTGCTGATTTTGGGCTCGCCAGCCCCTGCAGCAACGTGAATCAGGAGAAGACTCTATCCTGATCCCTGGACTTGGGATGTTCCAGCCTCTACAATTGCATGAGCCATTTCCTTGATATAAATCTCTGTCTATATATATTTATACAGTTAACTGATTTTGCTTCTCTAGAGAACACAGCATAAGACATCTAGCTTATCTTCTACTATTTGTGTATTGCTTGTTATGGTCTGTATCCTGTTTATGTTGTATATTAGGACCTCTAGTATTTACCCTATTTTTTCTTCTATGATCTTTATAGTTTTTGGTTATATAATTAGGTCTTTGATCCATCTTGAATTAGATTTTTTTTTTTTTTTTTGGTATGGTGTGATGTATAGGTCCTGTTTCATTTTTTTGCAGATGGACACCAAGTTTTGCCATCTCTATTTGTTAAAAAGACTGCCTTTCACCACTTAATGGACTTCGGGCCTTTGTCGAAGATCAGGTGACTGTAGGTGGATGGATTTACATCTGGATTCTCAATTCTGTTTCATTTGTCAATGTGTTTGTTGTTGTACCAGGCTGTTTTGACTACTGCAGCTGTATAGTAGGTTCTGAGGTCAGGTAATGTGAGTCCTACTTTATTCTTTTTCTTCATTATGGAGAATAGCTTAATTTTTTAGAGCCCATAATGGCTTTCTGGTTTTTTGTTTGTGTGTGTGTGTGTGTGTGTGTGTGTGTGTGTGTGTGTGTGTGTAGAAATAATAGTTAATGATAGAAGTTGGTTCTACTTTAAAAGTATCCATGTACAAAAGCAATGGCTCACCAAATCAAACATATTTAGAATCCCTGTTCATTCCTCTGGCTATCCGTAAGTAAATAATATATGAATAAAACATTTATCAGAAGCTTAGAAATTTCTGATTTCTATTAAATGGAAGAAACTGAGCCTTACAGTGACCATGTTTTTGTGAACTGATGGCCCTATACAGCTTCCTAGTTCCTGGTCTAGAATTTTTGCCATCATTCCACAATCCTGGTGCCAACAGTTTGATTACACATGCATAGGTATGACCAGCATCTAATAATTCAAAATATCTGAGGATTTGCCTAAACTTTTTAAGAATATATTGTTTTTCTATCACCTATAAATTAATGTAAAATTTGTCTTTTCCAAAAGATTTTTCTTAGTTTCTTTCTTTCAGCGGAGATACAACATCTGCACAGGGAGAATTTAAGATGATGTGATCCTTTAAAGGTTTTCTGAGAAGGTTCACAAATTTGTCTAGATTTTTTAATTCTTAATTTTCATAAATGTATTTATTTCAAATTTAAACATCTGTTCTGAGACCTACTGGTGGCTGATCAATGTACTGGAATTTATTCTTTATAAAAATATATATTGTCTCATTGCTTATTGCTATCAAAACTGTAAAAAGAAAGGATAAAACTGAGCAATTAAGCTAAAACTGTCAAATTAAACTTAATTGAAGTTTACACTCTGGAGATTTCTAAGTTTGCTCTGAGGAAAAATAAAATATAAAACCTCACTCTTTTGTTACTAGGATGGGATGCGACTTCAAGTGAAAGTTATTTAAGAAAAGTGAAAAGGAATAAAATTCCAGCTAAGGAAGTTCCAGCTGGTGGTTAAGAAAGGTTTATCAGTACTTCTTCAAACTCAGTCAAACAAAGAGCCAGGGTCATTCATGAAGTCTACGGTGGCTGACATAATTGAAGGTTAATTTCCAATGTTTACCGTATATTTTAAAAGTGTATGTGAAATTAATATTAGTATTTTCCTTTTGTATGTGATGGTAAAAAAAAAAAAAAAAGACTTCCAACGTCCTTAGAGATTGAATATAGTGTGTTTTTCATCTTCGTTTTCCCCAGAAATGCATTTAACCATGGAAATGCATAACAGAGTACAAAGTATACAATCAATTAGCATACTCATGTACTTGGACTTTTCAAAGAGAAACCATGGTTTCTAAAAAAGGAGGCTATGACTGGGTATAACAAAAGCCAAAATGGTGCTAGTAGCTAAAATATGCCAAACGTTGATTTTAATAACTATTATTGCTGTGGTCATAAAAATGATACATATTCATTGTCAACATTTTTAAAAAATAAAATATTTTTAGAAAATAAATAACATCCATTTTTCATAGAAACCTGTATTTCCTGATACGGGAAGATGGGAAAGTGTGCTCTATCAACTATTTTTGAATTGGAGAAGAGGAGGCAAGAGTTAGGAAGGATAAACAATTGGCAAAGAAATTCTCTTATAGAGATCTGGTTATTTTTTATTTTTTCCCCATACAAAAATTTATACATACATTGTTATGTAACTCTAATTGCTCTCCCCATACTGTGACAGCACACTCCTCCTTTCCATCCCTGATTCCCCATGTCCATTCAACCAGCTCCTAACCCTCTCTGTCTTCTCATCTCACCTCTGGACAGAAGCTGCCCATTTAGTCTCTTGTACCTGCTTGAGCTAAGAGGCACACTTCTCACAAGTATCACTTTATGTCCCACGGTCCAGTCCAATCCCTGTCTGAAGAGTTGGCCTCAGAAATTGTTCTAGTTTTGGGCTGATAGAGAATCCAGGGGCCATGCTTTCTGGGTTTCCTCCAGTCTCAGACTTTGGGTTTACTACACTTTGAGTTCTGCACCCCACCTTTCTCCTGCTCTATCCTGGACTTTCTGTTGTGTTCCCTGTCAGGGTGGTCATTTGTGGTAGCCAGGCACAACCTAGTTCTGATCTCAGGCTGATGAAGTCTCTGGTTTATGTGGCCCTTTCTGCTTCTTGGGCTAACACTTTCCAAGTGTCTTTGGTGTTCTTCATTCTCCTTTACGACAGCTGGTTTGGACCAATTAATGCATCTTAGATGGCCACTTGCAAGCTTTTAAAACCCCAGACACTACTCACCAAAGTAGGATGCAGAACATTTTCTTAATAAGCTTTGTTATGCCAATTGACCTAGATGTCCCCTGAAAGCATGGTCCCCAGAACCCTACCCCTGCTACTCTGTCCCTCAAAGTGTTTGTATTCAGGAAACTTCTTAGCTTTGGTTTAGTCCAGTTGTGCTGACTTCCCCTGTAGTGTGTGCCGTCCTTCCCTTCACCTAAGATAATTCTTATCTCCTATCTAGTTAGTAAATAACACTCACCCTCCCTCCCCAAACTTGTAACCATCAAAGAATGTTTTCTTCTGTGTTTAAACCTTTTCTTGAGTTCTTATAATAGTGGTCTTAACAATATTTGTCCTTCTGTGACTGATGTAATTCACTCAGCATAATGACCTCCAGCTTCCTCCATGTTATGTTTCACGGCTTCATCTTTGTTCTTTATCATTGCGTAGTATTCCATTGGGTGGATATACCATAATATGTTTATCCATTCGTCCTTTGATGGACACCTAGTTTGTCTCCATCTTTTTGCTTTGTGAACACTGCTGCAATGAACATGGGTGTGCTTATATCTATTGGTGTGATGGCTCTTATTTCTCTAGGATATATTACAAGGAGTGGGATAACTGGATCATATGGTACTTCTATTTCTAGCTTTTTAAGGAAGCACCAAATCAATTTCCAAAGTGGTTGTACCATTTTACATTCCCAGCTACAGTGTATAAGTGTTCCAGTCTCTCCACAACCTCTCCAGCATTTATTATTTTGTGTTTTTTGGATTAATGCTAGCCTTGTTGGGGTGAGATGATATCTCATTGTAGTTTTGATCTGCATTTCTCTAATGTCTAACAATTGTGAGCATTTCTTCATGTGTCTGTTAGCCACCTGAATATCTTCTTTGGTGAAATGCCTGTTCATATCATTTGCCCATTTTTTAAATTGGGTTATTTGTCTTTTTGTTGTTGAGGTTTTGACGAATCTTGTAGATTTTAGAGATTAGAAGCTGATAGGTTTTGTCATAGCCAAAATTTTTTTCCCAGTCTGTAGATTGTCTTTTTACTCTTTTGGTGAAGTCTTTTGATGAGCATAAGTGTTTGATTTCTAGGAGCTCCCATTTATCTAGTCTGTCTTCTGGTGCTTTTGCTTTGTTACTTATGGTTCATATTGTATTTATGCCATGTGTTAGGGCTTCTAGCGTTGTCCCTATTTTTTCTTCCATGACATTTATCATTTTCAATTTTATATTTAAGTCTTTCATCCATTTTGAGTTAGTTTTTGTGCATGGAGTGAGGTATGGGTCTTGTTTCAGTTTTTCTCAGAAGGATATCCAGTTATGCCAGCACCATTTGTTAAAGAGACAATCTTTTCCCCAGTTAATGGCCTTTGTCAAATATCAGCTGCTCATAAGTGGATGAATTTATGTCTGGATTCTCAATTCTGTTCCATTGATCTGTGTATCTGTTGTTGTACCAGTACCAGGCTGGTATGACTATCGTGTTGGTATAATAGGTTCTAAAATCAGGTAGTGTGAGGCCTCCTACTTTGTTCTGCTTCTTGAGTAATGCTTTACTTATTCAGGTCCTCGTCCCTTTCCATATGAAGTTGGTGATTTGTTTCTACATCTCATTAAAAAATGGATTTGGATAGGGATTGCATTGTATGTGTAGACTGATTTGGGTGGAATTGACATTTTCACAATTTTGAGTCTACCTATCCATGAACAAGGGATGTTTTTTCACTTATGCAGGTCTCTTTTGGTTTCTTGCAGTAGTGTCTTGTAGGTTTCTCTGTATAGATCTTTTACTTCTCTGGTTAGATTTATTCCTAAGTATTTTACTTTCTTGTGGGCTATTGTAAATGGTATTGATTTGGTGATTTCCTCTTCGAGGTTATCTTTGTTGGTGTAAAGAAATCCAGCTGATTTTTGTATGTTTATCTTGTATCCTGAAACTTTGCTGAAATCTTCTATTAGTTCCAGTAGTTTTCTTGTAGATTCTTTGGGGTTCTGTGTGTAAGATCATATCATCTTCAAACAGAGATACTTTGTCTTCTTCCCTACCAATTTGGATGCCCTTTATTTCTTTTTCTAGCCTAATTGCTCTGGGTAGGACCTGCAGCACAGTGTTGAATAAGAGTGGTGTTAAAGGGTATCCTTGTCTGGTTCCCTTTCTCAAGAGGAATACTTTCAAAGTCTCTCCATTTTGGATGATGTTGGCTGTTGGCTTTGTAGAAATGCCCTTAATTATATTGAGGAATTTCCTTTCTCTTCCTATTTTGTTGAGATTTTTTATCATGAATAGGTGTTGGACTTTGTCAAATGCCTTTTCTGCATCGATTGATAAAATCATGTGGTTCTTGTCTTTTGTTTTATTTATGTGATGGATTACATTGATTGTTTTTCTAATGTTGAACCATCCCTACATACCTGATATAAATCCCACTTGATTATGGTGAATTTTATATATATATATGTTTCTGAATTCTATTGGCTAGAATTCTGTTGAGGATTTTTGTGTAAATATTCGTGAGGGATATTGGTCTGTAATTTTCTTTTCTTATGGTGTCTTTACCTGGTTTTAGTATCAGGTTATGCTTGCTTCATAGAATAATTGATAGGTACGAATTTAGTTCTGTCATTTTGATGTCTTTTTTTGTGTGTTGTTCACAGTTTCTTTATTCCACTTATTTTTCTGTGCTGAGTCATTTTTCTTTACGTATTTTCTTTTCATCTTTTTCACTGTAGTTGATTTTGTGTTTGCTGAGTCTTTACATTTTTCTAGTTTTTTACTTTGACTTTTAGGATTGTTAGTTTCCTTTGTGGTTACCTTAATATTTACCTCTATTTTTCTAAGTTTTTACATGCCTTAATTTCTTTATATCGCCTTGACTTCGTCTCCATATGAAAAATCTATGTCTATATTTTTTAAGTCCCTCTTTTTTGTTTTAATGTTGTCGTCTTTTTCATATTGACATCTGTTTCCCTATTGTCAGTGTTTTAGCTTTGATTTACTTTTGGGACTTCCCTATCTGGGTTAATATCTGGTTGCTCTGTCCTGTGTTCTAGTCTTGAGTGGTTATCTGATGTTACTGACTTTCTAACTGGAGGACTCCCTTTAGTATTTTTAGTTATTTTGGTTTGAGTTTTGCAAATTCCTTAAACTTCTGTTTATATGTAAATGCCCTAATTTTGCCGTCATATCTGAGAGACAGTTTTGCTGGATATATAATTCTTGGCTGGCATTTTTTTTTTTCTTTTAAGGCTTTATATATGTCATCCCATTGCCTTCTTCCCTGTATGGTTTATGTTGAGTAGTCTGAGCTTATTCTTATTAACTCTCCTTTGTAGATGACTTTTTGTTTATCCCTAGCTTCTCTTAAAATTCTCTCTGTATCTTTGGTTTTGGCAAGTTTGATTATAATATGTCTTTGTGACTTTCTTTTGGGATCTGCCTTATGTGAGGTTTGATAAGCTTCTTGGATAGATACCTTGTCATCTTTCATGATATCAGGGAAGTTTTCTGCCAACAAATCTTCAACAATTCCCTCTGTATTTTCTGTTATTCCCCCCTGCTGCCCCGTTCTGGTACTCCACTCACTCTCAGGTTATTCCTCTTGATAGAGTCCCACAAAATTCTTACAGTTTCTTCATTTTTTTTAAATCTTTTTATCTGATTTTTCCTCAGATAAGTTGGTGTCAAGTACTGTATCTTCAATCGCACTCATTCTGACTTCCATTGCCTCAATTCTGCTCCTGTGACTTTCTACTGATGTGTCTAATTCTGAAATTTTATTGTTAATCTTCTGGATTTCTGATTGCTGTCTCTCTATGGATTCTTGCAGCCTGTTAAATTTGTCATTATGCTCTTCTCTCTAATCTTTTTAATTTCCTCTATTGCATGTTCTGAGTTTTGCTTAATTTTCTTCCTAATTTCTTAAAGAGTTCTGTATATTAATCATTTATATTCTGCCTCCAGTAATTCCAAGAATTTTGTTTTCCTCTGGAAAATTTCTAGATTCTTTATTTTGGGAGTTTGCTGAAGCCTTCATGGATTGCCTTTTTATATGATTTGATATTGACTGTTGTCTCTGAGCCATCAATAAGTTATTATATTTATTTATTTTATGTTTGCTTACTATGTCCTAGCTTCATGTTTTGTTTTGATATGCCCAAATAGGCTGCTTGTATGAGCTAGTTTGATTATTGGCACCTTTGAATCTCTAATGTCCTTTCACCAGGTGGTTAGATCTGTTACTACGTATGTGAGCTCAGAAGTCTGCCCACTCCTCCTGTATGGATTCAGCTCAGGTGCCCAGGTAGATAGCCACCAAGTGTGTGGTGTAGGCTCTCACTTACAGTCCTAGACAGTCATGGGTTATTGGTGTAGGCACAGGCATGTGGCTGCAGCAGGACACACTCTGAGCAAGGCAAGGTGCTGACAGCCACCCTGGGTGTACAGGAGGAAGGTGTGTCCTTATTCGCTACAGCACGTAGGTGGGTGGGATTTGAAGTTGGACTATGAGCACCTAATGCTGTTGGCTGTAAGGACTTGGGGGCACCTCTTATTTATGGGCCCCTATCACAGGTAGCTTGGTGGCATGGGTGGAGCCACCAGTCCTCAGGCCCTTGATGGGGGTAGGGGAAGACCCTGCTTAATGGGCAGAGCAGTGTCAAATGTCAAGAACCTGTCACTTCACAGCTGAAACAGTTGAAGTTATAGTTCTGGTATATACCCTGTCGTACTGCGGTAATGAGGGCCTACGCTGTTGAGATGGGCCCACACAAGTCTATGCAGGGAGAAAGGTACTCAAAGTCCATGGATCCCTTATGCCTGTGCCTAGGCAAAGGAGCTGTGCCTACCCTGGATTCCTGGCTTAGGCAATCTGGTAGTTTATTTTTTTTCCCTGTTTGTTAATTTGTTCACTCTCCAAGGCAGGGAGAATGGCTCTGGCCGTGTGATAGATCCTATTTCTGGCCCAGGGGACTCCACAATTGCTAAAGCCTGTCCAGGACGCTGTGCAGAGTGGGGAGAAGAGAGGTAAATTGGAGAGAGGTTTTTCCCAAGGGGGGTGTTTTTGATCTGCGCAGTAAGCCATAAGCAATTACTTATCTTTTGCCCATGAAGGCTGCTTCTCATTGGTTCTGGGTAGCCCTGTAGACTCTCAGTGGCTGGTTCTTTCCCAGTGGGGAAAACACACCTCCAAAGCACGGCTGCTTGCCTGCCTCACCATTCACCCCGGAGCTGCTCAAGACTGAAGGCCTCAGGCTCTCGCCGGGTCAGGTCTGGGAACTCCTCTCTGCTTCCAAACCATCTCTCCCTCCCCCTGCAATTCAGTCCCGTTCCTCAATTCTGCTTTTGATGTTCAGGGCTCCCAGATTACCATATATAATCAATTCACTTGTTTTTTCAGGTCTTTGTTGTAAGAGGGCCCACTGGAAGCATCTGACTACTAGGCCGTCTTGGCCCCGCCTGTTGAGATCTGGTTCCGTTTTGTTCACATGTAAGTAGACCTAATATGGACTGATGTTTTCACTGATAAGAAGTCTACACTATAAGAGTATCACACTAACTTTTACACTAACTATTTAAATAGTAGTAAAATCAGTTTGAAAAGCATAGTTATTGTGTTGTTTTTGTTAGGTGTTAGTTGTCATATCTACCTTTATTTCTCAAGATCACAAATTCAAATGATCACAATTCAATCAATGACAAAAAAGAATGATGCAGATAGAAATGGCAAAATTACAAAAAAAGAAAGAAGAACACATTGATGTAATGTTCGAAATAGCTTTTATTATTCTTATTCTTATTCTTATTTTGGTCAGGTACCACAAGACCCAAACTCACTGCCGTTGGGTTGATTCTGATTCATAGTGATCCTGTGTGACAGAGTAGAACTGCCCCATTGGGTTTCCAAGGCTGTAAATCTTTACAGAAGCAGACTGCCACATGTTTTTAACTCAGAGCAGCTGGTGGGTTTGAACTGCCTACCTTTTTGACTGAGGGCTTAAACTGTGCCATGAGGGCTCCTCTGGTCAGGTACAGAGAAAAAAAAAATAACGTAACTAGCTTTATTTAGATCTAGAACTTTTAATGTAAACCTGCTTTTATAAATGCATTCATTTCTAAAATTTAAAGAAGCCAAAATCCGTTATAAAGCTGAAATTGTTTTCAAAATCTGAAGTAAGTGTGTTATTTGCAAATTAAGATTGAGTTCCAAAATTATTCATTTATTTAACCTGATGTTTGTGCACTGGGTGTGAGTGTGTGTGCATGTGTGTGTGCATTTCCTGTATAATTTGAGACACCAATGTGATGATTCAGGAACAAGATTCTTTATAGTAAATCTGTGTAACATTCATGTAGCTTTATAATATTCCATTTGACGGTGCTCTTCAAAATAGATAAAACCATTGCTTATAATACATTCCAATGTCATCTGAGCAGATTTTTCACGTTACAGGAAATGAAAGACACTATATACCCTGCACTGAGTCCTCTTTTGTGGTTTGTCATAGGTGAATGTTTAGAAGCATGTTTATCCAAGTCTTAAGCATTGATTGGTTTAATTTTTATAGAAAAATAAATTATGTTATGTGGGGTGAAAAGAAGTAAATTATAATACTTGATTATTACATTGAAAAGTAATGACAATCATTTTTTTTCAGGTGAGGGAACTGAGCATAGGCTATTATTTAAAATACTGAAAGAAAGACTTCAAGTGTAAGGAAGGCTGTAGGTCATTTTTTTAATGAACCATGTATTATAGTTGACATCTCTAAAAGGGAGTAACTTTGTTGTCAATTCAAGAATCACCTTAAATGGGAAACACTGTGCACCTAACCTTTACAAAAAGTATATAATGGAGAGGACATCTTTACTTTTAATATTTTTTGTGAAAAGCCAGCTTTAAATTACAGCTGTACCAAATGCCAACCTGAAATGTTGGATTAAATAACTTAGCTCAAACAATGTAGCTCAGCAGCATTTCTTTGTCATTTAATCTCTGACCTAATGCAGCATTAGATGAACAGCTAAGCATTAAAATCTCAAAACAGGATCAAAAGAATGATGATGAAATGTAAACTTCTTCCTCCCTGTTGTTTTTATTTAGACAAGTAGTATTAATGTAGAGATTCAAAATGAATTGAGTGATTGCAATATATGCTAAAAAACCCGTTTCTATCAAGTTGATTCCTACTCATAGCAACCCTATAGGACAGAGTACAGCTGCCCCATAGGATTTCCAAGCAGCAGCTGGTGGATTTGAACTGCCAACCTTTTGGTTAGCAGCCAAGCTCTTTAACCACTGCAAGACCAGGGCTCCAATATGGGTTAGTGGTTTTAAAAAATTGATAACAGAAATCTTTCTCAAAGCAAATCTTTTGCAATGCCTCTATACATGGTTTAATGAGATGGAATTCAGAAATACTGTCCCCACATCCTTCCTCTCCCTAGTTGCTTTTCTCTGCCAAACACTAATGGAGCAGGCTTGGTGTCACTGGTGCTCCACTGACACCAATGACAGCACCCCAGATTTTAAAATTTCCTCAATGTTCTCATCCCCCAGAACTTTCCCCATAGTTCTGCCAAGGTGAATATGCTTTTCAATTTCGTATTGTTAGGTGCATGAGAATGATTTAAGACAATTTCAGAGATTTCTAGGGATGCTGGAGGGAGACTGATGGTGCTGGGTGAATGCTTCTTGCCGAGACCTTCAATGGAACGCCCAGGAGATTGTTTGGCACTGACAAAGAAAGATGGGATTTGCTCCAAGCCAGCAGTCTCTGACAGTAAACCTTATGAGGAGTACTTTTATTCTGCACACATAGGGTTTGCCATGAGTTTCAATCAACTGAATGGCAACTGACAATAACAACATTAAAAGTCATTATGCTAGTAACATTGTGTAAAACAGACATTGTCTATTCTCCTTAAAATGGTTTTGGAGGTTATGGGAGTAGGAATTCATTCCTCATATTTTATTGTGAAATTGTTCAGACCCACTGAAAATTAGAAGAGATAATGCAGGTCAGTAGTTATGGCAGATTGCAGGGGCACAGGTTTTCTATTACATTCTTCTTTGTTTTTACTGTGGGAGATATGAGTACAATCTGGTCTCCTGCAGGCTAAATTGGACCTTCAAATATGTTTTGTTTAGATAGCAGAGTGCATAAGTAATGACATGTAATGTCTTTGAAGGTCATGTACTCTCAAGTGTGTATTGATCTCCATAACTGCCTATCCTACATCTGTCCTCAACACAATTTTTATTATTATTTATGTAGTCCTTGAAGACATTTTGTTTGTATAAATAAGAGGAAATCTTCAGAAGAGATAGACACTACAAGGGTGAAGTTCATGATATATAAATAAATAGAACATAGTAGACAAATGGCTGAAAAACTATATATGTATATATATACACACTTACATACAAAATTATACATATATATATATACACATGTTTACAACTGTGCATCTGTTATAAATTTGATGGTGGAAAGATGCCTTCTCACTCTTTTTCAACCACACCAACTGAAAGTGATACAGGAGAAGATATGAGGAATGTTGTAATAGAATGAAATTGAATTGGTGCTGCTTAAAACAAGTTACCAGAAAGAAAAAAAAATACATATATATTTGTTGGGTAGTGTGCAGTGTCCATTATAAGATACTGATGTAAAATACAATAAGGAAGGATAAATAAAATAAGATAATAATATGACGATAATGAAGCTTAGAATGTAACAATAATACTATTACTAGTTATAGCTAATAATTAATGCACATTTTATGTTCCAGGACTTTTCTAAACACTCACAGAATTTTAAACACTTTCATGATGAATTCATTTAGTCCTCATAGCAAACCTATGAGAAAAATAATATTATTGTGTTCATCTAATTGGAGAGGAAACAAAGACAAAAGGAACTTAAATAACTTGTTCCAGGTCATATAGCAAGACCTTCAAGACTAATATATATGAGTTCTTTTTGTTGTTGGAAAAATCGTATAGTAGGAAGTTTCAATTAGTAATTCCAGAGATGGTTCCATTTATAATAGCCATGTGCATAGTGTGACCATGATAGGATACCTCTAAAGTGGAGTAAAAGAAAGTTTATTAGAACTGAGTGTGTTAAGAACTTACAGAATAGGAAGAGATACCCAAAGGATACTGAAGTATCATAGAGAGGAATGGAGTGAAAGACTAAGGACTATGGGCTATAGCTGGTAAGGTGTGTGACTGATAGAACAGTGCCTTAAACTTTAGATGAGAATCACTAAGAGAGAATATAGCCTAAGCATAGCTAAACATTGATAATTTCAAAGATATAGGAAAAATAAAGATTTGGAAGTAGCAATGGAGAGTGAAGAAAATGCCAGCTCTTCTCTCAAATTTAAGATATGTGGCATGTGAAAAATAAAATTAAAAAAAAAGCTTCTATTTGAAAGGTACGCAGGAAATAGTGGGAAATAACACAAAACAAAACCCTTTTCATCTAGGGAACAGATATAAAGGAGAAATTCAGAAAGAGTTTGAGAACATACGAGAATTTAATGACCACATATTAAGCATTCCAGGGAACACAACAAGGGAGGAGATTGATAAGGGGAAGGAAGCTATGATCAGCTAAGATGTATGAATTAGACAGCTAGTGATGAGAATTTGGAAGTTAATGGGTGAGCAGGGAGACTTGTCATTGTTCTAAAGAGGCTATGACACTTGTGGGTTTCGTCTTGCTTGTCTATTTATGTGAGTGGGCATTTTGATTTGTAGGCTACCACATATTGGCAGCCCAGCAGTGCTCCTGCCTCAGACTTCACCAGGAGGTATGACAACTCAATAGGCAAGGTATTCCACAGCAATTTTCAGACTATTGCCAAGAGCATCCTTCATATAGCTTTTATTCATGTCAGCCTTCTGCAAAACTCTGAATAGGGAAGGCGGGTTTGTGAGGAATTAAGCTGCTATGTTCCAAAATCTTTATTTTTAATAACTTAGCTTGATATTTGGATAGAAAAAAAATTAGAAATAGGTATGTTTTAATTTATTTTTCCAAAATGTCAATTGTCTCAAGAGTGCTTTTGACTATAGAGAAAATTAAGTCCTTATCACATTGATTTGGAGAAATGTTTAAATTGTTTATTGGTTGAGAGAATTTATGATATAGAAAAGGACTAAAAAAAGATCTATGACTATTTCAGGATTTTGAAGAAAGTTTACCTTGCAGGTTTATCTGGAACCATGTTTGTTAATTTACCCTGGACTTTTAACTGGAGCCCTGATTGCCCAATGGTAATCGCTCAGCTGCTAAAGGAAAGGTCAATGGTTCAAACCCACCAGCTTTAAAAATTTACTTGTAAATTTTTTTTGAGAAACTGAACCAAGAATGTTTTAGCCTGAATAAGGTGGTTTCAGTATGCAATTTTTTGTTATCCTTTCAAATGGAGAATAAAATCTTAACCTGGTAGAAGATGTCTTGTGTGTGTGTACATGCGTGTGTGTGTCTGTATACCTGTGTGAAACATCTCACTTTACCATCTTAAAGGCTTGGATTTTATTTTGAATAATTTAGAATTTTTTTGCTTTTAAGTTCTAGAAGTAATATCAGAGTTTATTGAGAAAATGTGAGTACAGGAATTCTAGGAAATTCCCAAGAGAATTGAAGGAACTAGGTGCTTCATAGTTCATCTTTAGTATTGTGATATGGAGAACTTGCAACTAGGATTCTTTTTTTGTAGTTGTGCTTTAGGTGAAGGTTTATAGAGAAAATTACTTATCCATTCAATAGCTTATACACACGTTGTTCCATGACACTGATTGCAATCCCTGCAATGTGTCAGCAGTCTCCCCATTACCAACCTGACTTCCCCGTTTCCATTCGTCTGTCTTTCCTGCCCCTTCCTGCTTTCTCATCTTTCTTTTGGGTATATGTTGTTCTTTTGGACTCATTTTCTAAGGAGTACTTTCCTCATGTGTGTTATTGCTTATTTATAGGACTGTCTATTATTTGGCTGAAAGATGATCTCTGGGAATGGCTTCAGCTCCAAGTTAGAGATATTTCTAAGGGCTATAGTCTTGGTGGTTTCCCCATCTCCCTCAGACCAGTAAATCTGGTCTTTTTTATTTTAATTTTGTTCTACATATATATATTTTTTTCTCCACTCTAACTGGGACCTTCTGTTGTGATCCTGGTTTGAGCTGTCAGTAATGGTAGCCAGGCACCATCTATTTCTTCTGGTCTCAGACTGGTAGAGGCTGTAGTTCCTGTGGTCCATTAGTCCTTTAGACTATTTGTTTCCTTGAGTCTTTCATTTTCTTCACTCTCCTTTGCTCTGGATGGAAAGAGACCAATAGTAGTATACAACTGGGATTCTAAGGCTAATAAATATTAATGAGTATTTTCTCAGAAATCCTAATTTCTGCATCATTGATTTTACCTCCTTTCTCTTATTTTGTGTCTGGCTGCTTTTTGGCTCTTATGTGAGCATCTCAATCATTTTAATCTGAGACTGAATTGAGATAGGTTGATTGGTTTCAATTATTATTAGATTGACAGCTAATAAATCATGAAGCAGATAATGTCAAAGACAGATACTCTTTTAAAGAGGATCATATGAGTGTAAGTCAATTATTGGTTAAAACAGATCAATTTCAGCAAATCTTATAGGTATGTCAGTCTTGTTATGACCAGTTGTTTTTTTTTTTTTTTAATTAAAAATGCAGTTGGGAAAGAATAAGAGTTTCAAGCATATCTGAGAGAGTGTCTATTTATCTTAAGTATTTTATTTTTAAAACTTCAAAGCACAGCACTGCAGTGAATGTTAACATGGTGGGAAGCACTTCTCACAATACACAAACTGTGAAAGTAACACATTTCTTTAAAATAGACATCTCTGAGAGAAGCACCAAGTCATGCAAGCAAATAGGAGAGGAAGAAAGGAAAGTCTTTGGAAAAGCAGTTATTCTCTGGAGATCCTGAGTCAGCTGCTTTAGTTGCAGCTACTCCCTATTCCCTTAATGTTTCATCATCCTCAAATCCCCTTAGAAACCATTAAGTCATGACAACAACTCTTGGAACTTTGAAAACAGATTTTTCTATTTGTGGCTATACATACACACACACATACACACAGACATACTTGTGTGTCTGTGTGTGTGGGGAGGTGAATATGTATGTATTTTAAATTTATTTTGGGGAGAAAGAGTGATTCTCTGAAACTCAGCAATCAAAACAGCCAAGGAAAGATGTAGAGATTATATTTACTTATACCAACAGCAATTCCATCAAGTCATAAAACATATATCCTCTGACAACGGATTTGAGAACTCAAGCAGAAGGATCTTGGACAAAAATTGAGGGGGTAGATGAAGAAAGAAATTTTTAAAATATTTTCAAAAATCCTTCAGAAAAGCAAATAAAGTTACTTACTTGCTTATAAAATTGAAATATGTTTCTTATTGAAATGTTAGGAAGTACCAAAAAGTATAATGTTGAAAATAAAATGACCCATAATCCTATCACCAAGAGATGTCAATGCTAATATTGAGAGTTCTTATTTCAAGATTGTGAGCTTGTATCTGCATAAGCTCATATTTTGTATATGCATGTAGAGTGATACATAATATGAATGAATGATCATATATAGTGATGGATATCTGTGTATCTATATATAGACGGATATTTTTTTTTTTTTTTTTTATATTTTATTGTAGTTCAGGTGAAAGCTTACAGAGCAAATAGTTTCTCATGAAATAGTAGTACACATGTTGTTTTTTGACATTGGTTAACAACCCCACAACGTATTAAGCCTCTAAATTCTCAACCTTTTTTTTTGATGAAAATTACAGATAGCCAAAGATACACCGTTTCAAAAATTTCTACATTCACAGTTCAGTGACATTGACTACGCTCTTCCAACTGTGCTGTTATTCTCACTTAAGATGAAGGCTTACAGAAAAAATAGTTTTTCATTTAACAGTTACTACACATGTTGCCCTATGACAATGGTTAACAATCTCACAGCACATCAAGAATATCCTTACTCCACCTTGTGTTCCCTATCACCAGGGGGCTTCCTTGTCCCCTTCTGTCTTCTGGACCTTGTCAGTGGACTATTGTACCTCTTTAGTCTCATTTGTTTATTTATTTATTTATTTATTTATTTATTTTTATTTTATTTAAACACCATTTCAAAACTTTTTACTTACACATTTAAGTGATATTGACTATGCTCTTCCAATTGTGCTGCCATTCTCACCCAAGATGAAGGCTTACAGGACAAAACAGCCTCCCATTTAATAGTTACTACAAATGTTGCCCTATAGCAGTGGTCAACAATCTCACAATACATCGACAGTGTCCTTATTCAATTTGTGTTCCTTATCATCAGTTTCCTACTCTCCCTCTGCCTTCTGGCCCTTGTCACCGGACTCCTGTACATCGTTAGTCCCATTTAGTTTTACTGGGGTGTCCATTCCCAGGCTTAACATCGAACCTTGAAGGTAACTTCCCCTCTGAGCTGAAAGGGTGTCTGGGGGCCACACTCTCGAGGTTTCTCTAGTATTCTTTAGGCCAGTATATCTGGTCTTCTTTTTTTTTTTTTTTTTGGGAGTTAAAATTATACTCTACATCCTACTCCAGCTCTGCCCAGAACCCTCTGTTGTGATCCTGGTCAGAGGAGTCATTGGTGGTAGCTATAGACGGATATTTTATATACACATTCAAACCTGTTTAAACTATTCAAAATATAATCAAAAATTTACATATTTATATCCCAGGTAAAATGCTTGATTTAGCAAATTTAGTTTTATTCTCTTCTTTGTCAAGTAATCTAATAATGAATATTAAAATCTTTTATAAATCATTCTTACATTGTATGGTAATCACAGATATTTTTATGTCTAACTCATTTCATTATTCAGTGCCTGTCATTGAATGACACATCTTTTCCCATTCTTAAGTTGGTTATTTTGATTAATCTCTATTTCAATAGAATGATATTTTCAAGTAATTATTTTAAAAGTATACAAGGATTTTATATTTTCTAAAACTTTGTACATCTGTAATCATTTTCCATTGTCTTCTCCAAAAATAACTCTTGTGAGTTTAACATGTGTGAGTTAGAACTTAATTGTTTAACTCTAAAACTGCAAAATTTATTGCATCATTTCCTAGCATTAGTGTTACAAGGAGAAATATGAAGACAACCTGATTGTTTTCCTTTGTAGTTAAAATAGCTTTTTTTTCTCTATAAGAATATTCATAGGATTTTAAAATATTCTTATTTGGAAGGACCCCTCTCCCCCCTTATCTTGCCCTCAAATTTAGGCTGGCCATAGAGACAGAGTCAATATAGGTTACTGGCCATGAAGAGTCCATGTAGATGACAATCCACCAAGGGATGCCCAATTTGACTCCCTCATCCTTCTTCTGCCATCACCTGTCTGCCAGTCTGTCCTAATGTGGCCTTTTATGTTACTATGATGCTGGAAGCTATGCCGCATTTATTCCAAATACCAGCAGGGTCACCTATGGTGGACAGGTTTCAGAAGAGCCTCTAGAGTAAGACGGATTAAAAGGAAAGGTCTGGCAATCTACTTCCTAAAATAAGCCAGTAAAAACCCTAAGGATCACAAAAGAATATTAACCAATATGGTGCTGGAAGATGGGCCCCCTAGGTTGAAAGACACTCAAAATACACAGCGGCCCCAACAATGGACCTGAATATACCTATGATTGTGAAGACAGCGGAGGACCTACCAAAGTTTTTTTTCTGTTGTCCATGTGGTCTCCATAAGGGAGAGCCAACTAGACGGTAACTAACCATAGCAACGTCCTACCTCTGACTTTCACTTCCCTAAAGGTAAAAGGGACACACAATATAGGCCAAAACCTAAAAAGCTTACTGTATTGGCTATAGTTATAATTCAGAATAGTTTTCAGAGTTACCTGATTATGCATCTCTTTTCGGGTAGATTCCTAAGGGAAACTCATGATTTCTTTTGGTTCATTAACATAATTATGTTATTAGTATAGAGAATTATTTTTTGTCCTGTAAGATCTTCTCTGTTCTAATCTATTCATTCATTTAACAATTATTTATTGAGTACCAAATTCATACTAGACCCTATTCAAGGTGCTGGTAAAATGGTACTGAATAAAACAGATGAAAACTCTATACTTAAATAATGTATATGCTAGAAATAGACAACAAGAAACTAAGTAAATATATAATGTGTTAGATATCAGTACGAGTCCCTGGGTGGTGTAATTGGTAATGTGTTCGACTACTAACTGAAAGGTTGGCTGTTTGAATCCACCCAGAGGTGCCTCAAAAGAAAGTCCTAAGGATCGGCTTCAGAGCTATCAGTCATTAAAAACCCTATAGAGCTCTGTTCTTCTATGAAACACATGGGGTCACCATTGGTTGGAATCGACAGCAAATGGTTTGGTTTTTGGTTTAGATGATAATGAGGGCTACAGAGTAAGGAGATGAGAACTGTGGAGGTGGTAGCTACAATTTTAGCAGACGTGATGTCAGCAGTGTGGCCTGGAAGAGGTGAAGGAAAGAATCCAGTGGATATCTGGGGAACAAGCATTCCAGGCAAAGAGAACAGCACGTATTAAGGTCTGGAAGTCAAAGCACCCCTGCTTTTCATTTTTGGTACCTTGAATTGCAAAGTATTAGGTTGATCTGTATTTGTTGTGCATCAAAGTTTTATACACAACTGTAATTTTTTGTCACTACAGTTACATTTGGGCTTTTTATCCAGGTGTGTAGATGAGTTCTTGACATAGCAGAAAATTGCCAGGACTGGAGAAGTATTTTTCAGTGTACATTCCCTAATCCCACTCTCCTCCCATCATCCTCTCAAGATGCAAATATGGATTTTATTCAAGTATCTAGCATTTATTATGTGCTCAATAATGACTTTTGACAAGTAAATAAGTGAATAATAAATACTAAATGGATCAATGAATAACTCCATTGTTCTTGTAGTTGCTTAAAACAACTTAATATAGAATATATAGACTTGGAAATTTTTTCCTACAGCATTCTTCACCATCGTTTACCTGAAAACACTTCCTCTCTGATACAGGGGTTGTGGAAGACTCCAATCTCATATAAAATTAAATTTTGCATTTTGACTCCCAAATCTACACTCAATGTGTTTGGCTATATCTGAGTAAGCCTAGGTATTTAAAACTGCCACAAGTTCAAATTTCATTTCATTTGATTACTGTCTGTGTGACTCTGGGCAAATAACTGACATTCTGATACTCAGTTTTCTCATCTGTTTAAAATAACTAATTTCAAACTTGTTATAATACAATAATTCATAGGAAGCACTTTGTATAAACTACCATACAAATGTTAGCAATTATTACGCCTTATGAAGGATCTCTACAAGTGTTCCTCCTTTATGGAGGAAATTATGCAGAACATAGAAGTGTGAGAGAGTAAAAGGGTCTTATATATTTTCAAGTGGAAAAGAAAGAAGATGGGGAATTCATGTCTATATGTTTTCTCAGTAAGATAGAGTAAAAGCTCACCTGCTGATGTGTACAAATATGTTGGAATTTGGAACTATAATAATGTGGAAAAATAATTAGAAAATGAGCCATGAAAAATACAAAGTGTGCCACGGGAAAAGAAAAAATGGGTGAACTGAAAAACCAATAAACAAAACTGGAGGGGGGGTGGTTAAAGTGTATTAGAAAGAATAATTTCTTAAAGATATAGAAAAATATTTTTGCTAATGTGCCTAAGAATGGGGTCAGAAGTAGAATATTCTATGAGTATCAGTTTCAAAGTTTCCTTTTGCAAATTGTGGCGCCATAAATAGAAACTAATCCTGATGGATTGGCCTAAATTTGTCTCTAGTACAAAGTTTTTTGATGTAAAATGCCTTTATTTAACAGATTGAATAAAACTGGAACATTATAACTTAGCATGACTAATAAAAAACAAATCAGTTAAAATGCCCATCAACTAAGTTAACTGTATTTTATGCCAGTACTTCAGGTAATTAACCTGTTACAACCTTACAGGAGTTGTTTTTACCTCACCCTCGCTTCAGTTTATAGTCTCATTAACTTGCATCTATGAGTTTTAAATTAGATTGCACTTGAGAACTTGTTCCCGTTTTTGAACAATCTTAAAATAAAGTAGAGCTTGGCATCAGTTATCAATGTAATGCCTGGACATTTTGTTAGGTACACTGCACTTTTTCCTAGCGTTTTCCTAACATGTTTTTGAAGTTTTCGATGTCCTACTTCATTCTGCACGATGACATTTTTATTTTTCTAGTTCATCTCAATTGTTTGGGTTTATTGACCATCAACATTTTTTTGATTACTTTTTAATTTTTTTTCTTTATACATGAACTGACTTTTGGCTTCACAAATCTTATTTCCTCTGACCAACACATACTCCTGACTTTAAGGAGGCAGTAGGATTACCAGATAAAATACAAAATTCTCAGTGAAATTTGAGTTTCAGATAATTTTTTTTAAGTATAAGTATGTCTCATGCAACAATCAGGACATACTTATACTAAAATAATATATATTTTTTTAATCTTAAGTTCAGATTTGACTGAGTGTCCTGTATCTCTTCTATCCTATTAATTAATTTGCTAAATCTGGCAACCCTAGGAAAGAGGTGAAACAAATTGAGATGTAATGACTATGTAAATTAACAAAAACTAAAAAGCAATTCAATTAATCCAACCCCACATAAGATCTGCATGTGTACACTGACATTTCTATTTTGCTCTGAGCATGTGTATTTGATGCAAGCACTACCAAGACTGACTACAACTCCCCACCCTCATCCCCACAATAAGATGCTTTAGTGTCATATAATAAGTAAAAGTTTAATTTGGCCATCTTTTATAAAGTTTCCCTTCTATATTAAAGGCAATATGTTGGAGACAGTTGTTTTTTATCATGTTGCATAAAGCAGTTTGTGTTGGCAGTCTCAAGACGTCAAGTTTATGTGAAGTGAAAATTTCTGGAAAACATGACTCCCACTTTAAGCTTGTATGGCATATCTAAAGGTCAACATCATTATCTCTAGAAGAAACTTAAAAATTCACCTGCCCCCCAGTCCCCCAAAAAACTGTTTGAAGACATGAGAGAGCTACTAAAAGCATCAAAGACTAGAGAGGCTAAAATTCTGGAGAGAGGTGACCTATGGAGAGATAAGCTGAAATTTTGTAGCTGGGTTATCCCTGGGTACACTGACAAATAAAAGAAAGTAATAGTTTTAATGTATTTGAATACACAAGAGGTGGGGCTGAAAAGTCAGACTTTGTCCAGGTAGATGGTAACTTCTGGAAAAGAGAGAAAATAACAGAGATTTTGGCGGTCACATGGAACTAGTGAAAAAATTGGTGGCTAATGAGGCCTGAAATATTGAGGTTTTTCCTTAAGACATGTACTATCTGAAGTAAGAAGCACTTAGTTAAAAGGCTAAGCAAAACACCTTTGGAAATTCAAGAATTTTATTCCTGTAAAAGTATCACAATATTTTAATCATGGTAACAGTCTATTATTGTTTGCTACCTGTTATTGTAAATGCCTCACCTCTTTTCTCTCTACTCCCTTGACTCATTTAAGTTGACAAGTTGGTGGCCATCATCCTTAGATATTCCAACATCTGTTTTCTAGAAGTAAGGACATTCTTCTACATAATCACAATACAACCATCAAAATCAGGAAATTAGTATTGGTATATACTACCATCCAATCAAGAATAATTCAGACCTAAAACCATTAGGTAAGGTCATGCAAGATAAGTGTCCATGTAGATTGGAGGCGGGTGTGATGTGCCAGAAGTATGTCAGAATCTGAAAAGACTGAAAAAGGCATTTGAAAATGGTGACAATGCCCAACACAGGCTGGCAAACCCCAAGTGGTGAAGAAGGTTGTGTCCGTATGAGGGGGTGGTTTGTCGCATGAGGATCAGAGATTAAACAAAGTAAGAAAATCTTCTGTGTGTAAGAAGGGCGGCCTAGCTGAGGATAGCTGAGGTCATACAGGGTAAGTAGTGCATCCACAAGGGGTCAGGGGTAGGTCCAACTCATTTTGGGCATCAGAGACTGAGTGGGTTGAGGAAGGTACCCATGTAGGAGAGGGGGGACTGCCACAGAGTGTCAAAGACAGATTAGGGTGAAAGGAATGTTTGTTTGGAGACATGTCAGAGTCCAAAAGAAGTAAGAAAGGTGTTTCCACAGAGAGACAGCCTAGGGTGTGATGTTGGCATCATGGTATATTTTACAATTTTGCTCAAATCATATTAAATTTGAGTGAGTTTGAGTCTCTTCCTTGATTTCAAAGTTGATATTTTCCTCTATGCTTTGTGTCTTTATGTTCATTTAGGTTGGTTATGTGAAGATATTTTGGTAAATAAATAAACATATTCTTGTAATTTTTAGAAAATAGATTAGAATATTTTTGGATGTACTTTATAATCTAAATATTTTTGATTCAGTAATTTTGAGGAAAGAGTTTGCATTTCATTTCAAAAAGTTTATATTATACATTTCTGTGATGAAAGTTTCTTATGAGTGAAAATGCATAGTGCTCTGAAAATCTGTCTCATCAATAAAATGTTAAGAACTTGAGAGTGAATATTAAGACTTATTTGGAAACGCTGGTGGTGTAGTGGTTAAGAACTATGTTTGCTAACTGAAAGGTCAGCAGTTCAAACCCACCAGGCACTCCTTGGAAACTCTGTGGGGCAGTTCTACTCCAACCTATAGGGTCGCTATGAGTTGGAATCGACTTGACGGTAATGGGTTTGGTTTGGTTTGGTTTGTCCATATAGTATTCAAAATGGATTGCACACTGTAATCCTCATAAGAGGTATGTAAGTAATAAATGCCCATTAGGAAATAGATCATAATTGTATATTCTTAATTTTTAGTTTGGGGTATCTTTAATTTTAAATTAAAAATTTTGAAGGCAATAAATATTATAAACTAGGAGCAATCATATGATCACAGTCACTATATGTCTAGAATACTGTCTGTAAAATTACTTTCATTTCAGAGCAGATATAGAACAGAAACCTTAAAACTTATTAAAAGAGACTAGAGTTTGATAACTCATATACTTGTTTTTGACTATGTGAGTATTTCTGAAGAGTAATGACAACTCTAAGCTCAGTTAATTATTGTACAATGGTAATTTTCTAATTCAGAACAGAGCACCACAGATGGTTTTATAAATGCATTTGAAACTTCAAAACTCTGACAATTAAAGGAAATATGTGATGCTTTTAACATTTTTATGAGTGGAAAATAACAACCACTTCTAGATCTTTCTTTTTTAACAAGAAAATTAACATTTTCAAACTTAATGAAAACAAAATTAATTAAAACTAAATATGAAAATATAAAGCATTTAGAAATGTTTATCAAGAACTATTCAGAGGCATTTCAAATGTCAATTTTATATATATGCAAATTAGTTATAATATAATGAGGAAAGATAAAATCAAGAGAAATCTTCCCTAAAGTAAGATATTAATTTAAAAATAAGTTATGTGAGTATATAGCTAAAAAATAAACATTTAAAATAAAAACTCACACTAAGGCAAGAGAGGAGCAACATGAGAATTGACAACAGGAACGCACGTGAGTCTATGAATACCATTGTCTATCTAACACCAGAATGTGAATTTATAGCTCAGGAAGACACTGGAATGAGTTAATATGAAATAATTTAAAATACATTAAATATACATTTACAGAGTCCATAGAAAGAACAGTAAGTACAGAAAGAAAAAAAAAATTACAGAAAAGAGTATGGAAGAAATGGGAAAAAGTCCTCACATATGTGTAATCAGATACTCGGAAAAACAGAGAAAGAGGTAATGGGAGAAAATAAATATTTGCAAAAGTACTAGGCAAATATTTTCAAACTCTGATGAAAAACATCAACCACGTAAAACCAAGAAATGCTATGAACCCCAAGCAAGACAAAAATAACGGGAAGCACATATAGACTCATAAAAGTCAAACTACTGATAAATAAATACAAAAGAGAAAAGCTTAAGTGTACAGAAAAAATGTTTCAATAGAGCAACAATAAGCCTGATGCCTGATTTTTTTACAGAAAGAAAAAAGAATAAAAACACAATGTTAGAGTACTGACAAAAAAATCTGCTAACCTAGATGTCTATACCTAGCAAACACATCTTTTTGAAATGAAGGCAAAATAAAAAGTTTTCAGAAAAACAAAAACTAGGAGAACATACATGTACTAAGAGAATATTAGAGGGAGTTCTGGCAGGAGACAAAAAAAGATCCCAGATGATACCATAGAAAATATATGAAAGAAGGGTGTAAGAGAATGGCTTTTTAAGTTAATGCTGATAATGTCCTTTGGATTTAGACATACATAGAAATAAAATATATAGTGACTATTTGGAGGTTCCCAAGACCATGCACACTTTGGTGGTTCACTGAAAGGACTCGTGAGAATCAGCAAGTAGTTGATCTCATGGCTAAGATTTATTACAATCACACAGTAAGGATACACAGCCAGATCAGTAAGACACAGGAGGAGTCTAGAGGAATTCATATTCAGCATTCCCATGCTCTCTCCCTTCCACAGCGCTCACAGAGAGAGAACCCTCCCTAAAGCAGCAAAAATATAGCAAAACTTTTGCAGTGTTTCTTCCCAAGGCAACCCTTTTGAACTCAGAGTTTAAATTTTTTTGGGAGGGAGCTGGTTATATAGGCATTCTCTGGTTAACAACTACCAAAATTCCAGATGTTCCAAAGGAAAGCAAGTGTTTACAATAAACCACATTGTACAGAGTCTGGGCACAGAGAAACAACCATATCAGTTAGGGAGCATTTGAGAATCCAAGTTTCTGGATGCTAGCCAAGGACCAAGCTCATATGTAGGTCCTTCTAAATCTAGCAGCAGCCTCAAGCCTGCTCTATTGATTCTTTTTTCATACAATAACAATAGCACAACAAGTGGGAAAGGGGAAAAACTTTAAACCGTTACAGAGTTCTTGTACTGCTCAGAAAGTGATAAAAATATTTTGTAACCTTAATCACAAGTGTTTACCTTGGTAACCCTGGTGGCATAGTGGTTAAGAGCTGTGGCTGCTAGCCAAAAGGTTGGCAGTTTGAATCCACTAGGTGCTCCTTGGAAACCGTATGGGGCAGTTCTACTATGTCCTACAGGGTCACAATGAGTTGAAATCAACTCGATGGCAACGGGTTTGGTTTTTGGTTTATACTGAAGATAGAGTAGTCACAGAGCGAATAATTTAGGATGGAAAATCTACAAACTAATAGATGAGGAAAAATAAAATTATATTTAAAAAATACTTGATTATTGTGAAAGAAGGCAGGAAATTAAAAAGAAATGAACAAATTGGTGCCAGAAATAGATAACACAGAGCAATGTAGTCAATATAAACCCCAAGACCATCATAAATCGATGTAAAAAGCTGTTATAAACAAATTGTTAGATTGCAAAATAAACAATGAAAAGAACAAACAAAACAAATAAACTAAAATACAACTATATAGTGTTTGTAAGAAACATAAGTATGAAGACAAAGAGTTTGAAAATAAAGGAAAAATATATACCATATAAACACCAAACAAAGAAAACGGGTTATGTTAATATCAGACAAAAGGATACAACCAATAGATATATATATAAGAATATTAGTTTTGCACACATCAAATAATGGATGTGTAGAAAATACAATAGAAACAGAATTTTGAAATGATATAATTTAAAATTGAAAATGCCTAGGAATAATTTTAATAAAAAATTTGCAAGACTTTTACACTAAACACTTAAAAATAAATTTTTACAAAAGAATTTTTAAGATCTAAATAAATGGAATGAAATGCCATGTTCATTGATTAGAAAGCATAATATTGTAAAAAAAATCAACTTCCCTCAAATTAGCCAGTAGATTCAATACAATTCCAATAAAAATCCCCAAAATAGCTACAAATAGACCAAACAATCTCAAACTAAAAGAACAAGACTGGAAGATTGTTGTTGTCATTAGTTGTCATCCAGTTGGTCCTTCACTCATGGCAACTGCATGTTTTACAAGGTAGAACTGCTCCAAAGGGTGTTCTTGGTTGTAATCTTTACCAAAGCAGTTCACCAGGCCTTTCTTTGAGGAGCTGCCAGTTGAGTTTGAACTGCCAACTTTTGGGTTAGTAGCCAATCATAAATGGCTTGTACCACCATACTATCAGATATAAATCTTAGAGGAAGTTATATTTGCTGGTACTGTATGGCATAAGTATAAAAATAAAAAAGTAGACTAATAAATAGATTAGTAATTAAAAAAAAATACTGGTCACACCACGTATTTGTTGTCATTTGAGTTAGGAAGTTCATTGGGGAAAGGATTGCCTTTTCAATTAATGCTTCTTAGTCAGGCGACTGGAAGAAAGCAAATGGGATGCTGTATGTGTTTCTCTTTTGACCTGGGCAAAAGGTACATGAATATTACATATAATATATATGGAAACTTGTACAGTTGTTCATTTAAGATTTGTATACTTTACTACTTGTGTGTTATATCTCATTGAAAAAAGAAAGCTGTTCTACGAGTTACCACTTATTGAGGTTGAAATATAGGGGTTTATTTCATGTTTAGTGAATCTGGCAGCAGTGAAAGGTCCAAAGATCAAAGCTCATACAGAGTCTCTGCCATTTATTGGGTGACTGGTAATGAACTCACTGGGCACAATGGGGAATTAGTGAAACTAGAAAAATTGGAAATCATCAAAAATGAAATGGAACACTTAAACGTCAATATCCTAAGCAAAAGTGAGCTGAAATGGAGTGGTATTGGCCATTTTGAATTGGATAATGATATGGTCTACCATGCCAGGAATGACAAATTGAAGAGGAATGGTGTCACATTCATCAGCAAAAAGAATATTTCAAGATCTATCCTGAAGTACAACACTGCAGTAATAGGAAGATATCCATATGACTACAAGGAAGACCAGTTAATATGACTGTTATTCAAATTTACACACCAACCACTAAGGCCAAAGATGAAGAAATTGAAGACTTTTATAAACTTATGCAGTCTGAAGTTGGTCAAACATGCAATCAACAGGCATTGATAATTACCGATGATTGGAATGTAAAAGTTGGAAACAAAGAAGAATTGGTAGTTGGAAAATATGGCCATAGTGATAGAAACAATGTCAGAGACCCCATGAAATTATTTTGCAAGACCAACGACTTCACTGCAAATACTTTTTTTCAACAACATAAACGGTAACTGTACATGTGGACGTTGCCAGATGGAATACACAGGAATCAAATTGACTACATCTGTGAAAAAAGACAATGGAGAAGCTCAATATCATCAGTAAGAACAAGCCCAGGGGCTGACTGTGGAACAGACCATCGATTGCTCATATGCAAGTGCAAGTTGAAGCTGAAGAAAACTGGAACAAGTCCATGAGAGCCAAAGTACAATCTCAAGTATATCCCACCTGAATTTAGAGACCTTCTGAATAGACTTGATGCGTTGAACAGTAATGACTGAAGATCCGACGAGTTGTAGAATGGCATCAAGGACATCATACATGAAGAAAGCAAGAAGTCATTAAAAAGATGGGAAAAAACAGAAAAGACCAGAAAGGATGTCAGAAGAGACTCTTAAACTGGCTCTTGAACTTCAAGTGGCTAAAGCAAAAGGAAGAAATGATGAAGTAAAAGATCTGAACAGAAGTTTTCAAAGGGTGACTCAAGAGAACAAAATAAAGAATTATAATGACATGTGCAAAGACCTGAAGTTAAAAAACCAAAAGGGAAGAACACACTGGGTATTTCTAAAGCTGAAAGAAATGAAGAAAAAATTCAAGCCTTGAGTTGCAATGTTGAAGGATTGATGGGGAAAATATTAAATGACGTGGGAAGCGTCAAAAGAAGATGGAAGGAAAACAGAGTCACTGCACCAAAAAACACTTGGTTGATGTTCAACAATTTCAGGAAGTAGCATATGATCAAGAACCGATTGTACTGAAGGAAGAAATCCAAGCTGCACTGAATGCACTGGCGAAAACCAAGGCTCCAGGAATTGACAAAATACCAATTGAGATGTTTCAACAAACAGATGCAACACTGGAAGTGCTCACTCATCTATACCAAGAAAATTGGAAGACAGCTATCTGGCCAGCCAACTGGAAGAGATCCATATTTGTGTTCATTCCAAAGAAAGGTGATCCAACAGAATGCAGAAATTTTGACTATTGGTCTGTGAATATTGACCAGTTTTGCACGCATTTGAAAAGTCATTACAGCTTTCATGACTACCTATATATGTGTGCATTCATTGTATTCTCTTTTGAATCATTAGTAACATCTTACTGACTTCCTCAGAATTTAATGAGTTAAATAAACTATTTGAGATATATTCATTTTATGTTTGTATGAGATTCATGATTATATATTTTTAAAAAACATATTAGTCTACAGATGGAGGATAAGGCTCTTTAAACATTGAGTAGTCACTATTAAAAATTGTCCTTTTTGCCTTCGGGCTTAAAATGGCAGATTAAAAATGTGTCTACACCCTTGTCCTTTTTACTCTACATGAAACAAGTAGAATGGGAAACAGAAATGTAGATTAGATGAAACCAGTAGACATATATATCCCTTATTTTCAATGATGTAAAAAATGAACAGGGCTTTAGGGAGATATTATTAGGTGATGCCTAAAGCAGCAGATCTTAGAAAAAGACAATAGGCAGAATTACAAAAGAAAGGCTGCGCTACTATGTGATGAAACACAAAAACTCTTGCTTGGAGCAGTGAAAATGAGCTAGCTATGGAATATTTTCTGAACCCCAAGTGTTAACACAAAATAGCAGAGATGACAGGAATAAATAAAGAAAATACATTCATTTGATATTTTTGCAGAATATGGCTGGTTGTTGATTCAGGGTGAAGGAGAAACTAAATTGTAAACTGTTGTGCAGTTTCTTATCCCTGACAAATAGACATAAATGCTATTGCAGTTCATATACACGTACACATACTCATATGCACATGTATACAAACGTAGAGAAGTACACATAACTCTATGCCATGAAGAGTTTTACTATGAGCTAGAACACCTCAATGGCACTTTCCAAGAACAAACGTGTGCAAATTACCAGTCTGGTATAGAAATCCTCTTTCAAAAAAAAAAAAAAAAAATTAAAGGTAAGATAACAAAGAACTCTAAGAAAATACGAAGGAAGTATTAAAAAAACCCTTGCCGGCGAGTCAATTCCAACACATAGTGACCCTATAGGAAAGATAATAATGAATAAATAACACTCAATATTAAAATATTTCCACAGAACACTTAAAAACTATGACAAAATAAAGTTGTGCATATAAAATACTTAATGATAAAAATCAACCCAATAAAGCAAAAGCTCAAGGCAGATGCAATGTATCTTAAAGAAGAATTTTTGAGACAAAAGAATGAACTGGAAAAATAAGCTGACAGTGTTCAGGACATAAACGAAAGAAGTAACATCATTATAAAAATTAAAGGTAGATTGGAAACAGTGAAATCAAGATGAAACACTACTAATAACATAGTAAGTGCTATGAAGAACACAGATGAGAAGAAGCATTATGAAATATGGAGGAGCAAACAGAGAAAGGAGTAAAGGAGAAAGATAAATAAGAGACAAAGGAAAACTCAATGTTACAAATTTTCAATCTACCTTAGAATGCTATAAACAATTTATGTGATTCCAATAAAATCCCAACAGTTTTGTTTTTAAGTGTAGAAAATGATTCATTTTATATATATACATATATATATATAAAATACATAACATATAACACTTATCACGTAATTTAATTACATGCAAAAAATGTGCAAAATAAAAATGTTTTAAGTATAGAATACGTTTGTTGTTGTTGGCTGCCATCGAGGCAATTCAACTCACAGTGACCCCATGTGTGCAGCGTAAAAATGTTCTATAGGGTTTTCAAGATGTGACCTTTCAGAGGAGGAGCCAAGCCTGTCTTTCTAGACAGCTCTGAGTGGGTTTGAACCACCAACTTTCTGGCTAATAGTTGAGCACTTAACCTTTTGCACCACCCAGGGACTCCTATAAAACATGATTACATTTTATATGTTGCTTTTTTGGTTAGGTGCTGTGGAGTCTGTTCTGACTCATAGGGACCCTACGTACAACAGAACGAAACACTGCCCGGTCCTGCACCATCCTCACAATCATTGTTATGCTTGAGCCCATTGTTGCAACCACCGTGTTGATCCATCTCGTTGAGGGTCTCTTTTTCACTGACCCTCTACTTTACCAAGCATGATGTCTTTCTCCAGGGACTGGTTCCTCTTGATAACATGCCCAAAGTATGTGAGATGATATCTCATCATACTTGCTTCTAATGAGCATTCTGGCTATACTTCTTCCAAGACAGGTACATTCTTTCTTCTGGCAGTGCATGGTATATTCAATATTGTTCACCGACACCATCATTCAAAGATGTCAATTCTTCTTCTTCGTTATTCATTGTCCAGCTTTCACATGCATATGAGACTATTGAAAACAATCAGGCGCACCTTAGTCCTTAAAGTGACATCTTTGCTTTTTAACACTTTAAAGAGGTCTTTTGTAGCAGATTTGCCCATTGCAATGCATCCTTTGATTTCTTGACTGCTGCTTGCATGGGCATTGATTGTGGATCCAAGTAAAATGAAATCCTTTACAATTTCAATTATTTGCTCCGTTTATCATGATGTTGCTTATTGGTCCAGTTGTGAGGATTTTTGTTTTTCTTTATGTTGAGGTGTAATCCATACTGAAGACTTTGGTCTTTGATCTTCATCAGTAGGCACTTCAAATCCTCTTCACGAATACAATCTTGAGTGTATTATCTGTATAAAGCAGGTTGTTAATGAGTCTTCTTCCACTCCTGATGCCCCATTCTTGTCCATTTACTCCAGTTTCTCGATTTACTTAGCATACAGATTGATTAAATATGGTGAAAGGATACAACCCTGATGCACACCTTTTCTGACTTTAAACCATGCAGCATCTCTTTGTTGTGTTCTAACGACTGTCTCTTGGTCTAAGTGTAGGTTCCTCATGGGAACAATTAAGTGTTCTGGAATTCCCATTCTTTGCAATATTATTAATAATTTGTTATGATCTGCAAGTCAAATGCCTTTGCATAGTCAATAAAACACAGGTAAACATCTTTTTAGTATTCTCTGCTTTCAGGCAAGATCATCCATCCGACATCAGCAGTAATATTTCTTGTTCCACCTCCTCTTCTGAATTCGGCTTTAATTTCTGACAGTTTACTGTTGATATACTGCTAAAACCTTTTTTTTTTTTTTAACTTTAATTTTGTTTATTGTGTTTTAGGTGAAAGTTTACAGCTCAAGTTAGTTTCTCATACAAAAAATCATACACTCACTGTTATGTGACCCTAGCTGCCATCCCCTTAGTGAGACAGCACACTACCCCTTTCCACTCTGGATTTCCCGTGTTCACTCAATGAGCTCCTATCCCTTTCTACCTTCTCCTCACACCTCCAGACAGAAGCTGCCCATTTAGTCTCATGTATCTACTTGAACTAGGAAGCACATTCTTTGTATCATTTTTTGTCTTATAGTCCAGTCCAATCTTTGTCTGAAGAGTTGGCTTCAGGAAAGGTTTTAATTCTGGCCTAGCAGACAGTCCAGGGCTATGCCTTCTGGGGTTCCTCCAGTCTCAGTCAGAACATTAAGGCTGATCTTTTTACTAGAATTTGAGTTCTGCACCCCACTTTTTTCTTGCTCCGTCAGAGATTCTCTGTTGTGTTCCCTGTCAGGGCGGTCATTGGTGGTAGCGGGGCACCATCCAGTTCTTTTGGTCTTGGGCTGATGGAGTCTCTGGTTTATGTGGTCCTTTTGTCTCTTGGGCTAATATTTTCCTTGGGTCTTTGGTGTTCTTCATTTCCCTTTGCTCCAGGTGAGTTGGGACCAATCGATGCATCTTAGATGGCTGCTCACTAGCTTTTAAGACCCCAGATGCCACTCGCCTTAGTGGGATGCAGAATATTTTCCTAATAATCTTTGTTATGCCAATTGACCTAATGTCCCCTGAAACCATGGTCCCCAGAACCCCGCCCCAGCTACTCTGTCCTTCAAAGTTTTTGGTTGTGTTCAGGAAACTTCTTAGCTTCCTTTGAAGTGTATGTTGTGTATGTTGTCCTTTTCCCTTCACCTAAGAGAATTTTTGTCTACTATCTAGTTAGTGACTTCCCCCTCCCGCCCTCCTCACCCTCATAACCATCAAAGAATGTTTTCTTCTGTGTTTAAACCTTTTCTTGAGTTCTTACAATAGTGGTCTCATACAATATTTGTCCTTTTGTGACTGACTAATTTCACTCAGCATAATACCTTCCAGAATTATCCATGTTATGAGATGTTTCATGGATTCATTGTTGTTCTTTATCATTGCTTAGTATTCCATTGTGTTAATATACCATAATTTGTTTATCCATTCATCCGCTGTTGGGTACCTAGGTTGTTTCCATCTCTTTGTTATTGTGAAGAGTGCCACAATGAACAACGGGTGTGCATATATCTATTCGTGTGACGGCTCTTATTTCTCTAGGATATATTCCAAGGAGTGGCATTGCTGGATCATATGGTAAGTGTATTTCTAGCTTTTTAAGGAAATGCCAAATCAATTTCCAAAGTGGTTATACCATTTTACATTCCCACTGGCAGTGTATAAGTGTTCCAGTCTCTCCACAACCTGTCCAACATTTATTACTTTGTGTTTTTTGGATTAATGCTAGCCTTGCTGGGGTAAGAATGTATCTCATTGTAGTTTTGATTTGCATTTCTCTAATGGCTAATGATTGTGAGCATTTCCTCATGTATCTGTTAGCCAACTGAATGTCTTCTTTGGTGAAATGCCTGCTCATATCTTTTGCCTATTTTTTAATTGAGTTATTTGTCTTTTGTTGTTGAGGTTTTGCAGTGTCGTGTAGATTTGAGAGATGAGACCCTTATCCTCAAATAAGTTGGTGTCAGGTGCTTTATCTTCAGTCTCACTAATTCTGACTTCCATTGCCTCAATTCTGCTCCTATGACTTTCTATTGAGTTGTCTAACTCTGAAATTTTATTGTTAATCTTTTGAATTTCTGTTTGCTGTCTTTCTATGTATTCTTGCAGCCTGTTAAATTTGTCATTATGCCCTTTTATAACCTTCTTAAGTTCATCTGTTGCTTTTTCTGTGTGTTCTTTGGCTTGGTTTAATTTTGCATGATCTCCTTCCTGATCTCTGGAAGAGTTCTGTATATTAATCTTTTGAATTCTACTTCCAGTAATTCCAAGAAGGGCACAGGAAGCCCTGAAGCCGGACCAGGACTCAGAGCAGAGTGGGGAGGGGGCAGGTAAATGATAGTTACTTCCCAAAGGGTGGGAGTGTTTTTTTGATCTGCAAGGAGAGTTAGATGCCTGTACTTACATTTCACTGATTGAGCACTGCTTTTCTTTTGTTCTGGAGGCTCGAGTAGGCTCTCTGCCACTGCGTTTCTCCCGATGTGGAAAACGTGTTCCGAGTGCTACTGCTTGCCTCAGCCTGCATGTGTCAACTGATCTAGCCTGCAGGGTGCTGGCCAGGTCAGGTCCGGCACATCCTCGCTGCTTCTGAACTGTCTCTCCCTCTCTCTGCTGCTCAGTCTGACTCCTCAACTTGTCTTTGATGTTCAGGGATCCTAGATTGTCATATATAATTGATTCACTTTTTTGTGTGTGTCTTTGTTGTAAGAGGGACCACAGGAAGCGTCTGACTTCTTGGCCCTGCCTCTGGAACTGCTTTTGAATGATCTTCAGCAATATTTTACTTGTGTGTGGTATTAATGATATTGTTTGATAATTTCCACATTCTATGGGATCACCTTTCTTTGGAATGGGAGCAAATATGAATCTCTTCCAGTTGGTTGGCCAGGTAGCTGTCTTCCAAATTTCTTGGCATAGGCAAGTGAGCACTTCCAGGACTGCATTTGTTTGTTAAAACACTTAATTGATATTCTGTCAATTCCTGTAGCCTTGTTTTTCACCAATCCCTTCAGCACAGCTTGGATCTCTTCCTTTAGTATCATCAGTTCTTGATCATATGCTACATCCTGAAATGGTTGAACATCAACAAATTCTTTTTGGTACAGTGACTCTGTGTTTTCCTTCCATCTTCTTTTGATGCTTCCTGCTTCATTTAGTATTTTCCCTGTAGAATTCCTCAATATTGTCATTTGAGGCTTGAATTTTTCTTCAGTTCTTTCAGTTTGAGAAATACCAAGTGTGTTCTTCCCATAGGTTATGTATTTATATATTTTATATATATATAATACATAAAATTATATATAATTAAAAATATATAATACATAAGATAATTTTATGTATTATATATTTTATATATTACACATATAATACTTAAAATTATATATAATTAAAATAGGCAAAATGAAAATTCTGAAGATGAACTTAACAAAAGAAAAAAACAGTCATATTAGGTATGTTACAAATCTACATTAATTAAAGCCATGTGGTATGTATGCATATATAACCATAAAGAATTTAAAGTTTAGAAGTAGATACTGATATGTATGGGAGTGCATGATAAATGTGTCAATTTATATTATTTTGTGAAAAGGTGAATTTTTTTGTTAAATAAAGTTGATACAATTAAATAGGCCAGGGTAGGAGGGAATCATCACTTCACTCCTTTCACCAAAATGATTCCAGTTATGCCAAAATAAAAATCCAAGCATTAAAAATAGGATAAATATATAGGAGATAATAAGAAGGAATTCTGAACATTATCGTGTCAGTATATGAATTATATGAAATGCATAAATCCCTAGAAAAAATTTTATCACAGTTAACAAATTCTGAATAGTCATACATAACAATTAACAAATCTAATATGTAATTTGGTAAAGTGGAGGGTCAGTGAAAAAGAGGAAGACCCTTAATGAGATAGATTGACACAGTGGCTGCAACAATGGACTCAAGTGTAGTAAAGGTTGTGAGGATGGTGCAGGACTGGGCAGTGTTTCGTTCTGTTGTACATAGGGTCGCTATGAGTCAGAATCGACTCAATGACACTTAATAACAACAATATGTAATTTAAAACCTCCCTAGAAAAATATCCCTGGCCTCATATGACTGTATCAAAATATTTTACCATAATTGCAAAAATTAAAAATTTTGCTTATGCACACATTTTACAGGCTATAAAATGAGAGTGCACTCTACATCTTGTCTTTTATGTTTGTGTATATTTTATTCCAAATATCAACACTGAAATTTAGACGTATAAAACACTAACAGATCAAATCAGTCATTTTTAACAAGGAAAATAGATGGTGAAAAAGTTGAATTTATTCTAGGAAATAAGGTTTGTTAATATTTGACAATTTATCTTTTTTTGCTACTTTAGCAGATTTAAGTAGGAATATAATATCACGATAGTGTAGAAACACTTAAAAATTCATAAAATAAGTATTAAATATCCATTTAAAAGTAAAAGCTTCTTGCAAAGTTGGAATTAGAAGGAATTATTATTAATTCAATAAAGACTATCTGCAAAAACCTGTAGAAAACATCTTATTTAATGGTAACGGTTGAAATGTTTCCCTTTGAAATAAGGTAAAATACATATACCCACTATTAACACATTGATCTAACAGTATACTATGTAGTCTATCTATCCATTGCATTAGGGCAAGGGGAAAAAAATCAAAAGGAAAATAAATTAAAATAAATAAATAAATAAATAACTTTATAATCTGTAAATGATATTATTGTAGATGTAAAAATAGAAGAGAGTATATCAATAATATAAATGAATGTGTCAGAAGTTTAGTCTTTCTATAGATATATAGGTGTTATAGATATGACATAGATAGATCAGTAGAGATCATTTAGAAAATAATAGCTAACATATATGATTTAATATAGCATAAAAAATCAAACACACACGAATAAATCAAACAAAAGCTGCCCAAATATCTCTATGTAAAAAAACAATTACGCAAATTAAGTAAAAATTAGAAAGACATAAATAATTCTTAGCTGTGGCATAATTATTGTTTGAAACATTTCTTATTGTAAAACTAACAATTTACCTAAAATTTATCTGTGGATTTCATGCAATTCCATTGACAATCCCAATAATTTTGACTTTTATCCCATTTTTAATAATTTTGTACGTTGTTTGTTTTGTATAAATTGACAAGCTGATTCTAATTTATAGAAATGTGTCAAGAGTCCAGTATTAGCATGAAATTCCAGAAGGAAAAATATGTAGATGAAAATAAAGGAAAAATAAATGTTCTTTTTCAGCCTCTGTATTTAAGACAGGATAGTATTGGGCAAGGATAGAAAGATAGATCAATGAAACAGAAAACAGGATGCAGAAACAAACAAACACATACATATACAGACACTTGATCTGTGGTCAAGTATAAACTATTAACACAAGAAAATATGCCAAAGTTTATTATTAAACAGGGGAATGTGAATAGAAATTACAAGGGTGTCGCTGTGCAGAGCCACCAGAAAAGCTATCATAATTGACAAGGGTTTGAGCCACAGGAGCTCCCAAACCCTACAAGTTGGACTATAAATCAGAAAGACTATTCTGGAAAAAAAAAATGCTCTTATCCATTAAATTATAAATTCCCTATACCTAATAGCCCAGTGGAAAACCTGGTGGCATAGTGGTTAAGTGCTATGGTTGGTAACCAAAAGGTTGGCAGTTCGAATCCACCAGATGCTCCTTGGAAACTGTATAGGGAAGTTCTACTCTGTCCTATAGGGTAGCTATGAGTTGGAATTGACTGGATGGCAGCAGGTTTGGGTTTTGGTTAATAGGCAGTAATTTCACTCCTAGCTACATTCCTAACAGAGTTATGTGCCAACACGTACATTTAACCTGGGCATAGAAATATAATAGCTACTTTTTACTGACTAGATAATGTGTGCTATAGATTATACTAAACACATGATAGTTATCTTAACCCTTATAGAAACACTGTGACATATTATTTTTTCTCTATTAAGTCTCAGAGAAAACACGTAACTAGACTGAATTCACACAAATTGGAAGTGGCAGAGTTCAGGCAATTCTCTTAAACATTATACTTTCTGCCTTTATGACTTATTTACATAGTTATGCTGTGAATTAGGTTCTGTTAATATTAAAGAAACTGGCAAGATATGGATAGTCCCACATCATAGCAATCCTAGCTATAGATACATGAGATTGTATTTTGTTTTTATTGGATGCCATAATGTTACAGTTAGAAAAGAAATAAGAAAAAAAACAATGTACTGACTGCCTATCATGCTGCATATCCTAGATGATATTTTTAGGATGCTTCACTGTGATCATTTTGTTCCTTTCATTCCTTTTAGTATTTTGCAAACGATAATGCTTCTAGGTTCATGGACTTGACGCTTCAATTTTTTCCTCAGTCAGCACCTGTGTCTAATTTGCTGATAAAATAACTAAAATTCAAGTCAATATTTTGAGTTGCATATTTATTACTGTCAATTTACCGAAAAAAAAGCTTCTGACAATTTAGTCTATCGATCTCTCTATTAACTCAATTTATTGTATAGACATACTATGGAATTTATTAGAATTCAAGGGGTACTTCCATTAGAATTAATGTCCTCTCATTTTGCTTGTTGGAGAGGCTGATAACTGATGTTCTACACTCCATTAGCATTATGAAGAATTAAGTGCTAAATAATGACTTTATAAGATACTTGATTATTGCTATTTTTTAACTTAGAAATTTTAATATTTAAATTTTGTATATTTTTCACCAGGAAAGATGAAGAAGAAAGAATGAGAAATCTTTTTGCTCTTTCATTTGTAAAATGATGATTTGTCAAAAGTCCACAATAAAGATTTATTATTTTTTGATGTATTGCTTTCGAATACTGGGTTCAGATAATCAGGCATTCTATAATAACACTTTTAGAAATTCCACTTGGTAAAATGATTCCCAATCAGACTTCTTTTCCATATAAATATTTCTCCACCCTCAACAGGCTCATAATTTCTCTAACGTGTCCTTGTAAAAAATGTTGACTGAATCATCTATGATAAATTTTGATTCTCATACTCTTCTGCCATTTATGTAATATGAGTTTTTCAGTCCATCCGAGTCCTAGTGATTTCCCTCTAAATTGGAAATAAAATGTACTTCTAAGCTAGGTGATGAAGATGAAATGAGGTACTACAGAAGAAATACTTAGAAATGTGACTATAATGTTTAACTTAGGTTAAACTTTTAAGATCCTTATTCAGATTTGTTATTCCTTGCCTGGTTTAACATTTTAACTGACTCAAGAGAGTAAAATTTGATATTCTTCTGTTTTCAACTCTCTGGCAACGTATATATGTTAAAAACTTACATTTGTACAGAATACCCTGGATAAAAATATTCATAACTGTTTATTTCAAAGCCAGTTGTTTAAAAGATACTGGAAGGTATTTTAAATGTTAAAGTGGGCAGGATTTTAATGTTGTTTTTCTAATATCTTCCAAAACTGTTTTTATCCAATAGGTTGAAAGTCTTGAAATGCACTAAAGTTTGGATTTCTGTATTGCTTATCCACCATAAGCCATTGTGCTTAAATGTTTGTTTCAGACAACTGAGAATTCCATATTTAATAATTTCTTTATTAAAATAACCTATTATAGACATGTATTAAAATCCACATATACAAATTATTTTAGAACTATTCATTAAAATTTATTAACTTGTTTTCTTATTATATTCTCCCAAAAATATGAAGGTAATATCTGAACTACATTGGATTTTATATCATTCTTTCTGATTACTTGCATTCGTCATGTTAAAATAATTAATAAATTAGTAATTTTACTCATGTGTAAAGTCTCAACTGATTCGTCTAGTGATACCAGTTTTGCTACTCTAATAATGTAGTTTTCTTTTGTGTTCATCTTTGTGACCATTTTACATTAAAAAAAATTGTGCTTAATGTAATAAACAATCCATTACAATATCATCAGCTGTGCTGCACAGTCATGTTTTATTGTGACTCAAAGACAATATTTATGTAAAACTGATATACTCTGCTTTGATAAAGTCAAAATTTGAGAATGGAAAATTACCTTTAATAAAATCATACAAAGCCATTCACAGTTTTTAAACACATCTGTTTCTATTCCAACCATGTTACTATATTTTGCTCTAATAAAAAGTGATTTTATTCATTGCATAGTACCTTGGGAAGAATTTTTTTTTTTAAGTTTAAGTAAAGAGATGTTAAAGGTACAAAAATACAAGCTACAGACTAGGAGAAAATATTTACAAAACAAGAATCTGGCAAGGGACTCATATTCAGGATACAGGGAACTCAACCATAAGAAGATACAACGTAATGAAAAAATGGACAAAGGATATGAACGGATAACTCACCAAAGGAGATATACAGATGACAAATAAGCATATGAAAAGATGCTCAATATCATATGTTATTAGGTAATTGCAAATTACGGCAGTGATGAGATACCTTTGCACATTTATTCCCCATTGCCATTAAGTCAATTCCAATTCATAGCGACCCTTACAGTGGCTAAAATCCAAAACACTGTTAACACTCAATATTGGCAAGGATGTGAAGCAACACGAACGCTCCTTCATTGCTGGTGGGAATGCAAAATAGTACAGCCACTTTGGAAGACAGTCTGGAGATTTCTTACAAAAGTACACATAGACTTACTATACAAACCAGAAATAGCACTCTTAGGTATTTACACAAATAAACTAAAAACTTACGCCTGCACAAAACTTGCACAGAAATGATTATATAAGCTTTATTCATATTTGCCAAAAATTACAAGCAAGCAAGATGCTTGTAAATAGGTGAATGGATAAACAAATTGTAGTGCATCCATAAACTGGAGAAATATTTAGCAATAAAAGAATGAGCTACCAAGATATGAAACAACATGGAAGAATCATAACTGTATATTATTAAGTGAAAGAAGCCAATCTGGAAAAGCTACATGCTGTATGATTCCAAGCATATGACATTTTGGAAAACACAAAACTGTAGAGACAATAAAAAGATCACTGGTTGCCAGGGGTTCAACTAGAGAGGAGTAGGGATAATAGGTGCAGGACAGAACATTTTAATGGCAGTGAAACAATCCTGCATAAGACTGTAATGATGTGTATATGACATTATGCATGACAACATCAAACTAAGATGCAAAAATGGATCGAACTACAGGAGAAATGGACAGATCTACTATTTTAGTTGAAGACATAAATACTTCTCTTTCAGTAATTGATAAATCAAGCACACAAAATCTACAAGCATGTAGTTAACTTGAACAGAACTATCAATCAACTTGACCTAATTGATATTTATACAATACTCAAACCAACAACAAGAGAATATAGACTCTTTTCAAGTTCACGTGGAACAAAGTAAACATAGATGACATTCTGGGCCATAAAACACACCTTAATAAATTATAAAGAACATAAATCATAAAAGTACTTTTCAGCGAAGAAATCTAACAAGCACTGCTCAGGGAGATAAAGGTTACCATCAACACTGACAAACCATTTTGAGAGTATGTACCTATAATATGATGTGATAAAATTGGCACTTTATTTCTATGGTTTTTCTCCCCAAAAAATATAACCCAATTCTAATCATAAGAAAAACACTAGAAATATCCTAAAAGAGATACATTATACAAAATACCTGATGAGTACTCCTGGAAACTACCAAATCTATCCATAAAAGGAAGGAAAGAAAAGTCTACAAATGGTCACAGTCAAGAGGAGCATAAGAAGAGATAATCACTAAATGTCATGTGGTACCTGGATATGATATGGTAACAGAAAAAAATTATTAGTTAAAAATTAGGGAAATATGAGTAAATTATGGACTTATAATAATAAAATGTCCATATTGTTTTAATAATTATACCAAATGTGCCAAACTAACCTACGCTGTTCATAACAGGGGAATCTCTGTGCAAGTTATATGTGTACTGTCTACATGATCTTTGCAATTTTTCTATAAATCTAAAATTACTGTAAAATAGAAAGTTTAATTTTAAAATAATTTAAGGAAACACACCATACAGATCATGTTCTCTGATGATAATGTGATTAAAATAAAAATAAACAAGATTACATTTTAAAGATATAGCTTATGTTTAGAAATTACATACTACTACTAAATAATACTACCACAAAATTCTACTAAATAATACTGTTGAACAAATAAAGAGAAATATGCAAAAGGATTGTAAACACTAAAATTGAATAATACTTTAAATGCTTATTTAAATTTTATAAGATGAAGCTTAAAAAAGTACTGAAAGGAAAATTTATACCTTGAAATAAATTTCTTAGAAAATCTGAGATATTGAAAATACATTAACTAAGTAAGTGTTAAAATAAAGACACAGAGGTAAAATCAATATTTAATAAACACAATGGCACACAAAGATGGAAAAAATATAAAGATCACTTTAATACGAGTTGAATGGAGAATGATGAACCATGGAACAGATAATTCAGGAAAATATTTAATAATATTCACACCAGTTTATGATAAACATTCTTAGAAAATTAGAAATAAAGCTGAACTTTCTTATGACATCAATATAATAAAACCTAACTGAACATAATTAATAGGAAAAAATAAATGTATTCCCATTAAATCAGGAAAAAGACAAAGAAGTGATGGCCAATGCTATACATCAAAGCAAGGAAAGGGGGGGTGCAAAATTAGAGGGGCTGAGAGAAATCTTATTCTCAGATGATATAACCATCTTCAAAGAATACCCAACAGATTCAACAGACATATTATTAGAAAGTAATGAGGTAATTTAACATGACTGGTAGATAGAAGATCAACTTTGGAGGAAAAAACCACAGTATTTCTCTATTTTGATTCATCGCCAATTAGAAAAGAGAATTTTAAAAAGTATATCATTAATATGCACCTACTCCTCACTTATCAACTATCTAGTTATCCAACATTTCACATTTATGATAATAGTAAAAAATCTGCTACCCAACTATTTTGCGCATTGACAACGTACATCTGGCAGTAACAAGTGCAAAGGAGTGAGGCGAGAATAACACTGGCTGTGATGGTTAAGGTTATGTGTCAGCTTGGCTTGGCCGTGGTTCTCAGGGGTTTGGCAGTTATGTAATGATGTAATTTGGACATTATGTAATGATGTAATAATCCTCCATTTTGTGATCTGATGTGATCATCCTCTGTTTCGCATGACACTGATTTTCACATAATGACTCAGATTTTCAAAATCTAACCATATCGAAAAGTGAGGAGTGGGTGTAACAGCAATAAAATCCTTAATTATTAAGAAATAACCAGTGGATGCCCAATATGTCCACAGGGACAAATTACAACTACCATAAATAAATTACAACTTACATAAAAATGGATCTGTATAAATGGAAAGATTATTGTTTTTCTTGTTAGCTGCTGTGGAGTTGCCCCAGACTCATGGTGACCCCATGCGCAATGGAACAAAACACTTCTTGGTCTAATGCTATCCCCATAATTGATTGCAGATGGGACTGCTGTGATCCACAGGATTTTCACTGGCTGATTTTCAGAAGTAGATTGTCAGGTCTTTATTCCTAGTCTGTCTTTGTCTGGAATCTCCACTAAAACCTGTTCAGCATCATAGCCACATTCATGTCTCCACTGACGCGAGGTAGCTGATCATAAGTTGCATTGGCTAGAAAGATATATCATGTTTATTCATGAAATGAATTAAAATCAGAAAGATTTAAAAATACTCATATTTTAATCTATAAATTTAATGCAATATAAATCAGAATGTTAGTTTTGTGAGGTATTTATAAGATTTACTGTAAAATATTGCAAAACAATAGTACACAAACATCTAAGTCAATTTTGGAAATGAATAACAAAGAGAGAACTCATTTTAAAACCTTACAAATCTGTAGTACTCAGAAGAATATAATTTTGTCAAAAGAACAAACACATTGAACAATAGAGTATAATTCAGCCCTCAAAAACAGATTCATCTATATATGTGTACTAGATGTATGATAAAATTATCACCTCAAATAATTAGGAAAATATGTCTTATTTAGTGGATAGTATTGAGTAAAGTACCTTGTTGTCTAAAATTTCTTGTTGATAAAATGTTTGGGTCTTTTTCTTGAATAATAGATGTCTTAGTTAAAGTTCTACATTTTAAAGGTTAAAGTCTAAAGCTAATAGTAGAAAATATGGGAAACTCTCTAGTGGCTTTGAATAGGCAAAAAGTTTTTTGCACAAGATCCAAAAGTAGAAAACACAAGGAAAAATCTCATTGATTTTGCCATATCAAGAGTAAGGAATTTTATTCAATAAATTCATTTTAGACCAAGAAAAAAATACATGACATATTGAGAGTAGTTATTCACAGTATCTAAAATAAAACAAAACAAAAACAAGGAATTAATACCTTGGATGTATAAGTATTCTTTACAATCAACAAGAACAATCTCACATTAGAAATGTGCTAGAAAATGGATCCAACGACATGAAAAGACATTTTATAGAAAAGGAAACTTGAATATCTCAAAGGTATATGAAAAATTCCTGCAAATCCATGAAGAAATAGAAACCTAAATAGCAAACAAGTCTGTGAACAGACGTTTAAACTTTCCTGTAATAACAAAAATGCATATTAAACCATCTATGATATACAAATGATCAAAAATTAGAAAGGAGAATGATAAGTGCCAATCACAATAATAGGAGTATGGATCACTCATGTTCTGCTGGTGAAAGTGTAAAATAGAAATTAGTGATATCACTTATGTATGTTCACTACGACCCAGAGTCCAATTCCTGGATCTGTACCCCCAGATAAATGATTCATAAGGGCGCATGTCTGAGGTAATTCAACGTTGCGTTGCTTGTATGAACTGGAATCTGGGGTCTATTTAGGGGTTGGATAGGTAAATAGTGAAATAGATAGGTAAAATATGATCATTGCTCACTATAACACACAAAGGAGCCCTGGTAGTGCAGTGGTTAAAGTACTCGGCTGCTAACGGAAAGGCGGGCAGCTCGAATCCACCAGCTGCTCAGTGGGAGAAAGATGTGGCAGTCTGCCTCCCTGAAGTTTTACAGCCTTGGAAACTCTATGGGGCAGTTCTGCTCTGTCCCATAGAATCGGGATTGACTTGGCAGCACTGAGGTTTTTTTCTTTTTCTTTATGGCACATAAACAGCAGTTAGATACGGTAGTTGTATAAACATTGTAATGGTTCTTTTTGACATTACACTGTCATTCATGAAATTTTAATAAAGATATAAATACGTACGTATATATGCATATGAATTCATACATTCAAGACTAATTAAAAAAACATTAGAGATGATACTTACGGGAGTGCAGGAATCAATAGCACCTGAATGGTTGACATATATATTTTATCTTGAAATTAATAATATGAGGCATTCTACGTGGTTTACTTTTTTTGTTTCCTTTCTTCACTTCTGGTTTCGAATATTAAAAATAGACTGACATATTTTACTTCTATTACTGTTCTCTATACATTTTAAAATTAGTTTGCTCACAGCTCTGCTTATATGTTTATTTATTCATGAGTATTTATTTGCTAACCACCATATAATTACCTTATGGGTGATAGAAAATTGAGTATAAATCATATATTGCATATATTGCTTATATGATGCTTATATTTCAGTAATAAATGTAGGCATATAAATAAATTGAGTTATGAAGCTTAATTCAATCCAATTTAGAAATGATATGTGTAATTTCTATGAAAGTACTATATGGGTTTATAGCACTAATGAGGTGAGGTAGAATGAAGTTTAGGATGGGAGTTGAGGGGGAACATACAGTGGACTTCAAGCTGTAATAAAATTCATGTTTAAATCATCCAACATTACTGAACTACACCTCAGAGAGGTTTGGGCACTTCAAATAAGATCTATTGCTTGCTACTTTACAGAGATATAATAAGAAAATTGAAGCATGGATTATGATCCTCTACAAAGGGTTATTTCAGGACTTGTGGTAATCAATTCAAATAAATTACAGCTTGTTGAATTATATTGTTTCACATTTACAAAAAACACCCTTTTGGATAATGGTAATGGGTATTTCACTGAAAATATCATTTTATATAGTAATTCACTGCGAAGATACTTATACTCTGATATCTTTGCACTTTTCAGGGCGTTGTCCTTGAAAAATCTACTTAATATACCAAATGTCGATATATTTTACAAGAACACTACATGCGATTTAATTCAGTAATGTTGCAAGGTTGGCATTTTCATTTCCAGTACTTCTCAGAAGAGTTGAAATATGTAATGAGAACTCACCACAGAAGTTAAAATAAAACCATTAATTCACTGTTTTATGTATGAAGTTTTCTATCCCACTCATTCATTATTCTTCCAAAAATCCTGTCTTGTGTGTGTCTGAAAGAGATTTAAAATCACAAAATAAGACAGATATTTCTACTCTGATATGAAGCTTATGCTACCTCCATCAGAACTAGTTCCATCATCCCCAAGGTGAGCTCCAAAGGCCACATCACTAATCACCAGCCACCTCAGTATATGCTAGCCTCAATTATTGAAATATAAACAGGCTTGACCTTCTCATGGATTTTCATATAATAGAAGTAGTAGTTTATTAATGTTATTTGGGGTCATCAATATTTCTCTTTCTCTGTAACCATGTGGTTTTGTTTGTTTGTTTTTCTTTTCTTTTTTACTACCAAGAGCCATTGGGTCTTCATAGTGAACATACTTTTCCAAACTGCATGTCTCTTTCTCTATGTTCCTTACCCAAATTCTCATTGATATAGCTACGGGCAAATCTTGTTGTTTAGCCATGGGCAGAAGACAGAAGCTCTGATCTTGACTTAGGTATTTTTCTTTTTTTTTTTATCTCCCATACAAAAATTTATACATACATTGTTATGTGACTCTAATTGCTCCCCCCATACTGTGACAGCACACTCCTCCTTTCCACCCGTGATTCCCCATGTCCATTCTGCCAGCTCCTAACCCTCTCTGCCTTCCCATCTCACTTCTGGACAGAAGTTCCCCTTTTAGTCTCCTGTATCTACTTGAGTTAAGAGGCACATTCCTCACAAGTATTACTTCATGTCCCACAGTCAACTTAGGTGTTTTTCTTGGTGTGGGAGAAGTATTGAGGGAACTGTCTCAGTTAGAAAAGAAGCGTAATGTGTAAGGAAAAGATTTCCTGCAGTTCATGCAATACAAACTACTGTTTATATTCTGGTGGAGAAAGTAGAGTGAATAATCTTGGAAGTAAATGTTGTTGTCACCCTGAAAACAGTCAATGAGTACAAGATATTTACCTACTGAGATGAAATTAGAAATATGATTTCAGTTTCTAGAAGAGGAAGTGGCAAAAATAAGATGGGATTTCAGTTGCAACAGTACTACATAACAAAAAAAAAAAAAATCTCGTCTCATTGCTTATAACAACGAGTATTTATTTTGCACTATGGGTTTATAACTCATCTGAGTTGATTTTGTATTAGCTGCAAGTTGAGGTCAAGTCTGCTGAGCATGTTTGGAAGACCCTGTCGGAGCCTGCCCATATTCCTTTAAAACTTGCCATTCCAGTGCAAGTTGACCTGATTTCCAAACAACAGCATTTGCATCACAAATACCAGGCTCAAAGTGCCAGGGAAAGAATGTCCCTAAGTAATAGCCTTTGACTTATACACTTATGGGAATTTTTTTTTTTTTTTTTGGTATAAATTCTTCCTTGCCCTTAAAGGATAATTCTGTGTGATCTGTTTCCTAGATTTTACCAGTGGAATTAAAATCCAGTTGCATAAAGCTGTAATTGCTTCATAATGCTACCTTGTCTCACTTTTCCAGGCCCCTATTATAGTTTTCTGGGATCAACATAAACTACATGCACTCAAATCCTTCTCTCAGGCTCTTTCTCTGAAAGAATTTAAGTTGCTGCCAGAAGCAGTCCTAGGAAACCCATCCACAGGATGGGATTCTGGAATTGAATCACTTCCTGGTCCAATAACAAGAAGGGCAACTAGAACTGGTCTTAATGTTCATCTCCAATGGATCCTTGAAGCTTGGAAAAAATGATTCCCTACAGTAAATGAAGTGGAGAAGCCAAAAATTCCATGACTAAGTACTGAAGAAGGAATCAAAAGATTCATTATCTGTATGCTAGAATGTATTTATTACAAAAGAGAAAAGAACCAACTAATTATGTTCTCTGAGAGTGCCCAAAGGGTTCTTCATTCATAAAGGAAGTAAGAAATGTGTTAGTGAGGAAGGCATTGGCACAGTTTGATAATTTAGTGGTGGATTTCTTTTGTAGGCCAGGGCAGCTGTAGGGCATACTGTTGTGGAACAAGCTTCCTAGTGTCAATAGGTTTTATAGGATTCTAGAACAGCAGAAAAAGGTGGTATCAATTTATCATTATAGGCAAGATGGATTTAATTATTATAATGGGCAATATGGCTGAAATGACAACTAGTCATCTTGAGTGATGGCTAATAGACCATGAAGTTCCTAGACGCTAGATAAGTAAGGAATCAATGAGAGTAATGCTTGATGTCCATGACAACAACAAAAATAAATAGGAAAAAAAAATCAAGGATGAATGAGAAGTAGGTTTTCTATCACTGCAATGGAAAAGCACAATCTCTCACTCAGCTTCCAGACATAGAGACCAGCTTTTGAAAGGGAAGTCATAACCACTTGAAGAAAGACACAACAAAACTTCAACAAATATAAAAAGTAGTAATTACTCCAATTATTTCCCAAAAAGACTGAAAGTTAATTATCAGAGTGAATGTACAGTGAGTAAACTGTAATATCCAAGTTTTCTAAGACCTTTTGAATTGAGACATGAACTAACACTGTCAACAATGTCATCTGGGAACCAACTTTGGGATATGTACATTTAGTCTTTGCAATTTTAGGCTCTGACAAGGCATTTTTAAGAGGGTGAAACTATTCTGTATGATATTGTAGCAGTGGAATGTCTTAGTTATCTAGTGCTCCTATGACAGAAATATCACAAGTGGATGGCTTTAACAAACAGAAATTTATTCTCTTACAGTTTAGAAGGCTAGAAATCCAAATTCAGAGTGCCAGCTCCTGAAAAATGCTTCCTCTTTCAGACAGTTCTGGGGAAAGGTCCTTGTCTTCAATCCTCCCCTGGTCTAGAACTTCTCAGCACAGGGTCACTTACTCCAAAGGACACACTCCTCTCCAGGTGATTCTCTTTTTTTTAAATTGTACTTTAGATGAAGGTTTACAGAACAAGTAGTTTCTCATTAAAGTGAGTAAACATATTGTTTTGTGACATTGATTAACAACCGCATGACATGTCAACACTCTCCCTTCTTGACCTTGGAGAACCTTTTTTTGGTGAAAATATACATAGCCAAAGTTACACCATTTCAAAACTTTCTACATGTACAATTCAGTGACATCGATTACATTCTTCCAGTTGTGCTGCTATTCTCACTACCCTTTTCCAAATTATTCCATCACCATTATCTTCAACTCACTGCCCCATAGGCTTCCCATCAAACCTTTTGAGTTGCTGTTGTCAATCTGATTTCACAAAGGTAATTCTTTTTTTTTTTTTGTACCTTAGATGAAAGTTTGCAGAACCTTAAACAGTTAGTACACATATTGCCTTACGACAATGGTTAACAACCCCATGACATGTCAACACTGTCCCTTCTCAAACTTTGGTTCCGTATCACCAGCTTTCTTGTCCCCACCTGCCTACTAGTCCTTGTCCCTGGACTGCTGTTCCTCATTAGTCCTGTTTTGTTTTATGAGGCTGTCCAATCCCCGGCTGAATGGTGAACTTCGCTAGTGACTTCACCACTGAGCTAAAAGGGTGTCTGGGGGCCATACTCTTGGGGTTTCTCCAGTCTGTCAGGCCAGTAAATCTGGTCTATGTTTTTTGTGAGTTAGAATTTTGTTCTACATCCTTTTCCAGCTCTGTCCAGGATCCTCTATTGTGATCCCGGTCGGAGCAGTCAGTGGTGGTAGCCGGACACCTTCTAGCTGTACTGGACTCAGCCTGGAGGAGGCCTTGGTAGCTGTGGTCTATTAGTCCTTCAGACTAATCTTTTCCCTGTATTCCTGTTCTCTTCATTCTCCCTTGTTCCCAAAGGGGTGAGACCAGTGGAATATCTTAGATGGCTGCTCACAGGCTTTTAAGACCCCAGACACTGCTCTAGGTCCTTCTTACTTGGTGGTATGAGGTCCCCCTCCTCTCTGCTCGCTTCTTTCTTTCATGTCTCAAAAGAGATTGACTCAAAATACGACCTAATCCTGTAGGTTGAGTCCTATCTCATTACCCTAACTGCCTTAATCCTGCCTCATTAACATCATAGAGGCAGCATTTACAACACATAGGAAAATCACATCAGATCACAAAATAGTGGACAACCACACAATACTGGAAATCATGGCCTGGCCAAATTGACACACATTTTTGGGGGACGCAATTCAATCCATAACATGGCCAAAAAAAAACTATTGCCCTAGACTCGATTCCGACTCATAGCGACCCTATTTTTAAGATAGAGTAGAACTTCCCCGTATGGTTTCCAAGGCTGTAATCTTTACAAAATCCAACTGCCACATCTTTCTCCTACAGAGCTGCAGGTGGGTCAAACAACTGACCTTTTGATTAGCAACCGAATACCTTACCCACTGCACTACCAGGTCTCGTTATAGTAGTGAAGGCACGGCATTATACATTTGTTAAAAGCCATAGAATTGTATAACACAGACTGAACCCTAATGCAGACTGTGGACTTTAGTTAATAATAATGTATTAATATTGGTCCATCAATTGTAATAAAAGTACTACATGAATACAAGAAGTTGTGCAGGGAAGATCTCTTTCTACTTTCAACAAATTTTTTTCCTGTAAACCTAAAATTGCTCTAAAGAATAAAGCCTCTGCTAGACTAAGTCTTTTCTCCTGGGTAGCTGGGGATACTTATACCAGGGGAAATGATAATATATCACTAATCTTAAAACTTTGCATGGCCATTTTCAGCTTCTCACGGTAGAAGACTAAGGGGCAAAAAATAACTATACCTGTAGGGGTAATACTTTTAAATTTCCATGAGAAGATAGGATTGCTGCTACATATAGGGAACAGGGAGGAATATTTCTAGAACTCTGAGGAATTGCTATATTGTCATTTAAGATACTTTGAATGAGCAATTGAGCAACAACAAAAAGAAAAAAAAAGTTAAGTGTGAAATCCTGCAAGAAGTGGGCTATAGCAGTTTTTGTTCGTGCCACTCCTACATCACCTAGAGATTGCCCATTAGCTGCTTCCTGAATACACCTGTGCTCCCTTTCTACAGACTTGTTTTTTGGCCTTGGGCTTATTCTTCCTATACACAATGAAGACCAGAATTAATGTCCTCCAGGCCCACTTCGGAAGCAACCCTAACATTACACGTAGGGGTTGGTTTATAAATGTAATATACTCCCTCTACCCTCAGGTGGAGATGGTATCATCTCTCAAATAAATTATTTAAATCTTTGTCTCACAAACCAAGATACACTGAGGAGCCACTTGCCAAAAGGTGTGGAAAATCTACTGCAAATCACATCTCAGTGATTAGGCTGATTAAAAGAAGATGTTGGAAGCAAAGATTAAGGTAGAACAAAATCTACTGAAAAGGAAAAATACATAGTACAAATACGTGGATTCTAATTCTCAAAACTTGAATGGATGAAATGGTGAAACCCGGCTAGATGTACTGCTAAGACACAGGCTATGTGACCTGAATTAATGAAGTAAAAATGGCATTTAATTAAGATTTTTACTGGATTCAGAAGATGGCCTGCTCTTTTAGACTTCAGAGGATTTGTCCTTCGCAGCAAATACCCTCTTAGTGTCCAACACAAATGTCTTCTTTTTCAGATCTAAGGAGTCAAATGAGTGCCTGCCTAATTCACATTTTCTGCAGCCCCAAAATTATGAACAATCAGGAGAATGTTTTGCATACATCTGTAAAATACCAGCTCCCAAATAGGAATATGGTTTACAACTTAGTAACATAATAGAAAAAAACAAAACAAGACACTATCCTTAGAACCAAGGGACCTGGATTCTAGTTCCATTGCTACTGCCCAGGTGCGTGACCTGTATCCATCATTGAGCTTCTCTGAAACTCAGTATCCCAAAACAAGGGCATTGCATGACCCCAGGTTTCCAGTCTACTGTAGAAATAAGAAGAGACTTAGATGTGCAAAGATTTCTAACTGCAATGCTGACTTCGAAAATTCCCCAGGATCTAAAAGTAAGGAATTCTGCCATGGTCTTAAAACAGATACCCACTGTTACCAATCCATAGATCCAATTTTTTATTGAATGTTATATTATGTGTGTGGATACTTATATATATACAACTTTGAATTATATATATAAAACACATAAATATACATATTAATACATATATGAAACATGCACAAATAATGATCTAATATAACATTCCAAATAATTACAGATAATATCACAATAATAAATATTCACCTAATAAGGTATTTTTTATTTTCTTATCTTACTTACCTTCATTAGGTAGGAATGTATAGATATTATATTTTTCACTTTTTAATATGAAAGCATGCTGTTTCTTTATACGTCTGTGATTCATTCTTTTCTTTTGTTTAAAAATCCAAAACAATGGCCATGTTCAGTATTCTTTCATCATCTATGTTTTGTAAGTGTCACTGTTTTGACAATTGAGCAAATGTGTTCAGCATCTTGCAAAATTTACCAAAAGATGATGGTTTTACACAGCAGTATTCTAAGTACAGCAAAAAAAAAAAAGAAAGTTGTCATTTTGTGTGTGTTTAAGTAACAGAACTGCACTAATACTGTAAATTACTTGATAAGTATAATACTGAATTGTTTCTAGTACCTGAGCTGTCTCAGATTGCTTGTTTTCTGAGCAGACAGTAGAAGGACTCTTTCATTCTCAATCTAAATTTTATTCTCACAACTCAATTTCATATAAAGAGAAGATGGATATGCCCTGTGTTGAGAAATTGCATGCACATTCTTGTTACATTTGGATGACCATTCATGTAAACACAGATGTTTAAGAAACAGAAATATTACATTCTTGGGGGGAAAAATTAAAGATGAAACATGTCTTCCAACTGTAAAATAAATTAAAACATTATTCTAATGTGTCATTTTTTATAAATCAAATACTGATTAGTAAGTCATTCTTATCTAATTGGCATCATTTCTATTTTTTGTAAGTGAGGAGCCTAGTAAAAATATCCACCACTCATCTGTCAGTTTATGGTACTGTGGTGACTTGTGAGTTGCTGTGATGCTGGAAGCTATGCCACCAGTAATTCAAATACCAGCATGGTGGACAGGTTTTAGCTGAGCTTCCAGACTAAGGCAGACTAGGAAGAAGGACTTGGCGATGTACTTCTAAAAAACTGGCCAGTGAAAACCTTATGAATAACAGCAGAACGTTGTCTGATGTAATGCCAGAAGATGAGCCTCTCAGGTTGGAAGGCACTCAAAAGACGACTAGGGAAGAGCTGCCTTCTCAAAGTAGAGTCACACTTAATGATATAGACCAAGTAAAGATTTTGTGGCCTTCATTTGCTGATGTGGTATGATGGCAAATGAGAAGAAACAGCCTTAAATATCCTTTAATAATCAGAACATGGAATGTACGGAGCATGAATCTAAGAAAAATGGAAGTCGTCAAAAATGAAATGGAATGCATAAAGATCAATATCCTAGGCATTAGTGAGTTGAAATAGACTAGCATTTGCCATTTTGAATCAGATAATCATACAGTCTGCTACTCCAGGAATAACGAATTGAAGAGGAATGTCATCACGTTTATTGTCAAAAAGAACATTTCAATATCTATCCTGAAGTTCAATGCTATCAGTGATAATATCCATACGCCTACAAGGAAGACCAGTTAATACGACTATTATTCAAATTTACTCAGTAACTACTAATGCCGAAGATGAAGAAATGGAAGATTTTTACCAACTTTTGCAGTCTGGAATTGATCAAACATGCAATCAATATGCATTGATAATTACTGGTGATTGGAAAGTGAGTTGGAAACAAAGAAGAAGGATCAGTAGTTGGAAAATATGGCCTTGGTGATAGGAATGATCCTAGAGATAGTATGATAGAATTTTGCAAGACAAACAACTTGTTCATTGCAAATACTTTTTTTCAACAACATAAACGGTATGTATACACACGGACCATACTAAATAGAATACATAGGAATCAAATCAAATACATATGTGGAAAGAGACAATAGAAAAGCTCAATATCATCAGTCAGAACCAGCCCAGGGACTGACTGCTGAACAGACCATCAATGAATTCTTTGAACACACAACTGAAGCTGAAGAAAATTAAAACAAGTCTGCAGGAACCAAAGTCAGACCTTGAGTATATGCCATTTGAATTTAGAGGCCATCTCAAGAATAGATTTGATGCATTGAACATTAATGACTGAAGAATAGAGGAGTTGTGGATGACATCAAGGACATCTTACATAAAAAAAGCAAATGGTCATTAAAAAGACAGGAAAGAAAAAAAAGACAAAAATAGATGTCAGAAGATACTTTGAAACTTGCTCTTGAACATAGAGTAGCTAAAGAGAATGGAAGAAATGATGAAGCAAAAGAACTGAATAGAAGATTTCAAAGAGTGGCTTGAGAAGACAAAGAAAAGTATTATAATGAAATAAGAAAAGACCTGGAGTTAGAAAAGTAAAAGAGAAGAACATGCCTGGAATTTCTCAAGCTGAAAGAACTGAAGAGAAAATTCAAGCCTTGAACTGGAATACTGAAAGATTCTATGGGCAAAAAATTGAATGATGTAGGAAGCGTCAAAAGAAGATGGAAGGAATACACAGAGTCATTGCCCCCCCCCCCAAAAAATGGACAACTTTCAACCATTTCAAGAGGTAGCATATGATCAAGAATCAATGGTACTAATGGAAGAAGTCCAGACTGTATTGAAAACATTCGCAAAAAACAAGGCTCCAGGATTTGATCGAATAGCAATTAAGATGTTTGAACAAAATCAATCAATGCTGGAAGTGCTTACTCGTCTATGCTAAGAAATTTGGAAGACAGCTACCTGGCCAATTGACTGGAAGAGATCCATATTTGTGCTCATTTCAAAGAAAGGTGATCCAACAGAATGCTAAATTATCAAACAATGTCATTAATATCACGTACAAGTAAAATTTTGCTTAAGATTATTCAAAAATGGTTGTAGCAGTACATTGACAGGGAACTACCAGAAATTCAAACTGGATTCAGAAGAAGATGTAGAATGAGGGAGATCATTGCTGATGTCAGATAGATCTTGGCTGAAAGCAGAGACTATCAGAAAGATGTTTACTAGTGTTTTATCGCAGTAGTTAAAAGATCAACTGCTAACCAAAAGGTTGGCATTTCGAATCCACCAACCACTCCTTGGAAACCCTATAGGGCTGTTCTACTCTGTCCTTTAGGGTTGCTATGAGTCAGAATCGACTTGACGGCAACAGGTTATTGACTAAAGGCATTCAATTGTGTGGATCATAACAAATTATGGATAACACTGCATATAACACTGGGATAACACAGGGAATTCCAGAACACTTAATTGTGCTCAGGAGGAAACGGTACATAGACCAAGAGGCAGTAGTTTGAACAGAACAGAGGAATACCGTGTTGTTTAAAACCAGGAAAAGTGTGCATCAGCGTTGTATCCTTTACCATACATACTCAATTTGTATGCTGAGAAGATAATCCAAGAAGCTGGATTGTATGAAGAAGAATGTGGCATCAGGACTGGAGATTCATTAATAACCTGCAATATGCTGAAGACACAACCTTGCTCACTGAAAGTGAAGAGGGCTTGAAACACTTACTGATAACGAGCAAAGAATAAAGTATGGATTACTCTTCAGCACAAATTAAATAAAAATCCTCACAACTGGACCGATAAGCAACATAATGATAAATGGAAAAAAAATATTGAGGTTGACAAGGATTTCATTTTACTTAGATCCACAATTAGTGCTCACTGAAGCAGCAGTTAAGAACAAATAATGTATTGCACTAGGCAAGTTTGCTGCAAAAAGACCCGTTTACAGTGTTAAAAAGCAAAGATGTCACTTTAAGGACTAAGGTGCACCTGACTCAAGCCATGGTATTTTCAATAACCTCATATGAATGGCAAAGCTGGACAATGAATAAGGAAGATGGAAGATTTGATACATTTGAATTATAGAGTTGGCAAGGAATATTGAATATACCACTGACTGCCAAAAGAACGAACAAATCTGTCTTGCAAGAAGTACAGCCAGAATGCTCCTTAGAAACAAGGATGGTGAGAATTCATCTTATGTACTTTAGATATGTTATTAGGAGGGATTAATCTCAGGAGAAGGACATTTTGCTTGGTAAAATAGAGGGTCAGTGAAAAAGAGGAGGACCCTCAATGTGATGGATTGACACATTGGCTGCACCAATGAGCTCATACATAGCAATGATTGTGAGGATGAGGCAGGGCCAGGCAGTGTTTCATTCTGTTGTACATAGGATCCCTATGAGTTGGAACGAACTGGTTGGTACCTAACAACAACAAGAACAGCAAAAATAGTCTCTAAATTTTCTCTGGAGTCCATAATTTATATACTATTTATATAATTAATTACTTATATAATTAAGTTTAAACATATGATGTTATTTTGAACTAATGAGAAAATCTGAGTAATTAAAGTTTTTGTCAGTTGCCATTGAGTCAGACCCCACTCATGGTGACCTTACGTATAACAGAAGGAAAATTTGCCCAGTTCTACACATCTACATAATCATTGGTATTTTTGAGTCCTTTTCTGCAATTATTGTGTCAGTCTATCTCATTGAGTGTTTCTCATTTTTGTTGTCCTTCTATTTTACCAAACATGATGTCCTTTCCAAGAAATTGGTCTTTTCTCATGATGTATGCAAAGTAAGCGAGTTGAAGTTTAACCATCTTCATTTTGAAGGAATATTCTGGTTGTACTTCTTCTAAGACTGATTTGTTCGTTCTTTTGGCAGCCCACAGATATTCAATATTATTTGCCAATACCACAATTTGAATGCATCAGTTTTTTTTTCTCTTTTCCTTTTTCATTATCCAACTTTTTCATGCATATGAAGACATCACAAAGACCATGGTTTGAATCAGGTGCACCTTAGCAATCAAAGTGACATCTTTAATTTTCAAAACTTCAAAGAGGTCTTTTGGAGCAGATTTACCCAATAGAATATGTCATTTATTTTTTAATTGCTACTTCCATGTACAGTGATTGTTAATCCAAATAGAATGAAATTGTGTACAGCTTCAATTATTTCCATTCATCATGATGTTGTTTATCAGTGCAGTTGTGAGGACTTCTGTTTTCTTTATGTTCAGGTGTAATTCACACTAAAGGCTGAAGCCTTTAACCTTCATCAGTAAGTACTTCAAGTTGCCTTCATTTTCAGTAAGCAAGGTTATGTCATCTGCATATCATAGGTTATTAATGAGTATTCCTCCATTCCTGATGTTGTGTTCTTCTTCATATAGTTTGGTTGCTGGGATTATTTGTTCATCACAGAGATTTAATAAGTAAGATGAAATGATACAAGCCTGCCACATGTGTTTTCCAGTTTAGAACCATGCAGTATCCATTTGTTCTGTTTGAACAGCTGTCTTTTGATCCATGTGCAGGATCCATATGAGCACAAATGATCTAAAATTCTCATTCTTTGTAATGTTATCCAAAATTTGTTATGATCCACACAGTTGAACACCTTCACATAGTCAATAAAACACAGGTAGAATTTTGTCTTACATCCTTCTCCAGCTCTGTCCAGAAACCTCTGTTGTGATCCTGGTCAGAGCAGTCAGTGGTGGTAGCTGGGCACCATCTAGCTATACTGGACTCAGTCTGGTGGAGGCCTTGGTAGCTGTGGTCCACTAGTCTTTTGGACTAATCTTTTCTTTGAATCCTGTTTTTTTCATTATCCCTTGCTCCTGAAGGGGTGAGACCAGTGGAGTATCTTAGATTGCTGCTCACAGGCTTTTAAGACCCCAGACGCTACTCACCAAGGTAGAATATGGCACACTGTCATTATAAACTGTGTCAGAGGCTGGAGAAACCCCAACAGTATGGCCCCCAGATACCCTTTTAGCTCAGCAGTGAAGTCACTCCTGAGGTTCATTGTTCAGCCAGGCAGGGGACAGCCCCATAAAACAAAATGAGACTAATGAGGCACAGCAATCCAGGGACAAGGACTAGAAGGCAAAAGGGGATAGGAAAGCTTGCGATAGGGAACCCAAGTTTGAGTAAAGACAGTGTTGACATGTAATGGGGTTCTTAACCATAGTCATAGGGCAATATGTGTACTAACTGTTTAATGAGAAACTATTTTGCTCTGTAAACCTTCATCTAAAGTGAGAATAGCAGCACAGCTGGAAGAATGTAATCGATGTCACTGAATTGTACGTGTAGAAATTTTCAAAATGATGTATCTTTGGCTATGTATATTTTCCCCTCCACAAAAAAGCCTCCAATGCTGAGAAGCGAGTGTATTGACAAGTCATGGGGTTGTTACCCAATGTCATAAAACAATACGTGTACTGTTTAATGAGAAAATATTTGTTCTGTAAACCTTCACCTAAACCACAATAAAAATAAATAAATAAATAATGTGGACCTATTGTAATTAAAACAAAAACAAAAACAGCTAAACATCTTCCTGTATTCTCTGCTTTTGGCCAAGGTCTTCTCACAATAGTAGTGATATCCCTCATTCCATGTCCTCTTCTCCATCTGGCTTGAACTTCTGGCACTTCCCTGTCAATGTACATTTTAAGTCATTTTTTAGGTATCTTCAACGAATTTTAGCAGTATATGAATTAGTGATAATAATAAATAAATTATTACATGAAAAAAAAATCCACCTCCGATGATTGTGTAAAGCATGATTAATAACCATGCTGATGGTGTAAAGTTCGCTTCAGTAGCCTGTATACTAAAAGAATAGTATAAACCAGGAGTTGGCAAACTATGGCCCCCAGGCCAAATCCCACCTGCTACCCACTTTTGAAAATAAAGTTTTATTGGAACACAACCCTATCCTTTCGTTTATGTATTGTCTTTGACAGCTTTCAAGATACAGCAGGAGAGCTGATTAGTGTGACAGAGATGTTATTGTCTAAAATACTCATTATATTTCCCTTTACAGAAAGTTTTCCAAAGTTAGTATTAAAAAAAAAAAAAAAAAAACCTCTTATATAACACTCCATAAAAGTAATAACCACCTTTGGCTGAAGAAAGCAGATCAAATTTTAGTGAGGAGTTACAAAATCATGTTAAACAGTATCACAGGGAGGAAAACAACAAATTTAGACTGAGAAAAACTTATAGGACAAATGACTCTCTCCAAGAGAGAGGGATGGCAGGGAGAACAGAAGGCTCAAAAGAGATTTAAGAGACTAGGTAGGAGTCCGGCAAGATGGCGTTCTAGGCAGAAGCACCATGCCGTCCCTCCACAGCAAAGATCAGAAAAACTAAGCCAAACAGAGAATCAACAATCCTGAAACCCTAGAACATCAAATGAAGAGATAAAGAACTCAGCCAAACACCAAACGGAGTGAGAATACTGAAAGAGAATGGAGAGCGAGGAGAGATTCATGCAGAGGTCCCCTACCAGCTAACGCAGCGCAGATCCACCATCTTGGACTCCTATCGGAGACCAGCAAACGGGAGAACAGGAGAGCAGCCTCGCGGAGCATCCAGTGGGAGACAAAACAGCTGTCTCTCATCTGTCCATTCCAACAGCAAGCTTCCCTAGCATTCTTTTCTTTGTATGTTTTTTCGCTTCTGCTCCTCTCTCCTCTCTGCCATATCCAGCTTAGCTTCACACATAACCATCTCCCCGCTGCATCCTGCCTACCTGCACCATGCACTTGACATCACACCACCAAGCTGTGCAGGCAAGCCCTATTGGAACCTGCCCAGCACTGACTACCGACCGTCCTGGTGGCTGCGGTGAGTGCCACAAACAACCCGTCCCAGTGGCTCCTCTTCAGCTAGACTTCCTCAGCTGTACCACAAGGACGAAACAAAAAAATCTACAATCAATAAACGAGAGAAATATCTACTGAATGCCCCCAAAACAGCAAACAATATCAAAAGGTTTACAAAACAAGACAAGATGGCTCTAATAGGCGTCCAAATTAAAACACCAGATAACTGTCCTGTGGAAGAAAATGCACTAGAAGTACCTGATAGGGAACTCAAATCACTACTACTTGGAATTTTCCAAGAACTGAGGCAAAAAGCTGACAAACATGAGGAAAAAATAGACAAATTTATGGAAAATACAGACAAAAAATTGGAAGATTTCAGGAAGATGATGCAGAAACAAAATGCCAAAATAAATTCACAACTATAAATTATACAAAAACAACAATTAGAAATCCAAAAGATAAACAAGATTTCAGAAAAGGATGATGTCATAGAAGGGCTGAGAAGTAGATTTGAAACTGTGGAAGACAGGAACAGTGGAACTGAAGACAAACACTTGGATACAACTCAGTTTCAGGAAAACTCAGAAAAAAGAACAAAGAAAAATGAAGAGACCCTGAGAGTTATGTGGGACACAATTAAAAGCAAAAATTTATGAGTGATTGGCATCCCAGAACAGGGGGAGAAAACAGAAAACACAGAGAGGATCATTGAAGAACTGCTGACAGAAAACTTTCCCAATATCATGAAAGATGAAAACCTGGCCATCCAAGAAGCTCAACGAACCCCATATAGAAGAGACCCCAAAAGAAAATTACCAAGACATATCATATTCACACTCGCTAAAACTAAAGACAAACAAGGAATCCTGAGAGCTGCTCATGAAAAACAAGAAGTCACATACAGAGGAGAAACAATAAGACTAAGCTCAGATTATTCAGCAGAAACCATGCAGACAAGAAGGCAGTGGGATGACATATATAAAATCTTGAAAGAAAAAAATTGTCAGCCAAAAATAATATATCCTGCAAAACTCTCATTCAAATTTGATGGTGAAATTAGGTCATTTCCAGATAAACAGAAACTAAGGGAATATGCAAAAGTCAAACAAACTTACAAGAATTATTAAAGGGAGTTCTTCAATCTGAGAACAAACAGCTTCAGCCCTCAGGCAGAACCTAGGATGCCGGATCATATGAACCAGATACCATTCTAGGAAATGAACTCTCGAGGACTATCCAAAACCAAAAGAAATACAACAAGGAATCAGAGCAATCAATCAAAGGATGACAACAACATCAAAACAATGAAAGAGGAAATAAACGGCATAAGTATAGAACCTTCTAAAGGAGCGGAAGACAAGGCGATACCAAGTAAGGGTAGACTGCTTCAAACTTATAAAGATAAGGGTAACATTCATGATAACCACAAAGAAAGTTAACAAACCAACTCATAAAAATAAAGACGAAAAACATAAAGTCTCAGCAAACACAAAAGAAATGAACACAAAATCCACAAACAAAAGTAACTCAGCACAAGAGAGTAAGAAGAACAAAGAAAACTTCAGCACCACAAAAAAAAGCACTACAAAATGACAGCAACAAACTCACATCTATCAATAATTACACTGAATGTAAATGGAGTCAATGCACCCATAAAGAGATGGAGAGTGACAGAATGGATAAGAAAACAGGATCCATCAATATGCTGTCTACAAGAGACACACCTTAGAAACAAAGATGTGAATTTATTAAAAATCAAAGGTTGGAAAAAAATATATCAAGCTAACAACTATCAAAAAAGAGCAGGAGTGGCAATTGTAATCTCAGATAAAATAGACTTTAAAACAAAATCTACCATAAAAGACAAAGAAGGACACTATACAGTGATTAAGGGGATGATCCATCATGAAGACATAACCATAATAAACATCTATGCACCCAATGACAGGGCTCCAAAATACATAAAAAAAAACTCTAACAGCACTGAAAACAGAAATTGACAGTTCCATAATAATAGTAGGAGACTTCAACACACCGCTCTCAGTAAAGGACAGAACAACTAAGAAGAAACTCAGAAAAGACACAGAAGACCTAAAGGACACAATTAGCCACCTGGACCTCATAGACATATATAGAACACTCCATCCAACCGCTGCAAAGTACACATTCTTTTTCAATGCACATGGAACGTTCTCCAGAATAAACCACATCTTAGGCCCAGAGCAATCCTCAACAAGATCCAAAACGTTGAGGTAATTCACAGTATCTACTCTGACCACAATGCCATCGAGGTAGAAATTAACACTAGAAAGAGCAAGGAAAAAAAAATCAACTAGCTGGAAACTGAATAATACTCTGCTTACACATCAATGGGTAATAGAAGAAATCAGAGATGGAATCAAAAAATTCCTAGAATCAAATGAAAATGAAAATGAAAACACATCATACCAAAACCTTTGGGACACAGCAAAGGCAGTCCTCAGAGGACAATTTATACCAATAGATGCACATATCAAAAAGAAGAAAGGGATAAAATCAAAACATTAACTACAGAAATCAAACAAACAGAAAAGAAACAGCAAAAAAGGCCCACAACCACTGGAAGAAAGAAAATAGTAAAGATCAAAGCAGAAATAAATGAAATAGAGAGCAGAAAAACAATAGAAAGAATCAACAAAACCAAAAGTTGGCTCTTTGAAAGAATCAACAAAATAGACAAACCACTAGCCAGACTGACAAAGGAAAAACAGCAGAGGACACAAATAACCCAAATCAGAAATGAAATGGGGGACATTACAACAGACCCAACTGAAATAAAAAGGATTATAACAGAATATTATGAAAAATAGACTCCAACAAATTTGAAAACCTAGAGGAAATGGATAAATTTCTAGAAACACACGGCCTACACAAACTACAACAAAGTGATGTTGAAAATCTGAACAGACCCATAACAGGAGAAGAGATTGAAAAGGTAATAAAAGAAATCCCAACCAAAAAAAGCCCTGGCCCAGATGGCTTCAATGGAGAATTCTACAAAACATTTACAGAAGAGCTTATACCAGTTCTACTCAAGCTATTTCAGAGCATAGCAGAGGAAGCAACACTTCCAAATTCATTCTATGAAGCCAGCATAATGCTGATACCAAAACCAGGCAAAGACATCACAGAAAAAGAAAATTACAGACCAATATCTCTCATGAATATAGATGAAAAAATTCTGAACAAAATTCTAGCCAATAGAATTCAGTATCATATCAAAAAAATAATACACCACGACCAAGTAGGATTATACCAGGTATGCAAGGCTGGTTTAACATTAGAAAATCCATCAACGTAATTCACCACATAAATAAAAGGAAAGAAAAAAAATCACATGATCATCTCAATTGGTGTAGAAAAGGCATTTGACAAAGTCCAACACCCATTCCTGATAAAAGCTCTCAATCAAATAGGTAGAGAAGGGAAATTTCTCAACATAATAAAGGGCATCTATGCAAAACCAACGGCCAACATGATTCTCAATGGAGAGAGGCTGAAAACATTCACCTCGAAAACAGGAGCAAGACAAGGATGCCCTTTATCACCACTCCTATTTAACATTGTGCTGGAAGTTCTAGCTAGAGCAATAAGGCAAGAAAAAGAAATCAAGGGCATCCAAATTGGTAATGAAGAAGTTAAACTCTCCCTGTTTGCAGATGATATGATACTATCTATAGAAAACCCTAAGGACTCCACGAGAAATCTACTGGAACTAATAGAAAGATTCAGCAGAGTAGCAGGATACAAGATAAACTTTCAAAAATCATTTGGATTCCTATACACCAGTAAAGAGAACAATGAAAAGGAAATCAGGAAATCAATACCATTTTCAATAGCCCCTAAAAAGATAAAATACTTAGGAATAAATCTGACCAGGAATGTAAAAGACCTATACAAAGAAAAATACAAAACACTGCTGCATGAAACCCAAAGGGATCTACATAAATGGAAAAACATACCATGCTCATGGATAGGCAGACTCAACATTGTGAAAATGGCAATTCTACCCAAAGCAATTTGCAAATACAATGCAATCCCGATCCAAATACCAGCAACATTCTTCAAGGAGTTGGAAAAACTAATTATTAACTTTATATGGAAAGGGAAGAAGCCCCGAATAAGTAAAGCACTACTGAAGAAGAAGAATAAAGTTGGAGGACTCACTGTACCTGACTTGAGAACCTACTATACAGCTATAGTAGTCAAAACAGTCTGGTACTGGTACAACAACAGATACATTGACCAATGGAACAGAATTGAGAACCCAGATGTAAATCCATCCACCTACGGTTACCTGATTTTCGACAAGGGCCCAAAATCCATCAAATGGGGAAAAAACAGTCTTTTTAACAAATGGTACTGAAGAAACTGGATATCCATCTGCAGAAAAATGAAACAGGACCCATACCTCACACCATATACAAAAACTACTTCAAAATGGATCAAAGACCTGAATATAAAGCCTCAAACTATGAAGTTCATAGAAGAAAAAATAGGACCAACACTTCAGGCCTTAATACATGGCATTAACAGGATACAAACCATAACCATCAACACACAAAACCCAACAGATAAACTTGATAACCGGGATCTTCTAAAAATCACACACCTATGCTCTTCAAAAGACTTCACCAAAAGAGTCAAAGGAATACCTACAGACTGGTAAAAAATTTTTGGACAGTACATGTCAGACAAGGGTCTAATCTCCATAATCTACAAGAAAATCCAAAACCTCTACACCAAAAAGACAAATAATCTTATTAAATAATGGGCAAAGGAGATGAACAGACACTTCAACAAAGAAGAAATTCAGCTGGCCAACAGACACATGAGGAAATGCTCGCCATCACTAGCCATTAGAGAACTACAAATTAAAACTACAATGAGATACCATCTCACTCTGTCATTACTGGCATGAATCAAAAACACTGGAAATAACAAATGTTGGAGGGACTGCGGAGAGATTGGAACTCTTATGCACTGCTGGTGGGAATGCAAAATGATACAACCATTTTGGAAAATGATATGGCGCTTCCTCAGAAAGCTAGAAATAGACATACCATTCGATCCAGCAATCCCACTCCTAGGAATATATCCTAGAGAAATAAGAGTCGTCCCTCGAATAGACACATGCACACCTATGTTCGTGGCAGCATTGTTCACAATAGCAAAATGATGGAAATAACCTAGATGCCCAGCAACAGATGAATGGATAAACAAACTATGGTACATACACACAATGGAGTACCATGCAATGAGAAAGAACAACAATGAATCTGTGAACTATCTCATAACATGGATGAAACTGGAGGACATTATGCTGAGTGAAATAAGTCAATCACAAAAGGACAAATATTGTATGAGACCTCTATTGTAAAAACCCATGAAAAAGTTCACAAGCAAAATGTAACAATCTTTGTTGGTTACCAGGGATGGGAGGGGTTGGGGGGGGATACTAAATAGGCAATAGATAAGTGGTATCTTGGCTGAAGGGTGAGAGAGTACACAATACACGGGAAACTAACACAACCTGCACAAGGAAAGGTCATGGAGGCCCCATGGACACATACAAACTCCCCGAGGGACTGAGTTGCTGGACGGAGGGCTCTGGGGACCATGGTCTCGGGAAACATCTAGCTCAATTGGCATGACACTGCTTATAAAGATAATGCTGTACATTCTACCTTGGTGAGTAGTGTCTGGGGTCTTAAAAGCCTGTGAGCGGCCATCTAAGATACTCCACTGGTCTCATCCCTTCGGGAGCAAGGGAGAATGAAGAGAACAGGATACAACGAAAAGATTAGTCCAAAGGACTAATTGTCCACATCTACCAAGACCTCCACAGGACTGAGTCCAGTACAGCTAGATGGTGCCCAGTTACCACCACTGACTTCTCTGGCCAGGATCACAACAGAGGGTTTTGGACAGAGCTGGAGAAGGATGTAGAGCATAATTCTAACTCACAAAAAAAAAGGAGACTGGAGAAACCTCAAGAGTATGGCCCCGAGACACCCTTCTAGCTCAGTGGTGAAGTTATCTTCGAGGATCACTGTTCAGCCTGGGAGTGGACAGCCCAGTAAAACTAAATGAGATTAACGAGGTACAGGATTCCAGTGACAAAGGCCAGAAGGCAGAAGGGGAGTAGGAAGCTGATGATAGGGAACACAAGGTTGAGTAAGGATACTGTTGATGTGTTGTGAGATTGTTAACCATTGTTATAGGGCAACATTTGTAGTATCTGTTAAATAGGAGGCTATTTTGTCCTGTAAGCCTTCATCTTAAGTGAGAATAACAGCACAATTAGAAGAGCGTAGTCAATATCACTGAAATGTGTAAGTAAAAAGAAATGGTGTAACTTTGGCTACATGTATTTTCACCAAAAAAAAAAAAAAAAGCTGAGAATTTAGAAGGTTAAAATGTTGTGAGTTTGTTAACTAAAGTCATAAAACAGCATGTGTACTACTGTTACATGAGAAACTCTTCTGTAAGCCTTCACCTGAAGTACAATAAAATATTTAAAAAAAAAGAGACTAGGTAAACAATGTCAATGTGCAGACATAGTTTGAATCTCAACTCAAAGAAACAAACAAAAAAATTAAATGTTAAGGGAAATCGGAGTATTGTAAAAATTATCTGAATATTTGACTATATTAAAAATATATTGCTTGATTTAGTGTGTGTGGATATGCGTGTGTGTGTGCATATGTGTGTGATGGTAAATTGGTTATGCTTAAAATTTAGGTCTTGTCTTTAGAGATATATACAAAATATTTAAAGAAGAAATAATCATGTTTAGGATTTGTTTCAAAATAATCCTTTGGGTTTTGGGGGATGGAGTGGGTAGAATGTAGAGAATATAAGATTAGTTATGAAACTGTAGTAATTAAAGTGGAGTAATGGACATCTCAGGGTACATTACGTTATTATCTCTATTTTTATATATTTTCTAGATTTTCAATAATAAAGTAACTATTAAAAGAATAAAAAATGACTGGCTGGAAAACACAGCTGAATGGTGAAGTGGATGGCATAGAGGACTAGTGTTTTCATGATAAAACTCTTTGTTTTAATATTTGATCCTTTGTTTTTCTATTTAGCTGTTTCTAAGCAAACACTAAGTATCTGCTAAATAAAAGCAAATATTAAAGATGTTTAATTAATAATCAAAAGTATTTTTCCTACTCTAAAAAAAAGTATAAACTCTGGGAGGTTTTACTGGCTACTTTACCAAATTTTATACTGGATTGAGCAATTTTTACTTAAAAAGACATTACAATTTATTAGTCAATTTAATAATAACAGTAAAAGACTAATTTGGGAGTACTTTTAAACAACCATACATTCTAGTAAAGAAAAAAAAAAAAGTTAGAGAAAATGATCAGGAACAAAATAATGGGCCAAAAGAGGCTTTTAAAAGGCTTTCTTTTTGGAAGACTTTTCCCAGACATCTCATGATTCACTCCCTTACTTTATTTTGGTCTCAGTTCGGTTATCACTTTATGAGAGTCTTTCCTTGATCACCTTATATGAAATTGATACCTCACCCCCAAACCAACCTGCCCTCTACTGTGTATCTTCCTTTCACCTATTGTATTCAAATTGTTGCTTACTGTACGAATTTTTTAGTGGGACCATGATTCCACAGGCTCTCTAGATCCTAGAGTATTTTCCAGTAAATAACAGGTTTACATAAATATGTGTTGAAATTTAAAATAAAAAGAAACAAATATGTAGCTAGTGTTCATCTTGTATCTGAGTCTGATTTTCAATAAATGCTAATATAAAGCATTATATTATTTTTTAATATTTTTTATAATTTTAGTATGTTTATAATTTCAATATTAGGATATTATTATTTTTTTAAATATTTTCTTGTACTTCAGGTGAAGGCTTACAGAATAAATAGTTTCTCATGAAACAGTAGTACACATGTTGTTTTATGACATTGGTTAACAACCCCACAACATATTAAGCCTCTAAATTCGCAACCTTTTTTTTTTTTTTTGATGAAAATACAGATAGCCAAAGATACACCATTTCAAAAATTTCTACATACACAGTTCAGTGACATTGACTACGCTCTTCCAACTGTGCTGTTATTCTCACTTAAGATGAAGGCTTACAGAACAAAATAGTTTCTCATTTAACAGTTACTACACATGTTGCCCTATGACAATGGTTAACAATCTCACAACACATCAAGAATATCCTTACTCCACCTTGTGTTCCCTATCACCAGGGGACTTCCTTGTCCCCTTCTGTCTTCTGGCCCTTGTCACTGGACTCCTGTACCTCGTTAGTCCCATTTAGTTTTACTGGGCTGTCCACTCCCAGACTTAACATCGAACCTTGAAGGTAACTTCACCTCTGAGCTGAAAGGGTGTCTGGGGGCCACACTCTTGAGGTTTCTCCAGTGTTCTTTAGGCCAGTAAATCTGGTCTTTTTTTTTTTTTTTTTTTTTTGGGAGTTAAAATTATGCTCTAAATCCTTCTCCAGCTCTGCCCAGAACCATGTGTTGTGATCCTGGTCAGAGGAGTCATTGGTGGTAGCCGGGCACCATCCAGCTGTACTGGACTCAGTCCCGTGGAGGCCTTGGTAGCTGTGGACCATTAGTCCTTCAGACTAATCTTTTCCTTGTATCCTGTTCTCTTCGTTCTCCCTTGTTACCGAAGGGATGAGATCAGTGGAGTATCTTAGATGGCCGCTTATAGGCTTTTAAGACCCCAGACACTACTCACCAAGGTAGAATGTAGAGCATTATCTTTATAAGTAGTGTCATGCCAATTGAGCTAGATGTTCCCTGAGATCATGGTACCCAGAGCCCTCCGTCCAACAACTCAGTCCCTCGGGGGGTTTGGATGTGTCTATACGGCCTCCATGACCTTTCCTTGTGCAGGTTGTGTTAGTTTCCCCTGTACTATGTACTATCTCACCTCTCACCCAAGTTACCACTTACCTATTACCTATTTAGTATTCCCCCCCCCATCCCTGGTAACCAACAAGGATTGTTACATTTTGCATGTGAATTTTTTCATGGGTTGTTCAATAGAGGTCTCATACAATATTTGTCCTTTTGTGATTGACTTATTTCACTCAGCATGATGTCCTCCAGTTTCATCCATGTTATGAGATGGTTCACAGATTCATTGTTGTTCTTTCTCTTTGCATAGTACTCCATTGTGTGTATGTACCACAGTTTGTGTATCCATTCATCTGTTGATGGACATCGAGGTTGTTTCCATCATTTTGCTATTGTGAACAATGCTGCCATGAACATAGGTGTGAATATGTCTATTCGAGTGATGACTCTTATTTCTCTAGGATATATTCCTAGGAGTGGGATTGCTGGATTGAATGGTATGTCTATTTCTAGCTTTCTGAGGAAACGCCATATCATTTTCCAAAACGGTTGTATCATTTTGCATTCCCACCAGCAGTGTATAAGAGTTCCCATCTCCCCGCAGCCCCTCCAACATTTGTTATTTCCAGTATTTTTGATTCATGACAGTAATGCCGGGGTGAGATGGTATCTCATTGTGGTTTTAATTTGCATTTCTCTAATGGCTAGTGATCATGAGCATTTCCTCATGTGTCTGTTGGCCATTTGAATGTCTTCCTTGGTGAAGTGTCTGTTCATTTCCTTTGCCCATTTTTTGATAGGATTGGTTGTCTTTTGTTGTAGAGGTGTTGAATTTTCTTGTAGATTATGGAGATTAGACCTTTGTCTGACTTGTACTGTCCAAAAATTTTTTCCCAGTCTGTAGGTTCTCTTTTAACTCTTTTGGTGAAATCTTTTGAAGAGCATAGATGTTTGATTTTTAGAAGATCCCAGTTATCTAGTTTATCTGTTGGGTTTTTTGTGTTGATGTTTATGGTTTGTATCCTGTTAATGCCATGTATTAAGGCCTGAAGTGTTGGTCCTATTTTTTCTTCTATGAATTTTATAGTTTGAGGCTTTATATTCAGGTCTTTGATCCATTTTGAAGTAGTTTTTGTATATGGTGTGAGGTATGGGTCCTGTTTCATTTTTCTACAAATGGATATCCAGTTTTGCCAGCACCATTTGTTAAAAAGACTGTCTTTTCCCCATTTGATGTATTTTGGGCCCTTGTCAAAAATCAGGTGACCGTAGGTGGATGGATTTACATCTGAGTTCTCAATTCTGTTCCATTGGTCAATGTCTCTGTTGTTGTACCAGTACCAGGCTGTTTTGAGTACTGTAGCTGTATAGTAGGTTCTCAAGTCAGGTAGTGTGAGTCCTCCAACTTTATTCTTCTTCTTCAGTAGTGCTTTAGTTATTCGGGGTTTCTTCCCTTTCCATATAAAGTTAATAATTAGTTTTTCCATCTCTTTGAAGAATGTTGTTGGTATTTGTATTGGGATTGCATTGTATTTGTAGATTGCTTTAGGTAGAAGTGCCATTTTCACAATGTTGATTCTGCCTATCCATGAGCATGGTATGTTTTTCCATTTATGTAGATCCCTTTGGATTTCATGCAGTAGTGTTTTGTAGTTTTCTTTGTATAGGTCTTTTATATTCCTGGTCAGATTTATTCCTAAGTATTTTATCTTTTTAGGGGCTATTGAAAATGGTATTGATTTCCTGATCTCCTTTTCATCATTCTGTTTACTGGTGTATAGGAATCCAACTGATTTTTGAATGTTTATCTTGTATCCTGCTACTCTGCTGAATCTTTCTATTAGTTCCAGCAAATTTCTCGTGGAGTCTTTAGGGTTTTCTATGTATAGTATCATATCATTTGCAAACAGGGAGCGTTTAACTTCTTCATTACCAATTTGGATGCCCTTTATTTCTTTCTCTTGCCTTACTGCTCTAGCTAGAACTTCCAGCACAATGTTAAATAGGAGTGGTGATAAAGGGCATCCTTGTCTTGTTCCTGTTTTCAAGGGGAATGTTTTCAGCCTCTCTCCATTAAGAATGATGTTGGCTGTTGGTTTTGCATAGATGCCCTTTATTATGTTGAGAAATTTCCCTTCTCTACCTATTTGATTGAGAGCTTTTATCAGGAATGGGTGTTGTGCTTTGTCAAATGCCTTTTCTACACCAATTGAGATGATCATGTGATTTTTTTCTTTCCTTTTATTTATGTGGTGGATTACGTTGATGGATTTTCTAATGTTAAACCATCCTTGCATACCTGGTATGAATCCTACTTGGTGCATTATTTTTTTGATATGATACTGAATTCTATTGGCTAGAATTTTGTTCAGAATTTTTGCATCTATATTCATGAGAGATATTGGTCTGTAATTTTCTTTTTTTGTGATGTCTTTGCCTGGTTTTGGTATCAGCGTTATGCTGGCTTCATAGAATGAATTTGGAAGTGTTGCTTCCTCTTCTATGCTCTGAAATAACTTGAGTAGAACTGGTATAAGCTCTTCTGTAAATTTTTTGTAGAATTCTCCAGTGAAGCCATCTGGGCCAGGGCTTTTTTTGGTTGGGAGTTTTTTTATTACCTTTTCAATCTCTTCTCTTGTTATGGGTCTGTTTAGATTTTCAATATCACTTTGTTGTAGTTTGCGTAGGCCGTATGTTTCTAGAAATTTATCCATTTCCTCTAGGTTTTCAAATTTGTTGGAATATAGTTTTTCATAATATTCTGTTATAATCCTTTTTATTTCAGTTGGATCTGTTGTAATGTCCCCCATTTCATTTCTTATTTAGGTTATTTGTGCCCTCTGCTGTTTTTCTTTTGTCAGTCTGGCCAGTGGTTTGTCTATTTTGTTGATTCTTTCCAAGAGCCAACTTTTGGTTTTGTTGATTCTTTCTATTGTTTTTCTGTTCTCTATTTCATTGATTTCTGCTCTGATCTTTACTATTTCCTTTCTTCTGGTGGTTGTAGGCTTTTTTTGTTGTTCTCTTTCTATTTGTTTGAGTTCTGTAGTTAATGTTTTGATTTTGTCCCTTTCTTCTTTTTTGATATATGCATCTATTGCTGTAAATTGCCCTTGAGGACTGCCTTTGCTGTGTCCCAAAGGTTTTGGTATGATGTGTTTTCATTTTCATTTGATTCTAGGAATTTTTTAATTCCATCTCTGATTTCTTCTACTACCCATTGATGTGTAAGCAGATTATTATTCAGTTTCCATGTGTTTGATTTTTTTTCCTTGCTCTTTCTAGTGTTAATTTCTACCTCGATGGCATTGTGGTCAGAGAAGATACATTGAATTATCTCAGCATTTTGGATCTTGTTGAGACTGCTCTGTGGCCTAAGATGCGGTCTATTCTGGAGAACGTTCCATGTGCATTGGAAAAGAATGTGTACTTTGCAGCAGTTGGATGGATTGTTCTATTATGTCTATGAGGTCCAGTTGGCTGATTGTGTCCTTTAGGTCTTCTGTATGTTTGCTGAGTTTCTTTTTAGTTGTTCTGTCCTTTACTGAGAGTGGTGTTTTGAAGTCTCCTACTATTATTGTGGAACTGCCAATTTCTCTTTTCAGTGCTGTTAGAGTTTTTTTAATGTATTTTGGAGCCCTGTCATTGGGTGCATAGATGTTTATTATGGTTATGTCTTCATGATGGATCATCCCCTTAATCACTAGCTAGTGTCCTTCTTTGTCTTTTATGGTAGATTTTGTTTTAAAATCTATTTTATCTGAGATTACAATTGCCACTCCTGCTCTTTTTTGATAGTTGTTAGCTTGATATATTTTTTTCCAACCTTTGATTTTTAATAAATTCACATCTTTGTTTCTAAGGTGTGTCTCTTGTAGACAGCAAATTGATGGATCCTGTTTTCTTATCCATTCTGCCACTCTCCGTCTCTTTACGGGTGCATTGACTCCATTTACATTCAGTGTAATTATTGATAGATGTGAGTTTGTTGCTGTCATTTTGTAGTGCTTTTTTTTGTGATGCTGAAGTTTTCTTTGTTCTTCTTACTCTCTTGTACTGAGTTACTTTTGTTTGTGGATTTTGTGTTCATTTCTTTTGTTTTTGTAGGTTTTGTTTTTGTTGAGACTTTATGTTTTTCGTCTTTATTTTTATGAGTTGGTTTGTTAACTTTCTTTGTGGTTACCATGAATTTTACCCTTATCTTTATAATTTTGAAGCAGTCTACCGTTACTTGGTATCGCCTTGCCTTCCTCTCCTTTAGAAGGTTCTATACCTATGCCGTTTGTTCATTCTTTCATTGTTTTGATGTTGTTGTCATCCTTTGATTGATTTCTCTGATTCCCTGTTGTATTTCTTTTGTTTTTGGAAAGTCGTCTGTAGTTCAGTTCCTAGAATGGTATCTGCTTCATGTGAACCTGCGTCCTAGGTCCTAAGTCCTGCCTGAGGGCTGAAGCTGTTTGTCCTCAGATCGAAGAACTCCCTTTAATAATTCTTGTAAGTTTGGTTTGACTTTTGCATATTCCTTTAGTTTCTGTTTATCTGGAAATGACCTAATTTCACCATCAAATCTGAATGAGAGTTTTGCAGGATATATTATTCTTGGCTGACAATTTTTTTTCTTTCAAGATTTTATATATGTCATCCCATTGCCTTCTTGCCTGCATGTTTTCTGCTGAATAATCTGAGCTTAGTCTTATTGTTTCTCCTCTGTATGTGACTTCTTGTTTTTCACGAGCTGCTCTCAGGATTCTTTGTTTGTCTTTAGTTTTAGAGAGTGTGAATATGATATGTCTTGGTGATTTCTTTTGGGGTCTCTTCTATATGGGGTTCGTTGAGCTTCTTGGATGGCCAGCTTTTCATTTTTCATGATATTGGGAAAGTTTTCTGTCAGCAGTTCGTCAATGATCCTCTCTGTGTTTTCTGTTTTCTCCCCCTGTTCTGGGATGCCAATCACTCGTAAGTTTTTGCTTTTAATTGTGTCCCACATAACTCTCAGGGTCTCTTCATTTTTCTTTGTTCTTTTTTCTGAGTTTTCCTGAAACAGAGTTGTATCCAAGTGTTTGTCTTCAGTTCCACTGATCCTGTCTTCCATGGTTTCAAATCTACTTCTCAGCCCTTCTATGACACCGTCCATTTCTGAAATCTTGTTGTTTATCTTTTGGATTTCTAATTGTTGTTTTTGTATAATTTCGAGTTGTGAATTTATTTTGGCATTTTGTTCCTGCATCATCTTCCTGAATTCTTCCAATTTTTTGTCTGTATTTTTCATAAAGTTGTCTATTTTTTCCTCATGTTTGTCAGCTTTTTGCCTCCATTCTTGGAAAATTCCGATTATTAGTGATTTGAGTTCCGTATCAGGTACTTCTAGTGCATTTTCTTCCACAGGAGAGTTATCTGATGTTTTAATTTGGACACCTATTGGAGCCATCTTGTCTTGTTTTTGTAAATGTTTTGATATTGTTCGCTGTTTTCGGGGCATTCAGTAGATATTTCTCTCGTTTATTGATTGTAGATTTTTTTTTGTTTGTTTCTTTCTTGTGGTACAGCTGGGCAGATCTAGCTGAGGCAGAGCCACTGGGACGGGTTGCTTGTGGCACTCACCGCAGCCACCAGGACAGTTGGTAGTCAGTGCTGGGCAGGTTCCAATAAGGCGTGCCTGCACCGCTTGGTGGTGTGATGTCTAGTGCACGGTGCAGGTAGGTAGGGTGCAGCGGGAAGATGGTTATGTGTGAAGCTTAGCTGGGTCTGGGAGAGAGGAGAGAGGAGGAGGAGCAAAAAGCGTACAAAGATAAAAGAATGCTAGGGGAGCTTGTCGTTGGAATGTACAGATGAGAGACTATGGGATGGAGGAAACCAGAAGGGGGAAGAGAAAGAAAAGGAAAGAATGACCAAATAAAAATCAGAAAAGTTAAAGAACTGCAAAGTTCCCAGGGATCCCACCGATGCAGCTATGTGGTCTGGGGGAGTCGGTCTCAATTTTCACAGCTCAGCCTGGCCAGAAGGTACAGAGGCATACATCGCCTGGTATTCAGGGATCAGAAAGAGAAAGAAGAGATAGAGAGACGAGAAATTAAGCAATGAAGAAAGACAAAAGAGAAAAAGAGGTAAAAGATGACAAAACTAATCAAAAAAGGAAGAAAAATAAAATTGAAAGAAAAAAAAAAAAAGGGCAACACCAGCAGTCAGTGCCTACAAATGGGACCCAGAGAGCCCCCACTCAGGGGCGCGAATTCCAAGAAGCCGGTAGTCTCAGGGTTAAGAGACCGTGGCCATGGGAAGCAGAGGGGCGAACGAACAAAGGCCCCGGGATCCCACCCACGCGGGATCCCAGACCTGAAAACAGCCACACGCCCGAACACAGCCCTACAGCCCCGCAGGAGAGAGTAGAGACGGCAGTCTGAACCAGGCACCCAGGCAAAAGGAGGGGGAGGTGGCAGAAAAAGGCTCACTAGCCGCCAGCAAACGGCTCCCAGAAAGCCGCCAGCCCAGGCGCGCGGAATCCAAGCACCGGCGCCCCCCAGCCCAGGGACTCCGGCCATGGAAAGCAGAGGGGCGAACGAACAAAGGCCCCGGGATCCCACCCACGTGGGATCCCAGACCTAGAAACAGCCACACGCCTGAATGCAGCCCCACAGCCCCGCAGGAGAGAGCAGAGACGGCACTCGGAACCAGGCACCCAGTCAAAAGGAGGGGGAGGCGGCAGAAAAAGGTTCGCTAGCCGCCAGCAAACGGCTCCCAGAAAGCCGCCAGCCCAGGCGCGCAGAATTCAAGTACCGGCGCCCCCCAGCCCAGGGACTCCGGCCACGGAAAGCAGAGGGGCGAACGAACAAAGGCCCCGGGATTCTACCCACGCGGGATCCCAGACCTAGAAACAGCCACATGCCTGAACGCAGCCCCACAGCCCCGCAGGAGAGAGCAGAGACGGCACTCGGAACCAGGCACCCAGGCAAAAGGAGGGGGAGGCGGCAGAAAAAGGTTCGCTAGCCGCCAGCAAACGGCTCCCAGAAAGCCGCCAGCCAGGCGTGTGGAATCTAAGCACCGGCGCCCCCCAGCCCAGGGACTCCGGCCATGGAAAGCAGAGGGGCGAACGAACAAAGGCCCCGGGATCCCACCCGCGCGGGAGCCCAGACCTGGAAACAGCCACACGCCCGAATGCAGACCTACAACCTCGCAGGAGAGAGCAGAGACGGCACTCAGAACCAGGCACCCAGGCGAAAGGAGGGGGAGGCGGCAGAAAAAGGTTCGCTAGCTGCCAGCAAATGGCTCCCAGAAAGCCGCCAGCCCAGGCGCGTGGAATCCAAGCACTGGCGCCCCCCAGCCCAGGGACCCTGGCCACGGAAATCAGGGGATCCCCAGCTGAGGCGGAGAGGGGTGGGTGGTGGGAGAGCGCGTACCACAGTTTACCAGTCGTTCTGTCTCCGACCAGATGCTCTGCAAGGCTGCTCTCCCGTTCGCTGGTCTCCAATAGGAATCCAAGATGGTGGATCCGCGCTGCGTTAGCTGGTAAGGAATCTCTGCCTGAGTCTCTCCTCGCTCTTCGTTCTCTTTTAGTATTCTCACTCCGTTTGCTGTTTGGCTGAGTTCTTTATCTCCTCATTTGGTGTTCTAGGGTTTCAGGATTGTTGATTCTCTGTTAGGCTTAGTTTTTCGGATCTTTGCTGTGGAGGGAAGGCATGGTGTTTCTGCCTAGAGCGCCATCTTGCCCCTCAGCTTGATATATCTTTTTTCCAACCTTTGATTTTTAATAAATTCACATCTTTGTTTCTAAGGTGTGTCTCTTGTAGACAACAAATTGATGGATCCTGTTTTCTTATCCATTCTGCCACTCTCCGTCTCTTTTTGGGTGCATTGACTCCATTTATGTTCAGTGTAATTATTGATAGATGGAAGTTTGTTGCTGTCATTTTGTAGTGCTTTTTTTTGTGGTGTTGAAGTTTTCTTTGTTCTTCTTACTCTCTTGTGCTGAGTTACTTTTGTTTGTGGATTTTGTGTTCATTTCTTTTGTTTTTGTAGGTTTTGTTTTTGTTGAGACTTTATGTTTTTCGTCTTTATTTTTATGAGTTGGTTTGTTAACTTTCTTTGTGGTTACCATGAATTTTACCCTTATCTTTATAATTTTGGAGCAGTCTACCCTTACTTGGTATCGCCTTGCCCTCCTCTCCTTTAGAAGGTTCTATACTTATGCTGTTTGTTCCCTCTTTCATTGTTTTGATGTTGTTGTCATCCTTTGATTGATTTCTCTGATTCCCTGTTGTATATCTTTTGTTTTTGGAAAGTCCTCTGTAGTTCAGTTCCTAGAATGGTATCTGGTTCATATGAACCTGCGTCCTAGGTCCTAGGTCCTGCCTGAGGGCTGAAGCTGTTGTCCTCAGATCGAAGAACTCCCTTTAATAATTCTTGTAAGTTTGGTTTGACTTTTGTATATTCCTTTAGTTTCTGTTTATCTGGAAATGACCTAATTTCACCATCAAATTTGAAGGAGAGTTTTGCAGGATATATTATTCTTGGCTTACAATTTTTTTCTTTCAAGATTTTATATATGTCATCCCATTGCCTTCTTGCCTGCATGGTTTCTGCTGAATAATCTGAGCTTAGTCTTATTGTTTCTCCTCTGTATGTGACTTCTTGTTTTTCACGAGCTGCTCTCAGGATTCTTTGTTTGTCTTTAGTTTTAGCGATTGTGAATATGATATGTCTTGGTGATTTTCTTTTGGGGTCTCTTCTATATGGGGTTCGTTGAGCTTCTCGGATGGCCAGCTTTTCATTTTTCATGATATTGGGAAAGTTTTCTGTCAGCAGTTCGTCAATGATCCTCTCTGTGTTTTTTGTTTTCTCCCCCTGTTCTGGGATGCCAATCACTCGTAAGTTTTTGCTTTTAATTGTGTCCCACATAACTCTCAGGGTCTCTTCATTTTTCTTTGTTCTTTTTTCTGAGTTTTCCTGAAACAGAGTTGTATCCAAGTGTTTGTCTTCAGTTCCACTGATCCTGTCTTCCATGGTTTCAAATCTACTTCTCAGCCCTTCTATGACACCGTCCATTTCTGAAATCTTGATGTTTATCTTTTGGATTTCTAATTGTTGTTTTTGTATAATTTTGAGTTGTGAATTTATTTTGGCATTTTGTTCCTGCATCATCTTCCTGAATTCTTCCAATTTTTTGTCTGTATTTTCCATAAAGTTGTCTATTTTTTCCTCATGTTTGTCAGCTTTTTGCCTCCATTCTTGGAAAATTCCGAGTATTAGTGATTTGAGTTCCGTATCAGGTACTTCTAGTGCGTTTTCTTCCACAGGAGAGTTATCTGGTGTTTTAATTTGAACGCCTATTGGAGCCATCTTGTCTTGTTTTTGTAAATGTTTTGATATTGTTTGCTGTTTTCTGGGCATTCAGTAGATATTTCTCTCGTTTATTGATTGTAGATTTTTGTTGTTGTTTTGTCCTTGTGGTACAGCTGGGCAGATCTAGCTGCAGAGGAGCCACTGGGACGGGCTGTTTGTGGCACTCACCGTAGCCACCAGGACAGTCGGTAGTCAGTGCTGGGCAGGTTCCAATAGGGCGTGCCTGCACAGCTTGGTGGTTTGATGTCAAGTGCACAGTGCAGGTAGGTAGGGTGCAGTGGGAAGATGGTTATGTGTGAAGCTAAGCTGGATATGGGAGAGAGGAGAGAGGAGCAGGAGCAAAAAGCATACAAACATTAAAGAATGCTAGGGGAGCTTGTCATTGGAATGTACAGATGAGAGACTATGGGATGGAGGATAGCAGCAGGGGGAAGAGAAAGAAAAGGCAAGAATGAACAAATAAAAATCCGAAAAGTTAAAGAACTGCAAAGTTCCCAGGGATCCCACCAAAGCAGCTATGAGGTCTGAGGGAGTCGCTCTCAGTTTTCACAACACAGACTGGCCAGAATGTACAGAGGCATACATTGACTGGTATTCAGGGATCAGAAAGAGAAGGAAGAGATAGAGAGATGAGAAATTAAGCAATGAAGAAAGACAAAAGGGAAAAAGAGGTAAAAGATGACACAACTAATCAAAAAAGGAAGAAAAATAAAATTGAAAGAAAAAAAAAAAAGGGCAACACCAGCATTCAGTGCCTACAAATGGGACCCAGAAAGCCCCCACTCAGGGGCGTGAATTCCAAGCAGCCGGCAGTCTCGGGGTTTAGAGACCGTGACCACGGGAAGCAGAGGGGCCAACGAAGAAAGGCCCCGGGATCTCACCAGTGCGGCATCCCAGACCTGGAATCCGCCACACGCCCAAATGCAGCCCCACAGCCCCGCCAGAGAGAGCAAAGATGGCGCTCGGAACCAGGCACCCCAGCAAAAGGAGGGGGAGGCAGCGAGAGGCAAGTGAGAAACCAGAAGAAGCAGAAAATGCCACACCAACAGCCAACAAATGGGACCCAGAGAGCCCCCACTCAGGGGCACAAATTCCAAGCAGCCGGCAGTCTCGGGGTTAAGAGACCGTGGCCACAGGAAGCAGAGGGGCCAACGAACAAAGGCCCCGAGATCTCACCAGTGCAGCAGCCCAGACCTGGAATCTGCCACACGCCCGAATGCAGCCCCACAGCCCCGCAGGAGTGAGCAAAGACGGCGCTCGGAACCAGGCACCCAGGCAAAAGGAGGGGGAGGCGGCAGAAAAAGCTTCGCCAGCAGCCAGCAAACGGCTCTCAGAAAGCCGCCAGCCCGGGTGCACGGAATCCAAGCACCAGCGCCCCCCAGCCGGCAGGGGAGCCCCAGCCAAGGCGGAGAGGGATGGGGGGTGGGAAAGCGCGCACCACAGTATACCGGTCGTTCTATCTCCCACTGGACGCTCTGCGAGGCTGCTCTCCCGTTCGCTGGTCTCCGATAGGAATCCAAGATGGTGGATCCGCGCTGCGTTAGCTGGTAAGGAATCTCTGCATGAGTCTCTCCTCGCTCTCCGTTCTCTTTTAGTATTCTCACTCCGTTTGGTGTTTGGCTGAGTTCTTTATCTCTTCATTTGGTGTTCTAGGATTTCAGGATTGTTGATTCTCTGTTAGGCTTAGTTTTTCGGATCTTTGCTGTGGAGGAACGGCGTGGTGCTTCTGCCTAGAGCGCCATCTTGCCCCGCCTCCCTCTAGGATATTATTTTTTATCAAGTGTATTTTGTTTGTTTCTTTTACCTTAACTATCTAAATTAATTATTTAAATATGACCAAAAGACTATCAAATTTCTTTTTTAGAATAAGTTATTGCTCTATTCAGACTTTTTTTTCCTATGTCAGCAAGATTATCTTTATTTATAACTTGACAGATTTAAGATTACTCCTCATGTATAAGCTGATAGGCAGAGAGAAGCAATACCTATTACTATAAAAATGGAAGAATTAAAACTTTCTGGCATTTTTTATTTGGTTTGTTTATTTCCTTTTCATACATGAGAGTATAAATAAGGGTTTGCGACACTACATTTACTTTTTCCATTTTCTTGTTCTTTAATTTTGTAGATAATATTTTGCAAACAGAGTAAAAAGAAAGGGATAATTATTCATGAAAATTAGATAGTGAAGGCCTCACAATAAATATAAATATATTTTTTCAAAGCAAACAAATGCTATTTATCTTCCCAATGCATTTTACACAATTTAAACCATATGTAATTAGCCTTCTCTTATCCACCCACTTCAGTGAGCATATTTTTCATAAGATCAAAAAATGAGTTACAAAGGTTAAATGATTCAAGGACTGGGCTAGAATTTTTTTCTAGTTGTTACCTCTTGAACTCTCTAAAGTTTATTAGCTACATTTCCATCTAATAAGAAACGTAATTTATAGTTTAGAAGAGACTAAAATTCGAGGGGTTTTTCCATCTTTTTATAAGCAGACTGTAAGATACAGCAAAAAGAAAGGACACAAAATGATGGAGTTCATGATGTTATATTAGACCAAAAAAAGACATGGCCTTTGGGCTATTAGGTTTGACCTACTCCATATTCAAATATTAAGTACGGAGTATATATGCTTAAATGACTAAACAAAGATAAAGGTCAATGTACATAGGCAATGATCAACTTGAATTTATTATATAATTTGATTATTATAAATCAGAACCATGGAAGGAGATTTCCCCCATAAAATTTTCACCTGCAATACTTAGGTTCAAAGGAGAGATGCCCCAGGAAGGCAGATATTTATTTCTGTTTCACCCGATGATGTATCCTAAACTTCTTGAACAGTAGTTGGCACAAGTAGGTGTTCCAGACATGTATGTTGGAAACATGAATAAAAGGTAACATGAGGAGGTGAAAAATGACATTAATAATCTGATAGAATCTACTTTTTAATCCCATTTCCTCCCTTTATAATAATAAATAAATTTAATAAATAAATATAATAATAAATAAATAAATTTACTCACTTTCACTGAACTTTAATTTGCTAAACTATAAATGAAAATGCTAACATCTAAGTCAGTGTTTTCCAAAACATGTTCTACAGATCATTGGTTCTGAAAGATAATACATGCCATGTGATAAAAGGGTAACAAGACTAAATATGTAATGGGCAAATGTAGAATTAAATTCCTAAAGAGATTTCCTTATTTCAGCACCCTTTACAGTTTTTAATGTGCTAATGTGCCTCAGGAATATTCAATGACAGGGTATAGCATATAAAGTTTTCCAAAATTATATAACCAAAATAATTTTTTTTCAATATATCATCTTAAGACACTGGTACTCCCCAAATGATGAGAAATGGTAGGAATGGCCTTTACTGAATTATTGTTGTTGTTGCTAGGTGCCATCAAGTAGATTTCAACTCATAGTGACCCCATGTGACAGAGCAGAATTGCCCTGTAGAGTTTTCTAGGCTGTGATCTTTATGGGAGTAAATTGCATGGTCTTTCTCCTTCTGAGTGGCTGTGTGTGTTCGAACTGCCAACCTTTCATTTAACTGCTGAGTGCTTAACCCTTTGTGCCACTATTACTGGTAAATTTTTTTCATTTTTATGCATTGTGTACTTTATTTTTCTTTTTTATTTGTAAGGGACCTTCACCAAGTAAGGATTTTAATCATTTTAACTACCACTTTTTATCATATGTTCATATCATTACTAGAGTTTTGTGTATAAAAGATGTTAGGAAGAATTTTTGAAGGAAGGACGAGAATAAGGAAGGAAAGAAGAAAGGAAGGAACCTGAAATCACTTTTTCCTGTTCAACTTAAAATGGATTGTAGTAATAGAATAAGTAGCTGTTTCAACAGCGATTCATAGTTTAGCTTAATAGATCTAGGCATCAAATGGGTGATTGTGTGGTGTGTGTGTGTGTGTGTGTAATTCTATATACTAATAAAGAAACTGTTACAAAAACTAAGTCCAAAAATTTTCAGATTTGACTATTGCATCTGAAAATTTTGAATAACTACAGTAGTGGAGTAGTACAGCTATAAGAATTTCTTTTATGCTGTTTCATCATTAGGATACTTCTTTCATATATAATTTTATAATTAATTTCTGTCTCACTGGTGGAACGCTTGTGGCGTAGTGGTTAAGAACTTGATTGCCGCTGGGGGCGTGGCCAAGATGGCAGAATAGTTAGAAGCTTCCTATATCTCTCTTACAACAAAGACCTGGAAAAACAAGTGATTTGATTCTATATGAATATCCAGGAGCCCTGAACAAGGCAAAGTTGAGGAACTGGACTGAGTCAAGGGGCGGAGGAGAGGGAGACAGTTTGGAAGAAGCAAAGAGTGCCAGAGCCGCCGCAGCGAAACTGCAGCTCTACAGCCACGCTGGTCCACAGTGAAGCTGGCAAACAGCTGTGCTGTGTGCACTCGGGAAGCAGTTTCCACATCGAGAGAGACCCAGCAGCAGAGATTCTGCTTGGACACTCCGAACCAGTGAAAAGCAGCTTCCAAGTGGCTAAGATAAGTACATGCGTGAGGCCTTTCACAGGGATTTAAAAAAAAAAGCCCAATTGGGAAAAAATTCTCTCCCTTTTACCTCCTTCCTCTGCACTCTGCACTGGGAGTCAGCTGGGCCAGAAGTAGATCCCAAAAGGCGCCCAGACCCATTCTCCTGGCCTTGGAGAGGGAACAAATAAGCTACTGGCTCCCCTAAGCCACAAATGCAGGGTTGGCACAGCTCATTTGCGAGGCACAGGTATAAGGGGTCCACAGACTCTGAGTGCCTTACACCCCTGTATACACTTGTGGGGACTCATCTCAACAGCGTTAGCCCTCACAACCACAGTACAACAGGGCAAACATCTGAAGTTTAACTTCAACTGCTTCAGCTATGAACTGGCAGATTTGTGACCCTCGAAACAGCCCTACCCCTTAAGTAGGCACTTTTATCGATCTGCAACAGGGGCTTGAGGACAGGGGGTATCACCTAAAGTTCCTAGTCGCCTGCTACAGGAGTCCAAGAAAACGTGATGCCCTTGAGTCTTTAGAGCCAACAGAGTAGGGTACTCATAGTCCAGCTGCAAAAATCACCCACCTACTCACCCTAGAGAATAGGGACACGCTTTCCTTTCAGACTGTCAGGGGCAGCCTTCAGCCCCCTGCCTGGCTTGGTGTGTGATCCCCTACTACAGCCAGAGTCCAGCGCCTGCACCAATCACCCATGCCTCTCTAAGACTGGGGGTGAGAGCCTGCATCGCACACTTGGTGACCAACTGCCTGGACACCCGAGCTGAACCCATATAGGAAAATTTAACAGACTCCTGTGTGTACATACTTAGTTACAGAACTAACTACATGGTGACAGGACATTAGAGATTCAAAGGTGTCAAAAATCCAACTAGTGCACACGGGCAGCCTACTTGGGCATAACAAAACAAAACAAAACAAGAAGCTAGGTCTCACTAAACAAATACAAAATCAAATTATAATAGATTATTGGTGGCTCAGAGACAACAGTCAATAGGCAGTCTGTGATGGCTTCCGCAAACTCCCAAAATAAGAATCAGTAAATTCTCTGGAGGAAGAGACCTTCTTGAAATTACCAGAGGCAGAATACAAAAGATAAATATACAGAATTCTTCTAGAAATTAGAAAGGAAATTCTACAGCATGCAGAAATAGCCAAAGAACACACAGACAAAGTAGTAGCAGAACTTAAAAAAGTTATTCAAGACCGTAATGCCAAACTTAATAGGCTGCAAGAATCTGTACAGAGACAGCAATCAGAAATCCAGAAGATTAACAATAAAATTTCAGAATTAGAAAACTCAATCGAAAGACATAGGAAGAGAATTGAGGTAGTAGAAGTTAGAATTAGTGACATTGAAGATAAAGCTCTTGAAGCCAACTTATTTGAGGAAAAATCAGTTAAAAGAATTAAAAAGAATGAGGAAGACTACCAGCAAAATGGCACTCTAGTAAGAAGCACCACACAGTCCCTCCACAGCAAAGATCCGTAAAGCTAAGCCAAACAGAGAAAACAGCAATCCTGAAACCCAAAAACATCAAATGAAGAGATAAAGAACTCAGCCAAGTCCCAAATGGAGTGAGAAAACTGACAGAGAACAGAGAGCAAGGAGAGATTCATGCAGAGATCCCTTATCAACTAATGCAGTGTGGCTCCACCATCTTGGACTCCTACTGGAGACCAGAAAATAGGGGGTACGAGAAAGCAGCTTCGCGGAGCTTCCAGCAGGAGACAAAACAACCGGTAATTTGTGATATATGCTTTCCCACTCCTGACCCTTCTTCACCTCCACTCGGCCTCCTCTGCTTCCTGTGGCCACAGTCTCTTGTCTGGGAAGCACTGGCTGCTTGGATTCCACCTGCCCGCACTGGCTGGCCCTCTGAGTGCCATTTGTTGGCTGCTGGTATTGCTTTTTTTCTGCTTCTTTTGATTTTTTTCTTACCTCTCACCACCTCCTCCTCCTTTTGCTCAAACAACTGGCTCAGTAAGCCAATATTGCTTCTTCTTGAGGGCCTGCGGAGCTCCGTTCATGCGTGGAGATGCTTCCTGGTCTGGGCTGTGATGCTGGTGGGATTCTGGGGCTTATGTTTGTTTGTTTGTTTTGAATTGTTTTTTGTTTTCTTTTCCTTTTCTTGAGTTGGGAGCTCTTTCTGGCTGGGCAATGCTGAGTAGCTTTGAACCTACACCCTTGGCTTGCGCAGCTGCACAGAAGGATCCCTGAGGACATTTCATTTTGGTGTTTTTTTTCTTTTCTGTTTTTTTGGGGGCTTTTCTTGTTCTTTTTTTTAAATTTCTTTTGTTTTATTTTCCCTCTTTTTCCCTTTTTGTCTTTGTTCATTACTTTGTTTCTCATCTCTCTAAACCTTCTTTCTCTTTCTGTTCCCTGAACACCTGGCACTGAATACCTCTATAGCTGCTAGCCAGGCTGTACTGCAACACCTGAGAACAACTTCCACAGACCTCATAACTGCACCGATGGGATCCCTGGGAGCTTTGCTGTTCTTTTTTCTTCTTGATTTTTATTTATTCATTGTTTTCTTTTCTTTTTTTTTCTTCTTACCCTTTTTGATTTTCTCCATTTCATAGTCTCTCATCACTCCACTCCAATGGCAAGCTCCCCTAGCACTCGTTTTTGTTTGTATGTTTTTGGCTTCTGTTCCTCTCTCCTCTCTCCCATATCCATGCTAGCTCCACACATAACAATCTCTGCCTCCATCCTGCCTACCTGCACTGTGTGCTTAACATCATACTACCAAGCAGCTCAGGCACGGCCAACTGGAACCTGCCCTGCATTGATTACCGACCCACCCTGGTGGCTGTAGTAAGTGCTACAAACAACCTGTCCCAGTAACTCCTCTTCAGCTAGACCTGCTCTGCAGTACCATATCTGAGTGACTGAACCTGCCAATTGGAGGAGGTGAAAAGTATCATGCCCACAGATGAGCAAACAACAAAGAACACACAGCCTGCCTGCTCAGACATAGCCAAATAAAAAAAGGATGAAACAAACAAATATACAATCAATAAATGAGAAAAATAACTACTGAATGCCCCAATGACAGCAGACAATATCAAAACATTCACAAAAACAGGACAGGATGGTTCCAGTAGGCGTCCAAAATAAAACACCAGATGACTTTCCAGTGGAAGAAAAGGCACTAGAACTACCTGATAGGGAATTCAAATCTCTAATACTCAGAATTATCCAAGAGTTCAAGCAAAAAGCAGACAAAAATGAAGAAAAAATAGACAAATTCATGGAAAATACAGACAAAAATTGGAAGAATTCAGGAAAATAATGCAGGAACAAAATGCCAAAATAAATTCACAGCTAGAAATCATACAAAAACAACAATTATAAATCCAAAGGATAAACAACAAGATTTCAGAAATGCACGGCGTCATAGAATGCCTGAGGAGCACACTTGAAACGGTGGAAGACAGGATCAGTGGAATTGAAGACAAACACTTGGATACGAATCTGTCTGAGGAAAACTAAGGAAAAAGAACTAAGAAAAATGAAGAGATCTTGAGAGTTATGTGGGATGCAATCAAAAGCAAAAATTTTCAAGTGATTGGAGTTACAGAACAGGGTGAGAAAACAGAAGACACAGAGAGGATCATTGAAGAACTGCTGACAGAAAACTTCCCCAATATCATGAAAGATGAAAAGCTGATCATCCAAGAGGTTCAACAAACACCATATAGGAGAGACCCCAAAAGAAAATCACCAAGGTATATCATAATCACATTCACCAAAACAAAAGACAAACAAAGAATCCTGGGAGCAGCTCGTGAAAAACAAGAAGTCACATACAGAGAAGAAACTATAAGACTAAGCTCAGGTTATTTGACAGAAACCATGCAGGCAAGAAGGAAATAAGATGACATATATAAAACCTTGAAAGAAAAAAATTGCCAGCCAAGAATAATGTATCCTGAAAAACTCTCATTCAAATATGATGTTGAAATGAGGACATTTCCAGACAAACACAAATTAAGGGACTATGTAAAATCCAAACCAATTACTAAAGAGAGTTCTTTGATCTGAGAACAAAAAACTTCACCTCACAGGCTGAATCCAGGATGCAGATTTGTACCAGCCAGATACCAATCTAGGAAATGAACTCTCAAGGACTATCCAAAACCAAAAGAAATACAACAGGGAATCAGGGCATTTAATCAGTAAATGACAACAACAGCAGAACAATACAAAAGGGAATAAATGGTGTAGGTATAGAAACTTCTAAAATAGAGGAAGGCAAGCTGATACAAAGTAATAATAGACTGCTTCAAACTTAGAAACATAAGGATAAATTTTAGGGTAACCACAAAGAAAGTTAACAAACATACCAATAAAATAAAGAGGAAAAACATAACATCTTAGCAAAAACAAAATCTACAAAAACAAAAGAAATAAAAACAAAAAGCCACCAACAAAAGAAACTCAGCACAAGAGAGTAAGAAAAATAAAGAAAACGTCAGCACCACAAAAAAAAGCTTTACACAATGACAGCAACAAACTCAAATCTACTAATAATTATACTAAATGTAAACGGACTCAATGCACCCATAAAGAGATGGAAAGTGACAGAATGGATAAGAAAATAGGAGCCATTAATATGCTGTCTACAAGAAACACAACTTAGAAACAAAGATGTGAATTTATTAAAAGTCAAAGGCTAGAAAAAAATATATCAAGCTAACAATTACCAAAAAAGAGCAGGAGTGGCAATACTAATCTAAGATAACAAAGACTTTAAAACAAAATCCACCATAAAAGACAAAGAAGGATACTATGTAATGATTAAGGGGATGATCCATCATGAAGACATAACTATAATAAACATCTGCACACCAAACGACAGGGCTCAAAAACATAAAACAAACACTAACATCACTGAAAAGAGAAATCGACAGTTCCACAATAATAGTAGGAGACTTCAACACACCGCTCTCAGTAAAGGACGGAACAACTGAAAGAAACTCAGTAAAGATGCAGAAGACCTAAAGGGCACAATCATCCAATTTGACCTCATAGACATATATAGAACACGCTATCCAACAGCTGCAAAGTACATATTCTTTTCCAATGTACATGGAATGTTCTCCAGAACAGACCACATCTTAGGCCAAAGAGCAATCCTCAACAAGATCCAAAACGCTGAGATAATTCAAAGTATCTTTTCTGACCACAATGCCATCAAGGTAGAAATTAACAACAGAAAGAACAAGGAAAAATCTCAATTACATGGAAACTGAATAATACCTTGCTTACAAACCACTGGGTAATACAAGAAATCAGAGATGGAATCAAAAAATTCCTAGAATAAAATGAAAATGAAAACACATCATACCAAAACATTTGGGACACAGCAAAGGGAGACCTCAGAAGACAATTTATAGCAATAGATGCACACACAAAAAACAAAGGGACAAAATCAAAAGATTAACTAAAGAACTCAAACAAATAGAAAGAGAACAGCAAAAAAAGCCCACAGCCACTGTAAGAAAGGAAATAATAAGTATTAGAGCAGAAATAAATGAAATAGAAACAGAAAAACAATAGAAAGAATCAACAAAACCAAAAGTTGATTCTTTGAAAGAATCAACAAAATCGACAAACCACTGGCCAGACTGCCAAAAAGAAAAACAGGAGAGGACACAAATAGCCCAAATAAGAAAGGAAATGGGTGACATTACAACAGACCCAACTGAAACAAAAAGGATCATAACAGCATATTATGAAAAACTATACTCCAACAAATTTGAAAACCTAGAAGAAATGGATAAATTTCTAGAAACACACTACCTACCCAAACTACAGCAAAGTGATGTTGAAAATCTGAACAGACCCATAACAAGAGAAGAGATTGAAAAGGTAATGAAAAAGAAAAAAAAAAAAAAAAAAACCCAACCAAAAAAAGCCCTGGTGCAGATGGCTTCACTGGAAAATTCTACGAAACATTCACAGAAGAGATTGTACCAGTACTACTCAAGCTATTTCAGATCATAGAAGAGAAAGCAACACTTCCAAGTTTTCTATGAGGCCAGCATAATGCTGATACCAAAACCAGGCAAAGTCGTCACAAAAAAGAAAATTACAGACCAATATCGCTCATGAACATATATACTAAAATTCTCAACAAAATTCTAGCCAATAGAATTCAGCATCATATCAAAAAAATAATACACCACGACCAAGCAGGTATGCAGGCTGGTTTAACATTAGAAAATCAATCAACGTAATCCACCACATAAATAAAAGGAAAGAAAATAATTACACGATCATCTCAGTTGACACAGAAAAGACATTCGACAAAGTCCAACACCCACTCCTGATAAAAACTCTCAATAAAATAGGTATATAAGGGAAATTTATCAACATAATAAAAGGTGTCTATGCAAAACCAGCGGCCAACGTCATTCTTAATGGAGAGAGGCTGAAAACATTCCCCTTGAGAACAGGAACGAGACAAGGATTACCTATATCACCACTCCTATTTAACACTGTGCTGGAAGTTATGGTTAGAACAATAAGGCAAGAAAAAGAAAAAAAGGGCATCCAAATTGGTAATGAAGAATTTAAACTGTCCCTGTTTGCAGATGATGTGATACTATACATAGAAAACCCTAAAGGCTCCATGAGAAATCTACTAGAACTAATACAAAGATTCAGCAGAGTAGCATGATACAAGATAAACTTAAAAAATCAGTTGGATTTCTATACACCAATAAGGAGAATGATGAAAAGGAAATCAGGAAAACCATACCATTTATAATAGCCCCTAAAAAAATAAAATACTTTGGAATAAATCTAATCAGGGATGTAAAAGTCTATACAAAGAAAACTACAAAACACTACTTCAAGAAACCGAAAGGGATCTACATAAATGGAAAAACATACCATGCTCATGGATAGGTGGACTCAACATTGTGAAAATGACAATTCTACCCAAAGAAATTTACAAATACAACACAATCCCGATCCACAAACCCACAACATTCTTCAAAGAGATGGAAAAACTAATCATTAACTTTATATGGAAAGGGAAGAGGCCCTGAATAAGTAAAGCACAACTTAAGAAGAATAAAGTTGGAGGACTCACACTACCTGACCTCAGAACCTACTATACAGCTTCAGTAGTCAAAACAGCCTGGTACTGGTACAACGACAGATACACTGACTAATGGAACAGAATTGAGAACCCAGATGTCAACCCATCCACCTATGGTCACCTGATCTTTGACCAGGGCCCAAAGTCCATCAAATGGGGAAAAGACAGTCTTTTTAACAAATGGTACTCGCAAAACTGGATATCCATCCGCAAAAAAATGAAACAGGACCCATACCTCTCATTATAAAAAAAACAAATTCCAAATGGATCAAAGACCTGAATATAAAGCCAAAAACAATAAAGTTCATAGAAGACTTCATAGGACCATTGCTAAAGGCACTAATGCACAGCATTAACAAGATACAAACCATAACCATCAACACAGAAACCCCAAAAGATAAGCTAGATTACTGGGATCTTCTAAAAATCAAACATCTATACTCTTCAAAAGACTTCACCAAAAGAGTAAAAAGAGAACCTACAGACTGGGAAAAATTTTTGCACAGTACAAGTCAGACAAAGGTCTAATTTCCATAATCTACAAGAAAATCCAACGCCTCTACAACAAAAAGACAAATAATCCTGTTAAAAAATGGCAAAGGAAATGAACAGACGCTTCACCAAAGAAGACATTCAAGTGGCCAAAAGACACATGAGGTAATGCTCACAATCACTAGCCATTAGAGAAATGCAAATTAAAACCACAGTGAGATGCCATCTCACCTGGCATTACTGGCACGAATCAAAAACACTGGAAATAACAAATGTTTGCAGGGATGCCGGGAGATTGGAATTCTTACACACTGATGGTGGGAATGCAAAATGATACAACATTTTTGGAAAATGATATGGCACTTCCTTAGAAAGCTAGAAATAGAAATACCATATGATCCAGCAATTCCACTCCTAGGAATATATCCTAGAGAAATAAGAGTCGTCACTCTAATAGACATATGCACACCTATGTTCATAGCAGCATTGTTCTCAATAGCAAAACAATGGAAACAACCTAGATGCCCATCAACAGATAAATGGATAAACAAACTATGGTACTTACACACAATGCAGTACTATGCAACGATAAAGAACAATAATGAATCTGTGAACCATCTCATAACGTGGATGAAACTGGTGGACATTATGCTGAGTGAAATAAGTCCATCACAAAAGGACAAATATTGTATGAGACCTCTATTGTAAAAACCCACGAAAAAGTTCACACACAAAAAGTAACAATCTTTGTTGGTTACCAGAGATGAGAGGGGTGGGGTGTGGGGATACTAAATAGGAAATAGATAAGTGGTATCTTGGGTGAAGGGTGAGACAGTACACAATACTAGGGAAACCAGCACAACTTGTACAAGGAAAGGTCATGGATGCCCCACAGACACATCCAAACTCCCTGAGGGACTGAATTGCTGGGCGGAGGGCTGTGGGGACCATGGTCTCGGGGAACATCTAGCTCAATTGGCAAGACACAGCTTATAAAGACAATGCTCTACATTCTACCTTGGTGAGTAGTGTCTGGGGTCTTAAAAGCCTGTGAGAGACCATCTAAGATACTCCACTGGTCTCAACCCTTCAGGAGCAAGGGAGAATGAAGGGAACAGGACACAAGGAAAAGATTAGTCCAGAGGACACCTCCACCAGACTGAGTCCAGTACAGCTAGATGGTGCCCGCTTACCACCACTGAATGCTTTGACAGTGATCACAACAGAGGGTTCTGGGCAGAGCTGGAGAAGGATGTAGAACAAAATTCTATCTCACAAAAAAAAAAAAAAAAAAAAAACACTAGAATTACTGGCCTAAAGGAGACTGGAGAAACCCTGAGAGAACGGCCCCCCAGACACCCTTTTAACTCAGTGGTGAAGTCACTTTCTAGGTTCAGTGTTCAGCCGGGATTGGACAGCCCCATAAAATCAAATGAGACTAATGAGGGTCAGCAGTCCAGGAACAAGAGCTAGAAGGCAGAATGGGACAGAAAAGCTAGTGATAGGGAACCCAAGGTTGAGTAAGGATAGTGTTAATGTGTTGTGAGTTTGTTAACCACCGTCATAGGGCAACAAGTGTACTGTTTAATGAGAAACATTTTTGCTCTGTAAACCTTCATCTAAAGTGAGAATAGAAGCACAATTGGAAGAGCGTAGTCGATGTCAATGAACTGTGCATGTAGAAACTTTTGAAACGCTGTACCTTTGGCTATGTGTCTTTTCACAAAAAAAAAAAGGTTGAGAAGTTAGAGGGTTAATATGTTGTGAGGTTGTTAACCAATGTCATAAAACAACATGTATACTACTGTTTCATGAGAAACTATTTGTTCTGTAAACCCTCACCTGAAGTAACATAGGAAAAAAAAAATTATTAAAAAAAACAAAGAAAACAGCAGCTAGGGATAAAAGAAAAGTCATCTACAAGGGAAAGTCAGTTAGAAAAAGTTCGGACTACTCAGCAGAAGCTATGCACGCTAGAAGGCAATAGGATGACATACGTAAAGCCTTGAAGGAAAACAACTCCTAGCCAAGAATTATATACCCAGCAAAAGTGTCGGTTAAATATGATGGCAAAATTAGGGCATTTCCAGATAAACAGAAGTTCAGGGAATTTTCAAAAACCAAACCAAAATTACAGGAAATACTAAAGGGAGTCCTAGGGCTAGATAATCAATAATACCAGATAACAACACAAGACTAGAACACAGGACAGAGCAACGAGATATTGACACAGATACAGATATTGAAACTAAATCAAAGCTAAAACAGTGAAAATAAGGAAACAGATATCAACGTGTAAAAATTACAATATTAAAACAAAAAAGAGGGCCTAAAAAAATGGAGACATTGATTTTTCATATGCAGGGGAATTTAAGGTGATATAAAGTAATAAAAGACTGGTATAAACTTATAAAAATAGGGGTAAATATTAACATAACCACAAAGGAATCTAACAATCCTACAAATAAAAATAAAAAAGTTGAAAAACATAAAGACCCAGCAAGCACAAAATACACAACAAAGAAAAACATAAAAAAAAAATACATAAAGAAAAACGACTGAGCATAGAAAACTGAGGAGAACAAAGAAACTGTGAACAACACACAAAAAGAGATATCAGGATGACAGCACTAAATACATACCTATCAATTATTACGCTGAGTGTAAATGGACATAAAGCACCAATAAAGAGATGGAGAGTGAAAGATTGGATAAAAATGCATGATCCATCTATATGCTGCCTACAAGAGACACACTTTAGACTTAAAGACACAGACAGGCTAAAACTCAAAGGATGGAAAAAAATATATCAAGAAAACAACACTCAAAAAAGAGCAGGAGTGGCAATATTAATCTCTGACAAAATAGACGTTAAAGAAAAATCCACCACAAAGGATAAGGAAGGGCACTATATAATGATTAAATGGGTTAATACACCAGGTGGACATAACTCTAATAAATATTTACACAGCCAACAACAGGGCTCCAAAATGCATAAAACAAACTCTTAACAGCTCTGAAGAGAGAGATAGACAGCTCCACAATAGTAGTAGGAGACTTCAACACGCCACATTCGGTGAAGGACAGATCATCCAGAAAGAAGCTCAACAAAGACATGGAAGAGCTAAATACTACAATCAACCAACTTGATCTCATAGACATATACCGAACACTGCACCAAATAGCAGCCAAGTATACTTTCTTTTCTAGCACACATGGAACATTCTCCAGAATAGATCACATATTAGGCCATAAAGCAAGCCTTAACAAAATCCAAAACATTGAAATAGTACAAAGCATCTTTTCTGACCATAAAGTCATAAAAGTGGAAATCAACAACACAAAAAGCAAGGAAAAAAAATCAAACACATGGAAACTGAACAGCACCTTGCTCCAAAACTACTGGGTTATTGAAGAAATGAAGGATAGAATAAAGAAATTCACAGAACCAAACGAGAATGAAAACACATCCTACCAAAACCTTTGGGACACAGCAAAAGCAGTGCTCAGAGGTCAGTTTATAGCAATAAATACACACATCCAAAAAGAAGAAAGGCTCATAATCAAAGCATTAACCCTACAACAGGAACAAGTAGAAAGAGAGCGGCAAAAGAAGCCCACAGGCACTAGAATGAAGGAAATAGTGAGAATTAGAGCAGAATTAAATGAAACAGAGATTAGAAGAACAATTGAAAGAGTTAACAAGTCTAAAAGCTGGTTCTTTGTAAAGATCGACAAAATTGATAAACCATTGGCCAAACTGACTAAAGAAAAACAGGAGAGGAAGCAGATAACCTGTATAAGAAATGAGATGGGTGATATCACAACAGACCCAACTGAAATTGAAAGAATCCTAACAGATCACTGTGAAAAATAGTACTCTGACAAATTTGAAAACCTAGAGAAAATGGACATATTTCTAGAAACTCACTACCTACCTAAATTAACACAAACAGAGGTAGAACATCTAAATAAACCCATAACAAAAGAAGAGACTGAAAAGCTTGTTAAAAAACTGCCAACAAAAAAAAAGCCCTGACCTGGATGGCTTCACTGGAGAATTCTACCAAACTTTCAGAGAAGAGATAACACCACTTCTACTAAAGGTATTTCAGAGAATAGAAATGGATGGAATACTCCCAAACTCATTCTATGAAGCCAGCATAACCCTGATACCAAAACCAGGTAAAGACACCACAAAAAAAGAAAACTACAGACCGATATCCCTCATGAACATTAACACAAAAATCGCCAGCAAAATTTTAGCCAATAAAATTCAGCAACATATCAAAAAATAATTCACCATGACCAGGTAGGATTCATACCAGTTATGCAGGGATGGTTCAACATTAGAAAAACAATCAATGCAATCCATCACATAAATAAAACAAAAGACAAGAACCACATGATCTTATCAATCGATGTAGAAAAGGCATTTGACAAAGTCCAACACCCATTCATGATAAAAACTCTCAGTAAAATAGGAATAGAAGGGAAATTTCTCAATATAATTAAGGGCATTTATACAAAACCAATATCCAACATCATCCTGAATGGAGAGATTTTGAAAGCATACTGCTTGAGAACAGGAACCAGTCAAGGATGCCCTCTATCACCACTATTATTCAACATTGTGCTGGAGGTCCTAGCCAGAGCAGTTAGGCTAGAAAAAGAAATAAAGAGCATCCATATAGGTAGGGAAGAAGTCAAAGTATCTCTATTTGCAGATGATATGATCTTATACACAGAAAACCCCAAAGACTCCACAAGAAAACTACTGGAACTAATGAAGATTTCAGCAAAGTTTCAGGCTACAAGATAAACCTACAAAAATCAATTGGATTCCTTTACACCAACAAATAGAACCTTGAAGAGGAAATCTCCAAATCAATACCATTTACAATAGCCCCCAAGAAAATAAAATACTTAGGAATAAATCTAACCAGAGATGTAAAAAATCTTTACAGAGAAAACTACAAGACCCTACTGCAAGAAACTAAAGAGACCTGCAGAAGTGGAAAAATCTACCTTGCTCATGGATAGGTAGACTCAACATAGTGAAAATATCAGTTCTACCCAAATCAATCTATAGATACAATGCAGTCCCAGTCCAAAATCCACCAGCATTTTTTAATGAGATAGAGAAACAGATCACCAACCTCATATGGAAAGGGAAGAGGCCCCCCAAAAATAGAGCATTACTCAAGAAGAAGAACAATGTGGGAGGCCTTACACTACCTGATTTTAGTACCTATTATACTGCCACAGTAGTCAAGACAGCCTGGTACTGGTATAACAAGAGATACATAGACCAACGTAATAGAGTTGAGAATCCAGATATAAGCTCATCCACCTATGAGCAGCTAATATTTGACAAAGACCCAAAGTCCATTAATTGGGAAAAGACAGTCTCTTTAACAAATGGTGCTGGCATAACTGGATATCTCTATGCAAACAACTGAAACAAGACCGTATCTCACACCATGTACCAAAACTAACTCAAAATAGATCAAAGACTTAAATATAAAATTGAAAACGATAAAGATCATGGAAGAAAAAATAGGGACAATGCTAGGAGCCCTAAAACATGTCATAAACACAATAAGAACCATAAGTAACAATGCACAAGCACCAGAAAAGAGACTAGATAAATGGGAGTGCCTAAAAATCAAACACTTATGCTCATCAAAAGACTTCACCAGAAGAGTAAAAAGACAATCTACAGACTGGAAAAAAGATTTTGGCTACAACAAATCCGATCAGCATTTAATCTCTAAAATCTACAAGATACTGCAAAACCTCAACAACAAAACGACAAATAACCCAATTAAATAATGGGCAAAGTATATGAACAGGAACTTCACAAAAGAAGATATTCAGGCGGCTAACAGACACATGAAGAAATGCTCACGATCATTAGCCATTAGAGAAATGCAGAACAAAAGTACAATGACATATCATCTCACCCCAACATGGCTATCATTAATACGAGAAACACAAAATAACAAATGCTGGAGAGGTTGTGGAGAGATGGTAACACTTATACACTGTTGGTGGAAATGTAAAATGGTACAACCACTTTGGAAATCGATTAGGCACTTCCTTAAAAAGCTAGAAATAAAAGCACCAAACGATCCAGCTATCCTGCTCCTTGGAATATATCCTAGAGAAACAAGAGCCATCACATGAATAGATATATGCACACCCATGTTCATCGCAGCACTGTTCTCAATAGCAAAAAGTTGGAAGCAACCTAGGTGCCCATCAATGGATGAATGGTAAACAAACTATGGTATATACACACAATGGAATATTATTCAATGATAAACATCAATGATGAAGCTGTGAAACATCGTATAACATGGTGGAAGCTGGAACTTATTATGCTGAGTGAATTTAGTCAGTCACAGAAGACAAATACTGTATAAGACCACTATTATAAGAACTCAAGAAAAGGTTTAAACACAGAAGAAAACATTCGTTGATGGTTACAAGGGTGGGGAGGGAGGGTGAGGGTTATTCACTAACTAGGTAGTAGATAAGAATCATCTTAGGTGAAGGGAAGGACAGCATGCACTGCAGGGAAACCAGCACAACTGGACTAAACCAAAGCTAAGAAGTATCCTCAATACAGTTAAATACTTTGAGAGACAGAGTAGCAGGGATGGGGGTATCTGGGGATGAAGCTTTCAGGGGACATCTATGTCAATTGGCATAACAAAACTTATTAAGAAAACGCTCTGCATCCTACTTTGGTGAGTGGCATCTGGGGTCTTAAAAGCTTTCAAGTGGCTATCTAAGATGCATCAATTGGTCCTAAACACTTGCAGCAAAGGACAAAGAAGAACACCAAAGACACAAGGAAAGTATTAGCCCAAGGGCAGAATAGGCCACATAAACCAGAGTCTTCATCAGCGTGAGACCAGAAAAACTAGATGGTGCCCGGCTACCACCAATGACCTCCCTGACAGGGAATAGAACAGACAGTCCCTGATAGAGCAGCAGAAAGATGGGGTGCAGAACTCAAAGTCTAGTAAGAAGACCAGACTTAATGGTCTGACTGAGACTGGAACTGCCCCAGAAAGCATGGTCCCTGGACTCTCATCAGCCCAGAACTAAAACAATTTCTGAGGCCAAGACTTCAGACAGGGATTGGACTGGACTGTGGAACATAAAGTGATACTCAAGAAAAATGTGGCTCTTAGTCAAGTAGATGCAAGAGACCAAAGGCGCAGCTTCTGTCCAGAGGTGAGATGGGAAGGCAGAGAGAGTTAGGAGCTGGTTGAATGTTCATGGGGAATCAGTGGTGGAGGGGAGGAGTGTGCAGTCACAGAATGGGGTGAGCAGTTGGGGTCTCATAATAATGAGTGTAAAAAAAATCTGTACGGGAGACTAACTTGAAATGTAAACTTCATTTAATTACAACAATAAAAATTAAAAAAAATTAAAAAAAAGAATTTGACTGCTAACCAAATGGCCAAGAGTTGGAATCCACCAGCCACTTCTTGGAAACCCTACGGGAAGTTTTAGTCTGTCCTATAGGGTCGCTATAAGTTGGAATCGACTCAATGGCAACTACTGTTAATGGCAATAGTTTCTGTGTTACCGGAAATGATTTCAGGGTCATGGTTTTGTTTAAGTACATGATGCATAGACAAGAATGTATCACTGTGTTCTGTTCTTGGTTTTAGACATAGGATAATGCAAGGAAATGACAATGAAGTTTTAAGAAAGGAGGAAGGAAGAAAGAGGTGAAAAGAGGGAGGGAGAAAGGAAGGGAAAAAGGACAGAGGGAAGGAGGGACAAAATTAAATTTTACAGGAGCTGTATGGTCTTGGAATGCAGCAATGGTTAAAGAAATCCCCTCACACTTTCGTGTTCTGAAAAAAGGCTTACTGGAAAGAACTGATCAAGACAGCCTAATGATCTCTGTTTAAATATCTCCCTGACATTTATCTAGTTTTCAGTTTTTACAATCTCCAGCCACCTAACCAGAGAATCCCATATCTCCATCTCCTTCCCTTGAGTCTCCCAGGAACCAGGTAGAGTTATCATAAGAAAAGAAAATATCCCAAGACAAAAGATTCTAATTTCTATCTTGACAAATCACTCAGCCATCTCAACCATCAACTCCCCTTAACTTTCATTTTAAAACTTCACAATCCTTTGTCCAGTAGAGCAGGAACTCAGATTCTTTCTGATCTCTCACTCACCCACTGCAGCAGTACCCCTCCTCTTACTGCAGAGTTTCTTTCCTCCGTTCCCTTAGTCATTTTCTCTTTCTTAAAATAATCCTTTTGAATGAAGTCATTTCTGCCTGTTTTAACACTGTATAGTTAATTTTGTATAGCATAGTACAATTTTTCCTTAGACAGGATGGAAGGAAGGGAGGAAGTGAAAAAGTAAATAGAGACGGCCAAGCTCTCATGGAGCATACATTCTAGAGTCATTCAAGAAAAAAGTGAATAAATAAAAGTATAATTTTGGTTGGTGTGTTAGGCTGGGTTTTCTAGAGACAAAAAACCAGTGAAGCATGTGTGTATATATATATATATATATATAGAAACTGAGAGAGAGAGAAGGGGGACCTGGTGGCACAGTGGTTAAGAGCTACAGCTTGCTCTGGCTGCTAACCAAAAAGGTCATCAGTTCAAATCCACCAGCCACTTCTTGGAAACCCTATGGGCAGTTCTACTCTGCCCTATAGGGTCATCACTATGAGCCAGAATCAACTCGATGGCAACAGGTTTATATAGATAGGCAGACAGATAGATAGATAGATGGATGGACAGGAGGGTGGGCAGATGGATGGATGGACAGATAGATTATATATCTAATATCTTTATCTATATATATATCTTATCTATCTATCTATCTATATATAGAGAGACAGGGAAAGAGAGAGAGATTTATCTCAAGAAAATGAGGGAAATGGCTTACACAGTTGTGAAGACTGGCAAGTCTCAAATTTGTGTGTCAGGTGTTAGACTGGAGGCTTCTCCTGACTCACATGGTTGCAAAGGCTAACAAACTCAAAATCTGCAGGTGAGATGGCAGGCTGCTGGCTCACAGGGCTGCAGGAGCTGGTGAATCCAAAAATCTGCAAGTCAGGCAGCAGCTGTTGGCTCATGTCCCAAGAAGTGGAGGTCAGATTATGGCAAGTCAAAGGCAGGATCAAAAGCAAAAGCCAACTAGCTTTGCCAGAACGTTCATATGCATTGGATGCAGGCCACACCCTTGAGGAAACTCCCCTTACAACTGATTGGTTGGTCACATCAGATCATCTCCTGGAAGTGATTACATTATATTACTTAGGGAAAAGCAGTCAGTCCAATGTTTGCCAAACCACTGATAATCATAACCTAATCAAGTTGACACATAACATTAACCTTCAAGGTTGGTGAAAAATGCCGTTAAGAAAAGTATAATTTTCTAGTTTGATAGATGTGTGGTAGGCTAATTTTTAGATAGGGTTATTAGGGAAGGTCTAACTTAGAAAGCAATTTTTTTCTATTTTTGTAGTAGAAACATGAGTAAACCCCACACAAGTCTGGAAAAAGATTCCTTGCTGCAGATGAAATAGCAAATGCAAAGATTCTATAGTAGGAAAAAGCTTTTCTTGTTTTAGGAACAGTATGAAGTTCTAGCATTTTATCCAGCAAGTAGTGAGAGAAGGAAGGCTTACAGAAAAAAATTTTCAGAAAGCTTAGGTGGGACTGGTTCATTTACAGTCACAATATACATTATCCACAATGTAAAAAGTAGAAGGACAAAAAACAAAAACAGAAGGACTATATAATATTCACTGGTTTTAGCAATAAGGTGATATTTACCCAGAACAAGAGACTGGTAGATTGTTGACAGGTAAGCCAGCCTGAATCAGTTTTGGGGTGGAGTAGACTGGAAACTGTGGGAATAGATCACTTCTTCAAAATATTCTAGATAGACTTTAAAGAAGGGTTAAAGCTCAGTAGATGAAAGGATTATGTTGTTGATGTAGGATTTTTAAGATAGAAATATTGGATCATATGAAAATACTGATGGGATAGAATTGCTTTAGAGGAAGATATTAAAGAAAAAAAGAGAACATTCGATGATAGAAAGTCCCTAAAATAAGACATATTAGGATTCAGAGAAAAAAAGAAGAAAAAAAATAGTCAAATTTACAAACGGATTTAAAAGTATTCTTTCAGGATGATTTATAAATTTTATTATGAGGACTTCTACTTTTCTCTCTGAAGGAGGTGGCAAAAGGCCTTCAGCTGATAGGAAGGGTAGAGGTAGGGAACAAGAATTTGAAGAGCAATAGAGGGAATTGACTAAGAACATTATTAGGATTACTTGAAAATACTTAAAGTTCAGGAAAGATTAATGGCCATAAAGAGAGATACCAGTCCTCATGTATGGTAATTTCTCCCCATTGTTTAATGTTGTTGGTGTGTGCTGTTGAGTTGCCTCCAACTCACAGTGACCCTATAGGTTACTATGAGAACTGCCCCATAAGGTTTTCTAGGCTGAAATCTTTATGTGAGCAGATTGCCAGGTCTTTTCTACAACAGAGAAGCTGATGGTTTCCAACCTCTGACCTTTAGGTTAGCAGCCAAACTGTTGAACATCGCCCCACCAGTGCTCCTTCGTTATTTAATTACCAGGCATTATTAGTAAAGAGAAGGCAAGTAAGGAAGCTAGTTCAGGGATGGGTTTGTCACTGAGCATGGCACAATGAGAGGAGTAAAGGCACATGAAGAGAGATAGATTTAAATTCAATATCAGCCTGAATGAGAGGGAAGTAAACATAAGAGACTTGAGTGAGGGGGAAAAGGAATCAATGCACTGGTGGTTTCTATAAAGTTAAAAAGAAAATCAATCTCTTGGAAGAAATTTAGCAAAAAGGAACTTAAAGATATGACATTAGAGTCAGGATCTGGACATATATTCTTATATTTCAGAGATAAAGCTATTTCAGGTAACAACAAATTCAATTTATGGCCATGGTAGATAAAGAGGAATGTATTTCCTTTCGGGTTTGTTTGCTTTTCTTTGTTTCTCTTGAGACTTGAGAAGTTCTACTATTTTAGCTTCTAGTTCATTTATTATGTCTTCTGTCTGTTCAACCCTTATTATTGAGTGTTTCTCTTCTTTTTTCTAACTCAGTTGCTTTATTCGTGAGTTTCAGTATTTCTCTTTGGTCATTTTTGATGTTTACAATTTTCTTGTTGAGTTTCTCATTTTGTTCCTCCATTTGTTTCCTTGTCTCTGCTAGTTTGTTTTCTGTTTGTGTTTTGCTTTCTTTAAACATGTTTAGCCAAATAGTCTGAAAATAATCAATTATTTGTGTTAGATTGACCTCCACAAGAGTAATTTTGTCTTCTTCATGTTTTGATTTTGATTGCTTCTCTTGTAATTTTGTGTTTTACCATTTTTTGTTGAACTTTGGCCATTTTTAAAACATTTTGACTTTATATTTTTTTTATTCTGGTTTTTGTGGGACTATTTTCTGATTGAGTGCCCTGGTATCAGTGGCCAAGCATCCAGCAGCCAATAGAAAGAATGGGGCCTACACCCAGCAGCCACTCAGTGGGAAGAAAGATGCAGCACCCTGCCTCTGCAAAGACTTACATCCCTGGGAATGACTTGGAACAGCTCCACTCTGCCTCACAGGGTGGTTATGAGTAAGAACTGACCCAGTGGCAGTGGGCTTGGTATCTTCTCCGGAGAAAGAAGTCTTATCCTCAGGTTTTTCTCAGTGCTGATTCAGTTCTGGATACTTGATTTCTGGAATTTAATACACAAGTGTGGTAAGGAAGGCTTAGCTGGTTGCAGATGCTGAATGTAAGCAGTGGGGCTTGACTTTCCTGTGGTGAAGGTGGGGGGGGGGGCTCTCTATGTCTTTCCTTCATGGGTGTCCCTTCACAGGCTCTCCCATAGTGTCCCACTGTGGGCATGGAGCTAACCATTTCCCTCTGTGTTGCCATCTGTCAGAAGTATTTCCCTCATCATGCTGCCCTTGAAGTTCCTCCTGGCCCTATTTCCCATCTGACTTTGACCTCAGACAGATTCAATAGCACTCTCTCACAGCACCACCGTCTCCCTTAGCAGCCTCCCAATTGTGCAGCCTACGAGCTCCCACAGCCAATCTGCACCACCTTAAAAAATCAGGCTACAGCTTCCTCATATTAGCTCTATTTCTGTGCTCCCTGTTTGAGGTGTTGCCTGGCCCTGTCCCAAAATGGTTTGAAGAGCGACTATTCCTGATGTAATGGGTAAGTTCTTCCAGCTTCTGTACCATTTTTGCTTCTCCTTTCCTCTACTTCTGGACTCTCCCTGACTCTCCAACACCTCAGCTGCCTTCTGGAGTTCTGAGATCTCGGTCTGTGCTAGTTTTTAATAGTTGTTCAATGTGTTAGTAGTTGGGAGAGTAAATGGGAGCATCCAATCACTTTTCCATCTTGCTCTGCCCCACCAACTATCACTTTTATATATAAAGAAAGTTTTTAGATATCCAGAAAGTAGTACTTATGAATTTGTAATGTTAACTCATGAGTGCAAGGTATTTCACATTTATTTATTTTCTCAGATAGCTTAAATCTGACTGCCAACTCCCATTAGCTGGCAGGATGGGACATACCTAGTCATTATTTTACATCGACATCTCCTTAGTGGCATGCAAGTGTCAGGAGACATTTTACTTTTCAAATGAAACAAGTGTTTCTTTTTTTAGCCTGTCATAATCCAACATTATTCAGGCTCCTTGAAGTTGAGCAACAATACTACTTTTGCATCCTTTTGTGTGTCCCAATAATTTTTGTCAATTCTGGCACTCCAAGTGCAGAAATCCAACATCTCCAAGTGTATCATGCAGCCACTGCACTCATATGGCTCACTATTTTTACCTGGAGACGTTGCTTAGAAACAGAAACCTAGTCCCTTACACTCTCCAGAGAGCCATCCCTGCACCTTCTCTATCTGAACTGCCTTGCCTCACCTGGTTTCATCTAACACCCTTTAAAAATAAACTCAGGCTTTTGCCAAAAAAAGATGTAGTATCTTCCTGCAACTTCATGATCTTGTTATGGAAAAGCTTCTGAAACAAATACATACAAAAAGCTTGACATCTGGAAAGAAGCATAAGAAAAAAAGTACAAAGAAGCTAAATTGCAAATATTTCAATCAATCATTTTTCATGCAATTTGTGGAATTGCTGAGGATCATATGAGGCATGAAGGATTTAGGTGGCTAATAATCCTAATGATCCCTAGGTGGGGGTGCATCAGGCTTTTCAGGATTTATCTGTGGCTTCTCAGGAAAGAGATTATGGTGTTGGCAGTGTACCAGTGCTTATTATATTTTTACCCGCAGAAGAGCAGAGAGAAAAGGTTTGGAAGTATTGTGTGTGGGTGGACATGGGGAGATAATTTCTTAAGTTCTGCAGGATCAAAAGACGTGTGACACAAGAAATATTTTGGAGCAATGACAAGAGCATGCAGGACTGGTGAATGCCTCCTATCTTTCTCTTTCTCCCTCCCTTTTTTCACTTCCCTCTCTGATTCAAACTCATTACCTTTAAGCCTATTCCGACTCATAGCGACTCTATAAGACAGAGTAGAACCACCTCATGAGGTTTTCAAGGCTGTAATCTTTACCAATGCAGACTGCCACATCTTTCTCCCATGGAGTGGCTGGTTGGTTTGAACTGCCGATCTTCCGGTTAGCAGCAGAGCACTTTAACCACTGCACAAATGATAAATAAAGTTGGAAGGTACAACTGAGTCACATTGAAGAATCAAATTAAAATTACTGAAGAAAATGATAGCTGATCAGAGACATAAAGGATAATAGGAATTAATTAGGATAAGAATTATAGGCAAAAGAGCAGTGCGTATCTATATATACATATATATATACATATATACACATATATATACATATATATATACACACACATATATATGTATATATATAGTAGTTAAGAGCTTGGCTGCCAACCAGAAGGTCGGCAGTTCAAATCCATGAGCTGCTCCTTGGAAACTGTAGGCAGTTCTACTCTGTCCTATATGGTCACTAGGGGTCGGAATCAACTCGATGACAATGGCTTTGGTTTGGTTTTATATATATATAGAGAGAGAGAACTATGTGATTTTAACATAGAGTTTGAGTGGAAAAAATATAAGACTGGAGAAAACACAGGATATAGCAAAAGGACTTTGAATACCAGACTAAAAATTTAGACATTTTCCTGGAAGTGAAAGGCAGTTGTTAGAGGATTTTTAGCTGAGAAGTAACATAATCAGATTTAGCTCTTAAAAAAAAAAGTCTTTCTTCAAAAAAAGGCCACTCCAGGATGAAGAAGACAATAAATTGTAAGGGTAAGAGACTGGAGGCAAAGAGGCCATTTAAGAGGTTGAAGTGTTATCAATAGCAGTGATGAAGCCTATACTAAGTTTTTGAGTGACGGGGGGATAAAAAGGATGAAAGGGATCTGACACATGGAAATCGTGTTTCATACTTGGATTTATATTGCTTCAAAAATAATACATCCAGAGCTTTTATGAATAATATATGGTAAGGTAAAGTAGTTTTATATTATGATAATAAAAAAATATTTTATACTGTAGCCTTAACTTGGAACTTATGAGAAAATTACTTTAATATGTACTGGGGTGTGTGTGTTTCTCCATGTATATGTGTACCAGTTTTACCTTGATCAAGGTAATTTTTCAGGCAGGAAACTAATTCTTGTTATTTACTTGCCATTACAAAATATTTCTTAAGCACCTTCACTTTTAATAAAAGTTACATATATTCTTGAGTAAAAAAGTTGGTAACTGTAATATATTTTTATAAAGAAATTTGAAAATTATAAAACTAAAATATTTATTAAGTTAAAAAAGTTATAACATTAATTACATCTACAAAAGGCAAATAACACATATATTATAAAGCAATGTACATAGTAACCTTCATTTTCTAATAATATTCAATTCCAGGATACAGTTTTTGCTATAGTTACATATTTTGAAAAATATATAACTCTTGGAAATATATTAAACATTTTATCATAAAATTATATTTAAATTTGCCTGGTGACTCTGATAAAGATTTTAAGTTTCCCTACAGTTAGAAAAGAATTATGACTCTTTATTAGGTAGTATATATGTTTTTCATCATTCCAAGAATACATTTAATAATTGGAATAAGTTATATTCTCAAATATGTATTCTCCAACCACCATCAGTTTGTCATTATGTGGTGGCGTGCATGTTGCTGTGATGCTGGAAGCTATGCCACTAGAATTTCAAATACCAGCAGGGTCACCCCTGGTGGACAGGCTCGGCGGAGCTTTCAGAGTAAGATAGACTAGGACAAGGACCTGGCAGTCTACTTCTGAAAAAAAAAAGGCTAGTGAAAACCTTATGAATAGCAGTGGGACATTGTCTGATATAGTGCTGGAAGGTAAGCCTCTCATGTTGGAAGGCACTCAAAATATGATTGAGAAAGAGCTCTCTCCTCAAAGTAGAGTAGACCTTAATGACGCGGATGGAGTCAACCTTTTGGGTCTTTCATTTGCTGAAGTGGTACAACTCAAAATGAGAAGAAATAGCTGCAAACATCCATTAATAATCAAGACTTGGAATGTGCCAGTATGAATCCAGGAAAATTGGAAGTCATCAAAAATGAAATGGAACACATAAAGATCAACATCCTAGGCTTTAAATCCTGTTATCATCGAGTCAATTTCGACTCATAGTGACACTATAAGACAGAGTAGAACTGCTCCATAGGGTTTTCAAGGAGCAGCTGGTGAATTTGAACTGTTGACTATTTGGTTAGTAAACAAGCTTTTAATCACTGTGCCACTAGGGCTTCATCCTAGGCATTAGTGCACTCAAATGGACTGGCATTGGCCATTTTGAATCAGATAATCATATAGTCCACTATGCAGGGAATGACAAATTGAAGAGGAATGGCATGTATTCATCACCAAAAAGAACATTTCAAGATCTATCCTTAAGTACAATGCTGTCAGTGATAGGATAATATCCATCCACCTACAAGAAAGTCCAGATAATATGACTATTATTCAAATTTATGCACCAGCCATTAATGCAAAAGATAAAGAAATTGAAGATTATTACCAACTTCTGTAGTTTGAAATTGATCAAACATGCAATCAAGATACATTGATAACTATTAGTGATTGGAATATGAAAGCTGGAAACAAAGAAGAAGGCTCAGTAGTTGGAAAACATGGCCTTGGTGGTAGAAACTGCACTGGAGATCACATGATAGAATTTTGCAAGACCAACCACTTACTCATTGCAAATACCTTTTTTCAACAACATAAATGGTAACTAGACATGTGGACTTCACTGGATGAAAAACACAGGAGTCAAATCTACTGCATCTGTGGAAAGAGACAATGGAAAAGCTCAGTATCATCAGTCAGATCAAGGCCTGGGGCTGACTGCAGAACAGACTGAAAATTGCTCGTATGCAAGTTCAAGTCAAAGATGAAGAAAATTAGAACAAGTCCAAGAGAACCAAAACACTACCTTGAGTATATCACACCTGAATTTAGAGACTATCTCAAGAAAAGATTTGATATATTAAACACTAAAGGCTGAAGACCAGACTAGCTGTGGGATGACATCAAGGACATCATACATGAGGAACGCAAAAGGTCATTAAAAAGACAGGAAAGAAAGAAAAGACCAAAATGGATGTCAGAGGGACTCTGCAACTAGCTTTTGAAAACAGAGTTTCTAAAGAGAATGGAAGGGATAAAGGAGTAAAAGAGCTGAACAGAAGATTTAAAAGGGCAGCTGAAGAAAAAAAAGTAAAATTTTATGATGAAATGTGCAAAGACATGGAATTAGAAAAACAAAAGAGAAGAAAACACTTGACATCTCTTACGCTGAAAGAACTGAAGAAAAATTCATGCCTGAAGTTGCAATACTGAAGGATTCTATGGACAAAGTATTGAACTACACAGGAAGCAACAAAAGAAGATGGAAGGCATACACAGAGTCACTGAATCAAAAAGAAATGGTCCATGTTCAAACATGTCCGGAGGTAGCATATGATCAAGAACCGATGATACTGAAGGAAGAAGTCCAAGCTGCACTGAAGGGATTGGTGAAAAACAAAGCTCCAGGAATTGATAGAGTACCAATTCAGATATTTCAAAAAACAGACACAGTGCTGGATGTGCTGATTCATCTATGCCAAGAAATTTGGAAGACAGCTACTTGGTGAACTGACTGGAAGAGATACATGCTTGTGCCCATTCCAAAGAAAGGTGATCCAACAGAATGTAGATTATCGAACAATATCATTAATATCACACTCAAGTAAAATTTTGCTGAAGATAATTCAAAAACAGTTGCAGCAGTACATCAACAGGGAACTGTTGGAAATTCAAGTTGGATTCAGAAGAGAATATAGAACAAGGAATATCATTGCTGATGTCAGCAGAGAGTACCAGAAGGAAGTTTATTTGTGTTTTATTGACTATGAAAATGCATTCAACTGTGTGGATCATAACAAATTACGGGTAACATCGGGAAGAATGGGAACTCCCCCAAACCAGACAAACCTGTTGCCGTCAGGTCCATATCAACTAACAGCGTCCAGAACACTTAATTAATGTGAAACCTGTACACAGGCCAAGAGGCATTCGTTGGAACAGAACAAGGGGATACTATGTGCTTTAAAATTAAGTAAAGTGTGCGTCAGGGTTGTATCCTTTCACCATACTTATTCAATCTGAGTAGTGAGGAAATAATCCAAGAAGGTGAACTATATGAAAAAAAATGGGGCATCAGGATTAAAGGAAGATTCATTAACAACCTGTGTTATGCTGCTGACACAACCTTGCTTGCTGACAGTGAAGAGGACTTGAAGCACTTACTGATGAAGATCAAAGATCACAATCTTCAGTATGGATTACACCTCAGCATAAAGAAAACCAAATTCCTTACAACTGGACCAATAAGCAGTGTCATGATAAATGGAGAAAAGATTGTGGTTGTCAAGGATTTTATTTTACTTGAATCCACAGTCAACACTCATGGAAACAGCAGTCAAGAAATCAAAGGTCCTATTGCATTGGGCAAATATGCTGCAAAAACCTCCTTAAAGTGTTGAAAAGCAAAGATGTCACTGTGAGGACTAAAGTGTACCTGACCCAAGCCATGATATTTTCTATCACCTCATATGCATGCAACAGCTGGACAATGAATAAGGAAGACCAAAGAAGAATTGATACCTTTGAAATATAGTGTTGATGAAGAATATTGAATATACCATGGACTGTCAGAAGAACAAACATATCTGTCTTGGAAGAAGTACAGCCAGAGTGCTCCTTGGAATCATGGATGTCAAAATTTCTTCACACAAACTTTGGAAGTGTTACCTGGAGGGACCAGTTCCTGGAGAAGGACATCATGCTTGGTAAGGTAGAGGGTCAGCGAAAAAGAGGAAGACCCTTGATGAGATGAACTGACACAGTGGCTAGAACAATGAACTCTAACATAGCAACCATTATGAGGATGGTATAGAACTGGGCAGTGCTTCGTTCTGTTGTGCATGGTGTTGCTATGTATCAGAACCAACTAGAAGACACCTAGCAGCAACAAATATTCTCAAAAAAGAATGTTGCCCATTATGGAAAGGATCTTACAAACAGGTTTCTATAATACCATATATTATATTAGCCTGTTTGTGTACTTGGTATATGGCTAAGTATTACATGGAAGCATTTAAACAGAAGCTTGAACTAGAAGCTTGATAAGTTTTATTACTGAAATGTGCCCTGCATACCTATTTCTATTTTTTTCTGTATTACACAGACTAAAAAATGCTTTTATCATTTAATTATTAAATGCCAGATGTATTTGACTTTGTAAAATTGAGATTAAAACCTGCCTTGCCATGAGCAATCTGGTCAGTGAACATGTACTAGATATATTTTTTACAAATCCACATACTCTGTTAACAACAATTCATAGTGTTTCTTTTTGTTTCTATGTACTTATTTTTATAAGTTACTCAAACAAATATGCCCATATACCAAGTTAAAATGAAACCTGACTTAGAATTCAATTACTGACTGAAAATTAATCTGTGGTTAATTTTGCAAATGATATAAGAAATGATTGTAAACTCAGAGAATGACATTACCTTTAAAAAGCTTTCAACTGGATTGAGGCATTGATGAGTTTACAAATAGTTATAATATCAGGTGGGATATAAGTCATGTACAGAACCTTATATTGAAGACTAGAGGGGGTCATGTTTTTTTGTGGTGGTGGTTCTGGTTCTAGTACAGTGGGAGGAATCGTAAGGAGAAGACTATTGAAGTAATTTGAATTTCAATTGAGTCTAGAACTACAAGTTGAATTTTGATAGGCAAAAGTGACATGAAGAATAGTAGACACATTTTGAGTAAAAATAGGTGTGAATTATGTGTAAGATGTGACAAGTAAATCCATTTTGATCCAAATTAATTACAGGATAGTGTGTATAGTTTCCTAGAGCTGCCATAACAAATTACCACAAACTTAGTGGCTTAAAATAAGACATACTTATTCTCTCAAAGTTCTAAGGGTTAAAAGTCCAAAACTCCCAAAATGTTGGGAGTGTCATGCTCCCTCTGAAATCTCTAAGGAAGAATATTTCCTTGGCTCTCCTAGCTTCTGGTGGTTTCTGGCAATTTAAAGTGTTCCTTAGCTTGCTGTTGTATCATTCCAAACTCTGCCTTCATCTTCACATAATTTTTTCCTCTGTGTCTGTATGTGCCCAACTCTCTGTTCTCTTATAAAGACATAAGTCATTGGATTTACGGCTCAGCCTAAGACCACAATCATTTCATGGCTATATCCTTAACTAATTGTCCCTTCAAAGATTCTATTTTCAAATAAGGTCACATTCACAGGTACCAGAGGTTAGGACTTGAACATATACTTTTTGGGGACACAATTCAACCTACTGTGGTGTGGTAAGTGATATGGCAGAAAAGTATGTTGAACTAAACCATACCTTGACGGAAAAAGGAATTGATATATTATTAGTTAGCTATAGAAAGTAATGACGAAGGAGAAGGAGAAGAAGAGGAGGGGAGGGCGGAGTGGGAAGGGGAAGAAAAGACGAAAGAATAGAAAGGAAAAGCAAAACAGTATACACTTGGTAAGATTAATCTGTAAGCAGTGTTTGTGTTTTTGGTGAGACATAAAGCACATCAGTTAAGAGACTATAGTAATCCCACAGACTACAGGGAATAAAGAACAGATGATGACTGTGAAAATAGAAAGATGGGTAAGATTCAAGGGTATAGTACAAAAAACACTTAAGTTTTTCTTTCTTTTAACCATCAATTAATATTTTTGAGCACCTCGGGATTAGACATGGAAGTAAAACTTTCTCTTCTTTTTATTAATTTATTTTTTCCTTTAGGCGTTACTGTTAGTCAGGGAACCAGTGGAAAAAAAAAAACAAATAGAAAATCACCATGTGGTATAATAGTGTGATGACCAACTTTGAAATAGATCATTTCATAATCCAAAAGACGGGCAGATAGCCATCTTGAGTAAATACGTGGCAAAGAAAAGTGAGAAGACAGAGGTGATTGTGAGGCCCTAAATACAGGTGCCTAAATTTATAACAGTGCCATTATTAGGAAAACGTGGGTAAGTAGGTAAAGCACATTTGACCAGAGATGATGACTTTGCTTTAGAGAGATTGATTTGGATATTTCAACTAGCATTTTTTATTTCAATTTAGAATTTTAGAGAAAAGTGAAAGAAGGAATAGATTCCCTATTTTATCTTTTTAGTTAATTTCTTTGCCTGAATTTTATACTTGTTGCATGTAATGATTCTCTCATCACTATGTAAATAAACCTTTGGAAACTCCTCCTTATTTCTCTTTTGATCTCCTGTAGATATAATGTTTCATAACTTTATTTAGCAATTATTATGTGTCAACCATTTTCTATATGTACATACCCCCCCCCCCCACGTATATATATACACACCTAATCTTGGCACTATTATGTATACCCTAAAATTCCCTTTAAATATAATTGTATAGAAATACAAATTCAATTGTATTATTTATCCTACAGTGCATCAAAATAAACTAAAATTTTATTAAAAATACAGATTATTGGATCCTAGGACAGACTTATCAAACAAAAAATCTAAGTGATTGTGTTTTCTAATATACCTCCTCCTCTGGTAATTCTAAAAAACACTGTTCTATATGATTTCTCTTAGATATCTGTGTAGTATGATGCTTATTGCCAGCAAGAGATTTAAATTAGAGTAAATATCTGATGGAAATATTGTTTAGTGTTCACTTGTAATACTAATCAAGGTATCACTTCTAATATAAAAGTCAGTACAACGGCATTTGTTGGTAAAGTAGACAGTTTTCTTCCGTTTTTTCTCTTTTCATTTTTAAGTTAGGAAAACATTTAATACATCATAAAATCTAAAAGATCATTAATAATACAAAAAAAAATTAAGGAACCAAATGGAGTGATGGTAAATGATGATGCTCTAGGGCCTAATCCTCTATTGTACGAAGGAGAGAACGTGGAGTACTATTCAAAAGCTCAAATATCCTTGTCTTCAGGGAATCTTCTGGGGACCATAACTGCATCATTAAGCCAACTGTTCAACAGCTGATTGTCATTGTGCTAGGATGATGCACAATAAGAATTTATTCTTTGTCTTTTTGATTGCAATATTCAGTAAAGTTACCCTGAATCAAGAAACAAGGTAAAAGACAATCAAAAAACAATCATCTTCTCAAATGCCTTCATCCCAAGTATAGTAGCAAAGATGTATCTATGAATTATTTATGCAATTTTAACTTTGTCTGGCTGATATATGTAATAAATAGGTCAAGAATGTACTTAGGTTTATATGTAATGTGACTTTTTAAAAAAAATGTAAGTTTACAAATTATCAAATTTTGGAGAGAATGTGTATAATCTCATTATTAGATTGTATTTTACTTGTCATATTCAAGTCACATTTAATATATGTCAAAGCTTATAATTCTGAGTAAATTCTACTTCAAATATCTTAGAAATGGATGTATTTGTAATACTCTTTTCATTCTACCAGATTTATCTTCTGTATTTTGATGCTCTATTGTTACCTTTGTAGTATTTAGATTGATACGTCTTCTTGGAAAATTGATCATATAATGCTCTTTTTTGCCCTGATAATTTTCTTTGTTTGGAAATACGTTTTATATAAAATTAATATAGCTATTCCAGCTTTCTTTTGATTAGTGTTAGCATGCTATATCCATTTACTTTGAAACTATCTCAAATTTTATATTTAAAATGGGTTTCTGGGGAAAACATATAGTTGGGTCCTCTTTATTTTATATATATATATATATATATATATATATATATATATATACACACATATATATTTTGTATTTTAGTTGGTGTGTTTAGACCATTCACATTTAAAGTGATCATTTATATAGGTAGAGTAATATACATCATGTTTTTTACTGTTTTCTATTTGTTTTATTTGGTATTTTTTTTTTCTTGTTCTCTTTTTCTGCCTTTTTTTGTTTAACTGAGCATTTTACATGATTTCATTTTACCTCCTCTATAGAGCATATCGTTTATATTTCTTTTTAAAAATTTTATTGGTTGCCCTAGAGTTTTCAATACGTCTCTTAAGATATTGCTCTTATTAATTGTACTTATCCATATTCTGTAAGCATATAATACGTTGTTACTATTATTGTTTAATAGAGTTATTTTTTAGATCAATTGAGGAAAAGGAAAGTAAAAGATTTTATTTTACCTGCTTTTTTTCCTCTCTGATCCACATCCTTTTGTTAAGTAAGTCAAAGTTTCTGATCGGTATTCTTTTTCCTTCTCCCTGGGTACTTTAAACACTTCTTGCAGGACACTTCAGCTGGCAATGAATTCTGTTTTTGTTTCTCTGATAAATACTTTATTTCTTTTTCACTTTCGCAAGACAATTTCACTGGCTATAGGAATCGAAGTTTTTTCTTTTTGGTTTGTTTTTTTCTTTCAGTATTTTAAATATTTCACTCTGCTTTCTTCTTGTTTGTATGGTTTCTTACAAAGAATCTGCTCTAATTCTTATTTTTGTTCTTTTATAGGTAAGGTGCTCGCCTCCCTGCCCCTGCTTCCTTCAAGGCTTTATCATTGTCTTTGGATTTCTACAATTTAAGTATTATATGCCTAGGTGTGATGTCGTTATTGTTGTTGTTATTCATCCTACTTAGTGTTTTCTCAGCTTCCTAGATCTGTGGTTTGATGTCTGTCGTTAATTTTGAAAAGTTCTGGGCTGTTAATACTTCAAGTATTTCCTGAACTCTATTCCCTCTTACTTCTCCTTTTGAGGTTTCTATTGCACATGTGCACATTTTGATATTGTCCCCGAGTATTTGGATATTTGGTTCTGGGTTTTTTGTTTTGTCTTGTTTTTCTCCCTTTTTTTTTTTTTTTCTCTTTGCATTTCATTTTGGGAAGTTTCTACCGATCTATCTTCAGGCTTACTGACTGTTTCCTCAATACGTAAAGACTGTTGATAAGCCCAACAAAGGCATTCTTCATTTTCTTTACATTTTTGATTTCTAGCATTACTTTTAGATTCTTTAATTTTATAGTGTCTCTCTTTACAATATCCATCTGTTACTGCATATTTTCTACTTTTTCCTTCAGACCTCATAACATATTAACTGTAGTTATTTCAACTTCCCTGCCTAGTAATTCCAACATCTATGTAATACCTGAATCTGGTTATGATGATTGCTGTCTCTTCAAACTATGTTTTAAGTTGTCTTTTGGTATGTCTTTTAATGTTTTTTTTTTTTTGTTGTTGTTGTTGTTGTTGAAAGCCAGTTATGTTGTATTGGGTAATAGGAACTGAGTTAAATAGGTCTTTAGGGTGAGGATTTATGTTGATCTGGGTAGGAATTGAGCCATAAGTACCAGAAGTTTGAAATTCTCTAGTGTCCTTTCTTGTCTCCAGTCTTGACTTTGAGCTTCCTTAAGTACTGCTCCTTGGAGAAAGTCTGTCTTGCAACTCTTTCAGCTGTAATACACTGTTACATATTAGAGCCCTATTGGTGTGATGATAGAGTGTAGGGGAGGGGGAGAATTCTAGAATATTATAACTGAATCTTCACCTTCTAGTGAGACTGGTTTTGGGGGTTTTTCTTGCACAAATATTTCTTCAGAGGTATAGCTTTTCTCTCCTGCCCTCATTCTCCTCATCCTACTCCTTCCCAGTGTTCTCAATCTGTTTCCTGAAAGCCCTATACCTACTGCCAATGTTTCTTCTTCTGCTTCTTGTCCCTCTCCTCTTCATTATTTTTCCCCTAAGTGAGACAGGAAGGCTAGAGGAGCCTGGAGTTCTGTCTCTGTGAGAACCTAACGTGTTTCCTGAAAGTAAAGATCAGAAAAGTGTGAGGATGCCCTCTAAGACTGCAGTCCTCAGGAGTTTCCCATTCTCGTACTAGTCCACACTTAGCCTCCAGAAATTCATCATAGTTGCCATTTAAGTGTTACTTCCATTTTAAGGCTTCAGTGGCTTCTGATTTAAGTAAGCAGGTTTCATCTGTATCTCTCTAGACGAGACTGTCTCTCAAGATTTCAGGGTGGCAATTTTCCTTGCATCCTCTGTTCTCTGATAAGTTGAAGAAAAGTGTTTGCATTTATGTTTGTTCAGCATTTTCTTATCGTAAAGACCGAGTGGCAAATTTTCAAGCTAATTTTATGTTGAAGCTAAAACCAGAAATGTTCAATACTCTTTCACCTACAAGGATTTTAAATATTCCACTTTCTTAACTATGTAATCCAGGTAACTAATTAAAATTGACAGTAGCATCTTGAAAAAAGGGAAAATATGAAAAACAAAGAGAAAACACTGAAGGATAACCTAGTCACCAGTACTATATTTATAATGAGAAGTACTTACTTTGGAATGTCAGCTGTAATATGGAGAATATACATAAATTTAATGAATAAAAGCATGAAATCAGTCACACAAAGTATAGTGATCCTTCAACCTTTATTATATATATTATTTTAAATATTTTTTTTACTTTTAAAAATTTCATTATCTTAATAATCAAAATTTAGTAAATTTTAATACTTCAAAGTGTGCAGATTTTTAATGGTTATATTGACTTACTATTGTGACTTTTCCAAAATAAGCATGTATTTTATTTTTTCCATTATAACTACATGTATACATATTTGAAACATTTAAAATTGGTATTACGAATTTTTTTCCCTTCTTCATCATATAAAATCAAGCTAATTGTGGCAGTTTCATCTGTTCACACATTGCCTCTGCCCATATGACTGACATATGAATAACATTTTGTAACAACACCACAAATTTATTTTTGGCACTCAGCATTTGAGATAATGATGATTTTTGGCACTGTTGTTGCTATTGAAAAGAAAGCATTGGAAATAATATTCTCACAATTATTAAGGAAAAGGATTAGGACATTTTCCTCTTTTACAACCAATGATGAAAAGTAAAAGTGGAACTTGTGTAAGCCAAACTTGGAATAATATAGAAAATAATGCTAACCATAATAAATAATATTTACCATCTCATTGTTTTAGGCATCTATGATGATCGTGATAAATTTAATATTAACTCATTTATTTTACACTACGTTACTTTGGGTAAAGGTACATTCATTAATCCTGTTTTCCAAACAAGAAAATTGATACAAAGGGAAGGACACATAACAGACACTAGGCATTTGACCTAGGAAATCTCTCTCAAGATCCTGCAATATTAATCACAATACTATATAAAATCTGATTAGTACATCCAAAAACAAAAGACCCATTAATTAAATCCACTTTTGAGAAGGTATTGAATATGGAACATTTAGATACGGAATATGGTAGAGTGTAGAGAGTGGGAAATATGATTTCCAAATGGCTTATTTCAGGGCACAAGGTAGAGACTTGAGACCACAGATACTGAAAATGATTTGTCCCTAAACACACCCTAAAGAATAATATTTGAAAGATACATAAATGAAAGGTCATTTCAGTTATCTAATGCAGGAAACAAAGTACAACCAAACTTAGTGGATTAAACAGAAACAATTCATTATTTCTCACAATTCTAGGAATAACCTGGTGGTTGCTATGTTTCACATATTATTGGATTGGGAGTAGTAATGGCTGAATGGTCGAAAATGGAACGGTATGTCATTCACGTGACTGGCAGTTGGTGTTGGTCATCACCTGGGAGTTCAGTTGTTGATGCCAGCCATTTGTACTCTCCATGTGGCTTGAGGTTTTTTTTTTTTTTTTGGTTTGAGTTTGGGTTATCTATTACTGCATTAAAAACTACCTCAAAATTTAGTATCTTAAAACAGCAGCCATATTTACTAGATTGCTCAAATTCTAAAATTTGGGTAAAGATCAGTGGAGGATTTTCATTTCTGCACCAGGTGACATCATCTGGGTGCTAATTTGGACTGGAGGATCCCCTTTAAAATGGCCTGTCTCACATTCCTGGCAAGTTGGTGGTGGCTGTAAGAGGGGAAATTAGCAGGGCTGGAACAATGGCCTCAGTTCTTTTCCAGATGGCCTCTCCATGTGGTGAATGTGGGCTTGTCCCAGCATGATAATGTCAGAGCTGTCAGACTTTTACATGGCAACTGACTTCTTCCTGACTACAAAAACAAATCTGCAAGGCATCCTTGAAGTCTTTCATAGAGTGTCTATTCAAATCCGTTGTTCAATTTTACTGGGTGGTTTATCTTTTTTTATATATTATTAAGTTACATATGTTTTTCATATTTTCTATATACAAGTTAACTATCACATAAATGTTTTGAAAATATTTTTTCATAGTCTCTAGCTTGCCTTTTCTTTTTACAGTTTTATTGATATATAATTTACATATGATAAACTACACATATTTAAATTGACATATGTATACACTTGTGAAATCATTATCACAATCAAGGAAATTAACATATTCATCACTCTCAGAAGTTTAACCTCACTCCTGCTCCTCCCCTCCCAGAGCAACCACTGATGTCTTTTCAGTCCCCTATGAATTAATTTATAATTATAATCCTCAGTGAGATGGACGGACACAGAGGCTGCAACAATGGGCTCAAACATACAACGATCATGAGGATGGCACAGGACAAGGCAGTGTTTCCTTCTGTTGTGGGTGTTTTGCTTTGAGTTAGAACAGACTTAACGGCACCTAAAAACAACTACTTAGATTAGTTTACCTTTTCTAGAATTTTATATGAATGGAATCATATAGAATGTACTCTTTTTTTGTCTGGCCTCTCTCACTTATCTTCATTTTGAGTGGTATCATGTTGTTGCATGTATCAATAGCTCATTTAAAAAAAAAAAATTATTGTTGATCAGCACAGGTAGTCCCTAACTTATGATGGAATTTTTTTTCCAACGACTCCGTTGTAAGTCACTTCTGACGTAAGTCGAATACCTCTTTTTTTTTTTTTTTTTTAGTTTCCATTATGATTGCCTTTTAATATCAGTATCTTTATAAATCCAATCTTTATTTGTTTTGGGAGTTTGGAAATACTACATATAATTTACAGATATATTCTAATACATACATACATTAAAAAATGCACAAATCATACAAATTTGTTCTGATCATGAAGAAGAGTTGGACAATGTTGACATTTTGTTAATTACAGTAATAACTCCACTTGTGGGAGGTTTTGGATCATCTGGATTATCCCTGGGAATGAGGATGGTGTTTCCAGTCAGAAAATTAGTGAGAGTTCTCTAAATGGTTCTTTTCTTTTTCTTTTTTTCATAATATCTCACTGCTTCCTGAATCTGCCTATGGACTTTAGCAAAACAATCAGCATTTGGGTCCATGTTTTCAAGCAACTCAAGTCCCTGATTTAGTTTAGAAAAAACTTCAGCTAATCCTTTCACTGTGAAAGTTTTTGACGTCTCTCTTTCCTCCTCCTCATTCTTTCTTCTTCAGCATTTCTTTCCTCTTCAAAATCCATTAAGTCCTGATCTGTCAATTCCCCTTCTTCGTGATCTATGAGCTATTCCACAACTGAGATGTCAAGTTTTAAATTCAGCATTCTTGCCATATGGATGATATTTTCACTAATCTCTTCCATCATATTATTCTGATCAAATGCTTGGAACATGTTCACATAATTCAGCAATTTTTCCTGTATCCCTTGCATTCATTTTCCCATAACTTCCTCCCAGGAAGATGCAATAGTCTGGATAAAATGAAGAATATTATAATTTTTCGAGAAAATGTATAATCTTACCGTACCTCCAACTGTTGGAAATACTGCCTGAGAAAACGTCTATAAGTAGTATGATTTGAAAGTGGAGATTACACACTTGATCCATAGGATGAATTACAGTGGTCTTATTGGGAAGTAGATACACTACTTTCACATCTTGAATTAGATTATCTACATGAGGAAGTTGTCCTGGGGTGTTATCAAGTAGCAGCATAGTTTTGAAAAGAACGCCATTTTCAAGGTGGTAGATGCACATTTCTGGGATGCAATAATTTAAAAACCAGTCTTCGAATAACATACTTATCATTCAGGAGGTCATAAGTGCAGTTTGTCATAACTCGACTATGTCATAAGTCAGGGACAACCTGTCCTATAATTGGTTTATCCACTCACATGTTAACGGACATTTATATTGCTTTCGGATTTGGGCTATTACAAATAAAAGTGCTATGAACCTTTGTGTACAAATCATTGTAGGTACATATGATTTCACTTATCTTGGGTAAATACCTAGAAGTAGAATATTATAGGTGTATGTTTGTGTTTTTAAATAACTGCCAAATTATTTTTCAAAGTGGTTGCACCATTTTTTTTAAATTCCTACCAGCACAAGATGAACAACCCAGTTCCTCCCATCTTCACATATGATTGGAATGGATAGTATTTTTAATTTAGCCATACTAATAGATGTAAGGCGCCCTCGTGGTGTAGTAGTTAAGAGCTGAGGCTGCTAACCAGAAGGTCGGCAGTTTGAATCCAGCAGCCCCTCCTTGGAAACCCTATGGGGCAGTTCTACTCTGTTCTGTAGGGTCGCTATGAGTTGGAATCCACTCGAAAGCAAAAGGTTTAATAGATGTATTGGACCCTGGTGGCGCAGCTGCTAGCCAAAATATCTGCAGTTCACATCTACCAGCTGTTCCTTGAAAACCCTATGGGACAGTTCTACCCCGTTGTATAGAGTTGCTATAAGTCGGAATCCACTCCACGGCAAAGGGTTTGGTATAATGTTTTGAATAGATATACAATGAGATATATATACATATATATCATTTTCTTAACACTTGTTTTTCAAAATTCAGAAGTTTTTAATTTTAATGAAATCTAATTTATTATATTATTTCCTAATGGTTCATTCTTTCCAAGAAATTTGCCAATCTCAATTCAAAGATAATTTCTCCTAAATTTTCTTCTAGAATCTTTACAGTTTTGTTTCCTGCAATAAAAAACCAAACCAAACTCATTGCCAGGTCGATGCGGACTCATAGCGACCCCGTAGGACAGAATAGAACTGCCCTATAGGGTTTCCAAGGAGCGGCTGGTGGATGCAAAATGCCGACCTTTGGTTAGCAGCCGGTATCACTTAACCACTGCACCACCAGGGCTTCTTTCTTTCAATAGAGGTATATCATTCATTCATAGTTGATTCCTATGATATTAGAAGGTAACGGTAGGGTTTCTTATTTGTTTGTTGATATCCAATTGCCCTAGCACCGTCCATTGACAGACTATAGCCTCCTCCATTAAATTGCATTGGGAATGTGTGAAAATGTTACACATTAGTCTATTTTTTTACTTTCTACAATGTTTCATAGATATATACGTCTAACTCAAAAAACATATCACACAACCTTGCTTACTGTATCCTTATAGTAATTTTGAAATCTGGTATTGTAAGTCCTACAACTTTATTCTGTTTTAAAATTTGTTTTTGCTCTTTTGGGTTTCTGAATTTCTATATCAATTTTAGAATTAGCTGGTCCATTTCTACAAAATAAAAGCCGCTTTAGATTTGTTTTAGATTACAACACTTGTATAGATTAAGTATGAGGAAAACATTTTAACAATATCAAACATTCCAGTCCATAAACATGAGGTTTCTCTCAATTTATTTAGATCTCCCTTATTTATATTGGCAAAATTTTGGAATTTATAATGTCCTAAATATGAACATACTTTCTTACGTTTAGCTCTAATTGTGTCTTTTTCTCAGAAAATGTCCAGAAATGACAAAAACATAGTAAAAGAAAGCAAGACATTATTTGGGATCTAAGGATTGGCACTAGGGATAAAAGTGAAGATTGGCTTTGAGTTATTTTCAGTTTGGGGATATTATGAATAATGCCACTATGCATATCCAAATGCAAGCGTTTTTATGGATATAATTTTATTCTAGGATAGATACCTAGAAATGTAATAGTTACGTCAGATGATGAGGGTATATTTAACATTTGGAAAAACTCTCAAACGGTTTCCAGTGTGGCTGTACTATTTTACATTCCTACCAGCCATGTATGTGGGTGTACATTGTCTACATTGGCCTTGTCAATCTTTTCAGATGTAGCTGTCTCATTAGCGTATACTGGTAAGTCAGCGTAGAACAAGTCTTCCAATTTTGTCATTTAAAAAAATATTTTGACTATTTTAGGTCTTCACAGGTTTATATAAATTTTAAAATCAGCTTGTCAAAATTTACAGGGAAAAAAAAAGCCTGCTAGGATTTTTGCTGTGGTTGATTAAATATATAAATAAATTTGGAGGAAATTGCCATCTTAATTCTGAGGCTTCCATTCCTTGAACATATTGCTCTTAATTTATTTACGATTTCTTTAATTTATGCCAGCAGTGTTTTGTAATTCTCAGTTTTTAAATTAAAAAAAAAATATTAAATTTATTCCAAAGTAATTTTATTATTTGGTGTTATTGTTAATGGATTTTAAAAATTACATTTTTTTGAGATTTTTTATTGCTAGTAGATAGGAATCATTTTGATTTTTGTATATTGTTATTGTACTGCCTTGCTAAGTTCACTTATGGGTATTGGTAGCTGTAATAAAAATTCCATATCATTTTCTATATACAGTTGTTACTCATTATTGGAAACTTTCATATTTGGGAATTTGTCTATTCACTAAAAAACAAGCAGACAAACAAACAAACAAAAAGCACCGCTTTCACAGGCATTCACAGTCATATGCATGTGCAGAGCAGTGAAAAAATTAAATTCTTAGCTAAAGTGGAACAAGAATGGTTTGGTAATTGCTAATTTGGTATTTCTGGAAACTTTATAGAACATAACTCTTGCAGATAATGAGAATGTACTATACATTTTTATGGCTTCAGAAAATAAAAAAGTTTATTGTTTCTAACCTTCCAATTAGTATGCCTTTTATTTCTTTTACTTGCTTTATAATGACTAAGACCTCTGTTATAATGTTTAATGGATGTGTCGAGAGTGGACATTCTTGTTTTTTCAAAATCTTTGAATTTTCAATTTCTCGCTATTAAGTACAGTGTGAGATGAATGATTTTCAAAGGAGTCTTTATAAGATTGAAGATGTTGCCTTCTGAGAGTTTTTATTATGAATATATGTTGAATTTTGTTAAATATGTCTTCTGCATCTATTGAGATAACCATTTTATTTTTTATTCTATAAATATTGTGTTATGATAATTTTATTTTTTATTCTATAAATATTGTGTTATGATAATTAATTTTAAGACACTAAAACAATTTTATATCCCAGAATGATAGCCTAATTTTGTGTGATTTATTGTATATTTACTGTATTGATGAATTTAGTTAGCTGATAATTTGTTAATGATATTTTTATCTTTGTTCATTAACATAATTGGTCTGTAGCTTTCTTTTGTTTTGTTGTCTTTACATGGCTTTGGTATCAGGGATACACTATCCTCATAAAATTAATTGGGAAGTGTAACTTTTGCCTATACTGTTTAAATAAACTTTATTTTTTATGCATTAGAACATTATTAAATTTACAGAATTATTGCAAAGATAGTGCAGAGAGTGCCTTTACACCCTACAACCAGTCTCTCCTATTATTAACATCCTTATATCTTTATGGTATAGTTATTACAATCAGTGAACCAATATGATACATCATTATTAACTAAAATTCATACTTTATTAAAATTTCTTCAATTTTTCCTTAATGTCCTTTTTTCCATTCCAAGATCTCATCCAGGATGTCACATTACATTGAGTCATTATGTCTTCTTTGGCTCTTCTTCACTGTGACACTTTCTCAGACTTTCCTCATTTTTGATGACCTTCCTTGTTTTGAGAATTACTGGTCAGAAATTTGGTTAGAATTCCAGCAACTGAAACTCGTCTGATGTTTTTCTTGTGACTACATTGGAGTAATACACTTTTGGGAGAAAGACCACAGGGATAAAATGTCATTCTTAACACATCATCTCAAGACTACCAAAAAACCAAACCCATTGGGGTTGTGTTGATTCTGACTCATACTAACCATACATGATATCAATAGGGCTTATCACTGATGATGAAACCCTTGACGATCTGGCTTGAGACAGATTTAGTTTCTTTTTTTTTTTGTTATAAAGTTATTATTTTTATTTTCTCACTTATTACACTCTTTGTAAGAAAATCACTATGCACAACTGGTGCTTGATGGTGGGAAGTTATGATCCACCACCTTAAAGGCAGAGTATGTAAATGAATTATCTGCAATTCTTCTGTGTGAGATTACTCTACTCACCTCTATTATTTGTTTACTCAATTATTTATTTATATCACCATGACATTTTGAATATTTATTGTATGCTTTGTTTTATATATTTTTTTTTTAATTGTACTTCAGGTGAAGGCTTACAGAACAAATAGTTTCTCATGAAACAGTAGTACACATGTTGTTTTATGACATTGGTTAACAACCCCACAACATGTCAACCCTCTAACTTCTCAATGTTTTTTTTTTGGTGAAAATACACGTAACCAAAGATACATCATTTCAAAAATTTCTACATGCACAGTTCAGACACATTGACTACGCTCTTCCAATTGTGCTGTGATTCTCACATAAGATGAAGGATCACAGAACAAAATAGTTTCTCATTTAACAGTTACTACAAATGATGCCCTATGACAGTGGCTAACAATCTCACAAGACATCAACAATATCCTTACTAAAACCTTGGGTTCCCTATCACCAGCTTCCTTGTCCCCTTCTGCCTTCTGGCCCTTGTCACTACATTGCCGTACCTTGTTAGTCTAATTTGGTTTTACGGGGCTGTCCACTCCCAGGCTGACCGGTGAACCTCAGAGATAACTCCACCACTGAGCTAAAAGGGTGTCTGGGGGCCATACTCTCGGGGTTTCGCCAGTCTCCTTTAGGCCAGTAAATCTGGTCATTTTTTGTGATTTAGAATTATGTTCTACATCCTTCTCTGGCTCTGTCCAGAACCCTCTGTTGTGATCCTGGTCAGAGCAATCAGTGGTGGTAGCCGGGCACCATCTAGCTGTACTGGACTCAGTCTGCTGGAGGCCTTGGTAGATGTGCTCCGTTAGTTCTTCGGACTAATCTTTTCCTTGTATCCTGTTCTCTTCATTCTCCCTTGCTCCCGAAGGGATGAGACCAGTGGATTATCTTAGATGGCCACTCACAGGCTTTTAAGACCCCAGACACTACTCACCAAGGTAGAATGTAGAGCATTGTCTTTATAAGTTGTGTCATGACAATTGAGCTAGATGTTCTCTGAGACCATGGTCCTCACAGCCCTCTGCCCAGCAATTAAGTCCCTCAGGGACTTTGGATGTGTCTATGGGGCTACCATGACCTTTCCTTGTACAGGTTGTGCTAGTATCCCCTGTATTGTGTACTGTCTCAGACTTCACCCAAGATACCACTTATCTATTGCCTATTCAGTATGCCTCCCCACCCCTCCCATCCCTGGTAACCAACAAAGATTGTTACATTTTGTGTGTGAACTTCTTCATGGATTTTTACAATAGAGGTCTCATACAATATTTGTCCTTTTGTGATCGACTTATTTCACTCAGCATAATGTCCTCTAGTTTCATCCACGTTATGAGATGCTTCACAGATTCATCATTGTTCTTTCTCATTGCATAGTACTCCATTGTGTGTATGTACCATAGTTTGTTTATCCATTCCTCTGTGGATGGGCATCTAGGTTGTTTCCATCGTTTTGCTACTGTGAACAATGCTGCCATGAACATAGGTGTGCATACGTCTAATCGAGTGACGAATCTTATTTCTCTAGGGTATATTCCTAGGAGTGGGATTGCTGGATCGAATGGTATGTCTATTTCTAGATTTCTGAGGAAGTGCCATATCATTGTCCAAAATGGTTGTATCATTTTGCATTCCCACCAGCAGTGCATAAGAGTTCTGATCTCCCCGCAGCCCCTCCAACATTTGTTATTTGCAGTGTTTTTGATTCATGCCAGTAATGCCGGGGTGAGATGGTATCTCATTGTGGTTTTAATTTGCATTTCTCTAATGGCTACTGATCACCAGCATTTTCTCATGTGTCTGTTGGCCATTTGAATGTCTTATTGGTGAAGTGTCTGTTCATTTCCTTTGCCCATTTTTTAGCAGGATTATTTGTCTTTTTGTTGTAGAGGTGTTGGATTTTCTTGTAGATTATGGGGATTAGAACTTTGTCTGACTTTTACTGTCCAAAATTTTTTTCGCAGTCTGTAGGTTCTCTTTTGACTCTTTTGGCGAAGTCTTTTGAAGAGCATAGGTATTTGATTTTTAGAAGATCCCAGTTATCTAGCTTATCTATTGGGGTTTGTGCATTGATGGTTATGGTTTGTATCTTGTTAGTGCCAAGTATTAAGGCCTGAATACTTGTTCCTATTTTTTTTTCTATGAACTTTATAGTTTTAGGCTTTATATTCAGGTCTTTGATCCATTTTGAAGTAGTTTTGTATACGGCGTGAGGTATGGGTCGTGTTTCATTTTTTTGTAAATGGATATCTAGTTTTGCCAGCACCATTTGTTACAAAGACTGTCTTTTCCCCATCTGATGATTTTTGGGCCCTTGTCGAAGAGAAGGTGACTGTAGGTGGATGGATTTACATCTGGGTTCTAAGTTCTGTTCCATTGGTCAATGTATCTGTCATTGTACCAGTACCAGACTGTTTTGACTACTGTAGCTCTATAGTAGGTTCTCAAGTCAGGTAGTGTGAGTCCTCCAACTTTATTCTTCTTCAGTAGTACTTATTCAGGGCTTCTTCCCTCTCCATAGAAAGTTAATGATTTGTTTTTCCATCTCTTTGAAGAATGTTGTTGGTATTTGGATCGGGATTGCATTGTATTTGTAAATTGCTTTGGGTAGAATTGCCATTTTCACAATGTTGAGTCTGCCTATCCATGAGCATGGTATGTTTTTCCATTTATGTAGATCCCTTTGGGTTTCATGCAGTAGTGTTTTGTAGTTTTCTTTGTATAGGTCTTTTACATCCCTGGTCAGATTTATTCCTAAGTATTTTATCTTTTTAGGGGCTATTGAAAATGGTATTGTTTTCTTGATTTCCTTTTCATCATTCTCCTTATTGGTGTGTAGGAATCCAACTGATTTTTGAATGTTTATCTTGTATCCTGCTACTCTGATGAATCTTTCTATTAGTTCCAGTAGATTTCTCATGGAGTCTTTAGGGTTTTCTATGTATAGTATCATATCATCTGCAAACACCGACAGTTTAACTTCTTCATTACCAATTTGGATGCCCTTTATTTCTTTTTCTTGCCTTATTGCTCTAGCTAGAACTTGCAGCACAATGTTAAATAGGAGTGGTGATACAGGGCATCCTTGTCTTGCTCCTGTTTTCAAGGGGAATGTTTTCAGCCTCTCTCCATTAAGAATGATGTTGGCCTCTAGTTTTGCATAGATGGCCTTTATTATGTTGAGAAATTTCCCTTCTATACCTATTTGATTGAGAATTTTTATCAAGAATGGGTGTTGGACTTTGTCAAATGCCTTTCTGCATCAATTGAGAGGATCATGTGACTCTTTTCTTTTATTTATGTGGTGGATTATGTTGATTGATTTTCTAATGTTGAACCATCCTAGCATACCTGGTATGAATCCTACTTGGTCATGGTGTATTATTTTTTTGATATGATACTGAATTCTACTGCCTAGAATTTTGTTCAGAATTTTTGCATCTATATTCATGAGACATATTGGTCTGTAATTTTCTTTTTTGTGACATGTTTGCCTGGTTTTGTTATCAGCGTTATGCTGGCTTCACAGAATGAATTTTGAAGTGTTGCTTCCTCTTCTGTGTTCTGAAATAGCTTGAGTTGTACTGGTACAAGCTCTTCTGTAAATGTTTTGTAGACTTCTCCAGTGAAGCCATCTGGCCAGGGCTTTTTTTGGTTGGGTGTTTTTTTTTTTTTTTTATTACCTTTTAAATCTCTTTTCTTGTTATGGGTCTGTTCAGACGTTCAGCATCACTTTGTTGTAGTTTTGTTGAGCTGTGTGTTTTTAGAAGTATATCCATTTCCTCTAGGTTTTCAAATTTGTTGGAGTATAGTTTTTCATAATATTCTGTTATAATCCTTTTTTTTTCAGTTGGGTCTGTTGTAATGTCCCCCATTTCACTTCTTATTTGGGGTATTTGTGTCCTCTCCTGTTTTTCCTTTGTCAGTCTGGCCAGTGGTTTGTCAATTTTGTTGATTCTTTCTACTGTTTTTTTTTTTTCTCTATTTCATTTATTACTGCTCTGATCTTTACTATTTCCTTTCTTCAGGTGGTTGTGGGCTTTTTTCCTGTTCTCTTTCAATTTGTTTGAGTTCTGTAGTTAATGTTTTGATTTTGTCCCTTTCTTCTTTTTTGATATGTGCATCTATTGCTATAAATTTTCCTCTGAGGACTGCCTTTGCTATATCCCAGTGGTTTTGGTATGATGTGTTTTCATTCTCATTTGATTCTAGGAATTTTTTGATTCCATGTCTGATTTCTTCTATTACCCACTGATGTGTAAGCAGGGTATTATTCAGTTTCCATGCAATTTTTTTTTCCTTGCTCTTTCTATTGTTGATTTCTACCTTGATGGCATTGTGGTCAGAGAAGATACTTTAAATTATCTCAACATTTTGGATCTTGTTGAGGATTGCTCTATGGCCTAAATTGTGTTTTTTGGAGAACTTTCCATGTGCATTGGAAAAGAAAGTGTACTTTGCAGTGGTTGTGTAGAGTGTTCTATATATGTCTCTGTGGTCAAGTTGGCTGATTTTGCCCTTTAGGTCTTCTGTATATTTGCTGAGTTTCTTCTTAGTTGTTCTGTCCTTTACTGAGAGTGGTGTGTTGAAGTCTCCTACTATTATTGTGGAACTGTCACTTTCTCTTTTCAGTGTTGTTAGAGTTTGTTTTATGTATTTTGGAGCCTTGTCATTGGGTGCGTAGATGTTTATTATGGTTATGTCTTCATGATGGATCATCCCCTTAATCATTATATAGCGTCCTTCTTTGTCTTTTATGGTAGTTTTCGTTTTAAACTCTACTTTATCTGAGATTAGAATTGCCACCCCTGCTCTTTTTTGGTAGTTGTTAGCTTGATATATTTTTTTCCAACCTTTGACTTTTAATAAATTCACATGTTTGTTTCTAAGGTGTGTCTCTTGTAGACAGCATATTGATGGATCCAGTGTTCTTATCCATTTTGTCACTCTCTGTCTCTTTATGGGTGCATTGAGTCCATTTACATTCAGTGTAATTATTGATAGATGTGAGTTTGTTGCTGTCATTTTGTAGTGCTTTTTTTTTTGTGGTGCTGAAGTTTTCTTTGTTCTTAGTCTCTTGTGCAGAGTTACTTTTGTTTGTGGATTTTTTTTCTTTTCATTTCTTTTGTTTTTGTAGGTTTTGTTTTTGCTGAGACTATGTTTTTCCTCTGTTTTTTCTCAGTATGTTTGCTAACTTTCTTTGTGGTTACCATGAATTTTACCCTTATGTTTCTAAGTTTGAAGCAGTCTAACAGTACTTGATATCACCTTGCCTTCCTCTCCATTAGAAGGTTCTATACCTATGTCATTTATTCCCTTTTTTATTGTTTTGATGTTGTTGTCATTTACTGATTAATTGCTCTGATTCCCTGTTGTATTTCTTTTGATTTTGTATAGTTGTCACGAGTTTATTTCCTAGACTGGTCTCTGGCTGGTACGATCCTGCTTCCTAGGTTCTACCTGTGAGCTGAAGCTGTTTGTCCTCCAATCGAAGAACTCCTTTTAATAATTCTTGTAAGTTGGTTTGACTTTTACATATTCTCTTAGTTTCTGTTTACTGGAAATGACCTAATTTCACCATCAAATTTGAACAAGAGTTTTGCAGGATATATTATTCTTGACTGGGAATTTTTTTCTTTCAAGATTTTATATATGTCATCCCATTGCCTTCTTGCCTGCATGGTTTCTGCTGAATAATCTGAGCTTAGTCTTATTGTTTCTCCTCTGTATGTGACTTCTTGTTTTTCATGAGCTGCTGTCAGGATTCTTTGTTTGTCTTTGGTTTTGGCGAGTGTGATTATGATATGCCTTGGTCATTTTCTTTTGGGGTCTCTTCTATATGGTGTTCGCTGAGCTTTTTGGATGGCCAGTTTTTCATCTTTCATGATAGTGGGGATTTTTCTGTCAGCAGTTCTTCAATGATCCTCTCTGTGTTTTCTGTATTCTCCCCCTGTTCTGGAATTCCAATCATTCAAAAATTGTTGCTTTTGATTGTATCCCGCATATCTCTCAGGGTCTCTTCATTTTTCTTTGCTCTTTTTTCTGAGGTTTCCTCAAACAGAGGTGTATCCAAGTGTTTGTCTTCAATTCCACTGATCCTGTCTTCCACCATTTCAGATCTGTTTCTCAACCCTTCGATGACATCATCCATTTCTGTAATCTTGTTGTTTATCTTCTGGATTTCTAATTTTTGTCTTTGTATAATTTCTAGTTGTGAATTTATTTTGGCATTCTGTTCCTTCATTATTTTCCTGATTTCTTCCAATTTTTTGTCTGTATTTTCCATGAATTTGTCTATTTTTTCCTCAAGTTTGTCAGCAGTTCTTGGAGAATTCTTAGTAGTTGAGATTTGAATTCCTCATCAGGTATTTCTAGTGCCTTTTCTTCCACTGGAGAGTCATCTGGTGTTTTATTTTGGACGTCTACTTGAACCATCCTGTCCTGTTTTTGTAAATGGTTTGATATTGTCTACTGTCTTCAGGGCATTCAGTACTTATTTTTCTTGTTTATTGATTGTAGATTTGTTTGTTTCATCCCTTTTTTTTAAAAAAAAATTCACTATGACTGAGCAGGTGGACTGTGTGCTCTTTGTTGTTTGCTCGTCTGTGGGTACAATACTTTTCACCTCCTTCTCCAATTGGCAGGGTCAGTCACTCTCGTATGGTACAGCAGGGCAGTTTTAGCTGAAGAGGAGTTACTGGGACAGGTTGTTTGTGGCAGTTACTACAGCCACCAGAGTGGGTTAGTAATCAGTGCAGGGCAGGTTCCAGTAGTCTGTGCCTGTGTTGCTTGGTGGTGTGATGTCAAACGCATGGTGCAGGTAGGCAGGAAGCAGCAGGGAGATTATTATGGGTGTAGCTAAGATGGATATGGGAGACAAGAGAGAGGAACAGGAGCCAAAAACATACAAACAAACAAAAAAGAATGTTAGGGGAGCTTACCATTGGAGTGAAGAGATGAGAGACTAAGAAATTGAGAAAAACAGTAAGAGGAAGAGGAAGAAAAGAAAAGAATGAATAAATAAAAATCAAAAAGGTTAAAGAACCGTAAAGTTCCCAGGGATCCCGCCAGTGCAGCTATGAGGTATGGGGAAGTCTCTCTCAGGTGTTGCAGTACAGACTGGCTAGAAGGCGTAGAGGTATACAATGCCAGGTATTCAGGGAACAGAGAGAGAAGGAAGATATACAGAGACGAGAAACTGAGCAATGAAGAAAGACAAAGAGGGAAAAGAAAAGAAAACAAATTAAAAAAATTAAGAAAGGCCCCCCCCCCCAAGAAAAGGAAAAAAAAAAAAAAAAAAACCAACAACAAAAGAAATGCCCTCAGGGATCCCTTTGCTTGTCTGTGCAAGGCGAGTGGGAAGTCTCCTTGCCATGCAGCACCACCTGGCCAGAAAGGGCTCCCAACTCAAGAAAAGGAAAAGAAAACAAACAAATAATTCAAAACAAACCAACGAACAAAACCCCAGTATCCCACCAGTATGGCAGCCCAGACTGGGAAGCAGCTCCACACTTGAATGGAGCTCCACAGCCCCTCAGGAAGAAGCAAAGATGGTGTATGGAGTCAGGTATTTGAGCGAAAGGAGGAGGAGGTGGTGAGATGTAAGGAAGAAATCAAAAGAAGAAGAAAAAAAGGCAACACTAGCAGCCAACAAATGGCACTCAGAGAGCCAGCTAGTGCTGGCTGGTGTTTCTTGGACAAATGACTGTGTCTGCGGGAAGCAGAGGGTGCCGAGTGTGGGTGAAGAAGGGTAGGGAGTGGGAAAATGTATATCACAAATTACCAGAGCTCTGCAGGCCCTCAGGAAGAAGCAAAGATGGTACTCGGTGCCAGGTATTGAGCGAAAGGAGGGGGAGGTGGTGAGAAGTAAGGAAGAAATCAAAAGAAGCGGAAAAAAGTGACACCAGCAGCCAACAAATGGCACTCAGAGAGCCACCTCGTTTGGGTGTGTGGAATCCAAGCAGCCGGTGTTTCCCGGTCAAGAGATTGTGGCCACGGGAAGTAGAGGAGGCCAAGTCAGGGTGAAGAAGGGTGGGGGGTGGGAAAGCATATATCGCAAACTACTGGTTGTTTTGTCTCCCGCTGGACACTCTGTGAGGCTGCTTTCTCATCCTCCCTGTTTGCTGGTCTCTGACAGGAGTCCAAGATGGCGGATCTGCATTTTGTTGACTGGTAGGGGACCTCTGCATGAATCTCTCCTTGCTCTCCATTCTCTGTCAGTTTTTTCACTCCATTGGGTGCTTTGCTGAGTGTTTTATCTCTTCATTTGATGTTTTAGTGTTTCAGGATTGTTATATTCTCTGTTCGGCTTAGTTTTTCGGATCTTTGCTATGGAGGGACAGCATGGTACTTCTGCCTAGAGTGCCACTTCGCCACAACTCTGTTTTATAATTTTGTTGCTCAAATACCTCCAGCTTTCACCATCAAGAACTCTTTCAGTTGACATCTATGACATATTCCCATCATGGTGTTTTTATTTTTAAGCACTAGCATAAAATTATTCATAATATTACTTTAATATTTGTATAATGTCTCTAAATGTCACCTTACAGGCTTCATGCTTCTGACTTTAATAATTTGTTTCTTTAAATTTTTTTTTCCTAAATAGTATGTATTGACATTAATCAATGTTATTGATCTTTACAAAGAACTAGATTTGGTTTCATTGATTCTTATTTTTCTTCTATTTTATTTATCTCTCTTTTTTTTTTTTTTTAATTATTTCCATCCTTCTGTTTCCTTTGCATGTAATTTGTCATTCTTCTTCCTGCATCAAAGGGATCTTGGAGAAGAAATGGGACCTTAGGTAAAAACTATGGATATCTGAATTAAGCATGAGCTTTAGTTAATAATAAAGCATCCATACTGATTCATGCATTGTAACAAATCTACCATGCCAATGTAAGCTGCTACTAATAGAGAAACCAACTATGATGTATATGGGGCTTCTTTGTACTATTGTCAGGATTTTTCTGTAAATTCCAAACTGATAGAAATTATCAGTTTATTTAAAAGTTTTTTTGAAGTATAAATAAATGACATTAAAAAGTAGTATGGGGTAAATACACATTTTGAAAATGTAATGAGAGAGACTTCCAAGTAGCCAATGTAAATGGTGGCTGCTTAAGCCAAATTCTTTATATACCATACCAAAATTGTGCATATTGGCAAAAAGAACACATAAAACCACACAAATTCTATACCATAAACTTAACCAAAAGATAAGAAAAATGTAGACATCAAATTACATATAACTAAAAAAATTTAAAACAAACAATAAAAAATAAAACACCAAATTCCTCCAGAGCCCCCTTTATCTCCTGCCACAAACCTTTCAGAGAGAAAAATTTAGCCTGGAAAATAGGTGGAAGAGAAAAGAGATGAACAGAAAAAGATTTTCAGGCAAAAAAAAAAAGGTACTTGAGATCTGCACAAGAGAATAAAATCTGCAGGAAAAGATGAATATATGATTAAATGTGAAGGATTATTTTCTCTTTTTATAAGTTCTTTAAGTATTAATTGATCTTCAGAGCAAAATTAAGAATATTGTGGCTTCATAACATATAGAGAAGAAAAATTATACATTAACAGCATATGTTTGGAAAGGATAAAATTGAACTACCCTCTTTTAAGGTCCATATATTATAGGCATAGTTGCATAGAATTGTTTGAATACTGTATTAACTATACACATTTGCTATATTAATTCATATTAGTTGTTAAAAGTTAATAGGAATATTTTAAACCCTAGAGAAAACATGAAAAACAAAGCAAAAGAGGGGGTGAATTGAATAAGGAAACATAGAAGATAAAATAAAATTCTAAAAATTACTGTATTAATTTAATGGAGAGAAGTAAATAGGGTGGAAAAAAGTAGATAATATGAAAAGTAAATATAGAGCAAAGTATCAATCATATTTCAAACCATAACAATAATGACAATAATACAAGAAATTTTTAAACTATAAACACACAGATAATTAAAAGAAGATAATACAAATTATCAATAGCAGAAATGACAGAGGAGATAACATTAAATCACTAGATATCCAATGGATGTAAATAAGATGAAAAGGTAATATTATTAACTATTTTATGCCAAAAATTTCAACAAGTTAGAAGAAATTAATGAATTCTTTGGAAATCATAAATTACCAAAATTAACATGTCATGGTTTGAATTTTGTCCCCCAAAAAATATGTGTATCAGTTTTGCTGGGCCACGATTCCCAGAATGGTGTGGTTGGCCTCCATTTTTTGATTGTGATCTTATGTTAAAGAGGATTAGGGTAGGATTGTAACACCACCTTTACCCAGGTCACATCCCTGATCCAGTGTAAAGGGAGTTTCCCCGGGGTGTGGCCTGCACCACCTTTTATCTCTCAAGAGATAAAAGGAAAGGGAAGCAAGCAGAGAGTGGGGGACCTCATACCATCAAGAAAGCAGTGCCGGGAGCAGAGAGCGTCCTTTGGACCGGGGTTCCTGCGCAGACAAGCTCCTAGTCCAGGGGAACACTGAAGAGAAGAAGGCTGACAGAGAGAAAAAGCTTTCCCCTGGAGCTGACACCCTGAATTTGGACTTTTAGCCTACTTTGACTGTGAGAAAATAAACTTCCCTTAGTTAAAACCATCCACTTGTGGTATTTCTATTATAGCAGCACTAGATGACTAAGACATAGCCTAAGAAGAAATCGAGAATTTCAATGGCCCTTTGCAATAATGGGAAACCCTGGTGGCATAGTGGTTAAGTGCTATGGCTTCTAACCAAAATGTCGGAAGTTTGAATCCACCATTCGCTCTTTGGAAACTCTATGGGGCAGTTCTACTCTGTCCTAAAGGGTCACTGTGAGTTGGAATCACCTCGATGGCAGTGTGTTTTATGGCAATATTAAAATTAAATTCATAGTTATCAACCTTCCCACAAAGAAAATTCCATGTACAGGGTCTTGGGCAGTGAAATCTATCAAACTGTGTAGGAATAAATAACACCAATGCTACCCAATGTCTTTTAGAAAAGATAGCAAAAATGAACACTTGCCAAATCATTTTATGTGGTCAGTATGACTTTGATACCAAAACAAGGCAAAGATATTATACTAAAATATACTACAGACTTAATAACTCATGAATTATACAGGCATAATTCTTAACAAAATAAGGAAAAACTAATCCAGCAATATTTGAAAAGGTAATATTTTATATCTGCAAAGACCAGACAGGTTTGAATAATCGAAAGGGTTCTTGAGACTCAACAGATCATGCTCACAGAAGACTTTAGTAAAGGATACCATACAGCAAGACAAAGAGTGCCAACAAACTTTGGGAGTCAGAGAGATCTCCAATCACAAACTCCCCAGTGGCCTTCTAATTCACTCAACAACTCATTTTATCTCTGTATTATACTGCTGAGATTTGTGTGATGAATTTTGTTTCAGAACAGCTTGGGCACAAAATTTCCAACAGGGTCTTTTATAGTCCTCTGGTCATGTAGTCAAGCCAGGCTATCTTAAGTGTTTACTCCAAGTGAAAGTCATTCGTAAACAAACTGGAAATGAGTTCTACAAGGGAAGTTTTGGACTTTAAACAGAATATGATAAATCATCAGTAAGTTATCTAGTTAGTTCACTCCCCCTTAGGTTAGCCAAGAGTAAAAGTCAGACTTCCAGGGGTCCCTGGAGGTAAGCATAGAGCTTTCCAAAACCAGCTATAAAGTAACTATTTCCTTTATTGGGATTAAATGATGCTTATCTCATGAATGAAAAGTCAGTGATAAAACAGCCACAAAACTAGAAGCTATGCCAGTTGCCAGTTGCTGTCAAGTTGACTCTGAGTCGTGATGACTTCTTGTATGTAAGAGTAGAACCTTGTTCTGTAGAGTTTTCAGCTGCTGATTATTTAGAAATAAAATGCCAGGCCTTTCTTCTGAAGTGCCTCTGGGTGGACTTGAACCTCCAACCTTCCAGTTAGCAACCGATTATGTTAAGTGTTTGCATCACACAGGCACTCCAGACAATGCAAGATACAGATTTAAATCAATAGTAGTAAGGCAACGTGCATCTAAAATAAACTAATAGGTCCCCTAATATATAAAATTATGTTACAGGTTGAAAGTGGCATTACAAATTGGTGGGGAAATGATATACTATTCAATAAATGGTATTCGGATTATTAGTTATTCATATAAAAAGTGAAATTAGATTGTTATCTTACACCAACTGCCAAAATTCTATTCAGGTAGAGTACAAACGTAACTATGAAATGCAAAACCTCAGACATTTTAAGAGACTTTCTCATTTACTTCGGGAAAATTTTTATTACATAGCCATAAAAATTAGTAAGTGTACATACACATGATTAAATTTATAATAGAGAAGATATTTTCAACAAATACAACCAACAAATGAATGTTATTAAAGGTATATAGAGACTCCCCTAAATAAACTTTCAAAAAGAAAAATAACCATAATGAAAAATAAGCCACACACACACAAAAATCTAACCAGTCATTTCATGGAAAAGGAAGCAATAATGGTACATGGAACATAATAAAATACAGTTAATCTCTTTAGTAGAACTATAAAGAAATAAAATTTTACATGCACAGAACTGGCAAAACATTTTAATATCTGACAGTTCCCAGTGCTTGCAAGTGTGCTGGGCAATGACTATTAATATGCATTGTTCTTGGGAATATTAATTGGTACAATCACTTTTGAAATAAATTTTCTAACATCTAGTAAAGCTGAAAACATAAATACACTATAAACACACTATTCTGCTGCTAGCTATACAGCCTGTAGAAGGTCTTGCATTTTTTTTCACAGGACAGATTGCAGTGAGTTTGAGGGAGTTTAGGGCTGACCAAGGAAAAAAAATATGACCACAGATAGCAGTGCTGCACAAGAAATTATTTATTGGGGCCCATGCATTGACAACTGCATGCAGGGAGCAGTCCCCCACAACAGGAGGTTTTCCAGAGGCTAGCTGCATAGGAACACACCATAAGGGGAAGAGGGCAAGAAAACCGCTGGGGAAGAAGAGAAGGGAGAGGGAGAAGGGACTTAAAAAGGGAGAATATTCTTTTATGATGTCCTTCTGTGGTAAGGTAGGGAGTCCCTGGATTATAGAGCTCTGAGGACAGCAGGAACTTGGGGAACCTTACACCAATAGGCTAGCAGATGTTGGGGGCAGTTTCACGGAGTTTGTAAAGCAACTAGGCTCTAAGCTAGCTAAAAATTCTTATCTTTGAGCTATTTTTAAAAAATTAGATGTGTACAAATTTGTGTTTGGCACTGGCAGGCTTTTTGAGCTAATGATACTCAGCTTGCTATGAAGAAACTACCTGGGGCAATACACAGAGGCCATCTGTTATAGATTAAATGATGTCACCCCAAAATATATGTAGAAATACTAATCTCTATGTATGTAAATATGACTCGGTTTGGAAATGGGAGTTTTTCCTGTGTTATGTTAATGTCATGCTGGTATAGGGTGGGTCCTAAACCTAATCACTTTTGGGTTATAAAAAAGAACACAGGGAGGTGGCATCAAGATGGCAGAGTAGTCAGACTGCTTCCTATATCCCTCTTACAACAAAGACTTGGAAAAACAAGTGATTTGATTGTATATGAAAATCTAGAATCCCTGAACAAGGCAAAGTTGAGGAATCGGACCGAGTGGCGGGGGGAAAGAAAGATGGTTCGGAAGAAGCGAGGAGTGCCAGACTGGCAACAGTGGGACTGCAGCTCTTCAGCCCTGAAGGGCTCTGGGTGCACAGGCAAATGGCTTTGCATGTGCACACACTCGGGAGGCAGTTTCCACATCAAGAGAGATCTGGCAGCAGACATTCTGCTTGGACACTCTGAACCAGTGAAAAGCAGCTCCCAAGTGGCTAAAGAAAAGTACATGCATGTGGTCTTTAGCGGGGATTTAAAAAAAAAAAAAAGACCATTTGGGAAAAAGCTCTTTCCCTTTTATCTCCTCCCTCCCCGCTCTGCACCAGGTCTGGCCTTCCGAAGTCTCTGAGTTCTCTGGGCTGGAAGTAAATCCCAAAAAGCACCCTGCCCCATTCTCCTGGCCCTTAAGAGGGAACAAACAAGCTACTGGCTCCCCTAAGCCAGGAACTCAGGGTCAGCACAGCTCCTTTGCTAGGCACAGGCATAAGGGGTCTGCAGACTTTGAGTGCCTTCCACCCCTGTATAGACTTCTGCAGACCCATCTCAACAGCATAAGCCCTCATTACCGCAGTACAACATGGTAAACACCTGAAGTCTAACTTCAACTGTTTCAGCTGTGAAGTGGCAGATTTGTGACCCGTGACACAGCCCTGCCTTTTAGGCAGGCACATTTACAGGTCCGCACCAGCAGCTTGAGGACTGGTGGCTTCACCTACGTCACCTAGTCACCTCTACAGGGATCCAAGAATTAGTGGTGCCCCCGAGTCTTTATAGCTAACAGAGTAGGGAGCTCATAGTCAGGCTGCAAAACTCACCTACCTACTTGCTCTAGGGAAGTGTCCTTTCAGACTCTTGGGGCAGCCTCCAGCCCCCTGCCTTGCTCAGCACTTGACTCCCTACTGCAGCCAGATGTATGTACCTACACCAATCACCCATGCCTGTAGGTGAGAGCCTGCACCACACACTTGGTGACCGACTGCCTTTACACATGAGTTGAACCCATACAGCAAAATTTAACGGACTCCTTTGTGCACATACTTAGTTACAGAACTACCTGGTGACAGGACGTTAGAGCTTCAAAGGTGCCAATAATCAAACTAGCACACACAAGTAGCCTATTTGGGCATATCAAAACAAAACAAGAAGCTAGGACCCAGTAAACAAATATAAAATAAAATTATAATGATGATGGCTCAGAGACAACAGTCAATATCAAATAATATAAAGAGGCAGTCCATGATGGCTTTAGCAAGCTCCCAGAATAAAGAATCAATAAATCCTCTGGAGGAAGAGAATTTCTTGGAATTACCAGAGGCAGAATACAGAAGATTAATATACAGAACTCATCTAGAAATTAGAAAGGAAATATTCCAAAATGCAGAAACTTCCAAAGAACATAGAGGCAAAGTAGTAGCAGAACTTAAAAACATTATTCAAGAACGTAATGACAAATTGAATAGGCTACAAGAATCCATAGAGAGACAGCAATCAGAAAGCCAGAAGATTAACAATAAAATTTCAGAATTGAACAACTCAATAGAAAGTCATAGGAGCAGAACTGAGGGAGTAGAAGTTAGAATTAGTGACATTGAAGATAAAGCACTGATGCCAACTTATTTAAGGAAAAATCAGATAAAAGAATTAAAAAGAATGAAGAAACTCTAAGAGTTATGTGGGACTCTATCAAGGGAAATAACCTACTAGTGATTGGAGTACCAGAAAAAGGGGGGAATAACAGAAAATACAGAGGGAATTGTTGAAGATTTGTTGACAGAAAACTTCCTTGATATCATGAAAGATGAGAAGATATCTATCCATGATGCTCATCAAACACCACATAAGGTAGATCCCAAAAGAAAGTCACCAAAACATATTATAATTAAAATTACCAAAACCAAAGATAAAGAGAGAATTTTAAGAGCGGCTAGGGATAAAAGAAAAGTCAGCTACAAAGGAGAGTCAATTAGAATAAGCTCGGACTATTCAGGAGAAACCATGCATGCAAGAAGGCAATGGGATGCCGTATATAAAGCCTTGAAGGAAAACAACTTCCAGCCGAGAATTATACATCCAGAAAAACTGATTAACATATGATGGCGATTTTAGGGCATTTCCAGATAAACAGAAGTTTAGGGAATTTGCAAAAACCAAACCAAAATTACAAGAAATACTAAAGGGAGTCCTCTGGTTAGATAATCAATAACATCAGATAACAACACAAGACTAGAATACAGGACACAGCAAGCAGATATTGACTTAGATAGGGAAGTCAAAAGTACATCAAACCTCAAACATTGAAAATAGGGAAACAGAGATATCAATATGTAAAAAAAGACAACATTAAAAGAAAAAAGAGAGACTTAAAAAATGCAGACATAGATTTTTCATATGGAGGGGAAGTCAAGGCAATACAAAGAAATAAAAGACTGGTATAAATTTAGAAAAATAGGGATAAATATTAAGGTAACCATAAAGGAATCTAACAATCCTACAAATCAAAATAAAAAATTGGAAAAATACAGCGACTCAGCAAACACAAAATCTACAACGATGAAAAAGATGAAAAAAAAAATATACATGAAGAAAAACTACTCAGCACAGAAAATTAAGGGGAACAAAGAAACTGTGAACAGCATACCAAAAGAGACATCAGGATGACAGCACTAAACTCATACCTATCAATAATTATGCTGAATATAAACGGACTTAGTACACCAGTAAAGAGACAGAGAATGGCAGATTACATAAAAAAACATGATATGACTATATGCTGCCTACAAGAGATGCAGCTTTGACTTAAAGACACAAAAAGGCTAAAATTCAAAGGATGCAAAAAAATATATTAAGCAAACAACACTCAAAAAAGAGCAGGAGTGGCAATATTAATCTCTGACAAAATAGATTTTAAAGTAAAATCCACCACAAGGAATAAGGAAGGGCACTATATAATGATTAAAGGGTCAATACACCAGGAAGACATAACTATAATAAATATTTATGCACCCAATGACAGGGCTCCAAAATACATAAAACAAACTCTAACAGCACTGAAAAGAGAGAGAGACGGCTCCACAATAGTAGTAGGAGACTTCAACATGCCACTTTCGGTAAAGGACAGAACATCCAGAAAGAAGCTCAACAAGGACACAGAAGACCTAAATGCTACAATCAACCAACTTGATCTCATAGATATATGCGGAGCACTGCACCCAACAGCAACCAAGTATACTTTTTTTTCCCAATGCACATGGAGCATTCTCCAGAATAGACCACGTATTAGGCCATAAAGCAAGCCTTAACAGAATCCAAAACATCGAAATATTACAACGCATCTTTTTTGACCATAAAGCCATAAAAGTGGAAATGAACAACACAAAAAGCAAGGAAAAGAAAAATCAAATGCATGGAAACTGAACAACACCTTCCTCAAAAACTACTGGGTTATAGAAGAAATTAAGGATGGCATAAAGAAATTCACAAACTGAAATGAGAATGGAAACACACCCTACCACAACCTTTGGGACACAGCAAAAGCAGTGCTCAGAGGTCAGTTTATAGCAATAAATGCACGTATCCTAAAACAAGAAAGGGCCATAATCAAAACAGTAACCCTACAACTGGAACAAGTAGAAAGACAGCAGTGAAAGGAGCCCTCAGGAGCCAGAAGGAAGGAAATAATAAGAGTAAGAGCCAAATTAGATGAAATAGAGAATAGAAAAACAATTGAAAGAGTTAACATGTCCAAAATCTGGTTCTTTGAAAAGATTAGCAAAATTGATAAACCATTGTCCAAACCAACAAAAGAAAAACAGGAGAGGAAGCAGGTAACCCATATAAGAAATGAGATGAGTTGATATCACAACAGACCCAACTGAAATTAAAAGAATCATAACAGATTACTATGAAAAATTGTACTTTAACAAATTTGAAGGCCTAGAGAAAATAGAAAAATTTCTTAGAAACTCACTACCTACCTAAATTAACACAAACAGAGGAAGAACAACTAAATAAACCCATAACAAAAGAAGAGATTGAAAAGGTTATTAAAAAAAACTCCCAACAATAAAAAGCCCTGGCCCAGATGGCTTCACTGGAGAATTTTACCGAACTTTCAGAGAAGCGATAACACCACTTCTACTAAAGGTATTCCAGAGCATAGAAAAGGATGGAATGCTCCCAAACTCATTCTATGAAGCCAGCATAAACCTGATAACAAAACCAGGTAAAGACACCACAAAAAAAAAAAAAAAAAAAATTACAAACTAATATCCCTCATGAACATTGATGCAAAAATCCTCAACAAAATTCTAGCCAACAGAATTCAGCAACATATCAAAAAAAATAATTCACCATGATCAAGTGGGATTTATACCAAGTATGCAGTGATGCTTCAACCTTAGAAAAACAATCAATGTAATCCATCATATAAATAAAACAAAAGACAAGAACCACATGATCTTATCAATTGATGCAGAAAAGGCGCTCAATAAAGTCCAACACCCATTCATGATCAAAACTCTCAACAAAATAGAAGTAGAAGGGAAATTCTTCAATATAATTAAGGGCATTTATACAAAGACAACAGCCAACATCATCCTAAATGGAGAGACTTTAAAAGCATTCCTCCTGAGAATGGGAACCAGACAAGGATGCCCTCTATCACCACTCTTATTTGACATTGTGCCAGAGGTCCTAGCCAGAGCAATTAGGCGAGAAACAGAAATAAAGGGCATCCAAATAGGTAGAGAAGAAGTCAAAGTATCTCTATCGCAGGTGATATGATCTTATACGCAGAAAACCCCAAAGAAGCCACAAGAAAATTAATGAAACTAATAGAAGATTTCAGCAAAGTTTCAGGATACAAGCTAAACCTACAACAATAAATTGGATTCCTTTACACCAACAAAGAGAACCTTGAAAAGGAAATCACCAAATCAATACCATGTACAATAGCCCCCAAGAAGATAAAATACTTAGGAATAAATCTAACCAGAGACATAAAAGATCTATATAAGGAAGACTACAAGACACTAATTCAAGAAACTAAAAGAGACCTGCATAAGTGGAAGAACATACCTTGCTCATGGATAAGTAGACTCAACATAGTGAAAATGTTGATTCTACCCAAAGCAATTGACAGATACATTGCAATCCTGATCCAAATTCCACTGGCATTTTTTAATGAGATGGAGAAACAAATCGCCAACTTCATATGGAAAGGGAAGAGGCCTCAAATAAATAAAGCATTACTCAAGATGAAGAACAAAGTGGGAGACCTTACACTACCTGATTTCAGAACCTATTATACCGCCACCATAGTCAAAACAGCCTGGTATTGGTACAACAACAGATACATAGACCAATGGAACAGAGTTCAGAATCCAGATATAAGCTCATCCACCTATGAGCAGTTTCTTTTTGACAAAGGCCTAAAATTCATTAACTGGGGAAAAGAAAGTCTCTTTAACAAATGGTGCTGGCATAACTGGATATCCATCTGCAAAAAACTGAAACAAGACCCATACCTCATACCATGCACAAAAACTAACTCAAAATGGATCAAAGACCTAAATATAAAATCAAAAACAATAAATATCATGGAAGAAAAAAATTGGGATTAACACTAGGAACCCTAATATGTGGCATAAACACAATATGAACTATAAGTAGCACAAGCACCAGAAGAGAGACTAGATAGATGGGAGCTCCTAAAAATCAAACACTTATGCTCATCAAAAGACTTCACCAAAAGAGTAAAAAGACAGCCTTCAGACTGGGAAAAATTTTTTCGCTATGACAAATCCAATCAGCGTCTAATCTCTAAAATCTACTAGATACTGCAAAACCTCAACAACAAAAAGACAACCCAATTAAAAAATGGGCAAAGGATATGAGCAGGCACTTCACCAAAGAAGATATTCAGACGTCTAACAGACACATGAAGCAATGCTCACAATCATTAGCCATTAGAGAAATACAGATCAAAACTACAATGAGATACCATCTCACCCCAACAAGGTTAGACTTAATCCAAAAAACACAAAATAATAAATGCTGGAGAGATTGTGGAGAGACTGGAACACTTATACACTGTTGGTGGGAATGTAAAATGGTACAACCACTTTGGAAATTGATTTGCACTCCCTTAAAAAGCTAGAAATAGAAGTACCATATGAACCAGCTACCCACTCCTTGGAATATATGCTAGAGAAATAAGAACCATCACATGAATAGATATATGCATACCCGTGTTCATTGCAGCACTGTTCACAATATCAAAAAGATCGAAACAACCTGGGTGCCCATCAACAGAAGAATGGATAAACAAATTGTGGTATATCCTCACAACGGAATACTACACAATGATAAAGAACAACAATGAAGCCGTGAAACATCATATAACATGGAGGAAGCTAGAACTTATTATGCTGAGTGAATTTAGTCAGTTATAGAAGGACAAATACTGTATAAGATCACTATTATAAGAAATCAAGAAAAGGTTTAAACACAGAAGAAAACATTCTTTGATGGTTACGAGGGTGGGAAAGGAGGGTGAGGGTTATTTACTAACTAGAGAGTAGATAAGAATCATCTTAAGTGAAGGGAAGGACAGAATACATTACCGGGGAAGTCTGCACAACTGGACTAAACCAAAGCTAAGAAGTTTCCTGAACACAATCAGATACTTTGAGAGACAGAGTAGCGGGGGTAGGGGTCTGGGGACCGTGCTTTTAGGGGACATCTAGGTCAATTGGCATAACAAAGCTTATTAAGAAAATGTTCTGCATCCTACTTCGGTGAGTGGTGTCCGGGGTCTTAAAAGCTTGCAAGCGGCCATCTAAGATGCATCAATTGGTCGCAACCACCTGGAGTAAAGGAGAATGAAGAACACCAAAGACACAAAGAAAGTAGTAGCCCAAGAGACAGAAAGGGCCACATAAACTAGAGACTTCATCAGCCTGAGACCAGAAGAACTAGATGGTGCCAGGCTACCACCAATGACCTCCCTACAGGGAATAGAACAGAGAGTCCCTGATAGAGCAGCAGAAAGATGGGTTGCAGAACTCAAATTCTAGTAAGAAGACCAGACTTAATGGTATGACTGAGAATGGAGGTAGCCTGGAAAGCATAGCCCCTGGATTCTCTATCAGCCCAGAACTAAAACAATTTCTGAGGCCAACTCTTCAGACAGGGATTGGACTGGACTGTGGGACATAAAGTGATACTCGTGATGAGCACGCCTCTTAGCTCAAGTAGATACAAGAGACCAAAGGGGCAGCTTCTGTCCAGAGGTGAGACGGGAAGGCAGAGAGCATTAGGAGCTGGTTGAATGGACGTGGGGAATCAGGGACGGAAAGGAGGAGTGTGCTGTCACTGAATGGGGTAAGCAATTAGGGTCACTTAACAATGTATGTACAAAATTTTGCTTAGGAGACTATGTAAACTTCATTTAAACTACAACATTAAAAAAAATTAAAAAGAACATAGAATAAATACAGAGACACAAAAAAGGGGAAGACAGACTTCAAAGAATGCCAAGAACCTCACGGGGCTACCAATTAGGAAGGTCTTCTCCCTAGAGCCATTCCCTGAATTTGGACTTTTAACCTCTTGAAATGTGAGAAAATAAATTCCTGTTCTTTGAAACCTCCTATTTTTGGTATTTTTGTTAAGGCAGCCCTAAGTAATTAAGGCATTGTCTTTGATTCATTAATATAACACACACGTACATATGAATATATACATACATATATATCCATTGCAGTATTGTTTTAATGGGGAAATACATAAAAAAAATCCCCAAATAAGAATATAGATAAAAAAGTATATAATATTCAAAGAAAACAAACCAAAAAAAAACCATTGCCATCAAGTCGTTTCTGACTCATAGCGACCCTATAGGACAGAGTAGAATGGCCCCATAGGGTTTTCAGGGAGCAGTTATTAGGTTCAAAGGGCTGACCTTTTGGTTGGCAGCTGTAGCTCTTAACGAGTATGCCATAGGGTTCCAATATTCAAAGAGAATAGCAATAAAATACCTGAACGTCTCTGCATATATTTTCAAAGAAGTATATACATTTGTCATGGATTGAATTGTGTCCCACAAAAATATCTGTCAATTTGGCTGAGTCATGATTCCCAGTACTGTACGATTGTGCTTCATTTTGTAATCTGATACGATTTCCTTACGTGTTGTAAACTCTATCGCTATGATGTAATAAAATGGATTAGCTGCAGTTATACGGATGAGGTCTACAAGATTAGACAGTGTCTTAAGCCAATCTCTTTTGAGATATAAGAGAAGGGAGAAGAGACCCATGGGAACCTCATACCACTGAGAAAGCAGTTCCGGGAGCATCGCATGTCCTTTGGACTGAGGTTACTGTGATGAGACGCTCCCAGACCAAGGGAAGACTGATGACAAGGACTTTCCTCTGGAGTTGTCAGAGGGAGAAGGCCTTTCCCTGGAGCTGATGCCCTTAATTTGGACTTGTAGCCTGTGAGAAAATAAATTTCTCTTTGATAAAGCCATCCAGTTGTGGTATTTTTGTCACAGCAGCACTAGATGACTAAGACAATGTTATATGGGTCCATGTATAAAATTAAAAAATGTGATCTATTAAATAATGTATTGAGTATACCACACATATATACATATGTGTGTGGTAAAAGCATAAGCAATATCAAGTAAATGATAAACACAATATCCTAAGTAGTTATTAGTTCTTGGAAGAAATAAAAGGATGAGATTTAGGGCAAGAACTTGGGAGTTTTAAGATATTGATTATAATTAATTTCTTAAGCCATGTGGTGGCACTTGAGTGTATCTTTTTTTATTAGTTATCGTTGTTGTTGTTAGTTGCTGTTAATATGGCTCTGACTCATGGTGACCTTATGTATAATACAATGAAACATTGCCCTGTCTTGTGCCAACTCTATGATCTTTGATATGTTTGAGCCCATTGTTGAGGCTATTCTGCCAATCGATCTCACTGAAAGTTTTCCATGTTTTCACTGACCCATCTACTTTATCTTACATGATGTCCTTTTCTAGCAATTGGTCTTTCCTGATATGTCCAAAACAAGCAAGACGAAGTCTTGCCACCCTCACTTCTAAGGAGCTCTCCAGCCATATATCTTCTCAGCCTGATTTGTTTATTCTTCTGTCAGTCTATGGTATATTCAATATTCTTTGACAAAAGCATGAGTCAAATGAGTCAATTCTTCTGTCTTCTTTTTTCATTGTCCAGCTTTCACAATTATATGAGATGATTGAAAAGATGACAGTACAGCAAACTACAGACGTGTGATGGTATTAGTTAATTATACCATAGCTGTAGGTTATAAATACACTGATATCATTTAGAATGTATAAAGTAGTTCATAAAAAGAAAAACAATACCAAAAAAAAAAATAGCTACTGCTTTTTGAGGACTTATGTTCCATGTATTGTTCTAAATGTTTTACATGTACGAACTCCTCATATCCTCATCATCACAACGTGAAGTAGTTGCTTTACTTCTGTTATCCTCATTTTACCAATGGGGAAAGTAAAGTATAGAGAGGTTAAGTAACCTGCCCAAGATTACACAGCTAACAGTGGCTGAGCTTGTATTCAAACCCACACAATCCAGCTCCAGAATCTATGTCCTTAACTACTGTATTATGTATATGTTATAGAAAACCCCCCACACACAAACATCAATAAATAAATAAGAATAAAACAAATCTACAAATACCAAATACTTATGTGAGTACCTATATACATGTGAGGTTATCTGAAAGAGCTGTAAATACTCCAAGGTGTGCAGTTTGGGACAAGAATTTAGTAGTTTCTTCTGGTGCAGTGGTTAAGCGTTTGGCTTAACCGAAAGATCAGCAGTTCGAATCCATCAACTGCACCTTGGAAAACCTATGGGGCAGTTCTATAGGTTTGGTTTGGTTTTGGTTCACAAAGCAGTATTCCACAGTTTCTGATGGTTACTCTGAAGATGTTTATTTAACATCTAAGAAACACTAAAGCTCTATTTGCTGTTCCTAGCTTTGTGGAGATACTAGGAAAATAGAAACCATGGTCTTTAGAGGCCAGCATTCTGTATGAATTCATTTTGAAAACAAAGCAGAACAAAACAGTAGTAACAGTAGAAGACAGTTACTTTTATCACCTGATGGACTTCCCTATTTGGCACAATTCTAACTAAAGACTTCCTCACCACAGGAGAATCAGACATTGTCTATGGAGATGGAAACTGCTGCTTTACACTAAAATTTTGTGTCCAGTGTATGTGTTTTTGTATCCTGTATACATACTTGTATATATAAAATGCATACATATTTAGTATATACGTAAACATTTAGAAGTATGTATTCTGTGCTGTTCTTTTTTGTTATTGTTCAAAATTGCAACCAATTTGTTTAATGTATTTAGGTGACTTACTTTTCTTATTCATACACACACACACATATACGGAGTCTTGGTGACACAGTGGTTAAGAGCTATGGCTGCTAAACAAAAGGTTGGCAGTTGGAATCCACCAGCTGCTCCTTGGAAACCTTATGGGGCAATTTTACTCTGTCCTATCTTTTCTTATTTATATTTATATGTATACATATACATATGTATATATCTGTGTATATGTATATACATAAATTTGTATATACACACACACATATATACATACATATATTTGTTGTTGTTTTATGCTGTCGAGTCAATTCCAACTCATAGAGACACTATAGGACAGAATAGAACTGCCCCACATGGTTTCCAAGACTGAAATCTTTATGGAAGCAGACTTCCACATCTTTCTTCTGAGGAGTGACTGGCGGGTTTGTACTGCTGTTCTTTCGGTTAGCCACTGAGCATTAACCACTTCACCACCAGGGCCCTCTCTCTTACCCCGCAGGAGAAAGATGTGGCAGTCTGCTTTTGTAGAAATGCACAGCCTTGGAAACCCCATGCGGTCTCTATGAGTCTGAACAGAGAGGAAGGCAATAGGTCAGTATAGAAAAAGAAAAGTACAGGTACAAGTGGTAAGAAGTGAGGCTTTAGAATCAGAGAGAACTGATTTATAAAAATCCCACTAAGGCATGTGTTACCTTGAGTAGATAGATAGGTAGAGATAGATAAATATATGACAGATAGATAGATAGACAGACGTTGTTCTTTTGTGCCGTCCAGTTGGTTCTAACTCAACAACCCTATAGGACAAAGTAGAACTGCCCTATAGGGTTTCCAAGGAGCTGCTGGTAGAATCAAAGTGTTGACCTTTTGATTAGCAGCTGAGCTGTTAACCATTGCACCACCAGGGAGCCGCAGATGTTAGATAGATAGACAGATAGACAGACAGACAGACAGACAGATAGATAGATAGATAGATGCCATGGAATCAACATCAACTTATTGGTGACCTGATGTACAAAGGAACAAAATGTTTCCCAGTCCTGCAACATCCTCATAATTGCTGGCATGTTCAAGTCCATCACTGGGGCTATTGTGCCAATCCAGCTCACTGATGGTCTCCCTTGCCCTTGCTGGCCCTCTACTTCACCAAACAAGGTGTCCTCTGCCAGCAATTAATCCCTCCTGATGACTTGTTAAAGTCATGGACAATGTTCTGTTGTAATCCATAGGGTATTCATTGGCCAATTTTTAGAAGTATATTGCCAGGACTTTCTTCCTAATCTTAGTCTGTAAGTTTTGCTGAAATCTGTCCACCATGGGTGACCCTGCTGGTATTTGAAATACTGGTAGCATAGCTGCTAGTGTCACAGCAACATGCAAGCCACTGCAATTAGATAAACTGACAGATGGGTGGTGGGTTACCTGGAGTAATTTATCTAAATTTTATGATGTTTTAAATTTTATTTATAAGATAAATATATAACTCTTTCACTGATGATATAAGTTTCAAGGGGGATAATAGGCATTTACTACCTTAAAGAATTTTTCTTAACATTCAGTATGTTAATTTCATTCCCCAGCTCCTTATTCAACAGTTATTACCTCAAACTATTTCAATGCTTTTTTATAGGTTTATTTACTTATTTATTTATTTGCACTGAAGAATTATAAAACTTTCATATTATAACCATTTTCTGAGGTGTCACCCAGCATATCAAGGAATAAAGGAAAGTGCCGAGAATCAAGCTGCTTTCAGTTTGGAATTTCAGGGGATTTGAATTATACTTTGAATTCTGGCTTACAAAATGGTATACCTCATCTTTATAAATTGGATTCACTGATAGTCTTTACTGAATCCTACAGACATTTTGCAAGACAGAGGTAACAACTAAGCCAATTACGTATATTGAAAAAAAAGGCATAGGTAGATATTTCAAAAAGCAATAAAATACTAACGAGGTACTAGAAAAGTCTAAATAATGAGCCCTCATTCTACATATTAGCCAAATGGGGGAAATGAATTATAAAAGCTAACTTGGTAAACGGCATATTTTATCCACAAATATGCTATGGGTGAGAGGTACTCAAATGTTTGGAAAAGAAAAAAATATTTAATTTATCACTTGGAAAAATGCCTTGGCCACTCATCTCTAACATATGCTGAGAGAAGGAAAAACATGAAGATAATTTTTTTTTTAACTTCGCTTTTATATGAGAACCTGCTTGTAAGTAAATTTTACAGAAGGATAACTGCAAAAACAACTGTGAAAAACCACCATGTGTTGCCATGTTTGGGGATGATTGTCACATCACTTAAGCCTTGCAAGCTGCTTTTCTTTACACTTCATTAAGAGTGTTAGATGAAGGGAAAGTTATCACATCACTTTATCTGTAACTTCTTCCATTTTTAAATATCATAATAAATTTGCAATAATCTAGGAAGATTATATTTAAATACAACTGTCTGTATTTTTTTCTATTGACAATCTTCAGTGCAAAAGTGACTAGAACTTTGGAACCATGTGGAAGGATATTCATCTTTTCAAAGTTTATTTTTAAAGGAGTATTTTAAGGCATATTTGATTTATCTCAGACTAAAGATACTGCAATAAATGATAAAGAAATTCATAAAATATAGACAGTAAAACATTTTGTCATGCTCACATTACATAATGATTTAGAAGGAAAATTTACTGACTTTCCTCAAATTCCTTTTTTAAAAAGCAACAGGCAGAAATATTTTGTTTATAAGTTTAAAAGTTTTTTTTTTTTATAGGTTGATAGTCTTAAAACAACTCACTACAATATACCACCTGGACTAAAATTCAAACTTCTTATATAAAATCAGAAAATAATGATTACTTTCAATGCACCGCATGTTCATGGGGGAGATGGGAGACAGGTGATAATATCATTACACTAAAACCATTAGGGGTGGGAGTTGGAAAACAGCAAGGTATCTTTTGGTGAGATTTATTTTATGAATTGTATTAAACTGACTTTAAGATAATAAAATATCAGGAAGAATTTCAAGTAGGACCATGAATTGAAATTATTAATATATTGCAAAATAAACTTATTGCAGTAATGTTATTAGGATTTAAATGTTTATATCTAATAATTTAGTAACCACCTTTATACTATGTGAAATGTACTATGGCAAACACTGTATTATTATTACATTAATTTTCACAACCATATATAAGTATTATAAACCACAATTTACAAATAAAAACAGCAAAAAGAACTGATGTCGAGAATGTTGCAGAAATCGCTTATATTCCTGTAGATAGTAAGTGCATTCACTGTAGTCCATCCCAGGCCTGTTGGATTACAAGAATCCAGGCTGACACATCTTGTCCACAGAAGTGGTTGGAGCAGCGGTGAGAATAGAAGTTGGAGCACACAGAGGCTTTCTTTCAGTTACTTCAGGGATACATAAGAATCAAATCCAAGTCCCACATTGTGCAGCTGACTTCATTCCTTTTGTAACCAGAAGCTGAAGACTCATTTTGTCCTTCTTGTGTAAAATGGCCTCTGCTACCTGTTCTTCAAAATATTCATTCCAAATTTCCATATAAAAATAATAAATTTCAAAGCCCTTCAAGCTCTATCAACCAGCTTCCCTCACTATCCTTGAATCCTAGCACACAAACTGACCCTGGGGAAAAAATAGCACAACCTTCCCAGTACTCTTCTTGTAAAATACTCCAGGATTTACAGTTTTAGGCTACATACTAGGTTCAATAAAGGGCTTTCTGTAACAATACACTATGTGTATCAGGTTTATCTCTTTGAGTACTAATCTGCATTCAATTTGTGCAAAAGCTTATAATTAGTCAAAGATTATTGGCAATTTTCTTTATTTTCCCAATAATTATATGCATCTATAACTCAGGGGTTATTTCCCCATCATGATCATGATCCTTGTGTTGCAGTATCGATTGATGCTAAGGCTTATTATATAAAAGAAAATTGTACTAGTCACAATTGTTTGTAAAACACAAACAACAGTTATGTCTTATTATTCTAGATTAAAGATAATTAATTGAAAAGCGATTACTGATGATAATTATTAGATCAGTATAATGTACATTTATGTAATAAATTATTCTTTTCATTTTATAAATATACCAAAATTAATCTACCATGTGACCTTATATATGCAAGAAGTATTGCATATACTGTGAAACTAACTAAAAGCATTAAATTCTTCCTTCATATAAACTTGTATGTTGATGAAATACATAATATATAAAATAATGCATCGTGTTGCTCAAACATTACTTTCATTAGGTCAATAATATAATTTAAGAAAACACAGAGACAAAATAATTCCTTTGGGCACCACAAGTAGAGTTTTAAACCTTATCTCATGGTAATCTTTCTGCTCCCTACGCTTTTATGTGGTTGATTTAAAAGTTACGTCCTCAAAAAAGCCAATAGAGTGCTCATTGGAATTTTCAACTTCACAGCACCACTCAGTTAGCTATGTGTTGATCACTGTTGGAAAATGAGTTGAAATGTGTCCTGGCAAATTATTGAACAAATGTTCCAAATGCCTAAAACATTCATCTGTTCCAAATTAGGCTATTTAATCCTTTATACTGAGGTCCTTATCAAGCTCTTTGCTTCTAGAAAATCACACAGAATTCTCCTTGAAATGCCCTAAAATAAATTTTTTATAAGGGGAAGATCATAGACACTCAAGTGGAAAAAGTATGTACCTTAGAATTAAAAAAGAACTGCCAGTGCACGGAGAGATCCTTGATGAACTCATAGAAAGGTTGATAGTAAGCACTATACCTCCCGGCCATATTAGTTTAGAGTGAGTGCAAATTTTGCCCGTGTTTTATTTAAAACACGAAGAACAAGAGACATTCGTGTCTCCCTGTTGTCTTGATCTGATTTTATAACTGGAAAAACAAAAACAAAAAACTGCACAGTTATCTATTTTGGCTTTGCGTTCACTTTTAAAAACATTTTTTTTGTGGGGGCAGGTAATTTTGCTTCCCTCCCATTTCACTTCGCTCTAACTTCTTTTTCTTCTTAATAGAAAGCACTTTGTTGGAGACATTTAACTCATAGAAGAGTGCCTTGAAATTGTGTCTTGTGTTACTTTAGCACACACACACACACAAACTCAAAGTAAGTGCAACAATATGTAATGTTTATGCAAAGCTTCCTGGAGTAGAGATCTCTTTGCGCTCTAACTGTGCTAGATTTCTTTTCCTTGAGGTGGAGAGAGAGAGAATAACAGGGAGACAGAATGTGACTCTCATTTTTCTTTGGAATAGAAATAAAAGTGAAAGCTAAACATATCTCTCACCGTGGTCTTTCTCACAAAAATTCTGAAAAAATGACCGCAACACTTATTTCCTCTTCAAACTTATTAACAAATGGATAGACTATTAAAGAACAAAAAGAAAGAAAACACGAGAGAAAGAGAAATATTGAAATATTGAAACTAGTTTTCTACTATTACATGCCATGAATAATTTCAAATATATATTTCCTCAGAACAACTGGGGAAATCCTTATATAAATGGTGACTATGATAGGTTTTTGAGTAAGCAAAATATATTATTTGAAAAAGTCTATGAGGGTCATCTCAAATTCCACCCCTTCTATTTCTCGTCAGTCACTGATTACTACTACTCTATCTTCTGACTAGAAGTAATGTCTCTTTTAGTGCTTGTAATTTTGATTTTTGTTAATATTCAGACATCTTTAGGGAAGTTTTACTTTAGTTGATTTTAAATCAATTTTTTTAGAAAAGTATTAGGTCTACGAAATGACTGTCAAGATAGTCCAGAGAATTTTTATAGACTCACAATGAGTTTCTCCTATTATTAACATCTTACATTAGTATGAAGCAGTTCTGCTCTGCACACATGAGGTCTTCCTGAGTTGGAATGGTCTAGAAGGCAACTAATAACAACAATAACATTAGTATGGTGTATTTGTCAGAAATTAATAAACTAATATTGTTACATTATTATTAGCTGAATTTCATGCTTTATTCATATTGCCTCAGTTTGTCTCTTTCTTCCCATTCAATTATTTATTTAATTATTTCTTTATATCAGTATGGACTCATGAATATTTATTTTATACTTTTTCCTATACTCTGATGTAACTTATTTTGTTAATCATATTGTTCTGGCTTTGGCCATTGCGCGCTCTTTCAGTTGCCTTCCTGGGTTCCTTGGACAAACACCAGTTGTTTTAGTGGGTTTGTTGTTGGTTATTTGTTTTTAGCACTTTCTTAACTTTCAAACAGAGCCCCTGGGTGGTGAAAACTCTTAACGCAATTGGCTATTATCCAAAAGGATTAGGGTTCACATTCACCCATAGGTGCCTTGGGAAAGGCCTAGTAATCTTTTAGAAAAATCAGCAATTGAAAACTCTATGGAGTACAGTTCTACTCTGACACACATGTGGATGCCATGAGTTAAATCCAACTCAGCTGCAAATACTGTTTTTTGTTTGTTTTTTTAAAAAAATACTTTCTTGTATACAAGATGATTCAGATTCATCCTGTGTATTTCCTGCTCCAGTTCTAGAATCAGACATTTTTCCAAGGAGTCCAGGTTCCTTTTATTATTGGAGAGTGGTATTAGAAACCAAGATAAGGGTGCTTATTGTTACTGGCTTCTGACTGATTCTACATGCTTTCAGCTGACAGAACAAGGAGATAAATGTGTGTATACTAACATGTATATGTATATATATTCATAAATATTTCTATATGTAAGCATCTGTGTCTATATTACTTGAGTTCATGCTGATATCTCCAACTCTAATCCATTACCATTTAGATCATTCTAGCCTCCTCGATTTGCTTAACTGTACCCTCCCACTCCAACAGTGAGAAATGTGGCTCCCACAATCTGCCATCTGTTTACTTAATTGTACAGTTGCAGTATATTTGTATAGTGGCGTCAGAATTGTTAACCTGGACCCCTGTGGGAACACATTTATCAGCCAGAGAGCTTATGCATGTTTTCTTTTGCCTTTAGTATTAGAGAATACACTCATTTACAAAGTTATTTAGGTCAGAGCCTCCTCTCCCTATCCTTTTCAAAGAGGTTGTTTCATGCATTTGAAATTCGATTAGATTATTTTGTCATACTCTGCCTTCCATTCTGGGATCTTCTAATCTTCTGAATAAAATTTTTTTATTAATTTTCAAACAAAATTTCAGTCTTAGTGCTGTAAATTTCTGTGTGCTTTTATGAATGCAAGAAGTCCTGTATTCATAATACCATATAATATATAATAGTTTCACTGCCTTCAAAATCTCACATTCAAGTTCCAGTTGAAGTTGAAGAAAACTAGAACAAGTCCACCAGAGCCAAAGTACAACCCTGAGTATATTCCACCTGAATTTAGATACCATCTCAAAAATACATTTGGTACATTGGAGACTAATGACCGAAGACTGGACGAGTTGTGGAATGACATCAAAGATGTCATGAAGAAAGTACGTGGTCATTAAAGAAACAGGAAAGAATAAAAAGACTAAAATGGATGTCAGAAGAGACTCTGAAACTTGCTCTTGAATGTAGAGTATCTAAAGCAAATGGAAGAAATGAAGTAAAAGAGCTGAACAGAAGATTTCAAAGGATGACTTGAGAAGACAAAGTATTATAATGAAATGTACAAAGACCTGGAGATAGAAAACCATAAGGGAAGATATGCTCTGTGTTTCTCAAGCTGAAAGAACTGAAGAAAAAATTTAAGTCTCGAATTGCAAGATTGAAGGATTGTGTCGGGAAAATATTAAACAATGCAGAAAGCATCAAAAGAAGATGGAAGGAACACAGAGAGTTACTGTACCAAAAAGAATCGGTTGATGTTCAACCCTTTCAGGAAGTAGCATATGATAAAGAACCATTTGTACTGAAGGAAGAAGTCCAAGCTGCACTGAAGGGACTTGTGAAAAACAAGACTCGAGGAACTGACAGAATACCAGCTGAGATGTTTCAACAGATGCTGCACTAGAAGCACTCACTCATCTATGCCAAGAAATTTGGAAGATAGCTACTTAGCCGACCAACTGGAAGAGATCCATATTTGTGCCCATTCCAAAGAAAGATGATTCAATACAATGCAGAAATTATCAAACAATATCATTAATACTACGCACAAGTAAAATTTTGCTGAAAATCATTCAAAAGTGGTTGCAGCAGTACACCAACAGGGAAATTCCAGAAATTCAAGTCAAATTCAGAAGAGGACGTAGAACAAGGCATTGCTAATCTCAGATGGGTCCTGGCTGAAAGTAAAGAATACCAGAAAGATGTTTACCTATGTTTTGTTGAATATGCAAAGGTTTCCGACTGTGTGGATCATAACAAATTATGGATAACATTGTGAAGAACAGGAATTCCAGAACACTTGTGCTCAGGAGGAACCTGTACTTCAACCAAGAAACAGTTGTTGGAACAGAACAAGGGGATACTGCGTGGCTTAAAGTCAGGAAATGTGTGTGTCAGGGTTGTATTCTTTTGTCATACTTATACAACTTGTATGCTGAGCAAATAATCCGAGAATCTGAACTATATGAAGTACTGGGCATTAGGTTTGGAGTAAGATTCATTAACACCCTGCGATATGCAGATGACACAACCTTGCTTGCTGAAAGTGAAGAGGACTTGAAGAAGAACTTGCTAATGAAAAACAAAGACTACAGCCTTCAGTATGGATTACTCCTCAACATAAAGAAAACAAAAATCCTTAAAACTGGACCAATAGACAACATCATGATAAATGAAGAAAAGATTGAAGTTGGCAAGGACTTCATTTTATTTGGATCCACAATTAATACTCATGGAAGCAGCAGTCAAGAAATCACAGGATGCATTGTACTGGGAAATCTACTGCAAAGACCCTCCTTAAAGTGTTAAACAACAAAGACGTCACTTTGAGGACTAAGATGCACTTGACCCAACCCATGGTGTTTTCAACTTTCTCATATGCATGTAAAAGCTGGACAATAAATAAGGAAGACAAATGAAGAATTGTTGCCTTTGAACTATGGTGTTGGTGATGAATATTGAATATACCATGGACGGCCAAAAGAACAAACAAATCTGTCTTGGAAGAAGTACCACCAGAATGCTCCTTAGAAACAAGGATAGTGAGACTTCATCTCACATATTTTACACATGTTATCAGGAGGGGTCAGTCCCTGGAGAAGGACATCATGCTTGGTAAAGTAGAGGGTCAGTGAAGAAGAGGAATGCCCTCAATGAGACGTAGTGACACAGTGGCTACAACAGCGGTCTCAAGAATAGCAATGATTGTGAGGATGACACAGGACCGGGCAATGTTTCGTTCTGTTGTACATAGGGTCACTATGAATAGGAACCAGCTTGATGGCACCTGACAACAACAACAACATTAAGAATCATTGCCTATTTGAAATTACAAGTTTTTGAACACTTCATCAGACCTACTTAATGAGAATCTTTAGAGGAGGATCTTTAGTATCTGTATTTTTAACATTTTCCATGAACATATTTTGGAAGCACTAGTGTATCTGAATAGACTGAAACAGGAAAAATAGAGTTACGGAGACTACTTGACCAGATGATTAAAAACATTACAGGAACTGTGCAATGATGTATTGAACTATTGTAAGGATGTGTTGGAAAGAGATTGCATGGATCAAAAGTGAATATAAAGATTAAATTTGTAGAAATCAATGACTGCTTTGATGACTTCTGTGAAAGGAAAGGAGTATTAATAAATGACTCTTAGTTTTCACTCACATAGGATTTAAGATTTGGGTGGTAATACTAGAAAATAAAAGTTCTATAAAAGGGTGCTTTGTGGAAAAGATAACTATACTTGATTTTGGACTTGCATATAAATTTTCTAATAAGTAGTTAACTTGAGTATGACATTGAGGGCTTATTCAAAGTTAATGTTGTTATTAGGTACCATTGAGTCAGTTCCAACTCAAAGTTAATGTATACATCAATTCACAATATATATAGTAGACACTCTTGAAAAGCATAATATATCTTGCCTTAGAGAGTACCAAAATATATAGATTAAAATGTGCTTGAAATGCAAAATGACATATATTACTACAAATCAAAATTTGTTGGAAAATTAAAAATACTATATTTAGTCCTTGATGCTGCAAATATATAAAAAAAAAAAAAAGCATGACCATACATAACTGCCTGAGTAAAATACTTTCTTAGAAAACATTTCTTTAGTTTGTACTCAGTAGTAGGCATTTTGCATAGATTATTTTATAATAACCTTGTGATGTGAAACACTTAAATATCCCCATTGTACGTTTGTAGAAGCTGGAACCTAGTTATGTGATAACATAGGTAATACATGTCAGAGCCAGGATCTGAATTTTGAATTTAGGATGTTTGAACCTATACTCAATCTCTCTCTCTATCTCTGTCATACATACATACACACACACAAACACACACACACACACCCTTCCCCTCTGTCTCCCTTTGTGTTTTTCTCATGGTATTTCGGTCTATATCCTTATTTATTCCCTGTCTCTATTTCAGTGCCTTTATCAGTCTTTTTCTATTTTTCCATCTTGCCGCCTCCCTCTTATTCTTTTATTGTCATTCACTCTTTATTTCTATTTTTTTCCTCCAAAACACTAGCATTTTATGCTTCAAAGAGGATATACCTCTTGTTTTAAAATATGTATGGATATTCATGTAAACTGGTCACATAAAGCCAAAAGAAATCTTCAGTGAAATTCTTCAAAGAACACTTAATGTGCTGCGTTTAATGCAATAAAATGTATTCAAAATAATTTTCTATGCTTTAGAGTTGTTTGTTTCTTTTGTCGGTTTTTTTTTTTTTTACAAAATAACATAAAACAAAAAAACCTCTTAAATAGTTCTTGGAAGGGTGAAGAAATAAAATTTAAAATTTCAGATTATTTAGAAAATTACCAAATTACAGACATCAAAACCTAAGGTAAATGCCCAGAGATATTCTCAGAGACAAAGTCAGAACTTTAATATTTTTATTATAAAGAAAAATTATAACAGTAAGTTAACTATATTCAGTTCAAAAACTCATTGGTAGGAGAAGAAAAAAAAAAAGGAACAGTTGTTTTTATCAGTCAGGACCCTGATAGGAAACAGATCACACACTTTATACTTGTTAACTTTATGAGGATTTATTTATAAAGGGAATATTTTAAAAGTGAGTATAGCTGTGCTAAACAAAGGATGATTCACTTACTTGGGACTTACAAGCAGGCAAGCTGTTAACCATCCTCTGCCCAAAGTTAGGAGGGGAGGGAGTTGTCATAGAAAGTTGTCAGAAAGAGTTGTGGAGATACCTGTGAGGCAACCAGCCAGGAGTGATTCTCCAAGGAGGGAGTTAGGAAAATAAAGAACCTCCAGTCCCCTCTTTTAACTGGTCCATCCTTTGGCCCAACTCAAGGCCTAGAACAGAAGACATAGAACCCATTGAAGCAGCCATTGCCAAGTTAGCCTCTGGGAGAGAGAGGAGAGATCAAAAGATGGGCAGTAGATTTAAAGGAAAAAATGTGCTAATTTGTCATATATATGGTCACTAAGAGTCAGAATCAACTCGACAGCAATGAGCTTGATTTTTTTTTTTTTTATTTGCCATATATACTGAATGAATAGTTTCTCTGATTGAATTCTGATTGATACAAGCTTAGTGGTCACATTTATAGAGTGTAGAGGTTAAGCGCTTGATTGCTAACCAAAAGGTGGGTGGTTTGAATCTACCGAGGGACTATGGGAGAAAAGATGTTGTGATCTGCTCCTGTAAAGATTACGGCCTAGAAAACCCTATTGAACAATTCTACTCTGTCACGTTCGGTCACTATGAGTTGGAATTGACTCGACAGTACACAATAATGATATCAACAACAGAGGAATAAAACTTCTGGGAATCTCACTGTTTAGTATGTAGCCTTTAACTTAATCTCACTAATATCAATACATTATTCTCACTTACAGCAAGCTTGAGTCCTGGAGTCTACTCCGTCTGCTTCAGCCTCCCAATAAATGAGATACACACTGTTCTGCAGAGGCAAGAGATGGGAATTACTATGCAGTGGAAGATGAGACATGGCACTCTAATCCTACTTTTTCAGCTCATATTTACCTTCTAATGAAGAAACTAATTCCTGAGTTTTTCTGGGGTTCCAAGGTACAATCTGTTTACTTCTGGACTTCCTCTACTGTTAATTAAAATTTCAGTTTGGATACGTCTTCCAAAATAGTGTTGTTTTATTTATTCATTTTTATCTTTCTTGTGGTTCAAACTCCTTTATACCTTTACTATAATTTTAACGCAGTTTAAAAAAGGGTGGTTATAAAAATGTATATACAAACTGACATTTTACATCAGAGTGTTTTACAAGTATAATATCACTTCCATCACTTGATGGGTTATAGGCATAGCAAAAAAAAAAAGGCATAAAAGTCTATTATAAATTATATAGGGTTGTCTTTATTTTTCTTGATGGTGAAATTGTTAATATATTAATCAGGAGTGATAGACCTTGTAAGCAAAGGATTAAAGCAGAAGTGATACAGTACATATGCTGTTCAAGTTTCAGCCATAAATGATGATGTCTCTGAGTTGGCTAATAATAAAATTATCTGGCTCTGGCAAAGTACAGAAGAGCATAAAGAGAGAAGAAGGAGTTAAACTCTGAGAAAATTGAATAAATGTAGCTTTGATAAAGGTTGGGCAAGTCTTTAAGAATTGAAGGATTTAAAAAAATAAATAGATCATTATAAAGAAGATTAATCCAAAACTCAATTCCAGTTGTTACCCAGGCAGACTACTTTGACAGCAAGTTTGTTTAGGCCACTTTTGGATGAAACTAACAATACAAATTCCAATTTGAACATACAATATGTTTAAACTAGCAGTTTTCATAACTAGAGTTTTAACTTGAGTTGTTCTCTAGGGATTTGATTATTATATAAACTGAACTAATCTTTAGAAAAATCTTGTGGTAACTACAAATATGGAGATCTACTTGGTTAGCTAAGTATTCTATGACATACATTGTAATACTGATCACAGATTAAATTTAAGACAATATAGAAGGCAAAACTGTATAAATATACACAGAGCTTAGACACCAAATATATTTAATATTTTCAGGAGAAAAAAAACAGAAAACAAAAAGGATGATATTTTCTTTAATGTTGTGCTATTATCATATTTTTGTTTTCTCATAAATATTAAAAAAATTCTTATAATTTTAACTTTGTTGAAAAAATTTATTATGGTGTGAATTTGTTGTTGTTATTTCCTTGAGTGTCCTTATGTCTTTGCATTCAATCTATGGAAATAAACAGGCCCTTTAATTGTTGTTGTTTGCTATTTTTAGAAGCTGTTGGTCATATGTTGTGCTACAGTTTCACTGGAGAAGTGTTCCAGGTCTTTTTTCCAAGTTTGCTAAGTCTTATGAGCAGTTTGATGCCTGTTTATATTTCTCCCTAAGACTGACATGTCTTACATAAGTTTCTGTAATCAAATGGACCTACTGGCATGACTGCTCTGGGTTTAAGTATTATCCAACTTTATTCCAAGACTATTTTGAAATATGTTGTGTAACAAACCTGATATGAACAATAATACAGCTGGAAATCTACTGTTATCAACAGATGACACGTGTTTCTTCTTGTTTTAATTCATGACAGGATAAAATATTGTTATTCTGCATTTTTGTTTAGGTTCCCTGGAAAAATTATGCCAGTTGACTATGCAAACAACTGTCAAGAGCCTATAATATCTACAGCATGATACCCTTCCTTTGGAGTCCAAACGTGAATACTTCTTTTAAATGCTGGACACACTGTTTCATAGTTGTCAGAGATTATTGTTGTTGTTGTTAGGTGCCCTCGAGTCGGTTCCAACTCATAGCGATCCTACGTACGACAGAACTAAACACTGCCTGGACCTGCGCCATCCTCATAATCTTGTTATGCTTGAGCCCATTGTTGTAGCCACTGTGTCAATCCATCTTGTTGAAGGTCTTCTGTTTTGTTGACTCTCTCCCAAGCAAAGATTATACTCATTGTATTTTCTTATGAAGAATTTACTCTTATTATTTGCAATTGTTATGTAATATAACACTTTTTGGGGGGTAAAATTTAATTCTTTTTCTGTTAAAAATTACCAATTCTAACATGAAAATAATGAGTATGAATTATTTTAGCCTTGTTTTCTTTAGGTCAATAATACTAGGTTTCATATTTTTTTGCTTTTTAACAAAATGAAGGAAATCCATGCATAAAAATTCTGCTTATGGAATTAATATAATATAATGTAAGACAATGTTCAACAGGTCAGACTTTTGTAATAGAATGTCTTGGATTATAAACTAAAGATCTGTGTGATCTTGGGCAATTTTTTTCAACTTCCAAAAAGTATCTGAAACTTATCTATAAAATAGTAGAAATACTTACCTTGAGGAATTTTTGTAAATAATAAATGAGATAACATATGTAAAAGAATTAGCAAAAGTACTGGACATGATATAGATGTTCAATAAATGAAAGCTATTATTGGTTGGGCGTAATAATAATTGTATAAATTTTGTCTAATTATAATTATTAATGGTTATTTAAGTATTTTCTCTACCATAGACATTAGAAAGTATTTCTGAGTAACAAATTGAGATATTAGTAAAACATCAAAATTTGATTTATTAATAAACAGACAAAGCAGAAAAATACACTAAATTGTATTTCTTATGCAAATTAGGGCAATGGCATATAAGAGGTAGAAATAAGGCTGAAGTATACATATGTGCAAAATGAAATAAATCAATACAAAATATAAATTCTTCTGACTTGTGTTTAACTGTAAAGTCTTCAGGAAGGAATGTTAATTTTTCACAAGTCTAAAATTTTGAAAGACAATGTTAGTCCTGTAGGTTCAAGAAAGAAAACCATTCACTCTGTCTCTGAAGTATAAATAAAGCAGAGGATGATTATATAATCAATTGCTATGATTAGTACACTCAGAAAAAGTGTGCAATTATATATTTTAGCTTAACTTATCTCACTATATTCCCATTACCATTGAGTCGATTCTGACTCATAGCGCAGAGTAGAACTTCCCCACAGAGTTTCCAAGGACTGGCTGGTGGATTCGAACTGCGGAGCTTTTGGTTAGCAGTAGAGCTCTTAACCACTCCACTACCAGGGCTCCATCTCATTATATAATGGATAGCAAATAGGACACATAATTGACAGATCTTTGCCATTCCCCCCTCTTATATCTAATGTCTATCTAATGTGAAGATAAATGAGAATTGTCCTTTTCCCCTCAATATGTGTATTATATTAGTTACTTTTCAAGAATGTTGCCTATCTCCATAATATTTATGACTAGAATTTTATAAAATGCTGATAAATATGGCTAGATCATATATTCAGAAGACATAAAAGTGTTGAACAAGTGGGGATCATTGCTAATGTGGTTTTTAATTGATTGGTGGTATTTTTAGCAATGATCATAGAGGGCTTCAAATGTGACCCATGTTCCAGAAGAATTATAACTTAGTAATCTTCTCAGAATAATATATGATTAGATTGAAATGCTACATAGAAAAGGCATTTTGGAAATAAGTGCATAGTTTGTGATTTCAAAACATCATCTCATATAAAATAAGGCCATTTTTCTCTATAAGTTGGTGTTCAGCAACGCGCTCTTCTTTTCTCAATAACTATCATATCATCAAACATTTCATCAATCTTTTTCTTTCTAATTGTGTTATTAAACTCTGTACATCCATACAGTTAACGTGGATACACATACATAGTCAGCATTCTGTAGTGGTCAGTTTCAATTTACTTTTTAAAAATCTCTACTAATGTCTCACATATATGATTTTCTAATAGAGTTCAATGTACCCCAAGGGGATATTAAATTCTGCTTCTCAATTGCAAAGAAAGGTGAGGAGTAGTAATTTTGAAATGTTTTTTCCATTTATTATTTGTTTGACATGCGCATTTGCCCTGATTTTTGTTTCATACTTAGGTTCATTTGCAATAGTGAATACCTTGAAACATAGAACATAGACAAATTATCACGCTTTTCATCAGTAAAGCTTTTTTTAAACAATTCTTTTAATTTGAAAAAAAATGAATTCAGCATTTAATCTTTATTGTCAGCACTATCATGTGTGATGAGCATTTTACTTATGTTCTGTTGGGAACAGACTGCTTTGTGGCCAGTAGAATGGCCTTGGATATTTCTTTCTGCTGTAGGTAAATTTTCTGTTAGAAAAAAAAGGTTATCAGTTCAATCTGAAACACTCTTTTTATGTAAACTTAGGCCATATGAAGAAACTTCTGTATAAAATAAAGGCAAGTGTTAAAAAGGCATACACAAAAATTAACTTAAAATGGGTATTAGATCTAAACATAAAAGTTAAATCTATAAAACAAAGAAGAAAACACAGGATTAATCCATTAAGACCTTTAGATAAGCAAGTGATTTTTAGAGAGAACACAGGAGGCACTAACTGTAAAGTTAAAACAAATCATAAAATTGTTTGAAAAATGATAAATGGACTCCAGGCAAGTCAGAGACTGGGAGGAATAGCAATCATGCTCTCTTTCTGTCCCTCCCTGTCTCGTTCTCTCTCTGTCTTTCTCTCTGTTTTTATATATATGTGTGTGTGTGTGTATAGATGTATATATATATATATATATATATATATATATATATATATATATATATATATATATATGTATGTATAGGTGTATATACGTATATATATGTGTATTGTAGTTGTTGTTGCTGTTAGGTGCTGTCCAGTCAGTTTCTATTATAGTAACCCTATGCACAACAGAAGAAACATTGCTCGATTCTGTGCCATCCTCACAATTGTTGTTATGCTTAAGTGCATTGTTGAGGGTCTCTTTCGCTGACCCTGGAGTCGAGTCTGTTCCAACTCACAGTGACCCATGTACAACAGAATGAAACATGGCCTGGTCTTGCGCCATCCTCACAATTGTTGTTAGGCTTGAGCCCATTGTTGCAGCCACAGTGTCAATCCATCTCATTAAGAGTCTTCCATTTTTTCGCTGACCCTCTACTTTACAAAGTATGATGCCCTTCTCCAGGGACTGATCCCTCATGATAACATGTCCAAAGTATGTGAGACATAGTCTCACCGTCCTTGCTTCTAAGGAGCATTTTGGTTGTACTTCTTCCAAGACAGATGTGTTCATTCTTTTGGCACTCCGGTATGTTCAATATTCTTTGCCAACACCACAATTCAAAGGCATCAATTCTTCTTTGGTCTTCCGTATTCACTGTCCAGCTTTCACATGCATATGAGGCGATTGAAAATACCGTGGCTTGGGTCAGAAGCACCTTAGTCTTCAAGGTGACATCTTTGCTTTTCAACACTTTAAAGAGGTCTTTTGCAGCAGATTTGCCCAGTTCAATAAGTCTTTTGATTTCTTGACTGCTGCTTCCATGGGTGTTGATTGTGGATCCAAGTAAAATGAAATCAATAAGATATACAAAACTAAAAAAAACAAAAACAGAATGTTGTAAGTGCAGTTCATTGTAACTTGAATATATTGTAAGGGACTACTTATATATTTTTAACAACTCTCTGTGCTTAACATAGTGTGTTCCAGATATTGGGAATATAGCAGTAACCAGACTGATACAAATACCTGCCCTCATCAAGTTTATATTCAAATGGAAGGAGGGCTAGATAAAGATAATAAATAAAATTTATGTTGTGATATATTTTACTTATTCCCTAAGTAGAAGAAACCTCTAAAAACCAATAGTAATTATTGTCCCTGACAGAATTTTCAAATTAAATAATATAATATCAGGAAACTCCAATTCTTAATGTAAAAGCCATGGGGACCTATAAAAACTATACATGCTCTGATATAAAGAAGTTAGGCTTGAGAGAAAGAGTTATGAAGGATGATTGTCAGTATGAGCTAGAGTTGTTGCATTGCCCAATGTGCCAAGTTGTGGCATTGCTCTAAGTGTCAGTTTGAAACCTGATCACCACAAGACAAACAACTGAAAATACAAGTCCTTTGAAGATATGCATATGCTTTACTCCCAGAGGGTTCATCACTGTCACATCACTTCCATGTCTAGCTATATCTATTGTAAGGGGAGGCAAGCTGATTATGAGATAAACTTGGAAAAAGTGTGGAAAATGAGGGTGATGATCCATTTTCTTCCATTTCTGCCTTTCCCTTTTTGCCTCCACTTACCAAATATATAAATCCTTTTTCTTGATTTCTGGTATGTAATGTGCTTAGTACTTAGCACTTCTAATGACTAGGCTAGGAAGAATTAGAATATGAATTAATAAATTTATTAATAAATTAATAAAATAAATATAAATAAAATGAATAAATTTTTAAATATTTTCAATATTTAAATCCACCCATGGATCTGTTCCTCTTGTATCATTTTTTTCCTAATCTTTTTCTTTAATATACCTAATATTTTTTTTTATTGCAAGGCAGGCATTTTGTATGAAAAAAAGAGGCTCTGTATGATGGCTTTTATTTAATTCTGTTTCACTCTATCCTCTGTCAGAGAGCTACAGTAGGAAGAGATTCCTTCAGTCTATTCATGGACTAAGCTGACTAGAGACTGTGTGTCAGATTTTGTAAGAATTGTTCTGCCTCTGGTTTGAGCCCAGTCTTAGGGTATAGATCTTCGGATGTCCAAATTGAAAGCCTATGAATTTTACTAGGGCCATTTTGCTTGCTCTTTTTTTTTTTTTCCGCTCCCAGCACTATAAGAATAGTAAAAGATCCACTCAGGTTTTGTCTCTTTTTGCAAGTCACCTTGACCTTTCATCCTGAGAAGCTTAGGAATCATAAATGCTTCTGGAGAAAACCAGTGCAGAGAATCTGACTTACGCTACTGCATATTCCTGTCTTCTAGCATCATGGCCCTTCAACCCAGCTTTTGCCTTCTTAATCCACTCTATGGAAGGAATACCTTCACATGAAAGGTTTCCATTCATTTCCATGAATTTCCCTTTCCTCCAGGACCAGAGTCTCTCCAATTCTGACTGTCACATAACTTATCAGAGGTCTTCAAATATATTTTTTCCAATTTTACTCAGCTCTAGCTGTTTTCAGTGGGGACATGGTTCTGCTCTAAGCTATGCTGGAAGAACCTGAAGTGGAAGTCTAGAGTGCTCTTGAGTTTAACATGTTAGCCCAGAAGCCATCTTACATAACAATTAAGTGATAGAAAATTTCTCATAAAATCTCTAAACGTTCTAATAATATACGTGATAACAGGAAGATACCTAACAGGAAAGGTGTAAGAAGAATTGTGTACTTAATTTCTCTTCCCAGAAGATTTTACTTTCATTTTTTAATGTCAGATCATATGAACAAGAATTTTAACACAGGGAAAAGGAAACTTCATTTCAATTTTCCATATCCTATAACATCGTGAGACTTTTAAAAATGTGTCACACCATCATAAATTAGCATTTTAGCTTCTTTCCTCCTGTGAACATAATTAGAAGACTTGGGTGAACAAGGATAGCTCAGAGCTGTGGGAACTAATCTAGAAAAGAGTAGAGAATAAACTGAAATGGCATTCTTTCTAATTTACCTAGCATTGCTGGATAAGATTTCCCCTTTTCTTCTTAATTCAATTGCCTTTATTCTAAACCAGTTCAATGCTGATTTCTCCACACATCTTAGCTTGATTACAGTCAAACTTTTGATGCTCTCAATTGTTCCTTCGGACCATAAGCTATTCTTCCCATAAGTGCAGACTTCTTATTAGAGCATAGGCATCATTTTCTATCCTTTCTGGACCTTTTCTGCAGCTATTGATCCTTCATGAGTATTAACTGACAATGCTAAACACATATAATTTTCAGAAATTTTTACAAAACTTTTCTAATAATCAGCAAAATGACCTTCAAATTTTTCAGGCAACCCATCTCAAATTTGTTCTATATTATTAAAACTATATTCCTTAAAAAGATCAAGTATACTGTATTCTTTAACTGGCTAAACTTGGTCTCAAGGCATTCAGTTCTTTCTTAAAACTATAGATTAAATGGCATTGCAATATATATTGAAAAATAGTCTACATAGTTTTGTTTTAATGGATTTTGTTTTATAAACTGCTTTTTACAAAAAAAAAAGTCAAGAAAGGGTGCTTGGAATTTAGTTTTGTTTATTTTGTAGAAATGTTCCTGTTATTGTCATGTTCAATGAAATTTGTTTAGTATTGCATAAGCAGTAAAAAAACGAGTCACACCAAATATCATCAATAGGGATAATGGGAAATAACAATTCCACAAATATCTGTTTCTCTTGGTTGGGTATAGAATTTAAGTTGTAGTTCAAGTAATTTAAATTTCATAATCGTATAATATGCCTTCACCTTGTCCTACACAGATGTTCAGTTTCAATCAACATAATATGGCATTTAAGGAATAATAAATATGTAATGTTCACCTATATAGATTTCCATTTTTAAATATTTATAATTGATTAAACATACATTTTTATGCATAAGGTTGATTATTTTAATTTAATAAGAAGTTAGTAATAGAAGAACTGCAGGATGTCCTACAGGGATAAGAAGAATACTTTATAAGGATACCTTCTTCTCTTAAAAGTAGAGTAATCATGGTGTGATTACCACTCGGCATAATTAGCTATTTGTGGGTCTGAATATCTGAATACTTAGCATTTTCTTTTTTTAAAATTCATTTCCATAGTACTTTTATGTTTCTAGTGCTGCATAGTATGTAGTAGAATATATTGTATACAGTGTAGTGTATGTTACCAATTATCCATTCATTAATATGATATGCAGTATGTCTACTCCTTCCACTTAATAACACTACATTGTGGAATTCTTCACAGAATTGAAATCTAAATTGCAGCTGTTAAAATGTGATGTAGCATACAGTTTTATTTCTGTCTATAAATCAGTTTAAAAGAAGTTATTTTGCTCTAACCATGTTTTCTTCATCATTAGATTTTTTTTTTTTTCCATCTAACTTCTCATTTTATCAAGTTTGGGCTCCAGTTACCAAACTCAGATCTAATAGTTGACAGTTATTTTTTTTTTTAGATCAAGATTATTTTAAACTCTCTACCATAGTCTAGATATTTATTTCTATATTAGTTAGATTAATCTCCTGTTTGGGAGGGTTCCAAAACCAAAACTGGTAATTTATATTCAGTCCTCACAAATGAGTTAGAGGAGAACCTTTTTTCTGAAACTAAATCAGGGCAAAGACAATCATGATCTTTCCCCCCACGGGCAAAATTACTCTAGTGTATTATTTAATTTTACTTCCTGGTTCACTAATTGTTCAGGATTATGCAGTGGTATCACTTCCAATTATGTCTGGCATCGTTTTCTAGTTGCAATCTCTTTTCTCAATTTTGTAAGGCTGTGAAAACCAGAGAGTCTAGGTTTTTGAGCTGATAAACCACTGTCAGGACATTTGTGGATTAATTGTTACTTACCACTATAGGTTCCTGCTATCTTCTTATTTATTGCCTCTGGAGATTTCCCAAGCATTTCTTGTGAGTTCAATTATAAATATAACGGATATTTTGCTACATTACTGAATGGTTTCTAATGGAAACTTTTTTCATAATATATAGTTCATATTGCCAGAGATTGAGAATATTTTATAAGAATAAAGAAGTAGCCTATGTACATCCATGAGGTGAGTGCAATAAACAGCCAAGATTAATGTATAAAATTGAAAATCTGGCTGATTTTGAACATTAAAAGAAAGAAAAGTTGATACTGAATCTATTCCAACTCGTGATAACCCCATGTTTTACAGAACAGAAATGCTCCATATAATTAGCTAGGTTTTAATCTTTAGGAAAGCAGATCACCAGGCCTTTCTTTCACAGAGCCACTGAGTAGTTCGAACCACCAACATTTAGGTGAGCAGCTAATTAAGAATTTTAAAATCACTGTTTATATACTTCATCATGTGTCTTGATCATGTACAGGAAAATAAAATTGTCTGATATATAAGTATGTGGAAAATGTAACAAACAAACAACTGGTTGTTTTAAATTCTTAAAAACTTTTAGATAAATCATTAGTTATATTTAAGAAGTCAAGAATAATGAAAAATGGATGAGAAAAAGTTCAGTAAATATAGAAGTAAATCTATAAGATTTATATTGAAAAAAATGCAAATTTACAAACAAATTAATATTTATTTAAAAAATGTGTGTAGAGGAATGACTCTAGTTTTACAACTAGGAACAGTATAAATAAATATTAATAAAAAAATTCCAACTGTGAAAGAGTAGATAATAGCAGACCACTCTTCTTGCTTAAAACAACTAGAAAATATGGATAAAGTACACAGATAAGCACATAAATTACTTAGAAGTGCTCACAGAGCTGCCGGGGCAACCAAGTCTTGAGTGACCACAATCCTGAAGAAGGACAGTTCCCTCTGAGAACAGATTTTATCTGTAAGCATCTGAACATGTTTCACTTCTTGGTTCAGGGACAAATATGAGGAAATGGATTAGGAGATATGGGGAGAGAATAAGATTCCAGAAAAAAAGTGTTGCTTCTAAGAATAGGAGAAGGTCGCAGAATTTTTTACATCACACTAGACTGGAGACATATAAATTGGAAGGTGAATCTGTAAGTTTCGTCAGTAATTGAGAGGTTATATCCCTGAAAGAAAGGAGAAAGTCAGCCTTATACTTTATATATTTTTTCTCAAACATTTGCCAAATTCTTAAGCTGAACTGGGCAAGAGATTGAAAAGCAAAACAAAAAAGAGAAGGAGAAGGAGAAAATGATGAAGACAACAACAGATTTAAAGCAGAATGGAGGATTTTGACAATCTCTCAGTTTTGATGGAAGACTAAAGCTTAAGTCTCAACAAAGAAGAAGGACTCTATGAAGGACTCTATCAAAATCATATCAATATACACACCTGAAAAGATAGCTCTAAGGGTGGACAAAGTAGAGCTAGATTTAACCTGGAAAATACTAAAGCCCTGCCTTGGGTCAGCTCAATTCCTCATTAGATTAAGGGGATCTACTGTACTCTAATTTCCTGTCCAGAGGTAGGGTGAATTCTTCCTGATAGAAGAAAATATCATCTGAAGCATCTACAATTTTTATTAAAAATTTCTGGTATGTAATGCATACAAAAAATACAAATAAAAGAAGAAATAGACATTACACATAGACCCACAAGTTATGCAAATATAACTTAATATATGATGTTAAATAACCACAAGTTGTATGCGCAAGAATGTTGATCAAAAAAGAAAGCATTTCTCCAAAGAAAACCAATGTTAAAAAAGTCAAATGAAATACTCAAATTGAAAATTATAATAGCTACATTAAATAACTCAATAGATGACTTTAACAGCATATTGGTTACAGCAGAAGAAAAGATTAGTAAACTGGAAGATAATCCAGAAAAATACCCTGACTGAAATATAGGGTGGAAAATGCTGAAAAGGGAATTAAAAAAATGGAGCATGATCAAAAGTTCTAATACATGTGTAGTCCTAGAATTAGAAGAAAGAAGGATAAGGTAAAAACTTAACATTGTCCAAAACTTCAAAGGGATATCAAGTCACAGATTTTAGGAATGACAAAAGACATCGAGTTACAGAAAAACTGAAACTAGGGGTCTTAGTTATCTAGTGCTGCTACAACAGAAATACCACAAATGGATAGCTTGAACAAAAGGAAATTTATTTTCTCACAGTTTAGGAGGCTAGAAGACCTAATTCAGAGCACTGGCTCTAAGGGAAGGTTTTCTCTCTCTGTAGGGTCTGGGGGAAGGTCTTTGTCTCTTCAGTTTGTTTCCTGGTTCCTTGAAGATCTCCGTGTGGTTTGACATCAGTCTTTCCCCATCTCTACTTGCTCCATTGCTTGTTTAATCTCTTTCATATCACGAAAGAAATTAAATCACAATTACACTAATCCTGCCTCGTTAACATATAAAGACAAACCATTTCCAAATGAGATTATATCTATGGACATAGAGGTTAAGATTAACAACACCTATTTTGGGGGGACAATGAAATCCATTATATTCTACCCTTTGCCCCCCCAAAATTCATGTTCTTCCCACATGCAAAACACATTCACCTCATCACACTATCCCAAATGTTTTAAATCAACTCCAAATCCAAAATCTCATCTTCTGAATTATCTAAATCAAATACGGGTGAGACTTTAGGCATATTTCACCCTGGGGCAAAATTTCTGTTCATTTGTGAACCTGTGAAATTTAGAATACAAGTTATCTGCTTCCAACGTACAATGATGGAACAGACACAAGGTAGACATTTCCATTAAATGGGAGAAATTGGGGCTGTGGGGATCATGGTCTCAGGGAACATCTAGCTCAATTGGCATGACACAGCTTATAAAGACAATGCTCTACATTCTACCTTGCTGAGTAGTGTCTGGGGTCTTAAAAGCCTGTGAGCGGCCATCTAAGATACTCCACTGGTCTCATCCCTTCAGGAGCAAGGGAGAATGAAGAGAACAGGATACAAGGAAAAGATTAGTCCAAAGGACTAATTGTCCACAGCTACCAAGGCCTCCACCGGACTCAGTCCAGTACAGATGGATGGTGCCCGGCTACCACCACTGACTACTCTGACCAAGATCGTAACAGAGGGTTCTGGACAGAGCTGGAGAAGGATGTAGAGCATAATTCTAACTCACAAAAAAAAAAAAAAAAAGACCAGATTTACTGGCCTAAAGGAGACTGGAGAAACCCCGGGAGTATGGCCCCCAGACACCCTTTTAGCTCAGTGTTGAAGTTACCGCCGAGGTTCACTGTTCAGCCTGGGAGTGGACAACCCCGTAAAATCAAATGAGACTAATGAGGTACAGGAGTCCAGTGACAAGGGCCAGAAGGCAGAAGGGGACAAAGAAGCTGGTGATAGGGAACCCAAGGTTGAGTAAGGATATTGTTGATGTGTTGTGAGATTGTTAACCATTGTCATAGGGCAGCACTTGCAGTAACTGTTAAATGAGAAACTGTTTTGTTCTGTAAACCTTCATCTTAAGTGAGCATAACAGCAAAATTGGAAGAGCATAGTCAATGTCACTGAACTCTGCATGCAGAAATTTTTAAAACGGTGTCTCTTTGGCTATGTGTATTTTCACCAAAAAAAAAAAAAAAAAAAGGTTGAGAAGTTAAAGGGTTAATATGTTGTGGGGTTGTTAACCAATGTCATAAAACAATATGTGTACCACTGTTTCATGAGAAACTATTTGTCCTGTAAGCCTTCACCTGAAGTACAATAAAATATACTTAAAAAAAAATGAGAGAAAGAAGAGATAAAAGGCATCAAGCAAGCCCAAAATCCAGCAGAACAAACAAATTACATCAGCTCTCAAAGCTTGAAAATAATCCTATGGTCTCTGAGACCACCTGGGCAATGGCCCTGCCCTCCGGACTTTGGGAGTTGGTCACACCCTCTGGATTTTGGGTGGAAGACCCTTGGCCCTGGGCTTCATCTCTGTCTTCTAGGCCCACTGGGAGAGCAACTCTGCTTCCTTTGCTTTGGGCCCCTCCATTTTCCTAGTCCATTTGAGTAGTAAACCCACCTGCTCAGTCCCAAAAGTCCCCATTCTTCTGCCCCTTGTGCATGGCAGCCCCACCTCCTTAGCTTTGGCAACAGCCCTATCCCTCTGCCACACCTTAATAGCAATCCCACTCTCTGGAACCAAGACGGAGAAGATCCTACTCTTTGAAACCTAGGAGGCTGTGGCCCCATCTTTTGATTTCCAGCAGGCCCTGGCCCCAATCTTGGAAACAGAGAAGGTCCTGCTTCCTGTGCTCCTTCCAACAGTTATGTTGCTCTCTGAGCTGCTCATGGGATGATTCTTTTCTTTTCTTGGAGGACAACAGATGTAGCTCCTTTAGCCTGTTTCCTGTCTGTAGAATTCCAAAAGGCAGACAATGCTCTCTTTTCTCGTTCTTTCCTTGTCCCCTTTAGTCTAACCTGATGGATTTTCTGCTGTGGTAGTTTGTTAGATCCATCAGTCACAAACTTAATCTTTTTAACAAATGTTTGTTTAGCCAAGTCCTTGACAAAAATTCTAGGACGTGTGTCCTTAGTTTATACAACAGAATTCTCCAAATCTTTTAAGTTTTGTTTTCATTTTGCACAGTTCATTTTTAAGTCGATCTCTTTCCTCTTGCATTTTACTCTAAATGGCAATGAGAGACCACATGAACCTTTTAAGATCTTGCTTAGAAATCTCATCAAACAGATATACAAGTTCATCAGTTACAAAATCTACCTTCCAGCAAACATTTGAACATAATTACAAACAAGTTCTTTGACACTACATGAAAAATCACTTTTCGTCTATTGTCCAATCACATATTCATCATTTTCTTGTAAGTCTCATCAGAAGCACATGTAAAGTTCACATTGCTGATGCCATAGGTATTCTCTAAGATGATAGAGACTTTCTCTATAGCTCTCTATAACTTCCCTCTGAGTCTTCACCAGAATTGTCTTTGATGTCCATAATTCTACCAACAGTCTCTTTAGGCGATCTAGCGTTTTACTCTTAGGCCCTTTGAACTCTTCACGTCTCTACCCATCACCCAATTATAAAACCACTTCCACAGAGTCGTTGTTCGAGCAGCACCCCCACTTGTTGGTGACAAAGGTCATACTTATCTAGTGCTGCTTCAGTAGAAATACGAGTGGCGGCTTTAACAAACAGAGATTATTTTCTCAAAGCTTAAAAAGGACTAGTTGCCGTTGAGTTGATTCCTACTTATAGCTACCCTATAGGTCAGAGTAAAACTGCCTGTAGAATGTCCAAGGAGTGTCTGGTGGATTTGAACAGCCAACCTTTTTGTTAGCATCCATAGCTCTTACTACTACACCACCAGGGCTTCCTCTCAAAGCTTGGAGGGCTAGAAGTCCTAATTCAGGGCCCTAGCTCTATCTGAAGGCTTTCCCTCTCTGTAGAATATAGGGGAAGGTTCTTGTCTCTTCAGCTTGTTTCCTGGTTCCTTGGAGATATCCATGTGTCTTGGCATCAATCTTACCCCTTGTGTTCTTGCTTACTTGATTGTTTAGTCTCTTTTATATCTCAAAAGATACTGACTCAAGGCACACCCTACACTAACCTTCCTTCATTAACATAACAAAGACAATCCATTCCCATGTGGGATTATAAGCACACATAAGAGGTCAGGATTTACAACACATATTTTTGGTGGGCACAGTTCAATCCATAACACTAGGGTAAACACAAGAAAAACATATTTAGGAACACTATAGAAAAACATTGGAGAATTAAAAGAGAGAGAGAGAGAAATCTTCAAGGCAAGCAGAGAGCAAATATTTTAAGGGGCATAACTAAGACTGACATCTGAGTTGTCCAAAGAAATGATTAGAAGACAAATGACATTTTTAAATGACATTGGGTAAAAAAGAATTCTCTACCCAGAACCTACTATACAGCTACGGTAGTCAAACCAGCCTGGTATGGGTACAACAACAGACACATTGACTAATGGAACAGAATTGAGAACCCAGATGTAAATCATCCACCTACGGTCACCTGATCTTCGACAAGGGCCCAAAGTCCATCAAATGGGGAAAAGACAGTCTTTTTAACAAATGGTGCTGGCAAAACTGGATATCCATGTGCAAAAAACTGAAACAGCACCCATACCTCACACTGTATACAAAAACTACTTCAAAATGGATCAAAGACCTAAGTATAAAGCCAAAAACTATAAAGTTCATAGAAGAAAAAATAGGACCAACGCTACAGGCCCTAATACACGGCATTAACAGGATACAAACCATAACCATCAACACACAAACCACAGAAGATAAGCTAGATAACTGGGATCTTCTAAAAATCAACCACCTATGCTCTTCAAAAGACTTCACCAAAAGAGTATAAACAGAACCTACAGACTGGGGAAAAATTTTGTACAGTACAAGTCAGACAAAGGTCTAATCTCCATAATCTACAAGAAAATCCAACACCTCTACAGCAAAAAGACAAATAATCTTATTAAAAAATAGAGTAAGAAAATGAACAGACACTTTACCAAAGAAAACATTCAAGTGGCCAACAGAGACATGAAGAAATGCTCATGATCACTAGCCTTCAAGAAATGCAAATCAAAGCCACAATGAGATACCATCTCACCCCAGCATTACTGGCACGAATCAAAAACTCTGGAAATAACAAATGTTGGAGGGGCTGTGGTGGGGAGATCAGAATTCTTATGCACTGCTGGTGGGAATGCAAAATGATACAACCATTTTGGAAAATGATATGGTGCTTCCTCAGAAAGCTAGAAATAGACATACCATACAATCCAGGAATCTCACTCTGAGGAATATATCCTGGAGAAGAGTCGTCACTCGAATAGACATATGCACAAGTATGTTCATGGCAGCATTGTTAACAATAGCAAAACGATGGAAACAACCTAGATGCCCATCAACAGATGAGTGGATAAACAAAACATAGTACATACACACAATGGAGTACTATGCAACGCTAAAGAACAATGAATCTGTGAAGCATCTCATAACATGGATGAAACTGGAGGACATTATGCTGAGTGAAATAAGTCAATCACAAAAGGTCAAATATTGTATGAGGCCTCTATTGTAAAAACCCATGAAAAAGTTTGCACACAAAAAGAAAAAATCTTTGTTGGTTACAAGGGATCGGAGGTGTGGGGTGGAGAAATACTAAATAGGCAATAGGTAAGTGTTATCTTGGGTGAAGGGTGAGACAGTACACAATACTGGAGAAACCAGCACAACTTGTACAAGGAAAGGTCATGGAAGCTCCCTAGACACATCCAAACTCCCTGAGGGACTGAATAGCTGGGTGCAGGGCTGTGGGGACCATGGTTTCAGGGACTATCTAGCTCAACTGGCATAACACAGTTTATAAAGACAATGTTCTGCATTCCACCTGGGTGAGTAGCATCTGGGGTCTTAAAAGCCTGTGAGCAGCCATCTAAGACTCCACTGGTCTCATCCCTTCGGGAGCAAGGGAGAATGAAGAGAACAGGATACAAGGAAAAGATTAGTCCAAAGGACTAATGGACCACAACTACCAAGGCCTCCACCAGACTGAACCCGCAGCTCAATGGTGCCCGGCTACCACCACTGACTACTCTGACCAGGATCACAACAGATGGTTCTGGACAGAGCTGGAGAAGGATGTAGAACAAAATTCTAACTCACAAAAAAAAAAAAAAAAAAAAAAAACACCCAGATTTACTGGCCTAAATGAGACTTGAAAAACCCCTAGAGTATGACCCCCAGACACCATTTTGGCTTGGTGGTGAAGTCACTTCCGAGGTTCATCGTTCAGCCAGGCAGTGGACAGCCCCATAAAACCAAATGGGACTAATGAGGTACAGCAGTCCAGGGACAAGGGTTAGAAGGTGGAAGGGGACTGGAAAGCTGGTGATAGGGAACCCAAGTTTGAGTAAGGATAGTGCTGATGTGTTGTAAGTTTGTTAACCATTTTCATAGGGCAACATGTGTGCTGACTGTTTGATGAGAAACTATTTTGTTCTGTAAGCCTTAATCTAAAGTAAGAATAACAGCACAACTGGAGAGCATAGTTGATGTCACTGAACAGTCCATGTAGAAATTTTTGAAATGGTGTATCTTTGGCTATGTATATTTTCACCAAAAAAAAAAAAAAGGTTGAGAAGGGACAGGGTTGACATGTCATGGGGTTGTTCACCAAAGTCATAAAACAGTATGTGTACTACTGTTTCATGAGAAACTATTTGTTCTGTAAACCTTCACCTGAAGTACAATAAAAAAAGTTTAAGAAAAACCCAAGAAAAGGTTTACACACAAAAAGTAACAATCTGTTTTGGTTACCAGGGATGAGAGGGGTGGGGGGAAAATACTAAATAGGCAATAGATAAGTGATATCTTGGGTGAAGGGTAAGACAGTATACAATACTGGGGAAAGCAGCACAACTTGTACAAGGAAAGGTCATGGAAGCTCCACAGACACATCTAAACTCCCTGAGGGACTGAATTGCTGGGCGGACGGCTGTGGGGACCATAGTCTTGGGGAACATCTAGCTCTATTGGCATAATACAGTTTATAAGGACAATGTTCCACATTCTACCTTGGTGAGTAGCATCTGGGGTCTTAAAAGCCTGTGAGCAGCCATCTGAGATACTCCACTGGTCTCACCCCTTTGCGAGTAAGGGAGAATGAAGAGAACAGGATACAAGGAAAAGATTAGTCCAAAGGACTAATGGACCACAGCTACCAAGGCCTCCACCAGACTGAGTTAAGTACAGCAAGATGATGCCCAGATACCACCATTGACTGCTCTGACTGGGATCACAACACAGGTTTCTGGACACAGCTGGAGAAGGATGTAGAACTAAATTCTAACACACACACAGAAAGACCAGATTTACTGGCCTGATAGAGACTGGAAAACCCCGAGAGTATGGCCCCCAGACACCGTTTTAGCTCAGTGGTGAAGTCACTTCCGAGGTTTACCGTTCAGCCAGGGATTGGACACCCCCATAAAACAAAACGGGACTAATGGGGCACAGCCGTCTAGGGACAAGGACTAGAAGGGAGAAGGGGACAGGAAAGCTGCTGATAAGGAACCCAAGGTTGAGTAAGGACAGTGTTAACGTGTAGTGGGGTTGTTAACCATTGTCATAGCACAACATGTGTACTGTTTAATAAGAAACTATTTTGTTCTGTAAGCCTTCATCTAAAATGAGAATAGCAGCACAATTGGAAGAGCGTAGTCGATGTCACTGAACTGTGCATGTAGAAATTTTTGAAATGGTGTATCTTTAGCTGTGTATATTTTCACCAAAAAAAAGGTCGAGTAGGGATAGGGTTGACATGTCATGGGGTTGTTCACCAATGTCATAAAATAATATGTGTACTACTGTTTAATGAGAAACTATTTGTTCTGTAAACCTTCACCTGAAGTACAATTAAATAAAAAAAAGAATTCTCTACCCAGCAAAAAATATAGGTTAAAAGAAAAGACAAAAAGAAGTCATTTCAAGAGAAAAAAACACTGAGAGACATCATTGCTATCAATCCCAGGCTAAAACAAAGACTAAAGGAAGATCTATAAACAGAAGAAAAAATATCTCATATGGAAATACAGAAATTAAGGGGACCAAGAAGCAGTGAAAAGGGCCTATATGTTAGTAAATATATTGACTCAACAATACAACACATGTAATGTCTTGCAGGGTTAATATGTGTTGAATATAGTCATGTATTACTTTTTCTTTTCCTGTAATAGAAAAACCAATAAATTTACTTAATAAACAAAGAACCAAAACTCTAAAAATCAAATTTATCTGCACACCTGCTTTTTTTTTTTTAATTGTACTTCAGGTGAAGGTTTACAGAACAAATAGTTTCTCATGAAACAGTAGTACACATATTCTTTTATGACATTGGTTAACAACCCCACAACATGTCAACCCTCTAACTTCTCAACCTTTTTTTTCTGGTGAAAATATACATAGCCAAAGATACACCATTTCAAAAATTTCTACATACACTCTTCAGTGACATCGACTAAGCTCTTCCAGATATGCTGCTTTTCTCACTTTCGATGAACACTTACAGAACAAAATAGTTTCTCATTTAACAGTTAGTACACATGTTGCCCTACGACAATGGTTAACAACCTCACAACACATCAACACTATCCTTACTCAACGTTGGGTTCCCTAACACCAACTTCCTTGTCCCCTTCTGCCTTCTGGCCCTTGTCCCTGGACTGCTGTACCTCATTAGTCCCATTTGGTTTTATTGGGCTGTACACTCCCAGGCCGAACGGTGAACCTCGGAGATGACTTAACCACTGAGCTTAAAGGGTCTCTGGGGGCTGTACTCTCGGGGTTTCTCCAGTCTCCTTTAGGCCAGTAAATCTGGTCATTTTTTTGTGAGTTAGAATTTTGTTCTACATACTTCTCCAGCTCTGTCCAGAACCCTCTGTTGTGAACCTGGTCAGAGCAGTCAGTGGTAGTAGCCGGGTACCATCTAGCTGTACTGGACTCAGTCTGGTGGAGACTTGGTAGCTGTGCACAGTTAGTCCTTTGGACTAATCTTTTCCTTGTATCCTGTTCTCTTCATTCTCCCTTGCTCCCGAAGGGATGAGACCAGTGGAGTATCTTAGATGGCTGCTCACAGGCTTTTAAGACCCCAGACACTACTCACCAAGGTAGAATGCAGAACGTTGTCTTTATAAACTGTGTTATGCCAATTGAGCTAGATGTTCCTTGAAACCATGGTCCCAACAGCCCTCCACTCAGCAATTCAGTCCCTCAGGGAGTTTGTATGTGTCTAGGGAGCTTCCATGACCTTTCCTTGTACAAGTTGTTCTGGTTTCCCCTGTATTGTGTACTGTCTCACCCTTCACCCGAGATACCACTTATCTATTGCCTATTTAGTATTCCCCCCCCCACCCCTCCCATCCCTGGTAACCAACAAAGATTGTTACATTTTGTGTGTGAACTTTTTCATGGGTTTTTACAATAGAGGTCTTATATAATATTTGTCCTTTTGTGATTGACATATTTCACTCAGCATAATATCCTCCAGTTTCATGCATGTTATGAGATGCTTCACAGATTCATCGTTGTTCTTTCTCGCTGCATAGTACTCTATTGTGTGTATGTACCATAGTTTGTTTATCCATTCATCTGTTGATGGGCATCTAGGTTATTTCCAACATTTTGCTATTGTGAACAATGATGCCATGAACATAGGTGTGCATGTGTCTATCCGAGGGACGACTCTTATTTCTCTAGGATGTACTCCTAGGAGTGGGATTGCTGGATAGAATGGTATGTCTATTTCTAGCTTTCTGAGGAGGCGCCATATCATTTCCCAAAATGGTTGTATCATTTTGCATTCCCACCAGCAGTGCATAAGAGTTCCGATCTCCCCGCAGTCCCTCCAACATTTGTTATTTCCAGTGTTTTTGATTCATGCCAGTAATGACAGAGTGAGATGGTATCTCATTGTGGTTTTAATTTGCAGTTCTCTGATGGCTAGTGATGGCGAGCATTTCCTCATGTGTCTGTTGGCCACCTGAATTTCTTCTTTGCTGAAGTGTCTGTTCATCTCCTTTGCCCATTGTTTAATAAGATTCTTTGTCTTTTTGCTGTAGAGGTTTTGGATTTTCTTGTAGATTAAGGATATTAGAGCTTTGTCTGTCTTGTACTGTGCAAAAATTTTTTCCCAATCTGTAGGTTCTCTTTTTACTCTTTTGGTGAAATCTTTTGAAGAGCATAGGTGTTTGATTTTTAGAAGATCCCAGTTATCTAGCATATCATTTGGGGTTTGTGCATTGATGGTTATGGTTTGTATCCTGTTAATGCCATGTAATGGGGCCTGTAGTATTGGTCCTAATTTTTCTTTTATGAACTTTATAGTTATAGGCTTTATGTTCAGGTCATTGATCCATTTTGAAGTAGTTTTTGTGTATGGTGTGAGGTATGGGTCCTGTTTCATTTTTTTGCAGATGGATGTCCAGTTTTGCCAGCACCATTTGTTAAATAGACTATCTTTTCCCCATTTGATGGACTTTGGGCCCTTTTTGAAGATCAGGTGAAGGTAGGTGGATGGATTTACATCTGGGTTCTCAGTTGTATTCCATTGGTCAATGTATCCATCGTTGTACCAGTACCAGGCTGTTTTGACTATTGTAGCTGTGTAGTAGTTTCTGAGGTCAGGTAGTGTGAGTCCTCCAACTTTATTCTTCTTCTTCAGTAGTGCTTTACTTATTCGGGGCTTCTTCCCTTTCCATATAAATTTAATGATTAGTTTTTCCATCTCTTTGAAGAATGTTGTTGGTATTTGGATAGGGACTGTGTTGTATTTGTGAATTGGTTTGGGTAGAATTGTCATTTTCACAATGTTGAGTCTGCCTATCCATGAGCATGGTATGTTTTTCCATTTATGTAGATCCCTTTGGGTATCTTGCAGTATAGTTTTGTAGTTTTCTTTGTACAGGTCTTTTACGTCCCTGGTTAGATTTATTCCTGAGTATTTTACCTTTTTAGGGGCTATTATAAATGGTATTGTTTTTCTGTTTTCCCTTTCATTGTTCTTCTTATTGGTGTATGGAATGCAACTGATTTTTGAATGTTTATCTTGTATCCTGCTACTCTGCTGAATCTTTCTACTAGTTCCAGTAGATTTCTCATGGAGTCTTTATGGTTTTCTATGGATAGTATCATATCATCTGCAAACAGGGGCAGTTTAACTACTTCGTTACCAATTTGGATGCCTTTTATTTCTTTTTCTTGCCTTATTGCTCTAGCTAGAACTTCCAGCACAATGTTAAATAGGAGTGGTGATAAAGGGCATCCTTGTCTTGTTCCTGTTTCCAAGGGTAATGTTTTCAGCCTGTCTCCATTAAGAATGATGTTGGCCATTGGTTTTGCATAGATGCTCTTTATTATGTTGAGAAATTTCCCTTCTATATCTATTTTATTGAGAGCTTTTATCAGGAATGGGTGTTGGACTTTGTCAAATGCCTTTTCTGCGTCAATTGAGATGATCATGTGATTTTTTTCTTTCCTTTTATTTATGTGGTGAATTACGTTGATGGATTTTCTAATGTTAAACCATCCTTGCATACCTGGTATGAATCCTACTTGGTCGTGGTGTATTATTTTTTTGATATGATACTGAATTCTATTGGCTAGAACTTTGTTCAGAATTTTTGCATCTATATTCATGAGAGATATTGGTCTGTAATTTTCTTTTTTTGTGATGTCTTTGCCTGGTTTTGGTATCAGCGTTATGCTGGCTTCACAGAATGAATTTGGAAGTGTTGCTTCCTCTTCTATGCTCTGAAATAGCTTGAGTAGAACTGGTACAAGCTCTTCTGTAAATGTTTTGTAGAATTCTCCAGTGAAGCCATCTGGGCCAGGGCTTTTTTTGGTTGGGATTTTTTTTTTATTTCCTTTTCAATCTCTTCTCTTGTTATGGGTCTGTTCAGATTTTCAACATTACTTTTTTGTATTTTGGGTTGGTAGTGTGTTTCCAGAAATTTATCCATTTACTCTAGGTTTTCAAATTTGTTTGAGTATAGTTTTTCATAATATTCTGTTATAATCCTTTTTATTTCAGTTGGGTATGTTGTAATGTCACCCATTTCCTTTCTTGTTTGGGTTATTTGTGTCCTCTTCTGTTTTTCTTTTGTCAGTCTTGCCAGTGGTTTGTTGATTTTGTTGATTCTTTCTATTGTTTTTCTGCTCTGATCTTTACTATTTCCTTTCATCCAGTGGTTGTGGGCTTTTTTGCTGTTCTCTCTCTATTTGTTTGAGTTCTGTAGTTAATGTTTTGATTTTGACCCTTTCTTCTTTTTTTGATGTGTGCATGTATTGCTATAAATTGTCCTCTGAGGACTGCCTTTACTGTGTCCAAAGGTTTTGGTATGATGTGTTTTCATTCTCAGTAGATTCTAGGAATTTTTTGATTTCATCTCTGATTTCTTCTATTACACAGTGATGTGTAAGGAGGGTATTATTCAGTTTCCATGTAGTTGATTGTTTTTTTCTTTGCTCTTTCTATTGTTAATTTCTACTTTGTTGGCATTGTGGTCAGAGAAGATACTGTGAATTATCTCAACATTTTGGATCTTGCTGAGGATTGATCTGTGGCCTAAGATGTGGTCTATTCTGGAGTATGTTCCACGTACATTGGTAAAGAACGTGAACTTTGCAGCAGTTGGGTGGAATGTTCTATATATGTCTATGAGGTCAAGTTGGCTGATCGTGCCCTTTAGGTCTTCTGTATCTTTTCTGAGTTTCTTCTTAGTTGTTCTGTCCTTTACTACAGTGGTGTGTTGAAGTCTCCTACTATTATTGTGGAACTGTCCATTTCTCTTTTCAGTGTTATTAGAGTTTGTTTTATGTATTTTGGAGCCCTGTCATTGCATGCATAGATGTTTATTATGGTTATGTCTTCATGATGGATCCTCCCCTTAGTCATTATATAGTGTCCTTCTTTGTCTTTTATGGTAGATTTTGTTTTAAAGTTTATTTTATCTGAGATTAGTATCGCCACTCCTGCTCTTTTTTGGTAACTGTTAGCTTGATATATTTTTTTCCAACCTTTGACTTTTAATAAATTCCCATCTTTGTTTCTAAGGTGTGTCTCTTGCAGACAGCATATTAATGGATCCTGTTTTCTTATCCATTCTGTCACTCTCCATCTCTTTATGGGTGCATTGAGTCCATTTACATTCAGTGTAATTATTGATAGATGTGAGTTTGTTGCTGTCATTTTGGAGTGCTTTTTTTTTGGTGGTGCTGACGTTTTCTTTGTTCTTACTCTCTAGTGCTGAGTTACTTTTGTATGGGGATTTTTTTTTTCATTTCTTTTGTGTTTCTAGGTTTTCTTTTTGCAGAGACGTTATATTTTTCCTCTTTATTTTTATGAATATGTTTGTCAACTTTCTTTGTGGTTACCATGTATTTTATCTTTATCTTTCTAAGTTTGAAGCAGTCTACCATTACTTGGTATCACCTTGCCTTCCTCTCCATTATAAGATTCTATACCTATGCCGTTTATTCCCTCTTTTACTGTTTTGATGTTGTTGTCACTTACTGATTAACTGCTCTGATTCCGTGTTGTATTTCTTTTGGTTTTGGATATTCCTTGAGAGTCCATTTCCTAGATTTGTATCTGGGTGGTATCTGCATCTTAGATTCCTCCTCTGAGCTGATGTTGTTTGTTCTCAGACCAAAGAACTCCCTTTAATAACTCTTAAGGTTGGTTTGGCTTTTACATATTCCCTCAATTTCTGTTTATCTGGAAATGACCTAATTTCTTCATCATATTTGAACAGGAGTTTTGAAGGATATATTATTCTTGGCTGAAATTGTTTTTCTTTCAAGGTTTTATATATGTCATCCCATTGCCTTCTTGCCTGCATGGTTTCTGCTGAATAATCTAAGCTTATTCTTATTGTTTCTCCTCTGTATGCGACTTCTTGTTTTTCAAGAGCTGGTCTCAGGATTCTTTGTTTGTCTTTGGTTTTGGCGAGCGTGATTATGATATGCCTTGTTGATTTTCTTTAGGGGTCTCTCCTGTATGGGGTACGTTGAGCCTCTTAGATGGCTAACTTTTCATCTTTCATGATATTGAGGAAGTTTTCTGTCAGCAGTTCTTCAATGATCCTCTCTGTGTTTTCTGTTTCTCTCCCTGGTCTGGAACTCCAATCACTTGCAAATTTTTGCTTTTGATTGTATCCCACATAACTCTCAGGGTCTCTTCATTTTTCTTTGTTCTTTTTTCTGAGTTTTCCTCAGACAGATTTTCATCCAAGTGTTTGTCTTCAATTCCATTGATCATGTCTTCCACCATTTCAAATCTTCTTCTAAGCCCTTCTGTGATACCGTCCATTTCTGAAATCTTGTTATTTATCTCTTGGATTTCTAATTGTTGTTTTTGTAAAATTTCTAGTTGTTAATTTATTTTGGCATTTTGTTCCTGCCTTATTTTCCTGAATTATTCCAATTTTTTGTCTGTATTTTCCATGAATTTGTCTATTTTTTCCTCATGTTTGTCTGCTTTTTGCTTCATCTCTTGGAAAATTTTGAATATTAGAGATTTGAATTCCCTATCAGGTAGTTCTAGTGCCTTTTCTTCCACTGGAAAGTCATCTGGTGTTTTATTTTGGATGACTACTGGAACCATCCTGTCATGTTTTGTAAATGTTTTCATATTGTCTGCTGTCTTAGAGGCATTCAGTAGTGATTTTTCTCGTTTAGTTATTATAGGTTTGTTTGTTTTGCCCCCCCCCCCTTTTTTTAATTTGGCTATGTCTGAGCAGGTGGGATGTGTGTTATTTGTTGTTTGCTTGTCTGTGGGCACAATACTGTTTGCCTCCTTCTCCAATTGGCAGGGTCAGTCACTCAGATATGGTACAGCAGGGCTAATGTAGCTGAAGAGGAATTACTGGGACGGGTTGTTTGTGGCACTTACTACAGCCAGCAGGGTGGGTTGTTATTCAGTGCAGCGCAGGTTCCAGTAGGCCGTGCCTGTGCTGCTTGGTGGTGGGATGTTAAGTTCATGGTGCAGGTAGGCAGGATGTAGTGGGGAGGTTGTTATGTGTAGAACTAAGATGGATATGGGAGAGAGGAGAGAGGAACAGGAGCCAAAAACATACAAACAAACAAAAAAGAATGCTAGGGGAGCTTGCCATTGGAGTGGAGAGATGAGGGACTATGAAATGGAGAAAAACAAAAAAGGGAAGAGGAAGAAAAGAAAAAGAAAAGAAAAAAAGAATAAATAGATATCGGAAGGTTTAAAGAACATCAGCGTTCCCAGGGATCCCACCAGTGTGGTTATGAGGTCTGGGGCAGTTGATCTCAGGTGTTGCATTACAGCCTGGCTAAAAGGCATACAGGTATACAATACCAGGTATTCATGTAACAGAAAGAGATGGAAGATATAGAGAGATTAGAAACTGAGCAATGAAGAAAGACAAAATGGAAAAAGAGGGAAAAGAAAACAAAACAAATTAAAAAAATAAATAAATAACAGGAAAAGCCCCCCAAAAAACAGAAAATTAAAAGAAAAAACCAACAAAAAAAGAAAGGCCCTCAGGGATTCCTCTGCATGTCTGTGCAAGCCACGGGGGTATTTTCCAATCCACACAGCAGTGCCTGGCCAGAATGGGCTCCCAACTCAAGAAAAGGAAAAGAAAACAAACAAACAATTCAAAACAAACAAACAAACAAAAAAAAAAAAGCCCCAGGATCCCTCCAGCGTGGCAGCCCAGACTGTGAAGTAGCTTCACACTCGAATGGAGATCCACAGCCCCTCAGGAAGAAGCAAAGATGGCGCACAGAGCCAGGTATTTGAGCGAAAGGAGTGGGAGGTTGTGAGAGGTAAGGAAGAAATCAAAAGAAGCAGGAAAAAGCAACACCAGCAGCCAACAAATGGCACTGAGAGAGCCGGCCCATTCGGGTGGGTGGAATCCAAGCAGCCAGTGCTTCCCTGACGAAAGATTGTGGCTGCAGGAAGCAGAAGAGGCCGAGTGGGGGTGAACAAGAGTGGGGGGGGTAGGAAAGCGTACATTGCAAATTACCGGTTGTTTTGTCTCCTGCTGGAAGCTCCGTGAAGCTGCTTTCTCGTACCCCCTGTTTTCTGGTCTCCGATAGGAGTCCAAGATGGTGGATCTGCACTGCATTAGCTGATAGGGGACCTCTGCGTGAATCTCTCCTCGCTCTCTCTTCTCTGTCAGTTTTCTCATTCCATTTGGTGCTTGGCTGAGTTCTTTATCTCTTCATTTGATGTTTTAGTGTTTCAGGATTGTTGTTTTCTCGGTTCGGCTTAGTTTTTCAGATCTTTGCTGTGGAGGGAAGGCATGGTGCTTCTGCCTAGAGCGCCATTTTGCCAGAAGTCCTGCACACCTGCTTTTGTAGGAATATATTCTAGGATATCAGGTAGACAGCAAACTTCTATTCCAGATTCTCCTGACTTTTAAGATCCGTTCTACCATCAACTCATACTCTGTTCTGGGGATCTGAGATACACAGCATGTAATGTTGACCAAAAAAAAAAAAAAATTGACTGCATTGGTTTCAATGGACTCTGCTTTATATTCAAAGGGATTAACAACTTTCCACTTAACAGTTGAAGTTTATAACAGCCATACTCATTTACAACTCTTTTGTAAGACATTTAATTATTTTGGATATATCTCAAAATGCAAAGCACTTTGGGGAGACTGAGTTCTACTTCAAATGACATATGTTCTAGCTTTTAGGATATACCAAATCTTTTCATATAAAAAATAAAATATAGTCAGCTGGGTTATAGCAGTTGATTTGTCTTTCATGCTGATTTGAATGATCTACTAGTAGATGAAATATGTTTAATTCAGTAGTTTGCTTGATGCTACAGCTATCCAAAAATGCACTTGTCTAAATAAATGACTTCAGAGACCTTCTGTATCAGTTGAACAGTTTGTCTTTGTTGGTTCAATGCCCTGGAATTCTGGGCACTCTGTCAAACCAAGAATTTCAGGTGGTTATGATAACGTTGCCACCTCTTCACTACTTTACAATCACACTTAATTAGTTGCAGCAGGTGGTAGTCGCTGGCACAGTTGAATAGCTCTACTCACTCCACCAACAATAGGCTATTTTTTCAGCAAATGAAAAGGACTCAGTATGAGAAATGAACAGAGAATAGCTATGCAGTAGCTGTTGTTCTACCAATCTTTGATTCTCTTTTCTTATTTTCCCCTATAGAATTTGTCCGTTTTAACAGGTAAAATGTTACATTACCTTTTCCAGGAAAAAAAATACACACAAATTTTAAATTTTATATATATAAGCCAATATCCTTTAAAATGCATATGTTGGATTTAAAGATATGAAATCTAAAATATTGCTTGGGATTTTTTTTTTGGCTAGTAAAAATGTTTTTCTTTTTCTTTTCCAATTGCCAGTTTAAAGGCAGAAGTGTCCTGTATATTTTAAATGAGAATGAAGGTCTATGTTATGTAACTCTTCTCCAGAAATACAGACTTTTTAAAAAATCCCATTGAAATATTTTAATAAATACCCCAAACCAAATAATAAATTACAGGTATATGTGTATATATGTGTGTGTGTGTATATATATATATATATATATATATATATATATATATATATATATATATATATATTTTATACCATCAGAGGGAATCAGGACTGATATTTTGAGTTAGAAATGTTTCCTTCCATTTAAAAAAAAGACACATTGTCTATCAGTATTCCCTTATCTGAAAATGACTGTGTGTTTGCTTTTACCTCTTTGGATTTATTAAAATAATAATTATTTTTCATAACTGTAAATTGTTTAATTATTAAGCTAATTCTTTGTTGTTGTTAGGTGCCATCTAGTCGTTTCCGACTCCTAGAGACCCTATGTACAACAGAATGAAACACTTCCCAGTCCTGCACCATTCTCACAATTGTTGGTGCATTTGAGCCCGTTGTTGCAGCGACTGTGTCAATCCATCTTTTTGAGGATCTTTCTCTTTTTCGCTGACCTTCTTCTTTACCAAGCATTATGTCCTTGTCCAGGAATGGTCCCTGCTGACAAAATGTCCAAAACATGTAAGAGGAAGTCTCGCCATCCTCCCTCCTAAGGAGCATCCTCGCTGTACTACTTCCAAGATACATTTGTTCGTTCTTCTGGCAGTCCATAGTGTATTCAACATTCTTTGCCAACACTGTAATTCAAAGGCATCAATTCTTCTTCCGTTTTCCTTATTCATTTTCAGCTTTCATATGCATATGAGGCTACTGAAAACACCATGGCTTTGGTCAGGTGCACCTTTGTCTTCAGAGTGACATCTTTGCTTTTTAACACTTTAGTGAGATCTTTTGCAGCAGATTTGCCCAATGCAATATTGTTGGATTTCTTGACTGCTGCTTCCATGGTCTTTGACTGTGGATCCAAGTAAAATGAAATGTTTGACAACGTCTATCTTTTCCTAATTTATCACGATGTTGCTTACTGTACACTTGTGAGGATTTTTGTTTTCTTTACACTAAGGTATAATGCATACTGAGGGCTGTGGTCCTTGATCTTCATCAGTAAGTGCTTCAAGTCCTCTTTGCTTTGAGCAAGGAAGGTTGTGACATCTACATGTTGCAGGTTGTTAATGAGTCTTTCTCCAATCCTGATGTCCTGTTCTTCTTCATATAATCCAGCTTTCTCAGATTATTTGCTCACCATACAGATTGAATAAGTATAGTGAAAGAATTCATCTCTGACACACACCATTCCTGATTTTAAACCACACAGTATCCCCTTGTTCTGTTTGAATGACTACCTCTTGATCTATGTATAGGTTCCGAATGAGCACAAGTAATTGTTATGGAATTCCCATTCTTCACGGTGTTATCCATAATTTGTTATGATCCACACAATCAAATGCCTTTACATAGTCAATAAAACACAGGTAAACATCTTACTGGTATTCTCTGCTTTCAGTCAAGATCAAGGGCAGATTATCCAGTAAGTAAGGTAAGCATAGTGCTTACCTTGCTTACTAGATCATCTGTAGTGAACAATTTCACGTTTTTTCACCACATGAAAGATCTTGCTTCTAGGTATGGCTAGCATCTGTCTTTCTCCCAATCCCATAGCACCTTCCTACAGAATCAAAGCCTATTTTCAAATTTACAACCCCTGACAGGGATGATTACTCAGTAAGCAAGTTAAGCACAGGCTTATTTTGCTTACTTTTTAATCTGTAATGATCAATTTCACATGGATTTTACCACATCTGAAATCTACGTGAAATTTATCACTCACTACAGATTAGTAAGCAAGCACAAGTAAGTCCATGCTTATCTTGCTTATTGGGTAATCTGCCCCTGGCCAAGATCCATCTGATATCAGCAATGCTATACCTAGTTCTACATCCTCTTCTGAATCCGGCTTGAATTTCTGGCAGTTCCTTTTTGATGTACTGCTGCAACTGTTTTTGAAGATAAGATAATTCTTTACTATTATTATTATTCTGTTTGAATTGGTTTCCAAGGAATCCTAATAAGCTTTATTTTTTCCCTTTGGATTTCTTTCTATATATTTTGTGATTATAATTTTATATAGAGAGATATTGTCTAATTTAAGGAAATGTGTGTGTACTTTTTAAATACCTAGACAATTTTTAAATAGAAAGAAGGAAAAAAAAAGCTACCTATTCTGGCATGTGGTTTGAAGAGAGTAAGGAGGCATCTTACACATGCTAAAATAAAGCTTAATATTTTTACTGTTAACAAATTATATTATTGTGACAAAATTTTGATTAATGCCTGAATCTCTGTGTTGAGTTTAGTGATGACTTTTTTCTAGGACTTTTCTAGGAACAATCTTGCTGTGTTTCTATTCAATCAATTTCTTTTACAAAAAGCAGCAAAATCAGACAAAGAAATTATAATTATTGCTATGTTTTAGCAGAGCAGAAAAGGAATGTGATTTGTCTGCATTAAAGAAGAAGAACATTTTTCCTGGAAGTATATGACATCTGTATATCTACAACATAGTAGCATAGGTTGGGGAGCCTTGTGGAACAGTGGTTAAGAACTCAGCTGCTAACCATAAGATCAGCAATTTGAACCCACCAGCCAGCCACTCCTTGGAAGACAGATGTGGCTGTCTGCTTCCCATAAAGATTACAGCCTTGGAAACCTTATGGGACATTTCTACTCTGACCTAGAAGGTCGCTATGAGTCAGAATCAACTCCAAGGCAACAGGTTTTCTTGTTGTTGTTTGTTTTCAACATAGCTCAATTTTGTATATTTTGAATTGAATATTATTTCAGTCTTTCACATTTTATAATGTAGTATTTGATAAATTCCAAAGGATATGAAATGTATGTGAAAGTTCTGAAACATCATAATAATTAAACTCCCATTACCCATTCAAATACTAGAACATTTTTAGTGCCTGTGACTGTATTAGGGTGTTTCCCTAATCTATCCTTCTGTTACTCAGAGGTTGCCCCTATACTGAGTTTTGTATTTATCATTATTATTTTTTTAAATACCTTTACTATTGTGCCAGATGATTTTTCCTCAACTCAGCATCAACTTCACCTCTCTTGTAGAACACTTACTTTATGGAAGAGAAGCCTAAACTAACTTTCCTCAAATACCTGCCTGTGGTGTTTTTGTTTAGGTTTTGATGTTGAGAAATTTAAATATTTGGAAGTTAGACAGGAAGAAAAAAACATTATTTTCCGAAGAAAAGAGGATTTTAAACAGGGTGTTGACATTCTCATATAATCATATTTGATGCTTCTATCAGCCAACAATATTACAAAATCATTTCCTGAGATCTCTGCAGTTTTCTGAAAGTTAGGGCAATTTTCCTTGCCATTTACTTCCCCAACCTTTCAGTTCCCTGCATTAATCTCTTTCTGCTCCTATACATAAGATAGCGTCTATGTTCCTATGTGAACCTCAATGATACACAATATGTGTATGAATCCCACAACAAAATATTACTTTTTTTTAAACTTCAGAAAATGATATCAAATTCTGAATTGTCCTTTGTGACTTGCTTTTACACACATCATTGTTGTTGTTTTCAGTTTCCATCAAGTCAACTGCAACTTATAGAGACTTTGCGTACAACAAAACAAAATGTTTCCTGGACTTACATCTTTGTCATAATCACCCGCATGTTTCAGTCCATTATTGTGGCTACTGTGCCAGTCCATCTCACTGAGAGTCTGCCATACCCTCGCTGTCCCTCTACTTCACAAAACATGATGTCATTCTCTAATAATTGATCCCTCCTAATGATGTGTCCAATGCAAGTGAGACAATGTTATGTTGTGAACAATAAGGTTTTCACGGCCTAATTTTCTAAAGTAGATCACCAGGCCTTACTTCCTACTCTGTCTAGAAGCACTGTTGAAAATTGTCTCCATTGGTTCCCTTCTGGTATTTGAAATACCAGTGGCATAGCTTCCAGCATTATAGCAACATGTAAGCCACTACAGTATGAAAAACTGGCAGATGGGTGATAGTACATAGCATTATATGCCTAATATTCATCTATGATGTTTTATGTAGATAAGGTTCATTTACATTTAATGTTGAAAATATTCCATTGTATTACTATACTACAATTTTTATTCACTTTTCTGTTCATAACCATTTAAGTTGCTTCCATTTCCATTTTCATTTTTACTTTTTGCCGTTGTTAGTTTTTGTTTTGCTTTTTTGTGTGTTTTACTATTACAAGCAGGATGTCTTGGAGCGTTCTTAAAAAATCTCTTGGTACTTGTCTATAATAGTTTCTTTAGAATATCTGTATTGAAATAAATTACTAAATCATAGGGTTTCTGTATTTTTCACATTGAAGAAATGAAGCTAAATTGTTTTCAGAGTTAGTTATATAGATTCCAATTGCCAGTGTACTGAAAGTACTCATCTTTCATATATTTGCCTAGTCCTAGCAATAAAGACTTACTAGTTATTGTCAATCTTATATATTTCAAATGATATCTTTAAAATTCTAAAAAACAAAGATGTCACTTTGATGACTAAGGTGCACCTTACCCAAGACATGGTCTTTTCAATCACCTCGTATGCAAGCAAAAGTTGAACAACTGAAAAAGAAGACAGGAGAATCGATGCTTTTGAATTGTGATGTTGGCAAATATTGAGTACAGATAGACTTGTCAGAAGAACAAACAAATCAGCCTTAGAAGAAGTACAGTAAGAGTGCTCCTTAGAGGCCAGGATGTGGAGACTTCATCTCCCTTAATTTGGACATGTCATCAGAAAAGATCAATCACTAGAAAAAGACACCATGTCTTGTAAAGTAGAAGGTTAGTAATCAATGAGATGGATTCTCACAGTAGCTTCAGTAATGGTTCCAAACATATCAATGATCATGGAGATGGTGCATGGCTGGGCAACATTTTATTCTGTTATACATAATGCTGTCTTGAGTAAGAGCAACAGCAACTAACAGCAACAACTTTGTAGTTTTAATTTGCACTTCCTTGAATATTAATGAGGAACCCTGATGGCGCAGTGGTTAAGCGTTTGGCTGCTAACCGAAAGGTTGGTGGTTCAAACCCACCAGCTGCTCCACAGAAGAAAGATGCAACAGTCTGCTCCCATAAAGATTACAGACTTGGAAACCCTCTGGGGCAGTTCTACTCTGTCCTATAGGGTTACTATAAGTTGGAATTGGTCTATGGCAATGGGTTTTGTTTTGATTACTAATGGAGTCCCTGGGTGGCATAAGTAGTTAAGAGCTGGGCTATTAAGAAGTTGGTGGTTTGAATTCATCCAGAGATCCCTTGAAAGAAAGGCCTGGAAATCTACTTTGGAAAGGTCATAGCAGTGAAAACCATGTGGAGGACAGTTCTACTCTGAAACACACATGGCCATCAAAAGTAGGAACTGACTTGACAGTAATTTATTTATGGCCATTGGGTGGCACAAATAGTTTACGCTGGACTACTAACCTAAAGGTTGATGATTCAAACCTACCCAGCACTGCCACAGAAGAAAGGCCTGCTGAACTGCTTCTGTAAAAATTACAGCCAAAAAACCCTATGGAGCAGTTCTACCCTCTAACATATGGGAGTTGTCATGAGTCAGAATTGATTCCCTGGCAACAGACTTAGATTTTTTTTTATTGTTATTAAAGAAATTTAATCTTTTTGCCGATTTTAATTTCTTTTTTTAGTATTTTATTTTTGGTGAAAATGTACACAGCAAAACACACTCCCTTTCAACACTTTCTAGTCATAACAATCATTGACATTGGTTACATTCTTCACATGGTGTCAACTTTCTCATTATTTTTGTTTTAGATGTTTCGCTCCCAGTGACTTAAATTCCCTGCTTCTCACCCTTCTCATCTAAGCTTTAAAATAACTGTTGTCCATTTGGTCTTATACAGATAATTTTTTAGAAGAGTGCGATACTCAAGGGTGACCATCTTTACTTTTTGATTTGTTACTTAATTTAAAGGTTACCTCCGGAGAGAGTATCAATTTCAGGTTTGAAGAGTAACTAAGGGCAATAGTCTTGGAGACTCTATACCCTCAAAAGCTCCTGTATTATTTAAGAATTTGAAGTCCTACTCAACACTTGTCTTCCTTTCTGTCAGGATCCTTCTATTGTGTCCCAATTGAAATATTTCATATTGGTAGCTGGTCATCATCCAGTCTCTCTGGTCTCAAGGCAGAGGAGGCAGTGGTTCCTGGAGACAGGTACTGCATTTATATGCAAATAATGCTCACCTTCTATGTTTGTTTGCAACTGCCCCCTGTGAGATATTTTTGTAAGTGTGCTATGCTAATTATTTTTACAGGGATATGTAAAAAGTTGGCATAGCAGAGCTTATGAAAATATTTGTGGTGGGAGAGAGCAGCTGACAAATAATGTAGATGGCATGCCATGCATTACTGCAGAAAAATATGGTAGTCCTGTAGTCCTGTTCCTTCTCTGATTTTGGGTTTCCTTTTTTTTTTGCATCATATGAATAGAGACCAAGGTTTATATCCTAGATAGCTGCTTATAAGCCTTGAAGACTCCAGACATTACTCACCATACTGGGAGATAGAACATAGACCATAAGACTAATGCTATGTCAATTGAATGGATTGTCCCAGAAGACCATGCCCCTAAGCTCTCAAACCAAGAGAAATAATCCTGTGAGGTGATTGGCTATGTCTAATTAGTATCAACATTTGTGTCGCTGTCTGCCATCTAGTTGAATCTGACACACATTGACTCTCTATGAAAGAGTAGAACTGTCCCATAGAGTTTCCTAGGCTGTAATCTTCATGGGAAGACACTGTTAGGTCTTTTCTCCCGCAAAGCAGCCAGTGGGTTCAAATCACCAACCTTTTGGTTAGTACTGGAGCTCTTAACCATTGCACCACCAAGGCTACTTTCAGGATCTGTAGCACCCACTAGCCTTTATTTCAGTTGCTGTTATTGTTGCAAAATTATACATAACATAGCATTTGACAATTAATCTTTTTTTCTAGTGTACAACTTGTTAGCATTGTTGTTAAATGCCACCGGGTCAGTTCCAACTCATAGCAACCCTACGTACAACAGAATAAACCACTGCCCCGTCCTGTCCTTTGCGATCCTCACAATCATTACTATGTTTCAGCTGATCATTGCAGTCACTGTGTCGATCCATCTCACTGAGGGTCTTTCCCTTTTTTGCTGACCCTCTACTTTACTAAGCATGATGTCCTTCTCCAGGGACAATCCCTCCTGATAACATGTCCAAAGTACGTGAGATGAAGCTTCACCATCCTTGCTTCTAAGGAGCATTCTGGCTGTACTTCTTCCAAGACAGATTTGTTCATTCTTCTGGCATTCAATTCTTCTTTGATCTTCCTTATTCATCATCCAGCTTTCCGGTGCATATGAGGTGACTGAAAATACCATGGTTTGGGTTAGACATACCTTGGTCCTCAAGGTGACATCTTTGCTTTTTAGCACTTTAGAGAGGCATTATGCAGCATATTTGTCCACTGCAATGCTTCATTTGATTTCTTGACTGCTGCTTCCATGGCTGTTGATTGTGGATCCAAGTAAAATGAAATTCTTGCAAATTTCAATCTTTTCTTTGTTTATCTTGATGTTACTTGTTGGTCCAGTTGTGAAGATTTTTGTTTTCTTTATGTTGAGGTGTAATCCATACTGAAGGCTGTAGTCTTTGATCTTCATCAGTAAGTGCTTCAGGTATTCTTTGCTTTCAGCAAGCAAGGTTGTGTTGTCTGCATATCGAAGGTCATTTCTGAGTCTTTCTCCAGTCCTGATGGCCTTTTTTTCTTCATATAGTCCAGCTTCTTGGATTACTTGCTCAGCTTACAGATTGAATACGTATGGTGAAAGGATGCAACACTGACGCACATTTTTCCTGACTTTGAACCACGCAGTATCCCCTTGTTCTGTTCAAATGACTGCCTCTTGGTCTATGTACAGGTTCCTCATGAGCACAATTAAGTGTTCTGGAATGCCCATTCTTCACAATGTTATCCATAATTTATGACCCACACAGTCGAATGCCTTTTCATAGTCAACAAAACACAGGTAAACATCTTTCCCGTATTCTCTGCTTTCAAGCGAAGATCCATCTGACATCAGCAATGATATCCCTCATTCCATGTCCTCTTCTGAATCTTACTTGAATTTCTGGAAGTTCCCTTTCAATTACTGCTGCAATCAATCTTGAATTATCTTCAGCATAATTTTGCTCGCATGTGGTATTAATGATATTGTTTGATAATTTCCACATTCCGTTGGATCACCTTTCCTGGAAATAGGTGCATATATGGATCTCTTGCAGTCCTTTGGCCAGGTAGCTGTCTTCCAAATTTCTTGGCGTAGATGAGTGAGCACTTCCAGCATTTCATCCGTTTCTTGAAACGTCTCTGTTGATATTCTGTCAGTTCCTGGAGCCTTGTTGTTTTTTTTTTTTTATTCAATGCCTTCAGTGCAGGTTGGAATACTTCCTTCAATACCATCAGTTCTTGATCATATGCTACCTCTTGAAATGCTTGAACATTGACCAATTCTTTTTTGTGCATTGACTGTGTATTCCTTCCATCTTTTTATTATGCTTCCTGCATTGCTCAATTTTTTTCCATAGAATCCTTCAGTATTGTAATTCGAGGCTTGAATTTTTTCTTCTGTTCTTTCAGCTTGAAAAACGTTGAGGGTCCCCCACCCAACTCTAGGTCTTTGTACATTTCAATCAACATAATGTTCATTTTCATCCACATTATATTTCAGGATGTCTCTCCTTTTTTTTCAATGGTTGAGTAGATTTCCCTCGTATATATGTACTACATTATGCTTATCCATTCATCCATTGATGGGATACTTCCATCTTTTTGCTGTTACAAATAGTACTACAGTGAACATAGGTAAATATATGTCTGTTTGTGTCACTTCTATTAGATCCCTAGAATATATACCTAGGAGTGGAATTGCTGGATCATATGGTAGTTCCATTTTTAGTTTTTTGAGGAATCACCAGACTGTTTTCCACAATGGCTGTACCATTTTGTATTCCCACAAGCAATGGATGAGGGTTCCAATTTCCCCATATAGTTACTGTCACTATTATTATTATTATTTATCATAGCCATCTCCCCAAACCCACAGCTGTCAAGTATGTTCTGACTCATAGTGACCCTATAGGACAGGGTAGAACTGTCCCATAGGGTTTTCAAGCCTGTAGTCTTTACAGAAACAATTGGTGGGTTCAGAACTGCCAATTTTTTGGTTAGCAGCTGAGCACTCAATCACTGCACCTCCAGGGCTCCTTTACCCATCTTAAAGGGAGTGAAATGGTATCTTACTATGGCTTTGATTTTAATTTCTCTGATGACCAGGGAGGTTGAGCACCTTTTCATGTGTTTTGTTGCCATTTGAATATCCTCTTCAGTGAAATGTTCTTGTCCTTTGTCCATTTTTTGGTTGAGTTATTTGTCTTTTTGTTGTTAAGTTGTAGATATTTTATATATATTTTAGATGATAGATCCTTATTGGCTATATTGTTTCCGAAGATTTTTTTCCCAGTCTGTAGGTTGTCTTTTTACTCTTTTGATAATATTTTTTTGATGAACATAAGTATTTAATTATTATAAGGTCCCAGCACCTTTTTGTTTTCTGCTCCTTGTGCATTCATTGTTGTTTTTGGTAATCTATTGAAAACTCGTATAGGGTCACTATGAGTTAGAATCGACTTGACGGCAGTGGGTTTTTATCACTGAAAAAACATAGGTCTTATAATTTTGCTCCTATATTTTTTCCAAAAACTTTATGGCTTTAGATTAACAATTAGGTCCTTAATCCGCTTTTGAACTAGTTTTTGTATGTGGCCTGAGATATGGATCTTGCTTTATTTTTCTGCATGTGGATATCCACTTTTGCCAGCACCATTTGTTGAATGAAGAGACTGTTCTTTTTCCATTGAACAAATCCAACTCCCTTGTCAAAATGTTTGGGTCTATTTCCGGGTTTCAGTTCTATTCCATTAGAGTATGTGTCTATCATTAAACCAGTAGGAGATTGTCTTGATTATTGTCGCTGCATAATTTGTTTTGAAGAAGGGAAGTGTAAGGTCCCTTATTTTGTTCTTCTTCTTCAAAATTACTTTGGCTATTCAAGGTCTCTTGTCATTTCTTATAAAATAGAGGATTAGTTTTTCCATTTCTGTAAAGAATGCTGTTGGAATTTTGATCTTGATTGTGTTATACCTGTAGATCACTTTGGGTACCATCATGGATTGAATTATGTCCCCCCAAAAGTGTGTGTATCAGTTTGGCTGGGCCATGATTCCTGGTATCCTGTGATTTTCCTATATGTTGTAAATACTGCTTCTATGATGTTAATGAGGGAAGATGAGCGGCAGCTGTGTTTGTGAGGCAGGACTCAGTCTATAAGATTGGATTGTGTCTTGAGATAATCTCTTCAGATATAAAAGAGAGAAGAAGGGAGAGAGACAGAGGGAACTCACACCACCAAGAAAGCAGTGCCAGGAGCAGAGTGCATCCTTTGGACCTGGGGTCCCTGTGTAGAGAGCTCTTAGTCCAGGGGAAGATTGATGAGAAGGCCGACAAACAGAGAAAGACTTCCCCTGGAGCTGACGCTCTGAATTTGGACTTTTAGCCTACTTTACTGTGAAGAAATAAATTTCTCTTTGTTAAAGCCATCCACCTGTGGTATTTCTGTTATAGCAACACTAGATGACTAAGACAGGTACCACTGGCATATTGAATATATTAAGTCTTCCAGTCCATGAGCATGGAACATCTTCCTACATATTTAAGTCATCTTTAGGCTCCTTCAACAATGTTCTATAATTTTCATCATGTAAGCCTTTCACATACCTGGGGAAATGTATTTCTAGATATTTTATTCTCTTAGATATTGTAAATGGAATTGTTTTCCTAATCTCCTTTTCAGATTTCTCATTCCTGTTGTATAGAAACACAACTGATTTTTGTGTGTTGACCTTGTGTCCTGCAGCTTTGCTAAATTCATCTATTAGCTCCTGAAGCTTTTTAGTGGGTTCTTTGGGATTTTCAATATACAGGTAATTTCTGACTTACAATGTATTTGCGTTTATGACAAATCACACTTATGATCACCTATTTTTTTTTAAAATTAATTTGTTTATTGTACATCTCATCATTAATATTATATACTACATACAATGTTGTAGCATGTAATTTGCTGATGTTATTATTCTCAGAAGTTCACTTGCAGATGTTTAATTTTATGATTTACTCTTCAAAACACTGCCATATAGTAGACTATGACTTGGTATACGGTAAAGTTGGTGTTGGTGTTAGAAGTCATCATGCATAGAAAGATGGGCAATGTTCAACTCTAATGACTTAAGAAAACTGAACTGCTAAAACACCTGACAGCCCTTACAACTCCTACTTCATTGTTACAAAACTGGCCAATTTCATTGTAGACCAGGCCCATAGTGTGATCTTATTCAGTGTTCAGTACCACAAGAAGCATTGGTTGTTAACTTGAAGATGAGTTGTTCAAGTTTCTGTAAATGTATAACCTGCACTGCTTATACCCTCTACAATATGTCTAGCAAAAGAAATCATGCCACTGGAAGTTCTATTCCAAAACAAAAAGTGAGGAAGTTTCTAGACATGAATATAAAGGTGACGATCATTAAGGTCTATGATAAGGGAAAGGAAGTCTATGAAATAGCATATGAGGACGGCCTGCCTCATTAGATCCTTTCAACAATCATTAAAGGATAAAAATAGGATTTTGGAGGCAGTTAAAGGAGTGATTGGCATAAAATCAATAACTTAAAAAAAGAAGAGACAAGGACCAATCCACAAGATGGAGAAGCTGTTGATGATCTGAATAGAAGACTAAATCCAGAAGAGGATTCCTGTGAGATTACTGACAATTCAGATGAAAGCAGGCAAACTTTCTTAAAACCTGAAGGAACAGCAAAGAGAAAACTACCACAGGTATTTTAATGCCAGCAAGAGCTGGTTTCATCCTTCATATGCAGATTTGGCTTACATAATATGTGCAAAACTGAAGAAGCCAATGATGAGCTGGATGGGATAATACAAGATGAAGAATATCTCCCAGAGCAGTCTTTCAATGTGGACAAAATAGACTTGTTTTGGAAAATGATGCCAGAACAGATCTATATTCACAAAGAGAAGTAGATGCCCAGTTTCAAGGCACTTAAAAACAGAATGAAGTGGCTGTTTGGAGGAAGTGTTGCTGGATTTAAATTAAAACCCTTTCTTGTTTACCATTCTGAAAGCCCTGAACATTCAAAAATATTGACAAATTTAACCTACGGGTCTATTACAGGAGTAATTCCAAGGTGTGGATAACAATTATTATATTCAAAGAATGGTTTTTGAAAGTGTTTTATCCCAGAAGTGCACACCTGCTGCCTTGACAATAACATTGCTTTCAAGATACCACTGCTGCTTGATAATGCCCTAGGAAAACTTCATCACATAGATGATCTACATCAAGATATGAAAATGATGTACCTACCTCCCAATGTGACAGTTGTGATTCAGCCTGTGAATCAGGGTGTAATCACCACCTTCAAGGCATACTACCTAGGGACTATGTTTACTCAGATAGCCGCTGCAACAGATGGAAGTAAGGTAATATTACATGATTTCTGGAAGAATTATAATATTCTTCAGTGTCTCTGGAACATTGCATCTTCCTGGAAGGAAGTTAAGGAAAAATTAATGCATGGGATATGGAAAAATTTGCTGAGTTATGTGAACACACTCCAAGAATTTGATCAGGACAATATGATGGAAGACATCAGTGTAAAAATCATCCATATGACAAGAATACTGAATTTAGAACTTGATATCACCAATATGGAACAGCTTTCATGAAGAAAGGAAATTGATGGACCAGGACTTAATGGATTTTGATGAGGAAAGACATGCTGAAGAAGAGTGAAATAATGAGGAAGAGGAAGGAGAGAAGCTGTCAAAAAAATTTTTTTTTACAGTAAAAGGATTAGCTGATGTTTTTTCTAAACTAAATCAGGGGCTTCAGTTGCTTGCAAACATGGACCCAAATACTGATCAGTTTGCTAAGTAAATAGGCAGATTCAGAAACCATTGAGATGTTACCCTGAAATATATAAAGAAAAAAAGAAAGAAAGAAAAGGAACATACAGACAACTCTCACTAATTTTCTTCCTAGAAATGACATCTGCATTCCTAGGGATAATTAATATGATCTGGAACCTTCCACAACTGAAGTTATTACCGCAACTGACAAAATGCCAGCGTCATCCAACTCTTCTTCATTGTTGGAGTTTTTATGATTTGTGTATTTTTGTATGTGTGTATGTAGTAAAATATATCTGTAAGTTTATATGTAATGTTTTCAACTTTTTAAGGCAAATAAAGACCAGATTTATACAGTTACTTATAATAAAAGGCAATAATAATGAAATCTAAAAAAAAAAATGAGATTTACATCAAAACCAACTTTTGATGGAGTTATCAGAAGAGAACCCTTTTGTAAGTTGGGGATTACCTGTATAGGATCATGCCATCTGTAAATAGAGATATTTTTACCTCTTCCTTTCTAATTTGGATACATATTATTTCTTTTTCTTGCCGTATTGCTCCAGCTAGGACTTCCAGTACAATATTGAATAGGAGTGGTGAGAGCAGTCATCCTTATCTTGTTCCCGTTTTCAGTAGTAAAGTTATTAAACTTTCTCCATTTAGTGAAATGTTGGCTATTGGTTTTTTTATAAATGCCCTTAGTTGTGCTGAGGAGCTTCCCTTTTATTCCTACCTTTTGAGAGTTTTTATCAAGACAAAGTTTTGGATTTTATCAAATGCATTTTATGCATTGACTGAGATGATTATGTGGTTCTTTTCCTTTGTTCTATTAATGTGATATATTACATTTTCTGATTCTCTAAAGTTGAACCAACCTTACATTTCAGAAATAAATCCTATTTGATCATGATGTATAATTCTTTTAATGTGTTGTTGGATTCTGTTTGCTAGTATTTTGTTGAGAAGTTTGGCATCTATATTCATAAGAGATATTGGTCTTGTAGTTTTCTTTTCTTGTGGTGTCTTTGACTGGCTTTAGTACCAGGGTGATGCTAGCTTCATAGAAAGAGAGAGTATTACTTCCTCCTTTACTTTTTGAAAGAGTTGGAACAGGATTGGTGTAATTCCCCAGTAAAGCCATCTGGTCCCAGGCTTTTCTTTGTTGGGAGTTTTTTTGTTTTATTTATTTATTTTTTAAATTACTGATTCAATCTTTTCATTTTTGATGGATTTGTTGAGGATTTCTACTTCTTTTTGAGTCAGTTCAGGTAGGTTATGTGCTTCTAGGAAGTTGTCCATTTGATCATAGTCATCAAGTTTGTTGAGTACAATTGTTGATAGTATTCTGTTATGATCCTTGTTACTTCCATTAGGTCAGTTGTAATGTCTCTGCTTTTGTTTCTTAATTTGGTTATTTACCTCTTCTCTCTTTGTTCTTTGTCACCCTACCTAGAAGTTTGTCAATTATATTGATCTTTTCAAAGAACCAACTTCCAGATTTGTTAATTCTGTTAAGAATTGAATTGTGTCCCCAAAAAATATGTGTTGTAAATCCTAATCTCTATGCCTGTGGTTATAATCCCATTTGGGAATGAGTTTTATGTTCTGTTAATGAGGCAGGATTAGTGTAGGGTGTGTCTTGAATCAATCTCTTGCAAGAGATAAAAGGAGTAGATTAGGCAAGCAGAGATGGGGGAAGATTGATGCCAAGTCCCATGGAGATCTCCAAGGAACCAGGAAACAAGCTGAAAAGACAAAGACCACCCCATAGAGCCAACAGAGAGGTAAAGCCTTCCCCTAGAGATGATGCCCTGAATTCAGATATCTATCTTCCTAAACTGTGTAAAAATAAATGTATGCTTGTTAAAGCCATCCACTTGTAGTATTCCTTTTATAGCAGAACTAGATAACTAAGACAGAATTTGGTACTGAGAGTAGGGTGCTGCTCTAACAGATACCTAAAATGTGGAAGTGGTTTTGGAATTGGGTAATGAGTAGAGGCTGGAAGAGTTTTAGGGTACCTAGTAGTAAAAGTCTAGACTTCCATGAAGAGATAGTTGCTAGAATTATGGACATCAAAGGCAATTCTGGTAAGGGCTCAGAAGGAAGTGAAGAGAGCCATAGAGAAAGACTCTATCATGTTAGAGAAAACATATGTCCTCAGTAACAGAAAGTTACTAGAAATGTGGATTTTAAATGTGATTCTGGTGAGGCTTTAAATGAAAATGATGAACATATGATTAGACAATGGAGGAAGGAAGGTAATATGTTTTATGCAATGGCAAAGAACTTGTCTGAATTACGTTCAAATGTTTGGTGGAAGTTAGAACTTATAAATGATGAACTTGAGTATCTGGCAGATGAAATTTCTAAGCAAGATCTTAAAGGGGCCATGTGGTTTTTCCTTGTTGCTTATAGTAAAATGTGAGAGGAAAGAGATGGTCTTAAAAATGAACTCTGCAAAAGGAAAACAGAACTTAAAGATTTAGAAAATTTTACTGTACAAATTAATGACACGTGTCCTAGATTGTTCACCAGTGATGTGGCTACACAATCTTTTGTTAAAGAGATTAAGTCTGTAACTGATGGATCTAACTAGCACAGTAGAAAACCCATCCATTGAGACTGAAAGAGACAGAGAAAGAATGAAAGGAGAGAATGCTGTCTGCCTCTTTGAATTCTACAGGCAGAAAATGGGTCAAAGGTGCTACATCTGTTGTCCTCCAAGAAAAGAAAAGGACAATTCCTGGAGCAGCTAAGAGATCAGCAGAACTACTGGAAGGAGCACTGGATGAAGGACCTTCTCAGTTTCCAAGGGTGGGGTCACAGTCCCCTGGATCTAAAGTGTGGGGCTACAGAGTCTTAAGATTCAAAGAGTAGGATCTCTGCCAACTCAGTTCCAGAGTGTGGGGATGCCATTAAGGTGTGCCAGGGGAATGGGTCTGCCAGTCAAAGCTGAGGGGTTCGGGCTGCCATGTCCAAGTGGCAGAAGAATGGGACCTGATGGGGTCAAGCAGATGGTGTCACCATTCAGATGGTCTAGGAGAATGGGTATACCTAAAGCTGAGGGAGCTTAGTTTCCATCCCAGAGGGCCAGAAACATGGAGAAGAAGCCCAGGGCTGAGGGACCTCCACCCAGAGTCCAGAGGGTGGGGTCAACACCAAGAATCTAGAGGGTGGAGCCATTGCCCAGATGGCCTCAGGATTATTTTCAAGACTTTAGAGCCAGTGTAATGTGTTCTGCTTTGTTTAGGACTTGCTTGATGCCTGTTATCACTCTTTCTGTTCAATTTCTTTTGTTTGTAATGGAAATATATACCTTTGCCTATTATACCATTGTACCTTGGAAGCAGATAACTTGTATTCTATATTTCATAGGTTCACAGATGAAAAAAAAATTTGTTCCAGGATGGAATACACCTACAATCTCACCCATATTTGATTTCGATGCTTCAGAAAATGAGATTTTGTACTTGGAGTTGATTTTACACTTTTGGAATGACGTGATGGTGTGAATGTGTTTTGAATGTGGGAAGGATATTAATTTTTGGAGACCTATAAAAATGGTGTGGGGGCAGAGTATGACCACTTGTCTCTTCACAAAGGGAAAGGAGAACCAAGATCAACATCCCAAGGCTGATTCCTATGAGATGGAGATCAGACATACCTCCTGTCTTTGCCCTCTTTACCAATTCTGACACTAAATCTCCTTTCCACGGCTCTCTCTACTTCTCTGCCAGGTTCAATAATTCCTTGCAGTGGCCACACGGAACTCACAAGCAATACTCATGATTATGGGGTCTATTAGGGAAGTAACAGGTTACAGTTCAGGCTCAGGAACACTTAGGATATGGTTCTTCCATCAGGACAGCCTCTTTTCAGCTGTGCTCACAGGCACACCTCTCTCTGGCCCTAGGTCTCTGCCCCGTTCAGGCAAGTGTTACAAAGCTTTTTTAGCCCTAGCCAATAAGTGCTCAGAGGCACTCTTCTCCACCAGTAAACCTTGGCCCAAAGGCACTCAGCTTTCTCACTCCTTGGGCCAGGAAGCCCACTGTGTGGTCTCCTGCTGGTTTCTCTTTCTGATCTATCCTGCCACCACTTCTCACTGTCTTCAGGGTTACAGCTCACTCTCTCTGTTAGTCTCCTGGTTCCAGGAGCTTCTCAGTGCAGGGATCTCAGGTACAAAGGATGCACTCTCCACATAAGGGGCTCATCTTCTGGCACTATACAAGACAATGTTCCTCTGCTATTCACAAGGTTTTTACCTACCAATTTTTTCAGAAGTAGACCACCAAGTCCTTCTTCTTAGTCTGTCTTACTCTAAACTCTCCCCTGAAACCTGTCCACCTTGGGTGACTCTGCTGGTATTTGAAATACTGGTGGTGTAGCTTCCAGCATCACAGCAACACACAAGCCACCACAGTAGGACAAACTGACAGACACAAAGGTCATATGACCAACCTTATGACCAAGTAAATCAGCTCCTAGATCTATGTCTTACAGTGATATCCAATGTTTTTGACCACTGACCGAAATAATAAATATATTTTCCTGAAGATACACAAACATACAAAGCAAAGTAAAAGGAAAATAGAGTAAACATTACTACCCATGATTTATTCTCTGTCCTGTTATGTTTCTTTTCATCTATTTCATTTAATTATTTTGAATGATACTTGTGGCCCATTAAATTGATTTTTAGGTGACTACCATTTGGTCGCAACATCCATCTTGAAAAACATTGTCCTAGAGAGACTATTGCATCTGTGCTTGAGGAAATATGTAAAAGAAAAATCATAACAACAGTGTTTTAATAGCAAAATCCTAGGGGCTAAAGCAGGAAATGTCCATCAATACATTAATGAATAAATAAATGGTGTTTTTATTCAGACAATAACATATCATATAATAATAAAAATTAATGAATTGTCTTCACATGGATAAATTGTGAGAACTAAAGGATTGAATGTGAAAATAAAAAACAGTAAGTTTGTGAAAATTTCAAATCTACTCAACACATGAAAATAGGCATTTTTAACAATAATAAATGTGATATGAAACCAATTTAATAACAAACAAAATAAACTTTGTAGTTTTTTGGGTGGCAGGAAAGACAGTAGGGTTGAGTGCAGGTGAGAGAGGGTGATGCAATTGCTAACAGTAGGAAGGGTGTCAAAGAGATTGAAATATTCTGCTATTAACCAAGGTGGTAAGAACATGTGTGGTTAATTTATTCTTATTGTTTAAACTCAAACATTTAAAAATATCATTTGCATATATTTTATATAAAAGAAACACTTTAAAATAAAATTAGCAAACTGTACGAACAATTTTAGGCTAATTACACAATAAATGAAAAAGGAACATTTGAAAAAAGATATGTAACACTTGCATTGGATCTCTTGACCTCTAGTTTTGTGTGATTTCAAAAGATTGAAAAACTTAAAAGATAAAGTTTCTCTTGAAGCTAAGTTTTTAGATGTGATTTTTCTTCTACAATTAAAGTGAAGTTGTAGAATACAGTAGAGGCTAATGACAAGTTTCTGTGGCAGTGCAAGTGGACAAGTGGGCTCCAGAAAATGAGAGTGTAGGCAGTAGCTGTATGCCATTTTGTACCATGCAGTCACCAACTTCTTGGGTGTGAAGTAGCTTTGGAGGTGGCAGCAAGGACATCGCCTAGGCATTTAGAGTATAATAGACCAAGTTCTATTTTAAATGCATTGCTCTACTTCTGGTGGAGCACAAACATTTGGGGAATCAGAACTTTGTGTGATGACTGCTCAGTAGTCATGGATTCTCCAGGTCTCTGGGTAAATTTTTTTAAGGTTCTACCTCATATCAAGTAAATGTCTTACTGCCTGCTTCGACAAAGTTTTATTTTTCAAATAATCACCTTTCCTGAGTATATTGAAGGTTTTAGGTATTTCTCGGATCAGATTTCCTGCCCTTAACTCATTCAGAGCTATGTCTACATTCTTCTTCATTTCTCTAAATGGATAATGGATTAAATACTGGATATACTGCTTGGTCTCCTAACCACAGAAAACCCTTGAGACTCATAAAATATTTTGAATGTATATTTCTATTTTCTACGTTTGAACATTTATTTGACATTTTGTAAATAGACTATATCAGAGTACCCAAACCACCATATTTCTGGAAACCCATATTCTTCTTTGCTTAATATTACACCAGAAAATATTTCTGTTATCAAATACTATTCACAACATAACTTTAATTGTAAAATATTATTCCAATATAAGGAGGCAACCTTTCTAATTATTCTCTATTTTGGGACAAATAGCATATTTTCAACTTTTATTTCTATAAATAATGTTTTAATATACATCCTTGTTCATAATACTTTATGCATATTATTTCCTAAAGTTGCATTCTTCAAAATATACTTACTTATTAAAAGCATCTGAACATATTTAAAGAATCTTGATACATAATTCTAAAATTTCCTTCCAGAAATATCATACTAGAGGAATATTGCTTTCTCCTATAAATGGAAGATATAATTTGTCAGGTAAAATTCTGAAATGAAAATATCATCACATAGAGAAGAAAGATGAACACAGAGAGAAAGCCAAAGATATCTGCAAAAGGTTCCCCATGAGACTTCAACTAAGTATTGATTAGTGAATTTGCGTGAGAAAACTACCCAAGGATCCAAGAGAAAGGAACAAGTGGAAAAATCCCTAAATTTCACCTAGAATAGATAATAGAATTATTTACATCAGCCAGAATGAAAAACATTATAATATATAAGGCATCATGTAGAGTACTCAGAGTTTTGGGCAGTGGTAGTTCAGTGGCAGAATTCCCTCCTTCCATGTAGGAGATCCAGATTTGGTTCCCAGCCAATGCACCTCAAGTATAGCCACCACCTATCTCTTAGTGGAGGCTTTCTTGTTGTTATGATGCTGAACAGGTTTCAGTGAGCTTCAAGACCAAGACTAGGAAGAAAGACATGGTGATCTGCTTCCAAAAACTCAGCCACTGAAAATGCTGTAGATCACAACAGTCTGGTTGCCAAGAGTTGGGGGCCAAATTGATGGCAGCTAACAAGAACTAAGAGTACTCTGAAAAGTATTATCTCAGTACCGAAAACCAAACTCATTGTTTTCAAGTTGATTCTGTCACATAGCGACGCATAGCAATTATCTCAGTAAAACAAAATACCCATTGCCGTGGAGTTGATTCTGACTCATAGTGACTCTATAGGACAGAGTAGAACTGCTCCAAAGAGTTTCCAAGGAGCAGCTGGTAGATTTGAGCTGCTGACCTTTTGGTTAGCAGCCTTAGCAGTCATAACTTAACCACGATGACACCAGGGATCCAGTTATCTCAGTAGCGGGTGGAAATTAGTCCTAAAATTAAAGCTTCTCTTGTATTATCTAAGAAGGCATTAAAGCAAGCCATGAAAGGCATCAACCTTGTTCCAAATGAGTCAACTATATCTCAGAAGAATTCAGGCATATTTAATGGTATACAAACATATCTGGCACCCAACAAGGTAAAATTCACAAGGTCTGGTATCTAATAAAAATTACCAGGCATGAAGCAGGAAAATAAAATTAACAATAAGGATAAAAATCAATATTTTGTCATTTTCAGCATAAAGGTCTTGCACGTTTTCTTAGGGTTTGATTTTTTATGTTATTATAAAAGGTATATTTTAAAATTTCTAAATATTTATTCCTAATATATAGAAATTCAATTGATGTTGTATGTTGAGCTTTTATTAATTGATGTTAATAAATTTAATAATTGTTCACAATCATTTGTAAATTCATTAGGTTTATATTATATGCACAATCATTTATAAACAAAAGGCAATTTACTGGTTCTTTTCTAATCTCTCTCTTTCTATGTACATATATATTTAATATCTTCCTGCACTGTCTAAAACCTTCAAGAAAACATTCAAAAGAAGCAATGATATTTGATATTCTTAATATTTTTTTCAAGTTTGTGTGGAAAGTGGTAAGAATTTCCTCATTCACTAGTATGAAAGTTTAGTTTTATATAGGTTGTTAGGGTCAAAAATGAGTTGAGATGTATACTCTCTTTCTTTGTACTCTTGAAATCAGAATTTTTTTTAAGTTAGGTACTGTATATCTTATTTAAATATTTGGAATAATTTGCATGAAGTCCTGTGAGTATAGGAAAATTTATACTTATATTAGTTATATATGTATGTATGTAATTATATGAAAATTATAATTATGGATTCAAAATTTTAACATATAAAGGGAAATAGGAGCCCTAGTGGCACAGTGGTTAAGCATTCGGCTGCTAATCAAAAGGTTGGCAGTCTGAATCCACCAGCTGCTCCTTGGAAACCTTACGGGGCAGTTCTACTCTGTCTTATAGGGTCTTTATGAGTAGGAATCTACTCGACGGCAACTGGTTTGGTTTTTTATGGGTTTATAGGAAAATACAGATTTTCTGTTTCTTTGTCAGTTTTTTTCATGGTGCTTATTAACGGGTTTGATATTTTATCTAAGTTGTTGACATGTATTGACATTGAATTGTTCCTATATCCTCTCCATATTTTAGTTTATGTTTTATACTTTACTCTTTATTTAACCTATTCATAATAGTGTTTTTCATGTCCATTGTTGTAAATACATATTTATAATTTCAATTTTCAATAATTTTGTAAACACTTGGACAAAAAAATTAATTTGTTAAAGCTTTACATAAAGGAAAAGTTGAAAGATATGCCAGCTTATCTTTGTTGGTTGTTGGCTGCTATAGAGTTAGCCCCATACTGATGGCAACCAGATGCATAAAGGTATGAAATGCTGCCCAGTCCAGCACCATCCCCATGATGAGGTGTGGATAGGATGTTGTGGTCCATAAGGTTTTTATTTTTACTAAAATGCAAAAATATATTGAAAAACATATATTTGTTAAATATAAGTTGAATGAAATCTATTTCTTCAATATAAACTGAAGTATATATTTTTCAATGTTACTGGAAAATGTCATATAAATAAAGGGTTGCATATATTAGAATGCTTGGAATGCTTCTCTAAATAACATGTACAGAAAAAAAATATAGGAAACTATGCTGATTTACACTAGTTCAAGTATTTGGCACCTTAACCAAAGTTGATTTTTATTTGAAGAGCCATTCTTCCACTTTTACTTGAATATTTCATTTCAGAACTTATCAGTATAATAAGTATTTCCTCTCTACTCCCACATACTTGATATATTTCATTTAGTGATCATTGAACCAAAGTGCTATGATACACTGAAAAAAAAGATGACTACATATATTCTGTTCTTATTAGTTTTAAAAGTTTTACATGATTAATAAATAAAGCAATCCATTATATATGTGGCAGAGATCACAGTTACTGAACTAGAGTAAGTCAAAGCTCAGTGAGATCACTTATCAAAGTTAAAGGTTATATTCAAAGTTAGAAATCTGAAATTATCTAACCCTAGAGCCTTTCCACATTTCATAATGCCACGAAAATTTCTTAAAATATGTGAATATCAAGTTAATGGTAGGATCACATCTTGGGATTATAAACTTATTGGTTATTTAGACAAATTTAACAGGAAAAAGATAAATATAATCTTTGAGCATCCCCTAAAATGGTTGTAAAAATAATTATTAACTGAATATAAAATATTATAGGAACTCAATAACAATTTTCAAATCTATGCTATTCATGGGATATGGAATCCTCACATTAGTATACTACATGATTCCAGAGAATTTAGTGTTGCACTAAATTATAAGAAAAATCCCTAGATTCAGAAATTTTATCTCCTCATACAATATACACACATATTTTAGGCATTTACTTAACTCAAGGGCTGTTTATTTCCATAAGTAAAGCTTAATTTAGGCTTTTTAAAGTAAAAGAACTTTGTTTAAAAGTTTAAAAGAATCTTGGTGGGAACTTTATTCTCTACTCAAATAAAGTCAAATTCCCAATATTAGCAGGCTGGTGAGATAGTGAAATAGGTAGTCAAATGTCTCCATTCCCTCACAAAAATTTGAGGAAAAAAAAAGCAAAATAGTGCAAATAATGTGATAGAAGCAATGTACTCAAGTTCTAATGACCACTTCAAGAAACAGGGCAGCTGGCTGAATGAAGAAGGAGGAAAAAGATCATAAGGGAGAAAAATCTTTCTCTTCATGGTTTAAGAGTGTTCCTCCTGCCTTGCCCCCATCTAAGCAGGGAGCTGCAAGTACAGCAGGTGGCAGGCTGAGCAATGCTGAGAAACACAGAGGCACCTGGCTTCCTAGGATTAGGACAACAAAACAGGAACTTAAATTTTACTGGACAGTCTGATATTTCAAATCTTAGTATCTTTCCAGGGGCACACAGGAAAAATGGATCAACAGGGAGAAAATAGTCTCTCCCTCAAATCCTATAAGATAGGAAAATTTTTTCATGGCTTACAGAGTCTCACCCAACCTTCCCCCATCCAAGCTGGAATCCACAACCAAAAATGAGAGCTGGGTGAAGCTGCTCAGAGAAACACAAACAGGGGACTAGATTCTTAGGGACAAAAAAACAGTGAAGGAACTTAAATTTAACTAACTGTCTGATATTTCAAAGACCAAATAACTGGAGACAGCCAGAAAAATGAATCCACAGGGAAAAGTTAGCAGTCCCTAATCTTATCAGGCAGGGAAATCTTTCTTTCCAGTGCTTTAGAGAGTCCCTCCTTCCCCATCCCCATCCAAGCTGGGAGCTGCAAACACAATGAGATGCAACTGAGCTATGCCATGAACTACAAACAGAAAGCTAGCTCCTTAGGGCAAGGAGAAAAATGAAGTTTAAATTTCACAACCAGTTCTATACTTCAAATTTCAAATATCTGTGGCAACCAGAAAAATGGTACCACAGGGAGAATTAGCAACCCCCTCCCAATCTTATAAGGCAGGAAAATCTCTCTCTCCAGCACACTTAAGACAGTCCCCTCCCATACTTCCCCCATCCAAGCTCAGAGCCTCAAGCACAACCCATGAAATCCAAAGATGAAAGTGCTGGGGGGCCCTCACACAGAAGAGGGGAGGTGGGACACAAGTCCCCATAACAAGCAGTTAAGTCAATGCTGGAAAACTTAAGGGCAATCCACCCTCTAGTGGATTTTTGGGGAAGAGAGGAAATAAGGAAAAAACAAAAAACAACATAATACACAGGGAAAGAGAAAATTCTGAGAATTGTCACAGTAAAATATTCCAATGTCTCAAGCCTAACAAAAAATTTTAAGGTTTAAGAAAAAACAACAATGAATCTGTGAACCATCTCATAACATGGATGAAACTGGAGGGCATTATGCTGAGTGAAATAAGTCAATCACAAAAGGACAAATATTGTATGAGACCTCTATTGTAAAAACCCATGAAAAAGTTCACATGCAAAATGTAACAATCCTTGTTGGTTACCAGGGATGGGAGGGGAGGCGGGGGGAATACTAAATAGGCAATAGATAAGTGGTATTTTGGGTGAGAGGTGAGACAGTACACAGTACAAGGGAAACTAACACAACCTGCACAAGGAAAGGTCATGGAGGCCCCATGGACACATCCAAACTCCCCGAGGGACTGAGTTGTTGGACGGAGGGCTCTGGGGACTATAGTCTCAGGGAACATCTAGCTCAATTGGCATGACACTACTTATAAAGATAATACTCTACATTCTACCTTGGTGAGTAGTGTCTGGGGTCTTAAAAGTCCGTGAGCGGCCATCTAAGATACTCCACTGGTCTCATCCCTTCAGGAGCAAGGGAGAATGAAGAGAACAGGATACAATGAAAAGATTAGTCCAAAGGACTAATTGACCACAGCTACCAAGACCTCCACCAGACTGAGTCCAGTACAGCTAGATGGTGCTCGGCTACCACCACTGACTGCTCTGACCAGGATCACAACAGAGGGTTCTGGACAGAGCTGGAGAAGGATGTAGAGCATAGTTCTAACTCCCCCCAACAGAAAAAAAAAAAGACCAGATTTACTGTCCTAAAGGAGACTGGAGAAACCTCAAGAGTATGGCCCCCAGACACCCTTTCAGCTCAGAGGTGAAGTCACCTTCGAGGTTCACTGTTCAGCCTGGGGGTGGAAAACCCAGTAAAACTAAATGAGACTAACAAGGTACAGGAGTCCAGTGACAAGGGCCAGAAGGCAGAGGGGGAGTAGGAAGCTGATGATAAGGAACACAAGTTGAGTAAGGATGCTGTTGATGTGTTGTGAGATTGTTAACCACTGTTATAGGGCAACATTTGTAGTAACTGTTAAATGGGAGGCTATTTTGTCCTGTAAGCCTTCATCTTGGGTGAGAATGGCAGCACAATTGGAAGAGCATAGTCAATGTCACTTAAATGTGTACGTAAAAAGTTTTGAAATGGTGTATCTTTGGCTATGTGTATTTTCACCAAAAAAAAAAAAAAAAGCTGAGAATTCAGAGGATTAAAATGTTGTGGGGTTGTTAACCAAAGTCATAAAACAGCATGTGTACTACTGTTACACGAGAAACTGTTTGTTCTATAAGCCTTCACCTGAAGTACAATAAAATATTAAAAAAAAAAAAAAAAACACAGAAGAAAATGAGCCAATTAAAAAAATAAGCATGAAGAAGCAGAAATTAGTCCTTTGGAGGCCAGGATAATGTGAAAAATAGAGGACCTCGAGACAATAATGTTAATTACTTTCAAAGAAAGCAAAGAACACACAAAACAATCTAATAGAAATCAGGAAACAAAACAAGAAACTCAATAAGAGGATAGAAAATATTAAAAAGAACCAAAGAGAAAAATTGAAATTTGAGGGATAAAATAACCAAATTGGAAAATGCAAGGTAAGGATTTAACAGTGATTCCAGCAAGCAGAAAACTGAGAAAGCTAACTAGAAGGCATAGTAGTTAGAATATTTTCAAGAGAAAGTAACAAACAAAAGCAAACACAACCAAATGGAATTGTGGGGCACAATTAAGAAATTCAACATTAGAATTACAGGAATTTCAGAAGATGAGGAAAGCAATGGCTAGAAAGGATTTTCCCAGTTATAATAAGACAGAATTTTCCAGACCTGAATAAGGAGTCCAGCCTGCAAATCCTGGAAGCTAGGAGAACTTCAAGCAGAAGGAATATAAAGAGGCCCACACCAAAACACATAGTAATAAAATTCTTGAAAACCAAAGAAGAGGAGAGCATAGTGAAGGCAGCAAGAGAAGAGTACATATAAGATATAAGGGGTCCTTGATAAGACTTAGTGTCTATTTCTCCTCAGAAACCCTGGAAGCCAGGAGGTAATGGAATGTCATATACAAAGCATTGAAAGAAATTGTGCCCCATGATTCCATTTGACTGTGTTCGCTTTTCTTTGTTACTTTCTCTTGCTTCTCTTGAAAATATTCTAACTACTATGCCTTCTAGTTAGGTTTCTCAGTTTTCAACCAATAATTCTTTACCCTGAAAAGTTGTCATTCAAAAATTAGGGAAAAATCAAGACATTCTAAAATAAACAGAATCTGTGGGTATTTGTTATTACCAGACATGTGTTAACTAGGATTACTTAAGGGCGTTTTTCAGATGACAAGTGTCTTAGGCTGGGTTCTCTAGAGGAGCAAAACTAGTGAAGCGTATATATAGAGAGAGAGAGAAAGAGAGAGAGAGATTTCAAGGAAATGGCTTACATGGTTGTAGAGGCTGGAAAGTCCCAAATCCAGACATCAGGTCAGGCTAGAGGCTTCTCCTGGCTCATGTTGCTGCAGGGGCCAACTAGCCTAAAATCGGCTGGTTGATGGCAGGCTGCTGGCTCAAAAGGGATGCAAGAGTTAGTGAATCCCAAAATCTGCAGGTAACATGGCAGGCTGCTGGCTCACATTCCAAGAACTGGAGGTCAGAGGATGACAAGTCAGATGCAGTATCCAGAGAGGGTGAGCTTTGCCAGAACATCTATATATATATTGGATGTAGTCCATACCCCTAAGGGAACTCCTCTTTCAACTGATTGGCTGCTCCCATCAGATCACAAACTGAAGAATGATTACATAATATCTGCCAAACCACTGGGCCATGTGTCATGACCTAGCCAAGCTGACACATAACCTTAACCATGACAGAAAGGAAAGAACACTGGACAGATAATCAAATCTGCAAATAGGAAATAAATGAAGAAAAAATAAATAAGAACAAATAGAAATCTCCAAACAAGTTAATGGCATGAGCAAATATTAGGGCCAGTTGTACAGTATTTCCAGGGGGTAAAGTTAATAGTTAAGTTCTACAAATAATATAACATCAAATGTGTAAGAAATAAGTACAAATTTAACCTAATGGACATTTGATGTATAATGATGTAACCAGTGTCACAACAACAGAGATGGGGAAGGAGGAGCAAATTAGGATTTGCTTTAGTATGTTAATGTTGTTTGTTACTTGTTGTTTGTGTGTTAAATGTTGACATCAAGCTAAAATAAGTTGGTGCAATGTTAAGTTGTGATATGTACTATTTCTGGTAATCACTAAAAATACTTAGGAATATACACAGAAGAGAAGGAGGAAGAAATCAAGAAGACTAAACATAAAAAACAACTAAGTACATAAAAATAACAAATGTGTTGGAATTGTGAGACAAGAAGATAACAAGATACACATAAAAAGAATTAGCAAAATGAATGAAGTTGGGCCTTCATTTTCAGTAATTTCCTTAAATGTTAATGGATTAAACTCTCCATTCAAAAGCTACAGAGTGGTAGAATGGATAAAAACAAACAAATAAACAGTAACAACAAAAACACGATCCATCCTTATGCTGTCTACAAGAGACACGTCTTAGTCCCAAAGACACAAACAGACTGAAAGTGAAAGAATGGAAAAGAATATGCCATACAACCAGTAACAGAAAGCAGGAGTGGCCATACTGATATCAGACAATGTAAATTTTAAATAAAAATATTTTATAAAAGATAAAGAAGGATATTACATAATAAAGGGCAATGCATCAAGAAAAAACACCTATTAGAAATATATTTGCATATAACCTCAGAGCCCCAAAATATATGAAACTATACAACTTCAGAAACTAAACAAAGAAGAGCCAGATAAGCTTAAACTACCAGAAGAAAGGAATTAACAAAGATCAGAGCGTAAATACATGAAATCTAAAACAGAAAAACAATACAGCAAATCAAGAAGCACAAAAGTTGGTTCTTTGAAAAGATCAATAAAATTAACAAACCTATAGTTATACTAGAGCCCTGGTGGCACAGTGTTTAAGAGCTCAACTGCTAACCAAAAGGTCAGCAGTTTGAATTCACCAGCTGCTCCTTGGAAACCACATGGGGCAGATCTACTTTGTTCTATAGGGTCACTATGAGTTGGAATTGACTCGATGTCAATGGCAACAGATTTGTTTATTTATTTATTTATTTTTTGGTATAGTTAGACTAACCAAAAAAATAAAAAGATGCAAATAACGAAAGTAAGAAATGAAACTGGCGACATTACAATGGACCCAATAGGAATATATAAAAAAATACTTTTTTGACAGAATGCAATGAATAAGTGTATGCCACAAATTGGAAAAACTAGATCAAGTGGACAAATTCTTAGAACCACACATAAACTACCTAAATGGATTCAAGAGGAAATAGAAAATCTTAACAGACTCATAAGTGAAGAGATTGAATTAAGATTCAAGTGAAGAGATTGAATTAGCAATAAAAATCCTCCCAACAAAAAAAGTCCTGGACAAGTGGCTTCACTGGAGAATTCTAACAAACATTTAGGAAAGAAGGGACCCCAAGCCTGTTTAATCTCTTTCAAAAAATAGAGGAGGGAGGAATAATCCTCAAATTGCTCTATGAAGCCAACATCACCTTGATACCCAAACCAGACAAAGACATCACAAGGAAAGAAAACTGCCAACCAATATCTCTTATGAACATAGATTAAAAAAATCCTCAACAAAATACTAGCAAACAGAATCCAACAGTATATTAAAAGAATCAGACACCATAACCAAGTGGGGTTTATTCCATGAATGCAAAGATAGTTCAACTTTAGAAAATCAATGTAACACACCACTCTAATAGATAATAAATGCCAAATAAATGAAAGGAAAATAGTAACCGAAGAACAGATTTTTTAAAAAATCTAATATAAAGAAATTTCCATATTTACACAACAGAAAATGTCCACTAAATTCCACAGAAAATCTATCTAGCGCTCTTGAAATATTTTGGATTAGACTATTTGAAAGAATGAAAAATATCAATAAACATCAAACAAACAAGAAAAATAATTTACCCACAGAGAAGAAAAATCAGTTTTATTTATTTTCCTTTCCGTTTTTTAATTTATTGTGATTTAGGTGAAAGTTTACAAAGTAAATTCGTCTCTCATTGAACAGTTAATACACAAATTGTCTTATGTCATTGGTTGCCAACCCCATGATGTGTCAACATTCTCCCCTTCTCCACTCCAGTTTCCTTGTTTCCATTTGTACAGTTCTCCTGTCCCTTCCTGCCTTCTCATCTTTGATTTTGGGCTGGTGTGCCCATGAATCTCGCATATATGATTGGACTATGAAGCACGTCCCTCACGTGTTATTTTTGTTGTTTTTTATATATTATAGCACTGTCTAATCTTTGGCTGAAAGCTGAACCTCAGGAGTGACTTCTGTACTGAGTTAAAAGGGTATATGCGGGCCATACTCTCAGTTTCACCAGTCTCTGTCAGACCAACAAGCCTGGTCTTTTTTTTTTTTTTTTAATTTTGTTCTACATTTTTCTCCTGCTCTGTCTGGGGCTCTGTATTGTAATCCCTACAAGAACAGTCAGTGGTGGTAACCAGGCACCATCTAGTTGTTCTGGGCTCAGTCTGGTGGGGGTTGTGGTAGTTGTGGTCCATTAGTCCTTTGGACTAAGCTTTCCCTTGTGTCTTTGGTCTTGCTCATTATCCTTTGTTCCAGCTGGGAAGGTGCTAGTAGATGTATCTTAGATGGCCACTCGCAGGCTTTTATGACCCCAGTCACTACTCACCACAGTAGGATGTAGAACATTTTCTTTATAGGCTATGTTATTCTTGTTTTTTTTAATTAAGAAATACTTTCCAAAGAAATATTCCAAACATCTAATAGGTCAAGCAGAATTTAGATATCAGGATTAGAAACTTTTAATGATTACTGATAGTATTTAAAATGATAATAAGTCTAAATGACTTCAATAATTTTGGATATGAACCTGAAATTCATATGTAAAATTATTTAATCAAAGACATGTCTTGTAAATGTCCACAGGTAATGTGTTTTGCTCACGTAAAAGATTTAAGAACAAGTTTGTCCCTTTATTTTTTAAAATTTTATTGTGCTTTAGGTGAAAGTTTACAGTGCAAATTAGTTTCTCATTCAAAATTTATACACAAATTGTTTTGTGACATTTGTTGCAATCCCTGAACTGTGTCAGCACTCTGTCCTTTTTCCCTTCCACTGCGGGCTCCCCTTGTCCATTCTTCCAGTTTTCCTGCCACTTCCTGCCTTCTCATTTTTGGAGGTGTTGCCCACTTGGTCTCCTATACTTGATCAACTAAGAAGCACATTCCTCTTGTGTGTTTCTGTTTATTTTGTAGGCCTGTATAATCTTTGGCTGAAAGATGGACTTTGGGAGTGGCTTCAGTTCTAAGTTAGCAGGGTGTCTGGGGCCAAAGTGCAAGTTTGTTGTCAGTACAAAGGTGCTTTTCTCTCTGTTGTTCTCTGGTAGCACTCTGGAGAGTGACTGCTCCATCATCCTGATCCCAGGGAATGATCCATGGGATGATCATGCTGATGGAGTAGAGTCTTCATCTAAACCACACTGGATGTGTCCTGTGATGAAAAATAAACATTTTTTTTGTTAGCCCTGAGATTTTGGGCTTATTTTTAACACTGAACAACCAAGACTATTTTCACTCTTTTGATTATTTTTACTGATGCTGTGATAAAAGTGAGTGCGAAATGTTGCATCCTTACCCCTACTCTTTTTTAACATACTTTGTATAATTACGTACTACTGGATTTTCCTGTGATTATTAAGAACGAGGGGTTCAGAGTCAGGCTGACTTGGCTCAAATCCCCATTCTACTATTTTCTAGCTACGTAACTTTGTCCAACTTATTTAAAATTGCTGACATTCATTTTCTCATATGTGCAAGAGGGATAATCATAAAGTCTACCTGCAATTGTTCATTTTGAAGATTAAATGAGAATATATATGAAAACCATTGAATATAGTAGGTATGCAACAAAATATGTTTCTTAATAACTACATGATTTTATATTAGCTATTATTATTGTTATTGCTAGCTTTGGCATGTCCTGATATAAAGAAACCTGTTTGTGTTTAACTAAAATTTGCACACTTTTAAAAATATGTATTAATATTTTCTAGACATGTTTTTTCACAAAAAAGACAACTAAAATAAAGAGTAAATACTTTTTTTTATTTCATATAAAAAGGACAAGTAGAATATCCACTTCTGCAAACTCTTATGTAGATAAAAGAAAAGAAAAAAAATATGTACTAGTAACCAAAAAATTAAAAAGCATAACACATGTTTAAAAAATTGAGAAAATATATCAATAATAACAAAAGAATTTAAATTGTTTAAAAAGCCTCTTACCTAAAAAGAAGGAATATTCTCATACTGAGTAATAAAAACTCAAATATTTTTAATTTATAGAAGACATAAAACAAAGTAATACTAATAGATTCAAAGTGAATGCAAAATGAAATCAAGAGAAGGCGAAAGTGATTATATCATAGTTTACAATAAGTAATTCAAGAAAATTATCATTAAATGAGATTTAGATGCTAATGTAATATTGATAAAAGAGACCAAACACATTGCAAAAATAGGTATGTACCTTCATGAATCAAATATCTTTATACTGAATTATTCTAAGTATAAAATGCCAAAGGTATAAAAATAAGAAAAATATATAAATAAAATATAAAATTATTAGCACAATTTTTAGACTTTTAGCACATAAATACGAAAAATGAAGTGTTGTATCAAAACAATATAATAAAACATACTCTAAAAATTAACAATCAACACTGTGTACTACTTCTTATAACCAAGATTATTCTTAAAATTTTAAATATGTTAATGTGAAATGATATTCTTACTAAATTGAAAAAGATAATTTTATTTGGTATATTCTCTAATAAAACACAAAAACACTAGAAATCAATGATAGAGGTTTCCATTTTCAAAAATTACAGTTTCAAAAAATTGACAGCAAAAGTACTATCCAAGAAATTCATAGTGATACTCTATACCTATAGCAATACAAGGAATTCAGTATACAGGAGGCTTTTAGTAATATTCTTAAAATTGGTTTACAGAAAACATATATTGGAATAACCAGAGATGTTTTTTAAAAATCAGATTTAAAAGTGAATCCTAAATGTAGTGAATCCTAATCTGACTTTACAGGTAAGCCATAAGGCCTCCTTTTTGGTGGGTAGGGTGTAGGTAGTAACCTATTCACAACAGGTTTGAGAAACCAACTTTGATCCTTTCTCTATTTTCTTGCTATTGTTGTTGTTGTTGTTTTTGTGTTTTACAAGACCCACCTTGCACCAGACAAGCTCCAGTTTTAAAATATTAAGTAGGTAGGTGGAATTCTAAGCTAAGTTCCCCATCACATTATATCGGAAGACTTATATTTTGTATGAAAGAATTTGTTACTATCCTTTGAGCTTTTGCCAATTTAATTGTTCAATTGGTTAGGAATTACAGAAGAACTCCTGAATCTCTAATAATAGGTAAATTATGAGAGAGATATGTAAGATGATGTACATAAACAGTTTATACAGAGCTGTTAGTTTTATTATTACAGTAAAACCTGCAAAAGTCTGACAGAGAATGAAAACTCAACACTAAAATGAGGTAAGAGTCTTAACAATAGTAATAGTAAGCATCTTTTCAAAGTTGGAAAACCTGTGAGTCCTGGAAAACAAGGCAGTCTCGCCGAGTTCTTGCTTTCACAGGTTTTACTGTATTATTGTTGTCGTTATTATCATTATATACTCTGCAGAAATATACACAAATAAAATGTTTCCACCTTTTTGTAACCCAGTTTGTCTGTTATCCTTTTTATATATGTATATATAAGTCATGTGTCTTAAACCAAGCTCTCTCAGCAGAAGACCACTCAAAGATAGAGCTAGTCATTTTAGAGAGCACGTAAACATAAGATCAGAATTCCATAAAATCTGGCCTGTAAGTAAAATAAAATAGTGCCCCAGGTCAGAGAGCAGCAGGGATTTACTAATTTAACTATGAAGAGTAATTCTCCCAACAATATTGAACAGATTGTCTGTTAAATAAATTTAATAAAATCTCAATTGATGTCTCCATAAAACTCTTTTTTAAAAAACCTGAGAATATTTCTAGAAAACATATGATCAATATCTAGAATATTTTGGAGGAAAGCAAAACTAAAAACAGGTTATGCAAACCACAGATTTTAAAACATACGGTGAAATTACCCATTACCGTTACCCGTTGTTGTCTGTCGACTGACTCATAGTGACCCTATAGGACAGAGTGGAAGTGCCCAATAGGATTTCCAAGGAGTGGTTGGTGGATTCCAACTGCCAACCTTTTGGTTAATAGCCAGCTCTTAACCACTATGCCACCAGGGCTTCAGTCTTTGCTAAAAATACTCAATACACCATGGACTGCCAGAAGGATGAACAAATCTATCTTAAAAGAAGTGCAAGAAGGATACTCCTTAGAAGCAAGGATGGTGAGACTTCATCTTGCTTACTTTGGACATGCTATCAGGAGAGACCAATCCCTGGAAAAGGACATCATACTTGATAGAGGCCAGTGAAAAAGAGGAAGTCTCTCAACCAGATGGATTGGCACAGTAGCTGTAACAATGGGCTAAATATACCTCTATTGTGAGGATGGCACAGGATCAGGCAACGTTTTGGTCTGTTATACTTGAAGTCATTATGAGTTGGAGATGATTCAATGTTTCCTAACAACAACAACAACAACAACAGTAAAAGTGATACACCTTAGGACCCTGTTAGCTTTTTTAATACTACTTCTAATTTTCAAAATATTAAGTATTTTATAATTATAAATTGACATTATTTTGACTTTCAAGTTATTGACTAATGAAATGTAATGAGAAGTTTGCTTGAATATTCATATTCAACTTATTTTCTCTAAAATAATAGAAAGATATCAGGTTTTACTTTCTGCTCTTCCTTTCATTTATTTGGCGTTTTCTTTCTAAGAGAAAAAAAAACATAAATTATCTTAAATAGTAATAATAATAATAATGATAATAGTTAGGTATCCCACTAATCCTGATTAGATAGATAGATAGGGAGACAGGTGGACAGAAGACAGATTAAATAGACAGATAGATAAATATAGGTAGGTAGGTAAGTAGACAGATAGATGGAGGGTCCATTTTTAACGTTCATAATTTGGCTGTACTAAAAAGATAAAATTATTTCAAGAAACAAAAATAATTCCTAGAATAAAGTACAGGCTGAAAATAAGAAGAACTAATTTTCCCTATGCTGACCATGAATCTGAAATAAGATTTAATAATTTGAAAATTATGAAAGATATATTGGAGTCCCTGGGTGGCAAGAACAGTTAAGTATTTGGCTATCAACCAAAAGATTGGAGGTTCTAATTTACCTAGAGTCACCTTGGAAGAAAAGCCTGGCAATCTACCTCCAAGCACTTCAACTCTGAAAAAAATGGGGTTACAACTGGTGAGAACTGACCTAGGAACAACTGGTTTGGTTGGTTTTACATTTGAGGGCAATAATTTCTTCTTGAATCTATAAAAGAGAGAATAAAACAAAGTCATTTTAATGAGGTAGTTATTTATAAATAAGGCTTTTATCTTTACTGGCTTTGTAAAGTAGCACCCTGGACTATAAAGTATAGCTGTGAATATTTCTTACATAAAAAATATAATGGACATAATGTTAATTATTTATCAAATTAATTAATGTGGAAGTGTTTCACAAATTAAAGACTAAAGACAATTTTGGAGCCCTGGTGATACAGCAGTTAAAAGACAAACATTAATTACTACATTTACCAGTCATTAAAATATCCAATTAGAGATGAATGCATTCAATCAAATATACTAAAAAAGAAAGAAAGAAACCTGTTGCCATTGAGTTAATTCCAACTCATAGCAACCCTATAAAACAGAGTAGAACTGCCCCACAGTGTTTCCAAGGAGCATCTGATAGATTCAAACTGTCAGCCTTCTGGTTAGCAGCTGAGTTCTTAAGCACTATGCCACCAGGGCCGCCAACCTAATGTAAGTGGATAAAAAATACAAATATTTATTCCTTGCTTACCTTATACTTTGTTTTAAGTGTATACGAACAAAAAGATGTACGTGTTAGAATGCTTTATAAAATCATATATAGCCTGCCATTTAGTGTGATTCTAGCAATTCTTAATTACTTAGTGTTGAATTTAATAATAAATGAAAACATATGTTTATACCAGTGTGAATAAGTTTTCTAGTTAGAAAGATATTTTTAATAAAATAAATAAAAAGGGAAAACAGGTGGACTTCTGGCAACATGGCGCTCTAGGCAGAAGCACCACGCCATCCCTCCACAACAAAGATCGGAAAAACTAAGTCAAAACAGAGAAAACAGCAGTCCTGAAATCCTAAACATCAAATGAAGAGATAAAGAACTCAGTCAAGCACCAAATGGAATAATAAACTGACAGAGAACAGAGAGCGAGAAGACATACACGGAGAGGTCCCCTATCAGCTAATGCAGCACGGATACACCATCTTGGACTCCTATCAGAGACCAGTAAATAGGGGGTACGAGAAAGCAGCTTCACGGAACTTCCAGCAGGAGACAGAACAACCGGTAAACAGCAACATATGCTTTCCCACCCCCACCCTTCTTCACCTCCACTCAGCCTCCTCTGCTTCCCGAGGCTACAGTCACTTGGCTGAGAAGCACCAGCTGTTTGGATTCCACCCGCCCGCACTGGCAGACTCCCTGAGTGACATTTGTTTGTTGCTGGTGTTGCTTTCTTCTGCTTCCTTTGATTTCTTCCTTACTTCTCACCAGCTCCTCCTCCTTTTGCTCAATACCTGGCCTCCTGCGCCACCTTTGCTTCTTCCTAAGGCACTGTGGAGCTCCCAGTGTGGAACTGCTAACTGGTCTGTGCTGCCATGCTGGTGGGATCCCAGAGCTTTTTTGTTGTTGTTGTTGGTTTTCAATTGTTTGTTTGTTTACTTTTTCTTTTCTTAAGTTGGGACACCATTCTGTCTGGGCGGTCCTACCTCCTCAGCTGGAGCAAACACACAGAGGGATCCCTGAGGGCATTTCTTTTTTAGTGGGTTTTTTTTTTCTTCTGTTTTTTGGGGAGTTTTTCCAGTTTTTTTTTTTTTTCATTTGTTTTGTTTTCTTTTCCATCTTTTTCCCTTTTTGTCTTTCCTTATTACTCAGTTTCTCATCTCTCTATACCTTCCTTGTCTTCCTGTCCCCTGGATACCTGGAGCTGAATACAACAACGCCTCCTAGCCAGGCTGTACTGCAACACCTGGGAACAATTTACCCAGGCCTTGTAGCCACACCAGTGCGATCCCTGGGAGTTTGGCTCTTCCTTTTTCTCTCTAATTTTTATTTGTCCATTCTTTTATTTTTCCCCTTTTTGTTTTTCTCCATTTCATAGTCTCTCATCTCTCCACTCCAACAGCAATCTCCCCTTGCACTCTTTTTTGTTTCTTTGTATGTTTTTAGTTCCTGTTCCTCTCTCCCATATCCATCTTAGCTCCACACATCACAACCTCCCCTTTCCATCCTGCCTACCTGCCCCGTGTGTTAAACATCACACCACCAAGCAACACTGGCAAGGCCTACCGGGACCTGCCCTGTACTGATTACCAACCTGCCCTTGTGGCTGCAGTAAGTGCCACAAACAACCAATCCCAGCAACTCCTTTTCAGCTAGACCTGCCCTGCTGTACCATATCTGAGTGACTAACCCTGCCAATTGGAGAAAGAGGCAAAAAGTATTGTGCCCACAGAGAAGTAAACAACAAAGAACACACAGTCCACCTGCTCAGACATAGTCAAATTGTTTTTTTTTAAAAAGGGGCTGAAACAAACAAATCTACAATCAGTAAACAAGAAAAATAACTACTGAATGGCCCAAAGACAGCAGACAATATCAAAACATTTAAGAAAACAGGACAAGATGGTCCCAACAGGCATCTAAAATAAACCACCAGATGACATTCCAGTGGAAGAAAAGGCAATAGAACTATCTGATAGGGAATTCAAATCTCTAATACTCAGAATTACCCAAGAGTTGAAGAAAAAAGCAGACAAAAATGAGGAAATATAGACAAATTCAAGGAAAAGGCAGACAAATTCATGGAAAATACAGACAACAAAATGGAATGCAGTAACAAAATGCCAAAATAAATTCACAACTAGAAATTATTCAAAAACAACAATTAGAAATCCAAAAGATAAACAACAAGATTTCAGAAATGGACGGTGTCATAGAAGGGATCCTGGAAGACAGGATCAGCAGAATTTAAGACCAACACTTGGATACACCTCTGTTTGAGGAAAACTCAAGAAAAAAAGAACAAAGAAAAATGAAGAGACCCTGAGAGTTATGTGGGATACAATCAAAAGCAAAAATTTTCGAGTGATTGGAATTCCAGAACAGGGGGAGAAAACAGAAACCACAGAGAGGATCATTGAAGAACTGCTGACAGAAAACTTCCCCAATATCATGAAATATCAAAAGCTGGCTATCCAAGAAGCTCAACGAACCCCATATAGGAGAGACCCCCAAAGAAAATGACCAAGGCATATCATAATCACACTCACCAAAACCAAAGACAGACAAAGAATCCTGACAGAAGCTCTTGAAAAACAAGAAGTCACATACAGAGGAGAAACAATAAGACTAAGCCCAGATTATTCGGCAGAAACCATGCAGGCAAGAAGGCAATGGGATGACATATATAAAACCTTGAAAGAAAAAAATTCCCAGCAAAACTCTCATTCAAATATGATGGTGAAATTAGGTCATTTCCAGATAAACAGAAATTAAGGGAATATGTAAAAGTCAAACCAAACTTACAAAAATTATTAAAGGGAGTTCTTCGATCTGAGGACAAACAGCTTCAGCTCACAGGCAGAATCAAAGACACACAATCGTAACAGCCAAATACCAATCTAGGAAATGAAATCTCGAGGACTATCCAAAACCAAAATAAATACAACAGGGAATCAGAGCAATTAATCAGTAAATGACAACAACATATAAACAATAAAAGAGGGAATAAGCAGCATAGGTATAGAACTTCTAATGGAGAGGAAGGCAAGACAATACCAAGTAATGGTAGACTGCTTCAAACTTAGAAAGATAAGGGTAAAATTCATGGTAACCACAAAGAAAGCTAACAAACATACTCATAAAAAAAGAGGAAGAACGTAAAGTCTCAGCAAAAACAAAAACTACAATAACGAAAGAAATGAAAAAAAAACGCAAACAAAAGTAACTCAGCACAAGAGAGTAAGAAGAACAAAGAAAACTTCAGCACCACAAAAAAAAGCAATACAAAATGACAGCAACAAACTCACATCTATCAATAATTACACTGAATGTAAATGGACTCAATGCACCCATAAAGAGACAGAAAGTGACAGAACGGATAAGAAAACAGGATCCAACAATATGCTGTCTACAAGAGACACACCTAAGAAACAAAGATGTAACTTTATTAAAAGTCAAATGTTGGAAAAAAGTATATTAAGCTAACAACTACCAAAAAAAGAGCAGGAGTGGCAATTCTAATCTCAGATAAAATAGACTTTAAAACAAAATCTACCATAAAAGACAAAGAAGGACACTATATAATGATTAAGACGACGATCCATCATAAAGACATAACCATAATAAACATCTACGCACCCAATGACAGGGCTCCAAAATGCATAAAACAAACTCTAACAACACTGAAAAGAGAAATTGACAGTTCCACAATAATAGTAGGAGACTTCAACATACCACTCTCAGTAAAGGACAGAACAACTAAGAAGAAACTCAGCAAAGATACAGAAGACCTAAAGGGCACAATCAGCCAACTGGACCTCATAGACATATATAGAACACTCCATCCAACCGCTGCAAAGTACACATTCTTTTCCAATGCACATGGAACGTTCTCCAAAATAGACCACATCTTAGGCCACAGAGCAATCCTCAACAAGATCCAAAACTTTGAGATAATTCCAAGTATCTTCTCTGACCACAATGCCATCAAGGTAGAAATTAACAATAGAAAGAGCAAGGAAAAAATCAATTACATGGAAATTGAATAATACCCTGCTTACACATCAGTGGGTAATAGAAGAAATCAGAGATGGAATCAAAAAATTCCTAGAATCAAATGAGAATGAAAACACATTATACCAAATCGTTTGGGACACAGCAAAGGCAGTCCTCAGAGGACAATTTATAGCAATAGATATCCACATCAAAAAACAAGAAAGGGACAAAATCAAAATGTTAACTAAAGAACTCTAAAAAAAAGAAAGAGAATGGCAAAAAAAAAAATCCCACAACCACTCGAAGAAAAGAAATAGTAAAGATCAGAGCAGACATAAATGAAATAAAGAACTGAAAAACAATAGAAAGAATCAACAAAACCAAAAGTTGGTTCTCTGAAAGAATCAACAAAATCGACAAACCACTGGCCAGACTTACAAAAGAAAAATAGGAGAGGATGCAAATAACCCAAATAAGAAATGAAATGGGTGACATTACAACAGACCCAACTGAAATAAAAAGGATCAAACAGAATACTATGAAAAAGTATACTGCAACAAATTTGAAAACCTAAATGAGATCGATAAATTTCTAGAAACACACTACCTACACAAACTACAACAAAGTGATGTTGAAAATCTGAAAAGACCCATAACAAGAGAAGAGATTAAAAAGGCATTAAAAAAAAAAACTCCCAACCAAAAAAAGCCCTTGCCCAGATGGCTTCACTGGAGAATTCTACAAAACATTTGCATAAGAGCTTTTACCAGTACTACACAAGCTATTTAAGAGCATAGAAGAGGAAGCAACACTTTCAAATTCATTCTATGAAGCCAGCATAACGCTGATACCAAAACCAGGCAAAGATGTCACAAAAAAAGAAAATTACAGACCAATATCTCTCATAAATATAGATGCAAAAATTCTTAACAAAATTCTAGCCAATAGAATTCAGCATCATATCAAAAAATCATACACCATGACCAAGTCGGATTCATACCAGGTATGTAAGGATGGTTCAACATTAGAAAATCAATCAACGTAATCCACCACATAAAGAAAAGGAAAGAAAAGAATCACATGCTCATCTCAGTTGACGCAGAGAGGGCATTTGACAAAGTCCAACACCCATTCCTGATAAAAAAATCTCAGTAAAATAGGTATAGAAGGGAGGTTTCTCGAGATAATGAAGGGCATCTATGCAAAACCAATGGCCAGGATCATTCTTGATGGGGGGAGGCTGAAGACATTTCCCCTGAGGGGAGGAACGGGACAGGGATGCCCTTTATCACTACTCCTATTTAGCGTTGTACTGCAAGTTCTAGCTAGAGCAATAAGGCAAGAAAAAGAGATAAAGGGCATCCAAATTGGTAATGAAGAAGTTAATCTGTCCCTATTTGCAGATGATATGATACTATACATACAAAACCCTAAAGACTTCAAGAAAAATCTACTGGAACTAATAGAAAGATTCAGCAGAGTAGCAGGACACAAGATAAACATTCAAAAATCAGTTGGATTCCTATACACCAATAAGGAGAATGATGAAAAGGACATCAGGTAAACAATACCATTTATAATCGTCCCTAAAAAGATAAAATACTTAGGAATAAATCTGACCAAGGATGTAAAAGACCTATACAAAGAAAACTACAAAACACTACTGCATGAAACCCAAAGGGATCTACATAAATGGAAAAACATACCATGCTCATGGATAGGAAGACTCAACATTGTGAAAATGACAATTCTCCCCAAAACAATTTACAAATTCAAAGCCATCCTCATCCAAATACCAACAACATTATTCAAAGAGATGGAAAAACTAATCGTTAACTTTATATGGAAAGGGAAGAAGCCCTGAATAAGTAAAGCACTACTGAAGAAGAAGAATAAAGTTGGAGGACTCACACTACCTGACTTGAAAACCTACTATACAGCTACAGTAGTCAAAACAGCCTGGTACTGGTACAATGACAGATACATTGACCAATGGAACAGAATTGAGAACCCAGATGTAAATCCATCCATCTACGGTCACCTGATCTTCGACAAGGGCCCAAAGTCCATCAAATGGGGAAAAGACAGTCTTTTTAACAAATGGTGCTGGCAAAACTGAATATCCATCTGCAAAAAAGTGAAACAGGACCCATACATCATGCTGTATACAAAAACTACTTCAAACTGGATCAAAGACCTGAATATAAAGCCTAAAACTATAAAGTTCATAGAAGAAAATATAGGAACATCACTTCAGGCCTTAATACATTGCATTAACAGGATACAAACCATATCCATCAACGCACAAACCCTAATAGATAAGCTAGATAATTTGGATCTTCTAAAAATCAAACACCTATGCTCTTCAAAAGACTTCACCAAAAGAGTAAAAAGAGAACCTACAGACTGGGAAAAAAGTTTTGGACAGTACAAGTCAGACAAAGGTCTAATCTCCATAATCTACAAGAAAATCCAAGATCTCTACAAAAATACAAACAATGCTATTAACAAATGGGCAAAAGAAATTAACAGACACTTCACCAAAGCACACATTCAAATGGCCAACAGACACATGAGGAAATGCTCGCGATCACTAGCCATTAGAGCAACGTAAACTAAAACCACAATGAGATACCATCTCACCCCGGCATTACTGGCACGTATCAAAAACACTGGAAATAACAAATGTTGGAGGGGCTGCAGGGAGATCAGAACTCTTATGCACTGCCTGTGGGAATGCAAAATGGTAGAACCATTTTGGAAAATGATATGGCACTTCCTCAGAAAGCTGGAAATAGACATACCATTCGATCCAGCAATTCCACTCCTAGGAATATATCCTAGAGAAATAAGAGTCATCCCTCGAATAGACATATGCAAACCTATGTTCATGGCAGCATTGTTCACAATAGCAAAACGATGGAAACAACCTAGATGCCCATCAACAGATGAATGGATAAACAAACTATGGTACATACACACAATGGAGTACTATGCAATGAGAAAGAACAACAATGAATATGTGAAGCATCTCATAACATGGATGAAACTGGAGGACATTAAGACCTCTATCGTAAAAACCCACGAAAATCTTCACACACAAAATGTAACAATCTTTGTTGGTTACCAGGGATGGGAGGGCTAGGGGGGAAATACTAAATAGGCAATAGATAAGTGGTATCTTGGGTGAAGGGTGAGACAGTACACAATACAGGGGAAACTAGCATAACTTGTACAAGGAAAGGTCATGAAAACCCCATAGACACATCCAAACTCCCTGAGGGACTGAATTGCTGGGCAGAGGGCTGTAGGGACCATGGTCTCATGGAACATCTAGCTCAGTTGGCATAACACACTTCATAAAGACAGTGTTATGCATTCTACCTTGGTGAGTAGCGTATGGTGTCTTAAGGGCCTGTGAGTGGCCATCTAGGATTCTCCACTGGTCTCATCCCTTCGGGAGCAAGGGAGAATGAAGAGAACAGGATACAAGGAAAAGATTGGTCCAAAGGACTAATGGACCACAGCTACCAAGGCCTCCACCAGACTGAGTCCAGTATAGCTGGATGGTGCCCGGCTACCACCACTGACTGCTCTGATCAGGATCACAACAGAGGGTTCTGGACAGAACTGGAGAAGGATGTAGAACATACTTCTAACTCACAAAAAAAAAAGACTTGATTTACTGGCCTAAAGCAGACTGGAGAAACCCCGAGAGTAGGGCCCCCAGACACCCTTTTAGCTCAGTGGTGAAGTTATCTCTGAGGTTCACCGTTCAGCCTGGGAGTGGACAGCCCCATAAAACCAAATGAGACTAATGAGGTGCAGGAGTCCAGTGACAAGGGCCAGAAGGCAGAAGGGGACAAGGAAGCTGGTGATAGGGAACCCAAGGTTGAGTAAGGATATTGTTGATGTGTTGTGAGATTGAGAACCATTGTCATAGGGCAACATTTGTAGTAACTGTTAAATGAGAAACTGTTTTGTTCTGTAAGTCTTTATCTGAAGTGAGAATAACAGCGCAATTGGAAGAGCGTAGTCAATGTCACTGAACTGTGCATGTAGAAATTTTTGAAATGGTGTATCTTTGGCTATGTGTATTTTCACCAAAATAAAGGTTGAGAAGTTAGAGGGTTGACATTTTGTGGGGTTGTTAACCAATGTCATAAACAACATCTGTACTACTGTTTCATGAGAAACTATTTGTTTTGTAAGTCTTCACCTGAAGTACAATAAAAAAAAAAATTAAAATTAAAAAAAAAATATATATATGTGCCATCTTGGGTGGGCCATGATTCCCAGTATGGCATTTTTTCCCTCCATTTTGTGATCTGATGTTATTATCCTCCATTTTGTGATGTGTTGTAAATCCTAACCGCTATATGTTAATGAGGCAAAATCAGAGTAGGAAGTATTCTGAGTCACAACCTTACAACAGGGTGTGATTCAAGTTATATCCTTACTCGTCACACCCTTACTGAAGTCACACCCTTGCTTGAGTCACACCTTTTATCTTAAAAGGGATAAACAGAGAGAGAAACAAGCAGAGAGAAGAGGGATCTCACTACCACCAAGAAAGAAGAGCTGGGAGTGGAGCCTGTCCTTTGGAACAGGGTCCTTGCACTGAGAACGTCCTAGACCCAGGGGAAGACACATGGAGATCTCCAAGGAATGCTCGGCCCACAGATGTTTAAAGGAGAGGAAGACTTTCTGCTAGAGCTGACAGAGAGACAAAGCATTCCCCTAGAGCTGGTGCCCTGAATTGAGACTTCTAGTCTCCTAAACTGTCATAGAATAACTTTCTGTTTGTTAAACCCATCCACTTGCAGTATTGCTGTTATAACAGCACTAGGTAACTAAGGATACTAGGGAAAACAAAAACCCCTCAAGAGCCTAAGACGGAACAATCTGAACTCTGATTTCTGTATATGAAAGTAATCCAACAAATAAATAAGGAAACAAATAAAACACAGACACAAATATCTCAACTTTTGAGAACAGGTTGTTAAATATTTAGGAAGTGTGCAATTCAGTTTTTAAAACATTGACTTTTGTAGCTTGAAATCAGCCATGGTGGTAACTGTGGAAACTAGGCAAACATTACAAATCAGGGTTTTTTTTTTTTAAATTTGTTTGTTTGCTTTTATAGCCTACTTAATACCGGTACAAATATCCCTTTTCTAGTATAGAGAGACAGACAATAAACAATATGCATAATGTGTAAGTATATCACATTGCATGTTAGATGGTGATAAGCTCTTGTCAACAAAAATAGAAGAGGGTGGCATGAATATGAGTTCAATACGAAAGTACTTTGCAGCATTATAGGTTAATGAGGGTAAGCCTTACCAAACAAAAACAGGAAGTTTCTGAGGGAGTTAGCAAAGAAAGTATCTGCAAGAAGAGTGTTTTAGGTGGAAGAAACAGCTAGAGAATTGTCCTTGGGTAATAGATTGCAGGGTGCTTGTGAGGAATAGCAAGTGGGCTGCTGTGAATGGCGCAAAGGGAGCAGGACAGAGTAGGAGGAGGTGGATTAGGAAAGTAATGGGGTTGAATCAGGTCACTTTCTACTGGAGAAGGGCTATGACTTCTTACACTGAATGGGATGGAGAGACTCTGCAGGGTTTCACAGGGACAGGATCTGACATATTTTAAAAGAATAACTCTGGCTTTTATGCTGAATGTGGGGTTGGCATGTGAGACGCCTGTGGACAAAGATAGAATAAGGGAAGCCTGCTAGGATTTATTTAAGTAATCCAGGAGAGAAAAGATAGCTCCTAATATCAGGGTAGTAGAAAGTGGAGGTGATAAGAACAGCTTGTATTATAGATAAATCTCGAGCTAGAGCCAAAAAAGTTTTCATGTTAGTATTTGCACAGGCCTTTGTCACTACTAAATGATCACTGAAATGTATTTTTAAAAGCTAAACTTTCTTCATGACTAATGAGTTGCCTTTAGTGCAAAAAATTAAAATGCATAGTTAATTATTATCCTGGTGAACTTGGCTTGACACTTTGATTGCAAGCTTTATTCTGTAATTTTACAAACATTTTAAGGTTGACCTTCTTGTCAATATTTTTAAAGAGTTAAAATATCAGTTTGACCTTTAAATTTGCCAGTAGTTTAAAGTTTTATTATGCTTCTGTCATTACATACCATGAGGTTGTCTTGTTCAGCAAGAATGTCACTAGGACCACAATTATCATAACCACCATCAAGCTGAGATTATTAAGATATATTTTAGTTCACATTTGAAGTCTATGCATTATTCATTTTAAAAGTCAACAGATGCTTTTTGCTAATGAATTGAAGTGCTATGGGATTTCTAATTTACTTAAAACTAAAATCTATTTTATTCAAATTCTTGGCTCTTCTAATAGAAATCTACTTCAGGGCATATTTCAAGGTACATTAGACACCATCAACTTTATCCACATAGGGATTTCATTATTGGAGTACTAAATGACCCCTCCTCATCCCGAGAACTACATCTAGTTTCTGTAGAAATTAACAGTTAGCAGAAGTCGTTCCTATAGACTTAATAGATAAATTGTGGCTGGATTCAGTGATCATTATTTCACACATATAATGTGAGCTCAGCCTTGAGACAACCTTCGTGTTTGGGTAGTAACTTTCTCTATGTACTGGAGAAAAGCTGGACTCTATGGAAAGGCTTACTGATAATGTAATTTGAAGTAATCACCTTAAGGCATCTTTACCCATCAACCTTCCTATATGATGATCTATCTATATTTGGCTACAATTCTGTTGATGATACCTTGATGACATACCATAATTATATATCACAGGGTTACTACTATTATGATGTGTTTTAAGATAAATCTCAAATATTATATAACTAAGCTAGACACCAAAAGCCCAATATTTTTTTTTCCTGAAAGTTGCATTTGGAATAAAGTATAATCAATATACAAGTTTAATTTTTAAAACTATCACATAAAGTGTATAGATACAATTATTACATCTGAAAGGGATTTTAGGAATCACATCAAAACCCTTAATTAAGGGATGTGGTAACTGACACCAGAAGTGTTGAGATAAATTGTCTAAGGTCATATTCATAACCATAGTTGTTCAGATTAAAACTCATCTTTATTCTTCTATCTTATTTGACTCATGCCACACTCTACCTTATGGATTTAACTATTATTTATAAATGTGTCTGAGGCATTACAAAACAATTTTCTACTCTGTAGTTCAGCATCAAATATTATTCCATATTGCTGCACATATTAAGAATTTTAATTAAAATGTTGGTGATAGATATTTTAATAAATTCCAGTAAAGGCACAAGATTAAGGACCATCTTAGTTGTGTTAATGCATATATTTAGAGTTATTCCTTAACATGATTACATGCTGTATAAATGGTTAACCAGTACTATACATAAATTAATTCTTTTAAAAAGAAGGATTTTCAAATCCATTAGCAATGACTTTCAGTGAAAGTGAATCTCTGGGGGGATTTGACCAAATTAATTGCTTATGTAACATCATAAATCAAAGGAGAAAAATACAATTTAGATAAAAGAAAGCTTGTCAGAGACTTCAGTGCACTGGTGTTGAGTCAGACAATTAAATGTGCATTTTGTGCATATCATAAGTAGTGATACACTAGAGAATGATAACAGTAATCCAGCCTGAAATAAATGAAGTGACTCTTTTATTATAATATTTTCCCCGTGGCTTATGCTTTACTCAATGTATTAATCCAAGATGATGGAAGGATCACAGGGCTATCACTTATAATTCAAATACGTGTTTGAAATTGTTAGATTCATATCGCCAACCACCACAAAAATTAAATAACTGTATACTTGCCTAATGAAGAAAAATCAAAAGATGCAACTTCTGCATTTGTTGACTCATAAACAATTAAAATAGAAGTTTTATTGTATCATAACTTCAAAATGTCAGAATAGAGCATTGCCAAAAAATGTCTGATTTAATTTCATCAAAAAAGAAGTGTTTCCTGTTTTTAACTGAGTATTTTGTGCTAATGCGTAATGCAGAACACTGTCCAATACAGTGCTGGAAGGTGAGTCTGTCAGGCTGGAAGGCACTCAAAATACGACTCGGAAGACTTGCCTCATCAGCGTAGAATTGACCTTAATGACATGGTGGAGTAAAGCCTTTGGACTTTCATTTGCTGACATGGCAGGACTCAAATGAGAAGGCACAGCTGTAAACATCCGTTAATAATCAGGACTTGGAATGCACAAAGTATCAATCAGAGATAATTGGAAGCCATCAACAATGAAATAAAATGGTTCAAAATGGATATCCTAGGCATTAGTGAGCTGAAATGGACTGGTATTGACCATTTTGAATCCATCAATGGTCTACTATGGTCTACTATGCTGGGAATGAGAAAAGTTGAAGAGGAATGGCATTGCACTCATCTTCAAGAAGAACATTTCAAAATCTAACCTGAATAACAATGCTGTCATGATAGCTTAATATCCAGATGTACAAGGAAGAACAGTTAGTATGAATATTATTCAAATTTACACATCAGCGGAACGTCAAAGATGAAGAAATTGAAGATGTTTATGAACTGCTGAAGTCTGAAATTGATCAAATGTACAATTGAGATGCATTGATAATTACTGGTAATTGGAATGTGAAAGTTGGAAACAAAGAAAAATGATTAGCAGTAGGGAAATAAGGCCTTGGTAGTAGGAACAATGCAGGAAATCAAAAGATAGAATTCTGCAAGACCAATGACTTAGTGATTTGCAATAATTTATTTTCAACAACACAAATGACAACTGTACATGTGGAACTTGCCAGATTGTTTACACAGGAATCAAATCGAATACATCTGTGGAAAGAGACAATAAAGAAGCTCAGTATTATCAGTCAAGATAAAAGTTAGGACCAACTGCAGAAATGATCATTAATTGCTAATATGCAGTTCAAGTTGAAGCTGAAGAAAATTAAAGGAAGTCCTAGAGAGCCAAAGTACAGCCCTGGATACAACTCACCTGAATTTAGAGACAATCTAAATAAAAGATTTGATGCACTGAACACTAACAACCGAACTCCAGAAGAGTTGTGGGGTGACATTAAGGGCATCATACATGAAGAAAGTAGGTCATTAAACTCATCTCAAATGCATGCAAAAGCTGGACAGTGAGTAAAGAAGATCGAAGAATTGATGCATTTGAATTAGGGTATTGCAGAAGAATATTGAATATATCGTGGATTGCCAGAAGAACGAACAAAAATGTCTTAGAAGTACAATCAGAATGCTCCTTAGAAGCAAGGAGGGTGAGACTTCGTCTTATGTACTTTGAACATGTTATCTGGAGGGACCAGTCCCTGGATAAGGACAAAATGCTCGATAAAATAGAAGGTCAGTGAAAAAGAAGAGCCTCAAGGAAATGAATTGACATAGTGGCTGCAACAATCAGCTCAAGCATAACAACAATTGTGAGGATTTCTCAAGAGGGCAGTGTTTCCTTCTGTTGTCCATAGGGTCACTATGAGTCTGAACCCATTCGACCGACCTAGCAACAACAACAACAAAGAAACAAAGTACAAAAATGGATGTCAGAAGAGACTGAGACTTGCTTTGGAGCCTGGAGTAGCTAAATTGAACTGAAGAAATGATGAAGTAAAAGAGCTTCACAGAAGACTTCAAAGGGTGGTTCGAGAAGACAAGGGAAAGTATTATAATGAAATGAGCAAAGACCTGGAATTAGAAAACCAAAAGTGAATAATATGATTACATTACTTAAGCTGAAAGATCTTAAAAGAAAATTCCAACTTCAAGTTCAAATGTTGAAGGACTCTATTGGCAAAAAATTGAATGATACAGAAAGCATCAAAAGAAGACGGAAGGAATACACAAAGTCACTAAAAAGAAATGATAGACATTAAAACATTTCAGGAGGTTGCATATGATCAAGAACTGCTGATACTGAAAGAAGAAGTACAAGCCGCATTGAAGCCACTGGCAAAAAACAAGGTTCCAGGAATTAATGGCATACTAATGGAGATGCTTCAGCAAACAGATGCAACACTGGAGGGAATTTGGAAAACAGTTATCTGGCCCACTGACTGGAAAAAATTCATATTTGCACCCATTCCAAAGGATGATCAAACAGAATGTGGAAATTCTCAAACCATGTAATTAGTATTACAGGCTACAAAATTTGCTGAAGATCATTTAAAAATAACTGCAGCAGTACCGGCTTCAGAAAAGGATGTGGAAAGAGGGATATCATAGCTGATGTCAGATGAATCTTGGCCGAAAGCAGAGAATACCTGAAAGATGTTTCCATGTTTAATCAACTAGGCAAAGGCATTTGACTGTGTGTATCATTATGAATACAATTTCAAAAAATAGGAATTCCAGAACACCTAATTGTGCTCATGCGGAATCTGTACATGAATCAAGAGGTAGTCATTTCAAAGGAATAAGGGAATGCTGCGTGTTTTAAAATTGGAAATGGTGTATGGCAGGGTTGCCTTCTTTTACCTTACTTATTCAGTGTGTATGCAGAAAAAATAATTTGAGAAGCTGGAATATGAAGAAGAATATGGCATCAGGAATGCAGGAATACTCATTAACAAGCTGGATATGCATATGATACAACCTTGCTTGCTGAAAGTGAAAATGACCTAAGCACTTATTGAGGACAGTAAACGACTACACCCTTCAGTATGGATTAAACCTGAACATTAAGAAAAATCCTTACAACTGGACCGATAAACAACCTCATGATAAATGGTGAAGAAATTGAGGTTGTGAAGGATTTCACCCTTCTTTGATCAATAGTCAATGCCCATGGAAACAGCAGTTAAGAAATCAAACAATGTACTGTTTATGAAAATCAGCTGCAAAAGGCCTCTTTGAAGTATTAAAAAACAGAGATGTCACTTTGATGACAATGGTGTGCCTGACCGAAGCCATGATATTTTCAATTGCCTCACATGCATGTGAAAGCTTGACAATGAAAAGAAGACCAAAGAAGAATTGACATATTTTAATCGTGGTGTTGCTGAAGAATATTAAATATACCATGAATTGCCAGAAAAACAAATATATCTGTCTTGGTGGAAGTCCAGCCACAATAACATATTTGTGACTACATGACTAGATTTAAGATAAAAATTATACCGTTAGAAATCCCTTGGCAATATAAAACCTAATTGTAATTAGTACTTACTTTCAGTCCAGAAGGAGTACCTAGGTAGTGCAAATGGTTCAATGCTAGACTACTAATCAAAAAGTCAGCTGAACCCACTCATAAACACCTCAGAAGATAGGACTGGTGAACTGCTTTAGAAAAGTCAGTCATAGCCTGGAAAACCCTTTGGATGGCAATTCTACTTTGCAATACATGGGGTTGCCATGAGTTGAAATTGACTTGATGGCCACTGTTTTATTTTATTTTTTTCTTTTTTCAGTCCAGAGGGTCAGTTAGGAAATTATTTTTTAATTTCTTTCCAGATGACTTTGAGCTGATTCTAACTCATTGTGACCCCCTGTGTGTTAGAATTGAACTACACTCGATAGGGTTTTCATTGGATGATTTTTTGAAAGTAGATCACCAGGCCTTTCTTCTGATGAGCCTCTGGATGGACTTGAACTTCCAGCCTTTTCAGTTAGCCACCAAGGACATTATTACACACAACATGAAGTGCAACATGCTTCATGAAATCTAAGTGCTAGTTTAATAACAGCGATGCAAGCTAACGGAAAATTATTACTCGTAGTTATTAAGGCATAAACACATTTTACTAAATTATGTAGAATATAATGTAATAAAATCCAAAATGCCATGGAGAAAAGAGCAGTGGCCAATTTAAAATATAAACATTACATAGCTTTATATGCTTATATACATATAAATATATATTTATATGTAAATAATATAACACATTATATTACAAATATAAATGTTATTTATTTATATAATATTTATGTAATTATTATTTATATAATATTTATATGTTGTTCATATAGTCATTTATTGAATCATGAGATTTCTTCTGCTAAAAACCAACAGTGGTATTTTTTTCCTTTTTTGAAAGGATTTGAACGTCATACTAATTTGCAAAAACAGCACCATTTCTTTTCCTGAACCATTTGAGAGTATGTTTCTGACATCATGTCCCATCTCCCCTGAATACTATAGTGTGCAGTTTATACAGATGAGAATATTCTCTGACAAATCTACAATACAACCATGAAAATAGGAAATTTGCAATGAATACATGGCTACCATCTAATTTTCAACATGCTTATGTTATCATTCTCATAACAACCCCCAAAGACAAATAACAATTTTATTTATAAAGATATTGATAATAACAGGCAATAATAATGAATACTAAAAAACAAAAAACCTTACTTTAGAACTGACTTAAAATGGAGTCTTCAGAACGGAACCCCGTTGTAAGTTGGGCGCTATTTAAAGTGAGAAACATGTCTCCCAATATGTCCATTAAATATATTTTTAGTATAAATTGCTTGCAAGTAACCAGTCTTTTGTTGTTCTTGATACCCTCTTCCTCAACCCTCCCAATTTATGAATGTGCTACTCATTTTGCTTGGTATCCAAGCATTCCCTTCCCCTCAGATTCCCATTATACCAACTCAGGCGCTGACACTTCATTGCATGCATGGTGCTGCTCCTTCCATGCCTCTGCAGGGATGCCTACCTCATTCCACTCATGCTCTGTCACCCACTAATGTTCCATGGCCACCATTCATAGCTCTGCACCCCTGAATCTTCCATGAACAAGTTTTCTCCCTGAGGAGGCTCTGAAACTTTGTGTCAGCACCCTGAGTTTCCAATTATTAACTCAAAATTAATTTGCAAAAGTCAACTTAATTTTCTCCTGAAGCCAATTCTCCATTCCAGTTTTTTTCTCCTGGTGGTAATATGATTTGCTTACCCACTCATGGTCAGCATCTGAAATTAGTCATAATTGTTTTTCTCCTTCTCTTTTTCATCCTATGTACATAGTCTATCTTCTCAAATAATTTTTCCTCAAATGTTTTTCAGCCATGCTTGTTCTTCATCTGCATTGCTGCTGCCCTAGTAAAAGCTGTTATATACCCATAACTAAATTGCTACAAAGATATATGCCAAAACAAAAGCAACAACAACAACAAAAAACTAGTTACCATAAGTTGTTTCTGACTCATGATGAGTTGGCCCCAGGTGTTGCAGAGTAGAGCTGTGCTCTATAGGATTTTCAAGGCTGTGACTTTCTGGAAACAGATCACCAGAACTTTCTTCAGAGGAGCCTTTTAGTTTGTAGTTGAATCCTTAAATATTTGCACCACCTAGAAACTCCTAGAAAAGATATATAAATACTCCTAATTATTTTCCCCTTCAAATACTATATAATGAACCAAGAAAGAGCTTCAGAGATAATACTTTTATTCTTCGTTTTTCTCTGTGTTAATTCATTTTTTCTGTAATCTGGTTCTACCTCTACATCTGAATTTATTTTCAACAAGGCTTCTCTATCACTCTAACATTCCAAGAGAATTTCCACCTTTGTCTTTGCTTGTATTTTAACCCTCCCTTTTCATTCATGTCTTGGCTTTGTTTCACATTATAATGGTCAAATCAACTCCTGTCTAAAAAGGCTTACTTCTCTGATCTCAATTCTAGCTACTCTTGCATTGTTTCATTGTGTTGTGGATATGAGTCTGGGTTTTGTCTTCCACCACATTGTAAGTGTATGAGAAAAATATAACTCGCATTTACTTCTCTCATAACACCTTTCACAGGACTGTGTACATAATGGACAATAAATGATTGCACACTAAAAATAAACAGGAAAACACTAAATCATTTCAGCAGATGTTATATAGTTTTTATTATTCCATCTGATAATATCATGAATTGCCATGACTGCTTTATAAATATTGAATCAGTTTTGCGTTTGTGGAATAAAATAAACTTGGTCATGATATACGATCCTTTGTATATAGTGATGGATTTCTATTTGTTAGCATTTTGTTAAGGAGTTTTACAGAAGATATTGGACTTTGGTTTTCTTTTCTTATTGTGTTGCTATGTGGTTTTGCTATTATAATGTTGGCCTCATAAAATGAGTTAGAAAGAACTTCTGTTTCTATTTTCTACAAGAGATGGAGGAGAATTGATACTATGTTTTTCTTTTGGAAGATTTCACCAGTGAAGTCTTCTTACTTAATGGCTTTTTGGGGTGAATAGGGGAGATTTTCTATTATTGATTAAATTCCTTTACTGGATAAAGAGTTATTCAGCTTAAATATTTCTCCTAATGTAAATTTGATAGTTTGTGTTTTTCAAGGAATTGATCAACTTTATCTAAGCTATAAAATTCATAGGCATAAAGTTGCTTATAGTATATCTTTATTATTATGGGCATAAAGTTGCTTATATTATTATTTTAATGTCCAAGGGATCAGTAGTGATAACCCCTCTTCATATTTTAAAAATTATTTTATTTGTTGTTATTGAAAATATACACAGCTGAATATACACCAGTTCAACAATTTCTAAATGTAAAATTCATTGACATTGATTACATTGTTCAGGTTGTGCAACCATTCTCACCCTTCTTTTCTGATTTATTTGTCTCTCAGTAACAAACTCACTGCCCCCTAAAACTCTTATCTAAACTTCCAAATTACTGTTTTTGCTATAATCCCATATAGATATTCTTTAAAAGAGTGTAATGCTCAAGGCAGATATTCTTCACAAACTAAGCTAAACTATTTTTTGATTTAAAACAGAATTCAGAGGATATTTTTGGTATAAAGTTTCAGACCAAAGATTACCTCATGGCAGTCGTTTTGGGGCTCACCCAGCCTCAATGGCTCCTGAAATTCTGGATTCCATTATAATTTGAAATTCTGTTCTGCATTTTCCATCCTTTGATTACAATTCTTCTATGGAATCTTTAACCAAACTTTTCGGTAATGGTAGCCAGCATCATCCAGTTCTGTTCTCATGGCAAAGAAGGTAGTTGTTCATGGAGGCAATTAGTCATACATTCATTTCCTCCTCCTATTCCTAACTTTCTTTCTTCCTCTGTTGCTCCAAGTGAATACAGACCAATTGTTGTAACTTGGATGGCTGCTCACAAGCTTTTATGACCCCAAACACTACAAAATGGATTAAGAGGTAGAACAGAAACACTAAACATGATATTAGGCTAATTAACTGGGATATCCCATGAAACCATTACCCTAAACATCCAAACAAGGAAACCAAATCCTGTGAGACATTTGATTATAGCTAAGCAGCCTCAGCAGCTACCTCTTTTTTTTTCCGATAAATATATGACATTTGCCAATTCACCTTTTCACAGCTGTGCAACTTATTGACATCAGTTACATTAAGCAGCTGTACAACCCTTCCACTTAATCAAAGTGAATTTTCCATTACCGTAAATAGAAACTCAGTGCCCCGTGGGCAATAATCTCCCTTTTCCTCTCCATCCCACCCCTGACAACCACTAACAAACTTTGGTCTCTATACATATGTCTGTTCTTGTCTTTTGTATAAGTGAGGTCATAAAATATTTGTCCTTTAGTGATTGACTTATTTCACTTAGCATTGTGTCTTGAACCTCCATCCAAGTTGCAACATATACCAGAATTTCATTTCTCCTACTGTCTGAGTATATTCCATTGTATGTATGTACCACATTTTATTTGTCCATTCATTTATTGATGGGGATTTATGTTATTTCCACTTCTTGGCTATTGTGAATAAAGCTGCAATAAACATTGGTGTATGTATGTCTGTTCACATAGCTGATTTCAAGTTCCTTGTGTATTTAATTGCTGAGTCATATGATAGTTCTATGTTTAATTTTTTGTGGAAACACCACACTGTTTTCTATAAAGCTATATAATTCTGCATTCCCACCAGCAATCGATAGGGGTTCCAACTTCCCCACAATCTCACCAATGTTTGTTATTTTCCATTTCCTTTTTTTCTTTAACTTAGCCATCCTAGTGGGAGTGGAATGATATCTCATTGTGGTTTTAATTTGCATTTTTTTTTTTTATTGTACTTCAGGTGAAGGCTTACAGAACAAATAGTTTCTCATGAAACAGTAGTACACATATTGTTTTATGACATTGGTTAACAACCCCACAACATGTCAACACACTCGCTTCTCAGCATTGGAGGCTTTTTTGTGGAGGGGAAAATATACATAGCCAAAGACACACCATTTCAAAAATTTCTACATGCACGGTTCAGTGACATTGACTACGCTCTTCCAATTGTGCTGTGATTCTCACTTAAGATGAAGGCTTACAGAACAAAATAGTTTCTCATTTAACAGTTATTACACATGTTGCCCTATGACAATGGTTAACAACCTCACAACACATCAACAATATCCTTACTCAACCTTGGGTTCCCTATCACCAGCTTACTTGTCCCCTTCTGCCTTCTGGCCCTTCTCACTGGACTACTGTACCTCATTAGTCCTATTTGTTTTTACTTGGCTGTCCACTCCCAGGCTGAACGGTGAACATAAGACATAACTTCACCACTGAACTGAAAAGATGTCTGGGGCCATACTCTTGGGGTTTCTCCAGTCTCCTTTAGGCCAGTAAATCAGGTCTTTTTTTGTGTGTGTGTGTGTGAGTTAGGATTATGTTCTACATCCTTCTTCAGCTCTGTCCAGAACCCTCTGTTGTGATCCCTGTCAGAGCAGTCAGTGGTGGTAGCTGGGCACCATCTAGCTGTACTGGACTCAGTCCGGTGGAGGCCTTGGTAGCTGTGGACAATTAGTCCTTTTGACTAGTCTTTTCCTTGTATCTGGTTCCCTTCATTCTCCCCTGCTCCCGAAGGGATGAGACCAGTGGAGAATCTTAGATGGCCGCTCACAGGCTTTTAAGACCCCAGACACTACTCACCAAGGTAGAATGTAGAACGTTGTCTTTATAAACTGTGTTATGCCAATTGAGCTAGATGTTCCCCAAGACCATGGTCCCCACAGCCCTCCGCCCAGCAATTCAGTCCCTCAGGGAGTTTGGATGTGTCTATGGGGCTTCCATAACCTTTCCTTGTACAAGTTGTGGTAGTTTCCCCTGTATTGTGTACTGTCTCACCCTTCACTCAAGATACCACTTATCTATTGCCTATTTAGTATTCCCCCCCGCACCCTTCCCATCCCTGGTAACCAACAAAGATTGTTACATTTTGTGTGTGAACTTTCTTGTGGGTTTTTACAATAGAGGTCTCATACAATATTTGTCCTTTCGTGATCGACTTATTTCACTCAGCATAATGTCTTCCAGTTTCATCCATGTTATGAGATGCTTTACAGATTCAGTGTTGTTCTTTCTTGTTGCATAGTACTCCATTTTGTGTATGTACCATAGTTTGTTTATCCATTCATCTGTTGATGGACATCTAGGTTGTTTCCGTCGTTTTGCTATTGTGAACAATGCTGCCATGAACATAGGTGTGCATATGTCTATTCGAGTGATGACTCTTATTTCTCTAGGATATATTCCTAGGAGTGGGATTGCTGGATCGAATGGTATGTCTATTTCTAGCTTTCTGAGGAAGTGCCATATCATTTTCCAAAATGGTTGTATCATTTTGCATTCCCACCAGCAGTGCATAAGAGTTCCCATCTCCCCGCAGCCCCTCCAACATTTGTTATTTCCAGTGTTTTTGATACGTGCCAGTAATGCCGGGGTGAGATGGTATCTCATTGTGGTTTTAATTTACATTGCTCTAATGGCTAGTGATCACGAGCATTTCCTCATGTGTCTGTTGGCCATTTGAATGTCTTCTTTGGTGAAGTGTCTGTTCATTTCTTTGCCCATTTTTCAATAGGATTATCTGTCTTTTTGTTTTAGAGGTGTTGGATTTTCTTGTAGATTATGGAGATTAGACATTTGTCTGACTTGTACTGCCCAAAACTTTTTTCCCAGTCTGTAGGTTCTCTTTTTACTCTTTTGGTGAAGTCTTTTGAAGAGCATAGGTGTTTGATTTTTAGAAGATCCCAGTTATCTAGCTTATCTATTGGGGTTTTTGCATTGATGGTTATGGTTTGTATCCTGTTAATTGCCATGTATTAAGGCCTGTAGTGTTGGTCCTATTTTTTCATCTATGAACTTTATAGTTTTAGGCTTATATTCAGGTATTTGATCCATTTTGAAGTAGTTTATATATATGGCGTGAGGTATGGGTCCTGTTTCATTGTTTTGCAGATGGATATTCAGTTTTGTCAGCACCATTTGTTAAAAGGACTGTCTTTTCCCCATTTGATGGACTATGGGCCCTTATCGAAGAGAAGGTGACTGTAGGTGGATGGATTTACATCTGGGTTCTCAATTCTGTTCCATTGGTCAATGTATCTGTCGTTGTACCAGTACCAGGCTGTTTTGACCACTGCAGCTGTACAGTAGGCACTGAAGACAGGTAGTGTGCGTCCTCCAACTCCATTCCTCTTCCTCAGTAGAGCTTTATTTATTCAGGGCTTCTTCCCTTTCCATATAAAGTTAATGATTAGTTTTCCCATCTCCCCGAAGAATGCCATTGGCATTTGGATTGGGGTTGTGTTGTACCTGTAAATTGCTTTGGGTGGAATTGTCATCCACACAATGTTGAGTCTGCCTATCCATGAGCATGGCATGCCCTTCCATTTACATAGATCCCTTTGGGTTTCATGCAGCAGTGCTTTGTGGTTTTCTTTGTATAGTTCTTTTACATCCCTGGTCAGATTTATTCCCAACTATTTCATCTTTTTAGGGGCTATTATAAATGGTATTGTTTTCCAGATTTCCCCTTCATTGTTCTCCTTACTGGTGTATAGGAATCCAACTGACCTTTGAATGTTTATCTTGTATCCTGCTACTCTGCTGAATCCTTCTAGTAGCTCCAGTAGATTTCTCGTGGACTCTCTAGGGTTTTCTATGTACAGTATCGCATCATCTGCAAAGAAGGACTGTTTAACCTCTTCACTACCAAATTGGATGCCCTCCAACCATTTTTTTCTTTTTTCTTTTCCTTATTGCTCTAGCTAGAACTTCCAGCACAACGCTAAATAGGGGTGGTGATAAAGGGCATCCCTGTCCCATTCCGGACCTCAGGGTGAATGTCCTCAGCCTCCCCCCCGTCAAGAACAATGCTGGCCATTGGTTTTGCATAGACGCCCTTCATTATGTCGAGAAAGCTCCCTTCTATATCTATTTTACTGAGAGTTTTTATCAGGAATGGGCGTTGGACTTTGTGAAATGCCCTCTCTGCGTCAACTGAGATGACCATGTGATTCTTTTCTTTCCTTTTCTATATGTGGTGGATTACGATGATTGATTTTCTAATGTTGAACCATCCTTGCATACCTGGGATGAAACATACTTGGTTGTGGTGTATGATTTTTTGATATGATGCTGAATTCTATTGACTAGAATTTTGTTGAGAATTTTTGCATCTCTATTCATGAGAGATATTGGTCTGTAATTTTCTTTTTTTGTGACGTCTTTGCCTGGTTTTGGTATCAGCATTATGCTGGCTTCATAGAATGAATTTGGAAGTATTGCTTCCTTTTCTATGCTCTGAAATAGCTTGAGTAGTACTAGTACAAGCTCTTCTGTAAATGTTTTGTAGAATTCTCCAGTGAAGCCATCTGGGCCAGGGCTTTTTTTGGTTGGGAGTTTTTTTTTTTATCACCTTTTCAATCTCTTCTCTTGTTATGGGTCTGTTCAGATTTTCAACATCACTTTGTTGTAGTTTGGGTAGGCCGTGTATTTCTAGAAATTTATCCATTTACTCTAGGTTTTAAAATTTGTTGGAGTATAGTTTTTCATAATATTCTGTTATAATCCTATTTATTTCAGTTGGGTCTGTTGTAATGTCCCCCATTTAATTTCTTATTAGGGTTATTTGTGTCGTCTCCTGTTTTTCTCTTGTCAGTCTGGCCAGTAGTTTGTCGATTCTTTCAAAGAACCAACTATTGGTTTTGATGATTCTTTCTATTGTTTTTCTGTTCTCTATTTCATTTATTTCTGCTCTGATCTTTACTATCTCCTTTCTTCCGGTAGTTGTAGGCTTTTTTTGCTGTTCTCTTTCTATCTGTTTGAGTTCTGTAGTTAATGTTTTGATTTTGTCCCTTTCTTCTTTTTTGATATGTGCATCTATTGCTATAAATTCTCCTCTGAGGACTGCCTTTGCTGTGTCCCAAAGGTTTTGGTATGATGTGTTTTCATTTTCATTTGATTCTAGGAATTTTTTAATTCCATCTCTGATTTCTTCTATTACCCATTGATGTGTAAGCAGAGTATTATTCAGTTTCCATGTAATTGATTTTTTTTCCTTGCTCTTTCTAGTGTTAATTTCTACCTTGATGGCATTGTGGTCAGAGAAGATACTGTGAATTATCTCAACGTTTTGGATCTTGTTGAGGATTGCTCTGTGGCCTAAGATGTGGTCTATTCTGGAGAACATTCCATGTGCATTGGAAAAGAATGTGTACTTTGCAGCGGTTGGATGGAGTGTTCTATATATGTCTATGAGGTCCAGTTGGCTGATTGTGCCCTTTAGGTCTTCTGTATCTTTGCTGAGTTTCTTCTTAGTTCTTCTGTCCTTTACTGAGAGTGATGTGTTGAAGTCTCCTACTATTTTTGTGGAACTGTCAATTTCTCTTTTCAGTGTTGTTAGAGTTTGTTTGATGTATTTTGGAGCCCTGTCATTGGGTGAGTAGATATTTATTATGGTCATGTCTTCATGATGGATCGTTCCCTTAATCATTATATAGTGTCTTTCTTTGTCTTTTATTGTAGATTTTGTTTTAAAGTCTATTTTATCTGAGATTAGAATTGCCACTCCTGCTCTTTTTTGGTAGTAGTAAACTTGATATATTTTTTTTTCCAACCTTTGACTTTTAATAAATTCACATCTTCGTTTCTAAGGTGTGTCTCTTTTAGACAGCATATTGATGGATCCTGTTTTCTTATCCATTCTGTCACTCTCCATCTCTTTATGGGTGCATTGAGTCCATTTACATTCAGTGTAATATTGATAGATGTGAGTTTGTTGCTGTCATTTTGTAGTGCTTTTTTTTGTGGTGCTGAAGTTTTCTTTGTTCATCTTACTCTCTTGTGCTGAGTTACTTTTGTTTGTGGATTTCTTATTAATTTCTTTTGTTTTTGTAGGTTTTGTTTTTGCTGAGACTTTATGTTTTTCCTCTGTTTTTTATGAGTATGTTTTTTAACTTTCTTTGTGGGTACCCTGAATTTTACCCTTATCTTTCTAAGTTTGAAGCAGTCTACCATTACCTGGTATTGCCTACCTTCCTCTCCATTAGAAGGTTCTTTACCTATGCCGTTTATTCCCTCTTTTATTGTTTATAAGTTGTTGTCATTTACTGATTAACTGCTCTGATTCCCTGTTGTATTTATTTTGGTTTTGGATATTCCTCGAGAGTTCATTTCCTAGATTGGTATCTGGCTGGTTGATCCCACATCCAAGATTCTGCCTGTGAGCTGAAGTTGTTTGTCCTCAGATCAAAGAACTCCTTTTACTAATTCTTGTAAGGTTCGTTTGACTTTTACATAGTCTCTTAATTTCTGTTTATCTGGAAATGACCTAATTTCACCATCAAATCTGAACAAGAGTTTTGCAGGATATATTATTCTTGGCTGGCAATTTTTTTCTTTCAAGATTTTATATATGTCATCCCATTGCCTTCTTGCCTGCACAGTTTCTGCCGAATAATCTGGGCTTAGTCTTATTGTTTCTCCTCTGTATGTGACTTCTTATTTTTCATGAGCTGCTCTCAGGAGTCTTTGTTTGTCTTTGGTTTAGACTAGTGGGATTACGATATGCCTTGGTGATTTTCTTTTGGGGTCTCTCCTATATGGGGTTCATTGAGCTTCTTGGATGGCCAGCTCTTCATCTTTCATAATATTTGGGGAGTTTTCTGTCAGCAGTTCTTCAATGATCCTATCTGGGTTTTGTTTTCTCCCCCTGTTCTGGAATTCCAATCACTCGAAAATTTTTGCTTTTGATTGTATCCCACATAACTCTCAGGGTCTCTTCATTCTTCTTTGTTCTTTTTTCTGAGTTTTCCTCAAACAGAGGTGTATCCAAGTGTTTTTCTTCAATTCCACTGATCCTGTCTTCCACCGTTTCAAATCTGCTTCTCAGCCCTTCTATGACACTGTCCATTTCTGAAATCTTGTTGTTTATCTTTTGGATTTCTAATTGTTGTCTTTGTATAATTTCTAGTTGTGAATTCATTTTGGCATTTTTTTCCTGCATTATTTTACTGAATTCTTCCAATGTTTTGTCTGTATTTTCCATGAATTTGTCTATTTTTTCCTCATGTTTGTCAACTTTTTGCCTCAGCTCTTGGAGAATTCTGAGTATTAGAGATCTGAATTCCCTATCAGGTAGTTCTAGTGCATTTTCTTCCACAAGAGAGTCATCTGATGTTTTATTTTGGATGCCTTCTGGAACCATCCTGTCCTGTTTTTGTAAATGTTTTGATATTGTTTGCTGTCTTTGGGGCTTTCAGTAGTTATTTTTCTCATTTATTGATTGTAGATTTGTTTGTTTCTTCCCTTTTTTAAAAATTTTTTGACAATTTCTGAGCAGGCAGACTGTGTGCTCTTTGTTGTTTGCTTGTCTGTGGGCACAATACTTTTTGCCTCCTTCTCCAATTGGCAGGGTCAGTCACTTAGACATGGTACGGCAGGGCAGGTCTAGCTGAAGTGGAGTTACTGGGACGGGTTGTTTGTGTCACTTACTACAGCCACCGGGGTGATTCAGTAATCAGTGCATGGCAGGTTCCAGTAGGTCATCCCTGTGCTTCTTGGTGGTGGGATGATAAGCACGCAGTGCAGGTAGGTAGGATGTAGTGGGGAGATTGTTATGTGTGGAGCTAAGTTGGATATGGGAGAGAGGAGAGAGGAACAGGAGCCAAAAACATACAAACAAACATAAAAGAATGCTAGGGGAGCTTGCCGTTGGAGTGGAGAGATGAGAGACTATGAAATGGAGAAAAACAGAAAGTGGAAGAAGAAGAAATAAAAAGAAAAGAATGAATAAATGGAAATCAGAAAGGTTAAAGAACCACAATGTTCCCAGGGATCCCACCGGTGCAGCTATGAGGTCTGGGGGAGTTGCTCTCAGGTGTTGCAGTACAGCCTGGCTAGAAGATGTGGAGGTATACAACGCCAGGTATTCTGGGAACAGAAAGAGAAGTAAGATATAGAGAGACAAGAAACTGAGTAATGAAGAACAACAAAAAGGGAAAAAGAGGGAAAAGAAAACAATACAAATTAAAAAAAAAAAAGAACAAGAAAAGCCCCTAAGAAAACAGAAAAAAAGGAAAAAAAAAAAAAAAACCTCAACAAGAAAAGAAATGTCCTAAAGGATCCCTCTGCAGGTCTCTGCAAGCCGAGGGGGTAGTCCTTTTACCACACAGCCCCGCCTGGCCAGAAAGGGCTCCCAACTCAAGAAAAGGAAAAGAAAACAAACAAAGAATTCAAAACAAACAAATGAACAAAAGCCCCTGGATCCCACCAGCACGGCAGCCCAGACTGGGAAGCAGCTCCACACTCGAACGGAGCTCCACAGCCCCTCAGGAAGAAGCAAAGATGGTGCACAGAGCCAGGTATTTGAGTGAAAAGAGGGGGAGGTGGTGAGAGGTAAGGAAGAAATCAAAAGAAACAGAAAAAAAAGCAACACCAACAGCCAACAAATGGCACTCAGAGAGCCAGCTAGTGCAGCCTGGTGGAATCCAAGCAGCCAGTGTTTCTCGGACAAGAGACTGTGTCCGTGGGAAGCAGAGGGGCTGAGTGTGGGTGAAGAAGGTTAGGGAGTGGGAAAGTGTATATCACAAATTACCGGAGCTCTGTAGCCCCTCAGGAAGAAGCAAAGATGGCTCACAGAGCCAGGTATTTGAGCGAAAGGAGGGGGAGGTGGTGAGAGGTAAGGAAGAATTCAAAAGAAGCGGAAAAAAGCAACACCAGCAGCCAACAAATGGCACTCAGGGAGCCGACCCATTCAGGTGTGTGGAATCCAAGAAGCTGGTGTTTCCCCGACAAGAGATTGTGGCTGCAGGAAGCAGAGGAGGACGAGTGGGGGTGAAGAAGGGTGGGGTGTGGGAAAGCGTCTATCACAAATTACCGGTTGTTTTGTCTCCTTCTGGAAGCTCCATGAAGCTGCTTTCTCTTATCCCATGTTTGCTGGTCTCCAATAGGAGTCCAAGATGGCGGATCCATGCTGCGTTAGCTGGTAGGGGACCTCTGCATGAATCTCTCCTCGCTCTCTGTTCTCTGCCAGTTTTCTCTCTCCATTTGGTGCTTGGCTGAGTTCTTTATCTCTTCATTTGATGTTTTAGGGTTTCAGGATTGTTGTTTTATCTGTTCGGCTTAGTTTTTCAGATCTTTGCTGTGGAGGGACGGTGTGGTGCTTCTGCCTAGAGCGCCATTTTGCCAGAAGTCTCTGTATTTCTTTTTATAATTGTTTTACTCATAGCCTTATAGTTTACAATATATATTTTTAAATAATCTAATTAGTCCTTCAAATAACACTATACCATTTCATGTGTAGTGCAGGTGCCTTATAATAGAACATCAGAAATTTCTCCCTCCTGTTCCTTATGCTATAGTTGTCATTCATTTCAGTTGGAATCAGTTCAATGGCAACCAAAAACAATATGTTATAATCATCTAAGACACTGTTACTATCATTTCATTAAATAAAAAATGATCTTTTAGATAATATCGCTTGTATCAGTCCCAATCTATGTTCAGAAACCTAAAGTTTTAAAGTGTACCTGCCTCCCTCATCCCAGTCAAGACTCATTTCCCATAGGCTTAGATTTTGCTAAGACCCAGGACATACAGAGCATGACCAAATTATTATTTCTTGTATAATTTTAACTTACTTTGAGAGACAAGCATTTAATGACTGACAGCATCTTTTTTATTGGGTTGTGATGATTGATAACAAGTTAACTTGTGATTAATAGTATCTATTAAATTATAACAAACACATTATAAATAGAAGGAAGACAAGTCATCAGCAGAAGATTCTCATAAACATATAAAACATACTTCACTTTTTATAGGTGTTGTAGATTTTGTTCCAGGACACAAACTCTGAATTGGAGTTAGTGTGCAGGAGTGCCCTTGGGATCAACAGCTATAGAAGGGAGAGGAAGGAAACTGGGTTGGATAGAGGGTGAGATTAAGTTTTGGTGAAAGCCCAAAGCTCCACATGAAGCTTCTGGGCTAGGGTGGCTCTTCAGAGTTGTTCCCAGACAGGCTGAGATGCACAGGCTTTCATGATCTATGATCTCACATCAGTCAGTCATCAGATATGGTATACACCAGAAAGGGCTGTGACCTTGGGGAAGGTAGCTGTCTGCAGCTGAGGTCATCCCTGATGGGGTTAACAGAAAAAGATTGTGTACTAACAACATGCTCACAAGCTGGAACAAGTTATTTATTTTGAGAGATTCTGGGTAGCACATCACAATACCAGTCTTCGTGGTTTGATAATAACAAGCAAAAGTTAAGAAATATTCACTATATTTATAAACAAGACTTGTGGATCTTTATATAATAATGTGGTAGAAGGGATACAGATTTTAAAAGTTCAATGTCAAAAATATCAGTAGAGAAAACAGAACCTTACTTTGAAGATAATGAACACTTACTTGAAAGATACAATTTCTTTAAGATATTAATTTAATTACACAATGTATATTCATATAAAAATTTCAGTAATGTAGAAGTGTAAGAGTAGAAAGTCCTCTTCATACTTCAATCCTACTGTGTTTTATAAAAAAAAAATTTATAAGTTTTCTTGAATCCTTATAGACTTTAAGTGTATTTTAGGATTTCAAATTTTAACATCTTTAAACATAAATGTTTTAGTGAAAAGCTGAAGCCCCACATTTCAATAAACTTTCAAACAATTTATATATTTTCAGCTGCATCTGAAACTCTGGTTTAGTTGACAAGAAGCATAAATTTCCTGGGCTTTCTGTGGTTTCACTGCATGGCTTAACCTGCTCCTACATTTGTTTATTGCTGGCTTATATTTCAATTTTCCCTAGCCTGCTAAGTTGGTCACTACTTACCTATCTGCATTAAATCTTCCTAAGTTTTTGATGCCATCTTATATCCTGTTCTCTTTGACCTTTGATATTTATTGGCATTTCAGAAGGAATCAATATTGTGAATACGTATTAAATTTACCTTGATTAATTAAAAATCTATGTATATGAATAATTATCATAATCATCACAGGCTTTTCCTAAAAAGGTTCTAATTTAAGTTATCTGAAATGGAGCCCTAGATGATTATGATGTATAGCCAGGGACAAGTCACTGAAGCATAGAATCTATGTATTAGAAATAGATACATGACAGAAAAACCTAAAGCATGGCCTGTGTCTTAATTTCCTAGGGCTGTCATAACAAAATGCCACAAAGCTGGTGGATTTAAAGAATAGAAATTTATTATTTCACGGTTCTGAAGGCTAGAACACCACATCATGGTCTTAGCCATATTGTTTCCTTCTGAGGGCTTTGAGAGAGGACTATTACAAAGGGTGGTGCCACCCTCTGAAGCCCAGGTGGTAGCCTCACCCAGTGAAACTGAGGAAGTGGTGGCATAGACCCCAAAATCCATGCCTGCAGTACTATGGTCTCTGAACTGCTCCTAGAATCAGTCTTTTCTTTTCTTACAGGGCAACAGATGTTTTTAGCCAAATAGCTCCATCATTCCTTTCCTGCCTGTAGAATTCCAAGTGGAAAATGCCTTTCTTTCATTTGTCCTAGCTATGTTGCCTTCAGTCTAAGACAGACTTTCTGCTTAGATGGTTGATTGGACCCATAGTTCACATGCTTAGTCTCTTTAACAAATGGTTGTCTGGTCACACCCTTGGTGTCCTCTCCAGAGTATGCTTCCTTAATTTTTACAATATTTTTTTTAAATCTTTAAGTTCTTTTTGATTTGTCTGTTTGTTTGTTTTTTGCTTAACAGTTTATTCATCAATTTATCTCATTTCTCTCTTATTTTACTATAAGCAACAATGAAAAACTAGATCACCCTTTGAGGTCTTGCTTAGAAATCTCCTCCACCAAATATCCAAGTTCATCACTTACAAGTTCTACTTTCCATAAAATATTCAAATGTAATTCAGCCAACTTGTTTGCCACTTTATAACAAGGATAACATTTGCTCCAGTGCCCCTTAACATTTTTATCATTTCTTTTTAAGTCTTCACCAGAAGTACATTTAATGTTCATATTTCTAGTAGCATTCTGTTCATGACAATAGAAGCTTTTCCCACAACCTTCCTCACTTCTTTCTGAGGCCTCACCAGAGTTACATTTTGATGTCCATAATTCTACCAACAGTCTCTTCAAGCTATTTTAAAGTTTTACTATCAAGTGCCTCAAAACTCTTGTGGCCTATACATATTATCCAATTCTAAGACCACTTTCACATTTTTAGATTTTTGTTAGAGTAGCACCCCCACATTCTGATATCAAACTCTTTCTTAATCATGGTTCTCTAGAGAAATAGAATCAGTTCTACATAGATAGATAGATAGACTGATAGATAGACAGATAGATAGCAAAGTAGGAATAAAGTCCCTCAACGTGATAAAGAACTTCTACAAAAAAACCTACTGTCCTCTTCACACTTATTGATCGAAAATGAATGACACTCCTCTAATAAGGAACAAGGCAAGGATGTCTCCTTTCACTAACTCTATTCAATATTGTACTGTAATTCCTAGCTACTTTGTTCACAGATGACATGACTGTCTATGTTGATATTCCCAAAAATTAAAAAAAAAATCCTCCTAGAACCTAGAACTAGTGAATAATTATAGCAAGGTTGCAGGACCCAGGATTAACATACAAAAATCATTTGCTATACTGTAGTTAGCAAAAAATATTTGGATTTTGAAATTTAAACACACAATATTCTCACTATATATCAAACAATATATGTATCAGATCTATACGTGTAAAAGTATAAAATTCTGATTAAACTAATGAAAGAAGATATAAATAAATGGAGGTATATTCCACAACATCAACGAGATTCCCTTTCATCTGACTGGCTACTCACAGTATGCTCATACGAAGACTCAACAGTTTTAATCTGTCACTTCCTCTCATCATGATCTACAGTCTCAATGTAATTCCAATGAAATTCCTATCAATCTCTTTCGTGGGTATCAACACAATGATTCTAAAGTCTATATGGAAAAGCATAGAACCCAACATAGCTAACAAAATATGAAAGGAGAACATAATTAGAGGATTAACAGTCCTTGACTTGTTCACATATTTGCTAAAAGCTACGGTGAAGACACTATAGTATTGAAAAATAATACGAAAAACAAAAAAAAACCTGTTGCTGTTGAGTTGATTCCAACTTACAGTGTTCCTATGTGTTGCAGATTAGAATTGCTCCACAGAATTTTCTTGGCTGTAATTTTTTTTTTATTGTACTTTAGATGAAGGTTTACAGAACAAATAGTTTCTCATTAAACAGTCAGTACACATATTGTTTTATGACACAGGTTAATAACCCCACGACATTCAACAGTCTCCCTTCTCTACCTTAGAGGACCTTCTTTTTTGGTGAAAATATACATAGACAAACTTACATCTTTTCAAAAGTTTCTACATTTACAATTCAGTGACATTGATTACATTCTTCCAGTTGTGCTACTTGTCTTAAGCTGGGTTCTCTAGAGAAGCAAAATGTATAAATATATATAGAGAGATTTATATCAAGGAAGCAGCTCACACGATTGTAAAGGTTAGAATGTCCCAAGTTCATGGATCAGGGTAGAGGCCTCTCCCAAGGCACAAGGCTGCAGAAGCTGGCAAGCCCAAGATTGGCAGGTCAGAGAGCAGGGCTCCCACTCACAGGCTGTGCAGATCCACGAATCCCAAGTTTGGCAGATAAGCTGACATTTCAAATCCCAAGAACTGGAGAAGAGACTACAGGAGGCAGCTGCAGGATCCAGAGAAAACAAAAAGCCAGAACATCTGCTTATATTCAGATGTGGTCCACACCATCAACGAGATTCCCTTTCATCTGACTGGCTACTCACAGTATATTAAATCATGGGAGTGATCACATTAAAACACTGAGAATCATAGCCCAGGCAAATTGACACATAATCTTAACTATCAGAGTCCACCCCTTGTCAACTTGGCACATGTACACATCTCCTAACACCATACATAATCTCTGAATAAATACAATTAGAAAGTCATACTTGTACCTGACATGATACAACTAACACGTGTACAATTGAAAACGCACTAGCCCCGTTTACAGCTTATATTTTATAAGTGAAGGAAACAAAAATATTTGATACACACACACAAAGAAGAAATACTCATAACAATTACAGTCCCCATTTCTGCAATTGGTCATGTGGCCGTAAGTCCATGGATGGTAGTTTTGGCAGAAGCATTGCATGCAGGGAAGGCAAATCCATATCCAGAGTAAGTGTCTATTCTAGTAAGGAAAAAAAGCTGCCCTTTCCATGATGGAAGTGGCCCAATGTAATCAACTTGCCACCAGGTTGCTGGCTGATCACCTTGAGGGATGGTGTCATACTGGGGACTCAGTGTTGGTCTCTGCTGCTGGCAGATTAGGCACTCAGCAGTGGCTGTAGCCAAGTCAGCCTTGGTGAGTGGAAGTCAATGCTGCTGGGCCCATGCATAACCTCCGTCCCTGCCACCATGGCCACTTTGTTCATGAGCCCATTGAGCAATGGCAGGAGTAGCTGGGGAAAGAGGATAACTGGTTTCCACAGAACGTGTCATCCTATCCACTTGATTGTTAAAATCATCTTCAGCTGAGGTCACCCTTTGGTGAACATTCACATGAGACACAAATATCTTCACTTCTTTGGCTCATTCAGGTCTATCCACATACCGCTTCCCCATAAATTCTTGTCTCCAATTTTCCAAACATGTTCCTTCGAAGTCCCTGACCATCCAGCCAAACCATTGGTCACAGCCCATGAATCAGTATATAATTGCATATCTGGCCATTTCTCCTTCCAAGTAAAGTGAACAACCAGGTGCACTGCTTGAAGTTCTGCCCATTAAGAGGATTTCCCTTCAACACTGTCCTTCAGGGACTTCCCAGAAAGGGGCTGTAGTGCTGCCGCAGTCCGCTTTCGAGTGGTGCCGGCATATCTCGCAGAACCATCTGTAAACCAGGCAAGAGTTTTCTCTTCCTCAGTCAACTTATCATGAGCAACTCCCTATGAGTCCATAAGTGCAGACTGGGAGATGGAAGGTAATGTGAAAGGAGTGGAGACCATGAGCATTTGGGCCACTTCCTCATGCAGCTTACTTGTGCCTTCGGGTTCTGCTCGGGCCTGATATAGAATATACCACTTCTATTTAACGATGGAATGCTGCTGTGCATGTACAACTTTATGGTTCTGTGGGTCAGACAACACCCAGTTCATGATGGGCAGCTCAGGCCACATGGTGACTTGGTGTCCCTTGTTAAGCATTCAGTCTCTACTAAGGCCCAGTGACAAGCCAAAAGTTGTTTCTCAAAAGGAGAGTAGTTATCTGCAGAGGATGGCAGAGTTTTGCTCCAAAATCTTAAGGATCTGCACTGTGATCCACAAATAGGGGCCTGCTAAAGACTCCAAACAGCATCTCTATCTGCCACTGACACTTCAAGCACCATTGGATTAGCTGGATCATATGGCCCAAGTAGCAGAGTGGCTTACACAGCAGTCTGAACCTGTTAAAGAGCCTTCTCTTGTTCTGGTCCCTGCTCAAAACTAGCAGCTGTTTGAGTCACTTGATAAATAGGCCGGAGTAGCACAGCCAAATGAGGAATATGTTGCCTCCAAAATCCAAACAGACCCACTAGGCATTGTGCCTCCTTTTTACTTTTGGGAGCAGCAAGATAAAGTAACTTATCCTTTACTTTAGAAGGAATGTCTCAGCATGCCCCACATCACTGGACTCATAGAAATTTCACTGAAGTGGAAGGTCCCTGAATTTTTGTGGGACTAATCTCCCACTCTCTAGCATGCAAAAGTTTTACCAATAAGTGCAGAGTCATTGACACTTCTTCTTCCTTACTAGGTCCAATCAGCATAATGTCATCAATATAATGGACCAGTATGATGTCTTGTGGAAGGGAAAGACGATCAAGTTCCCTGCGGACTAAATTATGACATAGGGCTGGAGAGTTAATGTAGCCCTGAAGTAGGCAAGTGAAGGTGTGTTGTTGGCCTTGCCAGCTGAAGGCAAACTGCTTCTGGTGGTCCTTTGAAACAGGTATGGAAAAAAAGGCATTAGCCAGATCAATAGCTGCATACCAGGTACCAGGAGATGTATTAATTTGCTCGAGCAGTGAGATTACATGTGGAACAGCAGCTGCAATTGGAGTCACCACCTGGTTAAGTGTTCGATAATCTACTGTCATTCTCCAAGATCCATCTGTTTTTTGCACAGGCCAAATAGGCGAATTGAATGGGGATGTGGTGGGAATCACCACCCCTGCATCCTTCAAGTCCTCGATGGTGGCAGTAATCTCTGCAATCCCTCCAGGAATGCGATATTGCTTTTGGTTTACTATTTTCCTAGGTAGGGGGTGTTCTAATGGCTTCCACTTGGCTTTTCCTACCATAATAGGCCTTACTCTATTTGTCAGGGACCCAATGTGGGGGTTCTGCCAGTTGCTGAGTATAACTGTTCCAATTATGAATTCTGGAACTAGAGAAATCACCACAGGATGGGTTCGGGGATGCACTAGACCTACTATGAGACAGACATGAGCCAAGACTGCATTAATAACCTGACCTCCATATGCTCCCACTCTTACTGGTGGGCCACAGTGACATTTTGGGTCTCCTGGAATTAGTGTCAGCTAAGAGCCAGTATCTAGTAATCCCTGGAAAGTCTGTTTATTTCTTTTCCCCAATGAACAGTCACTCTTGTAAAAGGCCTTAGATCCCTTTGGGGAAGGCTGGGAGAAGAGATTAACAGTAAAAATTTTTGGCAGTGTATTGGAGTCCTTCCTCAAGGGGACCCACCCTCCCCTTTATTCAAGGGCTTATGGGTCTTTAAAGTCACTCAAAGCTGGGAATTGATAGAAGGATCGTGACTCTTTATTCTGGCGATTTGAATTAGACTGCTGTTCACCTGACCTATAATTCATCCGTTTGTATAGATCAAGTAAATATTTAGTAGATTTCTCATCTATTTCACTCCTAGGGACACAATGACTAAGTAGCCAATGCGATAAGTTCATACGAGTCAGACTATTCTGATTACTGCTTTGACTCCTCTGTTCATTACTGTAACCACGCCCACCTTGTCTGTGTTGATTGATAGCAGCTACTTGGCCCCTACTACCACGGGGTCCAATCAGTCCCATTGTAGTTAGGTGTCTTAATTCAGTTAGGGAAGTTCCCTCTACTAAATCTGAGTTACATAAAATAGCAGTCACAGCAGTTTTCAAGGATAGTGAAGGTCCCTTCACAAATTTGTTCTTCATAGTGTGGTAAAAGGTGCGTCCTCTGGACACTCCATGTGTTGGTCTAACTTGATAAACCCATTCTAGCATTCCAATTTCCCTAAGCATTTGGATACCTTCTTCTACAGTATACCACAGCAGGTCTGGTACTTCAACTTGATTTAGTGCCAGCCACCTCGTAATCCATGCTTCAGCAACCCAACCAAATAAACTATTAGATCCTTTCCTAACTTCTCTAGCTGAAACATCAAATGAACAATCTGTGCTCAGTGGACCTATATCAATAAACTCAGACTGCTCCATCTTTACGTTCCTTGCACCATTATCCCACACCTTTAATAGCCATTCCCACACATATTCCCCAGGTTTCTCTTTGTACATATTAGAAAAGTCAAGTAGTTCTTTTGGAGTGTAGTGTACCTCCTCCTGGGTCACACTTTGTACTTCACCTTTTGGGGCTCACTGGGACTTAAGCCTAGTTATAGGTTTAGAAGCCAGAATCAATAGTGTGGAATTGTTTTGAGAACGTTCAGCATTATCTTGTAAAGCATCTGCCTCAGGTAATGCTCCAGGCAATGACTCAGGCAAGGACTCTTTAGAGGCAGCTGGGTTAGGGTTAAACTCATTAGAGGGTAGTGGAGGGGCTAATGGTTTTTCTGGGTAGGGTGATTTAGCAGACAAACATGAAGTAATATCTTCAGATGGGACTGGTTCTGCTGGCAGTAGTGATTCAATGGAATTTACAGTCTCAGTGTCCCCAACTTCCTGATTATCTGCCCATATGCCCCCATCCCAAGTCTCAGGATCCCATCTCTTCCCAATCAATGCCCTTACCTTAACTTCAGACACCTCTCGAGGTTTGCAATTGAGCTGGGGTTGTAATTCAGCCACTCTTACAATAAGACTCTGGGTTTGGTTTTCAGCAATTTCAGCTGTTACTACAAGAAATAAGGCTTTCTTTCAAAGCACAAGTGGAAACCTTGAGGTCACGTATGCGGCACTTGAGCCTTGACTCTGAAGACCTGAGCGCATCACTTTCCTTCACCAGTTTGTCTAGTGAAAGTAGAACAAACCAACCAGATTCCTTATACTTCTCATTCTGACAAAGCTGTAGAAAGATATCACACATGTGTTCACACTGAGCCTTGCCTTTCACCAATACCTGATCTATTGGTGGTGATATTTTATATATTTGTATCACCACATCACGCCATGGATTAGCTAGAAGCAGAGTCATCAACATCTTTAAGACTAACCAGACTTGAGAACTCATCCTTACAATTTTGTTTCTCTAGAACCACTCTCAGTATTAATGTCTTAGGCTGGGTTCTCTAGAGAAGCAAAGACAGTAAGGCACAGTCAAGCTGACACACAATCTTAACCATCACACTACTATTATCACTATCCTTTTCCAAATTATTCCATCACCAGTATCTTCAACTCACTGTCTCCTAGGCTTCCCATCAAATCTTTTGAGTTGCTCTTGTTAATTTGATCTCACATAGATAATTCTTTTTTTTTTTTTTTTTGGAACATTGTGTGAAGGTTTGCAGAACAAATAGTTTCTTAATGAACAGTTAGTACACATATTGCCCTGCGACAATGGTTAACCTCACAACACATCAACACTGTCCCTTCTCAACCTTGGGTTCCCTATCACCAGCAAAACCAGTAAAGTGTATAAATATATATAAGAGAGAGATTTATATCAAGGAAACAACTCACGCAATAGTAGAGACTAGAATGTCCCAAGTCCATGTATCAGGGTAGAGATCTCTTCCAAGGCATGCAGTTGCAGAAGCTGGCAAGCCCAAGATCTACAGGTTGGAGAGTCACGCTCCCGCTCTCAGCCTGCGCAGATTGACAAATCCCAAGTTCAGCAGATAAGCTGACAGCTCAACTCCCAAAACCGGAGATGAGATGACAGGAGGCAGCCGCAGGATCAAGAGAGAGCAAAAAGCCAGAACGTCTGCTTATATTCAGATGCAGGGCACACCTCCAAGGAGACTCCCTTTCATCTGATTGGCTACTCACAGTATATTCAATCATGGGAGTGATCACATTAAAACACTGAGAATCATGGCACAGTCAAGTTGACACACAATCTTAACCATCACACTTCTATTCTCACTATCCTTTTCCAAATTATTCCATCACCAGTATCTTCAACTCACTGTCTCCTAGGCTTCCCATCAAACCTTTTGAGTTGCTCTTGTTAATTTGATCTCACATAGATAATTCTTTTTTTTTTTTTTGGAACGTTATGTGAAGGTTTGCAGAACAAATAGTTTCTCATTGAACAGTTAGTACACATATTGCCCTGCGACAATGGTTAACCCCACAACACATCAACACTGTCCCTTCTCAACCTTGGGTTCCCTATCACCAGCTTTCCTGTCCCCTCCTGCCTTCTAGTCCTTGTCCCTGGACTGCTGTGCCTCATTAGTCCCATTTTGTTTTATGAGGCTGTCCAATCGCTGGCTGAACAAGGAACTTTGAGAATGACTCCACCACTGAGCTAAAAGGGTGTCTGGGGGTCATACTCTTGGGGTTTCTCCATTCTGTCAAGCCAATAAATCTGGTCTTTTTGTTTGTGAGTTAGAATTTTGTTCTACTTCCTTTTCCAGTTCTGTCCAGAACCCTCTATTTTGATCCCAGTCAGAGCAGTCAGTGATGGTAGCCAGGCACAATCTAGCTGTACTGGACTCAGTCTTGTGGAGACCCTGGTAGCTGTGGTCCATTAGTCCTTTGAACTTATCTTTTCCTTGTATCTTGTTCTCTTCATTCTCCCTGCTCCCAGGGGAGTGAGACCAGTGGAGTATCTTAGATGGCTGCTCACAGTCTTTTAAGACCCCAGAAGATACTCACCAAGGTAGAGTGTAGAACATTGTTTTTATAAAGCGTGTTATGCCAATTGAGCTAGACATTCCCTGAGACCATGGTCCCCACAGCCCTCCTCTCAGCAATTCAGTCCCTCAGGGAATTTGAAAGTGTCTATGGAGCTTCCATAACCTTTCCTTGTACAGATTGTGCTGGCTTCACCAGTACTGTGTACTGTCTTACCCTTCACCAAAGTTACCACTTATCTATTGTCTATTTAGTTCCCTCCCATCCCTCCGATCCTTCTTAACCAACAAAGATTGTTTCTTTTTGTGTGTAAACTTTTATATGAGTTTTTACAGTAGAGGTCTTGTACAATATATGTCCTTTTGTGATTGACTTATTTCCCTTAGCATAATGTCCTTCAGTTTCAACCATGTTATGAGATGCTTCACAGATTCATCATTATTCTTTATCTTTGTATAATACTCCATTGTGTGTATATACCATGGTTTGTCTATCCATTCATCTGTTGATGGGTATCTAGGTTGTTTCTAGCTTACTGCTCTTGTGAACAGTGCTACAATGAATATGGGTGTGCATATGTCTATTCGTGTGACGGCTCTTATTTCTCTAGGGTAATTTCATAGGAGTGGGATTGTATTTTGTACTTTTTTTTTTTGTGGTGCTGACGTTTTCTTTGTTTGTCTTACTCACTGTGCGAGTTCCTTTTGTTTGCAATTTTTTTCATTTCTTTTGTTTTTGTAGGTTTTGTTTTTACTGAGACATTATGTTTTTATTCTTTATTTTAATGAGTAGGTTTGTTAACTTTCTTTATGATTACGTTGAAATTTACCCTTATCTTCCTAGATTTGAACTTGCCTTCCTCTCCATTAGAAGGTTCTATACCTGCACCATTTATTCTTTTTTTTTATTGTTCTGATGCCGATATCATTTATGGATTAACCTCTCTGGTTCCCTGTTGTAATTCTTTTGGTTTTGCATAGTCCTTAAGAGTTCATTTCCTATGTTGGTATCTGGCTAGTACAACCCTGTGTCCTATATTGAGCCTGTGGTCTGATGTTGTTAGTTCTCAGAATGAAGGACTCCCTTTAATAAGTCTTGTAAGTTATGTTTGGTTTTTACATAGTTCCTTAATTTCTGTTTATCTGAAAATGACCTAATTTCACCATCATATTTGAAGGAGAGTTTTGTAGGATATATTATTCTTGGCTGGCAAACTTTTTCTTGCAAGGTTTTTTTATATGTCTTCCCATTGCCTTCTTGCCTGCATGGTTTCTGCTGAATAATCCTAGCTTAGTCTTATTGTTTCTCCTTTGTATATGACTTTTTGTTTTTCTTGAGCTGCTCTCAGGATTATTTGTTTGTCTTTGGTTATAGTGAGTGTGATTATAATACGCCATGGTGATTTTCTCTGGGGGTCTATCCTATATGGGGTTCATTGAGATTCTTGGATGGTCAGCTTCTCATCTTTCATGATATTGGGGAAGTTTTCTGTGACCAGTTCTTCAAAGATCCTCTCTGTGTTTTCTGTTTTCTCCCCCTGCTCTGGACCTCCGATCACTTGCAGACTTTTGCTTTTGATTGTAATTCTAAGATCTCTTCATTTTTCTTCTTTCTTTTTTCTGATTTTTCCTCAGCGTTGTATCCAAGTGTTTGTCTTTAATTTCATTGATCCTATCTTCCATTGTTTCAAAGCTGATTCTCACCCCTTCTATGACACCTTCCATTTCTGAAATCTTGTTTATTGTTTGGATTTCTAATTGTCTTTTTATGATTTCTAGTTGTGCATTTATTCTAGCATTTTGTTCCTGTATTATTTTCTTGAATTCTTCCATTTTTTTGTCCGCATTTTCCATGAATTTGTCTGCCTTTTCCATGAATTTGTCTATTTTTTCTGCATTTTTGTCTGCTTTTTGCTTCAACTCTTGGATAATTCTTAATATTAGAGATCTCAATTCTCTGTCAGTTAGGTATAGTGCCTTTTTTTCTATTTGAAGGTTATCTGGTGTTTTACTTTGGACACCTAATGGAACCATCCTGTCCTGTTTTTGTAAATGTTTTGATATTTTCTGCTGTCTTCAGGGAATTCAGTGTTTATTTTCCTTGCTTACTGATTGTAGATTTGTTTATTTTGTCCTGCTTTTTTTTTTTTTTTTTTGGTCATGTCTGGGCAGGCTGGCTGTGCATTCTTTGTTGTTTGCTCATCTGTGGGCACGATACTTTTCACCTCCTTCTCCAACGGGCAGTGTCAGTCACTCAGGTATGGTACAGCAGGGCAGGTCCAGCTGAAGGGGAGTTGCTGGGATGGGTAGTTTGTGGCACGTACAATGGCTGACAGTGTGGAATGAGAAACAGTGCACTGCAGGTTCCTGTAAGCAGTGCCTGTGCTGCTTGGGAGTGTGATGTTCAGTGCACGGTGCAGGTAGGCAGGAATGAGAGGGTAGATTTTGATATGTGGAACTAATATGGGTATGGGAAAGATGAGAGAGAGAAGAGAGAAACAGGAGCCAAAAACATATACACAAACAAAAAAGAGTGCTAAGGGAGCTTGCTATTGGTATGGAGAGATGAAAGACTGAGAAATGGGGAAAAACAAAAGTGAAAAAAAAAGGTAAAAGAAAAAAATGAATAAACTGAGAGTTGGGCAATGAAGAAAGACAAAAAAGGAATAAGAGTCGGAAGAAAATAAAACAAAGAAACAAAAATCACCCAAAAACAAACAAACAAAAAAAAAACAAGAAAAATAAATGCTGCCTGGGATGTCCCCGTGCGTCTGTGCAGAGTAAGTAGTCTTTACTTTAAAACTTATCCATACAAAAACTTGGACAACAATATTTATAGCTAGTTTACTCTTTATCACCAAAAACTAAAAACCACTTACATCCATACAGTAAAATATTATTCAGTGATAAAAAGTAATGAACTATCAAGACAAAAATAGATATGGAGGGCCTTAAATGCATATTGCTAAGTGAAACAGCAAGCCATGCTGTTTTCAACCACCTCATACGGAAGTGAAAGCTGGACAATGAATAAGTACGACTGAAAAAGAATTGTTGCCTTTGAATTGTGGTGTTGGTGAAAAATATTGAATATACTGCCAAAAGAATGAACACATCTGTCTCGGAAGAGGTACAACAAGACTGCTCCTTATCATATACTGTGACTGTCCACCATTTTGTCATCTGGTATGATTTTCCTATGTGTTGTAAATCCTATCTCTATGATGTTAAAGAGAAGGGATTAGCAGCAGTTATGTTAATGAGGCAGGACTCAATCTACAAGATTAGATTGTGTCTTAAGCCAATATCTTTTGAGATATAAAAGACAGAAACAAGCAGAGAGACATGGGGACCTCATACTACCAACAAAGCAGCATCAAGAGCAGAGCGTGCCCTTTGGACCTGAGGTTCCTGCACAGAGAAGCTCCTAGATCAGGGAAGATTGATGACAAGGGCCTTCCCCCAGAGGTGACAGAGAGAGAAAGCCTTTCCCTGGAGCTGGTACCCTGAATTCAAACTTCTAGCCTCCTAGACTGTGAGAGAATAAATTTCTCTTTGTTAAAGCCACCCACTTGTGATATTTCTGTTACAGCAGCACTAGATAACTAAGACACATACTTTGGACATGTTATTAGGAGGGATCAGTCTCTGGAGAAGGCATTATGCTTCATAAAACAGAGGGTCAGTGAAAAATAGAGGTACCATCAAGGAAACAAATGGACACAGTGGCTGCAGCAATGGGCTGAAGCATAACAACAATTGTGATGATTGTGCAGGACTGGGCAGTGTTTTGTTCTGTTGTACATGGGGTCACTGTGAGTCGGAACTGACTCGACCACACCTAACAACAACAACAAAGTGAAAGAAGCCAGTCTGAAATTGCTACATACTATATGATTCTAACTATATGACATTGTGGAAAAGAGAAAAGTATAGAGACATTGAGGCAGCCTTGAGCATTGGTATCTTTTAAAGAACTATCAGTAAGGGATCAAAGTGACAGTGGAAACTCAAAAGATTACGTAAGAAACTTAGAGGACAGTGAGTATATGGCAATGGTGGAAGAAGAATTCAGAAAAGGTGGGTGAGAATGCTTGCACAACTTGAAGAATATAATCCACGTCACTGAGTTTTGCATGTAAAAATTGTTCAACTGGTGTATAGTCTGCTGTGTATATACTCAATAACAGCAAAAAAGAAAATAAATTACTAAAAAGGAAAAAATAAATAAACTATGGAGACATTGAAATATCATTGGGTACCAGGAATTCTAGGGGGAATGAATAGGTGCAGCTCAGTTTGTTTCTCTTTTTTTTTCTTAATGGTGAAATTTTTCTATATTGTGCTGCAATCAAGGGTACATGGCATTATGCATTTGTTAAAAACGCATGTAAATTAACAGCACAGAGTGAATTGTAATATATGAAAACTTAAAAAAAAATTAAGAATTCTACAGAAAAGCAGTTTTAGGAAGAAAAGTAGTCTATGACAAGAAAATCCAAGTATATTTCAAATACATGAAACGCCCTCACTTAAGGGGAGGGTGGAAAATATGCTGATGTAAGTAACTGTGGAAATACTGGAGACTGTTACACTAAAAAATAAACTGAACTGCATACAAGCTCTGTACTCTAGCTGTTAAAGTCTTTTCCCATAACGATACAGGTTAATGCTTATACAAAGATTGAAAAATTAAATAAATGGCAGTGGATGATGGAATTCAGTTTCTCACTATTGAAGTTGGAATGTATAGAGAAGCAAAAGGAGGGGCCTGGAATGATCCGTGTGGCAATAAATCAAATCGAAGACATCAGTAGGAACAATGTTTAACTTAACATAGTTACAAATGTTTGCACACAGAAATATTTATAAATGCATGTATACACACAGGGGGTATCTATAAATAAATTTATTTGATCTGTTAGTTGTGAGGGCTTAAAAGAAATAACTCTCCAGTAGCAAGAAACACAGTGTCCAGTTCATGGTTTCTAAAAAATTCTGCATAACAGGAACCAGAACTCCTTGAAGAAATGAATGATTCTAGAAATGGGATAGAAAATATTCAAGATAAATCTGGAGCATCTTTTCATGCCAGAAAGTAAGGAAGTGCTCAAAACACACACACACACACACACACACACACACAGAGGCATAAGTCTGAGAAACACAGGATTCCCATGAAAAAATTTAATGACCAAAGCTGAAAAAATTCCAGCAACAAAATAAAAGAATATAGTATTATAATGCAAACTATAATGAAAATATTCAAGGGTTCATACTGATATAAATAAATTATTAAATAAATTAATAAATAGGTGAAAGGAGACAAATCTTCTATGCGGAAGAACTCCAAGTGATTTTTGTAGATACTGTCATGCCAGCACATAAAGATTTTCTTCCAAAAAGTTTAGTATTGAAAGGGAGGAAGGGGAAACAGTGACTTTACAGTGGAGAAAACTGACATTCATTTCTTCAGCCAGATAGTCAAGGTTGACATCAACACTCATAAATTATGTTGATAGTATATGCCCTTGATATGACATGATGAAAATAAAAATTTAAGGCTGCAGTCATCCTCCTCAAAACTTACCTCAGTCTAATCATGATAAAAATATTAGACAAATTCCAATAGAGCAGCATCCTACAATATACCTGACCAGTAAGCCTGAAAAATATCAAGTTCAAAGCCTAAAACTATAAAGTTCATAGAAGAAAAAATAGGACCAACACTACAGGCCTTAATACACGGCATTAACAAGATACAAACCATTACCATCAACACACAAACCCCAGAAGATAAGCTAGATAACTGGGATCTTCTAAAAATCAAACACCTATGCTCTTCAAAAGACTTCACCAAAAGAGTAAAAAGAGAACCTACAGACAGGGAAAAATTTTTTGAACGGTACAAGTCAGACAAATGTCCAATCTCCATAATCTACAAGAAAATCCAACACCTCTACTACAAAAAGACAAATAATCTTATTAAAAAATGGGCAAAGGAAATGAACAGACACTTCACAAAAGAAGACATTCAAATGGCCAACAGACACATGAGGAAATGCTCGCGATCACTAGCCATTAGAGAAATGCAAATTAAAACCACAATAAGATACCATCTCACACCGGCATTACTGGCACGAATCAAAAACACTGGAAATAACAAATGTTGGAGGGGCTGCGGGGAGATGGGAACTCTTATGCACTGCTGGTGGGAATGAAAAATGATACAAACATTTTGGAAAATGATATGGTGCTTCCTCAGAAAGCTAGAAATAGACATATCATTTGATTCAGCAATCCCACTCCTAGGAATATATCCTAGAGAAATAAGAGTCGTCACTCGAATAGACATATGCACACCTGTGTTCATGGCAGCATTGTTCACAATAGCAAAATGATAGAAACAACCTAGATGCCCATCAACAGATGAATGGATAAACGAACTATGGTACATACACACAATGGAGTACTATGCAACGAGAAAGAACAACGATGAATCTTGTGAAGCATGTCATAACATGGATGAAACTGGAGGACATTATGCTGAGTGAAATAAGTCCATCACAGAAGGACCAATATTGTATGAGACCTCTATTGTAAAAATCCATGAAAAAGTTCATACACAAAATGTAACAATATTTGTTGGTTACCAGGGATGGGAGGGGTGGGGGGTGGAATACTAAATAGGCAATAGATAAGAGGGATCTTGGGTGAAGGGTGAGATAGTACACAATACAGGGGAAACCAGCACAACTTGTACAAGGAAAGGTCATGGAAGCTCCACAGACACATCCAAACTTCCTGAGGGACTTAATTGGTGGGTGGAGGGCTGTGGGGACCATGGTCTCAGGGAACATCTAGCTCAATTGGCATAACACAGTTTATAAAGACAATGTTCTACATTCTACCTTGGTGAGTAGTGTCTGGGGTCTTAAAAGCCTGTGAGCAGCCATCTAAGATACTCCACTGGTCTCATCCCTTCGGGAGCAAGGGAGAATGAAGAGAACAGGATACAAGGAAAAGATTAGTCTGAAGGACTAATGGACCACAGCTACCAAGGCCTCCACCAGACTGAGTCCAGTACAGCTAGATGGTGCGCAGCTACCACTGACTGCTCTGACCAGGATCACAGCAGAGGGTTCTGGACAGAGCTGCAGACGGTTGTAGAACAAAATTTTAACTCACACAAAAAAAGACCAGATTTACTGGCCTAAAAGAGACTGGGGAAACCTGGAGAGTACGACCCCCAGACACACTTTTAGCTCAGTGGTGAAGTCGTTTCCGAGGTTCACCATTCAGCCGGGGAGTGGACAGCAACATAAAACCAAATGGGACTAATGAGGCACAGCAGTCCAGGGACACGGGCCAGAAGGCAGAAGTGGATAGGAAAGCTGGTGATAGGTAACCCAAGGTTGAGTAAGGATAGTGTTGATGTGTTGTGAGGTTGTTAACCATTGTCATAGGGTAACGTGTGTACTAACTGTTAAATGAGAAACTATTTTGTTCTGTAAGCCTTCACCTAAAGTGAGAAATGCAGCACAATTGGAAGAGCATAGTCGATGTCACTGAACTGTGCATGTGGAAATTTTTTGAAATGGTGTATCTTTGGCTATGTATATTTTCACCAAAAAAAAAAAAAAAAAGGTCTAGAAGGGAGAGGGTTGACATGTTGTGGGGTTGTTAACCAATGTCATAAGACAATATGTGTACTACTGTTTCATGAAAAACTATTTGTTCTGTAAGCCTTCACCTGAAGTACGATAAAAAAAAAATAATAATAACAAAAAAAATGAAATATGGCCTCAAATTCCCTCTGAAGTTTCTTAATAAGGGATTTAAGAGAAGAAGCATTTGTTCAGGAGGCCAAGTTCTGGGCTTTCACTGCAAGTGAAGACATTGGGACCAGAAGATCTTTAGAGTTCACCTGGCCCAACATACTCCACATACAAAAAGGACCAGGCCCAGGCCCAAAGACTTGATTGGCAGACGTCAGAGACATATGGGCTTCCTGGCTCCCAGGCCAACCTCGGGCAGGGGCTTAATCACCTCTGAGCCTCAGAGTCCACATCTGTGAGATCTCTCTCTGAGAATTAGGCTATGAAATCAATACGCAAGAGTCAGAGCAGTGGTGTGACAGTCACTTAAAAGAGACAGGACTGGGCACATTTGATATTTGGCTTCTATGTCCTCTTCCTAACAGCTTCCCAAAGTACAAAATTGGAACTACCTCTTCTACACAGGATACAGTCTGGTGGGACGACAATTAAGGGTCCTTCTCTTCTCACCTCCCCACTGCTTCTTGCTTGTAGGCTAAGGGACAGGCTCAGGACCCAACCAGACCAGTCAACTCATCCTTCCTGGAATGTGAATTATGATAAGAGGGACAAAGAAACTAAACGTGGTGTTCCAGTCCTCTCTACGGACTAGGAGGTGGCTGCTTGCCCCAACGGTTGTGATGAACTCTCTAGAACTGCCTTGGGTGTTGGCCATTCCCAAGCCTGGTTTTCTATTCTCCTCTGAATCAGTCCCCCATATATCCTTCCAACAAATTAACTTTTGCTTAAATTAACCTAAGTTTCACTCACTTGTATTAAAAAAGGTCTGGTATGACAAAAAAAAAAAAAAAAAATCAAGTTCATCTGCAATAAATAAAAGTCTAAAAGTGTGTCACTGTCAATAGAGTCCAAGGAGACATGAAAAGTAAATGTAATGTAGTATCTTGGATGAAATTCTGAAACTAAAGAATTCTGAATATTCTGTGGACTTTAATTAATAATAATGTGTCAGTATTGGTTCATTTACTTTAACAAATGTGTTCTGCTAATGTAAGATGTAAATAAGAGAGGAAACTACGTGCCAGTGTATATGGGAATTCTCTGTGCTATATCTTCAATTTTTTTGTAAATCTAAAATTGTTCTACTAACAGTCTCTTAAATATGACATGCAAAAAATCGTATGTATCTTTTTAATTTGATTTAATCTCTTCTGAAAACCAAATATTTAAAAACTATTGGTATTTCTATGTTTGTGTTAAGGAATTAGAAGCTAAATTTTGCTATTATGTTTTGTCAAATGACTTGTCTTTTTTTTCCCCAGAATTATTTAATGAATAGTTCATCCTTCCCCTAAAAAACTGAAACCCTATTATGTTTTGGGAAGAGATATTCACCATCCCTCTTCAGTAGTCTATCTAAAGTGGTGAACTAACAATGTTGATGAATTGTTATGCATCATCCACACTAGTGCCATATAATAAACTTTTATTTTTCAGCTTGTCCTCCAAAGAATTGTTTCTTTGCATCCTAATTAGGTTCACACTGTTTTAGTTTCTTAATGTTGCGATAACAGAAATATCACAAGTGGGTGGTTTTAACAAACAGAAATTCATTTTCTTAAAGTTTAGGATAGAAGTCCACATATAGGGCACCAGCTAGGGGGAAGGCTCTCTGTCTGTTCTGAGGGAAAATGCTTGTCTCAGCTTATTCTTGGCATTCCTTAGAGATCTCCATGTGGTATCTATATTTCCTCATTTGTGCTTGCTTACTTCTGTGTTTAATCAGCTCCTTTTACATCTCAAAAGCAGTTGGCTTAAAACATATCCCATTGCATAATTAACATAACAAAGAAAACTTTATTCCCAAATGGGATTACATGTAGAGGTTAGGATTTATAACACGTATTTTGGGGGAATACAATTCAATCCATAACATCCTACTCTATGGTCGCCCAAAAGTCATGTCCTTCACATGCGCAAAACACATTCATCCCATTACATCATCCTAAAAGTCGTATCCCATTCCAGCATCAACTATAAATCCAGCGTCTCATCTTCTGGATCATTTAAGTCAAGTATGCATGAGAAGTTGGGTGTGTTCCATCCTGGGCCAAAATTCCTTTGCATCAGCGAATCTGTGAAACCTAGAATACAAGTTCTCTGCTTCCAAAGTACAAAGGTGGAACAAACACAGGTTAGATATTTCCATTACAAACGGAAGAAATAGGAGGGAAAGAAGGATTCAAAGGTACCAAAATCGTCCAAAACCCAGCAGAACAAATTATATTAGAGTTCATGAATGTAATAATGTGTTGTTAAAAACAAAACAAAAAACTTCATATTTTTTACTATATTTTTTCCTCAGCTCAAATTAAAAACTAGAATAAACACATACACACAATTTCACACCCATGCACACTAGATTCCACATGGACTGCAGATTACATGTGTTGGAAAATATTGGCCATTATCTTGTTATTAAAACAAATGTAGCTGAAATGAGGTAGCCTCTAATATTCTATTCTTCTTTACCTTACTTCAATCCTACTCTATCGTTAGAAAGGGAATACCTGGGGAGGATTACTTTATAGATTTCTGGGGTCGACTCCATAATACATGATTTCCAGATTTCTCATAAACAAGCTCTAATCATCTTCTAGATTTCACAGATTTGGGCTATAAATGAGGAAAGAGGTATATATGGTTACGTGAGAGAATTTGTCTAGGAAATATACAAGATTAGGACTCAGAGGAAAGTGTCCTAACTTGACCATGTCATTTAACCCACACTCTCTACAGAAAAGGATTCTATTTCCTGGTTTATATCTTTGTATAATCCATCACTATCTCTAATTACTTCATTTTTTAAAGGAATTTGCTTTATGTCTTTCTCCAATAGAATTCAAATTTTAGAAGGCTAGGAACCTCGTCTTTATGGCTGACTATGAATTTCAAATCACAAACTCTGAAACAGTGTTAATAACATAGTATGCACTCATTACAGTGAGTGGAAGAAAGTAATATTCCTAATCAGTTTAACCCAAACCCATATGCCATCAAGTCGATTCTGACTCATAGTGACCCTGTAGGACCGAGTAGAACTGCCCAACAGGGTATCCAGGGAGCGGCTGGTGGATTTGAACTGCTGACCTTTTGGAGTAGGCAAGCCCTTAACCGCTGTGCCACCAGGGCTCCTAATCAGTTTGGAAAGAGTAAAGTAAAGATTGTTGCGAGAACAATTGGGGGAAATATTGAAGAACAACTCCAAATATTGCTCCAAAATAATTTTAGATTGATGCAGTATTTAAATATAAAAACAAAAATATAAATATTTTAAAATATATAGCTAAAAATAATGCATATCCAACTTTCATAATTTTTTTTTAAATTAGACAAAAAATAAATATAAATGAAACTTATTTTCAGGTAAATATTTCTTAGAAATATTTTTGTAAAACAAGTAAAAGTGATTTAATAAATTAAGGGTTTTCTTAGCTTATTATTGAAGAACACATTTCTTAAAATTATTTAATGATCTATACATTGGAGTCATATTTAATACACGTTAACAATTACTGTAATTCAAATAAAACATAACTTTTCTAAGATCTTCTGTGTCATGATCTTCAATATACAGAAAAAGTTTCAGTAACTCATGTTTTCATTTAAAATGAAAAGCATAGAGAGGGAAATTGCTTAAGGTAAAAGATTGAATTAAGAAGAACTATAATTATGTATATATATGTGAATAACAAATTAAAATCATTTGTGTAGTATATTAGAAAATTGGCATTTGAAACAATTTAAATATTGAAAATAAACTATAAAGGAGAGAAAACAACAGTAGAAAAGTTTAAATAAATCCTAAGAAAAACTATTGATTAAAATCAGGGGTCTATTTCAATTATTTTATGAGGCATTACACATTAGCAATCACTTTCTTCATCCAATGCTTCACATAATTGATAAAGAACTTTTATATTGAAAGGCAAAGTGGCCTCTGATTATGAGGATAGTTTAAAGCACAGATTGAATTTCACTTCAAATAAATTTTACCCCTAATATTCAGGAAATTATTTGGAAATGAAATCAAATTTTGTTGTATAAAATAGAGATCGTATTAAATATTTTAAATAAAATTAAAGACCTTTATGGAAATCTTTGCACATTAGACATTAACAGCCTCCACCTTTATTATTACTACTTGCAGTTGAGTAAGCAAATACAAAATTAGACCAGTTTATTTTCCTACTGCAGTTGTATAGAATAATGGATACTTTTATTTTGCTGCTTCTCAAGAAATATTTGATTTTGACATTTATTAGGCACAACACATCTGCAAATCTCAAGTTTATTATAAATTAACTGAGCACAATATTACATCAATTATTATTAGTTTTTGGTTGTTGTTGCAAATATTATCTAAAACTTTTCTACAAATTGTGTGTCCACGGATGAGTAGCATAACTGTTACCTAGCAGGTTAGGAGAAATGCAGAATGTCGTATCCTCCCCCAGATTTACTGCAATTTACCAGGGATCTCAGGTGATTCATATGCACTTTTAAGTTTGAGAAGCACAGATACAAAACACTTAAAATATGGCTGCTTTTTTAAGTACTTAATACTAAAAGGTATTAGTGTGGTCATTTTAATTTTCAAGAAAAACGCATTTGTCCAAAGAATTCTATAAAATCTATTGTCTGTGCTTAAAGTCCACAAACGCACATAATTTTCAAAATTAAAAATTACACTTGAATACATTTCATAATTAGCTTTGAGAGTAATTTTTCAGAACTCTGAGAGATACATCTTAGTGGGAAAACATCACTTAATGGAGAAAAACATCCAAAAGTCATAATTGAAAGGGATTAGCAATTATCCTTGAGGGCAATTACAAATAACATAACCAAGAAGATTAGAAAATGTTTTAAATGTGATTTGTTTTCAACTTTTATGACAAACTTAAAGATAATATCTTTTAAAAAATTATAAATTTCTATTTTCTACATCATTATAAAACCCAAACCCATTGCCTTTGAGTCGATGCCAACTCATAGCGACCCTACAGGACAGAGTAGAACTGTCCCACAGGGTTTCCAAGGCAGTAAATCTTTACGGAAGCTGACTGTGTCACACCTTTTTCCTCCAGAGCAGCTAGTGGGTTCGAACCACCGACCTTCTGGTTAGCAGCTGGGCACTTAACCACTTTTCCATTAGGGAAAAATTCCACTAGGGGCAACATAAGATATAATGCTATATATATAATGTAAGACGATTTTCTATATAAATGACATATTCATTATCTGAAACTAATCTGTTCTTTAATTGCATTAAACAGTACATTTTCAGATAGTAGAAGCCTATATTCCATTATATTAAGTGTTAAAAATAATAAATACTTAGTTCATCCAAAAGCACCAACCCATTTCTTCCAAAATCATTAAACCATCTTAAATACCTGCATAACCACCCACCAAGGATTTACTCACATTTTATATCATTTATAGCACACATCACTTAATTATTTAACTCTTAATGAACTTGTTGGCGTGTTTTTGTGCAGTACACATCAATACCAAAAAATTCATTGCCATCAAGTCGATCCTGACTCATATTGACCCTATAGGACAGAGTAGAACTGCCCTATAGAGTTTCCAAGGAGCAGCTGGTGGATTTGAACTGCCAACATTTTGTTTAACAGCCAAACTCTTAATCACTATGCCACCAGGGCTCCACACATCAATATAGTACTGAAAATTATTTGCATTACCTTTTTTTCCCAGTTACTGTCAAGTACATTCTGACTCATGTCAACTCCACGCATTTCAGAGTAAAACTTTGCTCCACAGGGTTTTTTTACATTTGATTTTTCAGGAGTATATCTCCAGGCCTTTTTTCTGAGGTGCTTCTGGAACCTCCAAACTTTCAGTTAGCAGCAGGGCTCGTTAACCATTTGCACCGATATCCTTCTACACTACAATTGTGCTTGAATGCTAGCAAACAATGAAATGATACATTAAAGTTAAACAAAATGAATTAAAACACCACTAAGACACGTAAGGAGTCCTGATGGCACAGTGGTTAAGAGTCAAGGCTGCTAACCAAAAGGCCAGAAGTTCGAATCCACCAGCTGCTCCTTGAAAACCCTATGGGACAGTTCTACTCTGACTTATAGGGTCACTGTGAGTCGGAATCGACTCAATGACAATGGATTTAAGACACATAAACAAACAAAAAGTGATTAAGAAATGGTTATCAATTTGAAAGTTGTTAGAATAGAGAAGGTTTGGTGCCCAAAAGAGGTAGTTGGAAGCTTAAAGGCTGTTACTGCTGGGTTAGGGTTGGAACAGAGGGAGAGTGAGCTGGTAAAGGAGTGAGGCAAATGGTATAGAAATATCTGTTAAAGCAAAAGATGTACAAAACAACTTCTTACTGGAAGAACAGTCAGGCTACAAATGTGCTGCAATCTACTTTCTTTTCTGTGAACTTGTCATTATGTAAATATTTTCATAACTGTGCGCATAGGATTTATTATAATGAGTTTCTGCTAGTGAATTTTGGGCAAAATTTTACTTGGAGAAATATATATATATAACATATATAATATATATCACATATATTGATGCATTGACAAAAGAATAGAAATAAATCTTGCTGACAGTGTTTACGTTTGATTTGAGGGAATATAAGAAATTTTGATTTATTCTTTTTTCCACAGTCCTCTATATTTACAATTTTTATCTGATGAGTATGCATTACATTTTAAATAAGAAACAAAATCTGTATTAAAGAATGCAATTTATTCTTTTAGGCTTTTATTTTTTGCAATATTTATTTCTATATATAAAAAACTGTTGTGTTGAATAAGGAATGGTGTATTCCCAAATGCCATGGATTTTTTCACTTCAGAAATCAAAACCTGCTAAACAAACTAAAATGAATCTCAAGACAGTGACGTAGGTAAAGTGAAGTACTCAGAACATCCACTCTTCAAATTTAAATCATTAATTTATCAGGTTAGGGACTATGAATGAATATCATCTGCAATATCTGTTCATGGATATTTCCATGGTCCACCTTCTCGACTGTGATTCAGATTTGAGTGTGTGTGTGTGTGTGTGTGTGTGTGTGTGTGTGTAAAAGAGAGTCCCAAATGATTCATTATGGCCAGTCTGCCCCACTGTCATTTAGAAATCTCTGATCTTACTAGTCAGAGCAATGTGTTAGTTGTTCATGCTGCTCCTCTCTTAAAAGTTGTCAGTATGATCATTTACAGCCTTGAATATGAAACTAAAGGGAAATTATAGATTTATCTAACTTATACCTGACTGACTGTCTATTCTGATACTCTTTAATATATTTCTTAAAGAAACAGAAACAAAACCCATTGCTGTCGAGTCGATTCTGACTCACAGCAACCCTGTAGTACAACTGCCCACACAGGGTTTCCAAGGAGCAGCTAGTGGATTCAAACTGCCTACTTTTGGTTAGCAGCCAAGCTCTTAACCACTACACCAACAGGACTCCAATATGATAAGGCATGGAAAATGGGTTCTTAGTACGTATTATATCAGAAATCACTAACTGTCAGTAGACCCCGGAACATGGCCTGCTATATTTTACCTCTGTTCCAATAAATCATTTCCTATTACTTATCATATTATACAGATTTTTTCTCAGTTCCACACTATTCAGGTTGTTGAACAAAGTTGCCAAAAAGGGGAAGAAATTGGCATAGCAAAGAGTTCCCTAAAGAAGGACTGTACAATAAATAAAAGTGTTATTATTTTCTTTTAAATGTTGTCCTAAAAGAGGACATTTTGGCAAAGACTGTTTTTCAAATGTTAATTTCAAAATAAGTCTTAATTAATCTGAGCATTTGTGCATGGCTCCTGTGAAATTTGGGAACTCTTTGGGCATAATTTAAGCATAGAAGCAAGAGTAAATTAAAATTATAATGAACGATATCTCTGGTAAAAGTAGGTTTAAAAACTTTATAGAGCCTATTTGCAAGGGCAGATCCATTTTGAATTTGTTCGTTTGTCATTGCTTTCGTGAATTCTTCTGGACTTTTATGATATTGTGGAAATCACAAAGAAGGGAAAATTATTTGGACTAATGTTTATGGAAAGTAGATTGGAATCACTTCAATATCTTGTACCATCTTCAATTTATAAATATTTTGACATAAAAGGCAGGATTTTTTCCTGAAAACCAGGCAAAAGAACCAGAGTGTAGGTGCTGTGTTGATTTCTTTCCTGAGGAATTAACTAAGTGCAACTTGCATTCAATTGAAAGATTTGGAAATCATCATTTTTCAAGTAGGCTGTCTGATTGATTTCTCTATTCCCTGAGACAAATTTGATGTTTATGGAGCACGTATACTTTTCTCTGGTTTCTAGTTAAAATCACAAACCTTTACCTTGGTTAATCTCCCACTGCTGCAATTTTTTAGTGTGTATCATTTTCTTTGAATTCCATGTAATGACTCAGTCAGTGAAAACAGTTTGTTCCTTTCGGTCATGGATTGGTGTTTCCAGATCATTAACTTTCTCTGCTAATTTGTCCAATTTACATTTCAAACCTTTATGACCTCTTTGCATACTATCTGTCTTTTTGTCAATTTTCATTAGTAGGGCATGAGTTCAAAGCCACTAATGACAGTTCTGTTGGTTCATTTGATAGCTGTATTACTCACAGAATGCTCTAGGTATTGGCTGGGAAAAAATAACTCAGTGTAGTGTTTGTACTGACAATTTTTCTGGCTTGCTTGATCTAATTCTAACCATTCTAAAGTTTTCTCAGTTAGAGCACATAAATCACATACCTTTCCTGCAGATCGACCATCTTGCATCCTGATGACTGAATATCTGGAAACAATCTGTTTATATCTTATTTCACTGTGTGATGCCAGGTTTACTTTATTTCAAATAAAGAAAGTTATAATGAGTTTTGAAGATTTGCTGAGTTGATCACGTTAATTGATTATCTGATTTTTTAATGTCAGACCCCACTGTAATGACAGATGTATTGCAAAATATTGGTAGAAAAGGTGTAATTAAGGATCAAAATTGATTATGTTAGTTGATAAGTGTCTTAGTTATTTAGAGCTGCTATAACAGCAATGGAGCCCTGGTGGCACAGCGGCTAAGTGATCTTGCTGCTAACCAAAAGGCTGGCAGTTCAAATCTACCAGCTGCTCCTGGAAACCCTGTGGGGCAGTTCTACTCTGTCCTAAACAGTCACTATGGGTCGGAATCAACTTCACAGCAATGGGTTTTTGGTTTTTTTATAACAGAAATACCACAAGTGGATGGCTTTAATAAACAGAAATTTATCTTCTCACAGTTTAGGAGGCTAGAAGCCCGAAATCAGAGCACCAGCGCGTGGGGAACGCTTTCTCTCTTTGTTGACTGGTAAGGAAGGTTCTTGTCTCTTCAGCTTCTGCTTCCTAGTTCCTTGAAGATCTCCATGTGTCTTGGCATCTATCTTACCTCATCTCCCTCTGCCTGCTTGTTTAATCTCTTTTATATCCCAAAGGAGATTGACTTAAGACACACCTTACACAAATCCTGACTCCGTAACATAACAAAGACAACTCATTCCCAAGTGTTATTATAAGCACAGGCATGTTGTTGTTGTTAGGTGCTTTCCAGTCAGTTCTAACTCACAGCAGCCCTATCTATGTACAACAGAACGAAACACTTCCCTGTCCTGCACCAATCATTGTTATGCTTAACCCCATTGTTGCTGCCACTATGTCACTCCATCTCTTTAAGGGTCTTCCTCTTATTCACTGGCCCTCTGTTTTACTGAGCATGATGTTCTTCTCCAGGGACTGATCCCTCCTGATAACATCCCCAAAGTATATGAGATGTAGTCTTGCCATCCTAGCTTCTGTGGAGCATTCTGGTCCTACTTCTTCCAAGACAGATTTGTTTGTTCTTTTGGCAGTCCACGGTATATTCAATTTTCTTCATTAACATCACAATTCAAAGGCATCAATTATTCTTTGGTCTTCCTTACTCATTACCCAGCTTTCACATGCATATGAGGCAACTGAAAACACAATGGCTTGAGTCAGATGCACCTTAGTCTTCAATGTGACATCTTTGCTTTTCAACACTTTAAAGAGGTCTTTTGAAGCAGATTTGCCCAATGCAATGCATCTTTTGATTTCTTGACTGCTGCTTCTGTGGATGTTGATTGTGGATTCAAGTAACATGAAAGTCCTTGACAACTTCAAGCTTCCCCCTGTTTATCTTGATGTTGCTTATTGGTCCACTTGTGAGGATTTTTGTTTTCTCTTTCTTTTTTTATTGTTGTAGTTAAATGAAGTTTACATTTCAAGTTAGTCTCCCATACAAAATTTTATACATACATTGTTATGTGACACTAATTGCTCACCCCATTCTGCTACAGCACGCTCCTCCTTTCTACCCCTGATTCCCCATGACCATTCAACCAGCTCCAACCCTCTCTGCCTTCCCCTCTCATCTCTGGACAGAAGCTGCCCCTTTGGTCTCTGGTATCTACTTGACTAAGAGACACACTCTTCACGAGTATCACTTTATGTCCCATAGTCCATTCCAATCCCTGTCTGAAGAGTTGGCTTTGGAAATTGTTTTACTTCTGGGCTGATAGAGAGCCCAGGGGCCATGCTTTCTGGGGTACCTCCAGTCTCAGTCAGACCATTAAGTCTGGTCTTCTTACTAGAATTTGAGTTCTGCAACCCTTCCTTCTACTGCTCCATCGGAGACTCTCTGTTGTGTTCCCTGTTAGGATGTTCATTGGTGGTAGCCGGGCACCATCTAGTTCATCTGGTCTCAGGCTGATGAAGTCTCTGGTTTATGTGGCCCATTCTGTCGCTTGGGCTAATACTTTCCTGTGTCTTTGGTGTTTTTTGTTCTCCTTTACTCCAGGGGTTGGGATGAATTGATGTCTCTTAGATGGTCGATTGCAAGCTTTTAAGACCCCAGACGCCACTCACCAAAGTGGGATGCAGAACATTTTCCTAATAAGCTTTGTTATGCAAATTGACCTAGATGGCCCCTGAAAGCATGGTCCACAGACCCATACCCCTGCTACTCTGTCTCTCAAAGTATTTGATTGTATTCAGGAAACTTCTTAGCTTTGGTTTAGTCCAGTTGTGCTGACTACCCTGTAGTGTGTGCTGTCCTTCCCTTCACCTAAGATGATTCTTACCTACTATCTAGTTAGTGAAAAACCATTACCCTCTCTCCCCACCCCTGTAACCATCAAAGAATGTTTTCTTATGTGTTTAAACCTTTTCTTGAGTTCTTATAATAGTGGTCTTATACAGTATTTTTCCTTCTGTGACTGACTAAATTCACTCAGCATAATAGGTTCCAGCTTCCACCATGTTATACCATATTTCACAGCTTCATCATTGTTCTTTATCATTGCATAATATTCCATTGTGTGGATATACCATAATTTGTCTATCCATTCATCCGTTGATGGGCACCTAGGTTGTTTCAATCACTTTGCTATTGTGAACAGTGCTGCAATGAACGTGGGTGTGCATGTATCTGTTTGTGTGACGGCTCTTATTTCTCTAGGACATATTCCAAGGAGCGGGATAGCTGGATCATATGGTGCTTCTATTTCTAGCTTTTTAAGGAAGTGCCAAATCAATTTCCAGAGTGGTTGTACCATTTTACATTCCCACCAACAGTGTGTAAGTGTTCCAGTCTCTCCACAACCTCTCCAGCATTTATTATTTTGTGTTTTTGGATTAAGGCTAGCCTTCTTGGGGTGAGATGATATCTCATTGTAGTTTTCATCTGCATTTCTCTAATGGCTAATGGCTAATGATTGTGAGCATTTCTTCCTGTGTCTGTTAGCTGCCTGAATATCTTCTTTGGTGAAGTGACTGTTCATATCCTTTGCCCATTTTTTAATTGGGTTATTTGTCTTTTTGTTGTTGAGGTTTTGAAGTATCTTGTAGATTTTAGAGATTAGACGCTGATTGGATTTGACATAGCCAAAAAATTTTTCCCAGTCTGTAGGTTGTCTTTGTACTCTTTTGGTGAAGTGTTTTGATGAGCATAAGTGTTTTATTTTTAGGAACTCCCATCTATCTAGTTTCTCATCTTGTGTTTGTTCATTATTACTTATGGTTCATATTGTGTTTATCCCATGTATTAGGGCTCCTAGCATTGTCCCTACTTTTTCTTCAATCGTTTTTGATTTTATATTTAAGTCTTTGATCCATTTTGAGTTACACTTTTTTGTACATGGTGTGAGGTATGGGTCTTGTTTCAGTTTTTTGCAGGTGAATATCCAGTTATGACAAGACGATTTGTTAGAGACTGTCTTTTCCCCAATTAATGGACCTTGGGCCTTTGTCAAATTGTAGCTGCTCATAGGTGGATGAGCTTATATCTGGATTCTCAACTCTGTTTCATTGGTCTGTGTATCTGTTGTTGTACCAGTACCAGGCTGTTTTGACTACTGTGGCAGTATAATAGGCCCTAAAATCAGGTAGTGTAAGGCCTCCCACTTTGTTCTTTTTCTTGAGTAATGCTTTATTTATTTGGGCCCTCTTCCCTGTCCATATGAAGTTGGTGATTTGCTTCTCCATCTCATTAAAAAATGCTGGTGGAATTTGGATGGGGATTGCATTGTATCTGTAGATTGCTTTGGGTAGAATTGACATTTTCACTATGCTGAGTCTACCTATCCATGAGCAAGGTATGTTTTTCCACTTATGCAGGTCTAATTTAGTTTCTTGTAGTAGTGTCTTGTAGTTTTCTCTGTATAAACCTTTTACTTCTCTGGTTAGATTTATTCTTAAGTATTTTATCCCTTGGGGCCTATTGTAAATGGTATTGATTTGATTTCTTCTTCAAGGTTCTCTTTGTTGGTGTAAAGAAATCCAACTGATTTTTGTGTATTTATCTTGTAGCCAGAAACTTTGCTGAAATCTTCTATTAGTTCCAGTGGTTTTCTTGTGGATTCTTTGGAGTTTTCTGTGTATAAGATCATATCATCTGCAAATAAAGATACTTTGACTTCTTCCCTACTTATTTGGATGCCCTTTATTTCTTTCTCTAGCCCAATTGCTCTGGCTAGGACCTCCAGCACAATTTGAATAAGAGTGGTGATAGAGGGCATCCTTCTCTGGTTCCTGTTCTCAAGGGGAATGCTTTCAAAGTGACTCCATTTAGGATGATGTTGGCTGTTATCTTTGTATAAATGCTTTTTATTATATTGAGAAATTTCCCTTCTATTCCTATTTTATTGAGAGTTTTTATCATGAATGAGTGTTGGACTTTTTCGAATGCCTTTTCTGCATCGATTGATAAGACCATGTGGTTCTTGTCTTTTGTTTTATTTATGTGATGGATTACACTGATTATGTTTCTCATGTTGAACCATCCCTACATACCTGGTATAAATACCGCTCGATCATGGTGAATTATTTATTTATTACGTGGCTGAATTCTATTGGCTAGAATTTTGTTGAGGATTTTTGTGTCAATGTTCACGAGGGATATTGGTCTGTAATTTTCTTTTTTTGTGGTGTCTTTACCTGTTTTTGTTATTAGGGTTATTCTGGCTTCATAGAATGGGTTTGGGAGTATTCCATCCTTTTCTATGTTCTGAAATACCTTTAGTAGAAGTGGTGTTATCTCTTCTTTGAAAGTTTGGTAGAATTCTCCAGTGAAGGCACCTGGGCCAGGGCTTTTTTTGCTGGGAGTTTTTTAATTACCTTTTCAATCTCTTCTTTTGTTATGGGTTTATTTAGTTGTTCTACTTCTGTTTGTGTTAATTTAGGTAGGTAGTGCGTTTCTAGAAATTTGTGCATTTCCTCTAGGTTTTCAAATTTGTTAGAGTACAATTTTTCATAGTATTCCGTTATGATTCTTTTAATTTCAGTTGGGTCTGTTGTGATATCACCCATCTCATTTCTTATAAGAGTTATCTGCTTCCTCTCCTGTTTTTCTTTTGTCAGTTTGACCAATGGTTTATCAATTTTGTTGATTTTTTCAAAGAACAAACTTTGGGATTTGTTAACTCTTTCAATTGTTTTTTTCTATTCTCTATTTCATTTAATTCTGCTCTAATTTTTACTGTTTCCTCCCTTCTGGCTCCTGAGGTCTCCTTTTACTGCTCTCTTTCTACTTATTCCAGTTATAGGGTTAATGTTTTGATTATGGCCCTTGTATGTGTGCATTTATTTCTATAAGCTGACCTCTGAGCACTACTTTTGCTGTGTCCCAAAGGTTCTGGCAGGATGTGTTTTCATTCTCGTTTGATTCTATGAATTTCTTTATCCCATCCTTAATTTCTTCTATAACCCAGTAGTTTTTGAGCAAGGTGTTGTTCAGTTTCCATGTGTTTGAGTTTTTTCCTTGTTTTTTGTGTTGTTGAGTTCCAATTTTATGGCTTTATGGTCAGAAAAGATGCTTTGTAATATTTTGATGTTTTGGATTTTGTTAAGGCTTGCTTTATGGCCTAACTTGTGGTCTCTTCTGGGGAATGTTCCATGTGCATCGGGAAAAGAAAGTATTCTTGGCTGCGGTTGGGTGCAGTGTTCAGTATATGTCTTTGAGATCAAGTTGGTTGATTGTAGCATTTAGCTCTTCCGTGCCTTTGATGAGCTTCTTTCTGGATGTTCTGTCCTTCACCGAAAGTGGCGTGTTGAGGTCTCCTACTACTGTTGTGGAGCTATCTATCCCTCTTTTCAGTGTTGTTAGAGTTTGTTTTATGTATTTTGGAGCCCTGTCATTGGGTGCATACATATTTATTATAATTATGTCCTCCTGGTATATTGACCCTTTAGTTATTATATAGTGCCCTTCCTTATCCTTTGTGGTGGGCTTTACTTTAAAGTCTATTTTGTCAGAGATTAATATTGCCACTCCTGCTCTTTTTTGAGTGTTGTTTGCTTGATATATTGTTTTCCGTCCTTTGAGTTTTAGCCTGTTTGTGTCTTCAAGTCTAAGGTGCGTCTTTTGTAAGCAGCATGTAGATGGATCATGCTTTTTTATCCAATCTGTCACTCTCCATCTCTTTATTGGTGCATTAAGTCCGTTTACATTCATCATAATTATTGATAAGTATGAGTTTAGTGCTGTCATCCTGATATCTCTTTTTGTGTGTTGTTCACAGTTTCTTTGTTCGCCTCAGTTTTCTGTGCTGAGTCATTTTTCTTTATGTATTTTTTTTTTTCATATTTTTCTTTGTTGTAGATTTTGTGTTTGCTGGGTCTTTATGTTTTTCTACTTTTTTATTTTGATTTGTAGGATTGTTCGTTTCCTTTGTGTTTATTTTAATATTTGCCCCATTTTTCTATGTTTATATAAGTCTTTTATTACTTTATATCACCTTGACTTCTCCTCCATATGAAGAATCAATGTCTCCATTTTTTAAGTCCCTCTTTTTTTAATTTTTTTTTTACATATTGCTGTCTTTGTTTCCTTATTTTCAATGTTTTAGCTTTGATGCATTTTTGACTTCCCTATCTGAATCAATATCTGGTTGTCCTGTGTTCTAGTCTTGCATTGTTATCTGATATTATTGATTATCTAACCGTAGGACTCCCTTTAGTTTCTTGTAATTTTGGTTTGGTTTTTGAAGATTCCCAAAACTTCTGTTTATCTGGAAATGCCCTAATTTCACCATCATATTTGAGAGACAGTTTTGCTGGATATGTAACTCTTGGCTGGCAGTTGTTTTCCTTCAAGGCTTTATATATGTCATCCCATTGCCTTCTTGCCTGCATGGTTTCTGCTGAGTAGTCTGAGGTTATTCTAATTGACTCTCCTTTGTAGATGACTTTTATCCCTAGCCACTCTTAAAACTCTCTCTTTATCTTTGGTTTTGGTAAGTTTGATTATAATATGTCTTGGTGACTTTCTTTTGGGATCTACCTTATGTGAGGTTCGATAAGCATCTTGGATAGATATCTTCTCATCTTTCATGATATCAGGGAAGTTTTCTGTCAACAAATCTTCAAAAATTTTCTCTGTATTTTCTGTTATCCCCCCTTTTCTGGTACTCCAATCACTCGTAGGTTATTTCTCTTGATAGAGGTCCACATGACTCTTAGAGATTCCTCATTCTTTTTAATTCTTTTTTCTGATTTTTTCCTCAATAAGTTGGTGTCAAGTGCTTTATCTTCAATGTCACCAATTCTAACTTCTACTGCCTCAATTCTGCTCCTAAGACTTTCTACTAAGTTGTCTAATTCTGAAATTTTATTGTTAATCTTCTGGATTTCTGATTGCTGTCTCTCTATGGTTTCTTGCAGCCTATTAAATTTAGCGTTATGTTCTTGAATAACTTTTTTAAGTTCTGCTACTATTCTTTCTGTGTGTTCCTTTGTGATTTCTGCATTTTGTCAAATTTACTTTTTAATTTCTAGAAAAGTTCTGTATATTAATCTTTTGTATTCTGCCTCTGGTAATTCCAAGAAATTCTCTTCCTCCAGAGAATTTATTGATTCTTTATTTTAGGAGCTTGCTAAAGCCATCATGGACTGCCTCTTTATGTGATTTGATATTGACTGTTGTCTCTGAGTCATCAATAAGTTATTATAATTTTATTCTATATTTGTTTAGTGAGTCCTATCTTCTTGTTTTGCTTTGTTTTGCTATGCCCCAATAGGCTGCTCCTGTGCACTAGTTTGATTATTTGCACCTTTGAAGCTCTAACGTCTTGTCACCACGCAGTTAGTTCTGTAACGATTTGTTAAAGAGACTGTCTTTTCTCCAATTAATGGACTTTGGGCCTTTGTCAAATATCAGCTGCTCATAGGTGGATGAATTTACGTCTGGATCCTCAATTCTGTTCCATTGGTTTATGTATGTGTTGTTGTACCAGTACCAGGCTGTTTTGACTACCATGGCAGTATAATAGATTCTAAAATCAGGTAGTGTGAGGCCTCACACTTTGTTCTTCTTCTTCAGTAATGCTTTATTTATCTGGGGCCTCTTCCCTTTCCATATACAGTTGGTGGTTTTTTTCTCCATATCATTAATAAATTCCAGTGAAATTTGGATCAGGATGGATTGTATCCATAGATCACTTTGGGTAGAATTGACATTTTCACAATGTTGAGTCTCTTATCCATGAGCAAGGTATATTTTTCCACTTATGCAGGTCTCTTTTGGTTTCTTGCAGTAGTGTCTTCTAGTTTTCAATGTAGGAGTCCGTTAAATTTTCCTATATGGGTTCAGTGCAGGTGTCCAGGCAGTTGGTCACCAAGTGTGTGGTGCAGGCTCTCACCTGCAGTCTTACAGAGTCATGGGTGATTGGTGTAGGCACTGGTATCTGGCTGTAGTAGGGGGTCACACACTGAGCTAGGCAGGGGGCTGATGGCTGCCCCTGAGAGTCTGAAAGGAAAGCATGTCTCTATTCTCTAGGGTGAGAAAGTAGGTGAGTTTTGCAGCCTGACTATGAGCTCCCTACTCTGTTGGCTATAAAGATTCGAGGGCACCACTTTGTCTTGGACTCCTGTAGCAGGTGACTAGGTGGTGTACTTGACATCACCAGTCGTCAAGCCCCTGGTGCAGATCTGTAAAGGTGCTTGCTTATGGGGGAGGGCTGTGTCGAGGGTCACAAATGTGCCACTTCACAGCTGAAACATCTGAAGTTAAACTTTGGATGTTTACCCTGTTGTACTGTGGTAGCGAGGGCTAACGTTGTTGAGATGAGTCCACATAAGTCTATATAGTAGTGGAAGGCACTCCAAGTCTGTGGACCCATTATGCCTGTGCCTAGCAAAGGAGCTCTGCCGACCCTGAGTTCCTGGCTTAGGGGAGCCAATAGCTTATTTGTTCCCTCTCCAAGGCCAGGAGAATGGGTCAGGTGCCTTTTGGGATCTACTTCCTGCCCAGCGGACTCCCGGTGCAGAGTGGGGAGGGAAGAGGTAAAAAGGAGAGAAGTTTTTCTCAAATGGGATTTTTTTTTTAAATCCCTGTGAAAGACCACACACACGTACTTATCTTTAGCCCCTTGTGAGCTGCCTTTCACTGGTTTGGAGTGTCCATTCAGAATCTCTGCTGCCAGATCTCTCTCGATGTGGAAGCTGCTTCCCGCGCACACGCACAGCTTTTTGCCTGCTTCACTGTGGACCTGGAGAAGTTGAAGAGATGCAGTCCTGAGCCACCACTCTGGAGCTCCTCGCTTCTTCCGAATCATCTCCCTCTCCCCCCGCCACTCAGTCTGATTCCTCAACTTTGCCTTCTTCACTGCTCCTAGATATTCATATACAATGAAATCACTTGTTTTTCCATGTCTTTGTTGTAAGAGGGATATAGGAAGCCAGCTGACTACTCCACCATCTTGGCCCCCTGTTCCAGATTTTTGTCTTCTTTATGTTAAAGTGTAATCCATACTGAAGGCTGTTATCTTTGATCTCCGTCAGTAAGTGCTTCAACTCCTCCGTACTTTCAGCAAGCAAGGTTTTGTCATCTGCATAATGCAGGTTGTTAATGATCCTACCTTCAAAGCTGATGCCCTGTTCTTCTTTGTATAATTCAATCCATAACATTCTACCCTTTGGCTCCCCAAAATTCATGCCCTTGCCACATGCAAAATATCACATCATCCCAAAAGTCTTAAATCAACTCCATGTTCAAAATCTTATCTTCTGAATCATCTAAATCAAGTATAGGTGACACTTTAGGTGTATTCCATCCTGGGACAAAATTCCTCTTTATCTGGGAACCTGTGCAATCTAGACTACAAGTTATTTGTTTCCAATGTACAATGGTGGAATAGGCACAAGGTAGACATTTCCATTACAAATGGGAGAAATTGGAGGGAAAGAAGGGATGACAGGCACCAAGCATGTCCAAAACCCCACAGAAAAATTACATTAGCTCTCAAGGCTTGCAAATAATCCTATTTTCTTTGAGTCCATCTGAACAATGGCCCCACCATCCAGACTCTGGGTGTTGGCCATGCCCTCTAAATTCTGACTAGAGGCTTTTCACCCCTAGGATTCAGTTTAGCCTTCCATGCCTACTGGGATGGCAACTCTGCTCCCTCGAGTTTAGGAGTCTCCATTGTCATAGTCTATCTGAGTGGCAATCCCACCTCTTTGGCCCCTGTTGGCCCCATTCTTCTGTCCCTTGGGCATGGTAGCCCCACCCCCTCAGGTTTGGGCAGTGGCCTCACCCTTTGAGATCCAGGAGACCATGGTCCCACCCTTTGAAACTGGGAAGGCCTTGCTTCCCGGGCTCCTTCTTACAGTTTTGCTGATCTCCAAGCTGTTCCAAGTATGGTCCTTTTCTTTTCTTGGAAGGAAACAGATGTAGCTCCTTTTGTCTGTTCCCTGCCCATAGAATTTTAAGAGGCAGACAGTGTTCTTTCCTTTTTTTCTTTCTCTGTCCTCTTCAGTCTAAGCTGATGGGTTTTCTGCTGTGGTAATTTGTTAGATTCATCAGTCACGGACATAATGTCTTTAACAAAAGATTGTGCAGCCACATCCTTGGTGAACATTCTTGGACACATGTCCTTAGTTTCTACAACAGAATTTTCTAAATCTTTAAGTTCTGGTTTCATTTTGCACAGTTCATTTTTAAGTCCATCTCTTTCCTCTTACATTTTATGATAAGCAGCAAGGAGAAACCACAAGGCCCATTTAAGATCTTGCTTAGAAATCTCATCAGCCAGATACCTAAGTTCATCACTTACAAGTTCCACCTTCCACCAAACACTTGAACATAATTCAGACAAATTCTTTGCCACTGCATCAAAAGTAGCACCCTTTCTCCATTTCCTAATCATTTTCTTTTTAAAGTCTCGCCAGAGGCACATTGGACATCCACATTTCTAGAAGCATTCTTTTGTTAGCATCATATGTATTCTCTAAGACAATAGAGACTTTTGCTATAGCTCTCCTCACTTCTTTCTAAGCCCTCACCAGAATTGTCTTTGATGTCTGTAATTCTATCAACAGTCTCTCCAAAGCAATCTATGCTTTTACCATTTGGCATCTTAAAACTCTTCTAGCCTCTACCCACTACTCAATTCAAAAACCACTTCCACATTTTAGATATCTGTTAGAACAGCACCCGACTCTTCTGTACCAAATTCTTTCCTAGTTGTCTAGTGTTGCTATAACAGAAATACCAAAAGTGGATGACTTTAATAACCATAAATTTATTCTCTCACAGTTTAGAAGGTTAGAAGTCTGAATTCAAGCGCCAGCTCTAGGGGAAGCCTTGCTCTCTGTCAGCTCTAGAGGAAGATACTTGTCTGTTTGGTTTCTGCTTCTTGGTTCCTTGGAAGATCTCCATGTGTCTTGGCATCTGTCTTACCCGTCTCCCTCTGCTGCTTGTTTAATCTCTTTTATAATGAGTAAAACCAAAATAAGACAGATGCTTTTTTTTTTTTTTTTTTTGGCCATGAGCCTTTGAATTATTAGCTGTGTTCTTTACTGATGAGAGCTTATGTTTTTATTATACTGGTATAAATATTGTTTTATGTAGCATTATTGTCACGTGATAATTTTGTATACTTAGTGTGATGGTTAAGATTGTATGTCAACTTGGCTGGGCCATTATTCTCAGTGTTTTAGCAGTTGTATATTGTTGTGATCACCCCCATGATGGAATCTGCTGAGTGGTACTTGTGGAGCCGGGGCCTGTGGCAGCTCACCGTCCTCTCAGTTTCACCTGTCTGCTTTCCACTGGTTACTTTCTGCCTGCTCGCCTTGCCAAGTTTTTGGCTTGTTCCAAACTCAGCAGCTGCCTCTTGCTGTCTCACCTCCGGTTCATGGGACTTGAGCTAGCAGCTTCCCTGTTGATCTTGGAATTCATCGAACTTCTCAGCCTGCCAGCAGGAGTCCGGTTCCCTGACCTGCTGACCTTGGGTTCGCCAGTCCCTGTAACTATGTAAATCAGAAGAAACCTTGCGGTCTTGTCTGCTTATCTTGGAATTCATTGATCTTCACAGCCTGTGAGCGGGAGCCCCTCTCCGACCTGCCGACCTTGGGTTCACCAGCTTCTGCAGCTATGTGAACTGGGAGAGGCTTCTACCCTGATCTGTGGACTTGGGACGTTTTAGCCCCTACAACTGCATGAGCTATTTCCTTGATATAAATCCCTATCTATATATGTTTATACACTTTACTAGTTTTGCTTCTCTAGAGAACCCAGCCTAAGACATTTAGCAACATTTACTTGGATGCCTGTTTAATTTACTCACACTACAACATTTTGATAGACATTACACATGTCAGTAAAATAAAAACTTTCATTAAAGAAGTCATTACTATGTGTATATCATAAAGAGCCGTTATAGGGATTGATATCTGTGGTAATTAGTTGATTACAATTGCTTTTATCATAATAAAACACAAATTTATTAAGACATAAAAGATCAACAACATCAGTGTACGTAAATGAAATGTAATATAAATGAAATATGCATGTGGATATTTTTATTATGTTAAACATAAAACATTATTAAAGTCTTTGAAATTTCTTAAAATTGCTACCCAGAATTACATGGTCCAGAGTTAACCTTTAGAGTGTTTTCTCATTTTAAGTAGGGCTCTTAGAGTATATTAGAACTACCTAGGAGAATGTCCTTTAAGACTTCATAGCATCACGTTGGCTAGGCTGTAATATTCTTGGGCTGCTATTCCAAAGTGTCCGTATATTTTTTACAAAGCATAGGCAGGCGAGGGTCTCAGGTGTTAGCCTGAAGAAAGTCACTGAAAGTCAATGCAAATCAAAGCAGATTTCTTGGCAGCAGAAACTAACCTCTGAAAACATTGTGGACACAGCTATGTCTTTATAAAGCAACACTATTGAAAAATTAGGGAAAGAGAGCATGGATTTATAATTAGCCATGATTTGCTATAAGAAAGCAGAGTCATTTTTATCATTATTATGCATGATATGGGAGAAAGACCTGCAATCTGCTCCTGTAAAGATTATAGCTTGGAATACCCTATGGGGCAGTTACACTGTGTCACATGGGGTCACTATGAGTCGAAATTGACTCCATGGCACCTAATAAAAACAACATTATAAAGAGTCCCAGGTTGGCACAAATGGTTAATGTTCAACTACTAGCTGAAATGTTGACAATTCGAACTCACCCAGACGTGCCTCAGAAGACAGGCCTGGCAACCTGCTCTTGAAAAGTCACAGTCTTGGAACACTAGAGAGTACAGTTCTGCTCTGAATCACAGCAGATTGCCATGAGGCAAAACCTACACAATAGTAACTTACAACAATAATATTAAAAAGACAGAAAGAACACAGAAACTTTGCTTCCCGTCTCCAAGAGTTAAGTTAAACTTATTTCATAAATAAACAAAAGAAATACACTTTACCAAAGTTTTTCTTAACAAATTGTTACTTTCTCACTACTAAAAGTTATTCAGAGTTGGTATTCATAAAATTCCTTGTTAAGACTCATTACCATCATCATAATCAAAAAGCTACAGTCTAAATCCCAAGAAAAACTATATGAGGAAAGACCATATTATATACACTTTACGATAATAACAGATATTGCCATACTAATAAAATTAGAATAACAAAGTTTAAAAAGAATAACAGTAAACTTTCAGTAGCATATGTGCTTAGAAACACCATTCCAAAATAGTCTAGCAGTAAATTAGTTAGAATTAATTTTCCACCCACATATAATATGTCAAGACTCAAGATTTCAATACATAACACAGTAGGTCAGGAGCAGAAGGCATTTTTATAATAGCATGTGGTTGGTAATCATTGCAATTTATACTAAATGCTCAGGTTTTTTTTTTTTTTCCTTCTTCTTCTTCTAACTGCTTTGTGGAAAAAGAGGATACCCAATAGTTAAAGTCAATTTATGTAGTTTAAATAGAATGTAATAGACCAAATTTAAACAAAAACGTTGGTTTACAGAGCTAATGTAATAATTTTAAAGGGATGTTATAAAATTGAGAAATCAAAGTAATTCAATCTACCTAAGGCATTATACAGTATGTGATTTGTTGATCTTAGATGTGAAGAAAAAAATTGTCTTTATAGATGACTTTACATAAACATTGCTAATAAATCATTTTCTTTTATGAATATTCAAAAAGACTACAAATTTTTAAATAACTCAATTTTCCTTTGACTGGCATAGTTAATGAAAATGTTTGGCTATACAGCTACGAGTTAGAGGATATAAGTAGTCACTCTTTAAACTATCAGCCTTAGCTCAAAGACAGACAGTGTTGTTCTCTGGCTTCTTATGAGTCAAATGGAGACTCAGAAGTTTGCCACAAGGCAAAAGATGTCCTCACTCTCTCATTAAGTATGTTCTAGTAGAATAAGATGCAAACCAAATTATGCAAAACTATTATACAGTAAAACCTGTGAAATGTGAAAACTGTGTAGAGAAGAAACCAGTCAGAGAAGGAAAACTCCAATATTTTCCACTAATAGAAAGCGATAGGAAACTGATAAGACTGCACCCTGTCAAAGGCTGGAAAGCTTGCAAGATCTGGAAAAACAAGGCAGTTCTGTTGAGTTCTGGCTCTCACAGGTTTCACTGTATTTTTGTGAAAAACATAAAATTCTGCTGGGGTCCTGACTGTAAAACTAAGGCTACTTAACTCTCTTTTCTATATGTAACTCTAATCCCATTCCTCAGCTAAGAGAACCCAAGAATTCCTAGTTTCATACTCAGCAAGTTAGAATGAAGTCAGTTCTGTTCCTGGTATAATTCTGATCTATGTCCTCTAGTTTCTTATTATTTCAGTTCTGCCACTGTCCAAGATCCTGAAAAAAAGTGTCACTGCCTCTAAAAACAACCTTTAGAGACAAGTCCCCCAATTATCTGCTGACAGTTTCAGAGATGGCAACTTCAAGACAAATCAGTAAGGATCTAATCAGTGAGGGTATAGTTCAGGAGGAGAAGTTAATGAAGACAAAATGTCAGCAAGTTTTACAGAATCTGTTCTGTCTGGTAGGCAAATAAATTCACTGTAAATTTGAAATTATAAGAAGAAATACAAACAATGACTCAAAGGAGAATTGAGTGCTAAAAAGTGCCAAAACTGGGCTCAAGTCTAGTTTAGTGTACAAGGTCAGAATCTGATTGACGTTTGATGTCAGTAGATCCTGAAGTTCCAAGAGCAGTAATTATCTAGCATTTCCTTTAATCTGAGATAAGTCAAGTCTTCACCAGCTACCCTACATTTGGAGAATCAGGAGGATTTGATGAAGATGATTTCTAAGAACCTTAATCTGTCAAAAAATATCTTGGTTAATAAGGAAGTAGCTGTGCTCTTGTGTTCTCAAAGCTTGCTTTTTCAAGACAACAGGGATATTATATGGAGGTAGACAGAATGAAGAAAAGTTTTGGGTTTTGGCATAAGGTTTTCTTTTCCTATTTTTCTCATTTTTGTGTCTAAGAAAAAGCACTAGCTCTATATTTTCCTAGGATTGGTTGGTGGTAGAATTGAGCAAACAGGAAGAAGATACCAGAATACAAGGCCAGTAAACTCCAAAGGTATTGTAAACATAAAGAATTTTGAATTGGAGATGAAGTTAGTTTTTTCACTGAACAATATGTGTATAGGTATGTGAGTTTATTGGCTTGTTACAAACCATAAAATTTATTCATGGGGAAATGAGTATGTGGACTGTGAGTTTCATTTGCGCACACACACACAGAGACACAGAAACACACACACATGAAAGAATGTAATACGAGTATAAAGCGAGAAATTGACTTCCAGAACTCAGGGAAGATCAGGTGATGGGAAATTATATATGTAGATGAACTCCACAGCCAGGAAATGAGGACCAATACTTAGAAAGTCCTGCAGCAAGTATCCTGACAAGTTTTTAATGTAGCAGAATATCTAGTCTCCTGCGTTACTGTGAGGTTATAGAAACCTCATTTCTAATGTTTACTTTTCACAACATGCAACAGGAACCAGAAACAGAAAGGACATTTAAAAAATGGAACTAATAGAAAAATCTAATTCTATAATATTATACAACTCAAACTTTTCTCTGAATAATATAATTAAAACATTTATTTTCTTGAAGGTATCCCAAAGAGACAGTTAACGTGTATTTTCACTTTCAATGTTGGCTTTGTGATTTTATACATGAATCCCAAATACACAAGGTGTTGCAGCCTAGAAAAGGATCATTAGCCAAAAAGGCTGAGGAGAGCTGTCATTTTATAGTATATTTATCTCTATAAAACAGATTATAAAGAAACAAAATAGCATTACTTGCAAAGAGGTGTATGTTTTAATGTGTATGCAAGGTTCTGAATTTAAATTTGAATTTTCATCATTGAATTCTCGTCACTACCTGTCTTAGTCATCTAGTGCTGCTATAACAGAAATACAACAAGTGGATGGCTTTAACAAACAGAAACTTATTCACTCATAGTCCAGTAAGCTACAAGTCCAAATTCAGGCCGTCAGCTCTAAGAGAAGGCTTTCTCTCTCTGTTGGCTCTGGAAGAAGGTCCTGGTGATGCATCAGTCTTCTCTTGGTCTGGGAGCATCTCAGGAGGATGCACTCTGCTCCCAGCACTGCTTTCTTGGTGGTGTGAGGTTCCCATGTGTCTCTGCTCACTTCCTTTTATATCTCAAAAGAGACTGGATTAAGACACTGTCTAATCTTGTAAACGTCATTACTATAACCTCATCATAGTGATATAGTTTACAACACATAAGGAAATCACATCAGATTGCACAATCATATACAATACTGGGAATCATGACCTAGTCAAGTTGACAGATATTTTTGAGGGACACAGTTCAATCCATGATGCTACCCAAAGTCCACTCATGCTCTGTCTACAATGGGATTTATTCTTCAGATTGCTCAAGTTCTTTGATGGCTCTATGTCTTTGCATACACTGTTTAATCTATCTGGAATTCTTTTACTATCTATCTCCTTGTTTGTACCATTCTTCACCTGGAAAATTGATAGATTTCAATATCTATCTGAGTTACCTTCCTTAGATTCTCTATTCAGGATTGACTTTATTAGTTGATATTCCACATAAAATATTCCACATTTTGTGATACTAATTTACATGATTTAATAAGTTATGTATCTCTCTAGTTTCTTCTTTGGAAGACTGAAGAATTGATGCTTTTGAATTATGGTGTTGGCAAAGAATATTGAATATTCCATGTACTTCCAGATGAACGAACGAGTCTGTCTTGGAAGAAATATAGTCAGAACACTCCTTGGAAGCCAGGATGGTGAGACTTTGTCTCAGATACTTTGGACGTGGAAGACAGGATCAGTGGAATTGAAGACAAACACTTGGATACAAATCTGTTCCAGGAAAACTCAGAAAAAAGAACAAAGAAAAATGAAGAGACCCTGATAATTATTTGGGATACAATCAAAAGCAAAATTTATGAGTGATCAGAGTTCCAGAATGGGGAGAAAACAGAAAACACAGAGAAGATCATTGAAGAACTGCTGACAGAAAACTTCCCCAATATCAGGAAAGATGAAAACCTGACCATCCAAGAAGCTCAATGAACCCCATATAAGATAGACCCCAAAAGAAAATCACCAAGGCATATCATATTCACACTTGCCAAAACCAAAGACAAAGAATCCTGGGAGAAGCTTGTGAAAAACAATATGTTACATACAGAGGAGAAACAGTAAGACTACACTCAGATTATTCAGCAGAAACCATGCAGGCAAGAAGGCAATGGGATGACATACATAAAACCTTGAAAGAAAAAAATTGCCAGCCAAGAATAATATATCCTGCAAAACTCTCATCCAAATATGATGGTGAAATTAAAACATTTCTTGATAAACAGAAATTAAGGGAATATATAAAAACCAAATAAAAATTGCAAGAATAATTAAAGGGAGTCCTTCGATCTGTGAACAAACAACTTCAGCTCACTGGCTGAATGTAGGCTGCAGGATCATACCAGGCAAATACCAATCTAGGAAATGAACTCTCAACGACTATCCCAAAAACAGAAGAAATACAACAGGGAATCAGAGCAGTTAATCTATAAATGACAACAACATCAGAACAATAAAAGAAAGAATAAATGGTGTAGTTATAGAACCTTCCAATGGAGAGGAAGGCAAGGGGATACCAAGCAATAATAGATTGCTTCAGATTTATAAAGATAAGGGTAAATTTCATGGTAATCACAAAGAAAATTAACAAACATACTCATAAAAATAGAGGAAAAACAGAAAATCTCAGTAAAAACAAAACCTACAAAAACAAAAGAAATGAAAAAAAAATTCACAAACAGAAAGAGTTCAGCACAGGAGATGAGAAGAAGAAAGAAAATGTCAGCACCACCAAAAAAAAAAAGCACTACAAAATAACAGCAATAAACTCACATCTATCAATAATTGCACTGAATGTAAATGGACTCAATGCACCCATAAAGAGATGGAGAGTGACAGAATGGATAAAAAAACAGGATCCATCATTATGCTGTCTCTAAGATACACACCTTAGAAACAAAGACGTGAATTTATTAAAAATCAAAGGTTGGAAAAAAATATATCAAGCTAACAACTACAAAAAAGAGCAGGAGTGGCAATACCGATCTCAGATAAAATAGACTTTAAAACAAAATCCACCATAAAAGACAAAGAAGGACTATATAATGATTAAGGGGACAATTCATCATGAATTCATAAGCATAATAAACATCTATGTACCCAATGACAGGGCTCAAAAAGTCATAAAACAAACTCTAACAGTACTGAAAAGGAGAAAATGACAGTTCCATAATAATAGTAGGAGACTTGAACATACCACTCTCAGTAAAGGACACAACATCTAAAAAGGAACTCAGCAAAGATACAGACGACCTAGAGGGCACAATCAGCCAACTTGACTTCATAGACATATATAGAACACTCTATTCAACCACTGCAAAGTACACATTCTTTTCCAATGCACATTATCCAGAATAGAACACATCTTAGGCCACAGAGCAAACCTCAACAAGATCCAAAATGTTGAGATAATAAAAAGTACCTTCTTTGACCACAACGCCGTCAAGGTAGAAATTAACAATAGAAAGAACAAGGAAAAAAATCAATTACGTGGAAACTGAATAACTCCCTGCTTACAAACCACTGGGTAATAGAAGAAATCAGGGATGGAATCAAAAAATTGCTAGAATCAAACAAGAATGAAAACACATCATATCAAAGCCTTTGAGATACAGCAAAGGCAGTCCTCAGAGGACAATATATAGCAACAGATGCACACATCAAAAAAGAAGAGAGGACAAAATCAAAACATTAACTACATAACTCAAACAAATAGAAAGACAACAGCAAAAAAAAAGCCCACAGCCACAAGAAGAAAGGAAATAATAAAGATCAGAGCAGAAATAAACAAAATAGAGAATAGAAAAACAATAAAAAGAATCGACAAAACCAAAAGTTGGGAATCGACAAAATCAACAAACCACTGGTCAGACTGACAAAAGAAAACAGGAGAGGATGCAAATAACCCAAATAAGAAATGAAATGGGGGACATTACAAAAGACACAACTGAAATAAAAAGGATCATAACAGAATTTTATGAAAAAATATACTGCAACAAATTTGAAAACCTAGAGGAAATGGATAAATTTCTAGAAACACACTACCTACACAAACTACAACAAAGTGATGTTGAAAATCTGAACAGATCCGTAACAAGAGAAGAGATTGAAAAGGTAATTAAAAAAAAAAAAAAAGCTCCCAACGTGAAAAAAGCCCTGGCCCAGATGGCTTCTCTGGAGAATTCTACAAAACTTTCAGAGAAGAGCTTGTACCAGTACTACTCAAACTACTTCAGAGCAGAGAAAAGGAGGCAACACTTCCGAATTCATTCTATGAAGCCAGCATAACCCTGATACCAAAACCAGGCAAAGATGCTACAAAAAAAGAAAATTATAGATTAATATCTCCAATGAATATACATGCAAAAATTCTGAACAAAAATCTAGCTAATAAGATTCAGCATCATATCAAAAAAATAATACACCACAACCAAGTAGGATTCATACCAGGTATGCGAGGATGGTTCAATATTAGAAAATCAATCAATGTAATCCACCACATAAATAAAAGGAAAGAAAAGAATCACATGATCATCTCAATTGATGCAGAAAAAGAATTCAACAAAGTCCAACACCCGTTCCTGATAAAAACTCACAATAAAATAGATATAGAAGGGAAATTTCTCAACATAATAAAGGGCATCTATGCAAAACCAATGGCCAACATCATTCTTAATGAAGAGAGGCTGAAAACATCCTCCTTGAGAAAAGGAACAAGACAAGGATGCCCTTTAACACCACTCCTATTTAACATTGTGCTGGAAATTCTCACTAGAGCAACAAGGCAAGAAAAAGAAATAAAGGGCATCCAAATTGGTAATGAAGAAGTTAAACTGTCCCTGTTTGCAAAAGATATGATACTATACATAGAAAACCCTAAAGACTCCATGAGAAATCTATTGGAACTAATAGAAAGATTCAGCAGAGTAGCAGGATACAAGATAAACATAGAAAAATCAGTTGGATTCCTATACACCAATAAAGAGAACACTGGAAAGGAAATCAGGAAAACAATACCGTTTATAATAGCCCCTAAAAAAAAAAAAAAATACTTAGGAATAAACTTAACCAAGGATGTAAAAGGCCAATACAAAGAAAACTACAAAACACTGCTGCAAGAAACCCAAAGGGATCTACATAAATGGAAAAACATACCATGCTCATGGATAGGTAGACTCAACATTGTGAAAATGACAACTCTACCCAAAGCAATTTACAAATACAATGCAATCCTGATCCAAATACCAACAATATTTTTCAAAGAGATGGAAAAACTAAGTACTAACTTCATATGGAAAGGGAAGAAGCCCCAAATAAGTAAAGCACTATTGAAGAAGAATAAAGTAGGAGGACTCACACTACCTGAACTCATAATCTACTATACAGCTATAGTAGTCAAAACAGCTTGGTACTGGTACAACGACAGATACATTGACCAATGGAACAGAATCAAGAACCCAGATATAAATCTATCCACCTATGTTCACCTGATTTTCGACAAGGTCCCAAAGTCCATCAAATGGGGAAAAGACAGTCTTTTTAACAAATGGTGCTGGCAAACTGGATATGTATCTGCAAGAAAAATGAAACACGACCCATACCTCACACCATATAAAGAAGCTGATTCAAAATGGATCAAAGACCTAAATATAAGGCCAAAAACTATAAAGTTCGTAGAAGAAAAAGTAGGACCAATGCTACAGACCCAAATACACGGCATTAACAGGATACAAACCATGATCATCAACACACAAACACCAGAAGATAAGCTAGATAACTGGGATCTTCGAAAAATCAAACACCTATGCTCTTCAAAAGACTTCACCAAAAGAGTAAAAAGAGAACCTACAGACTGGGAAAAAAATTTTGGACATTACAAGTCAGACAAAGGTCTAATCTCCATAATCTACAATAAAATCCAACACCTCTACAACAAAAAGACAAAAAATCCTATTAAAAAATGGGCAAAGGAAATGAAGAGACATTTCACCAAAGAAGGCATTCAAGCAGCCAACAGACACATGTGGAAATGCTCTCGTTCACTAGCCATTAGAGAAAGGCAAATTAAAAAGCCACAATGAGATACCATCTCAGCCCTGCATTACTGGCATGAATCAAAAACACTGGAAATAACAAATGTTGGAGAGGCTGTCTGGAGATTGGAACACTTATGCACTGCTGATGAGAATGCCAAATGATACAACCATTTTGGAAAATGATATGGCACTTCCTCAGAAAGCTAGAAATAGACATACCATATGATCCAGCAAACCCACTCCTAGGAATGTATCTTAGAGAAATAAGAGCCATCACTGAAATAGACATAAGCACATCCATGTTCATGGCAGCATTGTTCACAATAGCAAAAAGATGGAAACAACCTAGATGCCCATCAACAGACAAATGGATAAACAAACTATGGTACATACACACAATGGAGTACTATGCAATGATAAAGAACAGTGATGAATCTGTGAAGCATCTCATAACATGGATGAAACTGGAAGACATTATGCTGAGTGAAATAAGTCAATCACAAAAGGACAAATATTGTATGAGACCTCTATTGTAAAAACTCATGAAAAAGTTTACACACAAAAAGTAATAGTCTTTGTTGGTTATGAGGGATGGGAGGGGTGGGGGTTAAATTCTAAATAGGCAATATATAAGTGGTATCTTTGATGAAGGGTGAGACAGTACACTATACTGGGGAAACCAGCACAACTTGTACAAGGAAAGGTCATAGAAGCTCCATAGATACATCCAAACTCCCTGAGGGACTGAATTGGTGGGTGGAGGGCTATGGGGAATATGGTTTTGGGGAACATCTAGCTCAATTGGCATAACAAGGTTTATAAAGGCAATGTTCTACATTCTACCTTTATGAGTAATGTCTGGGGTCTTAAAAACCTGTGAGCAGCCATCTAAGATACTCCACTTGTCTCACCGCTTTGGGAGCAAGGGAGAATGAAGAGACTGGAACACAAGGAGAAGATTAGTCCAAAGGACTAATGAACCAGAGCTACCAAGGCCTCCACCAGACTGAGTGCAGTACAGCTAGATGGTGCCAGGCTTCCACCACTGACTGTTCTGACCAGGATCACAACAGACAGTTCTGGAGAGAGCTGGAGAAGGATGTAGAACAAAATTCTAACACCCACAAAAACGACAAGATTTACTGGCCTGAAAGAGACTGGAGAAATCCCCGAGAGTATGGCCCCCATACACCCTTTTAACTCAGTGGTGAAGTCACTTCCAAGGTTCAGCCTTCAGCCGGGGATTGGACAGCCCCATAAATCAAAACGGGACTAATGAGGCACAGCAGTCCAGGGACAAGGACTAGAAGGCAGAAGAGGTCAGGAAAGCTTGTGATAGGGAACCCAAGGTTAAGTAAGGACAGTGTTGACATGTAGTGGGCTTGTCAACCATTGTCATAAGGCAACATGTGTACTGTTTAATGAGAAACTATTTTGTTCTGTGAACTTTCTTCTAAAGTGAGAATAGCAGCACAACTGCAAGAACGTAATTGATGTCACTGAATTGTGCATGTAGAAATTTTTGAAATGATGTATCTTTGGCTATCTATATTTTCACCAAAAAAAAAAAAAAAAAGGTTGAGAAGGGAGAGGGTTGACATGTTGTGGGGTTGTTAACCAATGTCATAAAACAATATGTGTACTGACTGTTTAATGAGAAACTATTTGTTCTGTAAACGTTCACCTAAAGTACAATAAAAAAATGTAAAAAGAAAAGAAACTTAACTTATATCGTAATGGACTATTTAACCTTTAATATTATATGGGGATATTTCTATATACATATATATTTTTTGTAATTAATGAGGAGTCAAAAGGTAAGAATGTTCATGATCATCTCCACTTCTATGTGCCACTTTCTATTCAATTAGAAGAGACAAATCAAATCTAAGGTACAAGAAGGAAAGAGTAAATAAAATGATAAAAAAAATTGAGTAAGGTAGTAGGATATAAAATTAACATACAAAAGCATAGCTCTTATTTTTAAACAAAAGGAGTGGTGGAAAAATGCTCATTTAAAATAGAAAACAAAAATAATAACAAAACAGAAAACAATGCCAAAAATATTTAGGGACAAATTTAATAAGGAATATTCACAGCCTGGGGCTCTAGTGGCACAGTGGTTAAGAGCTACAGCATGCTATAGCTGCTACCCAAAAGGTAAGCAGTTTCAATCCACCAGCCACTCTTTGGAAACCCTATGGAGTAGTTCTACTCTGTCCTATAGGGTCCCTATAAGTCGGAATAGACTCAACAGCAAGGGTTTTTTTTTTTTTTTGTTATTATTTATTTGTTTTGGATGCACATCCTTTATGTGGGAACCACCGTTTATCTGTCAGTTTGTCCTACTATGGTGGCTTGTGTGTTGCTATTATGGTGGAAGCTATGACACCAGTATTTCAAATACCAGCAGGGTCAACCATGGTAGGCAGGTTTCAGTGGAGCTTCCAGACTGAGACAGACAGGAAGAAAGATCTGTCAGTCTACTTCTAAAAAAATTGGCCAGTGTAAATGATATGAATAGCAGTGGAACATTGTCTGATATAGTGCCAGAAGATAAGCACCTCAGGTTGGAAGTCACTAAAAATACAGCTGTTGAAGAGCTGTCTCCTCAAGGGAGATTCAACATTAATGACATGGATGGAGTCAAGGTTTTGGGACCTTCATTTGCTGAAGTGGCATGATTCAAAATGAGAAGAAATAGTGGCAAACATCCAAGTGTACAAAGTATGAATCTAGGAAACTTGGAAATCATCAAAAATGAAATAGAATGCATAAAGATCAACGTCATAGGCATTAATGAGCTGAAATGGACTGATATTGGCCATTTTGAATCAAATAACTATCTGTTCTACTATGCTGGGAATGACAAACTGAAGAGGAATTGTATTGTATTCATTGTTAAAAAGAATATTCAAGATCTATCCTGAAGTACAACGCTACAAGTCATAGGATAATATTCGTACACCTACAATAGCCAAAAAACCAAACATATTTCCATTGAGTCGATTCTGATTCATGGCAACCCTATAGGACAAGGTAGAACTGCCCCATAGGGTTTCCAAGGCTGTAATCATTATGGAAGCAGACTGTCACATCTTCCTCCCACAGAGTTCGAACCACCAACCCTTCAGTCAGCAGCTAAGAGCTTAATTAACCACTGAGCACTAGGATCCACACCTACAAGGAGGACCTGTTAGTACAACTATGATTCAAATATATGGACCCGCCACTAATGCCAAAGACGAGGAAATTGAACATTTTTACCAATCTCTGCAGTCTGAAATTGATCAAACATGCAATCAAAATGCCTTGATAATTACTGGTGATTGGTATGTGAAAACTGGAAATAAAGAAGAAGGATTGATAGGGTATTTTGCAAGACCAATGACTTATTCATTGCAAATACCATTTTTCAACAACTTAAATGGTGGCTATACATGTATACCTCACCTGATGGAATACACAGGAATCAAGTCCACTACATCTGTAGAAAAATACTATGGAGAAACTCAGTACCAGGAATTGCAACAAGGCCAGGGGCCAATTGCACAACAGACTATCAACGGCTCATATACAAGTTCAGGTTGAAGGTGAAGAAAATTTGAGCATGTCCAAAAGAGCCAAAGTTAGACCTTGAATATATCCGGCCTGAATTTACAAACCATTTCAAAAACAGATTTGATGCATTGAACATTAATGAACGAAGACCAGACAAGTTGTGGGATAACATCAAGGACATAGTACATGAAGAAAGCAAAAGGTCATTAAAAGAAAGAAAAGACCAAAATGGATGTCAGAAGAAACTTTGAAACTTTCTCTTGAAAGTAGAGTAGCTAAAGTCAATGGAAGAAATTGTTATGTAAAAGAGCTGAACAGAATATTTCAAAGGGTTGCTGGAGAAGACAAAGTAAAGTATTATAACAAAACGTGCAAAGAATTGGAGTTAGAAAACCAAAAAAGAAGAACACTTTTGGCATTTCTCAAGCTAAAAGAAATGAAGAAAAAATTCAAGCCTCAAGTTGTAATATTGAAAGTTTCTAGGGGCAAAATATTGAGCTGCTTAGGAATCATCAAAAGAAGATGGAAGGCAGAATCATGTATCAAAAAGAATTGGTCAACATTTGACCGATATTACAGGAAGCATATGATGAAGAACTGACGGTAGTGAAGGAAGACATCCAAACTGCAGTGAAGGCAAGGGCAAAAAAAAAAAAAAAAAGGCGCCAGGAATTGATGGAATGCTGAGATGTTTCAACAAAGTGATGCAACACTGGATGCACTCACTCCTCTACACCAAGAAATTTGGAAGACAGTTACCTGGCCAACTGACTGAAAGAGATCCATATTTGTGCCCATTCCAAAGACTGGTGATCCAAGAGAATGCAGAAATTATCCAACAATATCACTAATATCATATGTAAGTAAAATTTTGCTAAAGATAATTCAAAAATGATTGCAGCTGTCTGTTGATAGGGAAATGCCAGAAACTCAAGCTGAATTCCGAAGAGGATGTGGAATGAGGGATATCATTGTTGATGTCAGATGGATCTTGGCTGAGAGCAGAGAATACCAGAAAGATGTTTGCCTGTGTTTTATTGAGTGTGCAAAGTCATTCGACTGTGTGGATCATAACAAATCATGGATAACATTGTGAAGAATGGGAGTTCCAGAACATTCAATTGTGTTCATGTGGAACCTGTACACAGACCAAGAGGCAGTCATTCGAACAGAACAAGGGGATACAGAGTAGTTTAAAATCAGAAAAAGTGTGTGTCAGGGTTGTATCCTTTTGCCATAAATATACAATATTTATGCTGTGCATATATTCCAAGAAGCTGGAATATATGAAGAAGAACACATCATCAGAATTGGAGTAAGACTCATTAACAACCTGTAATATGCCCATGACACAACCTTGTTTGCTGAAAATAAAGAGGGCTTGAAGCTGTTACTGATGAATACAATACAGCCTTCAGTATGGATTACACCTCAACCAACATAAAGAAAACAAAAATCCTCACAACTGGCCAATGAGCATCATCATTGTCATAGATTGAATTGTGTCCCCCCAAAACATCTGTCAACTTGGCTGAGTCATGATTCCCAGTATTGTATAATTGTGTAACGTTTTGTAATCTTATGTTATTTCCTTTTGTGTAGTAAATTCAATCACTATGATCTAATAAGATGGATTAGCGGCAGTTATACTTATGAGGTACACAAGATTGGATAGTGTCTTAAGCCAATCTATTTTGAGATATAGAAGAGAGAAGCGATCAGAGACACATGGGAACATCATACCACCAAGAAAGCAGTGCTGGGGGCAGAGCGCATCCTTTGGACCTGAGGTTCCTGTGCTGAGATGCTCCCAGACCAAGGGAAGATTGATGACACAGACCTTCCTCCAGAGCTGACAGAGAAAGCGTTCCCTTAGAGCTGATGCCCTGAATTTGGACTTGTAGCCTACTGGACTGTGAGAGAATAAACGTCTCTTTGTTAAAGGCATCCACTTGTGGTGTTTCTGTTAGAGCAGGACTAGATGACTAAGACAATCACGATAAAAGGAGAAAAGATTGAGGTTGTCAAGCATTTCATTTTGCTTGAATATAAAATCAATGCCCATAGAAGCAGCAGTCAAGAAATCAGAAAACATATTGCAGTGGGCAAATCTGCTGCAAAAGACCTCCATCGAGTGTTAAAAAACAAAGATGTCACTTTGAGGACTAAGGTGCGCCTGACCCAAGTCATGGTATTTTAAATCATCTCATGTGCATGGGAAAGCTGGACGATGAATAAAGAAGACTGAAGAAGAATTTATGCATTTGAATTATGGTGTTGGTGAAGAGTATTGAATATATCATGGATTACAAGAGGAAGGAATAAATCTGTCTCAGAAGAAGTGCATCCAGAATGCTCCTTAAAAGCGAGAATGGCTGGACTTCTTCTCATATACTTTGGACATGTTATTAGGAGGGACCAGTCTCTGGGAAAGCACATTATGCTTGGTAAAGCGGAAGGTCAGAGAAAATGAGGAAGACTTTCAACCAGATGGATTGACGCAATGACTGCAACAATGGGTTCAAACACAGCAACAATTGTGAAGATGGTACAGGCTTGGGCAATATTTTGTTCTGTTGTTCATAGGGTCTCTATGAGTCAGAACTGATTTGATGACACCTAACAATAACAACACAATATATGTGGGAAATTTTGGAAAACTTCAGAAAGACAAGAAATATGATGGAACAAGTGGGCAAACATCTATTTCTCTTGGACAGGACAAATCAACATTAAAATACACCATTTTCCACCAAACTAATTTATAAATAAAATAGAATCCCAATTAAAATATACATAGTTGGATTTTTTTTGATTTAGAAAAGTTCATACTTAAATTGATAGGACAAAAATAAGCAGGCAGGAACATCTGGGAAACACTGACAAAATATACAAAGTAAGATTAAGCCTCACAGATAGGAAAACATTTTCAATGTCTTTATAATGAAAATGGTGTGGTTTTGTCACATGCAGTGTCATATGATGGAGATTTGGTGTCAAGGGTAATATACCACAGGTGCGGTCAATATGGGGGTTCACATTCTGCAAGAATATATAAACAGGGATAAGCCCTACTAAACGTCAGTCTGTTTCTTACTAACACTATGCACTACAATTTTAAACAATGTTACCAATAAAATAAAACTTTCTGCCACCACCCCATGTTGGGACACCACTGGGTATATTAATAAATGTGCAGTGTAGTACAATATAAAGTCCAAAAATAATCCCAAGTGCACATGGAAATTTAATAGTGATAATGATGGCATTTTAAATCACTGGTCCAAAGATCTACTTTTTAATTAATGGTACTGGGGACAACTGAATAGTCATTTGAAAAAAGATAAAATTGCATCCATATGTCACACTGTATGCAAAAACAAACTCTAAGCAGCTCAGCAATATTAATGTAAGAAATAAAACCCCCAAGAAGAAAACATGGTAAATTCCTCTATAACCTAGTCTAAAAGCAATGATATCTTTATAGTAACAAATATATCTAGCGTCCAGATCTAGCCTTCTAAAAATCATTTTCCACTCAAATGAAGCCAGGGCTCCTTTGAGAAATGGTTGGCAGGAAATGTTCAAAATAAGACCCTATTATCTTTGTGTGTGGATATGCAAGACGGTAAAAACTTGTCAAATAAAACATGGGGGCACAAGAATCAGCATGAAAAGGCTGCCACGGCTCACTTATGTGCATATTTCACCATCAAAATAAATAAAGACATTAGTGGATTGTAACTCCTTGTATAAAATAAGAACCCACAAGTTCACATTGATATAAGTAAATTAATTAATACAAAATAAATTGAGTGTTAAATTTCAACTAATAAATATAGAGGAAATGATGGAGCTAGAAAATCATGATTTCGCAACCATTCTATAAACAAACAGCGATCATCCATAGATGCTAAAACAAGTGTGTGAATGTATTGGGGTATTTTCAGAGGTTCAAAATATGTTCACACAATTGATTTTAATTTCATAGTAATAATAATAAGAGTAGTAATATAGGGTAGACAACTTGGCAGATACTACTTCAATCAAATAAGTATAGTTAAATCACTGATGACCAGATACATTAGTATTATATGCTGTACTGAGAAATATATAGCATTGATACTGTTTAATGTTTGCAAAAATAATTCTCAGTCTGAATCTAATCATGTGGAAACATTAGACAAATGAAAACTGAATCCAAAGAACTGCCAAGGTTATAAAAGACAAAGAAAAATTGAGACGTTACATTAACTCAGAGGAAATGAAAGACAGGACACATGACAACAAAAATGCAATGCTACTTGAATTGGATCATGCAATGGGGGGAAATAAATTTACAAAAGATGTTATTGTGACAATTGGTATCATAGTTATTTTTCTTTTTTTAAATAATTTTAATTTGATTATATAAAGGAATGCTCTTGTTCTTAGGAAATATAAACTAAACCATTAAGAGAAAAGCATCATGTGCCTTCAAATTATTTTGAAATTTTTAAATATATATAAAGAGAGAAAGAAAGAATGATAAAATAAATGTGGGAAATGCAAATAACTGGTGACTTTGGGTAAAGAGCATAGGGATACTCTATACTATTATAGTGCAAAAAAATTTGCAAATTTTCTATAAGTTTGAAATTACTTTATAATAAAAAGTTACAAAAATACTATATTGGGGCATTACCCTTATAAGAATAATTCTTCTTTTGTTGTTTTCAAAATCTATTTTATAAAGGAACAAGTTGATGGATGTTAAATGATCTAGAATTAGGTACCTTTCCTATTACTCAACAACTTCTTGATGATGGTAATTCATCCAGATTTTTTAAGCCTTATTTTTCTTTTCTGATAACGTGAATAATTTTCTTTATTCATTAAAATGTCTTTTGTTTTATATGTTGTGTTTATATATATAGGTCCAGATTTTGTATGCATATGTATATGCATGTGAAAGCTGAACAATGACAAAGGAAGACGAAAGAATTGACACATTGGAATTATGGTGTTGGTGAAGAATATTGACTATACCATGGACTGCTAGAAGAATGAAAAAGCTGTCTTTCAAAAAGTACAGCCAAAATGCTCCTTAAAAGGGAGGATGGCAAGACTTTATCTCACTATCCTTGCACATGTTATCAGAAAGGATAAATCTCTGAAGAAGGACATCATGTTGGTAAAGCAGAGGTGAGCAAAAAACAGGAAGACCCTCAACAAGATGTATTGACATAGTGGCTGCAACAATAAGTTCTAACATACCTACTTTTGTGAGGATGGCACAGGACCAAGCAATGTTTCACTCTGTTATACACTGGGTCGTTATGAGTTGGAATGGACTTGATGACTCTTAAGAACAACAAAGAAACCCTGGTGGTGTAGTGGTTAAGAGCTACGGCTTCTAACCAAAATGTCAGCAGTTTGAATCCACCAGGCTCTCCTTGGAAACTCTATGGGGCAGTTCTACTCTGTCCTAGGGTCACTATGAGTTGGAATCGACTCAACAGCACAGGTTTTGGTTTTAAGGACAACATGTTTATCATTTAAATTCAATAAGTGTATAAAAATTAGTATTATGCCCTTCTCTTATGATTTCCCAACTCTTTTAAATTACCCTTCTGCTTACTCCATCATGTTTCTTCGTACATTTTATTTCTGTGCGTATTTCAGGTACGTAGTGCAATTCTGTATTCTGTTGCTGACTGCAACAAAAACCTGTGAGACGTTAGAGCAGTGGCACTAGAAAACCAGAAGGGTATGATACAGAGGATGGTCAACCAAACAAGGGCAGACTAAGAGCATGTCAACTGGTTATCTTATTTATGGAGGTAATAAAGGTAAATGGAAGATTGGACTGTAGGTGCTCGTTTTGCTGTGGCAATTGAGTTGTATTTCCAGAGCTTATATAGAAGAATGAATAAAGATATTAATCTATGCATAAGGAGAAAGATAACACCAATTTGGTCACCTTTCTAATAGGTGTCAATCATAAACCAAGAATACTGTGTAGCTATGATTAGGAAATTCAGATTTCCTTCCTGTGACTGTTCATTTGCCTTTTACAGGAATGAAATGTTATGGCTTCAGTGTTACATAAAGAAATTTTAACAATTGCTATTTAATTTATTGTGTGATTTTGAAAAGATTCAATTTTATCAACATCTCTATATGGTCTAATCTTCTATTTTGCTCATGGGTTATTTATTTTCAAGTTAATAATACATATGAAGTTTAAAGCAAGTCCAGGTATTTAAAGGGTAATTCAAAATATGCTTTATTTTCTTCACTTCTTTCTGTGTGCAAGTTAGCATAAATCTGCACTCTCTCTCAGTGAAATTTAATGTAGATTGCTCAAGACTAATGAACTGTAACCAAAATTCGCTAATAAGCATTCACAGTTTTATGAACAAATTAAACAGTTTTTTCTTACCTATGTTTGACTTAGTTATGAATATGTTCACTAAAAATTACTTACAATCACATTGATATTCAATTCCTAACTGTTCTTGTTGTGGCTTACAATAAACATGCCTCCTACTCACTTATAGAAGGTTCCATGGAGATGTGGCACATAATTCAATTGTGTTTATCTCATGACAGACATGTAGAACAGGTTGTGTTCATTCCATCTCTATTAATAAAATTAAATAATCAGCATGGTAAAAATTGATAGAGCTATAGTTGGACAAAATAAAATAAAATGAAACAAAATTAAAACTACTCCATTTAAACTTGTGAAGGCTTGGTGAGATAACAACTTTTGAAGAATTCCATGAACAAATGTTACACTTGCAAATATTTTCTTGGTTTTTCCAATCAATAACCAAACAATATACTACCATTAATGACCATTAATGTCATATAATATCATTATGACCAACCAATGTACTTAAAAAAAATTTTAAATTAATACCTCCAGATAAATGTTGTCTTAAATATAATTTTGTGGCTATTTTAATTGCTTTTACATATTATTTGATACGAAGTTTCAGTAAAATATGCATCTAGTTGATAAAAGAAAAATAATCTATCTTCTTTATACTGTAGTTAATATCTTCAATATTGTTGTCTGTGCTAACTGCCATAGAGTCGATTCTGACTCACAGCAAACACATGTTGGCAGAGTACCCCCTCTCCAAAGAGTTCAAGGCTGTGACATTCTGGAAGCAATACTGCCAGGCTTGCCTTCCAAGGTGCCTTTGGGTGAGTAAAAACCACCAACCTTTCAGCTAGTAGCCCAGCACTTAACCATTTGAACCACCCAGGGACTCAATACCCTCCATACATCTATTTAAAGTCCTATTTAAATCCATTTAGAATTGTAATCACTGTATTTCTATCTCTGTCTTTATTCCTCCCTGGCCCTCTCTCATCTCACTCTTCATTTCAACTCATCTGTTCATCTCTCTGTGTCTTACTGTATCTCCTGCTCTTCTTCCTGCCTCTTCTTCTCTTTGTCTTTCTTTTTTCCTTTCTCTTTGCTAGGGAGTAAGCTCTTCTCAAAAAGATGTGACTGAAATTTTCCATTTAGTATGGCCCTTGGTCTTTTTTAAAAAAGTAATGTACCTGGTCACATTTCATTGAGCAACTGAGATAATAATGTGTAGGGTTCTGGTAAAAATGTCAGAAAACACAGAGTAATTTACAATCACTTTCCTCTTTCAGACGTACATGAACAAAGTAAACTTGATTACCAATAAAGAATATGTGTGACTAAATCCAACCTAGTTACTTTGAAAATATTATAAAAGCTTAACGAAATGAAGACTGTCTATTTTCCTAAAATACCACCAGAATTCTTTAGAGATAATTAAGCCTCTCCAGCAACTGATAAATGAACCACTTTCACTATGAAAAGTCAAAATGTGTGGGACATCTTTATGGTTATTTTCCAAACACTATATTGTTGTCTTAGGGTGGGTTCTCTACAGAAGTAAAACCAGTGAAGTGTATATGTATATATATAGAGAGAGAGATACTTATATCAAGGAAATAGCTTGCACAGTTGCAGAAACTAGAAAGTCTTAAGTCCGTAGGTCAGGCATCACGCGTGAGGTTTATCCTGAATCACGTAGCTGCAGGGGCTGATGAACCCCAGATCAGTAGCTCAGATGGCAGGCTGCTATCTCACAGGCTGCAGAGGGTGATGAATCCAAGATTGTCAGGTAAGGTGGAAGGATGCTGACTCAAGTCCCAAGAACAGGAGATCAGATGATGACAAGCTGGATGTAGGATGCAGAGTGAGCAAAAGTCAGTGAGCTTTGCCAGAAAGTCCATACATGTGGGATGCATGCCACACTCCCAAGGAAATTTCCTTTCAACTGATCGGCTGCCCATAGCACTTCTCATCATGTAGGTGATTACATTGTAACATAACTGCCAAACTACATCATAACTGCCAGACCACTGAGAATCATGGCCCAGCCAAGTTGTCGCATAACCTTAACAATCACAACCCACCCCTTGTCAACTTGACACCTGTACATACTTCCTTAAACTAGACATAATCTCTAAATAAAGACAATTATAAAGCCATACTTGCTCCTAACATGATACAATTAACACAGGTACAACTGAAAATGAACTAACCCAGTCTACATCTTATATTTTATAAATGAAGGAAACAAAAACATTTGATGCACACATCAAGGTAGAAATACTCATAATAATTACAATCTTTGTTTCTGCAACTGGTCATGCGGTCATAGTCGGTATTTAGAACTACCCTCATCCACTACCCATTCCATAGGCCCTTAAGCCTCAGCAAGCACCTCAGCTGGTCATGGTTCTTTGCCTGGTGGGGTAACCCTAACCTTCATTTCTGAAGCATCTGGGCCATTAGTAGTCATGGTAGAATTTAGTTGCTGTAGTTTTATATTGACTTTAATCACAAGGCATGGTAACACTAAGAGATGTCCTAAGGAATCTCTTGTATTCCAGGCATACTCTTCTTCTTCTCCATTATGTAATAACAATACAATTTTTTCTTGGTAATCAGGATCAATCACATAAGCCAATACGGTAAGTTCCTTCTTTGCCTGTTGATCCAGAGGCATGAGAAGCCCAAAGTGGCTGGGTTCAATGGAATCAGTGTTGAGTCTCCAGATGGGAGTATTCCTGCCTCTGAAACTAAGACCTCTGATACCCAGAGCATTGGGTGCAGAGCACCGGGTCACAGAGACAGGAAGCAAAAATTTTGTAAGTCGGTCACTAGGGGTAATAGTGAGTGGCGTCACTCCCATTTTCACCCTTTTATTCCTGGACCCATGAATCCTGGCTATGAGAGAAACAGCACCATATATTGGAAGGTGGTTTAGAGCATATACATCCTACCGGAGAATGTTGTTCTAACTCTGCAAAGTATTGCCACATAGCTGGCACCATAGTTGTGTCTTTAGAAGGCCATTCTATTGTTCTATCAAGCCAGCTGTTTTAAGATGATAGGGAACATGGTAAGATCAGTGAATTCCATAAGAATGCACCCTTGGCTGAACTTCATTTGCTATGAAGTAAGTCGCTTGATCTGAGACAATGTTGTGTGGGATACCATGATAGTGGATGAGGTATTCTGTAAGTCCACAGATGGTAGATTTGGCAGAAGTATTTCATGCAGGGAAGGCAAATCTGTATCCAGAGTAAGTGTCTATTGCAGTAAGAACAAAATACTGCCCTTTCCATGATGGAAACGGTCAAATGTAATCAACCTGTCACCAGGTTGCTGGCTAATCTCCTAGAGGAATGGTGCCATATCAGGGACTCATTGTTGGTTTCTGCTGTTGACAGATTGGTCACTCAGCAGTGGCTGTAACCAAATTGGCCTTGGTGAGTGGACGTCCATGTTGCTGAGCCCATGCATAACCTCCATACCTGCCACCATGGTCACTTTGTTCATGAGTCCATTGAGCAATGAATGGAGTAGCTGGGGAAAGAGGATGACTGGTTTCCACAGAAAGTGTCATCCTATCTACTTGATTGCTAAAATCTTCCTCTGCCAAGGTCACCCTTTGTTCAGCATCCACATAAGACATAAATATCTTCACTTCTTGGGCCCATTCAGATAAGTCTATCCACATATCTCTTCCCCCATACTTCCTTGTCACCAATTTTCCAATCACGTTCCTTCCAAGCCCCTGACCATCCAGACTAACCATTGGCCACAGCCCATAAATCAGGATGTGATCAGACATACAACCATTTCTCCTTCCATGCAAAGTGAACAACCAAGTACACTACTTGAAGTTTATCCCATTGGAAGGATTTCCCTTCACCGCTGCCCTTCAGGGAGGTCCCAGTAAGGGGCTGTACTGCTGCTGCTGTCCACTTTTGAATGCTGCCTGCATATCCCACAGAACCATCTATAAATCAGGCACGCTTTTTCTCTTCCTCAGTCAACTGATCATAAGGAACTCCTCATGAAGCCATAAGTACAGACTAGGAGATGAAAGATAATGTCACAGGAGTGGAGATCATGAGCATTTGGGCCACTTCCTCATGCAACTTACTTGTGTCTTCAGGACCTGCTCAGGCCCAATCTCGTATTAACCACTTCCATTTAATGATGAGTGCTGCTGTGCATGTCAGACTTCTAAGGCTCTGTGGGTCAGACAACACCCAGTTCTTGATGGGTAGCTCAGATCATAGTGACTTGATGTCCCATGGTTAAGTGTTCAGTCTCTACTATGGCCCAGTAACAAGCCAAAAGCTGTTTCTCAAAAGGAGAGCAGTTATCTGAAGAGGATGGCAGGGCTTTGCTACAAAATCCTAAGGGTCTGCATGTGATTCACCAATGGGGTCTGCCAAAGACTTCAAACAGCATCTTTATCTGCCACTGGCACTTCAAGCACCACTGGATCTGCCAAATCATATGGCTCAAGTGGCAGAGCCCCTACATGGCAGCCTGAACCTGTTTCAGAGCCTTCTCTTGTTCTGGGTCCCACTCAAAACTAGTAGCTTTTCAAGTCACTTGATACAAGCCAGAGTAGCACACCCACGTGTGGGATATGTTGTCTCTCTAAAATCTAAAGAGGCCCACCAGGCATTGTACCTCATTTTTAATTATGGGAGGAGTCAAATGTAATAACTTATCCTTCACTCTGGAAGGAATATTTTGATGTACCCCCCGCCATTGGGCCCCTAGATATTTCACTGAAGAGAAAGGAGCTTAAATTTTTGTCTATATAATTTACCACCCTCTAGCATGCAAATGTTTTTCTGATAAGTCCAGAGTCATTGACATTTCTCTCATACTAGGTCTAATCAGCATAATGTCATCAATGTAATGGACCAGTGTGACATGTTGTGGAAGGGAAAGGTGATCAGGGTCTGTACAAACTAAATTATGACGCAGGGCTAGTGACTTGATATACCCTTTAAAGTAGGATAGTGAAGGTTTATTGCTGGCCTTGCTAGCTAAAAGTAAACTTCTGCTGGCCCTTCAAAATCGGAATTGAGAAAAAGGCATTGGCCAGATCAATAGCTGCATACCAGGCACCAGATGTATTATTTTCCTTAAGCAATGAAACCACACCTAGAACAGCAGCTGCAATTCAAGTCACCACCTAGTTATGTTTACAATAATCCACTGCCATCCTCCAAGATCCATCTGTTTTTTGCACAGGCCAAATAGGTGAGCTGAAGGGGAATGTGGTGGGAATCAATGCCGCTGCATCCTTCAAGTTATTAATTACAGCAGTAATCTCTGTAATCCCTCTGGGAATGTGGTATTGCCTTTGGTTTACTATTTTCCTAGCTAAGAGCACTTCCATAATAACTCTTACTTCACTTGTCAGGGATCCAATGTGGGGTTCTGCCAGTCGCTGCGTATATCTATTCCAATAGTGCATTCTGGAACAGGGGGAAATCACTACAGGATGGGTTCGGGGACCCACTGGACCTAACGTGAGATGGACATGAACTAATACTCCATTAATAACCTGACTTCCATACACGCTCCTCTCACTGGTGGGCCACAGTGGCATTTGGGTCTTCTAGAATTAGTGTTAGTTCAGAGCCATTATGCAGTAATCCCCCCAAACTCTGATTATTTCCTTTTCCCCAATGAACAGCCACTCTTGTTACAGACCATAGATCCCTTTGGATAATTCTAGGAGAAAGATTAACAGTATAAATTTTTGGCAGTGTAGTGGGTTCGTTCCTCAAGGGGACCTGGACTCCCATTATTTAAAGGGTTGTGTGTCTGTAAACTGGCTCAAGTCTGGTAATTGATTAAGACTCTCTATTCTGGAAATTCAAGTTAGACTGCCATTCACTTGATCTAGAATTCTTCTGCTTGTATAGATCAAGTAAATATTTAGTAGATTTCACTCCTAGGGACACCATGACCAAGTAGCCAATGCCATAAGTCTTTACAAGTCAGACTATTCTGATTACTGCTTCAACTTCACTGTTTAGTACAGTAACCATGTCCACATTGTGTTAGTCAATCGAGTGATGCCACTTGGCCCTTACCACCATGGGATCTAAGTCCCATAGTAGTTAGGGCAGTTCCCACTGTCAAATCTGACTTATATAAAATAGCAAGCACAGCAGTTTTCAAGGATGCTGGGGCTCCCTTCACAAATTTGTTCCTCACCATTGTGGTAAAAGGTGTGTCCTCTGGGCACTCTACGTGTGGGTCTACACTAACATGCCAGTTTATCAAAGCCTTTGGATACCTTCTTCTACAGTATACCAAGGCAGGTCTGGTACTTCAACTTGATTTGGTGTAGGTCACCAAGTAACCCATGCTTCAGCAACCCAAGCAAATGAACTATTAGATCCTTTCCTAACCTCTTGCGCTGAAATACTGAATGAAGAATCTATTCTTAGTGGGCCCATATCAATAAACTCAGACTGATCCAACTTTGTGTTCCTTGCACCATTTTCCTACACCTTTAATAGCCATTCCCACACATATTCTCCAGGTTTCTGTTTATACATATTAAAAAAGTCAAACAGTTCTTTTAGAATGTAGTGTACCTCCTCCTGGGCAATACCTTGTACTTCACCTTTTACGGTTCTCTGTGACCTAAGTCTAGTTATAGGTCTAGAAGAAAAAATGGTTGGTGGAGACGTGTTTTGAAAACATTCAGCAATGTGTTGTAAAGCATCTGCCTCAGGCGATGCCCCAGGCAATGATTCAGATGCCTCCCCAGGTGCTGACTCAGAAGCCATCCCAGGTAATATCTCAACAAAGGCTCTTCTGACAAAGCTGGGTTAATGTCATCAAATGGGTGAGGAGGTGCTAATGGTTTTATTGGCAGAGACAATCCAATGGAATTTAGGGGTTCAGTGTCCCCAGCTTCCTCATTATTTGCCCTTATGTCCCCATCCCAAGTTTCCAGATCCTATTTCTTTCCCATCAATGCCCTCATTTTAATTTCAGACACATTCAAGTTTGGGAATTAAATAAGCATTGTAATTCAGCCACTCTTACAGTAAGACTCTGGATTTGGTTTTTGGCAATATCAGTTCTATTACTACAAGAAATAAGGTTTTCTTTCAAGGCACAAGTGACAGCTTTGAGGTCGTTAATGTGGCACTCGAGTTTTGACTCTTTAGCTCTGAACTCATCTCTTTCTTTCACTGCTTTGTCTAGTGAAAGTAGGACCAACCATCCAGCTTCCTTTTACTTCTCATTCTGATAAAATTGTAGAAAAGTATCAAACATGCAATCACCAAGAGCTTCGCGTGTCACCAATATTTGATGTATTGGTGGTGTCATTTTGAGTATTTCTATTGTCACCTCATGCCATGGTTTAGAAGGGCCCTCTTAAGAACTGGGAGCAGTATCATCAAAGCCTTTAAGATAAGCTAGACTTGAGAACCAATTTAGAAAATTCATCCTTACAATTTTGTTTCTCTAGAACACTCTCGGTACCAGATGAGTTAGGCTGGATTCTCTAGAGAAGTAAAACCACTGAACATATACAGAGAAAGAAAGAGAGAGAGAGAGATTCATATCAAGGAAATGGCTCATGTGATTGTAGGGGCTGTAGAGTTCCAAGTCTCTGGGTCAGGTATTAGTCTGGAGGCTTCTCCTGACTCATGTAGCTGCAGGTGCTGATGAATCCAAGATCAGCAGGTCAGATGGCAGGCTGTTGGCTCATGGGCTGTGGAGGCTGATGGATCCAAGATCAGCAGGTAAAATGACAGGCTTCTGGCTTGAGTCCCAAGAAGCAGAGGTCAGATTATGATGAGCCAGATGCAGGATCGAGAGTAAGCAAAAGCCAGCAAGCTTTGCCAGAAAGTCTATATATATTTCACGCAGGCCACATCCCCAAGAAAACTTCCTTTCAACTGATTGGCTGCTCATTATAGATATCATCATAGAGGTGATTACATCATTATGTAACTGCCAAACTACATCATAACTGCCAAACCACTGAGAATCATGGCTCAGCCAAGTTGCTACACAACCTTAACCATCACAATTGCTTTATTAAATTCAGAATGTAGCAATAGAAAGAACCTAAAAGCAATGTTAATTAAATTTTATTTTTCTTATACTATAAGTTAGATCTTTTGAAGAACAAATGGGAAATATCTAAGGTATATAATTTACTTTCTTTAAATTTTTGAGAGCTTTCATTTGAACTAAATTAAATTCAACTTGTAGTGAGGTGATTTTTTTTTACGTTGTTCATTAGACAAATTATATTTTAAATTACATCAGTATTTTATCAGTGATACACATATTCTCAAATATGTTGTAACTTTCATAATTTTGTATGTATGAAAATGTGATAAAGCATAACCTTTTTAAATTCTAATTTGAGCAAAGATGGGTATGATAAATGATTAAAGTAATCTCTTGGTATTTATTTTTGTTATTTGCTCACATTAAATGCCATCATAATTAAAAAATGATAGAAAAAGAAAGAGAGCAATTATTAGATTGTAAGTGACATTCTTTTACCTTGTTTATTTTTGGATGGGAGAAATAAACCATTTATGAAGTCCTTTTGAGTAATTTAATTTCATTTAAAAATTACTTAACAAGTGGTGTTGGATGCATTCCAGATAAATACATTAGTATATTTAGTACAATAACTACATTTAATACTAGCAATAATAGTATTATAATTACATATAATTATTTTTATATCTATATCGTGATATAATTCACTAAATACAACATTTACTCATTTAAAGTACAATTCAGTGATTTTAGTATACTCCAGCACGTGTGCAACCATCACCACAATCTAAGTTTAGAACATTTTTGCAAATGTTGGCAAACTGAATCTTCAACTGATATGCAAATGCAATGGACCCAGAATAGTCAAAACAATTAAAAAAAAAAAATCAACAACTCACACTTCCCAATTTCAAAACTTACTGCAAAAGTGTGTCAATCAAGACAATGCGCTGTTGTTGTTGCTGTTGTTAGTTGCTGTTGTGTCAGTTCTGACTCGTGGTGATTCCATGTGTGCAGAATAGAACTGCTCCATAAGGTTTTCAAACTGTAACCTTTCAGAAGCAGATCACCATGCCTGTATTCTGAGGCGGCGTTAGGTGGGTTCAAACAGCCAACCTTTCAGCTAATAGCTGAGTGCTTAACCACTTGGGCTACCCAGGAACTCCTAACAGTGTGATACTGGCACAAAAATAGACCTATATATTCATGGAATATAATCGAGAATTCAGAGAGAAAAAAATAAACATTTATTATCAATTGATTTTTGACAATGTTATCAAAAGAAGTTGATGGAGATAGGATAGTCTTTTAAATAAGTGATGGTTTGATAACTGAGTAGCCACAAGTAAAAAAAAAAAAAATTAGTCCAACCCCTTACTTACGCCAGATACAGAAATTAACTATAAACCTACCGTAGACATAAATGTAAGAGTTATAAAAACTATAAAACTTTTAAAAGAAAACAGAAATAAATTTTTGTGAACTTGGATTAGGCAACAGTTTCTTACATATGACAGCAAAAGCACATGTGATCAAAAAATAATAATAATAATAAACTGAAATAAATAAACTTATAAAACTGTCCTGCAAATGATACCTTCAAGAAAATGAAAAGAAAATCCATAGACATATTCGCAAATCATATATCTGATGAGGGATTGACATCAGAATTATATATAAAGAATTCTAACAATTTCATACTAAAAAATATAAACAACCCAAATAATGAGAAATGAATTGAATAGACATTACCTCAAAGATGTACAAATACCTAATAAGAATGTGAAGTAATTCTCAACATCATTAGTCACTAGGGAAATGCAAGTCAACACCTCAATGAGATATCCCTTCACAACCACTAAGTTGGCTATATAAGATGACTGTATTTGTATTTTTTGTCAATGTGTTATAAGTCCAACAATATAAGAATATAAACATTGTTTTATGTATTTACTATTTAAATCAGTTGAGAAAGAAATATGCGATTTTATTGTATTTTATATATAGGTAACTGCGTAATTACCTTTCCAGCCCTCCTTGGTTTGTTTGTTTGGATTTGAATTATTGTCCAGTATCACTTGTTTTTAACATGAAAAGATCTCTTTAGTATTTCTTGTCTGGTAGGTGTGCCTGGAACAAATTCCCTCAGCTTTTGCTAATATTGGAATGTCTTTATTTTGTCTACAGTTTTGAAAGACAGTTTTGCTGTTCTAAGATTCTTGTTTGATGTACTTTTACTTACAGCACTGAATATGCCATCCCAGTACCTTCTGGCTTCTATTGTCTCTGATGGAGATCAATGTTATTCTTACTGGAGTTCCCATATATATGACTTTCATTTCATTTTTGGCTTTCAGCAATTTGACTATGATGTGAATTCCTTTGTGTGTATCTTATTTGTGGTTCATTGAGTTTCTTGGATGTGTGAATTAATTCTTTCATCAAGTTTGAAAAGTTTTCAGTCATTATTTATTTTTTTTGCTGATTAATATACCTTCTTTGACACCAAAATGTAGTTTAAAATACATAGAGCTATGAGAAAAAGTGGAGCTCAGTAAATGTTACTTAAATATGAAAATGCTGATAGAAGATATTACTATATCTGTATCTCCTTAGAATTTTACATTGCTATGTTCATATTTGCATTTTCTATTTTTGAGACTTTAATATTTTTTTAACATAAGATAAAATTTATTCTTTGCTCTAAGTCTTCACTGAATACAAACCATATCATCCCAAATAGCTATTATATGGTTTCCATAAATAGAACAATGTAGTGATAGTTTATTCAAAATGCATAACTTACATTATGAGAGAAAACGCTTACCTCTCACTCACATTTTGCCTTTGGTTTCCAGACTTCCTGGACCCACTGAGGCTAAAGGAAGCCTTGAATCTGTTCCCCTGAGAAAGTATTTGTATCTTGAACCAAAATCATCCCCTGAAGTCATCTTCAAACGAAACAACAGTTTGGCTGAATTAGTAAAGAATATTCAGTTTGAGCATAGTGATGTTTAAAGAATTATATATACCAGATCAAATTGACAACAGTAACTATAAAGCATAGATGAGTAGTTTATGGGGCAGTGAGTCTAAGTCAATGATGGTGAAACAACATGGGGAGAGACAGTGAGAACGGTGACAATGTGAAGAATTTAACTGATGTCATTGAACTGTACATATAGAAATTGTTGAATGGATGCATGATTTGCTGTGTATATTTTCACTAAAAATAAAATAAGTATAAAAAATTGCTACTGATTATTTTAAACAAATGTCCAAGGAATAGGGCTTTTCTCACTGATCAAGCTCTGAGTAGGGTCAAATATAGACAACCCCTGTGGATGAAGGTTTGTCCAGGGAGTTCTAAGGCAGCTAAAACAGTGAAAATTCTCTGAGTATGGGGCCTTTGAAGGGCTCCAAATCCACTTGGCCTCCTTCAGGGGCTGCTAGACAGCTTGTTTTATAAGGCTACCTTAGCTATAAGACTGCTGGTTATCAATACTTATAAGAGCCTGGGAGAGAAGCATAAAAATAGGGCAAGTTAAAACATCACGAATTTTTCAGATTTTTGCAAGTCTTTAGTTTAGTTCTAGATTTTGTTAAAGTTAATTTTGACAATTTTGCCAGTTTGCATTGATTGAACTCAGTCATCATGCAAAAAAAACCAGGCTATCTTGCTGGAGAGAGAGGCTATATGAGAGAAAGGCCTTGTAGAATGAGAAGCCATATGAAGTGTGAGGCCACTTGGAGTAGAACTGAGTCCCCAACCAACAGCTAGCACCCAGTTGTGTGAGTGAGGCCTTTTGAATACTCCCATCCAGTCAGACACTATTTGGAACAGAGGTGTGCCATCCCCTCTTAGTATTGCACAAATTCCTCACCCACAGAATCCTGAGAAAAAATATTGTTGTTTTAAGCTAACAAGTTTGAGTGTTTTGTTATGCAGTAATAGATAACTGATACATTTGTCAAAAAAAATTACATCTATCTCCAATATACTTTTTATGAGTTTCACTGAAACAAGTACATGCAACAACATGATAGAAGAATAATCCAAGAATGGGGAAGACTTCAGTTCTAACAAATAATAAAGCTTCCTTCTCCAGGAGAGCAGTTCATGATTAATAGTCAATAGGCTTTTCTCAAGAAGTTATTTGAGGATATAACCCTAGAAAGTAGGTGATGACTGAGGAATAACTAGAGAAAAGGAAGACACGAGGTCCATTGGACATACCCTAGGAAAGCAGTAGAGAGTAATTCTTAGATAATGATGGTCAAATTGCATCAGTTCTAGAGAGCAGCCAGCTCCATTTGGAACAGAATGGTTATGGGCTATGGTAGGGAGGGCTCTGATAGTAAATATAATTGGATTTAAGAGGTAGTATGATCAAGAGGATAGGCAACAAAAAAAATCAAGTATATAATAAAAGCAAATTACAAAAGAATAAAGATCAATTTGAAAATCTAGGAAAAACAAAAAGCTATATAAATGTGGTTTGATGCTTTGTAAGACTAATACAGATATTATACCTTGAAGTTAGGAAAAATTTTAACACTGGGATATGATGCAGGTGTCAGCAATTTGTGGAAACTCCACATATGCATAATAAAGTTAATATTTGTTTTATCAGTGAATAATATATAAAACATTTGCAGATGATATTTTTTAAATATAGAATATTAAAATAAAGTAATATATTTGATCAAACAAACCCTTGTAAAATTCATACATTTGCATGAATTTAACCCGTTTGGAATTATTTTACGTCTTAAATGGAAATGCCCTCATTTTACATAATGCAGAAATTGAGGTCCAAAGAAATTAAATTAAATTATTCTCCCAAATATGTGAAACTGACTGTCTTTTTTTTCTATATTAGCTCACATTATCTTCAATAAATTGAGTTTATTTAAATATCCTTTATGATAGCTTTAAAAATACAGAACACTTCTTTTTGTTCTAGTTCAAATCTTATTGATAAGCCAAATAATACTATTTATGTATCTCTCTGTATCTATCTACCTATCCATCCATCCATCTACCTATCTATCATCTACACTTATTATGTTGATAATAATTGGAAAATATTTTACTATTATACCTACATACAATATTTTCTGGGATAAAATTTATTTGAGTCCTGTGCCTTAACAGTCATATTTCTTATTCTTACACATGACTCTGAGATAAACAATATTCTCTTCATCAAACCCTGTAAACTACATATTTTATCACGCTACTTATACCAAAAGCCAGTTATTTGTCATTTTAACAGCCATGACCATTCAATGAGGGTATTGTGGAAGACAGTTGATTTTTCCCAAGGATCTGTTCAATATGGACTTACAAGTTTGTTTGTTTTTTTGAAACTATACATAGCCAAAGTTACACCATTTCAAAAGTTTCTACATGTACAATTCAGTGACATTGATTACATTCTTCCAGTTGTGCTACTATTCTCACTATCCTTTTCCAAATTATTCCATCACCATTATCTTCATCTCACTGCTCCCTAGGCTTCCCATCAAACCTTTTGTGTTGCTGTTGTCAATTTGATCTCAAATAGATAATTCTTTTTTTTTTTTTTTGGACCTTAGATGAAGGTTTGCAGAACAAATAGTTTCTCACTAAACAGTGCACATATTGCCCTATGACAGTGGTTAACAACCCCACGACATGTCCACACTGTCCCTTCTCAATCTTGGGTTCCCTATCACCAGCTTTCCTGTCCCCTTCTGCCTTCTAGTCCTTGTCCCTGGACTGCTGTGTCTCATTAGTCCCGTTTTGTTTTATGAGGCTGTCCAATCCCTGGCTGAACGGTGAACTTCGGGAGTGACTTCACCACTGAGCTAAAATGGACTTATAAGGTTTTAGCCACTGTTTGCTTTTGTTGCATTAATCTTACTTCACTTACTACTTAGCACGAAAACAAACTATGTTTTCATAAAGTACTGTGACAATATAAATAATATACTTGCCATGATTATTTCTATAATGATGACAGCTTTCTTTGAGAATTTGGTCTTGACTAATTTTAGTTCACTCTCCTCCATAATATCTAGCATACAGTAAATGCTCAATGTGTATGTATTTATCAATTAATGGAGAGAATATGTGAATATTTTTCTGACACTGTTTGGTTACCTCTTCATAACTTGAAAGATAAGAATTATAGAGCTTGGAACTGCATGGTGTTTTTCCTTAGTTATACATATATATACCATATATATATATATATATATATATATATATATATATATATATATACTGTTGAGTTGATTCTGACTCATAGTGACCCTATAGGACAGAGTAGAACTGCCCCATAGGGTTTCTGAGGAGCACCTGGTAGGATCGAACTGCCAACCTTTTAGTTAGCAGCAGTAGCTCTTAACCACTACACCACTTAACTGATATTGTTAGGTTCAAAAGACCAGGTCATTATGTGAAAATCAGCATTATGCAAAAATGGAGGATGACCACATCAGATCACAAATGGAGGATGACTATGTCATTACATAATTGCCAAATTATATCATTACATAACTGCCAAACCACTGAGAATCATGGCCCAGTCAAGCTGACACATAACCTTAACCATCATAGTCAGCGTTACTCTTACCTTGCTTCTCAGCTTTTGTTACTCCCAGATGTATGTCATTAATGCACAAAATAGCGATTTTTTACTATTATAAATACAGTATGTCATATGACAAGGTAGTCGAAAAGTGAGGAGTAGGTGTATGTAAACTTTTATGTAAAAGTTTTTTAATCTATAAAAATTCTGAAGAAATTCTTTGATTCAGATTGAAAGCATTTTAAAAGTTATAATACTAAGTATAGAAAATGTACTTAAATATTATTTAAGAATATGATTTTTGGCCAGGAAAGTTTAAAACACGGATTTAAGGATTACATTGCATATGAAGTGTGCACAGGTAAAGTGAGAAATATGGAATTGAGAACACTCGGTAGATAAATGAAAAAACTTACCCAATTCTGTAAGTGCTGAAAGTGTCTGTTAATTTGAGTAGAGTAGTAAAGTGCTCTTTCCAATATTATTCAATTTGCATTAAATATAATTTATTTTCAAGATTAGTACTCTAGAACAAAAGATTTATTTTGTTTTCTGAATCTATTAAGCTGAAACTTTACTCTCAGAATATATAAAAAATATTTCATCTTTAATTCAGAATTTGTATTGACCACCACATAAGTTATTATAAATTATTATGTTTTGTTTAATATTTTATTACATTTACAGATTTATTATCATATTAAATCAAAAAATTTGGTCCAAGAAAATGATTCGGAAGGTGAATTATGATCTGTTTGCAGAAAATAATATACACTTTAATATTTTTATATTAAAATAAAATTATGCCAAGATGTGCAGCAAATAGTAACATGATATTAATTGCCAGTGAAACTTTAAAACTGTTACAATATTTTATAATCATATGAAAATAAGTATAAATAAAGAGCATTGATAATTTACTGAACACGTTATTGTGAGGTCTCTAGTGCAGCAAACTCCTCACCTATTATTTACTTGAAACACTTCTTGGGTAATAAATGAGTCTGTAGCTAGCTAAATGATCAACTGGCAGTATGTTTGGAAGCCTATGAGAGTAATACATGTTTCTTATACTTCTGAAGGTCAATGATGAGAGCAGCAATAACCTTCCATTCATAGATTTTTTGTTTTTAATCGGATGCTATGTGAAATAAAGAAATTGTGTTATAGTGATAGTTCAGTCCTAGCTGCAGAACTTGCCTCAATTAATATGATAATTCAAAGATAACCCAGATAGGGCTGAACATTCTGGGATCCTTTTAGCTCTTCCTCCATTGAGATGAGATGTTTACTTGTGTTTTATTAACTGTGCCAAAGCATTCAACTCTGTGTAGCATAACAAATTATGGATTACATTGTGAAGAATGGGAATTCCAGAACACTTAACTGTGCTCATGAGGAACTTGTGCATAGATCGAAGGGCAGTTGTTCAAACAGAACAAGGGGATATTGCCTGGTTTAAAGTCAGGAAAGGTGTGTGTCAGGGTTGTATCATCTCACCATACTTATTCAATCTGTAAACTGATCAAATAATCTTAGAAGCTGGACTATATGAAGAAGAACAGGCCTCGGGATTGGAGGAAGACTCATTAACAACCTGCAATATGCAGATGACACAACCTTTCTTGCTGAAAGTGAAGAGGACTGAAGAACTTACTGTTGAAGATCAAAGACCACAGACTTCAGTATGAATTACATCTCAACACAAAAAAAATCCTCACAACTGACCAATAAGCAACGTCCTGAAAAACGGAGAAAATACTGAAGTTGCCAAGGACTACATTTTACTTGGACCCACAATCAACACCACTGGAAGAAGCAGTCAAGAAATCAAACATCACATTGCATTGCGCAAATCTGCTGCAAGAGACCTCTTTAAAGTGGTAAAAAGCAAAGATGTCACCTTGAACACTAAGATTAACCTGACTCAAGCCATGTTGTTTTCAATTGCCTCATATGCAGGTAAAAGCTGGGCAATGAATAAGGAAGACCTAAGAAGAATTGATGCTTTTCAATTATGGTGTTGGCAAAGAATATTGAATATACCATGGGCTACCAAAAGAACAAACAAATCCATCTTGGAAGAAGTACAGTCAGAATGTTCCTTAGAAGCAAGGATGGCGAGACTTTGGCTAACATTCTTTGGACATGTTATCAGGAGGAATCAGTCCCTGGAGAAGAACATCAGGCTTGGTAAAGTATCTCTACTTTAGCCAGCAAAAAAGAGGAAGACATGCAATGACATGGATTGACAAGGTGGCGGCAACAAGGGGCTCAAGCATAATAACGATTGTGAGAATGGTGCAGGATTGGGCAGTGTTTCCCTCTGTTGTACATAGGATCTCTACTAGTCGGAGATGACTCGACAGCACCTAACAACAACAACAACCGGTGAGATGGGGGCTTTCTATCAGGCATTCCATTCTTACATTCCATCAGTCCCAAGGTGGTGTCTGTTATGTCTCTCTAAAGGAGAATACAGCCTTCCAAGGAAAATGAGCTTGAACTTAATTAAAGGTTATAGAATGTTTATAATGTCTGTAGTTCAAATATTTCATGCATTCAGAGTATATTTTATGTAGGAGGTCTCCATGATACAGTGGTTTTTCAACAGAGGTCTAAAAGAAGTAAGGGAGCAACCATATAGACATCAGCGTGATGGATGCTCTAGGACAGAAGAGAAAGCACAATGGCCACGAAGAAAGAGCATGCTTTGTGTGACCATGAAAAGCCAGGTGAGCAGTGAGTATGAAATAGAATGAATGGTAGGTGACATGGCAACAGACGAGAGAGTGGCCACAAGCAGGTTTCCTCTAGATGACAGGTGAAGTCTTGACTGAGGACAGCACAGCAGGAGAATTCAAAAGCTCTTTGAGTAAACTAGGATAGGAAGGGGATAGAGATAAAGGACCCATGACATATTTTCAAGATACATTTGAAAGAGTTTAATTCTAGGATTGACATGAGGTATAAGAGAGAGGATTCAAGGCTGATTTCAAGGATTTTGGTCTGAACAAGAAGAATGATGTTGACATTAAAGAGGGGAAGACTGAGAGAGAGGAGGTTAAATGTGGGGTGGAGGCAAAGGAGACTTGGAATGAAGAGTTTGAATTTGGACATATGGTCTGAAATTCTTATTAGATATCCAAATGGAAATGTTGTGTGTGGAGTAGTCAAATGCATGAATTTAAAGCCCAAAGGAATGGATCAGGGATACAAATATACATTGAGAGGCAAAATGTAAATGCAAATTCTTTTGTTTTTGGCGTAGATTAGAATGTTAAAAAATTGTAATAGTGTAGTAGAAAAGAAGTTTCTCCAAACTTGAACTCAAATCCAGTTCAGCTGTGTGACCTTAGGCAGACTACTTATTCTTCACAAACGTCAATAACCTCATCACTGAAATAAAATAATAACGTCTACTTTTAGTATTGCTGTGATAGTTTCTCATATGCATGTTTTTATGATCTCATATATTTATGTGTCTGTATTTGTAATAATGATAGCAGAATGAGTGCCTGACACATAGACTTAGGCTAGGCACTCAAGAAATGTCAACCATTATAGTTGTTACAGATATTTAATGACTTGTTAAATTTTAAAACAGAATGGAATTTTTTTTTTTTTTTAGTTAGTTGACTCAAAAATATGTTCAGCATCCATTTTGGAAGCACTTAAAACATATTGTCAACAAAAATATTCAAGTGCTCTCCCTACTAGACAGACAGATAGCTGGGCAATGAATCATTTGTAGTTTTGTGTTCAATTCTTAATTTCAAAATATAGGAGATTCTCTGGCAACATCAAGGACATCTGAAGAAAGATGACAAAAACCTTATCAAACAAAATATGTGGGAAAGTTTGAGATTATTGTGAGTTGTTTAACAAAGAAGTGAAAAATGCTCTCAGCTTTCCTTAGAGGTGCATCCATAACTCTTTGTCTTTTTCTTCATAAAGTTTATCACAGGTTGTGGTTATACATAAATGGTATTTAAGATTTTGTTTTATTAATTGCTCTCTTTCCCATCAAGCTGTATTCTCCTTGATAACAGATTGCTTTGTCATTGTATCACCAGTGCTTACCACTTTCTGGCTCATTGTTAGGTCTGAGCTGGTTGAGTGAATGAAAGAATGAATGAATTAATTAAATCTTAAATTTGAATTACAAATGAGAAATAAATTTAGAATGTGGTTTAATTACTATAACATTTTTGTATTAAATAATGATTTGCAATCATTAATGCTTCTTAGTAAATTGACTTTATCCTAGTATTCATTTATGATAAATGTATTTAAAACAGTATCTAATTATATCTAGCAAAACACTTTACCTGTAAAAAGTAAATGCTGGACCTTGAACCATCACTTTTAATATTATTTTCTTGTGTTTCTGCATAGTTTTATTAATAGTTAGACCTCTGACAACTAGGAATTCTGAAATTGTTAGGACTGTTTTTAATTCTTTATAATCTACAGTGACAAGAATTTTAGTTGGGATGTGCAAAATTACATAACAGAACAGAACAATAAATACATATTTTGGGGTCTAAGGTACTGCTCAAACCTAAATGATTAGCTTCATTTTCTGTTACAAAAGTTTTCTTTTGAAATTATGTAGCAAATTCTATGTAATGACATAGGATTGATCCCAAGCTAGTCTCTCACATTTTCTCTAATATAGTCTGCATATTTCATTGCAAGGGTATTAAGGGTATTGTTAATGTCATTGATTTGTTGAGATATAATATTTTCAACATATAGAAAGAGTCCATGTCAATAAGAACAGAAAAACAAAAGAAATCCTAACAATGCCATTCAGGTAGCTTGACATGATGTGCCAGTTTGGACTTGGAATGTGAGCAGATACGGGTTTAAATTTCAATCTCCTCTGATTTAAAAAAAAAAAAAAAATGTGGCTGGGTGGGTAATGGCACATGTCTTGATGGGATTTCATAGGAATTAAGTAAAATATTATGTGCAAACATCTCAGCAAAATGCTTGACATACAGCACATGCTCAGAAATTGTCTATATTCTTCCCCCTGTCTAGCTCTTAAATGAAAAACAAATCCAGCTTTAGATAGGGAAAAACTTTATTCAGAAAGAAAAGAGGGAAAGGAAAAGGGACTATTCTAATAGTGAGTAAAGGGGACAACTACATTATGGAAAAGACTCTGACCATAATATCAGCAAGAGTATCAAGAGTTAGGGTAATAGTGACTTTCTTTTATAGAGACTAACAGTGAAGTGGCTTGAAGGGGTGATGTCATCAGACAGTAAATCAGAAAATGTTTTCAAGTGAGGTCAGCCTCTTTTCCCGATAGTCCTTAAGGAGAGATTGTATGTTGGCCTAGGCTGAGGATAGGTCAAAGTTAAGAAATTTGGGGGAGGAGAGAAGTTTAACCAAAGTTTAGTTAACTAGCATTCTGTTTCTGAAAGATCGGCCAGGACAAGCAATTCTGTTATTCATTTGTGAGACAAGGAATGAGAATTTGTCGAGTTTGTGTCAGGCCTTATCTTTGGAAAACAAAGGGCAATATGTGACTCTTTTCTAAGTCATATGGTTAAGAGCGGTTATTTGAAGTATGCTATTTTCCTGAACACAAAGCATGTGAGTATTTCTTTCACCATTGTTGTTTTCCAGAATCTCAGGTTTTCCCTAAAATTTACCGTTGTCTGTTCTACAGCTGGAGATGGAAATGGTTTAAACAAACAGGCTTGCAAAAAAATGATAACCTCAGGTTGTCTATGCTGAGGGTGAATATTCCGTCAAATTTCTAAAATTAAGGTGAGCATTGTACGATAAAAAATCATCAGTATGTTATCCTCACAAATAAATTTAAATAGTTTTCAACACCCTCCTAATGACTAAATCTCTCAAGATGAAGAGCTTGGAAGAGCTAAAAGTAACCCTCAATCAAGAAGATTATATGGTGAAAAATAGCCTTGAACACTGTCTTTCTAAGTGTTCTTACAAATCTGTACTTGAAAAAAATCACAAATTTTACTGGAGAGGAAAATCATACCAATTGTAATGTAATGGTATTTGGCCTTTGAAAAGTGCAAGCAGTGCCTGATTATAAGGTAACTGATTTATTTAGGCAACATGCTGCTTGTAGCTTGCACTTTCAACTGTCATTTAAATTGTATTCAACTTCAGCTTAACTTGTATTCAGTTCATTGCAAACCTTAGGGAATCAAATTTAATGCTGTTTCAGAGGGTAGGGAGACTGTATAATCTCTTTCCAGCTCAAATCTGGCTGACAGAAACAATTGCTTGCTTTCTTAGCCATTCAAATTAATTGGGAAATCAAAAGAAACAAATAATGATTAACTGGCTTGCCAGTTGAGTGGCATTTTAAGCCATACTCTGTACTTTCTATAAATTCTCCTTTTTACAGGAAAAGCAACATGATTTTTTTATTTAATAGGAAATTATTTTCTGGAAATTACTAGCAGTAGCTAAAATCAAGCTGATAAATTCTATCTAAAAACAGATTCACTTTAAAAATATGCTGTACACATGCAGGTAAATATCAATGTTTAGTCTTTTTCCCTCTCTTTTCCTCTTTCTCCCTCCCTTGTTCCTTTCCTTCCTTTATCCTCAACACCCTCCTTTTCACTCCCATTTCTTCCACCTTTCCATTCTCCCCACCTTCCTCCTTTTTTTCTTCCTTTCTTCCTGCTTCCTTTCTTTTTCTCTTTAGCAGACATTAGCTTGTGTAATATGTAACATATGCAGAATAAAATTAGACTTTTAAGTAGACATTATATAATAGATGCTTATCAAGTTTTATCACACTGAGCACTATAATCTTTGTTGGAAAAGTAAGTTAGGTTACTTTCAGTACATTTGTAGATTAATATCAAACCTTGGATAGATTGCAAACCTTTATCCAAAGAAAACAAGTCAATGAAATTAACAAAACCTGTCATATGGAATGAGTAACTAGAAGCAAATGAAATATACTATAACAATTGTTTTCACTATTTTACAAGTCTCTAGAGACAAATGTGCAAATTTGTTGGCTTGTGTATGCACAATTTATGTATATGTGCATATATCCTATATGTGTATCCTATATTTCCTTGTTATATAATTCTATATTTATTTATAGAATTATTGAATGACAGTACAGTGTTAGTTTGCCAAAGACTTTTTTAAAAAGAATGATTTAGGAGAATGGTAAAATTGTTACTATAAACTAAACTGTACCGATATCAATTATGTGTTTCTCCCATATGCATAATTGTGAGTTTTTTCTATTTTGATTACTTTTACAGTTGTTCATAATGGGTTAAAAATCTCAGTCTCTTTCTCCCTCTCTCTTTCTCTTCCCTTTTATATTTATTTACTTGCCTGTTGATTATTATTTTTCCCCCATAGGCGTATGTCTTAATTACCCAAAAAGATGTAAGTATCTTGTGAGAATTAAACTTTCTTTATAATTTCAGAATGCATAGATGTATATTTTTAACATGGTAGATTTACAATTTATTATAAAAATTAAAATGATAATAGTAAAAGGATAATGGGTATAGTGTACTTATACCAAATATACTATACCAATATATCAAGCACAGAAAAATAATTCAAAGCATATTATTGAAAAGTATTTTATGGATACATGAAGAGCAGCAAATAAGTTATGTGCATATTCTAAATTACCTGTACTGTGACAATATATTTGAGAAAAAGTTGGACTTGTGTCATTTAGATATATGTTTCATTCTCAACCATTGTAGGTGAATACTTTTCATACTTCTTATTTATAATTTTCTCAGTTTAGTTCATCAAACCTCAGTCTTTCTTTTGAGGGCAGCCAGAGTTTATACTCAGAATCTGGGGTTCTCACCTTTGCCATTCTCCTTTCTAGGATTCCCTTCTCACATTCAAGAAGTGGTGGTTGTTTCTAAGCTAGTCTTCTTGTTCTTCTGGCCAGAAGAATTAGGGTTTTCTATCCGTATTAGCTGCATTGGACTTCAGCCTATAACAGGACAAAAGTCTTAAAAAGTGAGTAACATATACATTGCAGCTCCTTTCTTCCCACTTTCCACTCTCTTCCAGAATTTTTAACTTTGTTTTTTTCTGGTCTCCAGTGCATTCAGGTGAGTAACTTTCTTATATTTGTCTAGAATTTTTAGTTGTTATCTGTGGGAAAGGGAGTAGGGTCCATTAGGAGCTTACATGTCTATAGCAGAAGAAAAACCTCAGGTTTCTGCTAGACCGGGAAGGTGTTGCTGATACTGAGAAGACAGACTGAGGATACAGGAAGTTTGTTGGTAACAGATTCTGAGGTCCAAAGGTCACTATATTTGAGTGTAAGAGGACAGGAAAAGGCATGAGATTATGTCAGTTCTGGAAGGTTTAGGACATTATAGATGTAAACATGGCCAACGATGACCTGAAATCTGGATGGCTGGGGAGTGTGAAGAATGGTGAAATTGTTCTTTGAAGGCTCTTTGAGGAGGAAGGTTGATGGAATTAGATTTCTGAGCTGGAGTACAAATCTTTAATCTTGCAATTCTACTTGAAGAAGTAGCCCAAGTGCTGGGAAATGACCTTCCAAGGACTCCTAGAGAGTTCATTGAATAGTGCCAGGGTGAGAGAGTAAGCACCTCCCTGGAAGCATGAGTGAGTATAGAGATGTCCTCAGACTGTAGGACTGTGGACACATGAAACAGGAAGTGATGTGGAAACCGTTGATCAAAAGCAATTGATTACATCAACAATAAACAGTATAGATGGAAGAGCACTGTTTTCCTGCTTTGATTCCTCGTTTATTTATATTTTAATGCATGAAAATGCTGAAAACCAGTAACATTGTACTTTTTACTAGTATTCCACTATGTTTGTTTAGATATATATACATATATATATATGTATATATATATAAACAAATGTATTGGTGACAAACATGTGTGTGTGTGTATATACCTCCATACCCACCACACATCTGTCAGTTTGTTGTACTGTGGTGGCTTGCAATACACAGATGATACAACCTTGCTTGCTGAGATAGAAGAGGACTTGAGGCACTTACAGATGAAGATCAAAGACTACGGTGTTCAGTATGGATTGCACCTCAACATATAAAAAACGAAAGTCCTCATAACTGGACCAATAAGCAACATCACGATAAACGGAGAAAAGATCGAAGTTGTCAAGGATTTCATTTTACTTGGATCCATAATCATTGCCCATGAATGCAGCAGTCAAAAAACAGACATATTACAATGGGCAAATTTGCTGTAAAAGACCTCTTTAAAGTGTTAAAAAGCAAGGATGTCACTTTGATGACTAAGTTGTTCCTGACCCAAGTCATGGTATTTTCAATCATCTCATATGCACGTGAAAGCTGGACAATAAATAAGGAAGACTGAAGAAGGATTGATGCCTTTGAACTATGGTGTTGGCGAAGAATATTGAATATACCATGGACTGCCGGAAGAAGAACGAATCTGTCGTGGAAGAAGTACATCCAGAATGCTCCTTGGAAATGAAGGTGATAAGACTTCATCTCACATACTTTAGACATGTTATCAGGAGGTACCAGTCCCCAGAGAAGGACATCATGCTTGATAAAGTAGACAGTCATGGAAAAAGAGGAAGACCCTCAACATGATGGACTGACAAAGTAGCAGCAACAATGGGCTCAAGCATAATAATGATTGTGAGGATGGCACAGGACCAGGCAGTGTTTCATTCTGTTGTACATAGGATCACTATGAGTTACAACCGACTGGACGGCACCTAACAACAATGATATATACATACATACATGTATATACGTAGACCATCAAGTCTTTCTTCCTAATTCATCTTACTCTGGAAGTTCTGATGAAGCCCGTTCAGCAACAAAGCAACAAACAAGACTTCGCCCACAGGCAGGTAGTGAGGTAGTGGCTGGGCATGAAGTGCATTGTCCAGGAAGAAAACCTGGGTCTCCTGCATGGAAAGCAATATGTAAATGTGATTTTTCACACTGAATTTTCTGATAAAATACGATAACTTTAAGTTTCAAAACTAGCATAAATTAGATTTGGAGGTGCCATATGTATTGGGACAGAGAAAGAACAGAAAAAAGGTTTGGTAATTACAATCACTTCCTTTTTCCATGGGATGCTTACTAGCAAAATGTTTGAAAATGAACCACAGATAGTCACGTATTCAATATTTTATGATATTTAATATTGATTTCATAGACAATCCCTTGTATATGTTTTTATCCTTCTGTCACTGTAGATTTTCACAATGCCTCAGTTCTTTCTTTTTGATTACAGCTAAACTGCTTTGTCAGCTCCAAACTTTGTTCTTGTTCTCACTTCTTTTCTTTTTTTGGAAATTTTTATCATACAGTAGAATAGTTCTGGTCAATAAAATCCACTATAAGATCACGGCCAAACTGCGTTTTTACTCTCAAACACCAATCAAGCCCATCTGTTCTTGGCTCCATAGGCGATTTGGATGACATCTGCTTCACTTGTTTGTTGACATACATCAGCATTTGGGATGTGGTTGCAAAGAGAAATCTGCACATTCATCATGCAATTGAGGAACAGCCAGATTTCTTCCTTAGCTAATTTTGAAGATTTAAAGCTCTGTCTTTTACCTCCCCATGTTTGACAGAACAACTTATGAGTTAGGTTGTTGTCATTGTTAGCTATTTTAATTTGAGGCTTCTCGATAAGCAGATTCAGAAGAGAATTACGCAGGGTGAACACTATGGGTAAATGTGCTATCGTCTGTCTTCAATGTATTGACCTCTAAACCACTGCTAGATATTGGCAAGCACTGGTGAACAAGTACCTAGAGGGAGATGCACTGGACCTTTTAGCACCTCTGAGTTAAGGATTATTCTATGAACATATCTCCTTTATCCCATTTCATTCATGGTGGAGATATATTGTCCTTTAATGTATGGCACATAGTAGGTGTTAAAAATATATGTTATCTATTACTTAACATTTATCCTCATAAAAACATGTACTATATAAATATTTCTACCCATATCATCATGAATTGCATATTCAAGTTAATCTCCTCTTTCTTAAATATTATGCCTTTAGTCTTAATATGTTTGAATGTACTGCTTTAAAGTACATGTATACAATGCAACACAGTTTCAATATATATGCATTCCCCGTAATTCATCCAAGAGATGATTGGAATAATCTAGAGACTATGATTATTAAGTGGATGTGTTCAAGAAAACAAAACAAAACAAATGCAAAAATGGACAATAATCCACAGACACCCACATATGAATTTCCTTTATATATAAGGACCAAATTCCACCCTCAACATTTTGACCTAATAGAATTCTACAACTTTGAAGGTGACCATTATTCCTCCTAAGAGGGGATTTGGTTGGTGGAGTTGGAATAAAAAATGATAAAGGACCAACGAACCTGTCACTGTGAAGTCAATTTTGACTCAAAGTGACCCTGTAGGACAGAGTAGAACTGCCCCGTAGAGTTTCCAAGGAGCGGCTAGTGGATTTGAACTGCCAACCTTTTGGTTTGCAGCCAGATGCTTAACCACTGCACCACCAGGGCCCCAATAAAGGAGAGGGCCCTTAATAATTCTCTAGAGACTAACAGTTTCCCCATATATTTGGAAAAATATATGATATTATTTAACAATTTTTCTGTTAAAGAATTTTCATACAAGTTATGTACCAAAAGAAACATTAGAGTGCATTTCCACAATTTTAGCCTACATGAATTGCTCTACTATACATAGATTGGATTTTCCCTAAATACACAGCTATTTATAGAGACTAGAATACAAACATTATTTGAATCCACTCTGTTAACAATTTACTTTTGTTGTTTTATGTTTACAAGTATCATTGGGGAAGAACAATCTCTTAGTTCTTGTTTTGTTTTTAAGGTTTTTGTTTTGTTTTGTTTGTTTTCCCTCATAGTGACAAAAACAATTATTGATAAGATGACCAAGACTCGGGTAAGTTATGTTGCATCCTCCATATGCCCAGGATAATATACTATATTTTTACAAAAATAACGCCCACCTTCTGCTTTTGTTTGCCAGCCACGCAATCACCCCGGGACGTATTTTTCTCAGCCACTGTGATTTTTTTTTTTTTTTTTCAGCTACATGTGTAAGAGGATTGGCATGGCAGCACTTGTGAGGGTGACTTTCGGGGAGAGGGGGCAGCCAGCAAACACAGAAGGGGCCCGTTGTTTGAGAAAAATATGGTAATTTCAGTAGTTTAAAAAACAATATTTAATTACCCTAAAAATATATGTTCTATTTGACATATGAAGTATGTGAATAAAACTATTTCCCACTCTTAAACCCCTTTTTTTATGTAACTAAGAGACCAGGCAGATATGTAATTTCTTTGATATAGTCAATTGGATTAATTTTGCAGATTCAGGGCCCTCTAACTTCTCTTGGCATGGGAAGTGATTCTCCACCCAGTTAACTTTGAGCTTGACCATGGAACTTGCCTTGGGTAATGGATATTAGAAGTCATAATGGGAACTGATGCCTTAAAGTGGCTTGCACATTTGGTCATGGTATCTTGTACTGCTGCCATTCCCTGGTGTAAGGAGATTGGAGAAAAACACACTGAGTAAGCCTCAACCAAATGTGAACCATCTGAGTCCAGCAGAGCCCCAACAAACTCAAAGATCAGAGATTGGGGGAAAGCATGTTTGTTGTTGAAAGCCACTGGATTTGCTGTGCTAGTTATGCAGCATTATTGCAGCAATAGGTGACTAGCACACTGTGATTAACTCATGCATATAGCTTCTGAGTCAATCATGGAAAAAACTTAGAAAAAATAAGTTTGTTTATTAATTATTTAAAGTAGTGTTAGCATAGTAATTGCTTTAAAATACAGAAAGGTAAAGCAGAATATTTCAATTCTACAAAACAAATCTAACCAATATGTGTTACGTAGACTTTTAAAAGAGTTATCTATGAAATTCTCACATAAGGAGTAATGATGAGTAGTGACTGAACATCCTCATTTTTATGGATCAATATTAACACTACGGATCTTTTATGGATTTCTAAAGGAACTCTGGTAGCACAACTATTAAGAGCTCAGCTGCTAAACCAAAGGTTTGCAGCTCAAACCTACCCAGCAGCTCAGTTGGATAAAGAGCTCAGATTACAGCCTAGAAAACTGTTTGCGGCAGTTCCACTCTGTCACATGTGGTCATTATAAAGTCAAAACAGACTTGGCAGCATCTAACATGGACTTTTCAAATATCTTTATGCACTGAATTAGTCTGATTTCAAAAGTTAACTGTTAACTAAAAATACAGTTCGGAGGTGAAGTGGGGCATGAATGTTGGGACTTTGGAAAAGAGTTTAACAGTTGATGAGAGCCAGCTTCCTGGATGTATAACCTATGTAGTCACACAAGGCTCTGTACTCAGAAGGGCCCCACAATTGCTTTAATACTCTCTTGTTGTCATATTGAAATTTTTAATAATTTTATCTTTGATCTTGTGTTTTGTAAGTAACAACTAATGGGACAATAAAGTGTGCGTATGATTAAAGGAGATACATTCAATATGCATATTCACCATTCCTTGCCATTCCATTCACTTACAGAGTCCGTGATGCCCCATGAGCACAGAATTCCAAAAGATATAAGATGCCTGGGAGTTCAGCGCGACTCAAAGTGACCACAAAGTTAGTATGTCGCAACTATGACCAAGTATTCAGGGATACTGAAGGCCCTGAGAGGCCATGTTTTCCATTTGAACCAGAACTTTCTTTGAATGCTGAAAGAAGGCAATGATGTTCTAAGAAACACAAACAACCAAAGGGTCTTATCTTGTCCTTTCTTATTCATATTACTTTCCTGTATTAACCAAGCACTTAGGTGAAAATGGTGACATAGAAATATTGAAATAGGGCAACTCGTAGTTCCTTTTCCTTTCAGTGAGCCAAAGGTAGAGAGTGTTGTTAAAATACACACATATTAAAAAGTGAAATAAAACGGTTGAGTTAGATTTGTTTGGTGTTTCCTGTTTGTACAGAATACCCATGTATATGTAAGCTACAAAATAGAAATTGTGTAATTTCTGTGATTCTAAAGCTGGCCTTGTGCAGTATAAAGAAGATGGTATAATTCATGCTAATTATTTAACATTTCATTTTTTTCTTTATTTAGAGAGACATTAAATGGCAAATAGGAAACATGATGGCAAGTTGAGGGACAGACAACAGAAAAGGAAAAGCTTTATATTTCAGTACCTTTAACAGCACTATTTTTCCCTACTTTTTAACAAGAGCCTCACATTTTCGTGCACTGGGCCCTGCAAATTAAATAGCTGGCTCTGCATTTGTCCAGCCATTCTTAGCTGTGTAGGACTATAATATGACTATGGATATTAATATGAATTTATGGTAGTTAAAGCAGGCAGCCAGACAGTTTTGCTAGTTATGAAGAGTGAAGGGAAAGAACAGCTTGAAATGAAAATTAGACTAAGACTAGATTTGTTGGCGCTCATCTAAAACATTCGATTGAATGAGGTTATTAATAATTATTCTGCCCTGCCTAGACATATGAAATATGATGGATAGATGACATGTTACAATATTGACATTACATTTTTGACACATATTTGACATCAAGTATGTCTCTCCCACTGTAGCTAGCTCCATGTGTTTTAATTTCTGCCACACACAGATACTGTCAGGCTATCTTATTGTCACTATTTCAGATTGCAAAAAAATTTTATGTTTGGCAGTGCTCGGAAAAGTTGTACATTTTTGTTCAAATTAGCAATGTCTGTAAAAATGTAAAATGTAAAATTAACATGACGTCAGGGAGCAGCTATGGGGGAGTCAGCTGTATATAAGGTCTCACAGTGTCTAATACAACAACAAAGCTTTGCTTTGTCTTTTCTAAGTATTGTTCTGATGCGTACATGCTACTTCTCTCCTCATTTAGTAGATATTTGTCCTCATTTCTATACCACATAGTTTAAAATATTTAATCATTTGAATTATCCCAGATTCATATCATTATAGACTAAACCTAAGTCTCTTAATCCTTCCTTTACAGCTATATTCATTTATAGTTTTATGTCTTTCACCATTTTTATTTCAGCCCTTTACCATTTACAAAATAGAATCCTGTAATCTGAGTTGAAATTCAGATGACTTGCTTTAAAGTTGTATTTTCCCCTTTAGCCTTAGTAAAGCTGTTAGCCTCTTTGCTTAAGTAGTGTATTTTCACCTCCTTGTTTCAACACTGTTTCCACTAGATTTGTTTGACAGATTATAACATTCAGTCAGTGAAATTTGTATTAGATATGTATCAGAAGGGACACTTAAGCTACAAGGATGACAACATTTTAATTCATTTCAAGAGACACTAATTAACTGATTTGACTGGAAATGTTTCTATTATGTGACAGTATCCATGGTTTTAAATAAAATATTCATATTAAACGTTTAATGGAAAATACAATGTTGACAGTAAGGCATCAACACATACAAATATATGCAGTTTGTTCCATACCAAAGTGGTTCTACTCCTCATGCAAACATGTTTTGCATTTGTATAATTATTCTTTAATGCAGAAAACAAAAAACATTATCTCAAGCAATGATCTGAGAGAATGTGTGAGTGAAAATTAGGCAGCGAAGACAAATCCTTGAAGAAAATGTTGGCATTTAATTCTGAAATTAGAAGACATTAAACATTTCAGTTTTAAATTGTTTTCAGGGCTTTATCAAAATCTAGCAGGACTTCAAAATAATGCTTCAGAAAGTTTAAATTGCAAAAATCAGTTAAGCAAAACTGAACTGTGAACCTCAACTTTTAATGTGTCAATTGTTAAATACAGGATGTGAAACCAAGCTTTCTTTGTTAGTTAACTTATTTTTTTGTTAATATAAAAGGGAAAGTGCCAGGTAACATAATTTCCCCTACCAATCTGCCATTAATTTTGATTTGAGTTAATGGTAATTACTTCACATAGAATGTATGTTTCTGTCTAGAAATTGTTAAAGAAAAGTGTACCCCACTAACGGGCCATGCACTGTCATCCAGATGGTTAAAACATACAGTGTTGCTGGAGTTGTCACTCCTAGGATGCCACATGCTGCAGGCACATGATTGAATGAACATAGTATACATTTTCCCAATTTTGGTAGAATGAGTAGAATTTTCCTCTGACATTATATATTTATTTTAGACAACTAAATTCTATTAAAAAAAATACATCCTTACAGAATTAATTAAATAGAAACATGCATTAAATATTTCAAACTAAGAATATTTGAAAGGGTTTTCCAAAGGTAACATGTTAAATTGAGTTAATCCAATCATATATATGTTTTTTTGCTGTTTATTATGTAATATTACATGAATCAAGTGGTTATATTTTATGCTTTCACTTAAGAACTATGTTTTGCTTTCATGTAGATGGAGAGATTTGCAATCCTTTTTCATGCTAAAACAAAACTAGTGAAAACTGGAGTAAGGAACTTAATACTACAAAAGTTTAACGAGAGGTTTTTCCTTGCTTCTTCAAGTCTTGTTGCAATTTCTGGATTAATAAGAAATGGTTTTCTTGTACATTTGTTTGTTTGCTTGGTTTAACTGTTTTGTGGACAAAAACAGTGGTAGACATAGGTGCTCTAAATTATTTTGTAAAATAACAGAACAAATGATAATGTGACTAAGTGTTTGAGAGAAAATTGGCAAGTGATGAAGAATTTTCAAGAAAGTGAACAGCTAGTGCCTTCCTTGATATAATGAGCAAAGGGCTGTCTTTGTAAACCTGTTTGCACCTGGTTCTTGGAGCAAAGATTGATTGACTCTTAAAAATAAATGCAGAAGATACAAGCAGACTATATACTAATAAATTACATGTATTAAGTTCATATTCATTATTAATGATATGAAATAGCTCGAATCATTTCCTTTTCACCTAATTTTATAACCTATTAATTGTAGATGAGTTTTCTGTTATTACTTTCCGAAATACCCTGAGGTTAACAGGTAGTGTGATGATGTATTTATTTTTTTAGTCGTCGGAAAAAGTTAGGGAAGTTTGCCAGCCAGTCAGAGCTTCAAAGATTATTACTAAACAGTTTGACAGTACGAACCTGAAAAAAAAAATCATTATATCTGAATTAGGAATTTTACTTCTGAAGGAAGACTAGACATAAGAAGACACTGAGCAAAATTTTGACTGTATTGACTAAAGATGTTAAGAGGAATTCTCTAACAGGAAGTTAGGTAGTCCTTTCTGAATATAGGAGAAAAGTCTGTGTTAAAAGTACCATTTTGAGACTAGAAAACACCTTCTGGCAAAAATTGTTTACGATGTGAATGATTTTGTGATTGCATTATAATAGCAATAACTTAAAAGGGAAAGGTCTAATCTTTGTAGGCGAATACAATAAAGCATACAAGGAAGTTCTAATTTTATCCTCCCTTCTACACCAAAGGAGAGAAAATAAATTGAATATAATCACTTAAAAGAAGAGAAACATGTGAAAACTGTTTCTTGGAAGTTTAATTCACATGGCACCAATAGATTTCTATAGAAGATAGTGCACATATTTCATGTTTATTTTAAAGCTGTTATGTTAAACATTTAAATAATTTAACATATCACAGAACAAATGGAACAGTGATTTATAATTCACAATTTACATAGATCATATTTAAACATAAAATTAAAAGACAAGTACCCAGCAGAGACTCAAAAAGAGGCAGTACACCTAAGTTCATTGTAGCACTATTCACAGTAGCCAAAAGATGGAAACAACTTAAATGCCCATTAACAGAGGAATGGATAAACAAAATGTGCTGTATATATATATATATATATATATATATATATATATATATACAACAGAATACTACTCAGCCAGTAGGAGAAACGAAGTCTTGATACATGCTAGTATGAATGGAGTTTGAAGACATTATGCTGAGTGAAATAAGCTAAAAACAAAAGGACAAATATTGTATGACCTCATTTATATAAAAAGACAAGAAAAGGCAAATGTATAGAGAACAAAGTTTATTAGGGGTAATCAGGGGTGGGAGGGAGGGGGAAAAGGGCGGTTAGATGTGATGGAAAAACAACATTGATTCAGGCTAGGGTTGCACAGCTGATTAACGTAATTGTGGTCAACAAGTTGTACGCCTATAAAAAGTTGAATTGGGAAAAGTTGTGTGACAAGTATATTTACAACAATGAAAAAATAAAAAATAAAAATAGCTGCTGAGGCTGCTTATGTACAACCAGAAACCTCATGGGATTTTGTTTCTTGGTTTGGAGGTTTAAAGTCATGATTTCATGGGACATGCCAGTTAATTCACCTAGTAACTTGTTTAGTGCTTCTGTTCTATCTCCTAGTTTGTGGCTTAGTGCCTGGGAGGTATTAAAAGCTTGCAAGCGGCCATCCAAGGCACCACAATTAGTCTCTATTCATCTGGAGCAACAGAGGAGAAGCAGAGTCAGGAATAGGAGGAGGATATGGAATGTGTGGCTAATTGCCTCCATAAATAACTGCCTCCGTTGCCATGAGACCAGAACTGGATGGTGCCTGGCTATCAACACTGGACATTTTGATCAAAGATTCCATAGAAGAATTCTTATCAAAAGAGGGAAAATGCAGAGCAGTAGTTCAAATTCTCACAGACTCTAGGCTTTCTGGAGCTATGGAGGGTGAATAAACCACTGAAACTATTGTCCCGAGATACTCTTTAAACCTTAAACCAAAAACATTTCCTGAATTCATCTTAAAATCGAACAATAGTTCATCTTAACAGGTAAAAAAGGTCCACCTTGAGCATTATGCTCTTTTAAGAACTGCCTATATGGGATCAAATTGACAATTGCAACTCAAAAGATTATATGGGAACCTTAGGGGGCAGTAAGATTTTGTTAATAAGGGAGGAACAACTCAAAACACAGGGTGAGTATGGTTCCCCAACTCAAAGAATGTAATTAGTGTCACTAAATTGTACATACAGAGAAATTTGTACTGGTTTATGCTTTGTTGTGTATATTCCTAACACCAAGAAAATAAATAAAATTTAGAAAAAACAAAAAAATAAGTATCTCAAGTTAATTTCACAGGAAAAAATATTTTGATTAGCAAGGCAATTGAGAAAGTAAAAGGCAACATCTACAAATCAGTGAATTTGTCATTATTTTAAAAAACAGATTTACCTTACATTGATTGAAAGATTTATTGCCAGCATCATAATTCAGATGCATTAATTCTTCTATGGCCCTCTTTATTCCTTGTCTAGCTTTTGCATGGCATGGGTCAGGCTCACCTTAGTCCTCAAAGTGACATTTTTGCTTTTTAATATTTTACAGAGGTCTTTTGAAGCAGATTTGCCCAGTGTAATAGGTCATTTGATTTCTTGACTGTTGCTTTCATGGGCATTAATTGTGGATGCAAGTAAAATGAAATATTTAACAACTTCAATATTTAATCCCTTTATTATTATGTTGCTTATTGGTACAGGTGTGAAGATTATTTGTTTTCTTTATGTTGAAGTGTAATTCATGCTGAAGGCTGTAGTCTTTGATCTTCATTAATAAGTGCTTCAAGGCCTCTTCACTTTCCGCAAACACGATTATGTCATCTGCATATAGTAGCTTGTTAATGAGTTTTCCTCCAATCCTGATGCCACACTCTTCTTCATGTAGTCCAGCTTCTCGGATTATTTGCTCAGCATAGATTGAGTAAGTATGGTGAAGGGATGCAACCCTGACGCACACCTTTCCTGACTTTAAACCATGCAGTATCCCCCTGTTCTGTTCAAATGACTGCCTCTTGGTCTATGTACAGGTTATTCATGAGCACAATCAAGTGTTCTGGAATTCCCATTCTTCATAATGTTGTCCATAATTTGTTATGAGCCACACAGTCCAATGCGTTTGCACAGTCATTAAAACACAGGTAAACATATTTCTGGTATTCTCTACCTTCAGCTAAGATGTATCTGACAACAGCAATGATAGCCCTCAGTCCACATCCTCTTCTGAATCAGACTTGAATTTCTGGCAGTTCCCTGTCTATGTACAGCTATAACAGTTTTTGAATTATCTTTAGCAAAATTTTAGTTGTTTATGGATGTTTTTGATAATTTTTTAATTCTGTTGGATCACCTTTCTTTGGAATGGGCACAAAGTTAGATCTCTTCCAATCATTTGGCCAGGTGACTTCTTCCAAGTTTCTTGGCATAGACAAGTAAGTGCTTTTAGCATTGCATCCATTTTTTGAAACAACTCAATTGGTATTCTGTCAATTTCTGGAGACCTTTTTTTTTTTTTTTGGTCATTACCTCCAGTGCAGCTTGGACTTCTTCCTTCAATACCGTTGGTTCTTCATAATATGCTACCTCCAGAAATGGTTGAATGTCGACCAATTCTTTTGGGTATAGTGACTCTGTGTATTCCTTCTATGTTATTTTTATGCTTCCTGAGTCATTTAATATTTTCAGCTTCACCCTGAACTTGCACATGAGCAATTGATGGTGTTTTCCATAGTTGGCACTGTCCTTGTCCTAACTGAAAATATTGAGCTTCTACATCATCTCTAGTCACAGATGTAGTCAGTTCCACCTGGCAGGGTTCATGGGTATAGTCACTGCTTATGTTGACAAGAAAAGGTATTTCCAATGAGTAGGTCAGTGGTCTTGCAAAATTCTGTAATGCGACCTCTGGTGTTTTTTCTATCACCAAGGCCATATTTTCCAACTACTAATCATTTTTCTTTGTTTCTAACTTTGCCATTCCAATCACGAGTAATTTTCAATGCATCTTGACTGCAAGTGTGGTCAATTTCAGACTGCAGAATGTGTAAAAATCTTCAGTTTCTTCATCTTTAGCATTAGTGGTTGGTGTGTAAATTTGAATACTAGTTCTATTAACTTGTCTTCCTTGCAGCGCATGGATATTATCCTATCACTGACATCATTACACCTCAGGATATAACATAAAAAGTTCTTTTTGACAATGAACGCAACTCCGTTCCTCTTCAATTTGTCATTCCTGGTATAGTAGACCATATGAGTGTCCAATTTAAAATGGCCAATATCAATCCATTTCTGCTCGCTAATGCTTAGGATATGGATCTTCAAACGTTTAATTTTATTTTTGACAACTTTCAATTTGCTAGATTCATACATTCCACGTTCTGATTATTAATGGATGTTTGCAGCTGTTTCTTCTCATTTTGAATCAGGTCACGTCAGCAAATGAAGGTCCCGAAAGCTTTATTCCATCCATGTCATTAAAGTGGACTCTAATTTGAGGAGTCAGCTCTTTCCCAGTCATATTTTGAGTGTCTTCCAACCTGAGACACTCATCTTCTGGTACTATATCAGACAATGTTTCACTGCTATTCATAAGGTTTTCACTGACCAATTTTTTTAGAAGTAGATGGCCAGGTACTTCTTCCTAGTCTGTCTTAGCTTGGAAGCTCCATTGAAACCTGTCCACCATGGGTGACCCTGCTGGTATTTGAAATACTAGTGGCACAGCTTCCAGAATCACAGAAATATGCAAGCCACCATCATAAGGACAAACTGACAATGAGTGGTGGCATACAGAGGATTAAATTAGACAAGATTTAATTGAGCGGCAAGAAATTAAAGTTAAGTATAAAAATAATCTGTAATTGGTGGAACTGGCATAACGGCAATTGGGGGGAAAAAAAAGCAACTTTGGAATTCTTGCTGAGATAAACTCAGGTAATCCAACCGATAAAAACTGAAAACATACAAAAAAACAAACCCATTGCTGCCGAATCGACATCAACTTATAGCGACCATATAGGACAGAGTAGAACTGCCCCATCGGGTTTCCAAGGCTGTAATCTTTATGAATACAGACTGTCACATTTCTCTCGCAGAGCAGCTGGTTGGTTCGAACTGCTGACATTTAGGTTAGAAGCTAAGCACTTAACCTCTGCACCACCAGAGCTCCCATATACAACTGATAAAAGGGTTAAAATACATATTAGTATCAACTGAATATGCCATATAATGGCATAATCAATATCTAGTAAGTAAATATACTTACAACAGACAAAATTTATCCAAAGACATATGACACATTATGCCCAATTCTAAATATCATATTTTAAGGGAGAAGTGGATGGGTTAGAGTGTTTATGAAAGAAGGTAAGTATAGTAGTGAAGAATGGAACAAGCAGACTATAATAGTTGACTATCATGAAACAAACTTTTAATAAAAAAAATTGATACATATCCAGAAAAGTATAAAACTATACACTCCATATTATAACCAACTGGACTGCTTGACTGATGTTACATACGTTCTATAATTTTTTTGACTTGTATTTTTATGTCAATACCTCAAACCACAATACTGTAGTATCCGTTTATTTTCTTTACTTTAATGTTTAATTAAAATCCCAAACATATTTTAAGGTCTTCAATGTACCAAATTTACAAGTTTTAGTGAACACCATTTAGAGCAGAGCACAGAGCAGACACTGTTCTGCTGGAGTGGATAACAAGCATTTATCTCACACCAAATAAACAGGACAGGGATGAGTAGAGCAGCAAACATGCTCATCAGCCAAGATTCCCTGAAATTAGGCTCTCATTCTAGGGTTAGATCACATCCATGCATGCCCCAGTTAACATCTTGGGAGGAGAATGCTTAAGTCTCTCTCTCTCTCTGGGGTTAAAAACTAATATGACAGCCATATCTACATGCCAAATAGCATGTACACAGACTAGGCAGGGGAAAGGAATAATAAAAGGTAAAAGGAGATAAGAAAAGTGGAAGGCCTTCTGCAGTCAATGGTCATCATTTATTGCCCCTGTTTAGGGTGGGTGACCATCTCCTGTTGGCTATTCTAGATTTTACTGGTGTGAGAAGCAGTTCTTCCCCCTTCACTTGAATAAGATAGCTTAACAGAGTTCTGGGTTTCTTCAGAGGGCAGTCATCTCCTCCTAAGGCACATACTTTATTTTGTGCCCATTAGTAGTTATTCTGTCCATTAGCAACTATGGAGGCAGTGAGGGGGCATTTATAGTATAGCACATCTAAGCACCCAGCAAGGTCAGTCTCCAAAACTATCTCATCCACTTGTTTCCTAGCAGTAATGTCTTCCTTTTTTATGATTTCCAGTATAACTTGGCACAGTGGGGATCACATTCTTCCTTGTATAATAACTTCCTGGAAGTTTATTTTAACTCCCAGAGAGGGGATAAGGATATGTCTTAATCAACTTTATAACTTCCACAGTGTTTGGCACAGCTTAAGAAATACTTAGAAGCATTCTGTTAATTAAATAGCCCTTAATATTTAATTCAAAACAAGATTATACATATTTCTTTCTATAGAGTAAAATAGACGTAGTACAAAGGAGAGAGGGCAAGCATACTTATAGAGATAGAAGAAAATGCTGGAAGTGATTAAATTGAACATGTTTTAAAAATTTAATGATGATTATTTAAAGAAAGTAGACTTTTAGTCATGAATACATAGGAAGGGGGAAATTAATACTGAGAAAATATATGTACCAACAAACAAACCACTTTCAGAAAGATATAATTCAAAGAATTGTACAAACTACAGGTAAAATATTTTCTGCAATAAAAAAGAAAAAAATTGAAAAATATATATCTGATTTTAATTCGTATGAATTTTCATGAAATAATTAATTAATAAAGAGTAGTAGTGTGTGCCTTCCAATAGTGTTTCATCGAGTTGATTCCAACTCATAGCAGCCGTACAGGACAAAGTAGGACTATCCCATAATTTTTCCTAGGTTATAATCTTTAAGGGAGCAGATCACCAGGTCTTTTCTCCTGCAGAGCCACCGGTTGGTTTGAACCACTAATCTTTCAGTTATCAGCTGAGTGATTAACCATTGCACCATCAGGGCTCCTTGTGTTTTCCAAAAGCATGACCATATTGGAGTGTTTGTGGAGAGTTATGTTTATTATGTACATTTTTCAGCATTGTGTTTTCCCTCCAAAACATATGTGTTAAAATTGATTTTCTTATTATATATTAAATACCAAATAGAAAAGTAAATAACTATAGATACAATCATTTTATAATTTTTGTTCTATTTTATTATTATTTTACCACATTTCATTTTTAATTTGGGTTAAATCAACTTAGAAAACACAAATATTGAATTTGAATTCCTCATAAGGATTTGTAGTCAATACGTTGAAACCCATCCTACCTATGAAATATTTAATTAGGTTGAATTATTTTTTGAAAAAAAATTAAGGATTATCTCTAAGGAATTAGTGAAATTGTTTTAAAAATACATTTTTCTTGAGAAGTAAGTAGCATATGTTGATTTTTGGTAAATTTATTTTGACTAGAATTTTAAGGAAATATAATGATGACAAAAAAACTTGAAGAATCATTACGGCCTTTCACAGGACCATCTTTAAGGCATTACATATCAGAATTTGTTCAGTTTCTTCAAACTTTAGAGAAACATTTTTTCCCCTTTATTTCTTAACTCACTTATTTTTTGTCATTGCAAGCTTTGTTTGATGCTGAAAAATCATTAGTGGATGATTTAGAACTTCAGTTAATTAATAAAACAGATTTTTTTCACTGAAATTTTTATCCATAAGGTAGTCTTGTTGAGTGACTATACTTTTTGTCCAGTAGTGCCTCAAATGCTCCAAATTTACTAGATTCATTTGAACTGTATTTTAGAGATCATACATATTTTTAAAATTTCCATCATAGTGGTAAATTGTAAGACTTTGATGACTGATTTATTTTGAGAAATAGCTAAATGTCTTGCTGTGCAAATATAAATATAGTGGATTATCACTGGAAAATAATATTCGACATTCAATAGTGAGTCACAATATAAAGTAGAAGTTTAAGTAAATAATAAAATAAAGAAGATTCTTAAAGTGTTTTTAGCAATAAAATCTAAATTTATGCTGCAATGTAATTCTTTTCAGCATCTGTCTTAGTTATCTAGTGCTGCTGTAACAGGAGTACCACAAATCCATGGCTTTAACGAACAGGAATTTATTCTCTCACAGTTAGGAGGCCAGAAATCTGAATTCAGGGCTCCAACTCCAGGGGAAGGCTTTCTCTTTCTCTGCCAGCTCTGGGGGAAGGTCCTTGTCATCAATCTTCTCTTGGTCTAGGAGCTTCTCTGAGCGGGAACTTCAAGCCCAAAGGATATGCTCCACTCCTGGCTCCTCTTGCTTGGTGGTAATGAGATCCCTTTTTCTCTGCTTGCTTCTTTCTCCTTTTATCTCTTGTAAGATAAAAAGTGATGTAGCCCACACCCCAGGGAAACTCCTCTTACTTTGGATCAGGGACATGACCTGAGTAAGGGTGTTTGCATTCCATCCTAATCTTCTTAACATGACCTAATCTTGCTTCATTAACTATGGCAGGGATTAGGATTTACAACACATAGGAAAATTATATCAAATAGCAAAACTGAAGACAACTACACAATACTGAGAATCATGGCCTAGCCAAGTTGACACATATTTTTGGGGGACATAATTCAATCCATGACAGCAACAAAATAAAACAGTATTAAAAGCAGTAAACTACAAAATTAAATCAAAGACAGATAGATTTGCTTTGCTTCTGTGTCTCTTTAAGATCCACTTATTTGATGCCTTTTTGCCCTTCCATAACTTCAGAAAGAAAATATTTCATACTGTGAATTCAAAGGGACAGTTGCATCTTATTACTGTTCAGTCATAGCATTCAAATCAAAATAAGAAGTATTGGTATTTATCAGTAAAGGTACAATAAAGCATAATCTTTAACATTATGGGGATATTTGGTACAATAGAATCATCTTCTGATAATGTACCTTTTTGTTTTGTCTTTAATTTCAATGTTATTCCACCCAGAAAAATAATGCTTACCACAAACAGCAGACCATAGTCTTTCAATAAGAGGTTCTTGCATGACACTATTCCTAAGAGATTTGCTTCCGTTAAAAGCATTCTTCTGTCCTGTGGATATTTGTGTACATGTCTGATTGAGTGGAAAAAACTGCTGGAGGAAAATGAAATCACAAATGTATGATTTGGCTGCCATCAAGTCAATACAGTAATAGGTCGGTGAAAACATCAAAACATAATCAAAAGCTGCCTTCAGTGTCTGAAAGAAGAATTCACAGAGCAGTCAGCTGGAAGAGGTCATTTCTTCCATCTCATGAGTAATCATGAAGAAAATAAATCTGAGGATCATGGATTTTTGTAAAAAAGTTAATGTGGTCACCTTAAAGAAGAGAGAGGCTCAGTTTTAGTGGGTGTATGTATTGATTTTCCCAGGTTAATAAGCCAGAATGTAACAACCAGGTATCAACAACTAGGTGAATTTATGCTTACAAATGATTAATACAGAAAAAAACCAGACTATAACTCAAGACGTACTCGTGGAAATTGACATATGGTTAAATTATGTTAATTTGGTACATTTTTGAAGATACTAAAGGAGTGTGAAAATAAATCTGACGATAAAAGAAAACTTGTATTCAATAATTTCATATTAATTATAATATCTTGAATCTGAAGAAAGGAATTATGTGATCAAATCAATATTACTTTGCAAAACCAAGGCAACAATGCTTTCTCAGTATTATTGATATATAAATCACAACAAAAAAAATAAAATATAATACATAAAAGCTTGAAACACTTTCCTTCCCTGTGCTGAAAATGTGCTCTTTTAATGCAGACATTTAATTATGTGCCTAGTAGGAGAAAACAAATTCTAATGTATAAAACAAACTTTTTCCACTCAGTATTATATGTAAGACTCTGTGCTAATTGGTGAACATTAAATAAAAATAATGTTGTAGTATCTGTGAGCTAGGCGTTGATATGAAAACACAACAATCTACTGTTTTTTATATCTTACCATGCTTACATGCCATGTACATTTTACACTAGACATTGTGAATGCCTTTTATTCTAGAATACCCCCTTTTTTGGTGAGAGTGGGAGTGATAGAAACATGCATATTTACAACACAATGTGATAACTGTTATAATTAAATTATGAAGAGCTCTGGAAAAACATATTGAAACAATATATTTATAATATGTTATATAGTATAAATTGACAGTTGATCAATATTTTTTACTAAATTTAATTTGACTTAACTGGGGTTCTTCATACTGTCTGAAAATTGTGAGGGGATGGTCCCAGAATATTTTATTTAAGTATAACAGAAAGTCACATATAGTAAAGGTAGCCTTGTTTCATAATATTTTCATCTCTGTTTATGTTTATCTATCTATACACATATTTAGTTCCTGGTTGACCAAATAAATTATATTTTGTGAGAACTATGGTTGTAAAAATTTGAAAAATATGACCTTAACATTTCTAACAATTTATACAGTTTAAAAAAATATACGAAGTTAGAAGCCCACATTCTCCTCTCAACACAAAGAGAAATGCAATATCATTTCATAAACTAGAAATGTCTATTAACAGCTGAATGCCAAAACCAAAATATGTTCAGTAATAATAACTGTGAAAATAAGTTATTAATTAACATTAAAATATATATGCCAAAGTCTATAATAATAATAACAATAGTATCGTCATCAATAATTATTTTTTGTTGACTTTTTGTGTGTGGGAAACTCTGCTAAGTGCGTGAAAATATTAATTATTTCATCTTTATAAAAACTACACTATGCAATAGATGTCAATATCCCCATTCTACAGTGAAGAAACTGCAGTAAGGCAGATTAAAAAATTTGGAGACATTTATACAGAACATGCCGTATCGAGTTCAAACATTATTCTACTAATTACTACACCACATGGCTATGGATGTCTACCAGGCACTATGTGAAAAATCGTGTTCCTTGAATTTTTCAGTTTGGAACAAGGCATGATAGATCATAATTAAAACCGTCTAGTTCAATGATTCTGACAGTTTAGCATGCATCAGAAACACCGGAGAGTTGTTAAAACAGATATTACTGGGTCCTCTCCCCAGAGTTTCTGAGTAAGTCTAAGGAGGGGCTGGGATGTTTGTATTTCTAACAGATTCCCTGGTGATGCTTGAACTAGTGGTATAGGGACAATACCTAGAGATCTACTGCTGTTTCTAATGTGTAGTTAGAATGGAAAACCACTGACTTATGCAAATGATCAGAATCTTTCTGCTTAGGGCCAAGCCATCTATCTACATGGGAGCAAGTATTCCTGGGGAATCTGATGCATGTCCCACTGGCCATGAGATACTTTGAGGAATTCTGATGGGTGAAATGTAACTGTCTCAAATATTCTTTAGTTTTTAGTATTACTATATTTTATTTTGGAAACCCTGGTGGTGTAGCAGTTAAGAGCTACAGCTGCTAATCAAAAGGTCGGCAGTTTGAATCCACCAGGTGCTCCTTGGAAACTGGTTAAGAGCTAGGGCTGCTAATAAAAAGGTCAGCAGTTCAAATCTACCAGCTGCTCCTTGGAAACCCTGTGGGGCAGTTCTACTCTATCTTATAGGGTCGTTATGAGTCAGAACTGACTCGATGGCATCAAGTTTGGTTATGGTTTTATATTTTATTGTATGTATAAAGGCCAGGATGACATGGTCTGGAATTTATGCCATTTCAATAAAACCGAGGCTACAGCTACTGCTTCTATGTCACTACTCCTCTCAACATATAAACTGCTATTTTTCTCCTATTTCAAAAGAAAGGTGCCTATCAGTACCTGCTTTCCCAAGTATTGCAATGAATAAAGAAATCTAAGCACCACAAAGTAAAATACATATTTCATTATAAAAGAGAGTGATGTCTCTTTCATAAAATGGTATGGATAATAAAACTAAATGAGCCACAAGCACCAGTGTATGGGGCAGTAAGAGTGAAGTTGTTTGCAGCCAGATTGCAGGCATATTATCTAGCTAGAGTGAGAATTACCTAGGAGAAGCAAATGGGTCTTCAGGATTTTGAAATCAAAGCTAGGATAATAAACATATTTTGGTAAGGTTAGCTATGGTGTACTCATAATATTAACAATTTTCATAAGGCAAATACTTTTCAAGACAATTGCTCCAAGCTTGATGACTACTTCCAATGAAACTTGTAGCAGCCTTCTGGTCTTGGTGCATTCAAAATGGAATGGTCTCTAATAAATGTTATTACTTATATAACTTGCAGTCTAGTTTTAAAGAGAGTATTTATGCAACATAATTTTTTCTTATTATTTTGATCAATTTAGAACAATAGGATATGATTTTTAAAAATAAAACTGTAGCAGCTAGCCCATTGGATTATTACTATTGATTTGTTGTTATTTTGAGCTGATGGCAAAGGCATAAATTAAATGCTTGTGATTACAGGCATAAAAAATACAAAAATGGGCAGAATTAGAAAATAAGAGAATTTAAATTGTATACATGATTGCTGCAAATCAGATATAAAGAGCAAGGACTAGTATGGGTTTTCAGATGGGTCTTAGAAGTAATTATTCTGGTGTACTAGAGAAAATGGTGCAATCAATTTGCCCTCGACGACTGCTAACCTAAAGGCTGATGGTTTGATCCCAGCCAGTGGTACCACAGAATAAAAGCGCTGGCAATCTGCTTCCGGTAAGATTAAAGTCAAGAAAACACTATGGAGCAGTCTCACCCTGCAACACATGGGGTCACTATGAGTTAAAATAAACTCAATGGCAACTAACAGCAAAGAGAATGTTATTGAAGGAAGATAACAATATTTTGGTTTGTGTATTACTGAAGTTGTAGAGTACTGACAAAAAGACAATCTTAGAGTACTTGTAACCCACACCATGTTTCAAATGTTTTAAGCTGTGAATTGTGAAATATAGCATATACACAAAAGAACTAAAACAAGTAGATGTGGTACAATGAAGAAAAATATTGAATGTTTCTGTATCTAATACCCAGCTTCAGATATAAGGTATCAGTGTCTCTGAAGGCTCCTCTGTCCCAGGCTTCCTTGCCTGTCCCCTGCTGTGGTAGACAGAGCTCAAATTTACATTGTAGGAGAAAAGCAAAGCCAGCTCCAGGGCTCAGCTTGCCTTTCCATTTTTCTACATTCACTTAGTTTTTTGAACTAATTATTTTTTTTTTACTTTCTTGTCAGCTTATCTCTGTATTTGTAGAATTTCCTTTTTAAAAAATGTATTAATCCAATGTATGTATAAATTTTTGTATGCGAGACTAACTTGAATTGTAAACTTTGACTTAAAGTACAACAATTAAAAAAAAAGAGTGAAAAAACATATTAACCCAATATTATAACTGTTTATAACAGGAAGGGTGGTCAGTGTACCATAATCCCTCTTGCAATACCAATTAGCCAAATATGATTTTATATCTGAAGTATAAGTTAATATCAAGATGTTTTTAATTAGGCAGGGTCCTGTTTTTTGCATTAAATGGTTTGCAGAGCATTATAACAGCAAGTAGATGACTGATTCATTTGTTGGTTGTACAAAGACAAGGAAAAGCATTTACATATCCAAAAGTACTCTTTCAAAAATTATTCTAGAAGATATTAGATCAGAGTATTGCAACCTAGAATATAGAATATTTTCCATGCCCTGTAAATGTGACTGGTAACTGCTGAGACAGCTGTAAAATAAAAATAACAATATTATGACTTAAAGAGATGAAATATTGTGGTGTCTTCCTTTTAAGAAATGTTTTCTTTACCCAAGCAGTTTTTGAGAACTCCCTAGAAAAATAGAGAAAACAGGTAGAGAAACTGGAGTAAAAAATAATGGCATCATGGCAAATGTTTCAGGCACAGTTAAAATGATTAATGTGGTAATAGCTCAGGAATAAGGGGACAAAGAATGAAAGATAAGCAAGCACTTTATAGGTAGAAGGAACAAAAATTTGCCCTAAAGCAGCATCGTGAACTAGTCAGAATGTATTTGGCAATCAGTAGAGCATTTTGAGATAAATGTGTATCACCCTAATAATCACTATCTGAAGGAATATCTGATGGATTAAAAAGAATACCAGTACTTGAACTATTTTGTTATCTTTTCACTTAAAGAGTATCTAACATATATTTGAATGATGAAAACAATTCTGTATCCCTTTTTTTATATCATTGCTCTGCTAAAATGTAAATCATTCCAGAAAATATTTGAGTGGTTAGGCCTTTCTTCTTTCATCTTTTTCCTCTGGAAAACTGAACTCAAAATCTTTTTTCTTCTAAAGCAAATCTTATTTGACTGTACTTGACGTAACATTGTTGGCATTTTTATTTGCTTATTCTTATGTTTGAAGTGCATGAGAAAGATGTGGCAGTCTGCTTCCATAAAGATTTACAGTCTTGGAAGCCCTATGGGGCAATTCTACTCTGTCCTACAGGGTTACTGTGAGTCAGAATCAATGGTAATGGATCTGGTTTTGTGGTTTATGCTTGAGGTAATCCTTGAAGTAAATTAGGAGGGAGGGTCTAGATTGGAAAATTCCACCAACATCACTCCCCCCTACTCAACACTTTTTAGTTATTAGTTATAAACTTACCAATTTATAACTGTCTTGGTTTTTATGTAGTCATAGAGTTTCTTGACTCAAATTATCTGAAAAAAAGAATCTGTAACATAGGATTGACAGAGATTTAGTTTATGTTCTCTTTTAAGCTTGAATTATGGTTTTGAGCAATTAATTCTGTTATTATTACTAGTTATCTTAATGATCAAACAACAATATCCATCTGAAAGTATTGGAAGCAAAAATTTTTATCCAGGCTCAAGGGATTGTGGAATTATTTCCATCGAAGTCTCCGTGTTTGACAAAATTTTCAAGATAAGATTTGTTTACTAAGAACTTAACCCTGTTTTCCAGTGTATGTTTAATCTAAAATTTAAATATTGTATAATGATATTTTTCTTTTCTTCTGAAGAGGAAAATATAGATTTTTCAAATAAACATATTATTTACACAAGCTTTCTCTTGTATAAATCCACAAATGGTTACCAAGAATGATTCATTGCTGGCAAAAATTTATGACAAAGAAGTGAAAGATTCTTTAAGTATGTCAAGTTTTTTAAGGAGATATATATATACTTCTTTTTTTGCAATTACTTTATTAATCCATAGTTGACATTTTCAGCAGTGGGGTTCCAGTGATGTTTTATTAGAATTCATTTTTAACCTGACATATCCTTTGTTTGCTGTGATGCTCTGTGGGTAGGGATGACTACACCCACAGATTGTCTAGCTGTTAAGATGCAAGAAAAAAAATTGCTATTTATAATTCAAAAAAAAAAAAAAAACTTTTAAATTGTCTCTAAAAACCTCTGTAATATATTTTTCAAGAAATGGCATTAAAGCTCAAATATATAAATTTTAAATCCTCTTCTAAATGACACACTCATATCCCTCTTGGGAGTGGAAATTTCCTCACTATTAAAGTCTAAGTATATTTTCAACTCTTAAAAATACTTCAACAATTTCATTAAATTACCTGAATTATGGACATTTTTCTTTTGTTATCAACTAAAATAGCTTATTTGCCTTACTTTCAAGTCAGAAAAAATCTAACTGAAAAACACATTAAATGCTAGTGTATAAACTACATTCATATGATATTAATTTTAATTGACAATAAGTATTCAAAAACATATACTTCTTTTTTTATATTGTTGCTTATTGCCTGTTAGTTACATTAGGGGTCCCTTAGGTAAAAAGCAGTTTCATATACTTTTGCAAAAACATAATTTTTTTAGAAAAAATATTCCCTCTGCTCTAAGGAAAGAGCAGAGTGTAAGTGGAAAATGAAAGTTCTAGGTGCAATATAACTTTCATATTTACAATAATGGCTACAAGCATCACTGCAAACTATCCCATCAAATACCTTTGTTCAACTTTGTCGAATCAAATAATTTGAGAAAAGTAGATAAAAAAAGAGAAATATTATTAGCATATACAGATTATTGGTGATGATCAACATAAGACATTTTATTTACAGAATTAAATTTCTTGAGGTGTTGAAAAGTTATTAAGTAAAAGTGAAGATACCCAAGATACTGAACAACAGAAAAGTCTATGAGAATCATGGCTTTATTAAATATTTGGTATAGACAACAGAGGGTTCCTTGTCAGTTAAGAGGAATGGATGTTACTTAGTAAAAATACTGATGTTTAAGGAAACAATTCATATGTTCTGTGGCTTTGAGAATGAATACGAAGAATTTCAAAATTGTGGTTGGTAAAAATACATGAATATCAATTGGTTATGGTTATGACAGTAGTGAATGGTTGCTATTAAAGCTTAATTAGCACTCTATCTAAATCATGTGATCTGAGCAACTTCAATGTAATGAATGAGACAAGCTGTAAGCTTAAGTTAGCAAAATATTTGCTAGAAGTGCCATTGAGGATGTATAAAACATGCATTAAGAAATGCATATGTAGGAAGAACAGTGCTTGTAATTAGAACAGCAAATAACTAGGTTGACTATGAACAAACTATATTCTAAGAAACCTAAGCAGTAATCATAGGAAAAGAAGTTAATCTTTTAGTAAGAAAACAACTAGAAATAAAGTGATGACAGAACTGAGGTGAATGGAGGAAACTGCCTTTTATGTGTAACACAGGGACTGCTGAGTTCCTCCTTTATGTCCTTCATACAGGTAGCCTTCAATAATGTAAAAGCTAAAAGAAAGTAATTCCCACTTACGTATAGTTCTCAGAGACATCTGACAAATTCTGTACCTTCTACTACTATAGAATACAACTAATGATTTTGTATCACAGTTCACCAGAGAGTGAAAGGGGTTGTGTGGGAGAGAGGCTGTGCAGGCCTAACGTCCTGGATATTGTGGTATTGTTAGTGCATAGCTTGCATAGGCCACTTCTGCATGCACCTACGATTCTGATTTATTATCTATTCCGGCATGCTCCTATGCCTCTGATTTATTTTCCTTCCCTCTTCTCTTCTGTTTTCATATGATTTTATAAAAGTTTAAAATTAACCTAAGTTCCTCTTTGAGAGGTAGAACAACAAGTGATAAAGTCTGGAAGTGAGACAACTGAACAAAGGAACTATCTGTGACTGAAACCAGGATGGTGTCAGAGAATCTTCAAGAATACCTGCAGAAGGTCAACATGTCTGGAGCATGGTCATTGTGCCCACCTCAAAGGGGAACCAACATTCCATGAATCCTTTAGACCCTGACTCTGTCCCTATAAAATCCTCTGATCAGCCTCCAGCGGGGGGAGGCAGATTTTGGAGGAGCTCATTCCCCTCTGTCTCCTGTATTTCGATATACAATAAAACACTCTTGCTGCTCACCTCACCCTGTCTTAGTATTAACTTTTGCGGCAGGTGGCTCAGACCTGCGTTTTGCAGTAACAAGAGGTATATACTTTCTCCTTTCCCAGAAAGATTTGGAGTGGTCAAACCTTCAACAGTTTCTTTTTTTTCCCCCCCCAGCAAAACAATACATTAAGATACATGGAATTATTTTATAAGAGTTTCACAGTTTGAGATGGTAGATCACTTGAACTTTTTCATACTCTGTACACGGATAGGAAATCAAGTCTAAGACATGTGGATGTTCCCTACATATCTATCCAATATCTCTCTAACTCTCACACTTGTTCTTCTTTACTTCCAGTCTGACAAACTCCTCTTCTTCCTCAAGGGAAGTTCATAGGAGGAAACCTTGCATCTTGTTTCCTTTTATGTGTCTTCTCCAACTGCCCAAAACTTCAGGTGGTTTAGCATGGATGTCCATCTTCATTCTATATCACAGATTTAGTGTTGGGCCATGAGGAAGTGTGCAGGTGGTTATAAAATTCTAGATCAAGCCTCATCCAGCAAGAAATCTAGGGTGATTAGTCTTTGCTATATAGCCTATTTTATAAGCACATCTCTGCAAAATTCTCTGTATAGATGTTTTGTTCCTAAGAGATAGCTATGTCTAATCCTTTTTTGAAGAAGAAATGCTTAGTAGGTTGTGCTTTTTTTCCTTGCTATCAAAGTATCTCCAAAGTGGACGTGAGTAACACACAAATGTCCGGTTATAACAAAAAATAGCATATTAGAAGTTAAGAAATATCACTTTTTCCCCTTTATCCCCCCTAACTTTGTTATCCACTCCATTAACTGATTTCATTCATTGTTTCCTAGAGTAGACTTGGAGAGTATTGGTGAAGGAGATTTGCCAATTTTTCCTAATTACAGGCTTTCTAGCACAGCTAATAAAGTTTTTTTTTTTTTTTTAATGTGTGGGTGCCATAATTGGATATTAGTGTCAGTGAGTCTTAGAGGGAAAATCATGCACATATAACAAGAGCAAAAACAAATTTCATAAACCAAAATTATTGAATTAAGAATTTATTTAATGTTTAGCATAGGGTGCTACGGTAAATTAGTTATTAGACCAAGTACAGTATAAGATAGTTGAAGGAAAGATTAAAAAGATTGAAGACAAAATCTGAGGCCTACCCCTGAGATCATTCAGTCAAGGTCTTCATGATTAAAGACCACAAAGTTGATTTTTTTTTTTTTTTTTTTTTTAGTGTCCAGACATGTGTTGTCATATCCTGGATGTTGTCAGGGAGCATACTGCTCAAAATTATCCATGTTATGTTCTTACGGATTGCCAGGCTTCTCATCTCTTCATTTTGTCTGGATCTGAGCTATGTATACCTTGCTATTTCAGCCAGTTGACTAACTAACAAAAGGCTGTAAAAAGTCAAATTGTTTTTTCAGATGTAGTACATCCCTTTTTTTTAAGATTATTATATTTAAGACGTATCAATGGTTATTACTCTGTTTTATTCTCCTAACTATAATAATATATCATTTAGAAAAGTATACAGTCTGTCCGTCCAGTCATTAAATCAGAAATCAATTGTGTGCATGTGTGTTCAAGAGGGGAGAGAGAGAGAGAGAGAGAGAGAGAGAGAGAGAGAGAGAGAGAGAGAGAGAGAGAGAGAGAAAATGATCTCAGTAGAACATGATGGTTTTCTGGAAAAGCTCTTTTTCTAGTCTGGAAAAGGACAAGTGTGTAAATAATTAAGAGAGTATGTATGGGTAAGATAGCATAACTAAATTTATTTCAATAGATAAGAGGGTAAGAAGAAATTGCATGCAATTAATGCCATGTATACACAAACATAAAAGATGCAACAACATTTTCTGATTGGAGAATTACGAATCTAGTTTGGAAGACCCAGCAGGATGTGAACCTGGTAATTGACAAGGCACTAAAATTGTGAAAAATTTCTGATGCACTGGTACATAGTTAGTCTTTCATCTGTGGGTGATGAAGAGCTGCAACATGGTTTCAAGAATGAGTGATAAGAGTGAATTGGAGGATAAAAAGCTGGATGGAGTAACAGAAGACATTTTATGTCAAACGATATGAAGACCATTCTGAAGAATTAAAAATAAATAAATAAAAGTTATGTGTGGTCCTTGTCCTTGAGAAATCTAAGAAAAATAACAATATTCTGAAGAATATTCTGGATTCACAAATCATATAAAATTAATCATAAAATATTCTAAATGTTTTTTAAAATATAAGTTATAAGATACAATAGATCTAGTAGAAGAGACAATGTTGTAATGCTCAATGTGATAAGGTAATTCATGCTTTATGTGACTTTTTCTTTGCTCCGTTTAACCAATGATAACTTTTTGTCTTCTAATTTTTATTTTCAAGCAGTGTTTTCTGAATAGATTTGAACTGATGTTCAGTGTTTGTCAGAAAACGAAGTCATAAATGGATGCGAGGAATCCATTTGTCACGCCTCTTTTGAAAAACAGTGAAGTAAAGGTAGTCTATTAAAAGTTTGAAGTACTTTAGAAATCTAAATTTTAAAATAAAATCTAGTAATAAAAAATGCTGCTTACTCAAACTTAACTGAAACGTCAAGATATAAAAGTTAAATGTGAGTTATTTGTGATATAAAAGTGGCTGTAGCTCTGAGATTCAGGTACAGAATACAACAGAAAAAGAAAAGACTTTGATAGATGTCCTATAGCCTCTGGATTCCCAGGAGTTTAGATCCTGTTTCTTTCTTTATCTTCCTTTTGGAATGTCATGTAATCAGCTGCTCTGAGCTACGAAACTACTGTGGAACTAATGTTTAAATATGCCACTGAGCTCTGAGCCTTGCAGGGTTAATTATGAGGAAAATATAGTACTTAAGAGAAAGGTAAAAATGAATTACCTACCTGAAATAGCCTTTCAGTTTTATGACTCCCAAGATACAGAAATAATCAGTACCTAGACTCTAGTGGGATCCCTGATGCCAAGATCTAGAGCAAAGATACACTCAAAGTGACATTTATATTAAAGGAAGTTTCCAAGACCAAAGTATCTACAAATTTGTCTTATTATGAAGATGCCCTTATGAAAGCAGTGCAAAAAAATGAGTCTTTATGGACCGGGTGGGATAGAGAGTGGGGAAACAGAGTATGGTTTCTGCACCATTTAATTGCATTGTTATTTATATTAAATTTTATAATTTGGGCCTTTAGAAATAATAAGCTGCATTACCCCTAAGGAGACTTGTATCTCTAGGCTATTTTATGAAGATCTTGGTTTAGTTGATGGTCACAACAAATTCATGGTAATACTTCTGAGAGAACAACACCTTGGAAGCTCAGTTATGAAAATGATTGAAAAACCAGGCCTGGTGTCCAGGTTTTCATAAATCTCCATAAAGGCAAAGCAGTATCACAGGCATTGTATTTCTAAGCTTCTGGGAAATGAAAGTATGAATTTCAGAAGGTTTTACAATGTAATTCTGTAGATCAAGGAAATAGTAAGCAAGTCAAGTATCTTTTTAAAATAAGAAAAGAAGCCTTAAGTTGCAGAGTTATTTTGTTGTTCTGTTCATTTTCATGTTACACTAGAAAACCAAGATTTCTTGAAAAGATTCTTTTTGGCTTTTCAAGGGAATATACTGAGGGTGAAAGAAAATTCTTACCTTTTTTTTCCCCCTGCAGGAATGGTATTTTCATGTTTGCCTTTTTCAATGTTTACCTTTGCACTGAACAAAAGAGACCCTCTATACATTTTGAATACATGCATTTTCTTTTTTTTTTATTTTTGGTCTGGGTGTGTGACATTTTCATGTGACTCTTTTTACAGTAGGGGTTCATTGAAGACTAGAATCCTGGTGGTGCAGTGGTTAAGAGCTCTGCTGCTAATTAAAAGGTCAGCAAAGTCAGCACTTGGAATCCACCAACTCCTTAGAAACCCTGTGGGACAGTTCTACTCTGTCTTATAGGGTCATTGTGACCTGGAATTCACTCCCTGGCAACGGGTTTGCTTTTCTGGTTTTGGTCATTGAAGACTATCTAGTGGTAATGTAATTCAGAACTTCTTTTTGGAATTGTTTTATATAATTGTCAAATTTCGGGCAAATTGGCACTCTAGGCAGAAGCACCACGCCGTCCCTCCACAGCACAGATCCGAAAAACTAAGCCAAACAGAGAAAACAACAATCCTGAAACCCTAAAACATCAAATGAAGAGATAAAGAACTCAGCCAAGCACCAAATGGAGTGAGAAAACTGACAGAGAATGGACAGCAAGGAGAGATTCATGCAGAGGTCTCCTATCAGCTAACACAGTGTGGATCCACCACCTTGGATTCCTATCAGAGACCAGCAAACGGGGGTACGAGAAAGCAGTTTCACAGAACTTACAGTGGGAGACAAAACAACCAGTAATTTGTGATATATGCTTTCCCACCCCGCACCGTCCTTCACCCCCACTTGGCCTCCTCTGCTTCTGTGATGACAATCTCTTGTCCTGGAAGCTCGAGCAGCTTGGATTCCACACACCCGAACGGGCCTGCTCTCTGAGTGCCATTTGTTGGCTGCTGGTGTTGCTTTTTTCCGCTTCTTTTGATTTCTTCCTTGCCTCTCACTGCCTCCCCCTCCTTTCGATCAAGTGCCTGGCTCTGTGTGCCATCTTTGCTTCTTCCTGAGGGGCTGCGGAGCTCCAGTAATTTGTGATATACGCTTTCCCAATCCCTACAATTCTTCACCCACACTCGGCCACCTCTGCTTCCCACGGACACAGTCTCTTGTCTGAGAGACACCAGCTGCTTGGATTCCACTGGCCTGCACTAGCTGGCTTTCTGACTGCCATTTGTTGGCTGCTGGCGTTGATATTTTTCTCCTTCTTTAGATTTCTTCCTTACCTCTCACCACCTCCCCCTCCTTTCACTCAAATACCTGGCTCCGTGCACCATCTTTGCTTCTTCCTGAGGGGCTGTGGAGCTCCGTTCGAGTGCGGAGCTGCTTCCCGGTCTGGGCTGCCACACTGGTGGGGTCTCGGGCTTTTGTTCATTTGTTTTTTTGAATTGTTTGTTTGTTTTCTTTTCCTTTTCTTGAGTTGGGAGCCCTTTCTGGCCAGGCGGTGCTGCCTAACAAGGAGACTACCCCCTCCGCTTGCACAGACATGCAGAGGGATCCCTGAGAGCATTTTTTTCCACTGTTTTTTTTTTTTTTCCTGTTTTTTTGGGGGCTTTTCTTGTTCTTTTTTTCTTTCTTTCTTTTTATAATTAATTTTGTCTTCTTTTCCTTCTTTTTCCCTTCTTGTCATTCTTATTACTCAGTTTCTCGCCTCTCTATATTTTCCTTCTCTTTCTGTACACTGAATACCTGGTGTTGTATACCTCTATGACTTCTAGCCAGGTTGTACTGCAAAACTTGAGAGCAACTTCCCCAGACCTCATAGCTGCACCAGTGGGATCTGTGGGAACTTTACAGTTCTTTAACCTTTCCAATTTTTATTTATTCACTTATTTCTTTTCTTTTTCTCCACTTTGCTTTCTGTTATTCTCCATTTCATAGTCTCTCATCTCTCCACTCCAATGGCAAGCTCCCCTAGCTTTCCTTTTTGTTTGTTTGTATGTTCTTGGCTCCTGTTCCTCTCTCCTATCTCCCATATCCATCTTAGCTCCATGCATGACAATCTCCCCACTACATCCTGACTACCTGCACTGTGCACTGAACATCACACCACAAAGCACCACAGGCACGGCCTACTGGAACCTGCCCTGCACTGATTACTGACCCACCCTGGAGGCTGTAGTATGTGCCACAAACCACCCGTCCCAGTAACTCCACTTCAGCTAGACCTTCCCTGATGTACTATATCTGAGTGACTGATCCTGCCAACTGGAGAAGGAGGTGAAAAGTTTTGTGCCCACAGACGAGCAAACAACAAAAAACACACAGCCCGCCTGCTCAGACATAGTCAAATATTTTTAAAAAAGGGATGAAACAAACAAATCTACAATCAATAAACAAGAAAAATAACTACTGAATGCCCCGATGACAGCAGACAATATCAAAACATTTACAAAAACAGGACAGGATGGTTCCAGTAGGTGTCCAAAATAAACACAAGATGTCTTTCCAGTGGAAGAAAATGCACTAGAACTACCTGATAGGGAATTCAAATCTCTAATACTCTGAGGCAAGAAGCTGACAAACATAAGGAAAAAATAGATAAACTCATGGAAAATACAGACAAAAAATTGGAAGAATTCAGGAAAATAATGCAGGAACAAAATGCTGAAATAAATTCACACCTAGAAATTATACAAAGACAACAATTAGAAATCCAAAAGATAAACAACAAGATTTCAGAAATGGACAGTGTCATAGAAGGGCTAAGAAGCAGATATGAAATGGAGGAAGACAGGATCAGTGGAATTGAAGACAAACACTTGGATACAACTGTTAGAGGAAAACTCAGAAAAAAGAACAAAGGAAAATGAAGAGACCCTGAGAGTTATGTGGGATACAATCAAAAGCAAAAATCTGTGAGTGATTGGAATTCCAGAACAGGGGGAGAAAACAAAACACAGATAAGATCATTGAAGAACTGCTGACAGAAAAATTCCCCAATTTCATGAAAGATGAAAAGCTGCCCATCCAATAAGCTAACCGAACCCCATATAGGAGAGACCCCAAAGGAAAATCACCAAGGCATATCATAATCACACTTGCTAAAACAAAAGTCAAACGAAGAATCCTGAGAGCAGCTCGTGAAAAACAAGAAGTCACATACAGAGGAGAAACAATAATACTAAGCTCAGATTATTCGGCAGAAACTGTTCAGGCAAGAAGGCAATGGGATGACATATATAAAATCTTGAAAGAAAAATATTTCCAGCCAAGAATAACATATCCTGCAAAACTCTCGTTCAAATTTGATGGTGAAATTAGGTCATTTCCAGATAAACGTAAATTAAGGGAATATGTAAAAGTCAAACCAAACTTACAAGAATTATTAAAGGGAGTTCTTCGATCTGAGCACAAACAGCTTCAGCTCACAGGCAGATTCTAGGACGCAGGATGGTACCAGCATGATAACAATCTAGGAAATGACATCTTGAGGACTATCTGAAACCAAAAGAAATACAACAGGAAATCAGAGCAGTTAATCAGTAAATGACAACAACATCAAAACAATATACGAAGGAATAAACAGTATAAGTATAAAACCTTCTAATGGAGAGGAAGGCAAGGAGATACCAAGTAATGGTAGACTGCTTCAAACTTAGAAAGATAAGGGTAAAATTCATGGTAACTACAAAGAAAGTTAGCAAACATACTCATAACAAAAGAGGAAAAACATAAAGTCTCAGCAAAAACAAAACCTACATAAACAAAAGAAATGAAAAAAAAAAACCCATAAAAAAAGTAACTCACCGCAAGAGAGTAAGGAGAACAAAGAAAACTTCAGCACCACAAAAAAAAAAAACACCACATAATGACAGCAACAAACTGACATCTATCAATAATTACACTGAATATAAGTGGATTCAGTGCACCCATAAAGAGATGGAGAGTGACAGAATGGATAAGAAAACAGGATCCATCAATATGCTGTCTACAAGAGACACACCTTAGAAACAAAGATGTGAATTTATTACAAGTCAAAGGTTGGAAAAAAATATATCAAGCTGACAACCACCAAAAAAGAGCAGGAGTGGCAATTCTAATCTCAGATAAAACAGACTTTAAAACAAAATCCACCATAAAAGACAAAGAATGTCACTATATAATGATTAAGCAGACCATCCATCATAAAGTCATAACCATAATAAACATATACGCACCCAACAACAGGGCTCCAAAATACATAAAACAAACTCTAACAACACTGAAAAGAGAAATTGACCATTCCACAATAAAAGTAGGAGACTTCAACACACCACTCTCAGTACAGGACAGAATAACTAAGAAGAAATTCAGCAAAGATACAGAAGACCTAAAGGACACAATCAGCCAACTTGACCTCATAGACATATATAGAACACCCCATCCAACTGCTGCATAGTACACATTCTTTTCCAATGCACATGGAACATTCTCCAGAATAGACCACATCTTAGGCCACAGAGAAATCTCCAACAAGATCCAAAACGCTGAGATAATTCAAAGTATCTTCTCTGACCACAGTGCCATTAAGGTAGAAATTAACAATAGAAAGAGCAAGGAAAAAAATCAATTACAAGGAAACTGAATAATACCCTGCTTACACATCACTGGGTAATAGAAGAAATCAGAGATGGAATCAAAAATTCCTAGAATCAAATGAGAATGAAAACACATCATACTGAAACCTTAGGGACACAGCAAAGGCAGTCCTCAGAGGACAATTTATAGCAATAGATGCACATATCAAAAAAGAAGAAAGGTACAAAATCAAAACATTAACTACAGAACTCAAACAAATAGAAAGAGAACAGCAAAAAAGGCCCACAACCACCAGAAGAAAGGAAATAGTAAAGATCAGAGCAGAAATAAATGAAATAGAGAACAGAAAAACAATAGAAAGAATCAACAAAACCAACAGTTGGTTCTTTGAAAGAATCAAGAAAATTGACAAACCACTGGCCAGACTCACAAAAGAAAAACAGGATGACACAAATAAACCAAATAAGAAATGAAATGGGGGACATTACTACAGATCCAACTGAAATAAAAAGGATTATAACAGAATATTATGAAAAACTAGACTCCAACAAATTTGAAAACCTAGAGGAAATGGATAAATTTCTAGAAACATACGGCCTACCCAAACTACAACAAAGTGATGTTGAAAATCTGAACAGACCCATAACAAGAGAAGAGATTGAAAAGGAATAAAAAACCTCCCAACCAAAAAAAGCCCTGGCCCAGATGGCTTCACTGGAGATCTCTACACAACATTTACAGAAGAGCTGGTACCAGTACTACTCAAGCTATTTCAGAGCATAGAAGAGGAAGCAACACTTCCAAATTCATTCTATGAAGCCAGCATGACGCCGATACAAAAACCAGGCAAAGACATCACAAAAAAAAGAAAATAACAGACCAATACCTCTCATGAATATAGATGCAAAAATTCTTAACAAAATTCTAGCAAATAGAATTCAGTATCATATCAAAATCTAGTACACCATGACCAAGTAGGATTCATACCAGGTATGCAAGGATGGTTCAACATTAGAAAATCAATCAACGTAATACACAAATAAATAAAAGGAAGGAAAAGAATCAGATGATCATCTCAACCAATGCAGAAAAGGCATTTCACAAAGTCCAACACCCATTCCTCATAAAAACTCTCAAACAAATAGGTATAGAAGGGAAATTTCTCAACTTAATAAAGGGCATCTATGCAAAACCAATGGCCAATATCATTCTTAATGGAGAGAGGCTGAAAACATTCCCCTTGAAAACAGGAAGAAGACAAGGATGCCCTTTATCACTACTCTTATTTAACATCATGCTGGAAGTTCTAGCTAGAGCATTAAGGCAAGAAAAAGAAATAAAGGGCATCCAAATTGGTAAGAAGAAGTTAAACTGTCCCTGTTTGCAGATGATATGATACTATACCTAGAAAACCCTAAAGACTCCACAAAAAATCTATTGGAACTAATAGAAAGATTCAGCAGAGTAGCTGGCTACAAGATAAACGTTTAAAAATCGGTTGGATTCCTATACAGCAATAAGGAAAATGATGAAAAGGAAGTCAGGAAAACAATACTATTTATAATAGCCCCTAAAAAGATAAAATACTTAGGAATAAATCTAACCTGGGTTGTAAAAGACCCATACAAATAAAACTACAAAACACTACTGCATGAAACCCAAAGAGATCTACATAATGGAAAAACATACCATGCTCATGGATGGGCAGACTCAACATTGTGAAAATGACAATTCTACCCAAAGCAATTTATAAATACAATGCAATCCCAATTCATATATCAACAACATTCTTCAAAGAGATGGAAAAACTAATCATTAACTTTATATGGAAAGGGAAGAAACCCCGAATATGTAAAGCACTACTGAAGAAGAAGAATAAAGGTGGAGGACTCACACTACCTGACTTGAGAACCTACTATACAGCTACAGTAGTCAAAACAGCCTGGTACTGGTACAACGACAGATACATTTACCAATGGAACGGAATTGAGAACCCAGATGTAAATCCATCCACCTACAGTCACCTGATCTTCGACAAAGGCCCAAAAACCATTAGATGCGGAAAAGACAGTCTTTTTAATAAATAGTGCTGGAAAAACTGGATATCCATCTGCAAAAAAATGAAACAGGGCTCATACCTCATGCCATATACAAAAGTACTTCAAAATGGATCAAAGACCTGAATATAAAGCCTAAAACTACAAAGTTCATAGAAGAAAAAATAGACCCAACACTACACGCCTTAATACATGGCATTAGCAGGATACAAACCATAACCATCAATGCACAAACCCCAATAGATAAGCTAGATAACTGGAATCTTAAAAAATCAAACACCTATGCTCTTCAAAAGACTTCACCAAAAGAGTAAAAAGAGAACCTACAGACTGGGAAAAATTTTTTGGACAGTACAAGTCAGACAAAGGTCTAGTCTCCATAATCTACAAGAAAATCCAACACCTCTACTACAAAAAGACAAATAATCCTATTAAAAAATGGGCAAAGGAAATGAACAGACACTTCACGAAAGAAGACATCCAAATGGCCAACAGACACATGAGGAAATGCTCGCTATCACTAGCCATTAGAGAAATGCAAATTAAAACCACAATGAGATACCATCTCACCCCAGCATTACTGGCATGAATCAAAAACACTGGAAATAACAAATGCTGGAAGGGCTCTGGGGAGATCGGAACTCTTATGCACTGCTGGTGGGAATGCAAAATGATAGAACCATTTTGGAAAATGATATGGCGCTTCCTCAGAAAGCTAGAAATAGACATACCATTCGATCCAGCAGTCCCACTTTTAGGAATATATCCTAGAGAAATAAGAGTCGTCACTCGAATAGACATATGCACACCTATGTTCATGGCAGCATTGTACACAATAGCAAAAAGACGGAAATCTAAATGCCCATCAACAGATGAATGGATAAACAAACTATGGTACATACACACAATGGAGTACTATGCAATGAGAAAGAACAACAATGAATCTGTGAAGCATCTCATAACATGGATGAAACTGGAGGACATTATGCTGAGTGAAATAAGTCCATCACGAAAGGACAAATATTGTATGAGACCTCTATTGTAAAAACCCATGAATAAGTTAACACACAAAAAGTAACAATGTTTTGTTGGTTACCAGGATGGGAGGGGTAGGGGGGAAATACTAAATAGGCAATAGATAAGCAGTATCTTGGGTGAAGGGTGAGACAGAACACAGTACAGGGGAAACTAGCACAACCTGTACAAGGAAAGGTCATAGAAGCCCCATAGACACATTCAAACTCCCTGAGGGACTGAATTGCTGGGCGGAGGGCTGTGGGGACCATGGTATCGGGGAACATCTAGCTCAATTGGCGTTAACACAGTTTATAAAGACAATATTCTACATTCTACCTTGGTGAGTAGTGTCTGGGGTCTTAAAAGCCTGTGAGCGGCCATCTAAGATACTCCACTGGTCTCATCCTTTTAGGAGCAAGGGAGAATGAAGAGAACAGGATACAAAGAAAAGATTTGTCCGAAGGACTAATGAACCACAGCTACCAAGGCCTCCACCTGACTGACTCCAGTACAGCTAGATGGTGCCCGGCTACCACCACTGACTGCTCTGACCAGGATCGCAACAGAGGATTCTGGACAGAACTGGAGAAGTATGTAGAACATAATTCTAACTCACAAAAAAAATGACTGGATTTTCTTGCCTAAAGGTGACTGGAGAAACTCTGAGAGTATGGCCCCCAGACACCCTTTTAGTTCACTGGTGAAGTTATCTCCGAGGTTCACCGTTCAGCCTAGGAGTGGACAGCCCCATAAAACCAAATGGGACTAATGATCTACTAATCTACTACTAATCCCAGTAGTCTAGTGATAAAGGCCAGAAGGCAGAAGGGGACAAGGAAGTTGGTGATAGGGAACCCAAGGTTGAGTAATGATACTGTTGATGTGTTGTGAGGTTGTTAACCATTGTCATAGGGCAACATGTGTAGTAACTGTTAAATGAGAAACTATTTTGTTCTGTAAGCCTTCATCTTAAGTGAGAATAGCAGCACAATTGTAACAGCGTAGTCAATTTCACTGTACTGTGCATGTAGAAATTTTTGAAATGGTGTATCTTTGGCTATGTGTATTTTCACCAAAAAAAAAAAAAAAACGTTGAGAACTTAGAGGGTTGACATGTTGTGGGGTTGTTAACCAATGTCATAAAACAATACGTGTACTACTGTTTCATGAGAAACTATTTGTTCTGTAAACCTTCACCTGAAGTACAATAAAAAAAAAAAACAATAAAAAAAATTGTCAAATTTCAACAGGAAAATACTAAAGGCAAATAGGAGAGTGTACATTATGTTTTCTGAGAAGGTTTATACTTTGACCTTATTTTTGTTTTCCCTGGTCTCACGGCTGTTACGACTGTCTGTCACTAAAACTGCCTTTTGCAATGTTGAAAATTTGAGGTTCTAACTTGATATGATTCATGGGAGTGCATTACTGATTCCCAATTGTCCAAGCAACTTAATGTTTTGAAATATTTAAATTAATACACGCTGTATTAATTTAATTAACGTTCAATTTTCAAATATTTTTGACTGGAACAAAATTACAGGAACTCGGATTATGCAGTTGAGAATTTCAGGGGTCCACGAGGATAAAATAAACCCTGGCAATCTGCTCCTGTAAAGATTCCAAAGAAACCAAACCAAACCCACTGCTGCTGAGTGGTTTCCGACTCATGCAAACCTATAGGAAAGAGCAGAACTGCCCCATAGGGTTTCCAAAGAGTGACTGGTGGATTCGAACTGCCAACATTTTGGTTAGCAGCCAAGCTTTTAACAACTGAGCCACTAGGGTTAGGAAACCCTATGGAGCAATTCTACTCTGTCATATAGGGTCGCTATGAGTCTAAATGAGCTCGATGACACACAACTACAGTAACAACATTAATTGTCTTCTGGATTGACTATTAAAAAAAAAAAGTCGACCTTTTGGTTAGCAGCCATAACTCTTAACCCCTGCGTCACCAGGGCTGACGAAAGGAGAGCAACATTCCCAAAGCAAGACAACTTATGTTGCCCCATAGGGTTTCCAAGGCTGTAAATATTTATGGAAGTAGACTGCCACATCTTTCTCCCACAGAGCAGCTGGTGGGTTTGAACTGATGAGTTTTGGGTTAGCAGCCAGGCACTTTAACCACTGTGCCACCAGGGCTCTAGCTCATGTTATAGGTAATTGACTAACAATCAGATATTTTGGAACAAATATTCAAAGATTTTAAGAATAAAAGTAGAAATTTATTTAATTCTCTGTTGTGTATCATAGATTCATTTTACAGTTATATGCAGACACAATTTCATGATGTTTTCCCTGGCATTATTTACACTCTTATTAAACAGATTTGACTCTTCAAAAATCTTCATGTTCTACCATTTTTTCGTGAAGAAACTGGAAAAGGTGACTGACAATTAGAGATAAATTAGTCACTAGAAACAGACACAGACATGATAGATAAGATGTATTGCAGAAAAGATTTTTTTAAAAAACTATTAGAAGCGCTTATCAACATGCTCAAATATTTGAAAGGAAACATTAATATTATGAAGAGAGAAATAGAAGATATAAAGAAGAACCAAGACGATTAAGCATAAGATTATCCTATCTGAAATTCAAAAGTTACTGAGTAAACTTAACAACAGATTATACTCTGTGCAAGAAACCATCAGTCACCTTGAATACGTGGAAATAGAAACATTTTACACCGTAACATAAAGAGATAAAAAAATAAAAAAAAACAAAACTCCACAAAAAAACAGTTTTAGTGACCTATGCATCAATATAAAGTCGTCCAAGAAGAGGAAAAGGAGGAAGAAATTGTATTTTAAAAATAATGTTCAAAGCTTCCCAAATTTGGTGGAAATTGTAAGAAACTCTATAAACCTCAAGCAGGAAGAATACAGATACAACTACATGACACCACATATTCTAATTTTCCTGAAGCCATTACTAATGACCATTAATAAAGAAATAATTCTCAAAAGTACTCAGATAAAAAATACATATTATATATAGGGGAACAATGATAAAATGGCTGGTCTTCTTGTCAGAAACACACAGTGAAAGAAAAAGGAATAACATTTTTAAGGTCTTAATGACAAAAGGGGAAGGAGCCGTGGTTGCGCAGTGGTTAAGCTCAGCTGCTAAGTGAAAGATCGAGGGTTTGAAGCCACCAGCCTCTCTGCGGCAAAAGATGATTCCGTGAAGATTACAGCATTGGAAACTCCATGGGGCCGTTCTACTCTGTCCTATAGGGTGACTATGAGTCAGAATCAACTCAATGGCAATGGGTTTAATGACAAAAGAATGTCAACTTAGAATTCTGCATATAGCAAAAATATTCTTCAAAAATAATTAAATTACCCCTGGATACCCTTTTAGCTCAGTGGTGATGTCACTCCCTAGGTTCACCATTCAGCCGGAGATTGGACATCCCCATAAAACAAAATGGGACTAATGAGGCACAGCAGTGCAGGGACAAGGGCTAGAAGGCAGAAGGGGACAGGAAAGCTGGTGATAGGGAACCCAAGGTTGAGTAAAGACAGTGTTGACATTAAGTGGGGTTGTGAACCATTGTCATAGGGCAATATGTGTACTAACTGTTTAATGAGAAACTATTTTGTTCTGTAAACCTTCGTCTAAAGTGAGAGTAGCAGCACAACTGGAAGAACGTAATTGATGTCACTGAATTGTACATGTAGAAATTTTTTAAATGGTGTATCTTTGGCTATGTATACTTTCACCAAAAAAAAAAAGGGTCCTCCAAGGTTGAGAAGGGAGAGTGTTGACATGTTGTGGTGTTGTTAACCAATGTCATAAAACAATATGTGAACTGACTGTTTAATGAGAAACCATTTTTTCTGTAAACCTTCACCTAAAGTACAATTTTAAAAAATTTAAAAAAAAAATTAATTAAACATTAAATTTTTGGAGAAATACGGAGTTATCCATATTGTCATTTATTGTTGGTGGAAGTGTAAAATGCTATAATCACTTGTCAAAAACGGTGACTAGTGTAAGATTATAATCTAACTTGCAAGCTAACATTTTAGTCTTTTACTGTTTCATGGATGCTGATAGAAAACGCAAGACTCCTGAGTCACACACATGCACACATAGATGTGTATATATACACACATGTACATGTATGTGTATATATATATATACATTTTTATATATACATACAAATATAAATACCTTATATAATATACATTAGATAATGAATTCTGAAGCTTATGTCATTTACATAACATTCAGCTATTTATGATTCTCGTATCTAACATACGTCTATCAATTTACACTTTGCAAATTGGTCAACATAGAACTAATAAAAGTAGTCACACGGGATTAAAATAGTTGGTCATTTTGGAAAATAAGGACAGTTTAAAAGAAGAGAAATTGAGAATTTCAAATAATTATTAGTATAGACATGTCTGGAATGTCTGGAATGAATAGAGCAGACAGAAGAATTTATCATATGACATGTTTTAAAGCCCCTTTAGTTATAAAACAACAGGAAGAGTGATGAGAAAATTTTTCTATATGTGTATTTTATGTAAAAGTTCAACATTTAATTTTGATATATATGTGTGTACAATACTACAATAATATAGAATTACTTCATCTTTTCAATATAATTGTGATCAGAAAGGGCCACTAATGTGAATCCACTTTAATATGAAAACATAATTTAATTATGAATAGGGAAAATACATTTTCTATATCTTTGTCTTCAAAATTAAAATAAATTGTGGAAATAAATTAACTTTTATCCTGAGGTTAACAAATGTAGGTCATAACTGGAAATGTGCACTGGTTTTTATAATGCTATATTGAAAAATATTATTAAACTACAAAAATATGTTTATAACCTTAATTAACAAAATTCAATAAATACTGAATTATATTCTAATTTGTAAAACAACTCAAGAATGAATTCTTATTTTAATCTTTTGAAATTTTATTTCCAAAATTTTCTTGAAAAGTATGTTGAAGGATCCCTATAGAAGGATCCCTATAGAAGGATCCTTGGTGGTTCAATAATTAAGTACTTGGCTGCTGATCAAAATGTTGGCAGTTCCAACCCACCTAGACACTCTGCGAGTGAAAGACCTGATGATCTGCTTCCATAAAGATAACAGCCAAGAAAAACCTATGGGACAATTCTACTCTGTCCCATGAGGTGGCTACGAGTTGGTGCTGACTAGATGGCATCTAACAGCAACAACAACATAGGCCATTCTTATTTTACATGCATTTTTGTAGAGTGATTAAACAGCAGATTATTTATACAAGTGTTTCCAATGAATTCATCAAATTTCCAAAGGACATTTCCTCTAGGCATATCTTTCAAGTCCCTAGAATCCCGACTAAACAAACCCCTGCCCTCCCTAGGTATGTCTCACCGGAGGGACAGAGAGTTTTTGTCTCTCCTAACTGTGATGTTAGGTACAGTGAGGACAGACATATTTGTTTGTTTCGTTTCAGATTTATCTTCAGAACCTAGAATGTCTGAAAAATAATGGACACTCAATGAGTATTTGTGAACTGAGCAAATTATTGAACTGTTTAGTTAATTAGCTATGAATCCTTACCAATATACATTTGTTTTTATATTAACTGATCTCTTTGACTTAAATTTGCAAAGGGCTTTGCAGATGTGATATCCATAGCTCCTTAGCACAGTTTTATGAAATTTCAAATATTTACAATTTCATTTTTGAAAAGAATTTGTATTGCATTATCTTATTTAACAAATTCAAACCAAAGACAAGTTCCAAGAGATGGAGAGAAAACGAAAGCATTGGCATAATGGAGATTGTTGTGATGTAACCTTAATTGTCAGAGATACATGTCTGTGTGAAATAGGGACAACGGTTGAGAAAGGAATAGCTGTTGAGCAGTCAATTCTAATGCAGGCATTTTTGTGCTGTAACACTTCTGTTTCCATATACAGACCTGTAACTGGATATTTGATAAATGAATACCATGTTAATATGACCATCCCTGTGCACCAAGATATTCCTCTCTTGCAGTAAATGAACAGACTAGGAAGAAAGGCCTGGAGATCTACTTATGAAATGAGCTAATGAAAACTCTATTGAGCACAACAGAATATTGTCCAATACTGTGCTGGAAGATGAACCTTCTAGGTTGGAAGGCACTCAAAAAACACAGTAGCTCCAACAATAGACTCAAAAGTACCAATGATTTTTTTTTCCATTTTTTTTAATAGTAATTTAAGTGAAGGTTTACAGAACAAATAGTTTCTCATTAAACAGTCAGTACACATATTGTTTTATGACATTGGTTAACAACCCCACAACATGTCAACCCTCTCCCTTCTCGACCTCTTTTTTTTTTTTTTTGGTGAAAATATACATAGCCAAAGATACACCATTTAAAAAATTTCCACATGCACAGTTCAGTAACATCGATTACGTTATTCCAGTTGTGTTGTTATTCTCACTTTAGACGAAGGTTTACAGAACAAAATAGTTTCTCATTAAACAGTTAGTACACGTTGCCCTGTGACAATGGTTCACAACCCCACTACATGTCAACACTGTCCTTACTCAACCTTGGGTTCCCTGTCACCAGCTTTCCTGTCCACTTCTGCCTTTTAGTCCTTGTCCCTGGACTGCTGTGACTCATTAGTCCCATTTTGTTTTACGGGGCTGTCCAATCCCCAGCTGACGTACCAATGATTCTGAGGATGGCTCAGGACACAGGACCAGGCAACTTCTCTGTTGTACATGGGGTCACAAGGAGTCAGAGCTGACTCAAAGGCAACTAACAATAACAACAGCAACAGCAACAAGAACAAAAACAGATAGCTTGATAGCTAAATAGCTAGATAAATAAGTACCAGATACATAAGTAGATAGATGGGTGGTTGAGTGGATGGATGAATGGGTGCGTAGATAATATATCTGTAGATATAGATATGTATATATGCATATATATGCATGTATGCTTTTATATATATATATATATATATATATATATATATATATCTTTGTGTATGTGTGTGTTTTCTACCATTGTTTGGCACAGAAAGCTTGATTATCTCCAGTGCATCCAGAAGATATGGATATATTCTAAAAATACACAAAGCTGAAGTGCTGCTGGCATCACTCATGTTTGGATCCCTACACCACTTCAGCAGCTTTCCTTATAATGGGCCTAGGGCTTTGATGGAAGGATTTAACATATAACAGATAGACTGTTCAACCTAGTAATTGGAACTTAATACAGGTATTGTGGGAGTATTTGACTATTTGTGGTTTCTGTGCAATATTTATTTTTAAACTATGTATTTTTGAACTGACTCTATTGGTTAAAAAATTAAATCTCTCTTACAAATGCTTGCTCATAGTTTGTTTTTCAGAATCATCCACTGATTATATTGCTTTAAAATGTCTATAATTTTAGGTACTCAACAGATTTTTAGCACCATCACCATTCAACTTTTGCTGTGCACCTTTCTTTGAGATCTCAATATCTCAGCAGTCACTCAAATATTGCAACATTACATTAAAGGTAAATAATGTCTAAATGACAGTATTTTGTCAGTATTTAATCTGTGAACAAGTGCTGTTGTATAGAATTTTCTGCAGTTATAGAAATGTAGTATAATCTGCACTGCCCAGTACAATAGTGATTTGTCACATATGGCTGTTGAACATTTGAAAGGCTGAGTAATAAATATATACATATTATTTAATTTTAATTATTACACTGTTAAATTTATATAGTTACACATGGCTGGTGGCTACCAAACTGGACAGAACAAACTACTCTAAATTTCCAAACAAAAAAGTTTTCATATATTTTTTTACAAGACAGAGGACAATAAGGATTTAATTCATTTTTTTATTCCTTCATTTGACCTACCATTCAATATCTGTACTTATCGTAAGCTCACTTTATGTCAGGAAATGCACTAATCGGAGGGTTTCCTGAAGTGAAGATTTGATTTCTGCCAGGAAAGATGCTATAAGTTGTAGAACACTATTTCTCTCACTCCAAACACACCTAAGGCAAAAATAAAAATTCTTGTAGGGGAAAGGCAAGCAATAAAAGTAACGTGTGTGTGTGTGTCTGTGTATGCATGTCTGTGAATTTATGAGATGGAAGACAATGTCTGCATATGTGAGAGTGTCTGTATGTTTATGGATCAAAGATTGGGTTCTTTGGGGAGAAAACTCCAAGACCGAGATTTACGTGTAAAACATTTCTTGCCTGGAGATGGAAAGAGGAAGAAGTTGAAAATGAAATGCAGTTACATTGTGGAGTTGTTAACCACTGTCATAGGGCAATATGTGTACTGTTTAATGAGAAACTATTTGTTCTGTAAATGTTCATCTAAAGTACAAAAAAGAAAAAAAGAATTATCTATGTGAGATCAAATTAACAACAGCAACTAAAAAGTTTTGATGGGAAGCCTAGGGGACAGTGAGTTGAAAATAATGGGGATGGAATAATTTGGAAAAGGATAGCGAGAATAGCAGCACAACTGGAAGAATGTAATCAATGTCACTGAATTGTACAGGTAGAAATATTTGAAATGGTGCATTTTTGTCTATGTATATTTTCAACAACAAAAAAAAAAAGGTCCTCCAAGTTCGAGAGGGAGAGTGTTGACATGTCGTAGGATTGTTAACCAATGTCATAAAACAATGTGTGTACTGACTGTTTAACGAGAAACTATTTGTTCTGTAAGCCTTCATCTAAAGTACAATAATTTTTTTTTTTTTTTTTAAAGAAATGCAGTTACAAAAAATACCTCAAGGAGCCCTGAGCTCAGAATTAGCAGACCTTGGATTTGGGGAGGCATTGACTAGTCATTGGATTAGAACTAGAAGAACAATTCCCTGAAAGCAATTCACAGAGAATCTTCAGCCACCGAGATCCTAAGCAGCTGGGTAAACAAGTATCTCAGAGATGCAACCACAGATAAACTACAATGGTGGTATATACATGTGTGTTTGTGTGTGTGTGTATGGGTGAGAAAGAGAGAAAAGAGGGAGAAAGCTAAAATTTTTACAAATACTCTGCTTGGGAGGTCCCCTACCAGCTAATGTGGTGTGGATCCACCATCTTGGACTCCTATGGGAGACCAGAAAACAGGGGATATGAGAAAGTAGCCTCACAGAGCATCCAGCCGGAGACAAAACAACTGGTAATTTGCAATATACGCTTTCCCACCCCCCACCCTTCTTCACCCCCCCCTTGGCCTCCTCTGCTTTCCATGGCCACAATCTCTTGACAGGGAAACACCAGCTGCTTGTATTCCACACACCCGAATGGGCGGGATCTCTGAGTGCCATTTGTTGGCTGCTGGTGTTGCTTTTTTCCACTTCTTTTGATTTCTTCCTTACCTCTCACCACCTCCCCCTCCTTTTGCTCAAATACCTGGCACCGCGCACTATCTTTGCTTCTTCCTGAGGGCCTGCAGAGCTCTGGTAATTTGTGATATATGCTTTCCCACTCCCTACTGTTCTTCACCCACATTCGGCCCCCTCTGCTTCCTGCGGACCCAGTCTCTTGTCCGAGAAACACTGACTGCTTGGATTCAACCAGGCTGCACTAGTTGGCTCTCTGAGTGCCATTTGTTGGCTGCTGGTGTTGCTTCTTCCTGAGGGGCTGTGGAGCTCTGTACAAGTGTGGAGCTGCTTCCCGGTCTGGGCTGCCGTGCTGGTGGGATCACGGGGCTTTTGTGCATTTGTTTGTTTTGAATTGTTTGTTTTTTTTCTTTTCCTTTTCTTGAGTTGGGAGCCCTTTCTGGCCAGGTGGAGCTACGTGGCAAGGAGATTTCCCCCTTGGCTTGCTCAGACATGCAGAGGGATCCTTAAGGGCATTTCTTTTTTTGTTCTTCTGTTTTTTTCCCTGTTTTTTGGGGGGCCTTTCTTGTTCTTTTTTTTCTTCTTTTAATTTGTTTTGTTTTCTTTTCCCTCTTTTTCCATTTTTGTCTTTCTTCATTGCTCAGTTTCTCATCTCTATATCTTCCTTCTCTTTCTGTTTCCTGAATACCTGGTGTTGTATACCTCTACACCTCCTAGCCAGGCTGTACTGCAACACCTGCAGGCGACTTCCCCAGACCTCAAAGCATCACTGGTTGGATGCATGGGAACTTTGCGGTTCTTTAACCTTTCCAATTTTTATTCATTCATTCTTTTCTTTTCTTACTCTTCCTCTTTCTCTTTTTCTCCATATCATAGTCTCTCATCTCTCCACTCCAACGGCAAGTGCCCTAGAATTCTTTTTTGTTTGTTTCTATGTTTTTGGCTCCTGCTCCTCCCTCCTCTCTCCCATATCCATCTTAGCTCCACACATAACAAACTCCTCACTGCATCCTGCCTACCTGCACCATGCGCTTGACATCACACCACCAAGCAGCACAGGCAAGGCCTACTGGAACCTGCCCTGCACTGATTACTGATCGGCTCTGGTGGCTGTGGTAAGTGCCACAAACAACCCATCCCAGTAACTCCTCTTCAGCTAGACCTGCCCTGCCATACCATATCCGAGTGAGTGACCCTGCCAAATGGAAAAGTAGGTGAAAAGTATTGTGCACACAGACAAGCAAACAACAAAGAACACACAGTCCGCCTGCTCAGACTTAGTCAAATTTAATTTTAAAAAAAGGGGATGAAACAAACAAATCTACAATCAATAAACAAGAAAAAATAACTACTGAATGTCCCAAATAGAGCAGACAATAACAAAACATTTACAAAAACAGGACAGGATGGTTCCAGTAGGCATTCAACATAAAACAACAGATGACTTTCCAGTGGAAGAGAAGGCACTAGAACTACCTGATAGGGAATTCAAATCTCTAATACTTGCAGTTTTCCAAGAACTGAGGCAAAAAGCTGACAAACATGAGGAAAAAATAGACAAATTCATGAAAATACAGACAAAAAATTGGAAGAATTCAGGAAAGTAATGCAGGAACAAAATGCCAAAATAAATTCACAACTAAAAATTATACAAAGACAACAATTAGAAATCCAAGAGATAAACAACAAGATTTCAGAAATGGGCGGTGTCATAGAAGGGCTGAGAAGCAGATTTGAAATGATGGAAGACAGGATCAGTGAAACTGAAGACAAATACTTGGCTACAACTCTGTTCAAGAAAAACTCAGAAAAAAGAACCAACAAAAATGAACAGTCCCTGAGAGTTATGTGGGATACAATCAAAAGCAAAAATTTGTGAGTGATTGGAATTCCAGAACAGGGGGAGAAAACAGAAAACACAGAGAGGATCATTGAAGAACTGTTGACAGAAAACTTCCACAATATCATGAAAGATGAAAAGCTGGCCATCCAAGAAGCTCAATGAACCCCAAATAGGAGAGATCCCAAAAGAAAATCACCAAGGCATATCATAATCACACTTGCCAAAACCAAAGACAAACAAACAATCCTGAGAGGAGCTCGTGAAAAACAAGAAGTCACATACAGAGGAGAAACAATAAGACTAAGCTCAGATTATTCGGCAGAAACCACGCAGGCAAGAAGGCAATGGGAAGACATATATAAAAGCTTGAAAGAAAAAAGTTGCCAGCCAAGAATAATATATCCTGCAAAACTCTCGTTCAAATTTGATGGTGAAATTAGGATATTTCCAGACAAACAGAAATTAAGGGAATATGTAAAAGTCAAATCAAACTTGCAAGAATTATTAAAGGGAGCTCTTCGATCTGAGGACAAACAGCTTCAGCTCACAGTCAGATTCTAGGACACAGGATCGCACCACCCAGATACCAATCTAGGAAATGAACTCTCAATGACTATCTAAAACCAACAGAAATACAACAGAGAATCAGAGCAGTTAATCAGTAAATGACAACAACATCAGAACAATAAAAGAGGGAATAAACAGCATAGGTATAGAACCTTCTAATGTAGAGGAAGGCAAGGAGATACCAAGTAACGGTAGACTGCTTCAAACTTAGCAAGGTAAGGGTAAAATTCATGGTAACAACAAAGAAAGTTCACAAATGTACCCATAAAAAAAGAGGAAAAACATAAAGTCTCAGCAAAAACAAAACCTACAAAAACAAAAGAAATGAAAAAAAAAAAAACCCACAAACAAAAGTAACTCAGCACAAGAGAGTAAGAAGAACAAAGAAAAATTCAGTGCCACAAAAAAAAGGACTACAAAATGACAGCAACAAACTCACATATACCAATAATTACACTGAATGTAAATGGACTCAATGCACCCATAAAGAGACGGAGAGTGACAGAATGGATAACAAAACAGGATCCATCATTATGCTGTCTACAAGAGACATGCCTTAGAAACAAAGATGTGAATTTATTAAAAGTCAAAGGTTGGAAAAAAATATATCAAGCTAACAACCACCAAAAAAAGAGCAGGAGTGGCAATTCTAATTTCAGATAAAATAGACTTTAAAATGAAATCTACCATAAAAGACAACGAAGGACAATATATAATGATTAAGGGGATGATCCATCATGAAGACATAACCACAATAAACATCTACGCACCCAATGACGGGGCTCCAAAATACATAAAACAAACTCTAACAACATTGAAAAGAGAAATTGACAGTTCCACAATCATAGTAGGAGACTTCAACACACCAGTCTCAGTAAAGGACAAACAACTAAGAAGAAACTCAGCAAAGATACAGAAAACTTAAAGGGCACAATAAGCCAACTTGACCTCACAGACATATATAGAACAAGCCATCCAACCGCTGCAAAGTACGCATTCTTTTCCAAAGCACATGGAATGTTCTACAGAATAGAACACATCTTAGGCCACAGAGCAATCTTCAACAATATCCAAAACGTTGAGATAATTCACAGTATCTTCTCTGATCACAATGCCATCAAGGTAGATTAACAATACAAAGAGCAAGGAAAAAAATTCAATTACGTGGAAACTGAAAAATATCTTGCTTACACATCACTGGGTAATAGAAGTAATCAGAGATGGAATAAAAAAATTCCTAGAATCAAATGAGAATGAAAACACATCATACCAAAACCTTTGGGACACAGCAAAGGCAGTCTTCAGAGGACAATTTATAGCAATACATGTACATATCAAAAAAGAAGAAAGGAACAATATCAAAACATTAACTACAGAACTCAAACAAATCAAAAGAGAACAGCAAAAAAAGCTCACAACCACGGGAAGAAAGGAAATAGTAAAGATCAGAACAGAAATAAATGAAATAGAGAATATAAAAACAATAGAAAGAATCAACATAACCAAAAGATGGTTCTTTGAAAGAATCAACATAATCGACAAACCACTGGCCAGACTGACAAAAGAAAAACAGGAGAGAGCTCAAATAACCCAAGTAAGAAATGAAATGGGGGACATTACAACAGACCCAAATGAAATAAAAAGGATTCTAACAGAATATTATGAAAAACTAGACTCCAACAACATTGAAAACCTAGAAAAAATGGATAAATTTCTAAGAACACATGGCCTACCCAAACTACAACGAAGTGATGTTCAAAATCTGAACAGACCTATAACAAGAGAAGAAATTGTAAAGGTAATAAAAAAACTCCCAACCAAAAAAGTCTTGGCCCAGATGGCTTCACTGAAGAATTCTACAAAACATTTACAGAAAAGCTTGTACCAGTACTACTCAAGCTATCTCAGATCATAGAAGAGGAAGCAACACTTCCAAATTCATTCTATGAAGCCAGCATAATGCTGATACCAAAACCAGGCAAAGATGTCACAAAAAAACTAAATTACAGACTAATATCTCTCATGAATATAGATGCAAAAATTCTCAACAAAATTCTAGCCAATAGAATTCAGCATCATATCAAAAAAATAATACACCATAACCAAGTACGATTCATACCAGTTATGCAAGGATAGTTCAACATTAGAAAATCAAACAATGTAATCCACCACATAAATAAAAGGAAAGAAAAAAATCTCATGATCATCTCAATTGATGCAGAAAATGCATTTGACAAAGTCCAACACCCATTCCTCATAAAAACTCTCAATCAAATAAGTATAGAAGGGAAATTTCTCTACATAATAAAGGGCATCTATGCAAACCCAATGGCCAACATCACTCTTAATGGAGAGAGGCTGAAAACATTCCCCTTGAGAACAGGAACAATACAAGGATGCCCTTTATCACCACTCCTATTTAACATTGTGCTGGAAGTTCTAGCTAGAGCTGTAAGGCAAGAAAAAGAAATAAAGGGAATCCAAATTGGTAATGAAGAATTTAAACTGTCCCTGTTTTGCAGAAGATATGATACTATACCTAGAAAACCCTAAAGATGCCATAGAAATCTACTGGAACTAATAGAAAGATTCAGCAGAGTAGCAGGATACAAGATGAACACTCAAAAATCCTTTGGATTCCTATATACCAGTAAGGAGAATGATGAAAAGGAAATCAGGAAAACAGTACCATTTTCAATAGCCCCTAAAAGATAAAATACTTAGGAATAAATTTGACCAGGGATGTAAAAGAGCTATACAAAGAAAACTACAAAACACTACTTCATGAAGCCCAAAGGGATCTACATAAATAGAAAAAGATACCATGCTCATGGATAGGCAGACTCAACATTGTGAAAATGACAATTCTACCCAAACCAATTTACAAATACAATGCAATCCCGATCCAAATACCAACAACATTCTTCAAGGAGATGGAAAAACTAATCATTAAATTTATATAGAAAGGGAAGAATCCCCAAATACGTAAAGCACTACTGAAGAAGAATAAAGCTGGAGGACTCACACTACCTGATTTCAGAACCTACTATACAGCTACAGTAGCCAAACCAGCCTGGTACTGGTACAACGACAGATACATTTACCAATGGAATAGAATTGAGAACCCAGATGTAAATCCATCCACCTACGGTCACCTGATCTTCAACAAGGGCCCAAAGTCCATCAAATGGGGAAAAGACAGTCTTTTGAACAACTGGTGCTGGCAAAAATGGATATCCGTCTGCAAAAAAATGAAACAGGACTCATACCTCATGCCGTATACAAAAACTACTTCAAAATGGATCAAAGACCTGAATATAAAGCCTAAAACTGTAAAGTTCATAGAAGAAAAAATAGGCCCAACCTTACACGCCTTAATACATGGCATTAACAGGATACAAACCATAACCATCAACACACAAACCCCAATAGATAAGCTAGATAACTGGGATCTTCTAAAAATCAAACACCTATGCTCTTCAAAAGACTTCACCAAAAGAGTAAAAAGAGAACCTACAGACTGGGAAAAATTTTTTGGATAGTACAAGTTAGACAAAGGTCTAGTCTCCATAATCTACAAGAAAATCCAACACCTCTACAACAAAAAGACAAATAATCCTATTAAAAAATGAGCAAAGGAAATGAACAGACACTTCACGAAAGAAGATATCCAAATGGCCAACAGACACATGAGGAAATGCTCGCAATCACTAGCCATTAGAGAAATGCAAATTAAAACCACAATGAGATACTGTCTCACCCTGCCATTACTGGCACGAATCAAAAACACTGGAAATAACAAATTTTAGAGGGGCTGCGGGGAGATCCCAACTCTTAGCTACCAAGGCCTCCACCGGACTGAGTCTAGTACAGCTAGATGGGCCCGGCTACCACCACTGACTGCTCTGACCAGGATCAGAACCGAGGGTTCTGGACAGAGCTGGAGAAGGATGTAGAACATAATTCTAACTCACCGAAAAAAAAGACCGGATTTACTGGCCTAAAGGAGACTGGAGAAACCCCGAGAGTATGGACCCCAGACACCCTTTTAGCTCAGTGGTGAAGTTTTCTCCAAGGTTCACAGTTCAGCCTGGGAGTGGACAGCCCCGTAAACCCAAATGAGACTAACGAGGTACAGTACTTCAGTGACAAGGGCCAGAAGGCAGAAGGGACAAGGAAACTGGTGAGAGGGAACCCAAGTCTGAGTTAGGATATTGTTGTTGTGCTGTGAGATTGTTAACCATTGTCATAGGGCAATATTTGTAGTAACTGTTAAATGAGAAACTATTTTGTTCTGTAAGCCTTCATCTTAAGTGAGAATAACAGCACAATTGGAAGAGCATAGTCAATGTCACTGAACTGTGTATGTAGAAATTTTTGAAATGGCGTATCTTTGGCTATGTGTATTTTCACCAAAAAAAAAGGTTGGGAAGTTAGAGGGTTGACATGTTGTGGGGTTGTTAACCAGTGTCATAAAACAATATGTGTACTACTGTTTCATGAGAAACTATTTGTTCTGTAAGCCTTCACCTGAAGTACAATAAAAAATATATGTATATAAAAAAAAATACTCTGCTTGGTTTTCAACATTCTTTATTTTTCCATCTTACCCTTCTTTTAAAAGAGTATTTGAAGCAGTTAAAAATAATTTAATTTTCTCTAGTTTTATTTCATTACAAGTTATTTAATTGAATGATCTCTTTAATAATTTTTATGAATACAGTTCCCTTCTTAATAGTTATTCTGTTTTTTTCTTACAGATAATTTGTATTTATAAGATGATACCTAATTTTAAAAGGTTAACGAAACCATAAAGTCCACAATGCTCCTCTTAGTAGTTTCATGGACCAAGTGTTAAGAAAGCAGATATGTGCCCATGAAAACAAAAGTGAAGTTGAGTAGTTAAACTACAATAAACCAAAATACAATAAGGGAAGACAAAACAGTGTAAGAGAAATTTTAGATTTAAAAAAAAATGATAAAACTCTATTGATAAACCAAAAATTAACTGGATACTTGCTTTGGCCAAGTAATCTGGAAAACAGGTTTTGGAATTAGGAAATAATTAACATAAAAGGCCTGAATCAAGGCGGAGGTTGTCAGAAACGAAATGGAACCCTTGAAGATCGATATTGTAGGCATTAGCAAGCTAAAGGAGCCCCTGGTACAGAGTTAAGAGCTCAGTTAACCAAAAGGTTTATAGTTCAAATCCACCAGCTGCTCCTTGGAAACCATATGGGGCAGTTCTACTCTGTCTTGTAGGGTTGCTAAAGTTGGAATTGACTCAATGGCAATTATATATATATATTTTTTCATTTTAGTGAGCTGAAATGAACTAGTATTGGCCATTTTCAATCATTCATTCACATGGTCTACTATGCCAGGATTGACAAATTGAAAATCTACAGTGTCCCATTCATAGTCAAAAAGAACATTTCAAGATCTATCCTGAAGTACAATGCTGGCCAGTGATAGGATAATATCCATATGCCTACAAGAAAGACTAATTAATGTAATGATTAGTCAAATTTATGAACCAAAAACTAATGCCAAAGATGAAAAAATTAAAGATTTTTCCAACTTCTGCAGTCTGAAATTGATCAAACAAGCAATCAACGTGTATTGATAATTACTGGTAATTGGTACGTGAAAGTTGGAATAAAGAAGAAGGATCAGTAGCTGGAAAATATGTCTTCGTGATAGAAATGACGTTGGAGATCACATGATATAATTTTGCAAGACCAATGACTTATTCATTGGAAATACCTTTTTTCAGCATCATAAATGGCAACTATAGATAATAAATGGATCTTGTCAGATATAATACACAGGAATTAAAATGACTACATTTGTGGAAAGAGAAGATGAAGAAGCTTAATATCATAAGTCAGAACAAGGCCAGGAGCCGACTGCAGAACAGACCATCATTGCTCATATGTAAGTTCAAGTTGAAACTGAAGAAAATTAAAACAAGTCCATAAGGGCCAAAGTACGACCTTCAGTATGTCCCACCTGAATTTAGAAACCATCTGTTGAAGGATTCTATGGACAAAGTATTAAACAGCAGAGGAAGTCTATAAAGAAGATGGAGGAATACATGGAGTCACTGTACCACAAAGAATTGGTTGATATTCAACATTTTAGGAGGTAGCATATGACCAAGAACCAATGGTACTGCAGGAAGAATTCCAAGCTGCACTGAAGGCATTTGTGGAAACAAGGAATTGACATAATGCCAAAAGAGATGTTTCAACAAAGTGATGCAGTGCTGAAAGTGCTCAGTCTTCTATGCCAAGAAAATTGGAAGACAGCTACCTGGCCAACTGACTGGAAGAGATCCATATATGTGCCCATTCCAATGAAAGTTGATCTAATGGGATGCCGAAATTATCAAACAATATCAACAATATCACATGCAAGCAAAACTGTGTTGGAGATAACTCAAAAATGTATGCCGCAGTATACTGACAGAAATTTGAAACCAGATTCAGAAGAGGATCTGGTAGGACAGATATTATTGGTGTTAGAGGGACATTGACTGAAAGCAGAGAATACCAGAAAGATATTTACCTGTGTTTAATTGACTATGCAAAGGCATTTAACTGTGTGGATTATAACAAATTATGGATAACATTGCAAAGAATGGGAATTAAGAACACTTAATTGTGCTCATGCAGAACATACAAGAGGCAGTTATTCGAAGAGAACAAGGGGATACTGCTTGGTTTAATATCAGAAAAGGAGTGGGTCAGGGTTTATCATTTCAGTATACATATTCAATCTGTACGCTGATCAAATAATCTGAGAATCTGGACTGTATGAAGAGGAACGTGGCATCAGGATTGAAGTAAGCCTCATTAACAACCTGTGATACGCAGATGACACAACCTTGCTTGCTGAAAATGAAGAGGACTTGCAGCATTTATTAATAAAGATCGAAGACTACAGCCTTCAGAATGGATGACAGTTCAACATAAAGAAAACAAAAATCTTCACAACTGGACCAATAAGCAACATAATGATAAATGCAGAACGTGTTGAAGTTGTCAAGGATTCCATTTCAGTTGGATCCACAATCAATGCCCACAGAAGTGGCAGTCAAGAAATCAAATGACTTATTGCATTTGGCAAGTCTGCTGTAAAACACCTTTGTGAAGTGTTAAAAAGCAAAGATGTGACTTCCAGGCAACATGGCGCTATAGCCAGAAGCACCACGCCATCCCTCTGCAGCAAAGATCAGAAAAACTAAATCAAACAGAGTCACACGTCAATCCTGAAACCCTAACCATCAAATGAAGAGATAAAGGACTCAGCCAAGCACCGAATGGAATAAGAAACTGACTGAGAACAGAGCGCGAGGAGAGATAAATGCAGGGGTCCCCTATCAGCTACCGCAGCATGGATCTGCCGCAGGAGACAGAACAACCGGTAACCCGCTATATAGGCTTTCCCACCCCTCACCCTTCTTCAAACACCATTTAACCTCCTCTGCCTCCTACAGCCATACTCTACTGGCCAGGAAGCACGAGCTTCCCCCCAGTGTCACTTGGATTCCACTCGCCTGCACTGGCCAGCTCCCTGAGTGCCATTTGTTGGCTGCTGGTGTTGCTTTTTTCCGCTTCTTTAGATTTCTTCATTACCTCTCACCACCTCCCCCTCCTTTCTCTCAAATACCTAGCTCTGTGCACCATCGTTGCTTCTTCCTGAAAGGCCGCAAAACACCACTCCATGGTCAAAAGACTTCCTGGCCCGTGCCGTCACGCTGGTGGGACCCCTGGGGCTTTTTTGTTCATTTATTTGCTCTGATTTGTTTGGTTTTGATTTGTTTGTTTGTTTTCTTTTTCTTTTCTCAGCTTGGGAGCCCCTTCTAGCTGGGCAGTACTGCTTGGCTTAGAAGCTAGTCTCTTACTCTGCACAGACAAACAGGGACATCCTGGGGGCATTTCTTTTTTCTTTTTTTTTTTTAATTTCTTTGTTTAGTTTTCTTCTCTCTCTTATTCCTTTTTTCCTTTCTTCATTTCCATTTTCTCGATTTATTGATTTTTTTCTTTTACCCTTTTTTGTTTTTTTTCCATTTTGTTTTTCCCCCATTTCTCAGTCTCTTATCTCTCCACTCCAATATCAAGCTCCCTTAGCACTCTTTTTTGTTTGTGTGTATGTCTTTGGCTCCTTTTCCTCTCTCCTCTCTCTCATCTTTCCCATTCCCATCTTAGCTCCACACATCACAATCTACCCCTCCTTCCTGCCTACCTGCACTGTGTGCTGAATATCACAGTCCCAAGCAACATAGGCATGACCTACTGGAACCTGCTCTGCACTGATTCCTGGTCCGCACTGTCAGCCCTGGTAAGTGCCACAAAAAACCTATCCCAGCAACTCCCCTTCAGCTGGACCTGCCCTGCTGTATCATACCTGTCTATTGGAGAAGGAGGTGAAAAGTATCATGCCCACAGACAAGCAAACAACAAAGAACGCACAGCCCATCTGCTCAGACATAACCATATAAAACAAAAAAGCAGGATGAAACAAACAATCAGTAAATGAGGGAAATAATCACTGAATGCCCCAAAGACAGCAGACAATATCAAAACATTTACAAAAACAGAACAGGATGGTTCCTGTAGGTGTCCAAAATAAAACACCAGATAACCTTCTAGTAAAAGAAAAGGCAATAAACCTAACTGATAGGGAATTCAAATCTCTAATATTCAGAATTATCCAAGAGTTGAAGCAAAAAACAGAGAAAAATGAGGAAAAAATAGACAAATTCATGGAAAAGGCAGACAAATTCCTGGAAAATACAGACCAAAAAAATGAAAGAATTCAAGAAAACAATACAGGAACAAAATGCTAAAATAAATTCACAACTAGAAAGCATACAAAAACAACAATAAGAAATCCTAAAGATAAACAGCAAGATTTCAGAAATGGACAGTGTCATAGAAGAGCTGAGGAGCAGGTTTGAAACGATGAAAGACAGGATCACCAAAATTGAGGACAATCACTTGAATACAACTCTGAGGAAAAATCACATAAAACAACAAAGAAAAATGAAGAAACCCTGAGAATTATGTGGGATACAATCAAAAGCAAAAATCTGTGAGTGATCAGAGTTCTAGAACAGGGGGAGAAAACAGAAAATACAGACAGGATCATTGAAGAATTGCTGACAGAAAACTTCCCCAATATCACTGAAGATGAAAAGCTGACCATCCAAGAAGCTCAATGAACCCCATATAGGATAGACCCCAAAAGAAAATCACCAAGGCATATCATAATCACACTCACTAAAACAAAAGACAGAGAAAGATTCCTGAGAGCAGCTCAAGAAAAACAAAAAGTCGAACTGGGTCGGCAAGATGGCGCTCTAGGCAGAAACACCACGCCGTCCCTCCACAGCAAAGATCGGAAAAACTAAGCCTAACAGAGAATCAACAATCCTGAAACCCTAGAACACCAAATGAAGAGATAAAGAACTCAGCCAAACACCAAACGGAGTGAGAATACTAAAAGAGAACGGAGAGCGAGGAGAGACTCAGGCAGAGATTCCTTACCAGCTAACGCAGCGCGGATCCACCATCTTGGATTCCTATCAGAGACCAGCAAACGGGAGAGCACCCTTGCAGAGCATCTGGTCGGAGACACAACGACCGGTAAACTGCGGTGCGCGCTCTCCCACCACCCACCCCTCTCCGCCTCAGCTGGGGATCCCCTGCTTTCCGTGGCCAGGGTCCCTGGGCTGGGGGGTGCTGGTGCTTGGATTCCGCGTGCCTGGGCTGGCGGCTTTCTGGGAGCCGTTTGCTGGCAGCTAGCGAACCTTTCTCTGCCGCCTCCCCTTCCTTTTGCCTGGGTGCCTGGTTCCGAGTGCCGTCTCTGCTCTCTCCTGCGGGGCTGTAGGGCTGCGTGCGGGCGTGTGGCTGTTTCTAGGTCTGGGCTCCCGCGTGGGTGGGATCCCGGGGCCTTTGTTCGATCGCCCCTCTGCTTTCCGTGGCCGGAGTTCCTGAGCTGGGGGGCGCCGGTGCTTGGTTTCCACGCGCCCGGGCTGGAGGCTTTCTGGGAGCCGTTTGCTGGCACCTAGCGAACCTTTTTCTGCCGCCTCCCCCTCCTTTTGCCTGGGTGCCTGGTTCCGAGTGCCGTCTCTGCTCTCTCCTGCGGGGCTGTAGGGCTGCGTGCGGGCGTGTGGCTGTTTCTAGGTCTGGGCTCCCGCGTGGGTGGGATCCCGGGGCCTTTGTTCGTTCGCCCCTCTGCTTTCCGTGGCCGGAGTCCCTGAGCTGGGGGGCGCCGGTGCTTGGATTCCGTGCGCCCGGGCTGGGGGCTTTCTGGGAGCGTTTGCTGGCCGCTAGCGAGCCTTTTTCTGCCGCCTCCCCCTCCTTTTGCCTGGGTGCCTGGTTCCGAGTGCCGTCTCTGCTCTCTCCTGCGGGGCTGTAGGGCTGCGTTCGGGCGTGTGGCTGTTTCCAGGTCTGGGCTCCCGCGCGGGTGGGATCCTGGGGCCTTTGTTCGTTGGCCCCTCTGCTTCCCGTGGCCACGGTCACTTAACCCCGAGACTACCGGCTTCTTGGAATTCGCGCCCCTGAGTGGGGGTTCTCTGGGTCCCATTTGTAGGCACTGACTGCTGGTGTTGCCCTTTTTTTTTTTTTCTCAATTTTATTTTTCTTCCTTTTTTGATTAGTTTTGTCATATTTTACCTCTTTTCCTCTTTTGTCTTTCTTCATTGCTTAATTTCTTGTCTCTCTATCTCTTCCTTCTCTTTCTAATCCCTGAATACCAGGCGATATATGCCTCTGTACCTTCTGGCCAGGCTGAGCTGTGAAAATTGAGACCGACTCCCCCAGACCTCATAGCTGCATCGGTGGGATCCCTGGGAACTTTGCAGTTTTTTAACTTTTCTGATTTTTATTTGGTCATTCTTTCCTTTTCTTTCTCTTCCCCCTTCTGGTTTCCTCCATCCCATAGTCTCTCATCTATACATTCCAACGACAAGCTCCCCTAGCATTCTTTTATGTTTGTACGCTTTTTGCTCCTCCTCCTCTCTCCTCTCTCCCATATCCAGCTTAGCTTCACACATAACCATCTTCCCGCTGCACCCTACCTACCTGCACCGTGCACTAGACATCACATCACCAAGCGGTGCAGGCACGCCCTATTGGAACCTGCCCAGCACTGACTACCGACTGTCCTGGTGGCTGCGGTGAGTGCCACAAGCAACCCATCCCAGTGGCTCCTCCTCAACTAGATCTGCCCAGCTGTACCACAAGAACGAAAAAAAAAAGAAAATCTACAATCAATAGACGAGAGAAATATCTACTGAATGCCCCGAAAACAGCAAACAATATCAAAACATTTACAAAAACAAGACAAGATGGCTCCAATAGGCGTCCAAATTAAAACACCAGATAACTCTCCTGTGGAAGAAAATGCACTAGAAGTACCTGATACGGAGCTCAAATCACTAATACTCGGAATTTTCCAAGAACTGAGGCAAAAAGCTGACAAACATGAGGAAAAAATAGACAAATTTATGGAAAATACAGACAAAAAATTGGAAGAATTCAGGAAGATGATGCAAGAACAAAATTCCAAAATAAATTCACAACTTGAAATTATACAAAAACAACAATTAGAAATCCAAAAGATAAACAAGATTTCAGAAATGGACGGTGTCATAGAAGGGCTGAGAAGTAGATTTGAAACCATGGAAGACAGGATCAGTGGAACTGAAGACAAACACTTGGATACAACTCTGTTTCAGGAAAACTCAGAAAAAAGAACAAAGAAAAATGAAGAGACCCTGAGAGTTATGTGGGACACAATTAAAAGCAAAAACTTACGAGTGATTGGCATACCAGAACAGGGGGAGAAAACAGAAAACACAGAGAGGATCATTGACGAACTGCTGACAGAAAACTTTCCCAATATCATGAAAGATGAAAAGCTGGTCATCCAAGAAGCTCAACGAACCCCATATAGAAGAGACCCCAAAAGAAAATCACCAAGACATATCATATTCACACTCGCTAAAACTAAAGACAAACAAAGAATCCTGAGAGCAGCTCGTGAAAAACAAGAAGTCACATACAGAGGAGAAACAATAAGACTAAGCTCAGATTATTCAGCAGAAACCATGCAGGCAAGAAGGCAATGGGATGACATATATAAAATCTTGAAAGAAAAAAATTGTCAGCCAAGAATAATATATCCTGCAAAACTCTCATTCAGATTTGATGGTGAAATTAGGTCATTTCCAGATAAACAGAAACTAAAGGAATATGCAAAAGTCAAACCAAACTTACAAGAATTATTAAAGGGAGTTCTTCGATCTGAGGACAAACAGCTTAAGCCCTCAGGCAGGACCTAGGACCTAGGATGCAGGTTAACATGAACCAGATACCATTCTAGGAACTGAACTACAGACGACTTTCCAAAAACAAAAGATATACAACAGGGAATCAGAGAAATCAATCAAAGGATGACAACAACATCAAAACAATGAAAGAGGGAACAAACGGCATAGGTATAGAACCTTCTAAAGGAGAGGAAGGCAAGGCGATACCAAGTAACGGTAGACTGCTTCAAAATTATAAAGATAAGGGTAAAATTCATGGTAACCACAAAAAAAGTTAACAAACCAACTCATAAAAATAAAGACGAAAAACATAAAGTCTCAACAAAAACAAAACCTACAAAAACAAAAGAAATGAACACAAAATCCACAAACAAAAGGAACTCAGCACAAGAGAGTAAGAAGAACAAAGAAAACTTCAGCATCACAAAAAAAAGCACTACAAAATGACAGCAACAAACTCACATCTATCAATAATTACACTGAACGTAAATGGACTCAATGCACCCATAAAGCGACGGAGAGTGGCAGAATGGATAAGAAAACAGGATCCATCTATTTGCTGTCTACAAGAGACACATCTTAGAAACAAAGATGTGAATTTATTAAAAATCAAAGTTTGGAAAAAAATATATCAAGCTAACAACTATCAAAAAAGAGCAGGAGTGGCAATTCTAATCTCAGATAAAATAGACTTTAAAACAAAATCTACCATAAAAGACAAAGAAGGACACTATATAATGATTAAGGGGATGATCCATCATGAAGACATAACCATAATAAATATCTATGCACCCAATGACAGGGCTCCAAAATACATAAAAAAAACTCTAACAGCACTGAAAAGAGAAATTGAAAGTTCCACAATAATAGTAGGAGACTTCAACACACCACTCTCAGTAAAGGACAGAACAACTAAAAAGAAACTCAGCAAAGATACAGAAGACCTAAAGGACACAATCAGCCAACTGGACCTCATAGACATATATAGAACAATCCATCCAACCGCTGCAAAGTACACATTCTTTTCCAATGCACATGGAACGTTCTCCAGAATAGACCACATCTTAGGCCACAGAGCAATCCTCAACAAAATCCAAAATGCTGAGATAATTCACAGTATCTTCTCTGACCACAATGCCATCAAGGTAGAAATTAACACTAGAAAGAGCAAGGAAAAAAAATCAAACACATGGAAACTGAATAATAATCTGCTTACACATCAATGGGTAATGGAAGAAATCAGAGATGGAATTAAAAAATTCCTAGAATCAAATGAAAATGAAAACACATCATACCAAAACCTTTGGGACACAGCAAAGGCAGTCCTCAGAGGACAATTTATAGCAATAGATGCACATATCAAAAAAGAAGAAAGGGACAAAATCAAAACATTAACTACAGAACTCAAACAAATAGAAAGAGAACAACAAAAAAGCCTACAACCACCGGAAGAAAGGAAATAGTAAAGATCAGAGCGGAAATCAATGAAATAGAGAACAGAAAAACAATAGAAAGAATCAACAAAACCAAAAGTTGGTTCTTTGAAAGAATCAACAAAATCGACAAACCACTGGCCAGACTGACAAAAGAAAAACAGCAGAGGGCACAAATAACCCAAATAAGAAATGAAATGGGGGACATTACAACAGACCCAACTGAAATAAAAAGGATTATAACAGAATATTATGAAAAACTATATTCCAACAAATTTGAAAACCTAGAGGAAATGGATAAATTTCTAGAAACATACGGCCTACCCAAACTACAACAAAGTGATATTGAAAATCTGAACAGACCCATAACAAGAGAAGAGATTGAAAAGGTAATAAAAAAACTCCCAACCAAAAAAAGCCCTGGCCCAGATGGCTTCACTGGAGAATTCTACAAAACATTTACAGAAGAGCTCGTACCAGTTCTACTCAAGTTATTTCAGAGCATAGAAGAGGAAGCAACACTTCCAAATTCATTCTATGAAGCCAGCATAACGCTGATACCAAAACCAGGCAAAGACATCACAAAAAAAGAAACTTACAGACCAATATCTCTCATGAATATAGATGCAAAAATTCTGAACAAAATTCTAGCCAATAGAATTCAGTATCATATCAAAAAAATAATACACCACGACCAAGTAGGATTCATACCAGGTATGCAAGGATGGTTTAACATTAGAAAATCCATCAACGTAATCCACCACATAAATAAAAGGAAAGAAAAAAATCACATGATTATCTCAATTGATGCAGAAAAGGCATTTGACAAAGTCCAACACCCATTCCTGATAAAAGCTCTCAATAAAATAGGTATAGAAGGGAAATTTCTCAACATAATAAAGGGCATCTATGCAAAACCAACAGCCAACATCATTCTTAATGGAGAAAGGCTGAAAACATTCCCCCTGAAAACAGGAACAAGACAAGGATGCCCTTTATCACCACTCCTATTTAACATTGTGCTGGAAGTTCTAGCTAGAGCAGTAAGGCAAGAGAAAGAAATAAAGGGCATCCAAATTGGTAAAGAAGAAGTTAAACTCTCCCTGTTTGCAGATGATATGATACTATACATAGAAAACCCTAAAGACTCCACGAGAAATTTACTGGATCTAATAGAAAGATTCAGCAGAGTAGCAGGATACAAGATAAACATTCAAAAATCAGTTGGATTCCTATACACCAGTAAAGAGAACGATGAAAAGGAGATCAGGAAATCAATACCATTTTCAATAGCCCCTAAAAAGATAAAATACTTAGGAATAAATCTGACCAGGAATATAAAAGACCTATACAAAGAAAACTACAAAACACTGCTGCATGAAACCCAAAGGGATCTACATAAATGGAAAAACATACCATGCTCATGGATAGGCAGACTCAACATTGTGAAAATGGCAATTCTACCTAAAGCAATCTACAAATACAATGCAATTCCGATACAAATACCAACAACATTCTTCAAAGAGATGGAAAAACTAATTATTAACTTTATATGGAAAGGGAAGAAACCCCGAATAAGTAAAGCACTACTGAAGAAGAAGAATAAAGTTGGAGGACTCACACTACCTGACTTGAGAACCTACTATACAGCTACAGTACTCAAAACAGCCTGGTACTGGTACAACAACAGAGACATTGACCAATGGAACAGAATTGAGAACTCAGATGTAAATCCATCCACCTACGGTCACCTGATTTTTGACAAGGGCCCAAAATACATCAAATGGGGAAAAGACAGTCTTTTTAACAAATGGTGCTGGCAAAACTGGATATCCATTTGTAGAAAAATGAAACAGGACCCATACCTCACACCATATACAAAAACTACTTCAAAATGGATCAAAGACCTGAATATAAAGCCTCAAACTATAAAATTCATAGAAGAAAAAATAGGACCAACACTTCAGACCTTAATACATGGCATTAACAGGATACAAACCATAAACATCAACACAAAAAACCCAACAGATAAACTAGATAATTGGGATCTTCTAAAAATCAAACATCTATGCTCTT